>CM059817.1:27419488-32219488 GCA_030435695.1 Brachymystax lenok tsinlingensis
CACCGACCGACCGAGAGAGAGACACCGACCGACCGAGAGAGAGACACCGACCGACCGAGAGAGAGAGAGAGAGAGAGAGAGAGAGAGAGAGAGAGAGAGAGAGAGAGAGAGAGAGAGAGAGAGAGAGAGAGACACCGACCGAGAGAGAGAGAGAGAGAGACACCGACCGAGAGACACCGACCGAGAGAGAGACACCGACCGAGAGAGAGACACCGACCGAGAGAGAGACACCGACCGAGAGAGAGACACCGACCGAGAGAGAGACACCGACCGAGAGAGAGATACCGACCGAGAGAGAGAGAGAGAGAGAGAGACCGACCGAGAGAGAGACACCGACCGAGAGAGAGAGAGAGACACCGACCGAGAGAGAGAGAGAGACACCACGAGAGAGAGAGAGAGAGAGAGAGAGTCGCCGACCGAGAGAGAGAGAGAGAGAGAGAGAGACGCCGACCGAGAGAGAGAGAGAGAGAGAGAGACGCCGACCGAGAGAGAGAGAGAGACGCCGACCGAGAGAGAGAGAGAGAGAGAGAGTCGCCGACCGAGAGAGAGAGAGAGAGAGAGTCGCCGACCGAGAGAGAGAGAGAGAGAGAGAGAGAGCCGACCGAGAGAGAGAGAGAGAGAGAGAGAGAGAGAGAGACGCCGACCGAGAGAGAGAGAGAGAGAGAGACGCCGACCGAGAGAGAGAGAGAGACGACCGAGAGAGAGAGAGAGAGAGACGCCGACCGAGAGAGAGAGAGAGAGACCCCGACCGAGAGAGAGAGAGAGAGACGCCGACCGAGAGAGAGAGAGAGAGAGACACCGACCGAGAGAGAGAGACACCGACCGAGAGAGAGAGAGAGAGACACCGACCGAGAGAGAGAGAGAGAGAGACACCGACCGAGAGAGAGAGAGAGAGACACCGACCGAGAGAGAGAGTGACAAATACAATTTGATTTGACGACACACACACACACACACACACACACTGCTGCTACTCTGTTTATTATCGATCCTGACTGCCTAGTCACTTTTACTTTTACTCAACTACCTCATACCCATGCGTGCTATTGTGATACTATTTCCTTGTTTGTTTTTTAACTTTAATTTCACGGTAAAGTCTGCACCTATTCGGCGCATATGACAAATACAATATTTAATTTGGCAATAGAGAAGAGCTTCGTAAGCAGAGTAGAGGATGAGCAGCACTTCCTACTCCATTCCTCCATGAAATTTGGATTTATTAAACTGCATGCTGAGGAGAAAATCTAAAGCCAGTAGACCTTACTATAAGAGAAAGTTCCCACCATTTTACACACATGAGCCCTGTAGATTTAATATCTCAATTGTTGCTTGTTTGTTGTATTATGTTTCATGTATGATTATTTGTTATTACATTTTTTTATAATTATTTATGTTGTTGCTCAAATATATTGTTAATTTTTGTAATACTTCATATATACACAATGACAACCACCATTCATGCCAATAAAGCATTATTGAATTGAGAGAGAGACAGAGAGAGAGACACAGAGAGAGACACAGAGAGAGACACAGACCGAGAGAGCGATAGAGAGAGAGAATTTATATGTATACTGTATATATATATGTATACTTTGACAATGTAAGTAATAATGAACTTGCCATGTCAATAAAGTCAATTGAATTGAGAGAGAGACACCGACCCAGAGAGAGAGAGAGCTGAGAGAGTGAGAGACACCGACCCAGAGAGAGAGAGAGAGCTGAGAGAGTGAGAGACACCGACCGAGAGAGAGAGAGAGAGAGAGAGAGAGAGAGAGAGAGAGAGAGAGAGAGAGAGACACCGACCGAGAGAGAGAGACACACCGACCGAGAGAGAGAGACACACCGACCGAGAGAGAGAGAGAGACACACACCGACCGAGAGAGAGAGAGAGACACCGACCGAGAGAGAGAGACACACCGACCGAGAGAGAGAGAGAGAGAGACACACCGAGAGAGAGAGAGAGAGAGAGACACACCGACCGAGAGCGAGACCGACACACACCGACCGAGAGCGAGACCGAGAGAGACACACACCGACCGAGAGCGAGACCGAGAGCCAGACACCGACCGAGAGCCAGACACCGAGCGAGAGCCAGACACCGAGCGAGAGCCAGACACCGAGCGAGAGCCAGACACCGACCGAGAGAGAGAGAGAGAGACAGACACCGACCGAGAGAGAGAGACAGACACCGACCGAGAGAGAGAGACAGACAGACACCGACCGAGAGAGAGGGAGAGACAGACACCGACCGAGAGAGAGACACAGACACCGACCGAGAGAGAGACACAGACACCGACCGAGAGAGAGACACAGACACCGACCGAGAGAGAGACACAGACACCGACCGAGAGAGAGACACAGACACCGACCGAGAGAGAGACACCGAGAGAGAGACCCAGAGAGATGTGGTGTTGAAAGATGCCGAAGAAGAAGATGGGCCTCCGCTGCGGCTGGACCAAAGACAAGTAGAGGCAGACAAGGACGTCCATTCACACAGGAGCAGGAGGGCTTAATATTGAGCGCAATCAGGACCGGACAGACAGAAGGGGAGGGCTGAGCTGCTGACGACTGCCAGGCTCCCTCTATCCTCACTGTTGCCTCTTTCAGCATACTGAGGACTACAGATCCTGAGCAGCTTCCTCTAATATGTATGCCTTATTGTGCCTAAGAGCTGAGCCCACTGAGCTGGGAGGAGGTGGAAGAAGAGGGGGAGGGCTGTGGCAGACCACCGAGTGATGAACTGCTCCCAGCATCCCAGTGTTCCCTTCAAAGTCATCTACATAAAGGTGGGGATGAGCTGGGATCTACCCCATGCCTGAGAGGGAGGAAAGGAGAGGAATAGTTTTGTCTGAGACTGAGAACACGCCTGAACAAACAAACTAGCCACAATACTATCTTATCCTCTCCCTTGTAAAGAAAAAACAAAGCAGAAGATGTGTGGATTCCCACAGCATTCTCCCTGAGGGGGTGGATGATGATATACAACCAAACATTAGAGAAGTGAGGAGAAAAAGGCCGTGGTGTTTTCTGTAGTCTAATCCTTCAGGGGTGGAACAGGCTCACATCTGCAGAATGCGCTAGCACACAAGAACATTGTACGTAAATTGAAAACAGCAGTGAGGACAGATCCTCTAAAATCCTGGATTGAAGCAGATCCATGGAAGAGAGGAGAAGAGATGGATATTCCCTGGGCCCTTGCTCTCCAGCAAATAAAAGGCATGTGCTAGGAAGGGGAATGGGAGATCTCCCCTTATACCAGAGGCTAACACAGGGTCCGTTACAAGACACGACACGGATTACTTTCCCTGTGTTCGTCATCAATTACACCCCAGTCACAAAATAGGCAACAGGACGGGAGAAAAAAACTAAAAACGCCAAGCTCATTACTGTCCCCGACTTGTTAGCTTCTATTGATTTGAATTTGTGCCTGGCAAAGTGCTGCCGTGACTCCCCGAGATAATTGTGTTGCAGTGCGTTTTCTTTAATTCATTCATTCTCTCCGTTAATGGCGGGGTGACTCTGAGAGGCACGCAATGTAGCATGGAAGGTAGACTGGGAATAATTGATATATTTAGGAGCCTAGCTAGCGGACGTCTTTATGTGAGATGAATGAGCAGACACTAGGTAATAGAGTGAGAGGGGTTTTAGCACTGTGCGTGATCCCGGTGAACAGCTCTTGCTGGGGCACGAGAGCTGCAACAATGCATTAACTCAGGCATCCACACACACACACACACACACACACACGATAAACCAGGAGGAAAATGAGAAAGGGAGAGATGCTAGGGTAGGCTACATCAACCAACCTTATCGTCCATCACAGCTTTCACTGCACCATTGACCATACTAAAGGTTATTGAAAATGTATTGTATTTCAGTGAGTGTTTTGTGCGTGTCTGTATGTAGGGAGTAACTGGTGTCTGTGCTGCTATTCAGATGGAAACGAGTGGCTGAGAGAGGGCACACTTCTAGAGAGAGAGAGGGAAAGAGCGAGAGAGGGAGAGCGAGGGAGGGAGAGGGGAAGGGAGAGAGAGGGAGGGAAAGAGTGTGAGAGGGAGGGAAGTAAAGAGAGGGAGAGTGAGTGAGAGGGACAGAGAGAAATAAATAGAGAAAGAGAGATAGTGAGAGAGCTCTTAGCTCCTGCGGAGTGAATGCTCCGTGTCCCACCAGGGACCACCTGTCAGGAGCGATAAAGCAGGTTGGATTAGTAGAACTGGGAAGACAGACACACAGAGCAGAGCCTGCCTGGCCTGCACAATCCTCAGCCTCACTCAGGGCCTTTTGTTCCTGCAGATGGGAGGAGAGAGGAGAGGTTGAGGGAGGGAGGGAGGGAGCGGAGAGAGAGAGGACATACGGAGAGAACACATGAGAGAGAGGTGGAGAAAGAGAGAGGACAGAGACAGGGAAAGGAAAGCAAGAGGGGAGGATACCCTACATGATGGAGAAAAGGAGAGTGAGAGATGGATAAGAGAGAGAAATAAGGAAGGTATTGTAGGTGGAGGAAAGGAAAGGCGGGGGCAGCATCTAGGCTGGCTGGCTGTTTGGTTGTCCTGGCTGGGCTCCACCATTCCAGCATGTGGGAGTCAGGCAGGCATAGGAGCCAGGGGAGCAGCTCTTGTCTGCCAGGCCCTGTTGGCCCCTCTAACTCCCAGCCCAGGAACCATTATTATGGCATTGTTTTGGGGAACAGACACACGTGTGCTGCTGAAAGCCCTCTTCACCACATGGACACGAGAGCTCTGGCCCTGGTCCTCTTCCTCGCTGACTACTACACTCCCAGAGGATATGTCAGCCAGCCTCTCCCTCAGCCAGATAGGCTCTAGGAGAGAAAACAGAACAAATAGCATACAATCTTTTCCTCCTGTATCCTTTCCACCTGGATGTTAGCTTGCTCTATCCTCAAAGCATAAAAGATCTCATACAAAGGGACCTACGCCACGACGACACAACAGGGGCGGGATAAGATCTTCCTCCAACAGCCTTAACGAGATGAGGAGATCGGTGTCCATGCAGCAGCTTACAGAGCACAAAGGGCAAGCGTTCTCGGGATTCAGACGCTAGTCTGAGAGGTTACCACAACGCCGCTCACTAGCGCTCAGACACTCAGTGAGAGACACGGCAGCGGGTGGGTGGACGACTCCGACGCTCCAGTTATGGCAGTAAAGAATGCTGGGTAAGGACGGACTGTCAGCTCTCACATTTAATTTACAGGGCACTCACTTCCTCCTCCACCCCACGCACCCTCAATCAGAAAAAAGAAATAAAAAAAAATCGAACAAACACAGGCAGCCCAGTTCCCTGCTCCGAGAGCGCACACATTCATTATCCGCTGTCAGTGGGGAGGGGAGAAAGTGCACGCGTGCACAGCATAGCAGCGCACAACACTGTCCGGAATCAGTAGAGCACAGCGGGAGAGTAATACCATCCTTCACGTCGACACCAGGTTCATACTGTACAGCACAGGCCCTTGAAATGGTTTTATAGTCCATGTACCTTTAATAAAACAGCCGGAACGCCTGCCTGTTCTCTCTTTGTAACGCAACTCAATTGAGGGAAATGTACGTGGAGATTGACGACCATGTTCATAAACTGAACGCATTAGAGGGGGCGGCCACAATAAAATCCTGATGTAATATGTTGCTCCTGGACTCAATAACACTTGACAGGCCTCCTCTCATGTGTGAAATGCTACCCTTTAATCCACATTTGCAGCGCATCACTGGGCTCACGCCCATTATGTCATGAGGAGAAAACTCTTCCTCGTGCATCATCGCTACTTGGAATGTAGCCTAGGTTAGGTGGTTTGTAGGGAGATTATAGTCGGAATAAATACTCGCCAGGAAATTGTCTTTTTAAGAGACAAACACCACCTCGTCAGACTTCTCGTGGCTCTGTTACAGTCAGCTCTTTTGACTGTGAAAAATGTACGGAAAATACTGTTGCATAGACAATAATGGCATAGATCATTTGTAAAAACAACATAGCGAGCTAGTTCACTCATATTCTCGAGTATGACTATTCACATGCCTAGTTAGTGGCAGGGCTCCAGTCGAAACACAATATAGAAACTAGTGACGGGGGGGGAAATGTATACAGTTACATATTGGGATATTCTTTTTGTGTTTGACACTGCACCAAAACTCCAGTATTTTCCCTTATTTTTAAAATTAGGGAGCCATTTTCTTTCCCCAGCACTTTTATTTCCATGACTGATCAAAACGTCTCGTCTCTCTGCTGCAGACATATGATGAGCAATATGATTGGAACATCGAATGACAATAAAAATCACGGTATTGAATGGCAATACCATATAGAATTTTGAGAATCACCATGCATCGAAGTATCGTAATAATATCGTACCGTGAGTTCCCTGGAAATTCCCATCCCTAGTAGAAACACAGGAAGTATCCAAAAGAGACGCCAACAGACTGACTACTTTGCATTCCACAGAACAACACAAGTCGTGCCCCAAAGCAGTGCATTTACTGCAGGCAACAAATGACTTAAGGATATTCATTCGTCAAGTCTCTGGGCATCCCCAAAATCAGAGGTATCCATAACTGCATTTTTCTATTATGAACCCACCCTGCAAAGTGTTTATAATTTTTTGAATAACAAAAGGTCAGTCACCACACCAGCTTCAGCGAGTGACCGCATCCGACCTGGTTTTGCTGTGTGCTTGCCCCTCACATTAGCACGTAACGCTGGGCCAGAGCCAGAGCCAATGGAGGGGCGAGTGGTGTTTTTAGCTTGATGATCATCCAGCGTTGACCTTTGAAACAGGCTGACACAGAACAAAGGCTGATGGGAGTTCTTTTCAGGCAGGGCCCTAAATGAGCACAGTGCAAAACAACGCCGCCAGCCTGTCAGCCCGCCGGTCTTCAGAGCTCCACGGCCCAAACGTTTCTCTCACAGATCCTCACAGAGACGGTATAACCTTTGAAAACATCCGCCACATCAAAAGGACAACTAGGGACCTGTGCTGATGTTTTGATATACTGACACCCAACCAGGCACAGGGAATACATATAGAAGAACAAGAAGCTGATGTAATTGGAATGTAAGTCCTGTCTTGTGAATAGTATTGGTAAAAATACATGAAATTGAGCAGTCTTTCCCCTGAAGGGAATATGCTCACGCACGCACACACACACACACACACACACACACACACACACACACACACACACGGTCTGCCTGCTGAGCTCCAGCTCTGCAGCCCTACAGACCTGTCCATGTGCACAGTAAGCACACAGGAAGTAGTGAAACAGTGAGACGTTGAACTGCTCTAGGGATTCAGTATCTCTGAAACTCCCCCTGTGCTTACTTGCCTGCTGTCATCAGTTGATACAGTTTAATACATGGTAACACGGGGCAAAACTCCAATGGAGCGGTTGAACTGGATCCCTCTCAGCCCAGATAAGATACAGTAGCATCTCTCCCGCTATGGTGACGACGTCGAGGGAAACACTTAATTGTTCAATTCCTTCCTGCCGTAGCTTCCTGCGCTGAGCGATGCATATTAACATTGCAGATGGCTTATTAGGCTTATCAGCCTCCCCGAACTGAGGGATAAGAGACAATGACAACACGCTTAACTTCTTAGGGAGCGGCAGCTGAGGTGTCGGTTTTGGAGAGTCTGGCGTGCCCAAAGTAAAAGGCCTGCCACTCAGGCCCAGAAACTAGGATATGCACATAATTAGTAATATTGCATAGGAAACACTCGGAAGTTTCTAAGAGTGTTAAAATATTGTCTGTGAGTATAACAGAACTGATATAGCAGGTGAAAACCTGAGGAATTTCTGTCCTGGAAAAAGTGTTTTTGACACATTTTGAACCCCTCCCTATTGAAAACAGCTATATATGGGAGTAAGATTGCAGTACCTATTGCGTCCACTGGATGTCAACAGTCTCTAGACAGTGTTTGGTGATGTTAGGTTGCTCTGGATGGTAATAGAAGAAGAATTTCGAACTGGTCATCGAATGTAAACAGAAGAGGATGCGCGTTCACGGGCTCGCGCACGCTGTGGTTTTTTCCTTTCCTATCGTCCAGTTTATAATCCGGTTGAAATATTATAGTAAATATACATAAAAGTGTTCCTAAGGATACATTATCAATGATGTTTGATTGTTCTTGGACAAGTGTATAGGTATAATGTGAACGCATTTTATGATCATAACGCGCCAACCAAACAGAGATTTATGGATATAATAAATTACTTTTTCTAACAAAATAACCATTGGATGTCTTTGTTTGACACTTGGGAAGCCCTCAGCAGAAGTTCTTCAAAAGGTAAGGGATTTGTTTTCGCTGTGAAATGGGTTTTGTGTGAACCGAGATCGGTTTATGAATTTATGCTAATAGATAAATATTGTAGGTGCTATCCTCAAACAATCAAATGTTGTGCTTTTGCCGTAAAGCCTTTTTGAAATCTGACAACGCTGTGATATTGCCAAGAATCAGAGCTTTTGATGACTATGCAACACTTGTATATTGATGAATGTTTAATAATTCAACTTTTGGATTTTGAATTTGGCGCCCCACCACTCCCTAAGTAGTTAACCTCCCGAACGGAACAGTAGCGTCTGAGTGTCAGAGACCCCGCTGAAACTGTCTGGCTGTGCTGTTTAACTTACACTCAACTGTTAGAGAGCAGTTAACTACTGTACTGACTGGAGGAGCGCTGCAGGGGGTCCTGAAACTAGCAGGCCCTTTGACTGTCTGCCAGATATATCCATATGCTAGAGACGGCTGAGAGGGAGGAGAGTTGAAAAAAGGCTGCTCAAACGGAGAAGACCGACAGGAGAGACAGCGGGTTAGAAATGATAGACAGGGTGGTCTTAGCAAGTTTTGAAAATAAATGCTGTGTACAGTTTTGTACGAGACATGATTGATTTGAGGCAAAATGTTGCCTCCATGAATGAGCTGTAGGGGCATATAGTGGAGCACAGAGGACATGGTGTGGAAAAAACTACATCCGCAGAGAGTTTGTGTAGCGATTATATCCTCTATAAGGAGCACTATGGGCAAGAAGTCAGCTAATACTCGTTTCCCATTCACACTGGGTAGAGAGGTGGTAAACCAAACTAGTGTAGCCGAGGGCTTGTCAACACACTAAGAACTTATAGCATCTCGGTTTCTTAGCTGATAAAGCCGTGGTAATCCGCTGAAGGCCTCCGCCAATGTGTGACCTCGTCGCCCAAACCAATTTTCTCCTTGTCAAACCACGGCGTGTGTTCAGCAGAATATGCTATAGAATGAAAGCGGGCGGTTGGTTCATCCTCTTGTTATGGTAGAGGGAGAAATAGGGTCATTATATCAGACTTGGGAGAAGATGAACGATGAGAACAGAGCCGACAGCTAGTAGATAAGAGGTGCTTTCTCTCGGTCACTGGCTCTCTGGGAATTGGAACAAACAGATTGCTAATTCTGCTCAACCTAAATACTGTGTAGGGAGGGACGAAGCCACTGCTGCTGAGGACTAGAGAGAGAGAGCACCTGATAACCCTGGGTGTAATGGGTGTGGCTTGTCACCGCTCTTCCATAGTAATCCAATAAGGACAGTTTGTTCAGAGTCAGAGGACAGGGATGGCCCAGAGGAGGCTGAACAGTTCACACTTCATATACTGTTGTGGGCCTCGCAGACTGTGTCAAGGGATGCTGTTCTGGGAGAGCAGTGAGTAGAAAGAGTGTGGGCTAGTCACTCACAGAGATTCTCCTTTCTGCATGGCTGTGTTGTTTAAAAATGGAAGGATCCTTCGCTAGACTGAACTCAGCTCTAAATCCCTGAGCTGGATACGATAGAATCAAGGTTGCTGTATCTGGGGACTACATTTAGAGAGAGAGCTCTGTGAGGGAGGAAACGACTGAGTCAGTCTGAGTCACTACAAATCTCCCACCAGCCAGCACCACATTACATTAGAAAGGCTAGACATTCCCTCAAATACAAAAAGGTCCCTCTGAAGAGGACGACTGATTTCTGGACGCAACATCAATAATATTGTTCTAATAGAGGAGAGAAATCCCTTTGATATGCTCAGGAATTGCACAAGAGAGACCGGTGTGGAGTTTCACATTAACATACCTAATATATTTTCCACGAGGTCTGCACTTACCCTCCCACACTGCGTTTAGAACGGGTGGTCTAGTGTGCACTTACCTCTAAAGCTGAACAAGTTGCTATGGAAATGAGCCCTAGCCAATCACTTCACTTAAAGACAAAACAAACACTTCAATTCCATTCCTAAAACTGTGGCGTGAAGTGTGGGCAATCTTCAAAAAGCCGAATGCCCGAGGGGGGAAAAACACATAGCGACCCGGGATCTCCTGTGTGAATTTGAAACGGCTGCCTGCTGTCCGGATAAAACAACCCCAGCTGAGAGCGATGTGAATCTGTGGCTGGCCACGTTTGACAACGCAGATATCCAATCACACACCCGCTCAGCACGTCAGGCCACACACTTATCATCACACCCCTATGCTCCTTTAACTTCACTTCCACTTCATAGTCAGAGTGGCGAGGAGAAATGATGTCACCAGTCACTCCTCTTAGGGAGAAACGGCGCGTTAGCGGGCCACTCCCGACACTACCCGGTGAAATGTAAGCCGCCAAATTCAAAATCCAAAAGTTGAATTATTAAACATTCATCAATATACAAGTGTTGCATAGTCATCAAAAGCTCTGATTCTTGGCAATATCACAGCGTTGTCAGATTTCAAAAGGCTCTACGGGCGAAAGCACAACATTTGATTGTTTGAGGATAGCACCTCCAATATTTATGCATTAGCATAAATTCATATCCAGCGCGGGTCACACAAAACCCATATAAGAGCTAAAAAATATCACTTACCTTTCGAAGAACTTCTGCAGAGGGCTTCCCAAGTGTCCAACGAAAACATCCAATGGTTCTTTTGTTAGAAAAAGTCATTTCTTATATCCATAAATCTCAGTTTGGTTGGTGCGTTATGTTCATAAAAATCCACTGTCGAGTCACCTGTTGTACAGTGAAGAGAACGCGTTCAAATATACCTATCAACTTTTCCGAAACAAATCAAAGATCATTTATAATGCATCATTAGCTATCCTTTTATGAATATTAGCAATAATATTTCACTTGGATGATACCACAAACGATATCAAAGGAAAATAAAGTGGGGCGCGCTCACGGTCTCGCGCCCGGGAAACGTTGTTGACATCTGAGGTCCTCTGACCATTTCCTCTTCCTATCTGTTCTGCTTAGTGCTAAAGCCTCTAAACACTGTCCAGAGACTGTTGACATCTAGTGGAAGCCATAGGTACTACAATCTAGGAGCTGGATCCCATGTAATTCAATAGGAAGACTATCAAACAGAGGAAAAGTCACACACACCTGCTATATCAGTTCTGTTATACTCACAGACATTATTTTAACAGTTTTAGAAACTTCAGAGTGTTTCCTATCCAATAGTACTAATTATGTGCATATCCTATTTTCTGGGCCTGAGTGGCAGGCATTTTACTTTGGGCACGCCAGACTCTCCAAAACAGTCACCTCTGCTGCCGCTCCCTAAGAAGTTAACAGGTTATAGCTAGGCCATAACCCTCTGGAGAGGCTTCTTCCACCATGGGAAGTAAATAACATTTTGTTAAGGGAGAAAACTGGGTTTGCAAGGGGAGCAAGAAAACTAAGTTGTATCCCTCTCTTTTTTCTCTACCAATAAAGCATATTACTAAACATACAGCTAAACTTCTAAACTTGAATATATCCGTCTTAATCCACTTTCCCAAACAAATAGTCTCAGTGGAAAGTGATGCTGGTGCCTGTGATATGTGAAGTGGAGCCAGGGTGTCCTGAACCCCATCGAGGCGCGAGGCGACAGCCTGAAATGAGTTTCTGTCTTCAATCATCTCCTCCCTGGCTCCAGGACCTGACCCTGTTGCCTAGCATTACCGTTAGCACTGCTGGAGCACCATAACAATACAGTGTGTCACAGCACAATGAAGAGCGCCAGGCAAAACCAATTCTCTCCCGACAGAATACAGCACCGGTGGTGGCAGACTTGTAGAAAAACATATTACTCTCTAGAATACGAGGGGTCCAGGGCAGCAGGCACACATATGGTAACTGGGTCATTTGTATGGCTTGTAGTGGTTGGACCGTGTCCCAAAATGTCTCATTAGTCAAATATAGTGTGATTATGTACATTTTGCCCTCATCAGGATGGGGACTCATTCCTTTTCTACAGAGGTCAATGGGCTTGATGGATGATCGCCCAGGTAGAGACCTCTTAGAGGTATTTAATAAAACCACTTGGAATGAGAACCATCAGCTATGCTTTATTTTTTACCAACCACCTGAACATAATGCATTATTAATGTACGTATGTATGTATGTATGTATGTATGTATGTATGTATGTATGTATGTACATTTGAAGTCTGAAGTTTTTATACACATTAGCCAAATACATTTAAACTCAGTTTTTCACAATTCCTGACAATTAATCCTAGTAAAAATTCCCTGTTTTAGGTCAATTAGGATCACCACTTTATTTTAAGAATGTGAAATGTTAGAATAATAGTAGAGAGAATTATTTATTTCAGCTGGTATCTCTTTCATCGCATTTCCAGTGGGTCAGAAGTTTACAGTCCTGGCCAAAAGTTTTGAGAATGACACAAATATTAATTTCCACAAAGTTTGCTGCTTCAGTGTTTTTAGATATTTTTGTCAGATGTTAATATGGAATACTGAAGTATAATTACAAGCATTTCATAAGTGTCAAATGCTTTTATTGACAATTACATGAAGTTGATGCTAAGAGTCAATATTTGCAGTGTTGACCATTCTTTTTCAAGACCTCCTCAATTCGCCCTGGCATGCTGTCAATTAAATTCTGGGCCACATCCTGACTGATGGCAGCCCATTCTTGCATAATCAATGCTTGGAGTTTGTCAGAATTTGTGGGTTTTTGTTTGTCCACCCGCCTCTTGAGGATTGACCACACGTTATCAATGGGATTAAGGTCTGGGGAGTTTTCTTGGCCATGGACCCAGAATATCGATGTTTTGTTCACTGAGCCACTTAGTTATCACTTTTTCCTTATGCCAAGGTGCTCCATCATGCTGGAAAAGGCATTGCTTTTTTCCGGATGCCCCAAACAATCGGAAAGGGGATTCATCAGAGAAAATGACTTTACCCCAGTCCTCAGCAGTCCAATCCCTGTACCTTTTGCAGAATATCAGTCTGTCCCTGATGTTTTTCCTGGAGAGAAGTGTCTTCTTTGCTGACCTTCTTGACTCCAGGCCATCCTCCAAAAGTCTTCTCCTCACTCTGCGTGCAGATGCACTCACACCTGCCTGCTGCCATTCCTGAGCAAGCCCCGATCCCTCAGCTGAACCAATTTTAGGAGACGGTCCTGGCGCTTGCTGGACTTTCTTGGGCACCCTGAAGCCTTCTTCACAACAATTGAACCGCTCTCTTTAAAGTTCTTGATGATCCGATAAAAGGTTGATTTAGGTGCAATCTTGCAGGCAGCAATATCCTTGCCTGTGAAGCCCTTTTTGTGCAAAGCAATGATGACGGCACGTGTTTCCTTGCAGGTAACCATGGTTGACAGAGGAAGAACAATGATTCCAAGCACCACCCTCCTTTTGAAGCTTCCAGTCTGTTATTCAAACTCAATCAGCATGACAGAGTGATCTCCAGCATTGTCCTCGTCAACACTCACACCTGTGTTAACGAGATAATCACTGACATGATGTCAGCTGGTCCTTTTGTGGCAGGGCTGAAATGCAGTGGAAATGTTTTTGGGGGATTCAGTTCATTTGCATGGCAAAGAGGGACTTTGCAATTAATTACAATTCATCTGATCACTCTTCATGACATTCTGGAGTATATGCAAATTGCCATCATACAAACTGAGGCAGCAGACTTTGTGAAAATTAATATTTGTGTCATTCTCAAAACTTTTGGCCACGACTGTACATACAGTTAGTATTTGGTAGCACTGCCTTTAAATTGTTTAACTTGGGTCAAATGTTTAGGGTAGCCTTCCACAATAAGTTGGGTGAATTGTGGCCCATTCCTCCTGACAGAGCTGGTGTAACTGAGTCAGGTTTGTAGGCATCCTTACTCGCACACGCTTTTTCAGTTCTGCCCACAAATTTTCTATGGGATTGAGGTCAGGGCTTTGTGATGACCACTCCAATACCTTGACTTTGTTGTCCTTAAGACATTTTGCCACAACTTTGGAAGTATGCTTGGGGTCATTGTCCATTTGGAAGACCCATTTTTGCGACCAAGTTTCAACTCCCTGACTGATGTCTTGAGACGTTGCTTCAATATATCCACATAATTTTCTTCCCTCATGATGCCATCTATTTTGTGAAGTGTACCAGTCCCTCCTGCAAAGCACCCCCACAACATGATGCTTCCACCCCCGTGCTTCACGGTTGGGATGGTGTTCCTCAGCTTGCAAGCCTCCTCCTTTTTCCTCCAAACATAATGATGGTCGATAGGGCCAAACAGTTCTATTTTTGTTTAATCAGAGCAGAGGACATTTCTCCAAAAAGTACGATCTTTGTCCCCATGTGCAGTTGCAAACCCTAGTCTGGCTTTTTTATGGCGGTTTTGGAGCAGTGGCTTCTTCCTTGCTGAGCGGCCTTTCAGGTTGTCGATATAGGACTTGTTTTACTGTGGATATAGATACTTTTGTACCTGTTTCCTCCATCATCTCCACAAGGTCCTTTGCTGTTATTCTGGGATTGGTTTGCACTTTTTGCACCAAAGTACGTTCATCTCTAGGAGACAGAACGTGTCTCCTTCCTGAGTGGCATAACGGCTGCGTGATCCCATGGTGTTTATACTTGAGTACTATTGTTTGTACAGATGAACGTGGTACCTTCAGGCATTTGGAACCAGACTTATGGATGTCAACAATTCTTTTTCTGAGGTCTTGGCTGATTTCTTTAGATTTTCCCATGATGTCAAGCAAAGAGGCACTGAGTTCGAAGGTAGGCCTTTAAATACATCCACAGGTACACCTCCAATTGACTCAAATTATGTAAATTAGCCTATCAGAAGCTTCTAAAGCCATGACATCATTTTCTGGAAATTTCCAAGCTGTTTAAAAGGCACAGTCAACTTAGTGTATGTAAACTTCAGACCCACTGGAATTGTGATACAGTGAATTATAAGTGAAATAATCTGTCTGTAAACAATTGTTGGAAAAAGTGTATGTAAACTTCCGACTTCAACTGTACGTGTCATGAATATATTTCCACAAATATATCTTCATGCAATTCATCAATTACAATTGTTCATGCAGCGGTGCTTTTGTTTAGGAATACGGAAAACAACTTTACCTGTGCACCTGGCTGGTTATATTATCATTATATATTTTTTTTCTACTTTAACAAAAGAAGCTGGACTTTATTCAATTGTACAACTCTATTACTAATCAAATCTACAAATTAAGTTGATCAAATGGATTACACACTTTTTTTTATACAATGGGAAACAAAAATAGGATATAGGCCTATGTTTTTTCCAAGACTTTGTGTTTATCAAGCATTGGTGCTTATGTTTGCGGGTTGATATTCATCTGATGCATATGATAAAGGGAACGCCCGGCAACATTCTCTAGTGGGTACCAGGTGGTTCTAGTGTTAATACAATACCAAAGGCTGTTAAGGAGCCATGAGCTGTTATGAATACGTATCATATCTTCCCATGCGTCAGACGGTGACAAGAGGGAGCTACAAATTAATTCATAATGCGTTAATCACAAGAAAGTGTTACCCCACAATAATGATTACAGCCATTATAAGTTCTCCTCAGTGAACGTTGGCGTATCATTGGTTATAATAACAGATGACGTCTCCTGACAAACAGCTCATTTAATAATCCGATACCCAGTAAAGCGGAGCCATCTCTCTCCCTCTCTCTCTCTCCGCTGCAAATAGATTCTTAGTCTAATTACTTGGTAGTATGGAGTAATGAACACTTCATAAGCACCTGTTCCATTCCCACAGAGGGAGGTTTCAGTTGGCACCACTCAGGCACACAGACAGAGAGCCTAATCAGCCCAGAAGACGTGGTACCTTCAGGCGCAGAAGAGTTGTGGTGGTGGGATTCATATTTGGGGTGGGAGTCAAGCTGCCTCCCCCAAGTCACAACCATGTTTATCATTACCTGCTCGACTTCACTGGAAAGCCATTATCACGTGCTAAGGTCCTGCCAGGTTTTTCTTTTAATCCCCTCACTGGCTTGTAACGAGAGGCTGTGATGTACTGGAGTAATATCTCCCAGGCGGTAGCTAGCAAGCTAGTCTCATCAAACATTATCCACGATCTGCCCATCTGCCCCTGTGTGCTCAACGTCGAACCTCTTCATTGTCACTTAACCATCAACTACGGCTCCGAAGAGGCCATTTCTAACATGGGCTATCCCTATTCATTCATCCTATCATTTGATGGCCTGAACATGTGGAATAGTGTCTTCAATTATAGAAACAGCTTCCTGTAACTAAGCTATCAAAGAGGAACTGTCAGTATGACAATTGCCTTCACAAGGTCAAGCTCTTGATAAGCGAATAGATCTGCTTACGATCTGAGCAGAGAACTTATACTACCTGCAGTTATCTGGGATTAAATGCACACCAAGGCGACTTAGCGCCGTGTGTTTAAACCAGGGGTTGAAACCGGTTCAGGGAACAGAACTGAAAACCGGAACATAATGACTTTTTCAAGGAAACGGGAACGAAAGTGACCCATCCTGGTCACGGAATCGTTATTTTAAAAGCATAGTTAATAATATTATTTTCTTCTAGTCCCACAAAAAATGCAACAAAGCGCTTATACAAAGCCCTCACTTTGTGTCTGCCTGCAAGCTGAAAATCTTTGCCAATGTATGTGCGTGTTTAGGCTCCCTGCCCCTCCGAACCATAGGCTACTGCACTGACGTTACCATAGGCTACTGCACTGACGTTACCATAGGCTACTGCACTGACGTTACCATAGGCTACTGCACTGACGTTACAAGCGTGATTCAGAAGATAGGGAGATAGATTTTTAATTAGCTAGAGAAGAATTGATTAACTTTTTGAATGTGAGTTAAGGATACTGTAGGCTAAGTTATCACATTTCACATTTCGTATTTACTAACTAGACAACGGCATGACGTGTTTTTAATTCTGGTGCCGCTCTTCACCACACACAAGCCTGTTAACTTCTTTGGGAGCAGCGCACGAGGTGACGGTTTTGGAGAGCCTGGCGTGCCCAAAGTAAAATGCCTCCCATTCAGGCCCAGAAAATAGGATATGCACATATTTAGTACCATTGGATAGGAAACACGCTGAAGTTTCTAAAAGTGTTAACATTTTGTCTGTGAGTATAACAGAACGGATATGGCAGGCAAAAACCCGAGGAATTTCTGTCCTGGAAAAAGTGGTTTTGACACATTGCCTCATTTGGAACCCCTCCCTTATGAAAATGCCCATATAAGGGCATATGAATGCAGTACCTATTGCTTCAACAGTCTCGAGAAAGTGTTTTGATTCTTTTTAGCTGCTTTTAGATTGTAGAAGAAGACGAATAAGGAAGTGGCCACACAGATGTCAATAGAAGAAAATGCGCGTTCCCGGCTGGCGCGTTCTGTGGTTTTTTCCTTTCTTATTGCCCAGTTTATATTCCGGTTGAAATATTATACAACATATACATAGAAGTGTTCCTAAGGATACATTTACAATTATGTTTGATTGTTCTTGGACAAGTTATAGGCATAAGTTGAACGAGTTTTCTTCACGTTTCAATGGAGGAGTCGACGCTGTATTTTCTCATTATAACGCGCCAACCAAACAGAGATTTATGGATATAATACATTACTTTTTCTAACAAAAGAACCATGGATTGTCTTCGTTGGACACTTGGGAAGCCCTCAGCAGAAGTTCTTCAAGAGGTAATTGATTTGTATTCGCTGTGAAATGTGTATGTGTGAACCGTGATGGCTTATGAATTTATGGTAATGGAAAAAATATGTGGGGTGCTATCCTCAAACAATCAAATGTGGTGCTTTCGCCGTAAAGCAACGCTGTGATATTGCCAAGAAGCAGAACTTTTGATGACTATGCAACACTTGTATATTGATGCATGTTTAATAATTCAACTTTTGGATTTTGAATTTGGCACCTTGCATTTCACCGGCTAGTGTCGGGAGCGCCCCACCCAACGTTAACTAGCTAGATCAAAGAACATTTAACCTTTTACTGCAGTGGGCTAAATCAGGATCACACAGACTGATTCTTGGTAGTCTTAAACCAATTTACTTTGAAACTAAAGTATACACCTCACACACATGGTTATGGGCTTAAAAAAAAGAAGACCCCTGGACCATGTCAAATACAAAGTATGCTGTTTTTTTGTAAATAACTTTATTTATTTTGTAAAATTATTAATAACATTCCACCCATGAGGCCACTAGTCATTTGACCGTAGGAAAGGACTACAGTTCCTCCATAGAAGCCACTCCTCCTAGGTATAATTATGCTGACCTAATTCAGATAATGCATGTCATAACAAGATGTCCAGTGCGTCAAGCCAAGCCTCCTCCTCCTCAATCCTCTCTCACTATCTCCCCACCCACAAAATGAAATGTCAGTAGTACCTTTCGCCATAAGCAACACTTGTCTGTCCATCACACGTGTAAACAACTAGCTTGCCTGCTCTATCCGCACTGACTGGTGAAGACATTTAATGAGCTAAAGTAAAAACATTTTTGGGGGGGATTTCACAGGTTAAAAAAGTAACAGTACTTTTTGGGGGTTTGGAACAGGTTATGCACTTTATTTTGCTGGTCGGAACAGTGGAATGGAATTGTCGTTCTGTTTAGAATAAAATTATTAGGAAATTAATTTTGGTTCCAAGCCCTGGTTTGAACACAGCACATCGGATTTGGAGTGTTTATGGGATTTGCGGTGAATTGGGCTTGCGAAACGGCCGGGTCTATAAAGGCAGATGGCTTCATTAGCATTGCAGTCATGTCGAGAGGATGAAACAAACTCAACTCCATTGGGTTCCCTCTCACTTCTAACACAGAGAATACATTTGACTAGTCTATGGATTCGATTAAAGGCTCTGACACTTTCTGAGCCTCCCTGTTTCGACTTTCTCCAGGAGGAAGCCACGATGCTCTAAATCATCTCATTAGAGACTGCCACAGCTGACTGGCAGAGTTAACATATGGACCTGCAATCAAGTTTCTGGTTGAAACTCAGAGCTCCTACATCCCCTGTCCTGGACAAGGTTACTGGTTAAGTCCATCACTTCACAGTTCCGACACAGCCTCACTGCTCTGCTGTTCTCCTGGGCTCTGTGCCCTGTCCAGACAAGACAGAACTGACAGTACTTAAAGGGAGCGGGGGTTCAAAGTACGTGCCAGGATGGAAGGGTCTCTGTAGAGAACATGAGAGAGAGAGATTGGCTTCCAGAAAGACCCTTTCTCCTCTGTCTTAGAATCTCATCTGTTCTCGTGATGACATATTTCATAACGCACAGCCAGACACAGGAAAGTCTCAGGGGCCTGGGACCGTTTACGGCTCTGAAGGATGTCACAACAGAATACATAACAAAATGTGTAAAACACATTTGAGACACCTGAGGACGCGTAGGCAGGGATGGAATGTCTGGGTGCTAACTGCACACTGAGGCACATTCCTTCTGACATTCAGGAGGTGAGCAGTCATGCACTCCCTGTGTGTGTGTGTGTGTGTGTGTGTGTGTGTGTGTGTGTGTGTGTGTGTGTGTGTGTGTGTGTGTGTGTGTGTGTGTGTGTGTGTGAAGAGACATTTGTTTGAAAGGACACGTAGGTGTAGGGAGTGGGTGCTGAACCACAGGTCCCAGAGAGACAGAGGAGCCTTCTAACAGAGGTACACAAAAGAAGTAGGCAACACAAGATGCAAAACCATACAGCATTCCTTCTCCACATTATACAGGCATTATACCCCACACATTTCCAGTCAAATTAGAGACTGCTCAATTAATCTCATCATCCACACATTCCTCCCATACAGGAGATACAGTGAGGGAAAAAAGTATTTGATCCCCTGCTGATTTTGTACATTTGCCCACTGACAAAGAAATGATCAGTCTATAATTTTAATGGTAGGTTTATTTGAACAGTGAGACAGAATAACAACAAAATAATCCAGAAAAACGTAAGTGAAAAATGTTATAAATGGAATTGCATTTTAATTAGGGAAATAAGTATTTGACCCCTCTTATAGCAGAAAGATTTCTGGCTCCCAGGTGTCTTTTATACAGGTAACGAGCTGAGATTAGGAGCACACTCTTAAAGGGAGTGCTCCTAATCTCAGTTTGTTACCTGTATAAAAGACACCTGTCTACAGAAGCAATCAATCAGATTCCAAACTCTCCACCATGGCCAAGACCAAAGAGCTCTCCAAAGATGTCAGGGACAAGACTGTAGACCTACACAAGGCTGGAATGGGCTACAAGACCATCGCCAAGCAGCTTGGTGAGAAGGTGACAACAGTTGGTGCGATTATTTGCAAATGGAAGAAACACAAAAGAACTGTCAATCTCCCTCGGCCTGGGGCTCCATGCAAGATCTCACCTCGTGGAGTTGCAATGATCATGAGAACGGTGAGGAATCAGCCCAGAACTACACGGGAGGATCTTGTCAATGATCTCAAGGCAGCTGGGACCATAGTCACCAAGAAAACAATTGGTAACACACTACGCCGTGAAGGACTGAAATCCTGCAGCGCCCGCAAGGTCCCCCTGCTCAAGAAAGCACATATACATGCCCGTCGGAAGTTTGCCAATGAACATTTGAATGATTCAGAGGACATCTGGGTGAAAGTGTTGTGGTCAGATGAGACCAAAATTGAGCTTTTTGGCATCAACTCAACTCGCTGTTTTTTGAGGAGGAGGAATGCTGCCTATGACCCCAAGAACACCATGCCCACCGTCAAACATGGAGGTGGAAACATTATGCTTTGGGGGTGTTTTTCTGCTAAGGGGACAGGACAACACCGCAACAAAGGAACGATGGACGGGGCCATGTACCGTCAAATCTTGGGTGAGAACCTCCTTCCCTCAGCCAGGGCATTGAAAATGGGTCGTAGATTGGTATTCCAGCATGACAATGACCCAAAACACACAGCCAAGGCAACAAAGGAGTGGCTCAAGAAGAAGCACATTAAGGTCCTGGAGTGGCCTAGCCAGTCTCCAGACCTTAATCCCATAGAAAATCTGTGGAGGGAGCTGAAGGTTCGAGTTGCCAAACATCAGCCTCGGAACCTTAATGACTTGGAGAAGATCTGCAAAGAGGAGTGGGACAAAATCCCTCCTGAGATGTGTGCTAACCTGGTGGCCAACTGCAAGAAACAAGGGTTTTGCCACCAAGTACTAAGTCATGTTTTGCAGAGAGGTCAAATACTTATTTCCCTCATTAAAATGCAATTCCATTTATAACATTTTTCACATGCGTTTTTCTGGATTTTTTTGTTGTTATTCTGTCTCTCACTGTTCAAATAAAGCTACCATTCAAATTATAGACTGATCATTTCTTTGTCAGTGGGCAAACGTACAAAATCAGCAGGGGATCAAATACTTTTTTCCCTCACTGTAGCATATACAGCATTGCAGCCTACTGCAGGTCTTTTTGTGAGTGAGGAATCTATGAAAACCAAGCAATGTGTGGAGTTGACACAATGCTAGCCTCTCCGACTCTCATTTGACTGGTTGACCTCTACTGTAAACTCAGAGGATCTTGTCTAATGAGGCTTGTATAAAAGTCTTTCTAGTGGAAAGATGAATGCTGTGATCCCTGAGTGTGTGGTTCTAGGCTGCGCTGCTCCAATCTCCCTGATTGGCAACACAGGCAGGCAGCACATCTCCTAGGGAGAGAAGAGGCAGCCTGGGCAGGCAGGAGGCAGAGAGTAGAGGAGAGAAAAGGCCAGACCTCAGGGCCAGGCAGTGCCAGCCCAGCAGGCAGCAAGGCCAAATGACTTAACACACCAAGAGCAAAACTGTCCTATTCACACGATAACGATGCAGCCATTTCTTGCTGGGTCATCATAGCCCACAGCAGATGTTACGCCGTATGAAGCATAGAGTAAAATGTGAGCAGGAGTCATGAATGCACCTTGATTTAACCCCCAGGCGTGCTCACACTCCAACGGACAGGAACATATGGCACGATGGTTATGATTATCATTGGTACACAAGTGTGACCATAGAGATCCCATTCAATTAGAATTCCTAATTCTAAGAGTGTGACATGGTAACAGTTGAATTGCTTAGATTTAGTGCTTTGCATTTCCACCCTCTCAACTCCCAGTCCAACGAAGCACACTATGATCCCTGAGAGTCTGTTGAGATGTACCAGGTGTGAGACTACCACACAAAATGGGACGCAACACTACAGAAGTTACTGTCAGGTAAGCACAGAACAATTAGCTTGCCAACAAAACATAAAAACACACTTTTTGTAGTGTGGTGGGTTCTAAATGATGCCATATGGCAGTTCTGTTGTGTGCTGCTTTACGGTGAAAACCTTCCCAGTGGAAACACAGTAACTTTATGTGGTTCCAATGAAGACATTAATTGGTACCACCTTGAGTGCCGTTCTCACAGATTGCAAGGAACCTCCAGGCACCCCAGCTGGGGATGTCCGTTCATTGAGATGCAAAGTAACATTAGGCAAATATAAATTTGACTGTTATGTTCATAGGGGTAGATACTGTAAGTATCAAACAAGCAATTTCCATTACTGCTGTTCATATCACCTTCATTTGCTGATTTAAAGCATATGAAGTTTCACACAACATGTTTCCTATGTAGGCTATCAGAAGTTTGCCTATCTTCGGATTAAAAATTTGAATTTCTCATTCCATTCCGTTTTATCGCCAAAGAATATTCTGCAGTGTGTTTTACACTGAAAAAGCCTTATAGGTCAGAGAGAAGATCTAGACTACTAGAAGATAAGCACCGGGTAAGAAAACAACCAAGAGGGAAACAAAGGGTCCAGTCTCACTTCTCTGAGGCAAGTGGCCAAAGCCAGATGAAGACTGACAGACTGAGTGACAGCGCAGCACTTACCCTTCCAGGCTACAACTTTATTTCCGTCTCGAGACAGTCACCAACTGTAAAAGGCTAAACATATCCCATCCAAGATGCCACTCTAAAACACTGGCCCAGCCATCATTAACAAGGTAGACAACGCTCTCTCTCCTACGTTGTGGCTTAATGAGAGCAAACAGAGTGGTTTCGGTAGGAGCCGATGTCTTGTGACAGATACAAATGGCTGTGGACCCTTGGCTATGATTAATATCCCCCCTGTTGCGCCCCATCCGCCAGCCATAAACAAGTCAGATGTACTTTTTAATCATACCAGCCAAAACAGCAATAAACAGTGGTAACGAGCCTTCAGCCCACCGCTTGCTAATGAGTTGTGATTTACATGCAAATAGAGGAATGTCGTCTGAGCAAACAATGGGAGCGAATGGGTCTGGGGTCTGGAGATAGCGAGTCGCTGGAGAATCGCAGTTTGAAATGATTCATTGATTTGTTCGCTTGTCATGGGGGGGTTCGCATCTCGACAGATGTAGAAAAAAAATGAAGATGCACAAAATGTCTCTCTGAGAGACGGAGATTGCATGCAGACTGCATTAGCATTTCAGTGGGGAAAGAAATAACATACAGAGGAAAATATTGCCTCAACTGAAATTTTTATTGAACAATAGTCCCTCATGACTTTGTCCTTCCTTGCCGGAGGTGACCTTTGCCTACTAATCTACTTTCCCTGACTGTGCTCAAAAAGTTGGCAACACTGTGTTTTGATCCCATCACGGTTGTATAACAAAATTGGAACGGATGACAGTGTTTTCGGCTTGACTGACTGACAAGAGACGATACAGGACGTGGCAGGTGCAGGGAAAATGCATGTTTCCCTGTCTGAGACACTGCTTTAATAGATGGCCAGCGGTAAACCATGTTTCCCAAACAACCCTCACAACCATAAACAGGGTTAGCTGCTTGATGACAGAGCAAACAGGCTGAGAGCGGCTGCGGAGCTGGTGTGGTTTCATTCCAGCTCTTTATGGTAGCTAGCGCTTCCTGCTTGGTGGCCACACTGGCGTTTTGCCTACAGCCCGTTGGGGAAGGAGAACAATAAGAGTGGGCTTCATCACCCGTGGCACACCTAAAACCTTGTGTTCAGACAGAGGGAGAAGGCCCACTCCAATACTGACCTCAGCTGCTGGGAAACCTTTTGCCACTGGACTAATTCTCACTCACACAAAACCAGGAGACAAACAGACAATAACCAATGGATTTTATTTTCCTTCTAATTTAAAAGTAAAATCCATGCGAAAGCGGCAGAAAACTATTCTGTGTAGACGCTAAAACTCAAAGCTCAGTGGATGAGTAAGTAGAGCGACTAACAGATCCAGCATCTGTGTGCTTATCCCATTGACAATGCAACACTCTCAAAAGGCTGTACACTTTGAAGTATCTTTTCCACCCATTTATTCTGATCATCTCCACAGCAGCATGTAGAACCAAAACCTGAGGCTGGTATCTTCAGTTGGACTATAGCCTAAACTCTGTCAAGCTATAACAAAACATAAGAAAAGGACTAGACACCTACGGTGACATTGTTCAAACCTTGTTTGATGTGAAAGCACACACTTTCCCCTACACCATCAGCCAATGCCTGCAGAGCTTATGGCCTTGGGTTCCTCTCTGGCAGTGGTTGGGCTCTGGATACACCACGTGCAGAGTACTGTAGGAAATGACTCATTACAGAGAGTTACAAAAGGACCACTGCTAGTCACACAACGTGACTGAATAGAGAACAGATAAAAAGACTGCAGCGGCCAGGCTTAGTAGCTAAATCATTGGCTAAGGAGAGTAGCTAGCTCCTGTACACAAACAGGCAGGTTGGTTGGTTCCAGGTTTCTTAATCTTAGGCAGCATATGAGATCCAGGCTAAATTGCATCTAGAACGGAGAGGGAGATATCCAACAGGCAGCTTCCATGTATCTGGGAGAGGCTCCAGCAAAGCCCCGCCTGACTCCCTACAGACCAGGCCCTGATCGTCAGAGACCGGCAGACAGACAGACACTGGGCCTATTTCAACAGCAGCACACTGAGAATCACACTGTTTAAATAGCACTGCTAGCTCTACAATGCATCTGCATACAATATTTGTCTAATGCCTTAAACATAGCCCAGCCAAATGCACCCCCTGCCAGGAAATGACTGGCAAAATGTTTTAGGCAGGTTTCACAAAGAGGTATTTAACTTGGTTCCCCGGAACTCTGAATTATTTAGTCGTACGTGATATATTCCTTCCACTGACATGGTAAAATGTTCACATTGTGGAGTACTCAGTGCTCACTTTAACCCTTACAGTCTGAATACCCATGGAGCATGGAGGTACATGTAAAGTACACTGGTCCACTAGTGGGAGCGATTTTAGCCCAAGAACCTTCTCCTTGAGAAAACAAATCTGATTGACATAAGATCCAAGATAATCAAAATCTCCCCAGCGTAAGATTGTCACTGTAATCAGGTAAGGGAAGACCCCCATGAAATGGACAAAAATGAATGGCAACATATTGCCATTGGAACAAACATACACACGATGGAAAAGAGTGCCCAAATGTACGCCGTTTCGTGTATTTCTTATGGCAAACGGCATACGGCAAATGCCAAGTGTAATAACTCAAAATTACTATAGGTGGCGAGCGTTCCCAACGGGCAAAACATATTGCAAATGTACATGAAGACAAGACCCAAGGGTCAAATTTTGACATTTCCCAAAAAAATATCAAAATAACTATACCTCCTAAAAAAGTGCTTTCTGGGCCGTTTTTCGCGATTCTAACGACTTTTCGTTATAATCTCACGCATAGAAGATGTGTATAAACATATTCTTGTCTAATTTTAATAAAGTTAATTTTTATTAACTTTTTTATTGTCCATTTGCAATATGTTTTGTCCATTTGCAATATGTTACCATAGGAAGTCAAAAGTCATGATGTTATGTCCATTTACATATATCGTCATAGGAAGTCGGCTTCCGAACCCAAAAGTCAGTGAGCAATGTCCAAATGGCATTTAAACTGACAAAATGATATATATCACTATGTTAAGCCCTCAATCATCCTATAGGGTCTATTTTTTGAAAAACGTCCAAAATGACCAGGGGTGCCTACATTGGGATCGTGATCTTAAAAGCCCATTGAAACATATTGCAAATGTACAGTGAAACATATTGCAAATGTACAGTACATTTACCAGGTCCATATTTTCAAAAGGGTTTTAAATGACTTTAGGGGGGCTGCTCCTGGTCCAGGATCCGTATGGGAGCATCCCACTATGGCCCTAAGTCAGTGGGAGAAGCCCTTGCTGATTTATGGAGGTTTTCAAAAAAGAAGTCCACACTCTCTTCCATTGCTTTGTACAGTACATTTGCAATATGTTTCACTGTACATTTGCAATATGTTTCAATGGGCTTTAACATCACGAATATGACAAGATCTAAAATACTTCAGGAATGGTCAATTGACTGCCCATTGATCTCAGGATGGCCAGGATTGATAGCGGTACCTGTCCATAGCTCGTTAGTGTTGATTTCAACATGTAAAAAAGCCCATTGAAACATATTGCAAATGTACAGTGAAACATATTGCAAATGTACAGTACATTTACCAGGTCCATATTTTCAAAAGGGTTTTAAATGACTTTAGGGGGCTGCTCCTGGTCCAGGATCCGTATGGGAGCATCCCACTATGGCCCTAAGTCAGTGGGAGAAGCCCTTGCTGATTTATGGAGGTTTTCAAAAAAGAAGTCCACACTCTCTTCCATTGCTTTGTACAGTACATTTGCAATATGTTTCACTGTACATTTGCAATATGTTTCAATGGGCTGTTAACATCACGAATATGACAAGCTCTAAAATCCTGCAGGAATGGCCAATTGACTGCCCGTTGATCTCAGGATGGCCAGGATTGATAGCGGTACCTGTCCATAGCTCGTTGGTGTTGATTTCAACATGTCAAAAAAAAGTCCATTGAAACATATTGCAAATGTACAGTGAAACATATTGCAAATGTACAGTACATTTGCAATATGTTTCAATGGGCTGTTAACATCACGAATATGACAAGCTCTAAAATACTTCAGGAATGGCCAATTGACTGCCCGTTGATCTCAGGATGGCCAGGATTGATAGCGGTACCTGTCCATAGCTCGTTGGTGTTGATTTCAACATGTCAAAAAAGCCCATTGAAACATATTGCAAATGTACAGTGAAACATATTGCAAAATGTACAGTACATTTGCAATATGTTTCAATGGGCTGTTAACATCACGAATATGACAAGCTCTAAAATCCTGCAGGAATGGTCAATTGACTGCCCATTGATCTCAGGATGGCCAGGATTGATAGCGGTACCTGTCCATAGCTCGTTGGTGTTGATTTCAACATGTCAAAAAAAAGCCCATTGAAACATATTGCAAATGTACAGTGAAACATATTGCAAATGTACAGTACATTTACCAGGTCCATATTTTCAAAAGGGTTTTAAATGACTTTAGGGGCTGCTCCTGGTCCAGGATCCGTATGGGAGCATCCCACTATGGCCCTAAGTCAGTGGGAGAAGCCCTTGCTGATTTATGGAGGTTTTCAAAAAGAAGTCCACACTCTCTTCCATTGCTTTGTACAGTACATTTGCAATATGTTTCACTGTACATTTGCAATATGTTTCAATGGGCTGTTAACATCACGAATATGACAAGCTCTAAAATCCTGCAGGAATGGCCAATTGACTGCCCGTTGATCTCAGGATGGCCAGGCTTGATAGCGGTACCTGTCCATAGCTCGTTGGTGTTGATTTCAACATGTCAAAAAAAAGTCCATTGAAACATATTGCAAATGTACAGTGAAACATATTGCAAATGTACAGTACATTTGCAATATGTTTCAATGGGCTGTTAACATCACGAATATGACAAGCTCTAAAATACTTCAGGAATGGCCAATTGACTGCCCGTTGATCTCAGGATGGCCAGGATTGATAGCGGTACCTGTCCATAGCTCGTTGGTGTTGATTTCAACATGTCAAAAAGCCCATTGAAACATATTGCAAATGTACAGTGAAACATATTGCAAATGTACAGTACATTTGCAATATGTTTCAATGGGCTGTTAACATCACGAATATGACAAGCTCTAAAATACTTCAGGAATGGCCAATTGACTGCCCGTTGATCTCAGGATGGCCAGGATTGATAGCGGTACCTGTCCATAGCTCGTTGGTGTTGATTTCAACATGTCAAAAAAAAGCCCATTGAAACATATTGCAAATGTACAGTGAAACATATTGCAAATGTACAGTACATTTGCAATATGTTTCAATGGGCTGTTAACATCACGAATATGACAAGCTCTAAAATCCTGCAGGAATGGCCAATTGACTGCCCGTTGATCTCAGGATGGCCAGGCTTGATAGCGGTACCTGTCCATAGCTCGTTGGTGTTGATTTCAACATGTCAAAAAAGCCCATTGAAACATATTGCAAATGTACAGTGAAACATATTGCAAATGTACAGTACATTTGCAATATGTTTCAATGGGCTTTTAACATCACGAATATGACAAGCTCTAAAATCCTGCAGGAATGGCCAATTGACTGCCCGTTGATCTCAGGATGGCCAGGCTTGACGGTTTTAACTTATTGCAAATGGACAAAAGTCTGCCATAAAGTCACTATAATGAAAACGTAAAACACCTAGTTACGTTCTAGTTGCGGGTCCAGTTCCGACGTTATGTGTCGGCCTATCTGAGGCGACCCCAAATCCCGAGTTTCGGCTCGATAGGTCATTCGGAGCCCGAGCAGCGACCTTAATTGGTGCTGAAAATCCACGTTTTCCGGGCGTTGCTACGGGGTCCTTGAATGAGCTATCGGACAGAAACGTTAGGGTCCGTCTCTATGGGCCGAGGCGGTTCTAACGCACCTAGCCTTGTGTCTCTGGGACTTTTAGAAATTTTGTCATTTTCGTGATGTAAAAATGAATTGAAAATATTGCAAATGTACAAGGCTGTTTCTCGGCCTGTGAACCTTCTAGAGCCCCATAACTCACCGTGCACTATCGACATAAGCTCTAGAAAAGGGTTCTAAAGTTTCAGAGCTCTAGGTCTGACGGGTCTTTAATAGTTCGAACGAAAGTAACTATTGCAGGCAGTGTGTGTCTGTAAGCCCCACACTATGTCACTCCCCATGGACTGTGTGCATGTGTGAGTTTTTCAAGGGATTCTGATGGGAGAAATGACTGATTTACAGTTCATTGGGGTTGCCTAATCACACATGTGAAGTTTTGGAAAATTGTGACCTTTTTAACCCTTCGAAACAGACACTGTGACCACAATTTAAGGCACTTCCGGTTGTCACAGGAAGCTGTAGGTAGACACATATCCTCATTGGGGTATGCTTTAACAGAATCCTGAGTTTTAAGTCTGTAAGTTAAGAACTGACTGATTCACACAGGTTTGAAAGTCTGTTTTTCACCAACAGCAGGTTGGGTACTGTAAAACACCTTTAGGGTGATTTTAACCACTTCCGGTTGCTCCAGGAAGCTTAGAATCAACACAGGTAGACCTCATAGTGGCCTGATGGATTGCCATCAAAGACAGGTTCATAAGGCATTCATAACCCACATAGGCACCAGGTTGAATTTAGAGGAGCAGGCAATGTATTCCTATGGGGAGAGATGTCATAGCAAACGGTTTGATGTAAATACCCTGTTTTCACTGTTAAAGGTTAATGCCACAGGGTCAAAGTTAGGCTTGCACAGATCGGGAGGTCCTAAGGAACGCTCCTGAAGTCGAACCGTGCTTCTAACCCAAACGGTTCTGCCGCTGTCACCCAAAAGCAGCTGAAATTGAGGGCCAGGCTTCAGTTTGGGCCTACTTTTGGCACAGTTGCTGCGGTCAGACCGAGTGAGCTACGGTCAAGCGTGGCGTCTCGTTGAACTCGGCAAGGCCTAGAGACTATGGTGATGCCATTGCAGGCTCTGTGTGTCTTCAAGCCCCACACTGTGTCACTCCATCCCATATCTGTGTTTGTGTGTGTCTGTGAGGGTTTTCTTGTAAATCTGATGGGAGAAATGACCCATTTACAGTTCATGAGGGTTGCCTAATCACAAATATGAAGTTTTGGAAAGATGTGACCTTTTTAACCCTTTGAAACAGCACCTATGACCCTATTTAAAGCACTTCCGGTTGTCACAGGAAGCTGTAGTTAGACACATATCCTCATTGGGGTATGCTTTAACAGAATCCTGAGTTATAAGTCTTTAGGTTAAGAACTGACTGATTTACACAGGGTTGAATTGTCTGTTTTTCACAAACTGCAGGTTGGGTATATCAAAACACCTTTTGGGTGATTTTTACCACTTCCGGTTGCTCCAGGAAGCTTAGAATCAACACAGGTAGACCTCATAGTGGCCTGATGGATTGCCATCAAAGACAGGTTCATAAGACATTCATAACCCACATAGGCACCAGGTTGAATTTAGGGGAGCAGGCAATGTATTCCTATGGGGAGAGATGTCATAGCAAACGGTTTGATGTAAATACCCTGTTTTCACTGTTAAGGGTTAATGCCACAGGGTCAAAGTTAGGCTTGCACAGATCGGGAGGTCCTAAGGAACGTTCCAGAAGTCGAATCGTGCTTCTAACCCAAACGGTTCTGCCGCTGTCACCCAAAAGCAGCTGAAATTGAGGGCCAGGCTTCAGTTTGGGCCTACTTTTGGAACGGTTACTGCGGTCAGACCGAGTGAGCTACGGTCAAGCGGGATATCTTGTTGAACTCAGGAAGGCCTAGAGACTATGGTGATGCCATTGCAGGCTCTGTGTGTCTTCAAGCCCCACACTGTGTCACTCCATCCCATATCTGTGTTTGTGTGTGTCTGTGAGGGTTTTCTTGTAAATCTGATGGGAGAAATGACCCATTTACAGTTCATGAGGGTTGCCTAATCACACATATGAAGTTTTGGAAAGATGTGACCTTTTTAACCCTTCAAACAGCACCTATGACCCCTATTTAAAGCACTTCCGGTTGTCACAGGAAGCTGTAGTTAGACACATATCCTCATTGGGGTATGCTTTAACAGAATCCTGAGTTATAAGTCTTTAGGTTAAGAACTGACTGATTTACACAGGGTTGAATTGTCTGTTTTTCACAAACTGCAGGTTGGGTATATCAAAACACCTTTTGGGTGATTTTTACCACTTCCGGTTGCTCCAGGAAGCTTAGAATCAACACAGGTAGACCTCATAGTGGCCTGATGGATTGCTATCAAAGACAGGTTCATATGGCATTCATAACCGACATAGGCACCAGGTTGAATTTAGGGGAGCAGGCAATGTATTCCTATGGGGAGAGATTTCATAGCAAACGGTTTGATGTAAATACCCTGTTTTCACTGTTAAAGGTTAATGCCACACAGTCACGGTTAGGCTTGCTCAGATCGGGAGGACCTTAGGAACATTCCTGAAGTTGAATTGTGCTTCTAACCCAAACGGGTCTGCCGCTGTCACCCAAAATCAGCTGACATTTAGGGCCAGGCTTCATTTTGCGGCTACTTTTGCACGGTCTATGAGGTCAGAGCGAGCTACAGTCAAGTGGGGCGTCTCGTTGAACTCGGCACGGCCTAGAGACTATGGTGATGCCCTTTTTGTGTTGATTTCAGTCTGTCATTTTGGTGATGTTTCAGCCCTATTCAAACATATTGCAAATGTACAAAAGTCAACGAGCAAGTCAGCGTCAATCAATCAATTAGATATCATTCTGACACCAAACTGATAAAAACTGACACCAAACCCACTTTTCCCATCTCATTTAGAAGCCAACAATCACATATATCAGGGCAGGCTCAAAATTCTGTTTAAATCATAGTAAAAATGTAAAACACCTGAGTTACGTTCTAGCTGCGGGTCCAGTTCCGACATTATGTGTTGGCCTAGCTGAGGCGACCCCGAATCTCAAGTTTCGGCTCGATAGGTCATTTGGAGTCCGAGCAGCGACCTTAATTGGTGCTGAAAATCCACGTTTTCCGGCGTTGCTACGGGGTCCTTGAATGAGCTATCGGACAGAAACGTTAGGGTCCGTCTCTATGGGCCGAGGCGGTTCTAATGCACCTAGCCTTGTGTCTCTGGGACTTTTAGAACTTTTGTCATTTTCGTGATGTAAAAATGAATTGAAAATATTGCAAATGTACGAGGCTGTTTCTCGGCCTGAAAACCTTCTAGAGCCCGTAGCTCACCGTGCACGATCGACTAAAGGTCTAGAATGGGTTTCTAAAGTTTCAGAGCTCTAGGTCTGACGGTTCTTTAATAGTTCGAACAAAAGTAACTATTGCAGGCAGTGTCTGTCTGTAAGCCCCTCACTGTGTCATTCCCCATTGACTGTGCATGTGTGCTTTTTCAGAAAATCACAGAAAATCACAGAAATCACGTAGAGCTCCGAAACCCACTTTAACGGATCCGTCTGAACACGCAGCAACTGGATCCATAACTTTTTTGGGGAAAAAAAATATTTTTCTCAACATTACGAATTGGGCGTTTGCCAATTAATCGAAAATTAAAAAGAGATAAATGTCTGGTTCTTTTTCCTTACACCATAGGTTCATGTACTTTGACGTAAAGCTGTCAAATTAGTGCTCTATTTCCATTTTTCACCTTTAATCCCAGAAAATGGGCCTTATCTCAAAAACCGTGAGTCCCTGACGCCATTCTGTTTCGGGGCCAACTGCCCATATGGCCAAACCCATGCCCACCAAGTTTCGTCTTCAAAGAGTTTTCGGTTTAGGAGAAAAAGCCAGGTCAATTAGGTGTATGTTTTGTACATTTGCAATATGAAGGCATTCGCCATCTGGTGGGATTAACATGAAGGGCGGAAAAATGAAAAAATGAATTTATTTTATTAAACGGACATCGAAAGTCCGAGAAAGTTCGCTTGATGACTTCCTGGAAGATTAGGCCCTAGGGCACGGCCCGGCAGCGTCGCTTATTTTAGAAACAATTTCGGACGTCTAGTAAGGGAGCGTACATTTGCAATATGCAGTTTCTCATCAAACATACAGCAAATGCCATCCGCGTCCCTTATGTAGGTAAGAGCGTGGATGAGTGTTTGTGCTGTCCTTAATCTCTGAGTGGATATTAAAACCGCCCATTCCTTCCGTATTCCCATTGGTCGGTTATGTAAAATTACTTATGGCTCCCGCTCAATATCTGATCCATTGAGACGTTAAGTGCTTTGCTCTGACAGGTCGGCATGTCCCGGTCAGCAACACGTCAGAGATGGAAAACTGGCCAGCCATAAATAACACTGAGCCTAAATCAGCCCTGTATTAATCCCATCCATTACTCATAGTAGGAAAAACAGCCAAGGTCTAAATCAGAGGTGACCTGGGGCTAGGTGGCCTTCACTTCAGCACAACTTATGAATGGTTAACAATTCCACGGCATCAATAGCTCATTTCAGAAGGCCCTGGTATAATTGATCTGGCAGTACATTAAGCTGTCTGCGATGCAGACGAAGGCCACTCCCACTCAGAAGAACAATGAGCGAATCAGGAGGAGAGGCTCCTTCACCATGATGATCAAACGTCTGTTCGGCTCCTCCTATCGGGCGTCTCAGGGCTGGCTAACAGACAAGGACAGGCCTGATCAGTATGCAGGGCTGGGGCTGTCCTGCCGTGCATCTGTGTAGTTTTACAGATACAAAATGTCATCAAAAGGGTCCAGCCTGCTTTGAGTTCCAGCCAAGCGAAAGGCACAGGGGCCAGGGAGAGATCTCAGAGCCTGGCACAGGGGCCAGGGAGAGATCTCAGAGCCTGGCACAGGGGCCAGGGAGAGATCTCAGAGACTGCCTCCCAGGCCCCATCTCCCTCCCACCCACCACCAGGCCTCCTGCACGTGTCTCAGCCTCCATTGTCTTGCTCCAGACAGCTTAAAGTGGGTCGGGTATACATAACCGACTCCCTCTACCTTGTCCTGCAGGACTCGGAGGAGCTCCCTGGACTCAGGTTCTAAAGGCTCACATCAAATGGGTCCGCCTCTCTTAGAGGATGAAAGGGTGAACAGAGCAAAGCAAAGTGCGCTCAGTTTTAGAGAGGAGAAAACGGTGTCACTCCCAATCTGTTTTAGAGAGGAGAAAACGGTGTCACTCCCAATCTGTTGGGAGTGACACAGCCTCACTGTACAGATATTGAAATACAACAAGGGAGAATGATAGGGAGTTCACTACAACACTGTAACACACCTGGTACACTTGTCAATGACAACATTTCCCAGTGCTGCACTCAAGGATATTATTTTCTACAGTGTTTGAGATAATGGGAATTGATTTATAGGCTAAGCTGCAAAGCACTACAAAACAGCATTATGCCACACTTATCACATGTGGTTATGATGAAAAACTGCATGGGTCAGGCTTCCCAATACAATAACCACAAAAAGGTGTTGCTTTCAACCACAAACCTGTACAACCTGTAGCCTTACCGCATGATGCGTCACTAGAGTACTGGCAATTTCCCTGGCATTCATTCATGTGCAAATAAAATACCATGAACCGGCGGGCACATCTACCTACTGTAAGCCCTTTTAGTCCTGTGGATATCTGCCTCTGGATATAGTGCCTCTTACAGAGAAGATTTTAACATAATAAATACACCGGGAACAAAATAAAAGGATTACATATCACTCACTCTCCAAACCGTAAAATAATAAACCTGCAAATCCGGCGGATACCATTGTAGTTGCTTCTGTGAACCACTCTCCCCTGTTCCTGTCACTGCTTCATAACAGTGTGACTTGCCTCTCCTCAACCTCATCTCATCTACATTTTACTGTCCAGAAATACCATTAACATGAATAGGAGCAAAAATTACAATGCGATTTCCACACACAGCATGCAATGCAATGCAATGCCTCTCCAGCTTTTGTGTGCATGTCCTGGACATAACACATTGTCATGTTGTTTTGTATTCATTAGTACAGGGAATTTCCATAGCAATCCAATATGACAGCTTCTTTTAAAACATTTTTACAGTGCATGCTGTACGGTGATGAAGAATTCCCCCAGTCTCTCTCCCAGTGTGTCAGAACAAAATGATGGTAAGCACGACAAAGGCATGCACAACTTCTTGACACTTCCTGTAGGAAAATAACACACTCAAAACCCTGGCTGCTTCTGGGGTCTGTCAGCAGAGGGCTACATGGTAAAGCATTACTGTCAACCTCACTCTCCAGTAATTCAAATTGCATAAACACTCAAGAGGACCTCTTTCCTACCATTTTACCTTAATTGGAGGAAAATTATATTAAATGAGATAATTGCTCTGAAATAATTGGCAATGTTTGATAAACAGCATCCTTCAGAATACATGCATGGCTTAATCTAAACGCAGTCCTGCGACATGTGTGGGGAAGTAGGCTCTCCATTTTATTAAAAAACTCTTGCAGGTGAAAATGTGTAAGAGGCCAAAATCATTTCCGTTTAGAACGCTAATCCTCGACTTACTTGACTTACTTGATAATAAGTCTGAGCGTCCACAGTGGTTAGTGTGACGCTGAGAGGAAACAAAGATCAGCTTCTCCTTTTGCTTCTGTTTCCTTCTGATTCCCTTTAGATTTGGAAAGACTCGACAGAGACTTTCTTTGTTGAACTCATTGAACTTCTAAATGGATTCCTCCCACTCTGGTATTGCTACTGTCCTTCTGTTTATGAGAGTCGCTTAGCTTGGAACCAATGTTCAGTAGTTCCCTGAAACCCTACTGAAATGGGGAGATAAAAAGCATAGATCTTCTGGTCGGAAAAGTCCTCCTGCCTGCTAAAATTCAACTGGAGGAGTCATTAAAAGCACTTTGCTAAAACAGGTTGGCTCTTAAACAGGTTGTTTTTTTGGCCTATTTGGTGGTATCTATTACCATCTTATCTTCAAGTCAGTCATTAGAGCAGCTAATTAAAAACCTCTGCCTGCATGAAGAGAAATAGAGGGCTGATAGTAGACTCTCAACAGCTGAATGGGAAAACGGGTTTGGTCCCAAAGAGATAGTTTCCTGACAATGTGAGAGAACTGCAGTCCCACACAAATCCCAGAGTTGGCAGGCAGAAGGAGCCTTCCTCTTAGAAGAGATTAGCTAAACCCCTGATATATTTTCATAGCTCTACATCTCCCTGAAGGACTGCCCTGCACTCAAGAGATTGGCGGGCAGTAAAGCGCTCACCTCTTTCACAGTTCAACGTTCAGCAACTTTGGAACAACTCTGTTTCAACATGGCTTCAATAAGATTATTTAACGCCTCGCATCACTCTAAACTGAGGGGAAATGGTTGTTCAACTATTGGCGGCTACCTCAATGTAATTATCTCAGCTAACGTGGTCTCTATCCAACTGGGGTCAAATGGAATGAACTAGGTCCTCTTCTCCTCATCACATGCATCAGATCTTGTCCAGTTGTAGCGTTCAGAGTTCTGGGCAGCAGCATCAGCGTTTTCACAGTTAGGTACATACCTCTTTGCCGGAGAGGTAATAGGCGGAGAGCAGTCCTCCGACAAACCGGATGTTCACTTCAAAGACTGAGACCTCAGCATTCTAGAGAGAGAGAGCGAGAGAGAGCGAGAGAGAGCGAGAGAGAGCGAGAGAGAGCGAGAGACACACACACAAAGGATTCATGATTAGGAGTATTCAACCTGCTGAGTCACCATGCAGTAGCTGGCAGGAATATCCTCACATCATACACTGAATGTAAAGACCGCAGACAGGCATCGCTGTGGGCTACACCTGAAGACACACGGAGGTATCAAAACCCTTAGCCCACGCCTCCATGCCTCAGAGAAGATATCGGAGTTGACCACCTAATACTACAACAAACATTTGACCATTTCTATTGAAATGGGTGTGATCCACTAATGTATTCCCATGGTAAAGACAGAAAACAGAGAGAGGAGGGGCTGTCAGAGAATGGACTTGCACAGAGCTTGCACAGCGCAGAGGCTAACCAACTCTGAAAAAAGTTAGCTATAATTGAGAAAATAGCCACCCTGCAATTTAAGTGTCATTTCATCTTAAGGTCAAGCTGGGAAGCATGAGTCGCCACCAACAAACATGAACCAATATGAAGTGGTGATGAGATGCCTTCCTGACAACCCCATCAGGCCCAAACACAGATCTGCACTCAGCCTATTTCCCTCCGAAGGGCCCCAGGCTTTGTTTTCTCTATTATTATAGCCAGACTTATTACCCATATCCATTCCTCATGTAGATTTTCATTACTCTGAAAAGAAGCATGTGGAGCACATTCATCCAGAATAAAGTCCTATAGGCCTACAGTACTTTTAGTACTGATAAATGGCTTTGATAACCTCATCCTAACCTCGAGCCCTTTGCTTTATACGATAGATAAAATGGTAGATCATGTAGAGTGGTCTTAAAATATTTATGTTAATCTAATATTACTATGTGCATATTCCTTGAGTTTTTAGTGAGAGGAAAAGTGTGTTATTGCCTGTACTTTGAGTAGACCACATTTTAAAAACTGTGCATGGGGGGAGCCATTGTCCATTGTTACATGGGATTTAACTTAATGAGAAACATTTGTTCCTGGTAATGGTGGTGGGCTATAAATAACCTCATTATGGTTTCAGTGACAACGCTTGGAAATTATACCAAATAACAAGTAAATATCAATACTTTTTTTGTTGTCCTCATTTCCAGATATAAGCAATTATTTTATATTTGAGAGGGAAATGTTTAACTTTGGCTTTTGTTTCTTGTAGACTATTTGTTTGGGACAAACAGCAGAGGGAATAAAACATTTGTTTATGTATTTTTTCTTAGATGTTCTCCATACAAAGGCTTATCTTTACTATGACTCTTTGTATTTGACTAACAATTTCTACATGAGTAAACTAATCTGGTCCGGAGAGATACAGTTCTATTATTTAATAGTAGAGAACGTGTGGCAGGCAGGCAAACAAGATCATTTAACGCCGGGCCGTCTGACTAACTTATAATTAAAATAAATGCATTTGGTCCTGCAAACCTGCAGACTGTGAAATCCAAATTCGTAATATTTCTGCTAGCATTATCAATGGTGTGTTAATGACTTCAAATTATGACAGATGGCAGATGTTTAAATGGGTAAGGCATTTTTTATTAATGGAAATGTACTGTTTTTCCCCCTGACTGTGGACAGAAGGACTTGGCACACATTATTAACTGTTGAGGAGGGGTTTACCTCTTCTGAGGTATCCTGAGGACACTGCTGTAGCTACCTGCTAGGTACTGTAGCGTAGGTGCTTTCCTCTCAGAGAGGATTACTTCTGTTCTGAGGACAGCCATTATCACGAGTCCCTGTCTCTCACCCACATCAAGACACCAGAGGGCTGTTCTGTCCTTCAGTCAAGAACTTCAGTGAGGCCAAAGCGTCAAGAGGATTTCATTGAGCGTCTTCTGCACTGCACTCAGTGTTCAATTGCACTTACTGCCAGGGTTAGGAAATAAAGTGGCATTAGAGCAAATACGTTTTGTGGATACTAATGAGGTAGAAAAAAAAACTGAATGTGATTACGTATTGTAGATATTAATGGTGCGAATTCCGTAAAAGGGATCAAATCTAGAGCGCCGAAATAACTTCAACTGACGACAGCCTCAATGTATTCAGACCAGATGTTACGGGTTGCACAATTTGAATTTACATCAATATTTACATGAAACACAGAGCAGTCTCTCACACGGTATCTTGGGGTGAGTCATTGCTGAATTCCCTAATGTATGAAGTCCTCCTGCTGCTGTTCTAGTAAATTTGCAAAGTCTTTCAAGTTGTATTAGTTGTAAGTACGGGATACACATTGTATACATCGTCCAACGAAATACTTACTTGCAGGTTCCTTCTCGACAACGCAACAACAATAAGAAATAATAAAAGTGCTAAATACGGCTGCTAGGAATCTTGACTAAAACAAACACAATTGTATTATATTACTCCAGTGCTTGCCTCTCTGCTGATTTCAAGGTTGTATTGCTAACCTGCAAAGCATTACATGGACTTTCTCCATCCCATCTCTCTGATTTGGTCCTGCCGTACATACAGCGCAATCGGAAAGTATTCTCCACATGTTGTTACGTTACAGCCTTATTCTAAAATTGATTAAATTGATTATTTTCCTCATCAATCTACACACAATACACCATAATAGCAAAGCAAAAACAGGTTTAGAACTTTTGCAAATATATAAAGAAATAAAAAACTAAAATATCACATTTCATAAGTATTCAGACCCCACTTTGTTGAAGCACCTTTGGCAGCGATTACAGCCTCAAGTCTTCTTGGGTATGACACTACAAGCTTGGCAAACCTGTATTTGGATAGCTCTTCTCTGCAGATCCTCTCCAGTTCTGTCAGGTTGGATGGGGAGCATCGCTGCACAGCTAATTCCAGGTCTCTCCAGAGATGTTAGATTGGGTTCAAGTCCGGGCTTTGGCTGGGCCACTCAAGGACAAATCAGAGACTTGTCACGAAGCCACTCCTACGTTGTCTTGGCTGTGTGCTTAAGGTCGTTGTTCTGTTGAAAGGTGAACCTTGCTCTGGAGCAGGTTTCATCAAGGATCTTTGTGTACTTTGTTCTGTTCAGCTTTCCCTCGATCCTGACTAGTCTCCCTCAACCACTCCCTACTCATTCAAAGAAATGGGCCTTGCAACTGGTTTAGGAACCATCTGTCAGACAGGAAACAATGTGTGCTTTCTGATGGTGTCAAGTCACCTGGATATTACTAAAGGTCTCCCACATGGGTCGACTTTGGGACCTTTCCTCTTTATACACTGCTCAAAAAAATAAAGGGAACACTAAAATAACACATCCTAGATCTGAATGAATGAAATAATCTTATTCAATACTTTTTTCTTTACATAGTTGAATGTGCTGACAACAAAATTACACAAAAATTATCAATGGAAATCAAATGTATCAACCCATGGAGGTCTGGATTTGGAGTCACACTCAAAATTAAAGTGGAAAACCACACTACAGGCTGATCCAACTTTGATGTAATGTCCTTAAAACAAGTCAAAATGAGGCTCAGTAGTGTGTGTGGCCTCCACGTGCCTGTATGACCTCCCTACAACGCCTGGGCATGCTCCTGATGAGGTGGCGGATGGTCTCCTGAGGATCTCCTCCCAGACCTGGACTAAAGCATCCGCCAACTCCTGGACAGTCTGTGGTGCAAGGTGGCGTTGGTGGATGGAGCGAGACATGATGTCCCAGATGTGCTCAATTGGATTCAGGTCTGGGAGCAGGCGGGCCAGTCCATAGCATCAATGCCTTCCTCTTGCAGGAACTGCTGACACACTCCAGCCACATGAGGTCTAGCATTGTCTTGCATTAGGAGGAACCCAGGGCCAACCGCACCAGCATATGGTCTCACAAGGGGTCTGAGGATCTCATCTCGGTACCTAATGGCAGTCAGGCTACCTCTGGCGAGCACATGGAGGGCTGTGCGGCCTCCCAAAGAAATGCCACCCCACACCATGACTGACCCACCGCCAAACCGGTCATGCTGGAGGATGTTGCAGGCAGCAGAACGTTCTCCACGTCGTCTCCAGACTCTGTCACGTCTGTCACATGTGCTCAGTGTGAACCTGTTTTCATCTGTGAAGAGCACAGGCGCGCCAATGGCGAATTTGCCAATCTTGGTGTTCTCTGGCAAATGCCAAACGTCCTGCACGGTGTTGGGCTGTAAGCACAACCCCCACCTGTGGGCGTCGGGCCCTCATACCACCCTCATGGAGTCTGTTTCTGAGCGTTTGAGCAGACACATGCACATTTGTGGCCTGCTGGAGGTCATTTTGCAGGGCTCCGGCAGTGCTCTTCCTGCTCCTCCTTGCACAAAGGCGGAGGTAGCGGTCCTGCTGCTGGGTTGTTGCCCTCCTACGGCCTCCTCCACGTCTCCTGATGTACTGGCCTGTCTCCTGGTAGCGCCTCCATGCTCTGGACACTACGCTGACAGACACAGCAAACCTTCTTGCCACAGCTCGCATTGATGTGCCATCCTGGATGAGCTGCACTACCTGAGCCACTTGTGTGGGTTGTAGACTCCGTCTCATGCTACCACTAGAGTGAAAGCACCGCCAGCATTCAAAAGTGACCAAAACATCAGCCAGGAAGCATAGGAACTGAGAAGTGGTCTGTGGTCACCACCTGCAGAACCACTCCTTTATTGGGGGTGTCTTGCTAATTGCCTATAATTTACACCTGTTGTCTATTCCATTTGCACAACAGCATGTGAAATTTATTGTCAATCAGTGTTGCTTCCTAAGTGGACAGTTTGATTTCACAGAAGTGTGATTGACTTGGAGTTACATTGTGTTGTTTAAGTGTTCCCTTTATTTTTTTGAGCAGTGTATAAGTAATTATGGTCTATCTGCATAAACCTGTAACATTCCTCTGTATGCATATGAGACTTATGTACGCTATTCCCCTACTGCTGACCAGGCTATGCTGGAGCTGCAATCAGATTTTGCTGCTTTGCAGAAAGCCCTTTATTTAAAATTGGTACTTAAATGGGGGAAAAACTAAATTATGCTGTTTCTAATTCTCGTAGAAGTATTTCAGATGGTTATACACATTTATGCATTGGATTGTTCTTTCATCGAGCAGATTTCCGCCTATAAATATCTAGGCTTTTGAATTGACAAAAATGTGACTTAAAAAAACATACGGATGAGCTAGTTAAGAAGCTGAGATTTAAAGGAGGCTTATTTTATAGAACTAGATCATGCCTTTCGCTAAACAGCAGGAAGCAGATTGTATAGTCAACTTTCCTGCCAGTTCCTGACTTTGGTGACACCATTTATCGGAATTCAGCAGCCACTACTCCTAAACTTTTTTATGTAGTCTACCATAGTGCCCTTTGATTTATTACAGGTGACAGTTTTAATATGCATCACTGCATCCTATATCAAAATGTTGGCTGATCCTGATTAAAGTCCTGCAGATTTCATTACCCCCTTTTTGTTTACAAAGCTTTGCTACACAAGCTTCCGACCTACCTCACTTCACTGTTAAAATAAAAAAAAATTGACACCAAACCCGTTCACATAAAAGGTTAACTTTCGAAGTTCCACTAGTATGTACCGATCTAGGTAAATCTGCCTTCAATTTTAGTGCCCACCCATTTTTGGAATAGTCTACAAAACTCCCTACATCTTGACTAACTTGTGCCTCTATGGCAGTTTAGGACTTTAACGTTGAATTACTTTAATGAGATCAATTTGTTGTATTGTTGTCCTCAGGGCACCGTTGTAAATGAGACCCTGGTCTCGATGGGTTCCCTGATTAAATAACAACAAGACAATGTATTCCATAGAGACCATTTTAGCCATTACTGGGGTGTGTTTGACAGGTCATTACAAACATTTCCGCGGTCGTTACGATAGCAGGGGGAAAAACGACAGGCAAAAAGCAAGATTATGAAAGTCGCAGGTGTAAAATGAAAGCAATCAATCCAGCAAGATTTAAGTGGCTTTTGCACCCCTTAATGGCTGAAAAAGACAGATCCTCAGGTGGGCTGGGCATGTGCGTTGCTATTAATAGGATGCTAAAATAAGGCAAGGCCCATCCAGCTGGGGCTCATGGTGTCAGACCGAACCACAAAAATTATACTCCCTGTGCATGCTGAATGAATGAGCTCAAATTCCACGGATTAGTCAGACTACAGGGAAAATGACTTTGAGATGGGATTGAGAAGTCAGATGGAAAAATGGAATTGCAGAACGTTGTGTAGAGGTTCTAGAGCTGAGGCTACAGCTAGCTGAGCTCCATCCCATCACAATGTTGAGAGCAATGTTAGTGAATGACAACAACAATAACACTCCCTGACAGTAAAATCATCTCAAGGAAGCCCTTGTGTGGACAAAGAGCAGCAGTGACAACTGACTCCTGGAGATGATGCACGAATGCTCTTACTAAGCCTGACCTACACTGCTACACAATAACATGCTGCCACGTCTGTGGATCAGCTGTCAGAGGACCCATAGAATTCATCCTCTGATGACATGCTTTAGTGTGTGAGTGTGTGTAGGTGTGTGTGTTTGTGTGTGTACAAAAGATGGGTGGGGGGCTTCCTCAAACCTCTGGCTAGAAAATGTCTCTTTGTTCCAGCCTCTGAAAGGTTATCTTGCAGACTGATGTCCAGCAAGGCTGTGCAGTCCATTACACAGCTCCTGCCTGCGGGCTGACAGTGGAGCCGGGGCCCTTCCATAATACATACAGCCATTGCCTTTGTTCATGTACTGGCCTTGCCTTTCACAGCAGCCCACAACGCACAGCTCACCAGATGAAAGATTGCAGCCGGGCACAAGGCAGAGGCAAATAAAGATGGGCGCTTGCTCGCTTTCTCTCTCTCTACATCTCTTCCCAGCAGAACTGAGGGGAAAACAAAAGAGAAATCGTCCCTGGCCATTATAGTCCACGCTGGTTAGCATGTTTACTTTGACCAGACCTGTTTTTGTTCTGACCCTGTGTGTCTGCCTACCTGTCATGCTCAGGTAGACAGACACACAGGCAGGCAGAAGCTGGGGGGGGGGCAATGCAAATAGTCTGGGTCAATCAATTGGCTAGATATTTAAGACAAGCGTAATTCTGGTATCCCCACTGCCTTGTCTTGAAACCTGAACATTAAAACAGACTCCGAGGCATCAGGAAATGCAGTGGTATGCTCCTGTCTCTCAGTATTCCAGTCGTGGCTCTTCACTATTATGACAGTGAGGCGGAATGGAGGAACATGACAGAGGTTGGGGCCAAATGGAAAACCACAGACCACTCCATCCATGTTAAGACAATGTTGCAAGAGAAGGAGATGGAAGAGGGGGTTGTATTTATCTTTGAAATAGATATTCTGTATTCAGGAGACAAAGTGAATATTAATGCCCAATCCACCAGGGCTTTTGTGAGCTCCTTTATTGTTGGAATTGCTCGAGGGGCAGCGAAGTCAATGCCTTTCAATTAAAAGTTTGTTAATACTCTTTATGAATGCTTCTGATCACTAATGTTTTTTTCGCTCTCTCCCGCATTTGGAAAAAAAATAAGGGTGGACAAGAATTTAGTGCTTCTTAACGAGTTGGTTCTCCCTGGGGAATAAATAATGAATCTGGTTCCATAACATGGGCAGGGTCTAAGAAGGCAGAGGAAACATCAAAGTAAAAAGACTGAAGGTGGTTTTTTTCACCGTTTCCACTCCAACTACCTCAGCTAAATTCTTCAGCTCCATCACCACCCCTCCTTAATCCATGGTAGTTTATTTCACACAGCAACTAGGGTTAATAACGGTGAAAAGTGGAAAGGTTAGACAACTTTCATTTTCATTTGACGAGCCATCACATTTCTTTTAGCTATAACCTTCCTCACCTCTGGCATTCAATTGATCATAGAAACTACATTACAGGGCTAAGTAATGGTTCAGTAGTTCACATACAAAAATTGCACAAACTGCAGTTTGACATTCTCTCAAGTGGGACATTCCTTTTAAAGCTGTAAAAGGAACCATGACTTGAAAACAGAAAAGAAAAGAAAACCTTGCAGAGAAATCACAAATTATTGAGGCATGACCAATAGGAAGAAACATGCTGAGCTAAGAATAGATGCAAAAAACGGAGTTGTTCAAAGCATTTGAGAGTGGTGCAGGTGTGGACAACGCAAATACTAATTATTTCAGTCCAATAGACTGGGGGGTTTGGTTTATAGGGTTATTCCACTGTGTATTTGGGCATTATTGAGCACCATTCCCAAAATCACAATTTCCTAGATATACACATCACGTTAGATTGCAGAGGTTTTGTATATCGTGTGGCAATGTCTAAGACAAAGCCTTTTCCAACTGTTTTATAACATCTCTTCCATCTCAGTGTTTGGGAGTAATTTGTTTTCTATGCATAGTCTGGTGGGAAAACTGTCTTAATGAATACCCTTTTTTTCAGTGAGAGTGAAAGGCAATGTGCTCTATCTGACAGACACACAAAGTCCTCACTCCTAAAGCACATTACCTTCGAACTGATGAGTCAAGTCCATATTGACTGATTAGAAAAAGTACAAGAGTTAAGTGCTCTTTCCCTAACCCCAACAGTGGAATTAATATGACTTCATTCAGTCCACTTCCACAGACCGATGCGGTGGTTCCTTCCAGGAGAGTACTGTATCTGTTCTGTCGAACACTAGAAAAGGCCTTGACGAGTCATTTTAAATCCAACATTTTAACACTAATGAATACATTTCATACATGCTATATCCGAAAAATTATATTTGGTTGTGTTAATGAAGGGTAACATTAGAATAGGAAGAACATCTATATATACAGTTGAAGTTGGAAGTTTACATACACTTAGGTTGGAGTCATTAAAACTCGTTTTTTCAACCACTCCACAAATTTCTTGTTAACAAACTATAGTTTTGGCAAGTCGGTTAGGACATCTACTTTGTGCATGACACAAGTAAATTTTCCAACAATTGTTTACAGACAAGTGAAATAATCTATCATTCACTGTATCACAATACCAGTGGGTCAGAAGTTTACATACACTATGTTGACTGTGCCTTTAAACAGCTTGTAAAATTCAAGAAAATGATGTCATGGCTTTAGAAGCTTCTGATAGGCTAATCAACATAATTTGAGTCAATTGGAGGTGTACCTGTGAATGTATTTCAAGGCCTACCTTCAAACTCAGTGCCTCTTTGCTTGACATCATGGACAAAGAAATAAGCCAAGACCTCAGAAAAATAACTGTAGACCTCCACAAGTCTGGTTCATCCTTGGGAGCAATTTCCAAACGCCTGAAGGTACCACGTTCATCTGTACAAACAATAGTATGCAAGTATAAACACCATGGGACCACGCAGACGTCATACTGCTCAGGAAGGAGACGCATTCTGTCTCCTAGAGATGAATGTACTTTGGTGCGAAAAGTGCAAATCAATCCCAAAACAACAGCAAAGGATCTTGTGAAGATGCTGAAGGAAACAGGTACAAAAGTATCTATATCCACAGTAAAATGTGTCCTATATCGACATAACCTGAAAGGCCACTCAGCAAGGAAGAAGCCAATGCTTCAAAACCGCCATAAAAAAAAGCCAGACTACGGTTTGCAACTGCACATGGGGACAAAGATAGTACTTTTTGGAGAAATGTCCTCTGCTCTGATTAAACAAAAATGGAACTGTTTGGCCATAATGACCATTGTTATGTTTGGAGGGAAAAGGGGGAAGCTTGCAAGCCGAAGAACACCATCCCAACCGTGAAGCACGGGGGTGGCAGCATCATGTTGTGGGGGTGCTTTGCTGCAGGAGGGACTGGTGCACTTCACAAAATAGATGGCATCATGAGGTAGGAAAATTATGTGGATATATTGAAGCAACATCTGAAGACATTAGTCAGGAAGTTAAAGCTTGTTCGCAAATGGGTCTTCCAAATGGAAATGACAATTTTTTATTTTTTTATTTCACCTTTATTTAACCAGCTAGGCAAGTTGAGAACAAGTTCTCATTTACAACTGCGACCTGGCCAAGATAAAGCAAAGCAGTTCGACACATACAACAACACAGAGTTACACATGGAGTGAAACAAACATACAGTCAATAATACAGTAGGAAAAAAAACAAATCTATATACAATGTGTATAGGATAAGGTAGGATGAGGTAGGATAAGGAACATAAGGCAATAAATAGGCCATGGTGGCAAAGTAACTACAGTATAGCAATTTAACACTGGAATGGTAAATGTGCAGTAGATGAATGTGCAAAGTAAAAATACTGGGGTGCAAAGGAGAAAGATAAATAAATGACTATGGTAGGGGATGAGGTAGTTGGTTGGGCTATGTACAGGTGCAGTGATCTGTGAGCTGCTCTGACAGCTGGTGCTTGAAACTAGTGAGGGAGATAAGTGTCTCCAGTTTCAACGATTTTTGTAGTTCGTTCCAGTCATTGGCAGCAGAGAACTGGAAGGAAAGGCGGCCAAATGAGGAATTGGCTTTGGGGAGATATACCTGCTGGAGCGAGTGCTACGGGTGGGTGCTGCTATGGTTACCAGCGAGCTGAGATAAGGCGGGGCTTTTCCTAGCAGGGACTTGTAGATGACCTGGAGCCAGTGGGTCTGTAGCGAGGGCCAGCCGACTAGAGCATACAGGTCGCAGTGGTGGGTAGTATATGGGGCTTTGGTGACAAAGCGGATGGCACTGCATCCAGTTTGCTGAGTAGAGTGTTGGAGGCTATTTTGTAGATGACATCGCCGAAGTCGAGGAACGGCAGGATAGTCAGTTTTACTAGTGCAAGTTTGGCAGCATGAGTGAAGGAGGCTTTGTTGCGAAATAGAAAGCCGATTCTAGATCTAATTTTGGATTGGAGATGTTTAATGTGAGTCTGGAAGGAGAGTTTACAGTCTAGCCAGACACCTAGGTATTTGTAGTTGTCCACGTATTCTAGGTCAGAGCCATCCAGGGTAGTGATGCTAGTCGGGCGGGCGGATGCAGGCAGCGAACAGTTGAAAAGCATGCATTTGGTTTTACTAGCGTTTAAGAGCAGTTGGAGGCCACGGAAGGAGTGCTGAATGGCATTGAAGCTCGTTTGGAGGTTAGTTAACACAGTGTCCAAAGAAGGGCCAGAAGTATACAGAATGGTGTCGTCTGCATAGAGGTGGATCAGAGAATCACCAGCAGCAAGAGCGACATCATTGATGTATACAGAGAAGAGAGTCGGCCCAAGAATTGAACCCTGTGGCACCCCCATAGAGACTGCCAGAGGCCCGGACAACAGGCCCTCCGATTTAACACACTGAACTCTGTCGGCAAAGTAGTTGGTGAAGAACAATGACCCCAAGCATACTTCCAAAGTTGTGGCAAAATGGCTTAAGGACAACAAAATCAAGGTATTGGAGTGGCCATCACAAAGCCCTGACCTCAATCCCATAGAAAATTTGTGGGCAGAACTGAAAACCTGTGTACGAGCAAGGAGGCTTACAAACCTGAGTCAGTTACATCAGCTCTGTCAGGAGGAATGGGCCAAAATTCACCCAACTTATTGTGGGAAGCGTGTGGAAGGCTACCCAAAACATTTGACCCAAGTTAAACAATTTAAAGGCAATGCTACCAAATACTAATTAAGTGTATGTAAACTTCTGACCCACTGGGAATGTGATGAAAGAAATAAAAGCTAAAATAAATAATTCTCTACTATTATTCTGACATTTCACATTCTTAAAATAAAGTGGTGATCCTAACTGACCTAAGACAGGGAATTTTTACTAGGATTAAATGTCAGGAATTGTGAAAAACTGAGTTTAAATGTATTTGGCTAAGGTGTATGTAAACTTCCGACTTCAACTGTATATACTGTGTGTGTGTGTGTGTGTGTGTTTATTTTAGGCTGTTGCCTCATGCTCAAGTGTGGAGCTTATGAAAGTGGGTATTCTTGAAAAAAGTTATTTGGCAAAGGTAGGTGTTTTGGAAACCTCTGAATCTGTGTGATACTATATAGAAATCAAAATGTCTTACCTGCGACTCTGTAGGAGGATTTGAAAAATAAAATACATCCACTTAAAACGGCTTGCACAAATTCGGTTTGTGATGTTGAAATTCGAACATACGTGTGTTAAATAGACATATTTAAGAAAAGTCAAGGACAGAGGGGGGCATGACTTTAAAAATGGCACAGATATTTCACTTGGCTCTTCGAGTGTTAAACAGAGCACTTCATCAACGCCCAATTACCTGGAGTCAAATCAAACCAAATGTTATGCGTCACATCCTTCGTAAACAACAGGCGTAGACTAACAAGGAAATGCTTACTTATGGGTCATTTTCCAACAATGCAGAATTAAAAATAATTAAAAATTTAAATTTGAAAAAATAGAAAGAGACAAGGCATAAATACACAGTGAATAACTAATAAAAATTAACATGGCTATGTACAGGGAGTACTAGTACTGAGTCGATGTGCAGGGATACGAGGTAATTGAGGTTGCTATGTACTGTATATATAGGCAGGGGTAAAGGTACTAGGCAACAGGATAGATAATAGACAGTAGCAGTAGCATACGTGGTGAGTGTGAAAGTGTGTGTGTGATTGTGTGTGGCGTCAGATTGCATGTGTGTGCATGTGGGCGTATGTAGTGTTGGTGTGTGTGTGTGTGTGTGTGTGTGTGGGAGAGATATGTGTATGTTGGGTTGTATGTGCGAGTGTGTGGGTTTATTGTAATGCAAATGACTGCCAGTCTCACAGTAATTGACCGTTAATTAACATAAATATGTTTAGCATCTTCAGGCCTCCACGCATACATGCCGCTGATGCACGCCCTTGAAACATCTACATTAAATCAAGTCTAACAAATCCATTTAATATAAATCATCCCAATAAATCCATTATTTTGGTCAGGTCTAACGAAACATTATGATGTGATGAAAATGTATGTCAGAAGAACAGAATAGGACCTGGCCTGTAGGCTAGTTCATTTAGCAGACAAGATATTTTTATAAGTCCTGTGCAATTATTTTATATGTTTTTATTGTAAGAATAGTATAATTGAACTTATAAAAAAATATTTTCCCCATTCCGGAGCGAGTGCGCATTTGAAGTGGCTATGTTGAGCGTAAAAGTTACCATTTGAAACAGGTCCTATACGCTAGATTTAAGAGTTATTTGACACATTTAGTTGTGAATGAAACAAACCTTAGAATGTCTTAGAAATCAAAACATACACCGAGTGTACAAAACATTAAGAGCACCTTCATAATATTGACTTGTCGGGGCACTCAAGGTGTTCCACAGGGATGCTGGCCCATGTTGACTGCAATGCTTCCCACAGTTGTGTCAAGTTGGCTAGATGTACTTTGATACACACAAGCATTTTTTTTTTTTTAACAGCAGCGTTGCTGGTAGAAATGATGTAGGACGGATTTCAGCTTTCCTGCATTAAAATGCCTTGGATGGCTCTGTACCCTTTCCTTATTGATTAGTGGGGCTTGCCTAACCAATCAGATTCTAGATCGCCTGTCCTTGAGCATGTCAGTGGCTGACTAGCTAGCAGTCAAAGGTGTTCTATGGTTCAACTAGCTAGCAGACAAGGGGGTTCAATGTTATTTGGTTCTACTCACCACGTTGAAGTCCAGGTTCTTCTCCACCCACTCTGTGGCCATCTCAAAGTCCTCATACATCTCCATGACGTATAGGGTGTCCAGGGCATCCACGATGGTGGCTCCCTTTATGCTCCCTGGAAAGGCAAACAAAACAAAGCCTTTAGGACTCATATCCTATTTTCCTCTCATAGCATATTGTATTGGTAGAAAAACAGCACAGTCAGAGTCAGGTTTCTACCATTAAGACCAGAGGAGGTTAAAATCTCCAGGGCAGCTGGGAGTTCTAACCGTAAGTGTGCTGTTTAATTCAAAGAGCGGGACATATCTCCTACTGCGGTGGAATATTGCTTCAGGCAACCTCCATTTATCTCAGGGCGAGACGTCATGCATATGAACAAATACAAATATAACAGATCACCTTTGGCTATACTGTCAGGTTTTTACCTGGTTAAGGAGGATGAGGCAGAGAAAGTCGGAACAGAGGAGTGAGCATATTAGTGTGAGTCTTTTCACGGTGGGCTGATGCTTTCGGAAGGCTCTTGGCCACCAGACCTTACCTATCAGATGAAACCGATTATACCGAGCCTCCTGAGTGGCACAGCGGTCTAAGGCACTGCATTGCAGACCCGGGTTTGGGTTTGGCCCGGCTGTAGGGCTTTCGCCGAAAGCCTTTTTGAAATCTGACAACGCAGTGATCTTGCCAAGAAGCAGAGCTTTTGATGGCTATGCAACACTTGTATATCGAAGAATGTTAGATATTACGATTTTTTATTTTGAATTTGCCGCGTTATGTTTGCTCTGAAAACGATCCCGCTAGCGGGATCCGTGCGCAGAGAGGTTAAATAAAGGTGAAATAAAAAATAAAACATTTTCGGAGGACACGTGACTCAACCTTTGCCTCACCTGAGGCCATTAGAGAGTTGAGACAAAATCGTGATGGGATCGCAATTGGATATCACGAAATTGGGGTAAAATACAAAATAATTAAACGATGACATTATACCCCCTTGACAGAGTACCGTGTCCATAAGTCTGGTCCTGTGCAGCTAAACATCTTCCACTTCATTAAGATAAGAGCAACAAGATTAATGAAATTACTGAGCTATAAAGCAATGTAGCCTAGACACAATTTATTCTCCAGTGAAGGTTCGACTTGCTCGGTTTACCAAGCGCTTAGGACAGAACCCAGCCCCTGCCAACTCTCCACACTTGCTTGGAGGGACAATATTTCTCCTCCTTTACGTCACACATTCAAAAGGAGGAGAGGATGAAAGGAAAGGCACCAGCCAGGCAGGCAGTCAAAGAGGAAAGGCCCCAGCCAGGCAGGCAGTCAAAGAGATGAACACTCAGCAAAGCTTTTAGTCCACAGCATTATCGAAAATAAACTCAATAACACGTCTAACGCACTTTCCCATTCACTTGCACCTATACAGCTTTCTTCAAATGAAAAAAAAAATAGATAATGTTGTGGTAACTGAAGGTGTTTTTATTTCCTTAAAAGGATTACAGCTAAAAGCTTTAATGTAGATTGAACGCCCAGGAAATTTAACAATGGGTGCTGTAGGCCTGCCTGCGTCTGTCTGTCAACGAATGTTAATGTGGGCCACAAATATGAAGAGTAGCAAGGTCATTGCAGGCTTGACTAAACACGTTTCCACTGGCCATCGTTTTGTCACCTGGTCTCCTTTTCCCTTTCCTGTTTTTCATTAATCCCTCACTCTATTTGGACTCTGTGAGAGAGACGAGGGAATGACATTTCGTGCCTGCCTCCCATTGTCTGCCAGCCCGGCAGGCTTCCTTCCTGCTCCGTGCCTGCTTCCCCATTATAAAATAGTGGCAAGGAGGAGTGGAGAGGGGGGCATCCTCATCCCATTACTGAGACAGAGCATGATGCGTGAAAAGGTGAGTGTTTTTGCGAATGTTTTCACGTGCGTGTGCGTTTGTGTTTGCATGCGATTGTGTGCGCATGTACTTAAAATGTACAGCAAGCCATCGAGTGACTTGAATACTAAGAAGCAGAATACAGAATATCAAAGCTAGACTTCTCTGATCTATCAAACACAGTCTTCTCACTCAAAGCTTCCAATTAAAATGAATTTCTGTGACATGTCTTGAACCAGCCTTTATTCTTATAATAAAGGGCTCTTGAGATGTTAGTCAATTTTGAATGTAAGATGATAGATTTGAGTAAATGAAAAACATGTGAAGGCTTTGCAAAAATAAGTATGACTTGGATATCAGTTCTTATAGAGAATCCCAGTTGGTAATTTTAAAACGTTTGATGGAAAAATGTTTTATGGAAGAATACTTTCCCAAGGTTCCATATAGAAATCCTGAATTGACTTAAGGAGGACATCACTTAAACATTTTCTAAGGAAATCAATTAAAGGGATACTTTGGGATTTTGGAAATGTTGCCCTTTATCTACATCCCCAGAGTCAGATGAACTCATGGACACCATTTTTATGTCAGCGCAATGACTGGAAGTAACTACTAGCATGCTAGCAGTACCCATAGACTTCCACTCATTGTGCTAACGCTAGTTAGGATTGGCTCACAAAACTACATCTAACTTCCTTCATACTGGACACCGAGACAAATGGTATCCACGAGTTCATCTGACTCTGGGGAAGTAGATAAAGGGCACCATTGCCAAAATCCCAAAGTATCCCTTTAAGTCCAAAGGCCAGCCCATGAACAGGCTAAATACATTTCCCCAGTACATAAGAGTCTGGTGATGGATGTGTGAGCAGAATTCATGGGACAGCAGCTCTCGTGTCTAAGAGCTTTCATTTATCATCTGCTCTCTCTCTCTTCATATCTTCAGAAAGGAGCTCCTCTTTGGAGCAGAGACTCTTTGAGCATTTAATTGACTGATGACACTTGCTAATAGAGTTCTCACATCATTAGCAGGGAATGGCACAAATGGTGGAAAATTGAATCTCATGGGGCTGAGAACCTTTGAGGCGTTGTCAGACAATGATGCATTGTTTGGACAAAAACAACCTCTACGGAAAAGTGTGCTCAGAATATCAAACCCATACACACAGTGACATTGCTCATTGTTCTGGGGGAGGTTGTCCAAGAACCATCGGGTTCTTGGTCAACTCCCTGACCAAGGCACTTCTCCCCATATTGCTCATGTTGGCCTGGCAGCTAGATCTAGGAGTCTTGGTGGTTCCAAACGTCTTCCATTTAAGAATGATGGAGGCCACTGTGTTCTTGGGAACCTTCAATGCAGCAGAAATCTTTTGGTATCCTTCCCCAGATCTGTGCCTCAACACAATCCTGTCTCGGAGCTCTACAGACAATTCCTTCGACCTCATGACTTGGTATTTGCTGACATTCACTGTCAACTGTTGGACCTTATATAGACAGGTGTGTGCCTTTCCAAATCATGTCCAATCAATTGATTTTACCACAGGTGAACTCCAATCAAGCTGTAGAACCATCTCAAGGATGATCAATGAAAACAGGATGCACCGGAGGTCAATTTCGAGTGTCAAGGCAAAGGGACTGAATACTTATGTAGTCAGTTTCTTATTTTTTATAAATTTGCTAACATTTCTAAAAACCTGTTTTCTCTTTGTAATTACGGGGTATTGTGTGTAGTTTGATGAGATGTAAAAAAATATTTCATCAATATTAGAATAAGGCTGTAAGGGGTCAATGCACTGTGTCCAAAATCCAAACAGAAAAATAAATAAATAGTAAGACATATTTGGATCTCAAAAATATTAGCTTGTTTGTTTCTTCAAGCATGGGAGGCAGGAAGATGGAATAGTAAGAAATCAGAGGGAGGGTGTGTGTGGGTAAACTGAGACTGGGTATCAGGGGCCTGGAAGCCCAGGTGAGGACAGAGCAGGTCATAAATCAGTGTGTAAGGAGACTCCAGTGGTCTAACGAAGGCCTGGTTGTGACAAGGGGGTCTGATGCAGGGCCATGCAGATCCCACCTCAGTGGGTGATGGATTCCCTCTCTGCTGCAGCCCCTGTATACCCCTCCCAGTTCCAGCATAATCTAGCTACATCAGCCCAGTCACTGAGGGGAACACACACACACACACACACACCAGGGGAGGCCCAGGTTAAATTACACCATCCGTTCCAAGTACGGAGATGGAACAGCTGATGCGCACACCATACCAGGTACACCATACAGTGAAACATCCATGACTTAATCACTGAAAAAGATAAACAGTTGAGTTTGATATTATTTAAAAGCTTACAAACAGTGCTGTCAAACTTTGATTATTTATTTTTTACGTAATTGTTTAACCTTTAACGTAAATGATTTAAAACTGTGTAAACGCCAGGGTTTTTTCATATTCGCATATGTTGTAACTTAGACCGTATTTCACATCCACTGATGTTTTTGTACTGTGCCCGACAACATGCTCATTTCAATCATGGAAACAGAATTCATAGAATGGACCTATCCATTCAGACCACTGCAATTTAGCTGGTACATCATTGAAATTTGACATGTTTACTTCTAATTGCTATCACCAATTAGTCTACTCCCTTTACTCAGTAAGATATTGGAGGGTATTGTGAATGATCTGATTACAGCTAATCAGCATGCTTATCGCAAAAACCATTCCACTACCACTGCATTGGTTGACATGACTGACCAGTGGCTCAATGCTATGGATAATGGCACATGTGGGTGTATTATTTTTAGATTTCAGTGCAGCATTTGATTTAATGGATCATTAAATAATTTTGACAAAATTAATGCATTATGGTTTTAAGGAGGTAGCATTGAATTGGGTACAGTCATATCTAACTGACAGGAAACAGTCCACCTATATCAATGGTTCATTTTCTTCCCCTCATGTTTTAAACTGTGGAATACCGCAGGGCAGCTGCCTTGGGCCACTTCTTTATTTAATATATACCAACAACCTTTCTTATGCCTTAGCTGAAACTCAAGCTACTATATTTGCAGATGATACTACAATTTATGCAGCAAGACAATCGGTTCAACAGGTACAGCAAGCTTTACAAGGAGATTTGGAGAATATCAGGGAGTGGGGTTGCCGGAACAAACTTGTTTTAAACACCAAGAAAACCAAAGTTATGTTGGTCTTTTCCACTAGGAAAAGGCCAAAACAGCATGGGATACAATTAAGTATGGGAGGAGTACAAATTGAAGAAGTGGCAGACACCAAACTATTGGGAGTGCAGCTAGACAACTGCTTAGCATGGTTGTCTCAAATAACTAATCTATGTAAAAATTGAGAGTCCGGTGAACTACTGTTCTGTGGTCTGGGGAAATGCATCAGCAAGTGAAATTAGGAGCCTGCAGATTGCACAGAACAAAGCAGCAAGGATTGTTTTAAGGTGGAGATATGGTTCTTCTGTTGCAGTCATGCACAATGTTCTTGGATGGTCATCAATCAACAAGATTATTTTAAAAAACATGGTTATTTTATTTCATAATATACACCATTTAAAACGGCCAAATTCTATTCACAACGGTTTTCAGTTGGTAAGAGACAGACATTCCGTAAATACTAGGAATAGATTGTTCACTATCTGTGCGTTATCCAGACAGAAAAGAGAAATAGACAAAATAACATTTCGATTTAGAGCAATAAAGAAATGTAATAAATTAACTGAGCAAACCAGAAATCTTTCAATATATAAAATTAAACATCATTTTAAAACCATTTAAATATAATACATATAAATGTTGTGGGACTATAGTAGATGAAGAATCAATATCTTTTAGATTGAGTATTTATCAGGTCAATATGTTAGTATATTGTGTATGTTTGTAATAGTGTGTTATATGTGAAAACGTGTTCGTATTATAAATTGTATTTTAATGTTTAAGGACTCTTGGAAGATGAGTCCAAATGGGGACTAAAAGAGATCCAAATCAAATCACAAAGATGACCAATGTCAACTTAAATGGTCATGTTTATTCTATTATCTATATTTCTATGAGTTGATAGTTTGGAGGATTGACAGTATAATTTAAAACAGATATTCCCATTCAAGTCAATACTCTCTGATATGTGGATCTACAACCATTTTTGTGGTACCATTTGAACGTTTCAATTAAAGATTTTTTTACATTTATCAGCCAAAATATGACACCCACCCTGTATTCAAGAGCATGTTGTGTTTCAACCGATGGCTTGCACAACACAAAAACCTTAGATTACGTAAAATAGGGTTTGATGGAAAATTCAAGCCTGATGCTACTTGAGCCTGGTGAGCCATACATTAAATACAGTTTATGAGCCATACATTAAAGACATTTAATGAGCCTAAGCCCAAAAAAGCCCAAATGGTTGTGCCCTTATTGGATATACATATTTGATATAGGCTACTGCAAGTTACGCACGACAGAAAAACATAAAAGCCCATAGATGTAGTTAGCTTGGGTAAATAAATTAAACTAGCTCCAGTAGGCTAATCTTTTGGAGTGTGAACTGTATTACTCTACTGTATATTGTATAAGTATGCACATCGTTCAAACCATGATAAAGCAGAAGAGAACATGCGATTCTGGTGAAGCACATGCAGCCTACAACGTTACAAGTATAGGCTAGCAAATTTGATTTTAATTTTGAAATATATTATTATAATTAGAAGGCTGACATACATACATACATACATACATACATACACACCTTTGATAACATTTCCCCTAATGTTATTAGCCTACCTCCTCTTTCTCTCTCTATTGTTGCTTCATTCCTTCCTCGGCTTTCAGCAGTTAAATGAAATACGTGTCGTTGTCCTTATCTTCATCATTCTAATGACATCCTTGAATAGTATAGGACTAGAATTAAATGCACAAGGCTTTCACTTCTCTTCACGAAGATTGAATGGTTATGGGTCTAGATCAATAACTGCTATAACCTACCGCCATCGCACATTCACTCTTCTTTCAAACTACCCGTGAGTTCTATTGGCTACTGTATTTAACATTGAGCAAACAACAACTTGCATCCCTCTGAATAGTCTACTGGTATAAGAAATGCAAAAATATATATATGTTCAGCAAGCTATTCTAGCCTAGCTTTTCCTGCATGGGACTCCAAGAGCTAAAGAGCCTTTTTTAACTTCTTGGGGATGGGCGCATGAGGTGACCGTTTTGGAGAGCCTGGCGTGCCCAAAGTAAAATGCCTCCCATTCAGGCCCAGAAAATAGGATATGCCCATATTTGGTACCATTGGATAGGAAACACTCTGAATTTTCCAAAACTGTTAACCATTTGTCTGTGAGTAAAACAGAACGGATATGGCAGGTGAAACCCCGAGGAATTTCTGTCCTGGAAAAAGTGGTTTTCACAGAGTGCCTCATTTGGAACCCCTCCCTCATGAAAATGCCCTTATAAGGGCATATGAATGCAGTACCCATCGCTTCCTTTAGATGTCAACAGTCTCGAGACAGTATGGATTTTCATTTTGGATGCTTTAGACGAGAGAATAAGAGGAAACCAGGAAGTGTCCTTTTTATGTCAACAGTACCCAGCGCGCGCTCCCGACAAGGCGCGCTGTGTGTTTTTTACCGTCTTTATCGATCAGTTTATATTCCGGTTGATTTATAATAGTAAATATACGTAAAGGTGTTCCTAAGGATACATTTAAAACTATGTTTGATTGTTCTTGGACAAGTTATAGGTATAAGATGAACGAGTTTGCGTCACGTTTCAATGGAGTAGAGGAAGCTGTCGTTTCTGATTATAACGCGCGAACCAAATGGAGATTTATGGATAAAATACATTACTTTTTCTAACAAAAGAACCATGGATTGTCTTCGTTGGACACTTAGGAAGACCTCAGCAAAAGTTCTTCAACAGGTAATTGATTTGTTTTTGCTGTGAAATGTGTTATGTGTGTGCCGTGATGGATTATGAAATTATGGGAATGGGAAAAATATGTGAGGTGCTACCCTCAAACAATCAAATGTGCTGCTTTCGCCGTAAAGCCTTTTTGAAATCTGACAACGCTGTGATATTGCCAAGAAACAGAGCTTTTGATGAGTATGGAACACTTGAATATTGGTGAATGTTTAATAATTCAACTTTTGGATTTTGAATTTGGCGCCTTGCATTCCACCTGGTAGTGTCGGGATTGGGGCGCTAGCACCCCAGCAATCCCCAAGAAGTTAATGGAGTTGACGGAGAGAGAGAAAGACTGCGAGAGAGAGCACTGATTTAAAGCAACGATATTCGAGTGATACCTGTCACAACAAAACAAGTTACCATGATGAGATAATAGGTCTACATGCACTGTGAACTGCGCGCCATACTGAGATATCTGTCCCCACCCTGAGCGTTGATGATTCATCATGCAGAGGCTATACAGAAGGCAGATTTACACACACACACACACACACGCCAATTTATTTGACCATTTCTAGAGATCTGCGTGCCAGTTATGGTTTTCATATGCAAATTTTTGTAGAACAATTTAATTTATAAAAACGTCTTCGTATCTCAAAATCATTGTCATGTGGTTCATCAAAATTCTATCCAAATCTAAATGAAAATTATACAAACCTAAAAAGTAGCCTGAAATCCCAACAAATCAAAACATTGCAGCCAGCAGATAGAAAATATCCTGACAAAAACAAATATCCTACAAATCACATTGGCAACGCATGGCCTGTCTGCAACAAACTTGAAACATTGTATCAACTATTAACTTGGGTCCGGCCTCCTTGCAACATCGTATAAAATATTCTGGGCCCTCAAGAGTTTCCTGTGCCAGTGAGCTCAGGACAGCTGTAGGCTATTTGGGCAATGGATATGAAGTAATCAGGTATGCCTATTTTATTGTTTCCACTGGATCGGAGCATGACATTGTTCCCTTTGGTTATCGAAGATTTTTCAAATACACTGACTTCGTTTGCTTGCTATTTGAGGTGAATAAAACATTACTTTATTTTATTTCACCTTTATTTAACCAGGTAGGCCAGTTGAGAACAAGTTCTCATTTACATCAGTGACGTGGCCAAGATAAAGCAAAGCAGTGCGGCACAAACACAGAGTTACACATGGGATAAACAAACGTACAGTCAATAACACAATAGAAAAATCTATATACAGTGTGTGCAAATGAGGTAAGATTAGAGAGTTAGGGGAATAAATAGGCCATAGTGGTACGAGGGTACTCCAGCTCACACCACAGAGGTACGAGGGTACTCCAGCTCACACCACAGAGGTACGAGGGTACTCCAGCTCACACACCAGAGGTACGAGGGTACTCCAGCTCACACACCAGAGGTACGAGGGTACTCCAGCTCACACACCAGAGGTACGAGGGTACTCCAGCTCACACCAGAGGTACGAGGGTACTCCAGCTCACACCACAGAGGTTAGAGGGTACTCCAGCTCACACCACAGAGGTAAGAGGGTACTCCAGCTCACACCACAAAAGGCAGGGTAGGATAGATATAGGGCTGTAACAGTTTGGGTCTAGAGTGTCTCCCCCATTGAAGAGGGGAATGACCGCAGCAGCTTTCCAATCTTTAGGGATCTCAGACGATATGAAAGAGAGGTTGAACAGGCTAGTAATAGAGGTTGCAACAATTGCGGCGGATAATTTTATAAAGAGAGGATCCAGATTACTTTGAAAGCTCCACAGGTCATTAGTGGTGGTGCATTAAGCCAATCAGAAATACTATCAGCTCCCCAAATTGGTACATTTATATGCCTACATTTTCACGCAAGCTAGGAAGCCTATAGGCCTACTTCTATGCGTAATCAGGTGCGCGTCCTTATTCATGCGCTCCAAACAAAAGACAATTACTAAATTTACAAAAGCCTAGATTATGCGCTCTGCAAATAACGTGTCCTCTCCGACAATGAGAACGGTAAAAGACGGGAATAATAATATATTGATTGCATTAATACACATTACCGTAATCAAACAAACATTGTAGATTAGACATTTTTGGAATTAACGGTAAATGTACTACTGGTGATATATGTAATGGGGAATTGATAGACACTAACAATCAAATGCAAACAATTCACAAGTTATGAAACAATGAATGTGCACAAATTGGAGGGAGAAAGCGCATTCTGGAGGGAGACGTGCATTGTGCAGCCCCACTCCCCTTCTTCTCTAACTGTGCCATCCCGTGGCCTACGCAATGGATTAGTCTCGGCCTCCGCAATAGATGTGAATAAGACAGGTGTCTCCTGCCCCATAAAAATACATACATTTATTACTGCTAGTCTAAAAAAAATAAAAAATAAATAAAAATATATATATTTTTTTTTAAATCCTGTCGACCAGTCTAATAATTGGGGTTAGTCCTATTGCAAATAGTCTTTATCTGAGACATCATTAGGAATCTAAGCATAGTACTTTCAAAAGTTAGGCCTACATTACCACCCCAGACAGAAAAGGCCTACATTACCACCCCAGACAGAATAGGCCTACATTACCACCCCAGACAGAATAGGCCTACATTACCACCCCAGACAGAATAGGCCTACATTACCACCCCAGACAGAATAGGCCTACATTACCACCCCAGACAGAATAGGCCTACCAACGCAGAAAAATGTGAGCTGGCAACTCTTCTTCCGTGGCTTAACCCAAGTGTTTCCCTAAAAGCTGTCTGGGTTTAACTTCTTGGGGACCAGTGGGGCGCTAGCGGGCTCCTCCCGACTCTACCAGGTAAAATGTAAAGTGCCAAATTCAAAATCCAAAAGTTGAATTATTAAACATCCACCAATGTACAAGTGTTCCATACTCATCAAAAGCTCTGTTTCTTGGCAATATCACAGCGTTGTCAGATTTCAAAAAGGCTTTACGGCGAAAGCAGCACATTTCATTGTTTGAGGGTAGCACCTCACATATTTTTCCAATAGCCATGTATCGATTAGCCATCATGGCACACACATAACACATTTCACAGCGAAAACAAATCAATTACCTGTTGAAGAACTTCTACTGAGGTCATCCTAAGTGTCCAACGAAGACAATTCATGGTTCTTTTGTTAGAAAAAGTAACGTATTTTATCCATAAATCCTCCATTTGGTTCGCGCATTATAATCAGAAACGACAGCCTCCACTAGTCCATTGAAACGTGACGCGAACTCGTTCAACTTATACCTATAAACTTGTCCAAGAACATTCAAACATAGTTTTAAAGTGAAAGTGAATTGATAGTGACAGAATTAGATTACTTCCCAAGCAAGATTACATCTCAGCCTCTGAATGTCGTAGAAACTAAACAATAATATCCCGTATGCGTCGACGTCACGTCTTTCCCAGCTGGTTTCTAGCATACAGCATGCCAAACCAATGCGCTGTTATAGATCACTTTATATAATCGGATCGATTTATTTTCTTCAAAGTGTTAAGCTAACAATGTGTTTAATGTGTTTTTTTTTTTTTAAAGGAAGGCCTATGGCATACCCTCTCATACCCCCTCAATTCGAGTCTTGGTTTTAACTCAACAGCCCTTCACTGACATGGAGGTAGGATATTTAAAGAGTGCATGGTGGAGGAATTGTCAGACAAATCTACAGATATAGCAGCCTATAGCTTAATTGTCTGTCAAACAGGTAGGCATTCCTCTTATTTCTTAAATAGGAAGAAATAGGCTCCAACACAAAGCCCTCTTGCTGTTAGTAAAGTCTAATTAAAATGAAGATGGTTGAAATGAATTATGCCTACTCAAGGCTGTCTACTTTCAGCCCCATGAGCTGTCGTTTCCCGATTGATTATGCTGTGGCTGCTGCTTAAAGTTTCAGCACCACAATGTAAGAAACAAATCAAATCTAATTTTATTGGTCACATACACATGTTTAGTAGATGTTATTGCGGGTGTAGCAAAATGCTTGTGCTTCTAGTACCAACAGCGCAGCAATATCTAACAAGTAATATCTAACAATTTCACAACATATACCCAATACACACAAATCTAAGTAAAGGAATGGAGTTAAGAATATTCTCACAGCGGCATAGACTAAGATACAGTAGAATAGTATAGAATGCAGTACATACATACTGTGATGCCAATAACTCTGATAAATACATCATGGGTAAGAATCATTGTTTTTATTAAAATCAATTAAAGTAATAGCAAGCACTCCTTCACAAACTGAGCTTTGGCTAGTCTGCGCGCAGGATAGCATTTTTGGGAATAGGCCTTATCAAAACAATTTTGGGGAAGAATTCTCCGACTGTCCTCCTGAACTGCCAGTGTAGTACCCCTCATGGGCAGAGCTAGGCCAATGTGACAAATGGTAGCCCATTTCAGCTTGGCGGGCTAGCTGCCATGAGCAGAGAACAACATTCAATAAGCAAGTCAACCTTCAAACACATTTGGCATGAAAATGTAATTGGCAATGTCACTGTAGTGGCCCAGTCAAGTGTGTTTATCTTAGTCAAATACAAGCTGGCTTACGCCTGCAAAGAAATTCCGGGTCAATGTGCATACAAGGCCTCACATTGCCCCCAGTGAAGGCAACACCTTGTGTTGTCAATCTCTTGTGTCATTTTCCATTTTACACCATGTCACATTCTGCGATTGTGTTGAAGTGGGCCTTCAGAGAGAAGTGTGAGAAACTATAGATACACACAAGGTTACGGTGGGCAATACAAGAGCGGCCTTATCCATAATTCACACAGCAATGTGCTGCAGTAAGAGGCTTCTCTTTACAGCCACTGACTCAAGAGTGCCTTTTCACTAGGGCTGGGAATTGCCAGTGACCTCACGATACGATATTATCAGAATACTTTGGTGCCGACTATATGTATTGCGATTCTCACGATTCTATACATATTGCGATTCGATACTGTGATTTTATTGCGATTCGATGTTCCACACATATTACTCACTATACATGTCTGCTGCAGAGGGACAAGACAGAACCATGAGAAAACACATTTTGATCAGTCATGGAAAGTGCTGACAACAAATTGGCTCACTATTTAAAGAGAAGATGGAGAATAAGGGAAAATAGTGGCATTTTGGTGCAGTTACAGCAAAATAGCGCAAAAATAATATTGCTGATGATGTATAGTCAAAACGATACCTCATCAAAAATAATATTCCGATATGTAACTATCTATTTTTTCCCCATCACTACTTCTCACTTCCTTTGTGATGGCAGCCAAGTGTGAATCAGAGAGAAGCAAAGTCTTCTGAGAGATTCTTCTCCAACGCTGGGACAGTGGGATGTGATACAGAGAAAGGTAGGGTACGACAGAGGTGTGAGGTGTACTCCGGCTCACACACGCACACACCACAGAGGTACGAGGGGTACTCCAGCTCACACCACAGAGGTACGAGGGTACTCCAGCTCACACCACAGAGGTACGAGGGTACTCCAGCTCACACCACAGCGGTACGAGGGTACTCCAGCTCACACCACAGAGGTAAGAGGGTACTCCAGCTCACACCACAGAGGTAAGAGGGTACTCCAGCTCACACCACAGAGGTAAGAGGGTACTCCAGCTCACACCACAAAGGTACGAGGGTACTCCAGCTCACACCACAAAGGTACGAGGGTACTCCAGCTCACACCAGAGGTACGAGGGTACTCCAGCTCACACCAGAGGTACGAGGGTACTCCAGCTCACACCAGAGGTACGAGGGTACTCCAGCTCACACCACAGGGCCTTGAGTCTGTCGGTCTGCTTCCAACAGAGACCAGTCATCTGAAAGAAAAACACTGACACTGAGGATTGTTTGTCTCTAGCGAAGCAAAGCAATGGGATGTGCTTTGAGCATTTGGAGAAAAGCTTTCTCTTGTGAATCCAACTCCTCATCATTGTCATTATCGTCCTCATCATTAACTCTACATGTGACAGTATATGGGGAAGGATAAAATATGGCAGTACAATCGGGCATAATCCAGAGGAATTGGAAAGGATCTGTCATCCTCTTAGTGTAGCTCCACATCATAATCACACTGGAGCTCTTATCATCCAGATTAATGCAGAGACTTGTTCCTGCTATGTCGCCATTTATCTTTTCCTCCCCTTGTTCTCCCTCCTTCCTGCTAGCGGCTTCCTCTCACTGCAGCCTTTTTCTTCAGGACACGAGCACAGCTTCCATCAGAGGAGATTACGCTGGTGATTACAGCTGAAGCAGAAAGCCTTGTTCCGCTCAGCAAGAAGCTGCTGGTAAGCACATCTCAGAGCAGCCAGGCAGAGGGCAGACGAGGGTCCTCTGCTGGGAGACGAGGGGGACAATAGGGCCCTCCAGTCTCATCAGAAAGCCCCTGCAGAAAGCCCCTTGGTGTCAGCACGCAACCTGGCAAATGCTCCAGGGACTGTGAGTGTATATGTGACTGTCTTCGTCATGCCGTCCCTAAGAGCAGAACACAAAGCTAATGAATAGTCATGGCAAAACAAGCTTGCTGAGCAATGCTGGCTGAGAAGCAATGCCTTTTCTGCGCAGTGCCTAATGGATCTGTTTGTAAGCCATAGCAACTCATTCGTCAGCTCCGAGAAAATGAGCAGATCAGAGAAAACAATCAGACTGACAAACATTGAGATGGTGTTAGCTCTAATTCATGAACAATCCTTTCACACAGTTATGCACACTTCATCAAACACGCCTCTGGCTCAAAGACAAACAGATAGAAAACACTCTCGCATCTAGATGCAATCACTGCCTCTTGTTCCATCATTTGCAAAGACTTAGGCCTATTTCTTGAATTTCCAGAGCTCTGTTGGGAGCAGACACTTAATCACCACCAAGCCACACACGGGAGTCCCTGCCGAAATGATAACGCTCACACACTCACAGCACGGCGTTCCACTTGATTCTGTTGGGTAATTAATGCGAGCACAGCCCCAGATCCGGACGGTGTGTCACGGTTCGGTAGCCAATAGTGGTAAATTAGCTCACAGGGGCACAGAGCTGAAGTGCTCTCTCCTAAGGCTCGCTTGGCTCCCACTATTCTTCTCTTTTCAGAAGCTGATGAATGTTTTACTTTCAGCAACTCAGAACCTGGACGATAGCATAACATCATAATCCGCTAGGGGGGTTGACTTCTTTGAACTCCCCCATCAAACCGGCAGAATAAAAATAGACAGAGAATATTTTTCTTCTCCCCAATGGTATTTCTATTGCAATTGATGTTAATTGATGGAGGATTGTCCATACATACTGTATCCCTGTGGGTTAATTAGCCATGGCACTGCTGTGGCAGAGGCTTCTCTGCTCCCACCTGGGCTTGCTACTACTGTGCTTTAAAACAAGACTCAGACATAGAAAATAATGAGTATGTGAGGAGTCATACAGTGTTGATCAAATCAGAGGTATCGATGCTTTTGGCCCCATGACTGCTAGTGTATTGCGTCTGGTCTCTGGTTCAGTGCAATGAGACCTTTTAATCCTAAAAACAGTGTCGGTCACTGCTGAACCCCTGGACTTATCATCTGCATGACTGGGATTTTATTTGCATTGTGACATGACAGCTTTGATACACACTATGAGAGCCAGCAGCACACCGACTTGCCTACTGACTAGTGATATGCATGTCGCGAACAATTCGTTCTTTTTGAACGACTCTCTTAACTGACTCGTGAGTAGTGATTTGTTTTCCCAAGTGAATAGTTCATTATTGCCATTTGACCGGCTGGCCACAATGAAATCTACAGCAGGATTAATACACTCTCCGACCACCAACTGTCTGTCATCTGCGCGCAGACAAATAGATCAGGTTGCAGGCAGCATATAAAGAATAAAAATACATGTTTAGAACTGATAATTGATCACATGGTGCAAGAATGAATGCAATTCATTGATTATTGAATGGCATCGATTGACACAGCTTTGTAGAACCAAAACATACACAGCTTGCCTCTGCTCAACACTCGAACTCGAGAATGAATCGTTTGGGGGGGGTTGCTGGAGTTTGAAGGATATTGTGCTAATCTCCCGAGGCAGTCAAACAATTGCATTCCGCCAAGAACCGTTCACAATCTAGTCCAACTGTGGCTGCAACTAGAACTCGTTTCAAAGCTATCAATAAATATTTGTATACCTAGTAGGGATGTAACGATTCACTGATACGCTTCAGTCCCGATTCAAATGTTTAAGATACATGTGCATCGGTCCACAGACCTGAAACCGATCCAAATGTAGCATGCATCGGTCAGAAAATCGATTCAGACCGTTGACAAAAACGTTGCTCCTATTACATTCTATCTATGTTCTGAAGATGCTTCCTCTCTTTCAGTGTTGAACTGCATGTAACTGTGATGACATTACACACTAGCGACTCCTGTAGTGGGCTGAGCGCAATGCACGCCGACACGGTTGCCAGGTGTACTGTGTTTCCTCAGACACATTGGTGCGGCTGGCTTCTGGGTTAAGCGGGCATTGTGTCAAGAAGGAGTGTGGCTTGGCTGGGCTGTGTTTCGGGGGACGCATGGCTCTCGACCTTCGCCTCTCCCGAGTCCGTACGGGAGTTGCAGCGATGGGACAAAACTAACTACCAATTGGATACCACGAAATTGGGGAGAAAAAGAGGCACAAATTTTTTTACTAAAAATAAAATAAAAACTTCCAAAATGGTCAAAACCATTCGGTTTTGAGATGAGGATGAAATCCAATGTTGTGCTATCTATCTATATTAGTTGGAGAAACAGACGCCTCACAAGTCCTCAAATAGTACCGGCAAAACACCAGTCTCAACATCAACAGTGAAGAGGCGACTCCGGGATGCTGGCCTTCTAGCCAGAGCTCTTCTGTCCAGTGTCTGTGTTCTTTTGCCAATCTTAATCTTTTCTTTTTATTGGCCGGTCTGAGATATGGCTTTTTCTTTGCAACTCTGCCTAGAAGGCCAGCATCCCCTAGTTGCCTCTTCACTGTTGACGTTGAGACTGGTGTTTTGCGGGTACCATTTAATGAAGCTGCCAGTTGAGCCTTTGTGAGGCGTCTGTTTCTTAAACTAGTCACTCTAATGTACTTGTCCTCTTGCTCCGTTGTGCACCGGGGCCTCCCACTCTTTCTATTCTGGTTAGAGCCAGTTAGCGCTGTTCTGCGAAGGGAGTAGTACACAGTGTTGTATGAGATCTTCAGTTTCTTGGCAATTTCTCACATGGAATAAATATATATATATGTTATAGCTAATTTGTAAATGATAAATAACTAGCTCAAACACTTAATCTGCTACAATTACAAGTTAATTAGTGGGTGAAGGTGATTTCAGAACTAAAACCTAATCTGATAGTGGGGTGGTAGATGCCTCGTTTCCCTTTTGGCTCAGCTGCCTACATAGTACATACACCATAGACATACATCTTTCACACACTCTCACTCAAAGACAAAGACAAAGACAGACAACCCCAGCTCATAACAGACTCAGTTCACACAGGCCCAGCTCATAACAGACTCAATTCACAGAGGACCAGCTCATAACAGACTCAGTTCACACAGGCCCAGTTCATAACAGACTCAGTTCACACAGGCCCAGTTCATAACAGACTCAGTTCACACAGGCCCAGTTCATAACAGACTCAGTTCACACAGGCCCAGTTCATAACAGACTCAGTTCACAGAGGACCAGCTCATAACAGACTCAGTTCACAGAGGACCAGCTCATAACAGACTCAGTTCACAGAGGACCAGCTCATAACAGACTCAGTTCACAGAGGACCAGCTCATAACAGACTCAGTTCACAGAGGACCAGCTCATAACAGACTCAGTTCACAGAGGACCAGCTCATAACAGACTCAGTTCACACAGGCCCAGTTCATAACAGACTCAATTCACAGAGGACCAGCTCATAACAGACTCAGTTCACAGAGGACCAGCTCATAACAGACTCAGTTCACAGAGGACCAGCTCATAACAGACTCAGTTCACAGAGGACCAGCTCATAACAGACTCCAGTTCACACAGGCCCAGTTCATAACAGACTCAGTTCACACAGGACCAGCTCATAACAGACTCCAGTTCACAGAGGACCAGCTCATAACAGACTCAGTTCACAGAGGACCAGCTCATAACAGACTCAGTTCACACAGGCCCAGCTCATAACAGACTCAGTTCACACAGGCCCAGCTCATAACAGACTCAGTTCACAGAGGACCAGCTCATAACAGACTCAGTTCACACAGGCCCAGTTCATAACAGACTCAGTTCACAGAGGACCAGCTCATAACAGACTCAGTTCACAGAGGACCAGCTCATAACAGACTCAGTTCACACAGGCCCAGCTCATAACAGACTCAGTTCACACAGGCCCAGTTCATAACAGACTCAGTTCACACAGGACCAGCTCATAACAGACTCAGTTCACAGAGGACCAGCTCATAACAGACTCAGTTCACAGAGGACCAGCTCATAACAGACTCAGTTCACACAGGCCCAGCTCATAACAGACTCAGTTCACACAGGCCCAGCTCATAACAGACTCAGTTCACAGAGGACCAGCTCATAACAGACTCAGTTCACACAGGCCCAGTTCATAACAGACTCAGTTCACAGAGGACCAGCTCATAACAGACTCAGTTCACAGAGGACCAGCTCATAACAGACTCAGTTCACACAGGCCCAGCTCATAACAGACTCAGTTCACACAGGCCCAGCTCATAACAGACTCAGTTCACACAGGCCCAGTTCATAACAGACTCAGTTCACAGAGGACCAGCTCATAACAGACTCAGTTCACACAGGCCCAGCTCATAACAGACTCAGTTCACAGAGGACCAGCTCATAACAGACTCAGTTCACAGAGGACCAGCTGATGTGCTCCATCAGCAGCAGCAGATTTGAATTTAGAATGGAAAATGAATGCATTCATGCAAAAAAAATTGTGCATCAAATAATATTTTATCGAACAAAATCACATCGATTTGTTCTCTAACCAAACCGAATCGCACCGAATCATTTCAAACTAAAAAGGTATCATTCCAGTATTGTATCGGAAACTGTATCTATATACATATCGAACCCTCTTGAAAGGGAAATATGCACATCCTTGAGCCTAGCAATCACAAATATATAAAAAAAAAGTCTCAGCCACAAATGACAGCTCCAATAAGCCCCCTATGATGAACGAGAGGCTTTTAACTTCATTGTTTGGGCCCTGCATGCTCTGGGCATTACTGGATCAAATGAACAAAATAAGTTAAAAGATTCATTCTTTAGACTGAACCAGTTGAAAGGATCAGAGTCAGTAAAAAGAGCCAAACTTCCCAAAGAGCCGAACTTGACAACAACAAAAAACACAGGAAAATGCCTCGATATATCTAGCCATTCAGATAGAAGGGGTAGTAGAAGAGTGACTTCAGAATATAGCTACATCTCCTCTGGCTAGTCATAAACAATTTCCTTTGATTTCCTGCCCAACTACACGGGTACTAGAACTACCCCCAGACAACTCAAATTACTCAATATTATTGATCACAATTGAGCTAAACAACTAATAAAAAAAAAAAACACTTGACACATATAACTGATCTACTTTATAGATGTGAATAAAATAAGTGTACTCAGACACTTTATATGACACAATTCTTCATTTCATATTCTAGAGAGCACAGTCCTCAGGTTTTGCCTAAAATGGCTACAATTGAAGTAAAACAGTTACAGGAGACTCATTTCCAAACAACACTTTGGCACAAAACCATTCTCTCATCTCTGTCATTTCTAGGTTTAATTAGATGTAACTTGATAGAGGCTTGAGGCTCATGTTGTGAGTGAGAAATCACTTACAAAATCAATTACAAAAAACCGCATGCATTCCCTTTATTCACTCCACAATATAAATAACCCATTTGATTTACTTTCCTCATTAACAAAGAGACATGCGAAGGGTAGGTATTAATTAGCCAAGCCATGAGGGAACGGAGACATCAGCAGGACTTGACTGACTTCATTGATCAGACCGAATAACAACAATCATATTAGGACAACATTCCCTGGCTCTATTATTCATTTCCCAACCCTGGAGACAGGAGACTTAGTCTAAACAAAAAAAAAAACATGTCATAACACATCAACTCAGGTAGCAAGTACGATTACAATCATTGATGCACCATGGAGGTTGGACTGAAAAGGACAAAACTGAAGAAATAATAAGGTACAATACGGTAGGCGAGTGTGTCAAATCTCTGGGACATTCTAAATCTAATTGCAAGGAAGGGTGTCTAAAAAGTGCTGCTTTCCCCAGCAGTGTCTCATATGAAAAGATTCTTCAATAGACGTTTGAACAAGTGGCATCCCACAGCCCAGAGTCTAGGCCTACTTTCTGAACTAGAGCGTTGTTGGCTTCCAGGCCGACTTCCTGCAAGGCAGAGCAGGGGGCGTGTGTCTGGCCCATCTGGCTACTGCATGCATCTGCAGCTGGCGGAGCAGCCGTAACCCAATAGAGAAGGAAAAACAGCGCACTGTCATCAATGCCTCGGCCTCGTCTTCCCAGGTAAACAGCGCGTCGCAGAGCAGATGTCAGGCCATGTATTATGCATACCTCAGGTCCCATTAACCAAGCACTAACATAAATTAACAATGCAAAGCGCCGCCATTTCTTAATTAATAGGAGGCCGACTGAGTTTATCCTTGGCTTGGGAGTGGCGTGGGTAGCATCTGTGTGTGTGTGTTCAACCAGTGCCCCTCCCTCAAGGCACCGCTGGGTACACATTCCTGTTTTAGTAAATGGCTCTCTCTCACCGCGGCCCCTGGATATAAGAGTCTTGGCGTGTGGTGGTTGTCAGGGCCCTCGGGTGATGATTAGACGTGTGTGTGACCTCTCACACTGCTCCAGATGCCGAGGGAGGCTGCAGTGCAGCAGACAGGGGAGAGAAGGAGCACCAGCTGGGCTGTGTTGTGCTGAAAACCATTGGATGCCCCTTCGCTTGCCACTGTGTGCCGTTATGAGAGTGGGTGACAGGAATAAACGCCAGTGTCAGTATATATTGTTTCCAGCTTACCTGGCTAAATTAAGGGCGTTAATCAAATTTTGGCCATAAATCCTGTGCCTGTCCTGAAGCCTTTTAGTGACGGCAGGCAGGAGAGAAGCGGGAAAGCTGTAACTTTTATTAGAAGAGGCTGCCGCAAAGCCATGAATGTTTCATAAGGAACTTGTTCTCCGGCCACCTTTGACCGTGGTTGAGAGCCTTTTTTCTTCCTTGTGATGAAGCCAGGTTGAAGAAAAGTACTATTGTCAAGCTTTGGGGCTCTTGTGCTGCAATCAATGGCACATAAAATGAGTTATAACCTTGTCCTTTACAGCATATCCAAGAAAAAGAAAAATAGGCTTGGCAAGCGCCGTTGAAGACAACATAATTGCCTTTGTCTGTTCCAGTGTTGTGGAAGCAGGTTAATGAGGATTCCTTCTAAACAAAGTAGAATCTCAGCTGAAATCTTGCAAATAAATGTATTTCTCTGAAAACGGAAAACGGAAAGGGCAAGGACCGATAAATGCTCCAAAATCGAGACAAAGTAATCTGCCATTACAGATTCAGAGGGCTTTCTCTCAGACAGGCATTTGCATATCTTAAATCCCTGATAATGAAATAGAATTTACACAAAAGTGATTGAAATTCTCAGTTAAATATGAAAGTCTAATCACCAAAATTGTGAGAAACTATTTCAAGAGAGTAAACGATTAAGTAGGAAGAATCTGTATTAGGCCTTTAAATGAGGTGCCATAGTTCGCGTGGTGAGCGCTGGCAAAAAGTTATATGCAACACCTGTCCCTAATGGAAAGTTATGAGTGAAGCTGGAGAACATTCATGGGATATTAGAGAGATGTTTTAATTAGAACGGGAGCTCCGTGTGGGAATATATCCTGTGTCTGAAATGACTGGTGTCATCGGTGGTGCAGAGGAAAGCTGTTCATCACACACAGACAGAGAGACAGAGAGAGACAGAGAGAGACAGGGGGAGAGCTCTCCTCCACACCTCATTTAGCACCTCTGTAAGACAGCCCGGGTATCAGGCCCATCTGCAAGCCTGTCAACACACAACTCCCAACTGTCACAGGCCGTACAGCACAGCACACCCACATACAGCCTATCACATACCAGAGCTCACTTACAGCTGAACAGACATCTTATTAGAGCCAAACAAATATCCTCATTGTTTAAATTTAATTAGGCCACATAAAGAGAGGGAGGGGAGAGGAAGTGTTACGATAGAGGAAGTCTTAACACTAGAACCGCCATAAGCCAACAGCCACTGAAATAAATCCTAGGGGGAAACACTGAATTATATGAATGATGAGGGTGAAAAGGATGACTGAATTTAGAACAATAGTCTAATTATTTTATTATGAAAGGCTGGAAATGGTATATAATCAGACACTGAAGACAACATACAACTTGTGTAGTTAACGAATGGCAAGCCGAACCAAATGAATATTTTTATATCTTGTCATGGATTTTGTTTTATTAATATTTATTTATGCAATTTATCCTTTACAATGGATCATGTACTGGTGCTTTTGTTTGGGAATACGGCAAATACTTTCACCTCTGATTGGTTATATTATTATTATTTTATTTACTTTCTACTTTGTCAAACGAAGCTGTAGCTGGACTGTTTCACTTTTACTTACTACAACTAATGAAATGTACAAATAAAGTTGATCAAATGTATTACATTGTAATGCAGGGATCATCGACTAGATTCAGCCGCGGGCCGAATTTTACCTTTGAGCGGATAGTCTGGAGGCCGGAACATAATTACAAATCATTTGTAGACTGCAATTTGACCACAGTAATCCCAAACAGATATAATATGACTAAAATATAACCATTTCAAACCCTGTTTACATTTGTATACAATCACGTGTCTCTCTATTATGGGAATACTTGGGAACAGATTTTCAAAATTAAAATCACTTGGACCTGATTTCCTGGTGTTTTTACAGTGTTTTCTGTCCAACAGAAAACTTCTTAATGTACACACTAGTTATGGATCACAGTTAATGCAAGTCAAATATTAAAGCCAATGTTCAATTATTTCCCCAAATAATTTAACAATGTTCAAGCTTTGTGAAAAAAAACAGGACTTTAGTTAAATACCATCCAGAATACCATAAGCCACCACAACCCACTGCATACAGACCAGGGTCGGTAAACCAAAGCATTACTTATCCTTCATCTGCAAATGGAAGTGAGGGCCTTCGAACATGGAGTATTAATTTAACTCCACAAAATGAAACCCAATGATAGTAATGGCTATAACAAATGGCTTGTAATACATTGTAAGAGGAACTAGCTGTGCTGAGTGGTTTGCTGGAGGATGAGACAGAGAGGTGGGAAAAAAATACATGTTATTGTTCACTTCCATTTGGCAAGTACTGCATCTTAATAAAACAAACATTGGGACATTCTGTGGTACAAGACATGCAGCGTAATACCAACCACACAGGAGGGGGTTGTTTAATGTGTGTGTGTGTGCGTAAACAAGAGAACTGCAATCGTTCCGTTCCCCCAGGAGTCGTGCAGCAGCATACAGTATTCTCTAGTATGTCTCACATGGGAAAGAGAGAAAGGAAGCAGCAATACTTTGAGAAACGCACTACCTCAATGCCTTTAACTCATTACCTCCCTTTAACACACACACACTTGCAGAGCGCTTAATGTCCAGCGAATACCCAGCAGCCATAGGATTCACAGACACAGGGGGCCCAAACATCTATAGCTTATTGCAGTCTTCTGTGCACCAAATCTCAGAGAGACGACAGAACAATGTGCGCCTATCTGGATCTATCAGTCAAGAGATGCTTCTATCAAAGCATATCAAAGCCTGTACCACCTATTAAGAGCTTTCTCCAGTTACTACAGAGGGGAGAGTTCACTAAAATAGTTTCTTAAATTCATGAAATCCTCTGTGCCGGCCAGAAAAAGTTCCATCAACGATACATCTTCAACAGACGTCTACAGCAGCAGCGATACTGTCCGCTATAACAAAACAAGATTACAATTTGAGTAGACAATACATTGCACCTTTTGTCTGAGCCTTCCAGCCCGGCTGTGGCGGAACAGACTCCAGACAGACTCGGTGGTGCTCCAGGTACCCTCTCCTCTCCCCGGCCTGGCCCGGCACCACAGGATGATTGACTAATACACTGAACAAAGATATAAACGCAAAGTGCTGGTCTCAACAAAAAGCTTATTTATTGACATTCCTGTTAGAGAGCATTTCTCCTTTGCCAAGATAATCCATCCACCTGACAGGTGTGGCATATCAAGAAGCAGATTGAACAGCATGATCGTTACACAGGTGCACCTTGTGCTGGGAACAATAAAAGGCCACTCTAAAATGTGCAATTTTGTCACACAACACAATGCCACAGATGTCTGAAGTTTTTGAGGGAGCACGCAACTGGCATGATGACTGCAGGAATGTCCACCAGAGCTGTTGCCAGATAATTTAATGTTAATTTCTTATTATACCCTGATGAAGACATCTTGTCTGTCGAAACGTTGGTTATTAAATTATTGAATCTGAGCTCCTTTAATTTTTCAAGTGTTCTACTCCGCTAGCCAACACCTCGCCTAAACAGGTGTGCATTTCTTTCGCCTCCACGTTAATTTCTCTACCATAAACCACCTCCAATGTCGTTTTAGAGAATTTGGCAGTACGTCCAACCGGCCTAACAACCGCAGACCACATTTACGCCGTTGTGTGTGCAAGCAGTTTGCTGATGTCAATGTTGTGAACAGAGTGCCCCATGGTGACGGTGGGGTTACTGTATGGCCAGGCATAAGATACAGACAACAAACACAATTGCATTTTATTTATGGCAATTTCAATGCAGAGATACCGTGACGAGATCCTGAGGCCCATTGTCGTGCCATTCATCCACCGCATCGCCTAACGTTTCAGCACGATAATGCACGACCCCATGTTGCAAGGATCTGTACACAATTCCTGGAAACTGAAAGTCCCAGTCCTTCCATGGCCTGCATACTCACCAGACATGTCACCCATTAAGCATGTTTGGGATGCTCTGGATTGACATGTATGGCAGTGTGTTCCAGTTCCCGCCAATATCCAGCAACATCACAGCCATTGAAGAAGAGTGGGACAACATTCCACAGGCCACAATCAACAGCCTGATCAACTCTGTCATGCAACGTGAGGCATATGGTGGTCAAACCAGATACTGACTGGTTTTCTGATTCACGCCCCTACTTTATTTTTATTTTTTTGGTGACCAACAAATGCATATATGTACTCCCAGTCATGTGAAATCCATAGATTAGGGCCTAATGAATTTATTTCAATTGACTGATTTCCTTATATGAACTGTAATTCTGTAAAATCTTTGAAATTGTTGCGTGTTGCATTCATATTTTTGGTCAGTATAGCTTTGACTGATTGCCAATTTGGTCCTAATCTGTGGAGCAAGGCTGATGACAGCGGGGGCGAGCATGAATCAGCTGTCTGTGGGACTGAAGGGGGACAGATACTCACCAAACAGATTGCTGGAGTGGCCTTGCATGGAGACAGGCCTCAGCTCATTGGATCCCCAGGCGTATCGCTTGTAACTGTCCCAGGCAAACTTCATCATCTGTGGGCAAAGGGAGAGGAAGGGGAGGGCGGACAAGGGGGGAAATAGGTTTAGTCATAGCAGATATATGAAGGGTGATTCACTTCCTTTGGGTGTTTTGGTCATTATGGGCAGGTTTCCAGTAAAGTATTTGTTTTGTTAAAAAAGGGTGTATTTGTGACATGGAGCAGACTTCAGGCTATTTTATGTTGGACAACATGTTGTTGTCACCTCAGATATTAACTGTGCAGGGAAGTCTGTCAATCATTTAATAGACCTTGACATTACACAAGAAAAAGTCTCAGTTTGACATCTTCAGTGACCCTGGTTTGTGATACTTATCCACTGAGAGACAGCCATACTCTACATTACATGATGAATTTCCAAGCTACATGCGTCACAAGGTTGTTCTTCAATCAGTGTCTTCTGAAAGTATCTATTTTTGGTCCCAAAGACTATAATTGACACTTAATCCTCCTTAAAAATCAATGGAATCATAGCTAAAAAAAACTACATGGCGATTACAGGATAAAGCCTTTTGTTCCCTCTCCCTTGTGAAGCGATCCAGATGGTGTCAGATAAAAACTGTTCAAAACGAGGACAGCTTTTTCAAAGTTCAAATTTTAATGAAAAGGTATATTACTCACTTAAAACTGCAATCTATAAAATGTACTTTGTTGAGTGCCAGTGAGATTATACTACCCATTTAAGATTGCAACACCACTGCTTTCGGCTACAGTCCAACTAAGTTTGCATATGGGAAAATAACAGGCCAGAAATGATAAATTGGAAGGTAATGGGTTGTCTGGCTGCACTAACAATGCATCCCAACACAGTGCTAGTGTCGAATTCTCTCTCTGCACCGTCACATCTCAGTTCTCTTCTGCAGGGTAGCGATTACCAGTATGTCCTCCAGTGTTTGTGTGTTTGTTGTTGGGAGGATTAGGCTGTAAGGGAGAAAATAGAGAAATATGCTGCCATTCTCTAAAGTTGATACAGAGGCAGATTGAAGCTGAAATCCCCCTTGAGCAAAAGATGAGAAGACCAGACAGAGATTAAAATTATGTTTTGCCCAAGACTCTCAGCTTGGATCTCAGATCCACATAGGGAAATGGGGTCCACAATTCCATGCTGGCTATTGAAAATCATTAGCAAACAATCTAAGTGCAGGAGGGTTGTCAATGGACAGAAACAATAATGGTCCCTTTTAAGCAGAGAGATTAGGCCTACTCATCTGTTTACAGATCAGTATTTTCTGGAGCGTTTTGGGAGATGGACACGTCATTCTCTGATACTTAATCAAGCGGAGAAAAACACAACGGCAAGGTGTTTATTAATGATGTGTGCCCTTCCTGCAATGTGAAAACCAGAGCAACCTCTGTGTTCTCTCTTGGTTACCTCCACCATTTCAAATGATGAGATTATGTTGATAATGCACAAGCTAATGCACAAATGATTGGAGCACAAATGTGGAAAGATTGGAATTAAATTGAGTGTTAAAAAGTCACCTGCCCGTGACAGGAGCAGCAGGGTAGCCTAGTGGTTAGAGTGTTGGACTAATAACCGAAATGTTGCAAGATCGAATCCCCAAGCTGACAAGGTAACAATCTGTCGTTCTGCCCCTGAACAAGACAGTTAACCCACTGTTCCTAGGCCGTCATTGAAAATAAGAATTTGTTCTTAACTGACTTGCCTAGTTAAATAAAGGTAAAATATATATATATATTTTTTTAAACAGAGAGCAGAGATGGATTAGAAGGATTAGGCGGCCTGCCTACAGCGACAGACTGACGAGGGTGGCATTTTCCAAGCTAAACTGACCTAGACGCACCTCCAACACATAAAACAAAAAGAATTACAATTTCTCTCACCCAGTGAAATATAAGCTATTTAGGTGAGCACTGATGCCGCCCAAAAAAAATATTTTGCTTGTGCATGCCGAGTGCCCCTCACCAAGGTGCTGTTGGAGAGACACACCGCTGTGGCTCCACCAACATTCTGTTAAAAAAAAAGTTACATAAATCATGTAGCCTATGGTAGAAAGAGTATATGGCCATTTCTGTAGCCTACAGGCTGGAGTAGAGATCACATTTATGACAAAGTCATGAAAATATACGTTTTAAATTATGCAAGTTCGAATATGTACTTTTTTGAAAAGATGATCATAGCGAAAAAATTATATAATTCTATACTTCTGCATTTCCCGCTGTGTAAACACATTGATTCTCATTGCAAATAGGCTCGGGATAACTCCTGATGAAGTTAGGTAGCTGATATTCAGACCAACGATGTATTTTGGCCGGTACGGACCGGCCGTGATTTCAGCATCCGCAGACCGGACGTCTATGTTTAGTTCAGATTTGGTCTGGTCCGGCACCGATATCAACGTCCACAGACACCGGGTCGGACCGGCCAAACATAGACGTCTGTCCGGACCAAATCTTAACCAATCATAGACATCGGTTTCAAATGTTTGGACAGCACAGTACAACACAGTAAAGTATAGTACAGCACCACAGAGTATAGTGCAATACAATGTAATGTACCCTTCTTAACTGTAATGTAATCAAGACGTCTTTTCAACTTTCATTTGGAACCGAAAATAAACCAGATTTTAAACATCCGGAAAATACATATTTTCACCTTTCATTCAGAACCTAAAATTAACTTAAACTTCTGGAAAAATACATATTTTAGACATCTTTTCAACGTAATTTTGCTTACTGGGAGTATTCTAGTTTCACGGGGGTATAGGAGGGTGGCAATTGTTTTTGTCTCGTCTAGGGCAGCAGAACAGCCAGGACCGGGCCTGCCCTTCACAGTCACAATTGTTTAACCTAAGTGTGAGAGTGTGTTCGGATCAGTCCATCATGGAAAGCCCACTATGAAGGCTTAAAAGGGAATTTCACCTTGGCTCTGTCACGGCAGATAGTCATTATTATATTAACATTACGTTTTTATCATCAACATCACAATTATCCAAACCACAAGCTAAAACTAGCACATTTTCATTTGGTAGAGTCGGGAAGTTTCGACTCCCCTGTGTATTGGTCTGCTCATAGTGAACCACAAAGTCCGATATTCATAGCGAATGCTGATACCGCCCGCTAGGTAGAGGGGGAATTCCCACAAACATGAATAATGGCGTTTTTTACTTTGAACAACCAACACAGTAATCTCAAAACTTCTCTAGGCAAGATTTTTTCACCGTTTGTCATCATGTCCGTGTGGTGTTCTGTACCTGGCTGTGCTAATTACAAACAAGCGCAAAAATGTCTTATCTTCCACCGTTCTAGCTACCAGAGATTTGTCTTTGACTGACCTTAGCTATCGTAAGCTAGCTAATGTTACCAAATAAAAACCATCTCAATTTGGTAGCCATCTATTTCACCCTCGTCTGGAAAACACTTATTAAAAATAGAATTGTCGATATAGATAACTTACTCTGTGTGTTGGTAGCAATGATGAATGTGGATACACAGTCTATGCTTGTTTAGTAGGTTTTCAGCCAGTCTCAGCTGGCTCGCACTGCCAATTTAGTGACGCTAGTTAACCAACAGCAAGCTGACAATATTGAAATGTCCATGTTAGGTATGCTTAGCTAGCCAGTCTAATAGAGATCAATACAATTAGTGGGGTGGTTAAATTGCGTATTGTTGTGTATTTCGTTGTAGGTGGTACACAATCTGATTCCACCAACATGCGCTTCCAACCCCTAGCTAGTGAAGATAAATTGGCCAAAATATTTACAAGCTGACGGCAAAGATAGCTCAATTTGTATAAACCTGAATTGGGTAGTGTTTGTATGGTTTGGGTTATGGGGTTACAGGTCGTTAGAGGTAGCTTGATGACCACAGCGTAGCTTCCAGACCATGTAATCCATTTAGTCTACCCCTTTCTCTTTTAGTAAAACTCAGGTTATCTGGAGTCATTCCAGTGTCCTGCTGAAAAACACCCCAAAGCGGGGGCATTTTGGATACACAAGCATGAGGGAGCGGACACACCTTGCGGTTATGGAGAACAACAAGATTGTGAGACAGAAACCAGCAAGGGACACTGAAACGTATAAAAGCAAGACTAAAACAGTAATGACACAAGCACATCATTCTCACTGCAGATTCTCAAAACACAATACAAAATTCCCCTGCAAAAGGCTAGTATTGACAAGAATAATCTGTGAACGTCAATGGGCTGGAGGATGTTTACAGACAGTACTTTGAGATGAGGAAGGGGGTTTTGGTTGTGCAGGGTTGTGCTTAGACAGTAAATGTATTGTGTGAGAGCGATTGATGTGCCAATTCCCAACCTCCCATACACAACAATTCACACTGTAAGAACTGCCTTCCTAAGACTTTTCACACTTTCTTTAGCCACCTAAATTGGTCTTTTGACAAATCAGATCAGTTCTGAAAAAGATTTGATGAAGACTAATTAGTAGAGAAAAAAACAGACTGGTCCTGCCTGTGTAAACTCAGCTAATAATTAGAAATCAGGTGTGCTAGATTAGGGTCGGAATGAAAACCTACAGGATGGTAGCGCTCCAGGAACATGGTTGGAAAGCCCTGATGTAGAGCCACCATAAAATAAATATGGATATTTTCTATCAATCTTCTAAATTTGTCTGCCCTTATGGATTCACAAAATATATTTACATAAGCTGTACAGGGCTCTTTATCATCAAACATATGCTAGACATTCAGATATAGAAATAATGTCAGTTTGATCAAAATGTGTCAGAATCTAAAATACAGGCTAACTCAGATAATGTTCACTCAGATAATGTTCATTTCTGCCGACACCTTGTCTATTTCAAGTCTTCTATCATTGATGGAGACATGTGGGTGTCCACCCCAAAGTGCTGCATGTCATGATGACAGACACCTGTCTCGATCAATGAGTGAGAAGACTTGAAATAAACATGATTGGCAGTGCACATATTGTTGGAATACCCCCTGCAACTGGAATACCCCCTGCAAACCCCCTGCAACTGGACATGGACATGTTACGAGACTCCTGTTTATCCCAAATCGAGGACGAAGACGGCATCGCTAATGTTAGTCGAACATTCTCTGTGCTACACCAAACAGTAAAAGTCTATCTTGTAAATCCTAGCAAAGGATACCAAAAACGTTTTGGTTAAATCACATTATCTGGTGTAACAATCTGTAGCTTAGAGAACTGGTGATCAGCAGATGATGAGAGAGGTGATCATGATGAAATTGCCATTACAAAGAAATATACCGTAGAGCTTCAGGAAATAATTGTAAAGCTGTGGGAGGAGTGTTGTCATGATCAAACTGCCATTCAGCTCCTCATGAGTCATCTGCTTGAAATCCAGCATAATATCTAATCCCTCGAGAGGGATACAGTTCACAGGATACAGTTCTGCTACAATGCCACACACAGGCAAAGGAATTATTTTTCTGCATCTAGAATCCAGTCCAGGAAGAAGCCCAGGCACTACACAGTATTCTCTGTAAGACAAACAAATATATACTCTATTGTACAGTTTGAACAAAAGCTGAACCGTACCAGCATAAAATCAACATTAGGGTAGACTAGTTAAACATGCATACATGTGCACAGGCACAGAGTTCATATTTACAACAATATCTAGCCTAATAGAAATAAATATGGTGTTACCTTCAACTTTTGCACAGTGACCAGACCGTACAAATGAGCCTAGGCAAATAAGCAGACAGTATCTACCTACAGCCATGTATATCAGTCATGCACAGGCAAATATTTTTATAGTAAAACTACCTTAGATTTTTGGGGATTTATAACAGTAAATTATTGTATTATTGTTTCTCCTCACTGTTTGGTAGGTAACTTAGCTAGCTAGCTTGCTGGATATGCAATACTTGTTATTTACATCTGTTCGGAATCCTATCTTGCATCATGCCTATACATTTTGTGAGATTTAAATGCATCCAAGGTCATAATCATAACCAATGTCAACCCTCATCAATTATGTTACTAGCTAGCTAGTAAAATTATTTACAGTTGCTGATGTTAGCAAACAGAAAAATAATTGGATTTACCCCCCCACTGTAACACAGTAGTATGTTAGCCAGCAAATACACAATGAGTTTTTGTAGATAGCTAGCTAACTTTAGTTTAAGTAGTTTGCAGGACAAATAACTTACTTATCTAGGCACCGTATGTGTCATCTGCCCTCTTGGTGGTGGCATCGGCCGTAGCGGAGCTTCTAACGTTAGCTAAATCCAACTCAATTTCAAATCCTTTTCGCTGTAATCCGGTTGAAATATGTATGGTTGAATCTCACCATGTAGCTAATAGATGCTCCATCGTCAAATTCGTGTTGATGAGAGGAATCACTTGAAGCCATTGCGTCTGGTCAGTTCTTTCAGTTTTACCCAAATGGTTGTTGTAAGTGTCCGCCTCCTTTAAAACTAAAAGCCAGCCTTAGGGGAGGGAGCGGGGCCAGAGCACAAAGCACCGCTGCAACACAAGTCGGAGTATTTCAGAGACTGGAAAAAAAATGGGTCTGCTTGTATATTTACTAATGAATCTGCCGAAAGGAACATTGCTGAAAGACGTCCAATGGCTCTATCGAACGAGTACAACCATATCTACACCCACAAAAAAAACGTATAGCGCGATCACTATAACAGAGCCTTTGTGAAATGTCACAAAGCAGTACTACATGTATTTTTAGATCTTGCCCCCCCCCAATCAATACACCAGAAGCCGTCATTGGGTGTATCATTCAGCGTGCGAAGCCCTGACCTGCTTTCCTCCTGGGCAATTACGTGTGAAACACATCTCACTGTCCTAGAAATGACATGATGAAAACAAGCCAAGATTCCCCCAGGGTGAAATTCCCCTTTAACATTGTGGGAGACATTTCCAGAGGGGCTCATAATGGTGTTAATGAAAGGCACCTCTCACTCCGATTTCCCTGATAATGAAATGAAAACAGCTCCACTCAGTCCCGGGCCTAAACAAACAGTCCCTTCTCGTCTCTCTGTCTGAGGGCCCCCCTGTAGAGAATGCTGGTGGGAAGTCATTTGCAGCACAGCGTGGACTCCCCATACCAGCCAGCATTCTCCTCCAGAAATTAGATGAGTTTATCGACTCCCACACAGAGAGCGGGAGAGAGAGAGACAGACAGAGCGATCTCGGGTTAATGAGTCTATGGTGTTATTTACCCCAAAACCCTGGGCCCCACCCCCTCGCAGCCTCCCACCGCTCACAGCTCACACCTTACTCTGGTCCTTCAGTGGTCCTGATGAGAGGGTGCAAATACAAGCCAGTGGTTCTGTTGGTTGGTTTAGCTAGTAGCTAGGCGACTTGGAACCAGAACCATTTGCCAGATCTGAATTAGAAGTTGTGGGGAGATGGGAGGCATTGAACAGGGGCCATATTGATTCTCATTCAGTAGTGCTAGGTTTTGTTTGCAATAAAAAAACAGCAGGCTGTTCTGGCGCACTATTCCCAGATGGGAAATGCTTTTGTTCACTGTAGGTTACCGGTCTCCATCCAGACGGCTCAATATTCAGTCCCCTGCACCTCGGTACAAAGCCTGGTCTTCCCACAGTGTGGTCCTAACGGAGGCACAAGGACCAGCACAGCCAAGAGCGAGTCCTGCTCCTGCTTAGATAGAGCGCCAGCCTCCCTGATTTACAAGGCAGTAATTGCTTTTCCAGTCAGGGTTTAATGTGAGCGTTTGAGTCAAAAATGTAATCTCGTCATTCGTGGCTCTCTCACTCTCTGCATGCGGTCTGTCGGCGGGAGGATCAGCAGCAGGAGCTCTCCCATTGTTTAATCGACGGCATTGTGTAGTCCAAAGACGTCACAGCAACACTGGAATGAGTTGACAGCGGGTGCTCGGGGGGAGAACATGTTACTTTCTGCCGTGAGAAACAAACAAGTCTGAGTTCTCAGTGCAGCAGAGCAGAGAGCATGCTGGGATATCACTAAGGCACTCCTATGTGGCATTTATGTGGTGCCCTGGGATGCAGAGCGGTGTACTATTGTTGTCAGGTAACACACACCTATGCTCAAAAGACAGGGCTCTTGGACACCTGTGTTTGGTCTGACAGAGCAGAGACACTCTTTGACCTGCTGAGCCAGGCTAGGACTCGGCAGGAGAGTCCGTCAGAGGGGACCTAAGGATGGAGCATGCCATAGTGGGCTCTGCTGTCTGTTAGGAGGATTAACCTCCCTCAATGAGTTGTTCTTCTAAGGGCTCAGACACGCCAATAGCATTTGTGGCCGACAGTACCGCTGAACGTAATTTGTGAACCCAGTGCGCACTGATTTTACATGTAGAATCGCGTTAAAAAGAATCAGACGTCTACGGCGAGAGGTCCCTAAAACACAGCGCACTGAACGATCGGCGGTCAAACGCTAGATTCACATTCGGTGCGACGTGTGCAAGCCTTTAAAAAAGGTTAGGGCGGGGGCAGAGCAGATCAGGAACAGATGTCTATTAATTCATAAAACAGCCCAGAGGGAGTGCTTTATTTTCTATAGGCCTACAGTATGTGGGTTGGTTGGAGAATCATGTGAGGACAAAACAGGGTTTGGGGAAGAGTAAAACCAAAGTCACTGAAATCACATGAGTCATAAGTGGCTATTCAAAGGCAAAGGAATGAAAAGGCCTAATCATTCAAAACTATTCCCTCCCCTCATGTCAGTTTCCATCCCCTGATAGGCTGCTAGCCTGTCCTCCATGTTGCGCTCATCTTTCCCTCTTTGCTGACCAGCCCAGAAAATTCAGCTAGTTTGGGGACCTGGGAACTAATCATCCGTTTGCCAAATTTCCATTTCCCTTATCCCCTGCTGTCAGTCCGTCCTCCTCTCCCCCCTCATCCCACATTGATGACTCTGAGCTGTGTGTGAAGGAGGGCAGAACTAGGATTTGGAGGAGCTCTGTGCCATGGAGGTTTCTGAAGGAGAGGAGAGCCAGATTGGGAGACAGAGAGACAGTGCCGACAGCAGGCACAGAACCCAGGGCTCAGGACAAGCAGCTGTCCAGGACAGAGAGCCCAACTACAGGCAATGTCAACAGACACCACGTCCATGCCAACTCCAGTTTACGGTCAACCAAACTGCCTCCGCTTTTTACACCCACTTTCTCATAGTGTCTTTCCTCTCATCTGCTCTCTCACTCAATTGCTCTCCCGCTCTGTGCTCCATCGCTCTACTATTGCTGTTGTTCTCTCCTCTCTTTCGCTCTCTCCCCCTCCGTCCTCCATCTCTTTCTTGCAACAAACCTAAACATACCCATCCTGAACCCTGGAGGAGAGGAGTTGGAGAAGATCCTCTTAGCTGGCTGAGGCTTATCTGAACGCCCGGCTATTGGAGGTGACAGTGTCGGGACACAAACACTCTGGCAAAGGATTAGGCTTAAGCAATCACTTGCACTGTCTTTTTGATTGAGCTAACTCTCTCATATAAAGTCAGCTGTTGTACAGAACGTCTTGGCGTGTTTGTGTGGGCCCATCCAGTCAAATCAATAGGGAGTTTAGGGCCTTGTTAACATTCATGAAAATCCGGTGAGCTGCAAACACTCATATCCCCAAATCTGCCAGCAAATTATTCTTCCAGACTTTTGTCTCCTTGGAAGGGAAGAAATTGCCAGAGAAAACTAACACCAAGAGCAATACTTTTTTCTGAACGTCAAAATACAGATCTTTGTTTTTGACTACTTGAATACAATATTCCAGAGAGTGCTGGTGACAGCCGATATAGTTAATGGGAGTACGGCACAAAAAACTGCACACTTGCTTTAGACCACTGGACATGTATCCTTTCATCATAAAGTGCATTTGATGAAATCACCGCCATTCATTATGCAAATGTAGCCAAGCATAGAAATCTAATCAACCATCGGCACTCTGTGAACGTGCCTGGCTATTTTCTCTGGACCATCAGGCTAGTGACACTTTAAAAACGAGGAAAGTCTCACCCTCGTTTCATGACGGATCTGCACGTCTGGAGCATACCCTACAATCTCTTCTCTAGCGTCTCATGCACATTCAGTGCCTCTGCCCGACACGGTTTGCCCATTCCCACAAGGAGCCTCATTGAAGGTAGTACACCCAGCATCACTAATTCATAATATTCCCACTATCTCCTGACAACATCACGAGGAGTCATGCTGTATCTGGCCCACAACTGCATAGTCTATCATGTTAAGAGCTACTGGGCATTGTGTCATCATAGAGAACATCATAACCTACTCCTGATTAAATCCATTTGTCTGTACACCTTGCACAGGTAGATAAACACCTTTAAAATGAAAATGACACATTTCCAACAATGCCCTTATCATCCGTAATAGGACTAGGTCAATGAGTAGCAGTCACAAAGAGAGATATCTTGGCCGCAACATTGTGCTGCTGAGTGAGCACAAGAAGCAACACCATCTCATCGTCAGCTATGCTCTTCACTGCAGTTAAAGCCAGTCTGAAGGAGCACAAGTCTTCAGCAACAAACAACATCTGTGTCATTGTTTCACTCTGGGGTCTAGTAAACAGGGCTGCAGCCTCTTGTAGGGATTATCATGTATACAGCCTTCTAGAGTCTTCACCAGACTGGAAGGCAGTAAGCTCTTCATGGCATTCTTCAACATGCCCAAGCTGTTCCCAGCATGGCACTACTTCTGCTGCTTCCCTCCTGGCTCCACACACACAGAGACCAGCCACTTGATCTGTTTACCTTATTTAGAGTAGGGACTTTCACTAGTTTCTGTGTGTGGTCTGTGCTACATTTATGCCCTGCACGAACATGTTTATCCCCATTCTTTCACCATGACACACAATCAAGCACACACTGATTCAAGGCTGTTTGGGAACAACAGATGCGAGATAACTGAAGGAGACAATGTAATTGTGGAAGAATGAATGAAACACAGAACAGAACAGAAAGCATGTGTCTGTGTGCAATGTCTGAGACTCCCAGGAGAGACTGGTAAGTACTGCAGGAGAGTCTCAGAGAGCCCCTTAAATGAAGCATGGTGTCTCAATGGAGACGGATTCACACCAAAGTGGAAGGCCAGAACGGTCCAGGTATCCTTATGATGTAATTATACCTGCGACTCCCCTTTATTGCATTCCTGTTTCAGGCTGTGTCTGTTCTCTCTTTGTTCTACATCCATTATCTCCCTGCCATCTCTTCAAAGCCCCGCCAACACTACTGACCCACAGCAGGACAGCAGCCCGCTCTGAAGGAATAAAAAACAGGTCAAATAACAACGAAGCCCATTGTAGAACACTAGAAACAAGAAATACACATCACATAAATATGCCCCACACCCGCTTATTGCCCTGCAGAGTAGCACAAACTCTCCCCACTGGCCACTGGAGACGAACGAACGAGAGAGAGGCGGAGGGAGTGTACACAACATATTACAGTGATCCCTCATGCAGGGCCTGTCACACTGGAATGGGCAGCGACTCCCTTATGCACCTGCATCTACATGCAAATAAGACAGAGGCCTAGTGTTGGTGGGAAAGCAAAGCACCGCTCGGGAAAACATGCTGTACCATCCATACCATCCATCGTGCTCTACAGACGGCTCAGCCCTGCGGTGGTGAAGTTATGCCATAGGGATATGCTGACAACAAAGCACTCCTAAGGTACTCAAACGCTCACAAATTTTAGCCCAACAGAAAAATGTGGGACTATTGCCTGCCAATTGCGTGCCAGACTGTTGACTTACATGTAAACTAGATTTGACTAGATAATCATCATTTGTGACTCGTTTCAGGAAACTAGGCTTATGTTGCAAGTCACGACTTCACAGGAGAGGCATTTGAACGTGTATTCGATTTTTTTATCGAAATGTGTTTTTTGGCAGAAATGCCTTCTGGAACATTTGAACATTTATGTGCCTTAATAACAAACTTGTATGCCATATGTAAATACAAATAAAGTTGTAAAATTACAAGCCTAGTTGGTTTAGTCACAGAAGACAGGAACCTTCCCGCTAGCCATGATTGGCTGAGATAATGAACGGCCTGGACATGCCAAGAGATGAGTTTCGGATTGGTCTGCCTGTAGCATCTTCTGTTTATAAAATGAGCTGCTCATTGTGTGTAGATAATCCTTTCTACTGGAGTTTTTTTTTCAAAAGATATAACATTAGCCATTGAGAACTGCAAATGTGTTGCTACTGCTCTCAATCAGAGTGGCTTGACACAACGGGCCAAGCAAGCTGTACAAGCAAAACACAGGACGTCTTATTAAATGAAAGGGGTTGCAGTCTGCTGTGAATCGTTCATCCATTTATACGGGTAAGAGTCTAGCTACAGTTTCAGATATTATATGTTTAAAAGAAATTCAGAAAGGTGTTTTCATTGCAAGTTAAAGCTTACTGTTAGCTAGCTAGCTGACGTTAGGTGGCTGGTTCGCTAGTTAACGTTCCGTGTATGATCTGTGTAGTAATATTATCTCAGAAAGCCATTTGCATTACTAGTTATAGCCTAATGTTAGCTAGCTAACCATGCACAAGCTCCACCACAATCTGGACCTTCACTTCCTGATCACAGGCCACACCAAGTTTGCCCCCGACTGGTGCTTCTGCCTCATCAAGCAGCGCTTCAGAAAGACCAGAGTCAACACTTTGTCTGATATTGCTGGTGTTGTGAAGGACAGCACTGTGACAGCTGGTTGGACTGGAGGATGGTACGGTGCTGGTGGAAAGCTACGGCCGGCAACAACATCCGACTCCGCACTTCAGGCCGCTGCCACAGATAAGCAGTACCAGCACTTCAGGTGAATATCATTTTCATTGCATTGTATGGGGTTATTCTTATCTAAACTTGGGAGGTGAACTGATGTTATGCAAGGTTGTAATGTCTTAAATTGTTTTGTTATTTCCTGTTTTACAGCTTCAATGCTCTGGAGCTTGGTGTTGTTGTTGCCAAGGAGCATTCAGACTCAGTCGGGATCAGGTTTCAGCTGCTGCGCAACGCTGACATCCTTCCTCCCACAGATGGTCTGCCTGTACAAGCACCACTGGACACAGCTAGACAAACTTATATTTTTGAGAAGATCGGGGAGTGTTGTGACGAAGAGGCTATGGACATCACATGCCCTGCACCAAAGTCAAGGGCAGAAAAGAAACAGGCTCTCCGAATATAGATTCCCTTGTTCATGCTTGGTTCGAACGGACCAGTTTATCACTGGGGGCGAGTTCCCAGGCATCAGCACTATCTGCAGTGCCTCTAGTCACATGACTCTCTCCTAACACACGCCATACATTGCTGCTACTAAATCTTTTTTTTGTATCCTGCTGCTCAGCTACTTTACCCCTGATTGTATGCATATAACTACCTCATCTATCACTGATATTGTTCTTGTACATACTGTATATTATTTTGTTCTTTCTCTACTGGCATTGACACTTTCTTATATTGCTACTATGCAAGTAACCATTTGGCTGTACCGTTTCCACCTTCTGTAGAGACCCGTCCACTTAGCAAGATGTGCCTGGGGGTTATAGAATTTCTTTCACATGACCCATCAATTTAGTCAAGTGTGTCTGTATAAGCGTCATCTAATATTTATAAAATATTTTTATCATCATCTGGACACTTTGTTTACCTGGAGTTTGTCCTTATTGTAGGCTACTACTTTTACCATTTTTAGTCTTCATCTATACTACACTACTCACTGTTTAGCACATGACCTCACATGTGAATCCCTAAAGAGATGGGTGGGGCTAAGGCTTAAGAGGGTGTGGCGCCATGCATTTCACCTGGTAGTGTCGGGATTGGGGCGCTAGCGCCCCACTGCTCCCTAAGAAGTTAAGAGGGTGTGAACAATGATAAATGGGTGTAGACAAAGAAGAGATCTCCAGTAGGTGTACCAAAACATTCAAGGGCCATTTTCTCAAATGTGGGGTTACAAGTTTATCAACTTTCAAAGCAGAATATATATATGCCCTTTCTGTAATACACATGATTTCCAGTGTTCTTTTTGTGGTACTAGGGTTGATGATCACTAGGGTTGATGATCACTAGGGTTGGTGATCACTAGGGTTGATGCAGTATGTTATGGATTAAACGACACCGACCTACTTATGGCAGGCATTTTGCTGATATCGTTCATTACGATAAGTAATAGAGAAATTTGAAATAAAATATGCTTGCTAGTATGGGTGATTGTTAATGGGACAATTGATGGATACAACCATAAAAAAAAAAAAAAGTAGCAGTAAGGATTCATTTCTTTTTTAAACAGTGGCGCGCGCGGCTTCCCGAGTGGCGCAGTGGTCTAAGACACTGCATCACAGTGCTAGCTGTGCCACTAGAGATTCTGGGTTAGAGTCCAGGCTCTGTCGCAGACGGCCACGACCGGGAGACCCATGGGGCGGCGCATAATTGGCCCAGCGTCTTCCCGGGTTAGGAGAGGGTTAGGCTGGCAGGGACGTCCAGGCCGGGCGCAGTGCACGCTGAAACGGTCGCCCGGGTGTACAGTGTTACCTCCGACACATTGGTGCGGCTGGCTTCTGGGTTAAGTGGGCATTGTGTCAAGAAGCAGTGCGGCTTGGTTGGGTTGTGTTTCTGAGGACGCACGGCTCAGGACCTTCGCCTCTCCAGAGTCCGTACGGGCGTTGCAGTGACGAGACAAGACTGTAACTACCAATTGGGGAGAAAAAATTGTTAAAAAACAAAACAAAGTGGTGCACATTAATGTTAAACTGATCATTCTATTGCATCAACTCAGGCAATTTATCACGATATGGATTTCTGTTCAAATCGCCCAGCTCTACATTGAACTCATATCTGTGTATAGTGATTGGTGCACAGACAGAGGACACGCTGATTAGTATTGTATTCTGTGATACACTGCGATTCTATAGAAGCTGACAAAGTCACTGCCTTATGGTTTGACTGCCTATAAGCCTATTGGGCTGGTGTTCACAGTTCAGTTGTCTGCTGATTAAGATATAAAGGGCCTTCTCAGAGAAAGCCAGTTAGACATTTTCTCCTCTTCTGTGCTGGAGGTGTCTCCCTATTGCAACTTGCAATGAAATCGAACAGGTTTTATCTGTGACTGCACTTCTCTTTTGTTCTCCTGGAAATTCCTATCATCTGTTTATTTGCATGCAAGTTGTAGCCTACCTAGCAACATTAACAGTGCACTGCAAAACGAGTCCAAAATAGCAGGAAAACAAATGTGGATTATAAAACCCCCTCTAACAACAGAACGGCATCAGGTATCACGTCCCTTTTAGCATGTGTGAATGAGCAAACTGAAAGGGAGTGGTCTCACAGGAATACAAAAAGGGACTTAAAAAACACAACAGTTCAAGAAGGAGCACCACTTCAACGACAAAGGTTAGCTTCTTTGGATTCTAATAACGCACAAGAACCCGGAGCATTAGCATGACAAATACAGATTTGGAATCTAATTTGTGTTTATACAGAATCGTGTACTACCAGTCTCTCATTTGTAGTGTTGTACATAGGGTGCTCCTTGATCAGAATGCATCATTATTTGTGATGTGAGGTGGCGAGGAGGGAGGAGGGAACCTCTTTAGACTACATGATAACAGGGATGGTAATTAGGGTGTTTTATGAAACAGATTGAGCCTTGCTGCTTTTGATGTGAGCTAGAACTAGAGGAAGATCCATCGTGCTGAAAGAGGAGTCACTGTGTTTACAGTACATTCAAGCATTTGTTCAGAGGAGAGCGAAACAATGAAAGACGGGAAAACAGGGGCAAGCTCTTTATACACCCGCCCACGACAACTAACAGTAGCGACCCACTCTAATGCAAGGATGTACTAGTAAACAATGCCAGACAGGAGTAGGACAACACACCCACTCTAATGTAAGGAGGTACTAACTAACCAAAGCCAGGCAGAGCTAGGACAACAATACACCTGACCTGCAGAAAAACAACGCACCTCGCCCACCGGTCCATCAGCTCAGCGTTGAGTATTCATGTCTGTGTCATGCACACTATAATAAATTATTTACTAATGTCATTCCTCTTAGGGGTATTTTCACTGCTATTTCAAGCATCAGCAATACTGAAGAGCCCACTCAGCTAATATGGAAGAGGCTTCTCCCTTGGCAGGTCAGTGCACCCTGACCATCACACTCTCCCCAGAGAGAACACTATCCTAAACACAGGAGGAGCAGGAAAACATACAGGACCAATACAAAGACCTGCCTCATCGTTTGGGTGGGTCTAATCTAAATCTGTAGACAGGCATCAGATTCAGTGCTGACCTGTTGGGAGGTTAAACCTACCCTGTAATATGTCCTACTTGTCTATTTGTGATGGATGAATGAATGACCGCATGATGCTCTTTTTATCAAGCTAGCAGCGAAGCATCTGAAATGAGTGCACATTAGATGAATTCAATGGACTCCAAATTGACGGTCAGTGTGCCCTGTAGTCGCTGAGTGACACAGCAAAAACCGAGCGTTTGTTTTGACATGGCAGACAAGCTACAGTAGGCTAGACAGACTGACTAAAACAGGTGAGGATAAGTGCTGCCTGGGGACAACTGATATGCTGTGGCTATGCAGCTAGTCCATAAGATGGCAGACTGGAGGCATATCGTCAAGCAAATCAATGAGAAGAGGTTACGCGAGGGTAACAGAAGTCACTGGAATTACCTTTCTTTGATCTGTTCTCTACCGTCAACCAGATTACCATTTGTCTAGCAGATTACACTATTTTTCTTTTTTCCCATAAACCCCAACCAATGACTCAGTCTGGCATCGGCCCATCAGGACAATTCAGCATCCAACGCAAAGAGACGAAAACGCTCCGTATTGTTTCATCCCACAGTCTTCTTTTTTTTTTTGACGTGGGATTGAATTAGAAGTTTGTACAGTGATAGAGAGCTAATTAAAACAAATGTTTTTTAATCAGCTCCTCTTTTTGTGCAAATGAAAACTGGAGGGATTTCCAAAGGGACTGGCAGGCAGGAGGCTCTGTAATTACCGCAGATCTCTCTCAGCCTTCCTCTGTGGCTGCTGTTCTGCTCTGTTCTTGAACACACACACACACACACACACACACACACACACACACACAGGGTTGGGAGAAATATGGGGAGACCTCTTCAAAAGACATGTTACTCCATATTTCACAATATCTGATATAATAATTTTCTAAATAAAAACATGCTTTATGAGTAATTTCAAACATGCTTTATGAGTAATTCATGAACCTACGGTGGCAATACATATGGTAAGTGATTTCAACGGGGCTTTTGACATGGGATTGAACAGTATAAAACAGTCAAACTTAAAAAATAAAAACATCAGCATTTTTCATCAATATCTGCATTTCCTGCGCTTTTGTTATCATTTCGGTATTTCTGTATTTTATTAGGATCCCCATTAGCTGTTGCTAACGCAGCAGCTACTCTTCCTGGGGTCCACAGAAATCATAACAAAATACAGAACATTAACAAAAACAGCTCAAGGACAGAACTATAGTACCAGTCAAAAGTTTGAACACACCTACTCATTCCAGGGTTTTTCTTTATTTGTACTATTTTCTACATTGTATAATAATAGTGAAAACATCAAAACTATGAAATACCACATATGGAATCATGTATTAACCCCAAAAAATGTTAAATCTAAAAATCTATATTTTAGATTCTTCAAAGTAGCCACCCTTTGCTTAGATGACAGCTTTGCACACTCTTGGCATTCTACAATGTAGAAAATAGTAAAAATAAAGAAAAACCCTGGAATGAGTAGGTGTGTTCAAACTTTTGACTGGTACTGTAGATTGTCAATGCCATGTCACGATATTTGATGTAATCATATATCAGCCTCGGCCTAAACCAAACACACCACATACACACACCTCGCTAGTCTCCAACTATGCAGAGGAATGCTGCTAAAGCAGCTCTGTTCAAAGGAAGAAATCACAAGCTATTCATAGACATATTTACAAGAATGTAGGCTAGTTCACCCATTATACACACTACACAAAGCAATGCACTTTTCTTTGTCTACGCAGGTGTTTGTCTGTGTCTCGTACATAATACTGAGAATAGTCAGAAAACCACCACAATATGTGCAGTGAGGGCCTATTGGATTTCCTCCTCATTCACAATGGGTGTGACATCACAGCGAGCACAGTCTTGTCATTACAATAGCCCTCTAACTAACCCCCTTTCAGAAATCAATTGCAAAGGACAAGGGGAGAATGATCTCCCTGGCTAAGATGATTATCACCTTTTTAAAAAGCCCTTAAAATGTTCCATCACAACGATGTGGATATAATGAGAACAAAAGGGGGCAGTAACCGACATGATCTCCCAGCACTGATCAAATACCTGTCCTATATTATCCCCAGCACTAGCTACCTCTCCCTTTGACTGACAAGAAGATGGGGAAACCAGACTCCGGTACTCAGATCTGTGGAACTTTAGTTAGAGGCCGGGATGAATAGGACATGTTTCTTTTTTGCCATAATCGAAGGTATGGCATAGGACATGTTTCTTTTTTGCCATAATCGAAGGTACCGGAGTCTGGTTTCCCCATGTCCTATTCATCCCGGCCTCTAACTAAAGTTCCACAGATCTGAATACCGGAGTCTGGTTTCCCCATCTTCTTGTCAGTCAAAATGAGAGGTAGCTAGTGCTGGGGATAATATAGGACATGTATTTGATCAGTGTAAACAAAGCTGAAAACAAGTTGGCAAGGGTTTCCCCTTCAGGTTCAGGGCAATTCCACGGAAACGGAATTACACCGACACAGATTTTTCTCTTTAAAAAGTATGCCAAACAAAAACCATTGATTTCAAAAGTTTAACAAACGATACAACTATATGGACAATAACTACTTCGAACAATTTACACAGACAATTTCAAAAAACACATTTACTAGAAGAACTGTGCAAATGTAAAGTTTGGTAACAGAATTATGGTAAAATTTCCCTTCGTTTAAAAAAAAATAAAAATATCTGCTCCGAATTAAGATGTCTGCAGAAATATTGGGTGTCAGTTTTGGTTGGTCCCGGACCAGACCCAATCTGAAACAATTATACACTTCTGTGTTTCACAAGTTTGGACAGGACAGTACAGCACAGAACAGTATAGTAGATATGTTCAGTAGAGTACAGTGAAATATAATGTACTGTACTTTTCTGTACTGTTCTCTAATATATTGTTCAAACTTGTGAAACAGACATCGATGATTGATTCAGATTCGGTCCAGCAATGGCGGACTGACCAAATGTAAACTACTTTTCAACGTCCATGGACGTCTGGTGCTCAGTGGGCGAGGATGCTTGTTACGTTAAATACAGAGGTTAGGTGTCAGAGTAGATGTCAATAAGAGCCGGGAGAGGTGACATTAAAAAGGTGCATTATGCAGAAATCTCTCCGCCATTTTATGGTTGCTAAAATTCTAATAGTTTGCCTTATTTCAGTTTATGTGACAGAACAAGCAATGGACAGTATAGAGAATCACTGTACCATCTAAACTGCTGTGAAATACAAAGGGTACAAAACATTATGAACACCTGCTCTTTCCATGACAGACTGACCAGGTGAATCCAGGTGAAAGATATGGTACCTTATTGTGTAGATGAAGGCGAGGAGACAGGTTAAAGCAGGATTTTTAAGCCTCGAGACAACATGGATTGTGTGCGTGCCATTCAGAGGGTGAACGGGCATGACACAATATTGAAGTGCCTTTGAATGGGTATGGTAGTAGGTGCCAGGCACACTGGTTTGTGTCAAGAACAGCAATGCTGCTGGGTTTTTTCATGCTCAACAGTTTCCCGTGTGTATCAAGAATGGGAAGCATTGGAGTCAGCATGGGCCAGCATCTCTGTGGAACACATTCGACACCTTGTAGATCCCATGCCCCCAACAAATTGAGGCTGTTCTGAGGGCAAAGTGGGAAGGGGGTGCAACAGCTCTGACAAACACACACTTGTCCCACCAGACATGCCACCAGGGGTCTTTTCACAGTCCCCAAATCCAGAACAAATTCAAGAAAGCGTACAGTATTATATAGAGCCCTTATTGCATGGAACTTCCTTCCATCTCATATTGCTCAAATAAACAGCAAACCTGGATTAAAAAAACATAAAGCAACACCTCACGGCACAACGCCTCTCCCCTTTTTGACCTAGATAGTTTGTGTGTATGCATTGATATGTAGGCTACACGTGTGCCTTAAGAGAAAAATGGATGTAGTTCTGTCATTGAGCGTTCTTGTCTATTGATGTTCTGTATTATGTTTCATGTTTTGTGTGGACCCCCGGGAAGAGTAGCTGCTGCTTTTGCAACAGCTAATGGGGATCCTAACAAAACACCATTACCAAAATGCAATATTAGGAAGGTGTTCTTAATGTTTTGTACACTCAGTGTGTTTTCAGTAACCCAAAATATTTTATTTTCAACTGTATGAAGCTGGTGTACAAAACAAAAGAAAGACAAAAACTAAACATTAGAACGGGAAGCATAGAAATAGTGCACATAGAACAGCTCTACCGCTCCTTAGACCTGCTTTCAATGAGAATCTATAACTCACTTTTCTATGTGAATTTGCTCAGGTCGCCCAAAAATATATATTGGAGCTTTAACTGGAGGGAGAGAGGGAGAGGGAGAGGAGAGAGAGAGAAGAGAGAGAGAGAGAGGTTGTCTAGACTGTTTTCAAAGTCTTGCTTTGACCACCAAATGACAGAAAGAAAAAATAAACAGTTATGAGCTGAACATGACAGTGTGCCAGTGGAAGGGAGGACAGTAGCAGGTGACCCAACTGTGGTGTGTGACTACTATCATTTCCCATTGTAGCCAATTCAATTGCAGTAATTCTGTTGCCGATTTAGTAACAGAATTGTATGTTTTAATCACTTGATAATCAGTTAAAACAAATTTGGTAGGTTTACTTTTGCTTGTTACTTCTGTGAACTCTCATGAGGGAGAGAACGCAGTTTAAAGATATATATTTTAAAGATGTGGGTTTTTGGTAACAGAATTACAAGGCAATGTTTCTTAACCTTACAGAAGGCAAAACATGTATCCAAAACTAAATAGAAGTGTTGATATTAGTTGGTAGGGTCTTTACGTCCACATTATTGTGTTTTGATGCATTTCTAATACCTTTTAGGACTTTTTCCTGGTAGATGTTATTGAAGACACCCTTTTCATCTGTTTGGCCAGAAATCAAAGCTTTTGCTTATTCCACATTATTAGGATGCAACATTTTTGAAAAATCTATAATGCCTTCATTTATAAAAAAAAAAGACTCAGCTTTCATTTCACACCCAATTTAATATGCTCCTATGAACTTCATATGTTGGTGCTCATGGGTCCTTTTACATGGAAATGCCCTTCAATTGATTCAAGTGGCATAGAATCCTGCTCAATGGCTGACATCAATGGCAGTGGAGTTGACCGCCGCTCGGTGCTCAGACAACACAGCACAATGAGCCACGGTATCCATTTCAGCATTCCCCATGGAGGTCACCACTGTTACGGCAGCTTGTCATTACGCCAACGTGGAGACTGGAGAGGCAAGCAACGAGTCCCCCTCCCTCCTGCATATAGATGATGGCAAATCATTGACTGCTGTGCAAAGATCTGGGAGTTAATGACCCTGTTCGCTGGAGGCGTCCTATTGAGTAATCTGCACCTGGGGGCATGTGTGTAGTGCTGAAGTCCCCAGGGAGGACTGGCAAATTACATGACAACATATCCAATAGTGAAACAAAAGCTTTAATGAGATCCTCCCTGGTGGGTCTCCAGGGAAACACCTACAGCTAGCTAACAGGTGCAGCGCAGGGGGTAGTGATGGGGGAGGTGGCGGTGTGAGTGGAACACTGGGCAATGGCAACGAAGTGGGTCTTTGGCACAAGGGTGACAGATGGCCAAACAGCACACACACACACAGCCAATGTGGCCTCCCCTGAGACAGCATGGGCACACAGCTGAAAAGTGTAAGGCAGAGTTGGGTTACAGATGTTTGCCCTGCGCCCTAAAAGAAAGCAAAGAGGTGGCGGCTGGCCAGTGGGCTGATTTGGCTGTGGTCGATAATGGCATCTTTTACACATGGCAAAGTGCTGGACGGGCAGGATTGAGTTACGCAGGAGCACGCCTACTCAGAGGCCATCTGCACACTGACACACTGCCATTGATGTCAGCCATTGAGCAGATTCTACACTCCGTTCTCTCACCATCATCAATAGACTTGTATTACCATTTGGATAACGCACTTAACAGTGGTAATAAAGCTTCTGTCTAAACCCAAATTGTAACACTCAAAACATATTGGGTCTTTTACTCCACCAAAACAATAGTCTCCAGTGCTGTGATACTGAGCCATCACCCACTGAGATAGAAAACTGGATCTATGTAGAAGGACCAACAAATGTCTTGGATTTTATTTACTCCAAATTACAGCAGCTCTTGTATTTCAGAAGTATCACATAAAAATAATACATTAAACATTTACGATGATCAACCCTGCAAAACGAGATTCTTCAAAAACACTGCTTTGGAGGAAATACTGTAAGTGTTTCATCCAAAGTCAAAGAAGAAATGCAAAGCCGATTGTGCGGCTTGACTCAGGAAACATCATGAAAAATGAATGGCATTTTAAACCTGACATGCATTCAGGCTACTAGGATATTATAATAACTTATTTTTAAAGCAGCGAAGTGCATGAAATGTTGCTTCTGTTAATGCGCCATTACGCCACTTCCATAAAGCAACATACATGCCATGCCGCCGTGACCATGCGTGGTGTAAATCTGTGAGCTTCTCCTCCATGGCGTCTCATTGGCTTTTCAGTAAATCTCAGGCTGCTACCCACCTGCGTTACATGAGATGAATTGGTCAGGAAATCGATAAGCCATTGGTCCTTTAAGTGTGTTCTGTCACTGCGACATGTGGCCAGAGAGCTGCTTGATACCAGGTAGGCGAAGAAGAACCATTGTGATTGGCTGATGGATCCAGGACTCACCTTCTCAGACCATTATTTCACAACAGGGGAACCACATTGAAGATTGTCAGCAGCTATTAAAAAGGCACTGCGGACACAGCTTTCAGAAGGTCACCGACATTCTTCTACTGAATGTTGCTTTGGGACAAGAGTCATCCAGCTCTCATCTGCAGAGCATATTAGAGACTGCATTGTTGTAAAGAACAAGTCCTTTCTCCGATTGTTTGACTCACCCTGCATTACCTCATGAAGCTGTAGCCAGGGACTTGAGGGTGTGGAGCGCCACGGAAATATGTTGTCTTGTTGCCCTGAAGCAGAGCAGCAACAATATGGCGTGTAGGGTTAAATCATTTGCTATGACGATGGAAGTCTATCTTGCTTATATCACATCGTGTGGTCACTCGAAATTGTGGCAAATGGCTGATTTCGAGCATTAGGCCTCCAATAATGTGATAGGTAGCCTAGTTAACAGTGTTAAACAATAATCCTACCGAGGAACACCATATTAAACACAAATCAATAGAAACTGATTGCAGACAGGGAAAGGGATGAAATTGAACAGGAAAATCAATAAACTCGCAGTTCTGGAAGCTCCTGTTATTAATTGGGTAAAACAGACGCTGGATTATAGGTATTGACAACATAAACACGCTATCGAACAAAAAAGGATTTAGCAATTTATGATACACTCACTTTCATTATGTGAGGAGAGGTGTCCTGGCAAAAACTACAGCCGGAACAATACCAAATTCACGATACTCATTAGTATCTTGGAAAGGAAACAAAACACGAAGTGGCGTTAAATTCTTTAAGAAAAACAGCCCTAATGTTGGAAACAAACATCATCATGTTGTCATCCAGAGTCATATTTCTTTGTTTTCCAAGCTATAGCACACAACAATTTACATAGAGTAGGTTTTTAAAGAGTTTGGTGTGGTTTGTGTTTTCATATTTGCCATGACATTTTTTTTATGTAATTGAAAGGTGTTAGTACACACGTCTTCAAAACGAGGTCCGGTAAGGACTATTTAATTGAAGAGGGGAGCGTTTTGTTCACTTCAAACTTGTTTATTGACTTGACCTTTTTATTCATTATTGGAAAAGTGGAATCTGGTTTGACCTAGCCTCTTGACACAAGGCAAACTAATGAAGACCTTGTGAAAAGCCAATAGATTTTCTTCCCTCCTCCCCTCGATACGGAAGCAGTTAGGCCGAGCCATCCATAATTTGTTTAACAGGCTGTAGATCATGAGTAAAGAGCAGAGGCCCAACATTATTCAAATCGGTTGGCCTGTAAGAGTGGTTTGTTGAATGAATAGTCACAGCACAGCACTGTCTGTGAAGGTGATCCAATCTGCACTGCTGGCAAACAGATCTGATAGGCTCGATACAAAGTCTATATAGACTTTCACCACGCGATATCACATGTCAAATTTCTCAGCCACTGTGACTGGCCACCATGTCAGCCTTAAACCTGTGTAAGGTACAGAGGTCAACCTGGAACAGCTCTTAGGGACCATTAATCAACTGGTTCTAGGGCTTGTTTATTGACCAATCAGTGCCTGAGTCAGGAGAGGGGCAAGTAATCAATATGGTCCACGGTCTACAACACATAGGTGTCAGTATTCATTTGCCTGCTTGATGACCTCACTAGTCATTATGACACCCAAACAGAGGGGTAAAATGCATGGATGTCTAAGGTCTATGATTCTACCTTAGCACTGTCAGTATCAATGGAGATTGGAGTGAGCCAACATCCTCGTCTAACAGAATAGCCACAGTACCGTGGATCTTCCTTACCACATAAACAGTAAAGAGTTTCCAGTTGTATCCATTAGTGTGCAGTAGAGCAGTATTTGTTCCTACACTGCAGAACAGAGTGCTCACCTTTCCTCTCGGCTGCTTGTTTACTAAGCCAGTCTTTGAGATTCTATCCACAAGGTATTTCGGTTCTCCTATGTCAATGGGAGAGTGCAGCCAGTCCCTTGCAGTATACCTTTCTCCACTCTTTTATAGCAGGAATAAAAATGAAATGTGCATTCTGAGCATAAAAAGTGAGCAGGGCGGTGATGAAAAAGAAAAAAAAGACAGGCGCCTGCAGATGCTTGAGGGCTTCAATTACTGCCTCTATTGTGCCACAGGTCAACAGGGGGCCTTTGGCTCAGGCCTGGACCAGATCAGCCCTGTCCAGCTCAGTCTGAATGAGGCCGGGGCTTGACTCTGGGCAGGGTTGTGGTCCGACACAAGAAGGTGAGATTGTATGGGGGCCGGGGGCAGGAATGAAGAGCTTTTACAAATAAAGCAGGTGCCCAGAGGGTTACGGCCTGGCTGAGAGAAACTCACCGCTGCCTTGCGCTTTCTCTCCTTTACCTCTTCTTTCCCCTACCTCCCATGTCTTATTTACGAGTGGAAAAATACGAAGATGCTGGCTGAATTATTTAGCGTGTGTACTCGGCTTTCCTTTCCCAGGAAATGAATGTGGTGCACCGCGTACACTGCCAAAACCAACCTGGGCAGGGTCCATTAAGGTCTATGAAAACACAAACACCACAATGCAACACACACAATTCAAATCTCAGAAACAAAAGCAGATAATGCTGCTGCATTTGGACAAAATGGGCCCATCTGTCAATATATGTATTTTTTTAATTGTCCACTTGACTTTCCAAACCCCTAAAAACATTCTCAGCTGTACGTTGTGTCGTCTGCATCCGGCTAAATGGCCCAAACATTAAAAAGTCCCAGAACTGCACATTAAATTACATAATTGTACTACCTCACAAAATGAGACAGCCATTATTAAAATATGCCTGGTTACTTAAATCCCCAAAGATAAACAATTTGTCGGAAGAGGCTAAACGATACCATGTAGAGCTGTGAAGATGTCATTCACCATGCCGGTGTTACAACAGGGTTTAATGTTAGTGATGACCGGGTGGCAGATAGAGGGTTAGAGCTGCCAGGGTAAACTGCTCCAAGCACTTGTACTCTGCCTCTGCTGTAGTCTGTATTCAGCAGTATAGTGGATTGCTCACAGAGGGGAAAAACCCAGCCTGTGGCCAAAAGCAGAGGATTGACAGCTCCTGCTCCACCACATTGGGCATTGTCCGTCATCATAATAGGATTCAGGGCAGTGGTGGACGGGGAGGAGGACAGTCTGCTGCACTGTTGGACTGGGGATGGAGGTACTGGGGATGGAGGTACTAATCCGTTAACTACAGGTCGTTATTGAAATGCATTTCCTCATTAAAAGGGCCACTTTTCAACCTAATATTAATTATCGCCAGCATCATACCACTGTCTACATGAAGTGGAGCGGGTCGAGAGTTACAAATTCATTGGTGTCCGCATTACCAACGAACTATCATGGTCCAAACACACCAAGACAGTTGTGAAGAGGGCAGGACAACACCTGAAAAGATTTGGCATGGGTCCCCAGATCCTCAAAAAGCGCTACAGCTGCACCATCGAGAGCATCCTGACCGGTTGCATCACCACCTGGTATGGCCACTGCTCGGCATCTGACCGTAAGGCGCTACAGAGGGTATTGCGTACAGCCAAGCTTCCTGACATCCAGGACCTATACACTAGGGGCTGTCAGAGGAAGGCCCAAAAAATTGTCAGGGACTCCAGTCACCCAAGTCATAGACTGCTCTCTCTACTACCGCAGGGCAAGCAGTACCGGAGCGCCAAGTCTAGGACCAAAATGATCCTTAACAGCTTCTAAGACTGCTGAACAATTAATCAAAATGGCCACCCGGACTATTTACATTAACCCCTCCCCTTTGTTTTTACAGTGCTGTTACTCGCTGTTTATCATCCATACATAGCCACTACAAATGACCTCGACTAACCTGTTCCCCCCTGTATATAGCCTCGTTACTCTTATGTCATTTTCTTGTGTTACTTTTTGATTTAGATAATTTTTGTTCACTTTAGTTTATTTAGTAAATATTTTCTTAACACTATTTCTTGAACTGCATTGTTGGTTACAGGCTTGTAAGTAAGCATTTCACGATAAGGTCTACACTGGTTGTATTCGGCGCATGTGACAAATACAATTTTATTCAATTAGATTTGATTGCATATGTAAAAACAGTAAGTTCCTATAATCTGTGCCTAAAAAGACAAAAGAAAATGAATAAAAAAAAAATAAGCTTCTCTGTGACGTCACAGGGTAGGATTAAAAGTAAGACAAACCTGCAATGACTTTCTAGCCAGAGGGAAGGCCTTTTTTTATATCGCTCCCCACGTCACCTCTAATCTCATTCTTTGAAAATCACTGTTTTTTTTAAATAAATGTAACTTTTGATGATCGGGTAGAACTTTATTTTTTCTATGAAATGTGCCGATTTCTCATATGTAGACACTGGTATTGTGCTGGAGATAATGAAAATGAGGTTGAAAAGTGGTGGAATTGACCCAGGTGGCGACACTTCAGCTTGGATGTCGGCCCACCACCTCAAGCTCAACAAAACCAAGCCGCTCTTCCTCCCGGGAAAGGCCTGCCCGCTCCAAGACCTCTCCATCACGGTTGACAATCCACAGTGCCGCATACCTAAGTGCAAAGTACCTTGGCGTGACCCTGGACAACAGCCTGTCCGTCTCTGCAAACATCAAATCAGTGACTCGCTCCTGCAGGTTCATACTCTACAACATTCATCCGTATCCATTGTGCGTCTACTACCAGAATGCCAGCAAAATTAGCACAAGTAATAGCAAATTTCCATGGAGGCTTCTAGCTAAATATGCTAACGAGAGCAAACAAAACTAAAATGAATTGCAAAGACAGGCAATCCAGCTCAAAGTTATCAGGGCCTAAAATTAACACCTGCCACCCGCCAAATGCGGGTACATTTTGGCTTAGGCGTGTAAGAATGTCTAATTCACCAGCCACTTTGGAGGGTGGTCACAATCAGGGCTCTACAGTGAGAGCATTTCATAGTCAACTCAAGTATGGGCACAAGTGCAAGTTGAGATTTATAGCAAAATAAATGCTGCAGTAGATGTTTTCAAAGAATTTCTGCAGCATTGTTTCATATCTGATAATACACAAAGAATCTGAATCCTGATGTTATAGCTATCCCACTGAGCGAAGTGCTGAAAGACTCATTTTTAGAAGCAATGCGCACAGGCATAAGTTAACTCGAAAGTCTACTAAAGTGAGACTTTGTCCTTGTGTTTCTTGGCTATTTGCATAGTTTTTTTCACAAGCTAGGTATCTTTTCAAAGAGTTTGGTCAGCCTTTACTAGTGAGATTATAAAAAAGCACATGCGATGACTGGGGTGGCCCTGTTACCAAGAAAACCTTACATTAAAAAAAGATATAGAATAATATGTAACCTTTATTTTAACTAGGCAAGTCAGTTAAGAACAAATTCTTATTACAATGACGGCCTACCCCAGACGACACTGGGCCAATTGTTAGCCGCCCTATGGGACTCCCAATCACGGCCAGATGTGATACAGCCTGGATTTGAACCAGGGACTGTAGTGACGCCTCTTGCACTGAGAGGCAGTGCCTTAGACCACAGCGCCACTCAGGAGCACCAATGAAGAAAAAATAATAAAAGAAATCTGATATTTTGGTTCAAAGACATGTCATGGGCCTTCCGGTCTAAGGCACTGCATTGCAGTGCTAAAGGCGTCACTACAGACCCGGGTTCGATCCCGGGCTGTGTCACAGTCGGCCGCGACCGGGAGACCCATGAGGCGGCTCACAATTGGCCCAGCATCGTCCGGGTTAGGGGAGGGTTTGGCCGGCCGAGATGTCCTTGGCCTATCGCGCTTAAGCGACTCCTTGTGGCAGGCCGGGCGCATGTACGCTGACTTCGGTCGCCAGTTGTACATTGTTACCTCAGACACATTAGTGCGGCTGGCTTCCGGGTTAAGCGAGTAGTGTGTCAAGAAGCAGTGAGACTTGGCAGGGTTGTGTTTTCGGAGGACGTACGGCTCTCGACCTTCGCTCAGGTCACAGAGTATTAAATCGAGCAATATATAGCACATCACTTCTCACTAGTAATACATTTCTTGTTTTAGAAACTTTACAAAGCATGCTCATCATTTTCAATTAAATTTTTTTGTAATTATGACGAGCAAAATATTTCCGCTGGTAAAAAAATGGCTGGTTGATGTTTTTCATCTACCTACCACATTGGCTGGTATACAAAAAAAGTTCGTTTTAAGCCCTGAAAGTCATACATATATAGGAGGTCATTTTTGGTGAGTTTGAACATTTACAAGCAGATGTGAACAAGAGACATTGTGCAAATTAACAAAGCTGTCAAGGCAAAGGGTGGCTTCTTTGAAGAATCTAAAATCTAAAATATATTTTGATTTGTTTAACACTTTTTTGGTTACTACATGATTCCATGTGTTATTTCATAGTTGATGTCTTCACCATTATTCTACAATGTAGAAAACAGTAAAAATAAAGCAAAACTCTGCAATGAGTAGGTGTCCAAACTTCTGACATTTGTGTAAATGAGGAATAAAGTATATTGAAAGCAGGTGCTTCCACACAGGTGTGGTTCCTGAGTTAATGAAGCAATTAACATCCCATCATGTATAAAAATGTCCAGTTGTCCATTATTTTAGCTACCATGACTAGAAGACGAGATCTCAGTGACTTTGAAAGCGGGGTCTCAAAGTAGCATAGGGGTTTTAAAAGACGTGTGTGTGTCTCAGTCACCAGATCAACCCAATTGAACACTTACAGGCTGACTACACCGCTTCACGTCGCAAAATAAATTTTGAAATCTATATTATTCAATTATTGCACCCACACTGCTCGCGCGCACCAACGAGCGTTGCCAAGGGCTAAAATAGAAGTCAGTTCTATTTCTGACGCAAAATTGCGTCTCCTCATTGGTTTATAGAAGCAGGTACCAACGTGCCATCTCATTGGTTATACCCACGTGGGTGACTGAAAGACGAACGAGGTCAGTGGCGGTAATGCACCTAATTTATTAAAGTTGCCAATTGCAATATAAAGTCAAGAGAAGTAAAAGCCTAGAAGGAGGAGAGATGACTAGAAACGATTCGGTTGACCGTTTTATGTGTGGATTAATTGTCGGAGTAGAGGACCTTGTGCATTTCAGGGGAAAATAACAACTCAATGTTTATAGCCCAGGACAAATTTGCTAGCAACAGCAAGCTAGCTAAATAGGACAAATTAGCTAGCAAGTGCAAGCTAGCTAGCTAAATTGCCATAAAGGTTTAATGCTTTTCGACCTGTCCCCAAATTAATGTAATTGGTTCAGAGTTTGTTTTGATATTTTAACCTGCGTGTCGTGATCGCGTTTGGTATGAGGGGACAAAATACATTTATGCACCATGGCGCACGCGCGCAGCCGGTTTGGGTTTCGTTTATGGGAGATTCTGGATCGGAGTCAGAGATAGCATTTTCCACCATGATTAACAAAACACCAAATTATGGAATTTCTCAAGGAAGAATGGTGTCGCATCCCTCCGATATAGATTCTACAAGAGTCTGGAACTCTATCAAGACGCAGTTCTGAAGCTGTTCTGGCGGTTCATAGTGGCCCACTTTATGCTGGTGTTTCCTTTATTTTGGCAGTTCTCTGTATGCGAAGGCTGCTGTAGAGATCTCTTCAAATAAAGGGGCATTTGTACCATGAAAGTGACTCTCTTCCATCTTACCTCTCAGCCCTGGCTTGACAGTATTGTCCATCCCGATTACCAACATATCTCCGCCTCAAATTATTCCCATTTTAATCCTACTGACAGACAGCGCATGAGATGATATGGTGGCCCTGGAATAACCTGTGGGTCTTGTACTCCATCTATCTTTTCAGTAATGCAATAACTTTGTGAAACATAAAACAGATTGAAAACCAATGATCTGTGTGATTGGGAATCTGAGTACCAGTCTCCCAGCTACAATACTGAACACTAGAGGGGTTGAATTAAGAGGATTGCTGTCCTATACAAGGTATAATATCTAACCTTAATAATCAACTAGAAAGCAATTTCTTATAGTCTAGAGAGTCATATTAAGCAGACATTAAACAGCTACGATTCTGTTGATGAATTGCAGCGAAGCAAAAGACAATTGCACAGAATCCTAACCACACAGGTAGACAGGAAGGCAGCAGTACGTGGAAGGAAGGAGGCAGAACAGGACGGGACACTAGAAGATGAATTGGAGCTGAATCCCATCATTGATCCTTAGCCCCGCCTCTCTCTGTGTGAAGGAAACAGAGTGGAACCCCCCTCAGAGGGGGAAATTAGAAAAGTCATTAATACTAACTGGTCATTGGGTCCATAAGTTATGGTTCACTTGAAGCAATATGAGGAAATCTATCTCCAGGCCACGGTATACATTACAGGGTATACAAAGGGAAGGGCAATAAAGCAAGTGTCATGCTCCTCGGACTACCAATAACCTAGGCTCTAACACCACTACACATCACAGCACTCAGGTGGTGCCAACGGTATCACTCAAGGTCTATAGCAGGGAAGACATCCCTCCTGCATAAACCTCCACCCTAACTTCATTGTTAATTTACAGACGACGTACAAGATACCAGACCCGGTCTCAAGGATGGTTAACTGGTGATCCCTTTGATATCTCCTGAGTTAAGTAACGTGCAAAAAAACTAAAAGCAGATTTACCTGTGGAATAATCACCAAGGCTCTCTAAAATAGGATGGATTTGTTCCTCTAGGGCAATTCAAAAGGCTGACTGAGGGCCCTTTTCCTGAAAAATGTGTTTGTTTTCTATGGTTGTGTTTTGCTTTACGTATATTGAAGTGCATAATGTAGGCCTATATTGATGTGTATTGATGTGTATACAGGGCTCATCTGTAAAATAGCCATTGGTCTCAGCATGACTCCCTGTCAAAAAGGTTCAATAAAATATCAAGACTGCATCTGTATAAATCGAGATTCTTTTCAAAAGGGCACGAGTCAACGTAGCAGAAGGTCTTTATTGGCATTCAGTAAATAAAAGCTACTGTACAAAGAACCTTTAACTCCAGAAATGTGCCAGCTCAGAGACATCAATTTCCCTTTCCCAAAGCAATTAAGACTGAAGGTCAGGGTGTCTCACTGTGGTCGCCAACACCTCCCCACTGGGACTGTTTGTCTCTCCCTTGGTGCTGATCAATTGGATTAGGTCTCTGTTCTGCTTTACAGGCGAGAGTCATCATTAGTGTCAGTCAGGTGGTGGGGGCTGGGGCCTTGGGAGCTTCCCCTTGGCTGGAGCTCTTGGGCTTGGCGGCGTAGCAGCACAGTTTCTAAACGCAGAGGCGCAACATCGCCAGACTTCCGGACCAAGCAGACCAGGCCGGGGTTTGAGAAGTCAATGAGAGAATTCTTCCTTAGTTGTTAATTTTTTTTGAAATCTAAAATGCACAACCTAGATTCGAGCCAATGTCTTAAGTAGTTGTGATCAGGGATTTCTATTGGAGAAGCAGTTTCTGCCTATCTTCATACTGTACTGTCTCTGGTAGTAATGTGTTAGAGCTCTGGGCCTCAGTGGCATAGTAGTGTGTAGTGGAGCTGTAGTGGCCCACAAGTCCTGGCCTCCTTACCAATCAGTCCTTCAAATCACTCAGTTCTCAGAGGCATGGGATCACTGGGCTACTGGACTGGTGGTCAGCTTGAGGAAAGCGCAGCAGGGCCTCTTAAGGCCTGTGTTCACTGATATGTGCACACACACACGCATGCACACACAGACAGGGATATGTGCGCTCACAGTATATGATTACCCTGAGTGACGTAGTCTTCTGCTCATAATCCTGACTTCAGAGTGCATGCAGTGCCTGTGGGTCCCATAAAACCAAAAAAGCATCCTAGCTGCCAACACTGGCTTTTAACTCTATCCTAGCTCTAGGAAGGCTTGTTCCTGGGGCTAAGATATAAGACCTACAAGAAGGTAGCCTAACTTTCACATATTATGAAACAAAATAACTACAACCTTATAGCCTAGCATTCGTATATTGACTAGCCAGAGGACAAAGCCTACATTCTTCTATAGCCTACATTTACCTGAAATGACACTAGCATACCTCTGCGATACTCAAAGGTAATGGCCACCTACATAGTAACCACCTGTGAAGACGTTTCAGGGTCCATCAGTGTATAGACTATCCACAGGCATAAACATCACTGTGGCCCCCTGTGAGACGCAGTGGGATTGGCTGGCTGAAAGGGACTGCTTTTAAAGCCATTACACAATTAGACTGAGCACCTGGAGGGCCTCCACGTCGGTAATTCTATAGCCGTCTACAGATAATGGAGGCCAATACAGATCCGTTTCAACCACATCTTCCTGGCATCCTTTGTAAGAAGTAAACGAACGGCCAGGAGTACAGAATCAAACAATACCTTACAATTATATACAGGTAGTTTTGGATTAAAAAGCTGTTGACAGACAACCTAGTGGGGAAGTTATGAAAGTAAAAGTGAGGAAGAGAGCCTACTGGGCTTATCAGAATGTTCCAGAGGGAGGTCAGGAAGGGAACGCGATTTCGCTAACTGTCATGTCGTCCATGGTGTGCAAAGATAATTCTACTGGATCTTAGGGGACAGTAAAACACAGAGACAGAGAGAGAGACAGAGAGACAGAGAGACAGAGAGAGAGAGAGAGAGAGAGAGAGACAGACAGAGGACTGCCTCATCCTTCCTTCCTAGACAGCCAAGGCGACTCGAGACCTTTAACAAACCAACAGTTTCTAATCCCTAGCTGCTGAGCCAGCTGGCCCTCTCCTCTCCGCATGCAGGGGGGACGGGACGAAAGCCTGACAGGGTTATTAACCGATTGCCCTTCAAGATACCGAGTGAATACTGATAAGCGGGTCAGCCCTACAGAGCTGCAGCCCAGGCACTAATTTGCATCTAATTTCCAAATGCTTACTAGCCCCACCCAATGTTGACCTGCCCGGGAGACTGAGACAATCTCAGGCAGCACACACCACACACAGGAAGAGAGTTACATGCGAATCAGCAATAAGAGGATGCTGTGTGTGGTGCTGGGAACTGTGCTGTAATTAGCCCACAGTTGCAATTGTAAAGATTGCCATAAACTATTCACCCAGTAAGGGTCTTTGTTAAACAGTCAGGCTTTTGTTCCTATAGCAATGTTTTCTTTCTATCCTGTACCTGTAGAGGTTTGTTGGATGGGATGTGTGTAGGCTACTACTAACTACAGTAATAACTGGGGATATAAACAGAGATTGCTTATCTGTCTACTGTCTCTGATATACACACAGAGAAAGACAGCCAAGACTGTTGTTTTTTTCTAATTTGTAAGATAATTCACAGTGGAACCTTGGTACGAAGATGAAAGGGCAACAGGCAGGTGGTTGTGTGAGAAGGGAACTCAAGTACAAAACTAGTTTCAAAGAATGTACAGAATATTTTCCATTTAAAAATAAAAATGACTAAAACAAACTACACAAAGCATCACTGCTGGTTATTTGGTTGTGCAATGTTTTCATAGTAGGCCCAAACTAGCACATCCCTCCCCCTAACACACAGACACACACAGGCTATGGCTCTCCTTAGGAGAAACATTATGCGTTTCTAAGCCCAAGGCTGGGACCTGAGCGGAGGACTCTCAGAGACAGCTTTGCACCCATAAACATGGCAAATTGTGATTGACTGCTAAAGAATCTGCCACCACAGCAATTTCCTCTAAATCACCTTATGCCTTCTGAATAATTTGATCCCATCAAGTTGCGTACTTTGTCAGCAGAGACGCTGTATCACAGGAAGCTGATAGTCGACATGAGGAGAAGCAAAACCAAATGCCGCCAGACTAGGCAAATAACATGCTGAAGTGACAAACCAGCCAAGCAAGTGGTGAGTTGTATGTCTTTTGGATTCATAACTAAACACCCATTAACACTTGAGGCGTTCCTGATATTCTTAGTGGTTTCTGAGTATGGTGGCTGTACAAAAACAGACATTGGCCCTCTCAATGGGAATAATTCTTACCCATTTACTAGTCATCGTTTGCACACTATCATTCATAGTATGGAAGTGTCTATAAACGGTTGGTTAATTCATTGTTCAAAAACAGGACTGTCAGGAGGCTTAGACCCATGTAATTAGATACGAACACTAACAAAGTGCCACCCAAAATTATCATTCAATCAATTGGACTATTGTAGTTTGTCTACAGCAGGGATGGGCAACTGGCGGACCACGGTGCCCCCTTTGTAGGCCCGCGGATCAATTCCACCACCCCTCCCAAAAAAGATATATGTTTTTATATATAATTTTTTAGGGAATCAGTCAGGGTCTCAACTTACTGTTGAGAGTTAGAATAGTAGAATACACCATGTGCAATATTCTACACTTGGTTGTGCATGAGCAGTTGTCATGTCAGCTAACATTCTTTAGATTGTTAAATTAGTCTAGCGGACAGCTATCTAAACATGTAATCAAGCCATGATTGGCTGAGATAATGAATGGGCTGAACATGCCAAGAGATAAGTTCGGATTGGTCTGCCACGTAGCATGCTTCTGTCTATAACGTGAGCTGCTCAGTATGTGTAGATAATCCTTGCTACCGCAGCTTTTTTTTAAAAGATACTTGACCTTCTTCTCCAGGCCGCCTGTTCATTTTATTTTAACCAGGACTGAGACTGCAGTACCTATGGCTTCCACTAGATGTCAGCAGTCTCTATACAAAGACTGGGAGCGATAGGAGTAAGCAAAACAGATAGGAAGAGGAAATGGTCAAGGGAGCTCAGATGTCAACAAGATTTCTCAGGCGCGAGACTGGGTGCGCGCCCCACTTTATTTGACTTATATAACGTTTAGGTGACCATCCAAGTGAAATATTATATCTAATATTCATAAAAGGATAGCTAAGGATGCATTATAACTGGTCTTTGATTTGTTTAGGAAAAGTTTATAGGTATATTTGAACGCGTTCTCTTCACGTTTCAATGGGCGATTAGACGTTGGATTTTCTGAACATAACGCGCCAACCAAACAGAGATTTATGGATATAAAAAATGACTTTTTCTAACAAAAGAACCATTGGATGTCTTTGTTGGACACTTGGGAAGCCCTCAGCAGAAGTTCTTCGAAAGGTAAGGGATTTGTTTTCGCTGTGATATGGGTTTTGTGTGAACCGTGGTGGTTTCTGAAGTTATGCTAATGAGTAATATTGGAAGGTGCTATCCTCAAACAATCAAATGTTGTGCTTTCGCCGTAAAGCCTTTTTGAAATCTGACAACGCTGTGATATTGCCAAGAAGCAGAGCTTTTGATGACTATGCAACACTTGTATATTGATGAATGTTTAATAATTCAACTTTTGGATTTTGAATTTGGCACCTTATATTTCACCGGGTAGTGTCGGGAGCGCCCCACTGCTCCCTAAGTAGTTAAAGGAGTTCAGTCTACTGTGAAGCGTTCATCCATGTATAAGGATAAGAGTCTAGCTACATTTTCAGATATTATACGTTTCAAATTTCATCAGAAAGTTGTTTTCAGTGCAAGTTCAAGTGTACTGTTAGCTAGCTAGCAAGCGTTAGCTAACGTTACGTGTATGATCTGTATAGTAGCTAATATTATTTATACCTCAGAAAGTCATATGCATTGCTAGTTACAGCCTAACCCTAGCTAACATTGAACCTAGCTAGTTAGCGTTAGCTACCTGCAGATTTATACTACAGCATTTAATGCATGGTGGCTAGCTATGACAATCAGTTTGTATTGCTAGTAGTATGGTTTGGGATTATGATTCATTGCTTAGCTAGCTAGCTACATGTCTAAACAAAAGACTCCACTTCGCCAGATGATTACATGACCCAGGTGTATCTGGGCCATCTATTGTATTTCATGAACATGTGTACATATCTAGACAATAGTGACCCATCCACTTAGCTAGATGTGGCTTGGGGGGTATATCATTTATTTCACGTAACCCATCAATTTAGACAAGTCTGGTATAGGTGTGCCAACATGACTGTATTCATAATCGTATCTGTAAATTGAAAGTTGATAGTCGGATGATACTCGTTGGCTAAATACTATACCTCCCTGCACGTTGGCTAAATACTATACCCTTGCCCCAGATGCTAGATATTATGTACATTGATAACTTGCCGTGTGATTTATCATAATAGCAGGCGGTAGCAATCTAAATTATCAGACTGAAAACATGCAAGGAAAAGTGATCAGGTGACATTTTGAAGTGAGTGGACGGAGAAATACGGCTTCACTCTATCCAATCAGAGCAGCAGGATCAACGTACAGCCCACCCTTCTCTTTACAGACAGGCAAACTAGCCAGTTGAGTTATTTAGACCATGCAAATGACTGACACAAAGACAGTATGGTTTAGAAACATGCTTCCTGGCACCCGAAAACTTTTTTTTCAATCCCAGATAATTACAAAAAATACTTGGCTCATAATCGTATCCAGAAAATGGCCCATATCCGTTACGATAATAATTTTGTTTGACTACTCAGCACACCCCTAGCGTCTGGGTAAGCTTCATCTAATAATGATGAAATATTTGTATCTGTACACTTTCTATTTTTGATATTACTACTATGCAAATATGCATGTAACTATTTCACTGTACTGTTTACACCTTCCGCATTCTGTGAATGTGACAACTACACTTTGATTTGATATAGTGTGTGTTTACCAGAGACGGTAATGTGAAGAACAACATGACCTGCACCAAAGTCAGACTAGGATATACGCCAAGGACTAGATAGTGTATTTTTACCTGGAGTTTTCCCTTATTGTAGGCTACTACTTCACCACTTTTAGTCTTAATCTAAGAGGGTGTGAACGATGCTTAATGGTTGTAGACAAGAGATCTCCAGTAACTGTACCAAAACATTCAAGGACCATTTTCTCAAAAGTGGGGTAACAAGTTTATCAACTTTCAAAGCAGAATTACTTTCCCCATTGTTCCTCAACTGAACGGTATGATATATCCTTTTGTAGCTCTGAGTCTCTACTTTTAGCCAATGTAAAAAGCACAATTTCAAAGTTTGCTACATAAGATCGAATCGAGGCGGTCAGTCACATTAAAAACATGTATTTCCACCCTATGGCAAAATGTGTAGAATTGCAGGAAAGGGTCACCAAAAACCCTAGGTGTGTATGGATGTAGGTATGCCGACCCAAGAGCCACTGCGGCCCCTCAATGAGTTCAGATATTTTGTGGCCCCCACCCCAGGTCTACAGGATGCACTCTCAATCTGGTGATAATGAGGAGTATGGGATTGCGTGTATAGACAGATTTATACAGAAACGATATCTGGATACAAAGTGAATTAGTTCAAAGTTCAATAGACACAAACCACTAACAATATGCCTGTGCTGTACAGTGTCGTATAGGCCTACCTACAGTACACAGCGTGTCGTGTACGAGGAACTTGCCGATTAGGCAAAGCACTACAGCAAACCCCGTATGGGAAGCGAAACTAATTACACAAATCCAAAGCAGCCATACTCATTCTAGTAGATAATAAAACACATACATACATAAACACACACATACATCTCACCTCTTTAATTTTTTCTCGTCTCTGTTTGGTTTCCGGATCGGAGGGCTCGTGCCCTGTTGCTCCGGGTGGCTGGGCATATTCAATGACTGGTAGGTTCTCGTCATCTTTCCCACCTTTACCGAGACCTTCCTTCATAACTTTGTCCTTCTCGTTCTGTATATCTTGCTTTATCTCGTCTGGTCGTTTCTGGAGAGTGTCTTTGGCTTCAACCAAAGCCTTTTCGTGGTCCTTTCTAATCTTAGCTAATATCTTTTCGTCGGTCCCAACTGCGATATTTGAATCACTATCCGTACCTTTTCGAGTGTTGGTTTCTACCGCGGACGAGTGGAAGAAAACTCCGCTGAACAGCTTCGACGAATCCGGTAGGAAAAAAATAGCACCGAAACAAAGCGTAATAAAAGCGCTAAAAACTAATAGCAAAATGAATTTCTCTGTCAGTCTGAAAGAGGTCGGACTGGAAGACTTCCTACTCGGGGTAGCTGTAAAAGGCAATAGAGTTGCTACTGGCATTTTCCTTGTCGTTCAAGAAACTAAAACAAATGAATTCAATTCTAAAATCGGCTTACGTCGCGCACAGTCTTAGCTTCCGTACAATACTATTAGCTTTCCCATATGTATATCAGATAAATTAATAATTTAGTATTTAGTAAAAGTTACTATTGAGCAGCGCGCTGCTGTTTCAACTGCCCATACTGGGAAAAACATCTGCAAAAAGTCTTCGCTCAGAGCAGAACGGAAGGAATGGCAGCTATGCGCAATTGACAGCTCTTCTTGTCCAATCGCGTTGGTCTGCGCCTACAGTTAAGCGAAACACAATTGTGGGCGTGTTTTTCGGCCCCGAATGTGACAGTGACACTCTTGTTTTGATGTCTTGTTCAAACTTAATGGTCACTCATAAATAAAGACACACGCCGTCATCTAAACGATACGATATAATAAAAAGTGGTCATATAAAACGGTTCTAGAGTAGAGGTAGTCAGTCAATCACATCTCGGATGGATCTCGTGGTCGCACGGATTGTCTACTCAGTCAGGGTGTAGCGCGTGGACATTCCACATCGGCTCGTGCGTTTGTCAGGTGGCTTTGCGCGTGGCTGAATTGGACTTGTTTTATAATGAAATATAAATAAATACAATCCCATACAAAGAGTTTTTGGAATATTAGGCTACAGAATATAGAACAAAATGCATGAGAAGCAGGATCCGTGTATGTCAAATAGATGTATTTTTTTCAGTCATTGTTATAACTTTCTGCTAGCTGATATTGCCGTGTATTATGTCAACAGAGAGTCTGAATATAAACTAAACAAATAACAGCCTGCCAACACTTGTAATGAAAAAAGAAACCACCTATAGATGAATATCAGACTGCATTTATGCATTTATATTGCACACTTCAGTACATTAATCTGGCTCTTGACCATCAGTATGTGTATCATTATTGGTTTTTGAATTGTGGTGGCATCTGTGTCCCTCACCTTTGCAACCATGAAAAGCTCTGTTTATATTGAACTGTTTATCAATGACAAAACTTAATACAAGTTATGTATACTGAAAAATGTTGTTTATGCATTGTTTGAAGTAGGTTACTTAAGGCAAGCACATTGGCTTGTCCCAGTAGTGGCCCAGCAGAGTTGTTGTGACATGTTTTGGGGATGGAGAGATATCCATCCATTATTTTGAATGCTAAAAAGAAAGAAAGAAATGCAGTGGTGTAGTGGAAGGTATAGCAAGTCTACGCCGTATACCCACTTATTTTTCAGTGGGCATTGCGTATACTCCTTAATCTCCATTGAGACCAATCCAATTAGTGTAGTGGAGGTATAGGTTGTATCAATTAACAAAGCTGATAGGACAGAACAGAATGTTTACCTTAAAATGTTGATAAACTATTATTTCTTCACATTTTAGGCACAATAATGCTAGGTGCCTGCACACTTGAATTAATGGGTAACTACTCTCCAAAATCAAAATTCCACCATGCTCAGATTTTTCCCAGACCTCAAAAGTAGTCTCCTGATGTGGTTTAAGCGTTGTTATGGACTTAGAACATACGAATGTGTTACTTTGAAAACGAAAACATGGGGGAAATCTGTGGATTTCTGACTCAGTTTATCTGTTTCAATCGTAGGCCTACTATTAGCCTACTGCACAGTACAGCTTGGGCTGGCCTGACTGTGAAAGACCAATGTGGGATTCATCGTTTAGGTCATGCAAAGTGTATGTCACTGTTTCTCATAGAATTTGACACACAGGGCACCTTTCCTTCGCCGGGCGGGCCATTTGGAGAAAAAAATTGCCACATTTTTTGTATACCGTCTCAAGGCACCACTACACCACTGAACAAAAGTAATTAATATATTGTATTGATCAAAAAATTATTACTTATTACTTTAATTATTTTTTTTACGAATATAATGTGTCATTGGTGTTACTGCCTTGAATTAGAAACACAGACAAGGACCTTGAGCATTCGCTCCAGTGGCAAGCTGTTATCCGAGGAGAGGTCTATATTAAAGAAAATTATTAGCTAATCAAACCCTTTTAGTATGTCATACATTTGAGGAATTTGGTGTGTCTAAATCCAAAGTGTCATTGATGTTACTCAATTTAAATTAAGGTAAATTACATTGGGAGAAATGATTATTCATATCACTTCAGTAGTCTGAGACCTCAGACCTTATATTTTGAGCATCTGTGGCCTCCATTTAATTTTTTTTTTTTTTACCAATGTGTCATTGGTGTTCTACTCCTTCTGGTGGCACAATGTTATCATATTAGTAAACATTATTTAAATTCATTAAGCTGCCATATTAGTTGATTTAGAATGGGATGATGTACCCTGATCATTTTTTTTTTTTTAAATGCCATGCCCAAATGCCATCGCAATTCACAAACGACCCTTACTGTATGTGTGCCTTCAGAAAGTATTCATACGCCTTCACTTATTCCACATTGTTGTGTTACAGCCTACATTCAAAATGTATATAACAAAATGTATTATAATCTCACCCATCTACAGGCAATGGCCCATAATGACGAAGTGAAAACATGTTTTTAGAGTTTATACATGTATAGAGTATATACGTGTATTATCATATACATGTTAGAATCATATTTGGCAGTGATTACAGCTTTGAGTCTTTCTGGGTAAGTTTCTAAGAGCTTTGCACACCTGGATTATACAATATTTGCCCATTATTCTTTTCAAAATTCTTCAAACTCTTGTCAAATTGGTTGTTGATCATTGCTAGACAACCATTTTCAAGTTTTGCCATAGATTCTCAAGCTGATTTAAGTCAAAACTGTAACTCAGCCACTCCGTAATATTCACTGTCTTCTTGGTAAGCAACTCCATTGTAGATTTGACCTTGTGTTTTAGGTTATTGTCCTGCTGAAAGGTGAATTCATCTCCCTGTGTCTGGTGGAAAACAGACTGAACCAGGTTTTCCTCTACGATTCTGCCTGTGCTTAGCTCCATTCCGCTTCTTTTTTTATCTTGAAAACTCCCCAGTCCTTAACGATAACAAGCATTCCCATAATAACATGATGCAGCCGCCACTATGCTTGAAAATATGGAGAGTTGTACTCCGTAATGCATTGTATTGGATTTGCCCCATACATAACACTTTGTATTCAGGACAAAAACTGAATTGCTTTGCCACATTTTTTGCAGTATTACTTTAGTGCCCTGTTGCAAACAGGATGCATGTTTTTAAATATTTTTATTCTGTACAGGTTTCCTTCTTTTCACTCTGTCAATTAGGTTAGTATTGTGGCGTAACTATGATGTTGTTGATCCATCCCGTTTTCTCTTATCACAGCCATTAAACTGTTTTAAAGTCGCCAGTGGCCTCATGGTGAAATCCCTGAGCGGTTTCCTTCCTCTCTGGCAACTGAGTTAGGAAGAACGCCTGTTTCTTTGTAGTGGCAGGTTGTATTGATACACCAAAATATAACTTCACCATGCTCAAAGGGATATTCAATGTCTGCTTTTTTAAATGTTTACCCATCTACCTTCTTTGCGAGGCATTGTATAACCTACCTGGTTTTTATGGTTGAATCTGTGTTTGAAATTCACTGCTCGACTGAGGGAACTTACAGATAATTGTGTAAATATAGGATAAAGAGATGAGGTAGTCATTCAAAAATCATGTTAATATTTTTGCTACTTATTATGTGACGTGTTAAGCACATTTTTACTCCTGAACTTATTTAGGCTTGCCATAACAAAGGGGTTGAATACTTATCGACTGCTTTTCATTTTAAATTCTTTTGTAAACGATTTGAAAAACATAATTCCACTTTGACATTATGGGGTATTGTGTTTAGGCCAGTGACAAATCATAAAATTCAGGCGGTAACACAACAAAATGTGGAAAAAGTCAAGGGGTGTGAATACTTCCTGAAGGCACTGTACAATGATGCCAGTAGTCCTTCACTTAATGACTCTGTTCTGTATTGATTCGTATTGGAACAAACAACAGTCCCTAGAATTTTTTTTTCTCCCTGATTTGACATGTCTTTCCCTCGCAATCAGGAGATTGCCTAACCCCTACTTTTGTCCCGATTGGTTGCTTGTCAGTAAAGCTATACAGTACTGCTGCTATATGATGACATATTGACGCATTCACAAGACTATTTGTCTTTGCTGCAATTCAAAAGAAAATTGAAAGGAAAATACATGTTTGCTTTGATGTTAGATGCTTGTTGTAGTAATCTGCTGACAACCAATCATCCTGGGTATTATTTTCTATTTCATTTCAATGCAATCTAACGTCCACATTTGAATATTTTGTGGAAAGGTCCTGTGTTTGATTGACACATCCAGAGAGTTTTGAGATGCAGAGTGGCTACTAGTGGTGGTCGTGTACCCGTGTAAGCTTTGCACCCAATCAAATGTTAAGTAGGCCATGTCACCCAGCTGTGTTATTCCTCCTTGCTCCCTCTTTAGCCATAGTCCAAATATAACCACTATTGAATCTGATTCAAACACAATCGCCGCCTTGTCCCTGAGGGGGGACTCATTTGTGTGGAGCTGAAGAGAGGGAGAGAGAGAGGCTGGATGTATGCTGTGAAAATGGTCACTAATTGGACTTGGAGTTTAAACTCCCTCACAACCCATTTTGTTGCTCCCTGACAGAAATCAAACTAACTTTGAAATGCTTTAATAAGACTAAGAAAATATGCTAATCCGTAGGCCTACTGGACTGTTTGCATTGCATGCAGTGAGACTCAGACAAAGAATGTGCCAGTGGAGATGTTTTTTTTATTTTATTTATTTAACCTTTATTTAACTAGGCAAGTCAGTTAAGAACAAATTCTTATTTACAATGACACCCTACCAAAAGTCAAAAGGCCTCCTATAGGACAAATCACACATCACGACAAGAGAGACAATAGTACATAAAAAGAGACCTAAGACAACAACATAGCAAGGCAGCAACACATGACAACACAGCATGGTAGCAACACAACACAACATAACATGACAACAACATGGTAGCAACACAACATGGTAGCAGCACAAAACATGGTACAAACATTATTGGGCAGAGACAACAGCACAAAGGCCAAGAAGGTAGAGACAACAATACATCACGCAAAGCAGCCACAACTGCCAGTAAGTGTCCATGATTTAGTCTTCGAATGAAGATAAAACGATTGAGATAAAACTGTCCAGTTTGAGTGTTTGTTGCAGCTCGTTCCAGTCGTTAGCTGCAGTGAACTGAAAAGATGAGCGACCCAGGGATGTGTGTGCTTTCGGGACCTTTAACAGAATGTGACTGGCAGAACGGGTGTTGTATGTGGAGGATGAGGGCTACAGTAGATATCTCAGATAGGGGGGAGTGAGGCCTAAGAGGGTTTTTATAAATAAGCATCAACAAGTGGGTCTTGTGACGGGTATACAGAGATGACCAGTTTACAGAGGAGTATAGAGTGCAGTGATGTGTCCTATAAGGAGCATTGGTGGCAAATCTGATGGCCGAATGGTAAAGAACATCTAGCCTCTCGAGAGTACCCTTACCTGCCGATCTATAAATGATGTCTCCGTAATCTAGCATGGGTAGGATGGTCATCTGAATCAGGGTTAGTTTGGCAGCTGGGGTGAAAGAGGAGCGATTTACGATAGAGGAAACCAAGTCTAGATTTAACTTTAGCATGCAGCTTTGATATGTGCTGAGAGAAGGACAGTGTACCATCTAGCCATACTCCCAAGTTCTTGTATGAGGTGACTACCTCAAGCTCTGAAACCTCAGAGGTAGTAATCACACCTGTGGGGAGAGGGGCATTCTTCTTACTAAACCACATGACCTTTATTTTGGAGGTGTTCAGAACAAGGTTAAGGGTAGAGAAAGCTTGTTGGACACTGAGAAAGCTTTGCTGTAGAGCATTTTGGAAGAAGGGAGCATTCATTATAACATAACAAGCGGAGCAAAAATGATAATATCAAAGTACACAAAGGCCTGTGAGGTCCGTAATCTAATTCTACATCAGAGGCTTCCAGGCATATTTTTCTCTGCATCAGCGAGCACTAACTGTTATCATTGTAATTTCCCGCCAATGGACTTAACAGGGTTTCCTGTTGAGGAGAAATGGAGGCTGGAAAGTGCAGTATATAAAGACTGGAGATAACTGGAGTAGTTACATTTCAGAGTTGTTGTTTACATGAACTCTTTTGTAAGGGGGTTTATTTTTCCCATTTATACTATTGTGTTTTGTGGGATATTTTCACGTCCAGGCCTGAGAAGACAGGCTGGAGTGTTTAGTTTTGTTTTGGTGTAGGGTTTTTTCTGTTCTATGTTATATATTTCTATGTTGGGGTAATGGTTCCCAATTAGAGGCAGCTGAGTGTCGTTACCTCTAATTGGGAACCATATATATGTTTGTAGTTTTCACTTGGGGTTTGTGGGTTATTGTTTGTACATAGCTTGTTGTAGGTTGTGGTCAACGTCAACGATCTTCGGTTACATTTTGTTATTTTTGCCCAGTTACGTTCGTAATAAATATGTATACTGGAAGCATCGCTGCGTCTTGGTCTGTCCCTTCTGAAGATCGTGACAGAATAACCCACCACAAAAGGACCAAGCAGCGATGTTTAAAGGAGCGATGTTTAAAGGAGATATTGGCTGGGAAGGGGCCTTGGAGGAAAACGACGGAGCATCGTCACCCCAAGAAGAAGATGGAAGCGGCGAAGACTGAGCGAGGGAGTTATGAGGATATATATGGAGCGTGGAACCCGGAGAGGGAGAGATATGTTGGGACTCGCCTGGTGCGGAAACCCGAGAGGCACCCCCCCAAAAAAAATTGGGGGGGGCACACGGGGAGTTTGGCCGGTTCAGGAAGGACACCTGAGCTAACTCCTCGTGCTCTTTGGAGGGAGTGTTGGGGAGAGCGTCGCACTGAGCAGACACCGTGTTATGCAGTTTTGCGCACGGTGTCTCCAGTGCGCATGCATAGGCCGGTGCGTGAAATTCCAGCGCCACTCATCTGTCGGGCTAGGGTGAGTGTGCAGCCTGGAAGAGTGGTTCCGGCTTTGCGAGCGAGGTCCCCAGTAAACCTTCTGGGACCGAGATATCCTGCACCGGTTCTGCGTGTGGGGTCTCCGGTTCGCATCCACAGCCCAGTGCGTGACATTCCAGCTCCCATCATCCATGAGGCAAGGGTGAGTGAACAGCCGGGGAGAGTAGTACCGGCTCCACACACCAGGTCCCCTGTACGCTTAGATAGCCCAGTACATCCAGTCCCTGCTCCGGCGCACCAGGCCCCCTGTGCGGCTAGAGAGTCCAGCACGTCCTGTTCGGCTCCGCGCACCAGGCCCCCTGTGCGCTTAGAGAGTCCAGCACGTCCTGTTCCGGATCCGCGCACCAGGCCCCCTGTGCGCTTAGAGAGTCCAGCACGTCCTGTTCCGGCTCCGCGCACCAGGCCCCCTATGCGCTTAGAGTCCAGCACGTCCTGTCTCCGCTCCACACTCCAGGATCCTTGTGCCCGTCGTGGACCCAGCACGTCCTGTCCCTGCTCCACGCTCCAGGATCCCTGTGCCCGTCGTGGACCCAGCACGTCCTGTCCCTGCTCCACGCTCCAGGATCCCTGTGCCCGTCGTGGACTCAGCACGTCCTGTCCCTGTTCCACGTTCCAGGATCCCTGTGAACCCAGCACGGCCCGTTCCTGCTCCCCACACCAGAGTTCCAGTGCGCGTCATGAGTCCAGTACGGCCCGTTCCTGCTCCCCGCACCAGAGTCCCAGTGCGTGTCGACAGTCCGGAGCCTCCAGAGAAGGTTCCCAGTCCGGAGCCTCCAGAGAGGGTTCCCAGTCCCGAACCTCCAGAGAGGTGCCAGCACGGCCGGCACCGGAGCCGCCACCTGGGACAGGAGGGCCCACCCGAAGACCCTCCTTCCTTTCCCCTCTTCCCCTTGTGCGTGATTGTTATTTTGTCTCTGTATCATCGTTGCATCCCAGTCTGTGTACTGAGGGCTATTTGATTTTGGTTCTCGTTTTTGCCAGGTTGCTTGTTTGCGCCCGTTAATTATTGATTCGTGTGGGTATTTTGCTTCGCCAGAGTGTATTGTTTTTGACAGGTGACTTTATTAAATACCTTTCACACGCAAATTACCTCCTGCGCCTGACTCCTTCCACTACGGAACCACTGCCATAACACATCTCCAGCAAGGCCATAAGGTGAGTAGTCTGTCTGCAAATATTTTGGAGAAAATGTGTTGGTAAATCTTCATGTATGTGTCACTACCGAATACTACACTACCTAATATATCCAGAAATATGTAAAGTACGCCATTGAGGCTATCGCCATTTTAAAGTTGCATGCACCTTACTCTTCTAACTGGGCTACAGAGGACCACCATGTGGGTAGTGGACAAGTGCACCCATCAGGAAAAAATGTAGAGATGCATAACCAGCAGGAGAGCTCCAACAATTTCAGTCATAATCTTCCTCACACACATTCCCGATTAGGCTACGTGTTTAAAATGACATAGCAAAATACTTTCCGCAACTTGACTGAACTTGTTGACCCAGCCTCCAATCTCTTCTTTGTTTACTATCCTGTTACTATCCAGTCCCAGAAGAAACAGTGTGTCTTTACAGACACTATCAGACTAGCTTCCCCATGGCTCAAATCCCTCTCATTCCCCACTCCTGCTGGAATATCAGCGGCAGGCTTTCAGTCGGGAGCTTCATGAAGGGAAGCATGCACCACATGCCACCCGCTCAACACCTGCAGCAACAACCCACCTGCCGAGCTCAGAGCTCTGCTACAGGTAATTCATCATGGTTTATACACTGTGATCATATTACATTTTCACTTCACACATCATTATGAGGGCTTGTAATGAGTGTCGCCTAGAGAAACGTGGTTGAGGCGGAACTAGTTCCCATGTTAATAGGAAATGGCATACGAAGGTTTTACATGGAACAGGAGGCACAGCAGGTAAATTGAACATGCTTGGCTTGCCTTTTGATGAGTTTGAGGATGCAGTTCTGAGGTCAAAGATGATTGTTTACTAATTGTATAGAAATTGGAAGAGTAATGCAGTAGTAATTTCAGAAGGCTAGCAGGCTCAGGCCCTCATCAAAATTAAAGAGCTCTGATCACAAATCAATTTACTCGATCTTTACGGTAATCTAGACTTCCTATAATTGGACAGGAAGTTCCAAGAAGGACAAAAATCACCTGCCTGAATTAGAATGCAAAAGCACATTGTTATTTTGTCCTGATTATATGAACACAGGCAGAAGGACTATTTTGTGTGAGCTGAAACAAATAAAAAATGATGAACTAAAATGGTAACTCTACCTTTATGAATTAGGCTACCATAGCTACCAGCCTCAAGCAACTGGCCATGTTTACTCAAGTGGACTTTTGCTCCATCACATTGCTTTTAGCTCCATGAATTACGCATCCAAGCTTCTTTAGCTGCAGGCTTGACCATTCATGTGGCAGAATCAAGGGTTCTGTGAGAAGACTGCTGTGTAATTCTTGACTGATGTACATGAAATAGTAATTACCGCATTGCTTTTATACTATGGTGTTTCAGTGGGAACTTAAGTTTCTTCAAAGCAAGTGTTTCTCCATAGCAACCAGTAGCACAAAGGCAGTATTTCTTCATTGCAATATTGCTCAATAAGGTAGATTCAGCAGGGGTTTACTCAATACACATCCAATTCAGAGGCATCTTAATCAGCACCTTTACCACACATGTCTGTGTTTCTACCTATTTACTTACATTGACGTATGTATGTTGACCTGAGGCGAAATTGTGTAAGTTAATTTAATTAATACTATATTCAAACTGAACTGATCTGGAAAATCCTACAGTGGAACTAATGTTGGCATGACGTTAGCCAGAGAGAAGCAGATGTTTCCGCTGTAACATATTCTGGCATTACCGGAGAAGATCATCGGAAATCCTATCAGTGCATTTTCCCTTCCTCTTCAGAGGACACTTATTGATTAGCATAATGCATTCTGTTTCCCATGTAGAGCAGCATGTTGGAACCCTCTGGAACAGCCTTTGTAACCTAAAGGCCATGAAGCCCCAGACAAGTGTTTTGAGTTCTAATTCGGCTGGTCTGAAGTGTTTGTTATTGTAACCTTCAAGAAACCTCAGGGAGCAGAGTGAAATCATTCTATGATTGATCGCAAAATGTTGCCACTCAAAGAGCTTTTTGGTTGTTTGTTTTGCCTGATGATTGAAAATAGCCATAGGTACCACAATGGTTGCAAAAGCTACCTGTAATTTACCAAAGTTATTGGGATTTACGGTAATTACCAGAATCTATGGTAACTTTGGTAATTTATACTTGAATAACTTTTAAATGTATTTGTATACAGTATTAATTGTTTATATATGTGTCCATGATTTTCTAGTGGATATACTATGATTCAAGAGAAAATAGCTTAATTAACTCTACAACTCTTCCAACTATTAACTTTTTTTCACAGTTTGACGCCAAAACATTAACAATAAATACATATTGAAATAGTAAAATAATAAATATATGTGAAAAATATATAAAGTATATTTCATGCTGAAACAATCATATTAAACAAAAATGTTATTCACTAAGTTGGTTTATATTTAAGATCATGTTCTACAGCTTTGTCTTTCAATTTGTTATTTTAAAATAATCATATGATTATTTTTATATATTTTACATGTCATACGGCCACACAGAGGGTTAGCGATAACTACAGACACCTGTGATAATCTGAAGTACCCAAAATATGTCCTTTTATAAAATGCCCCAATAATGTTTTAAAGTTTCCCTAATTCTGGTAGTTTACTGGTAATATAGTAATATACCCTCCCATTGCAACCCTAAGTCACTGCCTTCTAAAACCCCAATCCACCCAAACCTGATCCAAACCTCCTCTCCAAACCCTAAAACGAAGCCTAATCCTAGCCCTAGCCCGTGCTCGGTCATTCTTTGCCAGCCTATACAAGCAAGTCCTCTCCTGCACCATTTTTGACTTTGAGGACTGCATTATTGGCTCATTGGACCGGGGACACTATAGTGGTATGCTGCTACCCTCCTAAGAGAGTGTAGCGGCTCCTATTGTGGCTTGTGTTTATTGTCGACGACTCTCCCTTCTGTTGAGCTGTCACTTTGTTTTATCCAGGAGCCGCAGCCCCCCTTGTGTCTGTGTGGCTCTTGAGACTGGGTGATTTTTTTTCATCATGATGCCACAAAATTAACTTCAGTGTGATGAGTAGAGCAGTGCAACGTTACTAAACGCACTGCCATTTCATTCGGATATATAGGGGAACCAGCATGAATAGCAATCAGGACGGGTGTAAACGGGAGGGTTTATGCATACAGTGTGGCAGCCAGAGCCAGCGTGAATCATACAGTGAAGCAGCCAGAGCCAGCATGAATCAAACAGTGAGGCAGCCAAAGCCAGCGTGAATCAAACAGTGAGGCAGCCAGAGCCAGCGTGAATCATACAGTGAGGCAGCCAGAACCAGCGTGAATCATACAGTGAGGCAGCCAGAACCAGCGTGAATCATACAGTGAGGCAGCCAGAACCAGCGTGAATCATACAGTGAGGCAGCCAGAGCCAGCATGAATCATACTTAAGCTGCTGAGGATGTATTCTCAAATATTGATCAGGGAGGAGAATGATTTTGTTGCATTTTTATAATCAGTATTAGAGTTTGCCACATTTGAAGTATTGACTACTTATAAAAGTAAATATCCTGCTTATTCAGGAGTAAAAACCCAATGATAAATCTTAGCACTGGCGGTAACGCTTGTCAGAAATCTCTGTGTAGCAGGTAGGCAGAGTCAGGCGCAGGACAACGGAGATGAGTAATCACGTAACTTTACTCAAAGTACAAACTACCAAAATAGTAGTAAAATCCAAGCTCACATAACAAGAACATAGAACAAGCACGCACAAAACCATGAGGGAAACAGAGGGTTTAAATAAGGAACATATAATTATGGGATAAAAACCAGGTGTGTATAATGAAGACAAAAAACATAGAAAATGAAAAGTAGATTGGCGGTAGCTAGAAAACCGGTAACGTCGAAAGCCGCCCGAAAAAGGAGAGGGACCAACTTCGGCTGAAGTCGTGACAGCGCTATAGGTTCCGCGGTGTGTCAGAAATACATTTGCTATTTTCACAATGGGCACAGTAACTGGCGGTGGCACAAAAGGGCTGGGGGTTGATGAACAAAGTGTGGGTGTGTCAAGGCTTGACACCGCACTGACCAATCAGAATGTGCGCCGTGGCTAAATATGTGGTTACTTCAAGTTGTGTATTTATGGTCTTTTATCTATTGCGTTGTCATCAACTTTAATTTGAATGTCAGTCCACATTGTTCTAATTGCATTGCCTCAACATGGAAATACATTGTTCAACATATAGGGGCTTGGCCTACTGTAAATTGCAGTCTGGACATGGTCTTGCCAAACGTAGTGATGAGACTTAAATAGACGGTGTATAATTCGAATCAAATTTGAATAAAAACCAAACAACAAAGTTGTTTTAAAAAGGCTATGTCTGAATACAGTTACCGGCACCGTAATTGCCCCCCATGGGCAGTATAATACAGACAAGGCAGCATAGACTATGGAGGGTGTTACGCACATTCAAACTTTTCACAGGAGCTGGACAAAGATGCAATATAAAGAGAATGGGGGACGGTCCACTCACCGTTATACTGCTCCCAAATATAATGTTTTGTAAACATCATGGAACCTCTCAGAAATAGCGAAATTGAATTGCATTCTAGGCATGTTCTCAACATAAACCTATGGACAGTGAATCTTTCTAATAAGTTTGGTTTTTAATCAAATAAAAAAAAAACAATTCATCTGTTTTTTAAAACAACATCATTTCTACATTTCAGGTTAGAAGCATGATATCATCATAAACCGCATCCCTCGTTCCATGAGCATAAGGCAATGTGTGCACACATAGGCCTAAGGGCTCTTTGACAGGAGGCATGGATAGTTTATTAAATAGTACAGTAACCCTACAATAGGCCTACTTATAACAAGCATGTAGCCAATAAAAAATTGTATTGGCTTCAACATGAAAATATTAGTCTACACACATTGCATTCGCATTTTGAAAAATGCACTGCATGTTCGAGCCATGGACAATTGGACATTGCCCAAATGTTATAGTAAGATTAGCCTACCATCGCCGTGAATATGGTCAGTTAGTGACTGCCACGTGAAAGGTAAAGAAACGAACAGGCAAATTGCCTTCAAGCCAGCACCAAGGACAGCAATCGGAATTGCCATCAATTGACAGTCAAAAAGTGAAAGGTGCCATTTTTTACAAAATGATAAAGGAAAAAAAACTGTAAACAGTCTATTGTAATAACTTGATGTTCCTAACAGACTACCTTCAGTCACTGACAACTTTTATTCAATGGGCATTGCACATAGGTCTAATGAGTCCAAACATGGACGAAATGTATGTTCAATATAAAGAAACAACTGGAATGTCTGACTGTTTTTCTTCTCGTGATATTTGAATAAAACATTGGTTATTGGCTACTGATTAGGCCAGTAGTTCACAACCAGGGGTACTAGGACCCTGGGGGGTACTTGGCTTATCCACAGGGTGTACTCGAAGACTCGTAAGACCATAGGCCTACTGGAAAATGCAGATTTTACCAGTATTTCAAGGGTACTCGGGCCAATTGTGCGCCGCCCTATGGGACTCCCAATCATGGCCGGATGTGATGCAGCCTGGATACTTCAGGGGTACTCGGACCAGAGTAAAATTCAGTTGGTGGTACAGTAACCGAAAAGGGTTGGGAACCACTCAATTAGGCTACTGTGTGCCGCTGCTGGCAAAATCGATGTCACAACCAATTGCGTTACCACTAAGACCAGTTTTTGGTGAGTCTTAAATATCACCAGTAGTGCTGCTAGAAATTGGGACATTGGCACACGTTTTTAAGGACACACCTCAAATATTTCAATCCCTTCCACCTATGCCAAGTGAGCTGATATAAGACAAGTACATTACCAACTTTGGTGCCAGAGTTGGAAAATAGCAGAGCACTGGCTTTTTACTATTTGAAATTGCAAAAGAGCCTTAATACCAGCCGACAACAATAGAGCCCAATGTTTCATTCAAGGATGTAGCTGTGAAAAGCAATTTGGCCAACCAAGATGACTATTCCCTTGTACACATACACCACCCTAAAAAGTGTAAGCATAGTCCATGACGAGTTTGGAAACCATAACAATGTATTATGTGCAGTTTGAATGACTTTAGGAATTACATAACCTTGCTGTCCACACAGTGCAACAGTGAGTCAGAGATTATGCTACCTTGTCGTTGGGAGGCCATGGTCATCTGATCACTGTGAGGGAGGCTACTATGTAACCACCACAAAACTATAAGCATATGCTTAGAGGCTGGCTACATATTCAGGCTGCTTCAGAAAATAAGCCAATGTATTATGAAGTCATGTATTATATTTATTTTGCTATTGATCTACTGCTTTGCTGGAAGTACCGTTCCACCTTTTTGCCAGCATGTTGCTCATCAGTCATCGCCCTCGAAAATTCATTCATCGAACACTTTCGCCCCCTCTACTCTCCCTGTTGCAGACAAAACCAAACAAACTGAACTAAAGGTTTGGCTTCAATAGATCTCTGGCCTCTCAATTGAGAAGAGACAAATATCAATACCACCATTTGGCGCAGTTTGGAGATGAAAACAACCCTTCCTTATTTCTCTATTGGCCTTATCATTGATTTCTGTGGGCGAGAGGAAAAACTCAACAAAACGTCTGTCTGTATTATTACGTCTGAATTCATGTTTAGTACCACTATAACAGTCTCACTGACTGCAAGTAAACAACCATATTTATTTTTAAAGCATTTTCATTAGGCATAACGAAACACCATGGTTTTCAGGCAAGCTGCTTCTCTTGGAGATACTGCGTTGTCAAGGGGATGTGAGAAACATCTCTCCTTGAACAGCGGGGTCAGTAATCTCTAATCTGTGTGTCACATGGAATAATAACAGATGCAGTCACTCTGGGGCTCTCTCAGGACTTTGAGATTACATTTTCTTCCCCCACCCGTGACCGGGACGACCCTCCACCCACCCAGGCAGCATTGCGAATCCCATGTCCAGATCAGCTACTCCGTGGTGGAGGAAAAATCACTGACCCCTCCCTTCCACTGGAACCCCGGGCCTCTTTCTTAGGAGGGTTTAGACAGAGGGGTGATGGAGTCAGACCACCTGAGGGTCTTGAAGCGTTAATTAATGATAATTAGTATTGCCACAAGCAGCACTTAGCTGGGACCAGTGTTCAGAGGTTGAGAGAGGAAAGTGTAATTATGCTTGCACAAGACTGCCATTAGCATGTGCTCTCCCTCTTCACATACCATTTTGATTCTCTCACTCATGTGACATGTCAAATGTTCTCAGCAGCACTGTGTGATGATGAATACGCTGCACTACCGGCTGTACCATATACGTGGGCTGATACCTGTGACCTCACAATATGCAAATTATTTAGCTGGAGTTTTTAGTCTCTGTCACGTCTGAAATGTATTTTTAGCACAAGTTGGTTTAGAGAACTTATTAGTAATTCACCAGTTTGGTTCTTTGACCCCAGATTGAATGAAAATGTATTAAATGCTATGTTAAATAGACTCTTCAATCAAAGCCAGAGATTCCACTCCATCTGAGGTCATAAGCACTTCATCATACTGACAGCTCTCTAGTTTCTGGAAAAATAAACAGGACGGAATGATTTAGAAAGCCAGGAGGTTGAATTGTCAGGCTGATGTGGTGCATCAGTTTTATGTGATTTGTCTGAAGGACTAATGGAGATGAAAAGGTTATTGTGACAGTTCACAACCCCAAAGCTTCAGGTGAAATCAAAATGCTTCCATCACATGTTCATGAAATAAAATTTGATTGGTTACATACACATATTTAGCAGATGTTATTGCGGGTGTAGCAAAATGCTTGTGTGCCTAGCTCCAAAAGTGCAGTAGTGTCTAACAATTCACAACAACACATACATCTAAAAGTAAAAAATTGGAATTAAGAAATATATCAATATTAGGACAAGCAATGTCAGAATGGCATTGACTAAAATACAGTAGAATACAACTGCACCACCCTCTGGAGAGCCCTGTGGTTGCGGCCGATGCAGTTGCTGTACCAGGCGGTTATACAGTCCAACAGGATCCTCTCAATTGTGCATATGCAAAAGTTTGTGAGGGTCTTAGGGGCGAATCCGAATTTCTTCAGCCTCCTGAGGTTGAAGAGGCACTGTTGACCATTTCAGATTGTCAGTGATATGTATGCAGAGGAACTTGAAGCTTTTCACCTTCTCCACTGCGGTCCCGTCGATGTGGATAGGGGCATGCTCCCTGTGCTGTCTCCTAAAGTCCACTATAAGCTCCTTCATTTTGTTGACATTGTGGGAGAGGTTATTTTCCTGGCACCACTCCGCAAGGGCCCTCACCTCCTCCCTGTGGGCTGTCTCGTCGTTGTTGGTAATCAGGCCTACTGCTGTTGTGTTGTTTGCAAACTTGATGATTGAGTTGGAGGCTTGCATGGTCACGCAGTCATGGGGGAACAGGGAGTACAGGAGGGGGCTGAGCACGCACCCTTGTGGGGCCCCTGTGTTGAGGATCAGCGTAGTGGAGATGTTGTTTCCTACCTTCACCAGCTGGGGACGTCCCGTCAGGAAGTCTAGGACCCAATTGCACAGGGTGGGGTTGAGACCCAGGACCTCTAGCTTAATGATGAGCTTGGAGGGTACTAGGGTGTTGAATGCTGAGCTATAGTCAATGAACAGCATTCTTACATAGGTATTCGTCTTGTCCAGATGGGATAGGGCAGTGTGCAGTGTGATGGCGATTGCATCGTCTGTGGACCTATTGGGCCGGTAAGCAAATTGAAGTGGGTCTAGGGTGACATGTAAGGTAGAGGTGATATGATCCTTGACTACTCTCTCAAAGCACTTCATGATGACAGAAGTGAGTGCTACGGGGCGATAGTCATTTAGTTCCGTTACCTTTGCCTTTTTGGGTACAGGAACAATGGTGGCCATTTTGAAGCAAGTGGGGACAGCAGACTGGGACAGGGGGAGATTGAATATGTCCGTAAACACAACAGACAGCTGGTCTGCGCATGCTCTTAGGACGCGAAGCAATGATGATGGCACGTGTTTCCTTCTAGGTAACTATGTTTGACAGAGGAAGAACAATGATTCCAAGCACCACCCTCCTTTTGAATCTTCCAGTCTGTTATTCGAACTCAATCAGCATGACAGAGTGATCTGTAGCCTTGTCCTCGTCAACACTCACACCTGTGTTAACGAGAGAATCACTGATATGATGTCAGCTGGTCCTTTTGTGGGAGGGCTGAAATGCAGTGGAAATGTTTTTTGGGGATTCAGTTCATTTGCATGGTAAAGAGGGACTTTGCAATTAATTGCAATTCATCTGATCACTCTTGACATTCTGGAGTATATGGAAATTGCCATCAATTTCATGTGATTGTCAGTAAAAGCCTTTGACACTTATGAAATGCTTATATACTTCAGTATTCCATAGTTACATCTGACAAAAATATCTAAAGACACTGAAGCAGCAAACTTTGTGAAAATTTATATTATTATAAACTTTTGGCAACGACTGTAGAGTTGAAGTCGGAAGTTTATATACACTTAGGTTGGAGTCATTAAAACTCGTTTGTCAACCACTTCACAAATTTCTTCTTAACAAACTATAGTTTTGGCAAGTCGGTTAGGACATCTACTGTGTGCATGACACAATACATTTTTTCAACAATTGTTTACAGACAGATTGTTTAACTTAATTCACTGTATCACAATTCCAGTGGGTCAGAAGTTTACATACACTAAGTTGACTGTGCCTTTAAACAGCTTGGAAAATTCCAGAAAATTATGTCATGGCTTTAGACGCTTTTGATAAGCTAATTTACATAATTTGAGTCAATTGGAGGGGGGTACCTGTGGATGTATTTCAAGGCCTATCTTCAAACTATGTGCCTCTTTGCCTGACATCCTGGGAAAATCAAAAGAAATCAGCCAAGACCTCAGAAAATAATTGTAGACCTCCACATGTCTGGTTCATCCTTGGGAGCAATTTCCATGCCTGAAGGTACCACGTTCATCTATACAAACAATAGTACGCAAGTATAAACACCATGGGACCACGCAGCCATCACACCGCTCAGGAAGGAGACGCATTCTTTCTCTTAGAGATGAACGTACTTTGGTGCGAAAAGTGCAAATCAATCCCAGAACAACAGCAAAGGACCCTGTGAAGATGCTGGAGGAAACAGGTACAAAAGTATCTACAGTGGGGGAAAAAAGTATTTAGTCAGCCACCAATTGTGCAAGTTCTCTCACTTAAAAAGATGAGAGAGGCCTGTAATTTTCATCATAGGTACACTTCAACTATGACAGACAAAATGAGGAAAAAAAACCCAGAAAATCACATTGTAGGATTTTTTTATGAATTTATTTGCAAATTATGGTGGAAAATAAGTATTTGGTCACATACAAACAAGCAAGATTTCTGGCTCTCACAGACCTGTAACTTCTTCTTTAAGAGGCTCCTCTGTCCTCCACTCGTTACCTGTATTAATGGCACCTGTTTGAACTTGTTATCAGTATAAAAGACACCTGTCCACAACCTCAAACAGTCACACTCCAAACTCCACTATGGCCAAGACCAAAGAGCTGTCAAAGGACACCAGAAACAAAATTGTAGACCTGCACCAGGTTGGGAAGACTGAATCTGCAATAGGTAAGCAGCTTGGTTTGAAGAAATCAACTGTGGGGCAATTATTAGGAAATGGAAGACATACAAGACCACTGATAATCTTCCTCAATCTGGGGCTCCACGCAAGATCTCACCCCGTGGGGTCAAAATGATCACAAGAACGGTGAGCAGAAATCCCAGAACCACACGGGGACCTAGTGAATGACCTGCAGAGAGCTGGGACCAAAGTAACAAAGCCTACCATCAGTAACACACTACGCCGCCAGGGACTCAAATCCTGCAGTGCCAGACGTGTCCCCTGCTTAAGCCAGTACATGTTCAGGCCCGTCTGAAGTTTGCTAGAGAGCATTTGGATGATCCAGATGAGGATTGGGAGAATGTCATATGGTCAGATGAAACCAAAATAGAACTTTTTGGTAAAAACTCAACTTCGTGTTTGGAGGACAAAGAATGCTGAGTTGCATCCAAAGAACACCATACATACTGTGAAGCATGGGGGTGGAAACATGCTTTGGGGCTGTTTTTCTGCAAAGGGACCAGGACGACTGATCCGTGTAAAGGAAAGAATGAATGGGGCCATGTATCGTGAGATTTTGAGTGAAAACCTCCTTCCATCAGCAAGGGCATTGAAGATGAAACGTGGCTGGGTCTTTCAGCATGACAATGATCCCAAACACACCGCCCGAACGAAGGAGTGGCCGTAAGAAGCATTTCAAGGTCCTGGAGTGGCCTAGCCAGTCTCCAGATCTCAACCCCATAGAAAATCTTTGGAGGGAGTTGAAAGTCCGTGTTGCCCAGCGACAGCCCCAAAACATCACTTATATAATTGGATGAAATAATGTATCACTAGCCACTTTAAACAATGCCATTTATATAATGTTTACATATCCTACATTACTCATCTCATATATATATATATATGTGTATATACTATACTCCATACCATCTACTGCATCTTGCCTATGCCGGTCAGCCATCGCTCATCCATATATTTATATGTACATACTCATATTCATTCCTTTACTCTTGTGTGTATAAGGTAGTTGTTGTGAATTTGTTAGATTACTTGTTAAATACTACTGCATGGTCGGAACTAGAAGCACAAGCATTTCGCTACACTCGCATTAACATCTGCTAACCATGTGTATGTGACAAATAAAATTTGATTTGATTTCCACATGCACTGCTCTCTCACAACTGTACCGCTCTCCCTGTACCAGCACTGTTTACAGTATTTCCTATGTAGCTATATGAGTATGCAGTTATTTACAGTAGCTTTTTGATAGACGTCATGTCAATGCGTTCTTTATGTTGTCCAATAAACTGTAACATTAGAAACTCTTCATATTTCAGCTATCATATCAAACCACCACATTTTGATGCCTTCATGAACATATGTGATGAATGGGGGTTCCAGGAAATGTTTAACTTGAAGATCTTAATTTGATCACTCTTTTCTTGCTGGGAATAAGTTTCAGCCATTTGATCCATCTTTGAGTGAAATAAAGCAAGACCTCCATTGCCACATTAACTTTGTTGATCCTCAATCACAGTCATTTTACTGCTGCATTCAATTCTTTTGGAGGATCAGCTATCATTATGTCTGGAGTGCAATTGTAATGTATTGTCGCTCTGAATTGTTTCCAGGAAGATGTTTACCTGCATTGACTGCTAACATTGAATGTCAACATCGATCATTTGGATACTACCGGAAAGAAAATATGAAACACCTGATTTGCGTACAGTGTGAAGAAGAGGAACTGCCATGGGATGTACTGTACAGTGGCAAGAAAAAGTATGTGAACCCTTTGAAATTACCTGGATTTCTGCATAAAATGGACATACAATTTGATCTGATCTTCATCTAAGTCACAACAATAGACAAGTTCAGTGTGCTTAAACTAATAACACACTAATTATTGTATTTTTCTTGTCTATATTGAATTCATCATTTAAACATTCACAGTGTAGGTTGGAAAAAGTAGGTGAACACCTAGGCTAATGACTTCTCCAACAGCTAATTGGAGTCAGGAGTCAACTAACCTGGAGTCGAATCAAGGAGATGAGATTGGAGATTTTGGTTAGAGCTGCCCTTCCCCATAAAGAAACACACAACATTTGAGTTTGCTATTCACGAGAAGCATTGCCTGATGTGAACCATGCCTCGAACAAAAGAGATCTCAGAAGACCTAAGATTAAGAATTGTTGTCTTGCATAAAGCTGCAAAGGGTTACAAAAGTATCTCTAAAAGCCTTGATGTTCGTCAGTCCACGGTAAGACAAATTGTCTATAAATGGAGAAATTTCAGCACTGTTGCTACTCTCCCTAGGAGTGGCCGTCCTGCAAATATGACTGCAAGAGCACAGCGCAGAATGCTCAATGAGGTTAAGAAGAATCCTAGTGTCAGCTCAAGACTTACAAAAATGTCTGGAAGATGCTAACATTTCTGTTGACGATTCTACAATACGTAAAACATGGTGTTCATGGGAGGACACCATGGAAAAAGCCACTGCTATCCAAAAAAAAAAACATTGCTGTATGTCTGAAGTTTGCAAAAAGAGCTCCTGGATGTTCCACAGTGCTAATGGCAAAATATTCTGTGGACAGATAAAACTAAAATTGTGTTGTTTAGAAGCGAGAGAGAGAAAAAAAGGCACAGCACACCAACATCAAAACCTCATCCCAACTGTAAACTATGGTGGAGGGAGCATCATGGTTTGGGGCTGCCTCAGGGCTTGGACAGCTTGCTATCATAAACTTGGGAATTCATTTTTCCGTTGATCAAGACATTTTTCAGGAGAATGTAAGGAAGCTCAACAGAAGTTAGGTGATGCAACAGGACAACGACCCAAAACACAGAAGTAAATCAACAACAGAATGGCTTCAACAGAAGATAATACGCCTTCGGGAGTGGCCCAGTCAGAGTCCTGATCTCAACCCGATTGAGATGCTGTGGCATGACCTCGAGAGCGGTTCACACCAGACATCCCAAATATTGTGGAACTGAAACAGTTTTGTAAAGAGGAATGGTCCAAAATTCCTCCTGGCCGTTGTGGAGGTCTGTTCCGCAACTACAGAAAACATTTGATTGAGGTTATTGCCTGGGTCAACCTGTTATTAATCCAAGGGTTCACATACTTTTTCCAACCTGCACTGTGAATGTTGACATGGTGTGTTCAATATAGACATGAAAATGTTTAATTGTTTGTGTGTTTGTCTATTGTTGTGACTTAGATGAAGATCAGATCAAATTGTATTTATGCAGAAATCCAGGTAATTCTGAAGCGTTCACATACTTTTTCTTCCCACTGTATGTCTATGTGTTTGTGTTGACTATGGAACTTTACTAAACCAGTTATGGAATGAAAAATATGACAACAAATGGTACATTTCTCTCATGTGCATAATGATAGAATACCACCCACACATCAATTTAAACATAGCAACCTTGAAATCAGGTTAGTTTTATTTAGCACAACTGGCTGGTCCTTGCTGTTCTGCCGCCCTAGGCGAGACCAAAAATGCTGCCCCCTCAAAACTAGAATACTCCCAGTAAGAAATGTTACGTTTAAAGTCTCCAGACGTTTAAGTTACGTTTTACAGATGTTGAAAACTACGTATTTTCCAGATGTTAAAATCAGGTTCATTTTAGATTCTGAATGAAAGTTGAACTACTTAGGTAGTGGTGGGGCGACACTACCCGGTGAAATGCAAGGCGCCAAATTCAAAATCCAAAAGTTGAATTATTAAACATTCATCAATATACAAGTGTTGCATAGTCATCAAAAGCTCTGCTTTACGGTGAAAGCACAACATTTGATTGTTTGAGGGAAGCACCTCCAATATTTTTCATGAATTCCATAAATTCATAAACCATCGCGGTTCACACAAAACACATTTCACAGCGAAAACAAATCCCTTACCTTTTGAAGAACCTCTGCTGAGGGCTTCCCAAGTGTCCAACAAAGACGTCCAATGGTTCTTTTGTTAGAAAAAGTAATTTATTATATCCATAAATCTCAGTTTGGTTGGCGCATTATGTTCATAAAATACAGCGTCCACTCGCCCATTGAACCGTGAAGAGAACGCGTTCAACCTATGCCTATAAACTTGTCCAAGAACAATCAAACATCATTGATAATGTATCCTTAGGAACACTTTTATGTATATTTACTATAATATTTCAAACGGATTATAAACTAGACGATAGGAAAGGAAAAAACCACAGCACGCACGAGCCCGTGAATGCGCATCTTCTTCTGTTTACATCCGATGACCAGTTTGAAATTCTTCTTCTATTACCATCCAGAGCAACTAAACATCATCAAACACTGTCTAGAGACTGTTGACATCCAGTGGAAGCAATAGGTACTGCAATCTTACTCCCATATATGTCTGCCTCATTTTGAACCCCTCCCTATTGAAAACAATGTGTCAAAAACACTTTTTCCAGGACAGATATTCCTCAGGTTTTTGCCTGCTATATGAGCTCTGTTATACTCACAGACGACAATATTTTAACACTCTTAAACTCCAGAGTGTTTCCTATTCAATAGTACTAATTATGTGCATATCCTATTTTCTGGCCCTGAGTGGGAGGCATTTTACTTTGGGCACACCAGACTCTCCAAAACCGTCACCTCGGGAGCCGCTCGCTAAGAAGTTAAAACACGTAATTTATAGGCGTCGATGTTTGGGCCAAATCAAAGCTGGTCCAGACCGAACAAAATCTGAACCAAACATAGACGTCATAGACCGGACCAAAAACCAATTCTGTGAATGTGGAAATCAAGGTCCGTCCGGACTGCACCAAAAAAATATGTCCATAAGGCATCAGAGTCAGACCATGCTTACTGAGGTGTAACCTACAATGTTGCCTGAAATATAATTTTATGAATGCACATCTGTGATAAGCCTATCGTTTGTAAAACACAAAAAAAGGTTCCTTTCTGGACAGGAACAAAAAAAAGACATTGTCTCATGCTTACTGGGGAGTAGTCTACCATGGCGGCCCACAATTTCCATCCATGTGGTAGGCTCACTGTTTGTAAAACAGGCCGTTGCATTGGCTTTATTAGTCCTGATTCCTGTAACTAATCAATTTGGCTATTTAAGCTCTGAATATCAGCTACCGAAGTTATCATGAGCCTATTTGCAATGTGATTACACAGCAGGAAATGCAGAAGTATTACATTTTTTGCTATGATAGCTTGCTCCTGGACAACAGTTGTGATCGTTAATTCCATATTGTCCATTTTACTTTGGCCTGTCCTGCTTTTAGGATATTTTGTTTGATAATAACATGACAGTGCATTGTTTATTTGACTGGGCGCAATGTGGTTAGGCTATTTGATCGGAGAAACCTGCATGATGTAAAAAGTGTTTGTCTCATTACATTGTCATACATTTTATCTCCAGCCTGTAGCCTACAGTAAAGGCAAAATAATCTTTCTACCATATCCTATATCTGTATGTTAGATACTTTTTTTTGACTGAAGGTTGGTGGAGCACCGCAGCAATGCATCTCTCCAACAGCACCCTGGGGAGGTGCGCTGGGAATGGAAAAGCAAAATATTTTGCGCCCCTGCCTTTGACAAAGTGGGCACTGCTTATCACAGGGTGGCACCAACGCTCACCTAAAAAGCCCTTATGCCACTGGTTGAGCGAAATTGTTTTGGGGCAGAATTCTGTAAGGTTTTATGTGTTGTTGTTGGAGGTGCGTTTAGCTCAGAAAATGTTGCCCTCGTCAATCTTCCACCATAGGCGGTCGCCTAATCCTGCCTAATGAGTTGGCGGCCATGGCTGACATACAGTACCTTACTATAACTGATGTATGAGTCAATGATGGTGAAAAGTTATGTGTAAGCATTCTTTGGGTTGAAAGGACTGCCCAGAACATTAAAAATATTAAATTATACATAAAGTGATATGCGATGGCTTGGGACCAAGATATTTCTGTTGTGTAGGGCCTAAGTGTACCCTTGAAATCCCTCTCTAGGGCTTTTATGGTACTCTCCCTTCCTCTGGCTGAGGGGACTTGGCATGTGATCAAGCCTCTGACCTGTGAGCTTGAGCTTGATAGATAGCAGTGGCAGGCTTTTACATGTGCCACTCACATCTACGGCTTGGCAGAGGAAATCTTGACTCGAGACCAATCTGGATTTATTGCCCCTGATACTATTCACGGACATCAGTTTCAAGCCCTCACCGACCATTTCAACAGCATTAATCAGTTATAGGACCATATGTTGTACAGCTTTAGAGGAGTTGTGACTGCCACATTTTGAAGTAGTTTTTGTTATATGATTAAGAAACATTTATATTTTTGTTTTCACTATCCAGGAATAACATGCAGCAAGACCTCCCAGCAATCCCATTTGAAGTTTTGCCAAGATTTGATGGAATATAATATGAAGTGTTTTTGAGATTAGATGTGAGATGTTAGAATAGGCCACTTCAATTCATATACTATTTTGCCAACCCTATAGTAGGATTGGTTCCGGAGGCCATTCTTAGTATGACAGATTCCATGATGCAGGCCTGAGCTCCTGAGCTGCATATGGTATTTTTCAAAACTGTGTTTACTTTAGAAAGCTAGAGCCTCACATGGGATTGTTGTGAGCGTGATATCAAACATTCATTGTAAGAGGAGTGGAAGGCCCCGGCGCATAACTGAGCAAGAGGATAAGTACATTAGAGTGTTTCTCAAACTAGACAGACGCCTCAAGTCCTCAACTGGCAGCTTCATTAAATAGTATTAAAAACACCAGTCTCAACATCAACAGGGAAGAGGCGACTCCAGGATGCTGGCCTTCTAGGCAGAGTTGCAAAGAAAAAGCCATATCTCAGACTGGCCAATAAAAAGAAAAGATTGAGATTGGCAAAAGAACACAGACACTGGACAGAGGAACTCTGCCTAGAAGGCCAGCATCCCTTAGTCGCCTCTTCACTGTTGATGTTGAGACTGGTGTTTTGCCGGTACTATTTAATGAAGCTGCCAGTTGAGGACTTGTGAGGTGTATGTTTCTTAAACTAGACACTCTAATGTACTTGTTCTCTTGCTCAGTTGTGCACCGAGGCCTCCCACTCCTCTTTCTATTCTGGTTAGAGCCAGTTTGTCCTGTTTAGTGGAGGGAGTAGTACACTGCCTTGTACGAGATCTTCATTTTCTTGGCAATTTCTCGCATGGAATAGCCTTCATTTCTCAGAACAAGAATAGACTGACGAGTTTCAGAAGAAAGTTCTTTGTTTCTGGCCATTTTGAGCCTGTAATCGAACCCAGTATTGCTGATGCTCCAGATACTCAACAGTTTGATTGCTTCTTTAATCAGCACAACAGTCTTCAGCTGTGCTAACATAATTGCAAAAGGGTATTCTTATGATCAATTAGCCTTTTAAAATGATAAACTTGGATTAGCTAACACAATGTGCCGTTGGAACACAGGAGTGATGGTTGCTGATAATGGGTCCGCTGTACGCCTATGTAAAAATTCCATAAAGAATTACCAGTTTCCAGCTACAATAATCATTTACAACATTAACAATGTCTACACTGTATTTCTGATCATTTTGATGTTATTTTAATTGACAATTTGGACATTTCTAAATGACACCAAACTTTTGAATGGTAGTGTATATTGCATTCTCAGCTTGATGTCCTGCATCCACTTGCTTTCAGGATCTCTGTGAATCATTCATCTGATTTGACACTTAGATTAATCAATGTTTGAAATGGCTGAAGTGATAGGTTTAATTCAGAGAGAAACATGCAGATGAGGCTTTGGATTCAGCTCATCTGAGATAGTTTAAGCTTTAGTTTTAGGGCCTCAATTACAACTATATTATGTGGTTTTAAATGGTAATGTATTCAAGACTTGTGGCCTGGGGATTATGAGTCAGGATTCCTGGGTTTCCCTAATAAATCACTAATGCTATGTTCAGCCAACTTGACACTTCCATAGAGAGAGAAGTCCTTGTTCATCTTTGCATAATCCACTCATCTCTCCCCTAACCTGTCTCTCAGTGGGTTACAGCTCATTTCCAGTCTGGCTGTAGAAATCATGACTTACATTACCATCACAAACCATTTTTGAACAAGGTGTACAGCTCATCACAGAACTCAATATATCACTAAACCTTTACAAGGGATGCACAATGAATGGATGAATAGATCTTTCCAATGAATGGCTTTTAGGTTTGTGCTTTTAGATGCTGTGTGAATGTATAATTGGGTCCCAGCGACGCTATATAGGAAGGCAATAAGTGCAAGGGATATACTACACTTGTCTCACTGTATGGTATACACATTCACAGCCATGCAACCCTAAGCAGTATAGTAGATTCAGCTGTCTACTGTACTGTATGTATGTGACCAAACACGTCCACAAATCCTTCGTCTTGTAACCTGCCAGGGGTTGTAATCCCAGAGAAAATAGGGCTCTGCACAGGTCTACACATATCCAGCTGAGTCTATACATAGCCTCTGTTATACAGATGGATTTAACAGCCCATCTAAGAGACCCCCTCTTAGATGGGCTGGGGTTGAGAATAATAGAATGTCCATTAGAGAGTTTGCTGTCTGTTTGTATCTGGGTTTACAGCGGTGCCTCTCTGTCCCTTCTGGCCCCATCTACAGTGCATTCGGAAAGTATTCAGACACCTTTCCCTTTTTCCACATTTTGCTATGTTACAGCTTTATTCTAAAATGGATTAAATTGATTGGACATGATTTGGAAAGGCACACACCTCTATATAAGGTTCTACAGTTGACATTGCATGTCAGAGCAAAAACCAAGCAATGAGGTCAAAGGAATTGTCTGTAGTGTGTTGAGGCACAGATCTGGGGAAGGGTACCAAAACATTTCTGCAGCATTGAAGGTCCCCAAGACCACAGTAGCCTCCATCATTCTTAAACGGAAGTTTGGAACCACAAAGACTATTCCTAGAGCTGGCCGCCCGGCCAAACTGAGCAATCGGGGGATAAGGGCCTTGGTCAGGGAGGTGATCAAGAACCCGATGGTCACTCTGACAGAGCTCCAGAGTTCCTCTGTGGAGATGAGAGGACCTTCCAGAAGGACAACCATCTCTGCAGCACTCCACCTATCATACTTTTTTATGATATAGTGGCCAGACGGAAGCCACTCCTCAGTAAAAGGCACATGACAGCCCGCTTGGAGTTTGCCAAAAGGCACCTAAAGGATTCTCAGACCATGAGAAACAAAATTCTCTGGTCTGATGAAACCAAGATTGAACTCTTTGGCCTGAATGCCAAGTGTCACGTCTGGAGGAAACCTAGCACCATCCCTATGGTGAAGCATGGTGGTGTCAGCATCATGCTGTGCAGATGTTTTTCAGCGGCAGGAACTCTTTGCCTCAACCCTGACTAAACGAAGCAAAGTACAGCGAGATCCTTGATGAAAACCTGCTCCAGACCGCTCAGGACCTCAGACTGGGGTGAAGGTTCCCCTTCCAACAGGACAATGACCCTAAGCACAAATACAGTGGGGCAAAAAAGTATTTAGTCAGCCACCAATTGTGCAAGTTCTCCAACTTAAAAAGATGAGATAGGCCTGTAATTTTCATCATAGGTACACTTCAACTATGACAGACGAAATGAGAAAAAGAAATCCAGAAAATCACATTGTAGGATTTTTTATTTATTTATTTGCAAATTATGGTGGAAAATAAGTATTTGGTCAATAACAAAAGTTTATCTCAATACTTTGTCATTGCCAACAAAGGGTATATAACAGAGGTCAAACGTTTTCTGTAAGTCTTCACAAGGTTTTCACACACTGTTGCTGGTATTTTGGCCCATTCCTCCATGCAGATCTCCTCTAGAGCAGTGATGTTTTGGGGCTGTCGCTGGGCAACACGGACTTTCAACTCCCTCCAAAGATTTTCTATGGGGTTGAGATCTGAGACTGGCTAGGCCACTCCAGGACCTTGAAATGCTTCTTACGAAGCCACTCCTTCGTTGCCGGGCAGTGTGTTTGGGATCATTGTCATGCTGAAAGACCCAGCCACGTTTCATCTTCAATGCCCTTGCTGATGGAAGGAGGTTTTCACTCAAAATCTCACGATACATGGCCCCATTCATTCTTTCCTTTACACGGATCAGTCGTCCTGGTCCCTTTGCAGAAAAACAGCCCCAAAGCATGATGTTTCCACCCCCATGCTTCACAGTAGGTATGGTGTTCTTTGGATGCAACTCAGCATTCTTTGTCCTCCAAACACGACGAGTTGAGTTTTTACCAAAAAGTTATATTTTGGTTTCATCTGACCATATGACATTCTCCCAATCCTCATCTGGATCATCTAAATGCTCTCTAGCAAACTTCAGACGGGCCTGAACATGTACTGGCTTAAGCAGGGGGACACGTCTGGCACTGCAGGATTTGAGTCCCTGGCGGCGTAGTGTGTTACTGATGGTAGGCTTTGTTACTTTGGTCCCAGCTCTCTGCAGGTCATTCACTAGGTCCCCCTGTGTGGTTCTGGGATTTTTGCTCACTGTTCTTGTGATCATTTTGACCCCACGGGGTGAGATCTTGCGTGGAGCCCCAGATCGAGGAAGATTATCAGTGGTCTTGTATGTCTTCCATTTCCTAATAATTGCTCCCACAGTTGATTTCTTCAAACCAAGCTGCTTACCTATTGCAGATTCAGTCTTCCCAACCTGGTGCAGGTCTACAATTTTGTTTCTGGTGTCCTTTGACAGCTCTTTGGTCTTGGCCATAGTGGAGTTTGGAGTGTGACTGTTTGAGGTTGTGGACAGGTGTCTTTTATACTGATAACAAGTTCAAACAGGTGCCATTAATACAGGTAACGAGTGGAGGACAGAGGAGCCTCTTAAAGAAGAAGTTACAGGTCTGTGAGAGCCAGAAATCTTGCTTGTTTGTATGTGACCAAATACTTATTTTCCACCATAATATGCAAATAAATTCATTAGAAATCCTACAATGTGATTTTCTGAATTTTTTTTCCTCATTTTGTCTGTCATAGTTGAAGTGTACCTATGATGAAAATTACAGGCCTCATTCAAAATTTGCACAATTAGTGGCTGACTAAATACTTTTTTGCCCCACTGTACATTGCAGGAGTGGCTTTGGGACAAGTCTCTGAATGTCCTTGAATGGCCCAGCCAGAGTCCGGACTTGAACCCTATCTAACATCTCTGGAGAGACCTGAAAATAGCTGTGCAGCGACCGCTCCTTATCCAACCTGACAGAGCTTGAGGGGATCGGCAAAGAAGACTGGGAGAAACTCCCCAAATACAGCTGTACCAAGCTTGTAGCGTCATACCCAAGAAGACTTGAAGCACCTTTGGCAGCTATTACAGCTTCAACAAAGTACTGAGGAAAAGGTCTGAATACTTATGTAAATGTGATATTTCCATTTAATGTAATTTTTTTATACATTTGCAAAGATTTATAAAATCCTGTTTTTATGGGCTATTGTGTGTAGATTGTGGGGGGGGCTATTTAATCCATTTAAGAATAAGGCTGTAAGTAAACAAAATGTGGATAAAGTGAAGGGGTCTGAATACTTTCCGAATGCATTGTGTATATATCAGTGGAGGGTCCTCAGAGGAGGGGGAGGACCATCCTCCTCAGTGAATTTCATAAAAATAGTGTAACATTAAAAAAGTAATACTTTTTGAAACTATGTTAAACATATTCAAGTCACCAAATTATTGTTTAAAACACACTGTTTTGCAATGAAGATCTACAGGAGCCTCAACAGCACTCTGTAGGGTAGCACCATGGTGTAGCCGGAGGACAGCTAGTTTTCGTCCTCTTGGGACATTGACTTTTAAAAAAACCTAGGAGACTCATGGTTCTCATCCCCTTCCATAGACTTACACAGTAATGATGACAACTTCCGGAGGTGGTCCTCCAACCCATCAGAGCTCTTGCAGCATGAACTGAAATGTTGTCCACCCAATCAAATTATCAGATATAATTAATCTAGGACTGAAAACATAAGCTACAGCTAGCTAACACTGCAGTGCATAACGTGGTGAGTAGATGACTAAAAGAAAGACAATAGTTTAACAGTTTTTAACAAATTAATATAAAAAATGGAGAAGCAAGAGTGAGAGCTAGTCATATTTCACTTTCACTTATTTAGCTAGCGAAGGCAGTTAGCTAGTTTAGCTTACTCAAACAGAGAGGGATGCTATGTTAGATATTTGGCTATGGCTTGCCAACATTGGAACTCTTCCAAGTCAATGTAAGCTTTTTGTATTATAAATGTTTACCATCATTGTAACTGCTAAACTGCTTGCTGACTGTACACTGTGCTGCATGATTGTAGCATGTTTTCTAACACGTTAGTTCTGTTAGCTATGTTGACTATGATGTTAGCTAATATGGTGACAACAATGTAAGCTGTTTGTAGCGGTTAGTGGTTGTGATATGAGGTTTGGCTTGGAAAGTTTTTTGCCTGGTCACCGTTACTTTCCCCAGCAAGAACACCAAATAATGTCACTCAAACAGAGGGAACTAACAAAGATTCACTGACAACAACCAAAAGAAACAGGTGGGGTTTTAGGAGGGGTTCTGAAAGACACTCATGGGGCTGTCTACTGAAAGTTCATTAGCAACAACAACTGGAACCATAAAAAGACACCCACCATGAGCGCCCACAGCCCCATGTCGCAAGGATCTGTACACAATTCCTGGAAGCTGAGAATGTCCCAGTTCTTCCATGGCCTGCATACTCACCAGACATGTCACCTGTTGAGCATGTTTGGGATGATCTGAATCAACGTGTATGACAGCGTGTTAAAGTTCCCGCCAATATCCAGCAACTTCACACAGCCATTGAAGAGGAGTGGGACAACATTCCACAGGCCACAATCAACAGCCTGATCAACTCTATGCGAAGGAGATGTGTTGCGCTGCATGATGAAAATGGTGGTCATACCAGATACTGACTGGTTTTCTGATCCACGCCCCTACTTTTTTATGTTTATCTGTGACCAACAGAAGCATTTCTGTTATCCCCAGTCATGCGAAATCTATAGATTAGGGCCTAATGAATTTATTTCAATTGACTGATTTCCTTATATGAAATGTAACTCGGTAAAGTCTTTGAAATTGTTGCATGTTACGTTTTATATTTTTGTTCAGTATATATACAGTAGCAGTCAAGTTTGGACACACCTACTCATTCCAGGGGTTTTCTTTATTTTTACTATTTTCTACATTGTAGAATAATAGTGAAGACTTCAAAACTATGAAATAACACATGGAATCATGTAGTAACCAAAAAAGTGTTCAACAAATCAAGATATATTTTAGAATCTTCAAAGTAGCCACCCTTTCCCTTGATGACAGCTTTGCACATGCTTACTAAAAATTAAGAAACACCCTGGAATGAGTAGGTGTGTCCAAACTTTTGACTGTTACTGTTTTGTTATATATATATATATATATATCTATCAATTGTTTATAGACAGATTATTTCACTTATAATTCACTGTATCACAATTCCAGTGGGTCATACACTAAGTTGACTGTGCCTTTAAACAGCTTGGAAAATTCCAGAAAATGATTTCATGGCTTTAGGCGCTTCTGATAGGCCAATTGACATAATTTGAGTCAATTGGAGGTGTACCTGTGGATGTATTTCAAAGACTACCTTCAAACTCAGTACCTCTTTGCTTTTGAAAATCAAAAGAAATCAGCCAAGACCTTGTAGACTTCCACAAGTCTGGTTCATCCTTGGGAGCAATTTCCAAACGCCTGAAGGTACCACGTTCATCTGTACAAACTATAGTACCATGCATCCGTCATACCGCTCAGGAAGGAGACGCGTTCTGTCTCCTAGAGATGAATGTACTTTGGTGCGAAAAGTGAAAATCAATCCCAGAACAACAGCAAAGGACCTTGTGAAGATGCTGGAGGAAACAGGTACAAAAGTATCTATATCCACAGTAAAACGAGTCCTATATCGGCATAACCTGATAGGCCGCTCAGCAAGGAAGAAGCCACTGCCCCATAACCGCCATAAAAACATCCGGACTACGGTTTGCAACTGCACATGGGGACAAAGATCATACTTTTTGGAGAAATGTCCTCTGGTCTGATGAAACAAAAATAAAACTGTTTGGCCTTAATGACCATCGTTATGTTTGGAGGAAAAAGGGTGAGGCTTGCAAGCTGAAGAACACCATCCCAACCATGAAGCACGGTGGTGACAGCATCATGTTGTGGGGGTGCTTTGCTGCAGGAGGGACTGGTGGGCTTCACAAAATAGATGGCATCATGAGGAATGAAAATGATGTGGATATATTGAAGCAACATCTCAAGACATCGGTCAGGAAGTTAAAGCTTGGTTGCAAATGGGTCTTCCAAATGGACAATGACCCCAAGCATACTTCCAAAGTTGTGGCAAAATGGCTTAAGAACAACAAAGTCAAGGTATTGGAGTGGCCATCACAAAGCCCTGACCTCAATCCCATAGAAAATTTGCGGGCAGAACTGAAAAAGTGTGTGCGAGCAAGGAGGCCGACAAACTTGACTCAGTTACACCAGCTCTGTCAGGAGGAATGGGCCAAAATTCACCCAACTTATTGTGGGAAGCTTGTGGAAGGCTACCTGAAACGTTTGACCCAAGTTAAACAATTTAAAGGCAATGCTACCAAATACTAATTGAGTGTATGTAAACTTCTGACCCACTGGGAATGTGATGAAAGAAATAAAAGCTGAAATAAATCATTCTCTCTACTATTATTCTGACATTTCACATTCTGAAAATAAAGTGGTGATCCTAACTGACCTAAGACAGGGAATTTTTACTAGGATTAAATGTCAGGAATTGTGAAAAACTGAGTTTAAATGTATTTGGCTAAGGTGTATGTAAACTTCCAACTTGTTAGTAATTCACTCAGTCTGAGTTTATAGCCGTGCTGATTAAATATCTTATGTACAGTTGCAACGGACTCATAGTTATACAATCGTTAATGTAAGCCATGTGAATTCACCTAATAACACAACCTAATATGCCAGTACATCATGAAAAGAGCATAAATCAATTTATTTTAATGACATCAAGGAACAAAATAAGGCTTATATTATTTCAATCCCCCCTGTAGACACTTTTGCTTCTTTTCAATTTCCTTAAGTCGTGGTGGCTGCTTTCCAAAGTTTCCGTCTTATTTAATCATAACATTGGACGCGTTTCAATCAAATTAGATAGGAAGATAAAATCTATTTACCGAATTGATTTGCTTTATTTCAAATGGAATAGGAAAATCTGCAGGTGTGTTACTTATATAGTGCGGATCCTTGATAGACTAACCCTGAATTCACATCACATTTTATTATCCCATTATGCAGCATCTTACTGAAGATCTCCTTTGGAAGTGGGGAGAGAGTGGTTCCTGTGACCGGCAGGGCATATAAGCCTTGTATAATGACTGAGCCAGTGGTCTGGATATCCCAGGGTCATAACATACAGCAGTGGTGTAAAGTACTTAAGAATACTTTTAAGTACTACTTAAGTAGTTTTGTTGGTATCTGTACCTTACTATTTATGTATTATTTTTTCAATGTTTACTTTTATTTCACTACCTTCCTAATGAAAATTATGTAATTTTTACTCCATACATTTTCCCTGACACTCAAAAGTACTCGTTACATTTTGAATGCTTAGCAGGATAGAAATGGTCCAATTCTTGCACTTATCAAGAGAACATCCCTGGTCTGCCTCTGATCTGGCGAACTCACTAATAACAAATGCTTTGTTTCTGAAGGATGTCTGAGTGTTGGAGTGTGCCCCTGGCTATCCGTAAATTAAAACACAAATGATTGTGCCACCTGGTTTGCTTAATGAGGGATTTGAAATTATTTATACTTTTACTTTTGAAACGTAAGTACATTTTTGCAATTACATTTACTTTTGATAGTTAAGTACAGTAACAGTCAAAGGTTTGGACACATCTACTCATTCAGGGGTTTTTATTTATTTTTACTATTTTCTACATTGTAGAATAATAGTGAAGACCTCAAAACTATGACATAACATAAAACATATGGATTCATGTAGTAACCAAAAAAAGTGTTAAACGAATCAAAATATATTTTATATTTGAGATTCTTCAAAGTACCACCCTTTGCCTTGATGACAGCTTTGCAAACTCTTGGCATTCTCTAAACCAGCTTCAACTGGAATGCTTTTCCAACAGTCTTGAAGGACTTCCCACATATGCTGAGCACTTGTTGGCTGCTTTTTCTTCACTCTGCGGTCCAACTCATCCCAAACCATCTCAGTTGTGTTGAGGTCAGGTGATTGTGGAGGCCAGGTCATCTGATGCAGCTTGGTCAAATAGCCCTTACACAGCCTTGAGGTGTGTTGGGTCATTGTCCTGTTGAAAAACAAATGATAGTCCAACTAAGCACAAACCAGATGGGATGGCATATTGCTGTGGTAGCCATGCTGGTTAAGTGTGCCTTGAATTCTAAATAAATCACAGACCGTGTCACCAGCAAAGCACCCCCACATCATCACACCTCCTCCATGCTTCACGGTGAGAACTACACATGCAGGGATCATCCGTTCACCTACTCTGCGTCTCACAATGACACGGCGGTTGGAACCAAAAATCTCAAATGTGGACTCATCAGACCAAAGGACAGATTTCCACCACTCTAATGTCCATTGCTCATGTTTCTTGGCAAGTCTCTTCTTCTTATTGGTGTCCGTTAGTAGTGGTTTCTTTGAAGCAATTCGACCATGAAGGCCTGATTCACGCAGTCTCCTCTGAACAGTTGATGTGTCTGTTACTTGAACTCTGTGAAGCATTTGTTTGGGTTGCAATTACTGAGGCTGGTAACTCTAATGAACTTTATCCTCTGCCGCAGAGGTAACTCTGGGTCTTCCATTCCTGTGGCGGTCCTCATGAGAGCCAGTTTCATCATAGCTCTTAATGGTTTTTGCGACTGCACTTGAAGAAACTTTCAAAGTTCTTGAAATTTTCCAGATTGACTGACCTTCATGTCTTAAAGTAATGATGGACTGCCGTTTCTCTTTGCTTATTGGAGCTGTTCTTGCCAAAATATGGACTTGGTCTTTTACCAAATAGTGCTATCTTCTGTATACAACCCCTACCTTGTCACTACAACTGATTGGCTCAAACGCATTTAGAAGGAAAGACATTCCTCAAATTAACTTTTAACACACCTGTTAATTGAAATGCATTCCAGGTGACTACCTCATGAAGCTGGTAGAGAGAATGCCAAGATTGTACAAAGCTGTCATCAAGGCAAAGGGTGGCTACTTTGAAGAATCTCAAATATAAAATATATTTTGATTTGTTTAACACTTTTTTAGTTACTACCTGATTCCATATGTGTTGTGTTATGTTATGTCATAGTTTTGAGGTCTTGTAAAAGCTAGTAAAAAATAAAGAAAAACCCTTGAATGAGTAGATGTGTCAACTTTTGACTGGTACTGTTATATTTAAAACCAAATACTTTTAGACTTTTACTCAAGTCGTTTTTTACTGGGTGACTTTCACTTTTACGTGAGTCATTTCCTATTTAGGTATCTTGACTTTTACAATTGGATACTATGACAATTGGATACTTTTTCTACCACTGACAAACAGTAATACAAATTAGAGAGGTGAGGACGCTTGTGGGCTTGTGAATGAGAACCATGTACCCACTACATCTCATGCTGATCATCTGTAGTGATGAATAGCTCATGTTCCCCCTGACATGTAAAAGCTTTGTTCAGCACCATGGACAGCAGCGCTGACTCTTGTTTAAAGTGCTGAAAAAGGGGAACCAAATGGGTAGTTTAAACAGCGGTCAAGCTTCACTGAAAGTGGATTAAAGTGGGCTTATGGAACTTTTGTCCAACAGTGCCTGCTTTTTGTGCTGTTACTCTAATATTCCTAGCTCGCCACTCAATGTGCTATTTCAACACTGCGAGCCACTGGGGGTTTCAGAGAGACAGAGAAGATCCCCGTTATCTTGTCCTCCTTTAAAACACCTTTCACTTTTGATTTTGTGGATGACCAGCAGTCTGTTTAACCTCATACAGGGTTATGGTTCTTCTAAAGAAAATCCCCTTCTATCCCGTTTTCCTTTGATTTTCACGTCTGCTTTTGTTAGTGGAGTCAAAGGTGAATAATCACTAAGTCTCTTTCCCTCTCTCAAATACAAACAGGTAGATTTTTTCATTAAAAAGGTAGTTCCATCTACGCAGGATTTGGACTCCCAATAAACTGCATATATATTGTACAGTTTTATATATTTTTCGGCATATAAAAGAATATTATGGAAAACAGTGATGTCGCCTTTTCTGGGACAGTGACTGTGTCCTGTCCAGATAAACATGGCCTAAAATGGCCGGTGGACATATAACCGGGCTCCTGATCTAACTCATAAAATGTCAACGTTGATGAAAAAGTAATAGTCTGAGAAATGGGAAGTGGAAGAATAAACCGTGTATATAACCTGCATGATAATAATCTCCATTCCCTGTGTTTGGTCTATATTTCAAAGGGAAGTGGAGCTCTCTGGAGCTCTCCCAGAAGGCTAGAGCACCGAGGGCATAAACACCCCCAGTAATCAGGAGATTGGCAGGGATCTGGGAGGACTGGGGCCTGTGAACAGTCTGCTCCCTCTCTGCCAGTCACTGCTGATTTATCAGGGATGGATGGAACCTCTCCCCTTCTCAGATCATCACAGAGTGATCTGTCCCACCCTGGGGGAGCAGAGGGCGAGCCCTAGGTCTTCAGGCCCATAGAGCCAGATAGGGCCAGGTTATCATTAACTCAGCCCTACCCTCATCAGGAGACTGGACTGGGGACAGCTGGCTATAGCAGGGCTATACATCACTGTCACCCAGCCAGACACTCCAGGCTTGTCCTTGTCTTTGGGCTAACAAACATGTAGATTGATGACATTGTGTACAATAAGGAGTATGCAGCGAGGAAGAGTATAGGCATAACTCAAAGCAAAGCTCCTCATTGATTGGAGATTTGTGGGGTCGTTTTTTCTGTATTCATTAGTGACTTCATGGAGTGGAGAGGTTTTTATTTCTCTGTTGGGTATTGGGACTGAGACAGGTGATGAAACATGACCAAACCTGGGAGTGCTTTTCACGGATATGACGGCGTCAATCCTGAGAGGGAGGCAGCTGAATGACAGTGGTTTGGATCTCAGGAGGATTTTGTGGCTGATGAACTGAGAAAGGCCTAATTGAATTGAAACATAAATCAGTTGGCAGGCCAGGTTAGTCAGGGATAGAACACCACAGCTGAGGTTTGTCTGCCCAGGGATCATCACAGAGAAGCCTCTGTCTGGGTTGATTATTTGGCCGTGGTTGGATCTGGGGCACCCAAATGGGTGTGATCAGAGCCAGGGAGGACCAAGTCAACTGCCCACCCCACACTACCCCACCCCCCTGGCCCTCCATGAATGACCCAGCTCCATGTCCTTAACGTGCCAGGTTGCTGATTTGTTTGGAAGTAGGGTTAAGGTGACCCACATTACCACAGGACCAGATGGTGTAGTCAATTAGTGGCCAGCAGAGAGCTGACTGGATCAGGCTGCTGTCCAGAGGGTTTATTCCATCGGCACAGCTGCACAGTCACGGCTGTAGTACGTTCCATGTCTGGTGAACTGATGTTGTCCGTCTGGTTCCACAGCATCTGCTCCCCTACCCTCCTCCTCTTCTCTTCCCCTTCGTCCTCTCCCCTCGGCTGGGTGTGTACAGTGCAGTCCATTCCTGACCTTTGTAAACACCACGTTATTCGGCATGAGTGCTCTCTCTAGCCAGGGGACGAGGGAGCCCATCTCTGGCCAGCTCACTGCCATGCCTTGACGATGACATCAGCGTGACAGCATCTGGGGGATTGCGGATGCAGGTATGCTCAAACAAAACAACCCTCATTAAATTTGTTCATGCATTGGAATGTAATGGAGATATACAATGTGTGACGACCAATGATGATTAAACTGGGTCTGATTAATCTATCATTTAGGACATTTGTGACCTGCTATTAGATTGAGATGGGAAAGGCATTTCCATTTTCCTCGGGAGGATCATTTGGAACAGTACAGATGAATGAAACCGAGAACAAACAAGGAGGATAATGACTCCGCATGCTATCTAAAAGTGTGACCCACTTGTCAAACACATCAGAGCAAATCTTATCAAACATCCTCAACATCTCTGTATAATTGAAATTGATTCATAAGACTTTGTTAATGATATCCATGACTACAATGCCAAACCAATGTAAAACAATGTCACATTCCCAGAGATAAACACTGTTGCTAAAATGCCTATTAAAGACATTCGATTTCTAGGGAATAGAATAAGCAGGTGAAAGCCATCAAACACACCAAATAAGCTCTCTAGTGCAGGCACCACTCTCAAGTCAACACCATACCGTATGTATTTTATAGGATGTGCTGTTGCGTCATAACAGAATCGGTGAATGAGCATGACATTGATATGAATGAATTTAAGTGTCAATGAATCAACGTAGGGCTGAGCTTGCAGAAGATAGGGTCTCTTTGTGAAGCTGTGCCGTCGTGATGATCGAAGTGAGCCGTCCATCGCTGGGGAGATGAACGCTGTCCATTTGCAACCACCCAGAGAGAAAAGGAAACATTGAAACTGAATTATGATTCTCTGCTAGAAGTCCATACAACAAACCCTGAATCATCACAATGGGATTTGTGAATCATCATTGTGCATGAGTGACTCAGATGGCAAATGTAACCTTGGAGAAGTGATGCGAATCCATGTTTTATGGCCCTATCTCATGGCCCTGTCACTTATGTGGTGGAATGAATGTACGGGAAGGGAGGCGGTAATGTAAAGATGTGGTAATCGTGTTCAAGGCCGTGCAAACAGCCATGGAGATCTATGGAGCCATCACTAAAGACAAACCGGGAGGAAAACACATTCCTCTGATGACACTCCAGGGTATACTGCACCATTATAATACTGGAACCATACAGCCTCATGCCTCACAATGGCCAATAGCTGTGTCCAATACTTCTCATACTATACCACAGCCTCTTGGGTATCATGGCTTCATTGTCCTATTGTGACATTGTAACATACTACTGATTTTGTAACATTTGTTGAGGACACTGACTGAGAGGATGAGCAGTTGTCTGTTCCCTCTCTCACTATTTTCAGACATGTGTTTTGTTAAGGCAAGGCAAAGTGGGAGTACATGGACAAGACAGACAAGGTCAGGTCACATCTTGTACAGGATGAGAAAACCCTATCATGTGGTAGTCCCCCCCTTCATTATACCTGGTTCTAACATGTGTCTACATTCTGATTGTGCCCACATTTCCAGATATATGTTTACACGTGGTATTAAAATGTGTCTCATATCTGTCCACTGTGTCTGCATTGTGACCAGATTTTCTGGTCCCTACCTGTATGCAATTTATTTGACAGCTATTCTTTCAAAATAATAGGTATTTATTTATTTATTTATTTTCAGACACATATTGATAAACAAACATGATCTGGCGCACAAATCATTTTATGTGCTGACTTACGGCGAATAAACTATAAGCTATAAAAATACTCCACATACAGTTGAAGTCGGAAGTTTACATACACTTAGGTTGGAGTCATTAAAACTCGTTTTACAACCACTCCACAAATTTATTCTTAACAAACTACAGTTTTGCCAAGTCGGTTAGGATATCTACTTTGTGCATGACACAAGTAATTTTTCCAACAAATGTTTACAGACAGATTATTTCACTTATAATTCATTGTATCACAATTCCAGTGGGTCAGAAGTTTACATACACTAAGTTGACTGTGCCTTTAAACAGCTTGGAAAATTCAAGAAAATTATGAAATGGCTTTAGAAGCTTCTGATAGGCTAACTGACATAATTTGAGTCAATTGGAGGTGTACCTGTGGATGTATTTCAAGGCCTACCCTCAAACTCAAAGAAAATTGTAGACCTCCACAAGTCTTGTTCATCATTGGGAGCAATTTCCAAATGCCTGAAGGTACCACGTTCATCTGTACAAACAATAGTACGCAAGTATAAACACCATGGGACCACGCAGCCATCACACTGCTCAGGAAGAAGCGTTCTGTCTCCTAGAGATGAATGTACTTTGGTGCGAAAAGTGCAAATCAATCCCAGAACAACAGCAAAGGACCTTGTGAAGATGCTGGAGGAAACGGGTACAAAAGTATCTATATCCACAGTACAACGAGTCCTATATCGACATAACCTGAAAGGCCTCTCAGCAAGGAAGAAGCCACTGCTCCAAAACTGCCATAAAAAAGCCAGACTACGGTTTGCAACTGCACATAGGGACAAAGATCATACTTTTTGGAGAAATGTCCTCTGGTCTGATGAAACAAAAATAGAACTGTTTGGCCATAATGACCATCGTTATGTTTGGAGAAAAAAGGGGGAGGCTTGCAAGCCGAGGACTCCATCCCAACCGTGAAGCACGGGGGTGGCAGCATCATGTTGTGGGGGTGCTTTGCTGCAGGTGGGACTGGTGCACTTCACAAAATAGATGGCATCATGAGGAGGGAAAATTATGTGGATATATTGAAGCAACATCTCAAGACATCAGTCAGGAACTTAAAGCTTGGTCACAAATGGACAATGACCCTAAGCATACTTCCAAAGTTGTGGCAAAATGGCTTAAGGACAACAAAGTCAAGGTATTGGAGTGGCCATCACAAAGCCCTGACCTCAATCCTATAGAAGATTTTAGGGCAGAACTGAAAAAGCGTGTGCGAGCAAGGAGGCCTACAAACCTGACTCAGTTACACCAGCTCTGTCAGGAGGAATGGGCCAAAATTCTCCCATCTTGTGGAAGGCTACCCGAAACATTTTACCAAAGTTAAACAATTTAAAGGCAATGCTAACAAATACTAATTGAGTGTATGTAAACTTCTGACCCACTGGGAATGTGATGAAAGAAATAAAAGCTAAAATAAATAATTCTCTCTACTATTATTCAGACATTTCACATTCTTAAAATAAAGTGGTGATCCTAACTGACATAAGACAGTGAATGTTTACTAGGATTAAATGTCAGGAATTGTGGAAAAACTGAGTTTAAAACGTGTATGTAAACTTCCGACTTCAACTTTATAAATCACCAACGTTTCACCAAAATCACCAACATGTCGACATCACTGGGTAATGTCACAAATGCTTGAACCAGGTTACGTAGACAAACAGTGCAATTAGTGCAACCAATGACAATACTGAGGGGTGTGTCATAGATATGAAGTTAATTATAATGAATTGAGTGAAACTGTTAAAAAACAATTGTTTGTGGCACATTTAATATGTTAGGCTATTGTTATCATATGGAAACATAATTTAATATTGTACATAATATTAGCATCAACATACAGTTTATATATTTATTTGTTTCCTATTTCATTTCATTGTTTTGTCTGTGGGCTTTGTGTATTAGTCTGTGTGTAATGCATTCTTCTCTGTGATGATCAATAAGTCCAGGTAGTTTATTTCTCTCATCAGTCTGCATGGTGAATTTGAGGTATTCAAGCTCTCATTTAGTAGAGTTTTAAATTTATTGAGATCCTGCTGACTTCCTACCCAGAGCACAAAGAGATCGTCTATGTATCTCTTCCATAGGAGGATTTTCAAAAGTAGGGGGTGTGTCTCTATTTTGTAAAGGAGTGCTACCTTAAATTGTCCCACATACAGGTTTGCAAAGTTGGGGGAAAAGGGGGAGCCCATGGCTCTACCTCGAATTTGAAGGAAATTCTGACTCAAGACAAAGTAGTTATTGGATAATACCAGTTCAGTAAGTTGTAAGATGCAATCATTGGATGGAGCAAGGGTAGAGACTCTCTGTGTTGCAGCGCCTGCAAGCCTCCAGTGTGTGGGATGTTAGTGTACAAGCTCTCCACATCAACAGTGGCCAGCAGGGTGCCCTCTGGTATCCTTCCTAAGCCCTCTATCAATGAGATCATGTGACTAGTGACTTTGACATAAGATGGGAGATGCTCAACCATCGGTTTAATGTGGTGATCCACAAACTTAGAAATGTTGGATGTCACAGAGTCGATTGCTGCTACTATGGGTCTACCTGGAGGAGGAGACACCTGTTTGTGTAATTAAGCGACTATATAGAAAGTTGGTATCTCAGGAAATTTCACACATAGAAATTCACATTATTTTTTGGTGATTTGTCCTGATTCCAAATAGCTTTCCACTGTGGAAGAGATAGTATTCTGGAATTCTATGGTAGGGTCATAATTCAGTTTGCGATATTGGAGCTTGGTGAGATCTGACCTGCCCCCTGAGCCCTCTCAGACACTCTTGACACCCATTCCAAATGGGAACTACAAATGTGGCTCAAGCGCACAGTGCAATAGCACTATAAAATCATCCTTCTCCAGACACCCACATACAGGTAGAAAAATCCCTGTTAGGGGGACCATCTCATGCAAGATCAAGGGAGTAATCTATCTCATCACCTGTTCATGTGGGAAAGCCTACGTAGGACAAACGAAAAGACAATTTAAACAACGCATAGCTGAACACCTCAGCTCAATCAGGTGTAAAAACATTGACTATCCAGTAGCAGCTCAGTTTGTTGAAGCTAACCATCCTATCTCCCCCCTCAAATACACAGGCATTGAGCATGTTGCTCTACCAAGGAGAGGAGGTAACATCGAGATCCTACTACTACAAAGGAAGGCTTACTGGATATCCTCTCTAAAAACATTGACCCCTAGTGGTCTGAATAGTGACTTTGATCTCAGGCCCTTCTTATGAACGAATCTCTCTTTTATGAACAAGTCTTATAAATTGATATATTCTTTCTACAGCTAATCAGTGTACACTCAATGTTATCAATGTTCCCCCTGATGATGCTTATTGTTCATTATGGTTGAACCAAAATATTACATTTAGCAAAAAAAAATTGATGAAATGGGAAACAATAATATGTGAAATTGAATTAAACAATGTGTATTATGTACAATATTCAATTATGTTTCCATATGATAACAATAGCCTACTATATTCAATATGCCATAAACTACTGTTTTTTAACAGTTTCACTCAATTCATTCTAATTAACTTAATCATTATGACACACCCCTCACTATTGTCATTGGTTGCACTAATTGCACTGTTTGTCTACATAACCTGGTTCAAGCATTCATGACATGACCCTGAAGAAGGCACAGTGATGCCGTCGAAAAATTTGTGATTTACCCAATACATTAATGGGAGTTTAAATATGGAGTGTGCGACTCTCTTCATTTTTAAGGCACATATTGATGCCTTAAGTCAGTAGTGGCACTTGTCAATGCGGCTATATGATTTTAGAAGGTGGGATAATGAGGATTTAAATAGTTTCACTGTCCAGACCCGCCTACACTTGTACGATACCCAGAGAAAATGCGTGCCTGGCTACCTCTGGAGCTGATCACAATCAGATTACAAAGAGTCTTGTTATCGTTTACACCTGTCTACAAATGTGGGCACGATCTGGATGTAGACACGATCCGGATGTGGACACAATCAGGAGAAAGGACACATGTTTAAATGGGGCTAGCACCATGGGGCTACTGACATCCTCATGATCCTCGGGCAACATTTCCCTCTCCTTTATCACCCACAGGGGTCACCTGTACTCATCATAAAATATAGGTGACACAACATAGTGAAAGATCTTGAAACTGTTGTACATTTTCAGACAAATTTCTGACTCAAATCGTAATATTCTGATTTCCTAAACCTCCTTTCTGTACACCATCTAACTTCCCAGGGGCAATTGGTAAGGGACAGGGTTGGGTATTATAGGATGCATTGTGGCAGTCTAGTCACCATGATAAGTATACAACAGCCTCCACTGCCAACACCCTCATTAAAACTCTACTCTTTGTTTTTTTCCCTCCCAAGTAAAGTTGTGTGCTTCAGAGAGGGATCTATTTTCCAACGCTCATCGTGCCTGCTCCCTGCACCTCCAGTGGCGGCTAATTAAGGTGCGCTGATCAAACGGAGGAGAGAGCAGGAGCAGAGCTAGAAAGGGAGAGAGAGAGAGAGAAAGCTGGCACGCAACGAATGTGGCCCAGGCTTTTTGTGTCGCAGGCAGGCAGAGACGGGAATCCTGGAGAAATGTCAATCAACCTAAACATAGATCAGTAGATACATCACTGTGCATTAATGTGTCTGCCCTGATGTTTTATTCATGAGGCTGTGTTAAACACAGCTCCCAGACAAGCACAGGTTTTCAGACGCCCTCACAGGATCACAGTCACCTCATTCACAAACACCATGAACTGTCACTGGAGGAGCATCAGGCATCTAGCAACAGGCCTGGAGGAGCACATCTCATTATCTCTGGAGCATGATGGAACAAATGTGGCGATTATTATTCCCCCAACTGTGGCGAAGTAGAGGACGGTGTTGTTGAGGAATGGATGTCTGAGGAAGCCTGCTGGCTGCATGGGGATACCTGATACATACTGTTACGTTGACCGTATTACTACCACACTGGAAGTCACGAGTCATGACTGCAGTCATTCCATGTGACCGTTTAGTCCCGGTAACTAGGCTTCTCCAAGCTCTGATGCTGCTGATGGTCATTAGTAGCCTACCAAACTTGCTAACTGCCTGGTACTCAGCACTCTATTGTCCCTCTAATCACTCTGACATCAATGCAAATGTAATCGGAAATCAAATCAAACACTTCATTAGAGCTCATGAGATTATGCTGCAAAACATTTCTATAGGTTATGCAACTGCATGAGAAAACAACAGTTTTGATGGTCTCTTTTAAAAAGAGGAGGATCCCATCAGCTTACATGCGCCAAATATAACAGGTGTAGACCTCACCGTGAAATGCTTACTCACTAGCCCCTAACCACCAATGCAGTTCAAGAAATAGAGTTAAGAAAATATTTAGTAAATAAACTAAAGTAAAAAAATTGAATGAAAAGTAACACAGTAAAATAGCAATAGCGAGGCTATATACAGGGGTTACCAGTACCGAGTCAATGTGCGGGGGTACAGGATAGTTGAAGAAATTTGTACATGTAGGTAGGGGTAAAGTGACTATGCATACAGTGAGGGAAAAAAGTATTTGATCCCCTGCTGATTTTGTACGTTTGCACACTGACAAAGAAAGGATCATTCTACAATTGTAACGGTAGGTGTATTTTAACAGTGAGAGACAGAATAACAACAAAAAAATCCAGAAAAACGCATGTGAAAAATTGTATAAATTGTTTTGCATTTTAATGAGGGAAATAAATATTTGACCCCCTCACAATCAGAAAGATTTCTGGCTCCCAGGTGTCTTTTATACAGGTAACGAGCTGAGATTAGGAGCACACTCTTAAAGGGAGTGCTCCTAATCTCAGTTTGTTGCCTGTATAAAAGACACCTGTCCACAGAAGCAATCAATCAATCAGATTCCAAACTCTCCACCATGGCCAAGACCAAAGAGCTCTCCAAGAATGTCAGGGACAAGATTGTAGACCTACACAAGGCTGGAATGGGCTACAAGACCATCGCCAAGCAGCTTGGTGAGAAGGTGACAACAGTTGGTGCGATTATTTGCAAATGGAAGAAACACAAAAGAACTGTCAATCTCCCTTAGCCTGGGGCTCCATACAAGATCTCACCTCGTGGAGTTGCAATGATGATGAGAACGGGGAGGAATCAGCCCAGAACTACACGGGAGGATCTTGTCAATGATCTCAAGGCAGCTGGGACCATAGTCACCAAGAAAACAATTGGTAACACACTACACAGTGAAGGACTGAAATCCTGCAGCACCCGCAAGGTCCCCCTGCTCAAAAAAGCACATATATATGCCCGTCTGTAGTTTGGGTGAAAGTGTTGTGGTCAGATGAGACCAAAATAGAGGTCTTTGGCATCAACTCAACTCGCCGTGTTTGGAGGAGGAGGAATGTTGCCTATGACCCCAAGAACACCATCCTCACCGTCAAACATGGAGGTGGAAACATTATGCTTTGCATTATGCTTTGCATTATGCTTTCACCGCATCAAAGGCACGATGGACGGGGCCATGTACCGTCAAATCTTCGGTGAGAACCTCCTTCCCTCAGCCAGGGCATTGAAAATGGGTCGTGGATGGGTATTCCAGCATGACAATGACACACGGCCAAGGCAACAAAGGAGTGGCTCAAGAAGAAGCACATTAAGGTCCTGGAGTGGCCTAGCCAGTCTCCAGACCTTAATCCCTTAGAAAATCTGTGGAGGGAGCTGAAGGGTTGCCAAACGTCAGCCTCGAAACCTTAATGACTTGGAGAAGATCTAACATGCCACTAAGTCATGTTTTGCAGAGGGGTCAAATACTTATTTCCCTCATTAAAATGCAAATCAATTTATAACATTTTTCACATGCGTTTTTCTGGATTTTTTGTTGTTATTCTGTCTCTCACTGTTCAAATAAACCTACCATTAAAATTATAGACTGATCCTTTCTTTGTCAGTGGGCAAACGTACAAAATCAGCAGGGGATCAAATACTTTTTTCCCTCACTGTAGATAATAAACAGCGAGTAGTAGCAGTGTAAAAACAAAGGGGGGAGGGGGTGTCAATGTAAATAGTCTGGAATGCAATTTGATTAATTGTTCAGCAGTCTTAAGGTGATATACTCCACAATGCCATTGGATTAATCCCGTAACATATTCCAGTCTGTGCTAGCATAACAGTCCTGTAGTGTAGCATCCGCGTCATCTGACCACTTCCGTATTGAGCGAGTCACTGGTACTTCCTGCTTTAGTTTTTGCTTTTAAGCAGGAATCAAGAGGATAGAATTATGGTCAGATTTGCCAAATGGAGGGTGAAGGAGAGTCTCTGTGTGTGGAGTAAAGGTGGTCTAGAATTATTTTTCTCTGGTTGCACATGTGACATGCTGGTAGAAATGAGGTGAAACGGATTTAAGTATGCCTGCATTAAAGTCCCCGGCCACTAGGAGCGCCGCTTCTGGATAAGCATTTTGTTGTTTGCTTATGGCTTTATACAGCTCGTTTAGTGCCAGCATCGGTTTGTGGTGGTAAATAGATAGCTACGAATAATATGGATGAAAACTCTCTTGGTAGATAGTGTGGTCTGCAGCTTATCATGAGGCGAGCAATACCTCAAGACTTCTTTAATATTAGGCATTGTTCACCAGCTGTTATTGACTAATAGACACACAGCATCCCGGAGTCGCCTCTTCAATGTTGACATTGAGACTGGTGTTTTGCCGGTACTATTTAATGAAGCTGCCAGTTGAGGACTTGTGAGGATTTCTGTTTCTCAAACTAGACACTCTAATGTACTTGTCCTCTTGCTCAGTTGTGCACCAAGGCCTCCCACTCCTATTTCTATTCTGGTTAGAGCCAGTTTGCGCTGTTCTGTGACCCCAAACTTTTGAACGGTAGTGTATATGATTTAGTATATGTAAAGCCAAGATTAAATCAAGAATAGTCTGATGTGTGACAATATTATCCTGTCACTTGTGAATTATATATTATCACTTGTGAATGATGCCGAGCTTGTGTGCAGTAAGGCAAGAAACAGGCATTACTTTCTCAAATCATAGTCCCACACCTCATGTAGCCTAGCCAATAGTTTTAAATGTTATAATAAAGCATTACATGCATAATCACATTTGGGGTCACTTTTGAGAATGGTGTTTTCCCTCTAATTGATTGCATTTTGGAACATTCGTGCTTATAGCCTACTGCCGTGTGCGTATTGCTGAGCTTATAATGTGATGAAATAGAGGAATAGTTTACCAACATGTTAAGCACGCAGTTGCATCCCTGATGTCTGCCTTCATTTGTAGCCTATTTCGTAGCTGTGAGAAGGACCAGATCAGGTGACGGCATTGGCTAATAAGAATTGAGATATCGGAGAGCCATGTGAGTGAGAGGTGCTTCGTAACACGCAGCTGGGAGAAGGGAATTATAATTATTATATTCAGCCCAAGGGCACAACAGCCCCTGGACACAAAAGGCATGGATTTTTTGGGGGGTCATTACGGCCACCCTAGGGGATGCTATGAATGAGAGACTGATGTGTGCAGCCTGTGCAAAAAAACTAAGCAGAGCTCATCCCTTTCATGCAACTTTTTTCAAATCATCATTAGAGTCCCATCATGTAGCCTTAGAATGTATTACAAATCTAAACATATAGCCTAACGTTTGTATCACAACAAAAATTTCATAAATAACTCTAAATTAAGCGTAAAGGAGGACCTGCTTCTTTGTTAACCACTCAACACAGAATAGCCGCGTATGTGCACTCCCTCAGAAATCGTTTGGTGAAAACATCCTTTCTATTTTATTGTATTTTTCATTTTATAAAATAATTTAAAATAATGTCCCAGAATTCTAAGAAAATCTTGTCTGCTAAATGAACTAGTGTAGCCCACAGCCTAACTCAGAGTATGCTATTCTGTTCTTCTGAAATGGGGGTACTTAGTCAGTTGTACAACTGAAATGTGTCTCCCGCCTTAATCAACATCCACATCTTCAACACCCGGGGACCAGTGGGTTAACTGCCTTGTTCAGGGGCAGAACAACAGATGTTTATACCTTATCAGCTCAGGGATTCGACCTTGCAACCTTCCGGTTATAAGTCCAACGCTCTAACCACTAGGCTACCTGCCGCCGCTAATAATAGACTACATTTTCTTCATATGATGTTTCTTTAGACCTGTCTAAAATAAATAATGGATTTATTGTGATGGTGTAGGCAATATTACATGGATTTATTAGAATTGTTTATGTTCATTCTGGGTCAATTACCGTGACACCTGCAGTTATTTGCTTGACAATCAACAGCTGACAAAATTTCATGACCGCCACAGCCCTAGCCATGACATATTGTCTTTCTAGAACGCCAGATCCATTCCATTCATCATCAACATCCCCTCAAGAATCCATCAGAGGGAAGGGTTGAAACTTTCTGAACGTTGCTCCAGTTTCCAGAGGTCGAAATCAAACAACCATCTTCTGTATTCTGTCTTACTCAGAAACCTCGGCTCTGCAATGTGGATGAACGTCTTCGAACACTGTGGTGGTTACAGGAGTCAATTATTGCCACCTATACATTTTATGTGCACTTAAATGGAGTGCTGGTACAGGTCGTAAAACACATCCATCTGCTACAGACATCAGTCATTTTAATGCCACACCCCCCCACCACCGGTCACTTTTTATCTCTTTGGATTACTCTGGTGTTTCCAGCGACTTCTCTGTGCTGCATTACTGTTATTGCCTCCCCTGGCTCTTTTCTGAAAGGCACCTGAGTAATGGCCGTGCCACAGAGATATATGCACTGCTTGTAACCTTGAGAAACAATTAGATTAAACATAGTCTCCACTGTCTGAGACAAACAACATGCTACCTGCCGTGAGGGGAGATCTCCAAACTGTGCACGGTTCAGTGGAGAGAGGTTAACTGGATGCCAAATGATCAATCTTTAATGCCCTTGTTTGGCTCAGTCTCTTATGTGGGACTGATCTTCTTCTGTCACATGCACAGATATGGCCCCCCACCCTGTGTCTCCCAACATGTGATGTGGCAGATGTTCAGAATAAATATGAAAAGCCATTGCTCATGCTTAAATAAACACACACTGGCGCGCACAGTTTTGCATTTCAGAGGAATGAACAGGAGACAACAGAAGACATCGTGTTTTTGGATAACATGACTGTAGAGTTTATTACTGAGAAATAGAAAGAGGGATTAGGCCTATTTTATATGCTGCAGCGCCCGCAAGGTCCCCCTGCTCAAGAAAGCACATATACATATATTTGAATGTATGCTAGGCCTACTGTATTTGGGAGTGTCAGTTGAGGAGAACTTCTTGGAATACGGGACAAATCATTTTCATGTAGCGCTGATGCGGAACAGAAGCCATGAAGACAACTCATTACTAAAACAAATAGGGGAAACCCCTTGAAAAAGTTTTTAAGTAACGTCATTTAGTGTGTTAAAAATCAAACAATAGAAGACATGAACTGTAGTCTGTGAGGAGGAGTTTATTATTTATGCATGCTAGTTTAGGTTTCCTCTCACTTACTTCCTTTGTATGTTATGAATATTCATCTTCTACTTCACATAGAATCAATACAGACAACAACATCTTTGTCCTGTTGCATTCTTTATTAATTTCAATGCATCTGGGAACACGTAACGCGTAAGCAGAGCTGAGCTGGGGACTTAGTGTATTCATTGAAGGTGAAAAACATCAGCATCAGGTTACAAATTCTCTCTTATACAACTGCAAACAACAACAACCCATTTTAAAGGAATGGAAACATTTCAGCGTTTGACCTCCAGAGAATGATTGTATCCAATAGCACTAAAACATGGGTCATAAAACACATAAACTACACCCGTGACATCGTCGTTAGAAGTTACGGCAGAAATCAGAGATCACCCAGACACAATAACAACCTTCTAGATTAAGAGAGAGTCAGGCTGCAAAATGAAATCTAACAGTGAATTTACAGATCAATGACAAAATGATTGTATCATCCTATGGACTACACGGAGCCATAGGAAACCACTGAGTTTAACTATGCACTCTCAAGTGACAATTGATATTTAACACTGCCGGTGAGCTAATTGGCCGCGTGGGGATTCGTTCACTAATTAATTGTGAAAACTCGAAACCTCTATGCTAATGGCCTAGCTAATGTGTGGGCAAGTTGTACTTGGCCGTCATTTACTGCTCTGTGTCTCATCCTCTACCATATCCTCTCGCTCCGTTGCATCCCTGCAGAGTTTTTCCTCTATAAAGCAGAAGAATCCCAGAACCAGATTCTATTAAAAGACGTACAACTGTATTAGCTTTATTGAAATGCTGTGCTGCCCCTCTACGACAGGTTTATGGGTGGATTGCACATTAATGTCAATACTCTGAACCGTTCCAGATCCAGCGATTTCGACATCAGACACGGGTGACTCCAGGTGGTGAACACACCCCAGTGCCTCTTGCTTTCCTGCTCCAGCAGAATATCTTCGTCAATGTGATTGCACTAACATTTGATCTGGGTTAAAAGATGGAATGAGTCATGACATTTTGACCTGTAACTACTGAAGTATTACTACCTACCTGTCACTTCTGATTTCATAAGGGTTGGAACTAGTGTGCACTGCACAAAGGAATATGGAAAGAGACTCCGAAGACCCATTGGTTGCTTTTAAAGATAGGTAGTCATGTGTATACGTCACCAAGCAGACAAAGGGTACACAAAGGACTGCTTTTGGAGAACAAATATCTAGCATTGCTTTCAATTGTCATTGGTCACCCTTTGCATCAATGTCAACCAAAGGACTGACCTTGAAAACCATGCTAATGAACTTGTTCTGGCTGATTAAAAACTCTAGATACCCATTGACGTTTAGGTTCATTATGGCTTCTCGTAGTGTCTCTGTAGAGGTGCCCTTACAGTAGCTGCCCAAGTCTATTTTATCCCTCCATGAATATGGATGAGCCACTGCTGTGGGACTGGTTAGGAACTATGTAATCAATGGAACATATGGTGCACACTTGCATTGTTGAATGGGCTGAGTAATGACTTTGGCTCGATTTTGTGACACATGTAGAATTTATTTTCCCTCCGACTAGTTAGGCATGCAGCAGAATGTGAGTTTTCTTACCTTATGAGCCATTTGGGTCTTACACGACTTGCAGTTTGTTTGCAAATCATTGCTAAGTTCACATCTGATTAAAGACCTTGCAGATTAAGTGCGACAACATTGGCAGTGCCTCTGGTTGCGAATGAAGGTGTTTTTCTGTCTAAAACACATTTAAGTCTACAGTGAGGGAAAAAAGTATTTGATCCCCTGCTGATTTTGTACGTTTGCCCACTGACAAAGAAATGATCAGTCTACAATTTTAATGGTAGGTTTATTTGAACAGTGAGAGAGAGAATAACAAAAAAAATATCCTGAAAAACACGTGAAAAATGTTATAAATTGATTTGCATTTTAATGAGGGAAATAAGTATTTGACCCCTCTGCAAAACATGACTTAGTACTTGGTGGCAAAACCCTTGTTGGCAATCACAGAGGTCAGACATTTCTTGTAGTTGGCCACCAGGTTTGCACACATCTCAGGAGGGATTTTGTCCCACTCCACTTTGCAGATCTTCTCCAAGTCATTAAGGTTTCGAGGCTGACGTTTGGCAACCCTTCAGCTCCCTCCACAGATTTTCTATGGGATTAAGGTCTGGAGACTGGCTAGGCCACTCCAGGACCTTAATGTGCTTCTTCTTGAGCCACTCCTTTGTTGCCTTGGCTGTGTGTTTTGGGTCATTGCCATGCTGGAATACCCATCCATGACCCATTTTCAATGCCCTGGCTGAGGGAAGGAGGTTCTCACCCAAGATTTGACGGTACATGGCCCCGTCCATCGTCCCTTTGATGCGGTGAAGTTGTCCTGTCCCCTTAGCAGAACACCCCCAAAGCATAATGTTTCCACCTCCATGTTTGACGGTGGGGATGGTGTTCTTGGGGTCATAGGCAGCATTCCTCCTCCTCCAAACACGGCGAGATGAGTTGATGCCAATCAGCTCCATTTTGGTCTCATCTGACCACAACACTTTCACCTTCACCACTTTGTCCTCTGAATCATTCCGATGTTCATTGGCGAACTTCAGACGGGCATGTATATGTGCTTTCTTGAGCAGGGGGACCTTGCGGGCGCTGCAGGATTTCAGTCTTTCACGGTGTAGTGTTACCAATTGATTTCTTGGTGACTATGGTCCCAGCTGCCTTGAGATCATTGACAAGATCCTCCCGTGTAGTTCTGGACTGATTCCTCGCCGTTCTCATGATCATTGCAACTCCACGAGGTAAGATCTTGCATGGAGCCCCAGGCCGAGGGAGATTTACAGTTCTTTTGTGTTTCTTCCATTTGCGAATAATCGCACCAACTGTTGTCACCTTCTCACCAAGCTGCTTGGCAATGGTCTTGTAGCCCATTCCAGCCTTGTGTAGGTCTACAATCTTGTCCCTGACATCCTGTCACGTCCAGGCCTGAGTTGACAGGCTGGCGTGTTTTTGTTTTGGTGTAGGGTTTTTTCTGTTCTAGGTGGTGTATTTCTATGTTGGGTAAATGGTTCCCAATTAGAGGCAGCTGAGTGTCGTTACCTCTAATTGGGAACCATATATATGTTTGTGGTTTTGCACTAGTGTTTTGTGGGTTATTGTTTTGATCATAGCGTTAGTTTTGTTTCATGTTATGTTCATCGTTACGATCTTCGTTCATTTGTTATTTTTTCCCAGTTACGTTATATAAATAAATATGTATACTGGAAGCATCGCTGCGTCTTGGTCCGCTACTATAGGAGATCGTGACTCATCCTTGGAGAGCTCTTTGGTATTGGCCATGGAGGAGAGTTTGGAATCTGATTGATTAATTGCTTCTGTGGACAGGTAACAAGCTGAGATTAGGAGCACTTTAAGAGTGTGCTCCTAATCTCAGCTCATTACCTGTATAAAAGACACCTGGGAGCCAGAAATCTTTCTGATTGAGAGGGGGTCAAATACTTATTTCCCTCATTAAATTGCAAATCAATTTATAACATTTTTCACGTGTTTTTCTGGATTTTTTTGTTGTTATTCTGTCTCTCACTGTTCAAATAAACCTACTATTAAAATTATAGACTGATCATTTCTTTGTCAGTGGGCAAACGTACAAAATCAGCAGGGGATCAAATACTTTTTTCCCTCACTGTACTTCTTAGCAAATACATGCTATTACAGGGGATAGTTTCCCTTCCATGTTCTTTGGGGAAATTGGAAATGAAGGCTGGAATGCTGAGGTACAGCAATACTCCATAAATGAATCTTCATTAACACATTCTATCTCTAATACAGTCAGCTTACAATGGTAAGCTATCAGTTCACACCCATCTGGCAGGGAGGAGGGGGAGCATCCCAGCAATCAGACTTCATCTGTGAGAAACAGTAATCATTGTATCCTCCCCCAGGCACTTTGATACCGATATGTCAGAGCATATCTGGGTCCAATCTGTTGAACGAGACAGGCTTTACCCACAACCGCCCCCTGTGACTCTGCAGGTACCCACCCCAGGTCCAGAGACACTGCCTGGTCATTGCCTTCTCTTTACTTTCCTAACAGGGCCATTAGCGTGTTAGCGCTCCCCTCGGCTAAAGGTCAGTGGTCCCATAACAGGGCTAGCAGCAGACTGATGAGGAAGGTGGGTTCATCTTTGCCCTGCTCGTTTGGAGTGGCAGCTTCACCGCGCCGCCTGCTAAATGTCCGTCCTGCTCTTTGGTATGACCTTTCCCTACAGGGATGGGTCCAGACAGTTTTGAAGGCACTGTCAATGTTACCTTTTTTTTTCTGCCGGCGTATTGCAATGTTACTGTTATAAAACTATGTTCAAACTTCAGCAATTATATGAATTATAATTAAATAATACTGTGATAATTGGCTGGCTATATTGCTAATGCTAGACAGTGATGACTATCACTACAGGGGGAGAGTGGGGTAAGTAGAGTTAAAGGGTTAGTTGAGCCACCCCTTGTTTCTAGGAAACTATAAACAAAATAAATGTGACCAAATATTTAGGAAGAGGTTATCCTTTCATGGATTCTGTGACGGAAGACACCACATGGAAAAAGTGGTAAGCAAGTGAGGCTAAAATAAAACATTATTTTCACAAAGTCAAACGAGTTTGAGTTATAGGTTTCATGATGCTTGTATCTAAACCAAAGTAAATTGTTTTATACATCAGTTGGGGTCTCTATAAGCTACAATATGAGGTGCTAAACCTAGCATGAAAGTTCATCCTTGTAGCTGTGTGGGGTAAGTTGAACCAATGGACATGGGGTAAGTTGAGCCACCGTACCCCATACAAATGAAAATGACATTTTTCAAGTTTTATGCACAATATGCATAGTGTTTTTGCAGTGTGTCATGCATATGAACTTAAGTGCGTTTTATTGTTACAGAGCAGACATCATCCCCATGTATACAAATGTAACAAGCAAGGGTCTAGCCCCCCTTGAGATTCTTGAGAGAGCAGCCAAGGAAGTGAGAGAAGGGAAGAAGTCTATTCGAGTAGCAGCAAGAGATGAAACATTTGACTGAATGACACTCAAGAGTGGGACTCCCAATCACAGCCGGTTGTGATACAGCCTGGAATCAAACCAAGGTCTGTAGTGACACCTCTAGCACTGAGATGCAATGCCTTAGTCCGCTGCGCCACTCGGGAGTCTTAATAGGGCGTTAGGCCACCACGAGCCGCCAAAACAGCTTAAATGCGTCTTGGCATAGACTCTAAAAGTGTCTGAAACTCTATTGGAGGGATGCGACACCATTCTTGCACGAGAAATTCCATCATTTGTATTTTGTTGATGATGGTAGAAAACACTGTCTCAGGCTTGTTCAATTGGGTTGAGAGCTAGGGACTAACACACACACACATCCTTTAAACCCTCTATGCTCCTTTGAGATCCTTCTTTCAAAGTAACTGAGATCTCTTAAATAATAGGCAACTGGGCATTTTTATGAATGACCCTAAGTACACTGCTCAAAAAAATAAAGGGAACACTTAAACAACACAATGTAACTCCAAGTCAGTCACACTTCTGTGAAATCAAACTGTCCACTTAGGAAGCAACACTGATTGACAATAAATTTCACATGCTGTTGTGCAAATGGAATAGACAACAGGTGGAAATTATAGGCAATTAGCAAGACACCCCCAATAAAGGAGTGGTTCTGAAGGTGGTGACCACAGACCACTTCTCAGTTCCTATGCTTCCTGGCTGATGTTTTGGTCACTTTTGAATGCTGGCGGTGCTTTCACTCTAGTGGTAGCATGAGACGGAGTCTACAACCCACACAAGTGGCTCAGGTAGTGCAGCTCATCCAGGATGGCACATCAATGCGAGCTGTGGCAAGAAGGTTTGCTGTGTCTGTCAGCGTAGTGTCCAGAGCATGGAGGCGCTACCAGGAGACAGGCCAGTACATCAGGAGACGTGGAGGAGGCCGTAGGAGGGCAACAACCCAGCAGCAGGACCACTACCTCCGCCTTTGTGCAAGGAGGAGCACTGCCAGAGCCCTGCAAAATGACCTCCAGCAGGCCACAAATGTGCATGTGTCTGCTTAAACGGTCAGAAACAGACTCCATGAGGGCCCAACGTCCACAGGTGGGGGTTGTGCTTACAGCCCAACACCGTGCAGGACATTTGGCATTTGCCAGAGAACACCAAGATTGGCAAATTCGCCACTGGCGCCCTGTGCTCTTCACAGATGAAAGCAGGTTCACACTGAGCACGTGACAGACGTGACAGAGTCTGGAGACGCCGTGGAGAACGTTCTGCTGCCTGCAACATCCTCCAGCATGACCGGTTTGGCGGTGGGTCAGTCATGGTGTGGGGTGGCATTTCTTTGGGGGCCGCACAGCCCTCCATGTGCTCGCCAGAGGTAGCCTGACTGCCATTAGGTACCGAGATGAGATCCTCAGACCCCTTGTGAGACCATATGCTGGTGCGGTTGGCCCTGGGTTCCTCCTAATGCAAGACAATGCTAGACCTCATGTGGCTGGAGTGTGTCAGCAGTTCCTGCAAGAGGAAGGCATTGATGCTAAGGACTGGCCCGCCCATTCCCCAGACCTGAATCCAATTGAGCACATCTGGGACATCATGTCTCGCTCCATCCACCAACGCCACGTTGCACCACAGACTGTCCAGGAGTTGGCGGATGCTTTAGTCCAGGTCTGGGAGGAGATCCCTCAGGAGACCATCCACCACCTCATCAGGAGCATGCCCAGACGTTGTAGGGAGGTCATTCAGGCACGTGGAGGCCACACACACTACTGAGCCTCATTTTGACTTGTTCTAAGGACATTACATCAAAGTTGGATCAGGCTGTAGAGTGGTTTTCCACTTTAATTTTGAGTGTGACTCCAAATCCAGACCTCCATGGGTTGATAAATTTGATTTCCATTGATAATTTTTGTGTGATTTTGTTGTCAGCACATTCAACTATGTAAAGAAAAAAGTATTTAATAAGATTATTTCATTCATTCAGATCTATGATGTGTTATTTTAGTGTTCCCTTTATTTTTTTGAGCAGTGTATGATGGAATGTTAATTGTTTAATTAACTCAGGTACTACACCTGTGTGGAAGAATCTGTTTTCAATATACTTTGTATTCCTCATTTATTGAAGTATTTCTTTTATTTTGGCAGTTACCTGTACATTGATAAAAAAAAGAAATTGAACATTACTTGTGTGAAAGAGAAGCTATGATAGAGTAGCAGAGGCACACAAGGTCTTATCTGATGACATGTAGCCTGAGCTTGATAAACATATCAGGAATCTTGCGGACCAGTTTCATGGGCTTAGTAGCCTCAAAGAGAACTGCCTATGAATTGGCACATCGAAACGAAATCTGGACTAGCCGGCTGAGGCATAGAAATCTGGACTAGCCGGAAGAGGCATGGGAGCCCGACGAGCCGGAAGAGGCGTGGGAGCCCGACGAGCCGGAAGAGGCGTGGGAGCCCGACGAGCCGGAAGAGGCGTGGGAGCCCGACGAGCCGGAAGAGGCCCTCGAGAGCTAGAGACGGGAAGCAGGAGCAGGCGTGACAGATCTATATCTGAATGTAGGCATACATTTAAGATATACAATATACCACATCTTTGTTAAAAATAATACTATATTTTCCTTGACGTAGTGATGCTGAATGTAAAAATGTATCAACATACCCCACTTTCCTCTAATGACTTAATTAAGAGTCAATTCAACTAGTGGCAACTACTGTATAAGAACAGACAAGTATATCTACACAGTAGGGCCTTGAGTTTTCAGGGAAGATGCGTCTATTCCCCTTTGTAGTTCTCTTACAGTAAAAATAAAACTGACATCTGGTTAAGATTACTTGTATTCATTTATTTGACATGGTGTTGCACATTGGAAGGCTTGTACTGTATGATGTGTTAACATGAAATGAGCAGATTTGTCATGGAGGCACTGAAACGTGCAGGAAGTGGTATTGGCGCGTGGAGGAACTGGCAGTTCTCTTCCAGCGGAAACCTTTGTCTCGTTCTGTAACTGTCTGACTGTTGCTGGAATCTTTATGTGAGTTCCACTGGGAATCTTAAATAAACCGCCTCTACAGAGAAACTGAGAAAAAATATGATCTTTTTTTTGTTCAACACACAAATGACTGAGGAGTTTGACAGCTAGGGAAAATAGCACCCACTCTAAACTTTTGAAAAAATGCTTGAGGATTCATCCATATAAATAGCCTTGCACGGTGTGCTCTTTACGTGCATGTATCAAACAGTGTGGAGCTCAGGTGCAGATCAACCTGTGCTGGGGAAATTGAAAAAATGGCAGCCTCAGATCATGACTTTGCACTTATTGCAGTAGTTGACTAAATAACTATAATGAGAGAGGCCTTCCTTTCTGGAGATTGAAAAAGGTCCTCAGAATGGTCCTTAGAAAATATACGATATTTTCTTCTGGGCAATTCTTTGATGGAAAGGCGGAAATTAAAATAAAGTCCTCAACAAAAATCGTCCGACATTGAGGTTCCATTCTTGCAACCTCAGAAAGGAAAATATTCTGGTAAAGATGTCCTTCAGCTATTGCCACTATGTATCTCTAACCACCAGCAGCCTCTTCCAGGTAAAGCCATTACGTGAAATGACTGTGCCAAATCAACACCCATCTGGTTGACTCCTTGGAGATACAGATGGAAGATAACGCAATGTTTGGCTACGTGATAAAAATTATAAAACATACCAACAACCCCCCATGCTAAAGACCTGGACTACATCACCACCGGATCCTACCTTCCCTCTCCAGCCTTTCACACAGACTCGTGTATGTACCAGAAGCAGGGCAGGCCAGGGGCACAGTGAAGGGGTTTGACTAGAGCTCAGTGGCCTCTTGACGTCAGCTCATATTTCCACTCTGCCTCCCTCTCACCCTGCCAGATGTTAACCGCAGCTTCAGCCAGCAAGTCAACCAATGTGAAAGTAAGTAGACACTCCAATGCATAATTTGGGATTTTCTCACATAGCTCCACATACTTGACCATACAGTTTTGTTTTGACTCCATTTCAATTTTACAGCTTTGCTATTTCAACACAATCATGCCTTGATTATGGTGTTGAGGATGATGTCACTCCTGGACTGCGTTTCTTTCCAAAATGTTATCCCCTCCGCTGAGCTGAGATGACTGGGTAGTTGTAAGCAATAGCTGTCTAGTTATATTTCCTTCCCCTCTCTAGCACTCTATAAGATGTGTGAAGCGAGGGGCCCTAAATCTCCCATGGAGATGTCCCAGCATGTTGCTATGCACATTTCCAGTGCTTTCAGGACAGATAAAGGTCAGTCCATCTGGGACAGTGCTTTCAGTTGTGAAACAAGTAATATCCAAACATAACAAGCTGTTGATGTAATACTAATGCAAGCTGCAAGGCTCTTTGAAAATGTGAAGCATTCTTTATTAGCTTTTTTAAATTTTAAGGAGCCCAGTTATTTTTTCTCATCCGTTCAAGCTATTTCTGATGGCCTGTGAAGCATTCGTCGTGTGGTGTCGCACAGTGTGGAGTTGTGTGGTCTGTCTGTCAGTTTGGCAAACTTCTGTTGCTCTTTGAAGTTTGTTTCAAGGCAGATACTTCTTAAAGTTGGTTAATGGCAGAGAGTTCACTTGGCCTGTCATAGGGAGCTGAGAGTTTCTGATTGCCTCTGTCTGTCAAGCTGACAAGAGAAAGGCTTTCATGACAACACGGATGTGGCAGAACAGGATAGGACTTCCTCAGAAAAAATACCTCTATCTTATGAAGTGACTGGAGCCTTATACAGAAGCTGCTTAGTCTTTCTGACTGTCCCTGTGTTAAGATGGTTAAAACATCTATCAGTGAATCTGATTTCATATTCGTTTTTTTATGTTTTGGGAAAGAGAGAGAGAGAGAGAGAGAGAGAGAGAGAGAGAGAGAGAGAGAGAGAGAGAGAGAGAGAGAGAGAGAGAGATTCCTGATATGTTTATCAAACCACAATATGTTGTCCTGTGTTGCTTAGGAAAACATATGTTGCCATCATCCACCCAGCATCTGTGCCTCTAATGGTATGATTCACCAACATTATTAATTTTTGATAAAGCCCTGTGAAATCAATTACAGACCCACAAGAGGTTTTCCTCCAGGCCCTGCTTCGCCCGCTGGAGGTTTAGTCCCATGACGGTCACACTCGAAAGGGAAGAAGTCAGCATTAAGACCAGGCACCCAGCCTCTAGGCAGGTCCAAGGTTGTGTTTATCCATTAATCCCTCAAGTCAAAATGCTGTCAGATTCAATTCCATCCCAGGTCTGAGACGAGGTGCCACATTAAATTCCATCCCAGCTCTGTGACGAGGTGCCACAGTCTGAACACACTCTGTAAGGAGGAGCGTAGGGGCTCTTAATTAATGTGCTACAGGATACAGTGCACGCTTTTGTTTCGGTATGAATGGAGTATTGTTAAAAACAAGATAAAGGCTTGGAATGGGTGTTTTAGGAATGGAGGAGCTCCATTGTTAGTGCGTAGCCCCGGGGTTGTTTACATGTGGAGTCGAGCTGGGAGTTCTTGATTTCCTCCGTGTTGCTCCTCTCTCTCTCCCATTCGAATGGGACATGCTGAGGGATTTTGTGCTCTGTGCTTCTCTGACCATGACATTGTCATATAATCACCACTGGTCATCATGCAAAGGACATTGGTTTAAAACCAAAGAGCAGTCATTCAGCGCACTGCATCTCTCGGCTTTCATTGCCCTTGGTAGAAACCGTCATTGAATCCTACAGTATGAACAATAGCCACTGTAAAGCTTCACTATTCAGTTTGTGGTGTTTCTGTACGTGCTTTTGGAGCCCAAGTGTCTTTGGACTGCAGAGTAATTACATTTCCACTTGCCATCAGTCATTCCCAGCATGCTCCTGTAAAAGTATGCAATTCAATTTACACAAACTATCCTTTGTAACCTGAAGGTCCCCCTATAAATGAACCATGAATAGCAACATGAATGTCACGCTATAATTATGATGCATTAGTTAGAGATGGCCACACAGAGTTCAATGTCTCTCTGGTATAGGAGAGCAGTGAGAGACTGATGGTCTGCTAAAACAGTGGGTTTGTTGCTCTCTACTCTGTTAAGGAAGGTTGATAGAACCATAAGGTTTTGCACTCTGTGAATTACCTGATAATGTCTAAAGTCAACCTGGTCTCAGAGCATTTCATATTATTCTGCATGTAAATCTGAGACAAGCCATTTAGTAGGTTATGTTTCGTATGGTATGCATTCATTTGTGGATGTCCATAACCCATTGCGTATGATATGTTACAAATTACAATATGTATTATATGTTATGAATTTGCAAAACGTATAATATGTTACAAATTTGCAAAACCTATGATATGTTATTAATTATAGCTAGGCTAGGGGTTAGGGGTGTGGTTTAGGGTTAAGGTTAGGGGAAGGGTTAGCTAAAATGGTTAGGGTTAGGGGAAGGGTTAGCTAACATGCTAAGTAAACTCAGCAAAAAAAGAAACGTCCTCTCACTGTCAACTGCGTTTATTTTCAGCAAACTTAACGTGTAATATTTGTATGAACATAACAAGATTCAACAACTGAGACATAAACTGAACAAGTTCCACAGACATGTGACTAACAGAAATTGAATAATGTGTCTTTGATCAAAGGGGGTCAAATCAAAAATAACAGTCAATATCTGGTGTGGCCACCAGCTGCATTAAGTACTGCAGTGCATCTCCTCCTCATGGACTGCACCAGATTTGCCAGTTCTTGCTGTGAGATGTTACCCCAGTCTTCCACCAAGGCACCTGTAAGTTCCCGGACATTTCTGGGGGGGAATGGCCCTAGCCCTCACCCTCCGATCCAACAGGTCCCAAAAGTGCTCAATGGGATTGAGATCCGGGCTCTTCGCTGGCCATGGCAGAACACTGACATTCCTGTCTTGCAGGAAATCACGCACAGAACAAGCAGTATGGCTGGTGGCATTGTCATGCTGGAGGGTCATGTCAGGATGAGCCTGCAGGAAGGGTACCACATGAGGGAAGAGGATGTCTTCCCTGTAACGCACAGCGTTGAGATTGCCTGCAATGACAACAAGCTCAGTCTGATGATGCTGTGACACACCGCCCCAGACCATGGCGGACCTTCCACCTCCAAATCGACCTACAAAACTGCGACTCGTCAGTCAAGAGCACTTTTTGCCAGTCCTGTCTGGTCCAGCAACGGTGGGTTTGTGCCCATAGGCAACGTTGTTGCTGGTGATGTCTGGTGAGGACCTTCCTTACAACAGGCCTACAAGCCCTCATTCCAGCCTCTCTCAGCTTATTGCGGACAGTCTGAGCACTGATAGAGGGATTGTGCGTTCCAGTTGTTGTTGCCATCCTGTACCTGTCCCGCAGGTGTGATGTTTGGATGTACCGATCCTGTGCAGGTGTTGTTACACGTGGTCTGCCACTGCAAGGACGATCAGCTATCCGTCCTGTCTTAGGTGTCTCACAGTACGGACATTGCAATTTATTGCCCTGGCCACATCTGCAGTCCTCGTGCCTCCTTGCAGCATGCCTAAGGCACGTTCACGCAGATGAGCAGGGACCCTGGGCATCTTTCTTTTGGTGTTTTTCAGAGTCAGTAGAAAGGCCTCTTTAGTGTCCTAAGTTTTCATAACTGTGACCTTAATTGCCTACCGTCTGTAAGCTGTTAGTGTCTTATTAACGACCGTTCCACAGGTGCATGTTCATTAATTGTTTATGGTTCATTGAACAAGAATGGGAACAGTGTTTAAACACTTTACAATGAAGATCTGTGAAGTTAGTTGGATTTTTATGAATTATCTTTGAAAGACAGGGTCCTGAAAAGGAGACACTTCTTTTTTTGCTGAGTTTAGTTGCAAAGTAGCTAAAAAGTAGAAAGTAGTTGAAATGAGCTAAAATGTTAAAGTTATCTGTGATGAGTTTGTAACTCGCAACCTTTGGGTTGCTAGACGTTTGCATTATACGCCTACCCATCTACCCCAATCAACCACCCTGCTTTAGTTTTAGCCTTAAGTAACCATCTATGTTATGTAACCATACCAAACGTGAAGTATCATATTCATTATTGTGTGCCGAATTTATGTTTACTACGTTACATCTAGTGTATGAGACCAGGCTGCTATAGTGGAGAACAGACGCTCACCGGGCAACCCATTCTCATAAGTTACCAATACAGTACAGTTACCAATAAGTTACCAATCTATCTTGCTTTTGAACTGTTACCTTTTTGCTTTCTTCATTGGTGAAACATATGGATTATGGAAATGTCCCCATTGTAAAGTTGAACAAGTTGAAACATATGTATAAATCGGCAGTGTGTAAACACACAGATGCTCAACATTAGCCTCACCACCCGTTCAGCCATCTGGATCTGTGTTTGTGGTGAAAAGGAAACTGTCAAAAAGCTAAAAACATTAGCATATGTTTCATGTCTGGAGTACAGAATGCTGCTTTGTTGCTGTAGCTAATTGCACTTCTGGAGGCCATTTTATCCAGCATTTACATGGGAACTAGCTGAACATAAATAGGGAAACAATACAACAGATATCAGTGGCCTATTGTTTAGTATTGGAATACATGACTTGTTCTACTGTACTTGCAATGTCTGAGATCCATAGACATCATATATACAGTATATATACAGTGTACAATATACTGCATATGCAGATATGGCATCATTGGTACAATCTGAATGTATCTGAATCGGAATCCAATTTGAATGAATCTATAGTTAGAGAGAGATGAATTAAGTGCAGTACTCTAAATGTGAGAGAGTCAAAGAGAGTATCATTCACTTCAGTCATAGAAAGACACATACAGTATGTATAAATTGCCACAGGAGATATGGAAATGATTAAGGCTCTAAGCACACTTGACTTCCTCGTTTATTGTATTTCTCTTTAAAAACGGAGAAGAAGACATTTTGAAAGCACTTCCTCCTTTGTATCTTCACATTGCAAGTGTTGTGACAGCACACTGATGGGACCGCTGTGCTCATTCAGAAATACCCTGCCAGAGTGAGGAGTGAATGTAATTTCATGACTGAATTATGATTGACGGGCAGAAATAAGAGGCATGCCTTATATTCATTTGGGGGTGAGGCGGAGGAAATGGTGCAGACATACTGAATTGTACAAATGAGGCATTGATTAATTCACTATTGTGTGTGCTTAATTCAAACATTCGGAGCACAGGCGATAATGCAAAATTGCATACATTTTTAATGGTCTGACAGCATTTGGATCAGAGGAAATTAATCCAGGGCAGGCCTACTGTAATATGGCCTTTTACACAGCTATTATAAGGCAAGTTAGTGACTTTGACGAATGGGGAATGAGAAGGGAGATAGCTTGCATTTTTACTGGGAGGCAGGCAGGGAGAGACAGGATGGTGATGACACTGACTACCTGTCACTGTGGTTAGGCGAGAGAATAGACATGGAATCAGTCAGAGAGGGAGCTGTGTGCTAGAATGGAGAAAGCTCATAAAATGGCAGAGTATTGGAATGGTGCCAAAATAATGTTTCTGAACAGTTTCTTAGCTTTAAATCAGACACAATAGAGAGCAATGGTTTAGGCGTCTTTTTGTAGGCACTAACTGAGGCTAACTCTGCCATGGCGCGTTGGCCAAAGCCTATGGGGAAATTCATGTTTTATTTTTACGTTTTCTTTTGTAAATCCTGAAAATAAGGTATTGGGAGATCTTTTGTTTTATGAGATAATCTTCATCAGCTAACGTCACTTTTTGTGAATTTTTAAGCATTTATGTAATCAAAATAAGCACGTAAAGCAGATAAAAGCTTCCTAATTCATGAAGATAATGTTAACTGACTGATATTTTCTCATAGAACAAAAAGTATAAGACCTCTTAAGCACGTGTTAAACTCAGACCTTAGGAATGGCTGAACGAACCAGAGGTTTTATTTCCATTTTTTAGGACCACAAACTGGCGAGCTCTAGTACAGGTGTGTCAGTGAACAAATGTTTTTATTTCACTTGCATCTACAGAAGCAGATATTCAATAATCTTCTGTGAATTCCAGCATTACAGTTTCAGTCTACAGAAGGGGTTATTAACATTTATATTGAAAGATGAAACCTATTACGAAGCAGATGGCAAATTACATTTGGTTAGGCCTCTGTCTGCAAAATGCTAGATTATAAGGACATCATGGAACTCATTTCAGAAAGTCAATTTAAATGCCCTGAGGGAAATTTACATGTGACTATTAACAAGTTTTGCCATCTCCTCAGCAGTTGTAACCCCACTGAGGGAGTATTTGAATTCCAACAGGACAGGCACATCATCATAGTGAGGTATTATATGTGCCAGAAATGATTGAGGTCTTCATTAAATACACAACTTCTCCTGTATGCTGCTTTAGGGAACATGAGAAGTTGCTTCTAACAAACACAACCCAGTGAGACAGACAGATACTGTACACTTCATATCCCTGGTGTGAATCTCGCTCCAGGCACTCTTCTCATCTCTGCTAAGGATGGATAGACCCTCTCTCTCTGTCTACATCCACTTTCCCTTAGCACAACTTCCCCTACCTGTTAGGAAACAATAGGAGCTTTTTTTTTGCAAAGATAATTCCCTAGACTATGGTTATCATATAATGTCATGCTCTACTCTGTTGAACCAAAGCACTTTAGGTGAACCTCATCATTTTAATCAGTTTAATCTTCTCCTTTCTCTTTGACGTTAGTCTTGTGTGAAGAGGAAGCTGTTTATCTATTGTTCTGCTTAAATGAGCTAAGTGGTTTGCGACATCCTTTCCTACCCTGGTATACAAATTAAAGAGTTATGAGGAGTCTGGGGTGGCTATGAATTTGTTTATTTAGCTTTAGGCTTGTGGTGTTAGTAGATTACAATTTATTTATGTTTACTGCAGTATTTGCTTCAAACTATTGATGATATGTTTTTCTTGACATCAATCTTTTTTTTTTTATTTAATCTTCTTCCTGAATGTATCAGGATTCAAGGTAAGACCCAAGCGCAGACTGTGTGAAGTAACAATGTTTAATGTAACAGGGGCAGGCAATCGACAGGTCAAGCCAGGCAGGGGTTCGATAATCCAGAGTAGAGGCCAAGGTACAGGATGGCAGGCAGGCTCAGATCAGGCAGAGGTCGATCATCCAGAGGTGGAGCAAAGGTACAGGACGGCAGGCAGGATCAGGCAGAGTGGTCAGGCGGGCGGGTACAGGGTCAGGACAGGCAAGGGTCAAAATCCAGGAGGACGAGAAAAGAAAAACTGGAAAAAGAAAGAGCTGAGCCACAAACCGCTGGTTGGCTTGAACAAACAAGACGAACTGGCACAGACAGACAGAAATCACTGGCATAAATACCCAGAGTATAAGTGGGGAAGATGGGCGACACCTGGAGGGGGGTGGAGACAAGCACAAGGACAGGTGAAAAATATCAGGGCGTGACAGAATGAGGATCAAATAAAGCAGAACTCAGTCAATATTAAAAGAAAATGCTTTTCCTCCTGTCATTTACTATATCCTCATCTAAAATGTCTAAAATTCACCAGGTCATGCCATGCATTCATCCTCATTCACTGCAAGCTTGTGTGGTATATTCCTAGACAACTACTGTACCACACTTAGACTGTGATTACGATCAGCCTAATTCATTCTCTGCAAGACACTTTTTATATTAAATAATTTTGTTTGGAGTGGCAGACTCATAGAGAGAGCTGTATTTTTCACATTATTATCCCAAACAGTTAGTTAGTTGAGTTGGGTGACTTGTGATGCAGAATTAAGAAAGTGTGTAATCTAGCTAGCATACTTGTTTGCTATAAAGTGATTAAATCAGATATAATGAATACATCCTGAATACCTTAAACCAGGGAACATCAACTAGATTTAGCTGCAGGCCGATTTTTTTCTTTAGCGGATGGTCAGGGGGCCGAAACGTATTTACAAATAATTTGTAGACTGCAAATTTGTCAAACCCTGATTTGTTTCTCCTGTCTTTGTGCTTGTCTCCACCCCCCTCCAGGTGTCGCCCATCTGCCCCATTATCCCCCGTGTATTTATACCTGTGTTCTCTGTTTGCCTGTTGCCAAGTTTGTCTTGTCAGGTCTAACATATGCCTGCCCTGACCCCAAGCTTTACTGCTGTCCTGTATCTGCCTGACTCTGATCTGATCACGAACCTCTGCCTGTCCTCGACCTGCCCTTTGCCTGCCACGTGTTTATAATGAATGATCTAAGAACTGTACTATCCACCTCCTCTGTCTGCATCTGGGTCATATCCTGAGTCATGATAAAATTAAGAGCAAGAAGCCCACACAGATAGAATGTTTGACTAAAACATAATCATTTCAAACCGTACATTTGTATACGATCACATGCAATGTTCCCTAAAAAGAAAAATCCATCACTGAGCAAATTTGTGACTCACAACCTGGATTCGGTCTTATGTAGCAACATTTGAATTTCAGTTTTGTTAGTTAGTTAGCTAACAGCAAGCTTTAGCTTGCAATGAAACAACTTTCGGAAAAAATCAGAAACGTATAATATCTGAATCTATAGCTAGATTCTTACCTTACTTCCTGTGTTGTTTCCGTTTAGTTTGCACAGCTTGTTTGGCCCATTGTGTTCCATTGATTTCAAAACGTGTTATGAAATGAGAGAGTCAGCATTGCATGGCACGTCGATCGTTGTCCAGAAAGTAGTTCATCACAGCTTTTTCCCACTGTCCTTTGTCGATAGCGCCTGATAGATTCAGGGCAGCAATGTTATTGAGAGCAGTAGCAACATACTTGCAGTTCCATGGCAAACATTATCTTAAAAAAAAAAACTGCAGTAGAAACTATTATTTACACATTACGATCAGCTCATTTTATAGACACAAGATGCAACACCGACCAATCCAATCTCATCTCTCGGCATGTCCAGCCTACTCATTATCTCAGCCAATCATGGCTAGCGGGAAGGTTTGCCGGCTTTTTCTGTGGCTAAACCAACTAGGCTTGTAATTTAACAATTGTATTTGTATTTACACATGACTTACAAGTTTGATATTAAGGCACATGTTCGAGAAGGCATTTCTGCCAACAAAAAAAAAAAAATGTTCAAAAGGCTCTCTGTGACTTGCAACATAGCCCTAGTTTCCTGAATCGGGTCACATTTCAGGTCTGCTGAGGCAAGCTTCTGTGCAACTTCCAGCGTGTGTTTACTGTGAACACTTAGACTGTACTCACTTTAAGTTAAAGTTTTAAAAGTGGACATGTAGGCTACTGTGGCTATTTAATCATAATGGAGGCCTACCAGAGCGGCCTACCATCAAAACCAATGGAGAAAATGCATCCCATAACATTTTAACATGGAAATAGCTGTTCTATCATTCAGCCTAGCAGCCAATGTGTGGTGTTCAGTGTAGGCCTACATTCCATGAGACTTTTGAAGAAAAAAAAGATAGGCTATATGATCACACCGGTAATAGATCCGTTGAGTGATCATACATTTAAATCGTTCGCTTTTTATTTACTGGGCTGATGGTGCCTGCATCGGATGGTCAGTCTCAGACGAGAGAGCGAGAGCAGCAGACTGAGGGTCCGCATCTCAACATCCCTCTGCTCTCCCTTTCCTCCTCTCACTTTTCCTCCTCTCCCTTTCCTCCACCGTCCGGGGTATAAGCAGACAATGACAGCTCTTACAATATTCAATGATTCCATTTCTCTAAAACAGGTTATAGGCTACATGTGCACCATCAAGTCAGAAAAGTATGCGAAATTAGGAGGGGCAATGGGACCAAATTATTAGGGTGGCACATGGGTTACTAACAGCTTACTACACAACAAACGCTTAGTATTACTTTCTTTGCTACAGTATACATATCTCCCTGTCATATTACATTTATGCTATGCTCACTTGAACAGGAAAGTGGTGCAGCGGTCCTTTGAGGACAAATTTTGTCATCAAACTTTGTCATCAAAGTCTGGCATTCTCTGGATTTATGGTGCTTTCAAGACAACTGAAGGTCGAATCATGACGTAAGTGCACTTCAGGTCGGAGCTCTAGAGAGATGCCTGAGTTCCCGAGTTGGATGAATTCTGTGTTTTCCTAGTTGGAGCTCATTTTCGTCAGAGATCCCAGTTGTCTTGAATTCACTGAAGTCTGAGATTTCCCAGTACTGAGTTTCCAGTTATTTTGAACGTGGCAGAAGTCATGCTGGATTGACAGCATGGCCAATGTATTCAAACTTTTCTGGCCCATGGCATGTGAATGTTTATCCTTTTAAGCTTGGAAACGAGACCATTAAACCCAGACTTGGACCACACACCCACTCCACTGAATAGCAGGCTAGTGATTGCATTGCAACGCTTGCAGTTAGCCACTGATTCCATCATTGTTGAATTTGCGATTTCCAACTTGTTGTGTAATGTTTATGTCCAATGGCCATTGAGCACCAATACGTTTTATCTATAATTTCTCTTCATAATTTCTCTTCATATGACAAGGATTTGCCAGTAGATTGTTGACTTGATTCATGATGATGACTGCTAGCTTGCTAGAGAACATTACCAACCACTACTCTCCGTATTACTGATCGCTGCCCCACCACCACAGAAAGCACTGAGCTGCATTTTGAGCTGCCTTACTCAAGAAAGCAAAAAAGAGACCATGTTTGTATGCGGCTTTATTAAGCACAATTCTTTTTTTTCCTTTTTTTTTTTACATTGTTTGCAAACTGATATGTGACACATATTAATGCCAAAATAACATGCAAAACAGGCAACAACAAAAAACGGAAATGTTTTTTTGATAAACAAGTGGGGCTCAAAACAGGTGGGGCTCTGAATGACGGGTTGCCACTGCCAAGCCTATAGATACACTTTCCTACTCTGTTCGTTACTGCTGCAGTGCTTGTTGTAGCACTGACTGGAAATAGTAAAAACGTGCATTTTATGGCTTATAAAAGTGTTGAATACAAAGTGTTGACAGTCCAAAGTAATAACTTAAACATGAACTCAGTCATAAAAACAGCGTCTCTTTGCTGCATTGAAAGTGGGGCGGCAGGTAGCCTAGTGGTTAGAGCCTTGGGCCAGTAACTGAAAGGTTGCTGGATCGAAATCCTGAGGTGACAAGGTAAAAATTTGTCATTCTGCCCCTGAACAAGGCAGTTAATCCCCGGTAGACCGTCATTGTAAATAAGAATTTGTTCTTATCTGAATTTGCCTAGTTAAATAAAGGTTAAATCAAAAAATCTCCCTCTAGTCATGGTTTTAAATGTTTTGTAATCTCACAGTATCAACTTTGCTGTAACTTTATTTTTATGCCTGCTACGTTACTGCAGACATGGTCATCTGAGCCATCCGATGGGACGAATAAAATAAATTGGAACACAAGGCTTTATTGTTCGTTTTTTTACAGAAATGTTTGGCAATCGACTAGGAATGCCTGCTCTAGAAAGTCTCTGTGGGCTGATATTTCTGTGCTGCAGTCTTGGGGCTCACGTGTCTCTCTAATATGCGTGGGAATACTTGAGAACACATTTTTTAAATTAAAATCCCTTGGAACTGATTTCCTGGTGTTTTTTAACAGTACTTTATGTTCCCGGCCCCCCCATAAATGATGGAATATGCAAGGCAATTATGTATACTGTAGCTAAGAAAGTAATACTAAGTGTATGTTGTTAAGCTGTTAGTAGCCCATGCGCCTCACCCTAATAATTTGGTCCCGTTTCCCCTCCTAATTTCACATACTGTTCTGACTTGGTGGTGCACTTGTAGCCAATAGCCTGTTTTAGAGAAATGTTATCATTGAATATTGTAGGAGCTTACATTGTCTGCTTATATGCCCCCTTTTTATCCTACGGTTCTGACTTGGTGTACAGGGAGAATACTGTGAAACTGGCCCATGTTCTGAATTCTGTCGATGTACATTTAAAAAATGCTGAAGAAATAGTTATATTGACATTGTCCATCCTAGCTCGCTCATTAATGTCTTAATTCGAAATTATGTATTGCCTCTTATCCTCTCATTGTCCCCTCATGCCATAGTTTGTACACCTCAATTGTCGGTAGAAACCACATTTTGTTTAAACAAGTCAGTCATTTCAGCTATGTTTGTTTTAAAGGTAGTAAATGAGGCTGAATGAACTGTTTCGCTGCCAGGTGTAGCCAGGTGTAGCAGTGGTAAGGTGTTGGGACTGCTGTTGGGACTCGGTGTGTGGGCACCGTTTGTCACCGTTATAGTGCAGTTCATGTATTATTTAGTGTTGTGTTATATAGTGGGTTTGCTGGCATGCCCCACCAAGATTTACATGTTAAAATCGCCACTGAGAAAGAGAGAGGAGAAAGAGTTAAAATTATTCTATGCATGACTTTGAGAGACTATCCACCTATTTGTGACTCTGAATGTAAAATCTGATTTCTTTACTGCAGTAAGGGTCAAGAGCTACAGTATTGCCGTTTGGGTTACTGTCACCATGGTATTCCATAGCTCTGGTTGTGCTGTTGAGGGATTCTGGTACAGAGCACAGGGGGAGGGAGAGGACTAATAACAGCCATGTTACAGGACCTGATAGGCAGTTATTAGCTGCTAGAGACCTTTTAATGCTTGTAACAGATTTCAATAATTATCTCACCAAAGCCTACATTTTCCCTCCCATCCAAATGTCATTGACTTTAATCACTTATGCCTTTTACTGATTTATAGTTGTCCTGGCCACACACAGGGGGCCAAAGATCCTCAATTTGTGAGGAGAGAAACCTATGGAAAGTTTTTGGATGGCTGAACTGCATTGAATGATTATGAAATAATTATGAACAGGAATATTCATCTTAGTATTTCCCTAGTGACTAGTTCAACAACTCAGACCTATTTTTCCTTATACGGTTTAATAATAATATTTCCGCCTCCCCTCCCCTTCTAGGTGAGAGGATATCAGTTCCCCATAAACTAAGGTGTACCAATACCACCGTTTGACCATAGTGAACCTTATGTTGGATTAGGCCATGGAAATAGTTGATTTTAATTGTATTTTTAAACAACTCAATTGTAAATGTTGATTAATATAACAAAGAAGAGCTGTGGCCCTGCCTTGTCTGTGTATCTGAATTCAATAAAGAGACTGCTAATTTCCCTCTGGAAACAGACACTGTTCAAAGGCTCGAAAATGAAATAACTGTTCTCCATTGTAATTTGCATCGCTTCAAAACTATCAAATTAGGGCTTGTCTTAGTTTCACCCCTCTCTTCTCTTCTCCCTTAGCTCTCCCCAAAGACGGATGCAAAAGAATAGAAAACAGAAAAATCAACATGTTGTCAGAGACACTAGCATGTTATTCGCGACGGCTATGAGTAATAACAGAAACTAAGCGTTGTCATCCATGCCAGGTGTGGTTTGATAAATTGTTGAACTTTGAAAGCTAAAGGCTTGATTGACTGATTTATTCATGAATTAATACATGTGCATCCCTGCTCTCTGTATTAGTGTTTGGCGCCTCCCAGAAACGCAAAGGATGCACAAGCACATACATCAATCTCCCACCAATCATATACGTTGGCCCGGGAGGTGTCAATCAAACAAGAAGCAAACACCTGCACATGGCAGAGGCTGTAAATGAGCATGTGAAAGCTGGGGAGTAAATCTCAATGAAAAAAATATCATATCCTGAGTGTAAAGCCAGAGTTGCCAAGGTCAGCCTGACAGCTAATGTAGAGGAAGCACTCTGCTTCCAATCTCCACCTCTGATTTAGATCTGAAGATAGGAACGTGTCTCCATTTTAAATTTCATTTCAGCCGGCATCTTCTCTTCCTGCCTCAATCACGACCACTGTAATTCACACGCTGATGGCTTCTGAAGCCGACCGACGTCTCTCTGTTCGTCTGTGAAGAGACCGTTTCTGTGGAAAATTGGAGGGAAGAGACTTGTTTTTTTACAAAAAATATCTGAAATACGGTATATCTCAGTTCAACACATTTGAGTTTAAGTAGAAATAAAAAGCAAGTATGAGGGATCAAGGGATGATCTGTTTGTAATGTAATATTGTTATTGCCATAGCCCAGGCTGATTTTGTGTTTCAGTCCTGTTCACAGTAGAATAAGCTGGCTATGTGATTATTGATTCCAATTTCTTGAAGTTTCAATATTAAAAGGGCCATACTAAACTGTATATAACATTTGGTTACGTACACCTCAGAGTGAGAGGAATTCTGTAACAGAGTGGAGTCATAACCCCAAACAACTCTTTGAACTGGAAAGAGGGTATGTTAAATCACAAGATTTATACCATGCACTTATACTTAGAGGACTTTGGGTAAAAACTGGCAGCCACAACAGAGTATAAATCTAGATCTAATGAATAGCTTTCAAAAAGGAGTACTTTATGAAATATTTTCCTCCAGAGATCTGCACAAGGGAAGGTATATTTCGGTTTCCAGCTGACCGATTTCGAAATCACTCTTCATTCGGTGAGGAGACAGACGTTGAAAGATAAAGATACAAAGACTGAAAGAAATGTGAATCTAGATGTTACACTCCCTTCCTCCAAACCACTTTGTCCTTTGAGTATTGACACTGATATCATTCCAGTGTCTCCCATACAAGAGGATATAAAAGGCCTTATCTGCTCAGCCCTGTAATAGATAGAAACATTATTAACATGGCTCCCTCAATTAGGATAAGTGCTGGGGCTCCAATGGTGTGTTTAGTAATGCACCGCTTAGCAGAGATAGAAAACAATGTTCATTTGCTTCACCGCTGGCCTCTAGGATCCTCAGAGGAGATGCTGTTATAAATTTATATGAAAACGTAATCCTCTTCTCTGCCATACAGGTTTGGAGCCCCACTGAGACCTATGCTGAGTGAGCCATAATTGCTATGGCTGAGACGATACATCATTTTTGATGCTACAGAGAGGAACCAAATACAGTGGAACAGATATACAAGAAATGATGAGACTGCAGGTTTCCGAGAGACGTCAACACAGTAAGTGTCTGACTAATAATGAGTATGTGTGCTCTGCACTGTCCCGTAACCTTTCAAAGACCGGAAAACGTCCTTTTGATTATCCCCCCAAAAGTATCCATCATGAATGTGTATGAGAGATGGGGCAGAGTGAGCCTTTTGGCCAATTAGGAGTACCTAAACCAGCGCAATTGAAATGCATGGTTCTCTTATAAAGGGGTTCTCTGCCGGAGCCAGTTAAGTGTGACTGGATTTAAGCAGAGCTTGCAACTCTATCCCAGAGCAACCCCAGTTCTATTAAAACCGTTTTCGATACCAAATAGGTCTAAAAGTTTCAGCTTTTGCCCGTTTCCGCACCATAATCGCAGATTTGAATTAAAAGCTGAGAATGTGCATCAACGAGCACACTCTGCTGTTGAAAAGCTATTTACAAAATCCTAATGGAATTCATTATTTACTTCATTTGCAAATTCTTCGCACAAGAGCTGAGCAACTTAGCATGAACAGTTCATCACTTTCTGGGTCTGACAGCTGGCTTCTGTGAGCTGATGCACAAACAGTCTGCGTTGCCAATAACACAGACAGCCCCGCTCCCGAAGTTTTATTTCCCCAGAAATGGGATGGAAGAAGGAAAATATTCCAATTATAATACAGGAGCCATCTCTGGGGAATGCAGGGAACTGAGTGACTGTGATTATGTCACGCTGTGAAAGAAGGCTTAATGTCAGGGGGTTTCAAAAAATGATGACCCCCTCCATCACTCACATGACCCCCTATCTCACTCCACACAGTATACCATGGGAGTATCTTCGCTCTACATGCTAATGCACCCACATTTGGGAGCATCTGTATTTGTGAGAGGACAGGGGAAGTGCACAGGAAATTGCACTTTACATAAAGGCAAGCCTCTCCAATTAGGCTATGGCTTTCGAAACGGTAAGTGCACCAGAGAACACAACAAAGAGCATCTCAGATCTCCAAAACACTGTGACTGACTCAACAATGGACTTAATATTATGTTTCATTTGGGCCTGTCCAGAATGCTTTCATCCTTAGCACATGGACAGATTTTGTTATGCCGAGATTGTATCTGTCCGACAACGAGAGAGGAGGCTGAGAGGATGCAGAAGAACGCTTCAGTGACTCCAGCACTCCGATAAGGTACTCTAAGATGTTTGCACCATTCACACAAATTGCACGCCATTCTCCAAACCTCTCACCAAGTTTAGTGGCCCCAGGTTATGGGTGCATAGGTGACTGCAAAAACATTGTCAACCTGAGGGACAGTCACTGGGAGACGAGATTACTGTTTACTCAAAATAGATCAGGATGACGTGGTTGTGTAGATTACACAAGATCCTCTTGAACATGGACTGTGAAGGATGCCTTGGCATGATAAATACTTAGGAATTACTGTGATTAGTCTACACTGAAATATTTGACTTGGCATCTAATTGTCTGCTCTCTCTGGTAAATAGTGGGAACTGACTTCCTCTTGTTCTTTAAATAGGCCGACTTTGAGTTGGACAATGTGAACTTTTCAATAAAAATGTTTACCAAGTGTGCATGCCCACTGGGCATACCAGGTCATTTAGATGTGGATAATTGGGTAATATTTGCTTGAGACATTGATGAATGAGATCACAACCTATATTCACCCACTCAAAAAGACAGCCAAAAATGATCACTCTGCTTTAAACCATCTAAAAGCACAATCAAATTCCAATGGAAAAACAATGTCGGATTTTTTGTTGAGTTTAGTTAATGTCCATCACTTTGCTTTCAACCATTTAAAAGCACACTAAAGTCCAAATGGGAATACAATGTCAGATATTTTGTTTATTTATACAACAGATGAATGTGTTATAACTGTGACTCATCTAATAGCAGAACCAAATGGCCTGGATTACAGTTAAGATTGCATTAAAAGAACATGGTGATCAATGCCGTTTCGAGCTTCTGCGCAGATTATTACAGCAATTGTGAAGATCTCCACAGACCTGCGACGACCTATGCATGCTGTATGATTACATACAGTGACTTCAGAAAGTGTTCAAAACCCTTGACTTTTTCCACATTTTGTTATGTTACAGCCTGAATTTTAAATGGTTAAAATTAAAATTTTGTGTGACTAGTCTACACACAATACCCCATAATGTATAAGTGGAATTACAAATTAATAAAAAATGAAAATCTGAAATGTCTTGAGTCAATAAGTATTCAACCCCTTTGTTATGGCAAATCTAAATAAATTCAGTAGTACATTTTTTGTTAAGTCACATAATAAATTGCATGCAATAATAGCATTTAACAAGATTTTTTTAATGACTACCTCATCTTCGTACCCCACACATACAATTATCTGTAAGGTCCCTCAGTCGAGCAGTGAATATTGACACATATTCAACCACAAAGACCAGAGAGGTTTTCTAATGCCTCACAAAGAAGGGCACCTATTGGTAGATCGGTAAAAATAAAGCAGGCATTGAATATCTCTTTGAGCATGGTGAAGTTATTAATTACACTTTGGATGATGTATCAATACACCCCGTCACTACAAAGATACAGGCATCCTTCCCAACTCCGTTGCCGGAGAGGAAGGAAACTGCTCAGGGATTTCACCATGAGGCTAATGGGGACTTTAAAACAGTTACAGAGTTTAATGGCTGTGATAGGAGAAAACTGAGGACGGATCAACAGCATTGTAGTTACTCCACAATACTAACCTAATTGTCAGATTGAAAAGAAGGACAAATTAACAGAATATTCCAAAACATGCTTTCAGTTTGCAATAAGGCACTAAAGTAAAACTGCAAAAGATGTAGCAAAGAAATTAACTTTATATCCTGAATACAAAGGATTATGTTTGGGGCAAATCCAACACAACACATCACTGAGTACCACTCTTCATATTTTCACGCATGGTGGTGGCTGCATGTTATGGGTAAGCTTGTCATCAGCAAGGACTAGGGAGTTTTTTGGGGGGATAAAAATTAACTGAACAGAGCTAAGCACAGGCAAAATCTTAGAGGGAAAAACTGGTTCAGTCTGCTTTCCAACAGACACTTGAAGACCTTTCACCTTTCAGCAAGACAATAACCTAAAACACAAGGCCAAATATACACTGGAGTTGCTTACCAAGACGACATTGAATGTTCCTGAGTAACATAGCTACAGTTTTGACTTAAATCAGTTTGAAGATGTATGGCAAGAATGGAAAATAGTTGTCTAGCAATGATCAATAACCAACTTGACAGAGCTTGAAGAATTTAAAAAATAATAATTTGCAAATATTGTTCATTCCAGGTGTGCAAAAATCTTAGAGACTTACCCAGAAAGACGTGTAGTGCCAGGACAACAACCTCTCCAAGACAAAGGAGATGATTGTGGACTACAGGAAAAAAAAGGACAGAGCACGCCCCCACTCTCATCAACAGGGCTGCAGTGGAGCAGGTTGAGAGCTTCAAGTTCCTTGGTGTCCACATCACCAACAAACTAACATGGTCCAAGCACACCACGACAAAACCTATTCCCCCTCAGGAAACTGAAAAGATTTGGCATGGGTCCTCAGATTCTCAAAAGGTTCTACAGCTGCACCATCGAGTCTTGAGTCTTCTTGGGTATGACGCTACAAGCTTGGCACACCTTTATTTATGGAGTTTCTCACATTCTTCTCTGCAGATCCTCTCAAGCTCTGTAAGGTTGGATGGGGAGCGTCACTGCACAGCTATTATCAGGTCTCTCCAGAGATGTTCGATCGGGTTCAAGTCCAGGCTCTGGCTGGGCCACTCAAGGACATTCAGAGACTTGTCCCCAAGCTACTCCTGCATTGTCTTGGCTGTGTGCTTAGGATCATTGTCCTGTTGGAAGGTGAACCTTCACCCCAGTCTGATGTCTTGAGCACTCTGGAGCATGTTTTCATCAAAGATCTCTCTCTACTTTGCTCCGTTCATCTTTCCCTCAAGCCTGAGTAGTCTCCCAGTCCCTGCAGCTGAAAACCATCCCCACAGCATGATCCTGCCACCACCATGCTTCACCGTAGGGGTGGTGCCTAGTTTCCTCCAGACGTGACGCTTGGCATTCAGGCCAAAGGACCAGAGAATCTTGTTTCTCATGGTCTGAGAGTCTTTAGGTGCCTTTTGGCAAACTCCAAGCGGGCTGTCTTGTGCCTTTTACTGAGGAGTGGCTTCCGTCTGGCCACTCTACTATAAAAGCCTGATTGGTGGAGTAATGCAGACATGGTTGTCCTTCTGGAAGGTTCTCCCATCTCCACAGAGGAACTCTGGAGCTCTGTCAGAGTGACCATCGGGTTCTTGGCAGCCAGCCAGCTCTTGGTGGTTCCAAACTTCTTCCATTTAAGAATGATTGAGGCCAATGTGTTCTTGGGGACCTTCAATGCTGCAGAAATGTTTTGGTAGCCTTCCCCAGATCTGTGCTTCGACACAATCCTGTCTCAGAGCTCTACGGACAATTCCTTTGACCTCATGGCTTGGTTTTTGCTCTGATATGCACTGTGGGGCCTTATATGTGGGGCCTTATAAGGACAGGTGTGTGCTTTTCCAAATCATCTGTAATCAATTGAATTTACCACAGGTGGACTCCAATCAAGTTGTAGAAACAGGATGATCAACGGAAACAGAATTCACCTGAACTCAACCTGAGTCTCATAGCAAAGGGTCTGAATACATATGTAAATAAGGTATTTCTGTTTTTTATTTTTAATACATTTGCAAACAATTCTAAAAGCCTGTTTTAATTTAGTCATTATGGGTTATTGTGTGTGTTTTTTAAATTGTTTTATCAATTTCAGATAAGGCTGTATGTAATGTAACAAAATATGGAAAAGGGAAAGGGTCCGAATGCACTTACTTTCCCGAATGCACCATCAATGCACCGAAATGTGCATGACTGAAATCATGCATGGAGAACAATCCACAAATTGTTCATGGTAAAACAGCATTCTCAATAATTAGTGCATTACTTCCCAGAGGCAGTATGGCTCCTCTTCTTGTGTCTCCATGTAACACAAGAACGTCTACTGTACCCCTGTACTGGCCTCTCTCAGTTGTTCTGTTCACTCACTACGAGAGAGCGAGAGAGCGAGAGAGCGAGAGAGAGAGAGAGAGAGACTCGAAATAGATGCACATCCTTTCTCTAATGTCAGCAAATCTATTGTAACCAATACCATCAAATTGATAACACAGTGAGATTAATCTGTTAATTTCAAAGCAGTATGATTAATTTAACTACTTTCCAGTCCTACAGTATCTTTCTCTCTCTGTCTTTTGACTGTTTCCGCTGAGTACTGCAAAGGCTTTGTCTGTTTTTTTTGGCCAAGGCTGAATGACATTTACCGGGAATGCTTTATCTTCTGCTGTAATTATAGAACAATGTCGTTTTTGTGTAGCATTTGTAAAAGCAGCCTTTTCCAAGCAAGTTGTTGAGACAAAGGAGGTTTTGGACGGCCGGTTCAAAGCCACTCTGTGAGATAGTCAGGCAGGCAGGCAGGCAGGCAGACAGACAGACAAAAAGGGTTTGATGTTATTAGTCTGTGTGCTTGGAGAGAGGAAGTCTGATTCTCAGGCATAGACAGTTATCTGTCTGCTCAGTGGACCCTCTGGTTCCATCCAAACTTCAGGCCGATCAATACAGCTGGCCACAGAGACACTAACTCCACAACACCCTGCAGCTACTAGCCACGACTTTGCAACGGAAAACAAGAAGGAAAGAGTTTTTGTGTGCTGTGCTGGCTGCAACAAAGAAATCAAAATTGGTTTTCTAGAACATTACTGTGTATCTCTAGATGTCCACCATCAGTGGCCAGGGTATATAGGTTCTTAATCACGTGTAAAGCTTAGTGCCTCTCCCATAGCTCAAATCAGAATGGAGTGATGAAGGAGCCCATGGTGAATGGCTGTGAAGTTTTTTTTTTTAATACAGGAGCCTATTTAAAGCTGAGGTTCCAGGAATTCATCTGGGTTCTGTCAGCAACATGCTGTTCCTCCACATCAGTAGGACCTCAGGGAGACACGGAGGAGCCACACTGGGAGAATGATGCAGGCCTGTCAGGGAGGAACACACTCTGTACCCAGCTTCAAAAGTGCTGCAGTTTGTCAGCCAATGCTGTGTGTGTGCGTGCGCTTGCGTGCGTGGGTGCGCGTGCGTGCGTGTGTGTAAGTGTGTGTGCGTGCGTGTGTGTGCGTGTGCATGTGTGTGTGCGCTGAGGGGAGAAAACACATTTCTCTAAGCTATATCATGTCATTGCTGGTTTTTCATCAAGCATTCCTATCTAAATGATCTTAGCATGACCTTTAATGCTCATCCATTATATCCCTGTCCCCCCTGTCTTGGAAATTGATCCAAGATGATCGCTACAACTATTAACAAAGACCTACAGCAGGACATTTAGGTCTAGGTCCAACATCAGGTTCCATAGATTATTTATATCCATGTCCTCTACACCTTTGTGGTGAGCGGAATGTATGAAATAGGCACCTGGCATGTGCTATTTTTAAATCTCACTTAAAGTGTCCGCATTGGATATTTTATATGTATTTTATATTTAGCCCTATATATGGTCAACTCGTTTATGATATATTGCACTGCGTGAGTGTATGAAACATCTCATGGTAGATGAATTTACTGCATGGCAAACATGTGTCTCTGTGTCTTCTGAATAAGGCAGCCCATGTTGTTCTTTGATTTGCTATACTCAGAGCAGATATTCCTCTTTCATTTTCCTCCAACATCCATGCTGCAGTATTCAGCCCTTCAGTACATCAAACCAATTCAGTGTGATCATGTGTATTGTTTTGATTGGATCAACTTTCAAAGGTACCAATGAAGTATTATAAACTGGGTGGTTCAATAGCGCGTGGTATACCACGGGTATGACAAAACATGTATTTTTACTCTTCTAATTACGTTGCTAACCAGTTTATAATAGCAATAAGGCACCTCAGAGGTTTGTGGTATATGGTCAATATACCACAAACCCCCCCACCCCCGGGCCTTATTGCTTAAGTCATCCTTCATTCATCCCTGAAGTGCAACCTTTTCACATGATCTCTGTCAAGCACCTACTTCAGCCCTGAGCACAGCCTGGAAATAAAAGCTTTATTATGTCGGAATAGGGACATGCATCGGTGGCAGGAGAATGAGGCTGGTAGAGTGTTCACATGCATATCATCAGCCTCATATTGATCGAAGCATTGCTAATGATCTGAGCAGATTGAGTCAATTAATCACCGTGAGATACACGTTTATGTTATTTTAGAGCTCCGATAACAGCTTACGGTGCTCATAACTTCAATAAAGTTAGAGTCCATCAAAGCAGTGCTGCCACAATGCTTTGCTCGAAACAGTACTGTACGTCCTCAATATTCTACAGGAGAAAGCAGAAAAGAGTTGTCAGACAATTCTCTGACTTATTCATGTTAATGTTGATTTATTTGCTGACCAGTGGGTCTACTTGACTGTTAGTTCCTTCATACAAGATCTCTTAATCAAGGCTAGACTAAGAGAACAGTGAAAATACTAGTGATGTAAAGTACTTAAATAAAAATACTTGAAAGTACTTATTAAGGTATTTTTTGTGGGTATCTGTACTTTACTTTACTATTTACATTTTGGACCATTTTTACTTCACTACATTCCTCGAGAAAAGTATGTACTTTTTACTCCATACATTTTCCCTGACACCCAAAAGTACTCGTTACATTTTGAATGCTTAGCAGGACAGGAAAATTGTCTAATTCACACACTTATCAAGAGAACATCTCTGGTCATCCCTACTGCCTCTGATCTGGCCGACTCACTAAACACATGCTTCATTTGTAAATTATGTCTGAGTGTTGGAACATGCCCCTTGCTATCTGTAAATTTTTAAAACAAGAAAATGGATGGTTTGCTTAATATGAGGAATTTGAAATGATTTATACTTCTACTTTCGATACTTAAGTATATTTTAGCATTTACGTTTACTTTTGATAGTTAAGTATATTTCAATCAAATATTTTTAGACTTTTACTCAAGTAGAATTGTACTGGGCTACTTCCACTTTTACTTGAATCATTTTCTATTAAGGTATCTTTACTTTTACTCAAGTATGACAATTGGGTACTTTTTCTACCACTGGAAAATACCTAATACTCAAAATCAGGGGAGATAACAACACCTTTACAAACACCCCAGACCAATTATTCCTCTCTCTAATGAACATCTGACTTTCTGTGGTCAGTAGCTGTATTAGCTGTGGATTAATGGACTGGAGAGGCTCTGGTGTGAGAGTGGGTTGAATTGTTCAGGAACGGATGGCACTTAGTTTGTGGTAGTGAGTGTGGTAGTGTTTTGTGAGATTGGGTTGGGAGGTGTCGTGCTAATGAGGAAGTGAGTTGGGTGTTGGGGACCTGTGGACCCTGTAGCGTTTCTCCTCAGTGTTGTGGCTGCCTGCAGTAATTACTTCTGACTGATCCGTGTAGCGACTCCCATGACACCACAGCCCCCGCCCTACGCCCGGCGTTGGCTCATACGGTTGACAATTATTTCACCGCTCTGAGCACTGCCTGCCTTCCCTCGTCAGTCATCACCCAATGAAAGAAAATAAGTTATGAAGTAGAGAGAGTGAAAACAACTCTGATTTAACATGAGTCTGAATACATTTGACTTATCTAAAAACTGAAGGAGTCAATTTAAAGTTTGTAAAACTTGTGGCTCAAGGTCTAGCTAGAGTTGTGCAAGCACCTGTTGAGAGTAATGCACATCACTCCAAAGGAGACTGTTTCACAGTGTCTGTAAAATATAAAAAGCTTGTTTCACAGCCCTTGCCAGTAACAAAACAATAATCCTAGCCTGGTTCTAATTTCGATGCGGTAGCACAGAATTGCTCGTAAATGCCCCAAAGAAGCAGGCAAACATTCAATAAATCTGTCTCCTTATCGGCCTGCAGGCTGTAAAGCAGGCGAGCAGCAGTAGCCAGAAGCACAGTCTGATTTACAGCACACAAAATCAGGAACCTTGAGGATAAATCACCAGGAGATGCATTCCTATTGTGATGCTTACAAGCACGTAAAACACTTTTCCGCCTAATTTTGCAAACGGGCACATTGGGATTTTGCATTAAGTATGTTCACTAAGTGATTCGCATGAGGTTGACCTCAATTTATGAGGACTACAGTATCTGTTCTAACTTGGTTGGCTGCACTGAAGTTCTTCTTCTACTACTTCTTCTACTACTTCTTCTTTTTCTTCTACTTCTTCTTCTACTTCTACTACTTTTTCTAATACTTCTTCTACTACTTCTTCTACTATTTCTTCGACTTCTTCTTCTCTCCTTGCTGAGTGTCTTTTCCCAAGTTGCTTCAGCGTTGGTACTGAGCTGAAGTCTGACTTCCCCCGTGCCTTTTCAGCTTTTAGCTCTTTGTAGCTGCAAGGAAAGCCAGTGTTTCAGAGATTAGCGAGCATACTAATGACTTCTGCCTTGTGCATCAAACCGTTCCCTGTTTTGGTTTACTGCATGGAAAATATGCTCCTCCATCCCATTTATAATTAATCACTTCATGCAAGCTGGTTGGCTAGCGCCTCATACATCATATTAGATGTGCTAGGACTCGCTGTGGTCATGTGTGACTATGGAAACTCAGCGTTCTGATGTTGATTACCCTAGCTATTGTAGGGGATTAAGTCAAGTTTGTTTTGAGCTATACTCATGAATAAGTCAAACTTGTTCAGTACTTACTGTACATTTATCCTTTATAAACAGATGTAACCTAGGGGTATGTACTGTTGAATGCTAGGAGGAGAGAAATACAATGGTCAATGACAATAAATACAACTCAATGACAAGATTATGTAACGGCAATGGCTTGAATAAAGCAACTATAGGTATCCCAAGGAAAGTATTTAAATATTTGTATCGACAGCCTTGCCAATCATTCTCTCTCCAACATCAACGATACTGTCATTAAATATGTAATCACTTCTCCCAGGAGACAGCTTGTTTTCCCTCATTTTCATCACGTCTCACTTCTAATTAACAACAAATCTTAATGGCAAGTAAAGTCTGTGACTTCACCATTCAGAGCTAGTACAAACAAACAAGTACAACCAACAGCAAAACTGTTACAATTTATCAGCAGTCTCCAATATAATAGTTGTGTACATACTTATTACTTGTGGAGAATGAAAAAATGGTTTGGCTTGTAATACTGAATGCAAGACATGATGACAGGACAACCTGTACACTTTTTCTAAGCTATGGATTTTAATTTGTCTATAATTTTGGACTATGCAAAACTATAGATTTCAGATGTAAACATCAGTACATAATCAAGCGTCTAGTCAGGAGTGATGATTACCAGTCTGTCGTTATTCTCTCTCCAACATGTATACAGGGATGGGTTGCTGTGCAGGTTAACTTTAGATATGCGTTGCAGAGTGGCTAGCTAGCTAGCTGAACAACACATCCTGATTGACAAACCAGTCTCCTCTCTCTCTCTCTTTCATTGAGGGGTACTGTAACTAATCCACCCCCCACGACTGTGATTTCACGCAGCAGCTCCACACAGATTTAGAGTATTAATGGCAATGGGATTTTATGGAGATGCATACTGCGACTCCTCCTTGAGTTCTCGCCAACTAATGAGAAATGAAAATAAAACTTGATGAAGTAGGAGAGGGTGTACGGGCTGATTTCTCCTTTGAATCTAGATGCATTAATACAATTAGTCACTACTTTCATCTAGAGAGCAAGAGATGCTGTCCCGTAGAATACTAGACTAACTACTAGGGATACTAGACTAACTACCGGGCATACTAAACTAACTACTAGGGATACTAGACTAACTGCCGGGCATACTAAACTAACTCCTAGAGATACTAGACTAACTACTTGAGATACTAGACTAACTACTAGGGATACTAGACTGACTACAGGGGATACTAGACTGACTACTAGGGATATTAGACTAACTACTGGGGATACTAGACTAACTACTGGAGATACTAGACTAACTACTGGGGATACTAGACTAACTACTGGGGATATTAGACAACCTACTGGAGATGCTAGACTAACTACTAGGGATACTAGACTAACTACTGGGGATACTAGACTAACTACTAGGGATATTAGACAACCTACTGGGGATATTAGACTAACTACTGGGGATATTAGACAACCTACTGGGGATATTAGACTAACTACTGGGGATACTAGACTAACTACTAGGGATATTAGACTAACTACTGGGGATACTAGACTAACTACTGGGGATATTAGACAACCTACTGGGGATATTAGACTAACTACTGGGGATACTAGACTAACTACTGTGGATACTAGACTAACTACTAGGGATACTAGACTAACTACTGGGGATACTAGACTAACTACTAGGGATACTAGACTAACTACTGGGGATACTAGACTAACTACTAGGGATATTAGACAACCTACTGGGGATATTAGACAACCTACTGGAGATGCTAGACTAACTACTAGGGATATTAAACAACCTACTGGAGATGCTAGACTAACTACTAGGGATATTAGACAACCTACTGGGGATATTAGACTAACTACTGGGGATATTAGACAACCTACTGAAGATGCTAGACTAACTACTAGGGATATTAGACAACCTACTGGAGATGCTAGACTAACTACTAGGGATATTAGGCAACCTACTGGGGACACTAGACTAACTACTAGTGATATTAGACTAACTACTGTGGATACTAGACTAACTACTAGGGATATTAGACTAACTACTAGGGATATTAGACTAACTACTGGGGATACTAGACTAACTACTAGGGATATTAGACAACCTTCTGGGGATGTTAGACTAACTACTGGGGATATTAGACTAACTACTGGGGATATTAGACTAACTTCAGTGGTCCTAGAAGTACCCTTTCAATCAGTCAGCAATTAAAATTGGCCTTTGATTGCATTACATATTAATTTTGTACATACACTGAGTGTTATGAACCACTCTTTCCATGACACAGACTGACCAGGTGAATCCAGGTGAAAGATATGATCCCTTATTGATATCACCTGTTAAATCCACTTCAATCAGTGTAGATGAAGGAGAGGAGACAGGTTAAAGACGTTAATTGAGACATGGATTGTGTATGTGTGCCATTCAGAGGGTGAATTGGCAAGACAACATATTGAAGTGCCTTTTAACGGGGGTATGGTAGTAGGCGCCAGGTGCACCGGTTTGTGCCAAGAACTGCAACGCTGCGCGGTTTTTCACGCTGTCACGACTTCCGCCGACGTCGGTCCCTCTCCTTGTTCGGGCGGCGTTCGGCGGTCGACGTCACAGGTCTTCTAGCCATCGCCGATCCACCTTTCCTTTTCCATTTGTTTTGTCTTGTTTTCCCACACACCTGAATATAATTTCCCTCATTACTGTTGGTTATTTAACCCACTGTTTCCCCCATGGCTGTGTGGGGAATTGTTTGTTGGCATGCCGGTTGACGCCGGGTTGTTGGTGTCACCCGTGCTTCGTGGCAGCTGCTATTTTGCGGGTGATTTGGACTTTGTGCTGCCTTCTTTGTTTTTGGGCATTTGTTTGTGACGCGGTTGCGTTATGTATTTTCACTGGCCTTATTAAAGTGCTTAGTCCCCTCATCTCTGCTCTTCTGCGCCTGACTCACTCATACCAGCTACACCCAGTTCATGACACACGTTCAACAGTTTCCCATGTGTATCAAGAATGGTCCACCAAAGGAGATACAGCCAACTTGACACAACTGTGGGAAGCATTGGAGTCAACATGGGCCAGCATTCCTGTGGGATACTTTCGAAACATGTAGAGTCCATGGCCTGATGAATTAAGGCTGTTCTGAGGACAAAAGGGGGTGCTCTTTATTAACTCTTTATTATGAAGGTGTTCTTAATGTTTTGTACATTCAGTGTATATTAGTATCTGAATATACTGCAAATCAGGACACATCTGAAAAATGTCACCAGTTTCAGTCACTGGCTGTTTTGGGGAATAGGCTAGCTGCTTAAATACTTACTGAACAAAGGGAAAGGGCGAGTCAACCACTATAGCACATGGATTTGTCGGAGACATACAGTGTACAGCAACAGAAGTGAGCACACCCTGTTTGAAATTCTGAGTGCGGCACATATAGCTAGAATCTCCGTGACCTGTATTGTTAGTGTCAATGTTTATCCTGGTTAACTATGTAACCAGGGCAGACGGATCCACGCTGCTCCCACATAAGAGACCTCTTATGAGTCATGAACCTGAAAAATATTTCTCTATGTGATGAGAGTGGGGGCGACATATCAGCATCTCCTTTCCCCAGGAGACTAAAATGAGTCTCCTCTCTCTACCATTCAGCCATTATGGCAGCCATGTACTTATGAATAGCTACATGATGGGAATTCTCAGATCTGAAAGGGGCTTGCAAATGGAACAGTCGGAGTGTGACTTCCTCTCCTGTCTCTGGATATCAGTGGTACCCTGAGGGATGCTGTAACACGGCCACCTTATAATCACTGGCAGATGAAAGCTGTATAGAACTGGGGCTCTAATACCTGTCTTTCACCTGCTGATTTCAGACCTTAAAATGTCTTGATCATCATATCTGTAATGCTAATGTCCTCACTCTGCCATTTTACATTACTTCTACCATAGCTACTCCACTGGGCACACACTGTATGAATTGACCTTGTTTTCACGTCATTTCAATTAAATTAAATTGAACCAACTTGGAATAGACGTTGAATTGACATCTGTGCCCAGTGGGACATATTTCACCACAGTCACATTTCAGAAGAGAGGAGAGAATTATGTTAGAAATTATGAGGCCTTTCAGCAGTTACCTTGGAGATGATGTTGCCTTACAGTTGCCTGGCTACCCAAACTCCTTGGCCGGCCAAACGCTGCGCCACACCCAAGGATGTTAGTTTCTTCTTCGCATTGAGTCTGGACCTGAGTACCTCTTAGACGATTTCTAGAACAGAAAAAGATTCTAGACATTCTGATTGGTCCCAGAAACCGATGGGTTGAGCTAGAGCCAGAACACACGTGGGTAAAGCCGCGGTTAGAAAATGTGCCATTGGCTTTGATACTCTGATTGGTTATAGATGATCCAATCGCTGATGACTTTGTTTTGTACAACACCCCTCATTTTGACATTAACTCAAATGACTTCAATGATGGCAGTCTCAGACTGAAGTATGTAGCGAACAATAAAGCAGCGGAAGAATTTAGTTTGAGTCGTCAGGCAAGCCTTATGGTGGATATTCCTTCATTTGTCAACAGTAAACGGATGCAACAAGCAAAATAACAGACAGTGGCCATATGACTGACAGCTTTTGGCCCTCAGATTCTTTCAGACACTGCACAGCATGTATATCAAGCATGTCTGGGAACCCTAAGCAGATCCTGAATCCCTTGCAAATCTACCTGTGACCATGCTGCTTTGCTGAGCCTTTTTCAAGTGATGCAGCCTGGTGGGGAGAGAGATCTTAGACAGGCCCACCCCGATGAGAAGCTGCTCGGATATGGCCCATGGCTTACATCCGGCTCAGAGGAAGCGTGACAGATTCCCTGGACTTACTGATAGAAGGCAACAGACACCAGTGCACACAGCGACATGGAGCCTAAATGAAAACCATTCAATTATAAAATGAATTCAGATAACAGCATCCCCAGTGCATGGATGATTATTGCAATGACTCCATCAGTGGGTTGAAATCATCAGTCTCACCACGTCAAACGCTGAATTATTAATTGATGATATAATGAGGAAAATGGAATACATAAACTCAAGGACTGAAATATTTGCTTTCCCTCTCTGATTTATTTCTGTAGAATCGCTATAAATAATGTGCCTGAATGACAGAATCAGTGATTTTGCACACAGATCACTGAATATGGTTTTCAATCCCAGAAGCTTTGGTATATGTTACATTTATCCAGAGATACACACATTTAATAAGATACAGTTTGTGTCATTCAGATGCAGTACTACAAGGTCTGCCACATTTGAAATGTATCTCAGGGCTAATAGAGTAGGTTATACTTGTAACAATTACCATGTTTTTCTTACTATATTTTCAGTAGTGTTCATATCCCTGCAGTAAACAATGTCTTTCTCTCTGTTGCCTTTGAAATAAAATGTAGCTCTTACAGTGATGTTACATTTGTGCATTTACTTTTTACACAACTGTATGTTGATTCAAATGTACTTTAATTAAGTAACGTGGAATGTCATTCTTTAATCATCAGCGCTATGCTTCCTGTTTGTACACGGCCATTACTATAGCTCCCCACGAGCGTGTAGTGGTATTCTATTGTTCTGGTCAGCGTTTGTGATAAATATTATTTGAAAAACACACCTCATTAGCTTTGAAAGGATACAGACTTGTAAAACCGTAATGCAGTGTCATTAATGACCCCCTCTCCCCCATGTATGCCAGGGTATTGACCCCCTCTCCCCCATGTATGCCAGGGTATTGACCCCCTCTCCACCATGTATGCCAGGGGTTTGACCCCCTCTCCCCCATGTATGCCAGGGTATTGACCCCCTCTCCCCATGTATGCCAGGGTATTGACCCCCTCTCCACCATGTATGCCAGGGGTTTGACCCCCTCTCCCCCATGTATGCCAGAGTATTGACCCCCTCTCCCCCATGTATGCCAGGGTATTGACCCCCTCTCCCCCATGTATGCCAGGATTGAGGCCCATGTTTACTGTAAGTAATTAGTGATCGGGGATGCTAATCTAACGCACAAGAAGTGGGTCTGAGTTAAATGGGAGTAGAGCAGGAGACTGGACATGAATACTCAATGAGCTGGGTTATCTCTCTGAGGGCTAGCCTCAGTAATGAAGGAGAACTATCTGGCTGACATGGATCTGTCCTTTTACCTGACGACAGCAATGTGTATGCTCCTCACATAATTCTGCTGCAGGCAGTATGATGCTACAGGCAACAGACAGGTTTTGAAAGCATGCTGTGCTGTATGATTTGCTGAAGTTGATTTTAGTAAATTGAAGTATGAACACATTTCAGAGAGATTGCATCATTTATATGGATATTATGTTCGAAGTAAAAAAAATACAACATCATGATTGACCGCTGCTGTGGAAGAGTTTTTCCCGGAGGTGCATGTAATTACCTTGAAAAATTGGTAATTAAATGAAGTGGAGCCCATTTAACAAGCAGCAGCTCAGTTCATTCAGATGCAGCCTGACACCACGATGACTCTGTGATCATGATGCACAACAGGGGTGTATAGCTACCTGTCAATCTCTTCAGCCACGTTAAAACACACATACTGGCTGGCCAATTAGCAGCAGACTCAGACGGAAGGAAATCAATCTCCATTTATAACAACTAACACTAACCTAAAGTATCTTTCACATAAAAACAATATTGGGAAGATTTTTGTATTTAGTTTGGGTTTTAATGTTTCTGAAGATTTGTTATTTGTTCAGTTTAAGAGGGGAGTGAGGGATATCAAATACTGCATATAAACGAGGGGCTTAACAAATAAGGGTTTATGTTTAAATATCACTATGTGGGGAGGTTGTGAAAAGATCTAAGACTAATTTAACACACCTGAATCAGACATACATTTACTCCACACTAGTAGAGCTATTATAGGGGGAAATAAACAAAATAAATAATAAAAAAACACTACTGCCTCATCTCCTTCTCCTATGCTATTAATGGCAAATAATGAGTTGCATCACTCACGTTTTACTACCACCAGGCATAGGCGGCGCGTCCAATAGGCTAAACTATGCTTCCCCTAAAGTAAATTGAAATACATTTGCCAAAACTATATAATTACTCCAGTCTATACAGAAATAAATTTAATATTATTCAAAATACTACACCAGAGAGCATGACTTAGCCACAGAGGATCATTTGCTTCTTTTAAAAATAGCTGTGGATTGTTTCAAATCTCAAGCACATAGTCTACAGTTGGGAAGCCCGCATCTTGGGCACGGACCACGACAACAGGCCTGGCTGATTGAGTTGTGGCTGTCAGTGAAAAGCATCTGAAATATGTCTGAAGATAATGTGTCTTGAGCATAATAAAAAATGTTGAGACAAGAAGAAGGAGAGAGGTGTGTGGCAAACATGTACAGCAGGTGTGTCTCTCCAGAATGCTCTCAGCTGACTCCCACCAATTCTTGCACATGCCCTTACAAATACAGCAGTGTCTGTCCCGAGCTCACTGGCATGGAAAACTCTGAGGGCCCAGAATAGAATTGATACAATGTTGCAAGTTCGCTAGCGACAGCTTCGGGACTGACTCACTTTATATTAAGTTGCAAGTTCACTAGCAACAGCTTCGGGGCAGGACCTTGTTGATTGATTTGATACAATGTTGCACATTCACCAGCGATAGCTCAAGTCAACACAGACAGAAAGGGAGGCAGACAGGCGGAATAGAGAGATGAATGCGATTGAAAGAATCTGAACTAGCTGCCATGTGTAGTCAATGTGATTTATAGAGGATATTTATTTTCATCAGGATATTTTCTACTGTTTTTATTTGTCGGCTTTATGTATTTTTACTTAGTTGACAATGGAAGTTATAGGCAGGCTGCATTGGACTATAGGCAATCTCTGAGGTTCATAAGCTAATTTCTCTAGCCGACAATGGCTCACGGTGTATCAATGTGTCAACATGGCACAGGCTGTTGCTCTCGCATTAGTTAATTTTCACTTTAAGATTTTTATCATTTAAATTCTGATTTATATGTTTAACCACTTGACAATGATTTTGAGAAACATTATTAAAATCCACAAAAATGTGTGCATATGAAAATCACTGATCGGTAAGCTTCCCCAAACCCTATGCCACCAGGTGCCCATGATTGAGAAGATATATGATAGTACTGCTCAGTGGGAGCTGTGCGTTGTTTTCTTCCCAACAAGGTTATTCAGTGGAGGCATGTTAAAGATGTACTTCAGCTTGCAGATAAAAGTGAATTCAGTTTTATTCCTGCATGCATGTGAACTGTGTTTCCAAGCAGTGTGCCACAGCCTGGAGTTATACATCCATCTACTACACCTTCATGTCCCATCAGCCCCCTGTTGTGTGATTCAGATGGAGATGCTATATAAACCCACTACAGGATCACTCCCATAAGGAGACACACAGCACTAATAATGAAGCTGGCTAGCACTTATTTATTGGAATGAGTAGATCTCAAAGACAGTAGCTTCTCTGATATTTACATGATATCCCCACTTGTAAGACACTCCAGAGGAGGTGTTTTCTACTTCACACAACCAGGGTGTTAAAAGAGGCTCTCAGCACTAGTTCTTGTTTCCCTGCCCACCTGCAGATACTGTCACTCAGCTCTCTCCTGCTCTCATTAAATTTGAAAGGGCTGATGCATCACATGGCTGTTGAAGGATATTCTTCCATCCACTGCCTTAGGCTTAAATGGCTGGGGGTTATTGGCACTGTAAAATTGGATGGGAAAGATGAAATCAGAAAGAAACATACAGTGTTCTGCATTGAAAATGTAAAGCAGCTCGTCCAAATGAGTATGTCTGTAGTTAAAATAGAAAGGGTGAGTAGAGGGGACGGCGAGTAAAGCTGTGAAAAGGAATAGTTCTCACAGGGGGCACCAGTTATGTAGAGCACCTTCTTTTCAATTGTTAATTTAGATTGGTGCGTCCATTGTGAGGATGCTCTTTACAGCAGCATGTACAGAACTATCTCCACATCAGGCACTGGAATGGTGGGAACAAAGTGTACAGACTGCTTTGTGGATGTTTATTTAAACTAAATGTGTTTCAGAAATTAAATACAGTGAGTTCCACAAGTATTGGGACTCTGACACTTTTGGTGTTGTTTTGGCTCTACACTCCAGCACTTTGGATTTGAAATGATACAATGACTATGAGGTTAAAGTGCAGACGGTCAGCTTTGAGGGTATTTTCATCCATATTGGGTGAACCGTTTAAAAATTATAGCACTTTTTGTAAATAGTGCTGGCGCCGACATAGAGCTGGCGCCGACAGAGATGGCCGCCTCGCTTCGCGTTCTTAGGAAGCTATGCAGTATTTTGTTTTTTTATGTATTACTTCTTACATTGTTTCCCCAGGAAATCTTAAGTTTTATTACATACAGCCGGGAGGAACTATTGGATATAAGAGCAACGTCAACTTACCAACATTACGACCAGGAATACGACTTTCCCGAAGCGGATCCTCTGTTTGGTCCACCAACCAGGACAATAGACCGGATCCCAGCCGGTGACCCAAAACAACGGCGCGGCAGGAGAAGGGGCAGATGAGGCAATGTTCTGGTCAGGCTCCGTAGACGGGCACATCGCGCACCCCTCGCGAGTATACTACTTGCCAATGTCCAGTCTCTTGACAACAAGGTAGACGAAATCCGAGCAAGGGTTGCCTTCCAGAGAGACATCAGAAATTGCAACGTTCTTTGCTTCACGGAAACATGGCTCACTCGGGATACGTTATCAGAGTCGGTACAGTCACCAGTTTTTTTCACGCATCACACCGACAGAAACAATCTGGTAAGAAGAAGGGCGGGGGGTGTATGCCTTATGATTAACAAGACGTGGTGTGATCATAACAACATACTGGAACTCAAGTTCTTTTGTTCACCTGACCTAGAATTCCTAACAATCAAATGCCGACCGCATTATCTACCAAGAGAATTCTCTTCTATTAGAATCACAGTCGCATATATCCCTCCTCAAGCTGACACATGGACGGTCCTGAAAGAACTTCAGCATATCGAATGTGTGACCCGTGCCGGGAAAATCCTGGATCATTGTTATTCTAACTTCCGCGACGCATACAAAGCCATTCACCGCCCCCCCTTTCGGCAAATCTGACCACAACTCTATTTTGTTGCTCCCAGCCTATAGACAGAAACTAAAACAGGAAACGCCCGTGTTCAGGTCTGTTCAACGCTGGTCCGGCCAATCTGATTCCACACTTCAAGATTGCTTCGAGCACGTGGACTGGGATATGTTCCGGATAGCCTCAGACAGCACCATTGATGTGTACGCTGATTCGGTGAGTGAGTTTATTAGCAAGTGCATTGGTGATGTTGTACCCACAGCAACTATTAAAACCCCAACCAGAAACCGTGGATTGATGGCAGCATTCGCACAAAACTGAAATCGCGAACCACTGCTTTTAATCAGGGTAAGGCGACCGGAAACATGACTAAATACAAACAGTGTAGCTATTCCCTCCTCAAGGCAATCAAACAAGCTAAGTGTCAGGATAGAGACAAAGTAGAGTCGCAATTCAACGGCTCAGACACGAGAAGTATGTGGCAGGGTCTACAGTCAATCACGGACTACAAAAAAGAAAACCAGCCCCGTCGCGGACCACGATGTCTTGCTCCCAGACAAACTAAACAACTTCTTTGCTCGCTTTGAGGACAATACACCGACACAGCCCGCTACCAAAACCTGTGGGCTCTCCTTCACCGCAGCCAACGTGAGTAAAACATTTAAATGTGTTAACCCTCGCAAGGCTGCCGGCCCAGATGGCATCCCTGGCCGTGGCCTCAGAGCATGCGCATACCAGCTGGCTGGTGTGTTTACGGACATATTTAATCAATCCTTATCCCAGTCTTCTGTTCCCACATGCTTCAAGACGGCCACCATTGTTCCTGTTCCCAAGAAAGCTAAAGTAATTGAGCTAAATGACTATCGCCCCGTAGCACTCACTTCCGTCATCATGAAGTGCTTTGAGAGACTGGTCAAGGATCATATCACCTACATCCTACCAGACACCCTAGACCCACTCCAATTTGCTTACCGTCCCAATAGGTCCACAGACGACTCAATCGCAATCACACTGCACACTGCCCTAACCCATCTGGACAAGAGGAATACCTATGTCAGAATGCTGTTCATCGACTACAGCTCAGCATTTAACACCATAGTACCCTCCAAACTCATCATTAAGCTCGAGACCCTAGGTCTCGACCCGGCCCTGTGCAACTGGGTCCTGGACTTCCTGACGGGCCGGCCCCAGGTGGTGAGGGTAGGAAACAACATCTCCACCCCGCTGGGGCCCCACAAGGGTGCGTTCTCAGCCCTCTCCTGTACCCCCTGTTCACCCATGACTGCATGGCCAAGCACACCTCCAACTCAATCATCAAGTTTGCAGACGACACAACAGTGGTAGGCTTGATTACCAACAATGACGAGACGGCCTACAGGGAGGAGGTGAGGGCCCTCGGAGTGTGGTGTCAGGAAAATACCCTCTCACTCAACGTCAACAAAACAAAGGAGATGATCGTGGACTTCAGGAAACAGCAGAGGGAGCACCCCCCTATCCACATTGACGGGACAGTAGTGGAGAAGGTGGAAGGTTTAAAGTTCCTCGGTGTACACATCACGGACAAACTGAAATGGAGGTTGAAGAAATTTGGCTTGTCACCAAAAACACTCACAAACTTCTACAGATGCACAATCGAGAGCATCCTGTTGGGCTGTATCACCGCCTGGTACGGTAACTGCTCCGCCCACAACCATAAGGCTCTCCAGTGGGTAGTGAGGTCTGCACAACGCATCACCGGGGGTAAACTACCTGCCCTCCAGGACACCTACACCACCTGATGTCACAGGAAGGCCAAAAAGATCATCAAGGACAACAACCACCCGAGCTACTGCCTGTTCACCCCGCTATCATCCAGAAGGCGAGGTCAGTACAGGTGCATCAAAGCTTGGACCGAGAGACTGAAAAACAGCTTCTATCTCAAGGCCATCAGACTGTTAAACAGCCATCACTAACATTGAGTATCTGCTGCCAACATACTGACTCAAATCTCTAGCCACTTAAAATAATTTAAGTAATTGAAAATTGGATGTAACAAATGTATCACTAGCCATATTAAACAATGCTTTATATAATGTTAACATATCCTACATTACTCATCTCATATGTATACAGTGAGGGAAAAAAGTATTTGATCCCCTGCTGATTTTGTAAGCTTGGACCGAGAGACTGAAAAACAGCTTCTATCTCAAGGCCATCAGACTGTTAAACAGCCATCACTAACATTGAGTATCTGCTGCCAACATACTGACTCAAATCTCTAGCCACTTAAAATAATTTAAGTAATTGAAAATTGGATGTAACAAATGTATCACTAGCCATATTAAACAATGCTTTATATAATGTTTACATATCCTACATTACTCATCTCATATGTATACAATGAGGGAAAAAGGTATTTGATCCCCTGCTGATTTTGTACGTTTGCCCACTGACAAAGAAATGATCAGTCTATAATTTTAATGGTAGGTTTATTTGAACAGTGAGAGACAGAATAACAACAAAAAAATTCAGAAAAACGCACGTGAAAAATGTTATAAATGGAATTGCATTTTAATGAGGGAAATAAGTATTTGACCCCCTCTCAATCAGAAAGATTTCTGGCTCCCAGGTGTCTTTTATACAGGTAACAAGCTGAGATTAAGAGCACACTCTTAAAGGGAGTGCTCCTAATCTCAGTTCGTTACCTGTTATAAAAGACATCTGTCCACAGAAGCAATCAATCAGATTCCAAACTCTCCACCATGGCCAAGACCAAAGAGCTCACCAAGGATGTCAGGCACAAGATTATAGACCTACACAAGGCTGGAATGGGCTACAAGACCATCGCCAAGCAGCTTGGTGAGAAGGTGACAACAGTTGGTGCGATTATTCGCAAATGGAAGAAACACAAAAGAACTGTCAATCTCCCTCGGCCTGGGGCTCCATGCAAGATCTCACCTCGTGGAGTTGCAATGATCATGAGAACGGTGAGGAATCAGCCCAGAACTACACGGGAGGATCTTGTCAATGATCTCAAGGCAGCTGGGACCATAGTCACCAAGAAAACAATTGGTAACACACTACGCCGTGAAGGACTGAAATCCTGCAGCGCCCGCAAGGTCCCCCTGCTCAAGAAAGCACATATACATGCCCGTCTGAAGTTTGCCAATGAACATCTGAATGATTCAGAGGACATCTGGGTGAAAGTGTTGTGGTCAGATGAGACCAAAATGGAGCTCTTTGGCATCAACTCAACTCGCCATGTTTGGAGGAGAAGGAATGCTGCCTATGACCGCAAGAACACCATCCCCACCGTCAAACATGGAGGTGGAAACATTATGTTTTGCGGGTGTTTTATCCGGAATTACTGTTTTTTGTCACATTGGCTCTGTTTGACAGTCTCCCTATTGAGTTCTATGGCAAGCAGCTTCGAGATTTCAGTACCTATGGCTTCCACTAGATGTCAACAGTCTATATATAAAGCCTCAGAGAGATTGGAGGAAGCAGGAATAATAGGTACAGGAAATGGCCAGGGTAGCTCAGATTTCAACAAGTTTTCTTGTGCGCTAGTCTGGCTGTGCGCCCCACTTTATTTTACTTGTATAACGTTTAGGTGACCACGTTTAGGTGGCTAAGGATGCATTTTAACTAGTATTGGAGGTACTTCCCTCAAACAATCAAATGTTGTGCTTTCGCCGTAAAGCCTTTTTGAAATCTGACATCGCTGTGATATTGCCAAGAAGCAGAGCTTTTGATGACTATGCAACACTTGTATATTGATGAATGTTTAATAATTCAACTTTTGGATTTTGAATTTGGCGCCTTGCATTTCACCGGGTAGTGTCGGGAGTGGCGGCCCACCACTCCCTAAGTAGTTAACAGTATTTTGGTTACTACATGATTCCATATGTTTTATTTAATTGTTTTGATGTCTTCACTATTATTCTACAATGTAGAAAATAGTTCAAATAAAGAAAACCCCTTGAATGAGTAGTTGTGTACAAACTTTTGACTGGTACTATAAGTGAATTTGTCCAATACATTTGGTCCCCTAAAATGGGGGTACTATTTACAAAAAGTGCTGTAATTTCAAAATGCTTCCCCAGATACAGATTAAAATACCCTCAAGTAATAGCTGACAGTCTGCACTTTCACTTCATAGTCATTGTATAATTTCAAATCCAAAGTGCTGGAGTACAGAGCTAAAACAACAGAAAATGTATCACTGTCCCAATACTTTTGGAGCTCACTGTAGATAGAGGGTTCCACTTTTTTCATTGAGTGCATATATTTGAGAAACCTTTCAAACTCTGACCATTATTATGTCTTTCATAACTGTTTTGTCCCTTACTGACTATATAACACAGTTTTATTGTGGCATATATTTTCCAGAATGATTGAAGTTGAGAGCCGCTCACAGTGCTGAGATGGAAATATAATAGAAATCATCACCATTTTCCATCTCAATATAGATGAATAATCAAGAAGTTGACAGCTTATTTTGTATGCGTTTCCCTTGACAATCAGTTCATGTTTACAAGAAATCTGAATACGCTGTTGCTCTTGGCAACAGATCACATCCGGCGTTGCACTTGAGAATATGTTGAAATTACTTCAACCATCTTGGATTAATATTTAATTTGTGAGCAGATGCTTCAAAGGGGAAAAACAGATTAGACTGCGTACCCCTGGGAGGACTTTCAAAGGAATCCCATAATGTATCTGCTCCAACAGCGCGACCCCTTCTCCACTGATCTGGGATCAGAACCTCCCACTCTTACGGTGCTGGTATAATCTCCGGGGATCACAGCAGGGTTACTCTGGATCAGTGTGGTAGAGATAGGTAGAACTCTGTTGCTGGGTGAAACTCCCTATCCATGTTTTATGCTATGTTCTTCATCTCTTTCGTATTGCTTTTCTTGTGGTTATTTTCTCCAATGACCCAAGCAAAATTCCTATAGTCTGTACAGTATTTGTGTTCACTGCTTCCAAAAGTCCATAATCCACAAAGAATTTGGATCTGACGCTTGTAGGAGTGAGCAAACTGAGCAGACTGCAGTGGGTCTTGGGCCTTTTCATTCTTAGCTGTAGTCCGTATCGCTGTCAGTGACAGTAAGGTCTCCATTGTCTCAGAGAGTTTTGAAACTAAGTAAGTGACTGGATGATGGTGAGTAAGTGCGTTCAGGAGTGTAGTGTTGGAGTGGATGAGGCTCTTCTTCTATGGCTGTGGTTTTGCCTTAATCTGGCCTGATGTTTGTCTGTTCTTACTCTTCCCGGGAGAGCTCTCCTTAAATCAGACACACCATTGTGAAAATGATCCAAGGAAACCCAGGGAAAGGGAATAGACGGCCACATCTTCACTAATAGATACTGTGCCCTGCTCCATGCAAAATCTCACCTCGTGGAGTTGCAATGTTCATAAGAACGGTGAGGAATCAGCCCAGAACTACATGGGAGGATCTTGTCAATGATCTCAAGGCAGCTGGGACCATAGTCACCAAGAAAACAATTGGTAACACACTACGCCATGAAGGACTGAAATCCTGCAGCGCCCGCAAGGTCCCCCTGCTCAAGAAAGCACATATACATGCCCGTCTGAAGTTTGCCAATGAACATCTGAATGATTCAGAGGACAACTGGGTGAAAGTGTTGTGGTCAGATGAGACCAAAACATAGCTCTTTGGCATCAACTCAACTCGCCGTGTTTGGAGGAAGAGGAATGCTGCCTATGACCCTAAGAACAACATCCCCACCGTCAAACATGGAGGTGGAAACATTATGCTTTGGGGGTGTTTTTCTGCTAAGGGGACAGGACAACTTCACCGCATCAAAGGGACGATGGACGGGGACATGTACCGTCAAATCTTGGCTGAGAACCTCCTTCCCTCAGCCAGGGCATTGAAAATGGGTCGTGGATGGGTATTCCAGCATGACAATGACCCAAAACACATGGCCAAGGCAACAAAGGAGTGGCTCAAGAAGAAGCACATTAAGGTCCTGGAGTGGCCTAGCCAGTCTCCAGACCTTAATCCCATAGAAAATCTGTGGAGGGAGCTGAAGGTTTCGAGTTGCCAAACATCAGCCTCGAAACCTTAATGACTTGGAGAAGATCTGCAAAGAGGAGTGGGACAAAATCCCTCCTGAGATGTGTGCAAACCTGGAGGCCAACTACAAGAAACGTCTGACCTCTGTGATTGCCCACAAGGGTTTTTCCACCAAGTACTAAGTCATGTTTTGCAGAGGGGTCAAATACTTATTTCCCTCATTAAAATGCAAATCAATTTATAAAAAATTTCACATGCGTTTTTCTGGATTTTTTTGTTGTTATTCTGTCTCTCACTGTTCAAATAAACCTACGATTAAAATTATAGACTGATCATTTCTTTGTCAGTGGGCAAACGTACAAAATCAGCAGGGGATCAAATACTTTTTTTCCCTCACTGTATATATATTTTGAAATCCACTGAGATGTTGGCGAATACACAGGAGATGCAAACAATTCAAATAGAGCTATTAATACTGCATTACATGAATTTACTAGACATGAGGATTAATGACTCAAGGTCACACAAGGTACCTAGAATGAATACGCTTTGCCACTACCGGTGCATGACTATAAAATCTAAATCAATGCAGGACATCACAAAGTGACTGTTATAAAGACGTTGGGATGTTACCTTCATTGACAATAGAATATTGGTAACAATCTTACCCATAAACATCTGTATCATAAGGCATTCATAATTTATATTTTATTTCAACAATTCCCACAACGTCATATATAAATCTTGACATTAAAGCCTGTTGGGCTGCAATGATTTATTATTTTTCATTTTTTTTTTTATCTCTGGTACTTTTGTATACTTTTTAGCCAGTAGTCCTAAAAGTTGCGCTCACGAGCCAGAAGTGGTCCCTGAAAATTGTGTACTACGTCACATATGTGCAGATATGGGCACCACGTCATTGCTCTCTCTCTCTCTCTCTCTCGCTCTGCTGTGTGTGCATCTTGCTAGCTGTCACTCAAATGGCGAGGGGCTCAAGCTCATTGGCTGAAATGGCTAGGGGGCTGGCAACGTGGGGAAAATGTAGGGAAAATGGCGCTGCACACCTTCCAGAAAACAGTCGCTTTTAAACTAGGGATTCCGTGCCTAATTGAGGTAAAACAGCATAACTGCTCATAGATTATGCATGTATGAACTACACATTGACACATCCAGCCCAAAGCGGGAGGTTTAAAAACTACTTAGTAGTCGTTAAAGTTCCGGAGCATGTCTTTAATACAGTCCCTTTGATGCCTACATAAGCAGCTATTGGGAAAAATCCTCCTTTGAAGTTATTTCCCAAGTATTGGTCGTCTTAGAGATCCCTGGAGAATTCTCTTATTTTCGAGCGGGTCTGTTACAAGAAATCCATTTCTGTATGTAGATAAAAAAAAATTGGGTCGGTGTCTTTGAGCAAGTTGGTTAGATTTGGGTCAGCATGAAGTATAGATAAAGATTGACATACCGTGTGTAGCTAGCTATATGTATTTTACATTATTTTTTATTGCATACCTCTGCAGTTTATACTATGCAGAGGATGGGATTTCCCCATGGAGAGCAAAGTCAGAGAGGCTGACTTCAGTGAAACTCACTCCCTCTTTGCTCCCCCCCTCTCTCTCTCTCTCTCTTCCTCTCTCTCTCTGTCCCTGGAGGATGTGGCTCACTGAGATTTACATGTTTGAAATGGAGGTCTCAGAGTGTGTATGCTTTGTGATGCGTTCAGGCCAAGAAGCTCCTCTGTCTCATCTCAATTCTGCTCTCAAACACTCACTAGGCTTTGTGCTCACTAAGGTTTCTTTATAAGCATGTTGCAATGGCCTCACCACAAACTACTGCATTCCTTAGTAGTTACCCTCCAGTGTTTACTACTTTTGGATTGTGATATCACACCAGAGTATTACAAAATATTGCAGTATTAGTGGTAATTCCCTGATTTATCTAGCATAGTCTTTTTAAACGCATGTTCATACTAGTTCAGTATAGACATACTGTAAAAGCTGTATGCTTGAAAAGCCAAAAAAAACTTCAGTACTGCTTGATAAACTTGTCACACCATCAAATGTGTACTCCACTGCTTATCTAGAACTTTATTGTGAAAGTATTGACTAAGACGGTTCTCTACTGTGAGAGTAGAAAGATCTCCTCTTTATTAAAAAGCTTCACTGGTAGAAAAGCAACGTTCTCCAAAAACGTAGCTTCTCAATGTTTCTGAAGGTAGGATTTCTAAAATGTCCTCCCCTTCTCCTTTATGAGCAGGATTACTTGACAGATTCTAGCACTTAATTGCAAGTCACAATCCTGCTGTTTAACTGCCGGTTATTAAACACGTTGTTATCACTTCATTTATGCTGTCTTCTTCCTCTCCTCTAGTCCTAATCTTTGTCTTTTGAATGAAAATGCTTAAAAAACAATCACAGCGGTTCTAGCAAGCAGTGAAAGCAACAATTCCTCTGCTGTCTGTTGGTGATATTTTCTATGGCATGGCGTTCTGAGGTGCCAGAATTTCATCTTGTTGAGTGAACAGTGGATGTATGCTGCACGCGCTCCTGAGCTGAACGAGCAGCGGGCACCGGCCGATCGGACTGTTTGAAGGAATCCATTAAAACAGGACAGGCATCCCCTCCTGGGAGTGTATTGTTTCAACAACCTTCCACCATCATTCTTCCCTCTGACATAGAGAAATGAACGAGACAACAGCAAAAACAAAACTGAAACACGTTTTTCAAATGGCCTCTGTCGCTGGAAAGTTCGGATTTATTTAGAACCATTATCATTTATCAGTCAAATATGACCGTTGTATAATAAATGGAGTGTCAGTTTTCATGCTGAATATGGTTTGCAGGAACACTGGCTATGTGTGAGTGACATGGGAACATGAACAAGAGGGGAGAGGCGAACTGAACAACAGTAACCAACCACAGCAACAAAAAAAACAGATTTTCATTTATCTGACTTTCATTTATCTGCATGTCCAGCTCTTCTATTTAGGCTCACAATGAAGTGTTTCACCATTTTATTTTCAGGACAACCAGGGCTACAAGTAGAATACACAACAATTTGACATAAACAGTTGCATTCGTGGGTTTTATTGACAAATGTCCCCCCCAAAAAGGTCAGCCAAAGCTGTAAATATTTACAGAAAAGTACAGAAATAGATTTCTCAGTGGTAAATTAATATTCAACTAGTAAGTGACAACTGTGTGGAGTTTGGAGTTTGTGACAGCAACTATGTGAGCTTATGACAGAACTATAGACACTATGTTCTTGGATTTCCTATGATCTACAGTTGAAGTCGGAAGTTTACATACACTTAGGTTGGAGTTATTAAAACTCGTTTTTCAACCACTCCACATTTCTTGTTAACAAACTATAGTTTTGGCAAGTCAGTTAGGACATCTACTTTGTGCACGACACAAGTAAATTTTCCAACAATTGTTTACAGACAGATTATCTCACTTATAATTCACTGTATCCCACTTCCAGTGGGTCAGAAGTTTACATACACTATGTTGACTGTGCCTTTAAACAGCTTGGACAATTCCAGAAAATGATGCCATGGCTTTAGAAACTTCTTATAGGCTAATTGACATAATTTGAGTAAATTGGAGGTGTACCTGTGGATTTATTTCAAGGTCAGTGCCTCTTTGCTTGACATTATGGGAAAATCTAAAGAAATGTGCCAAGACCTCAGAACTTTTTTTTTAGGCCTCCACAAGTCTGGTTCATCCTTGGGAGCAATTTACAAATGCCTGAAGGTACCACGTTCATCTGTACTAACAATAGTATGCAAGTATAAACACCACGGGACCACGCAGCCGTCATACAGCTCAGGAAGGAGACGCGTTCTGTCTCCTAGAGATTAACGTACTTTGGTGCGAAAAGTGCAAATCAATCCCAGAACAACAGCAAAGGACCTTGTGGAGATGCTGGAGGAAACAGGTACAAAAGTATCTATATACACAGTAAAACGAGTCCTATATCGACATAACCTGAAAGGACTCTCAGCAAGGAAGAAGCCACTGCTCCAAAACCGCCATAAAAAGCCAGACTACGGTTTGCAACTGCACATGGGGACAAAGATCGTACTTTTTGGAGAAATGTCCTCTGGTCTGATGAAAAAAATGACCATCGTTATGTTTAGAGGAAAAAGGGTGAGGCTTGCAAGCCGAAGAACACCATCCCAACTGTGAAGCACGGGGGTGGCAGCATCATGATGTGGTGGTGCTTTGCTGCAGGAGGGACTGGTGCACTTCACAAAATAGATGGCATCATGAGAAAGGAAAATTATGTGGATATATTAAGTTAAAGCTTGGTCGTAAATGGGTCTTCCAAATGGACAATGACCCCAAGCATACTTCCAAAGTTGTGGCAAAATGGCTTAAGGACAACAAAGTCAAGGTATTGGAGTGGCCATCACAAATCCCGGATCTCAATCCTATTGAAAATGTGTGGGCAGAACTAAAAAAGCGTGTGCGAGCAAGGAGGCCTGCAAACCTGACTCAGTTACACCAGCTCTGTCAGGAGGAATGGGCCAAAATTCACCCAACTTATTGTGGGAAGCTTGTGGAAGGCTACCTGAAACGTTTGACCCAAGTTAAACAATTTAAAGGCAATGCTACCAAATACTAATTGAGTGTATGTAAACTTCTGACACGATGGGAATGTGATGAAAGAAATAAAAGCTGAAAAAAATCATTCTCTCTACTATTATTCTGACATTTCACATTCTTAAAATAAAGTGGTGATCATAACTGACCTAAGACAGGGACTTTTTACTAGGATTAAATGTCAGGAATTGTGAAAAACTGAGTTTAAATGTATTTGGCTAAGGTGTATGTAAACTTCCGACTTCAACTGTATGTATAAGAACCCCTTACCTTCTAACAACTCTTGTGTGGCTTGTGAGCATCACAGTGCAAAACATGTCTCAGCTTTTCATAGATAGCTTTTAATAGTTTGTTGCTCAAACCATTCAGACTCTACAGTCGATTTTGTAAAATGACCCGGCCCTGGGCCCCTTTGGGATCCTTCATTGTCTCACGAACACAATCGAGCTCACCCCGTTAATTATTATTTGTAATTTTTTTTTATCATTTAGCAGATATTCTTATCCAGAGCGATTTACAGGAGCAATTAGGGTTAAGTGTCTTGCTCAAGGGCACATTGACACATTTTTCACCTAGTCGGATCAGGGATTCAAACCTTTTGGTTACTTTCGGTTACCTTTCGGTTACTAATTCCAAATCGTGCCAGCACCACGGTAGGACTCATTGGGTAAATCCACTCACTGAAAAATATTTTGTGAAGGTGTTAGTCAGAAAATAATGTTTCTCTGAAAATAATGAGGCAGAGATTGCTTCCATCTGATAATTTGACATGACATTTCTATGAATGATGAATCCAACTGAGCCTACAAATCCCCTCCTTATGTTTTCTGCTTTACCTGGCGAGCAACAAGAGAACAGAAGAATACTTAACTGCTCAAGACAGGAAGGTTGAATAGCAAACACCCGGCCTCTCATTATTACATTTTGGCTCCAATTCTGTTTGACAGCTAAAAAACAAAGCATAAGCCATGTCTAGACATGATGACTAATTGTTCTACTGGTCCTTTTTAAAAATCGCCTTGTTATCTAGAATTTATGCCTTACAATTTCAATCTGTGAGAATAGGCAGCTTTTCATGCCACACCATACACAGCGCCTAATATGAAGGCCCTTTTGTATTTGAGCAAGGCAGCATTTTGATGTCTAGACAGCCATCCTTAGCTGACAAATCCACCTATTATTTGAATACACAAATCACTGCTCTGAGCTTTCAGTTTTGCATTTTAGAGAAGACTGTGCAAAATGTCTCGCACCAATGGAAATAATGACATCTGTTATGCTTCCTGTGGATACTGAAATAGCTCTTGTGTTTGTGATTATTGCTCTGTATTTTAGAACGGTGACGTGGCAAGTTCAAGCGGGGCCGTCTGCATCACAGAAAAGCTGCCGGAATTATGCCAGTCCAAATGCCTCAAACGCGCACACACACCTCCCCTCTCAAAGTACCAGACTCAAATCATATTAGGCTACGTCAGAGGAGACAGAGTGGGGCTGCTAGGGGCCCGAGGTCCTCCACTGACTATTTTAGCCCGGGCTGGCTGGGACCTTGTCTTTTGCCTGTCACTGGACTCTGGTCTTAGGCACTTTTATTGGTGCATTACTGTCAACCAGAAATATGTCAGTAATGGAGATATTCTACTCTGCCACAATAACCAGGAAACAGGGGACACTGGCCCCCATAACTGTCACTAGGAATATACAGTATATTCTATTCCTCCCAGATACACCATCACTGGGAGAGGGCAACACTTTCCAAACAGAGGTTTGAGTTTCACTCACAACAGCTATGTCGGAACAAAATGTATTTGACTCTAGCCCTATAAAATGACACCCTTGTTCAGATATAAAAACAAGTGTTAAAGAACACTTCCACCCGTCCAATACTGGGCCTGCTCATCAGATATGACTGTTTTACTGCTGAGCAGGAGGACCCTGGGCACAGTAGGCTAAATCAGAGCCTCCAAGGGGATATAAATGTGCCCGTCAGCCCCTTACAAACCTCCCATTTAATCCGAACGGACAAGCATGACTACCCAAGCCCCCTCTTCATTTACGAAGACAAGGACCACTGTCAGAGCAGGCGATGAGGTGATATCTCTCCTACAGAACCTCCAAAGGAGGAAGATAGAGAGACAGGAAAGAGAGAGAGGATATCATCTGAGGTGTTGATAACGACACCACGTGATGGAGTCAAGGCAGATCAATTTGTGGGTGTGGGAAAAAAACGATCACCTCCTTAAGTGTCCCCCATCAACCAGAGACATAAACCACGGTCCTTTCTCAGGACGATGATAATGTCATCATGAGCATTGCACTGTGTGCCCAGCCACCACGGAGTCCATCTGTGCCTGTCCGCTTTTTATACATTTCAATTCAAGGCTTTCTGAAGTGACATTATGAAGGTTTCCATCCAACCTTTTCATGCGGATGAATTACCTGACACATAAAAAAAAGTCACTACACTGCTGACGGAAACCGGAAATGTCATTTCAAATTCATAGATGTCGACAGACAATTGGCAAAATGTATTATGAGAGAAATTGCCGTGGAAACGCCTTTATTCGCAAATATTGCTAGAATAGCCATAATATCAGCAACAACAAAAATGTGGAGTCAGGCAATGATATGTTAAGTTGTAGGCCTACCTCCATGAGGTGGAAAAGCATGAGGAGTTTCTAGGCAGATTAAACAAGTTAAGATGAACTTCAGATGAAAGGACAGTTGCTTTGTGATCATGCTCATTTCCAATAGGCTAAATAGCGGGGGTAGGCTATTTTTTAATGCTGGTGACATGATGATCGGTTCTTGGCTGCCAGTTATCAAATAAAATGATCTTGCTCTTATCCATGTCTCATCATATAAGCTGTCCACTTTATCAACAAACTGTTGTGCAGAGAGCAGATTGAGCACATTTTTATTAATCACAACAGTTTTTGTGACAAAACCATCGGTAAAGTTGAAAATGTTTTTGTGCAGATTTTAGAGTATTTGCATTCAAATCTGTCACCAAATGGATGGAAACCTAGCTAATGACAGTTCAAGAACATGATGGGTTGATAAAAAGGTAAATGAGATAAATAGACACGGTATCATTGGCTACTGTTAACAATATTATTACTGTTAACCATAAACAGACATCTACCATGACTCAGGGTAATTCACTAGCTATGTGTGCTTGGATATAACCTCTGCTCTTGTATATTCTAAAGAGCAACACTGTAGGTCTATGAATGTGCTGAAAGGAGGCTGGGATGGAAGTGATAATTCCTCCCTCTCCGACTGTGTCTCATTCAGTGTGGGAAAGGCTGAAATTATTACCGACTTGCCTCGCTAGCTCTCTCTTTAATTACTGATATTGTGCAGATGCAAATTTTGGATGATGGAATGTGTAATTTAAATCAGATGAATTGCAAAGTTCTTCGACAGGATGCTTGTTAGTAAGATGAGGAATTCTCTTAAGGCGCTCTCTTTGTCTGGGTGGAAAATGTGTTGCAATCAATCCATAGTTTGGTGACAAGCCCTCTTGAAAGCCTTGGCAACTTTTTATTATATTCTTCTCCAGTATCTATTTACTGTGATATAGTATGTCTGGAAGGTGGGAATCATATTCTAATTGTAGTGGCTATGGTTATGAAAATTCGTAATCTACAAAAAACTCAGGTGTTAGGATCTGTAAAATCGTTGATAAGTTTGTTGCCCTCAGTAATGAGCACTCATCCACATGTACAGTGAGGGAAAAAAGTATTTGATCCCCTGCTGATTTTGTACGTTTGCCCACTGACAAAGAAATTATCAGTCTATCATTTTAATGGTAGGTTTATTTGAACAGTGAGAGACAGAATAACAACAAAAAAATCCAGAAAAATGCATGTGAAAAATTTTATAAATTGATTTGCATTTTAATGAGGGAAATAAGTATTTGACCCCCTCTCAATCAGAAAGATTTCTGGCTCCCAGGTGTCTTTTATACAGGTAACAAGCTGAGATTAGGAGCACACTCTTAAAGGGAGTGCTCCTAATCTCAGTTTGTTACCTGTATAAAAGACACCTTTCCACAGAAGCAATCAATCAATCAGATTCCAAACTCTCCACCATGGCCAAGGCCAAAGAGCTCTCCAAGGATGTCAGGGACAAGATTATAGACCTACACAAGGCTGGAATGGGCTACAAGACCATCGCCAAGCAGCTTGGTGAGAAGGTGACAACAGTTGGTGCGATTATTTGCAAATGGAAGAAACACAAAAGAACTGTCAATCTCCCTCGGCCTGGGGCTCCATGCAAGATCTCACCTCATGGAGTTGCAATGATCATGAGAACGGTGAGGAATCAGCCCAGAACTACACGGGAGGATCTTGTCAATGATCTCAAGGCAGCTGGGACCATAGTCACCAAGAAAACAATTGGTAACACACTACGCCGTGAAGGACTGAAATCCTGCAGCGCCCGCAAGGTCCCCCTGCTCAAGAAAGCACATATACATGCCCGTCTGAAGTTTGCCAATGAACATCTGAATGATTCAGAGGACATCTGGGTGAAAGTATTGTGGTCAGATGAGACCAAAATGGAGCTCTTTGGCATCAACTCAACTCGCCGTGTTTGGAGGAGGAGGAATGCTGCCTATGACCCGAAGAACACCATCCCCACCGTCAAACATGGAGGTGGAAACATTATGCTTCGGGGGTGTTTTTCTGCTAAGGGGACAGGACAACTTCACCGCATCAAAGGGGCGATGGACGGGGCCATGTACCATCAAATCTTGGGTGAGAACCTCCTTCCCTCAGCCAGGGCATTGAAAATGAGTCGTGGATGGGTATTCCAGCATGACAATGACCCAAAACACACGGCCAAGGCAACAAAGGAGTGGCTCAAGAAGGAGCACATTAAGGTCCTGGAGTGGCCTAGCCAGTCTCCAGACCTTAATCCCATAGAAAATCTGTGGAGGGAGCTGAAGGTTCGAGTTGCCAAATGTCAGCCTCGAAACCTTAATGACTTGGAGAAGAGGAGTGGGACAAAATCCCTCCTGAGATGTGTGCTAACCTGGTGGCCAACTACAAGAAACGTCTGACCTCTGTGATTGCCAACAAGGGTTTTTCCACCAAGTACTAAGTCATGTTTTGCAGAGGGGTCAAATACTTATTTCCCTCATTAAAATGCAAATCTTTTAATAAAAACTTTCACATGCATTTTTCTGGATTTTTTGTTGTTGTTATTCTGTCTCTCACTGTTCAAATAAACCTACCATTAAAATTATAGACTGATCATTTCTTTGTCAGTGGGCAAACGTACAAAATCAGCAGGGGATCAAATACTTTTTTCCCTCACTGTATATGGGGGTATTGAGGGCATACTGTGTGTGTGTGCATACAGGGTGTGCATGTGTGCGCGCTCTGTCGATTGATATGTGAGCTCATTGCCACTCTGATCACTGGTTGCTGAGGCTCCAGGGCCACATCATTAATTAGTGCTGGTATAATCTGTGCCCCATGCTGAACTTTGCAGGGATTTCAGGGCTAGTGCACCTGCCACCAAATTAATGTCAATGTATTTGGATGTAAATGAGCGTCTCCTATTTTTGTACTGCCCTCACAGACATCAGTGGCTCTACTGCTCATTTCACTGCCATTCAAGAAGTGAAGTTACACTGATTGCATAATCCCTGGCACAACTATTTTTGGTAACTACATAAGTAGAAACTGTATACAAAACATTGATTTAGCATCATCTGAATATGGTTAAGGTTATTGATTGGCACAAGTACAGACTTTGACCATGACAACACATTATTTTACAAGTCTACGTACTGCTAATGAATCCATCCAGCTAATGTAGCTTGACGGTAGCTCTCGATGTGAGGGCCACCCCTCCCCTTCTCCTCTCCTCTCCTCTGCTGGTCATGCCAGTGGGATCAATAGCAGCATGACGAATGTGAACTTTCCAGGGTTAATGAAACTGGAGGAATATTTCAAATGGTAATACGACAAAAGGGACAGGCTGCATTTACCATGCATGTCAGTGTCCCCACTGAATAATCAATCTCTCCATCTCCTCTTCTCTATTTCTTCCCTCACTCACTTTATCCTGACCGGGACACCTCTGCACACAACAGCATTGGACGTTTTAGTTATGTCATATTATTGTATTTAAATATTAGTTCAAATGCATTGCCTGCAGGATGGTGCTAGGGAGTGATTCCAGGACTTGCTTTTACAGGTGCATTGTTTGTTTTGTTTTTGTTCTGATCTGTTTTTGTTATCTCTTTTTTTAATCAGCAGATGAGATGCTGTTGGCCATCCATCGCTGGTGAAAAAAAAAAGAGGTCATGTTTATTGCATGGCTGAGCTCACCAGCCCATCTGATCTGATTACTCAGCCCATCTCGCTCACTGACCTTTCATCTCCTCTGTACAGGGAGAACTCCTGCGCCTCACCAGGCCAAACTCATTTACTCAAGCACTTTTATCACACTCTCTCTCTCAAACTGCCAAACTGCTCCGCTGCTCATATCCAAAGGTGAATATCAAGACAGCCAACAAGACGCCATGGGAAAGCTGCCTCGGTTAGTCACCATAGCTATTAATATCATTATTCGCTTTTCTTTAGCTTTATAGATTGCCTGGCTAAGAGCTACATTCAGACTTTAGTGAGTCTGCAAAGCCTTGTCATTATCAATCTAATCTCTTTGCATGACTTGCAGAGTGGACCACTTTCCCATGACTGGGAGCTTGCAGAGTGCACTCATACTCTGTGACATTATGATTAATATTTGACTGGAACTGTCCCTGGCCTCCTGTCTCCCCTTCCCCCTGAGGGGCCTGTATTGATCAATGAGGAGCACTAAGTTCAGCTTGTTTGATCTGCCCAGTCAAGGCTATACAATAGAGAACAGTTGCATCCCAATTCATCTGTCTCATCTATCTTTCACCCGATGTTGTTTGTCACGTCCCCAGCAAACCAGGCCGGTGACTATTATTACTGCCTTATTTCACCGTAATAAATCATTATGATCAGTAAGAAAAAGGTTTCTCTGTAATCACAATGCTTTTGTACCTGTTTAAGGGTATCACTATGCACAGTATACACAAACTGTATTCATGTCAAGAAATAAAGCACCTTATCACTGGCATCGCCAACCCTGGATAAAATATGTTTTAAGCATGTTAGAGTGGTACACTCAACAAATAATGTCACTTTAAGACCGACTGGTCTCTAAACCCCTGTAAAAAAGGATTGCCATTCAGCCCTGACCTTTAAAGGGAGCCATTGCTACCCTAAAGTTTAGCAGCAGCTGTTGACCGGGCGTGCTCTGCTCCAAACAACGTCTCTGGAGTTGTGACATTCAACAGCACAGAGCAGCTAACGCAGCTATGAACACTCTGACACTAGCCTGACATTTCCTCACACCAATACAAGCTGTCAGAAATAGCCCTCGTCTGCACACTAATGCCCATGGACAGCATTTGAACTCAAAACGCCTGAGCCGCAGGTGCATAATACTATGACAGAGAGTTAAACGCATGCATTGTGAAGAGTTATGCATTGTGAAGAGATATTAACTACCTGTAAGGCCTATGCTGCACGTTTTTGTCTGACATGCTGCTTTGTTGCTAGTACGGAGCATGGTCCAAAAACATGACTGTTATTGGTTAGCCATAATCATCTGTCATTCATTACAGCCTGCGCAACGTGAATCCCAATGAAGCACAGCTGAGACGAATACAACGCAACACGACTAAATCATGTTTCAATGCTGACCATCATGAGGGCTGAGGTGATGAGAGCACTTGTGTCAGAATGAGAGGATCCATCCATTATTTGCACAGCGGTCAGGCCCTTCTAATGATGTCTCCAGCTAGTGACCTTTCTCTCCGCGGGTGTCTGAGACGTGAGGAAGTGTCCCTGCTATCATGTTGCTGTGATGTATGGTGAGGAGCTGCTCTGACTGATTGCCCTTGACGCGAGTTACACAGTGCCTGTTAGTCAGGTACTGCCCCTTCATTTAACGGATGTATCCGAGTGACACTGGTACAATCCGGGCCTCTCTAGCATCTCTTACTCTGCAACTGCCAGCCTATTAATTACGACTGGTTTGTAGCTTGATTTCCTGTTTCATTGTTTTGGATGGATAAGTGCTACTTGAGTGTTGGTTGGAAACCTAATGTTTGCGGGCAGGAGAGTGAGAGTGTGCGCGCTGTTATCAGTGTGTTATCAGTGTCTCTGTATTGCAGTTCAGGTCTTTGCCATTTCTCATGTATTCTCTTTCAGGGCTCTTGGTCAGTATTCTAACAGGACACATGGACCAGTGCATGTTGTGTGTTCTTTGGAAAGATGTGCTTCAACTGCAGAAGTGGAAGCAGAAAACCATATATTTTGTATAAATAGAAAGCAAGAGACCAGAGTTTTGACTAATGAAATGAGTGTTCAATTAGTGTTAATCTTTATCACTCACCTTTCAGTTGAACATCACCAAACATGTCTTGTTGGAAGCTCTTCATTACTACACTTCTGCCTGTGTCACCAAGCCCTGACAGATACGACAGCCGAACAAGGAGGTGTGGAATCTGGAATCTTTTGTAAAGAGTTAAAGAATATGAGGGTTCTGGGGCAGTGTTATTTGTGTGAAAGGGGAGTCATAAGAGCAAGTTGGCCCGGGTGATTAATGCGCTATCGATCCACTCACCTCTCCTCTCAAAAGCGAGGAGTCTCCAAGCAATCTACAGGTACATTTACAGTTCTCCTCCACAAGGTCTCCCAAACGGTCAGAGTGCAACGGCTTGGATGCACACCGAATGAAAACATGCAAAGCTGATTTCTTTGCCAGCCAGGTGCCTCTGCACCTTTCTTATTCAGTCCTCCACTGACCTGGGACCAGTGAGTGGAATGAACACTTTGGGAGTGTGGCCGATGCAGCGATTACAACTGATAAGGCACAGAGGGAGTTTGTTCGGCCAGGTTATCATTTACAGTTTACTCATTGCCTTTGGTTCTCAAACCATTCTACTCTCATGGGCTCTATACAAATCTCTGTACAAATGCCTACAACTGCTTTTCAAACGACAACAAACAATAATGCGGATCAACAGTGATGAAGTCGAAGTGTGACTGTGGACTAACACAATTATGAAATGTTAGATCATGGAGGAATTAGATTAGATGTGGATAAAGGGATAGAGCATATATAGCCAACCACTTAGCCACTACGTTGGGGACAGCAAAGCCATTACAATCTTTAAAGACAAAGCAAAATGTTACCTCGTGAATATCTACCAATTCAGAACCTGCGCCCATGACAAAGAATCTTTCTTCAAGAGTTTTTTAAAGTCTCCTGATTGGTCTTCCTATTATCTAGTCCTTTCCATTCAATTCCTTCTTCCACCTCTATCCAACAAAGAGAACGGAATGTATTATTTTCTCTCCGTTCTATTCTCTCTCAGATGGGACAAACTGTCAATCTAGGGGTTGACGTAAACTGGGTTTAGGCAGAGGGACTATGAGAGTGTACCTCTTGCATTTTAATCAACACCAGCCCATTTAAAATTAAAGGGGAGGCAGCAATGGAATGGAGACTCAAGTTATGGAGTTTCTATCGCTGTTTAATGCACTTTTCGATCAATAAACAATTGCAAATTGTTATAGTCAGCAAAGAGGTGGTTGTAAAATACTAAGTTCAGATGGCATCCAATGACCTATACTATTCTGTGAGTTGGTTGCCCATCAATATGTCTGATGTAATGGTGTGAGGTATTGAGTTATTCCCAAACCACCCTGCTCCACACACATGCAAGGTGAACAGTATACTGCACCAACATAGGCATTAGTAACCACCGAAATGCTAGTCAAAATTAAAAATAAATAAGTAAATAATAATATTGTGAATCTACTAAGAAAAGGCTTGGCATGGTAGCGTCGCACAGCAGCTGAGGGTGTGTCTTAATTACCACAATCAGTGTAATGATAACTAATTAGCCAATTCAAATTAGTTCCTGTAATTTAAAGTCTATCATTGAGATAAACTATTAGATTCATCATTACTGTAAAGGTTGCTGTTGTCATTTCTAAAATGTAATCTAAGCGTCATCTCCAGCAGATGCAGCAGTGTTGGCCGATGAGATTTTTCACATAATTTAAATAAACAGCTCATTACACTGAAATTAATTGATTTAGCACAATGGAATTATGGGACGCACCAACAGGGGACAAAGGACACTGACAGACAATCAAACCTAGACTGAATGTTCAATTTTATTTAACACATGGAGATCAAAGATAAAGAAATAAAAGTCAAACTCATTTTAAACCTCACTTCAAGTGCTTATCGGGTAAACATTTTGTGGCACTGATTTCTATCACTTCTATCGACCTCTGCCCCACGTAGATGGTAAACAGTATATAATATTTAACAGTTGTGTTGGAGTTACCAAAGGCTTTAATGATCTCATTCATTATTCAGAGGTGTTCGTATCAGATGGTTCAGCTGAAAGAGAGAGATGGGCTGTTTACTAAGACTTGTAACAACAACACGCTGCCTCTCCACGGTCACCATCAAGCCTCTCAATGAGGAGATTGGACCCACAACATAGAACCGCTTGGCAAGCTACCCTGGCGGCACGTATACAGACCCTACACCTCCCATTACGGCTGGGAGCTTACGATCTGTAATGCATTGACGAGTAGAAGTAGAACTAAAAGGTGTGACCAAACAGTCATCATATTGTCTAGTGGAGGTATTAGTAGTAGCTGTATTGGATAGCAGAGGTCAGTAGGTTTACAGGTAAATATCATTACGCCCTTAAGGTTGGATTAATATAGATTTCAAGAAGATCCATGAAGATGTAAATAGACAAGACAGTACATCAAGCGAGAAGTTAATTACCATGTATTTCATAACATTATCGCAATCCGTTAAATAATATGTCACACATACATTATATGCCACTGTACATCTTTAAATATGGCGAAGTACTGACAGATTTTAGAGGTAAAAAAATATATACATTTACAGAGAGCATACACTATATCAAATGTTAATCCCGTCTTGAGAATCCTTGACCTTGCTATAACCAGTCCCAGTGCAGCCTGCTGAGTGGAGACTATTGTGTGTCTTAGCACTGCTAGCTGATTCTCTGGGAGATATTCTTCATGTCTGTCAGTACCATTGTTCTGTAACTGCGCTCCAGACCCTCCATGTACTCAAGGTAATTACTCACTCTGAAGCCTTGGATGGGTTCCTCCTGATGGGAATCAAGGGGAGAGAAGAGAACACAACAACTCTGGTTAGGCTTCTAGTCCAGTGCTTTATGGGCGCGTGCGTGCGTGTGTGTGGTAAGGAGGGTGGCATAGCAATATACAACCAATAACAACGTGGACTTAACAACCTGTAATAGTGCAGCCAGTATGTGGTATGGCCTAATTTCAAGGCCAAAATGCTAGGGACAAGATACCATTTAATTTGGTCATTTGAACTGTCAGCAACTTACTTTAAGGTATTCTAATTACTCTCCGAGTGATCTTTTATGGTGATTCCAAGTTCACAGACAATGTAAATGAAAAACACTCGGTGTGCAGTGCAAGTGTATTCTGTTTGCTACCTACAGAACACAGCACCCAAAGGGCAGGTTGGCATTTATTGTCATGAATCTTGCCCTGGAGGCAGCTATGCAGAGTGGTCACTAGCTACCGAACCTTAACCGTACTGCTAAGCCTAATCTGAATGCCTAACCCTAACCTTCAATTAAGATCAAAAAGATAATTTTATTTTCATGAACAACCCTGATCAAACAAGTGCAAAGCTAATTTCACATCCTTAAATTCACGCTTTAAATTATGTAGAGGTACAGGTACAAGGTCTTTGTGTTTGAGTACATTGCCAGACATAAGGTAGACCTGTTATTTACAGTATGTTCAGGAGTACATTCACTTAATCACCCTGTCAAAACATGAGTGCCGTCATGATAAATGTGAGATTAGCATGAAGAACATCCTACATCCTGTTTCTTTCTCTGTAGAGGATAACGTCAATCTTTGTATGAAAATCCATCAAAATGACCAATGCAATTTCCCTTAATCACTTATCACCCAGACAAGAGCTGTAAACACCGTCAAACATGTGGAAATAGTGAACAGATAAGAATTCATACAGCAAGAAGGAATACCAACTGTACTGCAGCCTTGATCTTATTGTTGAGAGAGAAGTAAGTAGGGGAAGAAGTGGACATGTTGGAAGGCAGTTTAGAAAATGTTTCGGAGCAGTTCTTTGAAAAAGCCAAGTTATGTTGACTGAAAACCTATGGCAGCATTGTGTAATGACAGGCATTTCCTTTCAAATTTTCACGAACAAAGAAAGGCTTCATTTTCAGTTTTTCATGGAACATCAGTCACTGACGATGCTTTTTCACTTTGTGTCTTCCACCGCATCAAGCTGCAGACTGACATCAAGAACAATTGTAACAAGTCATTTCCATTTCAATGTTTTATTTACACGAAATGTAGACTCAGAAGGTGTAGATATGTAAAAACCCAACAAACCCATCCAAAGTCCGGCTTAAACCCTTCTCCTATTATTCAAAGTGTGAACCTCAATGAGCATATACAAGATGGCATGTTTCAAACTTTCCAAGTTGAACCGAGGACAGTGAAGAGACTGCTTAAGTGTGTTTCTGTCAAGCTGTATATGCTACAAAAATGCATGCTACAATTCATCACAAGAATATCTCCAGATACAGCCATAACATGATCTTTTATTCAAACTACTGTCAGAGTCTGTTGATGGAGCGTGGACTCTGCTGTTATCTGCTGAAGACCGATTCACTAACCCCAGGTAGGCAAACAGACTCACCTTGAGGAAGACCTGCAGGTCCTGGGTCTGCGTGTGCTGCAGGATGTCCTGCTGCAGGTGTTTCAGCACAGCCACACACATGTACACCTGGTAGTCCGGCCCCATCACCACACAGGTGGACACGTAGTGGCAGATCTCAGGCCAGTCCAGGTAGTTCCAGAAACACTGGCCCAGCCACTGCACACACATCTGGAAAAACACCCACTCACACATTGAATAAATGATGTAAACCATAAAATGACATGGTTGAAGTGATGAAAATAAAGGATTATGCTTTTTATTTTATCTAATGACTTGGAGAAAATAGTATTAAGGCTTTGAGGCAGTAGCTTTGTGGAGCATGCAGAGTGGTTGTAAGTCTACCATGTGCTTTAATAACTGGGGTTACATGAAAGATAACTGGACAGTCTGAATAACCATAATAAACTGACTTAATACTCTACCTAGGATACTGAAGCAGCACACAGAGGACAATAGGTCAACTCAGCAAAAAAAGAAACGTCCCTTTTTCAGGACCCTGTCTTTCAAAGATAATTCTTAAAAATCCAAATAACTTCACAGATCTTCATTGTAAAGGGTTTAAACACTGTTTCCCATGCTTTCAGGTGCATGTTCATTAATTGTTTACATTGAACCATAAACAATTAACTTGTTAGGGAGTGGCAGCTGAGGGGTCGGTTTTGGAGAGCCTGGCGTGCCCAAAGTAAAATGCCTCCCATTCAGGCCCAGAAAATAGGATATGCAGATATTTGGTACCATTGGATAGGAAACCCTCTGAATTTTCCAAAACTGTTAACCATTTGTCTGTGAGTAAAACAGAACGCATATAGCAGGCGAAACCCCGAGGAATTTCTGTCCTGGAAAAAGTGATTTTGACACATTGCTCATTTGGGCACCCTCCCTCATGAAAATGACCATATAAGGGCATATGAATGCAGTACCCATCGCTTCCTTTAGATGTCAACAGTCTCGAGACAGTGTATTTTTTTCATTTTGGATGAATAAGACCAGAGAAGAAGAGCAAACAAGGAAGTCACTCTGTCATGTAAACAGTACCCAGCGCGCGCTCCCGACAAAGCGCACAGTGTCTTTTTTACTGTCGTTATCGATCAGTTTATATTCCGGTTGATTTATAATAGTAAATATACGTAAAAGTGTTCCTAAGGATACATTTAAAACTATGTTTGATTGTTCTTGGACAAGTTTATAGGTATAAGATGAACGAGTTTGCGTCACGTTTTAATGGAGTATTGGAAGCTGTCGTTTCTGATTATAACGCGCAAACCAAATGGAGGATTTATGGATAAAATACATTACTTTTTCTAACAAAAGAACCATGGATTGTCTTCGTTGGACACTTAGGATGACCTCAGCATAAGTTCTTCAACAGGTAATTGATTTGTTTTTGCTGTGAAATGTGTTATGTGTGTGCCATGATGGCTAATCGATACATGGCTATGGGAAAAATATGTGAGGTGCTACTCTCAAACAATCAAATGTGCTGCTTTCGCCGTAAAGCCTTTTTGAAATCTGACAACGCTGTGATATTGCCAAGAAACAGAGCTTTTGATGAGTATGGAACACTTGTATATTGGTGGATGTTTAATAATTCAACTTTTGGATTTTGAATTTGGCGCCTTACATTTTACCTGGTAGTGTCGGGAGCAGCCCGCTAGCGCCCCAGTGATCCCTGAGAAGTTAATGAACATGCACCTGTGGAACGGTCATTAAGATACTAACAGCTTACAGACGGTAGGCAATTAAGGTCACAGTTATGAAAACTTAGGACACTAAAGAGGCCTTTCTACTGACTCTGAAAAACACCAAAAGGAAGATGCCCAGGGTCCCTGCTCATGCGTGAACGTGCCTTAGGCATGCTGCAAGGAGGCATGAGGACTGCAGATGTGGCCATGGCAATAAATTGCAATGTCCATACTGTGAGACGCCTAAGACAGCGCTGGAGGGTCCGTCATGGTCTGGGGCGGTGTGTCACAGCATCATCGGACTGAGCTTGTTGTCACTGCAGGCAATCTCAACGCTGTGGGTTAGAGGGAAGACATCCTCCTCCCTCAAGTGGTACCCTTCCTGCAAGCTCATCCTGACATGACCCTTCAGCATGACAATGCCACCAGCCATACTGCTCATTCTGTGCGTGATTTCCTGCAAGACAGGAATGTCAGTGTTCTGCCATGGCCAGCAAAGAGCCCGGATCTCAATCCCATTGAGCACGCCTGGGATCTGTTGGATCGGAGGGTGAGGGCTAGGGCCATTCCCCCCAGAAATGTCCGGGAACTTGCAGGTGCCTTGGTGGAAGAGTGGGGTAACATCTCACAGCAAGAACTGGCAAATCTGGTGCAGTCCATGAGGAGGAGATACACTGCAGTACTTAATGCAGCTGGTGGCCACACCAGATACTGACTGTTACTTTTGATTTTGCCCCCTTTGTTCAAGGACACATTATTCAATTTCTGTGGAACTTGTATGTCTCAGTTGTTGAATCTTGTTATGTTCACAAAAATATTTAACACGTTAAGTTTGCTGAAAATAAACGCAGTTGACAGTGAGAGGACGTTTCTTTTTTTGCTGAGTTTATTTTCAATGCATAATGGATTACTATCAAGCTCACATAATGCACCAATAAAAACAATGACAAATCCTAATTGGCTTTCCTGTCAGAATCACCAGTACACTGGGCGCCCTTTACAGTTCTTTCTAACTGGGCCTCCAAGAGCATGTTGACAATGCATTGTCTCTTCAAGTTATTTTCAATGACAGTATTTTGAAGGGAAAGAAGGGAATTCAACTTGAACTATTCAGTCAGACAGAGCTAACTCAAGTCCCAGCCTGTTCTGCTAGGCCCTCCACCTCTGCCCACCAAATCCACACTGCAATTTACTCTGTATGTTTACGTTCTCTGAATATCTTTCCTAGCAACTCCAAAGGACGTGGCATAGCTGCAGCTGGAATTTTAACGAGGCACCCAGGAGCACAATAATATCTTGCAATTTCTGATGGAGGAATGAATCTGACCTTCATCCGATGGTCAGATTCATTATGTGACTCCTGATTTATCATGTTCTCAAAACTCAACTTATTAGGGTATATTTTCATTTACGGCAAAGCATATACTGGATTTATATATAGAGCTGTGATTGGGAAACTGGGAGGAAGTGCATTCAATAGTTTGCACCCAATGACTTTGACTTAAAAGCTATATTATAAACTTTTTTTTTTATTGTGAGAGACTCTTTGGCTTATAGTCTCTGTTGACACACATTACGTCTGAGATGACAGTCCGCCTGAGAAACTGAGCCGAAAGGAGTTGAGATCAAAAGCAAGATTTTCAAGGTGAACTTTTTGTTTGAGGATGAAAGTTTACGTCAAGGGAATCAACTGTGGCAAGCTGAACAACGGAGGGATTCTGCAGCCTCAGTTCTGAACTTTTATATGGAGAATAAGTACTACTGTCACCTTGAGGAAAAACGTATTATGCTATTTCATGAAAACTCATTTTCTATCCCATTGTAATGGTCATAAGCATGGTCAAAATAGTCCCTTAGGGTGTCCATTTCATTATACCATCCTGATGAGTGAAACATTTGGACAAGTGAAAGGACGGAGGGTGATATTATACCTGGGAGGGGGTAAAACCGGACATCCTGAAGGCAGAGAAGACTAGAGGCACTTCAGTCTTCAGCAGCATCTCTACATAGTGTGTTGTGCATGAGTAGACTGGATGGATGCTAGACTGAGCAATCTCCATGGGCAGGTGAACCTAAAAGGTGATGAGAAGTTCAGATTTACAAAGCATAAAACTAACTACAAAAGCCTAGCTCTATAGGTTAATAGCTAAACTTGCCAAATGTGAACGTCAAATGCCACACAAACAGACAGCAGACAGCTGATTGGTCTGATTTTCACTCCTCAATTTCCTCAAAACAGAATTGTCAGAGCCCAATGTTTTCGGAGAACACAGTGTGTGCGCGTGCGTGTATGTGTTTCTCTGGCTACACTGAGTAAATTTGCTACTATCACTTAATTACTTGTCCCTCTGTTCTTCTAGGTATTGACAGCATCGACCTCATAAAATTTACAGAGGATTGTGCCGCCACTGTTTAGTAATTCTCCCCTCATCTGCGACATGGTGTGCTTACTCCCATCTGCCTGCATACATCCTGATTTGCATGCACTGCTGTTCGGATGGCAGAGCCATGAAGATTTGTAATCAGTTGTACAAACGCTTCCACCATTTCCAAGACATATTCTTACTGCTGAAACGCTATTAACGGCTGAGTATTCAACGTCATCAGCAGCCAGAGATGGCTGTTTCCAAATGTAAGTGGGGACATTGATAATGACTATTCCAGCATAATCTTATCATATTCACCATTTCCATCAAGAAAACACGCAGTATTAAGAATCCCTAGTCTACACAGATACAAATGATAACATAACTCAAAACGTGTATGATTTGGCTTGTGGTGCATAAATTGGGTGAGAATATTTAGCATTAAAATGCAACTCTTATGGCCATACAAATGACAGTATTTCATAAGAATCCAATTGCAGCAGGATTCATTACACGCTCCCACCAAATGAAAGACGTGTTTATCTCCTTACATACTTTTAACCGTTCTCTTCCTTGATTACTTCCAAAGCTGCATGAAAATAGAAGGCAGGGAGAAACAGAGGGAGAGAGAGCAGAGGGAGAAAAGAGCTACGCTCTATCCGTCAGACTGGAGGCAACTTAGTATTCAGTCCCTTCCTGGAAGAACGAGGGGTGGGCTGCTGGACTCACCGATCCGTGGAGCCTTGCGGGCCAGAGGAAGGCTGATGTGAGCAGGGTGGAGAGGTGGAGGAGGAGGCGGAGGGTTCTCTCCATGTCTCCAGCCATGATGAGGAACACGGTGGAGGCGAACCAGTCATGGCCTGGGTAGGCTCCCTGCAGAGTGTCTGGTGGAGGGGAGTTAGGGAGAGGCTCTGACATCTGGGCCTGTCTGACTGGACATCACCATGGCCCCCCAGCAGAACAGCCAGATCAGGGGTAATGTCAGGGACACTATAAAAACCACAGCATCTTACCTAGAGCACCACAGGTCAGTCTCAGCAGGCAGGAGAGGGGTTAAAGATTTAGGGGCCCAAGGCTGGACGCAGTGGGCCTCCTCAATGTGATTGACAGACACAGACTGTAGGGGAGTGGACGATGATGATGATGATGATGATGATGATAAACATAGACGTATGAATCTAAATTTAAAACAGAGCATAGTCATGAGAGGCTCTTATCAGGGAATAAAGAGAGGAATCTCGGCAGAACTTCAAGTATCATTCAGTTGAGAAATATTTAAGTTTCTGAAAGCCCCTTGAGGGTTCATGCTGCATCCTTGAAAAAAGCAGGTGTAAAATATCTCTTCTTCCACTAAGAGAAAATAATAGATTCTGACTCTGGAATAGTCCGCGGAGGCTTAGTCGGTCCCATTGTGATTCGTATGGTTGTCGAACATAGCTGATAAGGATACAAAGCTCCGACGTGAGTTTGGCTCTCTGTTGAGATAGGAGCTCTTGGCAATGCTTCATCAAAAGACAGAGGTCCTGCTCAGAGTTATCCCTCAGTAAGTTCAGATATCTCCCATACCTACCAAACAAAAAGACACAAATTCCAACATTCAGGATTCTACTGTAGATCACACTTTGACTCATCTATTTAACAAATGATGTGGTGTCCAATCAGAATAATTAGAGTTAATAGGATATAATTAGCCTAAATGAGCCTGGTCTTAACGCTCATCTCTCATTAGCATATTGCCCAAAGAGTATGCAATATCTTATTTGAGTTAATATAACGTTTATCTATTGTTCTAGAATGTCTCTGCAATCCCGCTGATCACCATATAACTCTGTAACAATCGTTTTTTTTATTGGCCATTGAGTACCTACCCTCTCTGAGAAAATGGAACAAAGCTGGGAGGTTCAGACTTTGAGGATGCAGACGGCGTTACCTGAGAGAGGCCTGAATCCCCAGCTGGTCCACAGACGACAGGCTGCCGATCTTTATGCCGCTCTCCGACGCTATAAAACACGCAATAAAGGAACTGAAAATTACCAGGGGTTTACTCACTAGCGCTCCCCAGCCATCAATTAAAAAATTCAATTCAATGACTGTTGCAAAGCAAAGCGACTGTGGCTTTGGCAACGCTCGCTCATTTGGCGAAATGACTCAAACCCTAATCTCGCATCAAGTGATACACCGCAGAGATGATCAGACGAGCGTTCTGTATTCATCATAGAAACCGATGCTTTAATTGAGAAAAGGGCCTTGATGAGAGTGAAGTAAACCTGCAGCTCTGTGGAAACGACTCTTCCCTCCTTATTAATATCAGTGCCACTCCCTGATTGAAATGACTATCTAATGGAGATGAATGGCTTCTCTCTCCCGTCTGCCATTGTTTCTTCTTGATAGATGAGCCCCTGAGAAAGGCCTGGGAGTGAGGTGAAGGAACTCCAGCAAATGACTCTCCACCACATAATGGCAGCCCCTCGACATGAGCAAATCTGTGAGCCTGTTGTTAATGTCAATCACAAGCCATGACAGGAGAGGGAAAGAGAGATAAACCGCACAGGCTATGACAACTGCTCCCCTGATGGACCATTTGGTGAAAGGAATAACTTCACGGGGGAAAGGACAAAAGGGGAAAACAGGGCATGGGAGTGTGTGTGTGCATCTGAGGGGGAGATGGAGAGTGTGAGAGTGAAATGGTTTTCTTGACTTTTCAAGTTTCTTTAGACTTTTTCTACGATTCACCCTCCGTTGTGAGCTACAGCACAGCCCAAGAGTACAGCTCAGCTATAATGAGCATGTCTCGCACAAAGAGACTCCAGTGTTTGTGTGAGTTAAGCAAGCGAAGCGGAGAAAGAATACCTCAAATCAAAATCAAATGTAATTTGTCACATGCGCCAAATACAACAGGAGTAGATTTTACAGTGAAATGCTTACTTAACAGTGTAGCGTTAAAAAGTAAGACACATATTTGCTAAATAAAAAAGGAAATAGTAACACAATTAAAACAATAACGAGGCTACATACAAGGAGTACAAGTACCGAGTTAATGTGCAGGGGTACGAGGTAGTTGAGGTAATACAGTATGTACATGTGGGTAGGGTTAAAAGTGACTAGGCAATCAGGATATATCATAAACAGACTAGCAGCAGAGTGTGTGAAAGTGTCTATCTGTGAGTGTGTGTGTGTATGGCGTCAATATGCATGTGTGTATGTGTATTTTGTGTGTGTGAGAGTATGTAGTGTGAGTATGTGGGTATAGTTTAGTGAGTGTGCATAGAGCCAGTGCAAGGCAGTCAGTGCAAAACAATTAAGATAAATAAATAATAATAAAGGGATCAATGTAAATAGTCCTGGTAGCCATTTGATTAACTGTTCATCAGTCTTATGGCTAGAAGCTGTTCAGGTGCCTTTTGGTCACAGACTTGTCGTGCCCTCTTCACGATTGTGTTGTGGTGTTTGGACCATGATCGGTCCTTAGTGATGTGGACACTGAGGAACTTGAAGGTCTCGACCCGCTCTACTACAGCCCCGTCAACGTGAATTGGGGCGTATTCGGCATTCCCTTTCCTGTAGTCCACGATAAGCTCCTTTATCTTGCTGACGTAGAGGGAGAGGTTGTTGTCCTGGCACTACACTGCCAGGTCTCTGACCTCCTCCCTATAGGCTGTCTTATTGTCGTCTGTGATCAGGCCTACCACTGTCGCGTTGTCGGCAAACTTAATGATGGTGTTGGAGTCGTGCGCGGCCACGCAGTCATGGGTGAACAGGGAGTACAGGAGGGAACTGAGCACGCACTGATTGAGGGGCCCCTGTGTTGAGGGTCAGCGTGGCGGATGTGTTGTTGCCTACCCTAACCATCTGGTGGCGACCCGTCAGGAAGTCCAGGATCCAGTTGCAGAGGGAGGTGTTCAGTCCCAGGTTCCTTAGCTTAGTGATAAGCTTGGAGGGAACTACGGTGTTGAACGCTGAGCTGTAGTCAATGAGCAGCACTCTCACATAGGTGTTCCTTTTGTCCAGGTGGGGAAGGGCAGTGTGGAGTGCAATAGAGATTGCATCATCTGTGGATCTGTTGGGGCAGTATGCGAATTGGAGTGGGTCCTAGGATTTCTGAAATGATGGTGTTGATGTGAACCATGACCAGCCTTTCAAAGCATTTCATGGCTACAGATGTGAGTGCTATGAGGTGGTAGTCATTTAGACAGGTTACCTTGGCATTCTTAGGCACAAGGACTATGGTGGTTTGCTTGTAATACCTACATCAGGGCTGCCCAACCCTCATCCTGGAGATGTACTGTCCTGTAGGTTTTCAGTCCAACCCTCTTCCTGGAGATCTACTGTCCTGTAGGTTCAGTCCAACCCTAATTTAGCGTTTCTGATTCAGCTAGTTAAGGTCTTGTTGAGCTGCTAATTAGTAGAATCAGGTGTGATAATTTAGGGTTGGACTGAAAACCCACAGGACGGTAGATCTCCAGGAAGAGGGTTGGGCAGCCCTGATGTAGGGATTACAGACTGGGTCAGAGAGATGTTGAAAATGTTCTGGTAATCCCTCTGGGCCTGCGGCCTTGTGAATGTTAACATGTTTAAAGCACTTAAAGTACTCTCACATCAGCTATGGAGAGCGTGATCATACAGTCGTCAGGGGACAGCACGGTTCAGTGTTGCTTGCCTTGAAGCGAGCATAGACGGAATTTAGCTTGTCTGGTAGGCTCGCATCACTGGGCAGCTCTCGGCTGAGTTTCCCTTTGTAATCTGTAATAGTTTTCAAGCCCTGCCACATTCATGGTATTGGTCAGGACCAAAACACATAGAGGGCTCAATGAGAAACACTGACGCACCTCTGCATGTTACCAAGTCAACCATATCCTATTAGACATTTATTAACAGAATTCTACACAAACACATTAGGGAACACACCTAAGGGAAGGGGTCTCAAACGGTGATAAAGGTATATTAGCCTAGGTTTGAGGAAACACTAAAAATAAGCTCCAAGAAAACATGAAAATAAAGAGTTCAAATCATCACCAATGCTTTAGAAATGACATACCATCAATGACTGGTCTAAAGTTACTAGCAAGCTCCCATTAATAGATAATGGGCAGTGAGGTCTCATTGGACCCTGAAAACGTTGATGTGTGTTGATAGCATAATGAGGCTAAAAGAACCCCAAAGCACTGAGGATCCTTTGAGTTTCAAGGGAAAGTTAGTTAAATAACTAGTGATGAGATGGAGAGAATGTGCTCAACTGGCTTCACTGAACAGTAAATAACCTGCCTTTGGATTTCTGGACAAAGAGCCTGATGTCATGATGGAGCACTTTGTACGAGATAAATAATACATGGAAAATGATTATAACACTAGGGGAAAAAACTATATTTGAGTTGGATTTAAAATGTTCCATTCTATATGAGTGGCGGATGGATGCTGATTTGTCCTGACATTAGATGTCCACATACAGTTGTAGTCTGAAGTTTACACACACCTTAGCCAAATACATTTAAACTCAGTTTTTCACAATTTCTGACATTTAATCCTAGAAAAAAATCCCTTTCTTAGGTCAGTTAGGATCACCACTTTATTGTAAGAATGTGAAATGTCAGATAGTTGAGAGAATGATTTATTTCAGCTTTTATTTATTTCATCACATTCTCAGTGGGTCAGAGGTTTACATACACTCAATTAGTATTTGGTAGCATTGCCTTTATATTGTTTAACTTGGGTCAAACGTTTCGGGTAGCCTTCCACAAGCTTCCCACAATAAGTTGGGTGAATTTTGGCCCATTCCTCCTGACACAGCTGGTGTAACTGAGTCAGGTTTGTAGGCCTCCTTGCTCGCACACACTTTTTCAGTTCTGCCCACATATTTTCTATAGGATTGAGGTCAGGGCTTTGTGATGGCCACTCCAAAACCTTGACTTTGTTGTCCTTAAGCCATTTTGCCACAACTTTGGAAGTATGCTTGGGGTCATTGTCCATTTGGAAGACCAATTTGCGACAAAGCTTTAACTTCCTGACTGATGTCTTGAGATGTTGCTTCAATATATCCACATCATTTTCCTTCCTCATGATGCCATCTATTTTGTAAAGTGCACCAGTCCCTGCTGCAGCAAAGCACCCCCACAACATGATGCTGCCACCTCTGTGCTTCACGGTTGGGGTGGTGTTCTTCAGCTTGCAAGCCTCTCCCTTTTTCTTCCAAACATAACGATGGTCATTATGGCCAAACAGTTCTATTTTTGTTTCATCAGACCAGAGGACATTTCTCCAAAAAGTACGATCTTTGCAAACCGTAGTCTGGCTTTTTTATGGTGGTTTTGGAGCAGTGGCTTCTTCCTTGCTAAGCGGCCTTTCAGGTAATGTCGATATCAGACTTGTTTTACTGTGGATATAGATACGTTTGTACCTGTTTCCTCCAGTATCTTCACAAGGTCCTTTGCTGTTGTTCTGGGATTGATTTGCACTTTTCGCACCAAAGTACGTTCATCTCTAGGAGACAGAACGCATCTCCTTCCTGAGCGGTATGATGGCTGCGTGGTCCCATGGTGTTTATACTTCCGTACTATTGTTTGTACAGATGAACGTGGTACCTTCAGGCATTTGGAAATTGCTCCCAAGGATGAACAAGACTTGTGGAGGTCTACAATTTTTTTTCCTGAGGTCTTGGCTGATTTCTTTTGATTTTCCCATGATGTCAAGCAAAGAGGCACTGAGTTTGAAGGTAGGCCTTGAAATACATCGACAGATACACCTCCAATTGACTCAAACGATGTAATTTAGCCTATCAGAGGCTTCTAAAGCCATGACATCATTTTCTGGAATTTTTAAGCTGTTTAAAGGCACAGTCATCTTAGTGTATGTAAACATCTGACCCACTGGAAGTGAATTATAAGTGAAATAATCTGTCTGTAAACAATTGTTGGAAAAGTTACTTGTGTCATGCACAAAGTAGATATGCTAACAAACTTGCCAAAACTATAGTTTGTTAACAAGAAATTTGTGGAGTGGTTGAAAAATGAGTTTTAATGACTCCAACCTAAGTGTATGGAAACTTCCGACTTCAACTGTAGATGAGAGACTCATCACTAATTAAAACAGTTAATTATAGATAACAAAACGGTGAATGTGACACCGATGGCAGCGTTTTATCATTTGCTCTTTACTTTTGATTGATAAATGTGTCACCACTGGGAAAGCTTCAAGCCAAAATCCACAAAAATGCAAGATGAATCACTCACTCACTCACTAGGCCACACTGACCTATGTAGTCCGCAGATGGGAAGAAACGTTCTGACGGCAAAGCAGAAAGATGCAACACAGCCTTCTCCAGTAGATCAGCCAGGACTGGGGCGCATACAGGAAACACATAGTGGGTTTTAGGAACATCACAGATGCCTTTGAAAAGCCATCTCTCTTCAATGATACATCATACAAGTACAAATTGAGCTGCTTTTACTGTACACACAGCAGGGAAAATAGGAAGGTAATCAAGCATCTTGTTTATCTAATATATGAAGAAAGGAAGCTCTGTGTAGACAATTTTTATAATTTAAGCTACATCAAAGGCCCTCGTCCTGGGCGCTTCTTTGTCTGTAAATTAAAGAAATCATGAAGTCTCTTACTCTGCACTCGTCGATCCCTTCAAAAGCAATAATTCAAAATGGAACTTTTTTAGATTGACATTCAGAGGAAGCAAATTAACACACAATGAATCATGACGTGGTTAGACCACGTGGTCTAGAAAAGCGTATTGCCCTACACACAACATCATTGTATATCACCCACGATTCGCTGAGACAATGTTGGACTTGGTAGTCATGGCTTTGCAGTACTGTCTCCTGCAGGTATCCATCCAGCTCCCATCCTTCTCCGTGTTCTTGGTGGAGGCCAGGAAGGCACTTATCTCACAGTCTACAGACAAAACAAAAACACATTGCTCACTCCGACTACCAAATACATTTATTCACATTCTCATTAACTTCCTGGAGAGTCTATCGCCTCAATTATCAGAGATATATTTTCTTTTGTGACCCTGACCTTTTAAACAACATTGACATCGGTAGAGAGACATTTCTACTCTGAGCCAACCAGAGAGGATGAGTGGGGAGCTGAAAGGAAACCAACAAGTACAGTTGAAGTCGGAAGTTTACATACACTTAGGTTGGAGTCATTAAAACTCGTTTTTCAACCACTACACAAATTTCTTGTTAACAAACTATAGTTTTGGCAAGTCGGTTAGGACATCTACTTTGTGCATGACACAAGTACTTTTTCCAACAATTGTTTACAGACAGATTATTTCACTTATAATTCAAAAGTGCAAATCAATCCCAGAACAACAGCAAAGGACCTTGTGAAGATGCTGGAGGAAACAGGTAGAAAGGTATCTATATCCACAGTTAAATTAGTCCTATATAGACATAACCTGAAAGGCCGCTCAGCAAGGAAGAAGCCACTGCTCCAAAACCGCCATAAAAAAGCCAGACTAGTTTGCAACTGCACATGGGGACAAAGATCATATTTTTTGGAGAAATGTACTCTGGTCTGATGAAACAATAATAGAACTGTTTGGCCATAATGATCATCGTCATGTTTGGAGGAAAAAGGGGGATGCTTGCAAGCCGAAGAACACCATCCCAACCGTGAAGCAAAGGGGGTGGCAGCGTCATGTTGTGGGAGTGCTTTGCTGCAGGAGGGACTGGTGCACTTCACAAAATAGATGGCATCATGAAGAAGGAAAATTATGTGGATATATTGAAGCAACATCTCAAGACATCAGTCAAGAAGTTAAAGCTTGGTCGCAAATGGACAATGACCCCAAGCATACTTCCAAAGTTGTGGCAAAATGGCTTAAGGATAACAAAGTCAAGGTTTTGGAGTGGCCATCACAAAGCCCTGACCTCAATCTCATAGAAAATTTGTGGGCAGAACTGAAAAAGTGTGTGCGAGCAAGGAGGCCTACAAACCTGACTCAGTTACACCAGCTGTGTCAGGAGGAATGGGCCAAAATTCACCCAACTTATTGTGGGAAGTTTGTGGAAGGCTACCTGAAATGTTTAACCCAAGTTAAACAATTTATAGACGATGCTATCAAATAGTAATTGAGTGTATGTAAACTTCTGACCCACTGTGAATGTGATGAAATAAATAAAAGCTGAAATAAATCATTCTCTAACTAAATATAATTAAATCACAATGGATTTGTTTACACGAAGCGACTGCCTGTAGCTGGCTGCTGCTTTACTTTACTTAGCAAGCCCAACAACTAGCTAGCGAATCATCCTCACCATTTAGCTAACATTAGCCAGCCACCAAAACATGTATCTATGGGTTGCATGCGATTATGGAGAGTGAATTAAATTGTCTATTTGTCATCTTTCTAGCTAGTTATCTAGCGGTGGTCATCTGGCCAGTATCAACAAGGGCTTTCTACAACAATAGCAACATTAGCGCAGCTAGCTAGCTAACATTGGCTACCTAGACCATAAAGCAACACACACAGACATGCATTGCCAAACAACACTACTGCCACCTTCTGATTTGGAGTATATTAAGGCTGAGTGGCTGACGACTTCAAGGTCTTTGCTGTGTGAACACAAAAGAGATCAACTGCCGAAAGAGAGGAAGAGATGTAGCGAGACGGATAACTGGGTCCAAAACCTCTTCTACAGCAGGTGGCTTTTTTTCACACATCAAGAGAGGGTAAGAGGAGTGTTCCTCTTACCCTGTTTACCTCTGGGTGTCTTTGGGTGAATCAGTATGTAATACTTACCCTGTTTACCCTGGGTTGTCTTTGGGTGATTCAGTATGTAATATTTACCCTGTTTACCTCGGGGTGTCTTTGGGTGATTCAGTATGTAATATTTACCCTGTTTACACCGGGGTGTCTTTGTGTGAATCAGTATGTAATACTTACCCTGTTTACCCTGGGTTGTCTTTGGGTGATTCAGTATGTAATATTTACCCTGTTTACCTCGGGGTGTCTTTGGGTGATTCAGTATGTAATATTTACCCTGTTTACCTCGGGGTGTCTTTGGGAGATTCAGTATGTAATATTTACCCTGTTTACCCCGGGTTGTCTTTGGGTGATTCAGTATGTAATATTTACCCTGTTTACCCCGGGTTGTCTTTGGGTGAATCAGTATGTAATATTTACCCTGTTTACCCCGGGTTGTCTTTGGAAGATTCAGTATGTAATATTTACCCTGTTTACCCCGGGTTGTCTTTGGAAGATTCAGTGTGTAATGCTTACCCTGTTTACACCGGGTTGTCTTTGGAAGATTCAGTATATAATACTTGGGCAGAGGGTATGATGAAAACATTGGCCATGGATAAGGGTCAGTGCCTTAAAAAAGATAAATAATCATTATGTTAAAATATATGTGATCTCTCTGTTTACAAACTCCTACAAGCGTATGTATCTCATATTATTGACACACCTAATACAAATATGGTGTATTACTGATTGTCTGTATATGCTATGTAATAAGTAAAATCTTAGCTATTCCACGTGTAAAGATTTAGAATATAAATCACATATGAACCATTCTGGTTTACTTTTCAGATTCAGTCTACTCTAAATGTTAATGGAGTTTTGTTTGCTAATCCTTATCATCTTGTCTGTGCTATTTACATTCATTAAATACATGGTGCTATTGAAAGCATGTCTTTCCAGGTCACTAGTTTCTGTGTCACAGAAGCCACGGAATATCACAGAATCCCTGGAACAGGTTACCATGATGAACCTTATATATGCAGATGATAGCATTTAAGTGTAACACACAGTTCTGGAAAACCATTCCTTCAGTCATCAGGACATCCTCATCTTGATGTAAGGCCAAGGGGTGTGAGTAGAAAGGCACTGACCTTCTGGAGGGCCCTAAGGGGAAGTCTCCTCTCCGATGGTCCTCCAATCACACTCATACGCACCAGGATGTGGTTCCTCTCCACAGATAGACCATCAATGATGAAATCTCTGAGAGAGGAGGGAGAAAAGATGGGAGGAGAAATCTCCACTTCGCAAATAAAACTGACGTGCATACAGATATATTTATTTTGTGACCGGACAATATGGAGCATTTCAATTCATGAACAGTCGCAATATCGCAATATTGCCTTTGTTTACGCTTTATTTCCATGACAAGGCAAATTATCAATTTCTTATTTTGTTGTGATTAACCTCTAACGGTGGAACCAAAGCCTGCCTTAACATTATGAGGCACAGGGGGAAACCTTTTCAAGTACCCTTCACCGGACGATGGATCGGTGATGTTGTCCTTCTGACATTGCAGCAACATGTCGGAAATGTTGTACTGTGACTCCAGAAGAAGGAGGGAGTCTAGGTTGCAGCACATCACACTAAGTAATCTGAAAGTACAACAAAATACATAGATAAACACATTTTTACTTCTCAAGGACATAGAATTAAAGATCGTACAGACGTAATCGTTATAAAATGACTCAGCCACTTGATTTAGAGTGCTTGCTCTGAAAACCCATTGGGTCTAGCTACCTACTGCTTACACACCTACAACGGACAGCATGTTGTCTTTTTCCCAGGTCTTATAAAAGCTATAATTTGTTTCTGCTAGCCTGCCTTATTGCCTTGTATATTAACAGACTCCACAGAGGACCAAGCCAGAGTGCTTTGCATAATAGGGAGAAAGAATCCCTAACGGAATAGATTTCAACATTAACGCAGCAGTTGTGAGAGTAATAAATCATGAAAGCAGATGCAGGAGCGATGTGACGGAGACATTGTGTATCTTTGGAGAACATAGCTGCGGCATACAACAGGCAGGTGGAAGTGACCAGTAAAATATGACAACCTTGGGTTAAATTGTTAAGTGACAGAGATGTCCCTCTCTAATGGCTATAATGAAGGGATTTCCTACCTAGCAGTCAGTTCATATCAGCCTGGTCATTTTACAGTGACAGTGACACAAACCTACTGAACAGGATTTGGGCAGCAACACAACACACTGTACTGAAGCTGTACTCAACCAAAATGTTTCTTCCATTGCAGCCTGCTCTTTAACTGAAGCCTAACATAATCTTGGGACCCTTGGAGCAATTCTAGAAATAATTGTTTCAACACAGACACCAAACTGCAGGAATGCAAGTTCTTGTAAACAGGAAAAAAGATCCAGTCCTTGAGCAGAAATAATCCCACCAGTCAAATCATTAACTACAAGTGAAAGATTGTGTAGAATCCAGCCAGGAAGCAGTAAACATTATAAATGCTTGTTCTGCATTCAGGGAGTAAGGAGCTCCATCTTTGTTCCTATCATTACAGGCTCTGATAAGGAGTGCAGCGTGAGGGCAATTCATTATCATTATTTTAAGCATGAAAAATGGGAGCCAACGTGCTGCTGAGACACTTGTGAAATGAACACTGAATAAAACCGTTCAAGCAAATTACACAGCCACAGCGTTTTGTCAACAGGAAGCCTTCCTCTTCAAAAACAAGAGTCTCCTAATTGATCCATTTTGCATATTTCGTGGAGCTGAGTGGGGCCCTCCTAAGAGAATGTAGCTCAGGCTCTTTCATCTGCAGTTTCCGCTACGCTCCCTGAAACACCAACACTGACTTGCCCTCCTTCTGACTGGGGCGGCCATCGCTAAGGATTCACTTTGACTTCAAAACCAGTGTGTCCCTCTGGCAGAAAACAAGTACAGAACATTCAAAACAGCAGAGAGAAAATAGTCTAAAGTAGTGAGAAGTTCAGAGGCGATGTGTTAAAAAACAATAAGGTGTTCGTAAGAGAACAATCTAGAGACAGCCCTTTGAGTTGCTGTACACAGAGATGTGATCTGGTTAAGCAAGGAGAGGTGTGAGTTGTTGCTGTGATGGAGCATTCTTTCAAAGCAAGATGATTCATTTCTCTGATGCTGTCAACTGTCATCACGCCCTCAGTTTGATGGGCACCTTCAGTCATTCAGTTTGACGTCCACTAGAAGACAGAATGGCTTTGTGAGTTCTGAAGGCCGTCCGTTTCCCACCTCACCCTTCATTGTTCAGCATGCAGGTCAACATCTAACCTAAATCTACAGTTATCTTTCCAGATGTAGACGCTGTGTTAAGTTCCAAGGATAATTAGTGTGGAGAAACCCTAACAAGTGAGTGAGCTAACACCCAGTCAAGTCTGAGTAAGGCAGCTTGGAAGTGGAACAAAAAATACTTTCCTCATTTCCAAGAGCTACTTCCATGCCAGAGAAATACAGCCCCCCAGCACTGAGAAATGGTTACCAGGTGGTTCGTACTCACAGTGCTGTGCATTATTTATCCACTCTTCCTCCACTAGGAAACTGGTTTACTCACCCATAAACACACAGCAGCTGCTACATCTACATCTACACTGTGCTGTGCTGTCAGAGACGAGACATGTCTAGACTGTCCTATGGACACCGTACCCGTCACTCTGACTAGTCCTCCCTGTGATATCCTGCCAGCCACTCCAGCGACACACAGACGGCTGTGACAGTTGTTGGGTGAAATGAGGACGTGAGGAGGGACAGTGGCTCAGTAATGATGACCTCTCCCCAGAGAGATAGAGAGTGGAGCAGAGGTCATCCAGTGACAAGTCTATAACCACTAGAAGTGTGTAAAAGTGAAAGAACCAGCCAGCCGTGTTAACACTGAGGCAGCCTGGTGTTTGTTTGAAGTCGGTGTGGAATACATTGCCCTTTCCAATCCATATACATCACTAGGTTGATGGAAGATTCTTTTCCGGAGAGTTCACAAAATATGTGAGCAATATAAGCAAAACAAAATATTCACATCAAATGTTAAAAATGAAAAAATGACTTATCAAAAATAAGAATATCCTTTGTGGTAGCTTTAACAGTCGTGGAGTCTAATCAGTAGCAAATTATTTAGTGTTATATTAATTTGCTTTCTCTGTGTCTAAAATAGTGACTCAGTAAGACAGCCTTAATTCAACTAAGAAAACATACGAGTCAATTCTGAGAAAAGCTCTTTTTATACAGTGGAATTAATCAGGCAGTCAATGTCGCATAAAAATAGCATAAAGCAAAGAGTCAATCTCATCTTGATCAGGCTAATCAGGCCAATCAGATGGTAAACCACACAATGCATGCACTGCTGTGCCTTTGTTCTCACGCCCCCCATTCATTCTGAAAGAAAGATCGGAGAACAGTATTGATCTTACCTCAGACCAAACGTGTGAGATTGCTCGTAGTTGAACAGTGAATGAATTTTCACATCTGAGTTCACAGCAACCAGCCTATCAATCAAATCCTGTGGCAAAGAGGTACAACAGAGTGAAAATGCTGAAAAGATTGTGATGACGTGAAAGGTAGATAATTACATTTCTACCTACATCCTGATCGTGTGCAGTAGTTATCGATTAGGCTATGTCTGTAGAGGTACACACGTAGGACTATGTTACAATAGCCCCGTTTGCACACAACCAGTGTAAGTGTGGCCTCCTATGGCAAAACCTGGAACTGCAACCACATTTAAAAGTACTACCAGAGACAGAAGAGGAAGCGACACACCCCATTCCATCATGTTTTTTCTGGTTACATTACATTCAATGAACTAAGCAGACCAGACCCAGCTGCTATAGCATTGGTGTCTATGAGAGAACCACCCCGTTAAGCAGATCGGAACTGACCATTGTTTTCCAATGGTAAATGGCCCGACTGAACTCTCTTAATTTATCATTGTCTGCATAAATCTTATATTTCACATTTTCACATATCTGAAACAATACATTTTATTCATGGGTAGCATAATCTGAACAAACTGATGTTAAACCGTATCCAACATAGGAGCCAGATACAAGTGTATGTTAAGTCCAGCATTCTCCTGGTAGGGTGTGAGGGTCGGGACTGACTGTAATGGATGTGGGCATCTCCCTTAGGTTGTACTCAGCCTTGTTGGGCAGTGGCTGCTGTCCCAGGAGCTCCCACACTGCATGGGGGGAGGACAGCAGGTTGACCAAGGACAGGAAAGACTGGGGGGGAGGAGAGGTGGGGTCAAAACAGTCAGACATCATTTGGTTGTTCTGAAAAGCTAAGATCAAGATGAAATGAGTTTGGGTTCATGACAAGGTTGGGGTGCAGCAATTCTTTTTTTTGTTTCTTTCCTACATTCTATCTATTCATTTTTTTGCTGAAAAATGAACTAGGAACGTTGTAAGTCTAAAGATCTATACTGCATTTCAATAAAAAAGGATCAAAAGGATGACAATTACATTCACATGTGCTCTAGACAGTGTGTATTGCTGAGGCGTATCAGAGGACTGATGAAGACCAACTGTGAATACCTGAGTAGATTACTTCCTGTAGATTGGTGAATATAAAAGACCGTATTGAAATAAAACAAGAGCTAGGCTATTATCTGTTAGATATTTAGGGGATAAATGGCAGCAAAAAAAAAACTAAAAACATTATTGTCATTCTTGCAGGTCTTCTACTGTTCTGGTTCCTATCCTGTCTGAATATGGTATACACCTACCACTCAACCTTTAACCCACCCACCATAAATAGCTAACAGAACAGGGCCCACAGACATAACACCAATGTCAATCAGAGCACTGCTCACTGAAATAAGCCATCCATCCCGTTCATGAGCACTCTCTGTAGTAAATCTTCTCTCTGACCTGATGACCAAGAAAGGCTGACTGTGAATACCAAGGCTGAGTTGTCCTGCTGACTATCCTCAGGAGGCTGCATGAGGAAACCATGGACGTTGAAGCACACGGCACTGTAAAGATCTGAGCAAGAGAATTTACCTTCAGACAGCTCCTGTCAATGGGGTCCATGGGGGTGGACTTGGGGTGAACGACCCTCACATCCTCTCTCCCACACTCCAGGACCGACCATATCTCCACCACTAAGGCCTGCACAAAACCTGCCAGGACATACTGAGGGGTAACTCATGTGTTAACACTGTATAACAATATGCTCTGTTTTACTAGTAGTAATACCGTACCAGAACTGTGTAAAGCCACCACACCGGGGGCTGTTGCTGCTACCTGTGTTACCATCACACCGTAGCCAAACTTCTCACATCGGCTGACCTGGAGGAAAGTGTTTTCACAGATTTCAAAATAGCCCATGATTGCTATTAGCCAAAAGCTATTTACCATCTTGCATAATCAAAAAGTGTATGTGTGTGTGTCTTTGTGTGAAGAATATTTGTTTATTCTGAAAATGGGAACACATTAGTTAGGCCAGAGGCATTATTCTATCCTCTGGGTTATCGAAATGGCACTCAGGTGTATAAATACACTGTATTTATGTTAATTGATTTGATGTAAATCACTAGCTCAAACAATTGATCGAAAATAAAGCTGAAAGTAAAACAATAAGTGGAAAATGCAAGAAAGACCTACAGAGTTATTAAGCCTCAGATTCCAAGCACATTTTCACCAATATTGTGGATAAATCAAAGTAATGAGCATTAACTACGGATCGGAAATGCAAGATTTAAAACATTTATCAATGTAAATACAAAGTGATTTCATGCGTTAAGATTCTTAACTAATTACAAAACAATGGCGCAAATTAAAAATAGATTAGCTTAATTACAATCTGGAGCAAAATGTATGCAAAACAAGGAAGGTAATTAGGAAGTGCAAGTTAACAATTCTAGTCAATTAAAGCAGCAGGGAATTGTGCCCACGTTTGCAGTATATGATGTATACATTGGGCAGTAAGGCTACATAAAGAGACATTATACATCAAATTCAGTGTAGGGGTACCAGCATATGCACAGTTGACGTCAGAAGTTTACATACACTTAGGTTGGAGTCATTAACTTGTTTTTCAACCACTCCACAAATGTCTTGTTAACAAAACATAGTTTTGGCAAGTCAGTTAGGACATCTACTTTGTGCATGACACAAGTAATTTTTCCAACAATTGTTTACAGAGATTATTTAACTTATAATTCACTGTATCACAATTCCAGAGGGTCAGAAGTTTACATACACTAAGTTGACTGTGTCTTTAAACAGCTTGGAAAATTCCAGAAAATTATGTCATGGCTTTATAAGCTTCTGATAGGCTAATTGAAATCATTTGGAGGTGTCAATTGGAGGTGTACCAGTGGATGTATTTCAAGGCCTACCTTCAAACTCAGTGCCTCTTTGCTTGACATCACGGACAAATCAAAAGAAATCAGCCAAGGATATTGCAGACCTCCACAAGTCTGGTTCATCCTTGGGAGCAACTCCCAAACACTCAGCAAGGAAGAAGCCACTGCTCCAAAACCGCCATAAAAAAGCCAGACTACAGTTTGCAACTGCACATGGGGACAAAGATCGTACTTTTTTGAGAAATGTCCTCTGGTCTGATGAAACAAAAATAGAACTGTTTGGCCATAATGACCATCGTTATGTTTGGAGGAAAAAGGGGGAGGCTTGCAAGCCGAAGAACACCATCCCAACCGTGAAGCACAGGGGTGGCAGCATCATGTTGTGGGGGTGCATTTGCTGCAGGAGGGACTGGTGCACTTCACAAAATAGATGGCATCACGAGGAAGGAAAATGATGTGAATATATTGAAGCAATATCTCAAGACATCAGTCAGGAGGTTAAAGCTTGGTCGCAAATGGGTCTTCCAAATGGACAATGACCCCAAGCATACTTCCAAAGTTGTGGCAAAACGGCTTAAGGACAATAAAGTCAAGGTATTGGAGTGGCCATCACAAAGCCTTGACCTCAATCCTATAGAAAATGTGTATGCAGAACTGAAAAAGCGTGTGCGAGCAAGGAGGCCTACAAACCTGACTCATTTACACCAGCGGTATCAGGAGGAATGGGCCAAAATTCACCCAACTTATTGTGGGAAGCTTGTGGAAGGCTATCCGAAACATTCGACCCAAGTTAAAAATGTAAAGGCAATGCTACCAAATACTAATTGAGTGTATGTAAACTTCTGACCCACTGTGAATGTGATGAAAGAAATAAAAGCTGAAATAAATCATTCTCTCTACTATTATTCTGACATTTCACATTCTTAAAATAAAGTGGTGATCCTAACTGACCTAAGACAGGACATTTTAACTCGGATTAAATGTCAGGAATAGTGAAAAACTGAAAAACTAAATATATTTGGCTAAGGTGTATGTAAACTTTCGACTTCAACTGTATATATAGCTGGGCGTTATGAATACTAAGTAGGGTAGTGGACTCAATTTTGCCTATTCATCCCTACCATGGTGTTCTCTCCCCATACCTGTAGTTTCTTGGTAAACCTGGAGAACATGTAGGTGACACACTCATTGATGGCTCCAGTCTGCTGGAGGAGCAGCAGGCCTTTCGGTGTGGCAGCGAAGTTCAGCAGGTTGTCCAGCAAAGTCTCCTCCCAAACCACTCTGTGTGAACAGACAGCAGAAGGAAAGATTGATGGGAAGACTCATTATTTTCCATCTTATTTATCCTTCCTAACAACATGCTAGAGGGGTGACTGAAAATAAAATCACAACATAATTATAATAGACGCTGTTTGCCTGCAGGGGGAGACACAAAGAACACTTACACATTCTGCAGCTCCTGAGAGGATGTGCCGGGGATGGCTCCGGGAACCGGGGTGGGAACTCTTTCTGACAGGGAGCTTGTCTGTGATAGAGAGAAAAGAAACCTTCAGCTTGAGCCTTTGTTCTTCTCCCCTGAACCCGTACACTGAACTTCAATAATGAGGAGTTCAGCAGTCATGTTAGAGGCTCTGCATCTCATTCCTCCAGTCTTTCTACTTTCCTCCATAGCGGCACAGGGCTCACAGGGATTCATTATTAGCAGTGTAGTTCTCTGTCTCCTGTAGCTGCCTGCCTGATACGCAACACCCATCACAAAACAATGGCCTTAGACAATATGGTTTTGTTCAAACTTTCATGATATTTGGTTTGTGGAGGTGCTATTGTGAAGGCAAAGTTTTGTTCTGGGGTTTGTGAGGGTAGTTGCAAAGCTCTAATTGAGAATTGGTTAACACTAACAAGGCTGCCAGATGGAACACCAGGACGCGCTGTCAAAGCATGCACAGACCAGCTGGCAAGTGTCTTCACAGACATTTTCAATCTGTCCCAGTGTGTAATCCCAACATGTTTCAAGCTGTCCTTGTTCCCAAGAATTCCAAGGTAACCTGCCTTAATGACTATCGCCCCGTAGCACTCACATCTGTAATTATGAAGTTCTTTGAAAGGCTGGTCATGAGACACATCACCCCATCCACCCAGACACCCTGGACCCACTCCAAATAGCATACCGTCCAGCAGATCCACAGATGACACAATCTCAGTTGCACTTCACACTGCCCTCTCCCACCTGGACAAAAGGGGAAATAAGTATTTGCAAATGCTGTTCATAGACTACAGCTCAGCATTCAACATCATTGTCCATCACCAAGCTGGGGACCCTGGGACTGAACACCACCCTCTGTAACTGTTCGTGGTGTGCTGCCCCCAGGTGGTGAGGGTAGGCAACAACACCTCCGCCACGCTGACCCTCAACATGGGGGACCCTCAAGGGTGTTTGCTAATCCCCTCCTGTACACCCTGTTCACCCGCGACTGTGGCCACCCACGACTTCAACACCATCATCAAGTTTGCTGACGACACTCCGGTGGTAGGCCTGATCACCGACGATGATGAGACAGCCTACAGGGAGGGGTCAAAGACCTGGCAGTGTGTTACCATGACAACAACCTCTCCCTAACCATCAGTAAGACCAAGGAGCTGATCGTGGACTACAGGAGAAAGAGGGGAAAGCATGCCCCCATCCACATCGACAGGGCTGTAGTGGAGCTGGTTGAGAGTTCCTTGGCGCCCACATCACTAAGGACTTAACTTGGTCCACACACACCCGCAAAGTCATGAAGAGGGCATGACAGCGCCTCTTCCCCTTCAGGAGGCTGAAAAGATATGTCATGGGCCCAAGGATCCTCAAAAGGTTGCACGATGGAGAGCATCGCTTGGTATGGCAAATGCACTGCCCTCAACCGCAAAGCGCAACAGAGGGTGGTGCGGACAGCTGCCATCCAGGACATATCAGAGGAAGGCCGTAAAAATTGCCGAAGTCTTCAGCCACAGACTGTTCACTCTGCTAGAACGGTACTGGAGCATCAGCACCGCTTCTATCCCGAAGCCATAAGACTGCTAAATAGTTACCTAATGGTTAACTGGACTATCTGCACTGACCCTCTCTTGCACTGACTCTATGCGCACTCACAAGACTATAAACACACACACAACTACACTGATACACTCACAGAAAACCCACACACATACACTACATACGCACACACACGCTTACCTCCAACACACATACACACACGCATACGGACACAAGATCAACACACATTCACACACACTTTTATACTGAGGTTACTCTGTTGTTTACTTAACTCTTATTATTATCTATCCTGATGCCTAGTCACTTTACCCTGCCTTCATAGATAAAGTACAGTATCTACCTCATACCTTGTACCTCTCTCATTGATCTGGTAATTGTACTCCCTGTATATTGCTCCATTCTTGTGTATTTTCCTCCTCTTGTATTATTATTTAAAAACATTTTTTTTTTAACTCTGCATCATTGGAAGGGCTCGTAAGCAAGCATTTCGTAGTTAAGCCTACACCCGTTGTATTCGGGGCATGTGACAAATACAATTTTAGTAGATTTTTAAGACACCATGGATGCTGGAGTTTTGCAATCAACAAAATACATTCATCATAAAGTACAGTGAGGGAGTATTTGATCCCCTGCTGAATAATGCAACATGCAACAATTTCAAACATTTTACTGAGTTACAGTTCATATAAGAAAAACAGTAAATATAAAAAAATGTATTAGGCCCTAATCAATTGATTTCACATGACAAGGAATAAAGATATGTACAGTGAGGGAAAAAAGTATTTGATCCCCTGCTGATTTTGTACGTTTGCCACTGACAAAGAAAAATGATCAGTCTATAATTTTAATGGTAGGTTTATTTGAACAGTGAGAGACAGAATAACAACAAAAAAATCCTGAAAACGCATGTGAAAAACGTTATTAATTGATTTGCATTTTAATGAAGGAAATAAGTATTTGACCCCTCTGCAAAACATGACTTAGTACTTGGTGGCAAAACCCTTGTTGGCAATCACAGAGGTCAGACGTTTCTTGTAGTTGGCCACCAGGTTTGCACACATCTCAGGAGGGATTTTGTCCCACTCCTCTTTGCAGATCTTCTCCAAGTCATTAAGGTTTCGAGGCCGATGTTTGGCAACTCGAACCTTCAGCTCCCTCCACAGATTTTCTATGGGATTAAGGTCTGGAGACTGGCTAGGCCACTCCAGGACCTTAATGTGCTTCTTCTTGAGCCACTCCTTTGTTGCCTTGGCCGTGTGTTTTGGGTCAATACTGGAATACCCATCCACAACCCATTTTCAATGCCCTGGCTGAGGGAAGGAGGTTCTCACCCAAGATTTGACGACACATGACCTCGTCCATCGTCCCTTTGATGCGGTGAAGTTGTCCTGTCCCCTTAGCAGAAAAACACCCCCAAAGCATAATGTTTCCACCTCCATGTTTGACGGTGGGGATGGTGTTCTTGGGGTCATAGGCAGCATTCCTCCTCCTCCAAACACGACGAGTTGAGTTGATGCCAAAGAGCTCCATTTTGGTCTCATCTGACCACAACACTTTCACCCAGATGTCCTCTGAATCATTCAGATGTTCATTGGCAAACTTCAGACGGGCATGTATATGTGCTTTCTTGAGCAGGGGGACCTTGCGGGCGCTGCAGGATTTCAGTCCTTCACGGCGTAGTGTGTTACCAATTGTTTTCTTGGTGACTACGGTCCCAGCTGCCTTGAGATCATTGACAAGATACTTCCGTGTAGTTCTGGGCTGATTCCTCACCGTTCTCATGATCATTGCAACTCTACGAGGTGAGATCTTGCATGGAGCCCCAGGCCGAGGGAGATTGACAGTTCTTTTGTGTTTCTTCCATTTGCGAATAATCGCATCAACTGTTGTCACCTTCTCACCAAGCTGCTTGGCGATGGTCTTGTAGCCCATTCCAGCCTTGTGTAGGTCTACAATCCTGTCCCTTGGAGAGCTCTTTGGTCTTGGCCATGGTGGAGAGTTTGGAATCTGATTGATTGATTGCTTCTGTGGACAGGTGTCTTTTTACAGGTAACAAGCTGAGATTAGGAGCACTCCCTTTAAGAGTGTGCTCCTAATCTCAGCTCGTTACCTGTATAAAAGACACTTGGGAGCCAGAAAGCTTTCTGATTGAGAGGGGGTCAAATACGTATTTCCATCATTAAAATGCAAATCAATTTATAACATTTTTCACATGCGTTTTTTTTATTTATTTTTTATTCTGTCTCTCACTGTTCAAATGAACCTACCACTAAAATTATAGACTGATCATTTCTTTGTCAGTGGGCAAACTTACAAAATCAGCAGGGAATCAAATACTTTTTTCGCTCACTGTATGATTTTCAGTAACCTCCAGCATCCATGGTCATTTACTGACTCCGAATATTTTATAGGGCTGCAGGAATTTTTACTTTCTCACATTTGACTCAACAGGTAAGATTATTTTTCTGATGCCCCCCAACCAAGTACAATAGTTAATACTGTATTTCACATGTTATGTTTATGAGAACATTTTAGGAGGGTGGAGATTTGTATCGGAATGTGAGATAAGGATTACTTAGAATTCTTATTGATAAAGGCGTAGACAACTGCTCATAAAACCCAACAGCATATCATACATGCTAACCGGCAAATGAGTAATCAAACTAGTAAAACTACTGATAAACCTATCCTAAGACACTCCCAGTGTAAGATTTTGCTTATGTAACCTTATATATAAGTATACACTGAATGTACAAAACATTAGGAACAACTCCATAATATTGAGTTGCACCCCCCTTTTGCCCTCAGAACGGCCTCAATTCGTCGGGGTATGGACTCTACAAGGTGTCGAAAGCGTTCCACAGGGATGCTGGCCCATTTGGACTCCAATGCTTCCCAGTTGTGTCAAGTTGGCTGGATGTCCTTTGGGTGGTGGACCATTCTTGAAACACACGGGACACTGTTGAGCGTGAAAATCCCAGCAGCGTGGCAGTTCTTGACCCACTCAAACGTGTGCGCCAGGCACCTACTACCATAACCCATTCTAAGGCACTTAAATATTTAGTCTTGCCAATTCACCCTCTGAATGACACATACACAATCCACGTCTCAATTGTCAAGGCTTAAAAATCCTTCTTTAACCTGCCTTCTCCCCTTCATCTACAGTGATTGAAGTGGATTTAACAGGTGACATCGATAAGGGATCATATCTTTCACCTGAATTCACCTGGTCAGTCTGTCATGGAAAGAGCAGGTGTCCTTAATGTTTTGTACACTCAGTGTTTAATGGCTCAACACAAGTTGAGTCTCAGTGATGTTACGTCTCAGTGGAAGTACTTTTGTCCCAATACTTTTGGTCCCCTAAAACGGTGGGACTACAATGGTTCTTCCTTTAAATGTTTTGAGCTTATGCTGCGACCATTTGTGGTAGATGGTGGCAGATTGTGGTAGATGGTGGCAGATTGTGGTAAATTGCCTCATTCTGGCAACAATGGTTTACATTTAAATAACGTGCAATAGAATTCTGCGACACTGTGCTGCAGTACGCCACAACTTTTAAAGGAAGAACCACTGTATGTACAAAAAGTGCTGTAATTAAAGCTGACAGTCTGCACTTTAACCTCATAGTCATTGTATCATTTCAAATCCAAAGTGCTGGAGTACAGATAGATACGTATAGATTGCATTTGGATTACTGTTAAAGTGCTATTTGGGTTGTTAATTGGATTCATTCCATTATTAATTGATTTCTTGTTCTTTCTATTTTTTGTTCTTTAAATGCTCTTTAAATGTTATTGATTATTGGTGTACCTGTTTGACAATTTACTGCATTGTTAGGAGCTAGTAACATAAGCATTTCGCTGCACCCACTATAACATCTGCTAAACTGTGGACGCGACCAATAAACTTAGATTTGATTAGTATGATGGAAAATTGCTTCCTTTTCAGGAGAGTAAAAACATACCTTTTTCCAAGCTGCAGCGATGCACTCATGCAGGCCATAGGGCCTGAGCACCTGCAGTCCTTCACATGTGTTGTACATCTGCCGACACACAAAGATGAAGGCCCCACTCACGCCATAGGATGTCTCTGCATTCCGTGACAAGGGCAGCTCTTTAGCCAGGAGCCTTTGGGTGAACTGAACGATTACATGGGCAGCTGAAATACTAGACCACAAATAAAATAGCCTGATTAATTACATGAGCTGTCACTCATACTGGTATACCATTCAAATGTTTGATGTACAAGGATTAACAATCCAACATAAATTGTTGTGCTCTGTAAGTATACAAGAAAAAACGTCATACTTTTAAGTACCCTGTGTATAAAATACCCTGTGTATAAAATACATTTTTACTTACCCTTCACCCTCACCAGAAACAAGATTTCTTTCATATAAGAAAAGTGATAATCCTCGCTCAGTGGTGGCAATTCTTGCGAGAGTGTCTGCTACATGAATCAATGTAGTTTCTGGGGAGTTTAATTTAGCCTGTGACACAAAACACTTAATTGAAATGGCTTTGGACACATTGTGGAATTAATACAAAATAACACAGACAACTCATACAATGCAAATGTAATGAACTTACCACATACCATCAACACATTTCTACAATACTAATAAACATCATGTTGGTGATGTTGGTTCATTCATTTGTATATAGAACTGAACTGAAATATTGTATATATTATGTCCAAATAAACACTTGGAGTTACCCCAGCTTACACTGCATTACATATATTGAATAAATATATAACCATGAGAGCTGAGATATTGTATTATTTTAGTGTAGTTATTTAGTGATATTGCACCAAGTAACCTAAAATGCAACAGACGCTTTATGCTGACCTGCTTTATATTGATCTGCTTCATGCTGACCTGTTTTATGCTGACCTGCTTTATGCTGACCTGCTTTATACTGACTTGCTTCATGTTGACCTGTTTTATGCTGACCTGCTTTATACTGACCTGCTTTATGCTGACCTGTTTTATGCTGACCTGCTTTATACTGACCTGCTTTATGCTGACCTGCTTTATGCTGACCTGCTTTATGCTGACCTACTTTATACGGACCTGTTTTCTACGGACCTGTTTTATACGGACCTGTTTTATACGGACCTGTTTTATACTGACCTGCTTTATGCTGACATTGCTGACCTGCTTTATGCTGACCTGCTTTATACTGACCTGTTTTATACTGACCTGCTTTATGCTGACCTGCTTTTTGCTGACCTGCTTTATGCTGACATGCTTTATGCTGACATTGCTGACCTGCTTTATACTGACCTGCTTTATACTGACCTGTTTTATGCTGACCTGCTTAATGCTGACCTGCTTTATACTGACCTGCTTTATACTGACCTGCTTTATACAGACCTGCTTTATGCTGACCTGCTTTATGCTGACATTGCTGACCTGCTTTATACTGACCTGCTTTATGCTGACCTGCTTTATGCTGACCTGCTTTATGCTGACATTGCTGACCTGCTTTATGCTGACATTGCTGACCTGCTTTATACTGACCTGCTTTATATTGACCTGTTTTATACTGACTTGTTTTATGCTGACCTGCTTTATACTGACATTGCTGACCTGCTTTATACTGACCGGCTTTATACTGACCTGTTTTATACTGACCTGTTTTATACTGACCTGCTTTATACTAACCTGTTTTATACTGACCTGTTTTCCTTTGAGCAGGTTGATGATGGGTGCCAGCAGTGTCTCTATGACAGGGGTTTGGTAAAGGCACTCCACTGCACACTCTGTGCGGTCACCCAGGGTCCTCAGCAACTCCATTACAAGAGTGGTGGGAGAGAGAGTGTCTAGAAACAGAATTGCAAAGACACACATGCAGACATTCACATACACCCACCCACACAAACACACGGGTCAGCTCAGTTTAAGATTTTACGACACTGCAATGAAAATTCCTTAGTATCAGTAATCATTACTTGAACAAAGACCATGAAAGATATGTTTATTTTAAACTATAGTTTGTTGCTTTAGCTGTGGAGCACTGGCAATTGACATGCTGTTAGACAGGGAAGGTACATTACATCACCTGGTCAGTCTGTGTCATAGAAAAAGCAGTAAAAAAAAAAGCAGTAGTACACTCAGCGTATAATGGCTCAACACAAGTTGAGTCTCAGTGATGTTATGTCTCGTTACAGTGAGTATCACAGTGTCCGACAGACACAGGTCTGACAGACACAAAGTGGGTGTACTCTAGAACACACATATCAAGATAAAAGGCTGTCATAAAAACTAAGCCACATACTGAAGTATCTGAGTTGTTCTACCAATTAGGTGCCTTTGAGTAGTGTAACTTGGGCAAAAACAAACTTAGATTTCACGTAAGTCTTACATTCTGTCATAAAGAACTAAATAAAAAAAAAACACTGTTTCCCATCTCAAGAGGTTAAATAAAAAAATGACTAGGGTAAGTGCCTATAAAGTGCCAAATAAAGTAACAGCCATAAATCCCCTTAAGACAGGGGAATTGGAAGTTTGCTGTGGGCAACAGGGAGGGGCAATTGAAAGAAAGCTTCACAAAAATTGTTTTATTGTTAAAACCTTTCTAGCTTGTCTATCTATGGGTAGCAGTGTTGACATGTTATGTTTGACCCTCTCACTTTTCAACCACAAAATACCAGAACATGGCCAAAATAATCATAGAACCAGCTCAGCTGCTTTTACACTATGGTTTCAGTATTAGATGTTCAATGTTTATTTTAAAATATATATTTAAAAAGGAATAGTTTCACCACATTAAAACAAGAGTTCAGTTTACGTAACAGGGTTGACCTTAAAATGAGGGACAGGCAGACGTGAATGATGAAATAAATAATACTATTCAGAATTGACTTTGTCAAAGCAACAAAAGAACTATGGCCAAAAACATCTTCCTAGAAGTCACAAAGGGTACATCGAAGGACATTTCAAAATGCTGCAAATTTGGGACTTTTATAATGACTTCAGTCATTATAAAAATCGGATGTATTGAATTCTCCATGTGGTCTATATTAAAGGGCACTTCCATTAATATAATGTCCATTTAAAATGCAATATTTCTACTTAAAATATCAAAGGGATGCAAAAGGCACTCATGTCGTGCAACGACTCATCTGTTGTTGCACCTTCTTGGATAGTTAATTCATCATCTTAATGAGAGGGTGGGAAGCATGTGTAAAAGAAGGCTTGATAGTGAGTCAAGGGATGGGAGAGGCAACGTGAACCACACCTGCATGTGATGAGTCACTGTGAGGAGGCTTGGGGTGTTGGTACATGATGCTAATCAGAATGACAACCAAGTCTGTCAGACTGACTGGATCTGTAAGAAAATTACACGTATCAGACAGTTAGGGTGGCAACCTAGAGTAATACACCAGCTCTTCCCCCAGGATGGGGTCTACGTAACTTCTGTGAAATAACTGTCAAAAAAAAAAATTTTCCATTTAAAAAAGTATTCATACCTTTGCGTTTCCACACTGTGATGGGAAAGAGCTTTCTCCCATTAGTGTACATGAGAAGCCTTCCAAGCACACATAATGAGTGAACGAAATACACATATTCCAGCTCCTTTGTAGTGTAGAGAGTCCTTTGAGCAGTGCCTGGACAGAAACAAGAATATTTTTTGCGTTTTTTATTTTACCAGGTAAGTTGACTGAGAACACGTTCTCATTTACAGTAACAACCTGGGGAATAGTTACAAGGGAGAGGAGGGGGATGAATAAGCCAATTGTAAGCTGTGGATGATTAAGTGACCGTGATGGTATGAGGGACAGCTTGGGAATTTAGCCAGGACACCAGGGTTAACACCCCTACTCTTACAATAAGTGCCATGGGCTCCATCCGAAAGACAGCACCCTACACAGGGCAATGTCCCCAATCACTGCCCTGGGGCATTGGGATATTTTTTTAGACCTGAGGAAAGAGTGCCTCCTACTGGCCCTCCAACACCACTTCCAGCAACATCTGGTCTACCATCCAGGGACTGACCAGGACCAACCCTGCTTAGCTTCAGAAGCAAGGCAGCAGTGGGATGCAGGGTGGTATGTTGCTGGCTCAATTATGCTTCAACAGTGGGAACAAAAGAGATAACATGCTGTCTAAACTCCTGTCACCCACTTCCCTTGAAAAATAGTTTGCCCTAAGAATTTGCAAAAGGCAATCAGATTTCGACAGAAATATGGCTGAGACGCAAAGAAAGTTCAAGGAGAGGGGGTACAAAAAGAAAATTCAAAACAAAACGAGACATGACCTTTTTCCAGGTCAGTCTCGTAAAAAGAAGCATTCTTGCGTTCTAACCACCCGCTATTCAAAGTGCTCTGAACAAATTAAGGGAATCGTTCACAAGCATTGGCACATTCTAAAATCCGATGATAGTCTCAGTAATGTGTTTTCGGACCTTCCCTTGGTCGTATTCTCGCGGGGAAGAAATCTCAGAGACCAATTGGTAAACTCTGATTTACCACCCCAAGATATTCCTGAACAACGTCTATTTGCGCCCTACTGGATGGAAATTACAAGTGTAATGGCTGTGCTCAATGCAATGGCACTTATAAATGTAGATCCTTCAAACACCCCAAACAGGGAAACAGATCCCAATCAAAGGTGTTATTACGTGCTCCACTAAGGCAGTTATTTATCTTATAACTTGTCCTTGTGGTAAAAATTATGTGGGTAAAACAAAGCGTGAATTAAAAGTACGTATCTCGGAGCATCGTAGCACCAATAGGTGCAAAAACTTGACTTACCCAGTTGCGGACCATTTTTTGGAAGCAAACCACTCGATTTCGTCTCTGCGTTATATTGGCATTTAACATGTCACCCTCCCTAGGAGAGGGGGTGACCTCGACAATTTATTGTTAAAACGAGAGGCTGCCTGGATCTTTAATTTAAAGACCCTCGCTCAACATAGACTTTGATCTGAAACCATTCTTGTGATTGTGACTTTGCCATTGTGATTGTGTGTAGGCTTATGTAGCCTAAATCTAATCTATGATCGTTTGCTATCCATTAGTTTTTTGTATGTTCTTTGTATGCCATTTTAATATCTCAGAATTAACCAATGATATTAGGCCACACTTGGCCATGATTACAGACACCTGTGTGTGTCCTTTGACACTATATAAACGAGTCACCCCGCAGTGTTTGTGATTATACCCTGATGAAGAGCTCCTAGAGTGTGCGGCTCTTCTTTATTTTCAAGTCTAAACTCCTTCAACATTTATTCAGGTGAAACTCCATTAACTTCTTAGGGAGGAGCTCCCGAGGTGACGGTTTTGGAGAGTCTGGCGTGCCCAAAGTAAAATGCCTTCCACTCAGGCCCAGAAAATAGGATATGCACATAATTAGTACTATTGGATAGGAAACACTCTGAAGTTTCTAAGAGTGTTAAAATATTGTCTGTGAGTATAACAGAACGGATACAGAACGGAATTTCTGTCCTGGAAAAAGTGTATTTGACACATTGCCTCATTTTGAACCCCTCCCTATTGAAAATGACCATATAAGGGAGTAAGATTTCAGTACCTATTGCTTCCACTAGATGTCAACAGTCTCTAGACAGTGTTTTGATTATGTTTAGTTGCTCTGGATGGTAATAGAAGAATTGGGAAGTGGTCACCAGATGTAAACAGAAGAGGATGCACGTTCACGGGCTTGCGCGCGCTGTTTTTTTCCTTTCCTATCGCCCAGTTTATAATCCGGTTGAAATATTATACTAAATATACATAAAAGTGTTCCTAAGGATACATTATCAATGATGCTTGATTGTTCTTGGACAAGTGTATAGGTATAGGTTGAACGAGTTCTCTGCACGGTTCAATGGGCGAGTGGACGCTGTATTTTCTGATCATAATGCACCAACCAAACTGAGATTTATGGATATAATAAATTACTTTTTCTAACAAAAGAACCATGGATTTTCTTCGTTGGACACTTGGGAAGCCCTCAGCAGAAGTTCTTCAAAAGGTAAGGGATTTGTTTTTGCTGTGAAATGTGTTTTGTGTGAACCGCGATGGTTTATGAATTTATGCTAATGGAAAAAATTGGAGGTGCTACCCTCAAACAATCAAATGTAGTCCTTTCGCCGTAAAGCCTTTTTGAAATCTGACAACGCTGTGATATTGCCAAGAAGCAGAGCTTTTGATGACTATGCAACACTTGTATATTGATGAATGTTTAATAATTCAACTTTTGGATTTTTGAATTTGGCGCGCTAGCGCCCCACCACTCCCTAAGTAGTTAACGACGTGTAACAAATAGCATGCTGATGTAATTGCATATGAAGCAAATACAATTTCTTCACCAACCTATCTTTTAGCATATGCTGAAACAATAAAACACTACGGGCAGTGCTGATAATACAGGTTCAAACAAGGGACAAAAAGCCTTTTGCACAATCACTGACAACAGGGTCAGTTTATCTGTGTGTTCATCCAATGCAAGGTCAAGAACACAGCCTCACTCTACGGCAGAGCTGCCCCACAGAAGACAACATGAGGCACGCTCTGTTTTAAGGAGAACTATAAGGGAGAGAGGCATTAGGCATCTTTTTTATTATGCCTTCCATACTATACACGAGGCTGTAGGAAATATCAAAGGCAATGTATTCAGGAGAAACGGCATATGGGAGAGAAATAGTGGGCCATTCTTAGGTCTTAGTGGATATAGCATCAGGAGAGAAGAGAGAAGCTAGTCTGAATTAGAATACAGGCGTAGGAAAAGTTTTTTTCAAAAAGCCTAAGGGATGCTTAAATAATTTCTGCATTTCCATAACCCCAGTCTCCCTTACATAATTACCTCCTACATGGCTTACAATTAGTTGTTTAGCACATGGTGATGTCACGCCTACTCCCGCTCCCCCTCTCCAGCACTTGACGTCGCCGGTCTACTAACCACCAGTCCTGGCAACCACCATTACCCACATCCGCTCCCCATCATTATCCACACCGGCTCGCCATCATTACCCACACCTGCTCCCCATCATTATCCACACCTGCTCCCCGTCATTACCCACACCCGCTCCCCGTCATTACCCACACCCGCTCCCCGTCATTACCCACACACGCTCCCCATCATTACACACACCCGCTCCCCATAATTACACACACCCGCTCACCATCATTACCCACACCTGCACCCCATCACTACACACACCTCCTCCCCATCATTACCCACACTTGCTCTCGATCATTACCCACACCTGGACTTCATCATCACCTCGATTACCTTCCCTTTATTTAGCCTCAGTAATCAGGCAGAATTGGTTTGTTTTCACGTTCAGTACACTACTCCTGTTTTGTTCATCTGCCTAGTCTTATTATTAAACTCAGTTTCTGCACCTGTTTCTGACTCACTGAAAGTTCATCACAGGTGAGCTCTAGTCCACACAAGTCATTTTTTGTATCATGGACCAAATTATGAAAACATTTGACATGGTCATAGATAATCTGGGCTTCTCAAGACTCGGAAGACCAGACTTGAATATACTCTGGCTGATATTGTAGACATTTTGCTATTCTACTCCCTGAGCTTGGCCAGTCAGTGATTTCCTCCATCCCCACCATCCCTTACAGTATTTCACTATGCAGCTCCTCTGCTCTTCCCCAGACTACACAGTATACACAGTGGTCATCTCTTTCAATGCTTGGGAGCCCTCCTCGGCCCTGGCGATAGATAGATAGCAGCAGAGCCATCGGGCCTGGAGAGGAGGAGGACAGACTGTAAAACCACAGACAGAGGAAAACAAACCAGCGGCTGCCTGATAACTGCAGATACGGGCTGCCTCAACAAGACTTGACTTATTCAGCATCTAAAAACACCCCACACTCAGTGGGATAAGGAGGCGTGTGAACCAGGTGAATAGGGAGAGGTGGAGGCGAGCTGGGAGGGAGGGCCTGGCGCCTGCATTGAGTTCTCAAATGATGTACAGCAGGCGAAAAGCCACAGAAAAAGCTATTAGCCTCTACTGATTAAAATGTCCTGTGTAATAATTAGAAATGTTCTCCAACAACCAAATACAAAATAGGTCTACATGTTGATTATTGGTGTTGTGCTACAGTAGATCTTGGTTACAATATAACTTGAATAGAATGGAAAAAAATACCAGTGTAGATGAAAGTTAAATTTACCGATGTGCTGGTGCTCCATAGAGTGGATGACCTCAGCCATCTCATCTCTGTCTGGGTCACAGGAGTCATAATAATGAATGCACTGCTGAAGAGCTGCCACAATCTGGGATAGAACAGCGCTCATTACAATCATCAAAGGAATGTTGAAAACACTGAAAAAATACAACTGAAGACCTGTAAAGTAAATACATTGTTTGAGGGTAATACATTTTCCAGCACTCAACCTGCGAATAGAATATAACTAGATATATAGAAAGTGTAATGTCTTCAACATCCATCAACTATATACTGCAAGACAATAATGAAATGTAAGGCAAGGTTTTAATAGCTATAAAGGCATTCTAGACTTTAATCTTAATAAAACTGGAAACAAATTTATCACGAAGAAGGACAATCAGAGACAATCATCAGCTCGTCATCAACCTCGTTACCACCACCCTCGCTGTCACAGAACCATAAAGATGAGTCATCACTCACTCACCAGAGACTTGTACTTCCTCTCCAGGAGCCTAAAGACCACAGTCCTGCTGTAGTAACCATGCTGGAAGAGACAGGAATGACATCATATTCACTCAGCACTGACAATTGGTTTGACTACGTGTTTAGAGAAGGTTAATATTGTGCTCACCATCCACTTCTCAAACCAGGTGGCTTTGATATCCAGTAAGGCAATGAGGTGCATGGGCTTCAAGGCTTTCTCTGACCCTTGAGTCCCTAACCCGTGTTCAGGGTGTAAGGACAGGAGGGAGAAAGTACTCTCTATTATCTCCTCCATGTACCTAGTGACAGAAAGCAGATACTAAATCTAATTCTAGATTAAACTATTAATTTGGATCACTTAATAAAATAGAACAAACATCTCACTTCTCTGGGTGCCGAATCCAAAAGGTTGTTACTTCCTTCTGAAAATCATTCATTAATCGCATCTGTCAAAAAAAAAACATATATACTAATGACATCATATTCATATAGGTATAACTGCCATGAAAGTATGTCATTAGAGAGGGTGCATACTTGTTTTAGGAGACGGGTAATGTCCTGTCTGTTTACATCAATCCCCGCTGATCCAGTAGGGAGGCTCAGTTTATGGTTCAGGAAGTCAGACTCCAGACTTTTGGCTACTTATCAGAAGGCAAAATATGCATTATCCACATCAGACTTTCAATAAAAAAAAAACAATACATTTCAGAAACATATATGGGAAAAACAAATGAATTACCTAAACTGGTATAGATCTCCCTTGTTACATTCAGTGGAGAACAGGAGAATGTTTTTGCAAAAAAGCGCAGGACCTTATCCTGAGTAGAGAGTAAACAAAATAAGACTGAGAAATCTGAGGAGAGAAACAGACATCCTTTGGGAAATAGGACATACAGATGTGAATTGTTGCAATTTCACTGTGACAAATGTTAATCAGACCGAAAACAACTAAAGTTGTACACGTTCCCTAGGGGGTGAATTCCCATATCAGAGTATCCTTTTCTATTTAAGGACCTCATCTAAAGTTTCAAATGTCTACTCTAAGTACGCCTACAAGAAATACAGACAATGTGTAACTACAGTTGAAGTAGGAAGTTTACATACACCTTAGCCAAATAGTTTTTTACAATTCCTGACATTTAATCCTAGTAAAAATGCCCTGTCTTAGGTCAGTTAGGATCACCACTTTATTGTAAGAATGTGAAATGTCAGAATAATAGTAGAGCGATTTATTTCAGCTTTTATTTCTTTAATCCCATTTACAGTGGGTCAGAAGTTAACATACACTCAATTAGTATTTGGTAGCATTGCCTTTAAATTGTTTAACTTGGGTCAAACGTTTTGGGTAGCCTTCCACAAGCTTCCCACAATAAGTTGGGTGAATTTTGGCCCATTCCTCCTGACAGAGCTGGTGTAACTGAGTCAGGTTTGTAGGCCTCCTTGCTCGCACACACTTTTTCAGTTCTACCCACAAATGTTCTGTAGGATTGAGGTCAGGGCTTTGTGATGGCCACTCCAATACCTTGACTTTGTTGTCCTTAAGCCCTTTTGCCACAACTTTGGATGTATGCTTGGGGTAATTGTCCATTTTAAAGACCCATTTGCGACCAAGCTTTAACTTCCTGACTGATGTCTTGAGATGTTGCTTCAATATAGCCACATAATTTTCCTTCCTCATGATGCCATCTATTTTGTGAAGTGCACCAGTCCCTCCTGCAGCAAAGCACCCCCACAACATGATGCTGCCACCCCCCGTGCTTCACGGTTGGGATGTTCTTCGGCTTGCAAGCCTCCCCCTTTATCCTCCAAACATAACGATGGTCACTATGGCCAAACAGTACATTCATCTCTAGGAGACAGAACACATCTGCTTCCTGAGCGGTATGACGGCTGCGTGGTCCCATGGTGTTTATACTTGCGTACAGATGAACGCGCTACCTTCAGGCGTTTGGAAATTGCTCCCAAGGATGAACCAGACTTGTGGAGGTCTACAATTATTTTCTGAGGTCTTGGCTGATTTCTTTTGATTTTCCCATGATGTCAAGCAAAGAGGCACTGAGTTTGAAGGTAGGCCTTGAAATACATCCACAGGTACACCTCTAATTGACTCAAATGATGTCAATTAGCCTATCAGAAGCTTCTAAAGCCATGACATCATTTTCTGGAATTTTCCAAGCTGTTTAAAAGACACAGTCAACTTAGTGTGTGTAAACTTCTGACCCACTGGCATTGTGATACAGTGAATTATAAGTGAAATAATCTGTCTGTAAACAATTGGTGGAAAAATTACTTGTGTCATGCACAAAGTAGATTCCAAAACTACAGTTTGTTAACAAGAAATTTGTGGAGTGGTTGAAAAACGAGTTTTAATGACTCCAACCTAAGTGTATGTAAACTTCCAACTTCAACTGTATATGTGAAGATGGCCTACTTTACTTTGAGTTAATATATTAGAAATCATCAGTTGCCAAACTAAGCTGGCCAGCTCTTTACCTTTAACATTTTGTCCTTTGTTGGCTCTTTAATAGGACTTTCAAAATGTCATAAGACAGACATCCGTCTGAGAACATGTTATCTGCACTCATAGGAGCCAACTTTTCTGTGAGCATTATTCAGTGACTTACACTGAGGTCAGGGTCTGGGTCAGCCAAGGCAGCAGAGAGGTTCATGCGCAGACCACTCCAACTCTCACAGCTTAGCACATCCGAGGGCGGGGCACAGCACAGAGCCTGCAGTGCCTCCCAGCGCACCTGCACAACACATCACTTTCACTCTCAGGGACCACACAACATTAGCTCCAATCAATTAAATCTCTGCCACTAGTAATAACCTAGCAAATTACACAGGATAGAAATCATATTGAAATCCTTTTACCTCTTTAGGTCTACTAGGGTCAAGCTTTTCAGCAAGAACTTGCAGCTGTTCTTGTTTGATAAATGCATAACTCTGTATGGAAACATGGAAGCATTTGCAACTGTAGTTAATGTGTAATTACGGTACATTCACTTTTTTGAGCTCGGTAAGCTATAATTAGATAGCATAAATTACACTGATTACAAACGCAACTCAGAGGCAACACAAACAAATGTAGCCTATAATGTAATGATTTACAAGTTTAATAGTATTACTTATCCAAAATAAATATGTTAATAAAGTATAATGATACTGCTCTGATAGTCTTTAAAAAGCCATTCAGTGGATAGTTGGGTGGATCCTCACTTTGTCCCAGCCTAGATTAAACCCCCTATAAATCAATATGAACTCTGCCAGCACAAACAAAAACACATCATGCGTTTATATAGCAATGCTGAGTAGGAGACCACAGAGTAGCAGACCAAATTCAATTAGGGCATCAAGAGTGACTTGTAGGCTATTTATTTTACATGCTATTACCTGATTGAAGGATGAATCACTGTCGGAGCAGTTGTCTGTGTAATGGCTGTTTGACTGCTGATGTTGGCCCTCCCTGTGCATCTCCTCCTTTCTCAGTTGGTCCTCTTCAAATTTATTAATCAATGATTCAACGACTACCATCATTGTGTTCTTCAATGTCTGCATCATTTGCTTGTATCTACAAATGAGAAAGTTAATGTGATGGGTGAATGCAATGCCAGATCTAGTCTACACTCCTGCTTCAAGACTGTATTCATTGTGAAGCATACAAGCACATACAGACTCCCCCTGTAAGCAGTGGAATATTCTGTGAAATAAGTGGCGAGTCATGTTAGTCATCTTGTCTTCACTGGGAATGCTTTATGGACACTGGAGAGAGACACCATACATACTCTCCAGATTCTCTAGTCTTCCTTGTAACAGCATGGACCAAGGTGTCCTGAACAGACCCAACAGCATATCCCTCTCCTCGGGCACAGCTCTCTGTCTCCTCCTCGATGACTGCTCCCAGAGAGCTTTCCACATACTGCCGCAGGTACTTAACAAATTCATAACTAAAAAAAGAGATCAATAATAAACAAGAATTAAATTAAAATTGACACAAATTACTACAGACTTGAGGGTAACAATTGAGAAAGCAATTCATTTCTGAATACTTATGGAAGTTCTTGTCTGTCTCCTCCAGATGAAGCAAGATTTCCTCTGCACATTCAATGGATGGTGCACCAGAGATTCTGTCTTTGATGCTTTTTAGAAGTTGCCTCAACAGAGACTGAAGTTCAGCCTCAGCCTCAGCTGAGAACTGAGACATGGTCTTGGTGTGGATTCACTCTTCTCTGCAGAAATACAGTATCTGCAGAATTCAGATTAGAATGTGTCAACTTAGTAATGCAGCAAGCTACTACAGTGCTTCTCCAATGCGATAACTAGCTAGTTAGACACGCGATGTAATTGTATTAAAACCTGTACACGCATTGTCTTGCTGTGTAGCTAGTTGATGTTGTGTTTGTTGACATCTCTGCAATGAGGGCGCTAACATAGTTTGCTAACGACGGTAGCTAACGTTAGCTTGCTAGCAACGAAGAAAATGAGATAAAGTACTTAGCATGACCTAACTTCGTTCAACATTTCCCCAAACCATTGCAAATGTATCGCATTGTAATACACGGTGTAAGACTTACTAGCTACATATGGTACCGCTTATTTCGTCGATATAGCTAGCTAACGTTAGCTAGTTGAATAGTTCGTAAACATTTCGAACCTGCTGCAGCTTGGCTCGACCACTGTCTCTATGGAAACAGGTAGCTGGCTCACACTCGTGCATTGTGGGATATTCAAAGCAGATGAAGGTCACAGGCAAAGGCGATGCTGAGAAAAGGGTTGCAAACAAACACCAATGGTGGAGGATGTTTTAAGGATGTTTGAATATTTATAAAGTTAATATTGACAATTATGATATGCAATACATTACAGCTACTACTTTTAGAAGGTTTTCAGACGTTATGCTTGTTACTGTTTCTTTAAATCCCGTTCCTGTGTTAGGTGTCACATGGGCCCCATGTTTACAATCCCTTCCGGGAAAGGAGCGTCTGTCAAAAGCCAAACTAGCTCAAGATTGCACCTGTCAGAACTGCTATTTATCTAGATGGCATAATACCATACAAAATTTAACTAAGTATCAAGTAAAGTATATAATCAGAAAAGCGTTAGCTAGCTTATTGAAGTACATAAGTAGTACAGATTGGCTAGGTTTGGAAACCATTGTTAGTAGTTTTTTTTTAGTTTAGCTAGCTAAATACCAACCCGTGACTGCTATGGCTGCTGTTGACAGTTTTGAGCTTTTGTACAGAGAAATTGCTCGGTCATGCAATTCATGTGTGGAAACCCTAGCCGTTGTTGGTGCTCTTTATACAGCCAGCAAAGCTGTCATCCTCGTGCGGGACTGCTATAGCTTTGTCAGGGTGCATTTCCTTCCTCGACTGATGCCAAGCACGAGCCTTGGCCACCGTTTTGGTGAATGGGCTGTCATTTATGGTAAGGTAAATGCAATAGAATAGACAGCGAATAATTCCACAGTTCACATAAAGGTTTTTTTGTAATGGTTCTTTCCATGTCTTCTATGCACATGTATTGCAGGTGCTTCAGAGGCCATAGGGAAAGCCTATGCAGAGGAGCTTGCCAGACACGGCATCTGCATCATCCTGATAAGCCAAGAGGGTGCCAGTGTCAGTGACACAGCCAAGACCATATCTGAGACTCACAGAGTGGATACAATGGTGCTTGTGGCAGACTTCAGTCAGGGCCACGCAGCTTGCAAGCCTGTCAAAGACGCCTTGCGGGACAAAGATATAGGCTTTCTAGTTAACTGTGTGGATGACTCCCTTCGCAACTCGCCAAACTTTACTGGCCTGTCTGAAGACCTGTTATGGGACGTAATCAACAGAAATATTGCCGCCACCACACTGATGACGCGCCTGGTTCTACCTGGCATGGTAGAGAGGAGACGTGGAGCAGTGGTGAACATCTCTTCTGGGGCATGTTATAGACCCTCTCCAAGCAAAGCTGCTCTCTCTGCGTCTACGGTCAGATTCTACACACACACATACACACTATTAGGTGTGTGTGTGTGTGTGTGTGTGTGTGTGTGAGACCCTAATGACTTTCATGTTTTTAAATGCGTTGTGGTCTTATCAACCTACTGTTGTACTGAAATGGCTGTGATTCTTCTCTTTTTTTTCCAGGCTTACCTTGACAACTTTTCCCGTGCTCTGCACCATGAATATGGTCGTCAGGGAATCTTTGTGCAAAGTCTGGTACCTTTCCAAGTGGCGCCCAAGGGAGCATCAGCAGGCGGCTGGTTAATACCGCAGTCAGATGTGTATGCCCGTCATGCCATCTCCACCCTGGGAATCTCACACAGGACCACAGGCTATTGGCCCCATACACTGCAGGTACACAGATCAGTGCTGATTAAAATGGGTCTTGGTAGAGTTGAGGGATAGACATTTAGTAGCCATAGTCCATTTTAAACTATAGACTAACCATGACTCTCTTGTTGGTGTTATCTTTTCCAGTTTCGACTTGTGCAGTCAATGCCAGAATGGATTTGGGTCTTGGGGTCACGTATGCTCACAAGCTCATGCTGAAAGGTCTCCAGAAACGGAACTCCAGCCACTGAACGCATGACAACAAAATTATGCCTAACTGGGAGTCATACAGTCATCATACAGATAATATTACACTAGTATCATACAGATGATATTACACTAGTATCATACAGATAATATTACACTAGTATCATACAGATAATATTACACTAGTATCATACAGATAATATTACACTAGTATCATACAGATAATATTACACTAGTATCATACAGATGATATTACACTAGTATCATACAGATGATATTACACTAGTATCATACAGATGATATTACACTAGTGAGTGAATTAGTGTGTGTAATGATTGTATCTTGAATTGCATAAAAAATGATTTTTATTCATAGTTTATAATAATACTAAAGAATCTCCAGGAGTGTAGCGCCCAAAATATGTTGATGACGTCTGTGAACTGCACAGATATGGGAGGTGATGGCGATATTCTTTTGCAGTAATTTGAGGTTTATTTGACCAACTGTGGTCATTGAGGTGTTTAACTGGCATTCCTATGTAAAGACAGTTGTTTTGAAACAACTTACAGTCTACTTGAGAATAGATTTTGAAATTGGTTATTATTTATTTAGTGATGTGCTGTGATTATAATTTTTGCTGATATGATTGCAGAAAGTTGTGTGCTTGTGAATGACTTTTCATCTAGTTAATACAAAATGTATCTCAATAAAGATGGTCCTTACTAGATAACTATTTGTTGATGTACTTGATCAGGATTTCATTTTTGAACATACACAAATCTATGTTTTTATCAACAAAGACGAGTTTTGTAAATCATTTATATTTAGAAGGACCAACCATCTTGACATATGGAATATTATTTAGAAAAAATATGGTCAGTCATTGTCTGTAATCCTCACAAGGACATGTGAAGCAAAGTCCGCTGTTAAAAACAAAACAATTGATGGAACAATTGGAAAGTAACAACTGACAAAGAAATGGCAAAATGTCTAATTATTAGACACATAAAATGAATATTGTGTTTCTCAGATATTGGCATACCCTGCCTTTGTTTGGTATAGCCATACAGTAGATTTCATAGGAACCAAAATTATAATTTGATGGTTTCACCTTGGGCAACAACACTACCACAGGTAATTGAATGGTGTCATGACTAAGAGGTGGGATATGTAGTCTTTGTTGTGGTTTGGATGGTGCCTCCTCCATAAGAGGGGAAGGTTGAGAAGATTCTCGGCTTCACCCTGACATCACCCTCCTGAGACACTGAGAGCTCCAAACTTTCTTCAAGTCTTGTCCGTTGGTAAGTTGAAAAAGCAAACAATTCACTTATGATAATTACATAATCAAATACCAGATTTGTGCAAATTGCATTCATGACATTAGAAAGTGAGATGCAAGGGTCTCTTAAAATAGTTAAGTGCGTTGCCTCTGGTTAGTTGTTGGTAATACTATACTAGACAGTCATAATGCATAGACAGTGATGTTAATCAATAGAAATGTACATTAAAGGGATATTTTGTAAGGGTTGATGGGATTTGCTGACCATGACTAAATAGTAATGATATAGCCTATAATTATAGTATTTATAACATGTGAATATACCTGTTTAACAATATTTAGACTACGTGTACATCTTTGATGAAAAGTAGACAACTATCTGCAGTGAGAGGTTTTTCCTCAGAAAACATTGCTAGGCAAAGATTACATTTTGAGTATGCGTTCAATAAATTACCCTGAATTAAATTGTGGCACAGAAAACTGTAATGGAAAGGCAGGAAATAATTGTAATGTCTTCTTGTGCCTTCTGAATAAAGCAATCAATGTTTAGGGGTTTAACAAGGTCAGGTCCTTGGTTCCCACCAGATTGGAATGGTCTGTTATTGTAATGGCTCCTGATATCTGGGCCTCATGGGCCTTCACTTATCAATGTACTCAATGGTTCAAATTAACAGATAAAGAAGGTCCTTGATTGACGACTCATTGGTACATTTTATTTAGTACAGTTTAATTCATGCTGTTATGAGATCTATTCATTCTCTAAAACATTGCTTAAAACATAAAATATATTTCACAGTTGTAGTCATAACAGTAATCCACCATGTGATAAATCAATTATATGTTTTTCCACAGAAAGCTGTCTAACTGATCGAAATGGGTGAATGGGACTTGCTGGGCCGGCTGCTGGACAAAGTCCAGTCCCACTCCACGGTCATAGGGAAGATCTGGCTAACTGTCCTGTTTGTCTTCAGGATCCTGGTCCTTGGGGCCGGGGCAGAGAAGGTGTGGGGGGACGAGCAGTCAGACTTCGTCTGTAACACAGACCAGCCGGGATGTGAGAACGTCTGTTATGACCACGCCTTCCCCATCTCACACGTCCGCTTCTGGGTGCTTCAGATCATCTCCGTTTCCACCCCAACCCTGGTGTACCTGGGCCATGTCCTCCACATCATCCATGTAGAGAAGAAAGTCAGGGAGAAGATGAAGAAGCAAGCACAGGATGAGCAGGCCAATAACTTCCTGAAGAAGGGCTACAAAGTCCCCAAGTACAGCAACGACAATGGAAAGATTAACCTGCGTGGCCGTCTGTTACGCAGTTACGTACTGCACGTACTAGTGAAGATCCTTCTAGAGGTGGGGTTCATCGTGGGACAGTACTACCTGTATGGCTTCACCCTCCAGGCCCGCTTTATCTGCGTTCGCTTCCCCTGCCCTCACAAGGTGGACTGCTTCCTGTCCAGACCCACAGAGAAAACCGTCTTCATCTGGTTTATGCTGGTGGTAGCCTGTGTGTCTCTACTCCTCAACCTCATTGAGCTCTTCTACCTGTTTGTCAAATCGGTCAAAGAGTGTCTGGACAGACGGCAGGACTACACGGTGACTCCGGTCACCCCTGTCCTGGAGAGGAAGGCCTTTGAGAACAAAGACCAGATGATCCAGAACTGGGTCAATCTGGAGTTGGAGCTGCAGGGGAGGAAGCTGGGCAGTGGGGTGACGAAAAGTGTGGCTTCTGAGGAAAACACTGCTAACATGGGGGAGGTCCACATCTAAGGTGTCAGCTTTTGTACACATTCTTTTTCACACAACCTGCTTGTATGTTGACTCAATGATTCGCATGCCAGTCTACAGCCACACATATTTCTCCCAAACATGAAATGACATATTCATCATGTTTTTATGTGATAAAGGATTCATGTTTGAGCTTGAACCACAGAAAAATAGTGTCTAATATAAATATGTTTCTGATGCATTTCTTAATTTTCGAAATATTTCTTTGGGACTTGTATTATTGGTTGTGACATTGCATGTATGAGTAGATGTAATGTAATTCCTATAACACTATAATCTTGATTTAATAAATCATTGTGTTTGGTTTCAATGTTTCGGACATCATGATGGCTATTTTAGGAACAACTCTGGGCTCTGTGTTATCAATTCATTACAAGACTAAATTATTTATTTAGAGGTGTTCCTGTTTAGTCTGTTGAGTTCTTATTGTTGTGGGTATGTATCTTTCTGCCAATCATTATATATGGCCTTTCCTGTCAGTCCTGTACAGGTTAACTTTTAAAATGTAATTTGCTGATTATGACAACGTGACAGTGAACCTGACGCAATCCGTACCACCATCCTCCAAACTCAAGGTTCAACTCATGTTAGCGATCAGTTGATCCTAGAGGTATATTCTCCATAGGGTCAGGACCAGGTAGGAGGCAACTTTTCTCTCCTCACTTCACTTTTTCCTATCCTTTGAGACATTTTTAAGAAAAACAAGTAGTAGTTTGTTTTGTAATTCTTTTGGATCTAATGAATTTTTATTGAAGTTATTAAGTAGTAGATTGTTCAGTGCGTAAGGTGTTTGTGGTGTACTGATTACCATGCAATATCATAAAATATGAACAGATTAATAGTAAATATGGCATTCATCAACTTTTCCTCATAATCAATATATACTAGACATGAACTATGATCTAGCCTGTCATGTTCTTTGCATTGCTCTTCATTATGTGACTAACTGCTAACATTTTGAGTTTGTTTTTGAACGAGGGTTATCTTTCAATACGTAAGGGTTATTACATACAATTTTGTAATATATATATATATAGTCTTAATGATAGAGATGATCAGTTTTAGGACTTGGTCTTGATGCCATTGTGTGCATGCCCCAAAAATCAAATGAATGATTAAGGCTAAAAAGAGAAGTGGAAAACATTGACAACCTGACTCATTGATAAGATGGACCTTCTACTGTCAAATGAATTAACTGGTTATTTTCTTCTCTTCTTTAGAAATCCATTGAACATCAGCAAACATGGGAGACTGGGGTTTTCTTTCCACGTTACTGGACAAGGTGCAGTCCCACTCAACGGTCATTGGAAAGATATGGATGAGTGTCCTGTTCCTGTTCAGAATCATGGTTCTGGGTGCTGGAGCGGAGAGCGTGTGGGGCGATGAACAATCTGGTTTCATATGCAATACGCTACAACCTGGTTGTGAAAATGTCTGCTATGACTGGATCTTCCCCATATCACACATCCGTTTCTGGGTCATGCAGATCATCTTTATCTCCACTCCAACTCTTCTGTACCTGGGCCATGCCATGCATGTCATCAGCCAGGAGAACAAGCTAAGAGTCATACTGCACAACCAAGAAGATAATGGCACGTTGAAGAAGCCCAAATACACAGATGAAGCAGGGAAGGTCAGAATTAGGGGAGATTTGTTGGGCAGTTACATGACCCAGCTATTCTTTAAGATCATTCTAGAGATCGCGTTTATTGTTGGCCAGTACTACCTGTATGGGTTTGTCATGGTCCCCATGTTCCCTTGCTCCAAATCTCCCTGTCCCTTTACTGTAGAATGCTACATGTCTCGTCCCACAGAGAAGACCATATTCATCATCTTCATGCTGGTGGTGGCGTGTGTGTCTCTGGCTCTAAATGTGATTGAGGTTTTCTATCTGCTTTGCACAAGAGTGAGATGTGGCGGCTCCAAGGGGCGCACTTATCACACTACCTCAGCAGCAAACCCCGCCACCCTCCCCTCCCCTGGGTGGCCGGGTCGCATGGATACTGAGATGGACACACTGAGACAGAACAAGATGAACCTGGAGTTTGAGAGTGGCCAGAGTTTAGGGGGTAGTCTGGATGGAGCTAAACAAGAGAAAAGGTTGCTAGGTGACCACTAAAACACTTGAAAGTTAATTAGCCTTGACTGTATCTTGATCTTTTGTATTGTTGAAAATCTGAATGAATACACTACCTGTTTTGCTTTCTTATGTTTATTGATTTAAACGCAGTGCACTAGTAGTTAAGTGTATTTTATGTATTGATGTTGAATGTTCACTGTTCAATTGTGGACTACTACAAAATTAAATGTTCCCCCTAAATGCCAATAAACCTTGATATCTGTGAAATATAAATGTAATTCAGTTATAATATCCCAATGGTATGTTTTATGTAACATTTTCTGTCATAGGAAGCTTTGGGATTTTGGAAATCTATTTCCCCAGTCAGATGAACTTGTGGATACCATTTCTATGTCTCTGTGTCCAGTATGAAGGAAGTTAGAGGTAGTTTAGTGAGCCCATGCTAACTAGCGTTAGCGCAATGACTGGAAGTCTATGGGTATCTGCTAGCATGGAGAAGTTGATAAAGGGCCTCATTACCCAAATCCCTGCCACCTGGGGTCTTGAAATGCTTTGTATATTGCCTGATGAATGTTAACAACCAAGATATTGTCTATCCTACAATACAATCTAGATATGCAGTGTTTATTTTTTGAAGGAATAAATAAAATATATTGTAAAAAAAAAAAAATGTATTAATGGTGGTTGCATTAGAGACTGAAAACTCATCAAACAATCACTGAAACATGTTACAATAATACACATGAAGGAATAGTTGATTCTCTTAGGACAGCATTTATGGAAATACGACTTTTAAATGAACATCACTGTTGAATAAGATCTTCATTTGATCCCTACTTTCTTGCTGTAGTGTATTTAAGGATTATCAACCCCTACAAAAGAAAAATCCATTAATTATAATCCACCTAATAATTCACATGTCCTGTTGCTGCAGGATTTAGATCCTACATCTGTATGTCTCCCAACCCTCAACATAAAGTGGCTTATTATTATACCAGAACTTTGTCAAAATACCAATCCAGACAAATGTTCTAGGAGTGCAAGACTGGGTACACTGCATATGAAAATATTGCTATAGGCATAAGGAATAAGGAAAATAAGGAATGGCACATCCTCCAACCCTCACAATAAAGGGGCTTATAGCTGTGGTATGATAAAATAAGTACCCTTATTTTTTGCCAGAACTCTATTAATGTCAATCGTGGCACATATTCTGAGAGAGCATTGTCAACTACAAAAATACAATTTCATACAGTATACTCTGAAAACTATCCCCCCAAAATATTGATTTAAGATTTCATGAATGTATATTACCCTTTGCCTACCTAGACCTAGACCACCCACATTGCCAATGATAAATCATTAGCAAAGGCTATGGCTTAGATTACAAAGCTATTTCATGGTTATTACTGACTCATTTGGAAATACAAAATGACTCAATGTTAAAATGTACCTTATCATTGGGTTGCCAATTATTAACTTATACAATCATTCCCATGAACACAGAATTCTAAACAGCAGATGTATCATTTCCATGCACAACGTGTCAGCCCGCACGTCAAGACACTTGTGCAATTCGACAAAACTAAAGATCAAGGTAAACTAGTAGCAGTACGTAGCATTTGAACATTTGCCTCTACAACTGGTGGATGTTGTGTTCTGCCCAGAAGGTGTCTCTTTAAAGGTAAGACATATTCAATGAACTGTTTTGTTGTTTTCCCTTTACATGAAAACACATGAGAATGAAAATCTAATATCACCAAAACCAAAATTATTTCTGGATAAGCTTGAACCATTATAAGATGGACAACCTAGGTTAAACATAACTTTAACCTAGAAACAAAAGTTGAGTTTTTATTTAAATATAATTTTGTGGTATTTGGGACATTTTACACTTACAGTTGAAGTCGGAAGTTTACATATACTTAGATTGGAGTCATTAAAACTAGTTTTTCAACCACTCCACAAATTTCTTGTTAACAAACTATAGTTTTGGCAAGTCGGTTAGGACATCTACTTTGTGCATGACACAAATCATTTTTCCAACAATTGTTTACAGACAGATTATTTCACTTATAATTCACTGTATCACAATTCCAGTGGGTCAGAAGTTTACATACACTAAGTTGACTGTGCATTTAAACAGCTTGGAAAATTCCAGAAAATGATGTCATGGCTTTAGAAGCTTCTGATAGGCTAATTGACATAATTTGAATCAATTGGAGGTGTACCTGTGGATGTATTTCAAGGCCTACCTTCAAACTCAGTGCCTCTTTGCTTGACATCATAGGAGAATCAAAAGAAATCAGCCAAGACCTCAGAAAATAATTGTAGACATCCACAAGTCTGGTACATCCTTGGGAGCAATTTCCAAACGCCTGAAGGTACCACGTTCATCTGTACAAACAATAGTACGCAAGTATAAACACCATGGGACCACGCAGCCGTCATACCGCTCAGAAAGGAGACGTGTTCTGTCTCCTAGAGATGAACGCACTTTGGTGCGAAAGGTGCAAATCAATCCCAGAACAACAGCAAAGGACCTTGTGAAGATGCTGGAGGAAACAGGTACAAAAGTATCTATATCTACAGCAAAACAAGTCCTATATCGGCATAACCTGAAAGATCGCTCAGCAAGGAAGAAGCCACTGCTCCAAAACTGCCATGAAAAAGCCAGACTACGGTTTGCAACTGCACACGGGGACAAAGATCATAATTTTTGGAGAAATCCTCTGGTCTGATAAAACAAAAATAGAACTGTTTGGCCATAATGACCATAGTTATGTTTGGAGGAAAAAGGGTGAGGCTTGCAAGCCGAAGAACACCATCCCAACCGTGAAGCACGGGGGTGGCAGAATCTTGTTGTGGTGGTGCTTTGCTGCAGGAGGGACTGGTGCACTTCACAAAATAGATGGCATCATGAGAAATGAAAATTATGTGGATATATTGAAGCAATATCTCAAGACGTCAGTCAGGAAGTTGAAGCTTGGTCGCAAATGAGTCTTCCAAATGGACAGCGACCCCAAGCATACTTCCAAAGTTGTGGCAAAAGGGCTTAAGGACAACAAAGTCAAGGTATTGGAGTGGCCATCACAAAGCCCTGACCTCAATCCTATAGAAATTGTGTGGGCAGAACTGAAAAAGTGTGAGGCCTACAAACCTGACTCAGTTACACCAGCTCTGTCAGGAGGAATGGGCCAAAATTCACCCGTCTTATTGTGGGAAGCTTGTGGAAGGCTACCCAAAACATTTGATCCAAGTTAAACAATTTAATGGCAATGCTACCAAATACTAATTGAGTGTATGTAAACTTCTGATCCACTGGGAATGTGATGAAAGGAATAAAAGCTGAAATAAGTCATTCTCTCTACTACTATTCTGAGATTTCACATTCTTAAAATAAAGTGGTGATCCTAACTGACCTAAGGCAGGGAATTGTTACTAGGATTAAATGTCAGGAATTGTGAAAAACTGAGTTAAATGTATGTGGCTAAGGTGTATGTAAACTCCCGACTTCCACTGTACATACTTGGGCATATCATACAAATAAATCGAAAATAATTTGTACAAAAATGATACTCAAAACAGAATGTACAGTCAGGCCCATAATTATTGGCACGCTTGATAAAGATGAGCAAAAAAGGCTGTATAAAATACTGAGCTGTATTGTATGCTCAAACAAATAAAGAAATTATTTTATACTATTACAATTTCTCAGAGAAAGAGATATACAGTAGTTTAGAAATTTAGATTAGAGAACACATTGGGAGGTATCTTAGACCATTACTGCATACAGAATCCAGATCCTTGATATCCTTCATCTGTGCTTTTGGACTCCCCTCTTCAATTCAAACCACATGTTTTCAATGGGGTTAAAGTCCAGAGACTGAGTTGATTTTGTGGTTGAGGTTATCTTGCTGGAAGATGCACTTTTGCATCTTTTGGCCAAGTTTTAGTCTCCTTGCAGAGGCAACCAGGTTTTTGGCTAAAATGTCCTGGTACTGGGTAAAGTTCATGATGTGTATGACCTTAACAATGGCCCCAGGACCAGTGGAAGCGAAGTAGCCCCATAACATAAAATGTGTTGGTGGTGGATCTTTGATGTTATGGGGTTATTTTGCCTTCCACTGGTCCTTGGGCCCTTTACCAAGTACCAGGACATGTTTAGTGTCATTATCCTCACAATGTGAGGTATTGAAAGATATTGAAAACAGGGTTGCCAGTAATTTTGACCAGTACCTTTTTTAGATTTTTTAAATGACTTGTCAAACTAAATCTCTGAGCAATTCTATTAGTATAAAATAATATTACAATATACTGTAGCTTAGCATTTATATTATTTATTTTATAGAGTGTGTATTTATCAAGGGTGCCAATAATGTTGTGTCTGACTGTAATGTACTGCATACATAAAAAAGTTATATTTTGTTATTGAAAAACGGAATTATAATGTCTGGTGCTAAAATATTATACATCAGATTTTGACTCAGAATACACTTAATCTCTTGATAACAGACAGCATGTGAAATCTCTCCAGTTAGGCAATGTGTTTAATAGCTTACTTTACTCCAAGAAATAGCCTTACAATCCCATAGTCAGCTTGTGTTCTTCTCTCTGTAACACAGACTGCTCTCTGTTCATCTACTCTGTGATTTTTTTTTACCCATTTAATCCTTTTTCATTCAATCTCATCATTGATTTCCAATCATTTATCAGAATGTTGCCAATAGCGTAACTCAACGTTTCACTATGTTTTCCCAAACGTATACATTTATGTTTTTTTCCTACTTCTTTCTAGCCAGAGCTATCAGCAAAAATGGGAGAGTGGGGATTCCTGTCATCACTGCTGGACAAAGTGCAGTCGCACTTCACGGTCATTGGAAAGGTTTGGATGACCGTCCTATTAATCTTCAGGATCATGGTCCTCGGAGCAGGGGCGGAGAAGGTGTGGGGCGATGAGCAGTCCAATATGATTTGCAATACCAAACAGCCCGGCTGTAAGAACGTGTGCTACGACCACGCCTTCCCCATCTCCCACATCCGCTTCTGGGTCCTTCAGATCATCTTCGTCTCCACCCCAACGTTGGTGTACCTGGGACATGTCATGCACGTCATTCACAAGGAGAACAAACTGAGGCAATGGCTAAGTCAGGCAGGCAATGAGATGGGGAAAATGCCTAAGTATTCCGATGAGAAGGGTCATGTCAAAATCAAAGGTGAATTGCTAGCTAGTTACACAGTCAATATATTCTTCAGGATTCTGCTTGAGATAGCGTTTATAGTGGGTCAGTATTACTTGTATGGGTTTATTCTGGAACCCAAGATTGAATGCAGCAGAGCTCCCTGTCCGTTCACTGTAGAATGCTTCATGTCACGACCAACAGAGAAGACCATATTCATCATCTTTATGCTGGTGGTGGCGTGTGTATCTCTGCTGCTGAATGTGGTGGAGATGCTTTATCTGATCTGCTCTAAGTGTGGCTCTGGCTCAAGAAGACGAGCCAAAGAAGTCCCAGCCATCGCAATACACAGCTGTCTGGATGGAGGCAGCACTGCCTGAAATCATTGATCACCACTCAACTATTCAGTGCCAGAGAAAGGATGACACTGAAACTGTTCAGTCCTAAAATAATGCAATGTCTAAACAATATTGTTAGGCTTGGCTTGGTATGGGTTAATACGATGCAGTAGGTGTAACAGGACCGAAACTTGGAGCTTTGATTTATTGTCCTCTGGTAAACCAAGCCAACATGTTGTATTTGTTCATGGTGTGCACTAGAAGGAAATTAAATGCAATGCAACCTAATTTTCAGCAGTCTTGTCGCTCCTCAGTGAGATAGTCATCGAAGTGGCTTTTTGTGATCATGTGTGAATCTTAATATAATGTGATTCATCATACATTGTTTGGGTTATTGAAACCACACTGACCTAAAGTGACCAAAACAAAACTTTCAATATTTGTAAATATGTCAGTTTGATTTTTGTATTTATTTTATGTGGTTGTAAATAAAATGTGAGCGTTGCCTAAAGTGTATTTTATGTTATAAGATGAGGAAAACATTTAAATAACTATAAATAGGCGACTGGTGTGATGTTTTATACCATAATATTTTCTCCTGTCAATATACTGTATGTATATCAGTCAGGAAGTTAAAGCTTGGTCGTAAATGGGTCTTCCAAATGGACAATGACCCCAAGCATCACAAAGCTCTGACCTCAATCCTATAGAAAATGTGTAGGCAGAACTGAAAAAGCGTGTGTGAGCAATGAGGCCTACAAACCTGACTCGGTTACACCAGCTGTGTCAGGAAGAATGGGTCAAAATTCACCCAACTTATTGTGGGAAGCTTGTGGAAGACTACCCAAAACATTTGACCCAAGTTAAACAATTTAAAGGCAAAGCTACCAAATACTAATTGAGTGTATGCAACCTCCCTCTGGAGAGCCCTGCAGTACCAACTGGAGGCGCGTCAGGTGCTCTTCCCAACCTTGGCTGTGGATGATGATGTCATCCAAATGTCATCCAAATATGCTGCATGCTACGTATATATTTTTGTTCAGTCTAAAAACTCAAGTTTCATAGCACTATAGTTCTCCATATTTATCTCGGTTGGTTTCAATCCACGGCTTGCATAAGTAATGGGCCTCCGCTGCCCTGCATCATCTTGAGAGAGTACCGCTCCTAGGCCTGCGTGGCTGGCATCGACTAAGAACTGCTTAGTGAAATCAGCATAGTTTAACACAGGGGATGCAATGAGTTTGGACTTCCTCACACTGTGTATCCCACTGATGCTGCAAGGGTACATTGTGTCTGTTCTTGCCCTTCTTACCCTTCTTGTCGTTCTCCAGAACAGTGAGGCTGTGGAGAGGGGCTACAATCTTGGACAATCATTCCACGAACCTCCTGTAATAGCTGGCAAATCCTAGGAAAGAGCAGAGTTCTTTGGTGTTGGTAGGTCTTGGCCATGCTTCTATGGCTTTGACCTTGTCGGGTTCTGTTGCGACCCCCTTGCTGAAAATCATATGCACCAAATACGTCACTTCCTGTTTGAAGAAACAGCATTTTTTTCAGGCTATGTTTTTGGAATTGACTCAGCACCAGCACCAGCTCTCATCCAGGTAAAGAAGCAAAGATTGGAAACTATCATCAGTGAATAAACGCTCCATCAGACTCTGGAATGTACTCAGCCCATTAGATAAACCAAACGGTAAGAGCTGGCTTTCAAATAATCCAAAAAGAGTACAAAAAGCAGTTTTGTGTTTGTCTTTCTCTGCCACCTCCACCTGGTTGAAGCCACTCACCAGATCCAGGGTGGGGAACCAGCAGGCGCCACTCAGTACATCCAGGATTCTTCCATTCTTGGGAGTGGGTAAGCATCTCGCCTCGTTGTAGCATTCAGTCTCCTGTAATCGACCCACATCTTTATTGAGCCATCATTCTTCATAACAATGACTATAGTTGAGGAATACGGGCTGCAAGTCTTCTGCTCTAACAGCAGTTTGATGTGAGCCTTGACCTTCTTCTACTGACTTGGTGGAAAACATCTGTACCTCTGACACACTGGAACATCATCTATGAGAGGAATCTCATGTTCCATCAGGTCAGTGTATCCTACATCTCCATCCCCTTTAGCAAAAACATCAGAGTACTTACGCATTAAACCCCTGACCTGTTCTTCCTGAGATGGAAGAATTTGTGAAAGTGTAGATTGTTCACCTGTTGTGAAATGGATGGTTTATCTGGTGATGAACACACCTGAATATGTTATATTAATACAGTAGACCTACTCTCATCAGGAATATCTGTAAACATAACCTCTGTTTCTGAACTGCTAAAAACCACCTCTGCTGACTGGGCGGAGGCTAAATGCATACGTGGTTTCAGATGCACATTCTCTACCCCCACATTCATAACTGGCATCATTAACTGGCCTGTTTCTTGAGCTATAAAGGCGCTGGTGATTAAGATACCCGCTGGTAAGTCACCTTCCTCTGGTGTCAAAGGTTCTAACAGTACTGGTACCCCTGGGCTCAGCCCAACCTGGCAGCCAGTGGCTGAGACCAACTTCATAGTGGGATTAAAAGGTGTGCAGGGGAGAGAAGACTTACAAACTTGTTGTCCTGTTTGTCCTAGGCTCAACATACCTCTAAGGCCTGCCTAAATGTGGCTTCACACTGTTGTACCATAGGTATCTGGCAGTATTGTGGACCATGATGCTTCTTGAGAATGCTGAAATAATTTTGAATTACATTCATTCCCACTAGTCCTGGAACCTCCCATTTTCTCTCCCTGGGATCTGGGTCCATGGAGTCCTTGACCACTAGAATTCTGTAAGGACCGACGCTGGAGTCAAGAAGCAGTTACGGGGAGTCAACACTTAATTAGGAACAGACATGGAACAAGACAGGAACAGCTGCAGCACACAGGTATACAAAGACAGACAACAATCAATGTAGCAGCGGAGAACAGAGCTGGGGAACTGACAAATATAGGGGAGTTAATAAACAGATAATTGAGTCCAGGTGAATCCAATAAATTGCTGATGCGCATGACAAGGGAAGCAGGTGTGCGTAATGATGGTGGCAGGAGTCTGTAATGCTGGGGAGCCCGGCGCCCTCGAGAGCCCGGGGGGAGAGCGGGAGCAGGCATGACAGAATTCCCTGTTTTGGCCTCCCGAGATGGGCAGCGGTCTAAGGCACTGTATCGCAGTGTTTGAGGCGTCACTACAGACCCGGGTTAGATTTTTTTATACATTTTTTATTTCACCTTTATTTAACCAGCTAGGCCAGTTGAGAACAAGTTCTCATTTACAACTGCGACCTGGCCATGATAAAGCAAAGCAGTGTGACACAAACAACACAGAGTTACACATGGAATTAACAAACGTACAGTCAATAACACAATAGAAAAGTCTATATACAGTGTGTGCAAATTAATTAAGATTATGGAGGTAAGGCAATAAATAGGCCATAGTGGTGAAATAATTACAATTTAGCAATTAAACACTGGAGTGATAGATGTGCAGAAGATGAATGTGCAAGTAGAGATACTGGGGTACAAAGGAGCAAAAAAAACATATAACAATATGGGAATGAGGTAGTTGGGTGGCTATTTACAGATGGGCTTATGTACAGGTGAAATGATATGTAAGCTGCTCTGACAGCTGATGCTTAAAGTTAGTGAGAGAGATATGAGTCTCCAGCTTCAGTGATTTTTGCAATTCGTTCCAGTCATTGGCCAGGTCGATGAATACGGCTGCACAGTACTGTCTTTTATCGATGGCAGTTATGATATCGTTTAGGACCTTGAGTGTGTCTGAGGTGCACCCATAACCAGCTCGGAAACCAGATTGCATAGCGGAGAAGGTACAGTGGGATTCGAAATGGTCGGTGATCTGTTTGTTAACTTGGCTTTCGAAGACCTTGGAAAGGCAGGGTAGGATAGATATAGGTCTGTAACAGTTTGGGTCTAGAGTGTCTCCCCCTTTGAAGAGGGGGATGACCGCGGCAGCTTTCCAATCTTTCGGGATCTCAGACGATACGAAAGAGAATTTTAACAGGCTAGTAATAGAGGTTGCAACAATTGCGGTGGATAGTTTTAGAAAGAGAGGGTCCAGATTGTCTAGCCCAGCTGATTTGTAGGGGTCCAGATTTTGCAGCTCATTCAGAACATCAGCTATCTGGATTTCGGTGAAGAAGAAAAGGAGGAGGCTTGGGCAAGTTGCTGTGGGGGGTGCAGAGCTGTTGACTGGGGTAGAGGTAGCCAGGTTAGAAGTAGCCTGCATGTGTATTTTGGTTCCTGACTTCCCTGAAAAGTTGCATATTGCGGGGGCTATTCGATGCTAATGCAGTACGCCAAAGGATGTTTTTGTGCTGGTCAAGGGCAGTCAGGTCTGGAGTGAACCAAGGGCTATATCTGTTCTTAGTTCTACATTTTTTGAATGGGGCATGCTTATTTAAGATGGTGAGGAAAGCACTTTTAAAGAATAACCAGGCATCCTCTACTGACGGAATGAGGTCAATATCCTTCCAGGATACCCGGTGATCGCTGAGATCCTGGTTGAAGACAGCAGAGGTGTATATAGAGGGCAGGTTGGTCATGATGATATCTATGGTGCCCGTGTTTACAGATTTATGGTTGTACCTGGTAGGTTCCATGATCATTTGTGTGAGATTGAGGGCATCTATCTTAGATTGTAGGACGGCTGGTGTTAAGCATATCCCCGTTTAGGTCATCTAACAGTACAAACTCTTAAGATAAATATGGGGCGATTAATTCACATATGGTGTCCAGGGCACAGCTGGGGGCTGAGGGGGGTCTATAACAAGTGGCAACAGTGAGAGACTTATTTCTGGAAAGGTGGATTTTTAAAAGTAGAAGCTCAAACTCTTTGGGCACAGACCTGGATAGCATGACAGACCTCTGCAGGCTGTCTCTGCAGTAGATTGCAACTCCACCCACTTTGGCAGTTCTATCTTGGTGGAAAATTTTGTAGTTGGGGATGGAAATTTCTGAATTTTTGGTGGCCTTCCTAAGCAAGGATTCAGACACGGCTAGGACATGAGGGTTGGCAGAGTGTGCTAAAGCAGTGAATAAAACAAACTTAGGGAGGAGGCTTCTGATGTTAACATGCATGAAACCAAGACTTTACAGTTACAGAAGTCAACAAATGATAGCGCCTGGGGAATAGGAGTATAACTGGGGGCTACAGGGCCTGGGTTAACCTTTACATCACCAGAGGAACAGAGGAGGAGTAGGATAAGGGTACGGCTAAAGGCTATAAGAACTGGCCCACTAGGCTACCTGCCGTCGTTAACCCAGTTGTCGGTAGCCTATCTAATCTCCTCTAACATTCCTTGACATATGAGATATTTAAGTCACAACTCAGCAATTTCTCATTATTTATTACAACATCCCAGTGTTCACGGCATACGCCACACCCAATGGTGGTAAAAGGGTGTAACACAAATGAAACGTCTATGCAATACATTCAATGAGTGTTACACAACAGAGTCAGCGATCACTGGTAAAATCAACAGCATTCTATTGTATCTGGGATCTCTTGTTATAATTGTGAGGTCTACACTGCATGGCTTTCATCAGCATGGATATCTATACATGAGAAAACAAATTAAGAAGATAGACAGTGATTCAACTGGACATCTAGAAAAATGCATCTTTATCAAACTGTCTGTGTTTGTCATTAAGTGCGTACATCTCAGCTGCTGAAGGTCTGCTACGCCCCTGCCTAACCTTTGATCCAATCAGGTAGAACATCTCGACCACATTGAGGAGCAAAGAGACACAAGCCATCACCTGCATGATGATGATAAAGATAGCGTTCTCAGTGGGCCGTGACATGAAGCACTCTACACGGTCTCCCTTACATGGGTATCCACTATATTTAATCTTATTGGGCAATGCAAAGCCATACAGGGAATACTGACCCACGATGAATCCAACCTCAACTAGAATCTTAAAAAACACATTGCACATGTTACTGACAAGCCAGGTCCCCTTTACGTGAACTTTCCCCTTGTCATCAGTGTATTTCGTGGTGATTTCACAATTCCATTATTTCCTTTTGATTGTTGGTGTCTTAGTTTGTTCTCCAAGCGGATGATGTGTATGACATGAGCCAGGTAAACCCGAGTTGTGGTGGAGATGAAGACGATCTGAAGGACCCAGAAGCAGATGTGGGAGATGGGGAACAAACTCTTATACCCCGATGAAAGTGTGTGGCAGACCATATAGGATTGTTCATCTCCCCAAACTTTGTCGATCCCTGCCACCAGTACCTGCAGTCTAAACACAAACAGGACAGTCAGTCAAACCTTCCCGACAACCGTAGAGTGGGATTGTACTTTGTCCAACAGGGAGTCAAGAAAAGACCAGTCCTCCATGATTGAAGTTTGGCTAAATGGTCAAAGGGAAGATTACAAAAATGAAAACGTGATAACAATTGTGTTATTACAAATGTAAATAAAGTTGTGTGAGTAATCAAATGTCTGAAAATACAAAAGGCCATGGTGGATTCATGGATGTTCTCAGAAACGATCCACGGTATTTGGTTCCCACCTACTGTAGAGAGTAGGCAACTGTACTTTTCAAAGATGCCAAACATCAACAGATGCGTTTGCTCATGGAGGATCTCAGCTGTGTACAAGGATTTCAAGTACTGACACAAACATTCAGATAAGACAAACATCCGGTAAGAATCACTAACTTTCTGCGGACAATACAGTCAGAGAGGGTTGAATGACTCCACACAGTGTGTTTGGATCTCACATGTTTTAGATCTTCTTTGTGCTGAAGTTAACATGAGGTGAGAGTGGAGCATCAAAAGGTCATCCACTTTTCAAGGAAGTGACCCATTGTTGCATTGGTCAAATTCATAAGTAAAGTCGGATTGGTGTAAAAGTGTGACAACAAGCATGCAGTGGGACTGTGAGTCAGGCTCACCAAACCCATCAGGTTGATAAGAATGGCCTACCCTTTCAGTCTTTCAATATCCTAATCCCATGGACACAAACATTATTCCTCGCCTCTGGCTTGTAGATGAAAATGTATTTCTGACCTGAGCAACAAGACTGGTGAGTAAATCAGTTTTGTACAAACTGAGGATAATACAGTATATCATGTAAATGTAGATATCAATAAAAATATACAGTAAACTATCATAAATTTGGATTAGAAATGATTTTAACTCCCACTCAACGGTGATTGGGAAGATATGGATGAGTGTCCTGTTTATCTTCAGGATCCTGGTTCTGGGTGCTGGAGCGGAGAGCGTGTGGGGCGATGAACAATCTGGTTTCATATGCACTACGCAACAACCTGGTTGTGAAAACGTCTGCTATGACTGGATCTTCCCCATATCACACATCCGTTTCTGGGTCATGCAGATCATCTTTATCTCCACTCCAACTCTTCTGTACCTGGGCCATGCCATGCATGTCATCAGCCAGGAGAACAAGCTAAGAGTCATACTGCACAACCAAGAAGATAATGGCACGTTGAAGAAGCCCAAATACACAGACGACCGGGGGGAAATCTAAATCAAGGGAATAATGCTGCATAGCTACATGACCCAGTTGCTCTTGAAGATAGCGTTAGATCTCACTTTTATTGTGGGACAGTACTACTTATACAGGTTTGTCATGAAATCCTTCTTCCAATGTCAACAAGAGCCCTGTTACAAACTGGGTGCTGAACGCTTCATGTCCAGTCCTACAGAGATAACCATTGCCATAATATTCATGCTTGCTGTCGCCTGTGTGTCTCTGCTTTTGAATGTGGTCGAGGTGTTTTATTTGATTTGCACCAGAGTAAAAGGTGGAGCAAAGAAACAGTGCCCACTGCATCTTAACTAATCTGAGAACACAGCCACTCTCTACAATCCAGCATCAGCATGGCACGGTAACATGGATGGACATGAAGATCACTCACTCATCCCTTCACAGAGTCCAGAGCAAAGCTGAACTGTTGGAGGAAGAGAAAAACACTTGTTAGGCTTCCAATAGATTTCACTTGTTGATATTCTGCTCTGTGAAGTGACATACTGTAATGGGTGGCCTACAAGTAAAATAAAACGTGTAAAGTTGCATTCCAGTGAATTGAGTATGTGTTTGTTAAATAATTTGCATTAGCCAACCTTGTGACTGAATGTTGTTCATATTACAGTACATTTCTATGCTGACAGTGCGATGACAAATGTTTGGCAGGCTATGTATACTGTAAAAGGAAATGAGAAAAACCCCACACAGCCCCTCATTCCCAGAGCATACACTAGATGGCGGCATAAACTTAGTGATTGAGATCACGTGAACAGCACTGCTGATCTGCAGGTTAGGCTATATGTTATAGTCTTATTTATAGGTCCAGATCTATGTTCTTAAACACATGCAACACAAGTCACCTTTCATGTCAAAGTTCCATATTATAGTGCAACATAAAATCGTTAGGCTTCTTGATGAATAACTCTCATCTTGATTAATGTTTGACACGTTCGTTTTTATTGCACCTTTATTTAACTAGGCAAGTCAGTTAAGAACAAATTCTTATTTACAATGACGGCCTACCAAAAGGCAAAAGGCCTCCTGCTGGTACTGGGGCTGGGATTAAAAATAAAAATACATTAAATATAAATATAGGACAAAACACACATCACGACAAGAGAGACAACACAACACTACATAAAGGGAGACCTACGACAACAACATAGCATGGCATAAGAAATGATGAAAAACAAGATTATCAAAAATGTTTTGATCTACAAGCGATTAATATGAATTATTTTAACCAATTAAAACATAGCCTATTCCACAACTAGGCTACTAGTTTACAGGTTTGCCCACAGGACCTAATACAGAACGCTTTAGTATAGTCTGTAGACTTGATCTTGGTAAAGTTTTAAATTCATACTGGTCTGAAAAAGGTGCTATTAATCTGTTATAAAAAAAGGTTCATTTTTCTATTGCACAATTACATTTCAGTAGAAGAAAAGTACAGAAACCGAGCGTAAGGATGTCTAAGTCTTGACGTAGAGGTCAGGTGACTGACTCCAAACTTTTCTCTCCATCGTTTTTTTTTTCTCTCCCCCAGCCCGTATGTGGACTGTTATAAGCAATGAAAGTTTGACAAGTCAGTCTCAGATTCTCCGTGGTCCCAAACTTGGATTTCAAGAAAGCGGTGACTGTTTTCAAGAAGTGACGGAGAAAGTCCCTAAGGGCTCTCTTCTGACTTCTCAGTAACTTTCCAGGTAAGCTTTGCGCTATATCAACTGCCATTATTGACATGAAGAAGTAAAAATTCGTGTCTATGTATATTTTTTGTAACTGTCAGAAGTTTTGGGGAGAAACTAATTTGCGCTCAGAATCCAGACACACTGTGCCAATCCAGACGCATTGTATTTCTATATGCAATCCGCTATAGTATGATCCATAATATATCCTTTATAAAAAAACATATTTTTTCTGGGTTTAACAAGGAAAGTTTAAATGATTCATCTGTTTCTTTTTCTGTTTCATTTTTCCAATTTGGTGTGTTTAGTGCTTTTAAGATAAACGAGTAACCTGAGGCAAATTCCTCAAAGCAGCATGGAATGAATAAGTATTACAAGCTGTATAGAGGACTTTAACTGAACAGCTTATACATTGTGAACTGGGGATTGATTTGTTTTAAAACAAGCTAAATCGTAACCAAGCATATTGACATGTTTCATTTATATTTCTCTTTGGCCTTATAGAAAATCTCCAAGAAATGTGATCCAGTTGGGCTGCTCAGATTTTTAAAGGTCTTCCTTGCATCTTGAGAGCACAGTTTAAACCCTCTTCCAATGTGAGGACATCTTGAAGTTGAGCTGATGCGCTTACACCCTTATAAATTGCTTTATTCACCCAACTTCTCCTTTCATTGCTGTAATAACATAGTTTCAAGATCAGAGATCTCAGGGGGATGATGGCATCAGTGGGTTTCTTACTGTAGATCAGCAATGTCTACATAGACTTGTTTCTTCTTCAAGTTTCCGAATGGTACTGGGATATTAAATAGGCCTATAAATGACTCAGTGAAACATGTCTATTTTTTTTTTATCATGGTACCATCATTGTTGAGTAAGAAGCAGTCCTTGGTTATTTTCCACTATACTGTAGGCATCCTGTACAGTAGCCTATGCGGTACAGTATTAGCTAAGTGAAGCCATGCTGTTGGTACACCCTCCAACAGATGGCTTCTACTGATCCATGTTTGTTTATTGTGCTGTCATTCCAGGGACTTCATTTGTTTACTGGCATCATTCAGAATCTTTATTCAGATGGCATTCATGTTTACAAACTTGATTCCCATCTGACATGCAGTGTGAGTTTAGTATCTGTAAGAACTGGTGTCTTTGTAGCGGAGCTAGGCAGGTCACTAATACGCATACAATGAACTGGGGCCCTGTGCTCTTGACTCAGAGGCTCAGAGAGAGCGTGTTCCAGACACTCCCCAGCAGGAGATCTGTTGGTCCCCAGTCTTAGGCTTGCACTGAGAGCAGAGAGCTACAGTATCGTGCCTTAGTGCAGTGTCCACTACCTTCATAGACTGTATAGGTAGAGTTTCTACCAGCTTTTGGGAATGATATCTACTGAGGATGATAGTTAATGAGGATAAAAATGACACATCTATTATAAAGATTGCATAGTTATTTTCTCAGCTGACTAGTAAATGCATGTGTTATGTGAGGAACAGTAACTGTGTCTAAAACTGCACAACATTTCTTTAAAACTGTGGGGTATTTGCATAGCAATCCTTAGATTACACAGTACAGCACAATTTAACATTGACAAATGCTTACATACACGCTATTTGACATCTTTTAATTTGGTCGGTATTTTCTTATTTCTATGTGCTTTCATGTTTATTACAGTTGTTAACAAACAATGGTTTGATGAGAAACAGGTCCCCGGTGCGTGTTTTCATACCCTGCCAATGAAGGGGAAACAAATGTTTGTGCTTGTGTTTCACCAACCTGGGACCTATCATCTATCATGACTGTTCACTTACTCAGTATTTTAAGAAGTGCCATCAACACTGGTAGGACCACACAATGTGATTCTCCTCTCATTACTTCCAATAGGAAGACAATAGCCTTCAAATTGGCTCTCTGGATTGAAGATTCATTTAAGCATATTCGTTGACATTGGTTTTGTTCAGTCTTTTCTGGCAGTTGGATTTGCTCTGTGCGTCACTACAGCCATCACAAGACTCCTAGTCATTACACATTTTCCTCAAACATTTAGATGTGTTTGACACATTGACTCGGTACTGGTACCCCATGTATATAGCCCGCTATTGTTATTTACTGCTGCTCTTTAATTATTTGTTTTTTCTTATCTCTTACTTGTTTTAAACTTATTTTTTAGGTATTTTCTTAAAACTGCATCATTGGTTAAGGGCTTGTAAGTAAGCAGTTCACTGTAAGGTCTACACCTGTTGTATTTGGCGCATTGTGACAAATACAATTTGATTTGATTTGATCCGATTCACAAATGTAACTTGAAATATAGTGCTATATAACCATGTTTACTGTATATAGGAATGTTTTTAAAATGTTATTGCATTTAATGAACACTTTAAATATATTCATTATTTTCTGTCTAATTGCAGCTAAAACTCCGTCATGGGTGACTGGAGTGCTTTGGGGAGGCTACTGGACAAGGTTCAGGCTTACTCCACGGCTGGAGGGAAGGTGTGGCTTTCTGTCCTCTTCATCTTCAGGATCCTGGTGCTGGGGACAGCTGTGGAGTCTGCTTGGGGGGACGAGCAATCCGCCTTCAAGTGCAACACCCAGCAACCTGGTTGTGAGAACGTGTGTTACGACAAATCCTTTCCAATATCACATGTAAGGTTCTGGGTGCTACAGATTATCTTTGTCTCGACGCCGACTCTTCTCTACCTTGCGCATGTGTTCTACCTGTTGCGAATAGAGCAGAAGATTAACCGCAAAGAGGAAGGGCTGAAAAACATCCAGAACGATGGAGGCGACGTGGACGTACCTCTGAAGAAGATTGAGTTAAAAAAGCTCAAGCATGGGCTGGAAGAGCATGGGAAGGTTAAGATGAAGGGAGCCCTCTTGAGAACCTACATCGTCAGCATTTTCTTTAAGTCCATCTTTGAGGTGGGCTTCCTGGTCATACAGTGGTACATTTATGGCTTCAGCTTGGCCGCTGTCTACACCTGTGAGAGGTCCCCCTGCCCTCACAGAGTGGACTGTTTCCTCTCCAGACCCACTGAGAAAACCGTCTTCATCATCTTCATGCTGGTGGTCTCTCTGGTCTCCCTGGTTCTGAATGTCATTGAGCTCTTCTACGTGACGTTCAAGAGGATCAAAGACCGCGTGAAGGGGAAACAACCGCCCGTCCACTACCCTGGCACTGGGACATTAAGCCCCACTCCCAAGGATCTTTCCACCACTAAGTATGCTTACTATAATGGCTGTTCTTCTCCCACTGCTCCCCTGTCCCCCATGTCACCCCCGGGGTACAAGTTGGCCACTGGGGAGAGAACCAACTCCGTTCGCAACTACAACAAGCAAGCCAACGAGCAAAACTGGGCCAACTACAGCACGGAGCAGAACCGCCTGGGCCATAATGGCAGCACCATCTCCAACTCCCATGCACAGGCCTTTGACTTCCCTGATGACACCCAAGAGAGTAAGAAACTGACTCCAGGGCACGAGCTGCAGCCGTTGGCCCTGATGGACCCCAGGCCCTGCAGTCGAGCCAGCAGTCGCATGAGCAGTCGGCCAAGGCCAGACGATCTAGATGTCTAGCCCCTCCCCAGCCCCCCCTTTCGGTGGCCTTGGTGCCAGAGAACAGAGAGTCAAAGGGGGGGCAGGGCGGGGCATAGCCCATTCACTGTCCTAACTAGAGAGTCAATAAAGAGACATTAAAATACTTACACTGTTGGAGGTACTATACATTTATTGATGACTTTGAAACTAGTGGAGCTAACAAGTTTTAACAACAAAAACATCTAGTGGGCGAAGAACATGTGACCCTGTTCCAATAATTGTGCCCAGAATATGCCTTGGCGATGTGTTAGTTATCATGTTTTTACCTGTAGGTTTCATTATATGGCCTCACACAGTTACATTCCATTTAGAAAGATTGCACTTCAATATAATAGCAATGTGTCTTTTTCCATGCTTTGCAAGTAGTTTGAAAACATTTGGCTTGTAATGTCTCCGTCACACTCATCTTCTGTATAACTTCCAAGTCTGTCTTGTAAAACAGGATTGTAAGAAGGATGCTCAGTTTCATGAATTAATATTTATTTATTAGTAAAAGTACATCCACCACTAGATAAAAATGTACTACTATCCAAGGTCATATCCATATATATTATATAAAGTAACTACACCCAACTGCATATTTATTGATAATAATAAAAAATTCAGCAATACAATTTTCTCAACAAATAAGAGGTTGCTTTTATTATCGTGGACTGTCATTTCCTGATAAACTTTGAATTTATGTGGTGTCGGTTGTTTTATTTTATATTTGTTGTTTTGGGTTTTGTGGGAAATAGGTTGCTTTCAGATTGTGGACTCAAGCTGCTGTAAGAGAAATACAGAGCAACAGTTTTTTATTGCTACATTTAGGTCTCGAAGCATCTTTGAAAGAAAGCCTTTATTTTTTTCTCATTTTAAAGTGTACGTCTGCTTTTTCTTTTCTTTCCCGTAGGATGGTAGAGGAGGGCAGTAGAATGATTATTTGTGTTTTACCTTTGGAGTGACGTTTTTCATTTTTTTTTAACTCAATGTAATCATTGCTGCTTGAGAGGTAGATTTTTAGTACTGTAAATCAAGCTAACTGTTTCACCAATGTGAGTTTTTAGAAGACTGCTTATAGAGCTGGACTAATATTTAGTCAAATATATTAAAAGGTATATGCCAATGTAGCTCCACAACTACCAAACACTTGTAGATGGGATTTCTATTGGACATTTTCATGTTTTCTGTGTTTTTTTCTCTCCCAATTTTGCATCATAGTATTTCGCTACGTCAACAGAGAGTTTCATGGGTTATTCAGCTACAATGGTGTTTGCACTGAGATCTTGACTACGGTGTAATATGAGGCAAAAAAAAGTGGCAAGTGTTTTCTGATATGCATGTTACTAATTTATTTTCCTATACACCAGGCAGAAATCACTACAGTACATACATTCAGACAGTGCTTTTTTGTGACTGCTGGTTTCAATGATCTCAAAAGGCTAAAGCAAAGGGCCTCCATTCAGAATACAAGACACACTTCGGTGTACATTTGTTTAATAATGTGGTCAGACAATGTCATTCCATGGAAATCCACTGTTGTACAGTGTGTAAGTGCATGATAGCAAGAAAAACAACTCATTAATTCTATCTGTGAAAGGCTATTTTAACCAATAAAGATTTTTGTCTTTCTTTACAAGTCTGTCATCATATGCACCTCATTTTGCCTTTCTTCTTCTTTTCTTCTTGATTCAGTCTGTGTCTATAGTCCAGACTCATTGGGCCACTAAGTGCCTTAAAAATAGGTATTACATAGATATTATGGTCAAAAGATACATTTGTCATGTGTTGAGACTACCCACCCCCCCAACCCCAAATGATCATATATGATCCCCTGCTTGTGGATATTAAGAGAATTATACGTGCTATATAGTACATGTAGTGAAAATGCCTTGGAGACTTTGAAAACTTCATAATATGCAAAGACTCAGCACTTTTTCTGTTATCCAAGTTTCCTATTTAACCTTTCCACAAAGCTAAATAAAACCACATGTTTGGATCCAGTCTGTAGACCACATGTGGCTGGAGCCGAATAGAAAAGCTCTACTTTGATCCAATGCTAATTCATCTACGTTTTTAATTTAACAATGACTTTTTATCAGGACTTTTAAACAAGATGTCACTGTAAGACACAAAAACAGTTGAAACACACCATTTAAAATAAAAATATTTATGACATAATGTATTTACATAACAGTAGATACCAATTAAGAACTGTTGCCAGAGTTTGAAAGTAACAGAGCAGCAGTTTACTCAATTAAGATAAAGTTATCTTAAATGTGTTTCAACAATCTGTATTCTCTGTTTAAAAGCAAATATGTTACTGTTGAGTACTAAATAGGCAGAAATAATAAACGTAAAACAAAATTAGCAAAACTAAATCACAGCATTTTCACATTTCAAACAGTAGTCCTAGCACATTTGAAAGCATTCAGAAGGTGATGGAAAACTATAGTTCCTCAACTTCTGACTCTCTGGTGCAGATGCTAACCACAGGCATGCTTGATAAATGTCAAATAAAGTCCAGTGATTGTAACTGCACTTGGTGCAGTGGTCAGGTTAGAAAGACAACATTTTACTGTGTTTATGCATGTTTCATTGCTTCTTTTTAGACAACAAGGATTCAAATGAGAACAGCTTTACAGCGCTGTAAGCTTTATTTTCTTCACAGACTACTGTAAACCTCAATGTCTGAGTTACATTTCCACCGCCTGTTCAACCGTTCAGACCACAAGGCCAGGGCGGTGCTACCAATACATACTGTAGTAAAGCTAATAGAAACAGCTGGTGTCTGGTGTAGACCTCACATGAAATTTCACGTCACAAAATAAGCTTTTAAAAGTTATTTATTCCTTTTATCATGTCAGTGGGGTGGAAATTAGTTTTATTAGGCATCTTTGACAGGTTAGCCATTCCTGTGTCCTCTAAAGGAAAGACAGCTTGCAAAACTACAGATGAATGGGTAGCACAACACATCAAAGTGAGATAAACTATCTACTGTGCTGTATATGGTAGATATAGTCAGGTTCATAATTATTGGCATCCTTTGATAAAGATGAGCAAAAAAGACTGTATAAAATATATAATACAAATACTGAGCTATATTGCATATTGCAAGCGAAATATTCCCATAACATCAAAGATCCACCACCATTTTTAACCGTAGGTATGAGGTACTTTTCTGCATGTGCTTCTGTTTTTCTACGCCAAATCCACCACTTAGATCGGAACCGATGCTATGATCAGATGACATGAAAATAGAGCTCTTTGGCCACGCACACCAGTGGTGGATTTGGCGTTGAAAAACAGAAGCATATGTAGAAAAGTACCCCATACCTACGGTAAAATATGGTGATGAATTTTTGACGTTATGAGGCTATTTTGCTTCCACTGGTCCTGGGGCCCTTGTTAAGGTCAAGGGCATCATGAACTCTACCCAGCACTAGGACATTTTTTTGCCAAAAACCTGGTTGCCTCTGCCTTAGTCTGTGTGATTAACGGGGTCTTAGCTAAAGTGATGTTTGTGAGACAAGGACATATCCCGAAGGGGCCTGTGGCTTTTTACAAAATCGTCTGTAGAGTCTGAATGGTTTGAGCTACAAACTATTAAAAGCTATCTATGAAAAGCTGAGAATCCCACGAATACACATATGTTTTCCTCTGTGATGCTCACAAGCTACACAAGAGTCGTTAGAAGATAAAGGGTTCTTCTACATAGAAGATCATCATTGGAAATCCCTATAATACTGTATTAAGATCACATAGTTGTCACAAACTCCAAACTCCACACAGTTGTCATTGACTAGTTAGATATGATCAAACGATTTCTGTACTGTGAGGCTGTGAGGCTAAATATAAGGGCTGGACATGCAGATAAATGAAAGTCAGATACATGAAAATACCATTTTTGCTGGGGTCTCGGGACTGATACTGTAGGGTTAAGGATTTGGAAAGATACTGTATGGAGAAATGGTTTTAAGATCCCTCGCAACTCATTCTCCAATCTCATAAAACATTTTAGAAAAAGGCAAGGAGAGGGTTCTGGAGTATAGAAAACGGGGTGCCAATAATTGTGACCCCTTTGTTTTTTAAGATTTTGATTTATTTGTTAAACATAATCTCTTTCTCTGAGCAATTGTATTAGTATAAACATAAAAAAAAAAAATAGCATACAATACAGCTTTATGGACCTGACTATAGAGTATAGCATTCCTTTTTTTAACTGACCTATGGATTTTTTTTATTTTTTTTTACATGCCTCAGTTTCCCATCTCTTGTTAGGACAAAACTGTGGACACAACACAGACTTGACCCTATTTACTTTACAGTCACCATTACTGGTGCAGCTAACAAACTTCGACATGCAGCTCTTTCAAAATCACAGCATGGAAATATCCCACCTGCTGCTAGCTGGCAGTTGCAGGGATTATAGGTGAAACAGAACATCATGTTTCATCCCTTCAAGCAGGTCTTTCATCAGACTCAAACCGAGCACGGAGAGTATAAACCCAACCATTCCACATGTACAGTGGGGAAAAAATGTATTTAGTCAGCCACCAATTGTGCAAGTTCTCTCACTTAAAAAGATGAGAGAGGCTTGTAATTTTCATCATAGGTACACTTCAACTATGACAGACAAAATGAGGAAAAAAAATCCAGAAAATCACATTGTAGGATTTTTTTATGAATTTATTTGCAAATTATGGTGGAAAATAAGTATTTGGTCACATACAAACAAGCAAGAATTCTGGCTCTCACAGACCTGTAACTTCTTCTTTAAAAGGCTCCTCTGTCCTCCACTCATTATCTGTATTAATGGCACCTGTTTGAACTTGTTATCAGTATAAAAGACACCTGTCCACAATCTCAAACAGTCACACTCCAAACTCCACTATGGCCAAGACCAAAGAGCTGTCAAAGGACACCAGAAACAAAATTGTAGACCTGCACCAGGTTGGGAAGACTGAATCTGCAATAGGTAAGCAGCTTGGTTTGAAGAAATCAACTGTGGGAGCAATTATTAGGAAATGGAAGACATACAAGACCACTGATAATCTTCCTCGATCTGGGGCTCCACGAAGATCTCACCCCGTGGGGTCAAAATGATCACAAGAACGGTGAGCAAAAATCCCAGAACCACACGGGGACCTAGTGAATGACCTGCAGAGAGCTGGGACCAAAGTAACAAAGCCTACCATCAGTAACACACTACGCCAGGGACTCAAATCCTGCAGTGCCAGACGTGTCCCCTGCTTAAGCCAGTACATGTTCAGGCCCGTCTAAAGTTTGCTAGAGAGCATTTGGATGATCCAGATGAGGATTGGGAGAATGTCAGATGAAACCAAAATAGAACTTTTTGGTAAAAACTCAACTCGTCGTGTTTGGAGGACAAAGAATGCTGAGTTGCATCCAAAGAACACCATACCTACTGTGAAGCATGGGGGTGGAAACATCATGCTTTGGGGCTGTTTTTCTGCAAAGGGACCAGGACGACTGATCCGTGTAAAGGAAAGAATGAATGGGGCCATGTATCGTGAGATTTTGAGTGAAAACCTCCTTCCATCAGCAAGGGCATTGAAGATGAAACGTGGCTGGGTCTTTCAGCATGACAATGATCCCAAACACACCGCCTGGGCAACGAAGGAGTGGCTTGTAAGAAGCATTTCAAGGTCCTGGAGTGGCTCTAGCCAGTCTCCAGATCTCAACCCCATAGAAAATCTTTGGAGGGAGTTGAAAGTCCGTGTTGCCCAGCGACAGCCCCAAAACATCACTGCTCTAGAGGAGATCTGCATGGAGGAATGGGCCAAAATACCAGCAACAGTGTGTGAAAACCTTGTGAAGACTTACAGAAAACATTTGACCTCTGTCATTGCCAACAAAGGGTATATAACAAAGTATTGAGATAAACTTTTGTTATTGACCAAATACTTATTTTCCACCATAATTTGCAAATAAATTCATAAAAAATCCTACAATGTGATTTTCTGGATTTTATTTCCTCATTTTGTCTGTCATAGTTGAAGTGTACCTATGATGAAAATTACAGGCCTCTCTCATCTTTTTAAGTGAGAGAACTTGCACAATTGGTGGCTGACTAAATACTTTTTTTCCCCACTGTATGTGAGAAAATGTACAAGATCTCATAGTCACTGTATGTGCTACCTGTGTACTGTAACCTCAGATCTTCTTTAATGGGCAGATCCACAGTGAGTGCGGATATCATGCTCAGTCATGTTTCCTGAGCTGTCTACAAACTCCTAACTGTTTATATAAGCATAAGGAAAGGAAAACAATAGGATGCTTCCAATTTTAAATGGCAAGAGTAGCAGATCTCAAATGGTCTCAGCTTTCTTTGTGGTTACAAATTGGATTCATACCCAATACATTTTCTTCGAATTTTTCCTCTGCTGGACGGAGGCCCCCAAACAGAGCACTGTGGTTTTATTAAACATGGGAAAGCTGCTCCAAACATATCTAATGAACACGGGGACATGCACTGAGTCAAAGTAGGTTTAATGCACTTTTACTGTCAGTTAGACAAGCACACAACACCATGCCCAATCTATTAGGGATCTGCCCTGGAAGTGTCCACCATAAGTGGAGCCATAGCAGGATGTATGTGCTGAAATGTGTGGTCCCAGAGCATAGAAGCATGTGCCCCCAGGGTTTCCTCCCATGGAAAAGGACACAAAAACACAAGGGAAACAGTTCTGTATCTGAACTATGTGTTTTTACAAGTTCATTTTTTTAAATAGAAGAGTTGAATAATTGTTGAAAAGTTACCAGACTCTGAAAGCTAAAAGCATTCTTAGGGGTTCTTACCATAATATCAGCCATAAAACATCACTTCATTAAACTTAATGCATTCTTTTTTTATTGCATTTTGTCACACACACACACACACACACACACACACACACACACACACACACACACACACACACACACACACACACACACACACAGAAAAACACATTCATATATGTATGTGCCTTTATTTCAAGGCACATGAACCACAGATTGCAGAAAGCTGTGTCCTGGACATTTTTGCTTTTGAAGTCTGTGAGCAGCATATGAGGCATATGGTTAATGAGCTTCCTTGTCCCACACAACTGGAGCTTAAGGCAGAGAGAGATGCAGAGAAGAAGCACTGAGCACAAAAACCGTGTCTCTAAGGTAGCTGGAATCAAATCAAATCAAAATCTAATCTAATCTAATTTTATTTGTCACATGCTTGGTAAACACCATGTGTGAACTATCAGTGAAATGCTTACAGCCCCTTCCAAACAATGCATAGAGAAGAAAAGAAAAGTAATAACATGAGAAATAAATACACAATGAGTAACGATAACTTGGTTATATACACAGGGTACCAGTACCAAGTCGATGTGTAGGGGTACAAGGTAATTGAGATAGATATGTACATATAGGTAGAGGTAAAATGACTAGACAACAGGATAGATAATAAACAGTAACAGCAGCGTGTGTGATGAGTCAAAAGTGTCACGCCTGCTCCAGCTCCCCTCTCGGGCGCTCGAGGACGCCAGGCCGCCCATCATTATGCATACCTGTCACCATCGTTACGCGCATTAGCGCTTCATGGGACTCACCTGGACTCTATTACTTTATTGATTGCCTCCCCTATATCTGTCACTTCCTCAGTTTCTTCCTGTGTCTGCATTAATGTTGTTTTGTTCCCCCTGTCCAGACGCTGTCCGTGTTCTGTTTCATGCCGTTGTTTATTAAATGTTCACTCCCTGTACTTGCTTCTCGTCTCCCAGCGTCTGTCCTTACCGAATGCAGACACTAATATTGGAAGCATTGGGGAGTTTTGGGGGGGGTTGGTGACTTTGGGTCCGGTGCAGCTGCTGAAGGAACCGGGGTTGCCTTAGCTGGCTCGTCAGGCTCCCACGCCTCGGCAGGCCCGTCAGGTTTGCCCAGGTGGGACATCAGGTGGCGCACCTAGAGGGGGGTTACTGTCACGCCTGCTCCCTCTCCCCCTCTCTGGCGCTCGAGGACGCCAGGCGGCCTATCATTATGCATACCTGTCACCATCGTTACGCGCATCAGCGCTTCATGGGACTCACCTGGACTCTATTACTTTATTGATTGCCTCCCCTATATCTGTCACTTCCTCAGTTTCTTCCTGTGTCTGCATTAATGTTGTTTTGTTCCCCCTGTCCAGACGCTGTCCGTGTTCTGTTTCATGTCCGTTGTTTATGAAATGTTCACTCCCTGTACTTGCTTCTCATCTCCTAGCGTCTGTCCTTACACAAAGGGGTGCAAAAAGGGTCAATGCAGATAGTCCAGGTAGCTAACTGTTTAGCAGTCTTATGGCTTGGGTGTAGAAGCTGGTCAGGGTCCTGTTGTTTACAGACAGTGCATCGGTACCGCTCGCAGTGCGGTAGCTGAGAGAACAGTCTATGACTTGGGTAGCTGGAGTCTTTGACAGATTTTAAGGCCTTCCTCTGACACTGCCTGGTACAGAGGTCCAGGATGGCAAGAAGCTCGGTTCCAGTGATGTACTGGGCCATTCGCACTACCCTCTGTAGCGTCTTGCGGTCGGAGGCCAAGCAGTTGCCAAACCAAGTGGTGATGCAGCCAGTCAAGACGCTCTCAATGGTGCAGCTGTAGAACATTTTGAGAATCTGAGGGCCCATGCCAAATCCTTTCAGCCTCCTTAGGGGGAAGCGACATTGTCGTGCCTTCACGACTGTGTTGGTGTGTGTGGACCATGTTCATTCCTTAGTGATGTGGAACACAAGGAACTTGAAGCTCTCCACCCACTCCACTGCAGCTCTGTTGATGTGGATGGGGCGTGCTCCGCCATCCTGTTCCTGTAGTCCACGATCAGCTTCCTCTTGCTGACGTTGAGGGAGAGGCTGTTGTCCTGGCATTACGCTGCCAGGTCACTGACATCTTGCCTTTGGGCTGTCACATCGTCGTCGGTGATCAGGCCTGCCACCGTTGTGTCGTCGGCAAACTTAATGATGGTGTTGGAGTCGTGCACAGCCACGCAGTCGTGGGTGAACAGGGAGTACAGGAGGGGACTAAGTGTTGAGGGTCAGTGTGGCAGATGTGTTGTTGCCTACCCTCACCACCTGGGGGTGGCCCGTGATCTAGAGTTTTGCTGCCTCTAGTTGCATAGGTGACATGCTGGTAAAAATTAAGTTAAACTAATTTCAGTTTCCCTGCATTAAAATAATTGAAAAGCGAAAAGCGCCGCCTCTGGACGTGCATGTTCCTGTTTGCTTATGGCCATATGCAGCTCATTGAGTGAAGTCTTAACGCCAGCATCAGTTTGTGATAGACAGCTACGGAAAATATAGATGAAAACTCTCTTGGAAAATAGTATGGTCTGCATCGTATCATGAGGTATTCTAACTCAGGCAAGCAAAAATTTGAGACTTCCTTAACATTATAGATCACGCACCAGCTGTTTTTAACAAAGAGACCCACCTCTCCCCCCTCCATCTTACCAGAGGCTGCCGACCGGCAATGCAAAGGATATGAACAAATGTGGCTACATGTAGCTCTCACTTTGATTTCACAACTGCTCATGCTGTAAAAGAGTGCAGTTCAAAGTGAATGGCACAAATCCATATATGGCAATGGTCTATTTGCATATAGGCCTATTGCGGCTCTGATTGGTTATAGCGCAACGGTCTGTGTAGACTAAAGGCCTGAGTTGTGCCTGTCAATGCAATAGAATCCTATTCCGATGCTCTCTGCCTTCTACAAAATCTATTGCATAGTTCGTTTGCATGCTAAGTGTTGCAGAGTTCGTTTTGTTTCGGTATGATGCATTGAAAGTGGCTAATATTGTGTTGATTTGATCACAATTCCCACAGTAAAGGGACATGTTTCCCCTAAAGGGGAAAACTCTAGAAATTTGAGTAAAGTTCTATCTCGTGCTTCCCTGCACTGGCTTATAAGTATTCTACATGGCAGTCCCGGGGGAGCACTGTCGACCGGTCTTGACGATGCATGGAAAAACCAACGAGATGTAAAATATCCATGTCCTTGTTCAGCCACAACTCTGAGAAACATAGGATATTACAGTTCTTCAGGTCTAGTTGATAGGATAGTCTCGAACGGAGCTCGTCCAGTTTGTTCTCTAGTGACTGTACGCTTGCCAATAGAACAGAGGGTAGAGGCGTCTTATTTCCTCGCCAACGTAGTCAAGTCAGGATGCCGACTCGTCAGCCTCTCTTGCGCCGTCGCTTTCTCTTTCGAGTCCCGGGGATTAGGGCCTGGTCCAGAGTAAGCAGAACGTCCAGAACTGCCGACTTGTTGAAGTAGAAATTGTAATCCAAATTGAGGTTAGTGATCGCTGTTCTGATGTCCAGAAGCTGTTTTCGGTCATAGGAATTTTTGGCGGAGACATTATGTACAAAAAAAAGTTAAGGTCAGTGTTAAAAAACACATGTAAAACAACTGCTATCCACCGTGGCACCAGTACAGTGGCTAAGGGTAGCATGAAAGGTGTCCAAGTTAACCTAAGTATTATAAGCCAGTTCAAGCCACTGCCCATGAATCAAATACTGTATTTGGATTTAGATGGATGGGATATCGTAAAATTTGAACCATTTGACAGCTTTTTGTTATTTGAAAGGTCATAATAAAGAAAGTACAGTATGTAGCATGCACACAAAGACCATAGCTAATTTTCCTGGCACACCCAAAGTATTTCCACATCTCACTAAATACTGTTCTGTATATTTTCTTAACACTTCCACATCAGCAGTCGCTAACAACGTAGCCTGGTTGGTGCATAGGCAATGCTGGCTAGTCTATATTTAGCCAGATGGGTCCTGGTTTTCCATGGAAAGATCCAAATCGCGAAAATCAAGCCAGGAATGGCGAGTTCTACATTATATTTCACATACCTAATATGCTTGAGATTGAATCACTTTCACATTGAAGCACAAGATTCTTTTGGCAATGCTGTACATATTCGCCATAGCAATAATTTCACCGGGAGAGGTCTGTAAGCAGTTATACGCTTGCTCTCGCTGAGGGAACAGAGTGAAATAACCAGAGGTAATGTGTGATTAATGGCTTGGAGAGACACTGGGTCAGGCCCAAAGTCAACCTCTCACTTGCGTAAGAAAATAAAGATCCTACAGTACATACTGTATACCTGGCCTCTCATGCAAATGAAACGAAACAAGACCAGTTGGTAGTAACATATAATTCTTAATCCCAAAGCAAGTGAGATGGCTTTAGACAGTAGGAGGAGTACAGAGCAGAACAGACTGCCCAGTGGAAACTGTTACTCACTGTAAACTGATCCAAATCTCCTTTAGGAAAAAAACTTTCTGATTATCATTCTGTTATGATTGATAATCAGAACCAGTTAAGTCCGGTGTTTAAGCTAAATCTGGATTTGCTCTAACTCGTAGCAATAGCTAAAGCTTACCTTCACCCAAATGACTAACAGTCCTTAGTTTGCCCAAGTTTTCATCACCACAGTGGCCTATATCACAAGTTACAATTCATAAACACTTTGCAATCACACCAAGAATGCAAACTCCTTAACCCTCTGACATGTATATTTGTTTTCATATTACTCTTTGGAGTTTTCCATAACATGGTAGATCAACCTGGTCTCAGGGCAATTTGTAGGATTTGGTCTGTAAATTCGCTACCTCCAGTTAGTATGTAATACTGTACTTTGTTACGTTATGAAGGTAATAGCGGTCATATAATATCATAATAATTAGAGGATGTATAGCATCATACGTCTTACCCGGTAGAGAATAGCATATGATTTGGATGAAGTGATTTATCTTGGAGGACGTATTGTATTATACATATTTCCCAGGTTGCTTGTTGAATCATAACAGCAAAAAAAGTAAAAGGGAGAACTAACAACAAAAGTTAGGATAACTTATGTAAAATGTTAGGAGAACTAAAATGAAAAAGTAGAACTAGGTTAAAAATACTACAGTCTCCAACCTGACTTGAACACGCAACATTTGGATTGCTAGACTGTCATGGTATACGCCCACCCATCCTCCCCAACTGACCTCCCTACTAAATTAACTAGACCATTAGTACATATCATACGTCTTGAAGGTACATACAAATATATATAGTATGCTTCGTATGGCTCTGAGACCAGGCTAGGTAGTTGGCCTTTTATTGCAGTGGCATAAATCAGAGCCACACAGTGATTCTTGGTAGTCTTAAACATGGTTATGGGCTTTAAAAAAAGAAGACACCTGTACAATGTCAGATATAGACTTGAAATGTATTACATTTTGAGTTTGCATCCAAATATTACACTTCAGTCACAGAAGACTGAAATATAACAAAACTGTTTGACATAGAAACACCGGATTTTCATCGTACATTTTTTAAAATTATGTATTAATTATGAAATTATTAAAAATATGAATAACATTCCACCCATAAGGCCAAATAGAACGCTTTTGGTCATTGACTGCAGGAAAGGGCTAACTAGATTCAGTAGATTAGTGAGGACTGTAGGCTACAAATGACTTTCAGAGGCCAATACAACATGCTGAGTATAACATAGCACCACTTTAAAACTGTGGATGCAATCAACAAACAAGTTGAAGAACACATCAACCAATGTCAAAACTGAACTTGTTTTCATTGGCAAGCTATTACGCAATATAATACTATGTACATGAGGCATTGATTATGTTGAAGATTATTGACGCAGGAATGACTTGAGCTAACGTAGGCTAATGTGATTAGTATGAGGTTGTAAGTAACAAGAACATTTCCCAGGACATAGACATATCTGACATGGGCAGAAAGATGAAATTATTGTTAATCTAACTGCACTGTCCAATTTACAGTAGCTATTACAGTGAAAGAATACCATGCTATTGTATGAGGAGAGTGCACAGTTATGACCTTGAAAATGTATTAATAAACCAATTAGGCACATTTGGGCAGTCTTGATACAGCATTTTGAACAGAAATGCAATGGTTCATTGAATCAGTCTAAAACTTTGCGCACACACTGCTCCCATCTAGTGGCCAAAATCTAAATTGCGCCTAACCTGGAATAGTACATTGTGACCTTTATCTTGCATAAAAAAGCATGTATTTGTATCATCTTTTACCAGATATAATGTGTTATATTCTCCTACATTAATTTTACATTTCCACAAACTTCAAAGTGTTTCCTTTCAAATGGTATCAAGAATATGCAGATCCTTGCTTCAGGTCCTGAGCTACAGGCAGTTAGATTTGGGTATGTAAGAAGGTGAAAATGTAAAAAAAGGGTCCGATCCTTAAAAGGTAACTATCGGACCCTTTTTTTTACATTTTCACCTCTTACTGGGCATCTGAAACACACAAGGGATGCAATATCTCTACTTTCCTTTGAGTAGGTAGATGTAAAGATGAGAGGCTACTGTCTTGCCCTGATGAATACCTCTCAAGAGATTGTAGTTGTAGTAGATTTACTGGGGCAGTGTCTTTGTTACTGATAATGAGTCATGCATTCTTAGTGCATACTGCTTTTCTACTAGCATACCTGCACACTGGGAACGTGGGCATTTAGCTGGATGTGCAGAACGAACAGAGAGGAAAAGAGCATAAGCAACTCATGTAGAAAAGGAGGAGACAGGCCGCTGCGGAAATTGAACAGGAAGTGGAGGGTATGTGTGCTTTCCAACAATGGGGACTGGACAGGTTTTGCAAAGCAACATGAAAGAAGACTGAGGATGTTGATCCTGCTGGTTCCTGCATACCATCCAGACAGTTTTTGGGAACCCTCAACATCCTTTGTTCAATAAAAAGAGACTCTCAAAATGTTCACGCTGTGATAGAAAGGAGACAGAAGTGTTTTTGGACAAGACACGAAGACCCAATGTGGAACAAACTATTATGTTCAAGAGGGAAGGAAGGAGACCGCAGCACAAATGAACAGGATTAAATGTCATTTAAAACAGAGGACAAAAATGTAAGATGCTAGTGCCACTACCTTGGGGCAGTGATAGTGATGAGATCTCCAAACATCAGAGATACTGCAATATTTCTTCTACATCATCCTAGACAAATGGTAATTGTACTCAGGACTAATGTGATAATCCATATGGTTTATGTTCTTAAATTAACTCAAAGCTATTTTCCAAAACTCTGCACATACAATGTTTCTTTAAGGATTGTTATAGAATAATTTGTCATCTTTTCCACAGCATCTTGAGGTGGGATTACTAAATAGAAGTACAACAACAAGAAACTTCCCACATGGCACACACTGGTTGAATCAACGTTGTTTCCATGTAATATCAATGAAATTACATTGAACCAAAGTAGAATAGTAATTGAATTGACGTCTGTGCCAAGTGGGTTGGGTTGAGAGTTATGGAAAAAGAGTTCTAGAAATGTATGAAGGTACTCTATGAACAAGAGCTAAACACGTACTGCACGATAAGAAGGCCAAGCAAGGCAAATGCCTTCAGCAACCGAGCCAGGCACAAACAACAACAAAAACAACAAACCAACAAGACGCTAATAAGTAATCATCTCACAGAGAACTCTTTGATGAGGCTTGGAAATGGCACAACCTCTTGCAGAATGGACTTTGCCACCCTATTACTACCCATAGTAGTCTGGTAGCCATATCCAAGACATAGCTTTCTCTTGGCCAGCCATCTTCCCAAATCTAATCTCAATCAGGTCAATCACACAGTGAAAATAATGGAGGATTTGTGTCCTGTCATAACAATAAAAGCAGTTTAGATACATTACCGGTCAAAAGTTTTAGAACACCAACTCCTTCAAGGGTTTTTCTTTATTTTTACTATTTTCTACATCGTAGAATAATAATGAAGACGTAAAAACTATGAAATAACACATATGGAATCATGTAGTAAGCAAAAAAAAATATATATTTTATATTTGAGATTCTTCAAAGTAGCCACCCTTTGACATCTTTGTACACACTTGGCATTCTCTCAACCAGCTTCATGAGGTAGTTACCTGGAATGCATTTCAATTAACAAGGGTGCCTTCTTAAAAGTTAATTTGTGGAATTTCTTTCGTTCTTAATGCGTTTGAGCCAATCAGTTGTGTTGTGACAAGGTAGGGGGGTATACAGAAGATAGCCCTATTTGGTAAAAGACCAAGTCCATATGGCAAGAAAAGCTCAAATAAGCAAAGAAAAAACGACAGCCCATCATTACTTTAAGACATGAAGGTCAGTCAATATGGAAAATTTCAAGAATTTCAAGTTTCTTCCAGTGCAGTTGCAATAACCATTGCTATGATGAAACTGGCTCTCATGAGGACTGCCACAGGAATGGAAGACCTATAATTACCTCTGCTGAAGAGGATTAGTTCATTAGAGTTACCAGCCTCAGAAATTGCAGCCCAAATAAATGCTTCACAGAGTTCAAGTAACAGACACATCTCAACATCAACTGTTCAGAGGAGACTGTGTGAATCAGGCCTTCACGGTCAAATTACTTTTTTGGTGACTACATGATTCCATATGTGTTATTTCATAGTTTTGATATCTTCACTATTATTCTACAATGTAGACAATAGTAAAAATAAAGAACCCTTGAATGAGTAGGTGTTCTAAAACTTTTGACCGGTAGTGTAGGTCTAATCTGTTAATTATTCTGTTATTTTGAAGTGAAGCTAATGAGGTGTTACCTTGGCGACCCCCATTATCTCCAAGCATATGCACTGGATTAGACCTGCATGTAATAGCTAATATGCACAGGGATTGGGGACAGAGGAGTAGGTACCATTGCAAGCAATGCACCTAACTCCAGGATTCAGCAGAGACGTCAAATCCTTCACTTTGACTTGAGTACAGCCAGAGAAAGAGATCCTTCCTCACCCAAAGTATATTGGCAAATGTCTAACGTTCCAACCCAATCCCACTGCCAGAGCTAATCAGCTGAAAATGCTGATTCAAAATGATGCTGACAAATAAAACCAAGCCCTTACTCAAGGGAAGGCCCATTCTAAGTCTATTTACTAACAATGGAGCTGTGTACCCAGGCACACATTCAGGATTTATACTTCACGGACATGAGCTCTCATTGCCCTTGACAGTAGCATGTAAAGTGACAGACCTAAGAAAGGCAAGTATTTAGTCTCAATGTGTGTGATGGAAAAAGAAAAAGGCACACAACTGCAGACACCCTCCCACATGCGTAGCTAAATGTGTTTTGCTTTTTCAAATTTTCCCCGCATGAGCCCAAATCAGGAATTTGTTTCCTACGCAACCCCACCTCTGCTTCGCACGCCTCCGAATGCCTTGCTGTCAGTCTTTGGGATATTGGCAACAAAGAGTTGGACACATAATTAAATGCAGTGCCAAGCTCTGTATGCTTTTATGAAGGTTTTAAAAGAAACACCTTTGAGTCCAAAAGTACTGTATGTATTAATACAGCAATTATCTTTTCTATGGGTTGATTTACAAAATGCACAGCAGAAGCAATGAGCTCACCTCATCTAGAGAAGTGTATATAAATTAGGGCATGACTACATCTTTATGCTTCAGTCATTGTTACGGTCAACAATTACTTCAGCTGTAGTACATACATGTGTATGTATACTTTGAAATTGTTTCTCAGATGGAAAATGATGTATGGTAGTAATGTGAGAGTAAGATTAAGTACCATTTAACTAAGCTGATGGACTGAAAGTGCACTCCAGGTGACTGGGTTCACCCCTCACGTACTAGAGGTGAGTGCATTAAGCTCTTGATGTCTGCACCCCATTTGTACCAATATAGTCCACAGGCAACAGAAAAGTGTGAAGAACGGTAACCATAGCAAATCAGACAAGCTGTCCTTTTCATCAAATGTTATATCCTTCCTTCTTGTATCTACAAACACTCTTGTCACAATGTTCTGATAGCCTTTAGGTCGAGTCTAGAGAAAAGACCTGCACATCTTTTCATGATTTACTTCATATCATAAAAATATTATTTTCTCACTACGAGTGAATAAAAAAGTGCACAGAAGAGGAACGTGATATAGCATATACTTGTCAAATATAATACCATTAGAAGCACTGTTGTTGGAGAGAGTGGTGAGACCAGCAGAGAGAATTGCCACCAACCTGACACACCCCCTCAACCAGGAGCGCCAGCTCCTATCATCATGGCGCCGATACAGAGTCCATCTTTGCAAAACCGCCAGAGCCCAGAAATCATTCATTCCCAACAGCATAAGTCAATTGAATAAATAACTGCTCACCCCCTGTCCTAGAATTTACAAACTGAATTACGTTGTCTGTGTTGTCTGTTGTAGTTATTACTTGTGATTTATGTCTGTATTTATGACCCTGTTGGTGATGCTGTGCTGTTGTTTGTTGAGATGTAAGACAACTTTCCCGAAAGTGACACACAATAATAATAATTATTAATAAAATGATGTTATGTTCAGGAACTTGAACCCAGACAAAGTTTACTCCATGATTATGAAATCGCATGTTATGCTGCCAACACATCATGTGTTTCTATGTATGGTTCGGGTTTGTTTTGCCTAAACATAATTATTGAGGAAATTATTATTTTCACCTTTTCAGTTTGAACGTTCCCACCATTATGTTCCCACGGTATTTCAGATGAAGTCAGTCAGGTGGGCTTGGCCAAGTCTCTTCCAAACAAATTCTTTCATGTTTTGGGGGGCAACCGTGTCACCCAGTCACAGTATCCTGGTTCAGTACCATTCATTAATGGTTTGGAAAATCTTATTGAACCTCTAGAAATCTCCCACATTGGAACTGTATCAGACAGTCAGTTGAGTCAATATAGATGGAGGACAGCCATTCAGTAATTTACATACTAGGTATGTTTGTCCAACAATGTTTATTTTTTGCTAGGCTCAGCAATAAGTAATGAAAATTAAAGCAGTTGAACATTTATATGCTGTAATTACTGAACCGTTTGGCCTGGGTCTCTCAGACATAGACAGGGCTTAATAACCCTCTTCTTGGGTTTTACTGCCCACAAAACAGCTTCATAAACAGTAGCTACCAGTATCACCTGCTGGGTGTGCTTGGCCCGTGGACAGTGGGCCAGCCAGGGACAGTGTGGCTACGCCACAAGAGGATCCCCTCCAGCCCCCCTGTCACCCTCACCACAGGCCCTAGCTGAGTTTCACATTTCAAAGTGTTTTATTCGCCTAATACACCTGGGTGATGGTACATAGTTTAAGGCGCAGATGAGTCACTTTATTCAAAACGGAGTGGCTGTAAAGTTGTAATAAAATGTATTAATAATCCCAGCATTAACAACTGGAAAGAAAGATGTGATGGTTTAGAAGTAGATTTAGTGGAAAACGATGAACTTACAGTAGGCGTGCACTGTGTCCATCCCATTCAAATGGCATGTAAGGTAGAGTAAGCCCCAATCCCTAACCTTTTTGCTTTCTCAAGTAAGTCAACATTTTAGGAGGGTGGTGTGGAAATTTTAGCAGGGTGTAATGTGTAAAGCCATTTTCACCATACCAAAAAGGGATCCATCCAAAACATGACTGTAAAATATACACTGAGTGTACAAAACATTAAGAACACCTTCCTAATATTTAGTTGCACCTCGTTTTGTGTTCAGAACAGTCTAACTTCGTCATGGAAAGAGCAGGTGCTCCTAATGTTTTGTACACTCCGTACAGACCCAGCTGCTGTAGAAATGGTGATATAGTGCTGTGTTGGACTGGTTCACCTCCCGTCTGCTATCGAGGAGTGTGTAAGTGAGCTCAGTTTATTAAGTCTGGTGGAAAGTTTATGTGGCTTTAAATTAGTGGCCAGCCTATATGAAGGCATGTCTCCTCGTCAATTGAGTTACCAAGTCTCTGTAAGAGGAAGAAAACCCAGCAAGGGTGTCTGAGATTGCATCATCCATCAACAGAAGAATAGAGAGCTAAAGGTGTCTTAAAAGGGCCCCTGCATAGCGTTACCTACTGTAAGTAACAGCTCTTGCGCTGTTTGTATTCTTCATTGTGGGTATATTTTATACCTTTTATGTTGGAAAGAAATAAGAAGTTGGTTCTCTGAATGCATAATTTTCTATCTGCAGGTCTTTCTCTGAGACAACACAAAGCATCTCAGAAAATGTCGTAAGAATCCGGAAAATAACTGTTTTAGGAAGAAGAAAAAAAACTCCCAGCTCAGAGTAGGTTTTAAGGAAGATGTAAAAGGGATATTTCAGAATGTTTCATCTTCGTATTCATCATCTCCAGCACCACCCCAACATCAACATACACTATATATACAAAGGTATGTGGACACCTGTTCAAATTAGTGGATTCAGCTATTTTAGCCACACCCATTGCTGACAGGTGTATACAACCAAGAACACAGCCATGAAATCTCCATAGGCAAACATTGGCAGTAGAATGGCCTCACAGAAGAGCTCAGTGACTTTCAATGTGCCACTATCATAGGATGTCCCCTTTCCAACAAGTCAATTCGTAAAATTTCTGCCCTGTTAGAGCTCAACTGCAAGTGCTGTTATTGTGAAGTGGAAATGTCTAGGAGCAACAACGGCTCAGCCGTGAAGTGGTAGGCCACACAAGCTCCCAAAACGGGACTGCCAAGTGCTGAAGAGCGTAACGCGTAAAAATCATCTGTCCTCGGTTGCAACACTCACTACCAAGTTCCAAACTGCCTCTGGAACCAAACTGCCTCTAATACAACCCTACGTAGTGATAGACTGCCTCTTTTACCTCAACTGGCAGCCCTTTCGTGAGACAAAGAGCATCCAAGGTTGTGCACTTGTCTTGGCCCAGGTCGGGGTGCATCTGGATGCAGATACCTCTCCTCTCCGCCTCCCTGTCCTCTCTTCTCCCCTGAAGCCTCAGCTGAGGGCCTGGGCCTGCAGGCTGGCTGGTGTTAAGTTCTTAGTGAGTCACATGGATCTAAGCCCAGGCTCAATGTGCAGGCTGGGGTATTGGGGCTCAAGATGACAGCTGTTGTGTTTAGCAGGGCTGAAGCTGAAGAGCAGCTAGGACTGTTGCAGCATCACACAGCAGAAAAAAGATCTCTGCATTTCACTATGATGAAGGCTGTCAAACTGATGTGTCCTTTTCAGAAGATTACAGTGGGAAAATACTAGCTTTATGGAGTTTAGTACAAAGCAATTGTCTGGCTTTTACCAAACTGCAGTCGTGACAGCATTTGGTATCCATTTCATTTGATATCCCACAGTATGGTGGAGATAAATGGTTGGTGATTAACTTGGAACATTTTTTATATAATGGATCCCCGTTAGGAAAAGAAAGGGATTGGGGATTCATTAGCCGACGCCAATGGCAACAGCAAGTCTTACCAGGGTTTGACACATAACGAAAAAGACATTACAGGCAAAAGACTTTGCAATTTACACACATTTAAGAACATGAACATGTAGTGTGTGTGCATCTATCAGTTACACATACATGTCAGTACATACATTACAAGCATTTCATAAGTGTCAAAGGCTTTTATTGACAATTACATGAAGTGGATGCCATTAATACAGGTAACGAGTGGAGGACAGAGGAGCCTCTTAAAGAAGAAGTTACAGGTCTGTGAGAGCCAGAAATCTTGCTTGTTTGTATGTGACCAAAAACTTATTTTCCACCATAATTTGCAAATAAATTCATAAAAAATCCTACAATGTGATTTTCTGGATTTTCTTTCCTCATTTTGTCTGTCATAGTTGAAGTGTACCTATGATGAAAATTACAGGCCTCTCTCATCTTTTTAAGTGAGAGAACTTGCACAATTGGTGGCTGACTAAATACTTTTTTTCCCCACTGTACATGCAATCATGGCTCTGTATAATACTGTACGTTTCCTTGAATTTGTTCTGGACCTGGGGACTGTGAAAAGACGTCTGGTGGCATGTCTGGTGGCATGTATGTCAGTGCTGGGTGTAAGTTGACTATGCAAACAATTTGGAATTTCCAATACATTATTTTTTCTTATACAAGAAGCGATGCAGTCTCTCCTCAACTCTCAGCCAAGAGAGACTGGATTGTTAGCTTTGTTTGATTAAATCCTTTTTTAGGAACAATTGTGACGGTAATATGTTTAGAATAACTACAGGAAAATGCTCCTTATCAAGCAGCTGTTTCTATCATCAAATGCTTTTTTATCATGTAATCCCAACAGGAGTGTATTTGTTTCCACCTGTTCAATAGTCTGGAGTGTTGTGTTTGTGGCTGTGTGTGCCGGTCAACGTCATTTTCTAGTCAAATTAGTCAATGCCCCCGTGCACAAAGTGAGGTCCATACAGAAATGCTTTGTCGAGATCGATGCGGAAGAACTTGACTGGCCTGCACAGAGCCCTGACCTCAACTCCGTCCAATACCTTGGGGATGAATTGGAACGCCGACTGCGAGCCAGGCCTAATTGGCCAACATCAGTGCCCAACCTCACTAATGCTCTTGTGGCTGAATGGAAGAAAGTCTCAGCAATGTTCCAACATCTAGTGGAAAGCTGTAGCGTGTACGCTAGAAGTCGGGAAGCAAGTACAGGGAGTGAATTTAATAAATAACGGAACAAAACAAGAAACACGAGTAGTGTACAGACAAACACAGGAACTGAAACAGAATCAATTTCGTCTGAGGAAAGAACCAAAGGGAGTGACAGATTTAGGGGAGGTAATCAGGAAGGTGATCGAGTCCAGGTGAGTCTCATGAGGCGCAGGTGCGCATAACGATGGTGACAAGTGTGCGTAATAAGGAAAAAACTAGTGACAGCGAGCGCCAGAGAGGGGGAGTGGGGGTAGGCGTGACAGTACTCCCTCCCTGACGTCGACCAGAGGGATGGTCCTGGGGACCAGGAGCGGGCCGGTTGTTCTGCTGAGGCATGGGAGCCTGACGAGCCAACCGAGGCTTGAGAACCTGTCGAGCCAGCTGAGGCTTGAATTCCTGATGAGCTAGCTGAAGCATCCTCGGTAGCTTTGGCAATTGAAACCTGACGAGCCAAACCGAGGCTTGTAAACCTATCAAGCCAGCTGAGGCATGGAAGTCTGACGAGCCAGCTGAGGCATCCCCGGTTGCTTCGACAGTGGCCCATGGACCCAACATCACCAGTAAAAAAATCCTGGGTTGCTTCCCTTTGGTGAGGCGTTATTCCGTAATGTGTACACTAGGAGTCGGGGAGCAAGTACAGGGAGTGAATTTAATAAATAACGGAACACTTAGAAATGTCCTTCTTTTTGAAAGAAAAGCACATTTTTTGTCCATTAAAGTAACATCAAATTGATCAGAAATACAGTGTAGACATTGTTAATGTTGTAAATGACTATTGTAGCTGGAAACGGCAGATTTTTTATGGAATATCTACATAGGTGTACAGAGGCCCATTATCAGCATAAAAATAATAATAATCTAAATCAAATTTATTTATAAAGCCCTTCTTACATCAGCTGATGTCACAGAGTGCTGTACAGAAACCCAGCCTAAAACCCCAAACAGCAAGCAATGCAGGTGTAAAAGCACGGTGGCTAGGAAAACCTAGGAAGAAACCTAGAGAGGAACCAGGCTGTGAGGGGTGGCCAGTCCTCTTCTGGCTGTGCCGGGTGCAGATTATAACAGAACATGGACAAGATTTTAAAATGTTCATAAAACAGGCAGAACAGTTGAAACTGGAGAAGCAGCACGGCCAGGTGGACTCGGACATCAAGGAGTCATCAGGCCAGGTAGGCCTTGAGGAATGGTCCTAATGCTCAGGTCCTCCGAGAGAGAGAGAAGAAAAAAAAAGAAAGAGAGAGAGATAATTAGAGAGAGCATACTTAAATTCACACAGGACACCAGATAAGAGAAGAAATACTCCAGATATAACAGACAGACCCTAGCCCCCCGACACATAAACTACTGCAGCATAAATACTGGGGGCTGAGACAGGAGGGTCGGGAGACACTGTGGCCCCGTCCGACGTTACGCCCTGGACAGGGCCAAACAGGCAAGATATAACCCCACCCACTCTGCCGAAGCACAGCCCCCACACCACTAGAGGGATATCTTCAACCACCAACTTACCATCCTGAGACAAGGCAGAGTATAGCCCACAAGATCTCCACCACGGCACCAGTAAGCCAGTGACTCAGCCCCTGTAATAGGGTTAGAGGCAGAGAATCCCAGTGGAGGGGAACCGGACAGGCAAAGACAGCAAGGGTGGTTCGTTGCTCCAGTGCCTTTCCGTTCACCTTCACACTCCTGTGCCAGACTACACTCAATCATAGGACCTACTGAAGAGATGAGTCTTCAATAAAGACTTAAAGGTTGAGACCGAGTCTGCATCTCTCACATGGATAGGCAGACTATTCCATAAAAATGGAGCTCTATAGGAAAAAGCTTAGAAATTCTCAGGGACAATAAGGAGGCCTGCGTCTTGTGACCGTAGCGTACGTGTAGGTATGTACGGCAGGACCAAATCGGAAAGATAGGTAGGAGCAAGCCCATGTAATGCTTTGTAGGTTAGCAGTAAAACCTTGAAATCAGCCCTTGCCTTAACAGGAAGCCAGTGTAGAGAGGCTAGTACTGGAGTAATATGATCAAATTGTTGGGTTCTAGTCAAGATTCTAGCAGCCGTGTTTAGCACTAACTGAAGTTTATTTAGTGCTTTATCCGGGTAGCCGGAAAGTAAAACATTGCAGTAGTCTAACCTAGAAGTTACAAACGCATGGATTAACCTTTCTGCATCATTTTTGGACAGAAAGTTTCTGATTTTTACAATGTTACGTAGATGGAAAAAAGCTGTCCTTGAAACAGTCTTGATATGTTCGTCAAAAGAGAGATCAGGGTCCAGAGTAACGTCGAGGTCCTTCACAGTTTTATTTGAGACGACTGTACAACCATCAAGATTAATTGTCAGATTCAACAGAATATCTCTTTGTTTCTTGGGACCTAGAACTAGCATCTCTGTTTTGTCAGAGTTTAAAAGTAGAACATTTTCCGCCATCCACTTCCTTATGTCTGAAACACAGGCTTCCAGGGAGGGCAATGATTATTTTCATCAATGTATCAAGAGATATGGTACTAAAAACATTGAGTTTCTCTCTTGATTTTATGTCCTGGCAAAGTTGTGTGGACTCAGAACAACTGAGCTTTGGAGGAATATGCAGATTTAAAGAGGAGTCCGTAATTTGCTTTCTAGTGATCATGATCTTTTCCTCAAAGAAGTTCATGAATGTATCACTGCTAAAGTGAAAGCCATCCTCTCTTGGGGAATGCTGCTTTTTTAGTTAGCTTTGCGACAGTATCAAAAATAAATTTTGGATTATTCTTATTTTCCTCAGTTAACTTGGAAAAATAGGATGATCGAGCAGCAGTGAGGGCTCTTCGATACTGCACGGTACTGTCTTTCCAAGCTAGTCGGAAGACTTCCAGTTTGGTGTGGCGCCATTTCCGTTCCAATTTTCTGGAAGCTTGCTTCAGAGCTCGGGTATTTTCTGTATACCAGGGAGCTAGTTTTTTATGACAAATGTTTTTTGTTTTTAGGGGGTGCGACTGCATCTAGGGTATTGCGCAAGGTTACATTGAGTTCCTCAGTTAGGTGGTTAACTGATTTTTGTACTCTGATGTCCTTGGGTAGGTGGAAGGATTTTGGAAGGGCATCTAGGAATCTTTGGGTTGTCTGAGAATTTATAGCACGACTTTTGATGATCCTTGGTTGGGGTCTGAGCAGATTATTTGTTGCGATTTCAAACGTAATAAAATGGTGGTCCGATAGTCCAGGATTATGAGGAAAAACATTGAGATCCACAACATTTATTCCACGGGACAAAACTAGGTCCAGAGTATGACTGTGGCAGTGAGTAGGTCCGGAGACATGTTGGACAAAACCGACAGAGTCGATGATGGCTCCAAAAGCCTTTTGGAGTGGGTCTGTGGACTTTCCCATGTGAATATTAAAGTCACCAAAAATTTGAAATGGTCTGCCATGACTACAAGGTCCGATAGGAATTCAGGGAACTCAGTGAGGAACGTTGTATATGGCCCAAGAGGCCTGTAAACAGTAGCTATAAAAAGTGATTGAGTAGGCTGCATAGATTTCATGACTAGAAGCTCAAAAGGCGAAAACGTCGTTTTTTTGTTTTTTTGTAAATAGAAATTTGCTATCGTAAATGTTAGCGGGGGGAAATGGTCACTAGTGTAACCAGGAGGTGAGGCCTCATTTAACACAATAAATTCATCAGGCTTAAGCCATGTTTCAGTCAGGCCAATCACATCAAGATTATGATCAGTGATTAGTTCATTGACTAGAACTGCCTTGGAAGTGAGGGATCTAACATTAAGTAGCCCCATTTTGAGATGTGAGGTATCACAATCTCTTTCAATAATGGCAGCAATGGAGGAGGTCTTTATTCTAGTGAGATTGCTAAGGCGAACACCGCCATGTTTAGTTTTGCCCAACCTAGGTCGAGGCACAGACACAGTCTCAATAGAGATAGCTGAGCTGACTACACTGACTGTGCTAGTGGCAGACTCCACTAAGCTGGCAGGCTGGCTAACAGCCTGCTGCCTGGCCTGCACCCTATCTCATTTTGAAGCTAGAGGAGTTAGAGCCCTGTCTATGTTCGTAGATAAGATGAGAGCACCCCTCCAGCTAGGATGGAGTCCGTCACTCCTCAACAGGCCAGGCTTGGTCCTGTTTGTGGGTGAGTCAGGGCCAGTTATCTACAAAGTCTATCTTTTGTGTGGGGCAGAAAACAGTTTTCAACCAGCGATTGAGTTGTGAGACTGCTGTAGAGCTCATCACTTCCCCTAACTGGGAGGGGGCCAGAGACAATTACTCGATGCCGACACATCTTTCTAGCTGATTTACACACTGAAGCTATGTTGCACTTGGTGACCTCTGACTGTTTCATCCTAACATCGTTAGTGTCGACGTGGATAACAATATCTCTATACTCTCTACACTCGCCAGTTTTAGACTTAGCCAGCACCATCTTCAGATTAGCCTTAACGTCGGTAGCCCTGCCCCCTGGTAAGCAGTGTATGATCGCTGGATGATTCGTTTTAAGTCTAATACTGCGAGTAATGGAGTCGCCAATGACTAGAGTTTTCAATTTGTCAGAGCTAATGGTGGGAGTCCTCGGCGTCTCAGACCCCATAACGGAAGGAGTAGAGACCAGAGAAGGCTCGGTCTCTGACTCCGACCCGCTGCTTAATGGGGAGAACCAGTTGAAAGTCTCTGTCGGCTGAATGAGCGACACCGGTTGAGCATTGCTACAGCATTTCCTTCCAAAAGCCATGAGAAAATTGTCCGGCTGCGGGGACTGTGCGAGGGGAGTTATACTACTATCTATACTTACTGGTGGCACAGACGCTGTTTCATCCTTTCCTACACTTATATTGCCCTTGCCTAACGATTGCGTCTGAAGCTGGGCTTGCAGCACAGCTATCCTCGCCATAAGGCGATCGTTCTCCTGTATATTATGAGTACAGCGACTGCAATTAGAAGGCATCATGTTAATGTTACTACTTAGCTTCGGTTGGTGGAGGTCCTGACGAAACACGTCCAGCATCCATCACTTCTGTGTTCCAATGGCACTTTGTGTTAGCTAATCCAAGTTTATCATTTTAAAAGGCTAATTGATCATTAGAAATCCCTTTTGCAATTATGTTAGCACAGCTGAAAAATGTTGTCCTGATTAAAGAAGCAATAAAACTGGCCTTCTTTAGACTAGTTGAGTATCTACAGCATCAGCACTTGTGGGTTCGATTACAAGCTCAAAATGGCAAGAAACAAAGCCCTTTCTTCTGAAACTCGTCAGTCTATTCTTGTTCTGAGAAATTAAGGCTATTCCATGCGAGAAATTGCCAAGAAAATGAAGATCTCGTACAAGGCCGTGTACTACTCCCTTCACAGAACAGCGCAAACTGGCTCTAACCAGAATAGAAAGAGGAAAGGGAGGCCCTGGTGCACAACTGAGCAAGAGAACAAGTACATTAGAGTGTCTAGTTTGAGAAACAGATGCCTCACAAGTCCTCAACTGGCAGCTTCATTAAACCGCAAAACACCAGTCTAAACGTCAACAGTGAAGAGGCAACTCCGGGATGCTGGGAAAGTATTCAGACCCCTTCACTTTTTCCACATTTTTCCACACGATACAGCCTTATTCTAAAATTGCTTTATTTATTTTTTGCAAATGTACATATATATTTTTTGAAATATCACATTTACATTTTCAGACCCTTTACTCAGTACTTTGTTGAAGCACCTTTGGCAGCGATTACAGACTCTAGTCTTCTTGAGGATGACGCTAGTGTCTCCCACTATTCTCTGCATATCATCTCAAGCTCTGTCAGGTTGGATGGGGAATGTCGCTGCACAGCTTCTTTCAAGTATCTCCAGAGATGTTCGATCGGGTTCAAGTCCGGGCTCTGGCTGGGCCACTCAAGGACATTCAGACACTTGTCCCGAAGCCACTTTTGCATTGTCAAGGCTGTGTGCTTAGGGTGGTTGTACTGTTGGAAATTGAACCTTCGCCCAAGTCTGAGGTCCTGAGCACTCTGGAGCATGTTTTCATCATGGATCTCTCTTTACTTTGCTCTGTTCATCTTTCCCTCAATCCTGACAAGTCTCCCAGTTCCTGCCGCTGAAAAACAACCTCATCGCATGAAACAACCCCACCACCATGCTTTACCGTAGGGATGGTGCCAGGATTCTTCAAGCCGTGACGCTTAGCATTCAGGCCAAAGAGTTTAATCTTGGTTTCATCAGACCAGAGAATCAGGCCGTAACATAACAAAATGTGAAAAAAGTGAAGAGGTCTGAATACTTTCTGAATGCACTGTATATATGTGTATATGTATATCTAATATATATATAAGTACCAGTCTTAAGTTTGGACACACCTACTCATTCCAGAGTTTTTCTTTATTTTTACTATTTTTTACTATTGTAGAATAATAGAGAAGACATTAATACTGTAAAATAACACATATGGAACCATGTAGTAAACAAAAAAGTGCTGAACAAATCAAAATATATTTTATATTTGAGATTCTTCAAATAGCCACCCTTGAATGAGTAGGTCTGTCCAAACCTTTAACTGGTACTCTATATACACGCATGTAACCCCTTATTTTTGTTTGTCACAAAACGACCTCCATACTTCCATTGGTTTGTATGGGCCAGCGTATGTGAGCAGAGCGGAGTGAGAGGCTTAGTGTGCCCAATTTGACTGGAGCATGGAGCTAGATTCCCAAAGGCTGCTGCTTGCCCGCTCCAATTTCGCTCCAGTAGCGATCACTTCACGAGCTCAGGGCATGCCCAGCCCAGCATGCATTTGTAGTCTACTTGTGTGCTGCTAATATCCCCTTGCTTTAGCTACTGTCATGGAGTTCGCTAAATACTTTCATTAAGAAACTGATAATACACACAGGTGCAAAATCAAGGTAACTTACAAAGATGAGAACCAAGAGCAAGAGAGGGAGTGCGGTGATGTAGTGTCCACAACTAATGAATCATTGTGGAATCTGAAAAGACACATACCCCGAAAGCATGATGGTGTACTTACTACACTAAACAAAAATATGAACACAACATGTAAAGTGTTGGTCCCATGTTTCATGAGATCCCAGAAATGTTCCATACGCACTAAAAGCTTATTTCTCTCAAAGTTTGTGCACAAATTTGTTAACATCCCTGTTAATGAGCATTTCTTCTTTGCCAAGATAACCCATCCACGTGACAGGTGTGCCATATCAAGAAGCTGATTAAAACACAGGTGCACCTTGTACTGGGGACAATATAAGGCCACTCTAAAATGTGAAGTTTTGTCACACACAATGCCACAGAGCATGCAATTGGCATGCTGACCGCAGTAATGTCCACCAGAGCTGTTACCAGAGAATTGAATGTTAATGTTGATTTATCTGCTAAAACATTGTTTTAGAGAACTTGGCAGTAGCTCCAAAGGGGCTCACAACCTCAGACCACATGTAACCACGCCAGCCCAGGACCTCCACATCCAACCTCTTCACCTGCTGGATCGTCTGAAACTAATCACCTGGACAGCTGCGCAAGCTGTCAGAAACCGTCTCAGGGAGGCTCATCTACACGCTTATTGTCTTCACCAGGGTCTTGACCTGACTGCAGTTTGGCATCGTAACCGATTTCAGGGGGTAAATGCTCACCTTCGATGGCCAAGTGTGCTCTTCACGGATTAATCCTGGTTTCAACTGTACCGGGCAGATGGCAGACAACGTGTATGGCGTTGTGTGAGAGTGTCTGCTGTACGACAGTGTGTTGCAGTTCCCGCCAATATCCAGCAACTTCGCACAGCCATTGAAAAGGAGTGGGACAACATTCCGCAGGCCTCAATCAACAGCCTGATCAATTCTATGCGAAGGAGATGTGTCACGCTACACGAGGCAAATGGTAGTCAAACCAGAAACTGACTGGTTTTCTGATCCACCCCTACCTTTTATTAAGGTATCTGCGACCAACAGATTAGGGCCTAATGAATAGATTTCAAATGACGGATTTCCTTATATGAACTGTAACTAAATAAAATCTTTTAAATTGTTGCATGTTGCGTTTATATTTTTGTTCAGTGTACATGCACATGCTGAAAGAAAGGAATGAGGTGGGTAGTTAATTAAGTGTGTCATTGTAGCAAGTATTTATAAACAGAAAATCTGATCTCTTAAAAATGTCCTTCATTTATGTTATATTATCTATACAATGATTGATTTTGGCCCAATAGTCATGGCATATTCCAACATTCAAGGAGCTTTCTGTTTTTATTGGGTTATGTTGTCTAAAGACCTTATATAAAACCAAATACAACTCTGCATCCCTGCCCAGCCTGGCAAGAGTGGCCAAAAGGGTGTTCAGCATCCCCAGTGGCTCTACAAGCGCAGAGAGGATATTCTCCACTGCTGGCCTGCTCTCCAGGCACCATCTCATGAGCCTTAAGCCACAGACTGTGTTTCTATAAATACATTTGAAGGCACTGAGCCTAAAAGGCATTTGTTGTTTAATTTTATTTTAGTTCTAAGTAAGTCCCAGCCTATATGCACAGTTTATAGACTACAATAATTTAATACAACGAAATGTTGTTTAAATGCTGAGCGTTTAATGCCCCTGACTCCCTACCAGCCTAAAGTGTCACACTTGCAAATGCTTCACAATGTATTTCTTTGTAGGCTATAGCCTTGAAATAATTGAAATAATACAGCCTAAATAATTCATTTTAGTTTCTTCTTAGGCTCCCTGTTTGGCTCCTGACCTATTTAGAGTGGTTATACAGTTGAAGTCGGAAGTTTACATACACCTTAGCCAAATACATTTAAACTCAGTTTTGCACAATTCCTGACATTTACTCCTAGTAAAACTTCCCTGTCTTAGATCAGTTAGGATCCCCACTTTATTTTAAGAATGGGAAATGTCAGAATAATAGTAGAGAGAATGATTTATTTCAGCTTTTATTTCTTTCATCACATTCCCAGTGGGTCAAATACTCAATTAGTATTTGGTAGCATTGCCTTTAAATTGTTTAACATAGGTCAAACGTTTCTGGTAGCCTTCCACAAGCTTCCCACAATAAGACGGGTGAATTTTGGCCCATTCCTCCTGACAGAGCTGGTGTAACTGAGTCAGGTTTGTAGGCCTCCTTGCTTGCATGCGCTTTTTCAGGTCTGCCCACACATTTTCTATAGGATTGAGGTCAGGGCTTTGTGATGGCCACTCCAATCCCTTGACTTTGTTGTCCTTAAGCCATTTTGCCACAACTTTGGAAGTATGCTTGGGGTCATTGTCCATTTGGAAGACCCATTTGCGACCAAGCTTTAACTTCCTGACTGATGTCTTGAGATATATCGCTTCAATATATCCACATAATTTTCCTTTCTCAGGATGCCATCTATTTTGTGAAGTGCACCAATCCGTCCTGCAGCAAAGCACCCCCACAACATGATGCTGCCACCCCCGTGCTTCACGGTCGGATGGTGCTCTTCGGCTTGCAAGCCTCCCCCTTTTTCCTCCAAACATAACGATGGCCATTATGGCCAAACAGTTCTATTTGAAAAAAAGTACAATCTTACCTCACAATCTCACCAAAGTACATTCATCTCTAGGAGACAGAACGCGTCTCCTTCCTGAGCGGTATGACGGCTGCGTGGTCCCATGGTGTTTATACTTGGGTACTATTGTTTGTACAGATAAACGTGGTACCTTCAGGCGTTTGGAAATTGCTCCCAAGGATGAACCAGACTTGTGGAGGTCTACCATTTTTCTTTCTGAGGTCTTGGCTGATTTCTTTTGATTTTCCCATGATGTCAAGAAAAGAGGCACTGAGTTTGAAGGAAGGCCTTGAAATACATCCACAGGTACACCTCCAATTTACTCAAATTATGTAATTTAGCCTATCAGAAGCTTCTAAAGCCATGACATAATTTTCTGAAATTTTCCAAGCTGTTTAAAGACACAGTCAACTTAGTGTATGTAAACTTCTGACCCACTGGAATTGTGATACAGTGAATTTTAAGTGAAATAATCTGTCTGTCAACAATTGTTGGAAAAATTACTTGGGTCATGCACAAAGTAGACGTCCTAACCGACTTGCCAAAACTATAGTTTGTTAACAAGAAATGTGTGGAGTGGTTGAAAAACGAGTTTTAATGACTCCAACCTTAGTGTATGTAAACTTCCGATTTCAACTGTATGCTGTTTAATATGACATGTAGCCTATTTGAAATTATGAGCACTTCTTATGTTTAACTTTTCATGTTAATTAAAATACTTTTGATTCAAATTATATAGTTTGGTTTCGATACATCAAAACCAAATGTTAGGACCAGGTAGTGACAAAAATAGATGGGTGTTGTGATTTTAATGAATTGAGTGAATTTGGAGCTTCAGTTTTTTTTCTTGTGAGCGAGGAGCGGTTTTTAGCGGAGCAAGGATGGTGCGCAAGCACTCAACTCCGCTCACTTACTCTGGGATGGGCTACCTTTAGACGAGTCCCATAACACTTGCTCAAATGGTTCGGATGCCAGAAACAGAAGTTGGCACATCTGCGTTACTGACTTCAGGCGAGTCCCGTGACACTTGTGGGGGCTGTGGAGCAGAATGGAGAACACCATCGTGTTCGAGAGAGTCTCCCCTTTCCATAGAGTGGTCATAATAGTTTGGATGGTACAGCAATTTATGTGAGAAGACCTATTTTTGGGATGTCACATGTTCTAACAAACACCGTAGCTCGACCACCTTCCACCTCAGATGCGAAAGACCAACATAAGCATATGTGGTGGATTGAGACGCAGCCCATGCAAGAAACAGATGATATCAACTTAAGTTGACAGATTTTGATGGGGATTGTTTTATTATGTTACTTAGACTGACTTACGGGTGCATCAATAGACTCTTAAGGATTTTAACCAGGGGCCATATCGAAAATTGGCCATAAGTCCTGAGAATAGAGACTAGAGAATTACTCCTACTCTTATGTGAAAAAATAAAAGCTATGAATGAAGCCTCTTTACTCATAAGAGTCACACCTAGTCACCAGATATTTTGGACACCTCATGAGCTGTCCTAAACAGTTAAGAGTTACCAGCAGGTGTCTTGCTAATAGAAAAATGCAGCGAGTCAGAGGTTCCCTCATAATGGACAGGCAATTGCTTTTGAGTTTGAAAAAATATTTAGATATCACTTTTATTCAACGGGTTACCAACATATTCAAATAATGATTGCCCAAGCCCAGGTCGTTCGTTCTATCGGTTTGGTTGCCAGAGTCACAACCCAGTCGTTCAGTCTTTTTGTTCTGTATCTATGGACGCTCTTATCCCTTACAATCACGTCAAACAGTGTAGCCAGAATAACAACAGTAGCTGCATTTGTTTAAGCTGTTTTCTAGTGATATTTATTTGGACACATCCATACCAATGAGCTAATGAGGTGCGATTTTGCTTGGCATAGAACATGTGCTCTCTCGTCAGGACACTGTTGTTCAGAGGAGCTAGCCAACAACACAGCTAACATCCCTTCAAACTGAAGCTGGAAAGACTGCAAACTATCTGCACTTCGTTTCCTTTTAATTGACATTTCTTTGTATATATCCATAAAAATGATGCCAGCTGATTCATGATTTAGACTGGCTGAGAAACGATGTCTGCCTGTCTGTCTTGTCCCGACTCCCAACACATTTATTACTAGGGGACAGCTGGAGATGGAACAATATTGCAAATGTCGGAGAGACAGACAGCAATACAGTACCTCAAACTGTCGTGATTACCAGCAGAGATAAACTTTTAGGAGTTGATTTTACTCCTGGCTCAGAGTAGTGACTTAACAGCATCCTAAAACCTACTCTGAGCTGTTTTTGTTGTTGTTGTTGTTGTTGTCTTAAAATAAGTTTGAACAGGATTTCTAGGACCTTTTCTGAGACACTTTGTGGATACGGGCCCAGTTGTCTGTTTCCAGTCACATTGTCTTTATTAAATCCATAGCACTTTGTGTGGCAGTGCGTTTTGGCTGTGTTCCTCTGGTGTTTTTCTGTTGCGGACAGAAAACCACAGCTTTATAATGTGACACTTTTAATCAGCTGGTTAGAGTTGAGAAACTGCATATCTCATACATTACTTCCACAAGCAACGGCTTAAACATTCTAAACTCTTTGCTGACTGAATTCTGTAAAAAAAAAAAGGTGTTCGGGCCACATCACAAAAACACTACAGAGGTCTTAAATAACTCTGTAATTCTTCCTGTATGCCTTGTGAGATATTTGTATTTTGTTCTTACATATCATTTGTCCGAGCCACTTATGCATCACCTGGTTTTTGGACTACTGCACCAGTTGAACATTGTTTAACACCCCTATCATGAGAAAGCAGGCTTTTTGGTCAGCACATCAAACAGCACAGTAACTCTCATGAATGGCCAAAGCAATCAGGCCCTGATTGCCTAAGCCATCCAAGCTCTTATTATGTGTAATCTTTGGTAATGTTGCAGACAACCAATAGATTTGACGTCCTCATTTTGTCCTATCCAACCTGGTATTAGGAAGGGTGAGGTAAAGACCCATTAATGCACACTAGAATACTGCGGTCATAAAGTGGTCATATCTTTTCTACACTAAACATATTCTTGTTATAAGTCGTCTGTTATATTTGAGCTAATTTGAATACTTGAGTGTGGTGCTGGCACTCTACAAATGGGAATGCTTCTGAGAAATCAGACTCAGTCTGCCAACTGCATGGCTGTGAGAGAATAACACTTACCGTGGCAGTTTGTTCCTTTCACTGGGGTGATGCCTATCTCAGTCCCACAATACCTCATGCTCTCTGGTTGTGCGGTACACATCTTCAGTCTTTCTTAAGAGTTCAGAATCATGTTTAAATAGTTGTTTTTTGTTTCCACTGAGTGCAGTCAGCATGAAGCAGAAACAAAGAGATGATCCCTTTAACATGAATTGCTCTTGGCTATTGTGTCCATGAAGCTCTCTCCCAATGTTACTGGTTTTCAAAGAGCTTCCTCTAAAGACATACAAGATATCCATCAATCTGTCAGATGGGTTTATTTCCACACGTAAAAAAGGACACCCATCTGAAGAGCGCTACATTAGCATTGTTGCTCTGCTCAGAAAAGAGGGACATGAAAACAAGTTTTGAAGACACTGTAAATGAATCCTCATTGCAATTTCAAGTTTGGCCTAGACAGATCTGTCTGGTTTCAGATTCATGTGAATGATTAGCTAACGGATGTAACCCTTCATTGTCATTCATGATGACTCAAATTAACATGCTGGAACGCCAGACTGTAATTGCAGCTAGGAAAACACGTGGAGGCATTCTGTCAGATTTGTATTGAGGACTAATAAGAACAGATCATAAAATAATAACTGTTCTAAGGAGGAGAACACTGAAATATCTCCTGCATGGAACTAACATGTTCACCTTAGCCTGGAGGCTGGCCAAGTATGGCCCAGTATGGAACTATCAACTCCCTTACTTGGTAGGTACATACTGTACTGTAGAGCTCTACCACACCACCTGCATTCCTACTGAAAGATTTGAGGAGAATTGATTTGAGGAGAATATATGACTTAACTTCACCAAACATCATGAGGAATGGTCACAGTGTTTTTACACAAGTAAAATAAAAAGCAGAAAAGAGGGATAAGGTCATTTTTTCAAGTCAGGAGCAGAGGAGCCCACTTGACATAATTATGTCCCTAGTACACTCTATCGCCCTTTGCCTCCCACAGACCTTAAACAAGTTGTCTCAGGGTCTTGTAAAATGTTATGTCGCAACCATTAAAAGAGCTTGAACTAGAAGGTGTTATCCTAATTATGTCAAATATTCCTTGTGGAGGAAAAAAAGAGGCTGAGGTTGAAGAAGAGGTAAATCAGGGGAAGATAACTCATCCCTCCATCCCGCCAACTTGTAATTATAGCATGGAACTAGGCTTTCTCCACAGCTGACCACCTGACCACAATCTCATGCAATTTTAGCTAAGATAACATCAGACCTCTGTGACATCTGAGAGAGAAAGTAAATGATTTACATTCAAAATATGTTATTATCACTTACCTTTCACGCTTACTGAGGATTTGTGTAGAATACGTTAACAGTAAACTAAATAATGCAATGGATTCATTTCAGAAAACATTTGTATATTTCTAAACATTATCTTATCTGCGGAAGTTGAGGGGAAACCCACATTGAAACGTGTAGCCAGCGGTGTAAAGTACTTAAGTAAAAATACTTTAAAGTACTACTTAAGCACTTTTTTTGGTATCTGTACTTTACTTTACTATTTATATTTTTGCCAATTATTACTTTTACTTCACTACATTCCTAAAGAAAATAATGTACTTTTTACTCCATACATTTTCCCTGACACCCAAAAGTAAGTTTTCCACCACTGCATGTAGCCTAGGTTTTTATTCTGAAATTATATTCTCATTATTACTAAGAATACCCCTTTAAGACTTTTATTGTGAAGCACTTAATTATTCCCAGAAGGCACCTGCGCCTGTCCAGAGGGAAAGAGAAGAGCTTTGATGTTGATGGGATTCCTACTTGGCTGCGTTCTTGTGATTCTGAGAATTAATACAAGATAAAGTACTTTACCCGTTGTAACCTTAAGTTATTTTATTCTAAGACCCACAAGTCCTCTGGAGGAGATTGAATGTAATATCCACAATCAAGAAATGAAGGTTACACATAGTATTAAGTTTGGCTCTCTCTGGCTTCATTTTATATCAGGGCATTGTTTGGCCTAAATAAAGCCAGGAAAAAACGAAGTTATTGTTGCTGGTTTCAAAGCCTTAAACAGAGGAAAGAAAAGGCAGAGACCACATCAGACAAAATAAACTATTCCTGCAACTTGTAATTATGTTTGAAATGTGGTAACTAGAAATTGAGATTTCCAATTACTTGCAAGGTCTTTTGAGATATAAGTCTGCTTCACATGGTTCCACTTTACAAGCTTGAAGAGTAACAAACAAATTGCATCTCATTTGGTTCACTGGGGTATTTTTAACAGCCTTCGGCTAGCGTGGCTGCAGGACAATCAATAACGTGCTGAGACAAAAACTGACACTGCAGAAGCTTGATAGAGCGTACACAATGCCGTTGTTTTACATGAGAAATATAGAGGCACCGTTTATGGAGGGCCTGGCTGAGCATTATAAACATCATGCAGCTGATCACTCTGGGAGAATGGAGAGACAACACAGGCTTACGCTGACATGCCAAATGAAGATGTTGTCACCCATGACATAGAGAAAGGAATGATTCGTCTTCGAGATGATAAGAACAGCTCTAGTTTAATTTCTCTGAGAGAACAAGTATAGCTCAAGAGAGTACTGTTAATGGTTTTACTTCATAAGTGTCCTACTGAAGCAGCTAAGGTGTTTTTCAACTCTACATGACGTTGTTCTCGTTTTGGCATGGACTTCAGAAGATGTGTAGGATTTCAGAAAGCAAAGCACCTTGTTCTTTTTATTGCTTAGAAGCGCCGTCCAATAGTGCAGCTTTTATAACGCTACATAGTGTGGTGTTTGTTCGATTGCTCCTCACAAGCAGGGCCAAGCTGGCGGCCTGAAGAGAGGAACCCATAAAAGGCTGCTAGCCTGGATACGGACAGCATGGTGTTAGCTCTCCTCTGTAATTGGTCACTTTAATAGGAGGCTATGATTCAAACCAAGAGATTTGGAGAGCTGCAGAGACCACGCTCACCACCCCCTTCTCTCGCTCTGCTGGGAGCTGAGAGCTGGGCAACACACACATGCACGCACCTGCACTCAAAGACTCACACAAACACACACACACACACTAGAGAAAGAGACACACTGGAGAACAAGAGGTTCTTGATAAGAATACATTCACCACATTAATTAACAATAAAACATTTGTCATCAGGAAATATAAAGTGTCATCCTTGAAAATATAATTTGTCACACTTCTCTGAGAGACTAGCTAGCAGATACTATGTTATATAAAACAGGCAGTGTCTCAGGACAAGCCACTGATTCAGTTATCAGAAACTATACAGCATTCCAAACAGATACCAGGAAAAAATTAACAATAGAGCTCAGTGACTGCATTATTAACCAGAGGATATAACTCACAACACTGAGATTAGACATTGTTATTTCACTCCCATAAAACTTTATTAGTTTAACACAATAAATGGCCCAGTCATGCTGAAGTTTTTCATGAAAACAAAAGAGGCCTCTGCCGCTCTTTTAAAAGAAACAGCTTGGTAGACACTAAGCAATTCTGAAAGCGAGTGGTGGGAGAAAGAGGGGGGATCTGCACCCGGCACAGCCAGAAGAGGACTGGCCACCCCTCACAGCCTGGTTCCTCTCTAGGTTTCTTCCTAGGTTTTGGCCTTCTAGGGAGTTTTTCCTAGCCACCGTGCTTTTACACCTGCATTGCTTGCTGTTTGGGGTTTTAGGCTGGGTTTCTGTACAGCACTCTGTGACATCAGCTGATGTAAGGGGGGCTTTATAAATAAATTTGATTTGATATGGGCAGTGAGGGTGAAGGAGCTTCATCCCTCTTTAAAATAAACTGGCATAACTCTCCCGTGTTATAATGGACACTTCCTGAGCTGCTGACTGTATTAATGTCTTTTTAAAAGCTCCTTTGTAGACAGGAGAAATGATCGACTTCACACCGAAAAGTGTCACATCCATTTTAATTGGAGAAAAAAGTCCTCGTCAGACAGGTAATTCTAAGAAGTCAAATGTCCTTTGGGAAAATATTTAATAGTAGAAAGAAGACAGAAAGCTAAACATAGACCTGTGCTGCATGTTAGTAAGTTAAGATGTTTGTTTGTTTAGTTGTAATCCTATTCAGGACTTGAAGTGATGTACTACTGTTTGTGGCTGTTCATCAATCCAATACATGTAGGAATGATTACGGAAACTCAAGAGTAAACTATACAATGATAGGAAGTTTAAAACTAGGACGAATTCAAACCCACTGAGCTCCATCTCGATAAGCATACTATCCTAGTATGCTTGAATTGGGATTCTTCTTGACAAAGTTGGCTCTGTTGACATTGTGTGGTCACCACATGCAGCAGCAGGAACAGCTGACTGGTCTGATAGAGAAGAGAGGGAAGAAGAGAGGAAGAAGAGAGTCGGAAGAGAGGGTAGATCAGCGGGAACAGCTGTTTTTTCCACAGGGGTCTCAGGGCTAAGCCCTCTCATAACCACGCTTCTTTCTGGATCAGGGCCTTAAACAATTATTACCACAAAGGCCTTTCTGCTGATGGCTTGGGCGCATTGTTCCCATACTGGTGGCGTCCTGTCTAATTTGAAAGGGAATGTATGGTTACAGATGCTGAGTGCTGACCCAGTGCAGTGAAGGAGAAACAGGGCAGGCAGCAGACAGTAGCTGTATAGTCCCCCTGCTTGACCAGTCAGAGGAAATGAGGTACAGTATCCAATCCCCACCACACCTATCCATGTTCATTGGACTGTGACCTTAATTAGAACAACAACACACATTCAGTAAGACAGTTCGTGAAACATATGGCATTCAGGCCAGTTAGTGTGTAATGCGGTCACTAACACGTGAAGAAGCATGTCTCTCCCTGTCAACAAACAAGATGCTGAATGGGACGCAGCGTGTCAGTCCAAAGTGAGTTCCTAGCAAACGTTTAATGGCATTTGAAAATGGAAATAGTTGAAGAAAAAATATTCTGCAAACGTGCTGAACCTTGACCAATAACCATGAGTCTGCTCTTTGCTTGTCTTTTTGCACATTCCTCTGCAACATTTGAATTTGTTTGCTGACTGGAGGTATTCCAGAATGCTCTCCAGAGCAGACCAGGGACAACTATAGTTTTAACTATGCTTTGTGGAAGGTAACATTTTTTGGGAGTAACAAATAGTTACGTTGGAGGTGACTACAACTATTTGAGAAAGCAACTACTTAAAAAAAATATTTGAATACCAATCTCAGGAAGTGACTACTTTTCTGAAACTATTGGATTGGCTGCCTTCAACTAATGGCAAGGCTATATCTAGAACTGCATTTTGAAGACAGAAATATAACGAATAGAGCACACACAATCTCCTATAATATTCCAATCTATCTGACAGCCACATTGGATCTCCACAATACATTCCTATCTGAACATTTTGTAAATGTCCATTCTCCTGAATAGTCAAACCAATTAACCAACACTTACCATTAAACTGTTCTTGTTCCTGTGTAATAAAACTGTAATTACTTGGAGGAACATTTTATTAGCATGTTGTTACATAATACTTTGGCAATTTCATTTTAATTGCATAGCAATGAGCTGTGTTTTTTTGTAACTACTATACACAAGAGGAATCGTGACTGTTCCTATTCAACTTATGTAATAACTCCATTATTATGCAATTCTATAAAAAAAAAATCCTATGTAACAACAATGTTGCTGTTGTAATAATCAAAGTTACTACACATGATGCCAACTGTTACTGGATTACCTTACGTCTCACTCATTATGAAAATATATATGTTAGTAATTTTGGAGCTGCAACAGTGGTCTATTGGAATTTTGTATAGATTTTTTCTTTTACCCTTTTTTTCTCCCCAATTGGTAGTTACAGTCTTGTCTCATCGCTGCAACTCCCGTACGGATTCGGGAGAGGCGAAGGTCGAGAGCCGTGCGTCCTCCAAAACACAACCCAACCAAGCCGCACTGCTTCTTGACACAATGCCCACTTAACCCAGAAGCACCAATGTGTCAGAGGAAACACCATACACGTGGCGACCGTCTCAGCGTGCACTGCGCTTGGCACGCCACGGGTGTTGCTAGTGTGCGATGGGTTAAGGACATCCCTGCCGGCCAAACCCTCCCCTAAGCCGGACCAATTGTGCGCTGCCCCATGGGTCTCACGGTCACGAACCCAGAATCTCTAGTGGGACAGCTAGCACTGCGATGCAGTGCCTTAGACCACTGCGCCACCCAGGAGGCTTTTGATTTTCTGAGACCTGAATAGTTGCCTTTTAGTTGAAACTATATAAACTATATTCGACTACCTAAGTATTTTGAAAAGTTGGTATTTTCAAATAAACAACTATTTCGTTCCCAGGTCTGATCAGTTCCTGTCTTGAGATAATCATCCGCACCATTAAGAGTTTCGGACGTACTGCCGAGACACTGCAGAGCTGAGAGAAAAAAGTCAGCCACCATAAACTAATGAAGTACAAGCCTATTTATCTTGGCAAGTCTGGGAGAAATATTTAATTGCTTCGGAGAAAGTCTAATGCCTGCCGAACCATAACTGTTCAGGCTCCAACACTGTTATTTAAAACACTGTTGGATGATTGTGCAATGTGGTAACTGTGAATCTGTGAGGGGGTTTATGATTACCAGGATGTATCCTGTTTTCCAAACACTGTTAGATCATCTATTCCATGATGCATTTCATGGAGGCATGAAAATAGCTCCAATGGTGCCATGTATTGCATAGGATTCTCAAATATGTCATACATACAATACTATTCAATGAGTCATTCAATTTTGTCATAGTGAATACAACTTTACAATTCAGGTCTTGGAAGCCATGTGTATTTTTATGAGCTGAAATTATGTGATTATACACATCCAGATTCCACACCCCAGTCTGCAATAACTCTCCATATATTGCATAGAGCTACAGTACTAGAGAGTAAACCTGGTCAGCGATGTCAGAAGTGTTATTGGAATCAGTTCCCATGTCTTTTTTTGTGACCACATCACAGACGAGCAATAATATTCAAAAAGTACATATAAAGTAATGAAAAGCAGTTTTAAAAAAAAATGTATTTCTCCTGTCTGTCCCATCTCCCCTTCCCCCTTCTCAGTAGATGAAACCCATTCCTATTCCCCACTCCGTCGCTCCCCACCTCTCCCACGGGCTCATGTTGTGGCCATATCTATGCATAAAACAAAACATCATGGGTAACTCATCTTATGTTTGTTAAATTGTTTGTGGGACCAAGGCACACATGACTAGAATCAGCCTGCATACGTCGATATTCAATACAGATATTTAAAATACAATTGATGAATTCAAACATGATTATGTTAGAATAACTCATAATAAGCATTCAACCTTTTCGACTGCTCTATTGAATGTATCTAATTGTCACGATCTTCTGAAGGGACGGACCAAGACGCAGCGATGCTTCCAGTATACATTTTATTAAAGGACGTAACTGGGAAAAATAACAAACGGAAGAGCGAAACGTTGAAACATACCTCACAACACAAACAAAGCTATGCTCAAACAATAACCCACAAAACCCCTCTGAAAACTACAAACATATATATGGTTCCCAATTAGAGGTAACGACACTCAGCTGCCTCTAATTGGGAACCATTACCCCAACATAGAAACACAACACCTAGAACAAAAAAAACCTACACCAAAACGAAACTAAACACGCCAGCCTATAAATATCAGGCCTGAACGTGACACTAATGTTGTTTCCTTGGCGCTGTTCACGTGAGCTATGGGCTCTAGTGAAAGAACATCAAGGAAGTTTTGAAGCCATTGAGTAATGCTAAGCTTATGTGGAGGCTTCCATCTGGTCACTAACATTTGTTTTACCGAAGTCAGTCCAGGCAACTATACTCGTTTCGGAGGTACTGTGGAAGCGTTTCCATTAATTTGTAGTGTATTAATTGATTATTCATATTTTGGAAGACATTGGGATAGTGTTTCAGACTTTTCCAATCAGTATTTTGTTTGTAGTCTTTAAGATCTGTATTCCATACCGTAATTATTTCTATTGGTTTACGGAGGGTTTCTAGTAGTTTTTGATATAGATTGGATACAAAGCCTACACTTGTGTTCTGGCTCCTTAAAAACTCAATGACTGAATGGAATGGGAGTGGTTGATTCCATGGGACTCCATTATTGGGCAGAGCGGTTCTTAGCTTCACTCAATTTAATAAATGACGAACCAGGTGAATTATACATTTTTTTTTAGGTCATGAAAGGATAATAAACCTTCATCATTCATTATGTCAGAAAGTTTATGAATTCCTTGTTCAGACCATTGTTTAAAATAATTTTATTTGGGTTTCCAAATGTCTGACTACAATCTCTGTTTGACAAAGCCTGTTTGATGAGGATGAACTAGTTTGGGTAAAATAGTTTCAAGACGTTCAGCTTGAACCTTGCCGTACAATTTCATGTCACTGTTAATGAGGGAGAGAGGCCTATGACTTGATGTAAGTGTCCATTGTTGTTTGGCGCTTCCACACAGGATGTCATGTGGGCCTTGTGTATTTGTGTCAACGTGGGAAGCGGAGGGTTCGGCGAGCACAGCAGCGCATCAACAGGAAGAGGAGCAGGGACCGGGGCTCACCCTGATGTGTGGCTGTGACCCCGTACTGTAGCAGCATGTACTGTATTTCCCCATTCCCACTGGTGGAGATGGGGTCGGGCTCACCAATATGTGGCTTTGACCTCGTACTTTACAGTATATAATAGCAGCATATACAACTATACTGTACATCATTGTTCGTTCCCACCGGACGCTAAAGTAGCTGTTGCTACACAACAAGACCTAGCCATTCTGCATGCATAGTGAGTGACTATGCAACTCTATTGCTCAGTCTGCTTGGCTCCCGCCTCCGGCAGTAATGGGTGGCAGTTTAATAAAACAGAACTTAGGTAGAATGTCACAGAACTTAGGTAGAATGTTAATAAAGCCACAGTCACACTGAGACAGAGTTTGAGTGCGACTGGAACTGGAAGGGGGGAATGATTTCAGTTTGTCAACACATACTGTACGTAAGAGCCCATTTCACATCCATTATAAAAGTCAGCCATGCACTGGAAGGGAGACTACTACACACATCCCTTCAATGCATTAACACTTGACTGTTGGCTGAGAGTACTGGCCTCTCCCCTGCCTGGCCCTGCTTGGCTTCAGCGTGTGACATTCCCGCTGTGACGTCTTTGAGCGTAGCAGCGGCCACCTCTAGAGAGATCATAGGGGTAACACATGATTTACATTAAGGTGTTGACAACGGTTACTAAAGGGTACGATTGTGAATGGATGCAGCAATAAGTTGGTAGAACTAACGTATTTAGTTTTATTTAATAAGAGAGACTGTGAGGAATAGAATAGCAATGGCAGCCTGTTGTCGTTGTGTCTCAAAAGTGTTCCCCTCTCCCTAGCGTGTTTTCTTTTTTTCTGGACCCATTCAGTGTGGTTTCCATGTACTTACGTTGCAGAAAACCAGTCATTAAATATTTTGTGCTGAACTGCCCATTCACCCACACAGTTAAATGTAGTTGTTTATAAACTGACTCACCCTAACCAAATGTTGTGCGATCCTACAGTATGACTGGGTTGTTGTGGGCCGTACAAATGTCACATACACTGAGTGTACAAGACGAAAGATTTAAGTGCCTTTGGACTCAATATTAGGAAGGTGTTCTTAATGTTTTGTACACTCAGGGTATATTATTATTAGTATTAGTATTCTTACGCTTTCTTCAGCTAATCAAATGTATGATAAAGTGACACCTTTGTTACTTGGTAACTGATCTGTGTGACATAGAAGGAAACAGACTACTGAGGACATGTACAGTAGGCCTGTATTTTTGTTTTCAAGAACTCAACAAGTAATTAGTCATGACTCCCAAACTTTATGGTGAGAAAAAGTTGTCATAAAAAGCACTGGTCGCTTTCATTTAAATCTGGAGCGGCCAAACAAATATTTTAATTACATTTCCACAACTTATTAAAAGAAGCCAAAAACAGAAACTTTTTCGGGTGGGGAAACATAATGTGTAAAAAGTGCTTCGCTTGGCCTTGATGGCTGTAAAACAGTAAACAAAAAAAATTCCCCAGAAAAGGCTGTCGTGACCTTTCTAATTCCTCAATGACAGGGAGTTTATCACATGGCCTTAGCTAGGCCCACGGTTATTTTTCTTCCCACAGCCATGTCACTGGCGGAAGTGGAGCTACTTGAATAAGACCCTGACTGCTGAGGCACATTGGTGGACAAAGGAGCAATGTGCAGAGATTCAGGGAGACACAGACACACGCAGACATGCAGAAGCGCTCACACACAGACACATACACACCAAAGCTCTGTCTTAGTACTCAAGGCTCTGTGAGGGAGACAGATAATTCCGATTCCAAACGGCCACTTGGAATTTAAACTTGCACCAGAAAGAAGACGGTGCTGAAGCGCACAGCTGTACGGCTGCTGATGGACACTGCACACTCCCTAGAGGCTTTCACAGACATATGTCACGTACGTCACCACTCAGTCTAGTGTGTTTACAGGCTGCTACCATCTCACTTTGCTCTTTCTTTTCTTGGACAGAAAAAATATAAAATCTGGCAAAGGATTTCATGAGATTGTATATTGTATAAGTACATCCACAGTCTGTGTATCAGACAGGAATATTCTCTGTGCGCTACTGTAACCATTTCAGAGTCCTAAGCATCAGCTCTGGACTATGTTGACCCACAGTAGAACCATGAAACATCCCAAATCCCATTAATATTTAATTTGTTTTAAATTAACATCCTTATGCTGTAACAGTGGTCATATTCCATAGAGGTATCCTTGTGAATGGCCTCCCAGAGATGTATGTAATAGCCAGTAATGGGAGAGTTAGGACCCAGAGAGAGTAAAGTTGCTCTTCCCTCCTGATAATATCTAAAGGAAATTAGTTACTATTAGTGTTTCCTTTCAACAGAAATATGACATTGTCCAATTTAGTAATGGACAAAATGTCTCAGCCCTCATAGAGTTATTGCAATGGTGGTGACATGTATTGTGCTAGATAGTAATGCAATTAGCTAAAAGCACAATGTTGTCACCAGTCCACACCATTACGCATAATAACAAGACCAATTGTTTTCGCCATCATAAGATGACATTAAGTGAGAAAATTGCTACAAAACACATCGCTTGCTGCCAAAAGTGGTTTTACAGGCCTAGTAAACACATCTGAAGTGATTTTATCTGGTTATGCTACATTGCTAGGTTGGATAACGGGTTGATTTACAGCCCAAAAAGCTATTAGTGAATTTCATCTCATTCTGAGCTGGTTTGAACTGATAGAGACTGATGGAGAGACGTAACACTCAAAGTAAAAGGGTGCAATATCAGCCTATGTTTTTTTAAACAGACTGCGCAGCTGTAGGATACCTGTTTTCACAGTGATAAAATAGCAGCTGGGCGGATCCCACCCTACAGGTCTTATCAGGATGACTGAGGTCAGTGTTATCATGTTGATTCACGTTTCTCCCTGTTATTTCATATCCTTGATGCCTGTTGGCCACATCACCGGGGGGACAGGGATACTGAAGAACAGATCTGCCATTCCCAGTAATATGAAACAACGTTATGCAACCACATACTTATTTTGAACACCATCTATTGTTCTATCATGAGTAGGGACAGGAGTTTTGCCTGTCCACAAAACATGTAACCTGAGCACATAGCCTATAGCTTAGGCCCATCCTGGTCAGCTCATATAGTCAGGAAGAACTCCAGAACGTCTGTCCCTAATCATGAGAGATAAAGTGCCCTTCACTCCCTGATGCTATAAAGTGACAATTAGTGGCATTGGCTGAACGTGGATGAACGTGTTCTTTTCTGGTTGTCGTTGATCTTCTGTTCTTTTAGAAGCTATGTCCACTTCTGCATTCAAATGAGAATATGGCACCTTATCATCTGCCCCCTTCTCTTAATGTCTCCTGGTCTATTATTTGTGGCATTTATATCTTCTGCAGCATAATTGTATCTTATGATAGGCGACCTTGCAAAGCATTATTATTTTAAGGCCCTAGATTGTCCATATGCTTTAGATTTGCTATTTATACGATTTGTGAAATGGGTTTTGTCTCAGTGATTTGGTAAATACCATACACTTTGCCGTCCTGACTCTCAGACCTTACTTAGAGGGCCAGAGAATAACGATCCTCATCATGACAGTAATAAGTGTTTTGTACTAACATTTCAAATGACTTGTCATGTGCAGGTATTGTGGTAATTGTCGGTTTGAGTCTGAGGAGGGTGATTCATATCAAACTAGTTCTCTGGAGAGTATCACGGCCACCCACAGCTGATTTCACTGTGTTATTACTGACAGCTAGCAGACACAAACAGAGTCACAGAGCTCAGCTTAAACACACCCTGAGGATGGGAGATGTCAACAACCGCTCTCAACATCCTTCTGAATGGCAATTTTCAGTGACTTGTGTTGTGACATTTTACAGGAAAAGGTCGGCGTTATCAAATCAAATGGTCACATACATATATTTAGCAGATGTTATTGCGGGTGTAGCGAAATGCTTGTGTTCCTAGCTCCTACAGTGCAGTAGTATCTGACAATCCATCTAAAGTAAAATAATGGAGTTAAGAAATATATACATATTAGGAAGAGTAATGTCAGAGTGGCATTGACTAAAATACAGTAGAATAGAACCCAGTATATACATATGAAATTAGTAAAGTGGTATGTAAACATTATTAAAGTCACTAGTGTTACATTATTAAAGTGGCCAGTGATTCCATGTCTATATATATAGGGCAGCAGCCTCTAAGGTGCAGGGTTGAGTAACCAGGTGGTAGCCGGCTAGTGATGGCTATTTAACAGTCTGCCCTTGAGATAGAAGCTGTTTTTCATTCTCTCGGTCACAACTTTGATGCACCAGAACTGACCTCGCCTTCTGGATGGTAGCGGGGTGAACAGGCTGTGGCTCGGATGGTTGATGTCCTTGATGATCTTTTGGGCTTTCCTGTGACATTGGGTGCTGTCCTGGAGGGTAGGCAGTGTGCCCCCGGTGATGCGTTGGGCAGACCGCACCACCCTCTGGAGAGCCCTGCAGTTTCGGGCAGTGCTCTCAATTATACATCTGTAAAGGTTTGTGAGGGTCTTAGGGATCAAGCCAGAATTTCTTCAGCCTCCTGAGGTTGAAGACACACTGTTGTGCCTTCCTCACCACACTGTCTGTGTGGGTGGATCATTTCAGATCATCGTTGATGTGTACGCCGAGGAACTTGAAGCATTTCACCTTCTCCACTGCGGTCCCATCGATGTGGATAGGGGCGTGCTCTCTCTGCTGTTCCGGAAGTCCACGATCAGCTCCTTCATTTTGTTGACGTTGAGGGAGGTGAGTGCCCTCACCTCCTCCCTGTAGGCTGTCTCGTCATTTTTGATAATCAGGCCTACAACTGTTGTGTTGTCTGCAAACTTGATGATTGAGTTGGAGGCATGCGTGGCCACACAGTCATGGGTGAACAGGGAGTACAGGAGGGGGCTGAGCATACACCCTTGTGGAGCCCCTGTGTTTAGGATCAGCAAAGTAGAGGTGTTGTTTGCTACCTTCACCACCTTGGGGCGGCCCATCAGGAAGTCCAGGACCCAGTTGCACAGGGCGGGGTTCAGACACAGGGCCCTGAGCTTAATGATGATCTTGGAGGGTACTATGGTGTTGAAGGCTGAGCTATAGTCAATGAACAGCATTCTTACTTACTATATTACATACTTACATAGGTATTCCTCTTGTCCAGATGGGATAGGGCAGTGTGCAGTGCGATGGCGATTGCATCGTCTGTGGATCTATTGGGGCGCTATGCAAATTGAAGTGGGTCTAGGGTGTCAGGTAAGGTAAGGTAGAAGTGATATGATCCTTAATAAATAGCCTCTCAAAGCACCTAATGATACAGAAGTGAGTGCTATGGAGCGATAGTCATTTAGTTCAGTTACCTTTGCTTTCTTGTTTAGCTTGTCCGGGAGCAAGACGGTGTAAAAAAACTATTTTGGTCACATTCCTAATGTGTGATTCAAAATTTAGGTCAGAATTAATTTAATTAAAATGCTCGGCTAGATTCTCTCTGTGTGCTTTGGTTCCAACAAAAAGTACCTTGTCTTGTCTTGATTTAGCTGGAGGAAGTTGTGAGCCATCCAAGTATTTAAAACACTAATACAGTCTAATAATTTACGTGGAGCTAAAATCCCCTGGTGACACAGAAATGTAAAGTTGTGCGTCATCTGCGTAGCAGTGAAAATCAATGCTGTGCTTTCTGATAACGCTGCCAAGGGGTAACATATATAAACTGAACAGTACCAGAGCCAAAATCGAACCTTGATGAACGCCACATGTAATGTGTGTTTTTTCTGAGTTATGTTCAACAAGGCTGACAAAAAACTTTTGACTGGTTAAATAGGTCCTAAACCAATTTAGAACTGGACCGGAGAGGCCAACTTACCTCTCCAGTCTGTCCTGAAGGACATCATAGTCAACAGTGTCGAATGCTGAACTTAAATATAAGAGAGCTGTTTGGCATCTATGTTGGCTCTCATTTACCACTTTAACTAAGGCTGTCTCTGTGCTGTGGTGGGCATGAACAACAGATTGGAATGTAAAAAAAATACAGTTGGCACTTAAAAAATAATTTCGCTGTTTGAACACCAATTTCTCCAGAATTTTCCTTAAGAATGGAAGGTTGGAGGTTCGAAAATTGCTAAAAGCTGAATAATCTAGATTACTTTTGTTCAGAAGGGGTTTCACCATAGCAGTTTTTAGTACAGTGCGGAAAGTACATGTGAACAGAGAGTGACTAACAAGAGGCGTCTTCAGATATGCAATTAAAAACTGTTTTGAAAAAGGTGGTGGGGATAGGATTGAGAAGGCAGGTAGAAGGTTTAAGTTGTGATATAAGTTTCCTGAGCATGTCTGTGTCAACCAGGGAAAATAAATCCATAGCGCCTTTGCATGGTAGGCTAGGGCACATATCATCAAGGTCTTGCTTGACTGATACCCAGCCTAATGTTGGCTATCTTATCTCTGAAATATGCCTCAAACTCATCACATTTAGATGTGGAGGAAAGTTCACATAGGTTTGCGGAGTTATGTAGGATTTGTATGTTGTATTTTGTAGTGATCACCTAATATTGATAAACATGCACCTGTTAAGAAACTGACTGTTAGAACTGTTAAGGCTACATGGATTGATGAGGAATTGAAAAACTGTATGGTTGAAGAGATGGGGCAAAATGAGTGTCTAATAAGTCTGGCTGCACATCTGACTGGCTGACTTACTGCAAATTGAGAAATTATGTGACTATCATGAAGCCAAGATCAATGATATAAAGAATGACGGAAAAAAAGGGTGGAGTACTTTAAAAAAGGTTGGAGTACTTTAAACAAATTAATTCCGCTACCAAAGAGTGGTAAAGCAACCTTTACTGGTTCTAACAGCAAACCTACAATATAAGCTTGCTTCCAGCTCTTAGCAAACTGTTAGAAAGAATTGTGTTTGACCAAATACAATGCTATTTCTCTGTAAACAAATTAACAACAGACTTTCAGCATGCTTATAGAGAAGGGCACTCAACATGTACTGCACTGACACAAATGACTGATGAAAGAAATTGATAATAATAAGATTGTGGGAGCTGTACTGTTAGATTTCAGTGCAGTCTTTGATGTTTTTAACCATAACCTGTTGTTGAAAAAACGTGTGTTTTATGGCTTTTCAACCTCTTCCTATATCATGGATTCAGAGCTATCTAATAGAACTCAAAGGGTTTTCTTTAGTGGAAGCTTCTCTAATGTCAAACATGTAAAGTGTGGTGAACCACAGGGTAGCTCTCTAAGCCCTCGACTATTTTCTATTTTTACCAATGACCTGTCACTGGCATTAAACAAAGCATGTGTGTCCATGTATGCTAATGATTCAACCATATGTGAGCTGTTTCAGGAAACTAGGCATATGTTGCAAGTCACTCTAAGAACAAATTCTTACTTACAATGATGGCTTACCAGGGAACAGTGGGTTAAATGCCTTGTTCAGGGGCAGAACAACAGATTTTTACTTTTCGGTTACTGGGCCAACGCCCTAACCACTAGGCTACCTGCCGCCCCATGTTCTTTACCATTCAGCCATCAGGTTTGCCACCAATACTCCTTATAGGACACATCACTGCACTCTATACTTCTCTGTAAACTGGACATCGCTGTATACCTGTAGACCCACTGGTTGATACTTACAGTGGGGCAAAAAAGTATTTAGTCAGCCACCAATTGTGCAAGTTCTCCAACTTAAAAAGATGAGAGAGGCCTGTAATTTTCATCATAGGTACACTTCAACTATGACAGACGAAATGAGAAAAAGAAATTCAGAAAATCACATTGTAGGATTTTTAATTTATTTATTTGCAAATTATGGTGGAAAATAAGTATTTGGTCAATAACAAAAGTTTATCTCAATACTTTGTTATATACCCTTTGTTGGCAATGACAGAGGTCAAACGGTTTCTGTAAGTCTTCACAAGGTTTTCACACACTGTTGCTGGTATTTTGGCCCATTCCTCCATGCAGATCTCCTCTAGAGCAGTGATGTTTTGGGGCTGTCGCTGGGCAACACGGACTTTCAACTCCCTCCAAAGATTTTCTATGGGGTTGAGATCTGGAGACTGGCTAGGCCACTCCAGGACCTTGAAATGCTTCTACGGCCACTCCTTCGTTCGGGCGGTGTGTTTGGGATCATTGTCATGCTGAAAGACCCAGCCACGTTTCATCTTCAATGCCCTTGCTGATGGAAGGAGGTTTCACTCAAAATCTCACGATACATGGCCCCATTCATTCTTTCCTTTACACGGATCAGACGTCCTGGTCCCTTTGCAGAAAAACAGCCCCAAAGCATGATGTTTCCACCCCCATGCTTCACAGTAGGTATGGTGTTCTTTGAATGCAACTCAGCATTCTTTGTCCTCCAAACACGACGAGTTGAGTTTTTACCAAAAAGTTCTATTTTGGTTTCATCTGACATTCTCCCAATCCTCATCTGGATCATCCAAATGCTCTCTAGCAAACTTCAGACGGGCCTGAACATGTACTGGCTTAAGCAGGGGGACACGTCTGGCACTGCAGGATTTGAGTCCCTTGCGGCGTAGTGTGTTACTGATGGTAGGCTTTGTTACTTTGGTCCCAGCTCTCTGCAGGTCATTCACTAGGTCCCCCCGTGTGCTTCTGGGATTTCTGCTCACCGTTCTTGTGATCATTTTGACCCCACGGGGTGAGATCTTGCGAGGAGCCCCAGATCGAGGAAGATTATCAGTGGTCTTGTATGTCTTCCATTTCTTAATAATAATTGCTCCCACAGTTGATTTCTTCAAACCAAGCTGCTTACCTATTGCAGATTCAGTCTTCCCAACCTGGTGCAGGTCTACAATTTTCTTTCTGGTGTCCTTTGACAGCTCTTTGGTCTTGGCCATAGTGGAGTTTGGAGTGTGACTGTTTGAGGTTGTGGACAGGTGTCTTTTATACTGATAACAAGTTCAAACAGGTGCCATTAATACAGGTAACGAGTGGAGGACAGAGGAGCCTCTTAAAGAAGAAGTTACAGGTCTGTGAGAGCCAGAAATCTTGCTTGTTTGTATGTGACCAAATACTTATTTTCCACCATAATTTGCAAATAAATTCATAAAAAATCCTACAATGTGATTTTCTGGATTTCTTTTCCTCATTTTGTCTGTCATAGTTGAAGTGTACCTATGATGAAAATTACAGGCCTCTCTCATCTTTTTAAGTGAGAGAACTTGCACAATTGGTGGCTGACTAAATACTTTTTTGCCCCACTGTATTTATAAAACCCTCTTAGGCCTCACTCCCCCCCATCTGAGATATCTACTGTAGCCCTCATCCTCCACATACAACACTTGTTCTGCCAGTCACATTCTATTAAAGGTTCCCAAAGCACACACATCCCTGGGTCGCTCCTCTTTTCAGTTCGCTGCAGCTAGCGACTGGAATGAGCTGCAAAGAAATACTCAAACTGGACCGTTTTATCTCCATCTCTTCATTCAAAGACTCAATCATGGACACGCTTACTGACATTTGTAGCTGCTTTGCGCTATGTATGTATTTTTGACTCTACCTTCTTGCCCTTTGTGCTGTTATCAGTGCCCAATAATGTTTGAAACTTGTTTTGTGCTGCTACAGTACCATGTTGTGCTGCTGCCATGTTGTTTTGCTTCCATTTTGTTGTCATGTTGTGTTGCTACCATGCTGTGTTTTCATGTGTTGCTGCCAAGCTATGCTGTTGTCTTAGGTCTCTCTTTATGTAGTGTTGTGGTGCCTTTCTTGTCGTGATGTGTGTTTTGTCCTATACTTTTGTTTTGTTTTTTTATTTTTAATCCCAGCCCCCTGTCCCTGCAGGAGGCCTTTTGCCTTTTGGTAGGTCGTCATTGTAAATAAGAATTTGTTCTTAACTGACTTGCCTAGTTAAATAAAGGTTAAATATATATATATATATATATATATATATATATTGGAGGTAAATTAAATTAAATCAAAGCATGTTGTTTATGCTTAAAATATATATATATATATTTTTTTTAAGCATAAACCACATTCTTTGATTTAATTTAATTTACCTCCAACATGGTTGACACTACATTTATTGATCTCACATTATTTCTGTATTTCCCAGAGGTACGTGTAGTCGGGCTGTCTTCATTCAGGCATCTGTGGAGATAATTGCTGCCCCACATCTCAAGCACTAAGCCCAGGACAGACCTGTGTTGGCAGTGCCAGAGGAACAACTATCAGGGTTCAGATCTGCCTATCTGCTAGAAGCTGTTAAGTCAGCCAAGCTGAAGAAGCAAGAGCAGCATCTCCTGCTTGTTCAGAGTGAGCGGTCTGTCTACCAGAAGACGGTTTCTGACTGCAAGACCACCTGTCAAGACTTGCAGTTATCTCTAGGGGCCCCTACTGAACCAGCAAGCAAAGACGTCAGGATTGTATAAACTTGTAATGTCTTCAATTTTTGTTTTGTTATTTCCTGTTTTACAGATTCGATGCTCTGGAGCCTGGTGTTGTTGTCGCCTAGGAGCGTTCGGACTCAGTCAGGACCAGGTTTCAGCTGATATTTAGTATTTATAAAATATTTTTATCTGGACACTTTGTTTTTACCTGGAATTGTTCCTTATTGTAGGCTACTACTTTTACAACTTTTAGTCTTCATCTTTACTACACTACTCACTGACCTCCAATGTGAATCTTTAAAGAGGGGGTTTGGGCTGACTTAAGAGGGTGTGAACAATGCTGAATGGGTGTAGACAAAGGAGAGCTCTCCAGGAGGTACCAAATATTCAAAGGCCATTTTCTTAAAAGTTAGGTTACAAGTTTATCAACTTTCAAAGCGGAATAACTTTCCCATTGTTCCTCTGGCACTGCCAGCACAGGTCTGTTCTGGGTTTAGCTGAATCTGGTAATGAATGGTGTGGCTGTTGAACAAACTAAATTACTTGGTGATACCTTAGGTTGTAAACTGTCATGGTCAAAACCTATATATTCAACTGTTGTAAAGCTGGGGAGAGGTCTCTCCATAATAAAGAGATGCTCAGCGTTTTGATATCGCACTCCAAAAATCAAGTTCTGCAGGCTCAAGTTTTGTCTAATCTTGATTATTGTCCAGTTGTGTGGTCCAGTGCTGCAAGGAAAGACATAGTGAAGCTGCACCTGGCCCAGAACAGAGCGGCACGTCTTGCTCTTCATTGTAACTCTTCATCGCTCTGATAGAGCTCCAGAGTTCCTCTGTGGAGATGGGAGAACCTTCCAGAACGACAACCATCTCTGTAGCACTCCACCAATCAGGCATTTATGGTTGAGTGGCCAGACGGAAGCCACTCCTCAGTAAAAGGCACAGGACAGCTCACTTGGAGTTTGCCAAAAGGCACGTAAAGACTCTCAGACCATAGGAAACAAGATTCTCTGGTCTAATGAAACCAAGATTGAACTCTTTGCCTGAATGCCACGCATCACATCTGAAGGAAACCTTGCACCATCCCTACGGTGAAGCATGGTGGTGGCAGCATCAAGCTGTGGGGAGGTTTTTCAGCTACTCAGGATCGAGGGAAAGATGAACATAGCAAAGTACAGAGAGATCCTTGATGAAAACCTGCTCCAGAGAGCTCAGGACCTTGGACTGGGGCGAAGGTTTACCTTCCAGCAGGACAATGACCCTAAGCACACAGCCAAGACAACGCAGGAGTGGCTTCGGGACAAGTCTCTGAATGTCCTTGAGTGGCCCAGCCTGTGCCCGAACTTGAACCCGATCTATCTTCTCTGGAGAGACGTGAAAATAGTTGTGCAGCGACACTCCCCATCAAACCTGACAGAGCTTCAGAGGATCTGCAGAGAAAAATGGGAGAAGCTCCACAAATATAGGTGTGCCAAGCTTGTAGCGTCATACCCAAGAAAAGTCGAGGCTGTAATCGCTGCCAAAGGTGCCTCAACAAAGTATTGAGTTAACAACTTCTTAGGGATAGGCGTCCCGTAAACGGGACAGTTGTAAGTCATGCAGCGCCTTGTGTCACAATCGCAGACTTTAGAGAAACAACAAATGTCGATACATATAAGTGTCTTATATCGGCTGAAAGCTTAAATTCTTGTTAATATAACTGCACTGTCCAATTTGCTATTACTGCGATTTTTTTTTGCTATTGTTTGAGGAGAGCCCCTAACAACAAAACACTTTTTTCACCGCGATAGGTTTGAAACATTCCCCTCTGAAGGTGAATTGTGTACTTACATTCTGAAATCTTGCTCTGATTTATCATCCAAAGGGTCACAGAGATAACATGAAGTGTTGTTTTGTCAGATAAAATCGTTTTTCATATCCTAAAAAGGTCCATATAGCATGCACGATGGATTTTCTATTTCCACTCGTTCAATTTGTAAATAAAGGAATCTGTGAAAATCTAACCCTAAACTTTGTTTCAACCAGTCAAATCACATTCGTACGTATTCCTCATAGATCCTAGAACATAACCAAACTTCACTATATCATTAGGGGTGTATTATATCTTATAGGACACCATATTTGGTTAGAGAGCCTTCATGGCACGCCGATGATGTGGGCGGACTTCACTTGAACGACTCTAACTTTGTCAAATAAGCACCAATTGGGGTCAAACAAAGCTAGCTAGATAGCCAATGAGCTGTATCTGTGGTAAAATGTATCCACTAACCTTGTATGACAGCATGCCTTTTCCTTTTGGACAAAAATTATAACAATATTCAGAGTTATGAAGTTATGAAAACTGGTTGTTTTGCAACTTATAATATATACTGGAAAAGCTAAATCAAAGTCCAAGTATACAGATTTGACAATATTCTTGCAGAAAAATGTAATATGAATGCAAATGTCTCCTTCCCGATTTGCCCAAATGTACAAGGGTGACTTCACACTAAATGTCATGTAGTTCGCTGATACTTCAACTTTGCACGTACACTGCTGTCATCTTGTGGACACCATCGGAATTACAACCAGAGTGATGGCTGGAACTGGGACCTTTCTGTTGCATTTCAATAATAGTGGTAGAAAAAAAGACGGTTGTTTTTTTCTTTGTATTTTTGTCTACCAGATCTATTGCATTATATTCTCCTACATTCAATTCACATTTCCACAACGTTCAAAGTGTTTCCTTTCAAATGGTACCAAGAATATGCATATCCTTCGGGGCCTGAGCTACAGGCAGTTAGATTTGGGTATGTCATTTAGGCGAAAATTGAAAAAAAGCGGGCTATCCCTAATTAAGGGTCTGAACACTAATGTAAATTTGATATTTCCGTTCTTTTCAAAATAAATTTGCAATTTTTGGTGGTCAAAATGGGGTACTGTGTGTTGATTGATGAGAGAAAAAAACGATTTAATCATTTTTAGAATAAGGCTTTACTGTTACAAAATGTGTAAAAAGTCAACTGGTCTGAATACTTTCCGAATGCACTGTATGTGTGTGTAGAGTGTGTGTGCTAGCACCGTGTGCGTATGCGTGTGTCTGTACCTGTGTGTGTCTCTTTACAGTCCCCGCTGTTCCATAAGGTGTATTTTTATCCGTTGTTTTATCTTATTCTACTGCTTGCATCAGTTACCTGATGTGAAATAGAGTTCCATGTAGTAACTTGGGGATTGTGAAGAGATCTCTGGTGGCATGTCTTGTGGGGTATGCATGGGTGTCCGAGCTGTGTGCTAGTAGTTAAACAGACAGCTTGGTGCATTCAGCTCTTATAAAAACAAGTAGTGATGAAGTCAATCTCTCCTCCACTTTGAGCCATGAGAGATTGACATGCATATCATTAATGTTAGCTCTCCGTGTACATTTAAGGGCTGGCAGTGCTGCCCTATTTGAGCCAGTTGCAATTTTCCTAAGTCCTTCTTTGTGGCACCTGACCACACGACTGAACAGTAGTCCAGGTGCGACAAAACTAGGGCCTGTCGGACCTACCTTGTTGACGGTGTTGTCAAGAATGCAGAGCAGCGCTTTATTATGGACAGACTGTTGGTTCCTTCATGGCTTTTTCAGACTTGGCCTAAAACAATGAGTGTGAACATTTCAAGCCATCTCCACCCCAAGTAAAAACAAACTAATATGACTTCATGTGAGCACAATTTAGATAACTATTACTCACAGCCAAATATGTCAGAATACAGGGGGTTAGAGTCCCTTTTTATATAAATCTAATCAAAAAAGTAATATTTGTTTAACACTACAAACGCATCTACTTTAACAAACTGCAGGACAAACAATTGATGAGACCATGATGTTCTACAGTCTGGAGTATCAGTCATTATCTGAAACAGATGTTGTTTTAGCTAGTTTTTCTTAATTACGATTTTGGACTCGGTTAGATGGAGCATTTGAACTTTGACCTTTCAAGTCTTTGTCAATGAGACATGGAGCACTTGTTGCTGGGGGGGATTGTTTGGCCTTATTTGTTGAATGAGGTCCTCCTCCTTGCCTTGCTTTAAGAACTGTAAACACAGACACGGGTCACTTCCTGTAATTGCCTTCCCAACTCCTTGTGTCAGGCACATCCAATTCCTGATTATTAATAGCTGTGACTGTTGAAAGGCATCATTTACTAAGAACAAATAGGGAACGAACAGTACCCTGGGCAGATGTTTTCTTTTCAGCAATGAGATTGTTACTGATATGCTGAGTGGCAGACGCCACGGGGGGTCATTGTAAAGAGGTGATCATTTGTCATTGTAAAGAGGTGATCGTTGTGGGAAAATAAGATCTTGAGATTAGACCTTGTCCATATTTAGAGACTCCATGTTCAGTGTAATGAAAAAGGTTATTGTGCTCTTCACAGTCATTTATATCTGTGTGCCGTGCTGTACCGTCTTGCCTGGAGTCGGTATTCCATCAGGCCTGCTCTGTGCTGGGTGGATTCCAAAGTCTGTAAAGATAGAGAGGAGATTTACTCTGCTAGGATTTTATTCAAGGTGGCTAAACAAACAATGTGTGTACTCAGCGCCTGGCTCAATATTAACAGTGTAGGAATAACATTGCTCATAAGGTATCACAGAAGCTTAATGTAGACTGGGTAATTTGTGGCTGGCTCCAGACAGTGGACATCACATCTTCCAGCCCAGTGACCGCGTTGATTACTGTGTGGAGGCTTTGTTATTCTACCCTAGCTCTGCTGCGTATGTCCTGTGAATACAGTAAAGTTGGCCCGCATTATGTACAGTAATGTACAGACACACAGATATAGGAATGGCATGTCTTCCAGGAATCAGATTCTGAAGTTGAGTTCTTCCTCCCCACCCGCCCTTGTCCCCCCATTCACATTTCTTGCAGCCAGTAATACAGTCGTTTGCCTGACCTCTGTAATTTTCCTGAAGGACATCCTGAGGAGGAACAATAGAGGAGAAAAAAGCGGAGCAGCAGTTCCCAAGCTTTCCAAGCCATTGTTTATCTCACAATGGTACCACTCAGTTCCCAGCGCAATGACACCTGCACTTCACAGTAAATCCCATCAAACAGTGTGCCACACACTCAATTCCACCCACTCGAAGACAACTGGAAGAGTGGGAAAAATGAGAGTCATGGCTAGTAGAACAGACAAAATATCCACGTCAGTGTGGCTTACAGCAGGTCCACTGCAAGGCAGATTGTCTGTATCCCTATGGCAAGTGCACTCAAAAAAAAAAGGTTTTGAATTGTACTTAAAAAGGTACTGTACAAACGCTTGTCAATGTAGTGATACCCTGTAAGGTACACCTATTGTACCTTTAGTTATAGTTACATAATTGTACCCTTTCAGTTCGTACCTTAAAAAAGCAATAGTGTACCTTAGGGGATGAGATAATACCTTTCTTACATGTAGTCCACAGGTACAAAAGTGTACAAATGTGATAAAAAAAATGTTACCTCTAAAAAGGTTTTTGGGTGTAGTTTTAACACTGTACGGTGTAAAGTTGTATTTGCATATTTCCCAGGGTACCTTTCAAGTGACTTTTAGAGTTACCAGTACCACCCATGACTGTGTTTGCTAGTGACGGAGACATGGTTGTTGCATTCAGTTGCTTCTAGTCCTGTAACCTTCGCCAAGTGAGAACCTAAGTGAATGTTTTATCATTGAAATTCAACTCTTTATGACAATACATTCCTTATATCAAAAGGCCATACTTAAACAGCCTAGTTTTACCCCAACTACTGGTTTGCAGGCCACACTGGGCAAGTCACATTATGCTGGCTTGCAAAGTGATATGTAATTTCTATTGGAATCCAGCCAGAGTTCTGATATCCAAAAATGTGAGCTTTTAATCACCCACAACCTGTATTTAGAATGACTGCCAAGTTAGGGAAAATGTATAAATGAGACTACTAAATGGGAAGAAACCATCTCAGTAACAGGTGCATTAAGTCTAATTACTAACAGATTGGATTAGTTTAGAAAAATGCATGTTATTTATATTTGTGTATGATAAGTTTAATCAATCAATGTGCATGCAAAACACACATAATGAAACAAACAATTCTAAAACTCTACCTGCAATAGAGCATGCTGGAAATATTATAATGACGGACTTGGTTTTTGAGAGTGTGTGATGATTATAGTTTTACATTCAAAATATTGGGTACGAAAATGTATCATTATACTAGATTAACCTCACAAGTAACCTAAAATGTACTGAACAGTACCGTGTGAGATTAATGTACCCCAGGGTACAATACTGTACCCTAACTGTACACTTTCTTCTGAGCGTGTACTGTAGGTACTTATCATAATGAGTACATCTGGCAATCCCTCAAACAGGTAATAAACACTCAAATAGGATATTGCTTATTGGGTCATTTCATATGGAGACCTTTTCACTCCTTTATTTTCTGAAGTGCACTGGGCTTTCTCCCCAAGATATACAGTATACATTGTTCCGGGGGTTTATCCGTTGACAAAAATCCAATCTGTTTACAATAAAATGCAACAAATCGCCCATAATTGTGTCCAGAGCCACGTCTATTTGTCAGCACATGTTTGTGAGTAAACAATTGGGACACCTCTGGTGGAAGCTAAACATACACAGGCCTGGAAACTGCTGACTGAGCCGGGGGAAGTGAGGGAGGCATGACCGCACTGCCACTACCCTGAGCACTGAGATCGCTTTATAAACTATCAGGGAAGTCTGCATGCCTCCCTGACACAGGCACCTAGTGCCATGGAGACCTGGGTTGCCATTAGAAGAAACAAAATGTACCCACGTTAATAATGCTGATGGGTAATGGACCAGTGATGTTTATAACATGGTAGTAACTATGTAATAGCAGAGTTGTAAGAATTACTATTTTCTTATTCATCGTTTTCTGTTATAATTTCAAATGCTCTATAAAAATATGGGTATAATGGGCATGCTTGTTTATTTTACCCATCTGGTTAAACAAGTTCCAAAAGGTTTATTGATATAAAGATACACCCATGCTGGCCGAGAAGCACATGTATCTCTCAAGCAATGTTGAAAGAATTTATAATATGACAATAAAAACAGAAAGGTGAATACTTGAAGTGACTTGTAAAACACATTTGGGTGATCCAGCTTTGCCCCTGCAGTTCATCATACTGAACAATCTGCACTTGATCTGGCCACACAGCATGTGGACCCATATGGAAGAGGGACAGCTGATGAAATATCCAGTTCTCACAGTCAGAGAGAATCAAACATAATATATACAAGCTATTAGGTTCCTGTGTTGATGATACCACATTAAGAGATGTACAGAAGAGCACCTTATATAAGGTGTTATGTAATTCCATTATTTTCCATAGCTTACATTATGCAACCCTTATATGGCATATTTGTAGGTTGACTCTCTAGAAAATGCCTATTTTCACACGCTATTTAAATGGTTTCTATGTACTCTGTAGGTTATTACTTATCTCTGTTACGGCCACATATGTCCTAAAGAAATCAACATGAGGCCTCTGAGAATGAACTGGCAGGAAGGATAAGAAAGTGAATTTGCTTCGTCTGTTGTTAGCCTTCACAAAGACCACGGACAGGGACAAGCACAGTGGGCTTCCTATTATTGCCTTTTCGGGAAAGACACTGATCTACGTCCCTCCCTCACCCCCACGGGCCCCCAGGTACTGACCATGAGAGTTTTTAAATTCTGTTAGGACAAAAGGTTGAAGAAAGGAATTCCCATCGGAATCCACACCTCACTCTGTTGAACTCAGCTTCGTATGATTGTCTTTCTTTCTCCTTACTATGCGAAGGCGGCTCAATTTACAGCACAATTTTTATATTCTGTTCAGCAGGCATAGGTCCAGGGAAAAAGGTGCTCACAATGGTGGGGGATGACCATGCTGGCACAAAAGCCAATATGAATCCAAATACACACAGCCCCTCCGGGTTCTGCATGCCATTGAGCACTTCTTACTCCCCTTTCTCTCCCTCAGCATTTCATTCTGATTCAGTGTAAAACATGTTTAAAGTACAGAGAGAGGATAGGCACAACCTTTTCCATTTCACCCTGACTATCCACACCCCGGGCGGGGGGGGCTGGAGACTTTCTCATAATTAGTTGAGAAGGGAATCATTATTGTGTGAGGTAGGCTGGGACTCTGAGAGGTTCACTGCTCGCTGATCACATCACCTGTCTAGAAGGAGCAGCACAAATCCTCTACATTAGCTGACTCTCAGGTCGCCGCTGGAATGCCACCCCATAATCTCTGAGCATTCTTTATATTCATGGGAGTTAGAACTAGGGAAGTATTTTGGCATTTTAGGCACTTAAATTGCTACATCAACCTCAACCTCAACTTAAAACAGACATCTCTGAGTTATAATTGATTCACATTCATCACATATGTTGTAATATTTTCCGTTCAATGGCCTGATATGAACAAACCTTGATACAATACAGAAATGTAACAGACTTTTTCATGTTCAGGTTTGAGGGGGCTGTCTTTGACGGCCTGGATTGTTCACAATCTTTAGAAATGGCTCAGCTAATATTTTCATGGGACATTTAACAGGGGGAAGTGGGTACCAAACTTCCATTTGACAGGTTTCAACTGCTGCAGCGAGATCAATCGTCCTGTCAGTTTGAGAAAACTACATGGGGGAACAAGAGCAATATTGAGCAGTGGCTCAAGTGAACACCTGCCACAAAAAGGATAAGCATTTTTGTTGCAGCACCAGAGCCCAGCCTCTAATTTTGTGTCATGCTCAAAATAAATATGAAGCGTTCCCACTTGCATTTCATTTGGACAAATTGCTATTGAGGACAGTTTGTGTATAAAAGCCTTTCAGTACACCCTGTTCACCAGTTCCACCAGCTCCAATGTAGTGTTCGAGGATAGAAAGGAGGGTCAACATGTGGTGCTCTAATCTCAGTGGAAACGGCATTCTCATTCATGACTTCATGCTGGTACTGTGATGCCATTTTCATGTTTGCTGGGTTTAACCAACGGATGCAGAATCAGATGAATATATTTCCAAAAGGACTCATAATTGGGAAACTAAAGGCTGTAAATAAATGCTTGTCTGTTTCCCATTACATCATAATGTTCAGTCATGCATTTCCCATCTTATCGTCTCAATGCGGTGTTACGGCCAAAGTTACTGGTCCCTTGATGACATGCTTGGAAATGCTACAAGACTCCAAACGTCTTGTGATCATGCTGTCTTTCTCTAAGATAAGGTTGCCCAAACCAGTAGGGCATGATTTCAGGTAACTGCAATTGCGAGACTGTTATTATGCCCGTTATATCTCTCTCAGTTGCTATGGTGATCGATCTGGACCTTTACTGTTTACTGTAACACCAGAGCTCTTTCAAAGGCTTTTCCCAAGCAGGGGTTCCCTATGGAATCTCTTTTCAGAGCAAAGCTAAACCAGCTAATAAGCTGTTATCAGGAATAAGACGGCGTGATTAACAACAGACCCAGCGCTTTGGTCTCTTGATCATCATTGTGGATAAAAGTCTGACCCATTAGAGAAGCCTGAGCGCCATTCTTGGAACACCTGGAAAGATCCAGGAAACAAGACGGAGGAATGTTTGGTAACAGGGAATGCATTGCACAAGGTAGCTAACGTTAGTTCTGTCAAAGGGTCAGTCAAATCAGATATCCCTGTCCAATAAATTCACCAAAGGAGATTCAATTGTCAAAAGATATTGAATGTGATTAACTCCCTGTCACGTCCTGGCCTGGGATAGCAGGCTGGCTTATCATTTGTGTTTTGGTTAGGAGGGGTTTTTGGTTCTAGGTGGTGTATTTCTATGTTTGGGTTTGATGGTTCCCAATTAGAGGCAGCTGATTGTCGTTATCTCTAATTGGGAATCATATATATGTTTGTTCTTTTCTACACTGATGTTGTGGGTTATTGAATGTCAGTTTAACTGTGTGTGTTGTGTTTCCTTTATTGCATATTTGTACGTTCCACTTCTTGTTATTAAACATGTGGAATGCAAATCGCGCTGCATCTTGGTCCGCTCATTATAACGATCGTGACAGAATAACCCACAAACCAAAGACCAAGCAGCGCACCCCGCAGCAGGAATCCTGGACATGGGAGATTCTGGATGGTAAGGGACCCTGGAGCCAGGCTGGGGAATATCGCTGTCCCAAGGAGAAGCTGGAGGCAGCAAAGGCAGAACGGCGCTTTTACGAGGAGAAATGGCTAGCTAGGAAGCCCGAGAGGCAGCCCCTACATTTTTTATGGGGGGGCACACGGGGGAGTTTAGTTGAGCCAGGTTGGAGACCTGAGCCAACTCCCTGTGCTTACCAGAGGGAGCGTCGTACTGGTCAGGCACCATGTTATGCGGTGAAGCGCACGGTGTCTCCAGTGCGCATTCATAGCCCGGTGCGCGACATTCCAGCTCCCCGCATCTGTCGGGCTAGGGTGAGCGATCAGCCTGGAAGGAGGGTGCCGGCTCAACGCTCTTGGTCTCCAGTGCGCCTCCTTGGACCAGGATATCCTGCGCCGGCTCTGCGCACTGTGTCTCCGGTGCGTCTCCACAGCCCAGTACGGCCTGTTCCTGCTCCACGCATCAGGTCCCCTGTGCGCATCCAGAGCCCGGCACGGCCTGTCCCTGCTCCATGCATCAGGTCCCCTGTGCGCATCCAGAGCCCGGCACGGCCTGTCCCTGCTCCACGCATCAGGTCCCCTGTGCGCATCCAGAGCCCAGCACGTCCTGTTCCTGCTCCACGCATCAGGTCTCCCTGCGCCTTCAGAGCCCAGCACGTCCTGTTCCTGCTCCACTCGCCAGCTCTCCCGTGCATCTTCAGAGCCCAGCACGTCCTGTTCCTGCTCAATGCATCAGGTCCCCTGTACGCTTTCAAAGCCTAGCACGTCTTGTTCCTGCTCCACGCACCAGGTTCCCTGTGCGCCGCCAGAGCCCGGCACGACCTGTTCCTGCTTCACGCATCGGGTCCATTGTGCGTCTCCAGAGTCCGATGACTTCTGTTCCGGCTCCAAGCCCCGGGCCTCCGGTGCGTCTTCTCGGGCCTGCACCGGAGCCGCCACCAAAAACGAAGACCCACCCGAAAAATCCCCATTGACTTTTGGTCGCGGTCGGAGTCCGCACCTTTGGGGGTACTGTCACGTCCTGGCCTGGGATAGCAGGCTGGCTTATCATTTGTGTTTTGGTTAGGAGGGGTTTTTGGTTCTAGGTGGTGTATTTCTATGTTTGGGTTTGATGGTTCCCAATTAGAGGCAGCTGATTGTCGTTACCTCTAATTGGGAACCATATATGTTTGTTCTTTTCTACACTGGGGTTGTGGGTTATTGTATGTCAGTTTAACTGTGTGTGGTGTGTTTCCACACAGATATAGCAATCGTTGTGTTTCCTTTAATGCATATTTGTACGTTCCACTTCTTGTTATTAAACATGTGGAATGCAAATCTTGGTCCGCTCATTATAACAATCGTGACACTCCCAGATAACAGTATCTTGTCTTTATTAGTTTTATACAGCGAGGGGAAAAAAGTATTTGATCCCCTGCTGATTTTGTACGTTTTTCCACTGACAAAGAAATGATCAGTCTATAATTTTAATGGTTGTCCTCTGAATCATTCAGATGTTCATTGGCAAACTTCAGACGGGCATGTATATGTGCTTTCTTGAGCAGCGGGACCTTGCGGGCGCTGCAGGATTTCAGTCCTTCACGGCGTAGTGTGTTACCAATTGTTTTCTTGGTGACTATGGTCCCAGCTGCCTTGAGATCATTGACAAGATCCTCCCGTGTAGTTCTGGGCTGATTCCTCACCGTTCTCATGATCATTGCAACTCCATGAGGTGAGATCTTGCATGGAGCCCCAGGCCGAGGGAGACTGACAGTTCTTTTATGTTTCTTCCATTTGCGAATAATCGCACCAACTGTTGTCACCTTCTCACCAAGCTGCTTGGCGATGGTCTTGTAGCCCATTCCAGCCTTGTGTAGGTCTACAATCTTGTCCCTGACATCCTTGGGGAGCTCTTTGGTCTTGGCCATGGTGGAGAGTTTGGAATCTGATTGATTGCTTCTGTGGACAGGTGTCTTTTATACAGGTAACAAGCTGAGATTAGGAGCACTCCCTTTAAGAGTGTGCTCCTAATCTCAGCTCGTTACCTGTATAAAAGACACCTGGGAGCCAGAAATCTTTCTGATTGAGAGGGGGTCAAATACTTATTTCCCTCATTAAAATGCAAATCAATTTATAAAAAAAATTTCATGTGTTTTTCTGGATTTTTTTGTTGTTATTCTGTCTCTCACTGTTCAAATTAACCTACCATTAAAATTATAGACTGATCATTTCTTTGTCAGTGGGCAAACGTACAAAATCAGCAGGGGATCAAATACTTTTTTTCCCTCACTGTATGTCATATCAAGTTGTTTAAATTGCACTTGACATTCAGGCCAATGTTAAAACTTCTTCGGGATCGGTGTCCCTTCCACGGGACGGTTGAGCTAACGTAGGCTAATGCGATTAGCATGAGGTTGTAAGTAACAAGAACATTTCCCAGGACAAAAAAAGGGGCGGATCCTTAACTAACTCATAATCCTTAACTAGCACCTGCTTTCAATATACTTTGTATCCCTCATTTACACCTGTATGTGAAACAGATAAGTAAAAACGTGTGATTTTGTCATATATGTGAAAAAATGTACGTTAGTAAGTATCCTAGTCAAGGATACGATAATCAAACAATATTGGCACTCTACACTTCAGACAGACCAAGTGAAGAGGAACAGAAGCGAACCGTGAATTTGGAGGTTGAAATGCATCCCTCTGGTGGCCAAGTTGACCTATTTTAAGAAATGACATTGGTTTGGGTAGATCTTTGAAAGGCTGATGCGGAATTTGTTACAGGAAATAATCACGGCCACCTGGTGAGGTTAGCGTAGGGCTAAATGTACAAGCTTATGTAATGGGATCAGCTAACATTTAGCCTTTGATCACGTGCAACCACGTCTACTATTTTAATTGGGTGATGCTTAAACTTAACCTCGAACTTAAACTTTTTCTTATATTTGCAAGTTTTGCCCCCTTGAGATCTAAGCATGCTCTAAGCACCCAGCCATGCAGCAAAACTTTAACAAAGACAAAGTATAACCCAAAATCGCCCTGGCCTGGCTGTTTGTTTAAGCGCATGCCTCACACCTTTCTGATTTCTGTAGGCGTGTTTTGACTTTGTCCAGGGGAATGTGCTGATGAGCCAGGGACACAAGAATAACACCCACATTCCTCTCATCTACTGACGAGGAGGGAATGCAATTAGCACGTATTAGAGAGACTGGAGCGCAGCTGTCAGGACACAGGCTGGTGTACAGTACTGTATACCCACAACCCATCCTGCCACACTTGCCCCGAGAGCAGTGGCTCTGCATGTCTCTGCCCACATCCCAGCCTATCTTCTGGGGGAAGACTGAATGATTTGGCCCTGGAAGAAAGTGGAGCCAATGTTCTGTTTCCTTCCAGACCCTACGTCTTTAATTAAGTCCTGTCTGACTGGGTCCACATAACATCTAATGCATATGGGTCAACATGGACTCTACAGTCATCAAAGGCTTGTGTTTTTAGGAGCACCCAACCCCCCAAACCCTCCTAGAAGAAAGTAGGAACACATGGATGTTAAAACACCAGTTGATTAAGTTGAATTGGCATCAATTACACCTTGGTCAATTCTGAAATCTAGACAATATGTTTAATTTGAAAAGTAGTTTGGTTGCATTTTGTTACTTGAATTTGTATCTGTAAGTTAATGACATAATTTATGCCAGATTGATAATCTCAACCCACGGTAAACATAAAAAGAAGTAATTTAGCTATAATTAACTTCATGCTGAGTTTGTGAAGTCTTTAATTATGAGCATTTCTCATCTTGAAAGGACTAATTTTATTTTACTGTAACACTGGCAATTACAGCAGGAAGATAGCCAAAATCCAAAGGAAATAGGACCAAATGACCATTAATTCGACCAATGTCACAAGCTTCAAAATAAGTTATTTGGATGGAAGATGATGGTGTGAAGGAATCTGGACCACTGCCCCAACACACTTGAACCCAGGCAACTCACACCAGTACTCAACACCATCAAGCACACAAAACAAGATAAGCTACGGGCAAAAAAAATTGCAGACCTGGGAAGAAAATAGTTGTATTTTGTAGAAAATACCAACTCTTCAAATACTAGAGGTAGTTGAATATAGTTTGTATAGAGTTTCAACTAAAAGGCAAATATTTTCTTTGATATTCAAAGATCTGGAAAAATGTGTCGTTAACACAAGCTGCTAGCTCTTTGAACTTTAGTGTACAGGTGTCTGAAGACTGTTTTGGAACATGCTGGAAAATGCTTATGAACAATAACCTCTGCCTGGAAGTTCAAAGTTGCTCAAAACGGTTCCATATGGGCTTTATCCTTGTTTTGCAATTTGATGTGTGAAAACACATGCTATGGTTGAGGATTTAGTGTTTTACTGAGGCTTGTTGAATATGAGAGGCCAAATTGAGCACCTGAGAGTAAGCTCAGTGATGGATCCCTGGACAAGGCTGCAAAACCCATCTAATAATCAAAGCAACACAGCTTGGTGAACTGGGTTTTCCCTGTAATGCTTCCATTGTGAATCTGGTGTATTAATAGTTTGTCACTTAATAGCGTTTGTGTTTATATCGAAATGCGTGTGGATAGGAACTGTGTTTACTCTCTTGTCACGGGTGTTGGCTCCAACAAGGCTTACCATATCATTATCTTGTAGGAGCAGTGGCTTACTTCAGATCGGAAAACATCTGTATCAACGCTATGTGTTGCGTGTTGCTGAGGGTAAACATGCATATTTATGAGATGTAGACATGCTTGAGCTTCTTTAAGGGGAATTCATTATTGGTGAGACATGTTGAAGAGATGCCAACGTGACAATGTGTTTGTTCACACTTGTAAACACAGCTGGGAAGACCAACCAGCAGAATTCCTCCTGTCTCCCATCCTGCCTGGTTACATTCACTGATACTCTGGAATACAACCCAGGGCCTGGGAATGGGATTCCACTTGGGGATCTTAGGAGTGAATCTTAACTTCCACTTAAGTCAAATATTTACTTAGTCATGCATTGATGTCAATGGGAGACTAAGTGAAAACTTAAGTGGAAGCTAGGATTAGACCCAGGTAAAAATACAGTAGTGGCCTTCTTAAAGATAACCGAGAGCATAAAGTGTAAATATTTGGTACTGAGAGAGAGCACATGAAGTAGCTGAATGCTACCAATGTCCATGTCTGGGCTCTTGTAAGCACGCTTGGTCAGAACAAGAACAAGATGTTCTTCACCAAAAAGATACAATATGGAGATCGAGACGAAAGACATGCCATGCAGCTTTTAAAAAGAAGCACCGAGCAATTTTTGGAGAAGCCCTACTTCAAACTTGATGGAAGGCAAAAAGGCAGTGTGTTTGGTTAACTTAAGGACCTACTACTTCATATGTTTCTACAGACTCCCTATTTACTTAGTGGAGGAGGTCCAAGCTCTAAGGGTAATGTTCCCCAGTTCCCTCCGAGGTGCGGATTCAAGAGGTTCAGAGACAGCACAGCCCTGAGATCCTTACTCTCATCGTAACCCACTCACTTTGCAACGTAAACAAACACAACTTGCAAGGTCCTGTAAACCGAGCAGCAACCACCTTGCCAAGGGCCTTGGCCCTGACAAACTATTTAAAAAACTTTGGCTTTAAACAAATTCGCCAGAAGCCTTCAAATGACTGCGAAATGTGTCTTTCCACACAGGAGGGAGAATTTATTATTGGAGTGGGTTGAAATGCTTTCCAAATCCTGCCTGAACCTGATTACAGTAAAATTATGTATTTCTATAAATGTTTCTGTTGAAAATCCTAATTGAAAATATGTAATCTGATAAAGGGCAATCTGGTCTGTATACATGGATTACCTGCCTCTAACCTCCTTGGAATCTCTCTAGTTCACCTTTAAAAATGAAGTGCTAATGTTGCATTTCCCATTCCAAGGGAATTATATTGGAGGATACAAGTTGATGGATTATGTGTGGCAGTAAAGATCATACTGCACACACACACGCACGCACACGTACGCACACATATGCACACTTAAGCAGAATATGAGGATATTCTGAGGATATTTGGATATATTTTCCCGGGTGACTATAAGCTCTTGTTCAGGATATACAGTAAGCTTAAACATACAGTAGTCTATCATGCCACATGACAAGATTACCGTTTCTAACGGCCTTCTTCCCATACATGGGGTTCAGCCTCGCTGCCTTGACGACGTGTCTAACCCGAAGTCAATAGTAAATCTGACACTGCTCTCAAGTTGTTAAAGAAATTACTTAAGCTCCAGGCAGGGGTCACTCAGTCACCTATGAAAAAGTTACATGACGTCGGCCCCAAAAAACAAAGGCCCCAAGCGGGATTAATGTGTCACTCTCTCATGCTATGGAGAACGCTGGGAGAGAGAATGTGGAGCTGCTCCTGGTATAGGGTTCCAACATCACCAGGGATTAGAAGAGCGGACTAATGACCTGAAAGTCCACCTCCAAATGGGCCATTAGCTAGCTGCTTTCCTCCTCAGACGCCGAGCCGGGCGGATAGCCAGGGCATCCCCGAACAGACCCCTGAAAGCAGAAACTGTCTCAATTAGGTGACAGCCTCCCGCTGGGAAACTTCCAGGATGTGGATGTGTTCCTCTGTAATTATTATTTATTTCAGATTGGCATTCTCCACCTTAGCGCCAGTAATTAGCACAGTTAAATGTTGAGGGTTTTCCATACCTCCCGTACCTTTCTGCTCGATTTGTCAACAGCCCACCTTGTAGAAATAGCTACAGAAATGATATAGAGTTGTTGTAGTTCTTGAAACTGTTAGGAGATAAATCCGAGTTAGACTCTCACAGAGATGTTGACAAACGCATCCAGCCTGTACACATGCTCTTTGTTGAAATAGATGCTGATTTTGTGTTGGCCTGTGTTGCAAGCTGGAAATAAACACATATAAAGTGTACAATTATTTATTCATTTTCCTGTGTGAGTCCGTCTCCAGTTTCCAACTAACAAACAATTCAGTATCAGGCGAGCTAACAACATACTGATGTTGCGCTGATGTCAGTGGAAAAGCTAAGGGAGACAGCCAAGACCTTTTGGAATAAAGGGCAGCTCTTCCTCTGTCCCCCAAAAAGAAGCATCACTGCGTGAGCACAGGCTAGCACGGACACGGCGGTTTCACCCCACAATAGTTTTATACTGATACATTCGTGCTACTTTTCTATCAAGAGCAGATGGGGAGAGCAAACCAAATATATAAAGAAGAAAACAAAAATCTAAAAGAACCCAACCCAATCAGTTACTGGAATAGATATATCTATGTTGCTTTTTCTGCCTGGATTTTTTTGTTTACACAACATCTCGGCCATGCATTTATGTGGTGCTGTAAAGGAAGGGCTTATATTATCTATGATACTGAAAATATGAAGTATTCAGTGACTTATGTAGTTTCCTTTTGGCTTTTATGGCTTTCCTGCTGTATAGAGCTTGTAATGTTTGAGATGTTGAATAATGGTCATTTGATGTTAAAGGCTTGGCCAACTACAGGATTTGAATACTATTTGAAGACTATGTCATATATACTGCTGTTGAAATGTGCTTATTCACCATCCTCTAACTCTGTCAGCTACAAAACAATATTGTGACATTGTTCCCCACTTAGTAAAGCGTTGCATTTTGAACGGTCATCAAATGATTCTTCTGCATGCCATTTTTTATAAATACAACGGACTGCCTGGCCATTTCTGTCCTTATTTTGGGACACGGTGTTATGTCTATGCTAATGTGGCCAAAGAATTGCTAGCTAGCTAGCTAATCAACAACTGTAACTATTTATTTCAGAGACAAGTGCTCATTGTGCAACTTTATGTTTTCAATAAACAGTGGAGATGAAATATAGTTTACATGTTGTCAACAGTCTAAGTCAACCCTGTCTCTTTTGCCCCATAGTTGCGCATGCGTCGGTTTTGTTTGCTAACAACCAACCCGTCTATTAATAGCATAGAGATCAGAGTAGGGTGGTGGCTTGTGATCATCTCATGGTATGAAAGAACAACAATTAATAACTTTTTGTTGAGTCGCGGGTGAGAAGATTGACATGAAATTGGTCAGGGTGGTCCAATCATACCCTTCAAGAATTAGGTTTTGCATTAATGGAAATCAGTGGCGGTCGGTGCAGTTTAAGATGAGGGTGGAGGTTTTGTTTTCGATTGAGCATGACCTTATTTATATTAAACCATGTTGGATAACTGTCATTCATATTCCATTCACCCATCTCAATGTAACAGCAATAGGTTTGAGCTACTACATTATACAAAAAATGTCCCTGTACCTATCATGAACTGATACAACCTAGCATATGAATGAAAGTTTACAACGTAGGTGCACAGGTCGAGATAATTTTTAGTAATCAAGGTGACAGACTGACACATTCAATACTGCCTTGCACACTCTTGCCTGCATCTAGCTGATCTAGGGTGTAATCCTTAGTCCAACAGTTGGAAACAAGAGTTTCCATTGGACAAATCCAGGTATGTTTATCCCCATTTCATTCTGTTTGTTTCCATTTCAGAAACATTTTTCTTTCACCTTTTCCCTTCGCTTGTGGACTTCAATGCACAATCAGCTGTCTGTGACCAGGCGAAAAAATCTTTCCAAGCCAAACCTTCATATCATGACTGCTAACTGCTAAACACAGCCTACATTGTTTTCACCTCATAGTCAACAAAGCTACTAGAACTAGCACGCTTGTATAGCCGCTACAATCATGCAGTACAGTGTACAGTCAGAAAGCAGTTTAGCAGTTACACCGGCGGGCCCTGGTGGCAATAAATTAACAAAACCAAAAGCTTACACTGACTTGGAGTTCCAGTGTTGGATAGCCATAGCCAGCTAGCGAACATAGCATCCCTCTCTGTTTAAGCTGGGTGTTTGAGTAGGCTAAACTAGCTCGCTACATTCAGCTAGCTACAGTTGAAGTCGGAAGTTTACATAAACTTATGTTGGAGTCATTAAAACTTGTTTTTCAACCACTCCACACATTTCTTGTTAACAAACAATAGTTTTGGCAAGTCGGTTAGGACATCTACTTCGTGCATGACACAAGTAATTTTTCCAACAATTGTTGACAGACAGATTATTTCACTTATAATTCACTGTATCACAATTCCAGTGGGTCAGAAGTTTACATACACTAAGTTGACTTTGCCTTTAAACAGCTTGGAAAATTCCAGAAAATTATGTCATGGCTTTTGATAGGCTGATTGACATCATTTGAGTCGATTGGAGGTGTACTTGTGGATGTATTTCAAGGCCTGCGATCAAACTCAGTGCCTCTTTGCTTGACATCATGGGAAAATCAAAAGAAATCAGCCAAGACCTCAGAAACATTATTGTAGACCTCCACAAGTCTGGTTCATCCTTGGGAGAAATTTCCAAATGCTTGAAGGTACCACGTTCATCTGTAATTAATGCAAAACCTACAAACAATAGTACGCAAGTATAAACACCATGGGACCACGCAGCCATTATACAGCTCAGGAAGGAGACGCGTTCTGTCTCCTAGAGATGAACGTACTTTGATGTGAAAAGTGCAAATCAATCCCAGAACAACAGCAAAGGACCTTGTGAAGATGCTGGAGGAAACAGGTACAAAAGTATCTATATCCACAGTAAAGCGAGTCCTATATCGACATAACCTGAAAGGCCGCTCAGCAAGGAAGAAGCCACTGCTCCAAAACCGCCATAAAAAAAGCCAGACTACGGTTTTCAACTGCACATGGGGACAAAGATCGTACTTTTTGGAGAAATGTCCTCTGGTCTGATGAAACAAAAATAGAACTGTTTGGCCATAATGACCATCGTTATGTTTGGAGGAAAAAGGGGGAGGCTTGCAAGCCGAAGAACACCATCCCAACCGTGAAGCACGGGGTGGCAGAATCATGTTGCTGGGGGGGCTTTGCTGCAGGTGCACTTCACAAATTAGATGGCATCATGAGGGAAGAAAATTATGTGGATATATTGAAGCAACATCTCAAGACATCAGTCAGGAAGTTAAAGCTTGGTCGCAAATGGGTCTTCCAAATGGACAATGACCCCAAGCATACTTCCAAAGATGGCTTAAGGACAACAAAGTCAAGGTATTGGAGTGGCCATCACAAAGCCCTGTCATCAACCCCATAGTTCTGTGTGGGCAGAACTGAAAAGGCGTGTGCGAGCTCTGTCAAGTGGAATGGGCCAAAATCCACCCAACTTATTGTGGGAAGCTTATGGAAGGCTACCCGAAACGTTTGACCAAAGTTAAACAATTTAAAGACAATGCTACCAAATACTAATTGAGTGTATGTAAACTTCTGACCCACTGGGAATGTGATGAAAGAAATAAAAGCTGAAATAAATCATTCTCTCAACTATTATTCTGGCATTTCACATTCTTAAAATAAAGTGGTGATCCTAACTGACCTAAGACAGGGCATTTTTACTAGGATTCAATGTCAGGAATTTAAATGTATTTGGCTAAGGTGTATGTAAACTTCCGACTTCAACTGTAAGTGAAAGTAAAACCAAATATAGCTAGCTCTCTCTCGCTTTCTCTCTCTCTCTTGCTTCTCCTTAATTTTGGAAGAAAGTAATTGTTCAAAACTGTTCAACTATTGTCTTTCTCTCTTTGAATCAACTACTTACAACATTCTATGCACTGAATAACTAGCTAGCTGTAGCTTATGCTTTCAGTATAAGTCTTTGTAAAGGGGTGAGAACCAAGAGCCTCCTAGGTTTTGTATTGAAGTCAATGTACCCAGAGGAGGACAGAAGCTAGATGTCTTCCGGCTACACCATTGTGTTACCCTACAGAGTGCTGTTGAGGCTATTGTAGACCTTAATTACAAAACAGTGTGTTTTAATCAATTATTTGGTGACATATTTAATATAGTTTTATCTGTAAAGGATAACTTTTTAATGTTTCACTCTTTACATTTTTATGAAATTCACTGAGGAGAATGGTCCTCACCTTTCTCCTCTGAGGAGCCTCCACTGATGGAAATTATAAAAGACTGTAATGGAGCTCAGTTATAAATGTTTAATATCCGACAACACAGAAACTCCACACCATGACGGACACTAGATCTGTCACCTACTGTATACACCAAATATTATTGAGACAATGAATGTTGTAGTATGTGCATTTTTATGAACTACTGTGCATGTAGTGCATGACTTGGGTCTGCATTGTAAATTCCACAGGCCTACTTTAATGTGTGTTTGAAGTAATTGCCAGATGGATTCATGATGGAGACAATAAAAAAAAAAAAGACCATAAAAAGCCAAACATTTGTGCTGTAAAATTAAAGAGAATAAAGAGGCCAGATGTACAGCAGAAGTTCTCGTGGAGTGGCAGACACAGTGCATTTTAATGATAGATATTTCTGTGGGATTTCTGCACTAATTACCCAGACTCAGGCTTCCAAAGGTCCCCCTACTGTTTTATCTAGCATATCCAATTCCCTCAAGAATTCAGAGTGGGCATCACTCGAATAAACGAATAAATGGACAACAGTCACTGAGGTGTGAAGTAGCCTAATGTTAGCGCTGATGTGGGCTAACGTGAAGCCGTTTGTGATTATTTTAAAGAAAATAATGTAAATGAAAAATAAATGTGTTACAACAAAACTTTGGAACCAGTAATCTTTTTTAGAACCACCTAAATCACCTAAATCACATACTGTACATACGCAGAATTCACAGAAATAGTAAGGACACACTCCCTTAAAAATGTATGTTCTTTCACTAGTGTTGCAGACATCTATAGCAAGCTTAATAACAATAAACTCCAGTCAATTAGAAAATAAAATGTTACAAGCTGTAGTGTAGGTTAGTGTGTGCAATGTATATGAATAGGTCTCTGACACAGTGATAGTGTCTCTGTCAGAGGTAAGCACATACTGATCCATCATTCATATCCAGTTGTATCTACTTGATCACGAAATCGTTTTAAAATAATAATTTCCCTCCCAGCTACCATACGTTGCCCTGCAAAAAACCTGGAGACATTACCTTCAAACTGAAATATTTCCCAATCCTTCCAGAATGAATTTTAAGATGTATTCTAAAGGAAGGTCCAACATGTAATTGCCTGGTAATATATGCATTATTATTCTGAGCAGAGCCATTTACTCCTTAATGCAGTAAATACACTGTATCAAATAACTCCGCATGTAACGTATTCCATAGCAGTGGCCCAGAAATTCTACTAAATTGTAATATTTGTGATTATATTTCCATTTGGGGAAAAGAGAAAACAATCATTGGGCTCCTTCAATCTTTTTTATCCTGGTAATTTAAAACCTATTGGCAATTTATTGCTGAGTGCTAAAGTAATTTCATTGTTGAAATGACACAATCTCTCATTTTTCACAATGACGGTAAATTCCGCTGAGTGAATGAATGTTGGGCCTGGAGCTCTCCATACTTTTAGAGTTCAAATGAGGTTGGGAGATACTACCTCATTGAAAAGAGACATTGAACTACAAGATCCCATACGAGTACAAAATCACATTAATAACAATATAATGTAACTATTTCATATGATTGTGTCATGCTGGGGCAGTTATTATTTGATTCTCCCAAGAGACAATAGGCTATTGTAAACATTACAATAATTATGTTACAAACATTACTGACTTATATGTTGGTGAAAGATTGTCTTCTTGCCATCTATTGAAATTAATGTTTAAACAATAATTAAAGCTCCATAGCGTAGAAAGAACAGCTCTGTACGTACACAATACAAAGCAGGATAAAGTCGTTAACATGCATCTGGCAGCACTTTATGAGCCTGCAAATGTGCTTAAATGCAGTCAAATAATTTGGCTGACTTATACAATGTAAACGTATCTGAGGTAATGTTCTAAAATGACTATCAGTAAGTAGATTAGTCAGGAAGTGTTTTATTGAGGTGCTAGAGATGAATTGGCCTTAAAAGAAGAAAGCAAGAAGCTTTTCTCACTTGGGCTTACTTCAATCAGCTTTCTCCAGACGGTCTGGATGCTCAGTTTATAGAAGTCAATTTGTATTCTTGTCAAAAAGAATACACCCTACATATTAGAAGCATACAGTGTTCAGAGCAGGGTACCAGTCATTCAGGAATTCTACCACACACAGGCAATAGCAAATGTAAGCCAGTCCTATAAATTACAACTATGCCTATTTAGCTTTGAATTACTGTCGTTTAGAAGCATGGGTGGAGGGTGGGTTGTATGCAGTACAGTACAGTACAGTACAGTACAAGATGAACAGTCTTATTCATCTTTAGTTCACATCACTAGCATAGCAGGAAATCCTCAGTTATAATATCATTCAATATTTATCAGTAGGGGGTGACATGAAATACCTCCTGCGAGGACTCTGCAATTTAGGGCAATGGAAAATGAACAAAATATTATTGTCTGAAGTGCACATGCACCACATCTATTACCCTAATTTACAGTCAGAAAAAAACTAACTGACACATTAGAAACCTGTGGACACTTAAATTCACTATAGCTTTGTTTTGAAGTCAAACTGCCATAAATCCCAGCCAAACAGGCACATATAAAGAATATAAAGTCAGCATAATTTGGAACAGAGATCCTGCTTAGTATCAGGAAAAGATTGGCTTCCTTTCACCTTATAGTTACAGTAGGTGGGTGTGAGTCATAGGTCTCATGTGTTGTAAAACACACCATTGGACATACTATTGCACAGACCTCAATAAAGTAAGAATGACTAATATTACAAGATGAGCCCATAACCTTCCATTAGTTCTCCCATAACAGCCATCAAGGCATATTCTGCTTAAGCTGATGCATACAGTATGTTAGATTTTCTTCACTTAACAATGCTTTAGGATCTTGCCAGCAACCTTAGCACCCTGCATCTTTGCTGGTTATCATGTGAAGCTAAGCAGGTTTGGGCTTGGATGGGAGACGACCTTGGAAGATACATCTCCTACTAGAAGGGATATTGGAGCTCCAATCTGGAGGGTACGTATCCCTCGGGTCCAAGACCCCAATAACTCAGGGTGAGGAGACATTGTCCTTTATTGGTGCAGATCCTGAAATAGGATATTATCCCACAATATCAGCCTCCACTTAGCTGATGACAATGCATTTGGGTAGCAGAAACTGACTGAGCTAGGCTGTTCCATTCATTATAGTAGCAACGTCCATTATTGAAATGAATCCTACTTGGCACACCACGTCATTTCAACATGGAGAATTGGGTTATATTTGGTTGAGATGTTGATCAATGAGATTTCAACCTTTATCCACCCATTCAAAAAGACAGCCAGAAGTTAGTTAAATTATCACTGTCACGATCTTCTAGCGGGACAGACCAAGATGCAGCGAGGTTTCCAGTGTACATACTTTTATTAATAGAACGTAACTGGCAAAACAATAAACAATACAAAGATCGTAACTCCGGAGTGGCTCAACTAAAGCGCGCGCACACACACACACACACACACACACACACACACACACACACACACACACACACACACACACACACACACACACACACACACACACACACACACACACACACACACACACACACACACACACACACACACACACACACACACACACACACACACACACACACACACACACACACACACACACACACACACACACACACACACACACACACACACACACACACACACACACACACACACACACACACACACACACACACACACACACACACACACACACACACACACACACACACACACACACACACACACACACACAATATAACATGAAAATCAAATGTTAATATAAACAATGACCCACAACCCCAGTAACGAAAAGAACAAACATATATATGGTTCCCAATTAGAGGTAACGACAATCAGCTGCCTCTAATTGGGAACCATCAAACCAACATAGAAATATAACACCTAGAACACAAAACCCTTCTAACCAAAACTCAAACTAAACACCAGCCTGCTAAACCAGGCCTGAACGTTACAATCACTATGCTTTCAACCATCTAAAAGCACAACCGAATTACAATGGAAAAACAAGGATATCTAATGCTTGGATAGTTTCATCTGAGCCACTGGCTTAATATTCTTTAACTTTTCTTTTTGGTTTAGTTGTAGATTTGAATCCAACATATTTATTAACTTGTCGGCAAGTTAATAGGCTGTTTGTTGTATTTCAAAAGTAGTGCAAAATTGATATTGAAATGTTTGGTTGTCAACACAACCAAATATAAACACATGAAGGACATTTATATTTTGTGCCACTGACTTAGTCTGGCTTTAATTCAAGTTCATCTACAAATTAATAATTGACATGTTGGATTCACGTCTCCATTACAACAAATAATCAAAGTTAAAGAATAGGACCAAATCAAATCAAACTTTATTGAAAGTACATTTACATTTTTCTGTAATTTAATTTAGTCCTGTTCTTTAACAGATTTTTGGTTGAGATGGAGACGTGAATTCAAAAAATCAGTTATTAATTTGTAGACAAACTGGAATTAAAGCCAGACTAAGTCAGTGGCACAGATGGAAATATCCAAGCAGAAAATACATCTCATTCAAATGTTGATATTTGATTGTGTTGACAACCAAACACAATTCAATATCCAGTTTGTCTACAAATGAATCATTAATATGTTGGATTCACATCTCCATCTCAACCAAAAATCTAAGTTAAAGACTAGGACTAAATCTAATCTTATCGAACATTAAATGCACTTAAATAAAGTTTGATTTGAGTTAGTCCTATTCATTAACTTAGATTTTTGGTTGAGATGGAGATGTGAATTAACTTGTAGATTAAATTTGAAATCAACCAACTGTCAAGTTTTGGGTGTAGCTGGTGTGAGGAAGTCAGGCGCAGGAGAGCAGAGATGAGTGGACTAAGCACTTTACTAGGCAAAATACTGAAACGCAACCGCGTTCAAAAAACAAATGCCCAAAACAAGCAAGCCAGCAAACAGTACAATAAACCATAACAAATACGGTTATACAAAAAGGCACGGGTGGACACATACAACCCGGCGTAACCGACATACAGCAAACAATTCCCTACACAGACATGGGGAACCAGAGGGTTAAATACCCAACAGTAATGAGTAAAAATATAAACCAGGTGTGTGTGAAAACCAGACAAAACAAATGGAAAATGAAAAGTGGATCGGCGATGGCTAGTAGACCAGTGACGTCGACTGCCGAACGCCACCCGAACAGGGAGAGGAACCGACTTCGGCGGAAGTCGTGACACCAACCCTAGGCATATATAGTGAGGGAAAAAAGTATTTGATCCCCTGCCCCGCATGTGAACATTTTTATAAATGGAATTGCATTTTAATGAGGGAAATAAGTATCAGACCCCTCTGCAAAACATGACTTAGTACTTGGTGGCAAAACCCTTGTTGGCAATCACAGAGGTCAGACGTTTCTTGTAGTTGGCCACCAGGTTTGCACACATCTCCAGAGGGATTTTGTCCCACTCCTCTTTGCAGATTTTCTCCAAGTCATTAAGGTTTCGAGGCTGACGTTTGGCAACTCGAACCTTCAGCTCCCTCCACAGATTTTCTATGGGATTAAGGTCTGGAGACTGGCTAGGCCACTCCAGGACCTTAATGTGCTTCTTCTTGAGCCACTCCTTTGTTGCCTTGGCCGTGTGTTTTGGGTCATTGTCATGCTGGAATACCCATCCACGACCCATTTTCAATGCCCTGGCTGAGGGAAGGAGGTTCTCACCCAAGATTTGACGGTACATGGCCCCGTCCATCGTCCCTTTGATGCGGTGAAGTTGTCATGTCCCCTTAGCAGAAAAACACCCCCAAAGCATGTTTCCACCTCCATGTTTGATGGTGGGGATGGTGTTCTTGGGGTCATAGGCAGCATTCCTCCTCCTCCAAACACGGCGAGTTGAGTTGATGCCAAAGAGCTCCATTTTGGTCTCATCTGACCACAACACTTTCACCCAGATGTCCTCTGAATCATTCAGATGTTCATTGGAAAACTTCAGACGGGCATGTATATGTGCTTTCTTGAGCAGGGGGACCTTGCGGGCGCTGCAGGATTTCAGTCCTTCACGGCGTAGTGTGTTACCAATTGTTTTCTTGGTGACTATGGTCCCAGCTGCCTTGAGATCATTGACAGGATCCTCCCGTGTAGTTCTGGGCTGATTCCTCACCGTTCTCATGATCATTGCAACTCCACGAGGTGAGATCTTGCATGGAGCCCCAGGCCGAGGGAGATTGACAGTTCCTTTGTGTTTCTTCCATTTGCGAATAATCGCACCAACTGTTGTCACCTTCTCACCAAGCTGCTTGGCGATGGTCTTGTAGCCCATTCCAGCCTTGTGTAGGTCTACAGTCTTGTCCCTGACATCTTTGGAGAGCTCTTTGGTCTTGGCCATGGTGGAGAGTTTGGAATCTGATTGATTGATTGCTTCTGTGGATAGCTGTCTTTTATACAGGTAACAAACTGAGATTAGGAGCACTCCCTTTAAGAGTGTGCTCCTAATCTCAGTTTGTTACCTGTATAAAAGACACCTGGGAGCCAGAAATCTTTCTGATTGAGAGGGGGTCAAATACTTATTTCCCTCATTAAAATGCAATTCCATTTATAACATTTTTCACATGTGTTTTTCTGGATTTTTTTGTTGTTATTCTGTTCTCTCACTGTTCAAATAAACCTACCATTAAAATTATAGACTGATCCTTTCTTTGTCAGTGGGCAAATGTACAAAATCAGCAGGGGATCAAATACTTTTTTCCCTCACTGTACATTCCACGTCACAATACGTTGAAAAATTATACTGAACAAAAATATAAATGCAACATGCAACAATTTCAAAGACTTTACTGAGTTACAGTTCATATTATGAAATCAGTCAATTGAAATAAATTCATTAGGCCCTAATCTATGGATTTCACATGACTAGAAATACAGATATGCATCTGTTGATAGGGCAGTGGATGAGAAAACCAGTCAGTATCTGGTGTCACCACCATTTGCCTCATGCAGCACGACACATGTCCTTCACAGAAAGTTGATCAGGCTGTTGACTGTGGCCTGTGGAATGTTGTCCCACTCCTCTTCAATGGCTGTGCGAAGTTGCTGGATGTTGGCGGAACTGGAACCCACTATCGTACACACGGATCCAGAGCATCCCAAACATGCTCATTGGATGACATGTCTGGTGAGTATGTAGGCCATGGAAGAACTGGGACATTTTCAGCTTACAAGAATTGTGTGCAGATCCTTGCGACATGGGGCCATGCATTATCATGCTGAAACATGAAGTGATGACGGCAGATGAATGCCACGGCAATGGGATCTCATCACAGTATCTCTGTGCATTGAAATTGCCATTGATAAAATTAAATTGTGTTCATTGTCCGTAGGTTAAACCTGCCCATACCATAACCCTAATGCCACCATGGGGCACTCTGTTCACAATGTTGACATAAACAAACCGCTTGCCCACACGACGCCATACACATGGTCTGTGGTTGTGAGCCCGGTTGGACGTACTGCCAAATTCTCTAAAACAACGTTGAAGGAGGCTTATGGTAGAGAAATTATCATTTAATTATCTGCCAACCGCTCTGGTGGACATTCTTGCTGTCAGCGTACCAATTGCACGCTTCCTCAAAACTTGAGACATCTGTGGCATTGTGTTGTGTGACAAAATTGCAAATTTTAGAGTGGCCTTGTAATGATCAGGCAGTTTCATCAGTTTCATGATATGCCACACCTGTCAAATGGATGGATTATCTTGGCAAAGGAGAAATGCTTACTAACAGTGATGTAAACAAATTTGTGCATCAAATCTTGTAAATGCAATTCTCTCTAAATAGAATTTAAGAATTCGTAAAATGTGTGATTAAAGTGTTGTCTGATTACCAAACATGACGGTAATAGCGTTAAACAGTTTGCCCAGTAACTAAAATAAGACACATACCTAAAAGTAGGCCACATAGACAAAGTTTTATGGACACAATAATATCAGACAACTTTCTTTGAACTTATCTCAAAGTCCTCAGGATCGGTGGGTCCCCCGCAGGACGGTTGAGCTAATGTAGGCTAATGTGATTAGCATGAGGTTGGAAGTAACAAGAACATTTCCCAGGACATAGACTTATCTGGAATTGTCAGAAAGCTTAAATTATTGTTAATCTAACTACACTGTCCAATTTACAGTAGCTATTACAGTGAAATAATACCATGCTATTGTTTGAGGAGAGTGCACATTTATGAACTTGAAAATGTATTAATAAACCAATTAGGCACATTTGGGCAGTCTTGACACAACATTTTGAACAGAAATGCAATGGTTCATTGGATCAGTCTAAAACTTTGCACATACACTGCTGCCATCAAGTGGCCAACGTTTAACTTGCACCTGGGCTGGAATAATACATTATGGCCTTTCTCTTGCATTTCAAAGATGAATAAATAAAAAAAACTCATGTTTTTTTATCTGTTATTATCTTTTACCAGATCTACATTAATTTAATATTTCCTTTCAAATGGTATCAATAATATGCATATCCTTGCTTCAGGTCCTGAGCTACAGGCAGTTAGATTTTGGTGTCATTTTAGGTGAAAATTGAAAAAAAGGGGCGGATCCTTAAGAGTTTGGGAAGGAAACAATATCAAGGCCAGCATATGCTGCCGTGGTTTCCATTTGTGATGAATACCCATGCCGTCCCCAAGCTTTCCATTCTATTTCCACGGAACAACAAATCCCCATGGGAAACTCGTCATCGTAGCCATTACTCATTGAAACAACCTTACGTGTGTCATAGAAATACTCACTACCCCCTTTGAATGTATCTAGGTATTAGATAAAGAGGTATAATTTTAAAGTCAAAGGTCACTCAAAGGTCATAAAATATGAATAGTATTAAGGTTAGTTCCATTACATCATGCTACACATAAGGCATATGTGCAATGAGGATATTCAAGATTTGACATTATCGTTTCATTAACGGTGAGTTATTTGATTTAGAACAATTTTTCATTCTTGTTAATCCTTAAAGGAGAGTAGTTCTGCTTGAGTTGAGCAACCACACTGAACAAAAGCACCATGGGGTTTTGTCTTTAGCTGGGAAAATGTGAAGACCACACTGAGGACTTGGAACTCCATGCTGCCTCTTATGAGTCCTTCCATCGCTTGCAATTGTGCCAAATCTTGAATAAAAAGCTCATTCTGCTTCTCATAAACAGCGATTGAGTGCTCCCTTCTTACCCAGAGCCTTGTTCAAAGCCCTGAACATCTAAGTATTCTCCTTTATGAAAAGGCAACACACAAACACTTTTTGGAGCAATTTGGCTTTGGTTGTAATGTTTTTATTATTTTGAATTCAGGCTATGTGAGCTGGTATATTACTATTGTGATGTTCAAGAACATATCGCTTCTCTTATCTGAGAAAAGGCTTAGCTTTCCAAAGAAGCTGACATACCCAAGGGGAATATGAAATATTACATCTGTACTGGGGGTCAAATTGGGGCGGAAGGTGTCTGGGAAAATACTTTAGATATTACCTTTAAGTATAGTACTAGAGATAGGATATTGATGGCTGTTAGTAAATGATCATGGAGGACAGTTACTTGACCTTCATATTCCCCATGAAACCACATAAAATCTCAGACACAAAACAAGTCTAGTTTATTTCGTAGGATGCTTGTTTTTTATTGCTGTACACTCAATCCCAAACACTGTGAGGCAGGTCCTGATGGAAATCGCCAGAGCAATTAAAGGGTGCTTTATCTTCCTACAGAAATCTCCAGTTAATACATCACAGCTGTGCTGTGACCTTTTGCGTTACTTCAATTCATTTGGTTTGTGTCATACTTGTTTTAAAACAAATTGAAGGATGGTTCATATTTAATGGAGACCTATTGTATCTGGGTCATTCTACAGAAGTGGTGCAAATTGGAGGTTGGAAGAAAAAATTATAATTTGTATCCTATTTTCCCCAACCTTTCAGCACATGTCTTCCAACATACTGTATGTCAGGTAGACATATATGCTACTCACTTGGTTTTATTGCATATTTGAAATATTTACCAAAAATCCCTACCACCCCAATAAATTTGTCATTACCAAAACACAGTGACAAAGTAGCAATAAATGGAGAACCATGCACACTGGTAATTATTTTTTATTTTTTTATTTATTTGCTTACCAAATTAGCAAAATAGTAAAAACATGATTTTTAACCTGATTTTCGAAACCTTTACATTTAATTTGGAGAAATATAATCTGTATCGTTCTCTGTAAAAAATTATGTTGATTGTATGAATCTGAAACTTGTTGATTGATTGAATTACTTATGCATCTATTTAATTATGTTGTTAGACGTTTAAATGATCACTTTACCTATATTTATTTTGGCAAAATAAGAGGCATTTCGTAGTCAAGTGTCAATCCTAGAGATACATGGAGGACTCTAGATGGATATAACTCCTAAGGGCTTCCACCATTTAAACGTAGTCACCTGGGTAGGGATTCTTATGGGTTGAGAGTGATCAGCCAATGATCAGAGATCATTGTCTTCTTCAAATTGTGTTGCCTATAGTTTGTAGACCTAAGACTAAGGTAATATCCAGGAGCCAAGACCAAGATTTATACCAGGACATTGGTCCCAAGATCCAGACCCAGATCCAGTGAGTGGAGACCATGACAAGTTAAAGAACAAATGTATGTGGTCTTGAGTGGTCTCAAGACCAAAGACCACTAGATCAAGAGCTCATGGGCCTTTTCTTCAATTGTAAGTAGTAGAGTAAACTTGAGTACAGTACAGTACAGAATAGTAGAGCACAGTACAGTAGAGTACAGTAGAGTACAGTAGAGAACAGTACAGTACAGTAGAGCTCAGTACAGTAGAGCACAGTATAGCATAGTACAGTCGTGGCCAAAAGTTTTGAGAATGACACAAATATTAATTTGCACAAAGTCTGCTGCCTCAGTTTGTATAATGGCAATTTGCATATACTCCAGAATGTCATGAAGAGTGATCAGATGAATTGCAATTAATTGCAAAGTCCCTCTTTGCCATGCAAATGAACTGAATCCCCCCAAAAACATGTCCATTGCATTTCAGCCCTGCCACAAAAGGACCAGCTGACATCATGTCAGTGATTCTCTCGTTTACACAGGTGTGAGTGTTGACGAGGACAAGGCTGGAGATCACTCTGTCATGCTGATTGAGTTCAAATAACAGACTGGAAGCTTCAAAAGGAGGGTGGTGCTTGGAATCATTGTTCTTCCTCTGTCAACCATGGTTACCTGCAAGGAAACACGTGCCGTCATCACTGCTTTGCACAAAAAAGGGCTTCACAGGCAAGGATATTGCTGCCAGTAAGATTGCACCTAAATCAACCATTTATCGGATCATCAAGAACTTCAAGGAGAGTCACTCTCAACCCACTACACTACAGCCCCGGGGATGTGATCGGCCCTCCGTTTCCTGTAGTCCATGATCAGGTCCTTTGACTTGATGACTTTGAGGGAGAGGTTGTTTTCTTGCACCACACTGCCAGGTCTCTGACCACCTCCCTATGCACTGTCTCATCGTTGTCGTGTCGTCAGCAAACTTAATAATGGTGCTGGAGTCGTGCGCAGCCACGCAGTCGTGGGTGAGCAGGGAGGACAGGAAGGGACTAAAGGCTTCAGCTTCAGTTCGGTTGGCGCCTATAGTCGAACCGAACGGGTTTGCTCACATACACCCTTAAAAGACTTTCGCTTGAAAAACGCCGTAGCCAGTATAATCTTCCTCAAAATGGTCCAAATTAATCTAAGATAACTCATGAGATCTGTAATTATTTTTGACATTTTTGCAGAGGAGACTAAGATGTTCTGTCCCCAAAAATGTGCATGAAAACAAGTAATCTCTCGTTGAATAACAACAGACTTTATTTAAGGATCCTTACTGTTGACCAATAAAAGACAGAGGCGTAGACTTCAGCTACCTACTTTGGCTTTCTTCCAGATTTTTTTGGGGTGCCCGAAAAGCCGAAAAAACCCTCACCGAAGTCCAAAACTAACAAAAACGTCACAAAATGTAGTCATAATGCACAAACTCTTCCAAACTGTTTCGGCTGAGAAGCATGCGGATGCCTTAAGCACAAACCCCTAAAGCCCCAATGTTGAGGGCCAGTGGGGCGGATGCATTGTTGTCTACCCTCACCACCTGGGGGCAGCCTGTCAGGAAGTCCAAGATCCAGTCGCAGAGAGAAGATTTCAGTTCTAGGGTCTTTAGCTTAATGATTAGCTTGGAGGGCACTATGGTGTTGAACGCTGAGCTTTTAATGTGTGTTTCGGTAGTGACATCAAAAGGTGGGACTTTTGAAAATTATGTTTAAAAATATACAAAATTCCTAATTAGATCAGGATTTTTCAATGTAATAATATAACAACTCAAGATGTCCTTGAAATAAGCTAGGAGTCAGGGTTTGGGACAGCCACCTCTCAAAAGAAAAAGGTGTAATATAGTACTTTGTACTATATTAATTTAACAATATGATTGTTATTGCCTTAGATTGAATTACAACATATGGAGACTTATTAAATAGTTTTTGGGGGAGGTGGGACTGCAATTTGCACCCCTTCTGTGGAATGAAAGATTGATTTTAAAAATACAGTGCCTTTGGGAAAGTGTTGACTTATCGTTACAGCCTTATTCTAAAATTTATGAAATTGTTTGTTTTCCCACTCATTAATCTACACACAATACCCCATAATGACAAAGCAAAAACAGCTTTTTAGAACATTTAGCTAATTTATTAAAAATCAAAAACTGAAATATCACATTACAAAAGTATTCAGACCCTTTACTCAGTACTTTGTTGAATTACATTTGGCAGCAATTACAGCATTGAGTCTTCTTGGGTATGACGCTACAAGCTTGGCACATCTGTATTTGGAGATCCTCTCAAGCTCTGTCAAGTTGGATGGGGAGCGTCGCTGCACAACTATTTTCAGGTCTCTCCAGAGATGTTAGATCGGGTTCAAGTCCGGGCTCTGGCTGGGCCACTCAATGACATTCAGAGACTTGTCCTGAAGCCACCCCTGTGTTGTCTTGGCTGTGTGCTTAGGGTCGTTGTCCTGTTGGAAGGTGAACCTTCGCCCAAGTCTGAGGTCCTGAGCGCTCTGGAGAAGGTTTTTTCATCAAGAATCTCTCTGTACTTTGCTCTGTTCATCTTTGCCTCGATCCTGACTAGTCTCCCAGTCCCTGCTGCTGAAAAACATCCCCACAGCATGATACCGCCACCACCATGCTTCACCTTAGGGATGGTGCCAGGTTTCTTCCAGACGTGACATTTGGCATTCAGACCAAAGAGTTCCAAGGACATTGGGGTCCAACTCATCCCAAACCATCTCATATTGGTTGGGTGATTGTGGAGGCCAGGTCATCTGATGCAGCACTCCATCACTCTCCTTCTTGGTCAAATAGCCCTTACACAGCCTGGAGGTGTGTTGGGTCGTTGTGTTTCTTGGCCCAAGCAAGTCTCTTCTTATTATTTGTGTCCTTTAGTAGTGGTTTCTTTGCAGAAATTCATACATGAAGGCCTGATTCAAACAGTCTTCTCTGAACAGTTGATGTTGAGATGTGTCTGTTACTTGAACTTTATTTGGGCTGCGATTTCTGAGGCTGGTAACTCTAAAGAACTTATCCTCCGCAGCAGAAGTCTGTGTCTTCCTTTCCTCTGTGGTCCTCATAAGAGCCAGTTTCATCATAGCGCTTGATGTCTTTTGCGAATGCACAGGAATGTTCAGGATTGACTGACCTTCATGTCTTAAAGTAATGATGGACTGTCATTTCTCTTTGCTTATTTGAGCTGTTCTTGCTCAAATGGACTTGGTATTTTACCAAATAAGGTATCTTCTGTATACCACCCCTACTTTGTCACAACACAACTGATTGGCTCAAACACATTAAGAAAGAATTAAATTACACAATTTTACTTTTAACAAGTCACACCTGTTAATTGAAATGCATTCCAGATGACTACCTCATGAAGCTGGTTGAGAGAATGCCAAGAGTGTACAAAGCTGTCATCAAGGCAAAGGGTGGCTACTTTGAAGAATCTCAAATATAAAATATATTTTGATTTGTTTAACACTTTTTTGGTTACCACATGATTCCATATGTGTTATTTCAGAGTTTTAATATCTTCACTTTTATTCTACAATGTAGAAAACAGCAACAAAAAAAAGAAAAAGCCTTGAATGAGTAGGTGTGTCCAAACATTTTACTGGTACTGTATATCCTAGATAAGTGTGTATATCTTCACAGTGAACAGCTAATGACTGAGCTGATCCTTTAAGAATCACAGGAGACATACAGTATCAAGAGAAATAATGTGTCTGAGCCCAGCGTGATCGCCTGCTGTGGGACTCATCCTGTTGTAGTGTCCTCACATGGCCTTGCCCATCAAAATAAATTAATGGGTTTCAGCATAGTCATGCCAACAGCAGTCCGTATAACCCAACATGCGTGAGACATCCAAGACCCGTGATTCCACGGGGCTGTTTAAAGACAGACAGGGTGCTTCAGTTTTGGTTCAAGCAGAGCTACTCATGCCAGCCAGGGCTCTGTGCTGCTAAAGCCTGAATGCTGCTGCTGGCCCCCTTTATCTATTACCATTATGTGACCACTTTCACACCCTTCATCAAATGCTGCATGTCATTCTCTCTCTCTCATTGCCCCTTTCTCTCCCCTCCCCACCTCGCTCTCTCTCTTGCTTACCCTATTTTCTCTCTGCCAATCTCTCTCCGTATTAATCTCTATACATGTACGTATGTCTTAACTCACTAATTCACTACCTCTCCTCTCTCCCTGTCCCTCCTTCTCCCCCCTCCCTCTCTCTTTTTCCCCCACTCTTCCCCTCTCTCCCCCTCCAGAGCCATGGCAGGTTCCTATCCTCCCCACGGCTGCAGGGCTGCAGTAGGAGGTAGCTGGGCGGCGTGCAACACTCCCATCGGCCCTGCCTGCCTGTGCGTAGCGTAGCCGGACATGCCATTCAGACTGGCATGCTAATTGAAAACAGCACTGTTCCCGGGTTCCTAGGTTTTCACCCCCTTTGAGAGTCCCAGAACACATGTTGTAACACGGTAACAGCTTGAAAATAGCATTGTTAGGTACGCAGTAAAATTGTTCTTTATACCCAATTTAGCATTTTAAAATTTAGAGCCTTGGTGCAGTCCACTGGTTCACTATGTACCAATAAAGTCTAACTCTATGTGGAATGGAGAGAGAATGAATAAAGACTTTATTTGCCAGAATCCCATTTCTTTTAATAGTCTGATTATTTGTTGCCCTTGTTTTAATGCTGCAGTGGTTTGCCAACGATCTGCACCTTCTGCCCGTCCAAACTGAAAAGTGACCTACAGTAGGTTCAGATTCCTCCCCTCCACCAAAAATAACCATCCGATAGAATGGCACCATACAGTATGGTGGTAATGGTGTCATACCTGTGAGATAATTATTAAACATATCACCTCATATAACATAATAGTACTGGAATCATCATGAGAAGACACAACACAAAGCTCGTCACATTGTACATGATGATGAATTTTAAACATTTGAGTACTGACTGATGCCGAGTAGTCAGTGAATGGAAGGCCTTATTAGCTTGGCAAGCCTGTTTACGGTCTGTTCCACACAGCTTTCTTATGCGGTTTTATGCCTGTTCAGGAACTTGACAAAGCAATATACTGTAGTAAGTTTGCTCTTACCCCGTTTCATAGGGTTGGTTTCTAGGGTTTTCCAAAGTCTTGTGTATTCACAGTACTTCTGCTAATTAAAGGTTTTAGATAAGTGCTCCCTGTTTCAGTAGTGATAAAAACAATAAGTAAACACTTTAAAGATTACAAGATAATTGTGCAAATAAAGACTCTCTGGCAAATGGTTGAAGTTACATTATAGCACATATCATTTTGTAGCCAAGGTCTGGTGCTAAGTAGCAGAGATCATAGACTGCACCAATGCACTGCTGGTAAACGCTTACAGACACCTTTTCCCAAATGCTATAACAAATGACTGTAACTAGTTTCTCAACAAGTGGAAATCCTTCTTCATAGTGATTGTTATGGTGGAATTTCTACATGTGGTTATGCTGCACGTTTTCTGCAGGAAGATTATATTTTTTAAGCAATGGAAATATTATTTACCCCAGCGAAGGGCCAAGCCATCAATTTGAATTTAGCCTCTGATCCAAAGACAGCAACGGATGGCATCTATTTATACTGGGATCAGCTATGAACTCAAAACACTAAAAGGTAAATATTGAGGAGTTCATCTGATTAATCAAATGTTCCATTGAGCTGGTCCTGAAGTTCGGTGTGTTTTGTTGTTCTTTGTTTGCAATGGACAACCTAATTTAATTTTCATTGGTTTATTTTGGCAGCATTCTCACCTTCTCGAGGTTCTTGCATTTTTTTTTTTTTTCTAACAACATTATAGCTGCGTTTTCATCACAAACGTCTAACACACACATACTCTCACAAAAGCAGTCAGTGGTAGAACAAAACGGTGATTCATTCCAGAACCTGTTGTTTTATTACCTTAGCAACCCTCAAACATCCTTACATCTGCACCACATAATCAGATATTACATTGTACATAACTAGGGCATCAACATGCTAGGGCATCAACAATCATAAAATGCAGCGAGCACTCCAAAGCATGTCTTCCTTAGGAAGTTACAGTATCTTCACTGAGTAGCCGACACTCGAGCCAAAGTAAAACAAATAGCTAACCACATGTCCTTATCAACTTAGACACACAACAACCAGCCTATTTCATCTGCAGTAGTTATGAATCATTGGCAGAATGACAGGGCACAGATTCTCTGATAACAAGGTCATGTTCTTTTCTCAGAAGTTTGTTGTAACAGCCCGGAGTATAAGCCAGGAGTGATGCTGCTAACACAGACCGATGAAGGTCAGAACATGAATTATACCCAGTGGAAATAGAACAAACTAGAGTAACTAAATCTTACTGTCAGAATTAGTATGATAATAAGACATTTATCTCCCCTTTACAAATCACTTTCTACAGCACATCTCACTGAAGCAGTTGGACAGCAGTTGGATCTTGGTCCTCTGATGAAGCGGCATGTCTGTTTTTATTCACCATGGCCCAGATTCCGACGCAAGTTCAGTTACCTTTTTATGCGCGTTTCTCTCTATGCATTTTCTGACCTTGAACTGAAGCATGAGGATAGCATCCTATTCACCCACTATTCGTTTGAGGTGGAGCTTGAATAAATTAAGGTGTGGTGTGCCTACATATACACTGTATTCTGACCTTGACTTAATTCCCTAATAATTCCACCACTTTGAATAAGGTCTAGCGGACCTACCGCTTCCAAGTGGAAAAAGCATCTATTTAAATTTTTCCAATAGAAAGGACTCCATTCTCCATGTACTATAATTTACAACTTGATCATCCATATCAATAAGAGCTAGGTAAATGAGTAATCTGTTTGGAGAAGGAGATTGTAAATACACATACTGTAGCAATTGTTCTAGAGGTTTTTTACTTATGATCCCTGGAAACAAATGTGAAACCAGCCATTTGGAAGCAAACTGTAAATCACACGAGGCAGAGACTTACTGGCTTGAGTCATACACACACAAGCTGATCTCTTCAGTTCAAGGTGTAGACAGACTGTGTGAGAAAACACATATTACTGTCAAACCCAAGAGCCACTGGTTTACCAACAATCTTCTTTTGCCTGGTTTGAGATCCATTTTAGTAGATTATTGGGAAATGAACATAGGGTTGGTTTAAAAATCTTAAAGAGATTTGGTCCTATGTCTGAAGGTTAAGTTTAGTTGAGTTCAATGAATAGAAGTTGCCTCAAGTCGATGAGATAGAGACTATGAGAGCAAAAAGGCCAATTGTCAATGTTAGCCAGTTGACGTAAGGACATGACAACATGGTCAATTAAATGTATATTGTTGTGTGAGGTCTCCTTTGGCAATGAATAAAGGATATCACTGTTGCATTGGGTTTCTTGGGAGTCCACTTTAGTCAAAATTACCCATGAAACCAAAAGTCCTGTTGCTGTGATTTATTTAGTGATTTGTGGTGTTTTAAATCAGAGTGGTGATCAGTGGAGGGGAATGTAGCAGAAAACCAAACTACTTTTGGGTCATCTCTCAGGGAAGACTACAGTACTCTGCCCTTCATTAATAGACACACAATGTCATCCTACTGTGCTACAGTGGAAAATATGAAGCACGCACGCAACACTCAATCTCTCCATTCATTAACCATACTGTCAGACAATGGATACATTATACACTGAACTTATTGACTTCTCTAAGCACAAATCTCACAGGCAAAGATGAAGCCTACTTGATAGCATTACTATTAAATAAAAAATAGAATGAAAATCTGACTACAATGAGGGCACAAGGTGAGACCCAGATGCAGACACGGGAGGCAGATGGTTTGTGTCTTTGATATTTATTATTCAATCCAAAAGGGGTAGGCAAGAGAATGGTTGTGGACAGGCAAAAGGTCAAAACCAGTTCAGAGTCCATGAGGTACAGAGTGGCAGGCAGACTCGAGGTCAGGGCAGGCAGAATGGTCAGGCAGGCTGGTACAGAGTCCAGAAAACAGACAAGGATCCAAACCGGGAGGACTAGCAAAAAGAGAATAGAAGCAGGAGTACGGGAAAAAACGCTGGTTGCAGAGAGACAGGAAACACAGGGATAAATACACCGGGGAAAATAAACGACACCTGGAGGGGGTGGAGACATTCACAAGGACAGGTGAAACAGATCAGGACGTGACAACTACTTGTGTTCAGAACTAAATCTTTGATTGTAAATGACAACTTGATACAAGTGCATCCTAACTAGCTAGCTAATTATTTTGTGTTTAAACTAGCCTAATTTCATTGATCTATTGGCTGTTATCTTGATTGGGCAAAGTCTGCTGTGACGCTCACACCAGGCCAGGGGAAGTTTTAACTAGCAATGGGAATCTTGCTAGGTAATATGTTTCCGTTTAGTAATCATACAAGATTTGTACATTCAAATAAAGTACAGGCTTTAATGTATCCATCCAACATCTTAATTTCCACCAAAAAACATTTTGTTGACATTTGCCAACAATGAGTTGCCACGACATCTGACGGTGTCACGACTTATTATTTTGAGTAGTATTTTGTTAATATTTTGAGTAAATAAGTGTATTATTATCTGCTGTCCTGCTCCTGACTCCTCTACATCAGCTACACACAGGCACTATTACAGATGGGTTCTTGTAGGCCGCCAAACATTTATTACAGACTACCAAATTCTGTACTTTTATGAATGCGATTCTAAGATATTTACTGGATTTGATTGACTTGGTTTTGAAAGTCTGCTGTCAAGAAGTAAAATGTTACAACACATTTTATGCAATTCTACACATTTTGCAATGGGGCAAATATCTTTTTTTTGTTGCAGTTTTACAGATAATTTCCTGCAATTCTACCCATTTTGCAATGGGGTGGAGAGATATTGTTTCAGTTTTAAACCACATTTTCTGCTATTCTACACATTTTTGGCATGACTAATGCCATGTTAATGAGATCATAGTAAGAGTGACTAACAAAATCAATTCGGGCACCCTGGAGGTCAGGGCACCTGGCCACGCTATTCGGCCATCATTAATACAAGATTGTTAGCTGACATGGATAATTGAGTGACTGTCAGTGACTGGTATAACAAGAGAAACATTGCTGATGCACAACCAAATGTTGGTCTAACTCTCAACAGTAAGTTCAAGGTTAAAGTAACATGGCACAAAGTTTCTATTTAAAAAACAGTTACTGCACCATTCCAATGTACCCAACACCCAGCGAGGGGGTTAATCAATGTACATAGATGGAGAGGTTCTGGCCTGGGTTTTGAAGTGCCATTAATTCCCAAGCATGTGTTACTGTTCTGGGGCCCATTACAAGGCTCTCCACAGAGGGTCGTACCAAAGGCATGCTGACTAAGTACTTCACTTCAGGAAACTGGGCTTTCTCCGGCCCACTCAGCACAGGGAAAGCACTCTGTCAGCCCCCTCTCTCTATGCCTCTCTCTCACTTTCATTAGTCCCCTGGGAGAAGGTGCTGGAGGTGGCTAGAATATACCAGGATATCCGTGCACACTGCCACTCACTCTCCCTGTCTTGCCTCCTTCTCAGCTGCTAAACTCCCTCGGCTCCCTCGCCACACTGGCCTATCCCAGCCACAAAGGACAGGCCAGATGCTGTTGGATGATGTAGCCAGGGCCAGGGTAGAGTAGCAGGCCCAGGGCCCACTCAGCCAACCAACCAACGCTGACATTTTGCAGTTATAAAACTAATCTGTAATCAGTTTTGTGTGTTCCGTGGCTACCGCGCCATTGCAATCTCCAAGGAACATCTCCTAATTGCCTGCAGACCTTTGCAAATCTACAGTTTGTGCGCAGTCAGTTAGCATAATGTTAGTAGGCAACATGTCTCCTGGCTAGTTTATACTGCTTCAATTTCAGATAAAAATACATGTTTTCTGCTCCAATCATCTCAACTCATGATTAATGACCCAGATTTCATATAAATAGAAATGATTAATTGCCCCACATTTTCTAATAGAACAGTGATAAGTGTAGAGACCCTGGAGAATTAGTCAATAGTCAGACATCTTGTTTTATCATCCAATGCCAGTGGTTTCTCTCTCACTGTGTCCACATACCATGTGATAATGTTCAAGGACTTGGCATTACCAGTTGCCATTTATTTTGCTGTGTGATGATTGTTTCTGTTTTTCTTTTGCGGTTCAGTTTGGCTAAAACCATGTCTCCTGGCATTTCTGGTGAATCACGGACACAATGAACACAATGAACACAATGAGGTGTCAGCCCACGTTTCCCCAGAATGATGAACAGGAAGGGGTGGGATGACGGCCGTTCTACAGGATATGGCCCGTGTACAATCATCTGGAGAGGGCATCTGTTAAATGTTCCATAGACTACTGTGCTTACGTGTGTGTGCTACTGTGCCCAAATTGGACTGAGACATCGCAATAATAACAAAACAACGGTGGCATTTGGCTGGCATAACAGTTAAACAACTATTTTTTTCTTCTCCATCTCTGTGAGAGAAAAAAAAAACCCACACTACAACTTGGATACCAGACACAATCTGGAATGTGTGGAAAAAAGGTCCTTTCTCTCTTGAAGCAGTATTCAACATCTGGAACCCATAGGACCACACGGCGGTCCTTTGCCATGCCACTCTCACAGAACCTCACCGGCTTCGGTCGGTTATCACACTTTTTATTTGTGCCAAAGATCAGAGAGAACAGGAGCCGGTCGAGCAAAGCACAGACGCAGGCATCAGATGCTCATGTTTCCCTCCTCTGCTTCTTGGTCAGGAAATGAGCAGTGAGTGACCGGGGCTGAGACATCCTAAAGATTATATTTGGTTACTCCTCTTATAGGAGGATGTCATGACGCCGCTCCTCCCTTCCCCTTATTCACACAAACCTACAGACTGTCTCTGGGGAGAGAGAGAAAAAAGAAAGACAGTGAGAGAGAGAGAGAGAGAGAGAGAGAGAGAGAGAGAGAGAGAGAGAGAGAGAGAGAGAGAGAGAGAGAGAGAGATGCATCTACTGCATTTTGACATCCATTGTCAGTTCGGCAGGATTCTCAAACGCGCGTTTGAGCGTGTGTGTACACTCGTATACGTCCATGCCGTGTGTGTGTGCTTGTCTATGTGTGTCAGCCCAATGAATAAGGCTCCAGAACCTCCTCCTTACACAGTTCCCATGGTGAACAATTCCTGTAGTCCACAGTGGGGGATGGTTCAGCACCAGCGCAGGCTGTAAACAACGTCTGTTGATAGTGGGTCAACTTTAATGACACTGAGACTGAGAAGGGGAAGTTTGTACGATAGCGTAAACATGCTCTGGGATTACATGCTGAAGCAGTTTCATAATGAGTTTAAGCCTCCCATGTCGTTTTCGCTGCTTTGCAGGATGGTTGCAGTGAGAGCTGTCAGTAAGGTCCACTCAGCACTTGCTCACAGCTTTCTCTATTAAAATCTTTCCTTAAAATTTGAATTATTCACGATACTGACTACAAATATCTTGGCGGCTTATTATAATGTTTACTCTATAATAATGCATTAAATCAAGATTTGGCACATCATTTGCGCACATGTTTTAGGCTACACATCATTAAATATATTGAGAGAAATTACAGACAGTAGCATACAAGTAGCAAAATAGAACTCAATTTATTGAATATGAAATGTTTATAGGTAAATAGGCCTATAGCCTACTGTAGGCTGCTTACATTTTAACGCAGTCATCTCGGTCTTAATTTGAAGCGCTTTATGTATATATATATGTTGCTTGTTTGTATCAATTGCAAAGACATTGGTAACGTTGTATTTGTAGTCAACTTTGTTCTGAAGTTATCAGCGGTCAGAGTGACTCCACGATGTAACGATTGCAGGCATGTGCTTGTCAGTGGATGTGATGTAGGGTTCAGCCAGGAGTTGATGGACAGTCGGAAGAGCGAATTAAATTTGTAGGAGGGACATCCAAGCTTCAAATGGTTTCAGATTTCACATCCTATGTCACACAGGCTCAGGAAAAATACTACTGTGTTCTTGAGAACCAGGGATATGCTCAATATAGGCAAAAATGATGGTCAGAAACAGAACCACGCAGGTCTCTTAAAAAAGGGAACCTTTAGATTTTTTTTTTTACAAAGGTTCTAACGATGAACTTAGCCTTAACATGCTTTTGGGAAACTGGGCCCAGAGCAGTTGAGCTGGAAACACACTTGAGGTGGAGCAAAAACAGGTTATTAGAAAGTTTTGAACTTATAAAAAAAACTGAAATACCTTATTTACATAACTATTCAGACCCTTTGCTATTAGACTCAAAATTGAGCTCAGGTGCATCCTGTTTCCATTGATCATCCTTGAGATGTTTTTACAACTTGATTGGAGTCCACATGTAGTAAATTCAATTGAATGGACATAATTTGGAAAGGCACACACCTGTCTGTATAAGGTCCCACAGTTGACAGCGCATGTCAGAGCAAAACCCAAGTTCGAAGGTTGAAGGAATTGTTCGTAGAGCTCTGAGACAGGATTGTGTCGAGGCACAGATTTGAGGAAGGATACCAAAAAATGTATGCAGCATTGAAGGTCCCCAAGAATACAGCGGCCTCCATCATTCTTAAATGGAAGAAGTTTGGAACCAAAAATACTCTTCATAGAGCTGGCCACCAGGCCTAACTGAGCAATTGGGGGAGAAGGGCCTTGATCAGGGAGGTGACCAATAACCTGATGGTCACTCTGACAGAGCTCCAGAGTTTCTGGAGATTTCTGGAGATGGGAGAACCTTCCAGAAGGACAACTATCTCTGCAGCACTCCACCAATCAGGAATTTATGGTATAGTGGCCAGACGGAAGCCACTCCTCAGTAAAAGGCACATGACAGCCCACTTGTGGTTTGCCAAAAGGCAACTAAAGTACCCTCAGACCATGAGAAACAAGATTCTCTGGTCTGATAAAACCAAGACTGAACTCTTTGGCCTGAATGCCAAAGTGTCACGTCTGGTGGAAACCTGGCACCATCCCTACGGTGAAGCATGGTGGTGGCAGCATCATGCTGTGGGGATGTTTTTCAGAGGCAGGGACTGGGAGACCAGTCAGGATTGAGGGAAAGCTGAACGGAGCAAAGTACAGAGAGATCATTGATTGAAACCTGCTCCAGACCACTCAGGACCTCAGACTGGGGTGAAGGTTCACCTTCCAACAGGACAACAGCACATAGCCAAGACAATGCAGGAGTAGCTTCGGGACAGGTCTCTGAATGTCCTTGAGTGGCCCAGCCAGAGCTCGGACTTGAACCCGATCTAACATCTCTGGAGAGACCTGAAAATAGCTGTGCAGTGACGCTCCCCATCCAACCTGACAGAGCTTGAGAGGATCTGCAGAGAAGAATGGGATAAACTCCCCAAATACAGGTGTGCCAAGCTTGTAGCTTCATACCCAGGAAGACTCAAGGCTGTAATCGCTGCCAAATCTGCTGCGACAAAGTACTGAGTTAAGGGTCTGAATACTTATGTAAATGTGATATTTCCGTTTTTTTGTTTTTGCTTTGTCATTATGGGGTATTGTATGTAGATTGATGAGAGGAAAAACTATTTAATCAATTTTATAATTAGGCTGTAATATAACAAAATGTGGAAAAAGTCAAGGGGTCTGAATTCTTTCCAAATGCACTGTATATGAGTATCTAGTGTAGGAGAGTAAGATATACTTCCACAACACACTATTCTGTTGAAACTTATTTTATTTAGAAGTACACTAATTATGTGTTGTTCAAGGTCTTGTCTGCAAATCACACAGTTGACTCTAGGGCATTTTGGCTCTAGTTGTGCTCAAGATCTTGCTGGGGGGGACCTATATTAGGCTGGAAAAATTGTGTTCATTAGAACGTTACTGCTGACACACAAATCAAATCTAGGACCATGCTGCAGCCACTGATTCAATAGCAGAGGGATGACTACAAATGGCCAGCTGGCTGCTATGGCCCCATAATGCTTTGCATCGTCTTGTGCATTACAAATGGAGCACCTTAGGGTTCAAACAGGGCAAGGCAGATGCAGCCAGGGCCGGCTCTAGCCTTTGGGGATCCTAAGCGAGATATGGTTGGGGTCAGTGCTTAATTTGTAAATTGGGAGGTGCCTGAACAAAAAGTGAACCCAAGAGGAGGGTGACCTGGGGCCCTCTGAGGAATCTGAGATCGACAAAAACAACCTTGTCTTGAATCCATCAATAACCTAGGCCTAGTTGTGTGGAGACACACATATTGTACAATATGAGGAGGACATTTTTGTCCTAAACTGACTCACCTAATGATGCGCAGCTCACTCACCAGTGATTGGCCGATGCATTCATGCCAAAAGCTAATCTCTCTTGTTTTACTTTGTAAAACAATGCTTTTCAATCAATAGGTCTATTTGGAAGTTGATAACTTGGTAGCCTACAGACAGATTAGTCTTCTCTTTTCAGCAGGAGCCATTTGCTTTCCAACCTGTGTTTCCCTGCGATTGTATTTGAAATATTACTTAAGGCCTGTTTTGCCTGCATGCTATTCACTGACAGATTTGACGCTCAGTTCCCGACTGTAGGCATGCCTTGTGACTGGTCTACACACAATCCACAGCTATGCTATGTTTTTTCCCTTTTTGGCTAAATTATAGGCCTACTCCTGGTGTAGTATTTGGAATTAATGAATTTATTTCTGAACAGACAGCAGTAATTCTATAACTTTGGCAAATGTATTTCAATTCATCAGAGGAAAAAAATATATATAATAATTATGAACTTGCTGGAGAGATGCAAGTTGCAGGCTCATGTCTATCAGAGCAGAGAGCGGGAGCAAGACAATAGAAAGACACACTTCTCTCTCTCACCACAGCAATGACCACACGTTGGTCTATATAGGCTACAATGTTGAGCAAACCATAAACCCGGGCCGGCCCAACACTAATTAATTCTTAGATTGTCAGGCACGTTTTCACATTACGTTTTCACATTACAGAGGAGTCCACATGAATTAACTCTGATTGCTTTTATTAGAATTGTTACATTGCAACAGTCAAAATAATTTGTTATGCCACAAGAGGTAGCGCTTGATGGTTTTTGCACTTATGTTCCGTATTGACTGACCTTCATGTCTTAAAGTAATGATGGACTGTCGTTTCTTTTTGTTTATTTGAGCTGTTCTTGCCATAATATGGACTTGGTCTTTTACCAAGTAGGGCTATCTTCTGTATACCACCCCTACCTTGTCACAACACATCTGATTGGCTCAAACGCATTAAGAAGGAAAGAAATTCCACAAATTAACTTTTAAGAAGGCACACCTGTTAATTGAAATGCATTCTCGGTGACTACCTCATGAAGCTGGTTGAGAGAATGCCAAGAGTGTGCAAAGCTGTCATCAAGAGAAAGGGTGGCTACTTTGAAGAATATAAAAAATTAAATATATTTTGATCTGTTTAACACTTTTTTGGTTACTGCATGATTCCATATGTGTTATTTCATAGTTTTGATGTCTTCACTTTTACTCTACAATGTAGAATTTTTTTACATTAAGAAAAATCCATGGCCACAACACAACAAGCTGTAGCCTATATTTGGTGCTCATGCTGCCTAAACTGCGGCCTTCCTGACTGTAGGCATACTGTTAACTGCATTAATAAAAGAAACACTTGAGCAAACGAGAGATACAAAGTATATGTTATGGTGTGGGGCGCATTTTCCTGCCATGGTTTAAGTCCACTTGAGGAATATATGCCAAGGCGCATTGATGCTGTTCTGGCAGGCTACCTGTATGCGCTTAGGATAAAACTTAATCCACAGTTATTTCTAACTATCGAATGAATTAATGAATTAATGAATTACATTTTATTTTCGTGTTTGAAATCGACAATTGACAACCCATCCCTTATGGGATTAATTGACACATAAACAAACATTACAATAAATCACTGTGGTAATTCAGTGATAATTCTTCTTCCGGTGTTCTCTGCAGTGCGCATCGCATCGCCTCTGTGGCTAAATTATGCTCTCTGGTGTATTATGAACATTGACAGAGGGCTCCTGCGTTGGATAAAAAATTTGAATAAGAAAAACATGTTTTTATCTCAGGCTCAGCCCCTGACCGGTCACATTTATTTATTATGAATTTATTTTATTTTATTTTTTATTATTCAGTTACACAATCAAGGCAGGGCCCCCCAGTTATCCACGTGGGCCCCCTACCTCCTCTCCTCCCCCCATCTGATGATTATCAAAGCGGCAGCAGGCAGTAGCAGACTGTCTAGACTCATTGACAGCGGGCTCCTGAGTCTTCCTGTGGTTGGTGATGGCAGTAAGAAAATATATATATATAATGTATATAATAGATACAATAATACAACCCCGGTAAGCCCCTGCATTAATCCGGCCCTACCAGTGGTATGTTTCCACCAAATGGACTTTGTGTATGATGACGTAGTGCACACAAAATTTACTTTTTTCATGTACCAAATAAAAATCTCAAGTTCAGTGTGTTCGAACCATGTCGAACAAACAAATTATCTGTCAGCATTTATAATATTACACTGAAACTCCCTGTTTCCATCACTACTGTCATTCTACGATATGACTTTACTCGCATAAAAACTGTGGATGGAAACGTGGTTAGTCACTGACATAACAATTGCTGATGCACAACCAAATGTTGAACTTGCACGTAGTGTACTCTACTATTCTAACTCTCAACAGTAAGTTGAGTTGAGCGGCCTGGGACCCTAAGCTACAGCTTATATAGCTTATATAGGAGCCGGCCCTGGATGCAGCACAGCAATGCTGGTCCAGAATCTGGCTTTGGTTTAAAGGATTGTTGGGGATAAACAAATTATGTTGCATGCCTTTTGTACTCTCAAAGGACCTTGATGCATGACAGAAACCTGTTGTGTAGGATAATTATTTTAGTTATTGGATTTAATGTTGCCACACATACTGTATGTAAAGATATTTAACACAAGGAATCTTTTCCAGCTCTTCAAAACAGAAGGTTGACCCTAAAATCCCCCGTTTTAAACATATGATATGGTTATTAGCAGTATCGCTAGCATAATATCTTTTTCTAGATGTCATGCTGTAATGATTTTATTAATATCCGATAAGGCTAGCTATCCTTAACACACCCAGGACCGCACAAATTACTACCTAATTAAAATAAATTCAAATCAAAATCAAATCAAATTAAACATTATTTTTCACAAGCTCCCGAATACAACCAGTGTAGACCTTCCTGTGAAATGCTTACTTACAAGCCCTTAACCAACAGTGCAGTTCAAGAAGCGTAAAAAAAATATTTAACAAATAAAGTACAAAAAAAAGTAACACAATAACATAACAAAAGTGAGGCTATATACAGGGGGTACCGGTACCGAGTCAGTGTGCAGGGGTACAGGTTAGAGGTCATTTGTACATGTAGGTAGGGCTGAAGTGACTATGCACAGATAATAAGCAGCGAGTAGCACCAGTGTACAAAACAAATGGGGTAATAGTCCAGGGTAATAGTCCAGTGGCCATTTGATTAATTGTTCAGCAGTCTTATGGATTGGGGGTAGAAGCTGTTAAGGAGCCTTTTGGTCGTAGACTTAGCGCTCCGCTACCGCTTGCCGTGTGGTAGCAGAGAAAACAGTGAATGGCTTGGGTGACTGGAGTCTGACAATTTTATGGGCTTTCCTCTGACACTGCCTATTATATCGGTCCTGGATTGCAGGAAGCTTGGTCCCAGTGATATACTGGGCCGTACACGCCTTAAGTTCAGATGCTGAGCAGTTGCCATACCAGGTGGTGATGCAACCGGTCAAGAGCAGTATGTCCTTAAATTAAATACATGTTTTACAGTGCACTCTGGACCTTAGACTCTCTCATAAGAGCTGCCCTGGACAGCATTGTAAGACTATTTAATAACAGATAAGGACATTTGATAGATACCACAGGAGGCTGCTGAGCGGAGGACGGCTCATAATAATGGCTGGAACGGAGCTGATGGAATGGCATTAAACACATGGAAACCATGTGTTTGATGTATTTGATACCCTTCCAGTTAAGGTGCCACCAACCTCATGTGATAGATACACATCATGACAGAGTGAAATTGAAAAAGGACATGCATACTTAACATTATAGTTCAGATCAAATAAGATGATGAAATGTTGAATGAATACAGTCTGGTTAAGTCTTAATTAGTTTACAAGGTCATGTTTCTTAACTGACTCTCGCTGGCCGCATAAACAACCATGGGTAGCTCACGGCACCCAAACATTGTGCAGGCTGCTCTAGAGATGTGATTGTGGATCTGCAGTACATTACAGTTTCCACGTGGTGTTTAACGTCAGAATGGACAATGCTTTGGAGGTTGTATGGGACTGAATGGGACTGGGACATGCTGCTGATCGCTCAGTGGATTTCAGCAGGGGAAACAATCGCCGTGTGCAGTGAGTTTTTAGACTTGAGTCATTGGGGGAATTGCAGCCTGCTTGATATAGGGCCTAGTCAAATAGAAAAGGAAACCTGCAATAGATCATACAGGAATGTTGTTTGCACATGTCCACTGCAAGAAAGGGAGGAATGTTGAGACTCAGTTCATAATGTTGAAAGTGTTTAAAGGCTTTTCAATCTTTCATGTCCTTTTATTTATTTCTGTTGATGATGAATGTCTCTCCCTCCAAACGCTGCATCAGAGAGTCTGTTTGAACCAGAGCGTGCATGGAGGTAATTGGCGTAATTCACCCATGATCTGATCATCTTGTCGTGAGAAGCGATCTTGATTTTTCTATTCCGCCTGCCTGGGTCTTGTTGAGGATATGGTGGACCATATGAAGAAAAACAGGATACAGAGTTCTCCCAACAAACTGTCACTCTGTGGCTGGCTGCTGATATCACACTGTTCCAAACTGCACTTTCAGAATATCCAAGACTATATTCACCCAGACCACCACCACCTCCTCTAGAAACAATCAATCTGTCAATCAAACAGTCAGTCAGTCAGCAGTCAGTCCTCTCCACAGGGCCCAGAGCGGGACAGAGAGGCCTGTGTGATTTAAGCAGCCTGTCAGCCCAGGCATAGAGACTGGATGATCTGAGAAGATCTTAATGAGTCTCCCAGTCTGTGGACGTTCTCACAGGGACAGATGTTTCATTCATACCAACTGTCATCAGACCAGACAGAAAGCTTCACTGAAGAATAGATCCCATAGAGAAAATACATCTGATATGTGTATGTGATATGTACAAATGTGCACTGTATGTACTTTGAATACATAATGATATTTTACTTATTCGTCCCTAAGGTTAATAGTTAGAACATCAACATAGCATTAAACTCTATGTTTCGGGAAAGCCCTTGGCATGATCTGTGTGTGTTTGTGTGTGTTCTGTAGACCCTACAGACCGTCTGTCTGACATCTCTCTTTCCGCCTCCGATCACAGTGTCAGCTGAACAGCAACTCTCCCCCCAGGGCCCAGGGTTAAACCAACTGATTGGCATAGTGGGGGCGAGGCACATGTTGCTGGACGTGCCGATCGGACATGATTTAACCATCACATGCAACGTCTCTGTGAACATCTGTGTTTTGGTGTCAGATAGCAGGGACTGGAGCATGAGTTCACACGTCATCCTAGGATAGAGCAGCCGTAGCCCTTGCCTCCACCCTGGCCTGGACAGCACTGCACTGTCAAGACACAGGCAGCTTCAGAAGGCGGAGTAGAGGGCCTGCCAATAAGGTGGACTACACGCACTCCCTCTGAGTTTAGAGCCCTCCACATCGGACGTCATACGCATAAACATTTACATATCTATCCGTACAAAACACGTCCAGAGAAATAAGCAAAGCAATTATACTTCACAGAACATTGCTTCTCAGTTGTATTGTAGGCAAATCGATCTTTCCTGTTGCTGGTGTGGGGGTGGGTATGCTGTCTGGATGTAACAACCTGTGGCCAAATGGACTGGCCAATATTCGGGTTACCATGTGTTCACCACTCACATATTCCCCAGTGCTGGGGAAACACAGTCACTAGTCACGCCAGACCTCACCTAAGCAAAACATAGTCGTAATATTGTGAAATCCAAAATGTTCATGTTTCTTTTGGACATAGTTGGTTTTGTTGTGAACTACATCACTGACAGCATGCGGACGTCTCCAAACGGAGCAGAGAAAACATATCAACCCAAGCTGCGTGAGAGAAAGAGTAAACTTTGAGGGAGGGAGGACGATGCCAGGAGGACCCAGCTCTGTCCATCACATCAATTAAGAGGCTAATATGACAAGCTATTGGAAGAGCTTACAGGAGACAGGCTCTAGTGAATCAAAAGTTTATGCATTCAGGAATCAGCTTTACTGCTCTAATGCCGGTATGAACAGTAAAAAGGAGGCCTTCACCTCGCAGTGGGGATAACTTTATCTGCACTTTAATTATTCCACGGGGCTGTGAAGGCTGCCCCCTCCTCATTCTCCCAACATCTGCAGAACACATGACAATGCAAAGTATTTCAGCACCTTCAACACCACCACCTCTTTTAAAAGGCGAGAAAAAACACACTCCCCCAAAATTCGTTCTGGACAGGAAAAATGTCTGCGAGAAAGTGTGCTGTCTCACGTCAAAATGTTCCAAGAATATTTAGCAGTCTGCAGGCCTTGCACAGACAGTACATCCTCCTTTTCCTTTAATAACTCTTACCAGGGTTCCCGTAATGAGAAATGATGATGAGAAAGCCACCGTAGATGTGTGACCAACGTGATGTAGGCCTACGTGAGTTCTCATCCTCATCCTGTCTCCTCCAATGAAAGCTGTATCTAAACTTAGCCCAGATATTCATAGCACGAAGGTGAGAGCTGTTTGGCCACTGGTGTGATGTGCAGCTATGTGGCGTGGAGGGGAAGAAGGCTATAGGAACACAACAGGCTCTATTTCCATTGGGTTACTTCATTAGAGGCTAGTTTGGTGTCCTGAAAAGACTCCTGCACTGTAACAAAAATCCTGTTGATTTTACGGTAACTTACTGGCAGCCAGTTACCTGTAAGTTACTGAGAAAAAAAAAGTGTAGTATGTTACCGTTTAACAGTACATAAAGTTTCTTTTGAATTGACGGTAACATACTGTACCTTTTTTTATAGGAACTAACAGGTTGCCAGTAAGTTACCGTTAAAACGACAGGATTTTTTGGGGACAGTGTGCTACTGACATTCTTTCCTCAGAATGTTTGTGGAGGATCCATCACCACATGGTTAACTACTCGTGTCATCAATTGGTATACATTGCCGAGAATTTCAAGGTTTAACACTACACATGGAGGTTGAGTGGATACCTATGACAAAGTGATACACACAGTTGGACCTGTTTCAGTCATATGCTGTATGTTCATCATGGCTGTATCACTGTGTAAGGACCAGATCCAAACAACTCAGGGAGAGAGAGTCTACTCTGGAACAACTAGCCCTCCATTTCGGGGATATTACTATATTTCTCACTAGGGGTCACATCCCGGAAAGTGCAATATGATGTAAATAACCCACTCTGACAGGGCTGAGCATCACACGCTGTGAGTTATTCAGAAGGCATGAGCTAATGGTGGGGTTAGTAAAACCTCAGCTTGTCTGTCAAAGCATTAGGCTAGATGGAACTGGAGATCAGAATGGTTGATGTTAGCTGGCTCAGAAGCTCATTAGGTGTGCACGCAAAGTAATGCACAACTCTAGAAGTCTTACATGCACTAGATCTTAAACAATATAAGCTACTAAGGCACTGTAGGTTATTTATAATGAGGGATACCAGGAGAAAATCGGACTTCTCTGAAATTCAAATGGAGGGTGCTGCCTTCAGTAAAATCGATTTTTAACTGACCCTCCCTGAACCCTTGAAAAAAAACAAGTGACCTTCCCCTATACCCCAAATAATAATTAAAACATAATGTGGATAGCAGAGAACATGCCTACTGTTACCCTTACTTCTACGACAGACCAGAGCCTTAGATGCAGTTTAAGAAACCGTTCTTCATTTTGTATGCATGACATGGCAAAGTAGCCAGATGGTTATGGATTCAGAGACCACCGAGAACAAGGGTAGGGGTGAAAAGATCTCCAATAATAAAAGCACTGCATGAATCTATCATCTTATTTGCAGTCTGATAAAAAAATTGCCTTTTAAATGCATTGCATGCAATTCTACATTATGTTACATGACTGGAGACACAACAGAGCATGACAACGAATGAGTGCATGCTGCAGCACCAGAGATGTTCTATACAGGCTATTGTTAAAAAAAGAGGATAGTCTTTGGAACAGTGCTAAAGTTGTCTATCAACTGTAAAAATTGAGTGCAACAGAACCAGTTACAACTGAAGTATCTGATCGTCAATGAATTTGAGAAAACGGCATAATTCTTTTTAACACATATCATATGCACGTGTAACTTTTTTTCATTTGGGAAACTATCATTTTCTAATTTATTCTATTATATTCCTGTAAATTGTTGTTACAAAATAGATTTGTGTTGACTGTGATTAGGGCATGGGAATATAAGAGCATCTGCTAGGCTAAATTAACAAACTAGGCACGCAAAGATCAAATGCTTGATACTCAAACCAAAGTCTGGCCAAACTCGTGTTTCTAAAAGTGAACTGAAAGGCATTGTAGAATGACTGTATAGCCTAATCATGCATTTTACATTTCATTATTACTTAATTCTAAGTAATACTTTTTTAAAATGTATTTTATACAGCCTAAATGTGAAAAATATAGGCATGTTGTTGAAGTGCTGTTGTTGTTGTATTGTTGAAATGCTGAACGATCCTGCCAGCTTGTAGCATGTCACAAACACTTCACAATTCATTTCTTAAATGGCATGCTGTAGGCTTGAAATAGTAAACAAAGCAAAAAAAGAAACGTCCTCTCACTGTCAACTGTGTTCATTTTCAGCAAACTTAACATGTGTAAATATTTGTATAAACATAACAAGATTCAACAACTGAGACATGAACTCAACAAGTTCAACAGACATGTGACTAACAGAAATTGAATAATGTGTCCCTGACCAAAGGGGGGGGGTCAAAATCAAAATTAACAGTCAGTATCTGGTGTGGCCACCAGCTGCATTAAGTACTGCAGTGCATCTCCTCCTCATGGACTGCACCAGATTTGCCAATTCTTGCTGTGAGATATTACCCCACTCTTCCACCAAGGCACCTGCAAGTTCCCGGACATTTCTGGGGGGAATGGCCCAAGCCCTCAACCTCCGCTCCAACAGGTCCCAGATGGGATTGGATTGGGATTGAGATCCGGGCTCATCGCTGGCCATGCCAGAACACTGACATTCCTGTCTTGCAGGAAATCATGCACAGAACGAACAGTATGGCTGGTGGCATTGTCATGCTGGAGGGTCATGTCAGGATGAGCCTGCAGGAAGGGTACCACTTGAGGGAGGAAGATGGCTTCCCTGTAACGCACAGCGTTGAGATTGCCTGCAATGACAACAAGCTCAGTCCAATGATGCTGTGACACAGACCATGACGGACCCTCCACCTCCAAATCCATCCCGCTCCGGAGTACAGGCCTCGGTGTAACACTCATTCCTTCAAAGATAAACGCGAATCCGACCATCACCCCTGGTGAGACAAATCCGTGACTCGTCAGTCAAGAGCACTTTTTGCCAGTCCTGTCTGGTCCAGCGACGGTGGGTTTGTGCCCATAGGCGACGTTGTAGCCGGTGATGTCTGGTGAGGACCTGCCTTACAACAAGCCTACAAGCCCTCAGTCCAGCCTCTCTCAGCTTATTGAGGACAGTCTGAGCACTGATGGAGGGATTATGCTTTCCTGGTGTAACTCGGGCAGTTGTTGTTAACATCCTGTACCAGGTGTGATGTTCGGATGTACTGATCCTGTGCAGGTGTTGTTACACGTGGTCTGGCACTGCGAGGCACGATCAGATGTCCGTCCTGTCTCCCTGTAGCACTGTCTTAGGCGTCTCACAGTACGGACATTGCAGTTTATTGCCCTGGCCACATCTGCAGTCCTCATGCCTCGTTGCAGCATGCCTAAGGCACAGGGACCCTGGGCATCTTTCTTTTGGTATTTTTCAGAGTCAGTAGAAAGGGCTCTTTAGTGTCCTAAGTTTTCCTAACTGTGACCTTAATTGCCTAGCGTCTGTAAGCTGTTAGCGTCTTAACGACCGTTCCATAGGTGCATGTTCATTAATTGTATATGGTTCATTGAACAAGCATGGGAAACAGTGTTTTAACCCTTTACAATGAAGATCTGTGAAGTTATTTGGATTTTTACGAATTTTCTTTGAAAGACAGGGTCCTGAAAAGGGGACGTGAGTTTTATAATATAGCCTAAATAATTCATTTAAATTCATTCCTAGGCTACTTGACTTGCTTCTGACTAATTTTGATTTAGTATGTTGTTGAACGTCAAATGATAGTGACAGAATCACACATTACTTCCCAAGTAGAGTACATGTTTTGTCTACCTGGCTATAGAAGGTTGTAGCGCAGCCTCTGAATGTCATAGAGACAAACCAAATACAGTGAGGGAAAAAAGTATTTGATCCCCTGTTGATTTTGTATGTTTGCCCACTGACAAAGAAATGATCAGTCTATAATTTTAATGGTAGGTTTATTTGAACAGTGAGGGGTCAAATACTTATTTCCCTCATTAAAATGCAAATCAATTAATAAAAAACATTTCACATGCGTTTTCTGGATTTTTTTGTTGCTATTCTGTCTCTCACTGTTCAAATAAACCTACCATTAAAATTATAGACTGATAATTTCTTTGTCAGCGGGCAAACGTACAAAATCAGCTCTATATAAAAAAAATCTACATACAGTTTGGACACATTTACTAATTCAAGGGTTTCCTTTATTTTTACTATTTTCTACTTTGTAGAATAATAGTGAAGACATCAAAACTATGAAATAACACACATGGAATCATGTAGTAAGCAAAAAAGTGTTCAACAAATCAAAATATATTTTTTAGTTGCCACCCTTTGCCTTGATGACAGCTTTGCACACGCTTGGCATTCTCTCAACCAGCTTCATGAGGTAGTATACAGAAGATAGCCCTATTTGGTAAAAGAGCAAGTCCATATTATGTCAAGAACAGGACAAATAAGCAAAGAGAAACAACATTCCATCATTACTATTAGAAAATGAAGGTCAGTCAGTATGGAACATTTAAAGAACTTGAAAGTTTCTTAAAGGGCAGTCGCAAAAACCATCAAGCACTATGATGAAACTGGCTCTCATGAGGACCGCCACAGGAAAGGAATATCCAGAGTTACCTCTGCAGCAGAGGATAAGTTCATTAAAGGTAACTGCACCTCAGATTGCAGCCCAAATTAATGCTTCACAGAGTTCACGTAACAGACACATCTCAACATCAACTGTTCAGAGGCGACTGCGTGAATCAGGCCTTCATGGTCGAATTGCTGCAAAGAAATCACTACTAAAAGACACCAATAAGAAGAGGAGACTTGCTTGGGCCAAGAAACACGAGCAATGGACATTAGACCGGTGGAAATCTGTCCTTTGGTCTGATGAGTCCAAATATGAGATTATTGGTTCCAACCGCCTTGTCTTTGTGAGATGCAGAGTGCGTGAATGGATGGTCTCCGCATGTGTGGTTCCCACTGTGAAGTATGGATGAGGAGGTGTGATGGTGTTGGGGTGCTTTGCTGGTGACACTGTCGTGATATATTTAGAATTCAAGGCACACTTAACCAGCATGGCTATCACAGCATTCTGCAGCTATACGCCATCCCATTTGGTTTGCACTTAATGGGACTTTCATTTGTTTTTCAACAGGACAATGACCAAAAACACACTTCCAGGCTGTGCGGCTATTTGACCAAGAAGGAGAGGGATGGTGCTGCATCAGATGACCTGGCCTCCACAATCACCCGACCTCAACCCAATTGAGATGGTTTGGGATGAGTTGGAGTAAAGGAAAAGCAACCAACAAGTGCTCAGCATATGTGGGAACTTCTTCAAGACTGTTGGAACGAAAGGCGGCCAAAGCAAGTGTTAGCTTTGGGGATGACCAGTGAAATATACCTGCTGGAGCGTGTGCTACGGGGTGGTGTTGCTATGGTGACCAGTGAGCTGAAAAAGGGCTTTACCTAGCAAAGACTTTACCTGGAGATTACCTGGAGCCAGTGGGTTTGGGGATGAATATGTAGTGAGGGCCAGCCTACGAGAGCATACAGGTCACAATGGTGGGTAGTATATGGGACTTAGGGGGGCAAAAAGGATGGCACTGTGATAGACTACATCCAGTTTGCTGAGTAGAGTGTTTGAGGCTATTTTGTAAATGACATCGCCGAAGTCAAGGATCGGTAGGATAGTCAGTTTTATGAGGGTATGTTTAGCAGCATGACTGAAGGAGGCTTTGTTGCTATATAGGAAGCCGATTCTAGATACAATTTTGGATTTGAGATGCTTAATGTGAGTCTGGAAGGAGAGTTTACAGTCTAACCAGACACCTAGGTATTTGTAGTTGTCCACATATAAGTCAGAACCGTCCAGAGTAGTGATGCTTGTCGGGTGGGAGGGTGTGGGCAGCAATCGGTTGAAGAGCATGCACTTAGTTTAACTAGCATTTAAAAGCAGTTGGAGGCCACGGAATGAGTGTTGTATGGCATTGAAGCTCGTTTGGAGGTTTGTTAGCACAGTGTCCAAAGAAGGGCCAGATGTATACAGAATGGTGTCGTCTGCGTAGAGGTAGATCAGAGAATCACCAGCAGCAAGAGTGACATCATTGATATATACAGAGAAAAGAGTCGGCCAATAACTGAACCCTGTGGCACCCCCATAGAGACTGCCAGAGGCCCGGACAACAGGCCCTCCGATTTGACACACTGAACTCTATCTGAGAAGTAGGTGGTGAACCAGGCGAGGCAGTCATTTGAGAAGCCAAGGCTATTGAGTCTGCTGATAAGAATGTGGTGATTGACAGCATCGAAAACCTTGGCCAGGTCGATGAAGATGGCTGCACAGTACTGTCTTTTATTGATGGTGGTTATGATATCGTTTAGGACCTTGAGCGTGGCTGAGGTGCACCCATGACTAGCTCGGAAACCAGATTGCATAGTGGAGAAGGTACGGTGGGATTCGAAATGGTCGGTGATCTGTTTGTTAACTTGGCTTTCGAAGATTTTAGAAAGGCAGGGCAGGATGGATATAGGTCTATAACAGTTTGGGTCTAGAGTGTCTCCCCCTTTGAAGAGGGGGATGACCGCGGCAGCTTTCCAATCTTCGGTGATCTCAGACTATACGAAAGAGAGGTTGAATAGGCTAGTAATAGGGGTTGCAACAATTTCAGCTGATCATTTTAGAAAGCGAGGGTAGAGATTGCCTATCCCAGCTGATTTGTAGGGATCCAGATTTTGCAGCTCTTTCAGAACATCAGCTGTCTATATTTGGGTGAAGGAGAAGCAGGGGGCTTGGGCAAGTTGCTGCAGGGGATACTGAGATGTTGGCCGGGTAGGGGTAGCCAGGTGGAAAGCATGGCCAGCTGTAGAAAAATGCTTATTGATATTATCGATTATCGTAGATTTCTCGTGGTGACAGTGTTTCCTATCCTCAGTGCAGTGGGCAGCTGGTAGGAGGTGCTCTTATTCTCCACTTTACAGTGTACCAACACTTTTGGGAATTAGTGCTACAGGATGCACATTTCTGTTTGAAAAAGCTAGCCTTAGCTTTCCTAACTGACTGAGTATATTGGTTCCTGACTTCCCTGAAAAGCATATCGCAGGGGCTATTTTATGCTAATGCAGAACGCCAGAGGATGTTTTTGTGCTGGTCAAGGGCAGTCAAGTCTGGGGTGAACCAAGGGCTATATCTGTTCTCAGTTCTACATTTTTTTTATGTGGCATGCTTTTTTAAGATGGTGAGGAAAGCACTTTTAAAGAGCAACCAGGCACCCTCTACTGACGGGATGAGGTCAATATCCTTCCAGGATACCCGGGCCCGGACGATTAGAAAGGCCTGCTCGCTGAAGTGTTTTAGGGAGCATTTGACAGTGATAAGGGGTGGTCGATTGACTGTGGACCCATTACGCACGCAGGCAATGAGGCAGTGATTGATGAGCTCCTGGCTGAAGACAGCAGAGGTGTATTTAGAGGGCAAGTTGGTCAGGATGATATCTAAGAGGGTGCCCATGGTTACGGATTTAGGGTTATACCTGGTAGGTTCTTTGATCATTTGTTTGAGATTGAGGGAATCTATCTTAGATTGTAGGACGGCCATGGTGTTAAGCATATCCCAGTTAAGGTCACCTAACAGTACGAACTCTGAAGATAGATGGGGGGCAATCAATTCACATATGGTGTCCAGGGCTGAGGGGGTCTATAACAAGCGGCAACATTGAGAGACTTGTTTCTGGAAAGGTGTATTTTTAGAAGTAGAAGCTCAAATTGTTTGGGCACAGACCTGGATAGAATGGCAAAACTCTGCAGTAGATTGCAACTCCGCCCCCTTTGGCAGTTCTATATTGTTGGAAAATGATAAAGTTAGGGATGGAAATGTCAGTATTTTTGGTGGCCTTCCTAAGCCAGGATTCAGACACAGCTAGGACAGGGTTGGCGAAGTGTACTAAAGCAGTGAATAAAACAAACTTAGGGAGGAGGCTTCTAATGTTAACATGCATGAAACCAAGGCTTTTACGGTTACAGAAGTCAACAAATGAGAGCGCCTGGGGAATGGGAGTGGTGCTGAGTGGTCACCTCTACATCACCAGAGGAACAGAGGAGGAGTAGGAAAAGGGTACGGCTAAATGCTATAAGAACTGGTCGTCTAGTGCGTCCGGAACAGAGAGTAAAAGGAGCAGATTTCTGGGAGCGGAAGAATAGATTCAAGCCATAATGTACAGACTAGGGTATGGTAGGATGTGAGTACAGTGGAGGTAAACCTAGGCCTTGAGTGACGATGAGAGAAGTTCTGTCTCTAGAGGCACCATTTAAGCCAGGTGAGGTCACCGCATGTGTGGGGGGTGGAACAAAAGGGCTAGCTAAGGCATATTGAGAAGGGCTGGAGGCTCAACAGTGAAATAAGACAATAATCTTCGGCTACCTGGGCCTAGCTCCAGGCTAACTGGTGCTTGCTTCGGGACAGAGACGTTAGCCAGGAGTAGCCACTCGGATAGCAGCTAGCTTGCTGCGATGATCCGGAGTAAAGGTTCAGAGCTTGCGGTAGGAATCCGGAGATGTGGTAGAGAAAAAGCAGTCCGATATGCTGAGGCTGGCTGATGTCCGAGTTAACGGTGATGACCGCTAGCAGTGGCTAACTGACTACTAGCTAGTAGCTAGTTATCTGGCTAGCTTCTGATGGGGGTTCCGGTTCTAAAGTGTACAAAATAGCAGATCCGTATCACATTGGGTGAGGCGGGTTGCAGGAGAGTAGGTTCAGTCCGTAGATGGAAATTGAGATTAAAAATATGGAAAATATATACAAAATATAGACAAATAAAACATGGGACGGGACGGGACAAGACAAAACAGACTTCCGACTGCTAAGCCATCTTGGAACTTAACACACCAAGCCCTTCACTGACAATGAAATATTTAAAGAGTACATGGTGACTGAAGGAATTGGCTGCAAAATCTATGGATAGTAGACTATAATTAAGATAGGCCTGCCTCTTATTTCTTGAATAGGAAGAAATTGGCTCCAACACAAAGCCCTTGTTGTTAGTATCCTAAAGTCAAATTAAAATGAAGACTGTTAAAATGAATTAGGCCTTATCGAATCAGTGCTGTCAATCTCCACAGCTGCCACTTCATAGTAATGCAAGCTATGTAAGTTACTTGAATATGGCTTATTGTGAGGACAATTACTCTGATAAATAGCTTTATTATGGGCAAATTAAACATATTGTTTTTATTAAAATCTATTGTAGCAGCAGCAAGCATACCTCCGGTCCTCCATCTCATCTTTGCGCTCTCCCTCTCAAACTGAACAGGACATCAGTATGCCTAGTCCGCGCCCACAGATATTGAATTTCTTGGACAAATAACAAATTATTTTACCAAAGAAGCCTTTGATTTGCCTTCTGAAGTGCCACGGTACACAGCACAGCCTTTGGTTAGGCAGAACAAAAAGCTTTATGGTTGAGATAGAGAGAAAATATAAGCATTGAAATGTAGCATATATTAACATGGGTTTTAATTAGAATCACAGTAATACAGTGGTAGCTATCTAAAATGGACCTGCTCCTTGGCCAATTAAGCTATAATACCAACTTTAAAACATTAAGGCTATCCTAACTTCAAATGATTTAAGATCTTAATCAACTATAACTATACACATTTGCAGAAATAACTCACCAAAAATAACTCTGCAACCATTTCAGCTAGAGACACCAAACCAACTTTCACATGTTCAGGCTAGCCTAACATCCAATTATAATTGTTTTACAATTAACTCAAATTATATAAATGTGCAAACATTTGCATAAAATAACTCACCAACAGTAACCATTGAACCGTTCAAGCTAGAGACAAGAAACCAACATGTTCAGGCTGTCCTAACTTCAAATTCGTAAGTAAGTTAAACAACTGTAACTATATAAATGTGCAAACATTTGCATAAACTCACCAACAGTAACTATTGAACCACTCAAGCTAGAGACACCAAACCAACTTTCTCATGTTCAGTCTATGCTAACTTCAAATTCTTAAAAACTTTTTTTCAACTATAACTATATAAATTAGCATAAATATCATAAAATAACCCACCAACAGTAAATCTTGAACTGTTCAAGATGTTATTCTCTTCCCACCCCCTTTTAAAAGAGACTTAAGGGAAGATACAAAGCAGGAACTGCTGCTTCTCCACACTGCGGCTTGTGTGTGTGTGTGGACACTGAGGCGGGGACATAAAAGGGACGGTACATGCCTTTAGAGACCAAACGCAGATGATCTTCTGATTAAAGGGGAGGTGTAAAGGGGACAGATGAGCTGCAGGCAAGAGAACAATCGGAACCAGAACCAACTGCAACAGTCAGCAGACATTCCACCAGTTACTACACAGCACAGCACATGAAAGAGCACTGATCTTAAAATATGTGGCAGGCAGAAAACACGTTCTCAAAATACAAACACAGACAAATTCATACTCTCCCAAACATGTTTTGATCAGAAGTGTGATGCAGAGACATATTGGTATTCAGAGTCATATGCCTGTGAACAGAGCCACCCTAAGTTGTTAGGGATCCCCTTTGTAGGGTGAGAGTGTGAGGGAGACGTTTATTGAAATGGACGAGAAAGGGTAACAAAGTGTCTGGGCTGACTGTGATGGCCGGGTCTATTCTGCCCCACTGCTGTGGTTCTCAGAGCCCTTTAAACAGCACTACATCTCTCTAGCCTTCTCTTTTCAGCATGCCAACGACTCTCTGCAGCCCCGCTCTCTCTCTACTCTGTCTCTGCCAAGCATCAAGCCAGGCTGCCAGTCCGCTGCAGGCCAGTGTGCTGAGGGTCTTGCCACGTTAAAGCTGGACCGAACCAGCTAGGAAAGGAATGCCTCCCAGTGTTAGACCAATCTGATGATTTATACACATATGGGCCTTGTACTTAGTAGAAGTGAGTTTTTCATAATGATTTGAGTCTATTTGAGTGACAGGGATATGGGTTCAGTGTTGAAATGAGCACCGACTTAAAATCTAATTCCTTCCCTTTCTTTGCTGACTTTATTGACATAGGTTCCCTCACGGCCTATTCTGCCTCCCGGTTCCCAGGAGACCAGGGTAGAACTGTAACATTCCCACCTCCCCGATTGCACTGCCTTGTACTAACACTGGCAGCACAGACCAAACGCACATTTTTCCAATTTCACACTTTCCAAAGACCTCCATTTATCCCCATTTATCTTCCTGACCATGTGAGCCTGCTTAACATTTTTTACCCCACAGACACATACCTCTGGTAGACCATGTGATTAGTCACAAGAGGTAATGGCCAATTTATTCAACATTTAAGAATACTTTGCTGGGTGTTTCTTTCCTCTTTAAAAATGCTCGGCATTCTAAAAATAGTGATGGGGAATACAGCACCTCTCACATTAGCTTCTTAAACTAATTGTTACTGATTTGGGCCCTCTCCATCTGGCATTTTCCGGGTCACTTTAAAACTTATCTTCAAGCCAATATTTAGGGTCAGTGGTGACACTCCAGATTGTTTAAAATCTTATTAAAAGAGTACTTTCTGCATTCCCAAATAACTTTGGAAACTCCATTCAGTGTATCTGTCACTCTATTCAATGTATATTTTCACATGACCCTTCCGTTGTACTGTAAAAAAAAAAAGTTGCACACCCTCATACTCATAGGATTAATTCAGAATAATGTTTACGACCACAAATAACAATAACTGTATTCATAAACGTGGATATCGACTTTGTCACACCCTGATCTGTTTCACCTGTCTTTGTGCTTGTCTCCACCCACCTCCTGGTGTCGCCCATCTTCCCCATTATCCTCAGTGTCTTTATACCTGTGTTCTCTGTTTGTCTGTTGCCAGTTCGTTTTGTTCGTCAAGCCTACCAGCGTTTTCCCCTTGCTCCTGTCATTTTCTAGTTCCTGTTTTCTAGTTTTCCCTGTTTTGACCACTCTGCCTGCCCTGGCCCTGAGCCTGCCTGCCGTTCTGTGCCTTGTCATACCACCCTGGATTATTGACCTCTGCCTGCCCTGACCCTGAGACTGGCTGCAGACAATGATCAGCTAGGTAGATATCAGATTTTCAACATTTTGAGGCTATATTTATAATTATAAACTGGGACGTTTGAGCCCTGGATGCTGGTTGGCTGATAACCGTGGTATATCAGACAATATACCATGAGTATGATGCAAAATTACTTGTTTACTGTTATAATTACATTGGTAACCTGTTCATAATAGCAATAAGGCACCCCAGGGGTTTGTGGTATATGGCCAATATACAACGGCTAAGGGCTGTTGCATCGTGCCTAAGAACAGCCGTTAGCTGTGGTGTCATAGACAACCCTGATGCTACGACCGAAGACAGGAATAAGTACAAGAAGGCCCGCTATGACCTCCACAGAGTCAATACAGAAATGAGGTGAAATCACATTACACAGGCTCCGACGCCCGCCACATATCGCAGGGACTACAGTCCATTACAGATTACAAAGATTACAAAGGAAAATCTCCCCAACGATGCCTCTCTACCAGACGAACTCAATGCATTTTATGCACGCTTTGACAACAACAACTTTGAGCCGGGTGTGAGGGCCGTCACCGACCTAGAGGACTGGGTGGTCTCACTCTCCGAGGCCGACGTGAGAAAGGTCTTTAATCAGGTCAACACGCCCAAGGGCCCCGACGGGTTTCCAGGGCGCATTCTCAGAGCATGCGCAGAACAGCTGGCAGAAATATTCACTGTAATTTTCAACCTCTCCTTGTCCCAGTCTGTAATCCCCCACATGTTTTAAGATGACCACAGTCATCCCCGTTTCTAAGAACTCGAAGGCTTGATGCCACAATGATTACCGCCCTGTAGCTCTGGAGCAGGTTTTCATCAAGGATCTCTCTGTACTTTGCTCCGTTCATCTTTTCCTCGATTCTGACTAGTCTCCCAGTCCCTGCCGCTGAAAAACATCCCCACAGCATGATGCTGCCACCACCATGCTTCACTTTAGGGATGCCTGGTACCTGGTTTCCTCCAGACGTGACACTTGGCATTCAGGCCAAAGAGTTCAATCTTGGTTTCATCAGACCAGAGAATCTTGTTTCTCATGGTATGAGTCTTTAGGTGCCTTTTGGCAAACTACAAGCGGGCTGTCATGTGCCTTTTACTGAGGAGTAAGCTTTCATCTGGCCACTCTACCATAAAGGCCTGATTGGTGGAGTGCCGCAGAGATGGTTGTCCTTCTGGAAGGTTCTCCCATCTCCACAGAGGAACTCTGGAGCTCTGTCAGAGTGACCATCGGGTTCTCCAAGGCCCTTTTCCCCCAATTGCTGAGTTTGACCAGACAACCAGCTCTAGGAAGAGTCTTGGTGATTCCAAACTTCTTCCATTTATGAATGGCCACTTGAGGACCTTCAATGCTGCAGACATTTTTTGTTACCCTTCCCCAGATCTGGGCCTCCATAAAATCCTGTCTCTGAGCTCTACGGATAATTCCTTCGACCTCTGGGTTTTTGCTCTGACATGCACTGTCAACTGTGGGACCTTATATAGACAGGTGTTTGCCTTTCCAAATCATGTCCAATCAATTTAATTTACCACAGGTGTACTTCAATCAAGTTGCAGAAACATCTCAAGGATGATCAATGGAAACAGGATTCACCTGAACTTAATTTTGAGTTTAATAGCAAAGGGTCTGAATACTTATGTAAATAAGGTATTTCTGTTTTAAATCTTATACATTTGCAAAATGTTCTAAAAACCTGTTTTCGCTTTGTCATTATGGTGTATTTTGTGAATATTGATGAGGAAAATAATAAATTTAATCCATTGTAAAATACGTCCGTAACGTAACAAAATGTGGAAATACTGAATACTTCCCGAATGCACTGTATCCCTGCACATGTAAATATGGTATTGGAACTGACTTTTTAAACATTTACTGTAAATAGTATGCTTACTTACTTACTTGCTTTATTGTGTATTTCATATTTCTTATTCTTATTTCTCATGTGTTTTTTTCTAGTCTTACATTGTTATTGATTATTTCATTGTTGGGTTTAGATTTTCCAAGAAAGGCATTTCACTGTACTTGTGCATGTGACATTAACACTTGAAACTTTTATATTGGCCGTATGCCACACCCCCCCCGGACCTTATTGCTTAATTATATAAAATATGTGCAATACATTTTCCACCAACAGGTTTCTGTGCCAATACACCACACAACCAATAAGCAAAGCATACCGACTTCAGGCTCTTCAACATCATGCTTTGCATTTTCAACACCACAATAAAATAGATTATGCCAATCTCAACAGAAAGTAGGATTACATCCCTCCCTACCTTGTAGGCCTAACCAGTATCAAAAGCTTAACTTGACAATCTCCGAATGTCACTACATTTCATGGTGTTTTGTAACAGATGTCTCTTTCCATTCATCAAATGGCCGCTGCAGATTTTATATATTGGACTAATGTGTGCAAGTAGCCTACAAGAGATTTTTGCAGTAGACTAATCAGTTTAAAACACTGACTTTTTGTGTTTACACCACACATAAAAGGTAAAACATTTTCTAAGTTAAATGACAAATATTTAGGCTATATTGAAGCGTTAGGATCTAGGTGTGCGACCAATAGCAGCTCGGATGGGAGATGAGGCAGAGCGTGTGTTAAGCTTTCCTGAATAACTGGGCCTGCTTGGAACATACGTGGCCACATTACTAAAGGACGACTTTGGAGAGTGATGATCCGCAAACAGACCGCGCATCTCAGTATCAGAACTTCAAATACAGCCAGACTGGCCTGCCTCTGTACCTTTCTAGACCTTAACTGTCAGAAGTAGACCAATAACTGATCCAAATTTAACTAAATATTCAAATCACAGGGCTTTTGCGCCATTATTCAAATTACATTTTCACGGCAGTTCACAGCCTAGAGTAGAATTTTGTACTCACTTGAAAACAATAATGCAATTATTTATCGCATTGTGGTGTTGTAGGCTGGTCTAGGTAGGATGACTGTATTGTCCATAAACAAGATCAATAGGGGAGCTTTTTGAGCTGCCTTCACTGTTCTTTCATGTGCAATGACACACCTGGCCTCTCTGCTTTCATAGAAAATTGGTGGAGCTTTGAATTATTTTATGTGTAATATGATGCTAGATTAGCCTATTGCAGATCTGGACAAACTATCCATGTAACACTAATGTTGCTGAATGGTGGATACATGGCAGGATAGACAGTTACAATGGTAGAATATTGACCTGTTGTATAGTTAGCTGGTGGAAAAGCGTAGTGCATAATAAGACGCATGAAAGCAGATGACTAAGTTTGGCTAGGATGGAAGAAATGATATAGCAACAAAAAAAGGTGAATGTAAACCAGGGACAAAACGAGCTAGCCTCTCCTGTGCCCAATAAAAAACCACTCAACCCTCCCCAAAGCAAAGACTATAATTTGACAACCCTCCCCTATTTTGGACCATCCCCCCACACCAGTAAATTTCGAACTGTCCCTTACAGGTCCCTCTTGCAGAGGAAGCATCCAGATATTATCCTGTTGGTTATAAGTATTGTAATAAATTATATGAATGTTAAAGATGCCCATGTGTATTTCAGCAAAGCAAAACGTTTTTACTTTAAGAGGAATGTTCATATTTCTATTGCCTCCTGGAGTTTAATGAGGTTTGGTGTTATTGGAAAGATTTTCACCCAAAAAATATTGCATAGCTCCCTTGTAGCTATTTCTAGTGGGGGCAGTTCCTCAAGTGGCACAGAGCTGTTACAACTATTTCGAATAAAGTGTGTAAGTGTCACCAAGGCGACATGAGGGCTCCCTTCGGCCTGTACCTGGATAATCTAGCACGCATAAACACACCACACTGGCTTTTAAATTGAGTCCTCTAACATTTCTGATGACTCCGTGGAGGGTTTGTATGCATCTGAACTCAATTGTTACATGCCCTTGCAGAGGCCAAAGAATGTGGCGCTGAGCAAAAAATAGAAAGATAATATTAGTAGCACTAAGCCTAGGGCCCGGGCCGAGACTGGGCCATGTAGTGTGGAGATGGGATCTGAGCTACTGGGGTTTGATGATGAACCCCTCGTTTTTTATCAGCCCATACACTAACACCCAATGTTATCTCATGATTCTGACAGACGCCGCCAGAAGGGAGTTCAGTAAAACCAGAAGCTTACAGTGTCTTCAGACTGTGGTATTACCTGGTCGTTTACCATGGTCAACACACCTCTCTACGGGTCCCTTTGAAGTATGAGCGAAACCTTACCTGCTGAAAAGCCAATCAGTTAAACGCATGAAGACCACCAACCGCAGCAGCGCCTGAAGCAGTTGGCCTTTTCCTCCCTTTCCTCCTCGGAATGGCGGTTCTGAGGCATGAGCAGAACACATGGAGCAGCCTTTGCAGAGGTCAACGGGTTGACATGCTGCTTCGCCCAGCGAGCGAGCCACATTGAACCACTCAGCCTTTTTATTCCCCACCATGTGAATGAGCCAAAGCCCAGGCCTAAGAGCAGCAGTGCACGGCTATATCTTCCACTCCACCAGGACCACATGGATTTTATAGCATTTATTGGCTACCTCTGGCATATGGGTTTCGCCAGTGCTGCAGTGCTCTCCAGTTTCTCCAGCGAACGGCTTATCATTGTGCCGCATCGCCGAACGCTGTACAAACAGCAGCTGGCAGCCAAACCACAGAGGGCCCTCAGAAATTAAATGCTTATTTGAATCAAAATAATGGAAATGTTATGCTTTATAGTTGAAATCATGAGAGAAATAATGTCAGTGTAACAAATCTGCATGGATTCGGTACTGCAGCTGTAGAGGGACCACCAACTGTAAAGAGGCCACCCAAGGCCAGTTCACATCACATGACAAGAAAGAGTGAGAAAGGATCACTCTTTGAAACTGGTCTCAATGCAAATAACTGCTTAACTTGGGAATGCCTAACAATTCGTTGAGAACATTGTCATTTGAGAGCTGGCTTGAATGTTCTGGCATCCACTACGTCCTTGAGTAGTTCCAGTGATATCCAGCCCTCTCGGCCTGTCATCCATGTAGTTTCATCTCATAAGATATGACTTGGAATCCATTATCAACTCAGTGGTAAAGGTACGCCATCTACATACTTGAAATGTACAAACTGTTGATGCAAAGCTGTCCATTGTATGTTCATTTGAAAGTACCCAGGTAAAAAAGGTCTCTCTATGAATGCCTTTGTCTGCATCATAAAACGCTGTGGGTATAATAAAGTTGATTCAGTGATCAATTATTGAGCTATTCACAGATTTAGAGGAGAACACCTGGGTTCTTTTATTTGATTATTACCTATTTCAGTCAAAATTCTGCATTTGTACTTTTCTGGACCTACTTTTTCATATAAAGTAAATTATAAACAGTCTCATTTCAAGGAATAACGATAACCTCATCAGTTTAACCTCATCAGTTAAAGATACTGAGATAGAGGATAGTGCTCACATCGAAGAATCAAAGTGCTCCTCTGCAAAGGTGCAACGTTCAGGGCTTTGGATTTATCACTATCCAGCCCTCTCGCTCCAGCCCTCACCTGACCCACATAGTGTCACGAAGTTCAGTCATGGCTGGAATCATGTCGGAAACTTTTATTTTTGTTCCCAATATGAATTTTCCATCCCATTCCATTTCATTCAGAATGTGTTATTATTATTATCATTCTTATTTCATTCTTCTCTGTAGAAATGGGAACCATCTGCTGCAGGAGCCCAAGGGAATGGCAGAGCGTGGTGCAGTGCTCTCAGTGTGGATTGATGCCCTGAGACTCATACAGCTCAATATAATCCAGGCCTTCATCTTCAATACCCCTCTATCTTGCTAATCATGTTGAATGCTTTGGTTATAAATGCCATGTTTTTCCAGGGCATAGCCTGACTAGGTGCAAGTAGTGGCCATGCTCTCTGTTTGGCCTTATACCACCACAATGATGCCCTCAATCAAGAACGATCAACTATCTCCGAGTTTTGGAGATTCACAGGGAACTAGGCATGAGACACTTCCTCCTGTTGATATAGTATATATTCCCACTGAGGAATATTTCAAAGGGGGCATTTAAGGGCACTGATATGCTTCCCTTCTGAGGGTAAAATAGTACAATGAGGCTTAGCATTGCAAATTCCACTACATAAACAATAATGTCATTAATTAGCCATGACTCACTCACTCTGCCACTGTGTTACTTTGGTAAACCATTCCTTGACAGGTACTGCATCTATCTACAAAATACACTTCACACTTCCCAAAGCATCTCATGTAGACCTCAGTTATAATCTGTATTCCTTGGGGATACACATTCTATCTGCACTTCTAGAAAAAAAAAGGTGCTTTCTAGAACCTAAAAGGGTTCTTCGGCTGTCCCCATAGGAAAACCCTTTGAAGAACTCTTTTGGGTTCCAGGTAGAACCCTTTCCACAGAGGGCTCTACATGGAACCCAAAATGGTTCTACCTGGAAGCAAAAAGTTTTTTTTAAAGTAGAACCCTTTTGGAACACTTTTTTTTTCAAAGAGTGTGGGACTGCCAAGGTAAGCCAAGGTGTTATTGCCAGCTGTTGGGAAAATCAGAGATGCCTGGAAAGACTTAACCTGGCTGTTAATCCTGTTTATCACTTTTACAATTTTTTGCTTGCCCTAAATCCATTGAAGCATATTAATGTCTTTGTGAAGGTTGGCCAGTGGCAGCTCTCCATTTGATCCTGTGTGATCTGAGACATCCCACATTGTCAGGGTGATGGATCTCGGCATTGCGTGTCACAGGGCAGGTCACGCAAAGATACTCTAATCCTCCATGGTTACAACCTCATCCACATGTGCTGTGGTGTTGTCTTTCACCAGCAGTGTACTTTCAGTCAGGCAAGTCACAATACGGACCGATACACACAGACAAACAAGGCAAGACACATGAACTCCCTTGGCTGAAGGGGATGGGCTTGCATCAGTTGAATTCATATCACTTCAATAAATCATAACAGGCTATGTTCAGTTGTATGACTGTCATGTTAACTCAGACCAGGTGCAGCTTGTGTTATTGTGATGGAAAAATTAAAGAAGGTGATACTCGCAATTTGCAGGCACTGTTATTCTGTTCATCAAATGGGGAATAGTTCAAAGAGGAGTGACACAGGGGTGTGCTTCTACCATTTAAATTGAGTTGATTCGATTAGAGTCTGGGTGTGTTTTCCTGCCTGTTTTGTTAATTAGCAAATTGCAAAGAAATTGTAATTCAGGTTGGGCGTCATTTTCTGCTTGCATTTGGTTAAAAGGAGTTCATTCATACTTTGAGAACTTGTTAGCAAGCTCTTGTGTGTATAATTTTTTATCTTAGAGATTATTTTGAACTGAAGATACGAGTAACCACGTTAAATCTTATTTAGTGGATAGTCATTTACTCTGTAGTAGAATTTTATCTACTGGTGAATATTATTTACACTAAACATAGCTTGGGTTTCACCCTGACAGCCCAAGTCTACTTGACTCAATAAATTAATGCTTGAACATTGGACGCTAGGATTAGCTATTTGTACCTATTCTCTCAATAATTGCATAACAGTGCAAGAAAGACACATGTTCATTCTAGTCATACTGAGGAGTGATGCAAGGTTCACTGCCTTGACTAGATCCTCCAGAGACGTACAGAGCCTGTCACGATCTCCATTAACGGACCAAGGCGCAGCGGGGTATCCAGTATACATCTTAGTTTATTAGAGACGTAACTGGCAAAACAAGAACAAAACTGAGATCGGAACTGCACAGTGTGGTGCAATGACACCTACAACCAAAGACAACTTCCCACAAACGACAAGGGAAAAGAGGGCTACATAAGTATGGTTCCCAATCAGAGACAACGATAGACAGCTGTCCCTGATTGGGAGCCATACCTGGCCAACAACAAAGAAATACAACAACTAGAACCTACAATCTAGAATGCCCACACCGAATCACACCCTGACCAAACTAAAATGAGAAATAAACAGGATCCTACAGGTCAGGGTGTGACAGTACCCCCCCCAAAGGTGCGGAGTCCGGCCGCAAAACCTGAACCTATTGGAGGAGGGTCTGGGTGGGCACCTCTCCATGGTGGCGGCTCTGGTGCGGGATGTGGACCCCGCTCCACCTCTGGCTCCCTCCGCTTTAGTAACGCATCTGGGGTGGAAGCCCTCACCGCCGACTCTGGACTGGGCACCCTCGTTGCGGGCCCCAGACAGGACACCGTCCCTGGAGGCTCCGGGCTGGGGACCGTCCCTGGAGGCTCCGGACTGATCCGTGGAGCAGGCACTGGATACCTGGTGCGTGGAGCTGGAACAGGACGTGTCGAGCTCTGAAGGCGCACAGGGGACCTGGTGCGTGGAGCAGGGACAGGACGTGCCGGGCTCTCGATGCGCACAGGGGGCCTGATGCGTGGAGCAGGGACAGGACGTGCCGGGCTCTGAAGGCGCACAGGGGACCTGGTGCGGAGAGCAGACACCCCTCTCCCAGGTTGTTCTCTTACCCGAGCCTCACCGATGAGGGGAGCTGGGATGTCGCACACCGGGCTGTGGACCCGAACCGGAGACACAGTGCGCAGAGCCGGCGCAGGATATCCTGGTCCGAGGAGGCGTACCGGAGACCAGGAGCGCTGAGCCGACACCCTCTCCCCAGGCTGAAGACTCCTCTCTGCTCGACATATGCGGGCAAATGGCATTTCGCGCACCGGGCTGTGAATACGCACTGGCGACACCGTGCGTTTCAGCGCCTCACACGGTGCCTTACCAGTGATATGCTTCTTCTGGTAAGCACGGGGAGCTGGCCCAGGTCCCCAACCTGGCCCAGTCGAACTACCCGTGTGCCCCCGAGCTGCCTCTCGGGCTTAATTGCCAGGCGAGTTCCAACCGCCTTTCCGGGTTCCATGTACCATATAAATCCTCATAATAGCACCGCTCTGCCTCTGCTGCCTCCAGCTCCTCCTTGGGACGGCGGTACTCCCCTTCCTACCTCCAGGATACCTTACCATCCTGGATCTCCTCCCTCTAGAATGCCCACACCGAATCACACCCTGACCAAACTAAAATGAGAAATAAACAGGATCCTACAGGTCAGGGTGTGACACCTGCTGCATTTATTAACATAATAATGAAGTCAGATTGATTAATGTAGTTAATTATTATAATTAAACATCATTTTCATTAAACTACATTATGAGATACGGTCCCATTTTTAAGCAGATTCAGTGTGACTTCATAGACTTAAGCATTCATAAAGCATTCGTAATGTACTGTAAAGCCTGTTAAAGAATGACACGTCACATTTCTAAAGTGTAGAGAAATGAAGCACAACACCCTGCATCCCAATGCTGACTTTTCTCTGAAGCTAAGCAGGGTCAGTCTTGGTCAGTCCTTGGGTGGGAGACCAGATGATGCTGTAATCTGGCCACATTCCTTCTGAGCTATGGAGATTGCAATGCCCCAGGGTAGTGTAGGGGATATTTCCCTGTGTAGGGTGCTGTCTTTTAGATGAGATGTTAAAATGGGTGTCCTGACTCTCTGTGGTCATACAAAATCCCATGGCACTTATTGTAAGAGTAGGGATGTTAACCCTGGTGCCCTAGCTAAATTCCCAACCTGGCCACCTTCTATCATGGCCCTCTGATTCCCAATTGGCATATATCACTCCTCACCTATCCCCCATGAGCGTTCTGGCTCAAAATGGTTGCTGTGCATCACCCAAGTGGGTGCTAAACATTGGTGGTGGAAGAGGTGTGTTACCCCCTTGCTATGTAAAGCGCTTTGAGCACCTACTGTAGGTACACATAGGCGCTGTATAAATGCATTCAATTATTAAAATTATATGTCCGAATGCTTCTCAAACTGTTTTGCTTACATAATGTACATGGCCTTGAACACAGGTGACCTTTGACATCATATAACCCAGCCTTCATGGCTTTTTTTGTATGGCTAATTCAAGTTTTATGTGTGCTTGTTTTTTTTAAATGGTTGAATTAATAAACTAAACGAAACTAAATTTGACCTGTACAGGAGTTCCTGGGAGGTTATTAGACTACTGATGCATGTACGATACCGTCCTGGACGTGTCATTAACCAGAACTCCAAAGACCTGCTGTAGAGACTTTGACCCTAGTAGAGACTTTGACCCTAGTGTTCAGTTAGGCCCTATGGTTCAACAGCTCAATGAAGTTCTAATCTTTTTTATCTGCAGGCCACCTTTCTACAGGCCATTCTCACGTGGAAAGTATTGAGTTCTCCCCTGTCTTTGAGTTGAGAGAGTGTCACAGAGCAGGACCATTCAGAGCAGGACCCTTTAGTATAAGCCTATATACTTTCTCAGAGAAGCAAGGGGACATTCTACAGTATGTGGGAACCCTGAAGAGATGGTAGAGAGGGGACATGGTACCAGCTGGTGCCACACTCTCAAATGATGTATGGTCTAGACGTAACGCAACATCAAAGCAGTGGTTGGAGTTTAAATATTTGTACAGCAGACATCTGAAAGTCAATCAAGCCTTCGTCATTTCATGCTTGGCATAGATATTGCATCAACGGGAGACGGGATGTGGCACCTCATTTTTCTACACTCTCCCCCTAGTTAATGGTGCTCGACGTTTGATTGTGGAATGATTGCACACAGATGGTAATTAAGTGAAACGCGGACGATCTGAGGAAGAGAAAGATACTGCGATAGTAGTTGTGCTGCATCCATAAATGGAGTGCAGAAACCCCTCTCATCAGATGGACTGCAGCTACCTGCAAACACTAAGGCTAGCAAAGTTCTAGCTGCTTCACATGGGGTTCAAATAGGGATTCTACTTCACATGGAACACCCACGTGTGTTTGTTGTGATCAGTAGCTAAATGGCTGTGTGAATGTCCCCTCTGTAGCCATGGTGTGCTGAACCATCTGGGCCAATTTAAACCCAGTGTTTTAGAAGGAGGGTCAAAGTGCAGGTTTGAGCTCTCTCCCTCTTTATCCCTTGTCCACAGAGGCTTTAGTCCCATCACACATGCTGATGGCTTTCTAGCATTCAGCCAAAACAGCCAGGCCAAGCCGCGCTGCCCGGCAGCCTCGAGGTACCTTCCTGCATGTTGAGAGAGAGCCTCCAACAGAGAGTCAGAAGAAATAGTGCATTTCTTCAGTGGTGAATGGCCATGCTTAGCAACAGCTTTGTCCCCCCACAAAATTATGTCACTGAGAAACTTTTCATGAATTAAACACGTGGAACACAAGGTGCTGGAAATGTCCTCACATTATTTACGGATGCTGTGTTATATAACAGTCAACAAAGAGACCCTATAATGAAGTTGAATACCTGCCAGGTCATCATCGGAAAACAACCCTATATAGGAGCATGAATTTCCAGAAGGAAAAGGGTCCCTCTGACATCATTTTGATCAGATGTTTACCTCTCCTCGTTTTCATATCAGTGAGTGATTGACCTGTCAATGGAAATAAACTTAGCAAAAAAAAATAAATGTCCCTTTTTCAGGACCCTGTCTTTCAAAGATAATTCGTAAAAATCCAAATAACTTCACAGATCTTCATTGTAAAGGGTTTAAACACTGTTTCCCATGCTTGTTCAGTGAACAATAAACAATTAATGAACATGCACCTGTGGAACGGTCGTTAAGACACTAACAGCTTACAGACGGTAGGCAATTAAGGTCACAGTTATGAAAACTTAGGACACTAAAGAGGCCTTTCTACTGACCAAAAGAAAGATGCCCAGGGTCCCTGCTCATCTGCGTGAACGTGCCTTAGGCATGCTGCAAGGAGGCATGAGGACTGCAGATGTGGCCAGGGCAATAAACTGCAATGTCCATACTGTGAGACGCCTAAGACAGCGCTACAGGGAGACAGGATCGTCCTGGCAGTGGCAGACCACATGTAACAACACCTGCACAGGATCAGTAGGCTTGTTGTAAGGCAGGTCCTCACCAGACATCACCGGCTACAACGTTGCCTATGGGCACAAATCCACCGTCGCTGGACTAGACAGGACTGGCAAAAAAGTGCTCTTGACTGACGAGTTGCGGATTTGTCTCACCAGGGGTGATGGTCGGATTCGCGTTTATCTTTGAAGGAATGAGTGTTACACCGAGGCCTGTACTCCGGAGCGGGATCGATTTGGAGGTGGAGGGTCCGTCATGGTCTGGGGCGGTGTGTCACAGCATCATCGGACTGAGCTTGATGTCATTGCAGGCAATCTCAACACTGTGCGTTACAGAGAAGACATCCTCCTCCCTCAAGTGGTACCCTTCCTGCAGGCTCATCCTGACATGACCCTCCAGCATGACAATGCCACCAGCCATACTGCTCGTTCTGTGCGGGATTTCCTGCAAGACAGGAATGTCAGTCTTCTGGCATGGCCAGCGAAGAGCACGGATCTCAATCCATTGAGCACGTCTGGGACCTGTTGAATCGGAGGGTGAGGGCTAGGGCCATTCCCCCCAGAAATGTCCGGGAACTTGCAGGTGCCTTGGTGGAAGAGTGGGGTAACATCTCACAGCAAGAATTGGCAAATCTGGTGCAGTCCATGAGGAGGAGATGCACTGCAGTACTTAATGCAGCTGGTGGCCACACCAGATACTGACTGTTACTTTTTGACCCCCTTTTTTTGTTCAGGGACACATTATTCAATTTCTGTTAGTCACGTGTCTGTTGAACTTGTTCAGTGTATGTCTCAGTTGTTGAATCTTGTTATGTTCATACAAATATTTACACGTTAAGTTTGCTGAAAATAAACGCAGTTGACAGTGAGAGAACGTTTCTTTTTTTGCTGAGTTTAGATGTACCATAGTGTGCTGACCTCACAGTCACTGACTGCTCACTAGCTCTGGTCTGCTCATCACACTGTTTATCCAACAGCTGGAGAAGTACAAATAAGATAGGAAGATTACTTTTGCTCCCTCTGTGCTAGGTTTTTAAAGGTTCAGGGTCTGACCATGCTGAGTTTGCACATGCAACACTTGCTATATCTACAAAAGAATAACAGAGATACAAGTGTATACATTTCCATGACTTCATGTCCTGAAATCTGCAGAAATGTCTCTCACGTTGCATGAATTCTTTGGTGCCTTTGGTCATCAGTGGGGGGCTCTGGTGCACAAACATTGTATACTTTAGTTTGTCGTTTGTATTTATTTGCCAGAGTACGGCAGCTTTGATTTCCATCAGGGGATTTGTTTACTTTTATTGAAGTTGTCTGGAATGCCAGTGTTTGAGTCCACAGGAAATTGAAACACAGGTACGCAGAAAAATTCTAAGACAGGGACAACGAGTTCAAAGACAGTTGAGAATGTGGAATCTTCAGGGAGATTTACTGATATACTGATGTCAATATAGGTTTTGACCATTTGAAGATGAATCTAATAACATTCATTTTTGCCCGCCATGACCTATGATGATTGTAATAATTCACAATTATGTACTAAATTACTGACTATCACCTGAACACGGAAGTTTGTTGTGCCAATGGTGAGGTCAGCGTAAGGATCCCTGGACAGTTGCCAAGGTAGTTGAGAAACTTGTCAGATCTGAATGTTAGCTTCTTAAGATCATTAACATCCTCTAACAAAGACTCAAGTCATAGTGAAAGGTAAATGTTTAAAGGTCTGGCTTAATCAAGAATAGATTGTACATGTATTTTATTTTTATTTAACCTTTATTTTGTCATGGAGTCATAGTACATAATTGTGAAGGATTACGATCATCAACGTCTTTTTTACAGATGTGCCCTGAATTACATAAATTACATAAATTATACACATCAAAAAATTAATGCAAAAGAAAAGTAGAAAAAGAAAAGCACGGTCATAAAAAAACAAACACATTTATCAGTAATAAGGTCCTCAATCAGCTTTCTGAATTGCCGTAGAGGCACCAGAACATCACATTAAAAAACATTTTGAAGATTGTTCCACAGATAATGTGCAAGAATACTAAAAGCTGATTTATCTAACTGACGTTAGTTTTTTTAGTAACCTTTATTTAACTAGGCAAGTCAGTTAAGAACAAATTCTTATTTACAATGATAGCCTACACTGGCCAAGTTGATAAAGCCTGGATTTTAACCAGGGTGTCTGTAGTGACGCCTCTAGCACTGAGTTGTATTCATTTACATTTTTTATTTAACCAGGTAAGTTGACTGAGACCATATTCTCATTTACAGCAACAACCTGGGGAACAGTTACAGGGGAGAGGATGAATGAGCCAATTGTAAATTGTGGATGATTAGGTGACCAATACGGTATGAGGGCCAGATTGGGAATTTAGCCAGGAAACCGAGGTTAACACCCCTACTCTAACAATAAGTGCCATGGGATCTTTAGTGACCACAGAGAGTCAGGACACCCATTTAACGTCCCAACCTGAAAGACGGCACCCTACACAGGGCAATGTCCCCAATCACTGCCCTGGGGCATTGGGATATTTTTTAGACGAGAGGAAAGGGTGCCTCCTACTGGCCCTCCAATACAACTTCCAGCAGCATCTGGTCTCCCATCCATGGACCAACCCTACTTAGCTTCAGAAGCAAGCCAGCAGTGGGATGCAATGTTGTATGATGCGGAGATGCAGTGCCTTAGACCGCTGCGGCACTAGGGAGCAGTGGAGCAGTGGGACTTTTTGTAAAAGGGCTTTATAAATGAAAACATAGCAATGTATCAACCTACGTGACATCAAAGAGGGCCAACCAACTTTCTGGTAGAGAATGCAGTGATGAGTACTAAAATTGTCGCCTGTAATAAACCACAGTGCGTTATGATAAACTGCATCTAACGGCTTTAATGAAGTGGCAGCTGCGTATAGAACGATGTCGCCAAAGTCTAGGACCGATAGGAACGTTGACTGAATAATCTGCTTTCTACTATTTAGCGAGAGACAGGACCTGTTTCTACAGAAGAAGACCATTTTTATTCTCAGCTTTTTAACTAACTCATCAATATGCTTTTTAAAAGACAGCTTTTCATCTCTCCAGATGCCCAGATATTTGTAAGCACGGACACGATCAATATGGACACCATCCAAAATGCTTAAATCATCAGACTTATTTGTATGGGCTCTAGAGAAGTACATATACTTAGTTTAACCAGCATTCAGTACAAATTTCAGGTCAATAAAGTTTTTCTGTAATACCATGAAGGCAGACTGTAGTTCAGATAGAGCCGGGTCAACTGTGGGGGCAATAGCATACAGTACACAACAGAAACATCAACATACAAGTGCAGGTACAAAAAAAATTGCGGACAAGAAGACAGCACAATGTTGCCTTTTATCCATTGAGTAAACCACATCATTTATAACTAGGGATGCAGCAGAGATAGTTCTATGACCGGGTCTAAAACCTGACATGTAACTTTCGAATACATTTCAAAGATAAGAAAGACCTTAGCTGAGAATGAATCAAAGATTCTAATATTTTAGCTAGGCAAGAAAGTTTATGAATAGGCCGATAATTACCTGTATGGGCTGCCTTCAAAACCTTGGGACAGTACCAGATATAATCGGCAGGTTAAAAATATGGGTTAGTGATTCAGCAATTGGGGGGCAGGAGCTGCTGCAAAAATGGATAAACATTTTACATCAGTCTTATTAAGCAAGGCATCTAGCACATCACAGATGATACATTTTTGAAATGAAAACAAAGATTCACTATACGTTGGCGGGTTAACCGTTGAGTCAGCTAGAGGCTGGCAGAGGGAAAAGCCGTCGATTGAGTGACCAGGGTCAACTATACCACTGTTTCTCTCAAATATAAACCCTGCCAAGATAAAATGATGATTAAAAGCTTCAATTATCCCATTCTTCTCAGTTATGATGCCAGAGTCAGACAGCTTGCTCATTAAATTACTAGGCTTCGCTAAATTAAAAGTAACTTAATTTGCTCAAATGTATGTGGGTTTATTTAGCGTGCAGACTTTTGAAACTAAATCTATTCAACCCCTCTGTGGGTAAAATACATGTACTAAAGAGTAAAACAGGAATGTGCCTGTAATTTCAGATTATGGGGAGTCAGAGACTAGAATCCTGAGTCATTGTCACATATTCATACCTTGGATGACAATTAGTCAATCTTTTATTACTCACTAATCAACTGACTAAGCAATCAATGCTAATCAGCCTCCTCATCATGTGCTGTGTGGTTGTAAAATGAACTGACAACTGGCTCAGTGCCGCTTCCAACCCCAGAGGCTCCACTCTCATTAAGTCTACCCCAGTAAATTACCTAAGTAACAAAAAAAGTGTGACCCCTTGTTGACTTGGTGTGAGTTTCTGTGTGGCAAAAACTCTGAGCATGTGTGGTGGGCTTGAATCCCTGTGTAAAAGCAGTGAGGTTCCCCCGACCCTGCACTCTGTAACCTGTCACTATAAAATTGATAAAAGAAGGACCTCTGCTGGAAACTCTGCTTTTACAGCCTACTCCGGTCCTGGACCAGCGGGAGCTAACAGGATTTACAAAAGTACAACTAAACACTGTGAAAAGAAATGTAAAACAGGTGACAGTGCTGCTTTTGGTTTTAGATGTATTCAATATATTATTTTTTAAATTATGGACTTTGTTTCTTACACAGTAGATTCAAATGTGCGCTTTCACACGCTTTGGAAGGCAAGTCTGTGTTTTTGTTCTGACTTCAGCTTGTCTTCTAGTAACAGCTAACTTAGATTTCAAAGCATCTGGTATAATGTAACTAAAACCACATTGCTACAACTAAACAAAACCTTTTGCATCTAAATCAGCACCCATTAACTGATATGAATGAGCCTCTGTTCTTTGATGAAGGTTACTTTGTTTACATTTTTCCATCTTTCTATTTCATTTTAGAAGCATGTTGTTTAGCTGATACAATTGTCCAGGGGATGAGACCATGGTCATACACAATGAAAAGACAGGTGCTCAAAGGTTTATTAAAGATGTTAAGCTGCTTAGAGTCAATATCCACTGGCCTGACATCATCAGGAAACTCTCATCATAGGCTAACTATATTGAGTTGTTTTTCTTTTGGTCTATCTTTGGTCTACCTGGGGCGGCAGGTAGCCTAGTGGTTAGAGCGCTGGGCCAGTAACCAAAAGGTTGCTAGATCGAATCCCCGAGCTGACAAGGTTAAAATATGTTGTTCTGCCCCTGAACAAGGCAGTTAACCCACTGTTCCTAGGCTGTCATTGTAAATAATAATTTGTTCTTAACTGACTTGCCAGGTTAAATAAATAAGGGTTGTTTTACATTTCTCAACTTGATTATCAGGCATGACTATAATCAGGGTTGTCTGAATGTGGGACTTAGCACTGATGCAGGTGGTCTTTGACCAATAAGTATATTTCAATCAACATGATGTCATATATCAAGAGGTTTTAAACCCTAGAACAAGGAAGGGCAACTTTGATGGGGGTGGGAGCCCCAGAAAATCTGAACTCATCATGAGGGACTGCAGTGGCACGAAGATCTGCGAACCCAAATCGATATCCACACAAGCAGTCAGAGCCGACTCTAGCAGCCCACTCTTGATAGAGGAGATCACATTTTAGAGTTAATTTACTGCAATTCTAGACATCTTACCATCGGGCATAGAGAACATGTTATAGGTTTATAACTAATTTCATGCAATTCTACACATTTTGTCATAGGGTGCAGAGAAATGTTTTCAGTTTTTAAGCTAATTTCCTGCAATTCGACACATTTGGCCCTGACTTATGCCATGTTAATATGATATCTGAGTGAGAGTGACTTACAAAATCAATGGGAGCCCCCCGGGTCCGTAATTGGACCATGATTAGCTGGCTAGATTAATTAACCAATCTAAAAACATTGGACTGTCATGGGCTAATTGAGTGACTGTCAGTGACTGACATAACAAGACAAAAAATGCTGATGCATAACCACATTTCGAAATTGTACCATGTGTATTCTCCTATTCCCATCCCTGCCCTAAAACAGAATAAACACATGCTACAGCCAATTAGATAGGTAGCATGCTACAGAGGAGTTACCAAAAACATTATTTCATACAGGAAGCTCATGCTGGTGATACTTGCTATACAGTGCAGTCACCCACACAGCCATGTGTGAGGTTTCTCCTCCACCATTCAAAATTACAAGTTAAATCCATTTAGTCCTTTAAGATTGGAGCCAGTGCATAATTAGCATTCCCTTGCTGTTTACAGTCAATTATTAAACACAGAGGTTTTGTCTGGGAGCTGGTGATTACACTGTCACTTGTCTTTTTATAAAGAAATCCCCTTTTTCAAAGGCCCATATCTAGGAGATTTCAGCTGAATGGAACCCAAGAGAGCTCCTGTGTACATCTCTTTATGGACACAGACAGAATGGCCAGAGAACCATAGAGTAAGATAAACACAGGTGTGCACCAGCCCTCTGCCACTACTTCCTGATGATAGACTAACTGCAAAGATGTGGATGGACTCTTGAGTTGTGGAGTTGAAATTCTTAATACGATTTGAATTAATCTTGAGCATGTGGTGGACTTATGGCAAAACTAACTCTGGCATTATCTTTCTCCATCCAAGACAATTTGGGGTTGAAAGGGGAAGTATTAAGTTCCTTAATAGTTAGTCCAAATGAAAATGGAACAATTGGGGTTGACATGGCTTGACATGTCAAATTTAATTGAATAGAATTTGAAGGGATATTATCACATTTTATCGCTACACCCTTACTTTAGTCTTTTAAGCTCTTAAAATATGTTTAAGACTCTCAAATGTACATGTAAATACCACCCTTTATGCCACTTGTTGCCCAGTGTTGGTTCTCTCACACTCCGGGCCTCCTGAATATACAGGCTTGTTTGCCAGTATTTACAACTGTATAAGTGCACAAAAGTTAAAGGGTCTTTGTGCGTATCTGCTGGTTAGTATAAAACAAGCAAACCACTTTCTTGCCACACACAAAATTAAACAGGCATGTAGCACTGTCTCTGCCAGCAACATGCAATTACTTGTAGTTTTCAAATGCTTATACTTCCTTTTTTACACATTCTCTCTTCCTCTTTGAGAATCCTGGTCGGTGGCATAACCACATGGTGCAGTGGAAGTGTCTTAAATGTGGCCAAAAGAACATAGTAAAGGACTATACATGACATTCAAATTCCATTGGGTTCATTCTGGTTACTATAAACGTACTATAAAGTGACTGACAAGGGGGTCAACTGGGTCAATTTAAGTGTTAAAGTGTTGTTTTGACCTCAGAGCAAAAGAAACATTGGGTTAAGAGCTTACTTTTTATGCTCAAGACAAATGTTGTTTATCTGTAGCTAGGTTTTCATCCAAATGGCGACAGATTTTTAATTTGTATTTGTCAAAAGGCAGTCAAGCATCGATCGTCATGTCACCAGAATAAGACCTTCGATATTTATTGGAAAGGAGCACCAAGATCACAGTGCACTTTCACCACCCTGTGAAGTTCATCGTAACTTCTTTTATCTGTAGTCTAATAAACTGCATGGTTTCCCGAGTTGTAGTGGGAGGACCACACACCATATCATCCTGTTACTCCAAGTTTACTTCGATAGGATGGTTATTATATCAATATTTGCGCATAAAGGCGTTTCCACCGCCATTTCTCGCATAATTAATTTTAACCAACACAAAAAGATCCCACCATGTCGAAAGAAACAAATTATCTGTAGGCATTTATACAATTGTACCATCACAGCTGTCGTGATTTTACTTTTTTAATATACTTGCATAGAGACTGCAGATGGAAACATGGGGAAATTAGAATTAATAATGTCATGCAGTGAACATACATGATGCTATTGGTTTATTCGGATACCCATTATGTTGCATAATATAATGTAATACAACATAGCATCATAATGCAATCTTTTTTGTTGTACCAGGATTCAGTTAGTGTTGGGAAAGACATGATCTCTCCAATCGTTGACGTAAGCCATACTACAGTATCAACTTCAGGCAGATGGAATACAACACATCAAAGGCATTGTTCAGAGCTCTGTGGGTCTCTGTGGGTTTATTCCATTAGCCCGTAAAATGTTAATATCAGCTGTTCTTCTCAGTCTACTAATAACATTGTGCAAAAAAAATCTGCTGTGGTTTGGCCCATGAGGGGACGTTTCAGATGACATGGCTGAAGAGAAAGGGCTGACTAGAATGAAATTAGTTTTGGACAAAAGGAAGAGAAAAAAATTGCCTGCGACCATCCTTCCTCATGGCTCCATTCTGGCTCCAAGTGGAGCACTAAAAACCTCAGTGTTCAGAGACAAAACAATAAGCAAGCCACTGAGAGGAAGTGGATCTGTGGCATAGAACCCCTCTCCCTTCCTGTCTGTCCTCTCTACTTTGACTTTAAGCTCGGATTCAATGTCATTCAGAGTGCCTCTGTCATCCAAAATAAATCCATCAAGGCAGTGAGATCACGCAGTGAGATCACGTTTAGCTGTCAAAGACTGGCAGATCTACAGTATCTCTTTCTTACATGAGGTAGAATACTGATTCTTATCTTGTTACCCACTCCAGCAGGAAAATGTAACTAATATTAAATAAAGTTACTTCCAAGTGTCCCACATCCCAGTTCCATCCACAGCTATCAACTCTATGTGACATTCTCCATCGCAGTGCTTTGATTTGGTTTAACACTTAGATGTGAATGGAGCCAATTAACAGAGCTAAAGTGGGGTAATTACATAAATTCCCAAATAGAACGTTCATGGTGTGGTCGTGGAACAAAACTGTGATTCCTTTAACTACCTTCCATTAAAGTTCCTGCTTCGTTGATAGATACAAGTTTAGCCACAATACCCTGAGCAGGGGACATGACTGCCAAAGCCATAAAACCTCTTAATGAGTTTTCAATAAATTCAACAACTTTATTTGACACAGTTAACCAATTACCTTGGGTGAATATGGAACATTGGTGAAACTAAAATGTAACAACATTTCTATTAAACGCAGATACTAATACAATCATTTATTTTGATTTTTACAACATCTCATTGTCCGAGCACGAAGGAAAATGTTTCCTTGTTCACATATCCTAGAATTCTGCTCAGGCTTCCTAAATCTCTTCATCTCCCTGCATGTGCCCCAAATAAGCTATGGACCTGCATCTATTCAATAAAAGCAAATGTAAGTGAAAAGACAATCTGTGTTTTATACCCCCGATAATTCAATTTCTTAATTATAAGTCACAATTTCTCCGGAGGGCACTGACAGACCAGAGAAAAGAGCATTGTCAAGGAATTCTATGTACTTCCACTGCGGCTACCCAATGATTACTGGGCATTTCTAATTTCTCTGGCAGTGTTGGTACAGCCCATCGGGAACATGGTGAATTGTAGCGATTGACTTACAAAGGATAACCTCTCCTATGGTACTGTGAGTGGTGGGGGGTGGATGTGTATGGAATGCTTAAGTGAATTCACAATGGGGTACTGGGAAAAGGGTACTGCAAAGCCAGACAAAGAGATGCCCTGCTTTTTCAAGTGCACCAGGGACTTGGGTGAACTCTGTATGAGAAGTCATTAGAACTTTAACTGTAGAAGATGCAGCCCGTACATATTCGCAAAATCTGAAGGGATTTGTAAATGTATAATGAATAGATTTGCTGATACACTCATTTCTCAAAACCACAGGTGTTGAAGAATGCAACCTATCTTCTTTAGCAAGTGTTTTCCCCTTTTGAGCAGTCCTTGCCTGCCCTTGACAACACACTCCTCCAGTGTGACTGTAGTGTCCTCTATCGTCCCAACATAAGGAGGGTGACTGAGGACACACAAGGTCTACACTACAGTATTAGTAGCAATGCAAAGTTGGACACATTTGTGTCTGATTCACTTAGACATGTGTATCTAAATGAAGTGATCAGGTCAAGCATGCATTGAATTCAACCACCTGGGAAATGCATGTGGGATGAGACTACTGACGTGAACAAAAGTATGTTCACGTCAGTAGGAAAACCCAAGGACAAATTTATGAAAAGCCCAGTGTTGGTGTATCTCTCCAAATACAAAGGGCCGAGTGTGAGTAATCTCCTTGGCAGCATGCAGGTTCACGCTCCGGACATACACATCTTTAAAAAGCCACTGCAACCTAGATAATCAAAGTCAAATAACAACCGTATTGGTTGGTTACAGCCTTTATTATTGCAAATTATTTGAATTTCCTATGGTATCTGTTGATGGAAAGTAAATTCACAGATATTTGAGTGAACGTGTTCATTATACTGCTCAGGTATAAGACTGCCTGTGCTGAGAGTGGATCTCATGTACATTAAAGATTAGTAGTTTACTGTTCCCATATACTGTACGTGTCCAGCAATGTAACGTCTAACTTGCAACATGTGACCGCCTAACACTCCCTATTCATATATAAACAAACAAGTACCCTCCCGAGTGGTGCAGCATTCTAAGGCACTGCATCTCAGTGCTAGAGGCGTCACTACAGACCCTGGTTCGATTCCAGGCTGTATCACAACTGGCCGTGATTGGGAGTTCTATAGGGTGGCGCACAATTGGCCCAGTATCGTCCGGTTTAGGGTTTGGCCGTCATTGTAAATAAGAATTTGTTCTAACTGTCTTGCCTAGTTAAATAAAAAATAATTGGGATTTGGAAGTTATATAAGAAGGACGGTAATATTCAGTATCAGTAATTTCCTCACATACTCCGCTTACAAATCAAGTTTAGAACATTTGTTGCCATGGAGCAATACTAAGGAAGACACTTTGTTGATGAATTTAAGCAGTCTTTCAGTGGGCTGTCCAATGTATGATATGTTAAGAATTCCAATTTGTTGTGGCTAACGTTAGCTATGTGGCTAAATGGCTAGGTGGATAATGCTACCATTAACTAGGTGGCTGATGTTAGCTAGGCTATGGGGTTAAGGTTAGGGTTAGGAGTCAGGTTAAAAGGTTAGTGTTAGGGTTAGGGGAAGGGTTAGCTAACATGCTAAATAGTTGCAAAGTAGCTAAAAAGTTGTAAGTAGTTGCAAAGTTGCCAGTTAGCTAAAATGGTCCGTGATGAGATTCGAACACACAACCTTTGTGTTGCTAGACATTTGCGTTATATGCCCGACCAATCACCCTACATTATTTTTATCTTTAAGTAACCTGTCTTATGTAACCACACCAAACGTAACATATCACACAAATTTGAGTGTCCCGGATTTACATTTACTACAGTTGAAGTCGGAAGTTTACATACACTTTGGTTGGAGTCATTAAAACTAGTTTTTCAACCACTCCACAAATTTCTTGTTAACAAACTATAGTTTTGGCAAGGACATCTACTGTGTGCATGACACAAGTCATTTTTCCAACAATTGTTTACAGACAGATTATTTCACTTATAATTCACTGTATCACAATTCCAGTGTGTCAGACGTTTACATACACGAAGTTGACTGTGCCTTTAAACAGCCTGGAAAATTCCAGAAAATGAGTTCATGGCTTTAGAAGCTTCTGATAGGCTAATTGACATCATTTGGGTCAATTGGAGGTGTACCTGTGGATGTATTTCAAGGCCTACCTTCAAACTCAGTGCCTGCCGGTGTAACTAAACACTAAATTGGTAAATTTTGTGGAAACTTTCCCATTTGTAACAAGCATGGTAAACAAGCATTTGTTTCTACACCTTTGGAATTACAGACTGCAATTACAACCAGTTACATGTTGTTATTACTGTGTAACTATGCGTAATTACAATTAACTACAATACCTGTTACAGTGTAATTACACATGTACTTACACTGTAATAACGACCACTTAAAATGAAATGTTACCATATATTCTCTCAAAGGGATCAGGAAGTCCTAGATGGATAGATTACATAGATAGTCTTTCTACCCCAAATATAGATTACTTAGAGAGTCTTTCTTCCCCAAATATAGATTACTTAGAGAGTCCTTCTGCTCCAAATATAGATTACTTAGAGAGTCCTTCTGCCCCAAATATAGATTACTTAGAGAGTCTTCTGCCCCAAATATAGATTACTTAGAGAGTCTTCTGCCCCAAATATAGATTACTTAGAGAGTATTTCTTCCCCAAATATTGATTACTTAGAGAGTCCTTCTGCCCCAAATATAGATTACTTTGAGAGTCTTCTGCCCCAAATATACATTACTTAGAGAGTCTTCTGCCCCAAATATAGATTACTTAGAGAGTCCTTCTGCCCCAAATATATATTACTTTGAGTCTTCTGAACCAAATATACATTACTTAGAGAGTCCTTCTGCCCCAAATATACATTACTTAGAGAGTCCTGCCCCAAATATAGATTACTTAGAGAGTCTTCTGCCCCAAATATAGATTACCTAGAGTCTTCTGCCCCAAATATAGATTACTTAGAGAGTCTTCTGCCCCAAATATAGATTACTTAGAGAGTCCTTCTGCCCCAAATATAGATTACTTTGAGAGTCTTCTGCCACAAATATACATTACTTAGAGAGTCCTGCCCCAAATATAGATTACTTAGAGAGTCCTGCCCCAAATATAGATTACTTTGAGAGTCTTCTGCCACAAATATACATTACTTAGAGAGTCCTGCCCCAAATATAGATTACTTAGAGAGTCCTGCCCCAAATATAGATTACTTAGAAGGTCTTCTGCCCCAAATATAGATTACTTAGAGAGTCCTTCTTCCCCAAATTCACATTGAAAATGTCTACAAATTTTACAGAACAATCAAACAAAGATAAACTTTGCATACTTTGTGGGGGAAAGGTCTGTTGTGATAGCGTTGACAGCACAATACATCACAGCTTGCCAAAAGTTAAGGGAGGAAACATAAAAAGCATGCATTATAACTATAGTATATAGACAACATGAATACCACAATAATTTAAATTTTTACTTCATTTTTTAAAATTGTATTTATTGTAACTTTTCATTTTGTGTCATGGATTAGATTCTGAACGTTGACCATTATTACATTTTTGTATTAGATATTTATTTGTTTTATTTGTTATAAATATATAATTATATATATAATATTTTCTTTTAAGTATTTTAGCTATTACTCTTTTGTTGTTTTCATTATTGTGTGTATCACTTTGCTTTGGTAACATTGACCTTGTTGTTCATGCCATTAAATCACATTGAATTTGAATTAGAGACAGAGAGAGAGAGAGAGAGAGAGAGAGAGAGAGAGAGAGAGACAGACAGACAGACAGACAGACAGACAGACAGACAGAGAGACAGAGACAGAGACAGAGACAGAGACAGAGACAAGAGAGAGAGAGAGAGAGAGAGAGAGAGAGAGAGAGAGAGAGAGAGAGAGAGAGAGAGAGAGAGAGAGAGAGAGAGAGAGAGAGAGAGAGGGAGGAACTGAGCAGCTGCCAGTGATGTGGTAGTACTGCTTCTGTTCTTCGCAACAGGACTACTGGAGCCAGTCCAAGAGTCTTATAGCCCTGCACAGACCTCAATAGCTGCCAGAAAAGCAAGCATCGCAAACTGAACTTGTGCACATCACCACAGGTATGTGGAAATGCTCTATGCTGGAAATACGCTTCAGTGCGTTGAAATCACTGTCAGACATGTGCTGTTTATCTCCAAGAGTGAGAGGGAAAGCCATTAATGTTTTGCTCAAACTCTTGGGATGATAGTGGCTTCAAGAAGCATTAGTGCCTCCAGTTTTTTTTGGAATACCCTCTAAAGTGCTGAATATGCAGAAGCCCAGCAGGCATCTGGCAGCTGGCACAGTCAAAGTATTTCCTCTGAATACATGTCTATGTACTGCTCGTTTGGATAAAAAGGAGATGCACAGTATTATCCCCTATCAACACAATGAGGAACACCTGGAAAAGCACAGCTTGCTGGAAATCTACCTCACCTGAATGTACATCTTATGTACAGAAAAACACTTCTGTCCACCTTTCTAAAACCACTCTTCAAGATATTCAACCATCAGAAAAAAAGGTGTGTCCTAATCGCCTTGACTGGGCCAAATGCCAAATCTCTGTTACCCTTCAGTGACCCGTCTCCTCTCCTTATGTTGTAGTTCACTCCTGGGTGAAAATGCCTAATGGGCTGAGCTCTGTGTCACCGTGGCCTAGTGACACAGCTATAAGTGTTTTCTGAGTAATAAAGTACAAGAAAATGTTAATACCGGTACACATAAACATGTGTGCCAGGTGGTTCTGAAAGTCTGGAGGCTTTGTTTATATATATATATATTTACTTTTATTGCTCTTGGCATGCAAGAATACAAGTGTCACACTGGGACAGAGCAGCTGACATGCAGGCCGAATTGCTTGATTTAATTATCGAAAAGTAAATGGTGAGAAAGTGCAACAAGTTGAAGATTGAGCAGGATTTTCAGACATAGGATTTGGAGCTAACCCCAAGGATGTGGAGGTGCTACTTATGTAATGAACTATACAGTAGATGTCTAGTTAGAACAAAGCCATCTGTGCCCATCCCGTTTTTATTCCTGCTCTAATGCTAATGATTTTATTGAGGAATTAGTTGTTTTCTACAAAGGCTTGATATCGTTATTAAAAAGTGATGTCACAGGTATGGTATCATTGTACATAAAATGATGTCACCTCGCACAGATGGTGGGAGAGTAGAAAACCTGAATTAACAGGCTATAACCTGAATACAAAACAGATGCAAACCTGGATTTGTGTCTGTCTTTATTCCTGCAGCAAATAAATTGTGAGAAAGAATAATGTTTGACATAATAAAATAAAAAATTTCATATTTTGTCCTTTATCAAAACCACAATAATTTGAAGGGATTTGTGAGTCATACAATGTGTGAGACCATCTGTAAACAATTGTGTCCTCAGTGTGCTCAACATGAGTGGCTCACAGAGAGCCAGGTACATGCCAGTTATGATGCCAACAAAGAGAGGGCAGAGCCTGAGATGTATAAATGAATATACAGGTAGAACTTACCTGTGAATCAGTGTGAGTTGCAGCAGTAGTAGTCTATGCATTGTAGCACCATTGGTTTGGCTCTGAATTACACAACAGGGTGTTGTCCAAGGTCACACCGTGGTTCTTTGCTGTCTGGGACCCAATGGAGTAGTCAATGTTGATGGATAGGTCTTGGAGCGGACAGGCCTTCCAAGGAAGGAATAACGGCCCTGTCTTGTAGAGACACATACAAACAAATGTCAATCCATTTTATATATCTATAAAGCCCTTTCTTCGACATCAGTAGTTGTGAAATACATAAATACTACTACATACACAATCACATTTGACAGTCATAGGCCTAATAGCTACTTGTGTGTTCACAGACATATTCAACCTCTCCTTGTCCCTGTCTGTGATCCCCACATGCTTCAAGATGTCCACCATGTACACAAGCAAACTTGCCTAAATTACTACCACCCTGTAGCACTCACTTCTGTTGTCATAAAGTGCTCTGAGAGGCTGGTCAAGGACCACATCAGCTTACCTGACACCCTGGACCCACTCCAATTTGCATACCGGCCTAACAGATCCATGAATGACGCAATCGCCATTGCTCTACACTCTTCCCTATTTTTTTATTTTTAGTTTCCCCTTTATTTAACCAGCTAGGCCAGTTGAGAACAAGTTCTCATTTACAACTGCGACCTGGCCAAGATAGAGCACAGCAGTTCGACACATACAACAACACAGACTTACACATGGAATAAACAAACATACAGTCAATCATACAGTAGAAAACGAGAAAAAAAAGTCTATATACAGTGAGTGCAAATGAGTTAAGATAAGGGAGGTAGGGCAATAAATAGGCCATGGTGGCGAGGTAATTACAATATAGCAATTAAACACTGGGATGGTAGATGTGCAGAAGATGAATATGCAAGTAGAGATACTGGGGTGCAAAAGAGCAAGATAAATACATAAATACAGTATGGTATACACACTGCCCTATCCCACCTAGACAGAAGGAACACCTATGTGAGAATGCTGTTCATCGACTACAGCTCAGCGTTCAACACCATGATCCCCTCTAAGTTCGACACTAAGCTCAAGGCCTTGGGTATGAACGCCTCCCTCTGCAACTGGATCCTGGACTTACATTTATATTTGACATTTTAGTCATTTAGCAGAAGCTCTTATTCAGAGCGACTTACAGTAGAGGGAGAATATATTTTTATACTTCATGACAGGCAGACCCCAGGTGCTGAGAGTAGGCAACAACACCTCCGCCACGCTGATCTTCAACCCGGGAGCAAGGGTCTTTAAATTAAAGATACAGGCATCCTCTCGTTTTAACAATACATTGTCAAGGTCACCCTTGGTTACTACATGATTCCATTTGTGTTATTTAATAGTTTTGATGTCTACACTATTATCCTACAATGTAGAAAATAGTAAAAATAAAGAAAAACCTTGGAATAAGTAGGTGTGTCCAAACTTTTGACTGGTACTGTATATAAAAAAACTTGTAGGACGTAACATATCATATGAAATGGATAACGTAGTACACAAATGGATGACATAGTACACAAAAAGCGGGGGGCACGTTTTGGCATGTGAGCACCACTTTCAAAACTACTGGATGAAATTATACAAAAGTTCCGGAGCATCACCTTAGCCCAGGTTGGTTAAAAAATGGTTGGGAGGCCACAACAGGCCGTTTGTTCCTTCATCCACAAGTAAAAAGACAAGCAAAACCTAGAATTTCTGTATGATGAAAGGTGTTAGCTAGCTAACTAAACAAAAACGTACGTCAAATGAGCAAATGGGACTAGTAAAGGCTGAAGAAAGTTTAGCTGTTCATCTTATTAGCTAATTTGCACTAGTTTTACTAGTGTCTGGTAACACTTTACTTCACACCCAGTGTCCTAACACTTTATGACATGGTCATAACCATGTCATAATATGTCATAACAGCTGACATAATGTGACATAACATGTCATAATATGGTCATAACACTGTAATGACACATTTATTTACACATGTTGTGACATATATTGTATTATTTTATGGCTGGTTACATAAGAGTGTCAAAACCCACAAAACTTACCATTCCATTACACTACAGCCTACATGTCAACAGCATGTTTATGTTATATAACATTTTCAAGAATTGACCATATTAAATTATCATTGTAATTGCGCATAAATCGCTCTGTTGATGATGACAGGGATGAATGTAGGAGCAGATTTCAGGAGCAGGACAAGACCCTCAGTTTTTGATTGATGACTGACATAAGGGCATGTACGTGACAGGCCTATCTGGCTTATATGATTATGATGGTCATAATGCTTCTTGACAGTGTCATAAAGTGCATTTTCTTAGTCCAAGTAAAGTGACACAGGATGGTCATAATGCTTCATGACAATGTCATAAAGTGTATGTTCTTCACGTTATTTAAAATATTAACTGTAAAGAGAATTAATTACTACAACAACAACAAAGGACTTAAGAAACAAATTCTCAAAAGAAAGGAAACTTCTTGGCAGGGAAAAAACACATTTGAATAAATGTGGGTTTTGACAATCTTATCTAGGTGTCATAACCAGCCATAAAATAACACAACATATGTCACAACAGGTGTAAATATATGGGTCATGGCAGTGTTATGGCCATATTATGACAAGTTATGACAAGTTGTGTCAGCTGTTATGGTATTTTATGACATGGTTATGACCATATACAGTAATAATGTGTTATGACGTCTGTGGTCAATTAAAGTGTTACCAGGAAAGTAAACAGACAACAAAAGTCTATAAGGACATCAACATATAAAACTGACCCTTACCTTAAACCTAAACTTAAGCTAATTTTAACACATTTTGAAATTAAATATTGGTTTCATATCACTGAGGTTTTCAAACAGCCTTTTCCGAAATTTAAAGGGGATGTTTTCTTCCCCTTCAAAATAGTCCCATGATTGTTGAGGTTTTCGAATGAAACCAATCAATCAAATGTTAAGAGTCTAGTGATCTAGTGTATGTCATTGGCGTCAGCTGGTGGAGGATGGAGGCAAGATACGAAATAAGACCATTTGGACAAAGCAAAAGATGATAGATTTCCGCAGGTGGCCTAGTAGTTAGAGTGTTGGGACAGTAACCAAAAGGTTGCTAGTTTGAATCCCAGAACGGATAAGGTAAAAATCTGTCGTTCTGCCCCTGAACAAGGCAGTTAACCCATGTCCCTAGGCCGTCATTGTAAACAAGAGTTTGTTCTTAACTGACTTGCCTAGTTAAATAAAAATAAAGTATAAAGACATCCATGTATGCCCAATGTCATCATTGTTCCCTAAAGAAAATTAGGGAGATCTACACAAGCTGATGGGTAAGTAATGGCCAGGTTTCTGAATTCTGTCAACAATTTTACTAGGCCTATACAGTATGTCATCAATCTGAGGCCAAGTTAATTAAAACAAATTCACTAAATTAAGTGCCTAGGATGTTCTACATCCCAGCCCCTATTGACCTAAATGTCCCCTCCATGCTGTAACCCATTTCTTCTTGACCCAGGACTTAACACTAATGTGAAATGTGCAGACATGTCTTTTATGGGTTCTGGCTTGTAAGTAGTCATATAATTTCCAAGTCTCACTCAGCTCAAAGAAAATAAATGGACATAATACACTTTTTACAAACAACTTCCTCAAAGTAAAGAAAAACGTTTTAATGTTTGTCTCTAACATCCAACTGAGAAGGTGTGTTTTATTTTTGCTATTTAATACATAGCTCTTAAAAATAACTATTTCTTTGGTGAGTTCATTCAGTTTGTGTGGTGGAATATGGAAATGCAGCACTAATTAATATACAGAGGCATTCCCACTCCGTAACCCTGAATCAAAGATGTAAACCACTCTTTTGGCAGTTTGAAGGAAGTCTAATACCTGCATGGCAAACTCCAAACGTATTTATTCATGAAGTAAAAAATAAATCTGCTGAGATCAGCACTAATATATTTTTCTTTGGTTCTTTTCTGTTAAGACTTAATCGAATAATGAGAGCAACAACTATAAAACGCGGGCCCAAGTTCTACATCCAATGGAAAATGTAAATTCATTCCAAAGTTTTCATTCCAACTCTGCTGCAAAAAAAAAGGGAGAGTGAGTATGCAGCTTCACAACCACTACGTGAACACCCTGGGCCTGATCCAAAGAATGGGCATGATTAAGGAATGCTTTGGTTAAACTTTAACCGTAACAGTTCTTTTGTCCTCCACAAGGTTACAGATGAAGAGTTTACTTCCAAAACGCCACATCCACAAATTGTTCACGTGTTTACTGTTCTCCGACTTTTTATTCATAGATTTTAGATGTGTATGAAAATGTTTTCGTTTTTCTTACAAAATGCAATATATTCATTGTTTAGTTGGAATGGAATGTTCGTATTCCTGTATATTTGACTGTGATATGTGGTTGTCTCACCTAGCCATCTTCTTAAGTTAAATGCACTTACCCTAAATCGCTCTCGATAAGAGGATTTGATAAATGACTAAAATGTCAAATGTAAATTTCATATTAATTTATTGATTTTTATTTGTATTAATTAAATGTCGATGTCACCAATGTAGCACTTGTCTTTATTAAATGTCTTTATTAAAGATGTAGTTATTTGTTACTTTTGACTGTGTAAAACCTAGCAGTACTACTTATTTCTCTGAGAATGAGGTGGATATATAGCATTTTGCAAAAAAATATATTATTTATTTATTAATTATTTGTCTTTCTGAAATGAAACCATCAAGTTATAGATTTTAAACAAATACATTTCTGTCATTGAACAACCCCATGCCATGATTAGATCTTGGGGAGAAAAAAACTCACCAATCTCTTTCAATAAAAGCTAATATACCAACATTTCTGAAAATGGATATATAGCGTTTTGGAATGAAACTCTTCATATTAACAGGCCTGAATAAAGTCGCTGTAAAAAAATATTGATATAGACCAAGTCATATACAGTAGCCAACTCCTTTTGGAACACTGTAAGCAGCCCTACATGGATCAGTTCACAGCAAATTCTATATTTTCCTGTGGCATTAACACCTTACAAATCAGATAGGAATGATCAGATAAGAAGGGTGTCACTTCTGATTGGCCAGTATGTCAAAGACTTTCATGACATTCACCAAACACAAAGTCAAACCAAATTAATCTTCTGAATTAGCCCTTTAACAATGCTGCCACCAAGTGAGACATACTGTAAGTCCCCTTCAGATTTAGCAATACATACAGTATTTGCTGTTGCTACACCTACTCTCCAGCATTTGGACGTTTTTTCAACTGTGGCATGGCTATTGTCAAATATAATAAGAAGCAACTTACATTACAGCAGCACCATACTGTTTAAATATATTAATGTTCAAGGCTCAAGCAGTATTTTACTTCTATCCAGGACAATTGTAAATATGGCACTGAGCTTACTTCCCTGTACTATACAATGAAAGGCAGAATGTCACCTGTCTTACTTTAATGTGCTGTGATTTTTGCCTTTCCTATAATCTCGCTGTCTCAGAATCAAAGAATGTCCTAATTAGTGCCATTTAAAAGGACTTCATGACGTCTTTTGATGTAATATTACTGTCTTTCCCAATTAGCTGTGCACTTGTCAACCTAATGTTGTTATGATGTCTGAGTAGAAGAGGCATACACTGTTGGCAACATAGATCTTTCTGCAAAACATGCCCCTCTCTGTGTAGTATGTTAGCCTACTTAGTGTATGTTGTTAAGCCACAATACAGTATAATATCATTCAATGTTCTTCTTGTGCAGCGTTTGGTGATTCTTAAACATTTGCATGAATCCCTCTGAAGAATGCAAAAAAATACCAATTGAATGAAAAGATACCTAGATCACAATAGTGTACTTTTTATGTCAAACGAGAAATTCCCTCTATTGGGAATAAATTACATCCTTACTTATCTGTTACACAAAGCAGGGAGTTTTGGCCAACCAACACATTGTTTCTGCTGTACTCTAGCTGCACTCTAGCAGGTAGGTAGTCAACAGTGGTCCTCTCAACCTGTGGAGGGAAACTGTTTTACTTAACCCCTAAATTATCCTTTGTGGCTTTTTCCACTGAGATGGCTATAAGAGCAAATCGTTTTTTTCTTTCCATTTTTTTCCGATCATTTTATCCTGAACATTGCAAATATTACAGATATTACAGAAATGTAATGAATGGTTCAGATCAATTGAACATGTAATCTTCATTTCACCTCAGTACTTTGAAAATTGATATACTTGTATTTATGTTAGACCCTTATGCAGTAAATAGTTGAATGAACGCAAACTGCAATATGAAAACTAACACGTAGGAGCAGAAATTTGAGAAATATCTGAAGTAGAAAACTACCCTAAAAATGTTACATGCTACCGGTAGGGAGTAAATTTGAGGGTTGACAAGGTTATCCTAAGGACTACGGTGCCATTATTCACTTTAGGCTGGAATTTACATAATCTAAGGCTGACACCTAGCGGCAATACATAGAGTCACTCATCAATCGAACGTAAACAAATCTAGGTAAGTAGGGTTACCTTGTTATGAGCATCCTCCCATGCCAGCTGACTCGAGAGCTATCAATATATGTGTGAAAACATTTCCAGTTACCTTAAAGCATTTCACCAAAAAAATTGCTAACACATTTCAGCAATACATTTCTAATTGAGCCATGCTTCTACGTTACATGTGATGAACGTTACGTAAGTCAACATTCAACCAATCAGCTTCTGCTCTTCAAACAGGAAGTTGTATGCATGTTTACGACGTTATTTCTTCTCAGCGACTGGCTTTTTTTCATCCCAAAAAGGCATCTTTCCACCTTCAGTTTGCAAAATGAAACAAAACTCAAATGTTCCAGCTTTCCTCACCAAGCTTTGGACTCTTGTGGAGGATTCTGATACAAATGAATTTATTTGTTGGAGTCAGGTAAATTTAATTGCCCCGCTGAGCGTACCAGAGCTAGCTAGCGAGTAGCGCTGCAGGGTGTGAAACGAACGAGTTAGCGATTTATAATCTGTTGCCTCATAGACCGAGTTATAGTATTTATTCCTAGTCTTAGATGCAGGTGTCAACAGTAGGCTTCAAGAAGCATCATTTTGTTTTGCTACAGATGTCAAAGACTAATTTGCTATTGTTGTCCGTGCTTGCTAAAGCTTGCATAGTAGCCTCTCCGCTACAACCCTCCCCCCAGAAGCTAACGTTAAAGCTAGCTAGTGTTATTTGAATGATCTGTTTGAATGTTGGCTAGTGTCCTTATAAGAGCACATCAATAAGCATTCCGTCAGAAAAGAAAGCAAGAAAGTCCATGCACTGTTTAGTTCCTGAAATGTAACACAAATACATTTCCTTTAGTGGAAGTAGTTGACATTGCAGTCTCCTAACAATAATAATGTTTTGTTTTCTAGGAGGGTAACAGTTTCCTCGTCATGAACGAACAGCGATTTGCCAAGGAGATCCTTCCCAAGTTCTTCAAACACAACAACATGGCCAGCTTTGTCAGACAGCTGAATATGTGTAAGTCAGCTATTCTATAAACATAGCTGCTCAGCTGTTCTAGTGGAATGCCCCCTGTGCAGCTGTCTAATGGGTGGTCTCTCTGCAGATGGATTTCGCAAAGTGATGCACATTGACACAGGCATAGTGAAGCAAGAGCGTGATGGACCAGTTGAATTCCAGCATCCTTACTTTAAACATGGGCAGGATGACTTGCTGGAAAACATAAAAAGAAAGGTGAGACCATCATGGGGAAACAAACATATAATGGTAAACACATAAATTACCTATATCTGTAAGTGGTCAAACTCAATAAGGTAGACGTTGTGTAATGGGCATCTTTTTTTTCAGGTTTCCAATGCAAGGCCAGAGGATACTAAGATTAAACAAGAAGATCTGTCCAATATTTTGGCCAGTGTTCAGAATGTTCATGGAAAACAAGAAAGCATTGATTCCCGACTCAACACATTGAAAAGGTATGCAAACTACCATGCCCTGGCAATTAAATGGGGGTATAAAAGTAGTAGTGGTGTGTTGGTTTGGAGATGGTATTATGATGCTTGAATTTCTGTTTACAGAGATAATGAAGGTCTATGGAGGGAAATATCAGACCTGAGACAGAAGCACTCCCAACAGCAGCAAATTATTAAGAAGGTTCAGTAAAACATTCTTCACCCCAAAGTACTTCACGTATTCAGTGGAAATTGAATTGGAAACAATTTTCTCACAATAAAACAGCTTAACCATTGAATGCATAGCTGGCCTTTAAGGCTATAAAAGTTGAATCTAACTTTGCTTGTTGTGGTCTTTACTCATGGCAGTTGATACAATTCATTGTCACATTCGTACAGAAGAACCGGATTATGGGTTTAAAGCGCAAACGGTAAGCCTTCATAGTATAACAATTCTTCCACCGAATGACATCATCGATTACGAAACATTATTAATACATTTTACTTCTCAATCTCCATGTTTCAGACCTATTCTACTGAACAACAATGGAAAGAAGCCTAAATACATCCATGAAATCTACGATGAACCTCCTCTGGAGCACAACAAAGTATGTGTAGGGGTCTGAAGGGATTTACCTCCTTATGTAAGGTGTACATGGGATGTCCATCCATTCAGACATCACACTAATGATACTAGCAAATACACCAAATATATATATTTTTCTTGACAAGATTAAGGCAGGATCATTGCCCAGGAAAATGTCTTAAATTGTGAGTCAATGAAACTTGACATTGTCAGGGGGGGAATTTTATACGTTTATGATGTTATTTCAATGAAAACCATTCTAAAGATGTATATTCTGAGCCCTCTCCCAGCCCTCTGTCAGTGGTTTGAAGAACGCTGATCTTACTGATGATGTTGTCATCTGTGACGTAACTGACGACGATACAGAGATCACAGAGGGCCCCTCAATAATGGATCAATCGTAAGTCAACATCTACATTTTTTGTTTCATGTATATTTCTGTCTGTGCCATCATCTATCCTCATGCCTGTTCTCCTCTTCTTCATTCTTAGGGATGTAGAAATTGTTGAGGTCCTCGACAGCAATATTGTGTCACAAACAGACGGCGCCGACAATACAGGCCAGACCAACTCTTTGGTATTCGAACCAGAAGAGACCACCATAAGCACATATGATAGCCTTCCAACCAGCAGCGTCTTGCAACTCAACAAACCATCAGGCTTGAGCCTGGAGGATCCCATGAAGATGATGGATTCAATCCTCAATGAGAGTGGAGCTATTTCTCAGAATATCAACCTCCTCGGCAAGTAAGTGGACTTGACTTGCTTTACCTTCGTGGTCTGTAGTTCCTGAAGAACTTGGAAAAGGCTCTCACAATATGCCCCATATGACTGGGTAGAATTTTTGCATTACTAAGGATATATAGGCCTATGGAATTTGTTTCAGCTTACAGTTAATAAGAAGCATCCATATGTTTTTAACAGGGTTGAGCTGATGGACTATTTGGACAGCATTGACTGCAGTTTGGAAGACTTTCAGGCTATGTTGTACGGGAAGCAGTTCAGCATTGATCCAGATATTTTAGAGGTATGCTTTTCATTTTTAAATGTACCCGGGAAGTTGATAGGCCACAGAGGTTTATGTTAATGACATTTCATACAAAATGTTGTTTTTACTCAGTTCTGTTTCCTCTTCAGTTTTTCAGTTCAGATTGCCCTGTGAACTTGCATGATTTCAGCATCTGCACAGCTTAAGTGAGTCCTGTCAAACAGGCAATACACAAGTCTATAGTGAGGCTACTATCTGTTTACCTGCTTCCTCTCTCTTTACTCATCGTCAAGCCTTCGTCTGAATTGTTATCTTATTTGTGTTACTGAATTCATTTCACTCAAATTGTGTCATCTTTAGGAGAGTGGTGGTTCCAAAGGAAATGCAGGGCTGCTATCCAGAGGCAAGTCTGGCGTCTCTGCAGACAAGCAGCTGATCCAGTACACATCCTGTCCTCTGCTGGCCTTCCTGGATGGCTGCACCCCTTTGGCCCCAGAGCCAGATAGCAGCATAGCCACAGAACTGGGAGACAGCCTTCTGCAGCCCAGCACTGAGGTACCCACAGACCTCCTGGAGCCAGATGAGGAGCCTCCACGGAGCTCCCTGATCCGCCTGGAGCCCCTGACTGAGGCAGAGGCCACGCTTTTCTACCTGTGTGAACTCAACCCAGAAGGGAGCGCCACTGACTCTACACAGCTGGAGATTTAACCAAGGAGCAGAAAAAAAACTCACATTTACTGTATTTATTTCCTTGTATCTTTTGGTACATTTAGGTCCACAGGTCAAAAGACATTCCATAATGTAGCTGTTGGTATGGTTTCTCCACTACATTTCCACTAGCAGTTGAAGGTAAACCTTGATTTAAAAAAAAAAGAAAAAAAGGCTGCAATTTTGTTTCACTGCATTATTGATAGGTCAATGATCACATCAATCTTTAAATGAAAAAAACAAGTGCCTGCATATTTCCTTGTCTTAGAACCACAGTGCTCAGCATTTCAAATACTGCAGTCTGGTGTGTATCATAAGGTGTTGTGTTATAAGACTTCTGTGATTTTGCCTATCCTGTGAGATTCACTGTTAAGCTTCACAATGACATTAAAATAAAGTGTATTTTCATTCTGAATGCAGTATAATGAAGTGGCAAAATTCAAGAAAAAATATGGTTTGCCTTGGGTTACAATGCACTTTAATACACGAAAGGCAAAAACTATTCTAGAGAAATGGGAGTTGACATTCTGACATGCATCTTGTCTGCTAGAAACACTTAATACACCTTAAAGCATCTACAAAATAACTTATCCACTGTTTGAACATCAGTATTTTACCTTTAAAAGATAACTAGTGCAAATCATAACACAAGGTACATAAAACTGAAGGTCTTATTTGACCTATTACAAGATGTGCAAGTTGCCCAAATGGTAAAGCTGCAGGTTAGCAATCGGGGAGGATATTCTGAAAAGGAAACCACAGCAACATTCAGATTTATGATGGTAGATTAGCCTATAATATCATGCAAATGGTAAATCATGCTCACTGATGGAAATGAACTTAGGTTAAATGTTAGCTAATATCTGGAACCCTGCACTTCCTCTACATATGCCTAACTTAAAGTGAAGGACAGTGTAGCATAAACAAAGCAGTTTTACCCATTTTGTAACAAATTAACAGTTCTTTCTGAATGTCTTATTCAGAACCGATTACAGTTGAGGAAGAGTCCTTCTTTAACTGTCCACTGACCATCTCCCCAAGCCACAGCGACCTTTACAACCCTAACTCTGCAAAAGTAATCCTCACTCTTTAAATTGTGCAATAGGATAAAACACAGTGGATAACACATATGTACTCAATACTTGCATGCATGTAGTTTGTTAAAAACAAAAAGGATGGATGGGTTATCCACGGGGAATGCACATACAGAGCTTGTTCACCTTATACAATTTGAATAGTCATGATCATGAGCAAATTATTGCGCCCCAACCCCTAATTCTTTAGCTCATCAGTCGAAGTCTCGATTAACCAGGACCAGTGGGGCAGCCAGGGTCCACACATACAGGGCAATGCAGATCCAGCTGGAGGAGATCTTCACCCACACAGAGGGCCACTTGCTGGTCATTGTCTCATAGCTGGAGTCGGGACTGGGGAAATCAAAAACAAGAGACCTTTTAAAATAAGTGACCTGTGTATATGTGCACAATATTCAATACTTAAGCAGCAGACTCATTATTGCCTAATTATCATGTTTCAGACCAGATCAAGCAGGGAGAGTGAGAGATACACACCTGTACCAGTTGGTGAGGGTCATCATGATGTAAAGGGAGGCCAGGAAGAGCATGAAGTGGAAGAAGGAGTAGCTGTAGGTGACTCCGTCTTTCTCATTGTCCACGGCCCGGTTCTCGCCATCTTCCACATCAAAGTTCTCAGGGTGGGGGCCATCCTCGATCAGCGCAGACTCGTCACTGGTCAGAGTCAGTTTGTTCACTTGGGTGTTGGAGGAGTTGCGGATGCTACAGGAGTGAATGGATAACTTGTTATTGTTAGGGTCAATGGTAACTACACGAAGCTGGTAAAAAAAACATTTTAATTTTACCTTTAACTAGGCAAGAACAAATTCTTATTTTCAATGACTGCCTAGGAAGTGGGTTAACTGCCTTGTTCAGGGGCAGAACGACAGATTTTTACCTTGTCAGCTCAGGGATTCGATTTTTCAACCTTTCGGTTACTAGTCCAACGCTCGAACACTAGGCTACCTGATGATAAAATAACATTAGCAGTTCCTTCTTATAGGACACTGCAGACAATTGAAGAAGTTTGACCTGTTTTCTACCTTGAGTATAGAACACACATCAGGAACAGGACCAGCCCCACAATGCCCTGGGCATCCCACCACTGAACAACAGGATGGTCCTTGCCAGCTGGGGTGGTGTTGTTGAGGCCAATGATACCCAGCAAGCTTGGGTTACATTTCCTGTCTGTGGATGGCAAAGACCAACACATTCACTCAAGTTGTCTTGATGAAGAGTTAGCCACTGATTGGTGTATTGAAAAGGGAGACATTGGATCATTAAAATCCTCACCTGGCTCATTAGTCATGGCAGACCAGGTGAGATACATGGTGTACAGAGTCACAATGGAAGACTGCAGCAACCCGGACCTTGGCTGGGACTCCTGTTGAGAAAAGGGGTGAGATAACACAGACATGCAAATGTTTTACAACATATTATAATGACATGTTTATTATATAACATGGTCCAGAGATGAAGGTTTTAGGGATACAACATGGAGTGTAGGTTACATGCTGGTCCAATGCACTTCCTTACCTGAATCTGTGGCAGGATGGACATGACTGAGGCTCCCACACACAGCAGCATGTTGACAGTGATGAAGGCCTTGTTCTCAGTGCAGCCGTCAGTGTGGGTGTAGTAGACGTAGAACATGACCAGAGACACAAGGGACAGGATGTAGTTGATGGTTGTAGCAGACAGCAGAGCTGCAGGGGAGGAATGACACTTGCTGGTTATTTCTGGACAAGGGGACAGAGGTTAGAGGAGAGTAGACGCTGAAGACTGCTTTAACTCAACCCGTCACCATTTCCACAAGGTATTCTCAAAGAGAAGCTCACGTCAATTCCCATACCTGCATACCAGCAGCGAGAATTGCCCTCCTCCATTTTCTCCACCCAGGACTCATTCCAAGAGTGGGCAAAGTCAATCAGCAGGACCAGCTGGATCAGGATAAAGCAAAAAGCTCCAGCCATTCCTATGTAGAACCAAACTATGGGAGAGAAGGGAACTACTTTCAAAGAGCTGCAGGATATGCTAATATTTCCATGAGACAGAAAAATATATTTGAATGACAAGGGGCGTTACCAGTTGTGAAGGCACCCTCTGGAATGAAGAATGCACCGATGGTAATGGCAGTCGCAGCAGCAAACTTGAAGAACCAAAAGCTAAAAAAAAAGCACAAGTATTTTAACTGTCTGACCTTTTGTTTTAACTTCCTTATAAACAGATACCCTTATTTATGAATCTTCCTGCCCTGCAGTATATAAGCTTACTGATATCGTCATTACCTATTATAAATAATAATAATAAGACTTGCTGTGCCATTTTTACCCATTGTGTACTGCAGCTCTAGGATCCTGGCTACTCTTGACCTTGACCATTAGGAGGGAGAAGAGCAGGAAGAACATGGCCATGCCGAAGCAGACGCGGTACACAGCCTTGTAGCCGACCAAAACATCACAGTTCACATGACCCTCCACACCTGGGATTGATGTGCCCATTCCCCCATCACAGAATCCTGGAATCTGCAGGTAATTAGTCAGGCGAATAGAAAAATGTATAGAATTAGAGCTCACTGAGTGAACAAAACATTATGAACACCTGCTCTTTCCATGACACACTGACCAGGTGACTCTAGGTTAAAGCTATGATCCCTTATTGAGGTCACTTGTTAAATCCACTTTAAAATCAGTGTACATGAAGGGGAGGAGACAGATCAAAGAAGGATTTTTAAGCCTCGAGACAAGATTTACGTGCCTTTGAATGGGGTATCGTAGTAGGTGCCAGGAGCATCGGTTTGAGCATACATGTTGTATATCAAACACACAACATAGTTTGGTACCTTCTTGAGTTGCTCTTCCATCCCTGGCATTAGCATGATGCATGCGATGCCCACACCCAGAAGGAGGAAGAAGGCATAGATAAGTCGGGTGACTGTAGAGTTATTCCCACTGGGGCAGCATCTGCACAGCAGGCAGGGGGCAGTGCCACACAGGCAGGGGATCTACAGGGAAGACAACATTAATCAATTTGCTAATAAAACAAGCTAATAATACAAGCATTGAACTGATGGTGACAGAATTATACATCTGCCTAGCTACCACTGAATGGTTTAACATATAGAATAATTGTACCAAGTCAATAGGGTATTCATTCATTGATCAAAGTTAATCAATCGACCTAGGTTGACATAACACCAACACTGTTGTTTTGACAAGTTGCTAACTATTAGGGAAATCAAATCCCTGCCAAGAATAGAGATCTGGCCATGGCTGGTGTCAAACCTAATCAAGTGGATACCAATGTGGAAGAGAAAGACCAAACAGCTAACGTTACACTTTCAGCTTAAATGGTTTCAGGAATAGAATTAGTATAACCAAATAGGAAAAAATACCAGACCTATGCCTGTTGTTGTCTCTACCTGAACTTAGTGTATTTTCAGGACCCACATTTCGCAATTCACTACTAGGCTAACGTTAAGTGGAGACGCTGTAGCTGTTATCTGACATTTGACTCTGCTTTGACAGCGACGGTGTTGCAATATTTCCAAGTACCGGTAGCTAACGTTAGCTTAGCTATCAATGACAAAGTGGCTAACTATCTAGTTAGCTTTCACGTAAGGCTACATTGCTGTGTAGTATCGAAAATGTAAAACGTAGATGGTAGAGAGCAATCGTTAATTTGAATAAAACATGGTCGAACTGTCAAACCCGACATAGGTATGACGGTTGTTTACCAAATAATATAATAATTTTTCAATAATTTGTTAATTAATTTGTGTTTTGGAAATATTATCCAAGGCCAATTTATTGAATTAAAAAGGCAATGCGCCAGTCCCGACAGCTGAAGAGCGAGGAACCACCCTGGCTTGCCTTTGTTGTTGCGCATTTGCTACAGTAGGTTAGCAGCTGAGCTAGCGAAGCTATCTCGGAAGAAATTGTTGATTCGGCCCTTTTGTTTTTTATAACTGGATATGATGTCGTCTTTTATTTTAATTAAGAAAATACTTACCCAACTCGCCATGGAGCACAGTCCAAGAACGGCCCCCATGGTGTTTGCTGAAATACGACTTCTCCGTGAAGAAATATAGATGCTTCTCGTCTGTTTACGATCTCTTCTTCTTCAATGTGGTTTAACCGCGGTTGGCATCCAATAAATGATGCATTACCGCCACCTACTAGACTGGAGTATAACTCCCTTACACTTTGCTTGAAAAAAAATATATATATACAGTACCGGTCAAAAATGTGGACATAGCCTACTCGTTCAAGGGTTTTTCTTTATTTTACTATTTTCTACATTTAGAATAATAGTGAAGACATAAAACTATGAAATAACACATATGGTATTTTTACCTCTATTTAACTAGGCAAGTCAGATAAGAACAAATTCTTATTTTCAATGACAGCGGGTTAACTGCCTTGTTCAGGGGCAGAACGACAGATGTTTACCTTGTCAGCTCAGGGATTCGATCTTTCAACGCTCTAACCACTAGGCTACTTGCGGCCCCATGGTATCGTGTAGTAAACAAAAAAGTGTTAAACAAATAAAAATATATTTTATATTTTAGATGATTCAAAGTAGCCACCCTTTGCCCTGATGACAGCTTTGCACACTCTTGGCATTCTCCCAGCTTCACCTGGAATCATTTTCCAACATTCGTGAAGGAGTTCCCACATATGTTGAGCACTTGTTGGCTACTTTTTCTTTACTCTGTAGTCCAACTCATCCCAAACCATCTCAATTGGGTTGAGGTCGGGTGATTGTGGAGGCCAGGTCATCTGATGCAGCACTCCATCACTTTCCTTCTTGGTCAAATAGCCCTTACACAACGTGGAGGTGTGTTGGGTCATTGTCCTGTTGAAAAGCAAATTATAGTCCCACTAAGCGCAAACTAGATGAGATGGTGTTTCGCTGCAGAATGCTGTGGTAGCCATGCTTGTTAAGTGTGCCTTGAATTCTAAATAAATCACAGACAGTGTCACCAGCAAAGCACCATCACACCTCCTCCTCCATGCTTCATGGTGGGAACCACACATGCGGAGACCATCCGTTCACCTACTCTGCGTCTTAAGACAAAAATCTCAAATTTGGACTCGTCAGACCAAAGGACAGATTTCTACTGGTCTAATGTCCATTGCTCGTGTTTCTTGTCCCAAGCAAGTCTCTTCTTATTATTGGTGTCCTTTAGTAGCGGTCTCTTTGCAGCAATTTGACCATGATGGCCTGATTCACACAGTTTCCTCTGAACAGTTGATGTTGAGATGTGTCTGTTACTAGAACTGTGTGAAGCATTTATTTGGGCCGCAATTTCTGAGGCTGGCAACTCTAATGAACATATCCTCTTTAGCAGAGGTTTCTCTGGGTCTTCTTTCCTGTGGCAGTCCTCATGAGAGCCAGTTTCATCATAGTGCTTGATGTTTTTTGCGACTGCACTTGAAGAAACTTGAAAGTTCTTGACATTTTCCGTATTGACTGACCTTCATGTCTTAAAGTAATGATGGACTGTCATTTCTCTTTATTTAAGCTGTTCTTGCCATAATATGGACTTGGTCTTTTACCAAATAGCCATACCTTAATTGAAATGCATTCCAGGTGACTACCTCATGAAGCTGGTTGAGAGAATGCTAAGAGTGTGCAAAGCTGTCATCAAGGCAAAAGATGGCTACTTTAAAGAATCTCAAATATATTTTGATTTGATTAACACTTTTTTTCTTACTACATAAATCCATATGCGTAATTTCATAGTTTTTATGTCTTCACTATTAATATACAATGTAGAAAATAGTAAAAAATAAAGAAAAACCCCAGAATGAGTAGGTGTGTCCAAACTTTTGACAGGTACTCTATATAAATAAAAAATCAGCAAATACCCTACCATCTATCCCTACGCTCACTAAAAACATACCACCCTAATCCACTATTTACATCTATCTAGTCCTACCTCAGGCCAACAGCCTGAAAGGACGGGACACCACCACTCAACACACCTTGTAACTCTTCTGACGTCAGGTCTCGTACACCCAAATACCTCTCTGCAGCTGCCACCATAACCTAATTTTTCTGCAACTTATGTTCCATCCCTGCAGTACAATTGATAACCATTGCTATAAACGCAAAAAAATGCAATCTTACTGAAGCATATATCACTTGTTGGCTGATCTCTCTGTACTAGTACATATCTACTCCTCACACCACTCCTCTCAGGATCCCTCCCCCTTAACCCATCTTCCTCTACTTTCTTCACTGCCTCAGCATATGACAACTTCTGCACTACTCTAACCCTGGAAACCTCAACCTGCCTCTCTCCTCCGGACATTTCTGATCCCCAGCCCCATGGGCATCCCTACAGTTAACACATACCACTACTTTCCCCAATGCTACACATTCCTTTGCCTCATGCCCTTCTTCAGACGTCTCACACCTAGGAACCTCCCTCCTACACACTGCTGCCACATGCCCATAAGCTTGACACCTGTAACAACGTAATGTGTTTGACACACGGGATAACTTATATATTCGAACATCACTTTGTCAGGCAAAGACTCAACATCAAAACTCAAAAGAACAGACAACGACTCCATGTCTGCATCGCACCAAACGGCAAGCATCACAAGCACCTGGAATCTTCCCCTTCAGTTGGTCAACTTCACATTTACCGCTACCCCAGCAATCACTCCTTTCAACGGCGCCCTTTTCTTGAGAGCAAAAAATAAATAAAAAGTTCACATCTCTTGTCCTTATTCGTTTAATGCGGATAGCCTGCTTCCTCTGACCAGCAGAAACACTTACTAACATAATTATCAACAACCTTCACCGATTCCACAGCACCCAACTCATTTTTCACCCACCCTGAAACCACAAATGGATCAGCCAAAAGGCAAGGGTACACTTTTTCCAAAATTGTCACTCCTACCTTCACGTCTCATCTTTATCCTGACCCTTAGTGCAAGCCTCTGGCTCCGAGAACGTCACCACACCTACCCCCTCCGATACTTCGCCCTCACTCAATCCATTTCTCCTCCTGTCTTCGATCCAGTGTACAGCTCACTCTGCTTACACTTTCTACCCTTCTTCTTTAACAAACCATTTCACTTTTTCCCACCATTTTTAACCAATTTAAGCTCACCCTCTTCCTCCCTCTCTCTCTTTGACCTCTGCCTCTCCTTTTCCCTCCATTCCTCCTCCGCATTCCAGGTATACGTCTCCTTAGTACAATACTGCACTTCTCCTGACATACGATACATCTTGTGTTTGCCCTCTCAAGGGACGCCATTTTTCTTACCCGCTCATCACTTTCCTGTTTCTTTTACATGGGAAACACCCCCATCTAGGACTCATTTCCGGTGTGTGTGATCAGAGATGTGATCATGCACAAGTGTGAATAAATGCGGCGTACTCATAAAATTGGCACATTTGTTGCTTTGATTCTGTTTGTTGGTCTAAAAACAATGACCTCATTGTTGTTGAATGAACATTGTAACACAATGAAGGAAGGCAACAGTATCCAGGGATGGAAATATTCAAATTCATTGGCACACATTACATTCAATTTCACTCCAGACAAAGGAAGTATCTAAAATTCAGCTCCCTCTTTGCTGGATGGCTCAACCTGTTCCGCGTCAGTTGGTAGTTCTAAACTGAACAAAAATATGAATGTAACATGTAAACTGATAGTCCCATGTTTCATGAGCTGAAATAAAAGATCCCAAAAATGTTCCATACCCACAAAAAAAAGCTTATTTCTCTAAAATGTCACAAATTTGTTTACAACCCTGTTAGTGAGCATTTCTCCTTTACCAAGACAATCTATCCACCTCACAGGTGTGGCATATCAAGAAGGTGATTAAACAGCATTATCATTACACAGGTGCATTACACTAGCTCACCCATGGCTGTGCCCCTGCCCAGTCATGTGAAATCCATAAATTAGGGCCTAATTCATTTATTTCAATTGACTGATTTCCTTATATGAACTGTAACTCAGTAAAATCATTGAAATTGTTGCATGTTGTGTTTATATTTTTATTCTGGATATTTCCTATTGAAGTGAAGTCATTAACTTCTTGAATAGTGGATGCCAAATGTCTTGCTCAACCATGTGTCTCGCCTTATACTTGTAGCTACTACAACTCATCCAACTAATAAAAACCCATAGTAGCAATGATTTAGGATGAACCCAACAGATTAGAAGGGGTTATAAAGCATGACACATTCTACAAGACATTAGAGCTTTTCTCTACCAAAAATGCCCAGCTGTTGGAGACAGCAGACAGCTCTGGCGAGGAGGGAGCTCAGACACCTCCTTGTCACCACAAGGTCATCTCTAGGAAACTTCTATTAATAGACCCTGGGCTGTTTTCAAAGGGACAAGCAGGGATCATTCTGGAATCATTTGAATGGAAATAAATATATTTATCAATCAAGAGGGTCAAATGGACTCGTTTAAATCTCTCCCATGGATTCCATCACCATCACTTTAATTTGAGAAGAAAAATGTATCCTAATTGCATTCCCCCTGAGCACAAAATGCTGCTCTGAATCATTCACTAATGGCTTCAGCAGTGGGAGACATTTAGATAGGGAAAAAAAGATGTGTGGAAAATAAGTATGTAAATGAGTCATTCATGGCTTTTTGCAGTGAGCAACAGTACAAAGGGCTACTGTTAAAATTCACAGTCAGATATGTGGTAGCTTTGTCACCTTAGACATATCAGATTAGGCTAATTTGGATAATCACATATTCTGGCTATGGAGTATTAGGAAGTCATTCATGAGTACCTTGGGTTTCACATGTAAATACGTAAGTATGTAAGTAGTCTTGCGCGAGCCTTGGCTTGTGGGTTTCACATGGGCATCAGTTTATCAGCCAGGTACCTTGCTCAGGTGATAACTGAGCCTTTCCTTACTGAATATTAGGCTACCCTGATTTTGGCTGTGTATTGAGCACAGTCTGATCTTGTTGCTATTTTAATTTCTTTTGTTAGATTTCTTTTGATACATTTCCTCCCTTATCTAATTCTATTCTTAACCTGTTTCGTTTGATTGAAAGCCTGACATAGGCCTACTCTATACAGTAAGAAGAGTGCCAGATGGTTTGAAATCACATTTAATTTAAGTCAAAGCAGTGGCTATTCTTTTACAACAGCCACTGCTTGTTCAGACAGTACAGAAAACGAATTGCATTGATAGGAAGCAGGAAAGGAGCAGGGACACACAGTAGCCTAATTCTACAAAGGGTCTTCATACATTCTCAGTGTATGACAGTTCTTTGAATGCAGTGACAAGTGAAATCACATTTGCAGATATGCAGTATGCGTACTTATATTAGAGTCAGCTTGTTTTACCTATCCAAGCTACTTACTATAGCCTGTCCCTGATGATTTAATAGAACAGGAAGGTCTGGGGGAAATTAATGCAATTCATAAAAAAGTACAACAAATCTCACCACCACAAGAGACCCCAACAATTTGAAATGGAATTGCATCTGATACATATAGTTCACACAACTGTGCTGCGTTTGGCTTTGTCCCAGCTCAGTTAGTCTGTGTTTTCTCCAGCTGAAAAAGCGTGTTCCCTGTCCTCCCATGCATACACGCACAATTATATCTTGGAAAACAAATTTTCTCTGTGGCTGTCTGTCTGCTCTGGAATTTAATGTTACATTTCACAATTTACAGGAAACCTCATTGCTCATTTTATTTCTGGAAACAGAGCAATAATGTGGAGGCTTACACGTCACCTAGTGTTCAATGATGCATATTTATTATACAAATAAATGAACCACTAGACAAGTAAGGAATTCAAGCATTAATTTGGTAAGATATCTTTATCCATCAGAAATATGCAATGACTGGAATTGCTATAATGACATAGTAGGTCAAAGTCTTTGTTTCTCATTGCATGACAGGTCAATTCAAACTGATGCAATGCAAATGCCAATACTACATTATCAGTTCCTTATCAGAGCATATGTCAACCTGAATGTACATCAAACTGATGATATAGGGTCATAATTACATTATAATAGACTTCAAAGATACAGTGATAGAGGACGAAACAAACGTGCTCAAGTTTAGCCCGCACTGGCCTCTGCGCGTTCCCGTGCGAAGGATGTCTGTGTGATGTCACCGTGGCGGGGATATAGTTCCTCTCACTAGAATAAAGAGAGTAGAGGAAATCACGATGAGGATGGACTGTGCGCACCGCGTCCTATCCATGGGTTGTCGATGGTGAAATATATATTTCGGGGGAGCGCATTTAAAGCACATTATTGTAACAACCATTTGTTCTACACATTGGGTAAGTAAATGTCACAATATTTCGTGTTATGGAAGGTTACTCGTCGTCCGGTTGAAGCCCAACGCCGACAAGTCACCTACAAGCTGCTGAAGCCTAATTTATGCGCAAGTTATACGGGTTCTTAATTCAGCTGGTTGTTGTTGTCATTGCTTGCGGTATAAATCTGCAGCCAGAGAATGTCAGTCATGTCAATTCAACACATGACAATGCCGTATATGCAATAGGCTACAATGTGCAGATGTTTGAGCAACCTTTTTGTCAATCGATCTATCCGTTGTAGGCTACATGCATTCCATTGTTATTGAACAATCATGTTGTTTGTCATGCAGAAGAAAATCAACGAATATCATGCCACTTGGATTGATTGATAATCAGGGTTATTATTAATTGTTCATAAGGTCGTTGTATTTTAAGGATAAATCCTCCTCTCATTCCAAATGACATTATCCGTTGAAGGCTATTCAATACTTGAAACACGCAAGCGAAACTCGCCTATCTCTAATTCAATTGTTTGTCCCTCTGTCTGAATACCTAGCTGATCTGATTTAATGCCATAAATGTTTCAGTTAGCTTACCTGACTGATTCTATCAATCAATGTTTCCTCATTTATTTTATATTATATATTATATTATTCCCACTGATCAAATAAAGCATGGTCACATTTATATGGTTCTCGTCTTTTGAATAAGCTGTTTGAGGAAGGTGACAGTCAGCTAAAACTAAACCTATGGTTTAAAACAGTGTTTGCTCTACATGCATCATGCAGTAGGATGTTGTATTTATGGAGATCTCCAAGCACCAGGTTTATTCCTGATTACAGCATGCATTCCATTCCAGTGCTCTGACTCCCCTCTGAGTAGAGGGTAAGCACCATGCTATTCCTTTCACTCCCACCATCAACCCATCCACCAGATAACACCTTCCCAGAGAGACTACATGACTGGCAGAATAATGAGCCAGCCTGGGGAAATGTGTTGATTATGATATGGAGAGGGAAGAGATTGCAGACACATTCTAATCTTAAATCTGTTGACTGCCTGCTCCAGTCTTTGGAATCCTGTGTAACATGTCATTTCCAGACGCTGTCGCTCGATCTGTCTGACCTTCTCCACCATAATCATTGTATAAGTTCAGAATTCCTGTAGTGTGGGTGTCAGTTTACCATCCGAACAGTGCCACTCGGCTTGGACCAGGCTGTTGTTGTCAACTGGCTGCTGTATTTTCTAAAGAGGATACTAAAAGTAGAAGTGAGATGTTGTTAAAGCGTATCCGGAGTGACAGCTGAAGTTGCAGGGGACATAGCATTACACCCCCTCTGCTTCCTCTGGTCAGCACTTTGTCAAATAGACTCAGCGCTCCTTCACCTCGCAACGCTATATCATTATTATTACTCTCTGGAAAAGGTAAAGAGAAATGTGAAGAACGCTGTTACCCTTTTAACCTTAGAGGTGGGGTTTGTATGTCCCGAGCTGGTAGCTGCCTATAGGCTTATATTCCTGCTATCTGGAGGTTGTCCGGTGTTAGATATGCAAATATAACTATTCATCAATCATGTGGACCAGTGACCATCATCTGCCTGTCACTAAGGATCTTATGTCACAGTAGATCATTCCAATATGGTCAGTCGTGACTCTACTTTAAAAACATGTATTCAGGTAATGAGCTTAGGTGCCTCCCATTTGTATAATGCTGTTGATTGGCTGAGTTGATGACAGAGAATTAGTAATGTTGTCTGCCTACTAGTGTGTATAATTGGACACATGATGGGAATGAAAAGGGCAGTTTGGTACCACTTATTTCCCTGTTATCACATTGTGTCGTGTCTACACATCAATCGTTTTTCTCAGGAATGTCTGATAAAACAAATGCAGAGAGAAACTGTGCTTTTTATTGTATCAAACAAAGAGGGTAAGCTGTAACCTGATCAGAGACTCATCAGGAGTTTGATCAAAGATTGCCTTAAATCCCCAGAGACCAACAGTCTTTTAAAGATGGTGTCTGAAAGGATTAGGGCTTAGTCAGGTAAACGCTGACAATAGGTGGCATTTCAATTTGGACATCTTTAACTGCAGTCTGCCTGCTACAGGAAAGTGGTTTTGTAACAGTTGTGGCTCATGCTGTTTGAAGTTTTCTTTCTTCATTGAGTGTCATCAAGGCATCTGTGAATGCCTTTGACAGTTTCTGTGCTGGTATTTCACTAGCAATGCCCCAGGAGGGCTCCTCTTTCCCATCATTCCTCTTTCCCATCATTCCTCCCTCTCAGCTGAGTCAGCCCTACTGTAATTAATAGAGCTCGACAGCTTGTTGTCCTAAAAAACAGAACTGAGTTACCTCTGGTTCATTCAGCCATTCCTATGGAGAAAACGTATGGGGAAAGAATAGGGTTGTGGGATAAATGTAGAAAATAAGGTTAACACAGGTTTAGGAGATCTTATACATTTTGTTCTATGATTGTAATATCAGTCAGTTAACATGACCTTTATGAATTATGAAGCATTTATGTGCTTTCTTTTATGACATAAATGCTTCAAAATGCACAGAAAGTGACTATAGCTGATTTACATGATCTCATAGAACAAAACGTCTCAAATCCTCTAAGCCTGTGTTGACCAAAAAACCCTACAAAAACTAAATTAACTTTCCCATAGGCTTTGTCCAACGAACCATGGCAGAGTTAGTGCCTACAAAAAGACGGCATTAATATTTCTCTCTATTGGCTCTTGTGAAACCGCATCAGTTTTAGAACTTAGCCAAGCATGCCCTCGCTCCTCTCACTATTGAGTCAATAAAATTATCACAAATCTGTCCCTTTGTGGGAGTCTAACATTGTCATTCTGGACTGCTCTGCCAGAGTCAGAACAGCTTGCAGAGGCTGCTGCGCACACACATGTCCTTTCTGTGAAATATTGAATATGAGGAAACTATTTTGGGATGTATTGCTAGTGCTTTATCCATACTGCTGGATCACATTTGGTCCTTTTTAGCTCTTTAAACCTCTGGCATTTTGGTAATGAAAAGAGCAATTGGTTTAGTGGCAGAACAGCAATGCAATCCCACATTATGCTTATGTTGTGTACTGTAGTAGAGGGTTAAATTCATCATGTTTTTGGAGTAAATAAACATTTTGGGGATTAAATCTCCACTGCCCTGTTGTTGCCACACTGGATTTCGATCCAAATGTGCTGATTGGCCCATTGACCCACAGTGAACCGCGGTATTCCTCCGAGGTTTCTTGGTTTGTCTTTGTCCATCCTTCTCTATCTTGGTCCCTTTGGGTCACCAGCTGCCAGTTTGTCACTGAAAAGAGGACAGTGGAGCTTACTATATGTTGCATGCCAGTCTTACATGACACACATGCAGCAACCCCATGAGAGTACTTAGCTCTCACTGGGAGCATGTGCAATTATGTTATTCTAGTCTACACAATGCACTGGTGCGTACCAGCAGAAGTAATTTTAAGACCACAACACAGGTTGGGTTCCTTGTTCCCAGGGCCACAGATGGCAATTCATACCACAGACATAGATTTTCTTTAAAACACAAATAAACCACATTGTACACTACCGGTCAAAAGTTTTTAGAACACCTACTCATTCAAGGGTTTTTCTTTATTTGTTCTATTTTTTTTTACATTGTAGAATAATAGTGAAGACATAAGAACTATGAAATAACATATGGAATCATGTAGTAGCCAAAAAGTGTTAAACAAGTCAAAATATATTTTATATTTGAGATTCTTCAAATAGCCACCCTTTGCCTTGATGACAGCTTTGCACACTCTTGGCATTCTCTCAACCAGCTTCACCTGGAATGCTTTTTCAACAGTCTTGAAGGAGTTCCCACATATGCTGAGCACTTGTTGGCTACTTTTCCTTCACTCTGCGGTCCGACTCATCCCAAACCATCTCAATTGGGTTGAGGTCGGGGGATTGTGGAGGCCAGGTAATCTGATGCAGCACTCCACCACTCTCCTTCTAGGTAGAATAGCCCTTACACAGCCTGGAGGTGTGTTGGGTCATTGTCCTGTTGAAAAACAAATGATAGTCTCACTAAGCCCAAACCAGATTGGATGGCGTATCGCTGCAGAATGCTGTGGTAACCATGCTGGTTAAGTGTGTCTTGAATTCTAAATAAATCATGGACTGTGTCACCAGCAAAGCACCCTCACACAATAACAGCTCTTCCTCCATGCTTTACGGTGAGAACCACACATGCAGAGATCATCCGTTCACCTACTCTGCGTCTCACAAAGACACGGTGGTTGGAACCAATAATCAAAAAATGTGACTCATCAGACCAAGAACAGATTTCCACCGGTCTAATGTCCATTGCTCCTGTTTCTAGGCCCAAGCAAGTATCTTCTTATTGGTGTCCTTTAGTAGTGGTTTCTTTGCAGCAATTCGACCTTAAAGGTCTGATTCACACAGTCTCTTCTGAACAGTTGATGTTGAGATGTGTCTGTTACTTGAACTCTGTGAAGTTATTTGGGCTGCAGTTTCTGAGGCTGGTAACTCTAATGAACTTATCCTCTGCAGCAGAGGTAACTCTGTATTTTCCTTTCCTGTGGCCGTCCTCATGAGAGCCAGTTTCATCATAGTGCTTGATGGTTTTTGCAACTGCAAAACAAAAACGTTCAAAGTTCTTGACATTTTCCGTATTGACTGACCTTCATGTCTTAAAGTAATGATGGACTGTTGTTTCTCTTTGCTTATTTGAGCTGTTCTTGCCATAATATGGACAGTATTTTACCAAATAGGGCTATCTACCTTGTCACAACACAACTGATTGGCTCAAACACATTAAGAAGGAAAGAAATTCCACAAATTAACTTTTAAGAAGGCACACCTGTTAATTGAAATGCATTTCAGGTGACTACCTCATGAAGCTGGTTGAGAGAATGCCAAGTGTGCAAAGCTGTCATCAAGGCAAATTGTGGCTATTTGAAGAATCTCAAATATAAAATATATTTAGATTTGTTTAACACTTTTTTGGTTACTACATGATTCCATATGTGTTATTATAAAATGTAGAAAATAGTAAAAATGAAGAAAAACCCTTGAATGAATAAGTGTTCTAAAACCTTTGACCGGTAGTGTACATCTGTATAATTTATAACCATACATGTTATAATTCACAGAGCGCACACAGTAGGTGAAGAGCCCCACTGTCACACAGCTCTGAGGCCTAATCCTTTTCTTTATCCAGCCTTGTGTAAAGTCTAGAGACTTGGGGCAATAAAACAACCAGGACTGTGTAATCTTAAATCACTGGATTTGAGCCGAGTCATCACAGAGGCTAAAGATAAACCACAAGCAATCTAGGCTGTACTCATCGCCCTGCTTTATATCCTGCGTTGCACTCTGTTGATGAAGCTGTGGTTGAACGAGACACTGTACGAGGAATAACAAATATGAAATATACCACCAAGCTGTTATTGTTTGGCCCCAGCAGACCGCACAACTGCCTGGTAAAGTCTTCAACAAGCCGGTTGTTTATTGTAGACCGCCCTATGGGATTTGATGAAATGGTACTCTCATTTACTGCTAGACAAACCACCTGTCTGCTCATGAAGTCTTTGACACATGATATATGGGCGGATATAAAGGCAAGAGTTTCATTCACAAAGTTTGTTATTAACCTCTGGCAGGAATTCTCTCGAATGGGAGGAAGTTAATTATTTAAATTTATTTAAAGCAAATGATAATTGAAGTTTTTATTTATTTTACTTACTAGCAATAGTTTGTAAATAAATTACTAAATTACATATTAGTTTCCTTACCCTGTAAGCAGTCTATGGACAAGTTATGACAGCAATCCATTATTTGGTTTAGTTTCTCTGGAACTTTTTCCACATGCTAACATTTTAGCATTTGTAGCACAAATCCCATTCAAGTCATGGGACTGATATTAGCATTTTTCGCGCATCATGTTCAATGCACCTATGTGACTTTGTTGAGCTTCATAATCCATTTGAGATACTTTAGAATTATTTGGACATGATGTGCAAAAAATGCTAATATCAGTTCCATGACTTGAATGGGATTTGTGCCGAAAATACTCAAACGTTAGCATGTGGAAACCGTGCCAGGGAATCTAAACCAAAAAATGTATTGCTTTCATACCTCTTCCATAGACTGCTTACAGGGTAAGGAAACCAATGTGTAATTTGGGTGAACTATCCGCAACAATTTTGACAGGGACTTATGCTGAGATTATTTTACAGATTAGCCCTGTATACACAGCAGTACATATCAATACTAGAAAAGCAAAACACAATCATAGAAAAACACATTATTCAGGTTAAAGGTCCTCAATTAGCTTTTTGAATTGCCCAAGAGGCACCATGTCATCCAATTTGAGAGACTTGGATGATTGTTTTTCCTTCTATGTGTAATAAACCTTGTTAATCTGGATTGTTTAATCAAAATTGCTGTGGAAATTGTATAGATACAGTGCCTTCAGAAAGTATTCACACCCTTTGACTTTTTCCACATTTTGTTGTTACAAAGTGGTATTAAAATTGATTTAATTGTAATTTTTTTGTTAACGATCTACACAAAATACTCTAATGTCAAAGTAGAAGAAAAATTTATGGAAAATAACACACTAATATATGTATTCAACCCCCTGAATCAATACATGTTGAATCACCTTTGGCAGCGATTACAGTTGTGAGTCTTTCTGGGTTAGTCTCTAAGAGCTTTCCACACCTGGATTGTGCAACATTTTCCCATTATTCTTTTCAAAATTCTTCAAGCTCTGTCAAATTAGTTGTTGGTCATTGCTAGACAACCATTTCCAGGTCTTGCCATAGAATTTCAAGCTTTAAGATTTAAGTCAAAACTGTAACTCGGCCGTTAAGGAACATTCACTATCTTTCTTAACAACACCGGTGTAGATTTGGCTTTGTGTTTTAGGTTATTGTCCTGCTGAAGGATGAATTCATCTCCCAGTGTCTGGTGGAATGAAGATTGAACAAGGTTTTCCTCTAGGATTTTGCCTGTGCTTAACTCCATTACATTTTGTTTTTAATCCTGAAACACTCTCCAGTCCTAAATGATTACAAGCATACCCATAACATGATGCAGCCACCACTATGCTTGAAAATATGGAGAGTGGTACTCAGTAATGTGTTGTATTAGATTTGCCCCAAACATAACACTTTGTATTCAGGAGCAAAAGTTAATTCCTTTGCCAAATGTATTTCAGTATTACTTTAGTGCTTTGTTACAAACCATGTTTGTTTTGGAATATTTTTTTATTCTGTTAGGGTTCCTTCTTTTCGCTTCGGTCAATTAGGTGAGTAGTGTGGAGTAAATACAATGTTGTTGATCCGTCCTAAGTTTTGTCCTATCACAGCTATTAAACTCTGTAACTGTTTTAAAGTCATCATTGGCCTCAAGGTGAAATCCCGGAGCGTTCTCCTTCCTCTCCGGCAACTGAGTTAGGAAGGACGCCTGTATCTTTGTAGTGACTTTGTGTATTGATACACCATCCAAAGTGTAATTAATAACTTCATCATGCTCAAAGGGATATTCAGTGTCTGCTTTTTATTTAATTTTTACCCATCTACCAATTGGTTATCTTCTTTGCGAGGCATTGGAAAACCTCCCTGGTCTTTGTGGTTGAATCTGTGTCTGAAATTCACTGCTTGACTGAGGGACCTTGCAGATAATTATATGTGTGGGGTACAGAGATGAAACAGTCATTAAAAAATCATGTTAAACACTATTATTGCACACAGGGTGAGTCCATGAAACTCATTACGTGACTTTACTCCTGAACTTATTTAGGCTCGCCTAAAGGGGTTGAATACTTATTGACTCAAGACATTTCATCTTTTCATTTTTAATACATTTGTAAAAATGTCTAAAAACATTACTCTACTTTGATATTATGGGGTACTGTGTGTAGGCCAGTGACAAAAGAATTGCAATTGAATACATTTTACATTCACGCTGTAACACAACAAATCTGAAAATAAAGTTAAGGGGTGTGAATACTTTCTGAATGCATTGATTGACTGATTATAAAGGAGGGTCTTTGGGCCTATTGAAAATGTGTCACCATAAATATCTATTTGTAGAGAATGCCAGTACATGTGTGTGCGTATACACAGTGCAAAATATGAAAATTGTATTCAAATACGCTTATATCATTCATTGTGCAATTGTATTAAATCTTGTTTTTATTTGATAGGGTCACTGTCACTCGGGCACATAATGGTGAGGCCATCAGACCTACCAGAGAGAGGAGTAACAGTGTTGGGGTGCATTCCTCTTCTGGCAGGTGTGTGTAATGAATCGGCTTTCAGCATTTCCGCTCCCTGACTCTTGCTCTCCCCGACATTAAACTCCTCATAAATTTTCTCAAGGTGATTTTTCAACAAAGTGCAGAGGGAGGAGGCCTTTTCAAAGTCACCGGCTGCTTCCTGGGGGAGAGGGCCATGACTTGACAGTGTGTCTCAAAGATGCCCTTGGCAACCCGACAGGTCACAGCATCAAGCTTTGAAACCAGCATCTAAGATATGCATTAATTGTGATTGTAAACGGGGTTGTTTGATCTCTGAATTCTGATTGTCTGAAAGCCGGGGTATACCACAGACATGACACAAAATGTATTGTTTACTGTTCGAATTACATTGGTAACCAGTTTATAATAGCAATATGGCACCTCGGGGATTCGTGGTATATGGCCAATATACCACGGTGCTGCATCGTACCTATCCCACGGTGTTGCGTCATGCCGTGGTACAGTATATTAGCCATATACCACATTAGCCATATACCACACCCCCTCTGGCCTTATTTCTTCAATATAGCCTTGATCAGCTTAACACACTGGTGTGATAGAAATGTTCTTTGGGGTATTATATTTTTTGTGGGACTATTTTAGGCATCTGGGTGATTTCTTAGATATTATGACTTAGCTTGGACTTTTACAGAAATATTAAGTGAAAAATGCATTTTGTTCTTCAAATGCTCAACTTCAATAAGACCTCAATGTGTTGTGTTCTGTAAATTGCCAACTCAGCCACGGGCAGCTGTTTTCCAAAGCTCTGTTGTGGCTTATTTCAAGATCAGGTACTGGCTTTCTTCACTTCAAAGCATGTAAGATATCCAATTGACTATCCAGTTCAAAGGATTTTAGTAAATCTTGGATGGATTTGATCATATTTGTGTCCCAAATGCCAACCCAATACCTATTACGCTGACCTATGCGCCCTGGTCCATCATAGTGCACTATATAGTGGATGGGGTGCCATTTGGAAAACAGCCCATGTGAAGCCTATCGGCTGTTTCATGTTTCATGTTTGTTTGAGGAGGCAGGTGGCCAGCAGGACAGGCATCCTCCAGGGACGGCCTCTCTCCCTCCGTCTGGAATGGGAGTACGACCATGGTCCCGCCTCTACAGTGGTCAGTAGAAGATGAATCACATTGCCTCTCTGCTCTGCCTCATCTACATCTCTCCACGCTGCTGCTGCCCAGGCCGACTCACTTGGCTATAAATAGGGAAAGATTAAAACCTCTCATCCGGCTTACCTGCACAGCATCTTCAACTCGCCTGCTAAGTATGTTTAGGTATTTTTTTCTCTCCATTGCTTGTAATATGTATTCTTTTGAGCACTGGGGGTTTATAAAGACGCTTTATGAGCTCATCAGTGGCTTTAAGAATGAATCTGTCTGACCAGATGTGACACTAGCTACACTAATGTAGGATATTTATGAGAAATGGCAACAAGAATTTGCAGATGGTATGAACTGAAGAGATGCTCAATCAGGCTTATGAATCTCTCGATTGGAAATACCCTGGAGGAGCCCTACTCAGTGATTTGAAACAGATAAGCTTTTCAGTGCACTAAAGTCACTTGTCAGTTTGGTGCTCTTACATATGAGTGACAGAGAATGTGCAGCCCTGGGAGTTGTGTCCTCTAAATCTCAGGCAGCAGGAGATCTACTGTCCAAATGTAGCCCTATATGGAGGTGGAGGGCCCTCTTTTCTTCCCGGCTGCTATGGGTGACATTTACTTAATTACCCTCTCTATGCTGCAAAACATGGAGACAACTAATGTAGGCTTTGTTTCAAATTACATCTTTCCATAGCAAAATGGCAAATATTAGTAGTTGAGAGGAAATATTTTGGGCTCCCTAACTAGGATATATTTCTGGGTAGAAGAGGTCCAATGAGCAGTGTAACATGATCAAATGGGCATCTGCTGTCAAGGCTTTATAGTAACACTGAAATAACATTGTGCAGAGACATACTGTAATGTAGCCATGATGCATGTGATTAATTGAATTGTTTTCGCAATGTAATGTGGTTTCTTATCAGTTACATCAACAAGCATTTGGCTCCTACAACATTCAAAGAGATGACTCATTTTCTTCCTTAGCCTAATGGCTGTTATGTGCGTGTTTGTTTTTTTATTTCTGATCTGCTGTGCCTTAATCAAATGTTGTCACAGTATTTCTAGGTTATGTTTGGCAGTCATCCTCGTTGCCTTGCTGGGGTCTCTCTGTGTTGGCCGTGTTATCTGACCGCTCGCTCGGTCACAGGCTGCCCTTTTGGACAGAGGGTTGCTGGGAAAAGCCTGTGAGCCTGCTGAGAGGGACAGACCGAGGACGGGCCGGCCTTCCACGCTGTCACTCACAGCGGGATCAACACAGCTACCACTGGGTTGGGTAAAGAGCCCATAGGGGCAGGATACAACACTCTTGGATGGACATCTCTCAGATATAAATAGGACACTGTCTCTTGGATGACCATTTCTCTTCCTTGTAGAGTATCTGCCATCTGTGGAAAATCATTGTTTTCAATAATACCTCAGTGGACAATTAGACAATGGTGCCAGATCAATGATGTCATGTTTTGCTTTGCACTGCTATATGACCGGGTAACAGCGGGAGTAAACAGTGGGAGTGGAGAGGCAGGCTGTTCCCTATGCTCTGTGAGCAGGACTCTTTTGTTTGTTTGAGGCTACAGTAATGAGAGTCCCTGACCCACCTGAATAATGAACAACCAACTGTTTATTCACAATGCTGCCATGTGACTTAATTCCCTTCAGTTTCCCACTGAACATGGCTCATTATCAGACGCTGGGAGCTCTCTCTTCTCTCAGTGGAGTGGAAAGGAGAGGGGGACCCAGGGACAGGGTCCTGGTTGGGCCATGGTGGAGCCTCAGGCGTTTTTCCCTCTGCATGCAGTTCATCCACCTATAATATATATATATGCCATTTAGCAGAAGCTTTTATCCAAAGCAACTTTGCCAGTCGTGTGCATACATTTTAAGTATGGGTGGTCCTGGGAATCAAACTCAATATCCTACTATAGAAAGCCAACTGTGCTACAGAGGATCACTTATATCTGTCCATGTAAGCCTCCTGGCAATCGGACATACGGGTACTGTCGGGTAACCTTATCACAACAATGGCCTTTATGACAGCTGGTTGAATGTAGTTTATGGTGCATGATTTGCTTACAAATTGTATTTATCACCTAGAGAGGAAATGGCTCTAGAAACATTTGGTTGAAATAGAAAAGTGCACTGAAGTTATTTTCGTTCCCTTATGAGCTAATTGACACGTTGAGCCTGCACCCTGTGTCACATCTGAGCTGTTGTCACAGCTCCACTTTCCCTCGCCCAATAATCCTCTTACCTCAATTGAAAGCTTATTTCCATGTAGATGAAGAGGCAGCGGGGCTATTGAAAGTTTGCTATATTCTCCATTTAATATGAGCAGGATCAAGAAGCCTTGTGGCTGGCAGGGTGTGCAACGCTAGTGATGAGTGGTGGTGGCCGTCTGAGCTTGAAGGTCAGCCTAGCCCAGAGTAATGGTTCTCTTTCAAGCCATTGTCACTAAGTAAATTGGCTGGGGCTCCACGTGTTGTTTGCTGTTCTGACAGGAGTAGGAACTTCCGATGGCCGTTATCCTTATCACACTCAGCCAAGCTGCTCTAGGTCATCACTCCACATTGGTCCAACCAGCACTGGTGGACAGAGGGAGACGGTATACAGTTCCGCCATTAGTTAGTGAGACAATTCAAGCCACTAAAATAACAAAGCGTTGACAGGTTGTGAGGACAGACCACATGACATAAGACGCTTCCATTTACAACTAAGGACAGATTACCATTCAAATTTCAGAAAGACAAGTAGTAGGCTCATCCAGGTATTTTCCACAAAGAGTTCTGCAGTGGAACATTCTCAGTAGTATAGCAGCAGAGCCTAGTTAAGTGTGTTTACGTCTTTGTGCAGAGTTAGTTTTAGTCTGTACAGTGTCTCCTGGGAAATGCCATGTGAATGGAATGGCATTTGCGGCACAGTGGCTGTGCACATCTTATCCCCACTCCGTAGAGCAGCGATGATTCACTGAACTCAAACATGTTTTGCTTATCTTGTTTGTTGGAACGTAAATAGAACCCAAACGACCTGAGGGTTATATGTCCAATAAGTTTTAGACCTGATCGTTATATTCCCACAGTTTTTTACACGGTGTATTACTTTCCATGCTTCATAAAATGTAACGTAGAGTGGTCACACATCATACATTTTTCATCGTATGCATGAGTGCTTGCTGCATATATAAGTACCTGTTTATAGTCCTGCTGTCCCTATAACCAATCCTATGTTTTAAAGGGATGGCTCATTAAGTCAATAAGATGGGCTGAGAGTATTTTAAGGATTGTTTTTCAAATTAGTATATTAATTCCATTACAACTGATTCGAACATAATCAGAGTTTTAGCACGATTCACTCATCTCCCAGGGTCCATTCCTAGGTCAGCCATTTAGACCTATTTTTGCATATTTATGGACTTATTTGTGTACTTCACAAGTAGTGTTACCTTGTATATTTAGCTTTGACGTGCCTGAAATCTCTTCTGTTGTTGACTAAAATAATTGCAAATGTTTTGGAGATATTCCACATTTATGTTTGCATTTTGGAACTGTTAACTTGGTTTCAAGATTGTCAATCTTCATCTGATGGAGAGATGTCAGTCATCTGTGCTGTGCTCAGTTAGTATATTTTTCCTTTATTTGTCCCTTCAATCCCATCCCCAACTGAATTCCAGAACAGATAACCTATCATTTCCGTTCTCAGAACATTAATAAAACGTCCCAGGAACTTTCAGGAAACCATAGTAAAACATTCTCAGAACCTCCCTGCAACCTAAAAATGAACATACCCAGAACAGGTGAAATGTTCCCTTCTGTTTTCAGAACGTTTAAAAAACATTCCAGTCAGGAAACGTATGGCTTCGTTCCCAGAACCAATGGGAAACCAAAAAGGCACATTCCCACAACTTCCAAGGAACCAAATGTCCTAGCTGGGTAGTCATTGAGCATTACCATAAATAGACATAAAAAGAAATGCATTCAGGAATGAGGAGATTTCTCTCCATTAACAACTTCTTGTTGTCATACTGTAGGTGGAAAGTTGTAAAGTACTAGAAGGAGATACAATGTTGTTCTACTCCAATACTGTTAAGTATTAAGACTGATCCAGACTGGATTAACAGTCTTTCTTTTAGTGGGGTTTGTTATCAGATAATGCCTGTGTTGAAGTAGCCAGGTGGAACCAGTCTGATCGCTGTGTTCATCATTCTATTTCACTTGTGAATCAGAATGGTGAATGCAGCAATCAGGCTGGTTCCACCAGGCTAGTGTTGCTCAAGTGACTTCAAGATATTTGACTTCCTTGCATACTTTCAAGGGAAAACATTTTAATACATTTTTTAACCCCGTTTTCTCCCCAATTTCGTGGTAGTTACAGTCTTGTATCATCGCTGCAACTCCCGTACGGACTCAGGAGAGGCGAAGGTCGAGAGCCGTGCGTCCTCCGAAACACAACCCAACCAAGCAGCACAGCTTCTTGACACAATACCCACTTAACCCGGAAGCCAGCCACACCAGTGTGTCGGAGGAAACACTGTGTACCTGGCAACTGTGTCAGCGTGCATGGCACCCGGCAGACACAGGAGTCGCTAGTGCGCGATGGGACAAGAACATCCCTGCTGGCCAAACCCTCCCCTAACCCGGACGACGCTGGGCCAATTGTGCGCCGCCTATGGGTCTCCCGGTCGCGGCCGGCTGTGACAGAGCCTAGACTCAAACACAGAATCTCTAGTGGCACAGCTAGCACTGCGATGCAGTGCCTTAGACCACTGCGCCACTCGGGAGGCCTTTCAAAGGAAACATGTTTGCTGATTGGCAAGGCTCTTATAGTCAGTCTTTAGTGGTCTAACCAGTCAGATCCTATCCTTTCTGATTCTGACAACAATAGGCCTTTACACACCTACACCTTTCAACCCACATGCATATGATGCTTTACGACGCCCTCCTTGCTGCAGTGTGTGAGTGAGCTCAACCATACGGAGACAAGCTTGTGTTTCTAACAGCAGTGGGCAGTGATGTTCTCAGTCAAACACACACAAGCTGTCGCCTCCCTCCTGTCTTCTGGCACTGGGCTCTCGTTGACTGCTTGGCACTGGGGCCTGCTGGCAACGCAGCCAGCTCCTTTTATTCCAGTGGACGTAGATGATTGAATGGCTGCACTAAGGAGAATGCCAACACCAGTTCCTGCTGCTCCCACTCTGTGAGGGCACTGTTGGTTCCACTGCTACCCAGAGCCCTCTATTGGATGGGACCCAAGTCCAAATACAGCAGTCTCTCTGTAGTCTCAGACAGTAATGGATGCATGTGTTTAGCAGTGGGCCTTTCAACATGCAGGATCACTCCTCCGAGTGTCTCACTCTCAGCGCACACAGGGCCTTTATATGGGCCATGCTGCTTAACCAGCATGTTTTCTATAGCTGGCCACAGATAAAGGAGAAGGAGCAATTGGAAACCTTGTTCACCTAGTGAATGTTTACATAACACCAGCGGTGGGAAAAGTACCCAATTGTCATACTTGAGTAAAAGTAAAAAACACTTAATAGAAAAGTCACCCAGTAAAATACTACTTGAGTAAAAGTATTTGGTTTTAAATAGACTTTAGTATCAAAAGTAAAAGTATTCATAATTTCAAATTCCTTTATTAAGCAAACCAGATGGCACAATTTTATTTATTTAAATGTTTTATTCACGAATAGCCAGGGTCACATCCTAACATTCAGACATCATTTATAAACAAAGCATTTATGTTTAGTGAGTCTGCCAGATCAGAGGCAGTAGGGATGACCAGGGATGTTCTCTTGATAAGTGTGTGAATTGGATAATTTTCCTGTCCTGCTAAGCATCCAAAATGTAACAATATTTTCTTTAGGAATGTAGTGAAGTAAGACATTTCAAAAATATAAATAGTAAAGTACAGTTCCCCCCAAAATTACTTAAGTAGTATGTTAAAGTGATTGTACTTAAGTACTTTACACTTAAGTACTTTAGTCACTCACCGCCCTAAGTCAAAACAATTACATTTCTAGTCCAAATGGCCCCGCTTGGCCCTGACTCTAACTAACGTCTCCCTGCTTGGCCCTGATTCTGACTAACGTTTCCCTGCAGGGCCTTGATTCTGACTAACGTCTCCCTGCGTGGCCCTGATTCTGACTAACGTCTCCCTGCTGGGCCCTGATTCTGACTAACGTCTCCCTGCGTGGCCCTGATTCTGACTAACGTCTCCCTGCTGGGCCCTGATTCTGACTAACGTCTCCCTGCGTGGCCCTGATTCTGACTAACGTCTCCCTGCTTGGCCCTGATTCTGACTAACGTGGCCCTGACTCTGACTATCGTCTCCCTGCTGGGCCCTGATTCTGACTAACGTCTCCCTGCTGGGCCCTGATTCTGACTAACGTCTCCCTGCTGGGCCCTGATTCTGACTAACGTTTCCCTGCTGGGCCCTGATTCTGACTAACGTCTACCTGCTGGGCCCTGATTCTGACTAACAGCTCCCTGCAGGGCCTTGATTCTGACTAACGTCTACCTGCTTCCGTCTGACCTGCCTCACCGGTGCCCCAGGTGTTAAGCTGGAGCACTATTTAAAATAGCGACAAAGCTAATCCAAGAATAGCCTGTGTTGACTTAGGGGGTTTTGATTAAATTCTAAATCTTGTGACATCCAGTGGGTGCTTATCACCTACGGCCTTGATCTACACCCACTGGAGGCAATGCACCATCTGTTGAAGGATGGCTAGATGGGTTTTTTAGGCACTATCCGTGTGTGCTGTGTTTTTGGAGGTAGGACATATTGCCTTTGGAAATGTATAGGCTGTCTAAATGTTATCTCTGGTGTTAAAAATATAAGAGAGTGAATAGTCCAAGAGAGACTGTAATCCAATCTTTGAGTACCTTTACTTAGCGTTAACAAAACAAAACAAGAGGGAATGGGTTTCTCCCTGTTTAACATGCACAGTAGATTATTATTAGACCTACAATACTGTACTGATGTGAAATGCGCCCTCTGCTGGTCAAATTGTACACTGCATTTAGTCTTACTACATTAGGTCTCATAATGTAAAACAAAGGGTTGTTTATTCAAAGGAGAAATGGAGCTGCAGGAAAGGTTGCATAACACATAGTTGAGTATTGATCACAATATTGATCAGATTTATATGTCCCTGTAGTAATACCAATCAATAGCCCTTAGGCCAAGTTAACAAAGGTCCTGGATATTTACACTAGAGCTAAAGGACCAAATGGCATTAGAGCAGGGTATTGAAGCAGTGCTCTTAGTGAAAGCATTATGATCGGTGATATTGCTCACATCAGGGTTCTGTCTGTAGAGCTTTACTATACAGTACAATACCTTACCAGATAGTTGGAGTTAAAAGCATAACACTTTACCAGACAAAGAAATATAGACTGATTCATTCTGAACATCATTTTTTCCGCAAAAATATTAGGCCTGTTACTGCTATTATTACAAGTGCAGCGTGCCCAATACATTGATTACAGTGGAAGCTGCTGAGGGGGAGGACGACGAGTCATGACAATAGCTGGAACAGAGTCAATGGAATTGCATCAAACACATGGAAACCATCTGTTTGATGTATTTGATACATTCCACCTATTCCGCTCCAGCCACTACCACGAGTCCGTCCTCCCCAATTAAGGTGCCACCAACCTCCTGTGAGTGATTACCTCTGCAATATGCACTGCAGATATTCTGTTGTACTGTGATGTGTGACTGAGAGCTTGTGTAATGATTTATAACGCCGTGTTATCAACCAGTTACAATATGTTTAGACATAAATTACACTATGGTGTTGTGTTCCTTTCCCTCCAGACTATGCTATGAGGACAGGGCCCAGCGATGACTGATGTGGAGCCTGTTGTCACCGACTTTGCAGCCACGGGGAGGACTGGCCGGAGGAACGCTGTACCTGATATCGTTGAGGCAGGGCCTGCTGACCTGTCAGACAAACTAGCAGAGCTTTCTGTTGTAGGTGGGTAGTGAAATGTATTTTTAATTACATACAGTACTTGACTGCATACTTTCAAAAAAATGTACAATCATTTACATAGGCCTACAGTACGTGACTGCATGCTTTCACTCTGTTAATGATTAGGATGAATTGCACAATTGAAGATATTTTCATCTCAACATTTACATTAACAGATGTATCTGTTTATTTTAGATGTGGTATTGCACTTTTTCATAAATGATACAATCCAAACATAAGCATAAGGGTGAAGCATGGCAGAGCATCACCTAACAACAGAGAACAAAGCACTCTGTCATTAATAGATGGTTGAGTGCTTTTGTTAGGCCCTGCCAGCCCAGTACCCATCACCATTAGCAAGTGTCTGTCTGGAGAGCCAGCTTTCCATTAATCAAGCAGGGTTTAGTGGAAAGGGCATCTGGAAGTTAACAGTATGGAAAATGTACCACAGCTTTAACTGTTTAAATGTAAACCAAAGAAGGGAACCGCCATCTCTCTCTTTTTAGTAATAGCTCAATCGCTGTGAGGGTCATTTGGAAAGGGCTATCAGTCAGTGAGGGGAAGCCAATCAAAGCATTGGTTCATAGGGGTGGGGAAGTAATTGTATAGAGGCCTCTGTAGATGTATAACTGTATTACTCAGCACTGCTCCCTTTCACTTAGTGGTTGCAGTGCAATGTCGGGGTCCATAGGTCCTCATGTTATAGAGGGCATGAACCAGATATAACATAGTTGCCTGCCATTTGCAGTATAAATCCTTTAGGCCTTGCCCTATGAGGATCAAAGCAGAGTAGTGTTTGATCGGTAGAATAAAATACTGTAAGTGTCTGGCAAGAAGCAGTCGGTATTGGCCCATTTCCCCAGAAGATTCTCATCTCTATGTGGAGTATTGCACTTTGTCAGTGTTCAAAACAGTATTAAAATGCTGGATATGAACAAAGGGGTTGAGTTGAGGGTCTATGCTATGATTAGTCTCTGTTGATATTCAAGGTGTCAGCCAGCTATACGTTATGTGCTGCGGTTGGTAATTTCATATTCCTTTTATCTTGTGAATGCAACATATCATTCATATCTTAAAAACCAACACAAAAGAGGGGAGAGTACACAGTTCGGATTATAATTGGAATGCAGACATTTTCAACTACATGGGCCTTGAGGCATTTTCAATTATATGTTTCTGACTAAAATAATGAATGTTGTTCTGTGAGTTTCTCAGATGATGGAGGAGAAGGAGGAGAGGGCTCGTCCTCTGGAAGCCCACCGAAGAGTCCTACAGAGGGTGAGGAGAAGGCAGAGGGGACGTAATTGGGCCTTGGTCTCTGGCTAACTGACTACGAGAGAAGATGGAGAACAAGAGAGAGACTGTCTCTAACATGGACCACTTCTCCTCAAACAAACCCCATTGACCAGACAACTGTAATCGCCATGCACCGTGCTATGCAACATCAGGACACCTATGATGAAAACTTAAAGAGCTGTTGGATGATGAAGGGAAGGGAGAGCTCTGTCGCTAGGAATGAAGTGGTTGTTTCTTTGTAGCTTTAAGGGGGTATTCATTCAAGATTACCCATAATTCATTACATGTACGGTAAATGAGCCTGCATTTATGTCTTTTTCATCTTAGCATATGCAGTGAACTGGTGACGTGGCTGACAGTTGGGCATGACTCTGAAAAATGTCATTTCATATTTGAGCGAGTGACTTGTACATACGTTGCATACGGAGGTGTTCCAATGAAATCATTTTCTCAGAATGTCAACATGTAGTTGCAAGAATGTCTCTTTGCACAACAAAAGTATAAACATTCCATTTGGTGATGTAAGTACAATTTTTATCTTATAATTGTGGTTTATTAGTGTGCTACAGTGCAACCTCTAATGTGTGTTTTCTACTGTTAAAATCAACATTATTAACAACTGAGTTATTAGAATGAAATAAAATATCTATTTTCGGTCTGTAAATATAGTTTTACATTATATTTGCCTCCCTGTAAAGATACATTTCAATGTCCACTGCAGCTAATAAACATTATCCTCTACGTACGGCATTGTTGTGAATATTTTCCTGATGCTATAATAAAAAAATACATGTTTGTTTGTTGTCTTTGTACAGGGGAGGCATCTAATTACACACTGAAATTGATACCAACTTTGCGCAATCATTGGCAGTAAAATGGTGATTACATTGTCTGTCCTACTTTTCCTTAGTCAGCTGCAATAATACAGTATTTCAGTAGAGCTTTTCTTAGCCATGAAACCAGAATATTGTTGTGTGTTAGTCACCATTGAAAAAATATTTTTAAAATTGTATTTATGTCTGATACTGTATTGAAACAGTGTCTGGTGACGGATTTGGCCAGAGGAGGGCACCAAACATGTCTTTCACGCCGACATGAATGGATCTTTTAGAATCCACTGGCAAATAGACAGTACATTCTCTTTATAACACCCTTTTTCTATTGACATTAAAATATATAGCAAATTGTTAACTGAATATAGATATTTAAACAATAAATGAAGGAGAAATATTTGTTAAAATATGGATTATGCATCTTACTGTAGTAAGAAATCTCCATGCTATGAATTAGGCTACCCATGTTAACTTACTCTGTATCGAATGTCAAAGCGCTTGGAAACAAAGCACTGAACATCTTTAGAGGGCCAAGTAAAAAATATGATTGTCTCCTAATAGTATTCATACATGCACATGCATACATATTCATCACATATTTAATCAGAATAGTCAGAACCTGATGTCATGCTATGGAATAATTATTGTAACCATAGCCTACTCAATAATGCAATACATGAATGTTCCATTTTTACTTTCCTTCAGATTTATGATACTGAAAATGTATATATTTCTTTGCCTGACACATATGGCTTAGTTGAATGCTGTCCTCAATGCTGTCCTCAATGCAGAATTCCCATGCGACTGTTTGAGTGGATTAATCCACTTAATGACAAAGAATTATCAAACAAGCTCTGATTCCAGCTGAGTATTTTCACACACCTAGATATGACATATTCCATTTATAGTCTGTCTTGCAGAGCAAGGAGAGTAGTTAGTGTAGTGCAGAACTTTCCTCTAGTAAGTCACAAGACGGATCTGCAACTGCAATCAATGCATGAGCAGTTGAAAAATAATATCTGTAATTTGCAATGGGGGGACGCTGAGTCAAATCTATGTAAAGAAAAAAATCGAAATATAGCTTTAGAAGCGCTCAACGCCAATCAGAAGATAGAGAGTATCTCCTGAGCCAATGGGAAGTAATTCTCCGCCCCATTTAGGATGCATATTAATTAGTCCCAAACAAATAACGTAGGTGTAAAGGAAAACGCTCACAGACTAACGGCACCATCAGTATTAACTTTACCTCAGTTCTCTTATTGCACGGTCCTCTAACTCTTCATCATGGTTGATGCGTTCTGTGCCACCTGGAAACTGGTCGACAGTGAAAACTTCGATGAGTACATGAAAGCACTTGGTGAGTTTTTATAACTTTAAAAGTAGAACCTAATAGTAAGGCATTTTATTTATGACTTATATTTTATTTCCTTTTTTCATTACTTTCATAGGTGTTGGTTTTGCAACAAGGCAGGTCGGAAATGTGACCAAACCAACCGTTATCATCTCAAAAGAGGGGGACAAAGTGGTCGTAAAAACCCAGAGTACTTTCAAGAACACTGAAATATCCTTCAAACTGGGAGAGGAGTTTGATGAAGCCACTGCAGATGACAGAAACTGTAAAGTAAGTGCTACAATGTGGGATTTATGGTCAAAATTGGGGATCTATGCACTGGACACTACATTTAGCTATAGGCTTTGGCAGTTGGGAACAGCTCATATTTTTCACCTGGTTTGAGAAGCCTGTTACGGAGCCCAGTCCAAATGTGTAAGAGTAATATGATCTGGATTATGTTTAGGATGTTGGATGTACAAATTGCAAGTATTGTATCTCTTGCTTGATAGAAGTTACAACAACATTGCAAGTATATGTAACTAGTTGGTGAGAGCAATATTCTGACCTATTTTGCCCGTCTGTTTGTAGTCCACTGTGAGCTTGGATGGCGATAAGCTTGCGCACGTTCAGAAGTGGGACGGCAAGGAGACCAAGTTTGTGAGAGAAATCAAGGATGGAAAATTGGTCATGGTAAGAGCCTTACTGAGTTAATTATGAAATGTGAATTCCTGGGTAATCTGGATGATGAAACAAGGCGGTGGGGAAGCAAGCCCACTAGTACTACTACTAGGGGAGAGAGTATTTCTGTGCTGAAAGCCTTTATTCTGAAGTATAGTTGTCAATGTGGAGACGTGCAAATTAGTAAAAGAAAATGTGCATTGTCCTCATCAGTTCAACATGATGACTGTAGTTATATCTATTTTTTATGCAGGTTTGCAGGCTTACCTCTAATTGTCCATATTATGCATTTATCATATTATATTATTAAATGATCATATCTGGTGTGACCTGGTGGGATGTATTTAGCTAATAGAAACTGGAGTCTTATTTTTATCACCATAAAACAAGCAATATCTTACTTTTTAAGAATGATGAATGTTTATTTATACTCTATTTCATGTTTGATTTGCTCATTTCACAGTGATTTATTTGTTATTTTATCTGATCCACAGACTCTCACATTTGAAGACATTGTGGCGGTGCGTACCTATGAGAAGGCATGAGCTGGGACACATCACTAGTTAAATCATTTGAGTCCATTTTACTGGAAGACAGCCAGTGTTATTATTTTTTACTGTATGCTGACCGTTGCACTTCATCCTTCCAAATGTTTTATGACATGGGCTGGAAATCTTTTTTTTAAAGAAATTTTTATATACATTTCTTTCATGATGGATCATCCTTTGTAAACATGTGTGAAACATACTGAAATAAAAAAAATAACTCAAAGTATATATTTTTACTCTATTATTTAAATGATTGTTTGATACCTATTGATTGTGCAATTTCCTCAAACTCAACATATTAACTCAGTCAACATATTCACTCACTCAAGGACTGAGAAAGTCTTGTCTGTGAGACTGTCAAGTTATCACGTGTAGGCTGGTTTGGTCTACATCTCACAGAGTGACATCCTCAAACCACTATTTGTCATTTTGAGGCTTTTGTAGGCTACCTATCTAATCCTACATCACAATAATAGGTTATATATTAGTTCATACATGTAGTGTTATTAACTGTTATGTAACAAAATATGACCTAATTGGAGCCAGTTTGCTACAGCAGTAAAAATAGTTCTGCAGCAACAGGAAATGTGAGTTAATATGCGGATTATAATTAATGGACATTTCTATAGGGGTTGATACATTTTTTCGTAATAAAAAATAAAGTCTGAAATTTCAAAGTGGAAGCTTCAGAAGCCTTTCTAAACCTCAAATACACTACAAGTTTTAAACGTCCTGCATTGCAGGAAAGTTGTTCTCGTAGGTAAGCTCCTGTGTCTGTGTCTGCCACAATGTATTCATTTGATGACTATTCGATACACGGTATCAGCAGAAATCAAGCTCACGTCCCTTGCAAGTCCATGTTGTAACAATGTTGCAAAAAAGGGCTTTGGTGTGTACATGCCTGCGCTACAGTCAAACACAATTTCAGTAGATCTGCGATGAGCGACCCCTGATCTCAAAACCACTCCCTCTGAAATGTAAGCTATCTGAAGTGCTCCCGTGACCGCACTGTTTTCACAACCGGGTAACGGCCAAAGCAGTCACATGACCGCCATACTTCCTGTTTGTTTCTGCTGAGAAAACTTCAAACGACGCATTTTCGCTCACATTTTATGAGTTTAATGTGACAATATGGGCGTCGTGGCCCTTCTGGTTGGGCTGCTGTTCAACGGGCTGCTGATTTACGCGGCGCCTCTTGCACCTGTAAATAGCATTCACCTGCCAAGCATAGGTACATTGTTTATATGCATTGATTAATTATGTTTTATGCTGATTGTTGAGCTGTCAACCATTTTTGCATGTAAAATGAAAGCCATGCTGATATTTGCCATTTATATTCTATGTTTGTACAGTTTCTCAATTGTGTACAATATTTACAATATTGTCGATGTTCACAACTCTGTGGCCTTTTGAAAAACAGTAAATGCGTTTTCAAAATGTGGTTGCCTTCTCAAAACAAACTCAGCAAAAAAAGAAACATCCCTTTTTCAGGACCCTGTCTTTCAAAGATAATTCTTAAAATCCAAATAACGTCACAGATCTTTATTGTAAAGGGTTTAACACTGTTTCCCATGTTTGTTCAATCAACCATAAACAATTAATGAACATGCACCTGTGGAACGGTCGTTAAGACACTAACAGCTTACAGATGGTACGCAATTAAGGTTACAGTTATGAAAATGTAGGACACTAAAGAGGCCTTTCTACTGACTCTGAAAAACACCAAAAGAAAGATGCTCAGGGTCCCTGCTCATCTGCGTGAACGTGCCTTAGGCATGCTGCAAGGAGGCATGAGGACTGCAGATATGGCCAGGGCAATACATTGCAATTTCTGTACTGTGAGACGCCTAAGACAGCTCTACAGGGAGACAGGACGGACAGCTGATCGTCCTCGCAGTGGCAGACCACATGTAACAACACCTGCACAGGATCGGTACATCTGAACATCACACCTGCGGGACAGGTACAGGATGGCAACAACAACTGCCTGAGTTACACCAGGAACGCACAATCCCTCCGTCAGTGCTCAGACTGTCCGCAATAGGCTGAGAGAGGCTGGACCGAGGGCTTGTAGTCATATTGTAAGGCAGATCCTCACCAGACATCACCGCCAACAACGTTGACTATAGGCACAAACCCACCGGCGCTAGACTGGACAGGACTGGCAAAAAGTGCTCTTCACTGACAAGTCGCGGTTTTGTCCCACCAGGGGTGATGGTCGGATTTATCGTTGAAGGAATGAGCTTTACACCGAGGCCTGTACTCTGGAGCAGGATCAATTTGGAGGTGGAGGGTCCGTCATGGTCTGGGGCGGTGTGTCACAGCATCATCGGACTGCGCTTGTTGTCATTGCAGGCAATCTCAACGCTGTGTGTTACAGGGAAGACCTCCTCCTCCCTCATGTGGTACCCTTCCTGCAGGCTCATCCTGACATGACCCTTCAGCATGACAATGCCACCAGCCATACTGCTCGTTCTGTGCGTGATTTCCTGCAAGACAGGAATGTCAGTGTTCTGCCATAGCCAGTGAAGAGCCTGGATCTCAATCCCATTGAGCACGTTTAGGACCTGTTGGATCGGAGGGTGAGGGCTAGGGCCATTCCCCCGGGAACTTGCAGGTGCCTTGGTGGAAGAGTGGTGTAACATCTCACAGCAAGAATTGGCAAATCTGGTGCAGTCCATGAGGAGGAGATGCCCTGCAGTACTTAATGCAGCTGGTGGCCACACCAGATACTGACTGTTACTTTTGATTTTGACTCCCACCTTTGTTCAGGGACACATTATTCCACGTCTGTTGAACTTGTTCAGTTTATGTCTCAGTTGTTGAATCTTATGTTCATACACTGTAAAAAATGTATTTAATTTGGGTTCCTACTACTCAAATATATATTCACAACTATACTTAAAAGCTGATGCAAATAGTTACCTCAATATACTTGGGATAATTTACAAAAAATGATTATTTCTATACAAGGTAATATGCAAAAAGAAACAACAGTGTTCAACTTCAAACTTCTACACCTTTATTTTGAATAAAATAAATGTCATAATTTTATCATTTCTTCAAACTTCAATCTTAAATTGCCCCTTAAACCATACTCCTTAGGCATTCGAATTGTGCAATCTGGGTATAACTACACCATGCCTCCTTAGGTAAAGTTACATCCAGATAGCTTGCACCTGACAACAAATCATTTTAGACCTTCACAACTGCATGAAGTTTAAGTGATAGTTTGGGATTAGCACTTTGACGTCACATCGTGTAGAGTTTGGCAAGAATCTTCTGGTGGTCTGTGTGCCCCTTAACAACAAAGCAATATTAACAGAAACTTTACACAAAGCACAATATGAACTTTAGCTCCAATACAACCTCATTCAAACTGTTTTAGATTAATCAAAACATGGATTTTCAATACATACATTGCACATTTGTTACAAAATACATGCCAAATTGTCCCTGACTCCATATGCACTAGTGAAGCCCATATGGACATATTATTTTGACAGGTATAAGCATTCTGGGTATATCTCCACCTTGCTTCCTTAGGTAAAGTTACATCCAGATAGCTTGTAAACTGTAAGCATTCTGGGTATAACTCCAGCTTGCCTCCTTAGGTGAAGTTACATCCAGATAGCTTGCACCTGACTACAAATAATCTCAGAAATCCACTAGTGCATATGGAGTAAGTTTTAAAACAAAGCTGTTTTTTAAACAGGAATTGACAATGTCTCTTATGACTTCACCTGACAAAGAGCATAAAGTAAACTGTAGCTCCTATACCACCTAGCAACTAGCTTTTCAGCTTACTGAGTAGAGTTTAGACCACAGTTTGTGAGTGGCCCTTTGAGAGTTCTCATAGAAATCTTTAGATGTCTCTGAAAACAAGAGCTTGGACCAGTGGGGAGGTCCTGAGATCATCAACTTCCAACAATACTTTTTAGAACACCTCAAATGTATATTTACCTCAGATTTAAGCCATTGATGAGCCAGGACCTCTGCTCCTTCGATGCAGATCCCATGCTCTATATTCTGGTGCAGATCCTTCACAGTGAACACATTCATCACATGCTGAACGAGGTCCTCTCGGATCATGGTGTCGTCAGCATCCTGAGTGAAAAAATTAAGAAATAACAGACTAGGCTACTAGATTAACTGTGAAATTTGAGATGAGAGAGGGAAAGAAAGAAAGATACCTCATTTAGAGATAAATAAGGATACAAAAATAAAAACCTTGACCTTGTATTCTGTAATAAGGTCTGCAACTCTCTCGCCGAGGTATATGATCAGGCCACGGATCACACTGTCTCTTCTTTCCTGGATGGTGTCGCACTGTAATATGATGTTATACAAATAATTGTATCTAATACCGGCAACTAAATACATACAGTATAACCTATATACTATTGTGAAGGTGTTACTGTGCATACCCAGTAGAGAACTTAAAAGATTTTCTGCATTCCCACCTTTACAGCACTTCCTTTTGACTTAAACAAGGCAAATAGTTTTGGTGTATATTCGTCCAGCTTCTGCATAAAGGCGGACTCAAGAGCAACAGTTGTAATTCTTCTGAACTCTTCCGAGAGAGATGCGAGAGAGAAAACAACAGATAAGTACAAAAGATGATCTGAGAGCCAGAATGCTATTGGGAAACCCCTCCCAAAGCATGTGCCGAGTGAGAATGTTCAGACTCATCTTTAATGCATATTTAATTGTAGATTTAGAATATTAGGTCAAGACAGCAAAATATGTAAATCTATTTTTTACCCACATTGACTATTTTCATTCAGCTGTATTTTGTACATGAGTGGGCTCAAACAGGGCTGGCCATCTTTCTTTGAAGTCCTTCACAGGAAGGGCCTGAACGACATCTTGTCTTCGATATGAGAAGGTCTTTGCCATTTTAGCACTCACAATGTTGTGGTTGTCACATATTTGTACTTGAATGCAGCAAAACTGCAGATCTTACATTGTATGTGCCGCCTGATCCCTACGGAATTAAGATAAAATCTATTATTTATTTGTGTATACATAAGCACTACAAAAGCTTAAAACCCATCCCATATGCTATCTCATTCTAAAATAAGGAAGACACACATTGTCAATACCTGCCTGGGCGACAACGCATTGTGTAAAACACTAATAGGGCCCTATGAAATCCTTGTTCTTTTTTCCCAAATGCCGTTTTATTTTACGGAATTCCGTGTTAACTTTTTGTTGCCTAACGTGTTCAATCCATTTGGGTGATAAAAAAATACAGTATATATCTAATACCTATTATTCACACTAATGTTGGGTTACTGTAATAAAAATATCCTGTGTATCCTGTCCGATACCATGTATTCTGTTTACATTTATGGATTCCGCCTGAGTTTTCAGCATTACGGAAATCATAGGGCCCTACAAGCCCTAATGTGAGCTACAACACACAGATATTTTGAATATTTTTACAGTTGAAGTCGGAAGTTTACATACACTTAGGTTGGAGTCATTAAAACCCGTTTTTCAACCACTCCACAAATGTCTTGTTATCAAACTATAGTTTTGGCAAGTCGGTTAGGACATCTACTTTGTGCATGACACAAGTCATTTTTCCAACAATTTTTTACAGACAGATTTTTTCACTTATAATTCACTGCATCACAATTCCAGTGGGTCAGACGTATACATACACTAAGTTGACTGTGCCTTTAAACAACTTGGAAAATTCCAGAAAATGATGTCATGGCTTTAGAAGCTTCTGACATAATTTGAGTCAATTGAAGGTGTACCTGTGGATGTTTTTCAAGGACTAACTTCAAACTCAGTGCCTCTTTGCTTGACATTATGGGAAAATCAAAAGAAATCAGCCAAGACCTCAGGAAAAAAATTGTAGACCTCCACAAGTCTGGTTCATCCTTGGGAGCAATTTCCAAATGCATGAAGGTACCACGTTCATCTGTACAAACAATAGTGTGCAAGTATAAACTCCTAGAGATGAATGTACTTTGGTGCGAAAAGTGCAAATCAATCCCAGAACAACAACAAAGGACCTTGTGAAGATGCTGGAGTAAACAGGTACAAAAGTATCTATATCCACAGTAAAACGAGTCCTATATCGACATAACCTGAAAGGCCGCTCAGCAAGGAAGAAGACACACGCCATAAAAAAGCCAGACTACGGTTTGCAACTGCACATGGGGACAAAGATCTTACCTTTTGGAGAAATGTAATCTGGTCTGATGAAACGAAAATATAACTTTTTGGCCATAATGACCATCGTTATGTTTGGAGGAAAAAGGGGGAGGCTTAAGCCAAAGAACACCATCCCAACCGTGAAGCACGGGGGTGGCAGCATCATGTTGTGGGGGTGCTTTGCTGCAAGAGGGACTGGTGCACTTCACAAAATAGATGGCATCATGAGGACGGAAAATTATGTGGATATATTGAAGCAACATCTCAAGACATCAGTCAGGAAGTTAAAGCTTGGTCGCAAATGGGTCTTCCAAATGGACAATGACCCCAAGCATACTTCCAAAGTTGTGGCAAAATGGCTTACGGACAACAAAGTCAAGGTATTGGAGTGGCCATCACAAAGCCCTGACCTCAATCCCATAGAACATTTGTGGGCAGAACTGAAAAAGCGTGTGCAAGCTAGGAGGCCTACAAACCTGACTCAGTTACACCGGCTCTGTCTGTTGTATTAAAATCTATGACAATGTCAGCAAAATAAAACTCGAATGACTTCAGCTTTAGATAGCTAACAGAAACATCGCAATCCTAGCTGACTTGGAAGAGCTGCTTGTTATCTATCTTACTAGCCAGCCCAGTTATTTTATTTAGCTAGTTTGGCTGTTAGATTATTGACTAGATAACTACTGCACAAGGTCAACGTTTGCAGTGCTGCCTTGAACAAGTTGTGAATACGTGAACAACAAGAAGGTTTCAGCAAGGACAGGTGTAGCTAGATATCTAGGTGTAGTTAGCTAGCTACGTATTGTTCATTCCTGTCTCTGCCTGGCTAACACCGAGGTGAAGACAGTTTCAAGTCGGATATTCGACGGATATTCGCGCTTTCAATCCTCAATAGCTTTCAAACCACTTGAGCCACAGACTCCAAATATGTGTCACTATGTTGGAAAAATTGCCCACAACATTGCACAGGTCTTATTTTCACGATTTGGACATTAATTCGCTTTCCAAAGCTAATAAACATGTGGAAGTGTAAGCAGCATTTTCTATTCCTAGTTGAATTAGTTAGGGAGCGTAAACAAAGTACAAACTTTTTTTACATTTGAATTTCAATAGCTCATTGGTCATGTGACCTACTTGACTCAAACAAGGTTCAGAATGTCCACTGACTACCCTTCTATATTGCACACCTTTTAGTTTGTCAATTTTCATCTCACAATATTTTACATGATTTTTTCAAAATGTAGAATTTCAATAGCTCCTTGGTCATGTGACCTAGTGACTTCAAACACAGTTCAGAATGTCTACTCAGTGGGCCTACACATTGCACACCCTTTAGTTTGTCCATTTTCATCTAACAAGATTTTACATGAACTTTTCAAAATGTAGAATTTCAATAGGCCCACTGAGTGGACATTCTGAACCTTGCTTGGAGTCACTAGGTAAATAAACGCAGTTGACAGTGAGAGGACGTTTCTTTTTTTTGCTGAGTTTATATTTATCAAAACTATATTATACAGTCAAATTTGCAAATACATTAACAAAATAACATAACTGCCTGCAAAATGATTAAGGAAACCATAGGCTACTAATCTCTTGAGTCCAAGCCGACAGAACAGAACTTTTTTTTTTTTTTTTTTAAACCGAGTAGATCAACACATTGTAACGACCCTGGGTTTATAAGATATCGACTCTGCCGCTTGAGCTTGCTTTTACGGCACAGTCGATAGCGCGCTGGACTACGGGCTAGAAGGTCGAGGGTTCGAGGCCTGCTCCCTGCCTGTTTCATTACAACATTTTATTTACAGTCGCTAAATCATGATTATCAAAATTGGAAGTGCAACTATCCAAATGTGCAGAATTATGGGTAATTACAAAAATGTTAAGCATAGTTTAACGAATATTTAATATACATTCCAGCAGCATACCACCTTGCATCCCAGTGTGAGCTTGCTTCTGAAGCTAAGTAGGTTTTGTCCTGGTCAGTCCCTGGATGGGAGACCAGATGCTGCTGTAAAGGGTTTTGGAGGGCCAGTTGGAGGCACCCTTTCCTCTGGTCTAAAAATAATAATTTACCAATGCCCAGTGCAGTGATTGGGGACATTGCCCTGTGTAGGGTGCTGTCTTTTGGATGGGACTCAAACGGGTGTCCTGACTCTGTGGTCACTAAAGATCCCAATGCACTTATTGTAAGACTAGGGTTGCTAACCCTGGTGTCCTGGCTTAATTTCACAAAATCTGTCCCTCATACCATCACGGCCACCTAATCATCCCCAGCTTACAATTGGCTCATTCATCCCCCCTCCTCTCCCCTGTAACTATTCCCCAGGTTGTTGCTGTAAATGAGAATGTGTTCCCAGTCAACTTACCTGGTAAAATAAGGGGATTTAAAAAAATCTAATAGACAGTGTGCAATATTCATTAATCAGTGTCATCACAATTCCCATGTATTCAATGGTTTGCTTGTAGTTTTGTAGACTTTCCATTGGTCCACAGAAACACCATCCACAATATAAATAAGGAAATGCCAATACAATGGAGAAACCAATTATTTGAATGTATAGGCCTCAATTCACACACAAGCAAAGTTCTGTAATGGAATGTAACAATGTTGAAGATAATGACTTAGGACTAACCCAACTTCATTCTCTACATCTCTGCCTGTCCACAATATTGTAAAACATAACACAATTAGACAGTCCCTATTGTCTAGATCTATCCATGTATTGTACATGGTATGACACTGATAGTGTGATTTAGAATTTTGTGTATTTGGCTTAAGCAGCAGGGGTCGCATGTCCCCATCCTGCCTGGTGTCAACAGTACAAGCTGGTGGCAGTGGTGTAATGGTGTGGGGAATGTTTCTGGCACAATTTAGTTCCCTTAATACCAATTAATCAATGTTTGAACACCACGCCTTGTAGAATCCATGCCCCAAATAATTCAGGATGTTCTGGAGTTAAAGGGGGGTCCAACCCGGTACTTGATGGGTTTACCTAATAAACTGGCCACTGAGTGTAGTTACCTATAGTTAATAAATCCTGACTAGCAGGAATTACATAATCCCCTACATGTAATAAAATAGATTGATATAACATGCCCAATAATATTTCAATTTCAGGGAGATTCTGGCACATCTCTGACCTTGTCACGATCTCCTGAAGGGACAGACCAAGGCGCAGCGAGGTATCCAGTATACATTTTTATTATTCACGTAACTGGGACAAAACCAACGTGACGAAGATCGTGCCGCTGACCACAACTAAACCTAAAACAAGCTATGCTCAAACAATAACCCACAAACCTAATAGAAAACCCCAAACATATATATGGTTCCCAATTAGAGACAACGACACACAGCTGCCTCTAATTGGGAACCATTACCCCAACATAGAAATATATCACCTATAACATAAAAAACCCTACACCAAAAACAAAACTAAACACACCAGCCTGTCTTCTCAGGCCTGGACGTGACAGACCTGCATTTGGACCCCACCTACCATGTGACTGATGAACACACCAAAGTGTGTTTCTCCTCTAAGGGTGTCCCAGCCTCAAACCCTGGTCCTTTTGGAGACTTCATGTGTAACTATACCAGCTCATCCTGTCAGCTTTCCAGCACATGAAACAAGTTGCCCCACAGCCAGAGTTTATGATCTGGACAAGGTTTGTAGATTTATCTGGTATGGAAAACAACATGTGGTGTTAATTAATGTGGATTTGTTTTCCTGTTTAATATACAACACAACTTTTGAGAGGTTAATCAACTAACAAAAACATATTGCTTCCTCCTTCCTGTCATTGGATAACTAACAATGATATTGTCACTGATGGAATTGTTGTAAAATAAGCAACCAATCAGTGATTTGCTCACTGAAGCATGAACAATGTCTGTATAGTGTATCGTCTTGAAACGGCTCTAGGCTCTGTCTCGACCCGAAATGCAATAAGTAATTTGTACAGCAGCCAAATGGGCCATAAGTCATCAATACATTTTGCTGATATGAAAACCAAGTGCTATAAAGTCATTATGCCAACGTTCAACCAGTGGGGACGACTGCATAGCAAATACTAAAAATGGACTAAATGCTAAGGCCTGAAAATATTAGTCACACATAACACGAAAGGACTTGTACTGCATGTGTATGGTGCTAAGCTAGTTCATTTCACAAATCTTCAGTTAATCGGTTAAGCCTGACATTTTATTGGCATGTATAACGCTTGTTAAGCATAATTAAGATGCTTTGGTGAAAGGCCCTGCCACTGCACCTAGATTCAAATGTGAAAAAAGACAACTCCTGGATTACAGGGATTTATGGGTAACACATTAGCAGATCTTTGTTTTATTTCATTAATTCTGCCCTGGGCTCTTTCTAATAAGTAATTCGAATGAGCTTATTCCTCTCTCCAGAGACAGCCCTCCACATGTCCCATCAGGGGAGCTGTCCACGGACGTGGTGATCCAAGTCATGAGCAACATGACTCAAACCATCAGGGAGTTCCTCCTAGACATTCCTCCTAGACACGACTACTGGCCCCAGGTATTCTATCTATTTCACACGTGGGAGGAAGATGGGGTGGAGATGACCTGTGATGGATAGACATCTGGTTAAATGCTGACAGTGGTAGAATGCTGACAGTGGTAGACACCCTGGGTCAAACCAGAGATTGTATCGGCATGTCTAAAAGATAGTTTCCTTCATGCATTTTTAGTGTGGGCAGCAGTTGATTGCCCATGTTACCTCTATAAGAATGTTTCTGTTTCATGTTTTGTATATGTACTGTATTTTCAAGATTGTGTTAAACATTCTTTTCATGATCAACTTCTGACCTCCACTAATGATATTTACCAGGCTGCAGCCAAACTGTGAGAGCCTTGCTTGAAGCCAGAAGCCCTTGTAACTCTAAGAGAAGGTAAGTTGCTTGTGGCTAGAACATGAGAGAATTCATTTTAGGCCTGCTGATCAGGCCTCTTGGTACTTTGCAATAATTTTTTGCATTGTTTTTAATGTTCATAAACATTACATATTGATAACTATTGCAAAACTTACAATAACTTGACCCAGCACACAATAACCTTACCTGACCTTTAAGTTATTGTCCCATGTGGCTCAGTTGGCAGAGCATGGTGCTTGCAAAACCAGGGTTGTGTGTTAAATTCCCACGGGGGACCAGTACAAATGAAAATGAATGCACTCACTACTTTAAGTCGCTCTGGATAAGAGCATCTGCGAAATGACTAAAATATACATTTTGTGAAGGAGGATTTTACTCTCAGTTGGTGCAGCCCAAGCTGCGACTGATAAGCCTGAACACAATCCTATACTATATCCCCAATAAAGTGACGGTGAATATGAGTGACCCAGCAGGACAGTTCCATTGGCTGCAGGACACCCTGGAAATATCCTCATAGAGAATGGAGAAGGTCAAGAGGTAAAGCATTACATTCAGAAAGTATTCACAGCCCTTTACATTTTTCCACATTTTGTTGTGTTACAGCCAAAATTTAAAAATGATTAAATGTAGATTTTTTTGGTCACTGGCCTACACACAATACCCATTAATGTCAAAGTGGAATTATGTATTTTAATAATTTTTTTTTACAAATTATTTAAAAATGAAAAGCAGAAAATGTCTCAAGTCAATAAGTATTCAACCCTTTGTTATGGAAAGCCTAAATAAGTTCATGAGTAAAAATGTGCTTCACAAGTAACTTAATAAGTTGCATGGACTCTGTGTGCAATAATAGTGTTTAATATGATCTTTGATTGACTAACTCATCTCTGTACCCCACACATAGAATGATCTGCAAGGTCCCTCAGCCGAGCAGTGAATTTCAAACACAGATTCAACCACAAAGACCAGGGAGGTTTTCCAATGCCTCGCAAAGAAGGGTGCCTATTGGTAGATGGGTAAAAATTTAAAAAAGCAGACATTGAATATCCCTTTGGTCATGGTGAAGTTACTAATTACACTTTGGATGGTGTATCAATACACCCAGTCACTACAAAGATACAGGCGTCCTTCCTAACTCAGTTGCTGGAGAGGAAGGAAACCGCTCAGGGATTTCACCATGAGGCCAATGGTTACTTTTAAACAGTACGAGTTTAAAGGCTGTGATAGGAGAAAACTGCAGATGGATCAACAGAATTGTAGTAAGTCCACAATACTCATCTAATTGACAGAGTGAGAAGAAGGAAGCCTGTACAGAATACATGTTTTCCTGTCTGCAACAAGGCAATAAAGTAATAGTGAAAAACATATGGCAAAGCAATTAACTTCTTGTCCTGAATACAAAGTGTTATGTTACGGGGCAAATCCAACACAACACATCCCTGAGTACTACTCTCCATATTTTCAAGCATAGTGGTGGCTGCATTATGTTATGGGTATGCTTGTAATCGTTAAGGACCGGGGAGTTTTTCAGAATAAACAAGAAATGGAATGGAGCTAAGCACAGGCAAAATCCTAGAGGAAAACCTGGTTCAGTCTACTTTCCACCAGACACTGGGAGATGAATTCACCTTTCAGCAGGACAATATCCTAAAACACAAGGCCTAATCTACACTGGAGTTGCTTAGAAAGAAGACAGTGAATGTTCCTTAATGGCCGAGTCTCAGTTTTGACTTAAATCTGCTTGACAATATATGGCAAGACCTGAAAAAGGTTTTCTAGCAATGACCAACAACCAATTTGACAGAGCTTGAATAATTTTGAACAGAATAATGGTCAAATGTTGCACAATCCAGGTGTGGAAAGCTTTTAGAGACTTACCCAGAAAGACTCACAGCTGTAATCCCTGCCAAAGGTGATTCTAACATGTATTGACTCAGGGGGTTGAATACTTAACTAATCAAGATATATTAGTGTTTTATTTTTAAGGATTTTTTTTTTTACAAATGTTAGAATTTTTCTTCCGCTTTGATATTAAAGTAATTTGTGTAGATTGTTGACAAAAAATGACTAATCAATTTTAATCCCACTTTGTAACAACAAAATGTGAAAAAACTCAAGGGTTGTGAATGCTTTCTGAAGGCACTGTAGCTACATTACTTAGAAGAAGGAATATGTCTAGCCAGGTGCGGAGGGCTTCTGAATAGTCCTGCATGTATTCTAAGAACCAGAAGTCTGCTTATACAGGATATAACACAGAAGACTGACATATCTTTTTAAAGCAAGGTTTGACTCCAAACCAGTCCTATCGTGCCTAAACATTCTGTTTCTCCTGTCATCCCGCTGTAGGTTGTCATTGCTCATGTTCCAGTGGGTTACTTGCCCTATGCCAGGAATACCACGGCCGTCAGAGAACTCTATAGTGAGAGACTTGTGAAGATAATTCGCAACTACAGGGAGATCATCTCAGGGCATTTCTATGGCCACACTCACAGAGACCGCAAAATTGCCTTGCAGGATCAGCAAGGTGAGTCACTGGATAGCGTCAAGGCTCTGCGTTCGATAAGTGACTGTCATCAAGGAGTAACTAGTATTGATTAACTTATAGTATTGATAGCATTCGATAGTATTCAATAGATCGTATACTGTTGACTTAAGCAGAGCCTCTTTTGCAAAAGTGCATTTTTGTCTGGTAAGTGACTGGGTCAGGATGAGATTTGAACATTATTTCTATCTGTCATCAAATTCTGAACTCTCCTTCCTACATACAGAATCATTGTGTGAACGAGGCATCATACGCGAAGTGACCTTTTGTACCTTTCCAACTATAATGACGCGTTTAGATCATGTTCAACTCCACCTCAAATTACTCAGACATTCGACATCCACCAATGTGACTCATTCACCTCCTGTGGGTTCAGTGTTATCCTGACTGTCAGTGTTGGCCAGAATCCCCACAGCCACAAAAAATGCTTGTTTGTATAATTAGCTAGCTTAGTGCAATGGAGGAGGAACTAAGGAATGAATGCCTTTAGCCATGTATTTATTTACCCAAATGATCATTTGTTTGCTTTGAAGGGGAGCCGGTTAATTCCCTGTTTGTCACACCGGCTGTTACTCCAATCAAAAGTGCAGAATAGCCGTAACTCCAACAACAGAGCCTTCCAGCATGTAGCACTATGACTCATAGGACTACGGGCTGCTGGTAAGTAGGGAACTCAGTTAACTTGTCAACCACCATTATCCAGGTGTTTGGGACAATCTACTTTCATTTGGAAATATCCATTCATAATGTATTACCATCCTCATGTCTAACATTAACCCTCTCACGGTGATGTAGTTAGGCTGAACCTATTTCATGATTACCATGCAAAGGCTGATTTCAGTTCTGCATTTTCACTTTCCCTCCTATTATTTTCATAAGGTCATCACTGATCTGTCCTTGGCTTGGTTTATTAAAGGACAGTTTCAACAGAGCAATCCCAATGTGATTCTCGCTCATACAGCATAGAGCTCAGAGTAGCTTACATGTGATTTCAGAATGCCCCAAAGACGGGAGCTCAAACATGTAACCGCCACAGTCAACAGTGGGAAGGGCGCAGCCTTTGAAAATCACTGTTAGTCTCTTTGTAGCTCTACTAAGAAAGGCAATGTGGAAAATAAGAACGAATCAGAAACATATTGAAAACACTTTTTCAAATGGGGAGCATTCAGTCTCAACAGCTTAACAAATCCCTAGACCAGGGTTCCAAACTGGCAGTTATTTTGGGGGGAGGGAGCGGTGGGATTTTCATTGTTGGACATAAAAGACTGTAAAAACCCCAGGAAATCAGCTCCAAATGATTATACATTTTGGAAATCTGTTCCCTAGTATTTCCATGCATAATAGAGAGAGAAACACGTGATCGTATATAAATGCAAGCAAGGCTTGAAATTATTATGTTTTAGTCAAATATTATATTGGCTTGGGCTTCTTGCTGTCAATTTGCAGTCTACAAATGATTTGTAATTATGTTCCGGGCCCCCCGACCACCCGCACAAGAAAAAAATCGGCCCGAGGCTGAATCTAGTTGATGATCCCTGCCCTAGACCCACAGCAATGCTGTTCCTTCATGATTAATGGTGCTGTCATTCGTAACACATCTAATTCTAATCAAGGTACTCTAGCAGAGCAAGGTTCTTTACATGGCTTTTCATAGTTTTGAAATAGTATTTTTCTCTCTCTGAAGGATATTTGGCAGTACTACTTGAATACGTAATCACTGAACCATCTGGATTAAAGGATATTTAACCACACAGCTTGTTTCAACTTGCCATGAGTTTTGAGATGGGGCCAAGTGAAGCGTTTCAGAAGTATTCAGAAGAGCTATGATGATAACATTGTGTGTGATGGGGCCTGCGAGCTGACTCAGGTCTTTGCGGTGCAGTCCTTGGACTATACCTCCTATTTCAAACGTATTGAAAAGGGACACTAAAACAGGGATATTTTTATTGTGAGCTACTATAATGGAAAAGTTCAGGGACTTTATTAATGCTGTAGAGATATTTCATATGTTTTCACATGACCATGAAATATAAATGCATAATGTAATACTTTCAATTTAATGATGACAATTTAAGCATCCCTGGGGTCGAAATACGGACACGATACCGGATGATAATGTTGATGATTATATAATCGCAAAAGGCCAAATATTGTGTCCAAGTTTTTTTTTGACCTCATTGATTTCTCTGTGACATGTTGAAATCAAAGAGAAATAGATAACTAACTGCTAAGTACACTGTATGGTTATTGCTTCTAAAATGTCTGGCAGTTATTGAATGAACTGTAAACTGTGAATGGCTTTGCTTGCAGTATAAAGCAAATTGCCTCTAAGTGGAACTGTTGCCCAAAAGGGGAGGGCATTCATGAGAAAAACGTTTTTTTTTATTTTTCAATGCACTTTACAACAATTTACTCTGCATTTGTAAGTTGTGATATTTTTTTTCTCTGAGACACCATCAGTTTATCATGTGCAGAGATCAAACTCTCTGGATCAAAGTGGCCCTAGTTTGGAGATTTGTTTTTCCAGCTGTCATGCTACAGTTCTCCTCTTCACCTGCTCCCCAGTCCCCTATATAGCTGTACTGTGAGAGAGGTTAACTCATGACCTCGCTGGAGAAAATGAAAAGCTAGCAAATGCCACTCTAGACCAAACCACTCTGTGAGGGTTTGGTCTAGAGGGGGGGGATCAGACAGCCCCAACCCTATTCGACCCTCTCCCCTTGTTCCCCACTTCTCTCCCCCTCTCCCCACAGTCCATAAGGACTATCTGCCCTTGCCTTTTGGATTTGGGGATGAAATCTTTTCACTCATAGGCCCTCAACTGGGTTTACCATTAGCATTCAGGGGCTGAGAGAGTCTGGGAGAGTCACAATGCCTGGTGGAAGAGACTGTGGAAATGAGGTTAGTGGTTGACATGGTGATAAAGACGACTCCGGGGTAACTGCAGCAGAACTCTGGCAGGCCTCACTAATGACTCTGTGATGCACTAATAAGCATGAATCACTGGACTGCCAATCAGATGGGCTGGTTCCCCTCAAAGGACCAGCCACTGATGGAGCAAGCGAGAGAGAGATGGGTCAATATTTGCCCTGTCGATGTGACTCTGTTTGAGACTAGAATGGGTCTCTTGCTCTTCAGTCTTCACTACCCACAAGCCTCCCTGAGTTGTCCTGGGTTCAGGCCAGGCTTTAAACAACAGCATAAATCTAGCAGGAGACTGTGATCCTCCTGCAGTGGGCAGTAGAAGGGAATGCCTGGATTGGCCTCCTCCACACCACTTCTTATACAGGACCTTCATAAAGTATTCACACCACTTAACCTTTTCAACATTTTGTTGTTACAATGTCGGATTAAAATGGATTCGATTTTTTTTTTTAATTTCAATGGACTACACAAAATACTCCAATGTCAAAGTGGAAGAAAAATTCTAACATTTGTAAAAAAAAAAAAACTATCTTGATTACATAGGTATTCAATCCCCTATGTCAATACATGTTAGGAACACGTTTGGTAGCGATTACAGCTGTGAGTCTTTTGGGGTAAGTCTCTTAAAAGCGTTCCACACCTGGATTGTGCAACATTTGCCCATTATTCTTAAAAAAAATCTTCAAGCTCTGTCAAGTTGGTTGTTGATAATTGCTAAACAGACATTTTCAAGTCTTGACAAAAGTTTTTCAAGACGATTTAAGTCAAAACTGTAACTAGGCCACTCAGGAAGATTTAATGTTGACTTGGTAAATTAACTCCAGTGTATGTTTGGCCTTGTGTTTTAGGTTATTGTCCTGCTGAAAGGTGCATTTGTCTCCCAGTGTCTGTTGGAAAGCAGACAGAACCAGGTTTTCCTCTAGGATTTTGCCTGTGCTTAGCTCTATTCCATACATTTTTTCCCCTAACAAACTCCCTAGTCCTTGCTGATGACAAGCATACCCACTCTGTCAATTAGGTGAGTATTGTGGAGTAACTACAATGCTGTTGATCCATCCTCAGTTTTCTCCTATCACAGCCATTCAACTCTGTAACTGTTTTAATGTCACCATTGGGCTCATGGTGAAATCCCTGAGCGGTTCCTTCCTCTCCAGCAACTACTTATTGGTTATTTTCTTTGCGAGGCATTGGAAAACCTCCCTGGTCTTTGTGGTTGAATCTGTGTCTGAAATTCACTGCTTGACTGAGGGACCTTACAGATAATTGTATGTGTGGGGTACAGAGATTAGGTAGTCATTCAAAAATCATGTTAACCACTATTATTATCTATATACATTATTATGTGGCTTGCTAATTTAGGCTTGCCATAATGAAGGGGTTAAAAAATAAACATAATTCCACTTTGACATTTATTGTGTGTAGGCCAGTGACAAAAGAAATCTCAATTTAGTCATTTTTCAATTCAGGCTGTAACCCTACAAAATGTGGAAAAAGTCAAGGGGTGTGAATTATTTCTGAAGGCACTGTTGACCCCTTTTGGGTAGGGTGTAACTGAGGTGAGAGAGGGATGTGGCTAAGCCCATTAAAGACACTTTCCTAACTATCAGCAGTATCTTATGAGAAGCGAGGCACATTTTCTCAGAAAGCCACCAAGCCTCTACATTTCAAACCAATAATCCACACAGACAATAATGACAGAAGGCCAAGCTCTTAAGCCTTAGTGGACTTAATACCATTATATGCCCCCTCTGCCCTTTGTATCGCCTTACAGAGTGAACTAGGGCGATACTAGGAACTCAACAGCCTGCCTTGCTTATGTAATGGAGAGTATTGCTATATATCTTTGTGATATCAGTGATGTAACATAAACAATCTATGTTTTAAGATGTAAAAACTCAGAACACTAGCTCTACATGTCCATGTTTCTCTGTCTGAATAGGATTTTGTTGAATTCCTTTTATCTGTACTGAACTGTAGCCAATTAAGTGGGTAATAAGGCACGGTTAATGCTGTCACGTATGCTTAGGCCCTGTATAGTGCTCTATGCTTCCTGAAAACCTTAAGAGCTGTAGTTATGAGGTCAATGTGAGGGACCCCAGTAGGTCAAGTCTACGCTAAGTACCAGCCCTCATTATGGTCAAGCAGACTGTAATCAGTCGCCGCTCCTCACGGCGCTTTTGTTCCTGCTGGCTGGTTTGATGCCGCAAAATATTTAATCTGTGGATTACTGTCAAGATTTTGTAACTGGGCAGGCCCCCTGGGGAACTGGAATCTGTGGAATATGACTGTTAAATTCAAGGGATGGCGGCAGAGCAGAGAACACACACACAGCACAGCAAAAGTAGAGATTACGATGTCTTACTTTGATCAGGGAGGCTTTTATTCAACATGGAGAGCAAGGACACAATGTTAGTTAATAAGGGAGTGATACCTAGTCTTACTATCCCTAGGCTTAGAGCATCTGTTCAGTTACTTGGATTATCCAAGTCTTATCCAAGGCTTTGTTTAAAACGTTTTTAACAGCCAAACATTCTCTTTTATGTCTCTTAAATTACTTCACCGTGCCCACACAGTCCTTCCATCTATGGCCATGGTGTTATGTGTTAGAGGCAGCTGTGCATTGTTTTGTTGTCCCGTTTATCTTGGCTGTGTCTCTAAGACACTACAGGGTTGCGTTGTGGAGGAAAAGAGGGGTAGTAGCCAGTAATGAACACGTTCAGGCATTAAAAATGGTCCTTTAGCTCAGATGGTAGAGCATGACACTTGTAATGCTAGGGTAGTGGGTTTGATTCCAGGGACCATCCCTACGTAAAATGTATGCAAGCATGACTGTAAGTCGCTTTAGATAAAAGCATCTGCTAAATGGCATATTAATTATATATACATGTGTGTAAATATATATATATATATGTATGTGTGTGTGTGTGTGTATATATATATATATACACATTACCAGTTAAACGTTAGGACACAACTACTCATTCAAGGGTTTTTCTATATGTACTGTAGTAACCAAAAAGATTTAAACAAATATATTTTATATTTGAGATTCTTCAAAGTAGCCACCCTTTGCCTTGAACTTTGCACAATCTTGGCATTCTCTCAACCAGCTTCATGAGGAATGCTTTCAGTCTTGAAAGAGCTCCCACATTGAAGGAGCTCCCACACACGTGTTGGCTGCTTTTCCTTCACTCTGCAGTCCAACTCATCCCAAACCATCTCAATTGGGTTGAGGTCAGGTGATTGTGGAGGCCAGGTCATCTAATGCAGCACTCCATCACTCTCCTTCTTTGTCAAATAGGCCTTACACAGCCTGGAGGTGTGTTTTGGGTCATTGTCCTGTTAAAAAACAAATGATAGTCCCACTAAAATGTGTCTTGAATTCTAAATAAATCACTGACAGTGTCACCGGCAGATCACCCGTTCACCTACTCTGCATCTCACAAAGACACGGCGGTTGGACGCAAACATCTCAAATTTGGACTCATCAGACCAAAGGACAGATTTCAACCGGTCTAATGTCCATTGCTCGTGTTTCTTGGCCCAAGCAAGTCTCTTCTTCTTATTGGTGTTTTTAAGTAGTTGTTTCTTTGCAGCAATTCGACCCTGAAGGCCTGATTCACGCAGTCTCCTCTGAACAGTTGATGTTGAGATGTGTCTGTTACTTGAACTCCGTGAAGCATTTATTTGGGCCGCAATTTCTGAGGCTGGCAACTCTAATGAACATATCCTCTTTAGCAGAGGTTTCTCTGGGTCTTCTTTCCTGTGGCAGTCCTCATGAGAGCCAGTTTCATCATAGTGCTTGATGGTTTTTGCGACTGCACTTGAAGAAACTTTGAAAGTTCTTGAAATGTTCTGCATTGTCTGACCTTCATGTCTTGAAGTAATGATGGACTGTCATTTCTCTTTGCTTATTTGAGCTGTTCTTGCTATAATATGGACTTTTACCAAATAGGGACATCTTCTGTTTACCAACCCTACCAACCCTATGCGTTCGAGCCAACACAACTGATTGGCTCGAACACATTAAGAAGGAAAGAAATTCCACAAATTAACTTTTAAAAGGCCCACAGGTTGAGAGAATGCCAAGAGTGTGCAAAGCTGTCAAGGCAAAGGGTGGCTGGCTACTTTGAAGAATCTCAAAAATAAAATATGCTTTGATTTGTGTAACACTTTTTTTGGTTACTACATGATTCCGTATGTGTTATTTCTTAGTTTTGATGTCTTCACTATTATTCTACAATGTAGAAAATAGTAAAAATAAAGAAAAACCCTTGAATGAGTAGGTGTGTTATCTTTTGACTGGTACTGTATTTATATATAAAACTGTCTAGTAACAGTTATGGTGCATGGTTGTAGTGTGCATGATAATTATGTGGAGGTGGTGTGTGAACGAGTCTCATACCCCAGGTCAATATTTCACACCTTCAGTCTAATGAAGAGATGAGTTGTCAGCCATTTTGGTGAAGAGTAGTGCGTATCAGTGATACCTGTCCTCACACCCTCCTCTCTGTCACTTGATTTCAATGTCAGAATATCTGACATTGGGGCCTTACCTACTTTTAAAAGGACTTTCGATGCAGCAACTAAAACCTAAAAGGACGCCATTTATACAGCACAGAATAGCCTAAATACCAGTGGGTCTATTCCAGCAACAAGTAATTTGGGCTTGTAGACAATAAATTATGTAACATTGTTGGATGATGTCAGTGTACATTACAGACTCAGCTAAAATACAGCCACTTCCTTTTAACTGTGCAGTAGGCCTATAGGCTCCTGTTCTAGCTAGTATAGCTGCAGGGCTGGGCAAGACCCTTCTACCCTTCAGCCCTATGAGTCATGAGAAGTATTGTATTACAGTATATAAAGAGTAGATGATCCGGAGAGATACTTTTCAGTCACACCTGTCAATTGTGGGTCATCTCCTTCCTCAATGCAAGGCCTTGGTGCTGAATCTGCGTCAACAAGGGCAGGAGTGGTCTGGTCTGTGACTTCTAGTAACCTATCTCCCTCCAGCCCTGTAATCCTCCTGGGGGAAATGCCCTTGGTCTGTAAATATTGCTTACTGTAACTTCTGCTGACTGGCCAGTTCTCTCTGTCTCACTCCCAGCTTTGTGTTTTTTCCCCCAGAATGTAATTGAGACTAATATTGTTGGCTTACAACAAGGCTCAACACTGTTTTTCCTTCATCAAGTATGGACTTTGATTAATCCCTTTGTAACTTAACTCACAGAGAGGTTAAACAAAGAGACGCATGAGCATATAGTCCTTTTTTTTACATTACAGGAGATTACACATTTCAATTCAAATATTCAGCGTTGTAAATTCACAGGAACGGCAAGTGTTTTACATTGTTTATATGTGGTGAAATGAAAGATAGCCATTGCTACATCATCAAGCATTTAGTAAATCAAAAACCCTGTATAAAGTTTAATATCATTCTTGGCATGGCCAAATTCCCTTGTGGACAAACACAATGTTCTATTCACAGAGCGAACCTCATGTGGTGCTAGCTCTCACACCCTACTCCTTCTCATACAGAATATAAAGAGAGTGAGTGGCACAGATTTTCAAAGCCAAAATTAGCACAGACAGCCATTGAGGGAGGCTTGGTGATTGTGCAATTCAGCCTGTTTCCCCAATATGGTGGTAAGAGAGGGTGTCTTGAAGGGGAAAGGGGGTACTTGCGTCTCATGCTTCAGTGGCAATTTGTCAGCCAGCATGAATGGCCACCTTTATGAAGTTGGGGTTCAGATCTGATTGTACCCTGTCCTTTGTGGGCCGAGCATAGCCTGATCCCCATCAGCCAATGGGTATGCAGCTAGGGTATTACCTCACAGTCAGATGATGTCTATGGCAAGCACACTAAAAACTCCCTCTTTTCCCATTTGAGAGGAAGAAAGGCACTCTGGGAAAAGAATGGAACTCCATCGGGCCTTCCATGAGAACTTCTTTCTAGGAATACACAACAGAGTGTAGAGAGAACAAAAGACCCATTTCTGCAGGGACATATTTTACAAAGTGGCTTGTAGTAGTGAATGAGGGAGTGTTTAGAAGTGGGCCAAACATACAGGGAAAATCACCATTATGGTGACTACTGCCAATTAAAATGAACCCCACTGTGCTGGGGCTGGAGATTCTCATAATACACTAGGGTTAACGTATTGTCTGCAGACCAAAGCTCTGATTGTGGAAGTGGGAAGTGTACTGTATGCGTGCAAGAGACAGTGGTCAGCAGAAATATACAAAACGAAAATCATGTGAATTAAGTTGTCATTTGGAAAGAATACAACTGACAGTATTTTTGCTTGACAGAGAGTGTGAATAATTATTGAACCAATTTATGCATTGTTATTGCTTCAATGGATTTATACAAAAGTGAAGAACAAGCACGATGTGATCATGACACTTAGAATTTTCCCCAAACCTTTTGTGAGACTATGGACAGTAGCTGCATAGTTTTCAGCCTAACATCGTCTGTGAACAAGATGATTGATATTAATTAGTAATGACCTACAAACCATTGTAGAAATGACCAAATCCTTGATGAATGTATATTGTCTTCTTGTGATTTGCATCCGTCTGGCAATCTATGTTTCCTTTCATAACTAACAGACTCAAATCTTAGGATCACGTTCCACCTACCCCCGCCCTGTGGCTTCATCTAAATATGTGAACAGAAGGACATTTTTGAATGACTGAAGGACAGTCAATAATGATTTTCTAAAGACAGCCCGAAGCCGATTGTGTGTCTTTGCTGCAGGTTTTCTCCCTTGGGGTTTACTCTTGGTTTGTGCTGGGCCTCAGTAAGCAGACTAGTTCAGGGTCAATGGGTTTGCCCAGGATGGAACAGGTTGGCCAAGGTCTTTGATCATAGTGGAGCCTGGGGGTCATGACCCCTTTTATTCCACATGATGACAACTGTACTGACCCATGATACTATGAATGCATCCCAAATGGTACCCTATTTCCTAATATGTGCACTACTTATAACCAGGGCACACAGTAGTGCACTATGTAGGGAATAGGGGGCCATTTGGAAACACACATAGCCCAACAGATGATCCTGCCTGCAGCTTAGTGCACTGTCTGGCACAGCGCTGGTTAATTTCTAAAGGCATTTCATTGCATTTAGGCCCTGCTAACTGCCTTTGGAACTCTTGATGTTCACCTTCGTTACATGCATTAACCAGGCTAGTTCGATATGGATATGAACCATTGCTCTGAGAAACACTATAAATGTAACAGCGATAGGTTTAGGCTACTATATGATACTCAAATTTACCCTGTACCCATCATGAGGTTGCTGCAACCTAGCCTATGAATGAAAGTTTACAACGTAGGTGCACACAGGTTGAGAGACAAATTTGATGTGACAGACAGTGACACATGGACAGACCGGGACATTCAATACCGCCTTGCACACTCTTGCCTGCATCTAGCTGATATTGGGTGTAATCATTAATCCAACAGTTCAAACTAGAGTTTCTATTGGACAAATTCAGGTATGTTTATCCCCGTTTTGTTCCATTTGCTTCTGTTTAAGAAACAGCGGAATGAATACACCCCTGATCACACGTAAACACAGTTCAAAGTTTAATAACGGCCACGTTGTATTCCTTCTCGCATCTACAGTACGTTATGCACTCTCCTCCTTTCACCTCTTCCCTTCGCTTGTGGACTTCAGCTGTATGTGACCAGGCGAAAAAAACTTTCCAAGCCAAACCGCTACACACAGCCTACATCGTTGTCACCATATTAGCTAGTAAAGTGACGTCATAGTCAGCATAGCTAATAGAACTAACGCATTATGCAGTAACGTTACAGTGTACAATCAGTGAGCAGTTATACCGGCGGGCCCCAGTGGAAATAAATTAGTCAAACCAAAAGCTTACCTTTGACTTGGAAGAGTTCCAGTGTTGTATTGGATAGTCATAGCCAGCTAGCTAACATAGCATCCCTCTGTTTGAGCAGGGTGTTTTAGTAGGATAAACTAGCTAGCTGCATTTTCTAGCTAAGTAAGTGAAACTGAATGTGAAAAGAAATGATGAAATCTATCTCTCTCTCTAATTCTGTCTTGCTTCTCCTTCCTTTAGGAAGACGTTCATTTTTTTTAAACTATTCGATTATTTTCTTTTTCTCTCTTTTAGTCAACTACTCACTACATTTTATGCACTGCAGTGCTAGCTAGCTGTAGCTTATGCTTTCAGTACTAGATTAATTCTCTGATCATTTGATTGGGTGGACAACATGTCAGTTCATGCTGCAAGAGCTCTAATAGGTTGGAGAACGTCCTCCGGAAATTGTCATAATTACTGTGTAAGTCCATGGAAGGGCATGAGAACCATGAGCCCCATAGGTTTTGTATTTAAGTCAATGTATCTAGAGGAGGATGAAAGCTAGTTGTCCTCCGGCTACATCATGGTGCTACCCTACAGAGTTCTGTTAAGGCTACTGTAGACCTTATTTGCAAAATAGTGTGTTTTAATAAATTATTTGGTGACGTGATTATATTGAGTATAATTTTATCAAAAAAATATAACTTTTTAAATGTTTTAACATTTTGAATTTCATCTCCTCATCTGGGGAGCCTCCACTGGTAGAAATACTATTCTGATAACCTCAATATTATCAGGTTGACTTTCAATTCCCAATATATTTTTTTACCCCACACTTACTTTACACTGTTGGATGCATGATACAGTATATTGCCATCTTCATAGCTATGGCGTGATGTGCTAAATCTTGAATATGGGACAGAAGGGATGTGTGAAGGTTACCAGGACACACTTTAACACAATCAGACCTGGCCCATGCATTCTGCTCATGTGGAAAATTGATATCTGCTGACACCTCAGTTTTGACACAGACAATCAATATGATGCGACTATGACCTTATAGTCATTTGACCACTGTATTGACTGCACATATTACCGATACAGGCCAACAAAACTAGAATTCATGTAGTTTGCTACAATCAACCCACAGGCTAGGTTTAGTTTTAAACTGGCTATTAAAACCTTCATTATGATCATCTTCGGTGATATCATATTATCATTCAAACTATGCAAACTATCCATAGCTTCTGACCCAAAATGCAATAGGCTATGGACCTATGGCAAAGTGTGGTAGACAACAGTGCCATCATCTGGCATTGTATGTGCATTGCATCCTTCTGAAGAAAATCCTGCCAAAACGTTGCACTGATTGTGGAGTGCATGGGTAATCTGTTTATATGGCGGTGGTGTGCTTTTTACTTAATTACATAATTTGCCGTTGGAAACGTGTGATGTGACCAGACTGACATTTTAAATAAATTATAAGAATAACAATAAACATGTCAGGAGGGTATGTGTATAGCTTGATGGAATTGAATGTCATTCCTCATCATACCTAATTGCGACGTTCCCTCCAGCAAGGAATTTAACCTCTCTAATCTGCTCATTGGGCTCTGCACTGCGGCAGCCCTCTGCTCCAGCCTCCAACCTAGTGTGTGTGTGTGTGTGTGTGTGTGTGTGTGTGGGTGGGTTTCATTGAAAGAGCACCTTCCTAACAATAGCATAAGTGATTCTGAGATAAATGTATATACATTGAAATATAACCTAAAAAGATGAAATCATAATGTTCCACAGAGATAACCATGGTGTACAAACTGATTGTTAGGCCTATATGTTGTAACATAATCAGTGAACATAACATTATTGGTCTCCTGGACCTGAGCCCAGTTATGACAAAATCCCTCAATTCCCAGACTATTAATTGGACCTGTCGCCACTAATAACACCATGAAGGCTGCGTTTGACCAGATGTAAAATAGTGAGATTTGGTCAGTCCTAAACCACGGGCCGGCTCGCCATATGGCGTGTAATTTATCACGAGTTATACAGCAGTTCAAGCATATTGCTCCATCTGAACATTAGTGCACACGCAACGACCATATTAGCGACGCCCCTGGGCAAGCCTCCGATAAACCAACAACACAAGTCCATTAAGTGCCATCTGAATCACTGTCTGTCTGGACGAGTGAGCACATCCGGTCTGGCAGCACTGATGCTACTTAGCATTGGGAGCCAGCCATGTTGAGCCCCTCACCCATTTCTCTGAACTTGCTGTAACAGGGAACTGGAAGGCTAAGAAAAAAAGTATGTTTTAATGAAAATAATTCATGACAATTATCGAGATTCTTTAAACGGCAATTTTGGTAATTTGCTCAATTTTCAGTTGAAGGCATAACAGGCTACGTGCTCCCATAACTTGTTCACGAGTCTTCCCTCCACCATCTGGCTATTGAGATAAGCTCCTGGGCATTGCCTTGATGGGCGCTCACCCGCTCTAATATTGAAGCAGCACGAGACCAGTGGTTTTCACACAAACACGCTTGTGGACCAGCCAAGGTCAGAGGCTGAAGCCCCGGGCCTATGAGAAATGTATGTAATTCATTAGCTTGACTGTAGAAAAATCACAACTCAAACTGAGAGCACTGTCTTTGCATTCAGATTTGCAATTGAATGACGCAACCACTTGATATTCGAGGTGAATAGCCTTACACTATTTATTTGATTAAATCGTGTAGTTTACAAAATAGGCTAGTTTGCAAATCATGGCATCTTGCCATGCACGGGTGGATTTGCTCCACTCACACTTACATTTAGGTATGGAGAGTTCACAGCATGCCAAAGAGTGTCCATTGTCAAAATCTGACCTGTGTTCAGGCCTAATGGTGCTGTGCTGTTTTGTAAGTAGCCTGTTTTGTCTCACTACTGTATTTTTGGGATGTTTTGATATTTACATCTACACCCCAATGTAAACATTTAAAATAATGTATGAGTTATTTTACATCGCCCTCATTTATACGAGTGAAACCAGTAGTTTCCAAATACCCGGCAGCGCTAGTGGTGAGTCAACAAGGCGCTGTCCACTCACATGGTGCTGAAACGGCCACGGGCAGCACGGAGTTCGGTCACTGTGGTGACTAATTTAATGACACCTTTGCGATCACGCTCTTCTTCCCCATTAATAATTTTGTAAATATCTAACTTGTTTTAACTGAGAACTGCTCAAGACAAATCAATTTTTGGGGGGGAGATGGGGGTAATTTTCTTCAAGCATAGCCTAATGTCATTCTGAATGCCATGCACCAATACAAATACTGCAAACTGAGTTTAATCATCTTAGGCTACCCATTTTCTAATCAAGGAATCAACCATCGAAAGATCAAATGGCATTTTCACAGAGCGTGAGCGAGCTCCTCAAAATGACAGCTGCGCCTTCGCAACAAAGGTAATTTCCTATGCAGGTCCGTCCATTCATTTGATTTCCTCCACACACCCGTCAGAACAGAATGTAATTATCGGCTCCACCTCCCACGGGAGTCTGTTTTTCCTCCCTTTCACGGTGCTCAGCTGTCAGTCAGTCAGTCCCCTGCTCTCTCTGGCCCCTCGCGCTACATGACATTATGATCCATGCGCTGCGCCTTATCTCCCGCCACTTAGTCACCAGTGGCGGCTCGAGCTTGGGAGCAACTGAGTGACGGTCCCGCATAACTGATTGCTAACTAACACTGGGATTTACTAAACGAAATAACCAATTAATAAACCTCACACAAGCTTTGCAGAATGAGTGACTGAATCCGAAGAAAATACACAAGGTACAATGCAAAATTGGTTCCAATTTGAGTGAATAGGAGAACATTTGTTCAAACAACATGCAGGACCTATGATTATTCTCCAGGTTGGCAATTAGAATACCCTACAGGCCTACACACCGAGCCCACCGGAAATTACGTTGAACGTGGAATAGACGTTGAATTGACCTCTGTGCCCAGTGGGAGGTTTACGCATCATTATAAGGGCTCAAATCAGCAGCCATGATGCGGATGTTAGGTAAATAAATCACATCTGCTGGACCTCTGTCAACTAAGCCACGGGGCCCCTGTGTGTGTGTGTGCGCGCGCGCGCGTGTGTGTGCACCTGTGCGCATGTCAAGTCTTCATCATCAGTGTTCGCCGTTGATTTTCGCTCTCAGAGCTTGGCAGAATGTGGGCAACCGTGTAGCACAGCTTGTGATTAAATGTCTTTGTCCAGGGGGGGAGAGAGCAACAAACGCAACAAATGCTGGATCGGACAGGTTGGTATATTCAGTTCAGCGGGCACCACAAGACAATGAATTTGCCTTATTGAAACAAAGGCCATGTCGGGATGTTCCTGCAATCAGTTAAATAGATCTATCAAACCAATTGTGTCGTCTATTTGTAGCAACATTGTAAGCATTTTGATGCAAAGTGTAACCATAATGAAACAACGTTGGAAAAAGTCATCAATGTAAGATTTTTGTATTTTTTCACTCAACTTTTTGTTGATTTCACGTTGAATTTGCGTTAGTTGAGGGAACATGTAAAGAGAAAGACAATTAACCAAGAAGTCATGAGGATACTTATTTTCCCGTTCTAATTGTAGCCCATTGCCATATGAAAAGGTATAGCCTAATGCAGAATTGGTCCCAAAATGCAAACGCTGACATCAACATGATGGGACTGCATAGGTTGGCGGTCGTTTCAAAAATGTATTTCATAAGCTACAGCACCAGAACAGCCTAAAATAAAATGATTAATTCACGCCCCACAAAATGATGAGAGACAGATTGAGACGAGGATAGAGTAGAAATCAGCATAAATTCGGATGTAAAATCAGAATGAGTAGCCCATATGTGGTCTGGTAGCAACCAGTGAGCAGGTGTTTGGGTGCGATGAATAGAGAGAGGAGAGTTGGTGATTCTCCGCCCTCCACCATGTGATGACCGTCAGACTGACTGTATCAACGGAGCGATGGTTTTAGTCACTTTCAACAGCAACAAAACGGCAACAGTAGCACTTGACGTAAAGCCTCCACCACAGAACTGGAGCAGCACGGCGCTCAGAACAACGGGACTTGAAGTTGGTCCCACATCCAAACAATTTTGGTACCAAACACACAGAATGGAAATAGACAGCAGGCCGGATGGAGTGAGGATGTCGACGGAATATATCGCCTTGATTCTTCGACTGTAATTTCTAGCAGTCGGTGACAGCATCTCTCTAATTTTGAATTGAAATGCTTTCGGTAAGGAGAGTTATGACAAGAGTTGCTGCAGGGTGCCGCATTGCCTGCCCGCTTGGATAGTGTAATGATTTTATGGTAATTGTAATATCAGTATTTCGGGTGGGGATGGACGATAATGGCTGTCTTACAATTGTGTGGTTAGGCTTTCAACATAGCCAGCAACATATTTAGACCCATTTGGGAAGTCAGCTACAGCCAGTATTGTGACTGAATTGAGAGCTATAAATGTCGACATATGAAACGAAACTTGGAAACAGAAGTCAAATGTAAGGTACAGGTGGAAACCTAATGGAGCTGTCCAAAAAGTGAATACAGCCTATGTTGCTTGCACCTTCTATCATACTCCGGGAAGCAGGGCGATATCTGAAGTCAGGCTTTGATTTTAGGGTCCTGATTGAGAAGGTTCAATAGGCCTGTACGTGACGCATTCATTGTTGACGACTTTGGCTCTATCTATACGGTAACATTTTACCTACCATTCAATATTGGCCGTGGACGTTGAAGCAAGAACGATGACTCACTTACAAGCCGGCTTGTCCCCAGAAACACTGGAGAAAGCTAAGGTGGAGTTAAAGGAGAACCCCGACACTGTGCATCAGGACATTCAGGAGGTGAGGGACATGATTATCACGCGCCCAGACATTGGCTTTCTTAGGACAGACGATGCTTTCATCCTACGCTTTCTCCGAGCTCGGAAATTTAACCATTTCGAGGCGTTCCGCCTCTTGGCCCAGTATTTTGAGTATCGTCAGCAAAATCTGGATATGTTCAAAAACCTAAAAGCAACCGACCCGGGCATCAAGCAAGCTCTCAAAGACGGATTTCCGGGGGTGTTGACCAACTTGGACAGATATGGCAGGAAAATACTGATTCTCTTCGCTGCTAACTGGGACCAGAGCAGGTAATGTCCGTCTGATATTAGGGAGCTGTCTTTTCAGAACTACTCTAACACCACTTGACAGTTTGCTTGCTGTCGACCCTCTATTTCTTTTTCACAAATCTGTGTTATTGGCTTTGTTAGAGCCTAGTTTTATGAACATAACCGAAACATAATCCCCACAAACTGAACTATGAACCCAAAGGCAATCTCTGTCAGTATCATGGATGTAGGCCATGCAATGAGACACGTTTAGGCTGCGCAGGCCAGTAGAAATTCTATCATCACCCCACTAGTGAATGTTGAATTTAAGGACTGAATCAGATACAGTCAAATTACTTTATTGCAGAGATTTGACTTTAGGGGCCCACTCATGTGATCTCCATAGTCACAATGACAATTACACAAGTCCTTTAAAACAACCTTTTCAGACCTCGTGCAATAGCAGGATGTGATGAACAAACAAAATGCCATCAGGAATGGCCATTAACTTAATCAATAACAGCACTCACACAAGTCAAATTGTCTCTCCAATCTGATTCTCTGTATTACTCTCCTGAATGAAATATATCTGTATATAATGCCAAACAAGGATGTGCTGGTTACATTTCATGTTAACTGGAATTACAGTACTAAGATTATTTGGTACATTTGTTATTACGTAATAATTACACAATAACCACTTAATGACTACTTTGTCTTATGTTTCTGTAATCTAGGCTACTTAGAAAAGTCTCCTAATGCTTTTCTCACGTCTATAGGTATACATTTGTGGACATACTGAGAGCTATTCTGTTGTCGCTGGAATCCATGATAGAAGATCCAGAGTTACAGGTGAATGGATTCGTCCTGATCATCGACTGGAGCAACTTCACATTTAAGCAAGCCTCCAAACTAACACCGAGTATGCTGAGACTGGCCATAGAAGGTCTACAGGTAATAGTCGCAACATTGTTCTAACCCTTCTCTGTGGTGGGCTCCACATCACTCAGATTACGTTCTTAGCTACATTTGACACTTGTCTCCATTTGCTGCGATTACCCAGATGACTCCTAATTTACATGGGTTTGCTACATTTAATCGTCTTAGTCAAGCCTGCAACAGGGATCTTGTCCTTTTTTGAGATTTTGAATACACCAGACACTTGTCAGTGCTGCATTTTTGAAGTGCAGATCACCATCGTTCTTACGGAAGTATAGCACTACTGTTGCTAGTTTATATGCGTTGAACATTAGAGACACACATGGTCCTGCATACCTACTAGAGAAGGTGGAGATGTCTCGGAATCGTCACGAGAAACTGTTTCTGATCAACTATCTTATCATTCTCTTGGTTATGTGACAAGCTGTTCAAATGTAAAAGCGCTTTCACTCAATAATCACTCTTCTGTACTCTTAGAAACGACTTTACAATCAAAGACTTGCATAATAAATAAATAATTATATGTGTATTTTGATTGCTGGCAGTGTAGGCCTATGATAGAGACTCAAATTTGAACAGCATTCCTTTGACCCTGTTCAATAATTTCTAATGGAAGAGAAAAATACAAGGTCTCTGGCCAAGTGCATCCTTTGGTAGCTGGCCAACTAAAATATAAATATGATGTGGACCCTAAGCCTATAGCCTAATAACAAAATGCATACAGACATTTTTCTGAACGACCTTGTGAATGTCAGCCAACTCCTCTTGTAACCCATTATTCAAATTCCAGTTTATGAAAAGTTTACATAGGCTAGCCGTGTAGCCGTGTATAATGTACCATGTAGAGCATAGGCAGTTATCATCAGAGAGGTTTGTTGACTGAATATCAATGGAGGACCATGATGAGGCCGTTGCACATTCCACCGCTTCTCCAGACACAGAATAGACTGTGAATAATTGATCACTGCTATTAGTATCTCAGTCTCCCAATGTGGCGCTACCAAATCATGCGGGAACACACTTGAATGGAAAACAAAAGAAAACACACAGAAACATTGTATAACTAATGGAATCAGCCACATTTTCCTCCATGTCTGAGTCAGAGACTGAAAAGCCCCAACTGAATCTGTTTCCATTTGATCAAGTTTATACTTTCTACAGTAATTCATATATGTTCATCAGCTCTACAAAAGTAGGTACTTCATAAGGTATATAGGATATTATTACATGGTATGGTATACCACTATGGATTTTCCACCTCAGACACAATATGTGTTGTACAGTGCCTGACCCCTCTCCTCATAATGCTAATGGCAGAGAAAAAAAGCTTCTCCTATTGTAATCAATAGTGGTGACATCCTATCTGTGAGCCCACTTGAGCACTGCGAGTATCTCTGGGTGTTGTGGCCCCCTGGTGGGTTTTGTAATGACATTAAGGATCTCGTGTGTGTGCCAGCACACCTCATGTGTCACTATGCCTGTCATTAAGGGCAGAAGCAGTTTCAACATTAGGGTTTCATCCTCAGCTGAGGTAAACACTCGTTGCCTGTATGGTTATTGATTTTTGAAAATACCAAGACATGTCAAGATGTTGTTTTTTCATATTATGTTGTGAAGGACATGTAGTAGCTGATAATCTATCCATCTTACATATCATTGGTACTTGTACCAGGTGCAGCTCACTGTTCGCTGCCCACCAGTGTGTGTGTGTGTGTGTGTGTGTGTGTGTGTGTGTTGCTATGTGTGTGTATTTGCTTGCGTGTGTGCGTACATGTGTGATCTGCAGGATCTTGGTTCAGGTTGTTTATCATTTCCTGCCAGTACAATTCCAACCCTAATGACAACAATGAAAACCGTTTAACACTACCACTGGCAAAAATAAAAACACTCTGCTGGCAGTTTTTTACAGAGACTTTGGAAGATTCTGAAGCTGAACAGAAAAATGGAAATTCAAAGAAAATCTGAAGGTAGCCCATGAGGATATTTCAACTGTGTGGTAATTGAGTTCCTTATTCCGGAACTGACAGTCACATCTATTGTTGTTGGAATGGCTAATACACAGAGCACAAACTCTAGTAGAGATTTCATTGTGTATTGGCAAAAGAGGCGAAATAAATTAATACTCGTTCAGAGAGCAGATATTCTTGGCAAATCAATTCCAAGAAAAACAAATGCTTGGAATGAGTAGAGCACACCATGTTGGCCTTGGTTTCCCCAAGCTATACTTTGTTATCTTAGAGCCTCTGATGTTGCCTTTTGCTCCCTCTCTCGCTCTGTGTTACAGATGCCTTTTGTCCCTATCAGTCTAGAGAAATAACTTGTGCTCAGCAGCCAATCACAACAGACCAGTCCTCCCTATCCCACCCCACACTGAGTTTCCGTGGCAACCTGTCCATCCGCCATGCTATGTACTCTCCAGATGGGCTGTGCTGCTAGATGAGAGAAAAACACTTCTGCCATTCTCCCTCAGTGTGGGTGATGATGTGTACATTGTTTCTGTTGGTTTTAGACAGAGTGGTGGATGAATCTATTTTTCAACCTGTTTACATTAAAGGTCCAATGCAGCATTTTTTTATTTATTTTTTATCTCAATATGAAATCATCTCTGGGTAACAATTAAGTAACTTAGTGTGATTGAGTTCAATTAAAAAGGTCAAAAAGAAAAAAATTGCTTCTTAGCAAATAGCAATTTCTGTCTGGGAGTGTGGAGGGGAAACTGGAAAACTAGCTGTTATTGGCAGAGAGGTTTTGAACTGTCTTTCTGATTGGTCTATTAACTAACTTACCGCCTGGTGATGTCACCAGTCAGGCCAAAACTCAGACAGCTCTTACACTAAAATGACATGATCATTTTCACAATTTCACAGTATTATTCAAACCGCATAGTGTGCAAATATATATAGAACACAGGGAAATTTTGACTGCACTGAGCCTTTAACATAATTCTGCAGATGTAGGGCTGTAGTCAGTCCCTCTGTCGATTTGGCCTGTTTCTCCATAATTATGTAACATGGTGCAATGGTGCTAATTCACATCTTAAAAGGTGACAGCTTATACCCATTTAGCCAGGCTCAATCCATCAGTTTTAATTATATATGAGGGCAACACATTTTCCAAAAGCTCTTGTGCAACAAGATTTAATGTGGCCAAATTCTCATTACTTTTAATAATGATAGTAGGACATTGTCAGTGAAATAATTGGAACCGCGAGAGGTTCATGCTTGGAGCTATCTTCAGAGCTCAGTTTATTAGCACTCTATAAAGTATTCATACTGCACTGACTTTTTTTTCTAATACGTAGAAAGATGAATTTCACAAATGTGTTTTTTTTCTGCAAATGGCTAATAGCCAGCAGACAAGGCTGTTTTGTGCATTGAGGCCCGACATTATATGCTGTTCTGTCCGAGGCTTGGAATTAGGAAAGTACTTTTGTGAAGGGATGTAGTATAAATAGGTTTTATGGCTTTATGCTTGAGAATGAAAGTGCTGGATAATTTGATGGACTATTTTGACCACGAAGTTTATTACATTTTTTTTGTTGCTGGAATTTAACTTGGGCTTTGTCTGATCTTTGAATGCCCTTGAGACTTGATAAAATGCGGTTATCTTTGTATGTGACTTTTCTCGTTGTTATCCAACATTCCAATTCCCTCGGACTGCATATCTATTAGCTATCCAGTCAGAGTCTCTCATCTATCAATGCTCTTCTATATACTGTAGCTACTGTACACATTATGTGTAGGTAGTACTGCAGGGAGAAAAACCTTTTCCTAGACAAATGCTTCTTACAATCCACTGAGATGAAGACACGTTTTTGTATTGGTCAGTATCCTTAGCCAGCTCAGTGTTTCTGTATTGTTTGGTTGGAAGCTATAAAGGTTTGATTCATCCATAGGCAGTGATGTCATTACAGATCGATAAAATATACCCTGAGCTTTGAAGGGGTTAAACAAAGTGTCCGTCCTTTTCTACTGAAGTGGTGAAAAGGCCAGCAGAAGAACACTGACCGGATCCTAATGCCATTCTATGAATACCTCATTGAGCTCTGATGTACTGTATCCCATCGATTGCATGTTTTATTAAGCCCACCCACAGGATGGATGAATTGAAAGCAGTAAACCGCTCGACATGGTTCTCCAAGCTTGTCGATAATGCGGTGATCTCGCTCTATTGTATTTATGTTGTATGAATCCAGTCATGAACTAGAGCCTTTCCAATGCGTTTATCTCCACAGTCAAAGTATACCCAAAAGCTGTGAAAAATGGATTTTACCCTCCCTCAGTCAAGCCTGGACTTTTATCGAGGGCAAAAAGTCTGTATTATATTCACAGATTCGCTCCGTTAACACATTTAGTGTGATTCAGAAGAACAGAACCTTTCCTCATGAAAGGTCAGGGATTATTCAATGCGGTGATCAACAGTGCATTACACACATTGTAACAAGTCCAAACAAAGTACTCCTTCCATCTGGCTGTCTGACTGTGAATCTCCCATCTGGATGTTCAGCTCCACTGGCTCCTATCCCACAGCCCCATCCAGGAGACTCTCGGCTGGCTGAGGAAACAGCAGCAGACATACCTGGGACCGAGGGGCAGAGGAAAACGAATTGTTAGTCTGATTGCCTCAGATTCCGATTCCGCCTGGCACTCTGGAGTTGTGTTGTTGTTTCTCCTGCAGCAGAACTGTGCTGGTCTGGTCTGCAACAGGATTGGACTAGCCAATGAGTGGAGCTTCATCCCTCACTCGCACTGCTAAGTAAAGCAGGCCGTATCTGGCTGGTGCAGATAAAGTGTCTCCTGTTATTGACGTGACCTATCGTTTGTGACTGTGTCTCTTTTCTGTCTTTCTTTTCTCCTCTCTATTACCATGGCTAAATGTGTTAATTCCAGGGTGTATCTCTTCAAAGAAAGCAGAGACTGTGCAATGGTTTTGTCATTTTACATTTACTTAACGTGGCTCTCAATCAAAAGCCTTCCCTAAGGATAATGCTGCTGCTTACTGTAATCTGCTTTTAAACTAGTGCACACGAAGAGGTCTGATTCCGGTAAAGAGATATAACAAAGTAGCGTCTTCACTTCAGGCTACGTTTCCTTTTTAAAAAGGGCTCTGCTAAATTGACGTTTTTATTTTTTCATTTTCACCGCAGGATGAGTTCACTCATCCTTTATCAATGACTCCTGACAGGAGCAGAGCAGAATTTAGAGAGCTCGTCAAGCCAGGAAAAGATGGGCTCATCAGCTTCTAAAAAAAGAACGGGGAGACAAGAGTGCCGCATGCCATAATGTTCAACATCGACAGTAGTGGAAGAAGCCCAGATTGAAAAATCAAATAAGATGTACATATTATAGGCTATCAGTGGCGTTTGTAGCATGTAAATCTTAGTTTTTGGGGGGCTCAAAACAGGTGGGGCTCTGCCAAGATCAAATGATAGTCACTGTTGCAATCGGCTAATCAGCATGTTTTGGTAGACAAATAACATGTCATCAGTGTATATCATTGACTCCTTGTGGAACAACACAGTTTGTAAGCTCCTCATTCTGGGATTTTGCCAGTATGTGTTCATCAGTGTTCGCTGATGAGTTTGACAGCTTGGCTTTATAGGCTTCTATTGCCATAAATGGCTCTTTGCAATGCAAGGGAATGTCCCATCAGCAATCGATGCCTGGTTAGATGGACTCCCCTTGAACCTCTGCTCTAGTCTCCAGCTTTAGTTGCTTGGGAAAATCTGTGATGTAACATCAGGAAACGTTTAGATATATCCAACAAAAGGGCATCAGGAGGCTAAGCTGTGACATCACAGTCACCAAGAGATCCAAGCAATGACATGTGTCTATTAACTAATATGTCCAAACATAGCTAATAAATCAATTGAAATTATTTTGTGATAAAAGAGCTTTGGAGCCCTGCAAAATGGCCCATGTATGCCAATGTCCATCTGTTCATCTTCCGGGCTGCTGGCCTCAGATAATGTTAAAATGTCAAAATGCCTTTTTAGCTCATCAATTTCAAGTTTTAACCTTAAGAGTCTAAACCCTGTCTGAGCCAGGGGAAGGGGTTTCTACTACGCAATAATGAATTATTTTAAGAAAGTCATACCAAGGATCATTTAGCTATTTGATTTAGAATTTTAAGACCCCTTATAACATAAAAAAAGAACAAAAAAAGTTATTTGATGAAAAATTATTTTTATTAGCCCATACAATCTGTTATTCAATTGCATCGGATAACATATTCACTACATGAAACAACAGATATGAAATAACACATATGGAATCATGTAGTAACCAAAGAAGTGTTAAATATACACTACCGTTCAAAAGATTGGGGTCACTTAGAAATGTTGTTGTTTTTGTCCATTACAATAACATCAAATTGATCAGAAATACAATGTAGACAATATTAATGTTGTAAATGACTATTGTAGCTGGAAACGGCTGATTTATATTGCAATATCTACATAGGCGTACAGAGGCCCATTATCAGCAACAATCACTCCTGTGTTCCAATAGCATGTTGTGTTAGCTAATCCAAGTGTATCATTTTAAAAGGCTAATTGATCATTAGAAAACCCTTTTGCAATTATGTTAGCACAGCTGAAAACTGTTTTTCTGATTAAAGAAGCAATAAAACTGGTCTTCTTTAGACTAGTTTGAGTATCTGGACCATCAGCATTTGTGGGTTTGATTACAGGCTCAAAATGGCCAGAAACAAAGACCTTTCTTCTGAAACTCATCAGTCTATTCTTGTTCTGAGAAATGAAGGCTATTCCATGCGAGAAATTGCCAAGAAACTGAAGATCTCGTACAACGCTGTGTATTACTCCCTTCACAGAACAGCGCAAACTGGCTCTAACTAGAATAGAAGAGGAGTGGGATAACCCGGTGCACAACTGAGCAAGAGGACAAGTACATTAGTGTGTCTAGTTTGAGAAACAGACGCCTCACAAGTCCTCAACGGGCAGCTTCATTAAATAGTACCTGCAAATGTGATGGTCTGGGGGTGCTTTGGTGGTGGTAAAGTGGGAGATTTGTACAGGGTAAAAGGGATCTTGAAGAAGGAAGACTATCACTCCATTTTGCAATGCCATGCCATACCCTGTGGATGGCGCTTAATTGGAGAGAATTTCCTCCTACAACAGGGCAATGACCCAAAGCACAGCTCCGAACTATGCAAGAACTATTTAGGGAACAAGCAGTCAGCTGGTATTCAGTCTATAATGGAGTGGCCAGCACAGTCACTAGATCTCAACACTATTGAGCTGTTGTGGGAACAGCTTGACCATATGGTAAGTAAGAAGTGCCCATCAAGCCATTCCAAATTGTGGGAGGTGCTTCAGGAAGCATGGGGTGAAATCTATTCAGATTACCTCAACAAATTGACAACTAGAATGACAAAGGTCTGCAAGGCTGCAATTGCTGCAAATGGTGGATTCTTTGAAGAAAGCAAAGTTTGAAGGACACATTTATTATTTCAATTAAAAGTCATTATTTATAACCTTGTCAACGTCTTGACTATATTTTCTATACATTTTGCAACCCAATTCATGTATTTATTCATGAAAAACAAGGACATTTCTAAGTGACCCCAAACTTTTGAACGGTAGTATATTTATATTTGAGATTCTTCAAAGTAGGCACCCTTTACCTTGATGACAGCTTTGCACACTCTTGGCATTCTCTTAACCAGCTTCACCTGGAATGCTTTTCCAACAGGCTTGAAGGAGTTCCCACATATGCTGAGCACTTGTTGGTTGCTTTTCCTTCACTCTGTGGTCCAACTCATCCCAAACCATCTCAATTGGGTTGAGGTCGGGTGATTGTGGAGGCCAGCTGGGTCTTTATCCTGTTGAAATACAAATGATAGTCCCACTAAGTGCAAACCAGATGGGATGGCGTATAGCTGCAGAATGCTGTGGTAGCCATGCTGGTTAAGTTCTTGGCCCAATCTTGTCTCTTCTTCTTATTGGTGTCCTAGTAGTTGTTTCTTTGCAGCAATTCGACCATGAAGGCCTGATTCACACAGTCTCCTCTGAACAGTTGATGTTGAGATGTGTCTGTTACTTGAACTCTGTGAAGTTATTTGGGCTGCAGTTTCTGAGGCTGGTAACTCTAATGAACTTATCCTCTGCAGCAGAGGTAACTCTGGGTCCTCCATTCCTGTGGCGGTCCTCATGAGAGCCAGTTTCATCATAGCGCTTGATGGTTTTTGCGACTGCACTTAAAGAAACTTTGAGTTCTTGACATTTTCCATATTCAATGACCATGTCTTAAAGTAATGATGGACTGTTGTTTCTTTTTGCTTATTTGAGCTGTTCTTTCCATAGTAGGGACTTGGGCTATCTTCTGTATACCACCCCTACCTTGTCACAACACAACTGATTGGCTCAAACACATTAAGGAAGGAAAGAAATTCCTCAAATTAACTTTTTAAAAAGGCATACCTGTTCATTTAAATGCATTCCAGGTGACTACTTTATGAAGCTGGTTGAGAGAATACCAAGAGTATGCAAAGCTGTCATCAAGGCAAAGGGTGACTACTTTGAAGAATCTCAAATACAATATATATTTTGATTTGTTTATTGTGATTTGTTTAACACTTTTTTGGTTACTACTTGATTCCATATGTGTTATTTCATAGTTTTGATGTCTTCACTATTTTCTACAATGTAGAAAATAGTAAAAATCAAGAAAAACCCTTAAAATGAGTAGGTGTGTCCAAACTTTCGACTGGTACTGTACGTGTTTGTGAGAGTCTCACCTTTCCACAGAGGGGTCATATTAGTTTGTAGGCCAAACTGTTCGGACTCTACAGACAGAAGTTGGCAGATTGGCTGTACCGACTTCAACCAATTCTCAAGAAGCTTGTGGTGGTCATAGAGCAAAACGGAGAATACCATTGTGTTCGTGAGAGTCTCGTCTTTCGTTGAGGGGTCATAATAGTTTGTAGGCCAAACCGTTCGGATGCTACAGACTATTTTGTGAGAAGACCGATTTTCGGGATGTCTCATAGTCTGACAAACACCGCTCTAGCCCTATCACCTCTCACCGCAGATGTGGAAGTGCGACATCGGCAGATGTGGTGGATTGAGACGCATCCAATGCAGATATCTCTAGCTTACACTGATGGATGTTATGGGGATTTTTTTACTACGTCAATTAGATTTCCGCGTAGGCGGACACCCATCTTAGGTGGCTAATGTCACTTGAAACTGATCAGCTAAAAAAAGGCAGATGACATCCAAACATCTGAGGGCAACAGCACGGAACATGAACAGATGATCACAGTTAGGCTTCGTGCTCTCACATTCTTGGAGGCTGTCCTCCCCAAATTAAGCAGCAGCAGAAGTATCTTGTAGTTTGAATAAATAAATAAATGAGGGCAGAGGTGGTTTCTATTCTTCCCCCTTCCCCCTTTCTCATTCCCCCAACATCACACTAGGGGTACAAATCAATCCACTTCCACCCACCAACAACCAGAGGAGGAAGACAGAGCCTCCATCATGTATTCTGATTTGTGTTTCATGTATAATTCAGATGGCGCCTTCATCCTAGTCAAAGCTGTTGGATGGATCACAAAGCAGGAGGGACAACATTAGGCAGGCTGATGCTGCACTCAGGAACATACTCCAGGCTGTGGCAGCCTGGGATATTTGGCCGGGTGAGGCGACTCGGACCTCTTGCCCTCTTCCTGTCCACTGTCAGCTGTCTCTGTTCGTTGGTGTCAGATCTTGTGCCAGAAAACTGTGAGCGGCTCCGCTGGTGCCAGACTCTGGACCGCCCTGTGTCCTTGCAGCCAGGCCAAGGGACGCTAACCCAGCTGTCCAGCATCACCGTGGCGACAGAGGCTGTCCATTTCTGAGACGGAAAGAGGCCTTAAAGCTCAGTTCTGTTATCTTCACCATCAAAGTACATGACTCTTTTTTTCTCTCAGACACATGCTAGCCCCACTGAAGGTGATGACGAGTATCCTGAACAAACAATGGACTCTTAACACCCTGATCCCTGTGATCACAGTACCTGTGTTTAAAAGGATTAAGGTGTAAGGATCCTTCTGTTCGGCTTCCAGGACTACATGTGCACATGAAGCCATTACTGTCCTGTTTTAAAAAAGAACAGCCATCTGGTTATCTGCAAACTTTCTGAAAATCCATATGCATAGCCAAGAGGCAAGATCTATCTCCCATGGCAAGAACACCCTCTGGCACTTAAACTTTTTGTCTGAAAGTGTGATAGAAAGAATTAGTATCCCCATCTGTATTGTGATATGAGTTGATTGCCATGCTTAGTCAATGGAGGTATACGTTCTGCTCGGTAGAAAGGTACAGCACGGCTTGCGTTAATGAAGAATTCCCAGCGTGGGAAGGAAAAACTTCATAATGACATTCATGTCTGTGATCTTAAATGTCAAGCCTGATGAATATGGATGAATAACGGACAGATTTAAGAGGGAGAGCTGCAGTTAGCTAGCGACACCATCATTACATCATTAACCTTCATTAGCTAATTAGAATGATACAGGTCGCCAAGTCTTAAACCTCAGTAAAGTCTTCAGAACAGATGTAAACCACTCTTACATATGAAACTGAGCCATTACCAACTCATTAAATGTTATGTGAGACTATTGTGTATTTTGAGCATTCCAGGTGATTTCCCACTCCAGCGGGCCCTGTGTGGCCAGAGTTTCCCCCAGGCTGTGTCACTAGGTTGCATGGTGTACTCTGGGTGTTCCTCCTGTGTCCGCCTCACAGACAATCCCCTAAATCATCAGATTACTCATTTACATAAATGTTTCCCCAGGGATCCAGTTCTGGTGCTCGCCAGCCAACCCTGCTATGTCAGGATATAATCTTAGCATACTCCCTGTGTCCAAATTATGACATAGAGATGATTCCATTATGAGAATATTGTCCCATCTATGAGAAATGCCCTGGTTGCCAGCCTTCAACCTGCATGGCAATGCAACATTGCCATGTCACGACTCCCGCCAAAGGCGGCTCTCCTTGTTCGGGCGGCGTTCGGCGGTCGACGTCACCGGCTTTCTAGCCATCGCCGCTCCATTTTTCATTTATCCATTTGTTTTGTCTTGTTCCCTGCACACCTGGTTTTCATTCCCCAATCAATCTACATGTATTTATTCCGCTGTTCCCCCTCATACCTTTGTGTAGGATTATTTGTGTGTTACATGTTTTTACGCACTAGGCTAGCGTTTGGATTTTTCCGTGTGTTTTCACGAAGCTTATTTGTATGGTTCTACATTTATGTTGTTTGACATTTTTGGGCGCTGTTACACTTTGCCTTGTTGGCTGGAGGAGGTTTTGACGCAGCTGCGTTCTTCTGTAATGATCTCCTGCCGTAATAAAGTGTGCGCCTGTTCACAATTCTCTGCTCTCCTGCACCTGACTTCACCCCCAGTATGCACACGCCTGAAACGCCCAGACAACGGCACTGAACAATTCAATCTTAATTCAACATACAGTAGCTATAAATGGACTGGGTGATTTTCGATGAGCAACATTAACATAAACCCAATATGCAAACCCATCAAGATGATGGAAAAGGGATTGGAAAAATCACTTAATCATGTTCAATTTACATTCTATATAACAATGTTTAAATCCACTCTCATTAAAACATACTCTCCTCTGGCATACTGTAATTTGAATAGAATAAAATTAACAAAGCAAAATAGGATTAAGTTAGTAACCATACCAACAGGTAGAATAGTGAGTGCATTTGTGTTCTTTGTTGCCCACAGGACAGCTTCCCTGCCAGGTTCGGAGGAATCCATTTTGTGAACCAGCCGTGGTACATCCACGCCCTGTACACCGTCATACGCCCCTTTCTGAAGGACAAGACGAGAAAACGGGTAGGAGGAGAGTTTGTTGTTGATGGAACATAATGAAAAATCTTTTCGACAGAGACTACCGGGTCAACTGTGTTGCTGTACAGTATAACCAATGAATGTATGTTCATTGTGTTCAACATAATTTATGGTAGCTTTCTGAATAGCTGTAGTCATATAAACAGTGTTTAGGTCCGCTTTTCACAATGGCGAACCTATCCTCTCTAACATACTGTAGACTTTTGCATGATGTTAGACTGTATATGCTCATTATCTAGCTGTGTCAATGTTGTGTTGTGGTTTTGTCCATCCCTCTGCAGATCTTCATGCATGGGAACAACCTGAACAGCCTTCACCAGCTCATGCACCCTGAGATCCTGCCCTCTGAGCTGGGTGGGATGATGCCCCCCTATGACATGGGCACCTGGGCCCGCACCCTTCTGGACCACGCCTATGACGAGGAGACCGAGTACTGCCCAGAGTCCTACACCCTGTCTGTCAAAGACCTGGAGAAAGACCTGTCTCCCAGAACCATGAAGAGGTTCGTCTTGACTCATGTTATTCGTCTTGACTCATGTTATTCGCGTGTGTCAATGTGATAGATTGTGTGTTGTGTCTTCATACGAGATAAAAGTAGAGGTGTCTTCGAGGAAACGGACATCTTAGTCGGTCAGATATATCGTAGCTGATGCATTTTCTTCCAGGTATGTCATAAAGTATATGGCTCATGTAATAACCACAGAAATAGAGCAGAAATTGGACATTACTAGGGATTCCTAGACCTATAAGATACATGGAAAACACATGATTTTCTACTGTAGGAGTAATCCTTCATTAAATTGCACAACACGGGAGTACAGAGCACAGAGATCTAGATTCTGGTTTCTCGCCTACATTATTCAGGGGGGTAGCTCTTAGACATAAGCATAGGAAATGGAATACTTGGATATTATAATATGTATTCACTATTCAAAATGCGAAACTTATTAAGAGAAATTGTTCTCATTCTTTCATTCAGGTGTGGTTTAGTTTCTGAAATCCTCTATGGCAGATCGTTTTTTTAAAATGTTTTATAGAAATAATAAATTAGGCATGGTGACATTAGTTTGCTTTAGTGACGGTCCCTTGTCTCGGTCAGTTTCTTCAGGGCTGTCTCTCTCCACTTACTGGCTCATGAAATGAACATTAGGCAAAATAGATGAATATGATGCTCTGATCTGCACTCATTGGAGTGCGCTAGCTACCTTCTGGAGCATGAACAGAAGTGATGGAGTTTTACCTTCGGCAATAAGCTCAGTTCCACTCCTGCTGCCACACACAACCCTCTGACTGAACCTGTACAGACATATGACATTGTCATGAAGGCCTTCTTACCTTGAGAATATTAGGCTATCCTATGTCCTTTGTCCTTTTCTTTCGAGAGCCATGTCAATTTCTTGTATGTGTGTGTGTGTGTATGACTGAAGGAGAGAAAGCACATGCACTTCCCCCCATGCATAGCACAGTATCCTTAGTAAAAAAAAATATGTTTTGGTTCAGCAGATTTTTATCAGTGAAATGTACTGTCAATGACATTTCTGCTTACCAAGACAATACACTGATGCAGCAGTCAAAGCAATGAGAGATAAGGTACTGTATGGGATTCTCATTGATTCATGAAGGACATAAAAGCATTTAATAATGTCTTTATTCCTATTGTTTCCTGATCTGGCCTGTATCTGTGACAGAAGCATTTGATTGGTGTATCATAGCATCTTGGTCAGGGGCCGGATATATGGTGAATGTAACGCTGTAAATCACCTGCAGCCATATGATCTGAAGTGACTTATTTTAGACAGGGCTTTCAGCTCCCCACTTTACGCTGCGATTTATACGCTCCACAAAGGTCAAGCCAACATTGCCTTATCCATTACTTGATTAAAAAATAGCAAAATTGGCTATGAGTCACTGTTGGAGAAGCATATGCTCTGAATGATGAGCCGCTGTATCATGGCCACCCCATAATGACACAGCCATACTGAACTGTATAACTGTGATGTGTGAGTGGTGGACTGACTCCCAGGCAGATCTGTTTTACGTCACTGTTCACTGCTGCAGTAATTACATAGGTCCCCGCTAGCAGCAGTAGCTTTATGAACTTCTAAATGTTAAGCTCACTGAGGCTGACAGGATCCTACTAGTTACTATTCCAAAGGCCATTTGAGCCCGTGTGTAAATACTGTACAATCGTCTCTTTTATTTTGTTTGTGGGTGTTTTTTCTGCCACAGGTGATTGAAGCTCTGGTTGTTTTCTTAGTAATCCTCATCAGTCATATGAATGTTTATCCGTCACGGCAGACACAGGAGACCAACCTGTCCCAGACTTCTGCATGATGAATGATCGCTCCTGTTCCCCAAAGCAGCTAAGGCTTCTATTGGAGAAATATATCAGAAATAGGTTAGAGCAGTGTCTGAGGGTGACATTTTGTGATCAAATGACCTTTTCGGGCACATGTACAATTTATATTTCTAGATCATTTTTTATGTTTCTTTGCACGTGCACGTGTGTGTACGTTTTTGTGTTTTTGGGTATTGCATGTGACCTAAAACAATTTATGCTGTGTGATTTTTGGGATGCATTTATGAAACCAATCGTCTAGGACCTTGTATGATTCCTTTGTGTGCTACCTGCTCTGCAGGATGCAATGGTTCTCTGGTCCTCGCAACTTTGCATCCCACTCCTTTGTACTAGGTGAGAAGTCCTCAGTGATAGTGCTTCAATGAACACAGGCCTCTCTGATGCCAGTCATCTTTTATTCATATCCACAGGTCCCAGTCGGTGGTAGAGCCCGGAGTGCTTAAACGGACAGAAAAAGTGAAGAGCGAGGAGGAGAACATGCAGCCACTGCTCTCGCTGGACTAAAGTACGGCTCGACAACACAAGCAGACCAAGAAACATCGCCCTCAGACAGAAAGACAGACAGAAGGGAGAGAATTCCCATGCTCCCTCAAACAAAAAAATAACACATAGACATAACGGAGCGAGGGAAGAGATTGGAGCACGAGGAGAACCTTTTCTAGCATCATAAAGACGGGCAAAGCCGGCATTTTGAGAGATATTTCTAAAAACAAAAAGGGAAGAAAAGCTAATGGCGTAGGTCCATATGTTATTGTCAAGTGCCAATTCAAAACTGTAAATACACTTCTGATCTAAACACTAGGAGGATGGGGGAGTCATTGTGACAGGAAAACATGTAAAGACTGCTGTTAATATTCTGTATGTGCTTCTCGTGAAATATTTTGTGATAAAAGTGGTACCATAGGAGGTTGATGGGAAATCACGCTTAAAGGGGATTGAAGCTGGCGGCTTTTGGTACAGTATTTAACATTTCCAAACCGGCAAGTGCAGCTCAGGATTTGTTCTAATAATGTTTTTTTTATTTTTTACATTTAACCTTTATTTAACTAGGCAAGTCAGTTAAGAACAAATTCTTATTTACAATGACGGCCTACCGGGGATCAGTGGGTTAACTTCCTTGTTCAATGATGAGGTTCTCTTCAAACGCAAAGCAGAAATTGTCTGACTGTTTGCACAGCAATGCTTGTGGCTCTTTCATCCGAAGAATTCAAACGGCCTTTCAGGTTTCTCTATCTAAAAGCAAACTCCCCCTTACTGTACAAGGCTTTTATTTAATCTGAATCTTGCCATTGGACTGCTTTCATCTATCATACCCATCTGTTGATTGAACAGTGTCTTCAAACTGGAAAACCACTACATTTTTCAACAATTATGAAACATTTGTCAAGGTTAGATATTTGATATTACATTTGCTACACATTAAGAAGTAAGTACAGTATCCATGAAAACATTCTGCAACAGCAAGGTCACATGACAAATATCTCATATTTTGAAATTATTTAGTATCAGCTATTGGTTCTTCTCAGAAGAGGTAACAATGTTGTCACTGTGTCACGTGATTCCAAAAATGTGTTCCTATTTAAGGATTATCTTGAAACGATCTGTTTCAATAGGAGAGATGTTGTCCACTACAGCACACACCTACTTGAAAACCAATTTCGATACACTATTTAAAAGATATAGATATTATTTTGTCTTATATCATTTTATGATGCTGGAAGTTAAGATACAGTATAATGTATACTTTTATATATATGATATCAAGCGTTTGTGATGGCTGCAGGGGTACAGTCAGTTTATGCCACTGTGTGATCATCCGTTGCGAGCTCCTTTGTTTCTCCCTGCATGGCGGTGAAGCTCGAGGCAGTGTTCAGCTCTGGAGCCTCTGAGCCCTGACACAGTGCTGCCTTCCTGCTATGTCACTAACATGGATTCACTCTGGCGTGGCTGCCTGGCTGCCCAGAACTAGGCCAGACAGAACGACAGTCCTAATACCTAGTGATCACAGTACCGTAAACGGTTCAGGCAATATAATCTCCAGCTCGATGACTGAGGGACTCATGCTCTCAGCTGCTGCAGATCCAGGAAACTCTTTGGTTTCTTTGGTGACGTGAGGGCGCCATAACAGCTTGTCAGTGTTACCCAGTCTGTCTGTAGTAGCCGTTAGGTAGCGATGTGTGAGAGGCATGGCAATAACCCGATAGCTGAACAACGGTATTGTTATCTGAAGCCTCATTGATCGGATGCTGCTGTCTGTGTGTTTCACTCTGGTTTAAAGTAGTTCATATTTTTGTGTGATGTTCATCAGTATTTTAAGGCATCCATGACTCGTTTGTCCTGTGCTCTATTCAGATCATGCTACATTACAGAATGATGACGCAACTACAGCAGCAGCCTTTTGAGAATTGAACACGCGTTTGAGAATTGAATATGTTTAGCATTTGTAATATTCTTCCAACTGTTTTAATGTATGCGTTTCAACCAAAGCCCCCCTTTGACAAAACAATGTCTTTATTGTATAATGCATTACTTCATCCATGGCTTGAAGGTACAGTAATGACTTATTATGACAGTTAATAATTGTTCATTGAAATGAATGCATATTATTGCTTTGAGTTAATCCTTTGGGTTCATGTTTCCATGTCAATTTGATTGTATATACACTACCGTTCAAAAGTTTGGGTCACTTAGAAATGCCCTTGTTTTTGAAAGAAAAGCACATTTTTTGTCCATTAAAATAACATCAAATTGATCCAAAATACAATGTAGACATTGTTAATGTTGTAAGTGGCTATTGTAGCTGGAAACTGCAGATTTTCTATGGAATATCTACATAGGCGTACAGAGGCCCATTATTAGCAACCGTCACTCCTGTGTTCCAATGGCACGTTGTGTTAGCTAATCCAAGTTTATCATTTTAAAAGGCTAATTGATCATTAGAAAACCCTTTCGCAAAACTGTTGTTCTGATTAAAGAAGCAATAAAACTGGCCTTCTTTAGACTAGTTGAGTATCTGGAGCATCAGCCTTTGTGGGTTCGATTACAGGCTCAAAATGGCCAGAAACAAAGACCTTTCTTCTGAAACTCATCAGTCTATTCTTGTTCTGAGAAATGAAGGCTATTCCATGCAAGAAATTGCCAAGAAACTGAAGATCTCGTACAACGCTGTGTATTACTCCCTTCACAGAACAGCGCAAACTGGCTCTAACCAGAATAGAAAGAGGAGTGGGAGGCCCCGGTGCACAACTGAGCAAGAGAACAATTACATTAGAGTGTCTAGTTTTAGAAACAGACGCCTCACAAGTCCTCAACTGGCAGCTTCATTAAATAGTACCTGCAAAACACCAGTCTCAACATCAACAGTGGAGAGGCGACTCCGGGATGCTGGCCTTCTAGGCAGAGTTGCTAAGAAAAAGCCATATCTCAGACTGGCCAATAAAAAGAAAAGATTAAGATGGGCAAAAGAACACAGACACTGGACAGAGGAACTTGGATTAGCTAACACAACGTGCCATTGGAAAGCAGGAGTGATGGTTGCTGATAATGGGCCTCTGTACGCCTATGTAGATATTCCATAAAGAATCTGCCGTTTCCAGCTACAATAGTCATTTACAACATTAACAATGTCTACAATGTATTTTGGATCAATTTTGTTATTTTAATGGACAAAACATTTGCTTTTCTTTCAAAAACAAGGACATTTCTAAGTGACCCCAAATTTTTGAACGGTAGTGTACATGTAGGAACAGATAAGAGAGAAACTCAAATTAGAGGTCTTGTCAAATCACAGATTATTCAAAGCGAACGGGTTGGGAAGTGTTTAATGTTTAAATGTCCTTAAAAACAACTTGCTGAATTAAATTATGTAAATGAATCAAACATGAGCAACCAATAAATATGGACACACTGGTTGGTATCACTCTGCTCTCTTATTTACCTGTTTTGCACTCCTGTATACAGCATACTATGTTGACGTCGAATGAATGTACCAATTCCAGCTTGGCAGTAAGGCATAAGAGTGTGAGCCAAACAGTGTCAAGACCAAGGTTATGCTGAAGGTAAAACTGACCTTGTATTTACAGGCCCTTTTATTAGACGAACCTCTGCTGTGGAAGTATGAGTTGCAGCCCACTGAACCGGATACATTATGATAACAGCAGGTAATTGAGAGACCTTCAAAGCGTTCAGTAAGCATGAGAGCACCTTCACTAAACACATGTGTATTGGCAAATTTGCCGATGAATACATGAAAAGCTCTGAAAGATATCAAAAGCTGTGTGATCAGGGTAATTGGTTGGGTGGAAAATTACCTCAGAATACCTCTAGGCCGCATTTCAGCAAAATACAAGCGGCTGGTGTCTGTGTAGAGAGCTATGAGCTATATGAGGAATTGTCGCAGCAGAAGGATTTTTCCATCCTTGCCTATAAATCAAATCAAATCAAATTGTATTGGTCAGATACACATATTTAGCAGATGTTATTGCGGGTGTAGTGAAACACTTGTGTTCCTAGCTCCAACAGTGCAGTAGTATCTAAAAATGTTTCACAACAATACACACAAATCTAAAAGTAAAATAATGGCATTAATAAATATACAAATATTAGATTGATCAATGTCGGAGTGGCATTGACTAAAATACAGTAGAATAGAATACAGTATATACATATGAGATGAGTAAAGCAGTATGTAAACATTACTTAAAGTGGCCAGTGATTCCAAGTCTATGTATATAGGGCAGCACCCTCTAAGGTGCAGGGTTGCGTAAGCCGGCTAGTAATGGCTATTTAACAGTCTGATGGCCTTAAGATAGAAGCTGTTTTTCAGTCTCTCGTCCCAGCTTTGATGCACCTGTACTGACCACGCCATCTGGATGATAGAGGGGTGAACAGGCTGTGTCTCGAGTGGTTAATGTCCTGGATTATCTTTTTGGCCTTCCTGTGACATCGGGTGCTGTAGGTGTCCTGGAGGGCAGGTAGTTTGCCCTCGGTGATGCGTTGGGCAGACCACACCACCCTCTGGAGAGCCCTGCGGATGCGGGCGGTGCAGTTGCCGTACCAGGTGGTGATACAGCCTGAAAGGATGCTCTTGTGCATCTGTAAATGTTTGTGAGGGTTTTAGGGGCCAAGCCAAATTTCTTCAGCCTCCTGAGGTTGAGCCATACTGAGCCACCCTGGGTTTTCTGCAGTGTGTGTGAAGAAGAGGACACACCGCAACCCCTTACTGAACACACACAGCAGCAAACCCACCAGCTTTTTGAATTATTCATTGACAAAGCCATCGTTATTCGCTCCCACATGACCATCACGATGCAGTCTCTTTGGCTAGTTGGTTCACCCAGTCAGAGGAGGCCCATACTGACTGAGACAACAGACATGGTGTGTTTTACGATTTCACATGGAATTCTCCACCTTGACTGAGTCTACTGGTCTTCCCCATTGACTTCAATGTATCAGTGTAGCACTCTTTGTTCTATAGCTGTGTCACTCTGCTGAGAGCGTGAGGAGCCAGAGGTAGAACCAGCAGCTTCCATATTGCCTTACTTTGCCCTGGTCCATTCCCAGACAGTCTCTTATGGAGATTGGAGGTCTAATCCTGGCCTGAGGTGGCCTCTGTGAGCTGCCTGCCTGCCGCCTCCGTGGTTTAGGCTGTTGACGCTGGAGGGAGTTGTGTTGTGGAGGATGCTGTGGCCAAATAGGCAGAGATGAATCACACCTCTTTACCTCAGGTCTCTTACTCACCATCACACGCATGGGACTCACCCGCTCTGACTACGTGGCAAGGAGAAATATTCTCTTTAATGTCTCTGTCTGCACAGTTGTTATATCCGGAATTCAAACAACCCCCACAGCATCATTGATTTCACTCTGTTTTCACCCAAAACTCCACGGTTGCTCCTAACCTAAAACAACAAGCGTTTTTTTTATTTTTTTTGGAACGTCCCTTGTATTATTTATTGCAAGAGATGGCATTACCGAGCACGAGGCACATTGTACTAATTTAGTGCTCTGGCTGACCCAGATCAGCTGATGATGAGGCCTAGCGTTGCTCTCTCTCTTTGTGGTACACTGTTACTGTAGCTCAGGGAGCATAGGGACCTCAGGACCAACATTTCTCCTCTGATTGGATTTGATTTCTTTCGCAGCTGTAGAGCCATGGAGAAAGAAGCATTTACAGTAAATAGTGTACTGCTTTTAAGGGACAGAAAATATGTGTTAAAGTAACACGGTTTTAGCAGGAAACCAATGTAAGAGAGAGATTGATTCTATTTTTGTTCCCTGCCGTGTTCTGAGCAGATTCGATTCCATTCGTTTTATGAATGGCCCAGGCGTGCGCTGGGCTGACTGACTCCTCTTGTTGGGCCAGTTTGCGAGGAGCCTTGAGAGAAAATAGAAAGGATGGACCCAATAATCAAATTATACAGTACCACTAAAGTCCTTTGGCACACAGTAGCCTCCACTCATACAGTATCTGTGGAACTGACTCAATGTTAAGTACAGCACTTATCTGCACTGCCTGATACTTAGGCAAACACACCTCAAGTACTCTTGTCTTATTTGTAGTTCCCCTCTCAGGCCTGGGAATGGAATATACACTGTCCTGGGAGTCTTAAAGGCTGCCTAGGTGGTAAAGTGTCATAAAAACAACACAGCAGCAATTGATGGAAGCACTCAACAGCAGCACATAAGGTTGCCTGCTTCATAACTGGGGTAAAAAAAAGCTATGAAAAATGTCAGGTAGGATTATCCCTCTGTTGCAGAAACAGTATTATCGTTGCTGTTTTATCCCCTCTAATATTAGTCCCTGTCTATAAGGACTGCTGTTACACAATGGAAGATGGACATAAGAGGATTGGACCTAATCAACAGTCTTTATAGTCACTGTTGTGCCTCGGGATCAGATAACTTTGTTGCTGGGTGGCATGACAATGTGCTGTGCAGAATACAACAGTTTAAGGACAGATTACTGAAGATTTGCTAACGCTAGTTAGAAACTGTGCTAACGCTAGTTAGCAACTTCCTTCAAACTGAACACAGATACACAAAAAATTACTAGAAGATATCAAAGACATCTATTTCTATAATATGAAGTTAGCCCATACCAAAATAAAACACAAAGACCTTTAAAATTTTAACATGTTTACTCAATTTGTAACGCTAACATTGCATTGCCATGTGTAGTCCACAGCCACATTTTGCTTAAAACAAACAAAAAAAGAAGTCAAGAGAACATTGTTCTGAAAACAAAACAAAGAAACAAAAAAATAAGAATTCATATAAATACTTTAACGCTATATAAGCACTGTATTACCAGTTGGTTTATGCTCCATGTACAACATACTTTCAAAATATATTTTGGGGAATTTAAATAATGTGCTGTAAGAGTTTGGACTTCGTTAAAACTGTTCAAAAATGAAAACTACAACATAAGAACAGTATCATTAAACATATCAGTGACATCCTGTTGTGATTAACTGCAGGACAGAGCTACAGCAGAGCAGGGAGAAAGTTTAGCAATAGTCTCACAAAGTAGCAATAGAGCACTGACAAGGTAACCAAGGGTAAAGGGCTATAGAAAAGGAATAGCCAGAAGAAAAAAAATGTCCCTTACGTATGTATTTTTGGCAAGAAAATTCATCTACATTTCAATTAGTCTTTGGGAACACATCTAATATTGTTGCTGTTACATAAGGTGGAGAGTTTGTTTTCCTCTGTGCATGTCAGGAAATCAACAGAGCGTACACATCTCATAGCAACGCAATCTATATCCATCCACTACATGTAGCTCAGCTGATGTCTGACAGGTCTGTTTATAGCTAATATTTCAAGTCCAACAGTAGTGCTACAAGTCCTACAGTAGTGCTACAAGTCCTGCAGTAGTGCTACAAGTCCAACAGTAGTGCTACAAGTCCTACAGTAGTGCTACAAGTCCTGCAGTAGTGCTACAAGTCCTACAGTAGTGCTACAAGTCCAACAGTAGTGCTACAAGTCCAACAGTAGTGCTACAAGTCCTGCAGTAGTGCTACAAGTCCTACAGTAGTGCTACAAGTCCTGCAGTAGTGCTACAAGTCCAACAGTAGTGCTACAAGTCCTACAGTAGTGCTACAAGTCCTACAGTAGTGCTACACGTCCTACAGTACTCACCAGTGTTGCTGAGAACAAGGGACAATAACTGCAAAATGTGTTGTGTTTGTTCAAATAACAATCATGCATAATACAGGCAATTAACAAAACTGAATCATCTTTAAAGAACAAAACAACCCAAAAAACATATTTAAATTCTGAATGTTTTTGAAATGACATTGTTACAGCTCACATAAATCGGCACATACTCAATGCTTATTAATCATGTATATCTGAGGCCTGTACTCAGTCAAGACATTCCACAAGTGAATACATTCACTGAAATGTGCCAGCGGCACTGGTGTAAATCAAGTAAACTTAAGGTGTTAAAACCTCATACGGTACGGTTGTCTTTGTTGTTGCTTTGTTATACCTAGTGACTGGGAAAGGTATGATGATACGACCAAGCTCATAATGAAAGAGCAGTTAACAAGTACTTTCCACCACCAGTAAACAAGTTTCCCTGACCAAAAAAAAATACAAGAATAGAAAGGTAAGACATAGTTATAATTATGAACAAATATTATTCACTGTTGTTGTTGATGTTTATCGTTGATGAGTGTATCTCATGGTGGGGGGACTCTGCCCCCAGCTATTAGTCAGATCCACAGAAAACAACACACAGCACACAGCAGCATTTCCTCTGGTGGAACAGGAAATGGAGCTCTGGAACTTCAAAGTCAAGTTTCTTTTATTCTCTGGCCTACTTCTCAATACTTTGTCGAGCTGTTGTTGCCGACTGTGGATGCATGAGTCCTTGGAAAAAGACAGTTCACTGTACCACTGCAAAATGTATGGATAGATAGTAGATAGATACCATACAACAGGCTGAGACAGCTACAGTCAAAACAGTCATTGCTCAGCCTTTACGCTCAGTATGGGCTCTCGAGTCACCATGTATTGTCTATACTTATCGTCCCTTCTGTTGTGGCGAGGACATCTAAGCTCAGATCACATGGTCTTGAAACATGGACTCCTGACATCAAGTCTCGAGTTGAGTAAGAAAACAGTAAAATGCTGGGCTCAGCTCAGCAACACCATTATCCGAAAAAGGCACACCTACTTGAAAATGCAATGCCCTCCTTATTGAGACAGTGAAGCAAGTACTTGCAAGTAGTTAATTATCTGGTCCCATATTCACAGCACGCAATGACTACATCAAGCTTGTAACTCTACAAATGTCTTGGATGCATTTGCTGTTTGTTTTGGTTGTGTTTCAGATTATTTTGTACCCAATAGAAATGAATGGTAAATAATGTATTGTGTCATTTTTATTGTAAATAAGAATATGTGGATGTGTGGATGCTGCCATGTGGATGCTGCCATATTACGGATAATCCTGAATGAATGGTGAATAAGGATGAGCGAGAAAGTTACAGACGCACAACAATTATAACCTCCACTGTTATTGTAATGGTGAGAGGTTAGCATGTCTTGGGGGTAGGATATTTTTGTGTTTGTAACTTTTTGTCTGTAACTCACTCATAATTTCACGATTCATAAAAAAGTATCCGTAATCATATGGTACCATCTACATTGATGTATACGTGTTTAGAAACATTTTCTATAATTACTTACAATAAAAGTGACTGCAAAATGTCACAATACATTATTTACCATTCATTTCTATTGGGCACAAAATAATCTGAAACACAACCAAAACAAACAGCAGATGCATCCAACAAGTTTGTAGAGTCACAAGCTTGATGTAGTCATTGCGTGCTATGAATATAGGACCAAATTCTTAAATTTGTACTACTTTGTCCGAATACTTTTGGTCCCCTAAAATGGGGGGACTACGTACAAAAAGTACTGTAAGTTCTAAACGGTTCAACCGATATGGATGAAAATACCCTCAAATTAAAGCTCTCAGTCAGCACTTTAACCTCATTGTCACTGTTCGATTCCAAATCCAAACCTTTGTAGTACAGAGCCAAAATAAGAAATAAATGCTTCACTGTCACCAATAATTATGGATGGCTGCTGCGCATAGAAGCAAGCGCTATGATAGGAACATGACAGGGATGATGAAGTCACCCACACCTATATATCACAGGATAACATCATAACACCATCTCACGATAATCCTTGTTGGTCGTAAAAAAAAAGGTGTGGACAGTCATTGACTTGACCTCCTCTAGTGTTGCATTCTCATTACACACACTCCTCGGAGGAAGAGTGAGAGCGAGAGAGAGAGAGAGAGAGAGACAGACAGAGAAAGAGAGAGCGAGTGAGAGAGAGAGAAAAAGAGAGAGAGAGAAAGAGGTTCTTCTGGTTAACAACGGGAGCTCCCATGAGTAATTCTACCATACTCAATATCCCACAATGCTTTACCGACATGCCAAGCAACAAAATACAAGCTGATGCAGTTCTTTACATGGAAGAAACACATTAAACATACAATCCATAAAACAACATCACAGTGTAAGTAATGAGCAATGTTCATGTGTGTATGCAGATCTGGGCAGATGTATACAGTAGGTGTTAGCATGCCTGTGAACCATATTTTATAACTTCTGACAATGAGTGGATGCTGTAGGTGAAAACTCCTTGTCATCTTCGGTCAGGGGGACTACAAAAATAAAATGTATTAACTAATGATAATTATGTCTGAATCTAAAATATATATTAGAGCCATTTTTAGGCGAATACAAATATCTATCCTCTTTCTTGACCAAACTATGATGCACAAAGCCACACAATTAAAATATATATTCTGAAGATCTTCCCCACTGGGCAGAGACGTCAGTTTAACGTCTAGTTTTGATTTACATTTGGTTGAATTGTCAACTAACGTGAATTCAACTTGAAATCAACGACAAACGCCACCATGTCATTGGACTTATGAAATGCCCTTACGTTGATTACCTAATCTAATCAGTTTTCCACGTTGATTCAACATCATCACATAGATTTTTTGGGGTTGAAGTTATGTGGAAACAACGTTGATTAAACCTGGTTTTGCCCATTGGGTCATTGTTTATTTGCGGTATCTTTTGTACTCTGGATTTGATGCGCAACTTTTACAATTGTGTCTCAAAATATGGCTTAGGATTTCCTGACACAGATAAGGCACAGAGAGCAATATTGGCAGGGTATGACACACATAAACAGAAACCTATAGACATGGACATGCTCGGCCAAAGTGAGTAACGTTGTTAATTTGTTATTGTAATGCATTTTCAGTAAGTTTCCTTAATAAAATAGAATCAAAACATGAAATAAAACTCCTAACTCCATTTATATCCAAGTGCCATAGATGTATGGCCCAAAAATCTATGTACAGACCAGTATTGCAATCATTAACTGGATGAATGTTGTGATGTAACAAAAATAATGATATGAAGTAACCATTCAACAAACGTAAACTACAAGATGTAATATCAAGATGTAGTACATTATATACAGTACAATGAACTTCAGCTAAATTACAAATGATATGCATGTGTACATTGCATTTGGTTGAAATGTACAGCAATGATCAATTCCATTTGCTGCTGAAGGTGATGTATCCATAACTTACACTCCTTTCATAATAAATACATCTGCAGAAAAACCTAGATCACAATGAACTCAACACTGAGCGCTACACTCTTAGAAGAAAAGGGGTAATCTAGAACCTAAAAGGGTTGGACAGCCAAAGATCCCTTTTGTAACCCTTTTTCTAAGAGTGTTGAAAAAGCAGCAAAGCCACAGCTAAAGGAAAGGAATTTAGGGACTTAGAAACTCACGGGAGCTCAACCGGTCATAGAAAAATAAATAATACTGTACTGTCCATCCATCCTTCCCCTTTAGGTCCTGATTGTCCTCCGTTTTCAATGAGAAGCCAGTGGGCCAGCAGTAAATACAAGCAGCACCACCTGCTGGTTAAGGTTGAAGTGCAGACTGAGATGAGGGAGCAGCATAGGGGTGAGGAGCTAGTCTACTGTCCCACTGCTCTGGCTTTCTGCTGCTGCACTTGCTGCATCATCATGGACCGCATGGCTGGGCTCATCGGCACAGGGGTCACACCAGGGGTGGAAGGTAGCAAAGGGTAGTGGGCACTCTTTCCGCCCATAAAAACACACTGCAAGACTGTTTGGCCTGCCAGATACAACGAGGAAAAATTAGGAATCAATTAAGGATTTGTTATTTTTGCATGTGTTTGTATAACAGGAAGAAGCATGATGCTGTGGCCAGTGACATTTGCTTCAGTTTTCAATATCTTGAAAACTGCTGACATGCAAAACATTTTGGGACTGTATCAACAGTGGAACAAATACCAAAATACCGTTTTTTGAGTGGAGTTTCCCTTTAAGACGGACAGAACTTTCTCCATCAGTCATCTTACCCGATGTCTTCTGCTTCTTGTTCGTGGCACTCTCCTCAGTCTGAGAATCTTCTGACGTGGGATAAGAACACAGAGAATCAGAGATAGAACATGTATGAGAGTGAGAGGACAAAGACTGCCTCAAGGTACCCAATTGATATATTCTCCTTGTATAAATACACAATGTGATGGCTCTCTCTTCCCCCTACTCTAGATTTAATCTATCCATTACAGAGAATATTAAGGGAATTTCAAAGCAGACCCTTTCAACCCCAATGGGACTTATCCAGCCCTGTGGAGACCACAGGGATGCAGGGAACGTGTGCTGCTGTGCTGACATGAGAAATTCTGATCAGAAAGTCTATACTAGTCCACTGGGGGAAATGGACTGTGAATTTCAATGATACAGAAGACCTTAAAAACTACTGTGATGGATGAAGAAAGGAGAATCATTTCCCCATTAGAAAGAGATGTTTTAAACGTTTTTAATCTAATCAAATATGACACAGGGTTTTTGTTTGGTCCTTAGGGAGAAAAACAGAGAATCCACAGCATAAATCCAAACAGCAACACTAGCTGACCTGTTGCTAAATAAGGAAAATGTGGCTATATGCTGGAACCTTGGATACTCTTAACTAATAAGATGAATGCATTAACATAGCAATTACCTCAGGAAGGAGAGCTGTTACCATAGTAAAAATAAAGAAAAACCCTTGAATGAGTAGGTGTCTCCAAACTTTTGACTGGCACTGTATATCAAAGAACATGACATATTATTATTAAATATATCATCATATATTAAAAGCCCATATATAAACGTGACATACATCTAACACGTAGGAATACATTATTTTCTAATTGCATTTAGTGTTAAGCAAACGTATGAGTACTTTGTTGTTTCTTGTATCTACTGTATATGATACTTGCCAAATCATTTTGAGATTAGATTGAGATGGCGTAGACTATTGTAGGTTTATAATTTGTGATGTATACGTTTTAAAAACACACAAAAACCTATTTAAGAATTTATGTTTATTTTTGTACACTATAGTTGTGTCTGCCCATAAGGTTATGGAATCACATTGTATTTATTAAACATGGTTTAGATGTTGTTGTTTTAATCCATGACTGTATATCGTTGAAATCCACGTTTATTTGGGCCTGAGTCCTCCAAGGATTTCCATTGGGTATTGTTCATGCCTTTTGCCACCAGCAGGAGGCGGGGGAGCACAGCGGTTTGTGTCCCCCTTCCCCTCAACACTCGAAGAAGTGACAACTAACTGTTTCTCTTCCTGTCTCTTTTTCTTTGTTCTCTTAAACAGATACAGTGCATTCGGAAAGTATTCAGACCCCTTGACCTTTTCCACATTTTGTTACGTTACAGATTTATTCTAAAATGGATTACATAGTTTTTTCCCCTCATCAATCTACACACAATACCCCATAATGACAAAGCAGAAACAGTTATTTTGCACATAAACACATTTACATAAGTATTCAGACCCTTTACTCAGTACATTGTTGAAGCACCTTTGGCAGCGATTACAGCCTCAAGTCTTCTTGGGTATGCAACACCTGTATTGGGGAAGTTTCTCCCTTTCTTCTCTGCAGATCCTCTCAAGCTCTGTCAAGTTGGATGGGCAGTGTCGCTGCACAGCTATTTTCAGGTCACTCCAGAGATGTTCGAGTCTGGGCTCTGGCTGGGCCACTCAAGGACATTCAGAGACTTGTCCCGAAGCCACTCCTGCATTGTTTTGGCTGTGTGCTTAGGGTCGTTGGAAGATTAACCTTCGTCCCAGCCTGAGGTCCTGAGTGCTCTGGGATCTCAAGGATCTCTCTGTACTTTGCTCCGTTCATATTTTCCTCGATCCTGACTATTCTCCCAGTCCCTACCGCTGAAAAATATCCCCACACCATGATGCTGCCACCACCATGCTGCACTGTAGGGGTGGTGCCAGGTTTCCTCCAGATGTGTCACTTGGCATTCAGGCCAAAGAGTTCAATCTTGGTTTTATCAGACAAGAGAATCTTGTTTCTCATGGTCTGAGAGTCCTTTAGGTGTGCCTTTTGGCAAACTCCAAGCGGGCTGTCATGTGCCTTTTACTGAGGAGTGGTTTCCGTCTGGCCACTCTACCATAAAGGCCTGATTGGTGGAGTGCTGCCGAAATGGTTGTCCTTCTAGAAGGTTCTCCAATCTCCACAGAGGAACTCTGGAGCTCTGTCAGAGTGACCATCGGGTTCTTGGTCACCACCCTGACCAAGGCCCTTCTCCCCCAATTGCTAATTTTAATAAATGTGCAAACATTTCTAAAAACCTGTTTTTGCTTTGTCATTATGGGGTGTTGTGTGTAGAATTCTTGAACAAGACTGTAATGTAACAAAATGTGGAAAAAGTCAAGAGGTCTGAATAGTTTCCGAATGCACTTTATGTGGTCACCGACAGAAGGGCGAACCCAGACACATCATAGGGTCTATGAAGCTGAAGGATCCATTTAGAATGTTTTCTCACCAACAAATTAAACATACAGTACATGTAGATAGCCATCATATTGACAATAAGGATTAAGTATTGCTTAAGGTTCAGGGTGCGGTGTGAGGCAAATCACACAGGACGTGAGGAGAGAGTGACTGGGAAGATTGGTCAGGAAGGGATGGGACTAGAATATCAAGAATCCACTGGTTCACTCAATAGAACTTCCCCCTAATGTCTTTAATGCATTTGGTTTAAAATCCAGTAAGTGTTATTATTTTTCACTAGCCATAATCTCTCTCAATAACTAAATGCTGGCTCCGTGAACAGTGTTTAATAGCACATCATCAACACGATTAATTTACTCCCAATAAATCACCACAGAGCAATTAACAGTAGAGAGAGAATCCTATTCTCTTTGAGTTGACCAGTGGAGTGGAATATATACAGTAGCTACTACCTTAGTCCTGAGTAGAAGCTAAAGAAGATTCTGCCCCAATCTCTAGAAATGGTAAACATATGATAATTTTAATGTGAAATTGCAAGGGAAACTGTTGCCACAGTAGCTAATTAATAAAAATCATATTTGCATATAATCAAGACTACATCAATTGTATAAATGCTGCGTACATATGAAATCATAAAGAAATCACATATATATGATTCCCACTTCCAGACTACTGTAGTAGTAAATGTTTTTACGCATTACATTTGAATTTTACTAGTCTGGGACCACACACTGAGATAATCCTAAATAGTAAATGCATCAGACATAAACAAAATCTTTGGGTTAGACAGAGCACCACCATGCTACATCCTTATCTCTCATTTGAATCAAGCACAGGCACAAGGTATTGGTATTTACTCACTTGCTTTACCAGGGGTCTTCACTTCTTTTTCTGAAATCATAGGAAAAAAAGAATCAAGCATAAATAATCAAAAGATATCAATAATGTATGAATTGTTTGAGGAAAGGTATCATTTCATACTTTGAGCCAACATACCTTGAGCCTCTTTCACAGCTTTCTTCTCAGCCTTCTCAGTCTTCTCAGCCTTCTCAGCCTTCTCAGCCTTCTTAGTCTTCTCAGCCTTCTCAGCCTTCTCAGCCTTCTTAGTCTTCTCAGCCTTCTCAACCTTCTCAGATTGATCTATGAGAGGATACAAATGCCATTTAACCTGTTCTTCAAAATCTGCTTATAATCTCAAACGTTTTCTCTTCAAACTGTAACACAAAGTGACATGGCTGTAATTGCAGTTTTGCCATGCATACACGTCCTCTCTAATCAAGTGACGAGAGACTGGTTTTATTTTTCATGTGTTGTTTGTCCCGGAAAATGTATATAATGATTGATGTGAAAGAGAATCATGCAACGCTTATTTAAAACTGATCTGTGCTGTCGAGTACCCAAAGTAATTCTGCCGGGCCTTTGTCTAAAGCCATGCCGTTTGACAGATCCAATTTCTTCTTGTCAACTAGTGTTTTGTGTTTAATAAGCATGAGAAAGTTAACTGATGCTGGCATGTAATCAACCTATCACTATAATACTATACCATTATGCGTGGTATGCTATTCAACAACAAAAAATAGAGAAAAAGAGGGCATCCAGTGATTAGAATATGACATTTACAAGGCTGATCCATGGACAAGGAGCTCCTCAACAAAACAATGAATAAAAAAAAAAAACACATTTGATGGTGCTATTTAGCACGACAGATGTATTCAAACCCTTGAAACCACTCCTTTGTGGCTATTCCAGTTTTAGGCAAGATAAGGAATGCATTAAGCCCTACATGGATTCACGTGTCAAACAAACAAAAGACAGGAAGTGACCTGCTTATCAAAACAAAGAAGATTTCCCGCTTCGGTATTGAATATGAACCCTATGGTTTTGATTTAGTTTTCTATTGACTTACGTGGTTTAGTGGGCTGGGCTGTCTTCACAGAGTGTGTGGCTTTAGCTTTGGCTGAAAGAAAAAATAAACCACAAGTACATTTACAATAATAATACAATAATACATTTACAAGTATTTACTGTATGCCGGGATCAGATAAAGGTTTTGCACCATCTACATTATTCAGCAACAATGCATTATTCAACTGTAATTATGTAAACAGCTTTTGAATTAGTTGTAATTTGAACAAGTAATTCGCAGACAGCATTTAAAACAGCTAATGACAACTATAAGTCAATCTGTGCAGCTAGCGTTAACACGTCTCGTCAATAAAACTTAGGAGAATTAACTATGCATGCAGTAAACAATTCTAGTCTTTTACGTATTTATGTCAAGGAGGGACTGAAATGGCATAGAAAAACTCAATGCTGCATCACAATCTATTGATTGATCACTCTAGTTGGCCTGAGGTCATTAATTAAATTGAGCCATTTGCCTCAGGTTTATTGATTAAAAGTCTTGGCAGACGCACTTTGATATAGGCTGCATTTCACATGGTCAATACCAGATTTCCACTTTTCCTCAGCTCAGTTCATTACTGGAATCTAGTGTTGTTGGCCTGGCAATGAAAGGCTGCAGCCCATCCCAAATATCCCATAGCTAGAGGATGATGCTGAGTCAAACAAGGACTGCAATATCTGATTGCTCTATTGGAAGATAAAAGGAGATGCTGTTTGTAGTTGTGTAAACAGATATACCGCGTAGACATTGCTATGGTAGCTAGGTTGGATAACATCTAATCCTTTTTTTAATTCAATAGCAGCATACGTTTGCACTGAAAACTTTTTACCATCCCGAAAAAGTATAAAGAAATGTCCCCCCAATAAATGACATCACATTTTTGGGAGTGGCCCACCACTGCTAAATGAATATAGGGGAAACACTGGAGCTGTGCATTACCAACAGTGTTAGAGTATATGGTACAGTATATATACTGTACTGGATGTTCGTTTACAATACCCTAAGTGCAGAGAGTGGGAAGGACATGGCAGTGAACACAAGCATAACTACAACCACTATTTAAAAGAAAGGAACTGCAGATCAATCAGGTTTTAAATGATATGTCAATAAGTCAGTTATGCTTTAATATTTATACATACATTACATGTAGATAGCCATCATATTGACAATAAGGATTAAGTATTGTTTAGCCTCTACAGGCACCGGGGGAAGTATTCGGAAGTTTGGAGTCTGGCGTGCCCAAAGTAAAATGCCTGCCACTCAGGCCCAGAAACTAGGATATGCACATAATTAGTACTATTGGATAGAAACACTCTGAAGTTTATAAAACTGTTAAAATAATGTCTGTGTATAACAGAACTGATATGGCAGGCGAAAACCCGAGGAATTCCTGTACGGATTTCTTTTTTGTGACATGCCTTCTCAGTAAAATAGGACCCAGATTGCAGTACCTATGGCTTCCACTAGATGTCAACAGTCTTTAGACAAGGTTTCATGCCTTTATTATGGAAGACAACCGAACAGAAGAAGAATTTGAAAGTGGATAGAGGAAGTCACTTTAGTTTTTTGTGCGCGAGACCGTGTGCGCGTTCTTCTGTATTTTCCTTTTCTATCATTTAGGATATTATCCGTGTGAAATATAATCGTTAATATACATAAAAGTGTACCTAAGGATACATTATAAATGATGTTTGATTTGTTTGGGCAAAGTTGATAGGTATAATTTGAACTCTTTCTCTTCCCTGTACAATGGGCGAGTGGACGGTGGATTTTCTGGACATAACGCGCCAACCAAACTGAGATTTATGGATATAAACAATGACTTTTTCTAACAAAAGAAACATGAATTGTCTTGGTTGGACACTTCGGATTGCCCTCAGCAGAAGATCATCAAAAGGTAAGTGATTTATTTTAGCTCTTTTATGTGTTTTGTGAGATCCGCGCTGGTTATGAATTTATGCTAATGCAGAAAACATGTGAGGTGCTATCCTCAAACAATCAAATGTTGTGCTTTCGCCGTAAAGCCTTTTTGAAATCTGACAACGCTGTGATATTGCCAACAGTCTAAGCTTTTGAAGACTATGCAACCCTTGTATATTGATGAATGTTTTATAATTCAACTTTTGGATTTTGAATTTGGCGCTTTACACTTCCCTGGGTAGTGTCGGGAATGGGGCGCTAGCGCCCCAATGACCCTTAAGAGGTTTTTAAGGTTCAGTGTGCACTGTGAGGCAAATCACACAGTAACTTGGAAGATGGGTCAGGAAGGGATGGGAATAGAATATCAAGAATCCACTGGATCACTCAATAGAACATCCCCCTAATGGAATCTAGTGTTGTTGGCCTGGCAATAAAACGCTGCAGCCCATCCCAAATACCCCATAGCTAAAGGATGAGGCTTAGTCAAATAAGGACTGTAATATCTGATCGCTCTATTGAAAGATAAAAGACGAGTCTGTTTGTAGTTGTGTAAACAGATACGGTATACTGCGTAGATGTTGCTATGGTAGCTAGCTTTTATAACGTCTAATCTGTTTTTAATTCAATAGCAGCATCTATTAAAATTAGAGCATAGCATTTATATACTTTTATATGAACAGAACTTACCGTCTGATGTCTTCACATCCTTCACCTTGTCTTCTTCTTATGCGAGGAGGAAAGATGTAAATGAGTGACATGTATTCTAATCTAGCTGTGAAAACGTCAAACAGTAGGAACATGCCAATCTTAGCAGTCATCGGGTCCATCTATACTACAAATCCAAATAGATTCCTGTCTTTTATAAAGTTGTTTGAAGATGTTACATTACACATACTCTACGCATACTCTTTTCCTAACCTTGTGTGGGAACGTATAAATCCGGTTCAATGTTGTACAATGGATTGCCTGCAGTGCAGTAATACATTCAGTAGGAATCTGGGTTTTGACCCCAATAAGAATCCAATCTAAGAAACACCACAGATACAATTTTCCTTCATAGCTACCTGTTTTGCCTACACAACATTCTACAATAACACCAACATATGACCCTTTACAAGATAAGTTTCAGCATAAAGCTCCATAAAACAATGCAAAGGGACTTTTTAAATTCATCTTTGGGTGGTGTAAACAGCCTCAGGGTAAAGCCAGGGAAAATCACACGGAAGTGTGTTTTATAGGGTTAAAGGCAAGCTTTTGAGAATCTCACAAAGCTACCAGGTTCTTTCTTTGGAATTAGACAAGGGAGTTAAACTGTTGAAATAAGTTCTTCATTCTAATGAAAATAGATTAATCAGTTATGCAAAAGGATATGTAATACCCAAATAACACCCTATTTCACCCTACTGTACGCCTATCATCAATGTGGTCAAAACACAGCAAAGCCGTTCATCGTTAACCATGTTTGTTTTGTTTTCACAGATGTCCCAGTGTTTGTGTTTGATTTTAGGTTCCTTGAAGGGAATTACTGTACATCTGGATTAAAGTTTGTTCCAAACCCATTACCCAGGTCAGTGAATCAGCACTTTGCTCTACCATGCAGACAAACCGCAGGCGATATACAGGGAGGTAATTCAGAGAGGGATCCTACATTAATGGTCTAGATACAGGGGGGAAATTAGGCATTGGGTGGAAGGAGCAGAACATATGCTGATTGTAGACTAAAAAGAAATGTCAAGTAATCATTTGAACCTTACATTTAACTGCTCAGGAGAGTGTGGAGACAGTCAGGATGGCTGTATGAGAGACTCAATCCTACATACATGACCTGATCGCTCCATGCTCCGCAGAACACGCAGTCAGTTATTTAGTATGCTGGATTGCAGAGGTTGTTTATACTTGTTTAGCCAATACAATAATTGAGTGAGTAAATAAACCCATCCATGTTGTGGGCCTCGGTGAGGGGTTGCTATAGTAACGCGATGGAGGGTTGTGTACGTGATGACGGTTTTCACCAACAGAGGAAATGTGAACAGCACAATCTTATTAACATCCAGAGATAGCTGGAAGAAATACTGGATGTATTAGAGATATTGCAGCATCATTCTGAAGGATTTTGCAAGTGAGATATTATATATTGTGTACAAAACCAAGCTCCCACTCTGCTAATAGGCGTATTCCTTTAGGTTTCATAACCATTAGGTGCTAGAGTACATCATGGGAGAGAGCTGTTAAACCGCTGTAGGTCCAGGTCACAAATGCACAACCCTGTTTCAACTGTTTAAAAAGGGACACTTCAAGATTTTGGCAACTTCCCCAGAGTCAGATTAATTAGTGGGTACCATTTTTATGTCTCTGTGTCCAGTATGAAGGAAGTTTGCCAGCCAATGCTAACTAGCATTAGCGCAATGACTGGAAGTCTATGGGTATCTGCTCGCAACGACCTCTAACTTCCCTTGAAGTGTTAACCTGTTTGTTTCCACAAAAAACTCCTGAGTCCACTCGAAACATAGTCAACTCATTCGTACTTTTTTTCTCTGCCGCTTGCGGTTTCTCTTTTCCTGATGGGAAGAAGTTTTTATTAATGTACCCATGCAGTAAAAATGCAAAAGGAAAACAGTGAAAGACGTACACGAATAGATAGGACTGATGCACTTTACTGTACCTGGTTCAGGTGCTTTAGTTAGCTTCTCCTTCATTGCAGGACCTAAAAGTGTGAGAACAGTTAGACAGCCTGATTCCAATTTTCATTGTATCTAACTGAAAATAATCTGTATTTAGTGTGAAAAACATTTCAATTGCTGTGTGGTTAATTTTTTTTGTAGAAATGGGTCTGATAGTGACAACTCTTGAGGTGGCTTTTTACTATTGGCACCACTACATTTGTGTGGTTACCTTTTCTCATTGTGGGGACTCTTGGAGTGGCTTTCTCTTTAGGGGGCTCGGGTTCTAAAACAACTAGTGCAGAGATTCTATTATTTATTACATTACATACTAATAAAACAAAAAGATAATAAACTCCTGATTGAACAAGTTAAATAGGCCAAGCAAGATGTAGGAAGTGCTATACCATTCTTTGCAAGCGGCCATTTGGCTTTGGCTTTTGCAGCAGACGGTTCTGAGAGAAACAATAAATGTAAAAAGTGTTTAACTGCAATTCATAGTGAGCATTTACTCAAGTTAACATTTGTGAAATACAGTATTACCTTTCTTGGTAGTGGGTGTGGTTGTCTTGCTAGTGGTTGCCTTGACTTTTTCTTTGGAGATTGCAGGCTCTAAAACCATAATATATCCACATTTAGAACATATGTTCATTTGTCGACTGGAATAACTTGATCTAAGTTGCTGTTACTTTTCTTTGTAGGAGTTATTTTGTCCTTGTCCTTTTCCACAGGAGCTGAGACAAAGAAAAAAAAATATGCTCACCATTCAAAATACAGTATTCATACAGCTCAATGTTGCTCTGAGAATCCCATAGCAGCTACATATATTTGTTACCTTTCTTGGCAGCTGTTGTTTTAGCTTTATCTTTGGAAACAACAACCTCTGAAACTATGAACACAGACCAAAAACTTCAACTCGCCCACTGAACAACTCTAAAAGGTAAACATATATAAAATGTCTGTGTATACATATTACAACATACACTAAAGTACCTTTCTTTGTTGTGGAAGGTTTTGTCTTTTCTTCAGAGACAACAGCTTCTGGAATGAAAATATCATGGTCAACATTTTCAAATAAAAGTCAAGTACGCAGCACGTTATTAATAATGTACTACCAAAATCTGTACCTTTCTTTACAACAGCTGGTTTGACCTTCCCTTTGGACACCACAAGTTCTAGAATACAAGGAAATAAATATAAACTATCTAACTGTATGTAAAGACAGAAAGCAATGATCCCGTTCAATTGTACAAATTCTTACCTTGCTTCTTAACTTTTTCTTTAGGAGACTCTGGAAAAAAATAAATGATTGACAAAATATAAGAGGAAAATCTTATCGATGTGTGTCTGCTATGGTGCAATACTTATAAGCAGCTATCTTACCTTTATCTGAAGTAACATCTAACACTGAAACTCTTACCATTGATTTCATTTACATAACAAGTACTGAACATTTACAGTTTTCAGTTAGTGTGGTCCTGATTTGGTATGTAGAGAGTCTCTTACCCTTCTTTGAGGCAGCTGCCTTGGTCTTTTCCTTTGGAACTAAGAGTGAAGAAGAATGTGTTCAGATCAGACATGAACAAGTTATATAAGTGTACCCCTTTGAATAAATACAATATGTTCATACCCTTCTTTGTGGAGGCAGCCTTTTCTTTGGGAGCCTGTGGTTCTTCAATGGCAAAAACAGTCTGTTAAGAGTTTCCTTTCAAGCACAGTATCAAGGGTCAATAAATAAAAAATATGGCATTGAATAAGAACATTTTAATTTACATGGAGAGAACAGAAGCATTGTTTCTATCTGTGTGGAAAAGTAATATTCATATTATTTGCAAGCACTCTGTCCCTTTAGAGAAAGATGACCTAGTTCCAATATCACTTACTAAGTTAGAGCTTAAGTTCTGAGAGAATAATTACCTTGAGTCGATGGAGCTGGTCCAGGTCCAGGTCCAAGTGCTGGTACAGGTGCCGGTTCAGCCGGTTGAACTGGAGCTTTTGGTTGAGCTGGTTGAACTGGAGCTGTTGGTTGAGCTGGTGCTGGTTGAACTGGAGCTGGAGTCGCTTGATAAACTGGAGGAGCTTGATAAGCTGGAGGAGCTTGATAAGCTGGAGGAGCTTGATAAGCTGGAGGAGCTTGATACAATGGCTGAGTTGGATGAGCTGTTGGAATGGGCAGTGGAGATGATGAAAAAAGTTGTAAATTCAAATGGACCCAGATGACATATCTCATCATGTCTTATGTAACTGTAGATAAAATCCAACAGGTTAGCTAGTTAAAATTGTATGTGACGACAAGGAGAAAAAAGGTGGTGAGAAACACGGGACTAAACCAGGGATGTTAAATAATGTTAAACAGCAAGAAAACAGATCAGTTAGACTTCTATGTACAATGCCTTTTCATTGCATACTTGGTAACCATGTACTGTACTTAAATGGTACTGAAGTTATAAAATATGGTGCACGAAAAGTAATTCATGTGACAGAATGTAATTGAAAATAATAAAGGGCTTTTACATGTATTCATTTTTTTTGTAATCACAAGAACTTTGAGGTGAGAAGCACCAGGACACACCAAGAGACTGCTGGGAAAAGCCACTATAACTTGAGGAGCTGACAGACAATAAACCAATAAAGGAATATAGTACAGAACAGTTTAAAGATGTAAATCTTTAGTATTTTAAAAATGGTTGTTGTTTAACACTACTCAAATGTTCACCCAGAGATAATCATTAGAAACGTACACAAGGACATACGGACGTAAGGACATACAGTAAACAGGGCCTGGACGTTTTACTGGTCTAGTCATATGGTCAGGAGAAACTCCTCGCCCTAATAACACAGAGCTCTGCAAACAAAATGTCAGGCACATTTAAATATGGTTAATGTTCGCATTAAATGCCTGATTGGCAAGAATTTAAATAATACCAAATACCTGTCGTAGTTGTAGGTGGAAATGGATTGTCTGTGAATATATGATGCACTGGAAGATAAATGGAATCAACACCTTTTCAGTCAAGTTTGAGAAGGATATGTTACACTGGACATGTACAGGACTGTATTATACTGCAACAGAAGAGTGACATACAGTCTACAGAACAACAAATACCACTGATATTGTACAGTATACTCAGGAGGTGCTTTAGAGCGTTAGTCTATACTTACAATACCAGCCAGGAGATGATGATGGCCAGTAGACTGGTGTGGGTTGACAGGTGGGAACTGCAACATACAACATCGCACATTCATACAGAACCTACGTATGTTATGATATGTTTCATGTATTCAAGAACCTTTTGCTTGAAAGAATACTTTATTAAAGTACATGCTAGAGAAACAACATGCTCAAAAGGTGTACTTCTTGTACTGCTGCAATGTGTCCTAAGATGTGCTATAGTATCTAAATGTTTTATCTCTGCAAATGTACCTGGCGCAGGTGCAGGCACCCCAGCATCTACATGTTGAGACTCTGCAATGTGATAAAATAGAGGTGTTGGACAAACATAACACAAGTACCTTTACGGAAGGACTGTTAAAACCACAGTATGATTATTGCATGAGTTACCTTCCTTTGTGGCCTTCGCTTCCTTTTTAAGTCTGAGTTCTAAGGAGGGAAAGGGAAACGGTACGGTACAATGGAGTTACATCTGATAGGTGACTTTGAAGTCTTTTTCCGCCTCAGCCGCTCTAAAGACCTTCATCTCCCCACTAGGAGAACTGATGAACGGTGGTAGGCACTGAGAAAGAATACCTTTTAATCATTGAATATACCTTTTTCATCCATCTAACTACACAGAAGTATGTACTGTTTCTGCAGGGTACTGCCAAAGGACATTTAAGAAGAATTGAGTATATGTTTACATATACACGGCTAAGTCATTCATCTTGGGCTTGTACTGTATCTCAGAATGTCTTACCTCTCTTCCTGATCGCCGCTTCTAATTTCAATTTCCTTGCAGCCTCTGGTTCAATGACATAGTTGAAGTTACAGCGAGATTCGGCCACACATGCAAAGGGATCTTAGAATATTTTAATTTATTCATTGTTTCGTTTTGTTTTATTCACACAACTTGCAAACAGCTTTTCACTGTTATTCATTTGAAATGCAGCAATATAGTAGGCTATTGCATAAGGTCACTTGCTGTTCATCTTATAGACATTTTTAATCTGCTATTTCAGAGACGTGATAATGAGCTGCAAATGGAGATGATTCCTACCTCTCCTTTTTGGCTTCTCAACTGGCCTGCACATGTCACGCTCTTTATGATAGAAAAGGGGACGATCAATAATGAATACATGCCATTGATGTTCTTCTCATATATCGAGCAACTATTACTTTCAGCATGTTTCTTCCTTACCTAATATTTTGTATGATCAAAATTCAAATACACAGTAAAAGTACAGAAAATACATAGTTGTCACACAGTACCTCTCTTAGCTCTCACTACCGGTTCCTTTTTAGGGGGCTCTGCCTCTGAAAATGAATGCAGAATACATGACATGGCATTGTATCCACATTCTTGCTTAGCACTGTAGTTGCATGCCAAAGATGGAAGCAAGCTTTTTGAGAACACGTGCAGGCATGTATAGCTGTTCTATAATAATACCATATTATATAAAAAATGTATAAAATTGTGAAATGTGTGAACATTTAAATAGCGTAGATCATCATTGGCATTATTATATTGAACAGCTAACTACTTAAGTCAAATGTAGCAAAGAAGTGAAGCAGATAAACCATCAAGAATAGACAATTCAATCTTTGTTTAATCTTTAACTTTGAAAAGATACCTGATCAAACCGGAAGAGAGTGAAAGACCCCCACCAGTGTAAAGATCAACAGATTTGGACAAGGATTGAATTGGTTCATCTGTCCCCTCTAGTCTCTATGCTACTTTCAAAGCTACTTTCAAAGCAACATGACATCTCAGCTTCACAACACATACTCTTCCTGTCGGGGGTGGCCTTTTTAACTGTGGATGAGAAAATTGGTATTGTCAAACAAGTCACAAAGTTGAGTTTTGAAAAGGGATATCATTAATACATTTTAAATAAGGCTCGGACTCAGCTAACACATATAATATGAATGTGTTACAGACCAGTGTTCATTTTGATTGTCTTTAACCTTTTCTCTTACTCTGAAAAAGGTAGTTTCAGACCAGCACTAGGACACTTGAGATCCTACAAAGTAAACAACTCAGAGTGCATACTTTATCATGCAATGCTCATATAATGTGACTATCTAGCATAGCGCTATCAGAAAACACATCGACGCAATGTATAGATATAGACGTACTGTATCCATCACCAATGTAGATTTGCGTCTTTTCAAACAGCAGGGGCCAGCATTGTGCCTATTGCAGCAAGCTTCAATACTGCCATGCCCTATGAGGTCTCAACGTACTTCCAGTTACAAACGTTATTAGACAAAAACACACTTAATCTGAACACTTCAAGCGAAATCTTACAAAAACATGTAAACACGTGAGACCAGCGCCACTGGTGCATATCATTTACAGCATACATGGATGCATCACAGTACACAGTACTTTCCATAGGGCATTCGAGCGATATTTTGGTTACTGGTCCAACGCTTTAACCGCTAGGCTACACATTGTTACACATTGAGAGTTACATATTGAGAGTGCTGCTCTGGGCCTGTTAAGTGCTTTGCATTCCTGTTCCTCTACTTCTATATAAGCTCTTACTTCAACAGCGACCAACACCCTCCGTAGGGAGCAAGAAGAGATACACTACTGTGCTGCTATTCCTAACCACGTGAAGGATAAAGTGACTCTAACATACCTTCCCTGGCTAATTCCCTCTTGACACGTTTAGCTATATGACACAGATATACCGTCAATTAGTGAAATGCACCCTAATGCATGGCTTATCTAAAGTTTTCCACTAGATGGCGACTTTGAGAAGCAAAACCAAGGAAACACCAACTATAACGCAATATGAAGTCACTGAGGATTGTCATTACTGAACTTTTAATATATGTTTGGTAGAAACACTGCAATTTGTAACAATGGACTTTGCATTACTTGAGAGTTAGTATGTCAACAAAACCATTTAAGCCACAAATGGAACTTACAACACGGATATCGTCAAACCAACGTTTTAAGTATTGCCAATAGACTCATAAGTCAGAAACAGAAACAGATGTTAAGTCTACTACACATAAGATCCTCTCAAAGTCAGAGGATACTTGTTGCCATTTGTAATGCTTCTTTCTACAGCCAGTTCTACATTCAAGACGAATTCAAGACTAAAGCAAAGCAGAAAGAATCACTCCAATATTTGTCATTTACAAATGCATCTGGCCCATAGGGGAACACAGTCCCTTACCATGAGAAATAAGGTCAGCCGGGTATGGTAAAGATAAAAAGGGGTTAGTACTGAACGGCTCTCACTTCTCCACAACCATGCATGATATTGATTTATTATCGGTATATAAATACCTTTTCCCTCCGTTGGCTCACTTTTGGCCTCTTTGGGCTTGGACGAATGCATACAAGGGCACGCTACTGTAAAATGGAATGCATATCTTAAGACTGCATAGAGACTACATAGAGACTACATAGAGCGGAATACATAATTGAAATGTGCAATTCTCTATTTCTAATTGTTTATTTTTCACTTATATTCAGATCATTACAGACCAGGCTGCACTGATATACCTTGTTCTGCAGGAGGAGCAGCTTGCTGGACCTTTAGTTCTGAAAAAGAAGTAGATTTACTGATCAATACTAATAAATATATAAACAGCAAAATGGTCTGGTATACTAAATCCTCTTCGAAATAATCAATCAATGTAAGGTGGAGCTCTTTTTCTTTGATGTCACACAGATATCACCTCATAAAAGACCTGTGGTGAGATGCTCCAAGAACAGGGGAAAAGAAAAGGTAGGCGAATCACGGACAATTAATAGAATTAATTATTCAACCAAGAGGGCGATTTTGTCTTTCTTGGAAAATCAATATTCATCCAAAAAAAGTGATTTTCAGAGCTAACAATAAGCACGCTTCCTTCGGTAATAGTCAGAGCTCCTGTAGCGTTTGCATTATGCATTCAGAAATCAAAAGGTTATGACTGGAATTAATTTGAAAAGTGGAGACAGTAAGTCACAGGATGCGAATAGGACAGCTTTATTAGAAATCTGGACTGCTTGAATTTGTCAGAATTAATGTGACACATTTTGATTAAACGGCAACCTTTCACTGGAGAGATGGGATCTTCACAACAAACCTATCTGGCTGAATCTAGTGGCACATGACACAGCTGCAGATAACAGAAAAAACAATAGTGGTTACCATAGCGTTTGAGGCCATATGCTTCAGTTGGGAAATACAATTTAAGGATGCCGCAATACTTCCAATTTGTGTAAATTCAAATATCATGCTACAGAAATCAAATCTGGAGCTGCTTCTCTGATGCTTTTAGGGACAGTGAGACTGATCTTATTTGAAAGATTTTAGCCCAAAATGATACTACTCAACCATGTGGTCAAATACATGATCAGCAGGGAGGACATGTTTAAAAATACGGAGGTTTGATTGTTTCAGTCTTATCTTCTGTGAACTATACTTTCGTAGTCTGAACAGGCGTGCTAGAGAAGAAACTGCATATGTCCCCATCATCAACAGGTAAATGCTTTATGGCTATAGGACAAAACAGGACAAATTAAGCTATAAGATCATCATGTCACGATCACTGATCCGTTACACTATATACTCATGTATCTATTTGCGGTTTGTTTTTATATTTACTAGTTTCCCTTTCTATCATATTAACATATATGTTATTATGCAAACTGTAGTCGGAACATTGTCCTTCTTTCTCAAACAGCTAAGAACACAACATCTGGTGTACAATAGACGCTCAGCTGACGGAAACGTCTTTCCATTCCAGTGTAAGTAGAGCCTTTTGCAAGACATGACAAAAATAAACAGTTATCAACAAATGCTGTTTCGAAGCTTAAGGTCAAACCACTTCACGAGACAGAAGAAAAATCGAAAGTTCCACAGACATTAAAGGGGAACGGAAACACTTTAGGAAGTGAATCTAAGCAAGAGATGCATTCAATCCGTGAATACTAAAGATGTTAGCTGGCGTTCTAAATCCTAGTGTTTCCTTTCGCCTTTAACATAATACTTTTTGTCGTGGCAAGGTGTCCTCGGATTCTGAAGAGAATGGATAACTCCTACAGTACACTGTAAGTGGACATCTGTACTTAGCTTAGAAGAGTATTGTGTAGCCTATAGGAGTGATTGATATACAAAAGTATCTAAATGTATGGAATGCATGTAAGCTAACTTTGTGCAAGCGAACACTACAGCTGACAAAGTCAACAAGTGCATAAACAGAACAGTATTCAACAAATACATATTTACAAAGCCCATGTCTGCCATATCAGAATGGACAGTGAATCCATACCAGTTTTATGATGTCATGTTTCTAAGACAGTAGCAGGGGCAAAGGGGAATTGTTCCTCTCAGGCTAGCCTGCAGGCGTTCCTGTAAGGAAGTCCACTGTGTGGATTCAGAACCTAGATTCCCATCTACTGCATTTTGGAGGAAATAGGGCCGAGGTTCCCCACATTTTTCTGCTCCACAAAAAAAATCAGGGGACCCCAATAATATGTTATCTTGACTGTGTGTTTATATTCACTCAATACCAGTCTACCCCAGGCTGCTTCAACACATAATACTGCTATCCAGGTATATTCTAACAGTGTAAAATACAGTTTGTTGACTTGGTTGGATATACCTATGTTCTTAATTTGTTTAAGAATTATAAAACATTTTCTCAAGGGACCCCATTTCAATATCAGGGAACCCCACATAGGGTCCCGATCCAAAGTCTGGGAACCACTAAAATAGCATATGGACAATTCCACGGTAACAGAATGATGCTGATACTCTGATTTTTCACTTTCAAATGTATGTATGTCACTCTACTGACAATGTTACAAACACCTATTTACTTGAAGAGCAGTGCAGAACAAAGTTTGATAACAGAAGGACGGGTCGTGCTGTTTGTGCTGTCGTTCTGTTACAAAACGTTTCATCTGCACTGTTCTTCAAGTAAATGTGTAACATTTTCAGTGGAATTTCTCAAAAGTCGCCCTTGTGCATAGAGTTGTATGGTTTGTTTAACTTTGCAATCATTGGTTTTTGTTTGGCATACATTTTAAAGTGAAAAAGCTACATCTCGGCATCATTCTGTTATTGTGGAATTGCTCGTATTGCTGTGGAATGGCCTTGTGGTTGTGACTCACTGACAATATCAAATACTGTGGTGGTATGGATGACATTCTACGGCTTTTAAATTATTCAGACTTTTAGCTGAATGCAAATGTAGTCATGCTAACACAGAACAGTGTTCCCCAGTCTGCTAGCAAGCTCTGTTGAAAACTAAAAATATCTTTATCAAATGTCAGAATTCGACATCCTTACACGCCCTACTTGACTATATCATTCAAAATAGCTCTAGGAAGCAATACCATTGACCTAAAATATAATGAGAGGCATGGCATTATATCATCATCTAATAGCGATGAACAAGGGTTTGCATCAAAGGCCATCATGACTTCCCTCTCATACTGTAGACAAACCTGTCCTGCCTCTCTATAGGGACTCTGGCTGTGCAGAGTGTACCTCCTCCCGATAGGGACTATCGTAGAGTGAAGATGATGGTCTTTCATGCAAACACTTGTTCATCGCTATTAGATGACGATGGCTCCTGTACAATCATATGAATTTGTCTCCAGCCTATGAGATGTTTAGATCTATACCTCAGAGCCACTACAACTGTCATTTCCAGTTGCACTCCCGTATGCTACCCAAGGTAATCTGGGTATCTCTTTTACTCTTGAAACCCAAAGGAATCTATACATTTCCAGTCCAGTCACATCACATTTCCCTCCTATTGCAGATCAGTTCATTCACAGCGTGTCTCCAAATGTAAACAGAAATGGGAATGGCAATCCACAAACATTGAGAATGGAATTATATCTTGGCTGTGTGATGAGTGTCCTGAATGTCAAATCACAATGAAACAAATATGTTGTAGCAGTTGTGGATGGTTCAGCTGTTCTGTTTAAATGTGACCATGGCCATTCTGTATGGGGTCCGATATCACTGGAGGGAAAAACATGTGCCAAGCCTTAGCGTAAGCATTGCACATCAAGCAGCAAAAATATTCCTTTGATCACAACTCAACCATATAACAATTATTATCGTTCTCACTGCTACCAGGTCAGATAATATGGAATTTCAAGCTGAGGTACCTCAACGGAATGCATAGCTTCTATATCATTCTGATACAGGTTTGATTGAAGTATTTGTGAGGGGATAATTTTTTGGTCATATTTTAATTAGCCTATTTGAATGTTGTTGACCATTTTGCAAATCTATTAAAGTAAACGTACAGAAAGAGTGAACATTTTTCTCCATGCATTTCTTTCTCCATAAGATGATTCAGCAATAGAGATGGAGTGCTGAACTAAAGCTGTAAGGGTAAAGTTAAAAAATGTCTAAGCCAGACCATTGTTATTGATCAGGTCTCTGAGGAAGTTAGTGGCACAGCCTGTGACACAGTCTTCTGTGCAGACATGCCAACCACCAGACATATACTTCATATTGATAGAAAAGAACAGATGGGAGAATGAGTAATGTAGAAGATGGAGAGAGATCAAAGATTTGGCCTAAAGCCTTTCTCTCCACTCCCACCCCCCTGCTCCTCCTACTCTACTCCCTCGTTCCTTATCCTTACCTCAACCACATCTATTCAAGCACTCCGACTGTACACTGTCAACTCAGTTCAGTATCTGTATAGCAATTAACTGAACACATGACATAGATACATCTCTATGGAACATGACACTTTTCTCTTCTCTGACCTATTTCTTATCTCTTCTCAGCCTGTGTCTAACATCAACCCCCTCTTTCTATTTACCTTCGGCTGCAGGTTCTACCTCCTCGGGTTCAGGTAATACCTCCTTGGGCTCTGGTGCTTCCTCCTCTCGTTCAGTGATGGGTTCTACCTCTTCCTCAGGTTTGGGCTCTGTTGCTCCTTCCTCCACTACCTTCTCTTCCAGAGCTTCCTCTATTGTCAGCTCTGGTTCAGCAGATGGTTCCTCAGTCTCCTCCTCCTCCGGTGCTTCTGGAAGGATATTTACAGCTGGAGCTAAATAGTTTTGCCAGGTTTCAATGCATCAATGCAGAACCAAACTTAATGTTAGGGGATATTATCCAGCTTTTGTAAGGGTCATGTCAACTTTGCTGACGACACTACAGTGGTAGGCTTGATTACCAACAACGACGAGACGGCCTACAGAGAGGAGGTGAGGGCCCTCGGAGTGTGGTGTCAGGAAAATAACCTCTCACTCAATGTCAACAAAACAAAGGAGATGATCGTGGACTTCAGGAAACAGGAGAGGGAGCACCCCTATCCACATCGAGGGGACAGTAGTGGAGAAGGTGGAAAGTTTTAAGTTCCTCGGCGCACACATCACGGACAAACTGAATTGGTCCACCCACACAGACAGCGTGGTAAAGAAGGCGCAACAGCGCCTCTTCAACCTCAGGAGGCTGAAGAAATTTGGCTTGTCACCAAAATCACTCACAAACTTTTACAGATGCACAATCGAGAGCATCCTGTCGGGCTGTATCACCGCCTGGTACGGCAACTGCTCCGCCCACAACCGTAAGGCTCTCCAGAGGGTAGTGAGGACTGCACAACGCATCACCGGGTTAAACTACCTGCCCTCCAGGACACCTACACCACCCGATGTCACAGAAAGGCCAAAAAGATCATCAAGGACAACAACCACCCGAGCCACTGCCTGTTCACCCCGCTATCATCCAGAAGGCGAGGTCAGTACAGGTGCATCAAAGCTGGGACCGAGAGACTGAAAAACAGCTTCTACCTCAAGGCCATCAGACTGTTAAACAGCCATCACTAACATTGAGTGGCTGCTGCCAACATACTGACTTAAATCTCTAGCCACTTTATACATAGGAATTGGATGTAACAAATGTATCACTAGCCACTTTAAACAATTTTGTATATAATGTTTACGATCCGACATACTCATATCAAATGTATACACTGTACTCTAAACCATCTACTGTATCTTGCCTATGCCGTCGGGTCATCGACCCAAATCTCTAGCCACTTTAATAATTATAATTGGATGAAATAATGTATCACTAGCCACTTTAAACAATGCCATTTATATAATGTTTACATATCCTACATTACTCATCTCATATATATGTGTATATACTGTACTCCATACCATCTACTGCATCTTGCCTATGCCGGTCAGCCATCGCTCATCCATATATTTATATGTACATACTCGTATTCATTCCTTTACTCTTGTGTGTATAAGGTAGTTGTTGTGAATTTGTTAGATTACTTGTTAGATACTACTGCATGGTCGGAACTAGAAGCACAAGCATTTCGCTACACTCGCATTAACATCTGCTAACCATGTGTATGTGACAAATAAAATTTGATTTGATTTGATTTGAACTTTCAATGGAATAATTTGCTACTAACATCAGTAGGTTACATAACATTTGGTACACATTTGACTTCTACGAGTGGGAAAAGCATGAAGCGATGGTTCATTTGCATCTGCAATCTCCTCTGTCTTTCCTCCTATACTTCACTCTCTTTAGCCTCTTCAGAAAGTGGGGTTACTTTTCTTCAATGAGCGGTGTTACTGTAATGCATGCAATTAGTCTTATTAGAACATCTAATCGGGGGCCTCCCAAGTGGCATCTTGGATGAATGGATGAATGGCATCTTTTGACAATAAATATCATGACGGCTTCAATATGAATAGACTAACCTATGAGCACTGGTACATTGCATGATAACCTTTAAGTATAGCCAAAAGTATTTAGATAACACATTTGAGGTTCAACATTTTTAGAGGGAAGAAACTAGGTATCTTTACTCAAGCCAGCGTCATTAGTAATATACTACTGCTATAGTACTACAAACTATTACACTATTAGTAACTATTAGACTATTACTAACTACTAAACTATTAGACTATTACTAACTATTACAGTATTACTAACTATTACACTATTACTAACTATTACACTATTACTAACTATTACACTATTACACTATTACTAACTATTACACTATTACTAACTATTACACTATTACTAAGTATTACACTATTACACTATTACTAACTATTACACTATTACACTATTACTAACTATTACACTATTACTAACTATTACACTATTACTAACTATTACATAATTACTAAATATTAAACTATTACTAACTATTACACTATTACTAACTATTAAACTATTACTAACTATTACACTATTACTAACTATTAAACTATTACTAACTATTACACTATTAAACCATTACTAACTATTACACTATTACTAACTATTAAAGCTAGACTACGGGGACATATTAGTGAAATCTGTGTCTGTGGTGAGTAATTATGATAAACAAATATAATATAAGATAATGAATAATAAATGCATTTCAATTGCAACAGTCAAGAGTAAAATACTATTGTTTCTACAACACCTACTACATACACCGCCAACTTCAACTGCTGGAGTAAAAAATTGCTAGCTACAGTAGCTTGGTGAGTGGCAAGTTCACACATGAAAGCTGATTCTGGTACCCCCTGCCTTACAGGGGTACTGGGCTGGCAACCCTACAGAGCAACAGCAGCTGCTATCCTCTGATCTACACAGCATGAACACAGGGATTTCTATCAGAACCCCCAGAACATGCATGGCCACACACATCTCCTCACCTGATATAATTAATATTCATGTCTTGGTGGGTTCGCTGCCAAACCTAACCAGTGTATCATCTTGAAATACGTCCAAAGAATACTTTTTCCCCATTTATTTAAACTAGAACATAAAAAACTGTGTGCCACGAACAGTGGTGGAAAAGTACCAATTGTCATACTTGAGTAAAAGTAAAGATACCTTAATAGAACATGAATAAGTAAAAGTGAAAGTCTCCCAGTAAAATACTACTTGAGTAAAAGTCTAAAAGTTTTTGGTTTTAAATATACTTAAGTTTTAAAGAAAATGTAATTGCTAAAATATACTTAAGTATCAAAAGTAGAACTCATTTCAAATTCCTTATATCAAGCAAACCAGACGCCACTATTTTTTATGTTGTACATTTTTTTACAGTTAGCCAGGGGCACATTCCAACACTCAGACATTATTTACAAATGAAGAATTTGTGTTTGTTTAGTGAGTCCACCAGATCAGAGAAAGTAGGGATGACCATGGATATTCTCTTGATAAGTGGGCCATTTTCCTGTGATGCTAAGCATTCAAAATGTAAAGAGTACTTTTGGGTCTTAGGAAAAATGTATGGAGTAAAAAGTACATTATTTTCTTCCAAATATGAATAGTAAAGTAAAGTACAGATACCCCAAAAAAAACGACTTAAGTAGTACTTTAAAGTATTTTTACTTAAGTACTTTACACCACTGGTGTAAAAAAACTACATTATTTTTGCGATGCTGTATAATGTGACAGTAACTCTAAGAAAGCTTTTGTTTTAAGACAGATTGTTCTATTATGGATCAGTAAAAAGTGTGTAATATTCAGACACATTTTAGGGGCTTATCTATATTGTATATCAGATTTCAGTGCGATATTAATCATGAATGGTAATATCAATAATGCACCCTGTGAAACAGACAGCTAGTTTTAATTCTGACCAGTTAGTTGATAACAATGTATTAATGATATTATCTTTCTCATTTACTACACAGGTATAAGGGTTATGTATGATGATGAAACATCAGTGTAATGAAAGTTACTGGTCAATACCTGTCAAAAGAAGGTCATCGATGTCATCATCATCATTGTCGTCATCCTTGGATAGATCATCTTCTTCAGGTGCTGAACTATCAAAGGCTTCCGTTGGGATTTCATTATCCTCATCGTCATCTTCTTTGCCGATCTCTTCAGCTGAATCCTTCACCTCATCATCATCATCGTCTGCTGTGTCATCAGAAATGTCTGCGACATCCCTAACAGTCTCTCCTGAATCCTCAACTGTTTTGTCATCGTCATCGTCATCAACGACGGCACCACTGTCCTCACTGACTTTGACATCATCGTCATCATCAGTGTCCTCTAAATCTGTAGAGTCATCAGTTGTATCCTCAGCTAATGTGTCTGAGATATCAATATCCTCACTATCAGCAAGATCGACTTTGATATCATCGCCATCATCGTCATCTTCTAGGTCAATGGGTTTAGTACTGTCATCTGTTTGGTCAACATCTATGCTATGATCTTCCTCATCATCATCATCATCATCTGCAGTCAAAACAGGAGCATCATCTGTGGCTTCATCACTGGCAGCAGCAGCAGCAGCAGCAGGACCAGCTTCAGCATTTTCATCCTCTTCATTATCACCATCATCATCATCAGTGGAAGCAGCAGCAGCATCACTGGCATCCTCATCTGTAATTGCTTCAGTTTCAGCTTCAGCTATGGTGTCATCCTCCTCTCCATCATCTCCAGCAGAAGTTTCTGTCTCTGTGTCATCAACATCATTCAGAATGTGGCCCTCATCCTCATCAATATCAGCAATGACCTCTGCAGCAGCTTCATCTTCACCTTCATTTTCCTCTGCCACCTCATCAGCTGCAGCTGCTTCTTCCTCCTCCTCCTCCTCCTCATCTTCCTCATCATCAGCCTCAGCAGCAGCCTCCTCTGGAGTAGCCTCTTCCTCCTCATCATCATCCTCCTCATCATCAGCCTCTGAAGCCACCTCTTCGTCCTCATCATCATCTTCTTCAGCTGCTGCAGCAGAGTCCTCTTCATCGGCTTCACCGTCATCATCATCATCCTCATCTACCTCGGCCTCAGCTGCTGCTTCCTCTTCCTCATCCTCTTCTTCATCTTCTTCCTCATCCTCATCCTCATCGTCTTCTTCTTCTTCTTCATCCTCTTCTTCCATATCCTCATCCTCTCCATCCTCTTCCTCATCTTCCTCTTCATCTACATCATCTTCTTCTTCCTCTTCCTCCTCCTCCTCCTCCTCCTCTACTTCCGCAACTGCTTCCTTTTCCTCTGCAAACATCCCTGCAACTACTGAATTAACAGTGTAAAAGTGACATTCCGTGCAGTGGGCCGTAACCAAAAAGATAACAATAATGCCCATAATTCATTATTTTCAAGACAACACAACACACTGCAACACAATTAACACAATATCTTTATTGTGTACTCATAATGCTTACACCTGACAAGCTGCTCTCTGCTCACCTGAGCCATATACACCTAGTAGTGAGTTTACAGTACATGAATATCTCAGTGTGTATGTGCTGTGTTACCATTATCATTATTCCATATCATAAATATGGCCAATATAATGCTTTCTCTACATTACTGTACATTGCAGCATGTGGCGTAAACATAATGACAGTGTTCCATGCAGGACACCTCAAAGACTGACTCCATACAAAATGACAAATGCATGTATAGTTATACTTGCAGATGTTGACTTGTTAGAGGAAAATAATAGTTTAGAAATTGTCAATACACAAAGAGTATTTTGTCAGTGAAGAGTTGTTATTTTCTGTGGTAGTGAGGGAGAATACTCTCATGGTTATGATGCCGATGTTGGGTATGAACAGCAATCCAAAACGTTTAAAACCCCAGACCCCCCCCAAAAAAAGAACAGAACAAAACAATACAAAGTCCTGTCAAGAATTAAAGCAGCAATCAGCAGTAGAAAAAATAACAAAGCCTCCTCCCCACCCAGTTTTAGTAAAGAGCTGAGGGATGGGGCTGGAGAAATGTCATCACTCTCAAATTCACAGACAGAGCTATGTATGCAAGGACTGACCATCCACGGCGGGGGTTCTACTAAGCTATATGCAATTGTTTTAAGAAGGTCATGCCAAGGATCATTTTGATATTTCGTTTAGAATTTTAAGACCCCTTGAAGTATCAAAAATAAATATTATGGCCTTACTTCTTTTAGCCCATGCAAACGCATTGAATAACAGATTCATTACATGGAACAACAGACAGTCCCCAAAAAATATCAAAAGGAAGTCTGTTCTGAAGTGTCTGTCCAATATCTGAGAGGTATAAGAAAGATCAGATCATAAATACATTTTTAATGTATTTAACTCCTTATTTTTGCAGTAAACAGATATCTCCAGCTTTAACTGGTGGATTGTTATGGGGATTTTTTTTAATGCTAATTAGCTTTCCGCAGGGGCATAGACATCAACCTTAGGGGGTTTTAACCATGTTTTGAGGCTATATAGTGTTTGTTTACATTTATAGTGTTTTCTTGACATTTTCTTTAAAACATTGGCGTAAAACTAGCTTATATTTTAGGTTCTGATGGGGTACGACAGTAACAACAGTAACAAGGGGTGAGCGTTTCTTTGCAAGAATCAGGTGACGTCCCCAGATCAAGCCGGGAACTACACAAAAGCCTCCCGGGGACCATGACAGAACGTACTAAGAGAATCCTATAAATGTCCTTGAGGACATCCCCGGAACAAACTGGGTACTAGAAAAAAACATCCAGGGGACCGTGACAGAACATTCTAAGAGCGTCATATAAACGTCATTGGGGACATCCTCGGAACAAACCGGGAACTAGACAAAACCTCCATAGCCCCATGACACAACGTCGTGAAGACTTTAGGCGGCCATTTCATGATGTCCCAGGGACGTCCTAAAGACTCATTATTGTTTGCAGGGCAGTATACACATGGAAACACGTGTTTACAGGATGCAGTATTGGTGAATTCATGCTCACACAAATGAGTTGTGTTCTTAATTAATACTATTTGTACCATAGTACTACCAAAAAGTAAGATATATTTAGATAAACTGTAGTGGTCTATTTAACAACTGCGATCCACTATGACAGTTGAAATATGTATTCACTGAATTTTATTGTACTATTACATTTTTCCTACTACAATATCAACATCCAGAAGACAATTCATGACCAATGATTACAGTGATTATGAATTAAGGCTACTGGACAAGTTGTCTAGAGTAGCTTCTGGGAGTATAAGTACGGTGTCTGGGAACAAACAGAGCCAGCAGTTACACACAGGTACAGGCTAGTAATATCACATTATTAAGCAATTATTGACAGGATAGCATCCATTTGCCAGAAGTTGCTCTGGCAACAGGGCAAATGACCACTTACATCATGCAGCCAAATGCCTCACTCCCATCGAAAAGATGTATCAATCATCAACACATGCCTAACGTTAATTCCTGACAAATGAGTTTTCAATATGAGCATCATATAAAGAACAGGAGGGCACAGACCTTGTTTTCTGGACGGTAGGAATGCAGCTATGAGGTAGGAAGGAAGGGGATTCCAACAGCAAGAGGTTAGAACACAAAACATTATTAAAACACAATCCACGTTCCTTGACAAGTACACAACGTGTGACTATGGATACAAAGTTAAAGTACTGTAAGTAGCCAAGTTAATATGATGGTTATGCAGAGGGAAAGTAAGCATTTTAGCAAAGCCACAAAACAACAAAAACATTTACTAGCACTGAGCAATAGCATGATTAGAGTGATAACCATTGAGTGTGCTTACCGGTTTTTGTATTTGTTTACGTTGTCATTCTAGTTGAACTACATTAGATCTAACGTATTTTACATATAGTAAAAATCTACATGTATGTTTACCAATAAACATGGAAAGCATGGCCATGGTACCTTCATCCTCAGCTTGTTCCTCTTCAACGAACTATCGTATATCTTTTGGGATGGTTTTACAGTTAAGCGCCAAAGGTGAACATCCATAAAATATCACACTCCACAAAATCTTCCCCCATTAACCTCAGCCTGTATCACCTTTTCAAGTCCTGAAACTTGGAACAGCTAACCTACATTAATCAATGTTGATATGTTCAAATTTGATTAGGTCATAAAAAAACCAAAACAAGCATCATTTCATTAGTCAATCTTTTATTTTGCTTGTGCGTTTTGTCAATGATGTGAGGGCTTCTAAAGAGTGTGAGGGGAATGACATAGTGTAGATAAGCGGTGGAAAAATAAGCGATGGAATGGTTTCAAAATACCATTGAGAAGGATAGAAGGGCAGAATCCTTAGGTATTAGACAGCAGTGTGTTAAGAGAGATTTAGGCCTACGTTCTGTTAGGGTCTCTGGCACAGCCAAGCATGTATAGCATACCTTACCCTACAAATGTAGGATCTTAATATGAGCCAGTTTGCTACAGCAGGATCCTGAAGCAACCGGAAATGTGAATTATTATGTGGATTATAATTGATGGACATTTTTGTAGGGGTTGAAAATCAAGTCTGAAATTTCCAAGTGGAAATTACAAACTTCAGAAGCCTTTTTAAACCACAAATACACTACACGTTTTAAAATGTCCTGCATTGCAGGAAGGTTATCCTGCAACTGGGTGATCAAATTAAGATCCTACATCTGTACAGCAGATTACAAATGGTGTAGGTCTTGTAGGTCTGACTCCATGCAGTGACCCTGCATTTCAGCAGCAGGTTTGGAGTGACTAATCACGCAGCACGTCTAAGCTCTTGCTGAAAGAAACAAGGCTTTCACTTCTAAAGCGTCATTAGTGGCCCGGATAAGTGAATTCTGTTATCTCAGGTCATGCGGACGCCTGCTAAACTCTAAAGCCAAGCCCACGTCCTCACAATAACCTGTAGCTTTGTGTCAGTCCTTTAATTAAGGAAACAGGATGTAGAGTAGCAGGCAGAAGAGTTAGCGTTCACATTGACTGACAATAGGGCCATAGCCAGGAAGCATTTCTCGACAAAGAGGTATTTTCCTTTCCCTAACAGCTGTGACATAAAGAGCATGAAGGAGACGGCTTTTATAATACATTGATGAATAAGTAAACGGCAAAATTAATAGATGCATGAATACAAACCTTTTTTCTTAACCGGATGTAGCTCACCTAAATAGCAGATGGGCAAAAAAGATGGCAGCTTAAGAAAGGAACCAACCAAATAGATCTAGTGAAACATTGATGAAGGCAGAATAAATTATGAATGTGGATCAGAGTGGAAGAAAGGTTTTTCTTCAGCTGCAGGCAGCTTATTCTCAACTCTTAAAAATCCCTAAGGAGCAAAAGAGTACACGTCAACTCAATGAAAGGCAGTACTGTAGGCTACGCCACAACAGCAACAACAGCTAGTAGGCTACACTCGTTTACTATGCATCTCAGAGCAAAGGTGGATTTAGTGAAGTGATTGGACTAGCCAGCCATTCTTCAAAGGAGATTCGAAAATACACCAACCTCATTTGTGCTAAACCGGCACTAGCTATGAATAGCAGATATTCACATTATGATTACATTTTTTCTTTCAGAAGTTAAGTGAGAGGAAAATGTTAATTCTCCAGGGTGTGTTTGATGTTTTGGGGATGTGTTTGATATATAGCTCCGTTCAAAGCACATTAGCCTGAGGGATAAAGTTACCAGGTTGTGTAAATAAATTAAAGCAACAAATACTATTTTAAAGCTTATCCTGAGGCCAGGGAAGAAATGTATTTAATCATTTGTTATTTAGTGCTATGATTCTCTGTTAGGAAGTTGGCATCGCTTTGGTGTCATAATCTGGAAAAGATACTGTGTCCTGAGAGTGGTTAGAGTGGCTAGGCTACAGTGAGACAGTGTGCCTGTTTTAGAGTAGCTACTCTAAAGCGAGACAGAAATAGTCTGTGCCCTTTGAGTCGTAACTCACAGACAGCTGTCAAACCGCCAGGCAGGTCAGCATCTTTCCGCATTAGTCCACTGAGCTATGCATAGCCATTGTGGGACGATCGTTCCCTCTTGCTTTCTCTCTTTCTCCACTATCTCCCTTTGTCTTGCACCTCCACCCCTCCACCCCTCCACCCCTCCACAGACTCACTCTCTCCATCATTTAACAGGGAGCAGAGGTCACAGTTACGTGTGTGTGTGCGCACGTGTGTGTGTATGTACGCGCGTGTGTGTGTTTGCGTGCTCGCGTGTGTGTGTGTGTGAGTGCGATATGACTGAGGCAAGGAGGGATGCAGTGTGGTCAGTTAATATACGTAGAAACTTTAGTCTGTCTGACAGACACCTTTGGATGATAAGCTACTGTCATACTGAATGTATACAATACAGTATGTTCATTTGTATTGTTAAGGAACTAAAATGTGCATTATACGCCTGTTTCACAATACATGTTTTTACCCAATACCTACTGTACCTTTTTCGTTTTAATGCGCTCTTTAGGCCTAGGCAGAAGGTCACTGCTCTAAGGCCAGAGGTACTGTTGATCCCCAGATGGCATAATACTATCATCTGAAATACCATCCTTATGGAAGTGACCTAATAACAGTGTGTGTGCATCCTGGTAATGGATGGCATATGGTATGTTTTATAAAAGCAGCTGCCTGTATACAGTTAGTCCATCTGTGTAGCTTTAAATGGATTCACTCCAGCTCGAATTTCATGTGTGTGTTCATATTAAAACTACATTGGTTTCTTCATTGGGACTGAAATCAGTGCCTACTCTTCTGCATTCCCTTTACTGCACAACAAATGTAAGTGACATTTATTTGCCTACACGAGTATTCTGTACAGTAATTCAGTTATGGCTGCTGTAGGCCTACTGCATGTGTGGTGCTGCTGTTAAACTGGCGTATTACATTTGCTTTGCCAAATCACACTGATGTGCGTTCATTCCTCTGCCACAAATCATTACTGTTCAGCAGGAGGTTTGTCCCTGAACTGTAGTACAGTAGTTGTCCTCCACACTGTGGTATGTATAGAGCTCCTCTTGTAAAAGCCGTTAAAATCGCTAGGTCGTCATTGAAATGGAATACTTAATGTCAAGTTATACCTTCCTGTTTCAAGAAGGCTGGTAAAAAATGCATTTAATACTCAGCTGAATCTTAGGCTAAACTAAGGAATTGAGATGAGCACCTTGGCTATATCAGATATCCTTTAGCTAACATTGTGTCAACTGTATGAGCTGATGTTGTTGTGAAAGACACGTAACATGAACTGCTGAGTGTAATGTTGATAATGATGGTTTGGAGCAAGCTTGGAGATGAGATGTGCACGTTAAAGTGAGCAAGGCGAGCACAGTGGGTGGTGAAAAGACACACGCAAGGAATTGATGAGAGAGAGAGAGGTGATTTCTACTTTCTTTGGTTGACTTTATTTTCTTTTTTAGAACAGTCACACACAAATGTGGTACAGGAGCTATAGGTATCACGCTGCAGGTCGAGAGCCTTGTTCTTCCGCTTCAAAATTCTTCTGCGTGAAAGGCTGGAAAACAGTGTGCCGTTCTTTAGTTTGGAGTTCGGAATGGGAATGAATGTCACCTCCTACGTTTCTATTATTAGCTTGTACAGATGGACGTGGTGCTGTGTTTGATATTACAATACATCCTCTACTCTGAGATATGATAAACAGTGTCGGGTTGATATGTGTGGTCCTCCTTTCATCACACTGTGGTATACACTGTCGTGTGTTGAGTGTTTTTTAAACCACAAGCTAGCCTTGGAATGACGCTTGGCTAGGGTTCACAGGTTCTCAATCTGCCAGACTTATTCTGCATCACACCCTAAGCCATATAGACTTAAGGGCTGAATTGTTACAGCGGAGCCATTAACTGAATATGTGAACCTATAGAGGTGAAATGGTGGAAGTGAAATGGTATAAATCGAACAGCTTGACTTTGAATGAGGCATGACCTGCCAGGTGACTCATCAAATCACAGTGGGTCGGCCCTCTTTTCTTTTTAAAATACCATGGTGCTTCGTTTATTACGTTACTGTTGTTGCTGTTGTTTCATCTATTATTAGGGTAGACCAAAGGGACAACTTGTGAAATATACCTTCGATTTCCTCCTCCTCGGGTGCTACCAGGCTGGAGACAAAGGTCAGAAGCAGTTTGCCCCAGTCAGTGGACTCCTCCACCGCCTCGTTCACCACTTTCATGGGGTCCGAGCTGATATGCTGAATGCTTCCTGAGGGTGTGGTGAACAGGCTGTGTGAACCAAGATCTAATAGCATAATATAGCCAGCATGCATTCACACCCACCCTTTCTCTACACACACTTAAAACTGGACTAAAAGACTTAAGGAATACCTAATTAATTACCACCGCATTATATTATACACAATAAAAACAGTAATTTGACAATATGCTGTCCTTAATCTTTCAAATGCAATCATATTGTACACCGTTCAAATGTTCTGCACAACAGTATGAGAGCAAGCAAATCACAGCAACGGAATTTAGACCCAGAAACAAATTCGGCAATACAGACTATAGATATGAAGTTGAATGTGTACATGACTATTAACTATAGCTTGGAACTAATCAACTATAACCAATGTGATGTAGTTTAACATATCCTCTGTCCATCCATGGTCCAATGGGTAACTTCAAATGTCTGCTGGAGTATACAGTGTAGACTACCACCTGTTGCGCCATTCTTTACAGCTTTCTGCTGTGCAGTGCAGGCAAACCGCATGAGACAGACATTTCCATTTCGTCATCGGCAGAGACATACAGAAGGCAATAGGCATCCATGACAGGTAAACATGCAACATACTACAGGACATGTCAGACACCGCTGCCAGCGTAGTGTACCCCAGAACTGTGTTAGTGACAACTCTCAGCAGAATATGACTGACTGGTCTTAAGAGATTGCTCTTTAGACTCTTTAGTGATCAATTATCAAAGCAGCATTGCTGATATTCAGAAGAGAGTGATTCTTAGTTATTTAATCCATAGTAGTGTGGAATCAGACTGAGTGGGTTAAGGAAACACGGTTGATATAGCCAAATTCAACAAAGGAACATTTTGGTTCCTTGAATTGAAAATATTCACGTGGGAATTAATTTTCCATGCAATTCTGAACAAATAGAGGTTTCAGCTAAAGACAATATTTAAAGGCTTAAATCAATTGTATCCAAAGGTATTTATCATAACATGAGTTAATGGACTAATTACTTGCTATATTAGTCGCTCATAATCAATTGTATTATCTTTATTTTTATTAAATGTGTTTGTTTTATCTTCTCCTTTAAAATTAGTTGCTACAGTATGTCAATCCAAACTCACTAAGGGCCTCAGAGGCCTCTAATCAGCATGACAAAGTTAAAAGCGTAGTATAGTGGCTTGCCTCTAGACCTCCCTGCATCCTTAATTACTTTCCTGACAGCGGGAGGTGGGGAGACGCCTGTTAGGAGGAGAGGTACATAAGCAGTGGCTCAGGGACAGGGACAGTGAACACTCTCCATCACATGCACATGATCAATCCGGGGAGAACAGACTCCAGAGTGATGCATTCTGGGAGGAAGAAACAGACAATCTTACCACAAGAAACAATGGCACAGAGACACAATTACTCACGATTCACAACCACCGTATGGTGACAGAAGAATTCAACATCATCACGTAGACGTTCATCACAATGGAAACAAAGATCGGCATGGCCGTAGTGTAGAGAACACATCAACTTACGAACAGTAAACACCCATAGTGCAATAGGAGTGAGAAACAAGACAGAACAGCAACATGCTGTACTGTAACTATATCAAACACAGTATGTCTTTCACTCTTTATTGAATCTGCTATAACAACCGTTATTCCTCTGTGCTTGGCATGTTTTTAGTTGAAATATATTCTTATTGACTTGATTAATTTGTTCCAATAAATAATGTGCAATAACATACTGCTGTGTTTTGTATGATTTGAAGTAGTACATCAAAATTCATGGCATTGAGTAACAATGTGAAATTGACTCCAACTAGGAATACTAATGAAATACTGATTAATTCAGTGACATTTGTTTGATTGGCACTTCAACCTACGTCATGAAGCAGAAAAAATATATCCCTCAATGCTTGTGCATTTGAACCCCTCACATTGTCCTCTATCTACACTGATTCCTGGCATGGTGACTGCAACTAAATCCACAGAAATAAATGACATATTAACCTGAAAGAAGTGGTAAAGAAGGCAAGGGACTTGGGAGTGGAAAGGGAATCAACACTCCAAACTAAGTCCCTCATTACCGAAAGGCTCTGTGGATGGTTCCAAAACACTTTGGAGGGTTTAGTTTAGAGAAGCCAGTGAAGTGTAGGTGGCAGTATAACTAGCACCATGTCACCTGGCAACACATTCATTCCTGTATTCAGGAGGTCTCTGACACTACGTCCGTCAGGCTCCAGTTTGCAGGTGTCCCTCTTTAGCAGGAAGTTGAAGGACCTAATGAAAGCACTGTTTTCCCTCTCTCTCGCTCCCTCTCCTCCCTCTCTCTCTCATTCTCCTCCCTTTCGCTCTCCCTATCCTCCCCTGCTTCTCTCTCTCCCCCTGTCCCTCTACCCCCCTCTCTCTAATGGGAAGCAATGGAGGCATGGCAATAGAATTGGTTCAACTCCAATTGGACGCCTCCCAGGCTGTGCAGTGCACATCAAGGGGAATTCCATTTCCTCACAGACAGCACTCTGCCCATTGTTCCAAAATGTTGGTTTAGTATTTAATTTTCACAGTGTCGCCCTTTATTGAAATGTCATGGTGGGAAAAATTGCATCTTATTAAAAGTGCAATTTTAATACCCATTTGCTGTCCAACTAAATGATTGTGTAATGGGCAGGTTCGTAATTTCAAATTTTCCAATTTCTCCGGGCAGACAGCCTTTTGCTTCACACATCTATTCGTTTGTGACCTTGTTGAAATCATTTAGCATTTTCCCTGTTACTGTACCTCTTTATGTGTCCAAAAAGTATTTAATGGGTGTGGGGATGAAATGGGGATGAAATAAGACATCTGCTGTCACTAACCACTGTCTACAAAAATACAAAACATTTAATAATACAAATTCCAAAACTCTGTTGTATATCCACTTGGGTCCAGTACTATAAATATTTGAAATGATGAGTGACGGGTACTCTAGCTATTCCTGTAAATTCCACTGTCTCTGGCAGTCTCCTTTCTGACAGTGAGGGGTTCAAATGAACAGAGAGGACCAGTCTAAGAAAGGGCGTCCAGCTACACAGCCATCCCTCATAGAGAGAGACAGAGTGATACCGCTCAGTATCCTACAGGGGACCTAGTGCTATATATAGCTACCCAATTCTTAAAAGCAAGAACATGAGACTTGCTTTCGGTATTACTGTGCGGTCTTACAAACCAATATACCAAACCTTTCGAGTGGAACAGATTGATACCTGATAGATACTTTACTTATTTTTAAGAGACATGTCGGTTACATACATTTACTGGGGCGCAGATTACACATTGTCCTCAAAGACTGTGGCTTCAAAGGCCATTTCCTTATACAAGATTTATATCATATGGGTATTTACATTCACATTATACTGTACGTGTTTGTTCTTTTTTGGAAATCTAGTAATTTATTAATATGTACATAGCTCCTGTTTTTCCTTTCGAGGGTTTATCCATGGTGCCATGGTTTTGTGTGGTGATGATCACCCTCCCATTCCACATGTGTTGTCCTGGTGCCATACAGTATCCCCTGGCATATTCTTAGCTAACCACAACCCCCCTTTTCCTAATCTAATTTAGGGATGCGTTACCCCAGTCCCTTTGCTTTCAATTAATACGTCTACTGTTTAATACATTGGTTAAGGGTCTAGTTTAGCTACAGTCTGACTTCTACACCTAATAAAGACTCTTGTATTGTTATGACACGGCTGAAATGGCCACAGCGTCAATTCCTTCCCATGATTCCATGTGGAATGGTTCAGGAGTTCAGGAGGTCATTCCTCCGTAGATGACTTTCGGTATTGGCCACATTCAATGCTCAGTAGTATGCATTGCAGAGGAAATCTATATCTCTCCTTGCAGGCTTATCTGCAACATAGAATATTCAATAATAAATATTAAAGCACATCAGATTGGTGTATCCTTCTCAAAAGCAGAACTCAATCAAAGAGAAAGGCATTCTGCATGGCCAGAAGGAGTTATTACTCAATAGCACACAGTTAATAACACCAACACAAGCTGATATGCTCTCGATGTGCCATTACTGATGTTAGCATCAAGGCAATTGTGAATAAATTGAGACAGGAAAGGCAACTAAAGTTAACATAGGCCGGATGCATGGGAGCGATTGGCACACAATTAATTGGGATAATGTTGCCAGGAAATAAGGCTAAATAACACTGTCAAATAAATCAGACTAAAAAGCTCATGTCTGACCACTTGACAGTAATATAATAGTGATTTCAGGCAGTCCTTGACTTGGGCAGGAGCTCACCTGAACTGAGTACCGGCAACTCAAATGTTATTCTGCTTGAGTTCTTGCACCTCTTATAGAATATTAGCTCAAAAATATTGAGGAATTCCTGCAATTAAATATAAACGGTACCAGCTCCCAAAATGAGTCCCGGTACTATTTCAGTCCAAGTCAAGCACTGATTTCAGGTGAATGTAATGGTTATTTTTCCTGTAATCGTGGTGGCCTATTTTGCTCAATTATGTAAGGGCACAAAAAAACATGCAACACTCAAATTGTTGCGCCATTCTTTACAGCTTTCTATTGAATAGCACTTCCAATTTTGGACTTGGGCATTCCAAAACAGCTTAAACTGGCACAAAACATTCTTGTACGTACTGTGATACAGCCTCAATACATTCTAAAGCTTTCTGGTTATGTAATAATTGGTTAAATTAAATAGGCTGCTGCACGAAATGCTACCGACCAACTTAAAATTGTATAGTTAGCTACAGCACATTCTTCACAAATGGGCACTTCATACACTAAACACATTTCACTGGACATCAAGTAATGACTGAAAACACACATGGACACACACACTCACACACACACACACATAAATACATTTCTTGTATTGAATATGTTTAACTTTAATGTTACACACTACGGCGTTACACACTACAGCGTTATTATAGTATGTTTTGTTAAACTACAAACAAACAAAAAAGTACAGTGAGGGAAAAAAGTATTTGATCCCCTGCTGATTTTGTACATTTTCCCACTGACAAAGAAATTATCAGTCTATAAATTTAATGGTAGGTTTATTTGAACAGTGAGAGACAGAATAACAACAAAAAAATCCAGAAAAACGCATGTGAAAAATGTTATCCCTCGGCCTGGGGCTCCATGCAAGATCTCACCTCGTGGAGTTGCAATGATCATGAGAATGGTGAGGAATCAGCCCAGAACTACACGGGAGGATCTTGTCAATGATCTCAAGGCAGCTGGGACCACCAAGAAAACAACTGGTAACACACTACGCCGTGAAGAACTGAAATCCTGCAGCGCCCGCAAGGTCCCCCTGCTCAAGAAAGCACATATACATGCCCATCTGAAGTTTGCCAATGAACATCTGAATGATTCAGAGGACAACTGGGTGAAAGTGTTGTGGTCAGATGAGACCAAAATGGAACTCTTTGGCATCAACTCAACTCGCCGTGTTTGGAGGAGGAGGAATGCTTCTTATGACCCCAAGAACACCATCCCCACCGTCAAACATGGAGGTGGAAACATTATGCTTTGGGGGTGTTTTTTCTGCTAAGGGGACAGGACAACTTCACCTCATCAAAGGGACGATGGACGCCCCGTCCATCGTCCCTTTGATGAGGTGAAGTTGTCCTGTCCATGTACCGTCAAATCTTGGGTGAGAACCTCCTTCCCTCAGCCAGGGCATTGAAAATGGGTCGTGGATGGATATTCCAGCATGACAATGACCCAAAACACACGGCCAAGGCAACAAAGGAGTGGCTCAAGAAGAAGCACATTAAGGTCCTGGAGTGGCCTAGCCAGTCTCCAGACCTTAATCCCATAGAAAATCTGTGGAAGGAGCTGAAGGTTCGCGTTGCCAAAGTCAGCCTCAAAACCTTAATGACTTGGAGAAGATCTGCAAAGAGGAGTGGGACAAAATCCCTCCTGAGATGTGTGCAAACCTGGTGGCCAACTACAAGAAATGTCTGACCTCTGTGATTGCCAACAAGGGTTTTGCCACCAAGTACTAAGTCATGTTTTGCAGAGGGATTTTTTTGTTGTTATTCTGTCACTCACTGTTCAAATGAACCTACCATTAAAATTATAGACGGATCATTTCTTATTCAGTGGGCAAACGTACAAAATCAGCAGGGGATCAAATACTTTTTTCCCTCACTGTAAATAGTAGCTAGTTAAATTACACATCAAGTGACTACTAAATAGGCTGTATACCTTTCCAATCACAAAGCAGCAATAAGTCAATGCTGTGAATGATTTATCATGGAAGCTATAGTCCTAAACTATTCACATAGGGAGATTATGGTTGGCTTTATGAATGTAGGTACCATTATGGTTGGCATCAGAGTTACCATCAGAATGGAGACACTGTATCTCTGTATTAACATGAGTTTTATTAGGCAAAATAGTCCACTTCAATTGTGATAATCAAATAGTGTGAAAAAGGTGTACAGACTCAGTACCAGTTATAACCTGTGCAGCCTTGAATGAACCAGAGGCAACACTTGACGGACCATGTGTACATGAATCCATTATTGCGTAGAATCAAGCCACCACAACACTGACTGGAGTGTGTGACAATTGCTCCCTATCAGCAATTAAAGCATGCAGGTCGTTAGTAGCAGAGCGGAAGCAAACACACAGATGGGTATGAGCACTACACTGCAGGCAAAGAGTCTTTACCAGGTGGCAAACAGGGGTCGTCACAGTATAATGTATGATCTTTTTATTGGATGGGAACAGGATGGCACATGGGGATGGACAGGGTGAAAAGAGGAGGAAACTAGATTAGAAATGAGAGAGTGAACGTCGCTACGGAACTCGGGTGAATAACTAAAGGGAGTGAGGTGCATGTGATTTCTGTGAAGGCTAGAATGACTTTGGGTTGGTAGACTAGACTCCACGCCCCCAGAGTATGTCAGCCTACTACTGTGACTTGTGAGTTAATCGGATCTGCAGTACGTGACAATGGTGCCCACTTTTGAAGTTTTTTTCAAAAATGTATGTCCAAGGTCTTAAATGGAAGACCTTTTACATGAAATGAAATGTGAATGGCATATGACATGGAAATATGAACATGGATCAAGAATCCATGTACACAATGACAATTTCTCTCATGTACTGATCCACATCAGCAAACAGCAAACTCTCAAACACTGAAAATTGGCATTGTACAACTTTATTTTTAAACCACAAAATCACACTGAAAACAACTTTAAAGAATACAATACATTACACATTCCCTCTACAGAGAGTTTCACCATTACGTCTGCAACAGTTGTAATGAACTATATCAATCATAATTCTGTGATACAATAACATCCCTACTGACTGAAGCAATGTATCTCAAAACTAATCTACCGGTAAATCTATTTGGCTATTTGACTCTAAGCTGTTTGACTGGGAGAGAGGCATGGCTAATTCGGCCAAACCCTCTCCCCAACTGCTGCTGATGGGGCCCAGGCCCAGTAAACTGCAATGCTATGCCCTATCTATCTTTGTCACTGTCAGTACTATTAGTAACCAGACAATGAGCTCCTGGCTACCCTGAGAGCCCACACGCCGTTGGATAAAGTAGTGCCAGCCTGGAAACGACAAGCTACTGGGCCTTATCGCTTTCACTGAGCTCGCTGCATTCCTTTATCGCCTGTTTTAGCCATTATCCATGAACTTGTTTCACCCAAGCTAAAGGTTAAGGCTAAATTATTAAACAAACCTGAGCAGAGGGGCTATTTACACTACATGACAAAAAGTATGTGGACACCTGCTCATCGAACATTGCATTTTAGAATCATGGGCATTAATATGGAGTTGGTCCCCCCCCCCTTTGCTGCTATAACAGCCTCCACTCTTCTGGGAAAGCTTTTCACTAGATGTTGGAACATTGCTGCAGGGACTTGCTTCCATTCAGCCACAAGAGCGTTAGTGAGGTTGGGAACTGATGTTGGGCGATTAGGCCTGGCTCGCAGTCGGCATTCTAATTCATTCCAAAGGTTTTCGATGGGGTTGAGGTCAGGGCTCTGTGCAGGCCAGTCAAGTTTTTCCACACCAATCTCGACAAACCATTTCTGTATGGACCTTGCTTTGTGTAGTCGGGCATTGTCTTGCTGAAACAGGAAAGGGCCTTCCTCAAACTGTTGCCACAAAGTTGGAAGCACAGAATCGTCTGGAATGTCATTGTATGCTGTAGCGTTAAGATTTCCCTTCACTCGAACTAGCACGAACCATGAAAACAGCCCCAGACCATAATTCCTACTCCACCAAACTTTACAGTTGACACTATGCATTGGGGCAGGTACTGTTCTCCTGGCATCCGCCAAACCCAGATTTGTCTGTCGGACTGCCAGATGGTGAAGCGTAATTCATCACTCCAGAGAACCTGTTTCCTCTTCTCCAGAGTACAATGGCAGCGAGCTTTACACCACTCCAGCTGATGCTTGGCATTGCGCATGGTGATCTTAGGTTTGTGTGTGGCTGCTCGGCCATTGAAACCCATTTCATGAAGCTCCCAATGAACTGTTCGCGGGCTGACATTGCTTGCAGAGGCAGTTTGAAACTTGGTAGTGAGTGTTGCAACCGAGGACAGACAATTTTTATCACTCGGTGGTCCTGTTCTGTGGGCTTGTGTGGCCTACCACTTCGCAGCTGAGCCATAGTTGCTCCTTAACGTTTCCACTTCACAATAACAGCACTTACAGTTGACCGGGTCAGCTCTAGCAGGGCATAAATGTGACAAACTGACTTGTTGGAAAGGTGGCACCCTATGACAGTGCCACGTTGAAAGTCACTGAGCTCTTCAGTAAAGGCCATTCTACTGCCAATGCTTGTCTATGGAGATTGCATGGCTGTGTGCTCGATTTTATCCACCTGTCAGCAATGGGTGTGGCTGAAATAACCGAATCCACTCATTTGAAGGGGTGTCCACATACTTTTGTAGAAATAGTATAAAATGGCATCAAATCTATATCCACATCATTAAAAACCAGAGTCTAAAAGACCAAGATTACTCAATGCATGATGCATCACATAAACTACTGCCCAAAGGAAGCCTAGCTCTAACCTACAGAGGCCTATGATGTATCAGGTAGAAAGCAAAAACAAAAGCCTAACACAGATAAGTAACATCCCAATGCATGGTGGTAGGAACAGTACAGGAGGAAAGGAAAGGTTCAGGACTTACCTGTGAGGCCCTTGTAGTCCATCAGGTCAAACATGATGATGGCCACACAAGACCAGGTGACGACCAGGGCTACGACCAGGATCCAGGCCATAGGGGAACTGAAGGTGGTGTACAGGTCGTCAGTCGCGGTCCTCTTGGTCACCCTGGCTGGGGGGTGTCCTGCCTCTCCATTTTTGCTCTCAATGACCATGGTCCTGGTGAAGGATTGCGCTGGAGAAAGGACAAAGGATAGGTTGTTGGCCTGATGCTGAACCAACCATGAAGGCCAGTGAAGGGTTAGTTCATGAATAGACTGCACTGAGACAGGTTTTTGACAGGGGAATAGCTATACACTGAAGGTACTACACTGTGTGGTACACAGTGTCAAAGGAATCCATATAATGTTTTGTGTGGAATGTGTTGTCTCTGTGATCTTTGGACTTAGCCATCAAAGAGCTCTCTCTCTAAATGAATATAAATCTCTGTAGCGTGGCAATTTGATTTGATGTTAAATGGAGAGAGATGGGCTGGCCATGCTTCCTTACAAACACAGCATATGACCTTTATGTGCGGAATTCATTTTACAAGGCTGCTCATCGATTTACCAGAATGTGGCAGACTAGGTCAGAATAAGTCATTGATTCTTGTGAAGGTGCAATAGTTAGAACGCAGTGTTCATTCTCTAAAACGTTATCTGCTGCTTTTATACTGTGAAATCAAGTCGGTGCAAATCAGACAGAAGCTGTTGCTGGTGCCATGGGTCTCTGGTGTGTTTTCTTAGTCTGCCCAGGACAGCGATAGTATCCGACTGAAATGCTGCTCCAGACCCCATGATTTTTGTGTGTGCATGTTTATGAATGTATGTATGTTGTGAGTGTGAAAGAGAGAGAAAAAGAAAGAAAGATAGAAAGAGAATAAGTGCATGTGTGTATTTGCCCAGCATGGCTCAGGCCACCTGTTGGATCTCTTCACCATGGCCTGCACCCTGTTGTCAGCAATGGGGGATTATGGGTCCCCATGTCCCTTCAATCTGCTGATTCAAGAGGCTCTGCAGACAAACACCATATGCCCTGCTTCTTCTCACTTTGATTCAACAAAATACAATACATACTGTCATACTGTGACTAGTACAGTGTGTGTGTGTGTGTTTATGTATGTGCATTTGAGTGTGTTTGTCAGGGTTACAGTAATGGCATTTACAGAGTTGTATTATCCTGGAATCCAGGAGTACTGAAGTGGGGATAGTGATGGAATGCATCACGCAAACATGCTGTGCTGTAAAAAAAAGAAAGAAAATAATGTACGCTTCAACACATCTACTTTACCTCTCTCCTGACCTCTTGCTGCCTGAAGTTGACGTCCCTGTCATGGGAACCCTAAGTAGTTCTCCATGACAACTAATCTCAGGACAGTAATTGAGAGCCAGTAATACAGTCTGATAGAGTCAGCCAACAAAACACTGATATGATCTTATCCTCTCCTGGGTGCCCTCAAAATATACTCTGATTCACTTCTTGGTCTATTTGAATTCCTGTTGAATAGACGTTTTACACCCAGGCTCATGTTGGTTCAAAGTCTTTCTTATTGGAACTGACGTGTAAGACTGAGGGAAAATAAGGTACATCAGACCGAATCATTAAGTTTGATTCCCAAAAGTAAGATGACGTCAACTTTTCTCAGTTGTAACAGTGATGATGGACGTGTATTGTGCACTTTAAGTGCAAGATACTTAAAGCCGTGCTGACATCACAAGTGTTTCAAGGCTGCGTAGCAAATAGCCAATTATGCTACATGATATCCACTATTTTTTCGAAGCTTCTAAATTGTCTGCAGAACTATGTCACGTTTTTAAACATTTAAAATGACAAATTAAGTGACCTATAATAAGGAAGCAAAATGTAAAGACATACTTAGACTTGTGTAGATACTGTACCTTCGACTCCCTCAGTCATGGCAGTTTGAAAATGTAATTTCAGCAACAGAGTTGTGGAGAAAAATAATACACGTAGCTCCTCAGGGCTAATCCTGTGTGAGTCCTGATCGTCAAGGAGAGGATGGGACCATGCGAAGAGACCCTAAATATATTACACCTGGTGTCTGGATTGGATGTTTAATCCCCCCTAAAGAATCACAATTTAAAATATATCAAAGGGTCACAGTCTCAGGTTCTCTGAAGAGGTTCAGATAATGTCCAGGAAGAGAGCAAAAAGTTGAGGGAAAAAGTTCCAGGGCCGGCCAGTGGAGAGTTCGGGATCCAGCCTAAAAGTTTCCCCTGCCCATGATTGGTGTAGATCAGGAAGCATAGGACGGGACAGGGGCTTCAAGGTAACCTTAACCCAGGCTATTCTGCCCTGCATGGGTTATTCTTAGAGCTAGCTGCACCAGTTGCATTCTGCTTTGCCTTTTTAGGCTGGGGGAGTGACCCCCTCCAACAGACCTGTGCTGTCATCGAGTAGGGTAGCAGAGGGGGCATCAGCACTGCTCTCCTGCACTGCCGTATCATCTGCTGGCCTGGGACTGGGACTGGCAGACAGAGACGTCACGTCACTGACAGTGGAGGAAAATGGCCACAGGCAGGAGCTGTTCATATGGCATACATACCTCTATTAGCCTGGCCTTGGTGCCAGACTGATAACAGCCAAAGTGGGTGCAGCCAAAGTGTCATGTTTACCTTGTGTTTACCTTTGTGAACATGGAATACAAGATAAAGACCACCACTGCTTCCCAGCATTACCTGTCAAGAGCTGTGCCCATATTCTTATCTGGGTGCCAGCCAGTCTGGTCAGTCACTGCCCACTCACTAGGTACCTAGTCAACAGACTGGCACCTGGCAGCCACCAAGGCTTGCCTTAGGCATGTTTATTCCAATTATTCCTAGATTATCTTTACAGCTGTAAAGCCAACGCATATCTGATATGATTGCTGGAATATAACCACCTACATTGTACGAATCTCAGATTCATGAACCTCTCAAAACATCCATGAAAATTGATGCTGCAGTTTTGATTTTGTCCTTCAAATCCCCCACAAGGAAGAATATTGCATGTTTAAAATGTAATGCACTTGACCTCACTGGAAGAAATTCAATGCATTTTCACCACCCTCCTTTCTTGGAAACCACACACCTCTGCTGAGAAGCCTTTCTGACAAGCTAAAGCAGTTCGACTGCTGACTAATCCCTGAACCCACATAAAGGGCAGAAAAGACACATTTCATCTGAGAATATTAGTAGCCTACAGTACTGAGTTTGGGTAATCCAAAAGTTACATTTCTGCAAAGAAATTGACAGGTTACTATACTAAACAAAAATATAAATGCATCATGCAACAATTTCAGTTTATATAAGGAAATCAGTCAATTGAAATTAATTCATTAGGCTCTAATCTATGGATTTCATATGACTGTGAATACAGATATGCATCTGTTCGTCACAGATACACTATATATACAAAGATTAGATTTGATCCCATTTTATACTATTTATACAAAAGTATGTGAACACGCCTTCAAATTAGTGGATTCGGCTATTACAGGTGTAGAAAATCGAGCACATGGCCATGCAATCTCCATAGACAAACATTGGCAGTAAAATGGCCTCACTGAAGAGCTCAAAGACTTTCCACGTGGCACCGTCGTAGGACGTCACCTGTCCAGCAAGTCAGTTCGTCAAATTTCTGGCTATGGATCTAATCATTAATTCAGCAGAAATGACTGTGCATCACACAAAACTCCGCAAATATGACCAGTAGGCCTTTGTTTGAAAAGCAAGCTGATTTGATGTTTGAGTTTGAGTTTGCCAGAATATAAACACTTTCAACAATCAGAATGAGATGGTTATAAAATGTAGGCGGATGCATTTTCTACAAATCCTCAGGCTGGAGCTAAACATAGGGCGTGGATCCGAAAACCAGTCAGTTTCTAGTGTGACCACCACTTGCCTCATGCAGCGCGACACATCTCCTTCGCATAGAGTTGATCAGGCTGTTGATTGTGGCCTAAGGAATGTTGTCCCACTTCTCTTCAATGGCTTTGTGAAATTGCTGGATATTGTACACGTTGAGCCAGAGCATCCCGAACACGCTCAATGGGTGACATGTCTGGTGAGTATGCAAGCCATGGAAGAACTGGGACATTTTGAGCTTTCAGGAATTGTGAACAGATCCTTGCGTCATGGAGCTGTGAATTATCTTGCTGAAATATGAGGTGATGGCGGCAGATAAATGGCGCCACCATGGGGCACTCTGTTAACAATGTTGACATCAGCAAACCGCTCGCCCACATGGCGCTATACATGTGGTCTGCATCTGTGAGGCAGGTTGGATGTACTGCCAAATTCTCTAAAACGACGTTGGAGGTGGCTTATGGTAGAGAAATGAACATACAATTTTCTGGTAACAGCTCTGGTAGACATTCCTGCAGTCAGCATGCCAATTGCACATGCCCTCAAAACTTGAGATATCTGTGGCATTGTGTTCTGTGACAAAACTGTACATTTTAGAGTGGCCTTTTATTGTCCCCAGTACAAGGTGCACCTGTGTAATGATCATACTGTTTAATCAGCTTCTTGATATGCCACACCTTTCAGGTAGATGGCAGGTGTTATCTTGACAAAGGAGAAATGCTCACTAACAGGGATGTAAACAAATTTGTGCAAAGATTTGCACATTTTTGGGGTCTTTTATTTCAGCTCATGAAACATGGAACCAACACTTTACATGTTGCGTTTATATTTTCGTTCAGTGTAGTAACTGGAACGGATTACATTTAGAAAGTAACCTACCCAACGCTGAGAATCCTATGAGCTTTATACAAAGAGATGGAAATATGTCTACTTCTGTGATCTTCACGACATTCTATCTTTTGATTAGGATGTGCAGGCATTCAGGCGAGACAAATAAACAGAATGTTGTTTTTCCTCCATAACTAGTAACAGTCATTACATTGGCAGCACAGCACAGCACAGGCAGCTTCCAGTGGGATAAAACAGAGAGGGCTGCTGATGAAATCATGTGCAATCAGGGGAAAAACCCTCACCCTGCAGAGCGGTACACTGGTGTGGGTGGCACACGCAGATGTTCACAGTCCCTGCCTTTCTTACAGTCCTACTATGACACCTTTAGGGAATCATTACAACACAAATCCTCAAAAGTGTTAAAAAATTGCCTCCTGTATAGCCTTTTGGTATGACTTCTTGCCTGTAGAGATTGTGCAAGTCTATCTAGGTCATTATTGTCACAGCTCAATCAGTCTTAGAGCATAATATAATTTATAATATAAACTCTGTCTCCATTGCTGCCATACATGAGTTTTAGAAGCTGGAATTTCGAAGAAATTCATGAAAGAAATGGATGATGCAAACATTGCAAACATGGAAAGATAGCAGTAAGCCCCCCCAAAATTAAAAGCTGGAAGTGAGGCTAATAATAAAATGGTGTATGAACTGGTCCTGAAATTACTTTACGAGCAGACCTCTCAATGAATGATTTTGAGTGACATATCAGGCTAATAATATAGAGCTAAGAACTGAGAATTATATTAGCCTGGAACTACTTTACAAGCAAACCCCCTCAATGACTGAGCGACAGAGACAATAGGCTACCTGAACATTTGAGATCAAGCAAATACAGGTAGCGAAAGGCATTGAGATGTGTTCAGATCTGGATGGTACAATAAAGACATTGCATCATTTCAGTGCTTTCTGTCAAGATGCATAGAATTTACTCTGAGATGCTATCGTTAAAGGACAAAGCAAAGAGCTTGCCATCTTCACATGAATATGTAAGACACTAAAAGTCCTTCTGTTGATCAGTGTGTTATTACTAACCTAGCGTTGTACGAACCCGGAGTCCTCAACTACATCTAATGGCAGCTAGAAAGAGACACATTATCTTCTACGGCTGTTTAAACTGTAAGCACTGTGCAGGTAGCCTAGTGGTTAGAGCGTTGGACTTGTAACCGGAAGGTTGCAAGGGCAAATCCCCGAGCTGACAAGGAAAATAATCTGTTGTACTGCCCCTGAACAAGGCAGTTAACCCACTGTTCCCCGGGTGCCGAAGATGTGGATGTGGATGTTGATTATGGCAGCCCTCTGCACCTCTCTGATTCAGAGGGGTTGGGTTAAATGCAGAAAACCCATTTCAGAAGTGGGGATTCAGTTGTACAACTGATTAGGTACCCAACTTCCACATTCATTTGCTTTTCTGAGTTTGTGTAGATGAAGCATAATGTTAGACACACCTAACTGATCAAGTAAAATGGCATCTGGAGCTCTGCTGCTAATGTAGTCATTAATACTTAATGGCAGCAGGCTTCAAGTGCAGGAACTACTCACGCTAAATTACCATTATAGAGAAAGGGGTCAAGACAAGATGATGCAAAAGCAACTGTTGATGTACAATTGACACCACAATGACATCTAATGATGTTGTTGTGCATTAGCATAGCAGACACATAACAAATGCTCCAAATGTGTTGGGCCACAGTTTTGCTATGTCAAACCAAATAATAATTTTGTCCTGTCAGCTTTAAGTGGCCATCTGGATTCACACTGCAAAAAAGTAACAACCAAGCTTAGCGCTACAGGGAAAACATCTGAAAACACAAAGGGCCAACTGCGCTCTCAGACAACAATAAGGCTATGGATCTACTGTAATCATTCAGAAGAAATGACTGTGTATCACATAACACTCTGCAAATAAGACCAAGGGGGAGTAGGCCTTTGTTTGAAAAGAGTTTGCCAGAACATAAACACTTTCAACAATCAGATTGAGAGGGTTATAAAATGTGAGTTGATGCATTTTCTGCATTATGACCATTTCCCCAATATCTTTCAATGTACAGGCTTTTTTGAAGACTGTTCCCTACAAGTCATCAGGCTCAACATATGGTAAACATACACTATATATACAAAAGTATGTGGACCCATCATCAAATTAGTGCATTCGGCTATTTCAGCCACACCCTCTGCTGACAGGTGTATAAAATCAGGCACACAGCCATGCAATCTCCATAGACAAACATTGTCAGTAGAATGGCCTACTGAAGAGCTCGGAGACTTTCAAAGTGGCACCGTCATAGGATGCCACCTTTCCGACAAGTCAGTTCGTCAAATTTCTGCCCTACTAAAGCTGCCACGTTCAACTGTAAGTGCTGTTATTGTGAATTATACAACGGGTGGGTCTAATCCTGAATTCTGATTGGTTAAAATCACATTCCAGCCGGTGTCTATTCCACAAGTTACCACAGGCTAAATCTATGATGTTAAAATGCCTATTTACTCTGTTCCATCTGACTGCGCAATCCACTGTCTTATCAGCCCAGCCAGGCAATTTATAAACTTGATCTCCACTATAAAAAGCATTTAGACATTATCTCACATTTCTTTTAGACTAATATTTAGTTGTCAACAGCGGAGATTTGTCTCTCCGACATTTGCAACATTGTTTCAATATTCAAATTCAATCTCCAGCTGTCCCATAGTAATGAACGAGTCGGGACGAGACAGACAGGCAGGCACCGTTTCTCAGCCAGTCAAAATCATGAATCAGTTGGCATCATTTTTATGGAGATATACAAAGAAATGTCATTTCAAAAAGGTAAAACTAAACGAAGTGCAGCTAGTTTCCAGCTTCAGTTTGAATTGTGTTGTTAGCTATGATGTTGGCTAGTTCCTCTGAACAACAGTGTCCTGACGAGTGAGCACACTTTCTATGCCAGGCGAGATAGCGCCTCATTAGCTCATTGTTATGGAAGTATCCAAATAAATGTCAATAGAAAACAGCTTAAACAAATGCAAATGCAGCTAATTTGCTGTTATTCTGGCTATGGCAATGGAACATTTAGAATGAACGACTGTGTCTCTGGCAACCGATAGAACGAACAATCAGCCGGCTTGGGTAGCAACCCTAGATTTGTGTTGGGACTATATCTTGTGGAAGGAGGAAATAGTACGAATAAATTGATATGTAAATAATTATTTAAATATGTTGGTAACCCGTTGTATAAAAGTGATAATGCCCTCGAAACCGGTGTTTGGAGGATATATTGGCATGGTTTGCCTTACAATACCCGTGCCAATATTTCCTCCAAACACCAGCTTCGAGGGGAATTATCACTTAAGTGGAAACCTCTAGGAGCAACAACGGCTCAGCCGCAAAGTGGTAGGCCACACAAACTCACAGAATGGGGCCGCCGAGTGCTGAAGCGTGTAGCACGTAAAAATCATCTGCCCTCGATTGCAACACTCCGTACTGAGTTCCAAACTACCTCTGGAAGCAATGTCAGCACAAGAACTGTTCATTGACATTCTGTGCTTCCAACTTTGTGGCAACAATTTGGGGAAGGCCCATTCCTGTTTGAGCATGACAGTGCCCCCGTGCACAAAGCAAGGTCCATACAGAAATGGTTTGTCAAGATTTGTGTGGAAGAACTTGACTAACCTACACGGAGTCCTAACCTCAACCCCATTGAACACCTTGGGATGAATTGGAACGCTGACTGGTCGTGTAGTGTATTATGTACACTGCAGGCACTTTTATCAAGTCATGCTCAGAATACAAAGTGCACATTCACTTGATGTATGCCTGACAAAATATGGGTTCTAGCGGCTACAAGTAGAAAGTCTAAGCTCAGATCACATTCAAATGAGTGAGTGCGATGATCTATTCTTTGGTTTGATGTATTCTTGTTCTTCAGGTGACGCTTACCCCGAATAATTCATGTGCCTCATGCTTGTCTAACTCTAATGTTGTTACCTCGTTATGCAGGTCTCGTTCACAGGAGTAATCCATAAATACCTGTCCTCAGAGCCAAGGGAATATCAATAGTGACTCAACTGGGATTTCAAACATAGCCCCTCGGGTGCTGCCTGCTACATCACAGCCAGTCCATCACACTAAAGGCTACAATAAAACAGCAACTCCAAACACAATTCAAGAGATTGGGATCATAAGGTTCTATCTGCATTTTTGTCAAAATGTAGTTATTGACAAGGCCTTGTTTTGTTCAATGTTCTCTACCTATATAGTACTCTAAATTAACAAACCCAATTTGTGTTGTTAAGTTCAAAAGAATACAAGCTCAAATTGCTGACACCATTCTAAACAATGAGGGTTTGGAACTTTAAAGCTTTTTGCAGATAGAAACGTAAAGTTCCAAGCTCTCAATTTGGCAAAAAGACCCCTTTTGAATCTCGTCCCAAAAATCCATAGTTAGATGTTTTCATGCGTAATTATCACTATCTGGCCGGCATGGTACACCATCTCTCTCACTCTCTCTCTCCTCCTGACCAGTGCTAAGAAAGGTGACCCAGGGTTCGGCAAATTTTCAGGCAGTGGGCACCCCAAGAGACAGCTGATGTCAGCCACATTACATTATAGTTACACTTCAACCAGCTCCACTTAGTTGTAGTCTTATGTGTCCCTGTGTTGAGATGGTACACCATCAATTAGGGACCTCTACATTACTGGTGATAGTACATTGTCTTTCGGCACCTGCACCCTTTTATTTATTATAAAAACCAACAGTTCAAAGGAGCCAGATAAAGGATGTCAGGATGTAAATGCTGCCGGTTTTCACCCTCCTTCATGCCAAGTACCTTAACTTCTCCACGGAGTTGAGAGCAGAGTTTTTAAATTAACTTAAAATAATTACATTCTTTAAACCCTTACCGTGTACCTATGTTTGTCCTCTTTGTCCTGCCTTCCTTTGTTTGCTGAAATCCGTACTTAAAAACCAAAAACGTTAATCAAATACAACTACTGACTGTTTCCTCATTGCTGTTGCTCTAAGATGGCAACTCAGCACGAATGCGCATGTGCCAATTGAATCTCGACAAGGAAACAGTCGGTGGATGTATTTGAAAATGATGGATTTCAGTAAACAAAGAAAGGCACGCAACAGCAGAAGACCAACGTATATACACAGTAAGGATTTAAATGTGCATGTTTAAGTATCGACGCATAGCGACTCAAAGCAGTCCTTTAAAAAAAATTATAGTCCCTGCTCAACTCCGTGGAGGAGTTGAGGTACTTGGCAACCGCCTACCATCTCTTTAGCAGCTTCAATGGGGGAGGAAGGCTTCCCTCAGGGCAGGGAGATCCTGCTGCTGCTGCTCAAAACATCCAGTTGTATGAAATACATTACAGTCGCAAAGTAAACAAGGTTATTCTTCTCGAGATGTGCAGACGTGAAAACTCTGGGCTAATTGCTGAGGGTGTGCATACACACAGTGTTGTTAATGACGTCACAGGCTGGTGATGATGAGAGGAGAGAGAGAAACTGAACCACAGATATGTGAGTAGTAACCAAGCTGTCTAAACAGGTGTAGGATCAGGCTGTTCTCATATCTCACCGGATGAGGAATGTAATTTGGGGTGAAAACAAACCTATTCCCCATTCATCTCTTCATGTGTGGTGTGTGTCTCCTCCATGTTCATCAGCCTCATCTTCTTGAGACAGAACATCAGGGAGGTGTTGTTAAGGAGTTGGAGTATACGGATCTCATCTCACACTGCCCTCAATGTTGCTGCTGCTGCTGCTGCTACAGCCTGCAACAACAGGCTGGAAATAATAAGGCCATGTTAGGCTGGTTTTCACAGCCACCCCGTTCTGTCTGTGGGCTGCTTCCACTGGCCATCAGCCTGCATGTCCCAAGGGTTTATGGCTGATGAAATCAAACCCAAACCCAGCTTTCCTACAACACCTGCTACTATCCAGATTCTCACTGAGTGGGTGATAGTCTGACTGTCGAGAGTGGTAATGTAAACATACATTCACACATGCAGACCCACACACAAACGCATGCATGCAATTTATAAAGGCAGTGTATCTGTGTAGGCCTAATTGACCATTTAGGCCACCATTTAAATGGCACTTCAATTTTAGGCATGAGTGCAGCTAGCCCAATAATGGACCAAAAGAGCCTAACGTTACACCTTAGAGTCCAAAGGACCTTACATGTTCTGTTGAAAGGCGAATTAGCTTTGGCAGTTTTACAGGCTTTAGTTTTTCCATTTATATTTGAGGTTGGACGTTAGCACGTTAGCACGTGGTGCGCACCGATTGGTGTCACCTTGTTAGTCAGTATGTGTTACACCAGTGCTGGCTTGTCCATCTCGTTAGTTGGAAGGTGTTTCACCTGTGCTGACCTATGTGATATTTAAGAGTGGCTGGCCCAGTGCTTCAGTTGTCTTGAGAGATGTGGAGGGTTAACACCTTTAGTTAGCGCTCCCTATTTGAGTTCTAGAAAAACAATCCTTTATATGATCTTTATTTTTTTATGCTTTGCTCCACTTTTTGGTTTGCTTCCTGTCTTTAAGTTTGGTGTGGGTTTTTCTTTTGTTTGCCTTATCTTGGGCAAATTTATGTTGGGTGTCTTTTAGGTACCAGTTGTTGTTGCTAGTCAACTTTCAGTGGACACCCCCCATGAGTGTCTTCCGGAACCCCTCTTAAAACCCAACCTGTTTTCGTTTTTGTTCTCAGTGCAGTGGAAGCTGCTGAGGGGAGGACGGCTCATAATAATGGCTGGAAAGGAGCAAATGGAATGGCATCTAACACATGGAATCCATGTTTGATGTATTTGATACCATTCTACTCATTACATTCCAGCCATTACCAAGAGCACATTCTCAATTAAGGTGCTACCAACCCCGTGTGTCAGTGACTCTTTGTTAGTTCCCCCCTTCTGTTTGAGCGATATTTTTAGGTTTTCTTGCCGGGGAACGTAACAGGCAGCAAAAACAGCCAAATATTCCATCTAAATGTGACTTGATTCTCAGTTGCGTTATGGTTCTAGAAACACAAAGCCCTCTACTTTCATGTCAAATCAAAACAATTTCACAAATTAACAATGTACAATGTTAATGTTTTAATTGATTTTAACACAGTTGCAGCTGACAGTATTTTTCAGTGACAACACGTTTGTGGCGTTCGTCTTCCGTTTACACACAGGTGTTCGAGAGACACAGAGACACAGTCTCTTTCCCGTAAACAAGCACTGTAACATGGAAATATGGCTGTATGAGAACCATAACCCTATAAAAGGTGTGTAGTGATTTAAAGTATTTTTTTCTTCTGTCTATGGTGTTAGAGAGGACTAGACTTGCATGCAATAGTTGCCTTGAACGCAGCTCCCCTACATAAGTGGTAATGGCCTCAAAGACGGTGTTTTGAGGATTTATTGGCACGTGCCATTATATTCTCCAACACTGGCTTTGAGGGCATTATCACTTTTATACAATGGTTTACCAACATTTTCAAATAATGATTTACATATTTTCATATTTATTTTTATTTTTGTGGCCTCTCGAGTGGTGCAGCGGTCTAAGGCACTGCACCGCAGTGCTAGAGGTGTTACTACAGACCTGGGTTAATTCCCGGTCTGTGCCACAACCGGCTGTGGCCGTGAGTCCCATAGGATGGCACACAAACGGCCCGGCGTCCGCTACAGCAGTGGCTCATCCCCTCCACCAGTGACAAACTCCATCTTCGCCTCCGGTCCCACGACAGCTCAGTCAGCTATGTGTGCCTGCTGCTCCTGCTCCTCCAACTGTGGCTCTGCCCCTGTTCCTCACAGCTGTGACCTCTCAGTTCAGTGAGCCAATTGCTTCAATGTTCCACTTTTCACTGCTCGCCCTGCCCTCTGGCTCACCATCCCTCTCGATGGCTACCCTGGCTCTTCCTCCACTTCGCATCCATTCTCTTCCTCGCTTCACCATTAGATCCAACAAAGTCCCGCTGGCCATGTGACCACTGCTGATCCTCATTTTCTAACTACATCCCTTTTCATTATGTCAGATATCCCTATCCTCCACAAAGATACCTTCACCACCAAACACAGTAAACTGATCAGTTTAGCAGAACCACAAGTCTACCGGTTCCAGCTATCTACCCTCAGCCCTTACCAACCACTCACCTACTTCCTACAGCTAACACAATCTCAACATGTCTTTCCATACGATCCACTGTTCATCACTAAATCTGGTTTCATCGCCTCGCCAATGGTTCCATTCCCATCTGAGACACATACTATCACTATATGGCAATCATGTCGGTCAATTCTCCTGACGCTCCTTCCATATCGGTGCTGCAGCCATGGCATCTCAACACAGCATCCAAGACAATAGGTACAACTCCTTGCATGCTGGTCCTCTGAAGCCTATCATTTCTACATCTGCTCTGACGTCAACAACATCAGGAGAGCACACAACATGCTCATCTCTCAGAACATGCATTAACTCAAGCACTGTCTTCTAGTCCCTGCCTCCTTTCATGGACACCATCTACCTCAGGCACTGAATCCTATCCAACCAGTCAAAAGAGTATTGGCTTCCTAGCTGAGCCTGGTTCCTCTCGGTTTTCTTCCTTCAAGGGAGTTTTTCCTTGCCAAAGTAGCTTATGCTTGCTCTCCTGGGGTCTAAGTTTAGGTCACTCCATGGGCGTCCACACGTAAAAAAAAATTGCACCAAAGAAAACAACAATAAGGGTGGAAAAATTGTGGGGTTGGAAGCCCAATGGCTTATATGAAAACCACACTACAAAAAAAACGAATATGTAAGTACAAAAAACAGAACAAAACCTGTCCTCCTGTGGTGCAGTGGTCTAAGGCACTACTGTCACAACTGGCCGTGACTGGGAGTCCCATAGGGCGGTGCACAATTGGCCCAGCGTCGTCCGGGTTAGGGGAGGGTGTGGCCGGGGGGGCTTTACTTGGCTCATTGCGCTCTAGCGACTCCTTGTGGTGGGCCGGGTGCCTGAAGGCTGACTTTGAACGTCAGTTGAAACTGTTTCCTCCGACACATTGGCCCTTCTGGGTTAAGTGGGCGGGTGTTAAAAAGCTCGGTTTGGCGTGTCATTTTTCAGGAGGACGCGTGACTCGACCTTCGCCTCTACTGAGACTGTTGGGGAGTTGCAGTGATGAGACAAGATTGCAATTGAATATCATGAAAAAGGGGGTAAAATACAGAACAAAACCTATTTATAAATGAATTGATCAGTAAATAAAAATGTGTTTGTGCATGTGGAAGAGATTACTGAGTACTTTTGTTCATCAGGCTGACCCCCAGTCTTCGCTTGAAGTCATTGAGGGACGATTTTCTGGCAATGTGAAGATAAGAAATACAGAGTATGGTACCTCTGTATCTGATAGAGAATTGACTACGTGAGGTGTGGCATTGGGGAGGTTGAAGGTTATTGCAGTGTATTGAGTTGTATAGGTATTTCAGAATTAACCTGGAAAATTTCATTGAAGGGTTTAGGTCAACTGTCTGGGAGGTATGAGTACTGGAGAGGGGGGGTGCTCCCTCTCCAGTATATACACATATATATATATATACAGTGGGGGAAAAAAGTATTTAGTCAGCCACCAATTGTGCAAGTTCTCTCACTTAAAAAAGATGAGAGAGGCCTGTAATTTTCATCATAGGTACACTTCAACTATGACAGACAAAATGAGGAACAAAAATCCAGAAAATCACATTGTAGGATTTGTAATGAATTTATTTGCAAATTATGGTGGAAAATAAGTATTTGGTCACATACAAACAAGCAAGATTTCTGGCTCTCACAGACCTGTAACTTCTTCTTTAAGAGGCTCCTCTGTCCTCCACTCATTACCTGTATTAATGGCACCTGTTTGAACTTGTTATCAGTATAAAAGACACCTGTCCACAACCTCAAACAGTCACACTCCAAACTCCACTATGGCCAAGACCAAAGAGCTGTCAAAGGACACCAGAAACAAAATTGTAGACCTGCACCAGGTTGGGAAGACTGAATCTGCAATAGGTAAGCAGCTTGGTTTGAAGAAATCAACTGTGGGAGCAATTATTAGGAAATGGAAGACATACAAGACCACTGATAATCTTCCTCGATCTGGGGCTCCACACAAGATCTCACCCCGTGGGGTCAAAATGATCACAAGAACGGTGAGCAAAAATCCCAGAACCACACGGGGGGACCTAGTGAATCACCTGCAGAGAGCTGGGACCAAAGTAACAAAGCCTACCATCAGTAACACACTACGCCGCCAGGGACTCAAATCCTGCAGTGCCAGACGTGTCCCCCTGCTTAAGCCAGTACATGTTCAGGCCCGTCTAAAGTTTGCTAGAGAGCATTTGGATGATCCAGATGAGGATTGGGAGAATGTCAGATGAAACCAAAATAGAACTTTTTGGTAAAAACTCAACTCGTCGTGTTTGGAGGACAAAGAATGCTGAGTTGCATCCAAAGAACACCATACCTACTGTGAAGCATGGGGTGGAAACATCATGCTTTGGGGCTGTTTTTCTGCAAAGGGACCAGGATGACTGATCCGTGTAAAGGAAAGAATGAATGGGGCCATGTATCGTGAGATTTTGAGTGAAAACCTCCTTCCATCAGCAAGGGCATTGAAGATGAAACGTGGCTGGGTCTTTCAGCATGACAATGATCCCAAACACACCGCCCGGGCAACGAAGGAGTGGCTTCGTAAGAAGCATTTCAAGGTCCTGGAGTGGCCTAGCCAGTCTCCAGATCTCAACCCCATAGAAAATCTTTGAAAGTCCGTGTTGCCCAGCGACAGCCCCAAAACATCACTGCTCTAGAGGAGATCTGCATGGAGGAATGGGCCAAAATACCAGCAACAGTGTGTGAAAACCTTGTGAAGACTTACAGAAAACGTTTGACCTCTGTCATTGCCAACAAAGGGTATATAACAAAGTATTGAGATAAACTTTTGTTATTGACCAAATACTTATTTTCCACCATAATTTGCAAATAAATTCATAAAAATCCTACAATGTGATTTTCTGGATTTTTTTTCCTCATTTTGTCTGTCATAGTTGAAGTGTACCTATGATGAAAATTACAGGCCTCTCTCATCTTTTTAAGTGAGAGAACTTGCACAATTGGTGGCTGACTAAATACTTTTTTTCCCCACTGTATATGTGTATATACTGTACTCCATACCATCTACTGCATCCTGCCTCACTCATCCATATATTTATATGTACATACTCGTATTCATTCCGTTACTCTTGTGTGTATAAGGTATTTGTTGTGAATTTGTTAGATTACTTGTTAGATACTACTGCATGGTCGGAACTAGAAGCACAAGCATTTCGCTACACTCGCATTAACATCTGCTAACCATGTGTATGTGACAAATAAAATGTGATTTGATTTGACATTAATGTATGGCAATTATGCACTTTCATCTACTAATAAATCAAATCAAATCAAATTTGTCACATACACATGTTTAGCAGATGTTAATGCGAGTGTAGCGAAATGCTTGTGCTTCTAGTTCCGACCATGCAGTAGTATCTAACAAGTCATCTAACAATTTCACAACAACTACCTTATACACACGAGTAAAGGAATGAATACGAGTATGTACATATAAATATATGGATGAGCGATGGCTGACCGGCATAGGCAAGATGCAGTAGATGGTATGGAGTACAGTATATACACATATATATATGAGATGAGTAATGTAGGATATGTAAACATTATATAAATGGCATTGTTTAAAGTGGCTAGTGATACATTATTTCATCCAATTATAATTATTAAAGTGGCTAGAGATTTGGGTCGATGGCCGAACGGCATAGGCAAGATTAAGTAGATGGTTTAGAGTACAGTGTATCCATTTGATATGAGTATGTCGGATATGTAAACATTATATAAAAAATTGTTTAAAGTGGCTAGTGATACATTGTTACATCCAATTCCTATGTTTAAAGTGGCTAGAGATTTAAGTCAGTATGTTGGCAGCAGCCACTCAATGTTAGTGATGGCTGTTTAACAGTCTAATGGCCTTGAGGTAGAAGCTGTTTTTCAGTCTCTTGGTCCCAGCTTTGATGCACCTGTACTGACCTCGCCTTCTGAATGATAGCGGGGTGAACAGGCAGTGGCTCGGGTGGTTGTTGTCCTTGATGATCTTTTTGGCCTTCCTGTGACATGGTGTAGGTGTCCTGAAGGGCAGGTAGTTTACCCTCGGTGATGCGTTGTGCAGTCCTCACTACCCTCTGGAGAGCCTTACGGTTGTGGGCGGAGCAGTTGCCGTACCAGGCGGTGATACAGCCCGACAGAATGCTCTCGATTGTGCATCTGTAGAAGTTTGTGAGTGATTTTGGTGACAAGCCGAATTTCTTCAGCCTCCTGAGGTTGAAGAGGCGCTGTTGCGCCTTCTTCACCACGCTGTCTGTGTGGGTGGACCAATTCAGTTTGTCCGTGATGTGTACGCCGAGGAACTTAAAACTTTCCACCTTCTCCACTACTGTCCCCTCGATGTGGATAGGGGGGTGCTCCCTCTCCTGTTTCCTGAAGTCCACGATCATCTCCTTTGTTTTGTTGACATTGAGTGAGAGGTTATTTTCCTGACACCACACTCCGAGGGCCCTCACCTCCTCCCTGTAGGCCGTCTCGTCGTTGTTGGTAATAAAGCCTACCACTGTAGTGTCGTCAGCAAACTTGATGATTGAGTTGGATGCGTGCTTGGCCACGTAGTCATGCTTGGCCACGCAGTCATGTCATAAATAGACAAGGCATTGAGTTTCTTAAACAAAGATTCAGATGGAGCCAGGCAATTAGAGGAGGTAGCTAGTCTCGTAAATGTATGTTGCATGATAAGTAATTTGTGTAGGTAGGAGGCATATGTACTGGTCCAGACAATATTACAGTAAATGTAGCTATACTTACTTACTGACTTTATTATCGCCATGGGGAAATTTTGTTGCAGTGTCATGTACACATTTAAAGTGGTGTTTAAATACAAAACAAACTGACAATACAACATTCATAGTTACATACCAATAAAAATATATGTTAATAATAATAACTATAGTGTATGTAGTTGATGAACCAAACCACAAATCTTTCTGATACGAACAGATTTCATCACTTTGCTTCAGACAAGTTGATATGATCTTTCCAGGATAACTTTTCCTCAATTAGAATTCTGAGGATCTAATGTGACTTGTTCCATTTCATTCCCACCAATTGAGATTTTGGCTCTTTTCTTTTACAATATTTCTTACTAGTGAATACAATAAAGTTGAATAAAAAAAATAAAAAAATAATTTGTTTATCTGGAACCAGTCAGAAAACGTGGCCATGCCTGAGTTGGCTTTATTAATTAGTGAATTAACATTTTTGTGATTAAAATCAAATTGGTATCATCAGCAAATAGAATGGGAAGTACTGTACAGTGGAAGACACAGCAGCAATGTAATTGACATAGATTAGGAATAATAAAGGTCCAATTATCAAACCCTGTGGCACGTCACAGGATATTTTGGCCTTGGTAGATGCACATCCATTTGCATAAACAAATTGTTCTCTATCATAAACATAACTATATAACCAATTATACAGTGAGGGAAAAAAGTATTTGATCCCCTGCTGATTTTGTACGTTTGCCCACTGACAAAGAAATGATCAGTCTATAATTTTAATGGTAGGTTTATTTGAACAGTGAGAGACAGAATAACAACAAAAAAATCCAGAAAAACGCATGTGAAAAATGTTAGAAATTGATTTGCATTTTAATGAGGGAAATAAGTATTTGACTGGCAAAACCCTTGTTGGCAATCACAGAGGTCAGACATTTCTTGTAGTTGGCCACCAGGTTTGCACACATCTCAGGAGGGATTTTGTCCCACTCCTCTTTGCAGATCTTCACCAAGTCATTAAGCTTTCGAGGCTGACGTTTGGCAACTCGAACCTTCAGCTCCCTCCACAGATTTTCTATGGGATTAAGGTCTGGAGACTGGCTAGGCCACTCCAGGACCTTAATATGCATATTCTTGAGCCACTCCTTTGTTGCCTTGGCCATGTGTTTTGGGTCATTGTCATGCTGGAATACCCATCCACGACCCATTGTCAATGCCCTGGCTGAGGGAAGGAGGTTCTCACCCAAGATTTGACGGTACATGGCCCCCTCCATTGTCCCTTTGATGCGGTGAAGTTGTCCTGTCCCCTTAGCAGAAAAACACCCCCAAAGCATAATGTTCCCACCTCCATGCTTCATGGTTGGGATGGTGTTCTTGGGGTTGTACTCATCCTTCTTCTTCCTCCAAACACGGCGAGTGGAGTTTAGACCAAAAAGCTCTATTTTGGTCTCATCGGACCACATGACCTTCTCCCATTCCTCCTCTAGATCATCCAGATGGTCATTGGCAAACTTCAGACGGGCCTGGACATGCGCAGGATTGAGCAGGGGGACCTTGCGTGCGCTGCAGGATTTTAATCCATGATGGCGTAGTGTGTTACTAATGGTTTTCTTTGAGACTGTGATCCCAGCTCTCTTCAGGTCATTGACCAGGTCCTGCCGTGTAGTTCTGGGCTGATCCCTCACCTTCCTCATGATCATTGATGCCCCACGAGGTGAGATCTTGCATGGTGCCCCAGACCGAGGGAGATTGACCGTCATCTTGAACTTCTTCCATTTTCTAATAATTGCGCCAACAGTTGTTGCCTTCTCACCAAGCTGCTTGCCTATTGTCCTGTAGCCCATCCCAGCCTTGTGCAAGTCTACAATTTTATCCCTGATGTCCTTACACAGCTCTCTGGTCTTGGCCATTGTGGAGAGGTTGGAGTCTGTTTGATTGAGTGTGTGGTCAGGTGTCGTTTATACAGGTAACGAGTTCAAACTGGTGCAGTTAATACAGGTAATGAGTGGAGAACAGGAGGGCTTCTTAAAGAAAAACGAACAGGTCTGTGAGAGCCGGAATTCTTACTGGTTGGTAGGTGATCAAATACTTCTGTCATGCAATAAAATGCAAATTAATTATTTAAAAATCATACAATGTGATTTTCTGGATTTTTGTTGTAGATTCCGTCTCTCACAGTTAAAGTGTACCTATGATAAAAATTACAGACCTCTACATGCTTTGTAAGTAGGAAAACCTGCAAAACCGGCAGTGTATCAAATACTTGTTCTCCCCACTGTATATCAACTCATATACTCTGTACCATGGAATCAGTACATCAAAAATCTCTATTCCCAACTATTTTGCAATCTGTATGGCACAGCTGTCAACATCCTGGTCCTCAAATGAAACCGGTATACTTTCCTATTTATGCAATTGTATTCCTCTGCCAGTTTTGATACTTTATATTGGGCAGACAGACCAGTTCCCTACCTCCTCCCGCTGCCACCTGCCTCTTCCATTTTTGGAGTAATGCTGTAATCAATCGGTTGTAATCTTGGATGGAGCAGACCTTCCCATACAATTCTGATAACTCCATGAAATACATAACTCTACCATTGCAATTTACAATACCATTTAAAAACAAAATACCCTTTTAAAACATATTTTCCATAAATACAGGTATTTTATCAATCATAATATTTGTTGTAATCTTTTCAGGGGGATGAAATTGAAATTGTAACCAGCTCTGCAATGCTTGTTTGAAAAAGAGAAATACTTTGAAAAAGGTTTCATTTTCAATGCATCTGCACCAAGGCAAAAAGGCAATTTTTGAACAATGGATGAGCTTTTCTTAGTAATCTACTTGAGAACCATTTAGGGTTCAAGTAAAACGTTTGTATAAGTGAAGCTTTTAGAGAGAGGTTTAGTGATTTTATATTTAATAATATCATCCCACCCAGTTCATATTAATGATATAGATAGGCACACTTGATCTTGTCCATTTTAGCATCCCAGATATAGCTAAATATTTTTTGCTTATATGATTTGAAAAACGAATCATCAGGAGTAGGCAGCACCATAAGTAAGTGAGTAAACTGAGATATGACTTGCATAAGGGGTTAATCAGTGCAATTGTTTCATAAAAAGACAGATATTTACCTCTCCATGCTTGAAGGATCTTGTCTATTTTTACAAGTTTTCTATTGAAATTCATTGTGGAGAGCTCATTTATATATTTTGTGATATGAATACAAATTATGTCTACTTCACCGTCAGCCCATTCTATAGGTAAACTGCAGGGTAATGTAAAAGTTGAATTTTTTTAAGATCCAATGCATAATATTGTACACTTATCATAATTACATTTTAGTCCAGAGAGTCCAGAAAAGTTATCTAGATCTTCAATGAGACATTGCAGGGATCTAGCTTGACTCATCAGCATACATGGGCACCTTTGTTTTTAAGCCTTGGATTTCTAATCCTCTAATGTTGTTATTTGATCTGATTTTAATAGCTAGAATTTCAGTGGCCATAATGAATGGATATGGTGACAGTGAACACCTTTGTTTAACTGCTCTTGACAATTCAAAACTCACTGAGATGTAGCCTCTATTTATTATTTTACACCCTGGGTTGCTATACATTAGAGATAATATACATCTAAGAAGCCAGGCCTGGATTTTGATATGTTTCATGTTGCATTTATAAATAAAATCCAGTCTTACTTAATCAAAGGCCTTTTCAAATCCAGGCCTGGCTTCTTAGATGTTTCATGTTGTTCTATTATTTCTAGTAGTTGTCGTATATTATCTCCAATGTATCGTCCATGGATCAGGTTTGACAATACCTGGTAAAACCTTTTCATTTGTATTTTTGCAACACAAGATTGAAGTGTAAGAGGCCTCCAGTTGTTTTAGATAGAATGTATCTTTATATTTGCCATCAGGGTCTTGTTTTAATAATAGTGAAATCAGACCTTCCTGCTGAGTACCTGACAGGCTAACATTTCTATAGGAGTAGTTAAAAAAGGTAATAATGGAGCTTTTAGTATATATATAAAAAAATGCAAATAGTCTGGGTAGCCATTTGATTAGCTGTTGTTTTATCTACATAGCCTCTGGTCCCATAACACACAAATGAAATTTGTGGTGCTTTTAATAACAATTTTTTCTCACAAAGAATAGTTTCTGAAAATACCTAAAGTTCCACTAGAGAGAGTCGTTTATTTACTTCTAAACAGATAGTAGAGAATGATTCACTTCCAGGAACTCACTCTTTTTTTTCTAATTTGAATCAGCTTTCTGCCCCTCTCATTGTTGAACATTTGAACCACATTGCTTCTGGTGCTATCCCTAAGATCTGGAAGGCGGCGCATGTCCTCCTCCTCCACAAAGTTTGGGATCCTTCTGACCTAGATAACTATCGCTCAATTTCTATCTTGCCTTGCAAAAATATTAAAATCACTGGAAAATGCTCAGCTAAGAACCTTTAAACTTAAAATTACTGTATATTCTTAATGTGCACTAGTCTGGTTTTAGAACTGGACATAGCACTGTTTAAGCAGCTACGCTTGTCTTAAATAACGTGTTAAATTGCTTACATCGTAGGAATCACTGTGCTGCCACATTTATAGACCTAGCCAAGTCCTTTGATACTGTCGACCATCCCCTACTCAGTCAAAGGTTGTCTGAAATGAGCCTCGACCAGGCGTCTTGCAAGTGGTTTGGGAACTATCTCTCAGACAGGGCACAATGTGTGCTTTCTGAAGGTGTCAAGTTACCTAGCTATTACTAAAGGTGTCCCAGAGGGGTTGATTTTGGGACTTGTCCTCTTTACTATTTATATAAGTAATTATGGTCTATCTGCAAAAACCTGTAACATTCCTCTGTTTGCAGATGAGACTTATGTACGCTATTCCCCTACTGCTGACCAGGCTATGCTGGAGCTGCAATCAGATTTTGCTGCTTTGCAGAAAGCCCTTGTTTATTTAAAATTGGTACTAAATGCGGGAAAAACTAAATGTATGCTTTCTAAATCTCGTAGAAGTATTTCAGATGGTTATACATATTTATGCATTGGATGGTTCTCTCATCGAGTGTATTCTTGCCTATAAATATCTGGCCTTTTTGATTTACAAAAAAAGGACATAAAAAAGCTAGTTAAGAAGCTGAGATTTAAAGGAGGCTTCTTTTATAGAAATAGATCATGCCTCTCCCTAAACAGCAGGAAACAGGTTGTACAGGCAACGCTCCTGCCAGCTCTTGATTATGGTGACACCATTTATTAGAATGCAGCAGCCACTACTCTAAAACCCTTGGATGCAGTGGACATTAGCGCGCTTCGCTTTATCACAGGTGACAGGTTTAATACTCATCACTGTATCCTTTATCAGAAGGTCGGCTGGACCTTTCTGAATTCCCATAGATCACTTAATTTCTCCCTTTTTTGTTTACAAAGCTCTCCTGCACAAGCTTCCAACATATCTCACTTCTCTGTTAAAGTATAAATATTTGAGGCACTATTCCCGCTCACAGGGTTGATTAACTCGAGGTCCCTCATGTCTCTACCAAGCTAGGTAAATCAGCCTTTAGTTTTAACGCCCCCCCATGTTCTGAATAATTTACAATCCTTATTACATCTTGATTCCCCGGTGCCAATTTGGCAGTTTAGAACGCTGATGAGGAAACACATTCACAGAGGTTTGCGAGTGTTTTGGTTGATTGCAATAATTTATTTGTGTTGTTGAAATGTAGTGTATCTGTTGTGTCTTGTAGTGTATTAGTTTCATTTTTGTTGTTGCTGTTTTATTGAATCATCATGCTGATTTGTGAATTGTTTGTTCTCAGGGCACCATTGAGAATGAGACCCTGGTCTTAAATTGGGCATCCCTGAATATTATTATTTTATTTATTGAACCTTTATTTAACTAGGCAAGTGAGTTAAGAACAAATTCACATTTAAAATGACGGCCTACCCCGGCCAAACCCTAACCTTACCCGGACGACGCTCTGCCAATTGTGTGCCACCCTATGGGACTCCTGATCATGGCTGGTTGTGATACAGCCCGGGATCAAACCCGGGTCTGCAGTGACACCTCTAGCACTGTGATGCAGTGCCTTAGACAGCCGCGCAACTTGAGGCCCTAAAATAAATAAATAATACATGCCTATGGAGGAGACATTAGGATTTTTCTGGACAGGGCCTAACTATACTGGCCCAATAAGCACGTCTTAGAGATATCCTTTATTTGGACAGTGTTTAGGGTGTTTGACAATGTTGCTGGTGGCCTGGGTTTGAGACCCGGTAGAGGAATCACCCTGCTTTCACATTCTTAGAAATATAGGTTAATGCCATTATTTGGCAACAGTTACATCACACATATCTGAACTAATTAAAATGAGATTGTCAATTAATCATGTTTGTTATACATTATATATCGAAACCCAGGCCACTAGCACCAATGACGAATGCCCTAACAAGAGAAAATGTAGTCCCTCCTCCCCGGGCACTTGAGTAGATCTGAAACAACTTGATAATGTAGGTGCAAGGCTGTAAGCAATAGGGTGAAAGCACCTTGAAGTAAATCTCAGCTCTTGTCACGTTCAGGCCTGATAGTTATAAGCTGGCGTGTTTAGTTTAGTTTTTGGTGTAGGTTTTTTTTTGTTCAAGGTGTTGTATATCTATGTTGGGGTAATGGTTCCCAATTAGAGGCAGCTGTGTGTCGTTGTCTCTAATTGGGAACCATATATATATGTTTGGGGTTTTTCTATAGGATTTTGTGGGTTATTGTTTGTGCAAAGCTTGTTGTGTGTTTAGTTATGGTCAACATCACGATTTTCGTTTATATTTTGTTATTTTCCCAGTTACGTTCGTCGTAAATAAAATGTATACTGGAAGCATCGCTGCGTCTTGGTCTGTCCCTCACGGAGATCGTGACAGCTCTGTTAAAAGTACAATCAAGAAACACTTCTATTGATAATAGTGATTCAGGAGTATCATTAAAACAGGTTAACATGCCCAACCAATATTAGACAGCTATGCTGAAAGCCCTTAGATCCCTGAAATAAGTCAATTAAATCAATTATGGAAATGGCCAGACTAACCGATACATAACACGAACATGGTGGCGTACCGTGAATCAAGAGGTTGTGAATTAAAATCCCAGGTGAGGACTGTTGAAATCTAATTACTGTATAAATTAGCATGCACAATGTAATCATGCATGTCAAAGTGTGTAAAATATGTACATTGAAAACACTATATTAAAAGCGTTGTATGCAAGTATCCCTAACCTTGCCAACAGACAAAAAGCTATGAATGGATCAGTGGTTCACGAAGCAGGTCTTTGATTCGCTCTGCAATAGTAAAAAGGCGTGATGTGTAGTGAAACCCTTTTTGTTTTTGGAACGTTTCTTTGGTCCCTTCAAGCGATGTCCTGACAACTGATGAAACTTGTCTAGAACATTCATATCTTATATTCTGAAAACATGGCAACCATGTTCTGTGTATGTTTGGTGGGATGTTGATAGAATATTCACCCAACCCACAGAAAACTGGACACGTTCATGTTTTTGCAACCTTCCATGAAACATGTCTAGAACATTAATATGGTATATTCTGAGAATATGGCAACCATATTTGGGCTATGTTTTGTTTGACATTAAGAGATTGTTCACCTAACTAACACCAAAACATGCTAGAAAGGTTCTCAAAAGGTTTATGCTAAATAGAATGTTCCCCTAACTAACGGAAAACTGGTCACTCAAACATTAGGTGAACATTTCGGCTAACATTACAAAAACATTCTCTCTCCCTAGAATTGTTAGCTAGGTAGAGGTTTGCTTCGTGTTTAATTTAATTTAATATAGTTGTTTCTTTGTTTGTGTTCTTGTCGTGCTTCCACCGGCCAGTCATGTGCTCCGGGGTGCGCCCCAAAGTGCACCCGAATGAGCCAGTATTAGTGACAAGGGTGACATTGCAATTTGTGCGTTCCTGCATAGGGGGTGTTCAGACTCTACATGCTTCTGTTGGTCCATTTTGAAGCTAGGACAGTAGGCTACTAAGTTAGCCTTCCGCCTATGTCAGTATTTATAGGGTAGCGTTTATAATGTTACCACTTTTTAAACGCTACCCTATAAATACTGGCTATGCTGATGAGGTAACGTTATAATCATTACTAACGATTATAACGTTACCTCGTGTGCACAGCATCACGTCTCTCCTCTTCCTTTACTATTAGCAAGCATGCGAAATGTCACTCGCCTATTAACTTCACCCTATGAGCACGACAGACTAAGGCAATTTCACCACGCTTGCTGATTAACCTATGGGCTCACTCATGCAATGATCACTTTCCTTTATTTCAAGCAATGGGCATTAATCTAGGGGAGGATTTCTATGTCAAATCAAACCTTGTGTCTCCCTCTCACTGTTTTGCAGCAACAGTCTTCCAACCTCCACCACTAACTGAAGGACGGTCACTGCCGAGAACTGTAGGTTGGTGGTTGAAGATATTCCTCTAGTGGTGTGGGGGCTGTGCTTTGGCAAAGTGGGTGGGGTTATATCCTGCCTGTTTGGCCCTGTCCGGGAGTATCGTCGGACAGGGCCACAGTGTTTCCCGACCCCTCCTGTCTCAGCCTCCAGTATTTATTCTGCAATAGTTTATGTGTCGGGGGGCTAGGGTCAGTCTGTTATATGTGGAGTATTTCTCCTCTCTCATCCGGTGTCCTGTGTGAACTTAAGTATGCTCCCTCTAATTCGCTCTCTCTCTTATCTCTCTTTCTGCTTCTCTCTCTCTCTTTTTCTCTCTCTCTCTTTCTCTCTCTCTTCTCTCGGAGGACCTGAGCCCTAGGACCATGCCTCAGGACTACCTGGCCTGATGACTCCTTGCTGTCCCCAGTCCACCTGGTCATGATGCTGCTCCAGTTTCAACTGTTCTGCCTACGGCTATGGAACCCTGACCTGTTCACTGGACGTGCTACCTTGTCCCGGACCTGCTGTTTTGGACTCTCTCTCTCTACCGCACCTGCTGTCTCTAACTCTGAATGATCGGCTATGAAAAGCCAACTGACATTTACTCCTGAGGTGCTGACCTGTTGCACCCTCTACCACCACTGTGATTATTATTATCTGACCCTGCTGGTCATCTATGAACATTTTAACATCTTGGCCATGTTCTGTTATAATCTCCACCCGGCAGCCAGAAGAGGACTGGCCACCCCTCAGAGCCTGGTTCCTCTCCAGGTTTCTTCTTAGGTTCCAGCCTTTCTATGGAGTTTTTCCTAGCCACGTGCTTCTACATCTGCATTGCTTGCTGTTCGGGGGTTTTAGGCTGGGTTTCTGTATAGCACTTTGACATCGGCTGATGTAAAAATGGCTTTATAAATACATTTGATTGATTGACTGACTGTCATGCAGATCTGTTAACTTTACAGGGAGGACAAGCAGGGGCAAAGGACATTGTGTACTAGCTAGCTGCGCGCTCAACTCTTCGGTTATATTTAGAATTAGGCCCAAGTGATGCTAATTTGTGAATATTGTCGTTATGAGTAGGCCTACTCAAAGGTGTATATATGGTTTACCATATATACATTATATTGGTCCCCTTACATTGTGGGTTAGTTGGTAGGCTCCAGAAGTTGTTCTCTCTCCCCTATATTTGTTAGCTGGGTAGAGGTTTGCTTTATGTTTAATTCCATTTAATTATACGTTGGATCCATCAGAACTTAGTCGGATCGAGAATATAAAGGGTTCTGAGCTTTGATCAACGCTGGGAGTAGCCTAATATTTAGATGTTGACCCGTAATAGATTTTCTTTATTGTGTACTACTGTGTATATATTTAAAGAAAGATACATAAAAAAATACCTAGGTTTGGACCTTGCTGTCTTCATACAGTATGTAGTTAGGGCCATGCACTGTACACAGTTAACAACACAAGTGGTGTCCATCTTCAGTTCACACGCAGGTGTTTGGAGAAGAAGATAGCTAATTAGCACAGATATTAGCACTCTGTCTTCCGTTTGTTTTCCGAACACGGAAATATGGCCGTGGGAACCTTAATCCGTGTGTAGTCATTTAATCTTTCGTTTTTGGGAAATGATCTCTCGCTGATTTGAAAGATACGTTCCTTATGTTATTGCAAGCGATGCGTGTTAACGCTGGGCTCTTAACAAAACACCCCCATCCAGAATAGGCACTTAAGGTAGTTAGCATCTATGAACTCAACTCAGATATAAACCTTGAATGACACACCTGTCTCGATCAATGAGAAGATTTGAAATAGGCAAGATGGCGGCGTAAATATTGTTGGATTACTTCATTTTTACATTCAATAATGGAGCATTTTCTCAATTCAAACGAAGCACCTGCAACTAGCCATAGAAGTTTAGAAGACATTCATTGTCTGGGGCGGCAGGTAGCCTAGTTGTTAGAGCATTGGGCCAGTAACGGAAAGGTTGCAAGATCGAATCCAAGAGCTAACAAGGTAAAAATCTGTCGTTCTGCCCCTGAACAAGGCCGTTGTTCCTTGGCAGTCATTGTAAATAAGAATTTGTTCTTAACTGACTTGCCCAGTTAAATAAAGGTAAAAATAATTGTTGGGTATTAGCAAGTGAAGTTTGGTAAAGTGTTCTGTGCTACAGCTTTACACTACCTAAGTAATAACGCCTATCAGCCAGCTGGAACAGAAGTAATGGTCTGACTAGGGAATATTTTTAATACAGTGAAGCTAATTGGGCCTAGGTCTGTGATGAAAAAAACTGGATGGATTATATACGCCTAAACCACAAGGGGGCACTCGGCCACCCAATGCGGCGCTTTCTTATTAAAATATGAATTATTGCGCCACCCCACCGAAGGCATTGTTATTTAATTTAATTGGTTCATTATGTGATTGTCTATAATCAGCCCACAGCATTGCTCCTAATGGAATCACAGGTAGGCAGAGTATAGCATTATTATGCCACTGATGCAAAATGCCAAATCCATGCATGAAGCCAATATAGGTCACCCAAATACAGGAGTTATCTTAAGTTGCCCAAGGTTATTATTAACTCTGTAACTCATTTACTTTTTGGCTTGATGTGTGTATGAAAATGAAATTGATAGATGGAAAGAAAATGTGGGTAGCCAACTGCCCTTTTCTTTGCCTAGAAATTGTGGTCCAACCATTTTCTTTCTGTCAGTTATTTATGGGCAAAGATTTTGGTAGTTGTCCATGTTTGTTTTAGCATAGTCTAAAGTCGGTCTCCGCAACAGGCAGCCCATCAAATTTTCTGAGCAAAAAAGGGTGGCTATTTGAAGAATCTCAAATATCAAATATATTTTAATTTATTTAACACTTTTTTGGTTACTACATGATTTCATATGTGTTATTTCATTGTTCTGATGTCTTCACTATTATTCTACAATGTAGAAAATAGCACAAATATAGAAAAACCCTTGAATGAGTAGGTGTTCTAAAACTTTTGACCGGTAGTGTATATCTGTTTGGGATTCTTGCGGTCAATTCGAGGTCGACAAATTATTTATAACTATGTTCCGGCCCCCTGACCATCGCTAAAGGAAAAATCGGCCTACGACTAAGTGTAATAGGGGTCCCCTGGCCTAAAGTGTGATGGTAAGCCTTCCCTGGAATATGGGCCCTTATGAAAAATAACAGGCTACTTCCCATAATTAGGTGATTGGAAGTTTTCCTTCCAGTTTGCTCTTTCAAAATCTTTTTAGGCACTCTATGAAGAGCAGATAGCAGATATCTCCCACTCCATTATGATTTGAGAAGGAAGCGTATTGTCAATTATAACGAAGCAGCAACCGTTTACTGGCACGCAAAACATAGACATAAGGTGTTGCGCAAATGTTAAGAGATTATGCAAATTAAACTGACACCTTCAGGTTTGACAATTAAACCAGCACTGCAAGCATCAGTGATACTCACACAGCATTGGAAAACAATCTGATTGCCAGGCGGCTGATTTGCTATGCATAGCTTGCACTGGATACTTTTTTTTATGCATTTATTTGCTCTTTGGATATTGGAAGACACAGATAACACTGTGCTTATGTGTTCTATTACAGATGGATACAAGAAAAGGAAGCCGTATGGTCCACCTAGGACGAAATACTGTTAAGTAAGTAACATGTTGAGAATAGGTAAAACTCTACAGTGGTTCCCAAACTTTTTATAGTCCCGTACCCCTTCAAACATTCAACATCCAGCTGCTTACCCCCTCTAGCACTAGGGTCAGCGCACTCTCAAATGTTGTTTTTTGTCATCATTGTAAGCCTGCCACACACACACTATGCGATACACTTATTAAACATAAGAATGAGTGTGAGTTTTTGTCACAACCAGGTTCGTTGGAAGTGACAGAGCTCTTATAGGTCCAGGGCACAAATAATAATATAATAATAATCAATCATTTTGCTCTTAATTTAGCCATCTTACATTTAAGACTTTATTTGTTCATCAAAGATTGTGAATAACTCACAACAGGTTAATGAGAAGGGTGTGCTTGAAAGGATGCACATAACTCTGCAATGTTGGATTGTATTGGAGAGAGCCTCAGTCTTAAATCATTTTCCACACACAGTCTGTGCCTGTATTTAGTTTTCATGCTAGCGAGGGCCGAGAATCCACTCTCACATAGGTATATGGTTGCAAAGGGCATCAGTGTCTTATCAGCCGATTTGCCAAGGCAGGATACTCTGAGTGCAGCCCAATCCAGAAATCTGGCAGTGGCTTTTGATTAAATTAAATTTTCACAGAACCGCTTGTTGCAATTTCAATGAGGCTCTCTTGTTCAGATATCGGTAAGTGGACTGGAGGCAGGACATGAAAGGGATAACGAATCCTGTTGTTTGTGTCATCCGTTTCGGGAAAGTACCTGCGTAATTGCGCACCCAACTCACTCAAGTGCTTCGCTATATCACATTTGACATTGTCCGTAAACTTGAGTTCATTTGCACACAAAAAATAATACAATTATGGAAGACCTGTGTGTTGTCCTTGTTAATGTAGACAGAGAAGAGCTCCAACTTCTTAATCATAGCCTCAATTTTGTTCCGCACATTTAATATAGTTGGAGAGAGTCCCTGTAATCCTAGATTCAGATCATTCAGGCGAGAAAAAACATTACCCAGATAGTCCAGTCGTGTGAGAAACTTGTCATCATGCAAGCGGTCAGACAAGTGAAAATTATGGTCTGTAGAGAAAACTTTAAGCTCGTCTCTCAATTAAAAGAAACGTGTCAATACTTTGCACCTTGATAACCAGCGCACTTCTGTATGTTGTAAAAGCGCTACATGGTCGCTGCCCATATCATTGCATAGCGCAGAAAATACACGAGAGTTCAGGGGCCTTGCTTTAAGAAAGTTAACCATTTTCACTGTAGTGTCCAAAATGTCTTTCAAGCTGTCATGCATTTCCTTGGCAGCAAGAGCCTCTCGGTGGATGCTGCAGTGTACCCAAGTGGCGTCGGGAGCAACTGCTTGCACTCGTGTTACCACTCCACTATGTCTCCCTGTCATGGCTTTTGCGCCATCAGTACAGATACCTACACATCTTGACCACCAAAGTCCATTTGATGTCACAAAGCTGTCCAGTACTTTAAAAATATAATCTCCTGTTGTCCTGGTTTTCAGTGGTTTGCAGAAGAAGATGTGTTCCTTAATTGACCCCACAAAAATGTAACGGACATATACCAGGAGCTGTGCCAGGCCCGCCACATCTGTTGACTCATCCAGCTACAACACATAGAATTCACTGGCTTGCATGCGAAGCAGTAATTGTTTCAAAACATCTCCTGCCATGTCACTGATGCGTCGTGAAATGGTGTTGTTTGATGAAGGCCATGTCTGTATAGTTTTTTGGGCCTTTTCCCCCAGCATTGTCCCAGCCATATCCGTGGTAGCAGGAAGAATTAAGTCCTCCACAATAGTATAGGGCTTGCCTATGCTAACCACTCGGTAGCTCACTATATAAGACGCTTATAGCCCCTTCTTATTAATGGTATCTGTTACTTTTATACATGTCTTACTACTCGAAATACGTCTTAATTCTCGCTCAAAAAACTCCTGCGGCTTATTTTTCAAATTGGCATGTTTTGTTTCAAAATGTCTGCGCAAGAGTGAAGGTTTCATCAAGTTGTGAGATAGTACTTTTGCACATATGACACAGTGGCTGAGGAAAGGCACTACTCCCAATATAAGTGAACCCCAAATCAATGTAGTTCTCATCATTTTTGCGCCTCTTCGATGGTCCAACGTCCCTGTCTGTTCGGTGCTTTCTCGGATAAGGGGCCAGTAGCTCTTCGCCTGCATCAGATTCACAACTGTCAGTGTCCATGCTAGCTGGGCTAACAACAAATGTAGAATTACTTATGCTAGCATTGGATGTGCTCGTGGAAGCAGAACAACTTGTGTTGTCGACAGGTGCAGGTGTAGTACTGCTGGTAGTAGCAGTACTACCAGTAGAGCTGGTATGTGTCTCTATGGACACGGGCCTTCATTATTTTAACAATTTATCAATTCTCGAGCAAACGGAATGAGCAGCAGCTACATTTGGCTACATACGGACTGTTAGTGGAATTCCCGCGAGAGAGTAACGGTTAATGTGATTGGATGTTAATTATTTGACTAGGCTACCTGTATTTGACATTGTGTTGTTATTTCGCTGAACTCTAGATGGTTTCATTTTATTTTTGGCAGTGAAATGAGGCTACTCAGGTGAGAAAAACACCTCACCCAAATGTATAGCCCCGTTGGAAAATATAAATGTTTGAAAATGTGAAGATAAAAATATATATATTACATTATTATGATTTATTTTATTTTATGTAAATCATTATGTAAATCATTATTTTATTTTAAATTTTTTATTGAACCTTTATTTAACTAGGCAAGTCAGTTAAGAACAAATTCTTATTTACAATGACGGCCTAGGAACACTGGGTTAACTGCCTTGTTCAGGGGCAGAACAACAGATTTTTACCTTGTCAGCTCTGGGTATCGTTCTAGTAACCTTCCGGTTACTAGTCCAGCACTCTAACGACTAGGCTACCTGCTGCCCCATTTTTGGCGGACCCCCGACGGCATTGTGCATACCCGTACCCCAGTTTGGGAATACCTGCTCTACAACAATAGGATCCCTAGCCCCTATATGGAATTAAGCTACACACCATAAACCTTAAAGATGGTGGTAGCCTACATCCTCTGGCTTGTTTGAAATGCACTAGGCTAGTTTATATGCATCCCAGATCTACCTCTTCCTAGAAGAGATTAGACATCGTATCAGGTCAAGTGAAGCATCTGAAAGAGCCCAAAGTTGAATGCATGAAAGAGGGAGGAGAGCATGTGTTCAGTGCTTTGCAGGAGCACTTCATGAATTTTTAAATGATCAATATTTCTATGTACAGCACTTTCAGATGCCCACTCATCGTTCATTTCAAATACTGAAACGGTTGGCACATGAACACCAAAGCAGAATTAAAATAAGGAAGCAATATCTGATACAAACTGCACTTTAGCCACATATCTGGCTTTTAAAAAAACAAAAGAGGAGATGATTCCATAGACCTCAAATAACTTTAAAGTCATAAACAAAATCAGAGAGAGAAACAGTATTTTTGCCCATGGTAATAGATCGATTTTCATGCAGTGAATTCAAGGACAATTTAAAACAGTTTTTTTGGTTTCATTTACTGTTTTATTTTCCATTGTATTATGACTTCAGGGCGTTTAAGACATGTATTTCTCTGAGGACACGGAGGACAAACCATGTATACAGAGGACAAAACATACATTACAGATACCATTTGCCCATATGGACTGGGTACCGTTGTGTTCTCTGTAAGACACTGAAATAATCAAATCAATCCTGTGACCAGGTGGAGCCTGATTTCCAGCAACACTGCAGCTGATTGTCAAGTATCCACACATAGTACCTGGCATCATTCTGAGTGACAGCTGGGTCTGTGTCACTCTCCTTGAATCTCAAGTTCACTGAAGGTGAAAACTCAATGTTGAAAGGGAGATAGCTTTATCGCACCTCTAAATGAAGTCAAAGTCAAAAAGTTAAATCAATGCTGTCTGAGCTTAGTGAGGCTTTACAAAGGTGGACAGTCACATGCTTTACTGCCAGTTAATGTAGCCATTAACACTGCTCTGGAGACACGGACTGCTTCATTAGACTGACCAAACAAGATATGATGATCAGTTACATAGAAAGGGCATTGAGGATAATGAGATGCCGTATGTTGATTATAAATGTGGCTGTACAAGTTAGCTAACTTCACTAAGGAAAATAGTGAACTGCACATCATGTAGGCAGTAGACTTGAAGTCAGACATTGTGGGCTGTTTTTTTTTTTTGTTATTGAATATCCAGGAATAGAGTATACAAAAACTGTATTCAAAACATTATGGCCCCACCAAAAAGACTAGATAAGCCTGACACACTGGACCCACTCCAGTTTGCATACCGCCCCAACAGATCCACAGATGACGCAATCTCTATTGCACTCCACATTGCAGTTTCCCACTAGGACAAAAGGAACACCTACATGAGAATGCTGTTCATTGACTACAGCTTAGCGTTCAAAACCATAGTGCCCTCCAAGCTTAGAACTAAACTAAGGATCCGGAAAATGAACACCTCCCTCTGCAACTGTATCCTGGACTTCCTGACGGGACGCCTCCAGGTGGTGAGGGTGGGCAATAACACATCTGTCACGCTGACCCTCAACACAGGTGCCCCTCAGGGGTGTGTGCTTAGTCCCCTTCTATACTCCCTGTTCACCCATGCATGACTGCAACACCGTCATTATGTTTGCGGACGACACTACGGTGGTAGGCCTGATCTCCGACGACAATGAGACATCCTATAGGGAGGAGATCAGCAAGACAAAGGAGTTGATCGTGGACTACAGGACACGGAGAGTCGAGCACGGCCCCAGTCACATCAACGGGTCTGTAGCGTAGCTAGTCGAGAGCCTCAATTTACTCAGTGTACACATCACTAAGAATCTATCACGGTCCAAACACACAGTTGTGAAGAGGGCATAACAATGCCACTTCCCCCTCAGGAGGTTAATAAAAGATTTGGCATGGGCCCTCAGATCCTCAAAAAGTTATACAGCTGCGTCATTGAGAGCATCTTAACTGGCTACATCACTGCTTGGTATGGCAACTGCTTGATATCCGACCACGAGGCTCTACAGAGGGTAGTGCGTGAGGCCCAGTTAATCACTGGGGCCAAACTCCCTGCCATCCAGGACCTACAGTGAGGGAAAAAAGTATTTGATCCCCTGCTGATTTTGTACGTTTGCCCACTGACAAAGAAATTATCAGTCTATACTTTTAATGGTAGGTTTATTTGAACATTGAGAGACAGAATAACAACAACAAAAAATCAGAAAAACGCATGTGAAAAATGTTATAAATGGAATTGCATTTTAATGAGGGAAATAAGTATTTGACCCCCTCTCAATCAGAAAGATTTCTGGCTCCCAGGTGTCTTTTATACAGGTAACGAGCTGAGATTAGGAGCACACTCTTAAAGGGAGTGCTCCTAATCTCAGTTTATTACCTGTATAAAAGACACCTGTCCACAGAAGCAATCAATCAGATTCCAAACTCTCCACCATGGCCAAGACCAAAGAGCTCTCCAAGGATGTCAGGGACAAGATTGTAGACCTACACAAGGCTGGAATGGGCTACAAGACCATCGCCAAGCAGCTTGGTGAGAAGGTGACAACAGTTGGTGCGATTATTCGCAAATGGAAGAAACACAAAAGAACTGTCAATCTCCCTCGGCCTGGGGCTCCAGGCAAGATCTCACCTCGTGGAGTTGCAATGATCATGAGAACGGTGAGGAATCAGCCCAGAACTACACGGGAGGATCTTGTCAATGATCTCAAGGCAGCTGGGACCATAGTCACCAAGAAAACAATTGGTAGCACACTATGCCGTGAAGGACTGAAATCCTGCAGCGCCCGCAAGGTCCCCCTCCTCAAGAAAGCACATATACATGCCCGTCTGAAGTTTGCCAATGAACATCTGAATGATTCAGAGGACAACTGAGTGAAAGTGTTGTGGTCAGATGAGACCAAAATGGAGCTCTTTGACATCAACTCAACTCGCCGTATTTGGAGGAGAAGGAATGCTGCCTATGACCCAAAGAACACCATCCCCACCGTCAAACATGGAGGTGGGAACATTATGCTTTGGGGGTGTTTTTCTGCTAAGGGGACAGGACAACTTCACCGCATCAAAGGGACGATGGACGGGGCCATGTACCGTCAAATCTTGAGTGAGAACCTCCTTCCCTCAGCCAGGGCATTGAAAATGGGTCGTAGATGGGTATTCCAGCATGACAATGACCCAAAACACATGGCCAAGGCAACAAAGGATTTGCTCAAGAAGAAGCACATTAAGGTCCTGGAGTGGCCTAGCCAGTCTCCAGACCTTAATCCCATAGAAAATCTGTGGAGGGAGCTGAAGGTTCGAGTTGCCAAACGTCAGCCTCGAAACCTTAATGACTTGGAGAAGATCTGCAAAGAGGAGTGGGACAAAATCCCTCCTGAGATGTGTGCAAACCTGGTGGCCAACTACAAGAAACGTCTGACCTCTGTGAATGCCAACAAGGGTTTTGCCACCAAGTAATAAGTCATGTTTTGCAGAGGGGTCAAATACTTATTTCCCTCATTAAAATGCAATTCAATTTCTAACATTTTTCACATGCGTTTTTCTGGATTTTGTTGTTGTTATTCTGTCTCTCACTGTTTAAATAAACCTACCATCAAAATTATAGACTGATCATTTCTTTGTCAGTGGGCAAACGTACAAAATCAGCAGGGAATCAAATACTTTTTTCCTTCACTGTATATACCAGGCGGTGTCATGGGAAGGCCCTAATAATTGTCAGACTCCAGCCACCCAAGTCAAAGACTGATCTATCTGAAACTGTACGGCAAGTGGTACCGGTGCACCAAGTCTGGAACCAACAGGACCCTGAACAGCTTCTACCCCCAAGCCATATACTGTTAAATAGTTAAACAAATCGCTATATGCATTGACCGTTTTTTTCTCTAACTTTTTTGACTCATCACATACACTGCTGCTGCTGTTTACCATCTGTCACTTATTCCTAGTTATATGTAAATACAGTATCTACATCAATTACCTCATACCCCTGCACATCAACTCGGTACGTGTACCCCTTGTAATAGCCAATTCATCATTACTCATTATGTATCTATTATTACTTGTATTATTACATGTTTTACTTTTCTATTATTTCTCTATTTTCTTTCTCTCTGCATTGTTGGGAAGGGCCCGCAAGTAAGCATTCCACTGTTAATCCACACCTGTTGTTTATGAAGGATGTGATGAATAACATTTATTTGAAAAGACAATCCAAGCTCAGCTATCCCCATTTTTGTTGGCCTCTTTGTATACCCCACAACACTATTTCTCTTTCCCATCGGGTTGTCTCAAATTGTTTATGACAACCATCCACAGCATTTCATGTCACAGTGTTTCAGTGACAGAACCGAAGTGTACCAGCAGCAGCCATCTGGCTGAGACAGATAAGTAATAAACACATTCCCATCCTTCTCTATATCTCTGTATGTATCAGTTACAGGGGTTATTCAAGGACAACGATTCTGAGATTACACTGGACGAGATATGCCAGTCTTCCATTTCTCTCTAAAAACCATTCCAAGGAGGATGTATGGATGCCACTAGTCATTACCCCCAGGATATCAGGCAGTAAATACATGATACTGTCAGTCAAGATTACCAAGATAATTAAGCCATGTCATAAACACAGCTAGTGTGTGTGCGTGCGTGCGTGTGTGTGCGTGTGTGCGTGTGTGTGTGTGTGTGTGAGAAAATATATGGCAGAATGGCTGTCCTTGCCAATCAAGAGACATGCTGGGGGGAGGGTACACAATATGAGGGAAGAACAGGCCATTTTTCTGTACAATTTACTCCTTTGTGCATGTTATCAAAGGACACTTTGGATTCTATGTGATGGCTCAGTTGGTTGGAACAGCATGTCTTTGGATGAAAGTGTCTGCTAAAATAAGTTGGCCTATTATTATCGCCTATATTATCACAAATGAAGGGTGACACATGCCTATGCCATTTATTTGGCTTCATCATTAGGCTGACCTTTTAATTGACTTTTCGTTCTGGATGACTGACTGTCCATCATTGTGTCTCTGAATCCAATCCACCTATGATTTACAGGCGATGATTCAAATTATAATCACCTCAACTCCCTGCCATTGACTCCCACTGCGAATCGGAGCAGAGGGCTAATCCAGTGTATTCAGTGATGGCCAGGTCGTCAGCTGCGCTCTATATCGCATCTATCTGGCTCATCGTGAGAAAGGAACCCAACCGCTTCCCTGTGGTGAATAACACTGCGTGCGTTTCATTCATTCTGGAGCGTCAGATGGTGGGGCTGGCGACCGTGCAACTTGCACCGCGTCTCTCATTCCTCCCTTTTTTTACTGGACTGTCTGTGCTACCGACCATATATCAAGTATAGGACAGTCATGCTCTGTGTGTAAGCGAAAAATGTTTTATATCCAACAGGGGACAATCAGCGGTTATGAAATCCAGGCAACTGAGGATGCACAGCGCTGCTGAGGAGGATAGTAGTAAGACTCTGTTCAGCTCCACCGATTTCGGACAACGACGGGAATTCTCATATTCGCGGCATGCCTCCTATTGAGAGAGCGTAAAGCAGGGAAAGAAAATAACGTCTGACCGCTTTGGATTCTGCATTGTCCCTTTGACTTTCTGTGTGAAAAGTAAAGGGTGCTAGTTAGTTCAGTTGCACACTAGTACCCGAACAACCCGACAGTGGAGGGAGGAGCGATGAGAAGAACCCCATCGCGGTATACAACACTGGCTTGCTTTGTTTCTCAGCAAAGGACCCTTTCAGAAATAGGCTGATACTGTTCATTTCTTCAAGTGGCCACTGTGTTTGGATACTGTTCTGCCTAATGCCGACTGGCACTTTATTCTGGACCATGTACAGTATGATCGAACATGAATTGTAAACGTTTTTCAGATTCTTTAATTCTAGTTTATGGATTATCCATGGACTGATCATTTAGACGTATAATAACCAGATAAAAATGCTGCTAATTAAGAACTGACCGACTTTCTGAATTTTGAACATCTGGACATGTAATTCAAAGTGTTCCAGTATTTGTTGAAATAGGATTATCAAATTGTTGAACCAATCATAATTGTCATCATCTATTTCTGCTTGGATACCCGTCGATTGTAATATATCGAAAACGAAATACGGAGGGGAGTTTATGGGTATGTCAACAAGAATACAGCTTTGACTGAAAACCATCTGGAATTGTAGAATTGGACCTCCTGAAACGTACTCTGCTGTAAAGTGCGGTCGCGTCATTGCAACTGCCCAGGCCAACAGCGCAGATATTTGGGGATTTGAGAGTTACAGTGACCCACGTGGAGCAGAGATCCAAAGTGGACAGTACACCATGGGTTGTTGCAGTGGCAGATGCACGCTGGCCTTTATATGTGGCATGCAATTGGTGAGTTCATGATCTTAATGATTTCATACCTAATGGCTTTCTCTTAGGGCAGGCTGGTCTCATAGACTCGACGTAACATAGTATACGAAAATACGGGACACTCAAAGTATTATGATATGTTACCTATGGTATAGTTACATAAGACAGAAGGTTACTTAAATTAATACTTTGGGATTTTGGCAATGAGGCCCTTTATCTACTTCCCCAGAGTCAGATGAACTAGTGGATACAATTTTAATGTCGCTGTGTCCAGTATGAAGGAAGTTAGAGGTAGTTTCACAAGTTAATAATACCTTGCGTTAGCGCAATGACTTGAAGTCTATGGGTATCACTTTAAAGCAAAAACGAAAGGAGGGTGGTTGGTCAGGGTGGATGGGTAAGCATATAGCACGATTGTCTAGCAATCCAAAGGTTGCATGTTTGAATTTCATCACAGACAACTTTAGCATTTTAGCTAATTTGCAACTTTGCAACTACTTAGCATGATAGCTAACCATTATCCGCCCTTTAACCTAACTCCTAACCCTAACCTTAACCCTAACCCCTAGCCTAGCTAACGTTAGCTCCCTAGCTAACGTTAGCCACAATACATTGGAATTGTTTTTGAAGAAAATTGTGTACTGGGCACATACATTATGAAGAAAATCATTTGGTGGACACATTTTATTATTTATTTGTGTGCCAGACATGAATTTCGAATAAGTAATTTCTGTTTATTTCAGGATAATCTGTGATAGTGATCATTTCAACACACTATCTGGCTAGTAATAGGGGCCTCAACTAGAAAAAATGGTCCAGCGTGGGGGTGTCAAGGAAAAAAATGCCATGGCCATTTCTTGGTCCCAGTTCGACCCTGGCAAGAGGCATAAACCCGGCTATTTGCCTCTCCAAAAAATACAGCCACACCCTCAATAGTCCACCTCACCTGACATCAGCCACTGAATCTGATCAAATTCTCCAGGCAACTTTGGCAAAGCAGAATACAACATCAGTTCCAGCAGCCTACATTTGAGTTGTTGATGACAGCATTATCATCTGCATCCCATCTAATTCCACATCATTCCTACAGCCTTCTGTAATAAAACCTCAACATGACTCAAGGCGTTAGGCATTTCTAAATGTGACTATAGAAGGGAGCCATTCACAAACACACCCCAGCCCCTCCATTTCACCATGCTTCCCTGGCATCAGCCCCCAGTGGTACAGCTGGTAAGGAGCCTCTTGTGCGTGTAGTCAGTGAGCACCGGGAGGAGCAGTGTGAGCGCAAACCTTTGCGTAATTCAACACTCCAAATGATCCTATTCCCACTCTCCTCTGAGTTGTGATGATCAAATGATCCGCTTGAACTCTGAATTGTGGATTCGGTCGCACTAGGCCACTGGCGATTGTTCCAGTTATTGATTTAGGACAGAAGACTTAAGGTGGCATACCTGCAGTAGGCAGTAGTGAAGTGACCAGCTAGTACCCTCATGCGTCTCCCAATAGCAACCTGGACTCAGGGGTAGCGTAACATAGTAAATAAAAATTCAGGACTCTCAAATTAGTAAGATATGTTAAGTTGGTATTAATATGTGGATGTCCATCGTCAATTTCGTATGATATGTTATGCATAACAATTCATACAAAATGGTACCATGTTTACAATACGTATGATATGTTACAAATTCAATTGAGGTGGTTAACTAGGCTAGGGGTTAAGGTTAGGGTTAATGTTAGAGCTAGGGGATCAAATAAAATAACATTTTATTCATCACATGCTTTGTAAACAACAGATGTACACTAACAGTGAAATGCTTACTTACGGGCCTTTCCCAACAATGTAGAGAGAAAGAACAGAAAAAGAATATAAAAGGAAAACGTGTAATAATAAAATGTATAATAAATACACAATGAGTAACGATAACTTGGCGTTATACACGGGGTACCAGTACCAAGTACATGTGCAAGGGTACGAGGTAATTGAGGTAGATATGTATGTATAACTAGGAATAAAGTGACAGATAATAAACAGTAACAGTTGTGTATGTGATGACAGAAAAAAGTTAGTGCAAAAGGGTCAATGCAGATTCTCCGGGTAGCTATTTGGTTAAAGGGATACTTTGGGATTTTGGCAATGAGGCCATTTATCTACTCAACCAGAGTCAGATGAACTCATGGATACCAATTGTATGTCTCTGTGTCCAGTTTGAAGGAAGTTAAAGGTAGTTTTGTGAGCCAATTCTAACTAGGGTTGACTGGAAATGACTCATCCGCCACCATTGTAAGTAGTTGCAAAGTTGCTAACATACAGTACCAGTTGAAAGTTTGAACACACCTACTCACTAGGAATAAAGTGACAGATAATAAACAGTAACAGTGGAAATCTGTCCTTTGGTCTGATCAGTCCAAATTTGAGATTTTTGGTTCCAACCGCCGTGTCTTTGTGATATGCAGAGTAGGTGAACGGATGATCTCCGCATTTGTGGTTCCCACCGTGAAACATGGAGGAGGAGGTGTGATGGTGTGGGGATGCTTTGTTGGTGACAATGTCTGTGATTTATTTAGAATTCAAGGCACACTTAACTAGCATTGTTATCATCCCATCTGGTTTGCGCTTAGTGGGATGTCTCCTGGTCTGTCAAACAGTGCTGTAGCTCTGCCACTATTCACCGCAGATGCTGAAGGTCGACATTGAGACGCAGATGCTGTGGATTGAGAAGCAGCCCAAGCAGATATCTTTAGCTTAAACAGATAGCTTTTGATGGGGATGTTTTCATTATGTTAATTAGATTGACACGGGTGCATCAATCGACTCTAGGGGTTTTTAAGTAACCTACTGCCTTCATCTATGATTGAAATGCACTGTATACAAAATCGTGTAGTGGAGGGGAATATTGTTTTGTGTGTGTCTGTCACAAATTTCGCATAATTTGTGTCTATTTCACGATCATTTGTGATAGTAGGTTGGATCATTTTGAGTGAAAAACACAAGTTAGACATGCCAACTCAGCTAAGAATGGATCAGTCCATCTGGCATTTGCCCGAAATGCTGATGGCCAGAACGCCCTTGGCCTCTTGTTTCACTACTCTTATGAGGATGTCTCTTAAATTAAAAACTTGTTAATTGTTCACTTTCAAACATAGGCCTTGCATAAAACATAAATAGTAGCTGCCTGATATTTTTCATTAAAACACTCATTGCAATACTATAGCCTACTCAACCAAATGCAGGTTAGATTTCAAGGAACCAGATCACATTCATGGTCAAGGCAAGTTCCTTTGAGCTGCATGGCCAATGTCATTATTTTGGAGATCAGCCTCCACATGAAACTATAGGCCCTATTATAACAAGGTGTTGCATGAGTAGGCTACTGTCTCTCATTCCATGTATGTCACAATGTGTCCTATAGACTACTCTCTGTCACTTAACTGATAGTAGATGGTGGTGACAATGTCAACACCATCCACCAGCTGGTACATATGATGAATCACCCTTGCGTGATGGGTCACATGACATTTGCCAAGTCTTGTTCAGCACACCCCTTAAGAATCTGCAGATGGCTATTTTGTGTGTATAGAATGTGTGTGTGTGTACATTAGTAATGCATGAGTTGACTCATAATCCGCAGTCCCCGTGGTTATATCCGCAGGGCTGGCAGTTTTAGAGTCATGACGGGTGGGTGGGTTGAATAAAGAAAAAAAACAATACCTTAATAAATCCATAAATGTATCATTCTTGTGCAATTAAAAAAAAAAGAATTATGTTAAGCTATCTGGCATTAGTGTGTAAGCTTAAGCTTTATAAGGCATAACTGAATGTGCGCCAAATAGCCTACACACCAATTGCTTTTGGGAAGGGCAGAAAAAGTTAATGTCGATCCACAGAGGCAAAAAGAATTGATGAATGAGTTTAATTCAATAACAGAAAAGCTGCGAAATTGAGAGTTGAAAATAAAGAGAAAAGAGGGACAGAAAAGTCATGTTTAGGAAAGATTTGGTGAAGTGGTAAAATAGGATGCTAGCAGCGGGATATGTTATATGTGATGATTGTGAGCCACTATACAAATTCGACAGTCACAAGAAGGGGACTTCAAATACTGTAAGCCTATGACACGTCAAGGGAACTGTAGCCTACTGTTCAGATGGGTTGAATGGAAACTGAACTCTGGACACTGACAGTAGGTCTATAACCTCTCAAGTAGCCTTAATATTAACTCCTGCAGAATTAAGCATTCCTTACAGTAGAATTATACAGGGACAAGAGTGGAAAAATATGATTCATTTCTTTTAGCATCTTGAGAGAATGTGAATGTGCAATTAGATGCCATCTGTAGAGGCGCTGTCTTTATCAGCATCTTAAAAGCTGATCGTATTTCAACCACAAATATGCATCCAAGCCAACTGAAATCTTATCAGAAACATGTTCGGTCATTTTAATAGCTTTCTATTTCCTTTCAACCGGTCATTTGCAACTGATGTCATTCTGAAATTTTGCACCGAAAATCTTTTCAGTTTTTTTTGTTATTGCATTTTATCCCCGGTCCCTGAAAGAGCAGCGATGACAGAGAACATTACTGATGTTATCTAGATTGAAGAATACATTCTATCGATTTATAACATTATTCTGGTGAGCAAGGGTTTATTTAGTCTTCTACGGCAACATATAATGACTGAAGAGAAACTGCAAGTTGCCCAAAGAATTATAGGCAGAAACATATCTAAATCAGGAAAACATTATTCCGCCGTCTCTGACTGTAGTCTACATCCCATTTTCTATATTAGCTGGTTAGGGTCGGGTGCATGCCTCAGATTTTCATCTTTATCACATATAGTCGGGTGGTTGCAGATGGGTTATTAGCAATTGCGGGCGGGTGAACAAACAGCTGACCCGAGCAGTAGTGTACATGTCTTATTGCCGTGTGCCTGTTAGAGAGACTCAGCCTAGGCGCAGTGTGCGAAGCCACCCCCTGAAGTCTGTTAATTACAACTCCCAGTCTTCCTAGCTGGAGACCTAGCAATCGGTCTGCTCTGGTCACATTGTTAGCAGACTGCTGTACTTTTACAGAACATGATAAGCCACCTCCTTTCAAAAAGGCTTCTCTTAGCACCAACTATGTTTGGTTGTAGTGAAAAAGTCTGCCTATGTGTAACTTTAAGTTTATTTAAACTTCTCGCATGTTCTGATGAATAATGTAAGCAGTAGGCTCCACAGACACTGGGTACCTATTCTGTACAATGATTGGTGTTTGAAGTGGGAGATAGTTTGAGGAGGGACCACAGGACAGCTGTGTCTGAGAGCCCACACTGGAGTTGTTCTGATCGCACTGACACCATGTCCAGCTTCACCCACAGATACCCCTGTGATCAATGAGCTCTCATGCACACAGAGCTGGAGATAACCTTTCCCAATCCCCCTGACTGCATCCAGCCAGACACCCCCTTCTGTCATGTGTAGCCTATCTACAGCCCTTGTTGCTCCCCAACACTGATCCATCAGTGTTTCAAAGCACTGCTGCGGTGTCTTAAAGCTGGAGTAGGAATGCATCCTCATCCACTGGGCCGCTTTTAGCAGCAGCTACATTTAGTGTTTCGTTAATGCTCTGAAGCAGCAGCTGGAATTTTTAAACACTTGTGGGCATGCTCTCTAATTTCCTCCCAGAAAATGTCTCCTCCAGTCGTTAGGAAAGCCCTGTTAGGCTTATTTAATCATCTGTGCTTTTCCCTTTACCTCGAGCCGACCTTGGCTGATGTCAGAACTTGTAAACAGTTTTGTAAACCATTTGATGTGTATTCATATAGAATAGGAATTATGCACCAAAACAATAAGCAACATAAGCATTGCAATATTTACCCATGCGCCTTGATTAGACCATGTGAACATAACAATGTATCATACTGGGTCTTTCAAGCATTACCTCTCACTTAGTAGATTTGTAAACACAACACTCAAACAACCCAGAACTAATGCTCTCATGCTCAAAGTGACTTCAAATGGACAATGTGTTACCCAACAATACGATCCATGCTAAATAACCATGACGAAAAAGCTTTTAAGTGTTAATAAACTCAGTTGCGTTTTTCATTTCGTTCCGTGTTTCAGAATGGATGTTAATATGATGCTAATTCCCACAGAACACTGAGCAAGGATTAAAAGGAGATTGTGCTGTTCAAGTGTATCTGACATTTACCAATTTATGACAAATAAACAAGACCTGTTCATGTTTTTTCTAATCATGACATAATGCAGGGATTATTTACATATTTTCATCCTGCTTTTTATCATCTCAGATATGATTAAGTTTTCATTCATTATCCCATCATGTGCACATTGAATTGCTGTATAGTTTACGGGATATTTCCTCTATCAATAGGCTATTTTTGAGACAACTCAAGTTGGCTTCATACTACATCAGTTATCACTATTAATTTCACATTGCTGGTATGTTCCACTGAAAAAGCTTCACATTAGTTTGTTTTCATATGTGATAGTACTTGAACACGGGGGCGTAACTTTCATGTGGGGGACATGTCACCCCCACATTCTGAAAAAGAAATGTGGTCCCCCCTCCAGTTTTATCATTGGTATGAGATACAAAACGAGGCAACGATGTGCTTTAGGACCATGCGGACTCCGCCGAGCTGTCGGGTAGGCTGTTTGGAGTGTTTATCCAACTTGATAAAAAAATATATATATATATTATGTCCCCCGACTTCTAAAACCAAAGTTGCATCCCTGCTTGACCATATGACTAGATGTAAATGGTATAAATTCAGCTTGATCCCCTCTGTCAAAGATGCTTGGACCTTATTTTTTGATATTTTCAGTGGTATTGTTAACAAACACCACATGAAGAAAATGAGAATTAAAAACAGGTTCAGCCCCTGGTTTGACCGTGATCTTGCAGAGTTACTCCACCTCAAGAATTGCATTTGGTGAAAGGCTCGGCACACGCATACTCAGGCTGATTGGCTTTCAAATCAAATAAAACTTTATTTGCCACATGCGCCGTCTACAAGTGTAGACTTTACCGTGAAATGCTTATTTACAAGCCCTTAACCAACAGTGCAGTTCAGGAAGAAGACAATAGGCTAAAATAAAAAGTAATGATAAAAAGTAACACAATAAGAATAACAATAACGAGGCTATATACAGGGTGCACCGGTACCGAGTCAGTGTGCAGGGGTACAGGCTAGTTAAAGTAATCTGTACATGTAGGTGGGGGCGAAGTGACTATGCATAGGTAACAAACAAACAGAGAGTAGCAGAAGTGTACGGGGGTGTCAATGAAAATTGTCCGGAGGTGAATTTTATGAATTGTTCAGCAGTCTAATGGCTTGGGGGTAGAAGCTGTTGAGGAGCCTTTTGGTCCTAGACTAGGCGCTCCGGTACTGCTTGCCGTGCGGTAGAAGAGAAAACCGTCTATAACTTAGGTGACTGGAGTCTCTGACAATTTTATGGGCTTTCCTCTGACACCGCCTATTATATAGGTGCTGGATGGCAGGAAGCTTGGCCCCAGTGATGCACTTGGCCGTTCGCACTACCCTCTGTAGCGCCTTACGATCAGATGCCGAGCAGTTACCATACCAGGCGGTGATGCAACTGGTCAGTATGCTCTCGATGGTGCAGCTGTAGAACCTTTTGAGGATCTGGGGGCCCATGTCAAATCTTTTCAGTCTCCTGAGGGGGAAAAGGTTTTGTTGTGCCCTCTTCACGACTGTCTTGGTACATTTCGACCATGATAGTTTGTTGGTGATGTGGACACCAAGGAACTTGAACCTCTCGACCCGCTCCACTACAGCCCCGTCAATGTTAATGGGGGCCTGTTCGCCCTGCCTTTTCCTGTAGTCCACGATCAGCTCCTTTGTCTTGCTCACATTGAGGGAGAGGTTGTTGTCCTGGCACCACACTGCCAGTTCTCTGACCTCCTCCCTATAGGCCGTCTCATAGTTGTCGGTGATTAGGTAAACAGGGAATTCAGGAGAGAACTAAGTACAACCCCCGAGGGGCCTCAGTGTTAAGGATCAGTGTGGCAGACATATTGTTGCCTACTCTTACCACCTGGGGGCGGCCCATCAGGAAGTCCAGGATCCAGTTGCAGAGGGAGGTGTTTAGTCCCAGAGTCCTTAACTTAGTGATGAGCTTCGTGGGCACTATGTTGTTGAACGCTGAGCTGTAGTCAACGAACAGCATTCTCACATAGGTGTTCCTTTTGTCCAGGTGGGAAAGGGCGGTGTGGAGTGCGATTGAGATTGCGTCATCTGTGGATCTGTTGGGGCAGTATGCGAATTGGGAGTGGGTCTATGGTGTCCGGGAGGATGCTGTTGATGTGAGCCATGACCAGCCTTTCAAAGCACTTCATGGCTACCGATGTGAGTGCCACGGGGCAGGTAACCATTTAGTCAGGTTACCTCCACTTCCTTGGGAACAGGGACTATGATGGTCTAATTGAAACATGTAGGTATTACAGACTCGGTCAGGGAGACAGTTGGTCTGCGCATGCTTTGAGTACACGTTCTGGTAATCCGTCTGGCCCAGCGGCTTTGTGAATGTTGACCTGTTTAAACGTCTTGTTCACATCGGCTACCGAGAGCGTTATCACACAGTCATCCAGAACAGCTGGTGCTCTCGTGCATGCTTCAGTGTTGCTTAGCTCGTCTGGTAGGCTCGCGTCACTGGGCAGGATGCGTCTGGGTTTCCCTTTGTAGTCCGTAATAGTTTTCAAGCCCTGCCACATCCGACGAGAGTCAGAGCCGGTGTAGTAGGATTCAATCAAATTCCTGTATTTATGCTTTGCTTGTTTGAGGGCATTTCATTCAGGTAAATGATAAATAAGTGCACTCAGGCTATCCGGATGGCCAAAGTTAGTTACTTTAAGGAGCAGTTCTCTCTCTGTGGGTCTAACCCCACAAAGTTTTGGAAAACGGTTAAATACCTGGAGAATGAACCCTCCTCCTCACAGCTGCCCATGTCCCTTAATGTTGATGATGTGGTTGTTACTGACAAGAAGCATATGGCTGAGCTCTTTAATCACCACTTCATTAAGTCAGGATTCCTATTTGACTCAGCCATGCCTCCTTGCCCGTCCAACATTTCCTCATCTCCCCGCCCCTTCTAATGCAACTATCCCTGATGCTTCTCCCTCTTTTGCCCCTGCCCCACTACAAAGTTTCTCCCTGCAGGCAGTCACTGAGTCAGAGGTGCTAAAGGAGCTCCTTAAAATTGACCCCAAAAAAACATCTGGGTCAGATGGTTTAGACCCTTTCTTCTTTAAGTTTGCTACCCCTATCATCGCCAAGCCTATCTCCAACCTTTTTAACCTGTCTCTCCTTTCTGGGGAGGTTCCCATTGCTTGGAAGGCAGCCACGGTTCGTCCTTTATTTAAAGGGGGGAGATAAAGTTGATCCTAACTGTTATAGGGCTATTTCTATTTTTCCCTGTTTATCAAAAGTGTTGGAAAAACTTGTCCATAATCAACTGACTGGCTTTCTTATAGTCTATAGTATTCTCTAGGGTATGCAATCTGGTTTCTGCTCAGGTTATGGATGTGTCATTGCAACCTTAAAGGTCCTCAATGACGTCGCCATTGCCCTTGATTCTAAGCAATATTGTGCTGCTATTTTTATTGACTTGACCAAAGCTTTTGATACGGTAGAACGTTCCATTCTTGTTGGCCGGCCAAGGAGTATTGGTGTCTCTGAGGGGTCTTTAGGGTGGTTCGCTAACTGCTTCTCTCAAAGAGTGCAGTGTATAAAGTCAGAAAATCTGCTGTCTCAGCCACTGCCTATCAGCAAGGGAGTACACCAAGGCTCAATCCTAGGCTCCACGCTCCTCTCAATTTACATCAACAACATAGCTCAGGCAGTAGGAAGCTCTCTCAACCATTTATATGCTGATGATACAGTCTTATACTCGGCTGGCCCCTCCCCGGGTTTTGTGTTAAATTCTCTACAACAAAGCTTTCTTAGTGTCCAACAAGCTTTCTCTACCCTTAACCTTGTTCTGAACACCTCCAAGGTCAGGGCTTTGTGATGGCCACTCCAAAACCTTGACTTTGTTGTCCTTAAGCCATTTTGCCACAACTCTGGAAGTATGCTTGGGGTCATTGTCCATTTGGAAGACCCATTTGCGACCAAGCTTTAACTTCCTGACTGATGTCTTGAGATGTTGCTTCAACATATCCACATAATTTTCCTTCCTCATGATGCCATCTATTTTGTGAAGTGCCCCAGTCCCTCCAAACATAACGATGGTCATTATGGCCAAACAGTTCTATTTTTGTTTCATCAGACCAGAGGACATTTCTCCAAAAAGTACGATCTTTGTCCCCATGTGCAGTTGCAAACTGTAGTCTGGCTTTTTTCTGGCGGTTTTGGAGCAGTGGCTTCTTCCTTGCTGAGCGGTGTTTCAGGTTATGTCGATATAGGACTCGTTTTACTGTGGATATAGATACTTTTGTTCCCGTTTCCTCCAGTATCTTCACAAGGTCCTTTGCTGTTGTTCTGGGATTGATTTGCACTTTTCGCACCAAAGTACGTTCATCTCTAGGAGACAGAATGCGTCTCCTTCCTGAGCGGTATGATGGCTGCGTGGTCCCATGGTGTTTATACTTGCGTAGTATTGTTTGTACAGATGAACGTGGTACCTTCAGGTGTTTGGAAATTGAATACCCTGATGAAGACAGCTTGCCTGTCGAAACGTTGGACATTACATTTTTGCATCTGAGCTCCTAGAGTGTGCGGCTCTTCTTTATTTTCAAGTTTTCCACTCCGCTAGCCAGCACCTCGCCTAAATAGGTGTGCGTTTCTTTTTCCTCTAGAATGTTTGGAAATTGAATGGCTGAACTAGAACTAGAATTGTGGAGGTCTACAATTTCTTTTCTGAGGTCTTGGCTGATTTCTTTAGATTTTCCCATAATGTCAAGCAAAGAGGCACTGAGTTTGGAGGTATGCCTTGAAATACATCCACAGGTACACCTCCAATTGACTCAAATTATGTCAATTAGCCTATAAGAAGCTTCTACAGCCGTGACATCATTTTCTGGAATTTTCCAAGCTGTTTAAAGGCACGGTCAACTTTGTGCATGTAAACTTCTGACCCACTGGAATTGTGATACAGTGAATTATAAGTAAAATAATCTGTCTGTAAACAATTGTTGGAAAAATTACTTGTGTAATGCACAAAGTAGACAAAACTATAGTTTGTTAACAAGACATTTGTGGTGTGGTTGAAAATCGAGTTTTAATGACTCCAACCTAAGTGTATGTAAACTTCTGACTTCAACTGTATCTACTGCAGCCCTCATCCTCCACATACAACACCCGTTCTGCTAGTCACATTCTGTTAAAGGTCCCCAAAGCACACACATCCCTGGGTTGCTCGTCTTTTCAGTTCGCTGCAGCTAGCGACTGGAACTAGCTGCATCAAACTCTCAAACTGGACAGTTTTATCTCAATCTCTTAATTCAAAGACTCAATCATGTACATTCTTGCTGACAGTTGTGGCTGCTTTGTGTGATGTATTGTTGTCTCTACCTTCTTGCCCTTTGTGCTGTTGTCTGTGCCCAGTAATGTTTGTACCATGTTTTGTGCTGCTACCATGTTGCTGTTATGTTGTGTTGCTGCCTTGTTATGTTGTTGTCTTAGGTCTCTCTTTATGTAGTGTTGTGTTGTCTCTCTTGTTGTGATGTGTGTTTTGTCCTATATTTATATTGTATTTATTTTTATTTTTAATCCCAGGCCCCTGTCCCTGCAGGAGGCCTTTTGCCTTTTGGTAGGCCGTCCTTGTAAATATGAATTTGTTCTTAGCTGACTTGCCTAGTTAAATAAAGATTAAATAAAAATAAAATAAAAATAAATGTTAAAATGTGAAATATGCTAGCTCCTCATCCTACCCCCTAGTGGTGTTGCCAGGTTTCTGTGGGAGCAGAGACAGCAGATCAATTTGAATATGGTTCCTGACTGGGGTAAGTCAGCCAGGTTCCCCAGCTCTTATTGTACCATTGTTATCTGAGAATGGAAGCTAAGCACTGCCATGGCTCGTCAGCGTCTGTGTCAGGAAGGCTAGGCATTAACCATTGGAAGTCAAGTTCCTCTGTTAGGCCTGGACCCAATACACGACAACTCATCCCCCTCGTTTGTATTGCTTCTGATGGTCTCATTGTTGTATGTTGTTAAAACAGCAGCGAGCAGCGGTGGTGCGGTGGCTGCTGGGAGAAGCAGTCTGTTGACCAGCTGGTTGCAGCTTTGGACCTTTAAAAAGATAATTGGCCCTATGTTCTTTGGGTCCAGCTTTTATATCAGTAAATGTTAACTGTGTGCCCCACCCCTAGAGAAGCCTGCAGGCCAAACAAGGACAGCTGGGTAGGCTGTGTGTGTCATGAATCAAACACTATGAATACATTCGTATTGAAAGCTGCAAACTGTCCAGAGCACTTGTCCTATACTATTCTTACATCTGATATAGCAGACAGGAAAGCTGGGCTATGTTTGTAGTAATACGATTTAATTTCCTGACTGATGTTGGCTGTTTGCAGCTGGGCTCCATGTGGCTGCTAGATGGAAGGTCTGAACCTCTGCTCTTGATGGAGCAGTTGCTCTCTGTGGAGGAGATAGTGAGCAGGAGACCTGCTCATTTACATACTCTCCAGTTACATTAATGCACTGTACATAGTAAGTATGCTATGTTTCCAAGTATTATATAAAAACATAGTATATCTTTCATATCAGTGCATCATTACTACAGTATTTAGGTATTATCATATTGTCCTTAGGGAATTATGTTCTAATTAAACTGACACGAATTCAAGGTAAGGAAGGCAAAGAACCAACAATAGGCTAATTGAATCCAGACTAAAAAGCCTAGAGTTACATAAACAAGAACAAAAACAAGAACAAAAAAAACGTTTAAATGCCACCCATTCAATTTTTTTTGTTGAATTATGTCCCAAGTGGTTATGATTTCAGAGATCAATTAGAGTGTTATTGACCAAGTTGAAATTGCATTCCTGAAAGAGCTGTAGTTAGTTAGTTATGGGCAGTTTGCTGTAGATCATTGAAGCAGTACAGGTAAACAATTGGGAATATGTATTTAGACTGATATTGTGAACTAATTGTTTGGGCAAATAGTAAATGGACATGTATTTATTCACCTGTCAACACATTTACACCTCTGAATAATTCATCTGGAATGGAGTCTGGAGAAATGTATGCACTTATTTTATGTTGTAAACTCATCATGTTGATGCTCTGTAAGGGTATCACGACTCTATCCACAACTCAAAGCCCACAGGATAAGCTATGTGATGTCTCTTACCTCCACGTCCTCTGCACTACCGACTTATTTAACATATGCTGTGCTAATCTAGCACAAGAGGTTTCTGCCACTAGTCAATTTGTCTTTTTTGTTAAGAGTTTGCCTACTTTCAGTGATATCCTTAAAACGTTCATCCTGACAACGTGATCCAAAGCAAACATCAGGTGGTATCACTACAAAGCAGAGAGGAGATGCATCTACAGTACAAAATGGGCACTAACTCAAATATAACAGGTTTAGTGTAGAGTGCCATTGAATTTCAAAATCAGATTGCTATTCACTCTAGAGATGTGGAAAACGTCTGTAGAATGACTGGCATAAATTGTCCAAATTCCTCGCCTCAGGGTTCGTATCTGTCTTCTGCTCTGCAGTCCCGGTCCTGCAAATAGTACATTTATATGATATTATAGGTATTAAGGAATATGGCACTGCAGTGGCTGCACATGAATCATTGCATTGTGTATCTGATATGTTTGCCCTGTAATCCATTTTATACATTCCATCCTGTCATGGAGTTTAGCCAAGCAAGGTTCACTGTTATGATGTATTTTTCTCTGCATTTCTTTTTTAATGTCTTTCATGTCTTTAGGGATAGCACCTGCTAAATCTATCCACGGGTACAGTACAGTAGGTGGTTACTGTCATGTTTTTCTGGTTGTTTTTCTCCCAATTGTAACATGCTAGGCTAGCTGGATTTGTGCATTTGGCTTCCAACACAGTAAGGCTTTAAATTAGGCCCTGACAACAAAGCTTTGCTGATTCCAATAGTGGAAATAAGCATGTTGTGCGACAGCATTTTCCCTAGCAAAAATCTGTCAACAGCTAAAAGGTTGTTATCAACTGGTTTGGAACATGACTTTAGGTTTCCAGCATTGACAGATGGCGGAATAAGTTGTTGGGCCAAATTCTCTCTCAATATTTACTGCCTTAGCTTGCAACCCCCCTGCATTTATCCAAACAGAGATTTCTGTTTTGCCTGGTTTGTTTTTTATTGTTTATCCCTGACGGTGAAAAGCCTATTGTTCCAAGTGAACCAATATGCTTCTTAGCAGATCGAAGGATAATTTATTTATGTAGAAATGTATGTGAGTAACTGCGGAGTGGTGCCATATGTTTCATTAGGTTATATTGTCTTATGAGACTACTAAACTGTATCCTGATGCTATAAGTAGTACCACCACAAACCATAATATAATGTAATAACAACCCTTGATTAGATTCTAACACAGGTTATTGCAATGCATTATTTTCCGCCATGCAGTCTTATCAGATCCAGACACATCTACTCATCCTTTACTCTCATATTGCTGAGGGGAACTATTACACTGTAAAACCCCCTCTGCTACTGTCTCTACTACCTGTTCTAATTTAATTGAATCCATCCCTTCTGCACAAATTATAGAGATTATATAATGTTAGCGGAGCGGTGGCTTGTTTCTCAGCATTGGTTTTCAGCCTCTCTAGTGACTGAGGGAATTGTCAGATCTGTATATACAGTCATAAAGATGAAGGTAAAATATTGTTTGTAGCTTGAGAGATGGCAGGTATGTGTCACAGAAAGCCGCCTGTCAAGTAAGGAAAGTCCTTGATGTGGGGAAGAGCAAAATGAATCATCTTCCTGTATTGCCACTGATATCTTAGAAGTCAGAACGATTGAATGACTCTTCAAAATGTTATAAATCACTCAAATCTTAAAGGTAGACTTAATGAAATGACGTTGCCACTAGCAGCACCGCAGATATTGCGATGAGCGAGATGCAAGACTTCGCTCCCACACAGTCACACACAGTATCTGCTCATGTGCATTGGTTTGCTTCACAATGTTAGAGCTTGGTATTGGGACCAAAACAGTGGGGGAGTTTAGCCTTGCGCTTCAAAGCTCTTTGTCGTTGCGGAAATTGACCCACTCTACTGTTTACTTTCTGCACCTACCTGTATGTCATATTGCTGAGTCTACCTTTTTAACAAGACCAATACATATGAGTGCTGTGAAGGTGTGTGTGGGAAATCTCTTTACTCTAGAAAGTTTATGCCCATTGCTTTTAACCCCCAGTATTCCATTAACCTCTCCTCTTAGCCCTGTCTATCTTTCTGACAGGAGGTATGCCTTCAGTACATACAAGGACACTGAGATGAACCCATTGCTGCTGTCTGTTTGTTTGGGTAATTGTCCATTGAGCTGAAGTATAAAAAATTGACAGTGTATCTTAGCAACAGCAGGTACCAGGTAAGAATTGCTGGAAGCACAATGTGTATAACTGCAGAGGTATTTAAATTGGACTCCAAACTTCTGACACCTCGACACGCTACATTTCTAAAACGTCCAGTTTTGTCTAACAACAACAGTGCGAGTTGGATAATAACTTTTGAATAAACTAAATGCAGTCTGCCAACCGAAGTTGTTATTCAGGTTTTTTTATCTCCTGCTCAATATCTTTCCGGCCATTTGACTGTTGTCAGAACCCTGTAAAACGAAATGAAAGCATGTAGCTCAGTAGAGTGGATATGAGGCTGCGAGGCATGTGAGAGGCAGTTGTAGAGAGACGAGGTTAGGCCTGAGTGGCCACAGGTCTGAAGGCACATCAGAGACATTCTGCAGGTTAATTATGGAAGGCTTGGGGGGATCAACAGAGCTAGCCGCTGGATGGGATGGCTAGGCAAGTGGACGACTGATTAAGGCCAGGCTGAGATAAGTAAACATAGCGATGTTGATGGGTACATCCACGGCTCTGAAGGCAGCTCGCTTTAAAGGGGGTTTAACCTCAGCGATGAGCCGTGAATGCAGGGATGTCGCCATGTCTCTGTGAGGACCCACCTGCCTGTTTAATTACAGGGCTGGATTTGATAGGTTCACAGTGTAGTGGCGATTGGTTCAGTGATACTTAAGAACAACGACAACTGACTGTTGAAGAGATGAGGAGTCTGTACTAGTGTCACGTCCAGGCCTGAGTTTACAGGCTGGCGTGTTTAGTTTCGTTTTTGGTGTAGGGTTTTTGGTTCTAGGTGTGTGTGCTATTTCTATGTTGGGGTAATGGTTCCCAATTAGAGGCAGCTGAGTGTCGTTACCTCTAATTGGGAACCATATATATGTTTGTGGTTTTCACTAGGGTTTTGTGGGTTATTGTTAGGTTCATATCTTAAGTGTTTATGTTATGTTCCGTTGTTACGATCGTTCGTTTTCGTTTATTAATTTTTCCCCCAGTTACGTGCGTAAATAAAGTATGTATACTGGATACCTCGCTGCGCCTTGGTCCGTCCCTATCGAAGATCGTGACAACTAGGTTGACATGTAAAAAAAAATATTCGATTGATACTTTTCGTAGTTATTCTGACAGAAAGCTGTTATTTTGTGACAAAAAGTTAACATAATTATTAGACTAATATTTTATTTTCACAGCTTCAAGCTCAAATTGTTGCCTATGAATTTTCTCCAGAAAGCAGTGTTTCCAAACTTTACAATCTAATAATAAACAGCTTGGTCACCATGAAATATGAATACCGGTACCCATAATGCCTCTGCGTAAGCTGTCTATGTTAAATCCCTAGAGTTGGGAGGGAAGGAGTTGTTCTCTCTGACTGCAGCGGTAAAACACTATAGTATGCAATCCCACTGAGACGAAAACAAAGATGCTTATATGAAACAAGACATGTCGGGGGGAGATGAGGAAGAATCAAACCATGTACCTGTAACTTTTTGTTGTTGTACCATTTTCTGTGTGTGTGCGCGCGCAAGAGGGGAATAGTCCTCAGCGTTCTTTGTAGGAGTGAAATCACTAGTATAACTCAAGGCGTTGCTTGCTGGAACTTGGCTTGTGAGAGTTGTCACTTACTACCCAGATATTATAATGACACATGCTTATGACATTCACAAACAACAGCCCCAGACAGCCTGGGGATGTAGTCTTGTTATCCTGCTCCTCTCACTAAGATTACAGATAATGTCTGTCTGTCTGTGACAGTAGCAAGCTAGATTAGTCTTCCTCTGTGTACCTCTGTGGTTGTTTAAAACTGATGTATGACATCCAATCTCCAGCTGGAGATGAGGACGCCCAAGGCCCCATGACTGCCTTTGTGTCTGTACTGTGCCCCAGAACAGAAGCAGGGCTCTTTGTGTCATGTGGCCCTCATAACGTCTGCTCTGGAAATTCTGTCAATATGGTGGTGGAGTGGTTGGCTCTGTACTGTAGCCTGCCAATTATTATGTGTTTTCCAGCACATTGGCTTCCTTCTTCTATATCGTTTTAGCTGCGATCTGTTTTACTGCGCAGCAAGCAGATGATGTACTGTACTGTATACATTGATTTATTTAGCCTTATTACGTTACACCTGCCCTCTATTGCTAGTCACTCTGTAATCTGATTCTGTTCTTTTTCCTGCTGTTGAATTGTTTTAACACTGGGGCTAACCTACACACCACATACAGTGTACAGTTTCAGCCAGCAACTACACTGAACAAAAATATAAATACAACATGCAACAATTTGAAAGATTTTACGAGCTACAGTTCATATGGGGCGGCAGGGTAGCCTAGTGGTTGCAAGTTCAAATCCCCAAGCTGACAAGGTACAAATCTGTCGTTCTGCCCCCTGAACAGACAATTAACCCACTGTTCCTAGGCCGTCTTTGAAAATAAGAATTTGTTCTTAACTGACTTGCCTAGTAAAATAAAGGTAAAAGAAATGTATAATATATATATATATATAAGGAAATCTGTCAATAATTTCTAAATGAATTAGGCCCTAATATATGGATTTCAAATGACTGTGAATACAGACATGCATCTGGTCACAGATACCTTAAAATATAGTTAAGGGCATGGATTAGAAATTCCAGTCAGTATCTGGTGTGACCACCATTTGCCTCCTCCAGCGTGACACATCTCCTTCGCATGGAGTTAATCAGTCTGTTGATTGTGACCTGTGGAATGGTGTCCCACTCCTCTTCAATGGCTGTGCAAAGTTGCTGGATATTGGCGGGAACTGGAACACACTGTCATACACGTCAATCCAGAGCATCCCAAACATGCTAAATTGATGACATGTCTGGTGACTATGCAGGTCATGGAAGAACTGGGACATTGTCAGCTTCCAGGAATTGCCCACTGAAGTCAGATACGATGCAGAACTGCAGTCAGGTCAAAACCCTGGTGAGATGAACTTCCCTGAGATGGTTTGTGCAGAAATTCTTTGGTTTTGCAAACCCACAGTTGTTTCATCAGCTGTCCGGGTGGTCTTAGACGTTCCTGCAGGTGAAGAGGCCAGATGTGGAGGTCCTGGGCTGGCGTGGTTCCACATGGTCTGCGGTTGTGAGGCCGGTTGGACGCACTGCCAAATTCTCTAAAATGACATTTGAGGAGACTTTTGGTAGAGAAATGAACATTAAACTATCTGAAAACAGCTCTGGTATACATTCCTGCAATCTGCATGCCAATTGCACTCTCTCAAAATCTGTGCCATTGTGTTGTGTGACATAACTGAGAATTAAGCTTTTGTTCGTATGGAACATTTATGGGATCTTTTATTTCAGCTCATGAAACATGGGTACAACGTTTTATGTTGTGTTTTATATTTTTGTTTAGTATACCTAGATGCCCAATACCCATGAAATATGTTTATGAATGATGGAAGTGGCAGTAAAGAGTGGGCCAACTGGGCACTGTCACACCTGTCAATGACAAAGGGCTCAGATTCAGGGCCAGGGTCTGGGATGGGGCCAGTTAATCAGGGTCAGCCGTCATACCAGCTTATCTGCCAGTCACCTGGGTCACATCCTGAGTTGGCTTCACTGTAGCCCTGAGGTCCTAGTGCTGGTCTCGTCTCGACCCAATGTCTCACATATTGATGTGTAGGCTGTGATAGGAAAACCTAGAAAACCTAGTTCTTTGACATTACTTTGTAAATGGAAGGTCAGATGTTCATTTTATAATATCATGAGCTTACCTGCAAAGTGTCCCCTTCAATTACAAATAATGTTAGGTGCTCTTTCCCAGCATTACAGTATGTGGAGGAATGATGAAATGGTTTCAGTGCTTGGCTGCTTTGAGGGCATTAATGAAGCCCCGGAATCCTGACCAGCCCCTGACCGAAAATAACTTCTGGACATCAGAAAAGCGATTACTCACCGTGGACTGGAAGAAACTTTTTACTTTAATAATGAGTCCGACGAGAAGGATGTCCTGCTTTCACTAAAACACGCTTTTTGCGTGAAGAAAAGACGCCGGAAAAGGGGAACCAGATCGGGGATCCTTCTGAGAATCCAGAGGCGAGCGAGCAAACTCCCAATGCCTTCCATTCTTCTTGCTAACATGCAATCGCTGGATTTTTTTTAATGGCCTACTATTAAGATTATCCTACCAACGGGACATTAAAAACTGTAACATCTTATGTTTCACCGAGATGTGGCTGAACGAAGAAACAGACAATATAGAGCTGGCAGGATTTTCTATGCACTGGCAGAACGAGGGCTGGGTGGTGGGTGTTTTTTTTATCAATAACAGCTGGTGCGCGATGTCTAATATTAAATAAGTCTTGAGGTATTGCTTGCCTGAGGTAGAGTACCTTTATGATAAGCTGTCAACCACACTATCAACCAAGAGATTTCTCATCTGTGTTATTCATAGCCATCTATTTACCACCCCAAAGTGAAGCTGGCACTAAGACCGCTCTCAATGAACTATAAGGCCATAAACCAAGAAGAAAATGCTCACCCAGAAGCGGCGCTCCTAGTGGCCGTGGATTTTAACGCAGGCAAATTTAAATCAGTTTTGCAACATTTTTACCAGCATGTCACATATGCAACCAAGGGAGAAAAAAATCCTACACCACCTTTACTCCACACACAGAGATGCATACAAATCTGACCATAATTCTATCCCCCTGATTCCTGCTTACATGCAAAAACTAAAGCAGGACATACCAGTGACTCGCTCAATACGGAGTGGTCGGATGACACGGATGCTACACTACGGGACTGTTTTGCTAGCACAGACTGGAATATGTTCCGGGATTCATCCAATGGCATTGAGGAATACATCACCTCAGTCATCGGCTTCATCGATAAGTGCATCGATGACGTCGTCCCCACAGTGACTGTACGTACATATCCCAACGAGAAGCCATAGATTACTGGCAACATCCGCATCGAGCTAAAGGATAGAGCTGCCGCTTTCAAGGAGCGGGAGACTAATCCGGACGCTTATATGAAATCCCGCTTTGCCCTCAGACGAACCATTAGACAAGCAAAGCGTCAATACAGGCTTAATACTGAATCCTACTACACCGGCTCTGACGCTCGTCGGATGTGGCAGGGCTTGAAAACTAAGTGGACTACAAAGGGAAAACCAGACACGAGCTGCCCAGTGACGCGAGCCTACCAGACAAGCTAAATGCATTTAATGCTCGCTTCGAGGCAAGCAACACTGAAGCATGCACGAGAGCACCAGCTGTTCTGGATGACTGTGTGATAACGCTCTCGGTAGCCGATGTGAACAAAACCTTTAAACAGGTCAACATTCATGCCACTGGGCCAGACGGATTACCAGGATGTGTACTCAAAGCATGCGCGGACCAACTGTCAAGTGTCTTCACTGACCTTTTCAACCTCTCCCTGTAATACCTACATGCTTAAATTAGACCACCATAGTCCCTGTGCCCAAGGAAGCGAAGGTAACCTACCTAAATGAGTACTGCCCCATGGCACTCACGTCAGTAGCCATGAAGTGCTTTGAAAGGCTGGTGATGGCTCACATTAACTGCATCCTCCAGGACACGCTAGACTCACTCCAATTCGCATACCACCCCACAGATCCACAGATGACCCAATCTCAATCACACTCCACACTGTCCTTTCTCACCTGGACAAAAGGAACACCTACAGTGAGGGAAAAAAGTATTTGATCCCCTGCTGATTTTGTACATTTGCCCACTGACAAAGAAATTATCAGTCTATAATTTTAATGGTAGGTTTATTTGAACAGTGAGAGACAGAATAACAACAACAAAATCCAGAAAAACGCATGTGAAAAATGTTATAAATGGAATTGCATTATAATGAGGGAAATAAGTATTTGACCCCTCTGCAAAACATGACTTAGTACTTGGTGGCAAAACCCTTGTTGGCAATCACAGAGGTCAGACTTTTCTTGCAGTTGGCCACCAGGTTAGCACACATTAAGGAGGGATTTTGTCCCACTCCTCTTTGCAGATCTTCTCCAAGTCATTAAGGTTTCGAGGCTGACGTTTGGCAACTCAAACCTTCACCTCCCTCCACAGATTTTCTATGGGATTAAGGTCTGGAGACTGGCTAGGCCACTCCAGGACCTTAATGTGCTTCTTCTTGAGCCACTCCTTTGTTGCCTTGGCCGTGTGTTTTGGGTCATTGTCATGCTGGAATACCCATCCACGACCCATTTTCAATGCCCTGGCTGAGGGAAGGAGGTTCTCACCCAAGATTTGACGGTACATGGCCCCGTCCATCGTCCCTTTGATGCGGTGAAGTTGTCCTGTCCCCTTAGCAGAAAAACACCCCAAAGCATAATGTTTCCACCTCCATGTTTGACGATGGGCATGGTGTTCTTGGGGTCATAGGCAGCATTCCTCCTCCTCCAAGTTGATGCCAAAGAGCTCCATTTTGGTCTCATCTGACCACAACACTTTCACCCAGATGTCCTCTGAATCACTCAGATGTTCATTGGCAAACTTCAGACGGGCATGTATATGTGCTTTCTTGAGGAGGGGGACCTTGCGGGCGCTGCAGGATTTCAGTCCTTCACGGCGTAGTGTATTACCAATTGTTTTCTTGGTGACGATGGTCTCAGCTGCCTTGAGATCATTGACAAGATCCTCCCGATCCTGATGGGCCGCCCCCAGGTGGTAAGAGTAGGCAACAACACGTCTGCCACGCTGATCCTTCAAACTGGGGCTCCTCAGGGGTGTGTACTTAGTCCCCTCCTGTATTCCCTGTTCACCCACGACTGCGTGGCCAAACACGACTCCAACACCATCATTAAGTTTGCTGACGACACAACAGTGGTAGGCCTAAACACCGACAACTATGAGACGGCCTATAGGGAGGAGGTCAGAGAACTGGCAGTGTGGTGCCAGGACAACAACCTCTCCCTCAATGTGAGGAAGACAAAGGAGCTGATCGTGGACTACAGGAAAAGGCGGGGCGAACAGGCCCCCATTAACATTGATGGGGCTGTAGTGGAGCGGGTCGAGAGGTTCAAGTTCCTTGGTGTCCACATCACCAACAAACTATCATGGTCGAAATGTACCAAGACAGTCGTGAAGAGGGCACAACAAAACCTTTTCCCCCTCAGGAGACTGAAAAGATTTGGCATGGGTCCCCAGATCCTCAAAAGGTTCTACAGCTGCATCATCGAGAGCATCCTGACCAGTTGCATCACCTCATGGTATGGCAACTGCTCAGCATCTGACCATAAGGAGCGACAGAGGGTAGTGCGAACGCCCCAGTACATCACTGGGGCTAAGCTTCCTGCCATCCAGTACCAATATAATAGGTGGTGTCAGAGGAAAGCCCATAAAATTGTCAGAGACTCCAGTCACCCAAGTTATAGACGGTTTTCTCTGCTACCACACAGCAAGCGGTGCCGGAGCGCCTAGTCTAGGACCAAAAGGCTCCTCAACAGCTTCTACCCCCAAGCCATTAGACTGCTGAACAATTCATAAATTTCCCACATACACTTCTGATACTCTCTGTTTGTTTGTTACCTATGCATTGTCACTTCACCCCCACTTACATGTACAGATTACCTCAACTAGCCTGTGCCCCTGCACACTGACTCGGTTCCGGTGGCCCCCTGTATATAGCCTCGGTATTGTTATTCTTATTGTGATACTTTTTATTATTACTTTTTATTTTAGCCTACTTGGTGAATATTTTCTCCTTCTTGAACTGCACTGTTGGTTAAGGGCTTAAAGTCTACACTTGTTGTTTTGGGGGGCATGTGGCAAATGATGTTTGATTTGATTTTGATTTGATCAAGCCGAGTCTTCCAAAGAAATCTACAGGGTTCCATCAAAGCAGATTTCATTGACAGGGATTTGGCTATATTTCTGCCCAGAAGTCCATCAAAAGGCTGCAGAGTCGGGCCTAGCTGTCGTCGTGATGTGAGGTGATCTTTATGCAGGGGTTATGGGGATTGGAGGATTGGTTACTCCGTGCTCACTGTCACTGATCATATGCTAAATTTGCTTTAGGCCATTGCCAGGAGGCCTCGTTATCGCAGGGAGAAAATGTGATTATATTTTAGAGCACAGGACGGAAATCTTCCTCTGAATATATTAACGGCATTAGATACACTTTTCACCCAAGCAAATTAAATTAATTTGAGCCAAGCAACTGTCTTTGGGTTCCGACAGAGGTAAGAGTTACAAATTGATTGTTATTGTTTCGGAGAGGCAGAAATGCGAGGAACAGTGGCGAAACAATAAATACTGGATGACTAGGGAGTTCTGAATATAAAACAGATTTATAAAGACACGTAACTTTATTTGTCAGTATTTTGGTCTTGTTCCAACCTCCTTTTATTTTGGTTTATGATCCCATTAGGCTTTTAGACTTTCTTGAACCAGTAAAAATAAGCAATTTCCACACCAACTCAATGCAGTTCCCAGAGGCTGTGTTTTCTGCCACATCACCCAGTTCTGTGTCCTGTGGCCAAAGTGGTCATGTGTTCCTGTCATGCTCTTACTCAAACCCCCCTCCTGCTGCTGTCTCCTGAGGCGTTTTCCACCATGTGGCTGGGAGCCTTGGCTCACTGTGGCCGTACACTGACTGTACAAAACATTACCCCCTTTTGCCCTCAGAACAGCCTAAATTCATTGGGGCAAGGTGTCTGAAGCGTTCCACAGAGATGCTGGCCCATGTTGACTCCAATTCTTCCCACCGTTGTGTCAAGTTGGCTGGATGTCCTTTGGGTGGTGGACAATTCTTGATACACACGGGATACTGTTGAGCGTGAAAAACCCATCAGCGTTGCAGTTCTTGACACACTCAAACCGGTGCACCTGGCACCTACTACCATACCCCGTTTTGCCTGTTCACCCTCTGAATGGCACACACACACAATCCATGTCTCAATTGTCTCAAGGCTTAAAAATCATTCTTTAACCTGTCTCCTCACCTTCATCTACACTGATTTGAAGTGGATTTAACAGGTGACATCAATAAGGGATCATAATGTAGCTTTCACTTATTCAGTCTGTAATGTTTTGTACACTCAGTGTATATCGGCAACACAAATGCACCTGACAAACACCTCCCCCATGTTCCAGACTGACTTAAGTCTTTTGTGATGGCAGTTTTTTTGTGGCTGTAAGCAAGGCAAGCCCAGTGGTGAAGTGATTGCTCTTGATCCATAAATATAATTTCCTGAATGCCTTTGGGTTACCATTTCCTGCATGTGTGGTAGGCTGATTGCGTTGGAAGTGAATCCAACAACCGCCTGCATCGCATGGCTTTCTGGATCACGGTGGTGACCTTGGGAGAGAAGGAGCTGTCTGATGGTCAGGAAAGATGGATTTCCTCACGCTTACGACACACAAACACACACTTGCGCGCACATGCACACACAGGAACGCGCATGCACACTCATACTCTCTCTCTCTCTCTCCATCTCTTTCTCTATCATAGTCTCTCCCCAGAGGAAAAGACCCAGAGCAGAAGCTGGTGCTTGGACACAAAATATTTTGATCTGAGGAAAATGTAATGCCATTCTTATTCATGCATTTCAGTAATGTAAATTGTTATATAGTCATCTCGTGACCGGTCCGTGGATGTTTGCACTTTGATGCTGGTATCACATCTGCCCTGGCATCAGTGGTTGACTTCCCACATTTTCAAATGTGAGTGTTGTCCTCCCAACACTTGCTCATTTTATTCATGCGTGTCTGTGTTTGTGATGATAATACAATATCACTTTGTTCATTTCTCTGACCATGTAGTTAGGGCTGCCAGAGCTCTTCGAATCACCCAGAAACCACAGTATTGTCTTTGTTCCCCTGAACCCCACCCCACACACGCACCCCACGCACCCCACACACCCCACACCCCACAAAGCCAACCACAACCATTGGCATATAATGGAGGATAATTAATTAGTGTGTCTGGGTTGAGGATGGAGTCCAGCAGAGGAGCATTGTGGTGCTGAATAGGCTAATGAGATGTGGAGGCAGTCTGGATTAAACAGCAATTCTGTTTTAATAGGAAAGGCCAGTGGCATTGGGTAGCATTATTGTTCCCTGCGCTAGCTCCATGCTAGCTGCTGCCAGTCTACAGGAATAGAGGAATAGAAATCTCAACATGCTAATAGCCTTAGCATTAGGATGGGGTTTATTAAACCCACCGAACCTTTCTCCCATGCTTCACTGTCAGAGTCATAAAGGGCATTGTTGCCCACTGAGAAGTCACGAGGAGCCGATCGATAAGCACACAGTGCATGGAGTTTTTAGAGACACTCTGGATTACGAGGCACCTAGGATGGATCTGGCTGGGGAGAGTTGGGGCAGGAGTTCCACATGGATTGAAAAGTGTAATGGAGCCAGCGATCGCTCCTTAAGCTTCATCCGTCCTGTGGGGGCTGAGGGAGGGAGTTTAGAGCTGTGGCCATGCTGCTGAAAGGCTCAGCTCCTCTCCTATCCTGTGCTCACAGGATGCTGTGGGAATGGAATCTCAGGCAGCAAATAACTTGGCTGGGGATGAGCCCTGTAATAGCACTTTTTGTAATTGTTGTGTGTGAAGACCATGACCCTGTATTCAAATATTTCTGGGTCTTTTTTCTCCAGTTATTTACTGGAGTCTCTCCTAACTAATGCAGACATCATTTGTGGTATGTTGCCTGTGAAGAAAATCAGGCAATGTTTATATGATCTTCTTTCAAACAATCATTTTTTGCCACTTTCTTTCCGGTATGCCCCTTATATACATCCAGTGTGTAGCTGGCACCAGGTAGTGGTGGGAGCAAGAAACATTTAACTTTAACATTTTTGTTACGTCTGTTGTCATGGATATCCTGATCGTGACTGCATTAATCAAGTTCTATATTCCCCCGACAGAAAACTCTGTCGGTATTCAACATTTCCCCACCTTAGGGGAAAATTGGCGAGTTCTCATAGACCACCAGCAGAAAAAGTCTCCATTTACGAGTTGCTTATGAGTACATTTCACACTACTTTTGGATTATAATTGGATCGTAAGGCTGGTATGAATGTCCTGCTTAATATAATGTTTGTATCATTGTTGCAAATCAACTACATGATACTTAAAATACACTTCAAACTTCAACCAGTAGAATGGCTTTTTGGCTAGCTTTGCTGCAGTCTATGTGAATGAGCGATAGCATTCTAGCTAACAACTGCTGCATTCAGAATAGGTATTTTTCAACGATCACATCAAATATAAACTTAGCAACCGCTCAAGCAGTAATCAAAACAACATTTTAACCTTATGAGAAACCCCAAAAAGTGTTTTTGTTTAGAAGTAATAACTGTAAATATAGGTTAAATTGAAAGGGCACAGGTGGCGAAAAACCCTTTGTTTCAAATCAAAGTTTATTTGTCATGTACACAGATTAGCAAATGTTATAGCAGCTGCAGCAAAATGCTTTTGTTTCTAGCTCCAGCAGTACAGTAAAGGTTTAACAGTACAATACTAATACAAATAAAAGAAGAAGAAGCAAGAGATTAAGAAATATTAGAACGAGCAAAGTTAGAGTCCAGAATATAAATGCGTGGTGTGTATGGACAGTATGGCTTTCCCCACGGTGGCCATTGTACTTGAACAGCAACTCATAGTATGCACTGCTTTTATTTCTTCACATTCACAACCGTAATAAGCTATTTTTAGCTCACTATACTTTTCCCCCTGTTATGATTGATAAAAAAGTTGTCTACAGTCATCAAAATGTTGTCAGATATGTTCTGGTAATTATCTGATCTGGCAGGCCAGCTAGATAGCTAGCTAACAAGCTAGCAATGAACCAAAACATTGTCTAAAAAGTACATTTTTAAACAGATGTTTTTTTTTGGTGCAATAAACAGAGCAGGTAACGTTGCTATTTGGACCAGGCTGCTGCCATGTCATGCAGACTGACGTTTTTGTGTTCATACTTTTTCATAATAAGAAGTTTGACGTCGGGCAACAATAGAATGTTCATGATTTAATGTGCGCTGAAGCTGGTAAGATGAAAGGCAATGTTTACACTGAGGCGTAGGCAAAAACTTTTAAGGAAGTACAGAAAATAAGTGGAAAATATGGTGGAAATAAATGTCCTGCGTCTGTTACCGGCTAGACCTTTCAGATATAAAGAAAAGGCGATATAAAGAAGATGGCATGGTAAAGATGGCAGGTTTTTGTCTAGGTATAAAGGGGATATCCGACGAGGATGGTTTAATTTCCTGCAAAGTGGATTGATATACCGTGTTTCATAGATGGATTTCTAAAAAAAAACAGCCATTAAAAAGTTTGTCTTTAACCTACTACATTTTAAAGAAAAGGAACCTCTCACTCACGCACACACGCACGCCCACACACACCCAAACACCTTCTGTCTTCTATTACAATCATAGGCTGTGCATTTTTTATGATCTGACAGTACCCCATCCATCTTATTTACTGCCAGCTAATGCAAATGAGAGGTGAATGATATTTAATATGCTGGTTATGCAAGACTCATCACATCCTGCTGGAGGAGGATGTTGGAGATGTTGTGTATTCTTCAAGGAGTAGCAACTTCTCCTGTGACACCTATCCTAAGTGTAGGTGCTTCACAATGCCACGCCATGTCTCCAACTGTCCAAGCCTCAGAGAGTGCTTCACAACGCTAGCAACTGTAATTCATTTTGTCCCCTGCCGTCCTCCCATCCTGGTGCCCTTGGGATCAGTGCAGGAGTTGCACATCCTTTCAGCAGATATAGCTGTTGCACTCCAGCACAATGGATATACTTCATGTGCTGATGCTTCAACCACCAAAAACAGAGGGATGCCATGCTGATGTACTGTATATGTATGTATATATTTATATCCCCCTGAGTACAGTATCACATTGCAGGGTAATGGCCTTTGGGACCTGCAACGATAGTTTCCAGAGTGTGACTATTGAAATGATCGATGCCTCCGTCTGGTCATTGATCTTATCTAGGGTCGTCTCTAATTATGCAGCGTGTCACCTAGTATTACATTATGTTGATGAGACGTAACATAAAATCCCCCCTCGCTGTATTTGTTTCCTATGCTAATCGCTCCATGTTCCTTGGGTGTGCTTCATCATACATATGCATGTGTAGTGTGTTTTATACATCACTGCATGCTGTATTTCATTAATAAATATGTATAGATGCAAATAGCCATATGCCACATGTATCATGTATCTCAGATGGTACTGCACATTGTAGGTATCTATCAAAAGGCTCAGCTAAATTGGGCTTTTGAAAAATCATGGCCTGTTCAGGTTAACCTACATGTCAACAGGGAGTAAGGTTAACTTACAAGTCAACAGGGAGGAGTAATGATACGGTGTAAATGACCTGTGACTTGACTTGAAAAGGACAATGGTTGAGGTTGAGCTGTGATGTATAACATTACAGTTAGACAGACATGCACTATTAGCTACTAAAAGTGCTGAATAGGAAAATGATGGATCAAAACTTCAAGTGATGCTGAGAAATGAAATGGTTATAATTTGACTTCATTTCAGTCTTTGAATAAAAATTGGACTTGACTTCTGTCTGAATATGCAGGTGATGTATTTACAATGAGACAGTCATTTATTAGCATTGTATTCATTGGCAGTGGCGCAGACACATTTCATGAAACAATGGCCATTGTGAAGAACGCATAGTGCAGATGACTCAAGTTAGAATTTATTTTTTATTTTAGAATGATAAATGACTGTCTCAGTACTTTCATTTGTATTCTGGGTGAGTAAACCTGCAATACATTTTCATTGTGAAATGTGACTTTTCCCTCTCGCCTATAACTTTAAGGCACTATAAATGATATGCGGCTATACTGATAAAATAATAATACTTCACGCATAGCCCTTGATCTGTTTTAAGGGACATTACTGCACTTCAGTACAGGATTTCCCTCAAAAACCTGTCCAATTAATCAGAATAGTGTTGCCTATGGGCTGCCTTTGTTTATACTGTGGGTAGATACAGGACTTCCTAGTATTGACCTTTGTTCTTTTCTAGACTCTTGACCTCTCAAAGGAAAAGGCACAATGCAGTCATTTTATGTTAATCCATAGTCCATCTCAGGACCTCAATGAGCCAGCCTGTGATTGGAGGAATCCAGTCCAAGGCTATAATCTGCTGGTGAAGCGAATCAGGGGATGTTATTCTTCAGCGTCCTTTCCTCCTGACAAAACTCCATTCACCTTGTGAATTATTAGCAGGCTGTTCAATAATCAATGCACGTCCTCCTGGCTAACCAGCCTAAAATCCAGGTTCAGAGGAATTCAGCTGATTTCCCCCCAGTCATCCATGACTGGTAATTAAGTTGTAAAATCTAGAGGTATTCATTATTGAGCAGCATAGGTCACAGTGAGAAGTATTTGATAGATTCAGACGGCTGTCATGCTGTCAGAGAAAAACTGTGAATGTGAGGAAATTATTGTGTAATTAAAATGCATTATTAAAAGACCACAGAGACCCAACAGTGGCAGAATGCAGGTTGCATTTGAAACATTCTACTGGGGGGGGGGGGGTAGCGTTTGTCATTTCCCAAGCTAGAGAGTGCCTATATTTCTCTTGAGTAGAAAACGCTGCTCATGATTAATGTGACTATTGCAATATGCCTTACGTCTGTGCCTATTTTTCTAGTTAATGGGAAATGTATTTAATATGCAGTATATATTACTGTGGTTTATTCAAATAATTTCCAAGGTCTGGCATTTCTATATGAGAGTATAATGGAGGTTATAATGTCCCTTTAGTTAGTTGATTGGTTGAAGTATTTTTGTTTAAATCAGTGCTCTTGATATGACATAAGTAGTACTGAGATACAGACCAAGAGCAGCTGTATCAGTGTCCTCGTCTGTTAAGCTCTCGATGAAGACATGTTGCTCCTTGTTGAGCCTGGCAGTACATCGGAACATACGTCATATCATATTCAAACTTAGCCATGCATCCAACACTCTTGTGTTAATGATTTCAAAACATTATTATTATTCATTTGACTTTTTACGCCATTGTTTTTATTTCGTGACATCCAATCGTTAGTTACAGTCCTGTCCCATCACTGCAACTCCCCTGCGAACTTGGGAGAGGCGAAGGAAACACGACCCTGCCTAGACGCATTGCTTCTTGACACACTCCTCGCTTAACCGGCAAGCCAGTCGCACCAATGTGTCGGAGGAAACACCGTCCAGCTGGCGACCGAAGTCAGCTTGCAGGCTCCCGGCCCGGCACAAGGAGTCGCTAGAGCGCGTTAGGACAAGGAAATCCCGGCCGGCCAAACCCTCCCCTAACCCGGACGACGCTGGGCCAATTGTATGCCACCTCATGGGTCTCCCGGTCACGGCCGGCTGTGAAACATATCCATCTCTGATGTCAATCTGTGTGGTACACAGCTGACAAAGAGCAAACACGCTGAACAGTAAATCTTTGTGAACTGTGTAGGCCCGAGATGTCAGCTGACTGTCAACCCCACCATTAGAGGTTTATGGATAAAATCATTGGGGAAGCCAAGCCAGGAAAAAAGCCATATTACAACCTGTGTTTTGATAATTGCATTGTTCCCTCTATAACCCGTTAGTTCATACAACAGTGATATATAAGGCTTAGACAACAAGACAACAGTCACACAGTGAGCAGAATAAATTCAACCACACTTTTGTTTAATCACAAAACCGGAGAGCTTTGCTTTGTTATAGAATATAGAACCACAGAGAGTTACAGCAAGTCGCAAAGAAAACAGGAGCTATTCCAGCACCATTTAAACTTCAACATGATCAAATCAGCTATGCTTACAGTGACAAATTAAAGTTACCCCAAAAATTATTTAGTCTAATCAGCGTAAGCTAAATATCATGTGGCTGTCCATGGTTACTGATTTCTGTGTGTCGGGTGTGTGTGTGTGCATGTCCGTGCGCATGTAGAAAAAACTTGTTGACTCACCATGCTCATAGAGCAACGCCATGCCATCCTTCTCTCTTTTATGTTGCCAATCATACAGTTTACACTCTTTTTAGTTTTTGTTGTCCTAGACTAGGCTACCTGGTTAAAATACTTGCTTGGCTAACTTCCTTTCATTGGCAACGATGAGCCAGCTAGTTAACATTAGCCTATGCTACTACATCTAACGTTAGCTAGCTACATATGGAACTTCCCTAGTCTCTGGCTGGCCAGGACCACAATCAGTGGTGACCCGTCATTCAGGGCCTTTCATTTTTTGTTAATACGTATCACATATCCGTTTGCAAACAATGTAAAAAAACTAATCTTTGAGTTAATAAAGTCGCATACAAAGTCTCTTTTATTGCTTTCTTGAGTAAAGCAGCTCCAAAATGCAGGTGTTTCAGCCTAGCTCAGTGCTTTCTGTGGTGGTGGGGCAGCCAGCGGAAAAAACGGAGAGTAGGGGTTGGTAATGTTCTCTAGTTGCGCCGTGATTGGTTCAGCGTTATGTCACTCATGGGGACACTACGTCACCACAACATCTATGGGGAGAGGTTGAAAATTCAAACCCCTTGGGTGCTGCCATAGAGTTACATTAGAAGTGCCCATCCAAGAAGGCTCAAGGACGTTGGCCACAGATAAAATGATGTCACGTTATATCTACCGCAGCTTTGATTGGACTGATCATGTCAACATCATACTTGTCCTAGCTAACAAGCTAGACAAGCAGTCATCATCTTGAATCACGTTGACAATCTACTGGCAAATCCTTTTCAATCCTTGTCATATGAAGAGAAATTATAGATAAAACATATCGGTACTCATCGGCCGTTGGACATAAACATTACACAAAAAGTTGGAAATTGCAAATTCAACAATGGGTGGTTTGGAAGGAATCAGTGGCTAACTGCAAGCGTTGCAAACCACTGCGCCACTCAGGAGGCCCCCTCCTTTCGCTATTTAAGTGCGTAGATGACATGTATTTTTTCCCACTGCCCCTGTTTCGATACATGTACATGTTAATGGTCCATTCTAAATCAAAACAAATGTCACACAAATATTATTTAGTATATTTAAAGATTAATGGGTGACAATATTAGCCTATATATTATCCCTTGTGAATGATGTCCAACATAAGAAGCAAAGCCTTTTTTTGCGACTTTTTTAGAATCATTGTCGCACACCTCACTCATGTCGCCTAGCCCATAGGCCTATATGTTTTAAAAAGTTTTGTATCACAACTTAAGTGACCAAATAACTTATTAAAATGAAGCACATTAATCCACTTTACAAGGGGTGTAGAGCCTAACTGGCATATATAAGCAGCGTGTGAGTTTCAAGCTTGGGGAAGCTCATTTTCACCATAAAAATGCACCTAAAAGCATTACATGCATAATTGCATTTGTGGTCACTTAATGGAAAATTTGCGCTTATAGCTTACTACGATGTGCGCATTGCTGCGCTTATAATGTGAAGAAATTGCCTAATAGTCAACATTGACATATGCTTTTGTAGATTGACATATGCTTTTGCTGTTTGTTACTCATCTTGTTGGCTGACGAAAGGTAAATGTGGACAGTTCTTCCAATATCTTCAATATGCACCGTACGGAATTGGATAAGGACACACGCAGTTGCGTCCCCGATGTGTCTGTCTTCACTTGTGGCCTGTGAGAAATACCTGATCACTTGACGGAGAGCCATGTGAGTGAGAGACGCTTCGGATTGCGCAGCACACTCAGGTAGAAGGGCACAATGCAGCACTCCGGGCCGCATAAAGCAATGATTTTTTAAAGAGGGCATTACGGCCACAAAGGGGATGCCGCCGTGAAATTTGAGGCATTATCAAGTGCTTGTCAAATTGTGAATGAGAGACTATTCGAGTGTGTACATTCTGCGCAAAAAAACTAAGCAGAGCTCATGCCTTTCAAGCAACTTTTTTAAAATCATCATTAGAGTCTCATCATGCAGCCTTACAATGTTTTAAAAATCAAAACATATAGCCCAACGTTTGTAGAACAACTAAAGTTACATTAATAACTCTAAATTAAGCATTTAGGAGTACCTATTTATTTGTTAACCTCTCAACACAGAATAGCCGCATGTGCGCACTCCCTCAAATCTTTTGTAGAAAATATTTAGATTTTATTCAGCTTTGTTCAATTGTATTCTTCATACTATAAAATAATATAAAATAATGCCACGGAATAATAAGCAAATCTTGTCTTCTAAATGAACTAGTGTAGCCCACAGCCATTGGCATAGCCACATCAGGACCTAACATAAGGACAACTCAGTATGCTATTCTTTTCTTCTGAAATAGGCTACATTTATTTCATACAGTATCATGCTTCTTTTGACCTGTCTAAAATAAATAATGGATTTATTGTGAAGGCGTAGGTTAGATTACATGGATTTATTATACTTTTTAAAATGGCTTGTAGGCTATGTGTGGAAGCCAGGAGACGCTAAATGTGTTTATATTAATTAACGATCAATTACCGAGAGAAAGACCGATATTTGCTTGATAATCACCGGCTGATGAAACTTCATGACCGCCACAGCCCTAGCCTCACGCTAATAATTTGGTCCCTTTCCCCCTCATAACTTAGCCTACTGTTCTGACTTGGTGGTGCACATGTAGCCTATAGCCTGTTTTAGCCAAATGTAATCATTGAATATTGTAAGAGCTTTCACTGTCTGCGTATATGCCCCCTTTATTTATCCTACGGTTCTGACTTGGTGTACAGGGAGAATACTGTAAGAATAGCCCATGTTCTGAATTCTGTCGCTGTACATTTCAAAAGTGTTGAACAAATAGTTATATTGTCTACGTCTGTCCTAGCTCTCTCATTAATGTCCTAATCAAAATGATGGATTGCCTCGTCGTCCCCATCTCAATTGTCAGTAGAAACCACATTTGTTTAAGCAAGTCAGCCATATCAGCTATGTTTTTTTTAAAGGCAGCAAATGAGGCTGAAGGAACTGTTTCGCCAGACAAGGCTCCGCTGATAGCCAGGTGTAGCAGTGGTAAAGTAAGGATTCACTCCATGGTGCTGAAATGAAAGCTCTGCTATTGGGACAGCTTGATGCAGGCCCTAACAGTTTGTGGGCACCGTTTGTCACCGTTATAGTGCAATTAATGTATTGTTTAGTGTTGTGTTGTGTAGTGGCATTGCTGGCATGCATCTAAAAAAAAACTGACCACAATGTATGTTGGATCAGAATCGCTGTTAGAATTATTGGCCAGTACGAAGAATTAAGTAAAACTACGAGTCCAAATCCCTTTTCCTTCCATGGATAATGTAGGAAAGGGATAATTTTAGCTAGCTAGCTACCTAGCCACTGGAGGACAACGACACAACGAGATGCAACAGTTCAAGTTCTGTAAATTACGTTTTGCTTTTGATGTGATGTGATTGGTGTGAATCCAAATCCAAACTGGTTTCACTTGAAACTTTTTTTGGGTGCACCAGGACCATTCACAGTTGAGCTCACTCAGTTTAGCTCAACTCTGATTGGCTTTTCTTTTTTATCAAGGGAGGCCGAACGCTTGATGGCATCCATTGCTATTGAATTCAATGCTACGTGCGGAAACCATGTCATACTATTTTTGTCCAGAAAGCATCAGATACATGAGCTACACATACTGAGACAGAGGGGCGCTGTTTCGCTCGCTCGGATGCTTTCTCTGGTGAGATACATTCAGCCACTTGCCAATTGAAGGGAAATTATGAAACAGAGAAACTAAAGATGAATTATTTAATACGTTTTCTTTAAGATGTAGATTGTGCATTTTTGGAGAGAAGCCTGGCTTCCCTTGGCCTCCTTGAATACATGCCACTGCAACCCCCCATCCATCTGCCCACCACTGTCCTCCATCCTTCCACAGTTCAAGCCCAATGGTGCCCAGATAGTTCACTGCTCCCTCAGACACCGCCGACAGTAGAGGCTGTCAAGATGCACTGGAACTCTGGAAATGAAAGTGTGAGAGGTGACGTGTGGCAGGAGATATTGGCTGACAGAGGAAGATAGGGGAGAGGAGAGCGTGTTTCTGTAAGGGACAAGGTTGAGACAGAAAGGGAGCTGGGGATGGAGGGACGTGGAGGTCAAGCATGAGAGAAGGGGGGAGAGTGCCGGTGGAGGAAGGAGAGAGCAAGAAAGAATTAGGAAGAGGGTTGGTGAGGGAGAGAAAGAGCGACAGTGAAGTGGTGTTAAGGGAGAGTGAGAAGGGGAAGAACGGGGGTGTGGAGGCGACTGAGAGGCAGGATAAGCCCAGCACAGCTCAGGTATTGACGACACTTGACTGCTGGAGGGTGGCTGGAAATAAGACAAACTGTCCCTTGCTGTCAGGCCTTCAACCCTGATTGATCTGTTATCTCTTCTTGCAATAGATTCCTCACCAGGTCTGTATGTGTATGTGTGTGTGTGGGTGTGTGTGTGTATTCTTCTGTCTCTGTTTGGGTGTATGGGGTCTGACTGACTGTGGGTTTTTTTTTTTTGGGGGGGTCATTCTTTCCTTAAGCTGCATTGAGGAGATAGTCGGCAGGCACTACGGTGCGTCTCAGTTCCAGATTGATATGTCTGGTCTTCTCTGTAAAAGGGGGGAGTGTTAGCAAAGACCCCGATCGATCGCTTCGAAAAAGATCTGCCATGTCACACTGTCTGACAATGGCCTCCCTACTCCTCTACACAGCTCACAACACCACTGCAGATAGCTGACGTTAACAAATAGCAACATCTTCAGTAAGATCAGATCCAACAGTGTTTAATAGGCCACCACTTTAATGTTAAGTGCCACGAACAGGACAGGAGTGTGGAATTAACTGACAACAGCCCAAGTTTGATTGCTGTATTAAAAATCCATTAATCAATGAGATCCCCCCCCCCCCAACAAAAAAACAACTCAAAGTCTCCCATTAAAATAATGAAATGGCTTAACTGAATTCCTTATTATTTATTTATTTGTTTACATAGGGAGGGGTGTGGGGGAGGAGGGGACGTCTGAGTGATTCTGTCTGGCTCTGGAAGACGATGCTGAAGTTTCTCTTTTTGTGCGGGAGCAATATCTTAAGTAGTGTGAGACTTGAAGTGGTCGAGCTTTCTCTCTCTGAGATGGATGAAAGTGGCTCATAAATTGCATTAGTGCAAAAGCATATAGAGGGACTGTGCCAGATGTCATTTGAGCTTAGAGGGTCACAAACGCTACAGTCGGCTGTGCCTGGATTTATGCATATAAGCATCCTGGGAAAATCCATTCCTTCTCTGAACCAAGTTCCTGGAAGTTTTCTATATCGTTTTTGAAAGATATCCATTGGTTATGACTGTCTATGCATTGCATTTAATTTCTCTGAAATTGTTATGGTAAATTACTAGCTTGTCATTACTTTAAAAGGACTTTTGAATTGTAGATAACACAACAGACAGTCGCATTCTTCCCTTTTTCTCCCTTATCTTCTTAAATAACAATTATTAGGCATCAGGCTGAGGAAATAGACTGGATACCGAGGTCACACATCAACTAAAATGAAAAGTAATCAAACGTTTTTTCCTCTTGAAAGGAGCAGTAGGCTATGACTTTTATTAGCTGTCCTTAGTTTCATCATGGCATTGTCACTGACAATCAGCGGTAAGTAACACTGATAAGGCAGCAGACGGACTGAACACCCAATGTCTACATCCATTTCAGAAATGATCAGAGAATAGCCGGCAGATCTGTCAGGGTTAGTGGGAAATAACACTGATAAGGCAGCAGACGGACTGAACACCCAAAGTCTACATCCATTTCAGAAATGATCAGAGAATAGCCGGCAGATCTGTCAGGGTTAGTGGGAAATAACACTGATAAGGCAGCAGACGGACTGAACACCCAATGTCTACATCCATTTCAGAAATGATCAGAGAATAGCCGGCAGATCTGTCAGGGTTAGTGGAGCAGATTGAAATACATGGACTCAGTCCCTTTAGGTCAGCTCAGATTGAGTTGGAAGGAAGAACACCAGGTGGATGGACTTTCTCTCCAAACCATTTATCACTTTCTCTCTATCATTTTTGCTTGCAAGGAGGCGGTTTTACAATGATAGGTAGTTTGCATCATGGGACCACTCTCTGACCTCTCTTCCATTGGCTCTTATCATTATGGCATGTTTACATAGCACACAATCATGCATATAACAACTCTCCCCCTTTCCACCGCTCAGATATGAAATTGTCTGAAGACAATTCTCTCACACTGAGAACAGGCGAAACACACAGGAGGTAAGCACACATTCTTTTTTTTTTTTATAACCAAGACATTTGTCCCCAACAAATATCCTTTGAGCACAGAAACCAACAACATCAAACGAGTGTCGTGAGACAAAATGGACGACCTTGGAATAAACATTGGCTCTGCAAGACTTCATTAGGCTATGTTCTTTTGCTCTGTGGTGGCTAGACTGTCTGTTTGTCCGTGTCACTGTTGTGGAGACAAGCCTCAACACCATTACTACGGAGACAAGTCAGAGGGCTGGCTTTTAGGCTTTAAAAGCCCCAATTAGTTGTAATTACACATAGAGAACATTCAACCAGTTTGAAATCCAAGTATCAACAACAGGAAATTGTTGACATTAAAAGACAACAATTACATAGCATGTGCGCGGTGGTTTTAAGGGGATTTAAATTGTGTTCTTTGTTCCGCTTCAAACATTAATGATTAAATCTACTTTCTGACTCTCTCTCAACTACTCTATTCTGCTCTCTTTCTGTCTCTCATGCACCAACTCCATTACTAGGCTGTCAGAATCTTTTAGAGGGAAAGCTATCTGTGCCACCTTGCTCACCACAGATACAAATCAAACACGTGGACTTAAAAAGTTCAAAACCTTTCCAGTGACCACTTTACCCCCACCATCATTTGTATTAATGCTCCAGATGTAAATGGCTGATAGTTTCAGGTTGCCCCTCAGCCCCTGCCCCTGCCCCTGGAAAACACAGCACCAGGGTATCAGCCACTTCATTCTGCTGTGTTGCCATGATTTTTAAAAGGGGGAGATAAGCCAAGAGCGGCCAATTTCCTTCCCAGTATGGGAGAGGTTTATTGATGGAGTGGACTGGGCTAATGTTTTTAGCCTTCTGGGTGTCCATCTGTGAGCATTTTCCCAGTGTCATCACCACTCTGTTTAAGTAGCTCCAATGGCTTCCTCGGGCAGAATGGAGACAATACCTGCTATTTATCATGCAGAAATTCAATTTCGGCCCTGCGATTCTCCTCATAAAAGAGTTTCCAATCCATATATCAACCATTTAGTTGTCTGTTTTCATGAGCAGGAAATCATTTGTGTGCATTTTATTTATTGGGAGGGGTTCCGCCAGTGGGTAGGGGTGAAAAATAGCACGGAAACTGATTAACCAGTGAGAAAAAACAGCCAGGGCAAGAAAAGAAACCCAGTTAGAGCTGCACAAGAAGCAGTTTGTCTCCTATTATCCCTGCAATGGGTGTATTAGTATTCCTTTGTGCCGTGTGTACGAGGGAAGAAAGGGCATATGCTTCATGCTTTACATTTGCTTTAATAATAACTTGTTCATGCTACATCATTTAAGCCTAAAACCAGACCGCTGTTAACAAACGGCCAATTACAACAAATGAGACATATGCTCAATCAAACCATCCCACCACAGCCTTGTGGTCTGTTCTCACCTCCCCCTCACACCGCCACAGCCACAGCCACATAGGGATTCACCAGCCTCACACTGGGTAATGATCACTAATAAATAGTCGCCCTATGAGGAGAAGGGACTTGTCATTTTCTCCATGTCTCCATATTTCCCTGGTTTGTTTTTTACTTCAGTTTTTGTTTTTATTTTTTACCCATTCAAAAATAACTTTGTTTTTACAGTGTGGTAAATTCTACACACATTTTACATACATGTCACTTTTTCGCCGGTCCTTGTCTCGGATGGGCTGTTGCAGCAGACGACCACACCGGGTTCCACTCCTATCAGCTAAAAACAAGAAGAAGCGGCAACAGTGGACACACGATCACCAACACTGGACAACTGAGGAGTGGATAAACATCGCCTGGAACATGACAGCGAGTTCAGTTGACTTGCGTGGCCTGCACAGTCCCCAGACCTCAACCCAATAGAACATCTTTGGGATGAGATGGAACGGGCTGTTTGCAGCATGAAAGTACAGCCATCCAATCTGCAGCAACTGTGTGATGCCATCGGGACAGCATGAACCAACATCCCTGTGGAACGTTTCTGACACCTTGTAGAATTCTCTAACCGTTAGGCACAGCCTACATCGTTGTCACCATATTAGCTAATGTCATAGTCAACATAGCTACTTGAACTAACGCATTAGTAAACCCGCTACAATCATGCAGCAAGCAATTTAGTAGTTAAACCGGCAGGCCCCAGTTTAATAAAACCAAAAGCTTACCTTGACTTAGAAGAGTTCCAGTGATAGATAGCCATAGCCAGCTCGCTAATATAGCATCCCTTTCTGTTTGAGCCGGGTGATTGAGTAGGCTAAATTAGCTAGTTGTGAAAGTGCTAAAGTGAAAGTGAAAAAATATTACAAAATATAGCTAGCTCTTGCTCTCTCTCTCTCTCTCTCTCTCTCTCTCTTTCTTGCTTCTCCTTTAAGAAATTAATTTGTTCAAAACTGTTCAACTATTGTCTTTCTCTCTCTTTGAGTCAACTACTCACCACATTTTATTCACTCTAGTGCTAGCTAGCTGTAGCTTATGCTTTCAGTACTAGATTCATTGTGTGACCCTTTGATTGGTTGGGTAACATGTCAGTTCATGCTGTAAGATCTCTAATAGATTGGAGGACGTCCTCCAGAAGTTGTCATAACTACTCTGTAAGTTTATGGAAGAGGTGAGAAGCACGAAACTCCTAGATTTTGTATTGAAGTCAATGTACCCAAAGGAGGATGGAAGCTAGCTGTCCTCTGGATACACCATGGTGCTACCCTACAGAGTGCTGCTGAGGCAATTGTATACATGTTGTGTGTTTTAATTAATTATTTGGTGACATGGGAATTTTAAATGTTTTACTATAAAAAAAAGGAAATTCCTCCGAGGAGCCTCCACTGATCTCACTAGGCCTCCATATGTTCACTAGTTCTAATGTGTCCATAATATTCATAAATACCATAGGTGCGTGAGTGTGATCATTTGTAGTGTGATTTTCTTTACTGTCAATTGGGGTACATGAAACCATATTATAATCTCCCATTATATGAATAGTCATTTTTTGTTTGTGAGCTCGATAGATTGTTATATATATATATTCGAAGAACTGTGAATCCTCATTATTTGGACCGTATAGATTAATGAGCCACATCTGTTTATGGTCCAATAGTATATTTAAAAGGATCCACCTTCCTTAAGGGTCTGTTTGGACAGTTTGCATATTTGGATCGAAATGTTTATTATTAATATCACCCTTTTTGAGTTTCTTTGGCCATGACAGAAATATATTCCTTCCTCCCAGTCCTTTTCCCACAATACCTCATCTACAGTTTCCTGTAAACAATGGATATTATATTTCTTCTCTTTTAGCCAGGTAAAAATTTCTTTTTTTGTGATCTGCTAAGCCATTACAATTACTATTTCCACACTTATCATAATAATACACAAGTTTCAGTTATACTTACCATAATATATGTTTGTAAACTTGTAATTTGACCGCCATTGATGATTAAATGTCCATATAGCTGTCCCATAATATTTGCACTGTTAAGCACTGTTAAGCATACTAAGCATATTAAGCAACTTGTGTAAAACTCCAATTGTCCTCCACCCGCTAAAACCTCCCCTCTGTTGTCCTTGAGACCATCAGACAACCTCCCTGACCCATGACGTGCCTTTGCGTCCTAAGCACACCTTTGAAGAGTGACAGCCCATATTTCCCTCTGGGCTACACCAATCGGCATTGGCGTAGCCCAGAGGGAAATATGGGCTGTCCCATGATAGCCTAATTCATTACTGCCACCCTTCACTCGCCCATCCAAAGCCAAATAGCTCTATTCCCTGTCTATGAGGGGGCTTTTGAAATGATAACTAGCCAAAAAACAAACAAACCAAAACATTGAAATGAGAAAATGAGAAAGAAAAAAAAAGAGACCCCAGAAAGACTAAAGTAGTACTGCGGTCAACATAATGCTAACGTCAGAGCACATTGATCTAATCTTTGGATCCTTTTGCCAGTAAGAAAATATAAAAGGGTACAGCACAATATTATAGACTCATATTGGCGCCGGAGGAGATGGCTGTCGTTTTACGATCCCCTAATCAATTGTGCTATTGTGTGAGTTTTTTGCGGTTTTTGCAAGTTATTTTGTTCATAATGTTTCTGCCACCGTGTCTTCTGACCGAAAAGAGCTTCTCGATATCAGCACAGCGATTACTCACCCCGTACTGGAGCAATACTTTTTCTTTAACGAGTTGGACGGGAAGGGTTTACTCTAGACACCCGACAAGGCCCTCATCTCCATCATTCGTAGGAGAAAGAGACAAAGATATAGGGGACGAAGGTCTGGGTGCCATGTAAGGATCCGACGGCGAGTGGGTAATCTCCCTTCACCATCGGTACTATAAGTCAATTTACAATCAATGGATATTAAATACACGAACTTCGATCACGTATATCCTACCAACGGGACGTTAAAAACTGTAATATTTTATGTTTCAACGAGTCGTGGCTGAACGACAACATGAATAACATTCAGCTGATGAGTTTTACGCTTTCTCTGCAGGATAGAACAACAGCCTCTGGTAAGACAAGGGGTGGTGGTCTATATACAGTTGAAATCGGAAGTTTACATACACTTAGGTTGGAGACATTAAAACTCGTTTTTCAACCACTCCACAAATTGCTTGTTAACAAACTATAGTTTTGGCAAGTCAGTTAGGACATCTACTTTGTGCATGACACAAGTAATTGTTCAAACTATTGTTTACAGACAGATTACTTCACTTACAATTCAATGTATCACAATTCCAGTGGGTCAGAAGTTTACATACACAAAGTTGACTGTGCCTTTAAACAGCTTGGAAAATTACAGAAAATTATGTCATGGCTTTAGAAGCTTCTGATAGACTACTTTGAGTCAATTGGATGTGTACCTGTGGCTGTATTTCAAGGCCTACCTTCAAACGCAGTGCCTCTTTGCTTGACGTCATGGGAAAATCAAAAGAAATCAGCTAAGACCTCAGAAAAGAAAAGTAGACCTCCACAAGTCTGGTTCATCCTTGGGAGCAACTTCAAAACGCCTGAAGGTACCACGTTCATCTGTACAAACAATAGTACGCAAGTATAAACACCGTGGGACCATGCAGCCGTCATACCTCTCAGGAAGGAGACGCGTTCTGTCTCTTAGAGATGAACATACTTTGGTGCGAAAAGTGCAAATCAATCCCAGAACAACAGCAAAGGACCTTGTTAAGATGCTGGAGGAAACAGGTACAAAAGTATCTATATCCACAGTAAAACGAGTCCTATATCATCATAACCTTTTACTTAACATTTATTTTTCTTAAAACTGCATTGTTTGTTGAGTGTTTGTAAGTAAGAATTTCACTGTAAGGTCTACACCTGTTGTATTCGCCACATGTGACAACTAACATTTGATTTGATATGATGTTCATATTAAGATAGTCACAGCCAAGGGTGTAGGTCTGTCAGCCTGGTAGGTTTTGTTCATTGGATCCGATTGTTCGCAAAAGGAAAGAAAGAAATAGAAAATTAGAACATTATAGGCTACATATTGTAACACAAGAACAGTTTTTTTTTTTTTTTTTAAATAGTGACTGCGAACGGATATCCACATCACACTACCCATGAAGAGAAATGTAACTTATAACATAAGTTTAACTAGTAATCGACCCTGACACAGGCAGGGCAAGACAGATGTAAAGCACATAAAACAGTTCTATCTACAGCGAATAAACATGTACACCTACCTTTTCTCCACACACACATATTATAAGGTATGTTTATAAGGTACACCCATCTAGTACCGGGTCGGACCCCCCTTTTGCCTTCAGAACAGCCTGAATTCTTCGGGGCATTCTACAAGGTGTAGAAACATTCCACAGGGATGTTGGTCCATGCTGATGAGATGGCATCACGCAGTTGTTGCAGATTGGACGGCGGTACACTGATGAATTCAGCTATAATCAGTTTAACCCAGTGTTAACCTGCCAGCCTCAACAGACCCTGTTGACCAACACCTAACTCCTTTGCCTGTGTGTATCGGAACAATAATATGTCCTTTGCATTTTTAAATGAGATTTCTGGTGTAAATGGTGTTTAAAAGATAATGAAACCAATTGTTACGGGATTGTATAGGCCTACTCCAGCAGAGAACCTAGGCAGGCTATTAACCCTCCACCTCTATCAATCCTGAATCCTATCCTAGCCCCACATTAGATCAGTCAACCATTTGTTTTCTTCAATTCTATTCGTACTTCAGTTTGTTTGACACTTGCATTTACAGTGGGGCAAAAAAGTATTTAGTCAGCCACCAATTGTGCAAGTTCTCTTAAAAAGATGAGAGAGGCCTGTAATTTTCATCATAGGTACACTTCAACTATGACAGACAAAAGGAGGAAAAACAATCCAGAAAATCACATTGTAGGATTTTGTATGAATTTATTTGCAAATTATGGTGGAAAATAAGTATTTGGTCATATACAAACAAGCAAGATTTCTGGCTCTCACAGACCTGTAACTTCTTCTTTAAGAGGCTCCTCTGTCCTCCACTCGTTACCTGTATTAATGGCACCTGTTTGAACTTGTTATCAGTATAAAAGACACCTGTCCACAACCTCAAACAGTCACACTCCAAACTCCACTATGGCCAAGACCAAAGAGCTGTCAAAGGACACCAGAAACAAAATTGTAGACCTGCACCAGGTTGGGAAGACTGAATCTGCAATAGGTAAGCAGCTTGGTTTGAAGAAATCAACTGTGGGAGCAATTATTAGGAAATGGAAGACATACAAGACCACTGATAATCTTCCTCGATCTGGGGCTCCACGCAAGATCTCACCCGTGGGGTCAAAATGATCACAAGAACGGTGAGCAAAAATCCCAGAACCACACGGGGACCTAGTGAATGACCTGCAGAGAGCTGGGACCAAAGTAACAAAGCCTACCATCAGCAAGGGCATTGAAGATGAAACGTGGCTGGGTCTTTCAGCATGACAATGATCCCAAACACACCGCCGAACGCGAAGGAGTGGCTGTAAGAAGCATTTCAAGGTCCTGGAGTGGCCTAGCCAGTCTCCAGATCTCAACCCCATAGAAAATCTTTGGAGGGAGTTGAAAGTCCGTGTTGCCCAGCGACAGCCCCAAAACATCACTGCTCTAGAGGAGATCTGCATGGAGGAATGGGCCAAAATACCAGCAACAGTGTGTGAAAACCTTGTGAAGACTTACAGAAAACGTTTGACCTCTGTCATTGCCAACAAAGGGTATATAACAAAGTATTGAGATAAACTTTTGTTATTGACCAAATACTTATTTTCCACCATAATTTGCAAATAAATTCATAAAAAACCTACAATGTGATTTTCTGGATTTTTTTTCCTCATTTTGTCTGTCATAGTTGAAGTGTACCTATGATGAAAATTACAGGCCTCTCTCATCTTTTTAAGTTGGAGAACTTGCACAATTGGTGGCTGACTAAATACTTTTTTGCCCCACTGTATAATGAGCAGCGCTGTTACCATAGTCTCCCAGCACTGCTGAGAGGAGTGACCTCTAGACCCTTTCACTTACTGTTCCATGATGAACGCGCACAGAACCTTAAGATCAGATGGAGGGTCACATCAACCCCCCCTTCCCCAGCCCAATATTTTTATAGTATCCTGCATTTTTTCCCCTTTGGGTGCGGCCCATACTGGTCTAGTACAGTACTCTCCAATATGCTGCGGTTCCCTTGTTTCCATGCCGCCCAGCACTGGGACACACCCACATGTGTTGGGTAGACTCTGGTGCTGGGGGTGCATATGTGTTGGGGTAGACTCCAGCTGGTGAGGCCAAGCATGTGGCCTCGTGAAGGTCATCCATTTCAAGTCTGTTTCACGCATGTTTGACAGTAATTAATTGAGCTGGGTTCAATGCTAGTAGCACTGCTTCCAGCATGCAGTCTCCCTGGTGCTAGTTAGATTTCTTCCGGCAAAGTTTGACTTTGACAAAGCCACAGATTTGTTTGAATGCCAAGAAAGTTAATATTATCTAATAGAGAGTCGTGCCAAAACGAATTGAGCTATGCAGTTTGTCTTCGGTGTATTTTCTACGCCTTGTAAAGAATAACCAGGGATGTTTTTGATGAATTCTAATGGTGTATTTGATTCCAAGGTAATTTCTCCTGTCAGATCTGGTTCTTGGGTACAATAGAAAGGCAGGGGAAGTGCAGTGGAGCTATTTAACATACCCATATTCTTCGTCAGGCGGTGAAATTCCAAAATTGAAGTTATACGGTTTGAAGTTGTTTTCTGCGCTGTCAGTCTCACTGCTGATTGGTCTGGCACATTCCCGGCTATCAGTAGTCAGGCGTCTATCCGGATTATAAATGTGTAATGTCAGCGCGGCGCTATTTGCTTCAGCTGCAGCAACACAACAGAAGTGGTTTCCACCACTCTTCCGCAGGCAGCTAGGTGAAGCTCTCCCCCCTGTTTTCTTCTCCCTGTGGTTCACTGCCTGGCTACAGTGTCAGCACAATTAGGAAGGTCACTCCACACACAGTCATTACAATCAATGTCACTGAAGGTAAAGAAAGGTTCACTGTTTACTTAGACCATGCATCTGCTTAGGGACCATTTAATTTATTAATCAATACATTTTTTAGTGCAGCATTTCCAGTGTATTTATAACAGGCCTTTTAATGTTGGCATCTTGCCTGTTGCATTAGAGAGTTTGTGTGTGCGTCTGCGTGTGCATCTGTGCCTGTTAAGAGCCTATTCCGTTACCCCTCCTGAGACTCTGTCTGATCAGTTGGAAAACGAACCGGATTTTATTACTGTCTTTTTGTTCTTATTTTGATGCATAATCATCTCCCTGTCTCCGATCTCATTTTGGATCCTCATTGCCTCAGAGGTCCGATGTCTGTAGTCAAAGCAGCGCTCTGAGTAAAGGCAGATAAGAGGCTACCACATGTCCTTCCCCTTAGAGCAAAGGGAAGGATAGAGGAGAGGAGGATATAGGAAGGAGTGAGAAACAAAAAAGGTTTGATGCTCCTTCTTCCCACTCCATGGCAGTCAGGTTTAGTTTATTCTTTACTGTACACTGTTGAGTTGAATGGAAAAAGGAATTTGGCAGAAGCACCATTCATCCTGTAGTGTGTGCTCTCATTATAAACACCTCCTATGATCATGAGTAGAGTGTTTCTCGAGCACCTGCTCCGTCATACTCATTTTCCACCTGCTTTGAAAAAGAATAACCATCCAAATTAGTCATGGGGATCAATGTGAGATCCCTCCATCGTCCCCATGCCGTACCCCCTCTAGTGACTTAATTAGAAAGATGACAGAGCTTGCTTCGACTGAACCCCACAACGCTTCACCCACCTGTCGTCTCCATTATGGACTACTTTTACACGCACCAGATAGGATGGAGGTAAACAGCAATGAAATCAGGAGAAATGCCAGTTCTTAAGATGATTAGATTATATTTGTGACATTTAAATGCCAGGGTTTTAGGGAAGTGAAAAAAAGGTTTCTCTGAATATTAAACAGTTCGGTAGAAATTAGATGGGGAATGCAGGCTGGGTTTTTGTAATAGAAGAATGAGGGTATTGTGTGGTGAAGAAACCTTGGTGCCAAATACAAAGCTTTTTAGCTGATTAAAGGGGATGGATAGTAGATGAGACGTGAGGGACTATGGGCCTGTTCATGGTGCTTCATTGGCCCTGATACCCACTCAGCCAAGGAAAATGGAACCACAAGTGATGTGCTGCTGTCGTTGTGACATCATTCCAGTGATCTCAGAGCCTCGATAAAAGTCTCCTCATCCATGATATTATGGGGGTAATGATGATAATGCAGTCCTCCACCTTGATAAGCCGGCTAACGTTTAAATGGGGACATAGTGATTTGTTTGAATGCAATTTGTTGATTCTGGGCCTCCTGGTGCATTTGAACTAAATATGAGGTTTGATGTTCATCTGTATTGACTCACGTTTATTGTATAAAATAAGTTGATTGATTACACATTCTTATTCACAACGAGGACCAGGGATAGTAGATGGGTTGAAGATGTTAACCTCATGGAGTCAAATGAAAGGAGTCTGGAGATACAGTAGCTATAACGTTGATAAATGATATCATGAGTTACTGGTTTGAATTACATGATTAGCACAAGCAGACTTGCACTTTTCTGGGTTCTGCTAGGCTAGCTGTAATTAATTTAAATGAAACCAGAGCTTGGACTTTGTTCTTATTCTAGAAGGTAGCCTATTACATGACTTCATTTGACAGTTCCCATCCGACTTTCCTTAGTTTCTTTACATCATCTGACGCTAATGGAATTATGTATATATTCTCCAGGTGTACTTTACACAGTAAGCATCATTGGAAAAGATCTGAACACTTCTATGTTCATAAGCCTTTGTGGAAGTATAATTTCCTAGTTAGGTACTTACAATAGCTACTATTATGACTTGGTACATGACCATTATATTCAACGGTAAATTGCTCTCATTGCACTGAATGAATGTTGGCCACTAGAGTGATACAGTATAGGTAGATGGAAGTGATCAGTTCAAAGCTATTTGATCTATTTTCATATTGGAGACTAAGTGAAAGACTTGAACACTTGAATCAGTAATAATTTCAGTAATTGGGAAAACAAAAACAACAGTAAAACAGACAGTCAGAAATGGTTATCCCTGATGTGTGCTAATCGTTACCGCTAGTAAATCTTCCCTCTTGCCCTGCCCTGAGAGGCTAAAATTCTCTCTACATTTGCCAGGGCTTAATACTGTATCTGATCGATAACGTGGGCAGATATTTGATTGATGGATCAGGCAATCACCTGTCCTCTGCTGTGGACTGCAGGACGATGCAGTCGATCAATTCTCCTTCCAATGGACAGATATCATTAAGGCTCAGGAAGTTTCAATAACAGTCCCTGCTGGATCCTTCTGCCCGGTTCACAGCCTAGATAGGATATATATTTGACCTAGGAATGGCGAGTTAACTGCTAAAGTCAAGATATAAAGGCTGTTTTATGGAAGCTCAGGGACAGAGTATTACATTTCCCAGCTCTCAGGCCTAGAAAACCCTTATTTTTTTTAAAGGCACCAAATTTCAAGTATTTTGCTAATTAAAGATGAAAGCAATTTTTCTCATATTTTCTCGTCCCTCCTTAATCCATTGTGCAGCAGAATTTGATCACTGGCTTTTAAAAGGTCACAGAATCATCGGAAAATTGCAGTAAATCCCTTTGGTTGGCTGTGATGGGAGCTGCGCTGACATAGTATCCTCTCTTTTATGACAAAGGACGTTGGCTGGATAGATATCAGACTGTTGTTGCCCTTTTGTGTTGCTGTTATCAACGTGTGACTTATAATGGCTTAGCTTCTCTCCAGGGGTCCATGCTCCCAGAGCAAGTGTAAACCTACTGCTCTTTGTACGACTGCGTCTTTACAAAAAATGTATATGAGAGAACCCTAGGAGTCAGGTTCAAACACTTACGGAAACTATGCAGAATAGTTCAATCCGACTTTTCCACCCACGGTCTCAGTAATTGAAAATAGCGTTGTATGTAACAGCACGAAACGTGTCAGAAAAGCTGGTCTCTACTCCCTCAGTCAGAATTGGAGCTCTTTTTTTTAATTCCCACTCCTCTCAGAGTGACTGCCAGTGCTCTCTGTCATTTTCAGGATCAAAGAGACCTGTGAGTGGCATAGCTCTCCTGAGTAATGGACAAACACGCTGCATCCAGTTGTGAGCACATCCTGGTGCAATTCCATCAGAATTATTTGAAATGAACCTTACGTCTGTCATTCTCTTCATCAGTAAAGAAACTACCAGCTTCCCTTTCCAGAAGTGCATGTCATGACTCTTACACCTCTCTGTATATTAATGTGTCAGGGGAGAGAGGCAAGCTCTTAAGTAAATGTAAATTATAACTAGCCACAGAGTCAGTCGCCCACTAACTTTGGCCAGGGCCTCTAATGGTCTTGCTCGCCTTATGGTCTAGCTGGGTTTGTCTCTTGGTAATGGCCATGGACAGCCAGGAGGTCTGGAACACTGATGCGTAGCCTGCCTATCTAGGGCCTGTCGTTGCATGGCTGCCTGCATCACCACCACCATGGCTCTCCCTGACTACCTAGCCTTGACGGCTGGGTAGGAGTTGGGAAGGGGATTTTATTCTCCCCCTCGCCCCCCTCCTGTGACTGGAATGAATGGATGGTGCTGGTCCGATCAACACATGTTCCTCTCCAGAGGGGGCCTGGCTGTCACTGGGGATTGTGACAGCTTGACCTCGGTAATACTGGCTCTGTTCAACATGTTTGGGTTGGAGAGGAGAGATTTACATAAGAAGTAGAACAGAACTTAATGAATATTCAAACCTTTGGCCCCACTGCACTCATCTCACTGACCCAAAAGAAATTCATATAGAGTAATCAGGCTTCGAAGAATTGAATCTCTTTGTTTGGCTGGAGTGTTGTGTTGAATCATGTTTACTTCGATCAATTTAACACACACAGTATGAAGTGACATTGAGCAAAGGTTAACATAGAAATCTGAATATCCTTTGTTGTTGCACCAGTCATCCTATAATTAATTAAAATATATGTTTAAACTTCTCACACAGAAGCCTCATGCCCATAGGTGACACAATGGCATGTGCCCCCTCAGATTTGTCCTGTTTAAAAAAAAAACAGATGTTAAATTAATTACTAAACTTCACATTTTATAATAGTTATTTGTAAAAAATATCTGTCAGCTGTATTTTATGGAGGCGACCCACTGACTGGACCAGGCAAAGAGTACCCCCCCATTCCTTTTCTCCCTAGTAAGTGGTTCCTTCCAAGGTGCACCACAGAGAAAATATATGCTAGGCAGGATGCTAGATACTCTAGTGCAGGTATTACCAAACTGGGGTACGTACGCGCAATGCCGTCAGGGGTACGCCAAATAAAAATGTGATTCACATTTAAAAAAATATATATATACACTATCGTTCAAAAGTTTGGGGTCAATGCACATTTTTGGTCCATTAAAATAACATCAAATTGATCAGAAATACAGTGTAGACGCTGTTAAGGTTGTAAATGACTACTATAGCTGGAAACGTCAGATTCTTTGTGGAATATCTACATTATCAGCAACCATCACTCCTGTGTTCCAATGGCACGTTGTGTTAGCTAATCCAAGTTTATAATTTTAAAAGGCTAATTGATCATTAGAAAACCCTTTCGCAATTATGTTAGCACAGCTGAAAACTGTTGTTCTGATTTAAAGAAGCAATACAACTGGCCTTCTTTAGACTAGTTGAGTATCTGGAGCATCAGCATTTGTGGGTTCGATTACAGGATCAAAATGACCAGAAACAAAGGACTTTCTTCTGAAACTCGTCAGTCTATTCTTGTTCTGAGAAATGAAGGCTATTCCATGCGAGAAATTGCCAAGAAACTGAAGATCTCGTACAACGCTGTGTACTTCTCCCTTCACAGAACAGCTCAAACTGGCTCTAACCAGAATAGAAAGAGGAGTGGGAGAACCCGGTGCACAACTGAGCAAGAGGACAAGTACATTAGAGTGTCTAGTTTGACAAACAGACGCCTCATAAGTCCTCAACTGGCAGCTTCATTAATACTGCCCGCAAAACACCAGTCTCAACGTCAACAGTGAAGAGATGACTCCGGTATGCTGACCTTCTAGGCAGAGCTATACATATGGGTGAGGTTGCTTTCTCGCCTGAGTAGCCTTGTTTCACTGCCAAAAGTAAAATTAAACCATCTAGTGTTCAGCGAAATAACAACACAATGTCAAATACAGGTACCTAGTCAAATAATTAACATCCAATCACATTAAGTGTTACTCTCTCGCAGGAATTCTACTAACGGTCCATATGTAGCCAAACGTAGCTTCTGCTCATTCCATTTGCTAGAAAATTGATGAATGGTTAAAAAAAAGTAAGGCCCGCATCCATAGAGACACATATTAGCTCTACTGGTAGTACTGCTACTACCAGCAGTACTACATCAGCACCTGTTGACGACATAAGTTGTTCTGCTTCCACGAGCACATCCAATACTAGCATCAGTAATTCTACATTTGTTGATAGCCCAGCTAGCATGGACAGTTTTGAATCTGATGCAGCCGAAGAGCTACTGCCCCCTTAGCTGGGAAAGCACCGAACAACAGACTGTGACGTTGGACCATCGAAGAGGTGCAAATATGATGAGAACTACATTGATTTGGGGTTCACTTATGTTGGGAGTAGTGCCTTTCCTTAGCCATATATGTGCAAAAGTACTATCTCACGATTCGATGAAACCTTCACTCCTGCGCAGACATTTAGAAATGAAACATGCCAATTTGAAAAATAAGCCACGGGACTTTTTTGAGTGAGAATTAAGACGACTTTCAAGTAGTAAGACGTATAAGGAGTAAGACAAAACAAAGGAGATGATTGTGGACTTCAGGAAACAGAAGAGTGTGCACCCCCCTATCTACATCGACACGACGCAGTATAGAAGGTGGAAAGCTTCAAATTCCTTGGCGTACACATCACTGACAAACTGAAATGGACCACCCACACAGACAGTGTGGTGAAGAAGGCGCAACAGACCCCAGAAGGCTAAATAAATCTGGCTTGTTACCTAAAACCCTCACAAATCTTTACAGATGCATAATTGAAAGCATCCTGTCAGGCTGTATCACCGCCTGGTACGGCAACTGCACTGTCCACATACACAAGGCTCTCCCGAGGGTGGTGCGGTCTGCCCAATGTATTACCGGTGGCAAACTACACGCCCTCCAGGACAACTACAGCACCCGATGTCACTGGAAGGCCAAAAAGATCATCAAGGACATCAACCACCCGAGCCACTGCCTGTTCACCCTGCTATCATCTAGAAGGCGAGGACAGTGCAGGTGCATCAAAGCTGGGAGTACCCCCCTCTATTCCGAAAAACCGCTTCTATCTCAAGGCCATCAGACTTTTAAACAGCCATCACTAGCACATTAGAGGCTGTTGCCTACAGGCATATACTAGAAATCACTGGCCACATTAAGGAATGGAACACTAGTCACTTTAATATGTTTATATATCTTGCATTACTCATCTCATATGTATATACTGTATTCTATACAATTCTACAGTATCTTAGTCACTTAATGTTTACATATCTGGCATTGCTCATCTCATATGTATAAACTGTATTCTATACTATTCAACTGTATCTTAGTCCGTTTCGCTCTGACATCGCTCATATATTGTCTTAATTCATTCCTACTTAGATGTGTGTGTATTGGGTATATGGTGTGATTTCAAATCAAATCAAATCAAATTGTATTAGTCACATGCGCCGAATACAACAGGTGTAGACCTAACAGTGAAATGCTTACTTACGAGCCCCTAACCAACAATGCAGTTTAAAAAAAATATGAATAAGAATAAGAAATAAAAGTAACAAGTAATTAAAGAGCAGCAGTAAATTAACAATAGTGAGACTATATACAGGGGGGTACCGGTACAGAGTCAATGTGTGGGGGCACTGGTTAGTTAAGGTAATATGTACATGTAGGTAGAGTTATTAAAGTGACTATGCATAGATGATAACAACAGAGAGTAGCAGCGGTGTATAAGGGGGTGTATTGGGGGCCAGTGTAAATAGTCTGAGTAGCAATTTAATTAGGTGTTCAGGAGTCTTATGGCTTGGGGGTAGAAGCTGTTTAGAAGCCTATTGGACCTAGACTTGGTGCTCCGGTACCGCTTGCCGTGCAGTAGCAGAGAGAACAGTGTATGACTAGGGTGGCTGGAATCTTTAACAAATTTTATGGCCTTCCTCTGACACTGCCTGGTATAGAGATCTTGGATGGCAGGAAGCTTCGCCCCAGTGATGTACTGGGTCGTTCGCATTACCCTCTGTAGTGCTTTGCGGTCGGAGGCCGAGCAGTTGCCATACCAGGCAGTGATGCAACCAGTCAGGATGCTCTCGATGGTGCAGCTGTAGAACCTTTCGAGGATCTGAGGACCCATGCCAAATCTTTTCAGTCTCCTAGGGGGAAATAGGTTTTGTCATGCCCTCTTCACAACTGTCTTGGTGTGCTTGGACCATGTTAGTTTGTTGGTGATGTGGACGCCAAGGAATTTGAAGCTCTCAACCTGCTCCACTGCAGCCCCGCCGATGAGAATGGGGGAGTGCTCGGTCCTCTTTTTTCCTGTAGTCCACAATCATCTCCCTTTTGTCTTGATCACGTTGAGGGAGAGATTGTTGTCCTGGCATCACACGGCCAGGTATGTTACAAATATGTTACAAACAACCCAAATAAGCAAAACATCTGCCTTCTTCTCCTTCTCTCTAACAATCTTATCTTTGTTAGATATTACTTGTTAGACAATACTGCAATGTCGGAGCTAGAAGCACAAGCATTTCTCTACACCCGCAATAACATCTGCTAATCACGTGTATGTGACCAATAAAATTTGATTTGATTTGAAATTATTTAAGACTGAGACTCTCTCCAACATTGCAGAGTTATGTGCATCCTTTCAAGCACACCCTTCTCATTAACCTGTGGTGAGTTATTTTTGATGAACAAATAAGGTTTTATGTGTAAGATAGCTAAATAAAGAGCAAAAATATTTATTATTACTACATTATTATTTGTGCCCTGGTCCTATAAGAGCTCTTTGTCACTTCCCACAAGCCTGGTTGTGACAAAAACTCACAATAAATGTATCGTATATTGTGTGTGTTGCAGGCTTACAATGATGGCAAAAAGCAACATTTGAGAGTGCGCTGACCCTGGTGCTAGAGGGGGGTACGCAGCTGGAGGTTGAATGTTTGAAGGGGTACGGGACTATAAAACGTTTGGTAACCATTGTGGGTGAGTGTAGAGTGTAGAGTGACACACAGCGTTTGATTTCATCATAGCTGCCGGGAATGGGCAGGACTCACAGGAGATATGTTTGTAAATTAATTTGATCAAGCTATGTAGCCTATTGATTCCTTCTTGATGAAAAAAAAACAAACATATTTTGTTGTTTCTCTGTAATACTAGCCACCTACCACATTTTTTTAAGTTGGCTTTAGCTAGCCAGCTAGATAGGTTCCCAATCTCCCAACCTACCAAGCCATTTCAGGCTATCAATCAAGTTACAGTAGCTTGTCTAACTATTTTAGCTGGCATGCCTGCTGGCAAGGTTACTAGACTTTAGAAATGCAAGCAATTACTAGAATAATCACATTCCTATCAATCTTTTACACAGATTTTAGCAGAGATGCAGCGAAGCATATGTATTTTCTTCAAAAATACATATGGATTTAGGATACATTAGGATTCATTAGGATACAGACAGCTCAAGAGGTGTGCATAATATGCATACAAATACTTGGCTTAAATGTAATCTGGCATTGTATGATAATATAATGATATGTGTGTATTAATTATGATGCCATGAGTGCTGGTCATGCACCCATGATTTTAGAGGGAGCACAACGTGCTTGAGGATGGAGGGCAGTGGGGGGGGGCATCACCCCCCTCAATCCTCACATTCTTTGTACCCCCTCTAAAATAATGGGTGCATGACACCCCTGTTCCCACATAACAACGTATGCCATATAATGAAGTGAATAACCTTATTCTAAACCATATATACTCACCCCGAATAGTGAACCTAAGGTTAGTGTCAGCACCTTGCCAATAGCCACACAGCAGGTTGTTTATGAAAGAGAACATTCCAGAGGGGTCTTGGAGCCTGATTGTTGATGCTGCTTTAGTTACAAAAGCAATGAGAAGAACAATACCAGACAGCATGCATGAGTGCTTCCAGACTGATGGAATTCATTTGAATGCACCTGGCGGGTACAATGTGACTATATTCCTAGGCCTTGGATCAGGTACATCTAGCCTTTCTCCTCAGAGCCTGTGGAAATGAAGAGCAGAACGAATAGGCTAGCTTGTGTGGGATGACTTTATCAATGAAATTCATATCTCCAGCTGTTCAAGTCCACTGCACTTTAATCAACAAATGCATTTTGGGCTTCCAGGGCTTATATAGGGCACATATTAGTCTTGTCTAGTGTCTGCCCCCCCAATGATTTGTATGCATTTGTGTGTGTCTTTTGATGCAATTCAACATATGGTGTATTATTTTTTTGTACAGTATAGTACTATATAGCAATGGCCATGTGTCTCTCAATCACTATGACAGCCATATTCAACACATATTTTTTTATTCAAATAAACATTTGCATTTTTTTTGTTGTTGTTGCGAACAGCCTCTCAATCTGAACTAGTCTCTGAATCTGTGTCTTGAGAGTGAGTCATGGCAGACCCAGTATCTCTCACACTGAGACTTCTAGTAAACAGGTTTCTTGAGCTTGTAATATTTCCCATTAAATTCCTTGAGAGGATTTTGGCGTCTTTCAGACAGTATGTTGCAGGTGGTTGTGATACCAGGACACCATTACAGCCCTACCACAGAGAGTAAAACTGTCAACAAGCAGAATATCTCCATATGGCCGCAAAATACCTTTCATGGGGCAGGTGCTCCAGCCCATGATATATGGTTGACTGGCTAGTGTCTTGTGTGAATATTTTAGTATATAGTGGTTAGCTAGAGCGTAGACAACTTGTGTGGTTGCTGCCCTGACCCACAAGTGCAACTCCCACCTGAAAAAGGGATGGAGTTGGGTCGGAGGGTTGTTGATGCAACCCCTCCTCTCTATGTCTTTCTGTCTCTCTCTGCTGTGCGTATCAGCCACGCGTATCAGCCAACCAGACTGAATATTGATGATGATGAAAATCAAGTGTTTTCAAGTGCTACTCAAATGTTATTCTGCTGTGGCTGTCCTGTTGATATTCAAACTAGGTAGCTAGCTCATCAATCATCAAGTTTGCTGACGACACTACAGTGGTAGGCTTGATTACCAACAACGACGAGACGGCCTACAGGGAGGAGGTGAGGGCCCTCGGAGTGTGGTGTCAGGAAAATAACCTCTCACTCAACGTCAACAAAACAAAGGAGATGATCGTGGACTTCAGGAAACAGGAGAGGGAGCACCCCCCTATCCACATCGACGGGACAGTAGAGGTGGAAAGTTTTAAGTTCCTCGGTGTACACATCACGGACAAACTGAAATGGTCCACCCACACAGACAGCGTGGTGAAGAAGGCGCAACAGTGCCTCTTCAACCTCAGGAGGCTGAAGAAATTCGGCTTGTCACCAACATCACTCACAAACTTCTACAGATGCACAATCGAGAGCATCCTGTGGGGCTGTATCACCGCCTGGTACGGCAACTGCTCCGCCCACAACCGTAAGGCTCTCCAGAGGGTAGTGAAGACTGCACAACGCATCACCGGGGGTAAACTACCTGCCCTTCAGGACACCTACACCACCCGATGTCACAGGAAGGCCAAAAAGATCATCAAGGACAACAACCACCCGAGCCACTGCCTGTTCACCCCGTTATCATCCAGAAGGCGAGGTCAGTACAGGTGCATCAAAGCTGGGACAGAGAGACTGAAAAACAGCTTCTACCTCAAGGCCATCAGACTGTTAAACAGCCATCACTAACATTGAGTGGCTGCTGCCAACATACTGACTTAAATCTCTAGCCACTTTAAATAATAGGAATTGGATGTAACAAATGTATCACTAGCCACTTTAAACAATTTTGTATATAATGTTTACATATCCGACATTACTCATATCAAATGTATACACTGTACTCTAAACCATCTACTGAATCTTGCCTATGCGTGTTCGGCCGTCGACTCAAATCTCTAGCCACTTTAATAATTATAATTGGATGAAATAAATGTATCACTAGCCACTTTACATATCCTACATTACTCATCTCATATGTATATACTGTACTCCATACCATCTACTGCATCTTGCCTACGCCGGGTCAGCCATCGCTCATCCATATATTTATATGTACATACTCGTATTCATTCCTTTACTCTTGTGTGGAAAAGGTAGTTGTTGTGAATTTGTTAGATTACTTGTTAGATACTACTGCATGGTCGGAACTAGAAGCACAAGCATTTCGCTACACTCGCATTAACATCTGCTAACCATGTGTATGTGACAAATAAAATTTTATTTGATTTGATTAGCTACACACACTCGACCCGTGACCGGATCTCAAGCCATGCATGTTTGGATACCGAGTGTTCGCACTCTCCGTACAGGGCAGACTGGGACCCGGGCACTCGCAAGCTCCGTACAGGGCAGACCAGTGGCTAACTTGACAACGTCACGACAACTTGCGCGCATTGCGTTTAGAACACCATCACCTAAAAGGGAACTTAGCGAGTGGGAGGGCAAAAGGGCATGTGTTTGGCACAGGTAGACTCCTATACTATTTGCATGCTCCAAAAAGTAATGCAGTCATCAGAGCAGATGTCCTTCGAAAGCTTTTAATGAGTTTGAGAATACTGTATCCCCCCAAATTCTCTCCAGCCAGATAAATAAATAAAAACGGGCAATTACTACGTATAATAACCAAGATGACAGTTTAAGGTCATCCAATTTCTGTAAAACCCTATTAATATCTTGTTATGAGGAATATAACTTTAAAGCTATTAAACCAGATCACATGATTTCGTTTTGCCCTCCAGAGTTTTTCTGATTATCTAGCATTCCGTAGCTGTGCGTAATGTTTTTTCAAGAAGCAGAAATTCATCATGAAGCGTTTCAACTTTTGTCATAGTAATTGTGCATCGAATTGGTGACCTTGCCGGCCAGTTGTTGCCTACAATATTTCCCTCCTCCTCACTCAGTGTCTATGGAAGTTGATAGTAGCCACTTGCTGCATAGAGTGTCAAGTCGCACCTTCCATCCATGTTGGCAACACTAAGGTCTATTCCTGGTCTATTCAGGCCCCACTGACACCATGGCTCCTTAAAATGCAAATTAATATTGAAATGAATTATCCTCATTAACACTTATCCACATCCTGATGAGTTTTTTTCCGACTCTGTCCCCTTCCTCCCGAAGCTATTCTCGCTCATGTCATTAATGCTCTCCCCAATGGTTCTCAAGAAGCCCAGTGTGGCAAATGAGTGCTAGTCATCAGTCCTCAGGGGCTCCTCATTGGCTGATATTATTAATAAGGCTCTCAGGCAGGCACAGTTTGGAATGAAATACCCTCACAATGATTCTCTGGCCCTGCCAGATCATTAGGGACTCAAGGATCATAGCCCCTCCAATCATTTCTATTTGGTGCCAAAATCATAAAGGGGAAAATATGGCCAGAGAGCACAATAGAGCACAAAAACCTGGCATGGGTTTTAGGGATCGTATACATATTTCCATCACCTCTAGCGGAGAGAAAAACTTCCAGTATGTGTACGTTTGTATGTCGCTTCTGATACGCACTATGTTTGTTACAGTTGTTCTTAGTAATGGTTTTGTGATATAGTTCGTGGACTGGTGGAGGGCCCTTACCCTAGAAGTTGTTGACGTGATATCCATTGGGGTTACAAAAGAAAGGTTACAGAGGTGGGAAGAGGGAAGAAAGAGAGCTGCTGTTTCCTCTCATTCCATAGCTAAATGTCTGTTTGATGTCATATGGAGCTGTTCAGCCCACTTAAGCATGTATCACAGTTCTGTAAACAATACGGTGCAGTATGTCCTGTAGGACATTAGCTGCATTTGTTTCCTTACTGACAAGCAGCACAGTCAGTTTGAGATGGCTGTCATGTGTTGTTTAAATGCTTACTTCAGTCAGCGCAGAAAGCAGTTAGTGCTGATGGAGCCTGATGCATTTTGAATGACTGTTATTTGTATAATTTATATTATATAATGCAGAATGGATTAAATTATATTTTCGAGTCCGTTTTGTTTAATTGCTTATTGGTTCAATCACAACAACATTGTATGTCTCTAATTACTTATTCATTTTAATGTTCCAGTGTACACTGAGTGTACAAAACTTTAAGGACACCTGCTTTTTCCATTACATAGACTGACCAGGTGAATCCAGGTGAAAGTTGGGATTCCTTATTGATGTCACCTGTTAAATTACACTTCAATCAGTGTAGATGAAGGGGAGGAGACAGGTTAAAAAAAGATTTTTAAGCCTTGAGATAATATAGACATGGAGTGTGTATGTGTGCCATTCAGAGGGTGAATGGGCAAGACAAAAGATTTTAGTGCCTTTGAACAGGGTATTGTAGTAGGTGCCAAGCGCACCGGTTTGTGTCAAGAACTGCAACGTTCCTGTGTTTTTCACTCTCAACAGTTTCTGTGTATATCATGAATGGTCCACCACTCAAAGAACATCCAGTCAACTTGACACAACTGTGGGAAGTATTGGAGTCAACATGGGCCAGCATCCCTGTGGAACGCTTTCGACACCTTGTAGAGTCCATGCCCCGATGAATTGAGGCTGTTCTGAGGGCATATTCAATATTAGGACGGTGTTCTTAATGTTGGTTAAACTCAGTGTATCTCCGCAAGCACTGGTTCATATTTCATTATCCGTAGTGGCCCAAGCTGTGTAGGAGACACTTTTGGTACTCAGTTGAACGTGTAGGCTAGTTTCACATTACTGCGTTCCTCACTGTGCTGTGTCAATACCCTCCTCCCCATCTCCATGTGGCCTGTCATATGTCTAAGGGCCTGTGCTTGTCACTTTTAAAGCCCCTATAGATCTGAGTCTTCTATCATTGAAGACTCTACATGTAGCCTACATTCACAGAGGCATCTTCAATGGCTAGAGTACGATGACTGGCACATATAGCTGTAGATTAGAACGCACTCGGTTCATGGACAACACACCCTAATGTGTGTCTTATTTACCCTTTATTTACATTTATATTTTTTAGTATAACAATATCATACACTATATATACAAAAGTATGTGGACACCCCTTAAAAGTAGTGGATTTGGCTATTACAGCCACACCCGTTGCTGACAGGTGTATAAAATCGAGCACACAGCCATGCATTCTCCATAGATTGGCAGTAGAATGGCTTTACTGAAGAGCTCAGTGACTTTCAACGTGGCACCGTCATAGGATGCCACCTTTCCAACAAGTCAGTTCGTCAAATGTCTGCCCTACTAGAACTGCCCCAGTCAACTGTATGTGCTGTTATTGTGAAGTGGAAACGTTTAGGAGCAATAACGTCTCAGCCGCGAAGTGGTAGGCTACACAAGCTCACAAAATAGGACTGTCGAATGCCAAAGCACGAAGCGCGTAAAAATCGTCTGTCCTCGGTTGCAACACTCAACACTGAGCTCCAAACTGTCTCTGGAAGCAAGATCAGCACAAGAACTGTTAGTCGGGAGCTTCATGAAATGGGTTTCCATGGACAAGCAGCAGCACACAAGCCTAAGATCGCCATGTGCAATGCAAAGCGTTGGCTGGAGTGGTGTAAAGCTTGCCACCATTGGACTCTGGAGCAGTGGAAACGTGTTCTCTGGAGTGATGATTCACGCTTAACCATCTGGCAGTCCGACGGACAAATCTGGGTTTGTTGGATGCTAGGACACCGCTACCTGCCCCAATGCATAGTGCCAACTGTAAAGTTTGGTGGAGGAGGAATAATGGTCTGGGGCTGTTTTTCATGGTTCAGGCTAGGCACCTTAGTTCCAGTGAAAGGAAATCTTAACGCTACAATGATTCTGTGCTTCCAACATTGTGGCAACAGTTTGAGGAAAGCCCTTTCCCGTTTCAGCATGACAATGCCCCCGTGCACAAAGCAAGGTCCATACAGAAAGGGTTTGTCGAGATCGGTGTGGAAGAACTTGACTGGCTTGCACAGAGCCCTGACCTCAATCCTTTGGGATGAATTGGGGCGCCGATTGCAAGCCAGGCCTGATCTTCCAGCATCAGTGCCCGACCTCACTAATGCTCTTTTGGCTGAATGGAAGCAAGTCCCCGCAGCAATGTTCCAACATCCAAGAAGATTGGAGGCTGTTATAGCAACAAAATGGGGACCAACTCCATATGAATACCCATGATTTTGGAATGAGTTTGACGAGCTGTTGTCCACATACTTTTGGTTATGTAGTGTACGTTTGAATGTATTTTTGGTAATTATCATCCTTATTTATCACCACTAACTTGTAAAAATACCCAAAATAATAAAAGACATTAAAAGTGTTCCAGTGATGTGCTTTTGAAGAATTATTAATGGCCATGTGCATTTTCTCTCACTGCTGCATACCTTTAACAAAGGTATGAAAATACATAGGCTAATTTAATGATAAAGTCATTTTTAAGCACACATGAACTAAATGGCTGCTCTTCACCACTGACATCTAATTGCCGAAAGGTAAAAATGAAGGACTGTCAATACGCTCCCTTTGTACAGATGATGCTGTAAGCTTAATGGTCTATGAAGTTGGGGACTTCCCAGCTTTATCTGTGTCAGTGAGTTGTTTTTAAGGAATATCATTAGTCTGTTTCACTGGGATATATGTATATTCTGTGATGGCAGAATGCTTTACCCGTGGAGCATATAAAAAGTTGTGGTAATCAAAAAATTATATGATTATGCTAGCACACGTGAATACAATCACATCTACAGCTTGTTGTGTCCTTGGTTAGATTTGACAATGCATAGTTTTTCTGTCTTTTCTGTGGTAGGATATTCAAAGCCTCTAAAAGCCTTTTGTTGTGTATATGAAACTTTAACTTTACACCTACTTCATCAGCATCATCACTTTTCATGTACTCGCAAAGGTACAGTTCATAAAACCACAGCAAAAGAAGAAACTAAATCATCATGGGCATATTGATTGATTCTCCGATATGTTCCTCTCAGATGAAGTCTTGTTGTTCCTCAAGTTCAACTGTGTTAGAATGGTAGATCTTCTCATCAAGTGTAACAGTGCAGAAGGTGACTACTGCTACAGCAGAACAAAGGGAGCTGAATTATTATGTGCATATCTCAGGCCCTGAATGCTTATCATTGTATTCAGCAGAGAAGGATGGTGTTCCCCAAGGAGTTGTACTGGGTACACCTTTATTGTCAGAATGCTTTCATCACACCATATATATGCCTCTACCATCTCTGGGTGCATCATATTTAGTGATTCCACTTCCACCAAAGCTGCGTATTTTATCTCTTCCCTCTTCCTGGAAGGAAGTTGTGATAATGCATACATTTTTCATGACTTATGATTTCACAGTTCTTCCGTCATCTGACACACGCACATGATGTTGGTGAATATTTCATGAAACTTTTGCATATATTATTAGTTGTTTTTCCATAAAAAATATATATTAAACTGTATGGGAAACTAAATTTACACCAAAATGTCAGCATTTATGAAGTATGTTGCTATTGTTTGATATTTTATCTAGTAAAATAAAATAAAATATATATTGTTTTACTCATTTATATTGGCAAATGGTGTTCTGCTTTATTATTTATCAGATTAGTTATAGCGTTAAGATCGTCTCGTGAATATCATGTCTAACTGTTTATGCACAAGTGGTGCCTATCGCTGAGAAATCTGCATATTCATTTTGATCATACAATTTTCATAAGTGTTTTCTTTCCATCCTAGAGTGTTTTGAGAGGCAGCCCTACCCTCTGCAGATGTGAGCGACTTGTTTCAAACCTTTTTAAATTATCTAGCCTGAATATATTTTGAATACATTTGTTTTTCTCACTTTCACAGTGAATAAATTATGAAACCATCTCAAGCATGGGCTTGTTTTGATATACAGAAGGAAGACATTTATACAGTAGTCTACTGACTGCAGGGACAGAAATGAACTTACATGTATACACTGAGTGTACAAAACATTAAGGACAGCTGCTCTTTCCATGGCATAGACTGACCAGGTGAATTCAGGTAAAAGCTCTGAACTCTTAATGATGTCACTTATTCAATTCACTACAATCAGTGTAGATCAAGGGGAAGAGACAGGTTAGAGAAGGATTTTGAAGCCTTGAGACAATTGAGACATGGATTGTGTATGTGTGCCATTCAGAGGGTGAATGGGCAAGACAAAGTATTTAAATGCCTTCGAATGGGGTATGGTAGTAGGTGCCAGGCGCACCAGTTTGTGTCAAGAACTGCAACGCTGCTGGGTTTCACACTCAATAGTTCCCTGTGTGTGTCAAGAATGGTCCTCCACCAAAAGGACATCCAGCCAACTTGACACAACTGTAGGAAGTATTGGAGTCAGCATGGGCCAGCATCCCTGTGGAACACTTTCGACACCATGTAGAGTCCATGCCCACCATGTAGAGTCCATGGGGGGGGGGGGGGGGGACCTTAAACTCAATATTAAGGTGTTATTAATTTTTTGTACACTTAGTGTATGCTACAGTACAATTTTCCATTTCAGACTAAGATTATTATTAGAGCCTCTGACTCCTACTGTACATTAATCGAAAGCTAAATAACCTTATAATATCTCTGCTTGTTTTTCAATTGCTGCATAGCAAAACATCGATAAGTGTTGATGCTATTAACAAGTCAAATGAGTTTCACTCCCCCCAGGTTCTAAAGTCTAGTTTAACTGTCTGTTTGGAGTACCATTAAAACACCTGAGCATTTGTAGGTGGATTTGTAGTAGTAGTGACAGACAATGGTGACGCCCTCATCTGTGATTCTGCATGAGAGGAAGCCCCTAGCCCAGGCTTCACATTACCTCCCCACACTCTGGGGCTAATGTGCTCTGGTCAGAGCCGCTGTGTGTCGCACAGCCTCCCGAGCCTTGTCTGAATGCAACATGAGGCTGCATCTCTATTCATGCTGCCACCACTGATTGATAGGCTTTTTTTCTCAGTGATTAGAGGCAGCTCATGTCTCCTCCAAATAAGGAGAAAAAAAGAAAAACCCTACGCTTTGGCAAAGCTAGCAGGATAAACTTCCATTTCAATCAGCAGTTGTAGAGTTGGAGTGTGCACTTCTTTTACCGTAATCATCCTTGTGTTGTACCTCAGTAATGAGGTTCTCTCCAACTCCCTTCAGGAGGGTAAAATGAAGGTGTTATGCAAAACAGCCTCACCAAACAGAATTATCAACTGAATTCTCTAGGTAGGAGGAGCTGACCTTTACCGGCAGTAAAAAAAAATAATACTATTTTACCATGAGTGAAGAAGCCTCAATGGCAATATAATGACAGATCTATACAGTTTAATGGTTTACTAATTGCATTTTTCAAAGCCGTATTACTGTTGTAGGGCCTACCGATTGCCCTTGCAGATGTTTTTTGTCAGATAAAGGGTTATAACTTACTGAGAAATTCCTTCTCTTGAGATCTGACATGTTATTTGGATCCCCTCTGTTATTTCCCTGGTGAATAGGGACATTCTTCTGCCCCGCTCAATAATTGGTTCCCCCAAATGTATGTTTATAATTACTCATGTATGGATAATTGCTTGATAAATATTTCACTCTGTGCACAGCTGCTTGGGAGAGCTGTTTACATTTGCAATGATAAAAGGAGGCTCAGTTACAACATTAATGACTAGGGAGGCCCTCTGACTTCAACAATAGCCTGAGGTGTGTCTCTCTGTGTAAGGCAGTAAGCAAAACCCTGCAGCTTCTCTCTCACCATTGGACAGGGCCTGTGATACTGAGGCAGCTGAGCTCTCTGGGTCTTTTGGAGTTCCTCCAATAATACCAGGCACTCCCAACTGCATAGTCAGAGAACAGCGTTTATCAGGCAGCTTTGACATTGAGACATTATCAGGTAACTAATGCTAGGGGTTACGATTCACCAATTGCTGTTCTTTGTGTTGAGGCTTATGAATGCGCTGTGGAAGCACGGCATGTTTAATTGCAGGCAATATACCATGTTTCCTTGTTGTTTACCCTTCTAATCCATGCGGCAGGATGCTTTTGTGCTGCCATATGGGCTCCCTTCAGGACTCTCTGGGCTCCCTGCTTTAGTAGCGGATATGGTGAGGTGCAGGCAGCTTTTCAGGAGGGCTTCTCATTTTCCAATGCCATGGAAATACCATGGAGTGCCATGGAGTGCTGCTAATTAACATCATTTATTTTCTTTGTGCCTTTTTCTGTTCAGCAGAAGCATGTTAACAATGCCTCTGAGAGGAGGACCTGATGTGTGTAGTGTTAGACAGGAAGGCGCTTTGATAAGAGGGCTTGACAGGGTGGTGTCGGTGTGGAGGAGCTAGCGTTGCAGGGTGGTAGTGGCGTGGAGGAGCTAGCGTTGCAGGGAGGTAGTGGCGTGGAGGAGCTAGCATTGCAGAGTGGTAGGGGCGTGGAGGAGCTAGCGTTGCAGAGTGGTAGGGGCGTGGAGGAGCTAGCGTTGCAGGGAGGTAGTGGCGTGGAGGAGCTAGCGCTGCAGGGTGGTAGGGGCGTGGAGGAGCTAGCGTTGCAGGATGGTAGAGGTGTGGAGGAGCTAGCGTTGCAGGGTGGTAGGGGCGTGGAGGAGCTAGCGTTGCAGGATGGTAGGGGCGTGGAGGAGCTAGCGTTGCAGGATGGTAGGGGCGTGGAGGAGATAGCGTTGCAGGGTGGTAGGGGCGTGGAGGAGCTAGCGTTGCAGGGTGGTAGGGGCGTGGAGGAGCTAGCGTTGCAGGGTGGTGGGGCGTGGAGGAGCTAGCGTTGCAGGGTGGTAGGGGCGTGGAGGAGCTAGCGCTGCAGGGTGGTAGGGGCGTGGAGGAGCTAGCGTTGCAGGATGGTAGAGGTGTGGAGGAGCTAGCGTTGCAGGGTGGTAGGGGCGTGGAGGAGATAGCGTTGCAGGGTGGTAGGGGCGTGGAGGAGCTAGCGTTGCAGGGTGGTAGGGGCGTGGAGGAGCTAGCGTTGCAGGATGGTAGTGGCGTGGAGGAGCTAGCGTTGCAGGATGGTAGTGGCGTGGAGGAGCTAGCGTTGCTCCCTGACTCTGACTCCCTCTGCTCTGACTGTATGTTGTGTGGTTTTGGATTAGGGAACGAATTTACTGGGGAAACAGATGGAAAAACACCAGTTTTCCTTTCATTCCACTGATACATGAAATGACACTATAGTAAACATGGAGGCTGGCCCAGATAAACAGAAAAAACATACAGTAGGTGTCAGGAACCGCTTCGCATACCACACGATTGAAAGGGAAAGGGGGATACCTAGTCAGTTGTGCAACTGAATGTATTCAACTGAAATGTGTCTTCCGCATTTAACCCAACCCCTCTGAATCAGAGAGGTGCGGGGGGCTGCTCAGGGGCAGAACGGCAGATTTTTACCTCTGGGATTCAATCCAGCCTTCCAGTTACTGGTTCAACGCACTAACCACTAGGCTACCTGCCGCCCCACCTAACAGTGGTGGAATACATGCACTTTGTTTGGTTATATTTTCAAAACAAAATGTGTATAATTTATCAGTTCCTGCTGGATGAATAACAGTTGTGCCGGGACTATTACAATAAAGGTCCTGTACATGGATAGAAATGTCATTCCCTGATTAATAGTTCTCATAAACAAAGCATTAAAGAGGATCATTACGTGTCACACAATGGAACAAGGTATGCAGAGCTCTATAGTATAGTTGGCATGCATAGGGAATCATTTCAATAAAATGTAAAAAATGCCTAGCTTAGCCTCTGTTTAGCAGGCAAGTTCCCTGAAAATACTATCATTTATTTACAAACTCTTCTGGCAGCAGTGAGTTTGTGAGTCATTGTTTGTACCTGGAATGACATTAAAATCCTGTCATTTGGACCCAACTGTGCATTCTGATTAATGTATGATCTATGAGCCGTACTCATACAGTACCAGATGTTTAGTGGCTAGCTAGGTTGCAGGAGACAGACAGACAGACAGCATAGGGCAGGAGCAGCGTGAGGGGTTGTCAGCTGGTCAGCCCTGGGCTGGACTGAGCCATGGACAGACTGGATTTAATAGAGAGAAACTTGGTGTTTTGACGACTTGAAAGTACATTTATGAAGTATTGCCTAGCAGCATGGGGAATGTATCACTGAGCACCCACAGGAGAAGTTAATTTAGTTGTGGCATCTGTTGTGATAGTCAAAGCTCATCAACAGTCAGTCGAAGGAACACTAGCGAGGAATTCCGATCACGAAAATACTGCCTGTGCAAGTGCACAGAGTTCTTTAGTACAGGCGGTGGTTTGTTAAACTGAGATCTCACAAATATTTAAAGGCCATTTTCTATTCGTTCACATGGAATTTACAGCGAGGGCAATCCAATTATCCCACAGGCTCCGCCAACTGTAATAAATGGTGTGCGCAGACATAGCTTTATTAGTAAGGACAGTGCCTATAAAATAAGAAGATCGTTAGTTGCAGATATGAAGTCGAGTTTAAAGCATCCTGTGGTTGTTGGGATTTGGGAAACATTAGCGTCAGTGCTATGAAGCGCTATCTAGCTCTGACACTGTTGGGACACACTGTTATCCTTCTCCTTTACCGCAGCCCTTTGAAGTGCCATGGCTGGTAGTTGTATCAACACTGGTGTCATGTCCAATCAGACACTGAGACCCAAATGGTCTGGGCAGAGGGGTCTAGCCTTGCCAGCTTCAATTTCCCACAGAGGCCAACATCGAGGTGGGTGGGGACACGACCCTGAGGAACTCTGCCCTTCTCGGGCAATTCGAGACAGCTGCGTGATGGGGAGGAGGAGAGAGAAGACGCCGGTGTCACGACCCCTTGGTGTGGTGTTCAAGCAGATTTCCCTGTCTTCCCTCCCTTCCAGCACAAATGTTGAGATACATCACTCCAAAACATCTCTAAGGGCTCTGACATGGCCCCAATTGTACACAGGCATCTTTCTATTTTAATTGTTTAACCTTTATTTAACTAGGCAAGTCAGTTAAGAACAAATTCTTATTTACAATGACGGCCTAGGAACAGTGGGTTAACTGCCTTGTTCAGGGGAAGAATGACAGACTTTTACCTTGTCAGCTCTGGGATTCAATCTAGCAACCTTTCAGTTACTGGGCCAACACTCTAACCACTAGGCTACCTGCCGCCCCAAATCTTGTGGAAAACCTTATGAAAAGATTACATTGATTTTGTCTGATACTAAAATTAATTTCTTTTCTCTCCATTTTCCTTACAGATCAGCATATTGGAACGACAAATATTTGACTTCCTAGGGTACCAGTGGGCTCCCATCCTCACAAACTTTGTGCACATCATCACAGTCATCTTGGGCCTCTTTGGGACTGTACAGTTCAGACCAAGATACGTGACCGGGGTGAGCTATATCTTCCTTGATTTCCTATGGAGTCATACATTAATAATCTTGGGATAAGTGGTTGTATGGAAAGTGGTTTTATGAAGCAATTAATATATCTTTGATGTTACCTATTTTATTGACAAAAAGGTAATATTACATGTTCATATTCATTGATTGCATTTATATTTATAGTGTCTATACTGAACAATAACACTGTATATAGTCTTATAACTGATATGATGTCAAGGCCTATGACTTTTGACCTACACAGTATAAAAATAAAGAGAGCAGGAATAAGTCTTCATTCAAGACTCTCCTACCTGAAATAAGTCTCTCGTCGTGACAACCTTTCAATCAAACCATACATACATGAAACTTGGGAAAAAAAAGAAACGTCCTCTCACTGTCAACTGTGTTTATTTTCAGCAAAATTAACATGTGTAAATATATAACAAGATTCAACAACTGAGACATAAACTGAACAAGTTCTACAGACATGTGACTAACAGAAATGGAATAATGTGTCCCTGAACAAAGGGGGGGTCAAAATATAAGTAACAGTCAGTATCTGGTGTGGCCACCAGCTGCATTAAGTACTGCAGTACATCTCCTCCTCATGGACTGCACCAGATTTGCAAATTCTTGCTGTGAGATGTTACCCCCACTCTTCCACCAAGGCAGCTGCAAGTTCCCAGACATTTCTGTGGGAAATGGCCCTAGCCCTCACCCTCCGATACAACAGGTCCCAGACGTGCTCAATGGGATTGAGATCCGGGCTCTTCGCTGGCCATGGCAGAACACTGACATTCCTGTCTTGCAGGAAATCACACACAGAACGAGCAGTATGGCTGGTGGCATTGTCATGCTGGAGGGTCATGTCAGGATGAGCCTGCAGGAAGGGTTCCACATGAGGGAGGAGGATGTCATTTCCTGTAACACACAGCGTTGAGATTGCCTGCAATGACAACAAGCTCAGTCCGATGATGCTTTGACACACCGCCCCAGACCATGATGGACCCTCCACCTCCAAATCGCTCCAGAGTACAGGCCTCGGTGTAACGCTCATTCCTTCGACGATAAACGCGAATCCGACCATCACCCCTGGTGAGACAAAACTGCAACTCGTCAGTGAAGAGCACTTTTTGCCAGTCCTGTCTGGTCCAGTGACGATGGGTTTGTGCCCATAGGCAACATTGTTGCCAGTGATGTCTGGTGAGGACCTGCCTTACAACAGGCCTACAAGCCCTCAGTCCAGCCTCTCTCAGCCAATTGCGGACAGTCTGAGCACTGAAGGAGGGATTGTGCGTTCCTGGTGTAACTCGGGCAGTTGTTGTTGCCATTCTGTACCTGTCCCGCAGGTGTGATGCTCAGATGTACTGATCCTGTGCAGGTGTTGTTACACGTGGTCTGCCACTGCAAGGATGATCAGATGTCCGTCATGTCTCCCTGTAGTGACGTCTTTGGCGTCTCACGGTACGGACATTGCAATGTATTGCCCTGGCCACATCTGCAGTCCTCATGCCTCCTTGCAGCATGCCTACGGCACGTTCACGCAGATGAGCAGGGACCCTGGGCATATTTATTTTGGTGTTTTTCAGAGTCAGTAGAAAGGCCTCTTTAGTGTCGTAAGTTTTCATAACTGTGACCTTAATTGCCTACCGCCTGTAAGCTGTTAGTGTCTTAACAACCGTTCCACAGGTGCATGTTCATTAATTGTTTATGGTTCATTGAACAAGCATGGAAAACAGTGTTTAAACCCTTTACAATGAAGATCTGTGAAGTTATTTGGATTTTCCAAATGATCTTTGAAAGATAGGGTCCTGAAAAAGGGACATTTCTTTTTTTGCTGAGTTTATATCATGGAGACTTAACCCAGGCATTTTGACTTGTCCGTCAGCCATCAGAGAGAGACGCTGTCATATAGCAGAGATAGAGCAGATTACCTTGACAGCCCCTACTCCTCACCCCTCCTCACCCCTCCTCCGCCCCCTCCTCCCCTGTAGAAATGGAGCCTCAACCCACTATCAGCCTCAGCTATCAAAGTCTATGCCTGTAAAGATAAATGGCTTACTGTCCAATATTACTCTTGCTTATATCCGTTTTGGTAATGCTGTCAGAGTAGATGAATTTTTATTCTAATTTAACATGGCTCTTGCCAGTAGCTGGAGAGAGACAAAATTAGGTTCCACTACACGCACCCATCTTCTGGATCTAATGTCTTGACAACATGTCAGATTTAAAAATGGTAAAACCTTCCTCCGTGGCGGCTCTCCCCCTCTGTCAATGGTCTAGTGAATTAGGCCTGGAAACATATACAATTGTGCCCTAACACATTCATGACATGCCCGCTACTGCTCCCTCCAACCTCCACCCCTCTGGGTTTAGAGACCATCACCAGCTCACGTACCAGTTTGGATTATGGCCCTAATTGAAGTCAATGGCTTGGCCTAGCCCTGCTCCACCTCACAGACGTGGGAGAATCATTATGTTGCCACACGTCTACTTCGAGAGACGTGTCAACCAGACAGCCGCACTCCAGTTGGGAGGAAGGCATGTAGTATTGACCTTCAACCCTCCCCTCAGGCGTTTCAGCTGATTCGCTGTATAAATTGGATGTACAGCATGTGCCGGCCGACATTATCTGCTTCTTAAAGGGATTTTTTCTGCACCTGTGACAGCTTGCAGTGGTCTCTCCCCCTCGCTCACCCTCTCCCCCTCTGAGGCCATCTGGGGTGAGAGTCATTCATCCCCAACACAGTACCAAGGAGTCCCCATGACTACGGGAGAGGATAGAACCCCCCTCCCCCTACTGAGGCCCAGTCCAATGTTGGGACAGTCCCCATACTACAGGGGTTACTAAACCTTTTTGGGCCCCACACCCCCATTTTGATATCAAAGAATGTTTGTGACCCCACCATGTAAAAAAAGCGATCAATGTAAAAAAAATTGATCACCGGCCAATAATTTTGTATGATTTTCTGTGTAGAAAATATCACCATTGATTATGTTATTTCCCCCCAGTCTGATTTAGTGCCTGGTCTTGTCCACTCTGTTCTAATGAGTCCTGCATGGCTTGTGGGTATTGCAGTGGGAAACAGAAGTCTTGTCTTTTCAGTGATGGGGTCATAATATTTTGTAGCTTAAACCATTCAAAAGATAGTGCCACATTTGTAGGAAGAAACCACATCTAGCAGCTACTGGAGGTTAATGACTTAACCCTGGTTCTATGAAGCGGAAATCTTCTCTCGCGACCCCATTTTCAAATAGGGCGACCCCACATGGGGTCACGACCCCTAGTTTGGGAAACACTGCCATACTGTATCCCTTTCTGTAAATGTTCCTCTTGAGCTACAGTCCTCTATCCATAATATTGCATATCTCCATACCTCCTTGATCCATCAGGTTATACATTCATGATGATGACACTTTTCACTGTATCACAGAAACCTGCATGATATCTACAAAGATATTTGATCAGCTCTTTCTTACTTTCTTGTAAAGTACACTTTCTTTAACTAGGCAAGACAGTTAAGAACAAATTCTTATTTACAATGACAGCCTTGGTACAAGTGGGTTAACTGCCATGTTCAGGGGGGAGAACAACAGATTTTTACCTTGTCAGCTCAGGGATTTGATCTAGCAACCTTCTGGTTACAAGTCCAACACTCTAACCACTAGGCTACCTGCTGCCCCACTAGTGTCACCTATGGCTCCTGTAGCAATATTTGTCCTCGATCATGTGCATTTAACGGATAATGTTTGCGGTGGCGTAAAGTACTTAAGTATAAATACTTTAAAGTAGACTTAGGTAGTTTTTTGGGGTATCTATACTTTACTTTACTATTTTCTATTTTTGACAACTTTAACATTTACTTTACTACATTCCTAAAGAAAATAATGTACTTTTTACACTTTACATTTTCCTTGACACCCAAAAGAACTCGTTAAATTTTTTTATGCTTAGCAGGACTGGAAAATTATCCAATTCACGTACCTCTGATCTGGCGGACTCACCAAACACAAATGCATCGTTTGTAAATTATGTCTGAGTGTTGGAGTGTGCCCCAGGCTAAACATGAAAATGGTGTTGTCTGCTTTTCTTAATATAAGGAATTTGAAATGATTTATACTTAAGTATATTTGATCAATTACATTTACTTTTGATACTTAAGTATATTTAGAACCAAAATACTTTTACACTTTTACTCAAGTAGTGTTTTACTGGGTAACTTTTACTTTTACTTGAGTAACTTTCTACTAAGGTATCTATACTTTTACTCAAGTATGACAATTGTGTACTTTTTCCACCACTGTATATTTGGATGAGCTTCCTACATGTAATGCAATTGAGTTCCCATTTCCAGTGGCCCAGTATTTTATTCTGGATCACCTGTCTGCTTTAAAATAGGATCAGATAAGCATCCTTTTATCTGAAGATCTCTCCTCTGCTCTGCTTATCAGACTTCAGTTATTCTTCTCCCAGAAAGTCGCTTCTCACATTTTAATCGGGGAAAAAAAACATGTGTTGTGATAATGATTTCCCATGCTTCAAAATAGCCTACTTGGAAAAAAGTATGTGATATGTCGATAGATGCACCAAGTCTTAGATCAGGGGTGTCAAACTCATTTTGCCCTCAACTTTCTTGTGAGTGCGCTTTCAGGCATTTGGACAATACAGTACCTAAATGTGGACATACTGAACTGTAACATCATGTTTTGTGTTCTTCAGTGCCAATTGGACATTGAGAGGTTTCATTTTGACACATTTCAAAACGCTTTGATAAGCCTCCATCCCTATCTCTAAGGAGCCTCTAAGCCTCAGCCCTCCCACACACACACGCACACACACACACATACACACACGCACACACAGCTTCAATACCGAGAAAAGGTACTAAATGTTTGGCTCTGGCATGACTCAGATGTGTGGAGGCAGATTCTGTGTGAAGACATACCCAGCAGATAATTAATTACAAAAAACACTATGATCCTGGCTGTGGAAAACCAGATACTAAGGAGAATCAAAATATGCATTTGTTTTTGGCGTGTTATTCTGAGCTTGACACTGCTTGTGGTGTTCTAATACTGTGATACTGTTTGTTCAGTGGTGTGTGCTTCTTTCTCTCCCCTTTCTCTCTCTCTCTCTCTCTCTCTCGCTCTTTCTCCTCTCCCATAGTATGCAGTGTGGCTGGTTCTCTGGGTGACCTGGAACATCTTCATCATCTGTTTCTACCTGGAAGTGGGGGACCTCTCCAAGGTAATGTGACCTGCTGAGAGCTCTACAGATCTGGAGAGCCTTTTATTATTACCTGCCAGAGAACAGAGGCCATGGATAATATGTCTTTAATGGGCTTTTTCACATGCCATTTAATCACGGGCTACACATTACTTCGCTGTTTCTGAAAGAGATAGTTGTGAGTCTTTCTGGGTAAGTCTCTTAACTTCTTAAGGAGCAGCAAGGTGCGCTGGGGCGCTAGCGCCCCACTCCCGACACTACCAGGTGAAATGCAAGGCGCCAAATTCAAAATCCAAAGGTTGAATTATTAAACATGCATCGATATACAAGTGTTTCATAGTCATCAAAAGCTCTGTTTCTTGGCAATATCACAGCGTTGTTAGATTTCAAAAAGGCTTTACGGCGAAAGCACCACATTTGATTGTTTGAGGGTAGCACCTCAAATATTTTTCACATAGCCATGAATCGATTAGCCATCATGGCACACACATAACACATTTCACAGCGAAAACAAATCAATTACCTGTTGAAGAACTTCTGCTGAGGTCATCCTAAGTGTCCAACGAAGACAATCCATGGTTCTTTTGTTAGAAAAAGTAATGTATTTTATCCCTAAATCTCCATTTGGTTCGCACGTTATAATCAGAAACGACAGCCTCCACTCCTCCGTTGAAACGTGACGAGAACTCGTTCATCTTATACCTATAAACTTGTACAAGAACAATCAAACATAGTTTTAAATGTATCCTTAGGAACACTTTTACGTATATTTACTATTATAAATCAACCGGAATATAAACTGATCGATAAAGACGGTAAAAAAAAGACACAGCGCGCCTTGTTGGGAGCGCGCACTGGGTACTGTTGACATAAAAAAGTACACTTCCTGGTTTGCTCTTATTCTCTGGTCTAAAGCATCCAAAATGAAAATTTACACTGTCTCGAGACTGTTGACATCTAAAGGAAGCGATGGGTACTGCATTCATATGCCCTTATATTGTCATTTTCATGAGGGAGGGGTTCCAAATGAGCAATGTGTCAAAATCCCTTTTTCCAGGACAGAAATTCAAATCAAATCAAATCAAATCAAATTTTATTTGTCACATACACATGGTTAGCAGATGTTAATGCGAGTGTAGCGAAATGCTTGTGCTTCTAGTTCCGACCATGCAGTAGTATCTAACAAGTAATCTAACAAATTCACAACAACTACCTTATACACACAAGAGTAAAGGAATGAATACGAGTATGTACATATAAATATATGGATGAGCGATGGCTGACCGGCATAGGCAAGATGCAGTAGATGGTATGGAGTACAGTATATACACATATATATGAGATGAGTAATGTAGGATATGTAAACATTATATAAATGGCATTGTTTAAAGTGGCTAGTGATACATTATTTCATCCAATTATAATTATTAAAGTGGCTAGAGATTTGGGTCGATGACCCGACGGCATAGGCAAGATACAGTAGATGGTTTAGAGTACAGTGTATACATTTGATATGAGTATGTCGGATCGTAAACATTATATACAAAATTGTTTAAAGTGGCTAGTGATACATTTGTTACATCCAATTCCTATGTATAAAGTGGCTAGAGATTTAAGTCAGTATGTTGGCAGCAGCCACTCAATGTTAGTGATGGCTGTTTAACAGTCTGATGGCCTTGAGGTAGAAGCTGTTTTTCAGTCTCTCGGTCCCAGCTTTGATGCACCTGTACTGACCTCGCCTTCTGGATGATAGCGGGGTGAACAGGCAGTGGCTCGGGTGGTTGTTGTCCTTGATGATCTTTTTGGCCTTTCTGTGACATCGGGTGGTGTAGGTGTCCTGGAGGGCAGGTAGTTTAACCCGGTGATGCGTTGTGCAGTCCTCACTACCCTCTGGAGAGCCTTACGGTTGTGGGCGGAGCAGTTGCCGTACCAGGCGGTGATACAGCCCGACAGGATGCTCTCGATTGTGCATCTGTAAAAGTTTGTGAGTGATTTTGGTGACAAGCCAAATTTCTTCAGCCTCCTGAGGTTGAAGAGGCGCTATTGCGCCTTCTTTACCACGCTGTCTGTGTGGGTGGACCAATTCAGTTTGTCCGTGATGTGTGCCGAGGAACTTAAAACTTTCCACCTTCTCCACTACTGTCCCCTCGATGTGGATAGGGGTGCTCCCTCTCCTGTTTCCTGAAGTCCACGATCATCTCCTTTGTTTTGTTGACATTGAGTGAGAGGTTATTTTCCTGACACCACACTCCGAGGGCCCTCACCTCCTCTCTGTAGGCCGTCTCGTCGTTGTTGGTAATCAAGCCTACCACTGTAGTGTCGTCCAGCAAACTTGATGATTGAGTTGGATGCGTGCTTGGCCACGCAGTCATGGGTAAACAGGAGTACAGGAGAGGGCTGAGAACGCACCCTTGTGGGGCCCCAGTGTTGAGGATCAGCGGGGTGGAGATGTTGTTTCCTACCCTCACCACCTGGGACCGGCCCGTCAGGAAGTCCAGGACCCAGTTGCACAGGCTGGGTCGAGACCCAGGGTCTCGAGCTTAATGACGAGCTTGGAGGGAACTATGGTGTTAAATGCTGAGCTGTAGTCGATGAACAGCATTCTTACATAAGTATTCCTCTTGTCCAGATGGGTTAGGGCAGTATGCAGTGTGATTGCGATTGCGTCGTCTGTGGACCTATTGGGACGGTAAGCAAATTGGAGTGGGTCCAGGGTGTCTGGCAGGATGGAGGTGATATGATCCTTGACTAATCTCTCAAAGCACTTCATGATGACGGAAGTGAGTGCTACGGGGCGATAGTCATTTAGCTCAGTCACCTTAGCTTTCTTCCTCTGGGTTTCGCCTGCCATATGCGTTCTGTTTTACTCACAGGCAAATGGTTAACACTTTTGGAAAATTCAGAGTGTTTCTTATCCAATGGTACTAAATATGTGCATATCCTATTTTCTGGGCCTGAATGGGAGGCATTTTACTTTGGGCACGCCAGGCTCTCCAAAACCATCACCTCTGCTGCCGCTCCCTAAGAAGTTAAGAGCTTTCCACACCTGGATTGTGCAACATTTGCACATTATTATTTAAAAAAATTCTTCAAGGTCTAGGATTTTGCCTGTGCTTAGCTCTATTTCGCATTTTTTTCCCTGAAAAACTCCCCAGTCCTTAACTGCAACAAGCATACCCATAACATGATGAAGCCACCACCATGCTTGAAAATATGGAGAGTGGTACTTAGTGAGTTGTATTGGATTTGCCCCAAACATAACACTTTGTATTCAGGACAAAAAGTGAATCGCTTTGCCACTGTATTACTTTAGTGCCTTGTTGCAAAAGGAATATATGTTTTGTAATATTTTTTATTATGTACTGGCTTCCTTCTTTTCACTCTGTCATTTAGGTTAGTATTGTTGATTAACTACAATGTTGTTGATCTATCCTTAGTTTTCACAGCCATTAAACTGTTTTAAAGTCACCATTGGCCTGATGGTGAAATCCCTGAGAGGTTTCCTTCCTCTCCGTCAGTTGAGTTAGGAAGGACTATATGTAATTTAATCAATACAAGATTCAGGCTGTAACACAATAAAATGTGGAAAACGTCAAGAGGTGTGAATACTTTCTAAAGGCCTTGAAATGACGGTGTGGTTTGACGAGAACGCTGACATTTTTCCAAGGGCAGAGATAACTGGCCGAGACTGACAGCTGTAGATGCATCCATTCAGGCATGATGTGTACAAGTGTAGGCATAATGACAATCGCCAAATGTCCTTACACTTTTTGGTTCTTTAGCAGATGTTTATTTTTATTAATCAAATGGTGGGTGCATAGAACACGGTTTGGCTGCTGGAATTCATTTGTGAGGAGACAAACGTGCGGAGGAAGCCTACTGTACATGAGCCCTTTGATTGTTTGACAATCAGATGAAAGATCATGACTGGTTGTGTATATTCCACATTAAAAGGTAAAACGTTTGAGTTAAGTTAAGATACATATTTACTACTAGGCCCACAAGAGAGCCTATTAAACTAATAACTCATTCTATATGTAATTCTATGATTAGGCCCATACAAAAAGTTAATATACGAGGTCCCGTACAGGGAAAACAAATACAGCTACTTTCACCCCTGGTTCAAAGAAACACAATAATGCCACTTCTCGCTCCCTCTCAATCTCTTTGGTCCCCCATGCTCAAACTTTCTAATTTCAACTGGGAATGTATTCCATAATCTGTCATCTGTTCATGTATGTATGAGAACATTTGATAAGATGTAATTAAAATGTCAAAATGTTTAATATTGTACCCAATTAAAAGGCAAACCAGCCGTGTAACTTGATTATGACATTTCATCAAGTGCTTTTATCTATTACGTTTTCATTTGGAAAATGAAAGTGAAATAACTAATCCCTTTATGTTGACCAGATAATATCAGAGCTGTGGACATGAGTCAAGTAGAGATGTGAAGGTTATATTGCTGTAACATTTGGTCACAAATGTGGCAACATTACATGCCATTGTTGTATCACCAATGATAAGGATTATTATAGTGTTATTGGTCAAGCTAATTTGCCGGTAAGGTAGTTCTAGTTCAGTATATATCCACATAGAAAGGAAAGAGAACATGTGTGGGTATTTTGTCACACCATTGGGATTGTGTTTATCTGTGAGGAAGTCTCTTTGAAATGTCTGTACATTTCTTAGTTGATCGTGCTTCCTTGTTGCTCTGTCGTTACTGTTTAATCTTATCTGGGATCTATGGCAACAGATGGAGCTCTCACTTAGTCTCACAGTCTTCACTCTCCTCTAGCCTGTGCCAAAATGGCTTCCTTCCTCCTCAATTGCCTTTGGAGGATTTGACAGTTTCACCTCAGAGATATCTTAGCACGTTTGAAAAGCATCAGGGAATGGCGTCTGTTGCATTATAGTTTTATTAGCAGTCAATGTCATTAACAGCTGGAAAATAACATGGGTTTGGGGCTATATACACTTTGACAAACTCAGAGCCCGGTATATCTGCATAGTATATTGCCTTTTTCTCAGTGAGTTCTCCCTGCTGCATTTCAGCACTGTTTTTTTTATGTCGTCTAACTTGCCTGAAATAAATCTCTTAAAGAGTGAATGTTCATTGGCTTCCTTCACAATTCACCAGCGTCAGTTCCCACGAGTGGCCTTGTCACTTTTTTTCCTAGGGAGAAGAGGCACTGAGGCATCAACTCATCGCTCCTCATCGTTTTGCCTGACTGACGAAAAGGGCATCTGCGGCTTTGTAGTTCTGAGTGTGATTCCACTGCATGTTCTACATGGTGGTTCTTTTCAGGCACTTTAATTAGTAACAGTAAAGTGATAGTGTGTTAGTTAGTGTGATTTATTTGGCTCACGTTGGGGCACCTCGTGATTTATTAATGTAGGTGTAATGTGTTTAACCAGGAGAGAATCCATTGAGATCCGCCAAGGCAGGAAGATCACACACAGAAACAAATTAAGATAAATAAATGGGACAAATCCCTGCGTATTCTTTTCAATACGTGGCGCAATCCTCCTTACAGGTCTCAACTCGCTCAATCACTCCACTAAGGGGGACTTGTCTAGGAGAAAGCCAATAGCCTATCAGGAGAGTGATTGACATTGAAATAGTACATGACTTGAGGGAGAATAAACAACAACAGTATTTTTTGTAGATCGGGTTTGGGCCTGTAGAGAGAAAGTGTCACCATGTTTCTTTTACATTAATGTCAAATGTCTCAAACTGCAAACTGGGCACTCTTAAGTGCGCTCCCTTCTGGATTGTGTTTGTGCTTTAATATGTGAATGGGTTAAAAGCGGCAAACTCTTTGGCCTCTTCACCAATTCCATTGGCATGCCCAGAGATATGCTGGGAATTGAATTTGGAGGCCATTGGCAGAGGACTGTTGGCACAGACAAGAAGTGACAGGGCAGAGCATGGGAGAGTGGGTAGAGTGGGCGTAGAGAGCCATGGAGCTCCAGTCTGAGCCTCAACCTGAGCCCAGGCACAGTAAATAAAACTGTGTCCCAGCCATGGCAGCAGACAGCCTTCTAGCTTCTAGGCAAATAGTCACAGTCTGGCAGAGAGGAGGACGAGAGCTGATGCAATAAGAGCTGCTCACAAACGTCCCTCCCAATCTGGGACAGACAGATACACCTGGCCCACCTGGCCCAAAAACGGATAACGTCTCCTGTCAGCCAGGAATCTAATCCAGGCTGGAACAACCTGACATTGGAATGGAGCTTTCTGACATCTTAGTATGGGATTCATGCCAAATATTGTGTGCCAACGTTCTCCATATCAACACTGATCATGACCTCTGTATTTTAGCCTTATGGCCTGAACAATATTGCTGGCTACATTATGCACAGTACTAAGCAATGGATCAAGGTTAAAATCAAAGCAAAGGTTAAATGGAGAATGTATGATAGATTTGGCCCAGTTCAGTTGAATTAATGATACCTTTTTACTGTTTGTAAGAAGTTCCTATTGTGTTATGTCATAACGTTGATATATTTGCAGCCCTATGAAATATTGCTATGGTTGTAAGTGGCATGGCAGAGCCTCAGTAAATCCTTACATTGGCAGGTTATCTGTGTCTTTTTCCTTGGAGCAACTTTAAAAGCATGCAACTGGCCTACTTCCTGTCTGCACACTCTTCATAGTCTTCATATACAGGAAAATGCTGGTATTCTGATAAAGTGTCAGGTCTGGGAGGGATAGTGATTTATAGTCAATTTCACTGGAGAGGAGGGACAAGGCTGGCCTGTCAGCACCAGGCCCTCAGAACAAATGAGTTACAGTGCTTGTGCTAGCTCAATAAGGCTATTATTTCCCATCACCACCTATCACAGACTCTGAGAGCCGTCTAGTTTAGGAACAGGTTGGCCGGAGGAGCTTGACAGGGGAGCCGGACACCAGAACCCCAGACGCTACATGAATCACGGACACTCCCATAGAGTAGCCTACATCCCTTACTAACTTTGTGAACTTCTCACAAAACATAAGGGAACTATGTTGTTATAAAATAAAGTGAATTTAGAAAATGGCGTTAATAGTTACAGGTGAAGTAATGCAGGTCTATCACCAGAACTGTTTGTTTTATTCCTAGATAGGTAATTACTCATGTTATACCCTTTGGCAGTGCACTGACCCTGAATTACCCAACTTAAAATATCCACTTGTTAAACTGAACCCTCTGGAGCAGTCCGAGCGCTCCAATCCAGCACAGATACCAGTGGTTACTATGTATTAGGTTTTTATGAGCCATGTTTCTGTCTCATAGACCCTTGATAGAACCCGAGTCCATTTCAAGATACTAACAGTGAAATGCTTACTTGCGGGCCCTTCCCAACAATGCAGAGAGAAAGAAAATAGAGAAATAATAGAAAAGTAATAACACGTAATAATTAAAGTCATAATAAATACACAATGAGTAACGATAACTTGACTATATACACAGGGTTTTATAGCCTTTTAAGGGTTATATCTAAATATTGGCTTTCCTATTATTTGAATCGATCTGGCCTGGGCTGAATATGTTATTAAAAGTACCCGAAGCCTGCCTCTTATTGAGCTGTTTATAGTTGGGGTGCCGTCATGGCCCTGTCAGGGTTTAATGGGCTGCTGTTAAGAGTTCACAACTCCGTGTCGGAGTCATTTAACAAACCACTACAACATGTCTTCTCCTGGGTGATTAAAGGCCAAACCAACGACATGGACGTCACTTGATTGAGTTCAAATGAACTTGATCCACTCCTTGATTTCACTGAGACTCATTGATTAAATTTGGGGAAACATTCTGAAATATATTTGGACCAATCTAGCATGTACGTACACAAAGGCATAGCAGACGTGAAGATGTCAGAATGTATTGATTGTATTGACCATAACCAGATCAATGCGTTAGAAGACAGACTGGGAACTAGCCACAAAGTTAATAACCAGACTAAATGCAGAGTAAAAGGCAAGGCAGGCTCAAGATGCCTCCCTGTTGAATGCTGAAGTCTGCAGAGTGCTCTCAGTGTCATTAAAGATGACAATAAAAGTCCCCCCTCCAGTGTGCTATTCAGATTACAATGACACTAATGCAGTGCTCCAACCATGAGGGTGCTTGGAGAGGCTTGTAGATGCTTTGCCACTGACTTGGATGTATGTAAATGCTTCATTCTCCATACCGCCTCTGCCACTAGCCAATATGACATACTATACAGTGGCTTGCAAAAGTATTCACGCCCTTGGCATTTTTCCTATTTTGTTGCCTTACAACCTGGAATTAAAATTGATTTGTATCATTTCATTTACACAACATGCCTACCACTTTGAAGATAAAAAATATTTTTATTGTGAAACAAACAAGAAATAAGACAAAAAAACTGAAAACTTGAGCGTGCATAACAATTCACCCCCCCCAAAGTCAATACTTTGTAAAGCCACCTTTTGCAGCAATTACAGCTGCAAGTCTCTTGGGGTATGTCTCTATAAGCTTGGCACATCTAGCCACTGGGATTTTTGCCCATTCTTCAAGGCAAAACTGCTCCAGCTCCTTCAAGTTGGATGGGTTCCGCTGGTGTACAAAAATCTTTAAGTCATACCACAGATTCTCAATTGGATTGAGGTCTGGGCTTTGACTAGGCCATTCCAAGACATTTAAATGTTTCCTCTTATACCACTCAAATGTTGCTTTAACAGTATGCATAGGGCCATTGTCCTGCTGGAAGGTGAACCTCCGTCCCAGACTCAAATCTCTGGATGACTGAAACAGGTTTCCCTCAAGAATTTCCCTGTATTTAGCGCCATCCATCATTCCTTCAATTCTGACCAGTTTTCCAGTCCTTGCCGATGAAAAACATCCCCACAGCATGATGCTGCCACTACTATCTTTCACTGTGGGGATGGTGTTCTCAGGGTGATGAGAGGTGTTGGGTTTGGGTCAGACATAGCGTTTTCCTTAATGGCCAAAAAGCTCAATTTTATTGTCATCTGACCAGAGTACCTTCTTCCATATGTTTTGGGACTCTCCCACATGCCTTTTGGTGAACACCAAATGTGTTTGCTTATTTTTTTCATTAAGCAATGGCTTTTTTCTGGCCACTTCCATAACGCCCAACTCTGTGGAGTGTGCGGCTTAAAGTGGTCCTATGGACAGATACTCCAATCTCTGCTGTGGAGCTTTGCTGCTCCTTCAGGGTTATCTTTGGTCTCTTTGTTGTCTCTCTGATTAATACCCTCCTTGCCAGGTTTGTTGTGGTGCCATATTCTTTCAATTTTTTTATAATGGATTTAATGGTGCTCCGGGGGATGTTCAAAGTTTCAGATCTTTTTTTATAACTCAACCCTGATCTGTACTTCTCCACAACTTTGTCCCTGACCTGTTTGGAGAGCTCATTGGTCTTCATGGTGCCGCTTGCTTAGTGGTGCCCCTTGCTTAGTGGTGTTGTAGACTCTGGGGCCTTTCAGAACAGGTGTATATATACTGAGATCATGTGACACTTAGATTGCACACAGGTGGACTTTATTTAACTAATTATGTGACTTCTGAACGTAATTGGTTGCACCAGATCTTATTTAGGGGCTTCATAGCGAAGGGGGTGAATACATATGCACACACCACTTTTCAGTTTTTAATTTATAAATGTATACATTTTTTATTTTAATTTTATAAAAACACCAAGGGTGATGAATACTTTTGCAATGAAAGTATAAATTAGTATTAATAAATAAACCGCACAAGATTCCCGTAAATCAATGTTCACATTTCAGTCATGCGACAAAAGTGAATACTTGTGTACTGTAATTTTGTCAGTATGTTGTTTTGCTATAATCCAGGGGATTTACTTGAGTTAAAATTCCCTTTCAACAAGCAAGAAGTTTCTCCCATCAATCATTTCTCGGCAGGAGGCCAGTGTGTTTGTCCCACTGCTCCATCTGTGAGGGAATGTGTCATCAGCAATGTCAGTCAGCGGAAACAAACAAACAGACAGACAGACTCAAAATGCCACACCCTCTCTTTTAATGCCTATGGTTGTACAGTCAATTCATATTATTCCCTGTCTGTGACGCACTCACATGGATTCATATGACTGTAGAAAAGACATAAATAGAACTGTAGATGGGACACATATGATACAGATCCCTGCATGGAATAGAAATAGACTATTGTCAGCTGTCTGCAAGTGGTCACCCTAATGAAAAATGATGTGCCAGTGTTAAATGGATGCAGGGACAATCAGAAACATAATACTTTTCCCATTCACCTGAGAGAAGGAGCCATCATCTGGGTGAGAGAGGGTAGAGAGATAAATGTGCTGATCAGTGTGGTGTGGTGCCGGCAGGGAAAGAGGTGATTTGTCCAAAGTGCCGTGATTGGCAGGGCTTGACCAGCAGGTCAGGTGGGAAGAAGCTGGTCATATCCAACGGCATCGCAGCACAGGCAGGGACCAGGAGATTGCCGTCTCGGTAGAGATAATGCAGTGCAGGAACAGGCCTACAGGCTTCACTCCCAGCCAAGATGGGGCGAATAGCGCTGCAGCATCCCACAATACATCACTCCCCTTACGGGTCTGGGACCTTCGTTGATGGTGGGGGACCATGTAAAGTAGGGTGCTTCTGTTGGGAGACTACATAGCCTATATAGTTATCATTGTTGATATGTTTGCAATGTTCTAGTCTGATGTCTGACGCGTTAAATATCTACCCAGCCTAAAACAGACACTTCGTCTTCACCCAGTCATTGAGTGACTGGGTCGAGTATCCAACGTCAAGACCAATGACTTGCTAAAAGCAGTGATAGAGCTCTGAGGTAATAGTGCTCTTAAATGTTGCATGCTGGGAGAAAAACAGGTTCATCCCTCAACCGTCTTTTTCATCTCCGGAAGAAAACGGCAAAAAGCATACGCAGTAACCTGTCCAATAGTGCCATGAGAATCCAAAAAACGATTTGGAATTTGGCATGGTGATATGAGATCAGTACTGCCTAAAGCTATATGAAGTGTCAACAGGCTTTTTCAGTCCCTTGGTACCATAGCAGCATTTAATAGTTTGCTTAGAAAATGTGTTCTTATGATATCTTATTGACTAAATAAACACGACGGCAATCCAGAGATACCCAGCGCAGCCATCTTTAATTCCAATGTATTGATATCTGTCTGATGGCGGTGACCTGAACACTGAAGGGACATATCAAATATTCAAATCTAATTAAAAGCACCTGACCTTTTAAGCTCACCGAGAGGGTGAAAATCATAAGCCGTGCGATGCTATGTAGTACAAACATAATTAAACACAAGCTTTTAGAATTTACAATCAGAGCTCTTGAATTATGATGACCCTTCCATTTGAAGGTCAACAAGTAGAGGAGTAACAGACGAACTAAGGGGGATAATTCAGACATAATGAGAGAGAGTTATGTAGTTAGATGACGGAGTCAGGGACAAAGATAACCTGCAAGCTCAGAAATGTTTTAGGACAGACTGTTCCTTCTTACTGAATGTCCACACTCTCTCCGTCACAGATGAGCAAAGACAGCCACTAGTAGAAACACTTACACAGGGTTCACTACAACAGTCAACCTCATCAAACACTGTGAAGCCGATAGTTTGTCACACCTCATTGGTGCCTTATGTTGGTCATTATCACAAAACTGTATTGGAGATAATAGTGAGAGAATATCTGCAGTATCCATGCTACTGTAGCTTGATGACTTGATGTATCAAGCAGAATGTGGATCCGAGTAAGGGTGTGTCAGGAAAAGAGAGATAGAGGACTGTGTTGCTGTTGATCAGAAGATAACAATGGCTTCATTTTTACTCCGTCATATCTTTCTCTTTCTTTATCTCTCTCTCTCTCTCTTTCGTTTTTTCTTTATTTCTCTCCTCTCTCTCTCTCTCTCTCTCTCTCTCTCTCTCTCTCTCTCTCTCTCTCTCTCTCTCTCTCTCTCTCTCTCTCTCTCTCTCTCTCTCTCTCTCTCTCTCTCTCTCTCTCTCAATTCAATTTCAATTTAGGGGCTTTATTGGCATGGCAAACATATGTTTACATGTCATATTATGTCTATATACAGTGTTGTAGTGATGTGCAAATAGTTAAAGTACAAAAGGGAAAATAAATCAACATAAATATAGGTTGTATTTGTTCTTCACTGGTTGCCCTTTTCTTGTGGCAACAAGTCACAAATCTTGCTGCTGTGACGGCACACTGTGGTATTTCACCCAATATGTATGGGAGTTTATCAAAATTGGATTTGTTTTCAAATTCTTTGTGGGTCTGTGTAATCTGAGGTAAATATGTGTCTCTAATATGGTCATACATTTGGAAGGAAGTGCCAAATGTATGAGGAAGTGCAGCTCAGTTTCCACCACATTTTGTGGGCTGTGTGCACATAGCCTGTCTTCTATTGAGAGCCAAGTCTGCCGTTCTCAATAGCAAGGCTACGTATGCTCACTGAGTCTGTACATAGTCAAAGATATCCTTAATTTGGGGTATTCTGCCACTGTGTACTCTCTGTTTAGGGCCAAGTAGCATTATAGTTTGCTCTATTTTTTGGTAAATTCTTTCCAATGTGTCAAGTAATTTTCTTTTTGTATTATCATGATTTTGTTGGGTCTAATTGTGTTACTGTCCTGAGGCTCGGTGAGGGTCTGTTTGTGTTTGTGAACAGAGCCTTAGGACTCTTCTCCAGGTTAATTTCTCTGTAGGTGATGGCTTTGTTATGGAAGGTTTGGGAATCGCTTCCTTTAAGGTGGTTGTAGAATTGAATTTAACGGCTCTTTTCCCCATTACCCTAGTTTGTTTTCTTAGCGGGTAGGGGCCTAATTCTTCTCTCTCTCTCTCTCTCTCTCTCTCTCTCTCTCTCTCTCTCTCTCTCTCTCTCTCTCTCAGCACCATTACACAAATAGCAATTAGTTCACTGCCTGTTCTGTTGTAACATCAGGGCTTATTCCAAAGGTCAATCTTTATTGCTAATTGCTCTGAAGAAAATTGCACTTTTTTCTCACTCACTCACCCAAGACACCATCAAATAAAAAAAATACTTTAATCATTTACAAAAAAGAAAATAATATGGGGTATTGGAAATGATGCAGACAATTACATTGATGGAAGCTACAATCTATGTGCATTATTAAATCTGATCTACTGTACCCCCTGCTTAGCTTTGCATTGGTGTGTGATTCTATAAGGTGTCCACACACTTTGGTGAGGAAATTTCACTTTCTTATGTAATAAAATATATTTTACCAAGACAAATAAGATCATTTATGTTCTAAATTGTTCATTTGGCGTCTTTCTCTAACATATCATTAACATTATATCACAAAGGTTGGATTTCTGAACTGAGCTTTGTTGACATTAGCGGGGCAGGTTTCTGTCGTCGTCTTAAAAGTTGTTTCCACGGGGTCGCAAAAAGCTAAATTAGCATGACACGAGCTGAATTAAATGTAAATGGCTTTGAAAATAAAATGCTTGGTATACACTCCGTTGACATTTTTGTGAGAAATCTTAAAAAAAAAAGAACAGGAATTTCGAGTGAATATGAAAAGCCTTACTTGTGCACAGTATACTAAATACTACAAGTCACGTCTCAAAATCAATGTCCATTTTACCTCTATATTGTTTTTTGTCCTGCAGATTTGAGAGGAAAGAGGACTAGTTCAACGGGAAAGTGAGCCTTAATTCTTGCACAGAATCCAGCCTAGCTGATGCAATGCAATCGTTCTGATTTTTGGCCACCATTGATTTAGTCACCCTATTTCTGGCCATCCTACAAGGATAGAAACTCCAATAACTTTTGAACGTATTATGATACATGAGGTTTGGACCATTGGTTTTCTTAGAGGATTACACAATTCGCATAATATTTTACCCACCGCTCAAAAGATGCGTTTTGTATTGGACACCCTACATTCTATAGCAGTAGGAAATATGTAGTTGTTATTCTGTGAGCCTGTTTGATCATTTCGCACCACATTGAATAATACATTAAACTATAAAAGCTATGATAATGTGTAATGCACAGTATGCATAGAATTTCCTATGGTTCAGCTATATCATAATAATAGATAACATTTCTAAAGCTGCCTTGACTAGGCTGCATGTATCACTCTCCCTGAATAAATGACCTTCACCATAAATACAATTCTCTATCCTCAAGTGGACAGCACATTGTAAAGACAGCCCCTGCGGCTACTGTTCCAGAGAACGATTGCACGGGAATGCATGAACAAACAACAAAACCAAAACGGACACAAAATAAATTAAACCTCTTTCAGCTGTTCATATCGCGCTCATAAATCTACCTTAGCTACCTCTCTGTAAGACAGTTTGGTTCTAAACACTGGGGGCCTCCTGGAGAGAAGTGAAGAGGAGGGTAACAGAGACCCATTTAAATGTGACTGCTTATGCCTTATTTAAAGATCACTTCCTGCCTGTGTTCCCGAAGAGGGAAATTGAACACATCAAATTTAACCTTTAGAAAAATAATTTGGGATATTCTAATTGAAGTGAGAGTATCACCATTGTCTGTGTGGGGAATGGATTGGTAAAAGAGCAATTTGAGAAGGATGAACAATGAGTCTTCATTTCCTCCTTCCTGTTTTACACATGTCTATGTCTTTTACAATGTACTGCCTCTGCCCTCAAACGCAGTGTCCTTCATCAGTCATCTCAATCCCCAGGAGACGCTGGCCAACATTCAAATGAATTGGTGTAAAGTCCCCTTCATTCGCTGATCGTAGACACAGGGATAGGGTTTGCATCTACAGTATGGACAGTGTGGATGAATATTGATGACAGTTGCCATACCCATTGTGAGAGTCCTAGAGATAATAATCATGGCTGTAAGCACAGACAGCCCAAATATTGGCATCATCCTCATGTTAATTTGACATCTGTCTGATGATATTTTCTTATTTGATAGCTTCTTACTCTCCGGAAGTAGGTCACTCAGAAATAGACATTGGTGTGTCTGGCGGGTTCCGTCTACTGATCTGTGTCAGTAGCATTTTATTGACACGTCGGTCGGAAATTGGGTTTGTGAGAGATTCTGATACAGCGCAGTCCTTGGCGGTGCTTGAGGTTGGCACTGTCTGGTGTCATTTAGATAAGATGTCTTAACCAGGCTATGGTTGTTGGTTATGGACGTACATACAGAATACTCATAACCGTGGTTGGGGGCATCTTAATTGGGGAGGACGGGCTCGTGGTATTGGCTGGAGGGGAATGAGTGGAATGGTATCAAATACATCAAACACATTGTTTCATGCCATTCCGTTCGTGCCGTTCCAGCCTTTATTATGAGCCGTCCTCCCCTCAGCAACCTCCAATAACACACATTTATCCTACTGCAATAGGCTATTCTTTAGGTCTCTTCTGTGCTGCAACACAGATTCCAAGATATTGTGTAATCGCATATTGTTTTCCGTTAGCTAGCCGAGTCATTCATTCCATGAAATGTAGTCTGAGACATAATAAACCAAGCTGCGTTTTTTCAGTTATTATTTTTTCCCTGCACCCAGTGCCGCCTTACGAATAATTATGTATTTATTTTGTGTTGTATAGCACTCCCTTTTCATCATTGCCTGGGCTTTTGTCTCTGTAGATTTAATGAAAGGCTTAATGACACTGAGCTCTCCCCCGGTGCGGCGTGTCTCAGAACTCTCTTTTGATTCCCTGCTCCTGGCATATGTTTAGAATTAGCTGATAATAGAGAATGCTAAACCGAAAGGATTCTGCCTTTATTTTCCACAGCTGTTGCGGGTGCTTGTGTTGATGAAGGTCAAGGGTGAGTGTCCATTGGGTTTCCGCGCACCTCCTGTCATGTCAGGCTTCATCAGAGTACCATGACATCAGGGGTCAGAAACAGGGAAGCAAGGGGGTCAATGAGAGATTGCTTATTTCACGGGTCGATCTGAGGCTTTTGTCTAGGAGAGCCTTTGTGTGAATACTAACTGTGTTAGCCAGGGGCTCTCAGGCTTGCCTCTCAGGGCTGCCTCTCAGGGCTGTCTGAGGACCATACTCCTAGCTGCCTCCTGGCCAAGAATAGCAGGTATAGCGTATTTTTGGAGGGGACCTGAGCAGGTATTGTCATGGGGATGACAGCCGTTAAGGATCAGTGAGCCAGCTGAGCCAGGAGATCTCCTGAACCCAGACCTGCTCTCTCCTGTACATCTAATTGCTGCTAGGACAGAAACCAAAGGGTCTCAACCGCTCTGATAAGCATGTGGGAACTAACCCAGGGTCAGTGAGGGCTCACCTGTCTGTTCCCAGCTACACATAGGGCACACGGAAGACCATGTTTTATGTATTATAATGAGGCTTGTAATAATCATACTCGGAGGTGGGTATTGTATGTATTTCTGTTGTTAGTCTTCTTGCCTGTTTTCCATAGTTACCATAGTCTGTGCAAATGAGAGACAGCCAACAATGAAATGGATGTGTCATTCATTAGCATAGCATCGTCATTGTGTGCGCACACAAGGCATGGCATTGTGGCTCAGCTGTGGATCCTCTGCATTAAAACTCAAGGATGGAAAATAATCACCCTGTAATACCCAAACAGGGAGTGGAATATAGCAGGCATTGGAAATGAAGCGGCTAATGATGAGAAACAGTAATTCCAGAGGCAGCAGCGTATCACGTGGAAATGATCTGAGGCAATACTGCTCCCTGTTAGGCTTTTCAATATCCACTATCCATCAAAAACGTCTTACGTTTTAAAAAGGAACACACCTACTGAGTTGAATAATAAATAGTATTTAACTGCGTTTAATGGTTGATCAGGTTCGTGAGGGAAGAGGTCCTTTCTGTGCTGCTATTAAATGTACTGCCAGTCCGAGATAAACACTATCAGTGTGTGGGCTTGGGCTTTTAGCTTCCTAGAAATCAGCTGTACCTTGTAGTTACTGTAATGGTTCCTAAAGATAGACAGGGACTCCATGTTCTTATAATGACAGCTTGGTATGATCGAGCTCCAATAGTAAGGAAGTGGAACTACTCTCACCATCAACCCTCTGTCCTTGGAGATTGATTAGTGTTGTTATTTTGATGTTCTGTAATTAGCCGTGTCAGTCTGATTATGGATGAGAATCAGTCTGACATTTGGAGAAGATCAGCTGCTAATTTCTTATTGACACAGTCACTGAGTCACAGACACAGCAGCGCAGTGGAGACTGTTGGATTCACCGGGGGCCATTACCCTAGTTTGTTTTCTTAGTTACATCAGTTAGGCCTAGATAGATGAACAGTCCTCATTGATGTTGCGGTGTATACCAAGATGGCTGACCATAAAGTAGCTTGTGCCAGCTGTCCACATCTTTTTAAATAAGAATGGATGAACAATAGAACAGAATCCCTAATCCCTTTCTTGGAGAACTCACAGGCAGATGATTGTACCTCTTCTTTCACAGAATGCATCCCCATGTCCCTATCCTCTTCATTCTCTTCATCACTTTAGGAATAAAGGTTGGGTAGGCATCACAGCCCTACTGCAGGCTGCCACACAAATAATAATCCTGAAAAGCCTGTCAGTTGTTGGCCTATACAGAATGTATTTTTTCCATACTTGGCTGTTGTGCTGTTTGTTTCAAGGCTCTGATGTTGCTGCTGCTGCGGCTGGCTACACAAACGAACAAAGACACATGAAGACACAACCTGTCGTCAGTATGATAGCTTTGTTCAGTTTCCATTACTCTCTCTGTCTCCCTCTCCCTGTCTATTGTTTTACTACTATATATCCTACCCTTCCTCTCTCCTCCTCCCTTCACTCATCCATTCCCCTCGTTCCAAGGAACAATTAACCTCCTGCGGGGTGTGGTGGAACCCGGCTGCCTCCCTCTCTCCTCCTCTCCCTTCGTCTCGCCTCTCCTCCATCAAGGGAGTGGACCGACATGAACAAGAGAGGGAGCACCTATTCCTCCTCGCCGTGCTAGCTGGCTGTGTGTGAGATCTACACCTCTCTACCTCCCATGGAGCTCTCCTATGGACTCTTACATGATGGCCATATGGCCCCATATGAGAGATGGGCTAGCTAGATCAGTCATTCCTTATCTCATGGCTCCCTCCCTCTCTGACTGAAATGTCAACACCACCACCTAAATGACTGATTGACTGATCACAAATATATACAGCCCATCTCAGACACAAACACATGATTATGGAGGTTCTGTAACTGAATAAGGCGCTTGGCAGCTCCAAGATTTTCAAGAGACTTGTGCACGAGTAAGATGTCGTCCTCCTTAATGGGATGGGGCATTAGTTGTGTGTGCTAGATGCCTGTTAAAGAGCTCTCTGTCCTCATACATAGTTATGTTTCTCCCTGAGCCATTCTCATGATAGCATCCCCATACAGTATTTTAGAGGGGTCAAACCAGTTGCGAAGGAGATACGTGGTAATCACATGCTCTCATGACACAAGGGGATCTACTGAAAAGACCTCTGTTGCAATTTGTTTGTCACTATTAGTCACTTGACTCACACATGCCCAAGATGCAACCATTCAAATGTTATTGTCTCCATTGTCCATCTCTTCCCTGAATATAAGGGTACAGTATTGAAACTGACAGATGGAACAGGAAAATGTACCCTACTCTTCTCTTCAGGTGATTTTGAATGCCAGTCTTCTTCTTCTCTTTGTCTGGAATGTGTGTACACACACACACACACACAAACAAAAACACGCACACGCAGTAACCACACACACATTCTGGCATAATGACACCTCAGTCTGCTAAGCCTGTCCAGGAGTGTTCCAGGAGGTGCTGGAGGATTCACAGGGATTTGGAATTCCAATGAAATGTAAATGACCTTGCTGTGGGGAGGAGCTGCATGCCGTCTCAGTTCACTCTCTGTGATCAGCTTTTTATTCCCCTCCAAAAAGTGGCCAGCCAGCAGCCTTGGTCAGAGCACATCCTATCATTATTGTTTCTTTATTTGGCTGGGGTGCAAATGGTCCTACCACACTCCCCTGCCTTTCTGTCACTTTAAAGAAAAAAACTCCTTTAAGCATTATGGAATACTGGCGAAGGGGGACACATGGGAAATGAAAGAGACAGCAAAGCGAGACGCTCCATGACTGTCTGATGATGGTACAGGTTTGGCGCTTGGCTCTGCTCGTCTCGGCAGATCCTCAGCTAAACGTGTGCTGCTCAGACACATCCAAAGATCTGGGATTAGTCTGGGACATTTGTTACCAGATGTTTACCCTCTTGTGAAATTCATGAAGCTATTAATTAAACTCACATGCTCTGATAAATATGAATGAATTAGCACTGGCTTAACTTAGATTACAGGGCTCTTGGCGTGTGGACTGGAATTGCTCATTGGACGACATTAGAATTCAGCACCACCCTTGTAACACTACTGTTTGAGTAAGATAAATTGATATCACCTCTTTACAGCTTACAATAAGAACCTTGTTCATCCACAGAAAACAGGTCATGAGTATCTACAGGTAACTGGAAAAATAAAGGAAACACCAACATAAAGTGTCTTAATAGGCCTTCAATGCACCTTGGCATAGATTTGACAAGTGTCTGGAACTCTATTGGAGGGATGCCACACTATTCTTCCACAATTCTTTTGTTGATGGTGGTGGAAATCACTGTCTCAGACGCCACTCCAGAATCTCCTACACACACACACACACACACACACACACACACACACACACACACACACACACACACACACACACACACACACACACACACACACACACACACACACACACACACACACACCCTATAAACCCCATATGCTCTTTTAAGACCCCTCTTTCAAAGTAAGTCACTGAGATTTCTTCTTCTAGCAATGGTAGTCAAAATAGTGGGCAACTGAGCATTTTTATACATGACCCTAAGCATGATGGGATGTTAATTGCTTAATTAACTCAGGAACCACACCTGTGTGGAAGCACCTGCTTTCAACATACTTTTTATCCCTCATTTACTCAAGTATTTCCTATATTTTGGCAGCTACCTGTATATTTCTAAACAAACTGTTTCTGATATTTATACTGGACAAAAATATAAATGCAACATGCAACAATTTCAATGATTCTACTGAGTTACAGTTCATATTAGGAAATCAGTCAATTGAAAAAACTTCATTAGGTCCTAATCTATGGATTTCACATGACTGCGCAGGGGCGCCATGCCCAGCCAATCAGAAAGATTTTTTCCCCACAAAAGATCTTTATTACAGACAGAAATACTCCTCAGTTTCATCAGCTGTCTGGGTGGCTGGTTCCAGACGATCCTGCAGGTGAAGAAGCCAAATGTGGAGGTCGTGGGCTGGCTTGGTTACACGTTGTGAGGCCGGTTGGACGTACTGCCAAATTCTCTAAAACGATACGTTGGAGGCAGCTTCTGTTAGAGAAATGAACATTCAAGTTTCTGGCAACAGCTCTATGATAGCTTTGTTCAGTCAGCATTCCAATTGCACGCTCCTTCAGAAAAATCTGTGTCATTGTTTTGTGTGACAAAACTGCACATTTTACAGTGGCCTTTTATTGTCCCTAGTACAAGGTGCTCCTGTGTAATGATCATACTGTTTAATCAGCTTCTTGATATGCCACACCTATCAGGTGGATGGATGATTTTGGCAAAGGAGAAATGCTCACTAACAGGGTTGTAAACACATTTGTGGACAACATTTGAGAGAAATAAGCTTTTTGTCCATATGGAACATTTTTGGGATCTTTTATTTCAGCTTGTGAAACATGGGACCAACACTTTACATGATGCGTTTATATATTTTGGGAGCTGATGCCCTGAAAGTGGCCGCACAGTCCAATGCTCCTCTGTTCGCTTCAAGCAGCAAACAGAATTGTTTGTCATTGTGTTATTTCCAGCCGGTTGGCTTTGTTTGATGAGCCTGGGCTCCTGTCACTTTGGCTGGGGTGCAAATGGTCCTACCACACTCCCCTGCCTCCCAATGCAGCCGCTCTGACCTGCTGGCTGCCAGGGCCAGGCTCCACTGTGGGGGCCCACGTTAGCCCCACCATCACCCCAACACCACCCCACAATCCGGTAGCCGCTTCCCATTCCCCAATACACTTACCCAGCAGATATCCACTCCCCTCTCACATTTGATCTTGCTCATTCATTTGTGTCCTTGTAGGGAGGGAGTCGGGTGTATGGATGGATGGATGAATTTGGGTGTGTGGGGGTTTTGTGTTGTTGGGCTGTCAGGCTGCTGGGGGTGTTCCCATTCTCTTCTCCCAGCAGCCCCTGCACCTGCTCTACGGGAGAGAATTGGGGAAGTAGCTAGACAATAGTAGCCCCAGGCTTCTCTGGCGCTGGAGCCTTACCCTAGCTACCACAACTCAGTCCCATTACGTGTAGGTCAGAAGTGTTATTATAGTGATAGTAGACCCATTTGATAACAATTTTCCAAAGGTCTTTTCCTCAGTATTGTCATTTTGGTGTAGGTTGGGATGGTTATGAGTGGTGTGTGTAGTGATTGAAGGGGCAACATTCTGTAGTTCTACTCTCCATTTGCTTCCATTATGCTAGTGGTTATAGGCTACTATATAAAGATCACATTTCTTATTTTAAGAGCTGGCTAAGAATGACTGCTTTTGCATATCTTTACCGTTTTAATGGGGAATGTTCTACATGCCTTCAGAGTAAATGTATTTCATTCCACCAATCTGCAACCCAACATGACTTTAAGTAATGTGGCTCCAAACAGCAGTGAGAGGAGCAGATGCCCTGAGAATCATCTCTCTATGAGTTTCCTTTTCCACTTAATGAACTGTGGACCAGGGGCGTCTGTACACACACACACACACATGCAGATGCACACACTGCACACATACACACACACACCCACCCACACACACATACACACACATATACACACACACAAACACACACAATTCATCTCTGACTGTTCCATTCTCTCTGCTCCATTTGAAATTAACACATGCTGCATACATCATTTAGATGGCTTTCATATGCAGTTGTTTCTGCATGTGTACTCTATGTGTACGGCATGTGTGATGAGAGAAATGCTATACCACAGGGTGTGCCACAAACAATATTTTTTATTTGATTAATGAGGGGTTGTTATTTTCTCCCGAGGTGGGGCTGTTTTTTCGTTGTGTGCACACCGGAGATGTGAGGGTTCAAGTCAGGTTCATAGTCATTCATCGATCCATCATCTCTTTGAAAACACCACTCATGAATTGGGCTTGGGTCCAAACGGTGAACAAAAAAGCTTTTACCTCAATTGAATAAGGCAGCTTTTGATTAATGCAGTTTAACAAATTATGATGCCAGACTTGATAGTTGTGGTTTTATTTAATTATATCTCTCTTGTGAAAGCAGACCCATTATACTGAGAAAATAATTGCCAACATTAGTCAAATTAAGTTTTCACCAAAGGTGCATAAGAAAAATAAATAAATCAATGGTGAGACAGCTCCAGCTGAGTGGAAGCTATGGTTGCCAGACTCCAATCTAGTGGTTAATGTCTATAATTTACATACAAACAGTTACAAACCACAGCATAGCATCCTATGCTAGCTGATTTGACTCGTCATACAGTATTGTATGAATACAATGCAGTACAATACAGTATATGGTAAAATGTTGTTATTGGTCTTCAATCATCCAGCTGCTCATTTTCACTTCAGGGATGAATGTTTCAAATCAAATCAAATCAAATTTTATTTGTCACATACACATGGTTAGCAGATGTTAATGCGAGTTCAATTATAGGTTCCTAGTTGCATTGTATGCTCAATAAGATGATTGGTATTTAAATTATGTGAATAATGTATTTAATTAATGCTTATATGAATAAGCAACGGGTATACACTAGCAACGGGTGTACAAAACATTAGGAACACCTTCTTAATATTGAGTTGCACCCCCTTTTGCCCTCAGAACAGCCTCAATTAGTCCGGGTATGGACTCTACAAGGTGTCGAAAGCGTCCCACAGGGATGCTGGCCCATGTTGACTCCAATGCTTCCTACAGTTGTGTCAAGTTGGCTGGATGTTCTTTGGGTGTTGGACCATTCTTGATACACACAGGAAACTGTTGAGCATGAAAAACCCAGTAGCGTTGCAGTTCTTGACACACTCAAATCGGTGCGCCTGTCACCTACTACCATACCCCGTTTAAAGGCACATATTTTGTCTTGCCCATTCACCCTCTGAATGGCACACATACACAACCCATGACACAACCCATGTCTCAATTGTCTCAAGGCTTAAAAATCCTTCTTTAATCTGTCACCTCCCCTTCATCTACACTGAGTGAAGTAAATGTAACAGTTGACATCAATAAAGGATCATAGATTTCAAATCAAATCTGTACAGGTGTAGACCTTACCGTGAAATGATTAGTTACAAGCCCTTAACCAACAATGCAGTTCAAGAAATAGAGTTAAGAAAATATTTATTAAATAAAAAAATACAAAAAAGATACAAATATTTAAGTAACACAGTAAAATAACAATAACAAGGCTATATACAGGGGGTACAGGTACCGAGTCAATGTGCGAGGTAATTAGTCGAGGTAATTTGTACATGTAGGTAGGGGTGAAGTGACTATGCGTAGATAATAAACAGCGAGTAGCAGCAGTGTACAAAACAAAGGGGGTGAATAGTCCGGGTGGCCATTTGATTAATTGTTCAGCAGTCTTATGGCTTGGGGGTAGAAGCTGTTAAGGAGCCTTTTGGTCCTAGACTTGGCGCTCCGGTACTGCATGCCGTGCGGTAGCAGAGAGAACAGTCTATGACTTGATTGACTGGAGTCTTTGAATTTTTTTGGGGACCTTCCTCTGACACCGCCTAGTATATACAGTATGTCCTGGATGGCAGAACCCTCTGTAGTGCCTGGAATCACCTGGTCACCCTATGTCATGGAAAGAGCAGGTGTTCCTAACGTTTTGTACACTCAGTGTATTATTAAATTGTCAGTCCTGGAGCATCTTACAGTGTGTTGTTTGTGTTCATGTATATTGGTTGTGTCTGTCATAGATTAAGGTAAAGGCCTAATGGCTGAAGCAATGATACTGTCTTTGGTGGTTATGTGAGTAAGCAAGATGAGAGGGTCTGAATAATCAAACGAACACAGTGGGCAGATATTTCTCAATTGCTAGCCCAGTTGAAAGTACAAAAAAAAAAAAAAAAAAGAGATATGAAAACACATTATTTGATTTCACATTCACACCTACACTATTAAAGCATAATATGCTAAGCATTTCTCCTTCTCTTTTTAACAGCAAGCAACTTCCCAATCATGAATGTACTGTACTTTCAGAGGTGTCTTGGGGTGCTAAAGACAGTAGCACTGCTTGGTTGAGAACATAAAAAAAAGCATCTGGAGAAATGGTAGATAGATGGAACCTTGAGAATGTCTTTATACCATCCAATAAAATGTGTGTGTTTTCAACCATCACATGTTGTCAACCAATATCCCATTACGACAGTGTTGCGTAAAATCAACGTTAATCTTTTAATTGCTTTTATTTGGCCTAAACTTAATCAAGCTAATGAAGCATGCCCTCTAATCGACACTTGTGATTGTCTTGATGAGATGCCTATCTTCCATCATGATCATTTACATAATTTCCCCATCGCCATCTCCAGCAGCAGAGATAGACTCAGAGTCCTGCCTCAGTCTATAGGTGGAGCATCATCAGTAGTAGAGATCTCATTTACTGATTGGTTGATGCAACTGTGAGCAGAGCCGACACTAGACAGCCAAACACTCTTTCACAACAATGGGCCTGTGGCCTGCCATGGCAACAGTCACCTTCTAGACTACACTGAGCTCTATGGATTATGGAAGCGTTAGTTGCAGAGTGTACTGTTAATTTATTTAAAACGGCACAATGTGTTTCACTGACCGAAATACCCTCGTCATCCTATCATAATTCCCAGCATTGCTGGAGTGCGTTGTGCCTGTAATCTGTTGTTCTATTTTTTGGGCCAGCATTATGAGAAAACAACACAGTTAGAAACAAGGCTAAACTATCTCTGTGTTTGTGGTCCAAACTGAGCCCAGTCCCCTTGTGTTCATGCTATTTTTGAGAAGCTTGGTTTTTTGGGAGGATATTTGGTGTCAGCAGCCGTCATCCTTGATACACCTGAAAGTCATTTGCGACATCACACACGTGTCCCTTCTGGCTGTCATAGCTAGTTTGTGTCAATGATACCCACACCTCAAGTGGAGCCGGGAAGCGGGAATCAATCATAAATAGCTGTGTATGTAATGTATCAGTCTTATCTGTTGGGTAGATACGACTGACGATGACAGTGTGCACAGTCATATTTGTTCCAGTTCTGGTTGAGGCTTGGCGGATCTTCTGACCGTCTTGATAATGTGTCATGATTGATTCTGATGGGTTTTCATACCCACCATCACCAGAGCCCTCTTGCAAATCATCATGGCTCTTTAGGAGAGCCTTATTAAAATATTGCTTTGATGCAGTTTGTACAATTTAATTTGTTTCAGAATCCATTAATATTTACCAAGAGGTTTCTTTTCCTAAAAAAAAAAGTGCTGCGGGTCTGAATTAATAAGCTTGCTTTGCTAATGATTCATTTAGCTAAGCTACAAAAAAATATATCAAGCAGAAACTGTTAAGGATGAACAACATTATCTTATGACACTCATATCTACAGACATCACAGAGGTGGGTGAGGATTTACAGTCAATGGATGAATCCTAATGAGAGCCGGATCAGCCGCCTTACTTTGGGTTAAGGTGGAGCGCGAGAGAGAGAGAGAGAGCGAGACCGAGAGAGAGAGATGAGTACAAAAAAAGTATTCAAATGTATGCACTCACTACTGTAAGTCGCTCTGGATAAGAGCGTCTGCTAAATTACTAAAATGTCAAATGTAACTACAGGGAAACACAGAGGACCTATTGGATGAATAAGCTCATATTCTAGTCAAATGATAATAAATCTCCTTTATGATTTCGACTTGAGCTCTGAACGGCGATAAGCTCATTATGACCGCGTGATTAAATGTGCTCTTTCCATGACCAGGTGAATCCAGGTGCAAGCTATGATCCCTTACTGATGTCACCTGTTAAATCCACTTCCATCAGTGGTCACCAACCGGTCAATCTCCAAGGCATTTCTAGTCGATCGACAAACATTTCTGTAAGAAAAAACAACGATTGTCAAGATCTTGTAAAGGAGCGGACCAAGATGCAGCGAGGGTTCCAGTATACGTACTTTTAATTCTCGTAGTGAAACTGGCACAAAACAACAAACAATGAAACAGACCGTAACACTGGTGTGGCACAACCAGGCGCGCGCGCACGCACACACACACACAGAAATACAAACATTCAATAACCCACAAACAGGTGGGAAAAGGGGAACCAACTTAAATAGGATTCCCAATTAGAGGCAACGACAACCAGCTGCCTCTAATTGGGAACCAACTCAAAACTAACAGAGTTCCCTAGAAAACTCATGTCACTCCCTGACCCAACATACCATAGAGAAACCTAGAGGGCTCTCTATGGCCAGGGCGTGACAGTACTTCCCCCAAAGGTGCGGGGTGGGCCTTTGTCGGTGGCGGCTCCGGTGTGGGCCGTACCGGCCCGAGAAGACGCACTGGAGGCCCAGTGTGTGGAGCACGTACCAGGCTGGGACGACACACTAGAGGCCTGGTGCGTGGAGCAGGAACAGTACGTACCAAGCTGGGACGACACCCTGAGGCCTGGTGCGTGGAGCAGGAACAGGGCGTGTCGGGCTGTCGATGCGCACAGGGGGCCTGATGCGTGGAGCAGGGACAGGCCGTGCTGGGCTCTCGATGCGCACAGGGGACCTTTTTTTTTTTTTTTTTTTTTTATTTCACCTTTATTTAACCAGGTAGGCAAGTTGAGAACAAGTTCTCATTTACAACTGCGACCTGGCCAAGATAAAGCAAAGCAGTTCGACACACAACAACACAGAGTTACACATGGAATAAAACAAACATACAGTCAATAATACAGTAGGAAAAAAAGAAATCTATATACAAAGAGTGCAAATGAGGTAGGATAAGGAAGGTAAGACAATAAATAGGCCATGGTGGCAGAGTAATTACAATATAGCAATTTAACACTGGAATGGTAAAAGAAAACTGTGCAGTAGATGAATGTGCAATGTAGAAAAACTGGGGTGCAAAGGAACAAGATAAATAAATAAATACGGTAGGGGATGAGGTAGTTGGTTGGGCTATTTACAGAAGGGCTATAAACAGGTACAGTGGTCTGTACACTGCTCTGACAGCTGGTGCTTAAAGCTGTTGAGGGAGATAAGTGTCTCCAGTTTCAGAGATTTTTGAAGTTCGTTCCAGTCATTGGCAGCAGAGAACTGGAAGGAGAGTCGGCCAAAGGAGGAATTGGCTTTGGGGGTGACCAATGAGATATACCTGCTGGAGCGTGTGCTACGGGTTGGTGCTGCTAAGGTGACCAGCGAGCTGAGATAAGGCGGGACTTTACCTAGCAGGGACTTGTAAATGACCAGGAGCCAGTGGATATGGCGACGAGTGTAAAGTGAAGGCCAGCCTACGAGAGTGTACAGGTCGCAGTGGTGGGTGGTATATGGGGCTTTGGTAACAAAACGGATGGCACTGTGATAGACTGCATCCAGTTTGTTGAGTAGAGTATTGGAGGCTATTTTGTAAATTACATCACCGAAGTCGAGGATCGGTAGGATGGTCAGTTTTACGAGGGTATGTTTGGCAGCATGAGTGAAGGAAGCTTTGTTGCGAACCTGATGTGGGGAGCAGGAACAGGGCGTGCCGGGCTCTCGATGCGCACAGGGGGCCTGATGCGTGGAGCAGGAACAGGACGTGTCGGGCTCTCGATGTGCACAGGGGACCTTATGCGTGGAGCAGGAACAGGACGTGCCGGGCTCTCGATGCGCACAGGGGACCTGATGCGTGGAGCAGGAACAGGACGTACTGGGCTGTGAAGACGCACCGGAGACAGTGCGCAGACCCGGCGCAGGATATCCTGGTCCGAGGAGGCGCACTGGAGACCAAGAGCGCTGAGCCAGCACCCTCCTTCCAGGCTGCAAGCTCACCCTAGGCTGACAGATGCAGGGAGCTGGAATGTCGCGCACCGGGCTGTGAACGCACACTGGAGACACAGTGCGCAGAGCCGGCGCAGGATATCCTGGTCCGAGGAGGCGCACCGGAGACCAAGAGCGCTGAGCCAGCACCCTCCTTCCAGGCTGCAAGCTCACCCTAGCCCGACAGATGCGGGGAGCTGGAATGTCGCGCACCGGGCTGTGAACGCACACTGGAGACACCGTGCGCTTCACCGCATAACACGGTGCCTTACCAGTACGACGCTCCCTCCGGTAAGCACGGGGAGTTGGCTCAGGTCTCCAACCTGGCTCAACCAAACTCCCTGCATGCCCCCAAAAGAAAATTCTGGGGCTACCTCGCCGGGTATTTCTCCTCGTAGAAGCACCGCTCTGCCTTAGCTGCTTCCAGCTCCTCCTTTGGACAGCAATACTCCCCAGCCTGGCTCCAGGGTCCCTTTCCATCCAGGATCTCCTCCCATGTCCAGAAATCCTTATGACCCCGCTGCTTGGTCCTATTATGGTGGGTTATTCTGTCACAATCTTTGAAAGGAGCGGACCAAGATGCAGCGAGGGTTCCAGTATACATCTTTTAATTAAGTAGTGCAACTGGCAAAAACAACAAACAAACAAACAAACAAACAAAGACCGTAACGCAGGCGTGGCTCAACACAGGCGCACACACACAAATATTAAATAACCCACAAACAGGTGGGAAAAGGGAACCAACTTAAATAGGATTCCCAATTAGAGGCAATGACAACCAGCTGCCTCTAATTGGGAACCAACTCAAAACTAACATAGAGTTCCCTAGAAAACTCAAGTCACGCCCTGACCCAACATACCATAGAGAAACCTAGAGGGCTTGTGTTTTTAATAGGTTAATGTTGCATAGGCTTGTGTTTTTAAGGTCACGTTAAAAGATCCCGGCTTGCATCTTGTCTCAGAAAAGTGATATTGACTCAGAAAAGGTTGGTTACCTTGGTGTAGGGGAGGAGAATCATTTTGAAGCCTTGAGACAGTTGAGACATGAATTGTGTAGTTGTGCCATTCAAAGGGTGGATGGGCATCCATCCAACGTGACACAGTTGTGGGAAGCATTGGAGTCAACATGGGCCAGCATCCCCGTGGAACGCTTTCGACACCTTGTAGTCCATGCCCCGACGAATTGAATCTGCTCTAAGGACAAAAGGGGGTGCAACTCAATAGTTGGAAGGTGTTCCTAATGATTTGTACACTCAGTGCATGTTTCTCGTCTTATCCCTCCACCCACCTAACCAATCCAAGGCTATCCAATTAATGCCTAATTCAATCAAACACCCAACCCAGCATGTTGAACAGAACTGTGCATACCTGGAGAATTGTTGTACTATTCTAGTGGCTCATCCAGACCGGACTGGAGGTTCAGAGTGGGTCTGTGTGTCCCTGATACACTCCTTCTGTCTGGAGGGCCATAAACCCCAGGCTGCCATCCATCTGGGTGCCAGCTTGAGCCCAGTGGAGTGTGGCTGCTTCCCCCAGCCAAGGTGTCCCGTCACACTCTAGTGAAACCAGGGCCCAGTTGAGTTGGTCTGCCCTCGTCTATCTGCCCAGGGCCCTAAATCAGGGAGATGGAATTCCTCCTTTCCTCCATGCTCACCTACACACCAACACCAGTGGAGCGGCAAAGCCTTCAGTGCACCGCCAGATCGTCCCAGGACCAATATAGGAAGGAGGAACTGGCGTTTGTCACAAACCCCCCAGATGTGATGTGATATCCACTTGAGCCAGGTTCCACGTCTAATGCATCTTTCTGGGGACGAAATCCACTATGTTAGGAGCTGAAGGGCCCCTCCTTGAATTTGATGAGGTTTTCTACAACTAAACCAGTTATCCCCCTTCTCTAATGTGGGTGGATATCATTTTCTCCCTCTCTCTCTGGATGAAAGCCGCGGCTATCCTCCCCTTTGTGATTGTTCTTTATTCTGCATGTCCAAAGTGGATGGTCTAGTGGTCCAGGGGTCCTGTTATTTGAGCTGGTGCCAGGCAGATGAGGAGCGGGGGACCAGGGCCCACTGACCCCTGACCCTCCCCCTGTTGCCCCTTGACTCTGGTCCTGGCAGCAGCTGACACTGGAACGAGCTCTCTAGAAGAAAGAACCCTTCTGTCTAACACTCTCGCTAAAGGACACAAGCCGATAACATAGTACACTGCTCATTCTCTCAAGGATGACTGGCCAAGTTGAGGCAGCACAACGTCTCATTCAGAACAGAACGGAAGACTCCCATTGTCTCCCAGCAGTGTCCATGTATATTTATAGACCACTGGTTCGTGGTATGTGAAATGGAACTGTGTCTCAGAAATCAGCGGGTTGTTTATGTCTCTCTGTTGGGTTTTCCTCTCCACACACACCGGTCACGTCAGAATGCTTTTCTCTGCCACCATCTGCAGGTGCGATTCAAATGGAGCGTGTCTTTTTGAACAGCCATACCTCCTCCACCTCTGGCATCCGTTCAGTATGAGGGTCCTGCAGCCAGCCAACAGAAAGGGATAGTGAACCCTGCAGAGAACCAGAGACTAATGTCTAGAGCCTACCAAACAAAAGGTATTCCCGGAGTTCATCCTATCATCTGAATGGTGTTATGACACTGGGGGTTCTGGCATTTTCAGTTACATCTTCTGAAGGTCAGTTATAAGATGGAGGAAAGGCATCTGAAGGTGATTGCCATGTGTCCTATTATATTGAAATGGACTCTCATTGATTGTCACAGCGATGTATGCCCTGGCTTTTCAATGTTTTCCTTCTCTCCAATTTTCAGCTGTTACACCACAAACATTGGCTTTGGCACAGCCTGTTGTTGGTTGGGCACTCTGTTGTCATAAGCTCTGTTACTTGCAGTTTTCTCTGCAATCAGCGCTTTCAGGCAGGTAGGAGAAAGCCATTTGGCTTTCAATCTCTGTTTGACTTTGTGTATGACCTACTTTATCGCCAATGCAGTGTTAGAACTTGCCGTTTGCACCTTTGGGACTATTCTATTGGTTCCATTGTACAAGGCAAATAAAATTATGCAGCTCAAGTATATATTTGACCCAGATCTGCTGGTGGTAAACTAAAAGCTATCAGAGTACAGGAGATGCCAGCAGATCTTGTCGTGATGTGAATGTTCTTGGGTCTCTAAACCATGAGGAACTCACTCTGTGCACCTGATTATTATATATGACAGGAGGCAGCAGGCCCAGACTGAGCTCAGCTACAGCAGTAATGACAGCACCAGGGAAGCATTGCTTAAAGAAATCCCCACTGGACTGCCCATTTAACCTGCTGTAGCAAAACCGTTCTACCCCACCCCTCTCTCTCTCTCTCTCTCTCTCTCTCTCTTGCTCTCCCCCTCAATCTCTCTTCTTCTTCTCTCTCTCTCCCTCTCTATCTGCTGGTTGCTTCGGCTGTTTGCCTTCTGTCTAAAATGATTCTGTTATTTGTCTCTGTGGAGTTTCTCCATTACCTTTAATGATCCATTTGCTCTCCTTTTCCCCTGAATGCCTGAATCACCAGATTCCAAGGATATGTGACTTTAGACCTCTATGGTTTTTATGAGGTGTTTTCTGCAATAGTGTGTGCTGTGTCATCATTTGAGTTGACAGGGAATCTGTGAATAATGATTCTACTTCTTGTTCTTCCACTGTTTTTTAGCATCTGTTTTTGTAGCTGTTAGTACACGTTGTGGAGCTGTAGTGTTATTACAACAACTGCATATTGCTCTTGTCTTTTCAGATAAGCACTTAAATGTCTCAGAGCCCTCTTTCTCTGTTGGCCATATGGGCTGTTAGTGAGAAGTGGTGCATGCATCATTTGATAGAACTGAACAATCTAATTTGTTGTGCGTGCCTCCTCCATCCTCGGCACAGAAGGTGTTGTCCACACCTCCTCCCTATGGTGGCTAGTCACATGTGACGCACACGCGCGCACATGGCATGGCTCATCTGTGACTTACTGTGTGTGGTGACGGCGGTCTTTGATGTCATTGAGCAATCCGTCCCCCGCTCGCCACCCCCTCCTCTGTGAGGACACAGACGCCATGTGTCACCCAGGTTACAGAAGCAGACGAGGAGAATGGGAAACAGACTTTCAACTGAAGGATGACGGCCAGGTTCTTACACCAATCCACCTTCTGCACACTTATCCCCTCATCACTGTCTCTGTCTCATTCTGCTCCTCTCTCCTTAATCCATCTCTCTCAAACTCGTCATAATCTCTCTCTCTAACTCTCTCTCTCACTCTTTATTTATCTGATCTCATTCTCTCTCTCTCCCTCTCACTCCCACTCTCCCTTTGACTCCCACTCTCTTTCTTTCTCCCTGTCACTGGGTCTCTCTCTCTCTCTCTCTCTCTCTCTCTCTCTCTCTCTCTCTCTCTCTCTCTCTCTCTCTGTATATATATATATCTGTCCTTCTCGCTCTCTATCTCTCTCTCCTTCTCTCCATATATATCTGTCCTTCTCGCTCTCTATCTCTCTCTCCTCTCCCTCCACCTCTCAATCTCTCTCTATTTCTCTCTCTCCTTCTCTTTCTCTCTCTCTCTCTCTCTCCTTCTCTCCCTCTCCCTCTCTCTCTCTCTATTTCTCTTTCTCCTTCTCTTTCTCTCTTTCTCTCTCTCTCTCCCTCTCTATCTGAGTGTAGTGTGTGAGTCACTTCTGTAGAAAGGCATATAGACGAGTAGTTTTGGTGTAACTCGTCCTATTTTCCTGTGAGTGGAAGTGCCGCTCCATTGCCGCTTGATTGGCTGCTGCCTTTGATCTTCTCCTCTCCTTTGTTTTGATCCTGCGTTGACTCTATCTCTCTATGGATATAAAGGGAGGGTTTGTGTCACACATAATGTGGTCCTGTCTCGCCCACATTTCATTCAGAAAAGCTATATGAATCATTGCCAAATACATTTCCTGTTAGAAGTTCGATTTCAACTTTCCTGAATGGGTTACCAGTATATTGATTATAGGTCTTGTATAGCCATGTCCTCTCAGAGAAATGAGCCTCATGAACCATTACTTTCATTCTTTAATTCTCCCTCCAATGTATTTTTCCTCCACATTGAATACAGTCAAGAGTTTAACACACAACCCCAGTGTGATGAAAGATCTTATTGTTGTGCTACAGTCAGTAAATTGCTTTCATAAACCTCCCTCCCTGTTCAGTGAGGAAATCAAATTGTAGTGAAACAATCTGATTCAGACATTGGAGCAGCAATTCCACACCTTTTCTGGTCCTCTTATCGAAATATAGTAATTCATTATGTAGACTTAGGGCCTGTGAAAAGTGGTTGTAATTGGATTTTTAGAATAGAGGGACTCTTGTATAGTGTGGCCATCGATTTTAGATTTTTTTATATGAATACAAGAGGCGTTCAGTTAGAACATTTTAATTTTTTTATTTTTTATTTAACCTTTATTTAACTAGGCAGGCCAGTTAAGTTATTTACAATGACGGCCTACACCGTCCAAAACCCAGACGACGCTGGGCCAATTGTGCGCCGCCCAATGGGAGTCCCAATCACGGCTGGTTGTCATATAACCCGGATACATTATCCCTTTTAGTATAGAATTTTTTTCGTAACAATTTAACATTTTCAACAGCAAATTATTGTAAAGAATGAAGAATAATTTGACTAATCCTTACATACACTTTACATAAAGGGTTAAATCATGAGCCATAGATGGGAACCATCAGATTTATCTTCTCACAGTCACTTCCTAAAGCATAGCGACAGGGGTTAGAAAGCCCAGGCTCATTTAACAGGTGGAAGTTAAAGCAGGCAGGCAAGCTCCAACCCCCCAAAACCCCCTGACTGTGCCAGCCAGCGCATCCCTGTCACAGAGCAAACCACTACATCAAGCTCAACCTGCTCAAAAGGAGCTCTTCTGAGCCTGCAGAGCCAGAGGAGTCTGCCTGGGAATTTCAATGATTTCCCCAACCCGGGTAATAAATGGAGGAGACACACAACCCCGATGCGTTATGTATAAGAAGTGAATTACCACTCTAATATCCAGGCCGGTGAGCGGATCAATAAGATGCCAGAGGGGCTGATGAACAGCTACCTAGCGCCTGGGCTGGTCCAGAGGCCTCCTCTGCTATGCTCGGCTATTCCCCCCTGTGTTATTTAATGGTCACGTGGTGTAGCCAGCCGTGCTGCAGGAGATAGCTTCATCTGGAAGAAGAAAGAGCTGCTTGTCCTGTCTTTTCTTCCCTCTCTGTTTTCATTCAGACTGATGTTATAGTGAGAAGGCATGTGTCCGTGTGGTGCTAAATATTCAAAAGTATTCATTGATGTAAACAATCATCCATTTGTTAATGGAAGCCATGTTTTGCCTGTTCAGCTTTCATACAAAGGAGGAATTTCACTGCAGCAGATAAACAGGATGGGATAGAGGTCTGGTGATTAGCCTTGGTTTCTTTGGAACAGTATGGCAGTGTCTGCCATTATTTTAATCACACCAAATTAATTCACTTCTGTGCTAAATGAGCTAATTTCATGGTCCTGTGAGCAGACAAAACTCCTCAACTGGCAGGAATTGTCTGTTGTGCAGCATCTGGAAACGGATCACAATAGAGACCCTATGACGTAGACGTTGTTTACAAGAGGGCTAATATTAAACTCTGGCCAGTATGAGCCATGCAGACATTCGAGTGGGTTCATTAAGTTTTACTACCTTTCCTTTTAGTCAGTGGTTTGTTAACCGTGGCTGGGCTGATGTTAGCCTATACTGGACTCCTACAGGCCAGCTTTGAGATTACTCAGTGGCTTCATCTCAGTCACACTTAGCAACGGCTCAGACGCACAGTGCCGCTGTCACGCTCCACTGCCCAATCAGCATAATCCTCAGGAACTCTGGGTGTCAGAAATGAACAACGCCCATGGCTGTGGCTGTTACTTACATTCGTCTCTCCCTCGGACCGTGCACATCCACGTCCACAGCCTCTCTTTATATACACCAAACCCTCTTTCATTAATCTGGGGGTTGAGGCAGGACTGCTCTGGATGGAGCCAGAGGCTTTTGTATCAGAGGTTTTGTGTTGAGTTTGGACTAAACATCCTCTTAAAGATATCTTCGGTTTAGTGGTTGACAGTTAGACAGGGATTGCACACCATCTATGCATTACATATTGTACTATACAGTATATGGACTGGAGAGTCATGAGTTGAAAAGTGGAGTCTGAGTAAATGAGGGGAGAAATGTTGAGTAATACTCAGTGTATTGAAGTTAATGTTCACTATGCTTCATACATGATTCCAAACAATCATCCAAAAAAAATATCTAAACTCCCAGCATAATATTGAATTAAAATACCATAATGTTGCTGAGGTGAAGTTCATAATTACTCATGAGACTCATCTAAAACAAGAAACAGTAGCCTACACATTCTGGTGAAAAGGTTTTTCAACTTTCTCAGACCTTCTCACCGTTGTTGCAACAGATATCAAAGATTGACACACACGACACCGTGGACTGTATAGCACTATAGATAGATAGTTATTGGTCAGTATAGATCAGGGCTGTCAAAAATGCATGTTGTTGACTTTTTTTGTAAAAAAATGTTTTTGTAGGGGGGGTCGAGGGGGGACAAACTCAATATACTTTAACATTTCTACTGTGTAGAAATGATAATGGACCTACAATTATACTGCTTCTTAACTGTGTCCAGCTCTCTAATTATCGCCGAAATCAAAGCCAGACATTCAAAGAGTATAGAAATTCCAAAAACAATGGATAGAGGACTATCTTTTGAACATTTTGACAACGAGGAAATATAACAATTTTCAGTGCGGCCCTCGGAACCTGATTGAATTATATTGAAATATATTTGACAGCCCTGGTATAGATAGTTATTGTTCAGTATAGATAGTTATTGTTCAGTATAGATGGTTATTGTTAGGTACAAATAGTTATTATTCAGTATAGATGGTTATTGTTCAATATAGATAGTTATTGTTCCGTATAGATGGTTATTGTTCAATATAGATAGTTATTGTTCAGTATAGATGGTTATTGTTCAGTATAGATGGTTATTGTTCAGTATAGATGGTTATTGTTCCGTATAGATGGTTATTGTTCAGTATAGACAGTATTGTTCAGTATAGATGGTTGTTGTTCCATATAGATGGTTATTGTTCAGTATAGATGGTTATTGTTCAGTATAGATGGTTATTGTTCAGTATAGATGGTTATTGTTCAATATAGATGGTTATTGTTCAGTATAGATGGTTATTGTTCAGTATAGACAGTATTGTTCAGTATAGATGGTTGTTGTTCTGTATAGATGGTTATTGTTCAGTATAGATGGTTATTGTTCAGTATAGATGGTTATTGTTCAGTATAGATGGTTATTGTTCAGTATAGATGGTTGTTGTTCCGTATAGATGGTTATTGTTCAGTATAGATGGTTATTGTTCAGTATAGATGGTTATTGTTCCGTATAGATGGTTATTGTTCAGTATAGATGGTTATTGTTCCGTATAGATGGTTATTGTTCAGTATAGATGGTTATTGTTCAGTATAGATGGTTATTGTTCAGTATAGATGGTTATTGTTCAGTATAGGTAGTTATTGTTCAGTATAGATGGTTATTGTTCAGTATAGATAGTTGTTGTTCAGTATAGATGGTTATTGTTTGGTAAAGATAGTTATTGTTTCGGTATAGAGAGTTATTGTTCAGTATAGATGGTGAGTGCTGACCCCCTGATGTGTTTGTTCTGACACATTCCTCCACAGGCAATTAGAGACACTGGACTTTAGACAGGGGACCAGCTGCACCTCTGTCTCTTATCAGCCTCTCCCTGCCCCCTCCATGGCCTCTGTAGCAGTAATTGCTAGACACCATCTGAAATGCCAAATGAAATAACTTTGGAAGATTAGGACCAATGTTCAGCTCAACATCTGTCATGACTGAGACAGCCAGGGGTGGACGATTCTGTTGTAATTAGCGTAGACAAATTAAATCCAATTGTATTGGTCAGATGCGCTGATATACAAGTGGTGTAGACTTCACAGTGAAATGCTTACTTAGGAGCCCATTTCTTAACAGGGCAGAGTTAAAAATTAAGACAAATATTTGCAAAAGGAAAAAGTAACACAATGAAAACAATAAGGATACCAGTACCGAGTCAACGTGCAGGGGTACGAGGTAGTTGAGGTAATTTAGGTCATACAGTATACACGTGGGAGGTGGTGAAAGTGACTGGGCAATCAGGATATATAATAAACATAGTAGCAGTAGCGTACAGTGCATTCAGAAAATACCCCTTGACTTTTTCCACGTTTCTTCCCTCATCAATCTACAATAACCCATAATGACAAAGCAAAAACTGGTTTTTAGACATTTTTGCAAATGTATTAGAAAAAAAAGGAAATATCACATTTACATAAGTATTCAGACACTTTACTCAGTACTTTGTTGAAGCACTTTTCGCAGCGATTACAGCCTCGAGTCTTCTTGGGTATGACGCTACAAGCTTAGCACACCTGTATTTGGGGAGTTTCTCCCATTCTTCTCTGCAGATCCTCTCAAGCTCTGTCAGGTTGGATGGGGAGCGTCGCTGCACAGCTATTTTCAGGTCTCTCCAGAGATGTTCGAGCGGGTTCAAGTCCGCGCTCTGGCTGGGCCACTCAAGGACATTAGAGACTTGTCCCGAAGCCACTCTTGCGTTGTCATGGCTGTGTGCTTAGGGTCGTGGTCCTGTTGGAAGGTGAACCTTTGCCCCATTCTGAGGTCCTGAGCGCTCTGGGGCAGGTTTTCATCAAGGATCTCTCTGTACTTTGCTCAGTTCATCTTTCCCTTGTCCTGACTAGTCTCCCAGTCCCTGCCGCTGAAACACATCCCCACAACATGATGCTGTCACCACCATGCTTCACCGTAGGGAAGATAATCTTGTTTCTCTGGTTTAAGTCCTTTAGTTGCCTTTTGGGAAACTCCAAGTGGGCTGTCATGTGCCTTTTTTTGAGGAGTGGTTTCTGTCTGGCCACTCTACCATAAAGGCCTGCTTGGTGGAGATCTGCAGAGATGGTTGTCCTTCTGGAAGGTTCTCCCATCTCCACAGAGGAACTCTGTCAGAGTGACCATCGAGTTCTTAGTCACCTCCCTGACCAAGGCCCTTCTCCGATTTTGGCCAGGCCGGCCAGCTCTAGGAAGGGTCTTGGTAGTTCTAAAATTCATGATGGAGGCCACTGTGTTCTTGGGGACCTTCAATGCTGCATGTGGACACTGAGGAACGTCGTTGGTGATCAGGCCTACCACCGTTGTGTCGTCAGCAAACGACACAATGTGCACGGCCACACAGTCGTGGGCGAACAGGGAGTACAAGAGGGGACTGAGCACACACCCCTGAGGGGCCCCTGTGTTGAGGGTCAACGTTGCAGATGTGTTGTTGCCTACCCTCACCACCTGGGGGCCGGCCCCTCAGGAAGTCGAGGATCCAGTTGCAGAGGGAGGTGTTCAGTCCCAGGGTCCTTAGCTTAGTGATGAGCTTGGAGGGCACTATGGTGTTGAACGCTGAACTGTAGTCAATAAACAGCATTCTCACGTAGGTGTTCCTTTTATCCAGGTGGGAAAGGGTAGTGTGAAGTGCAATAGAGATTGCGCCATCTGTGGATCTGTTGAGGCGGTATGTGAATTGGAGTGTGTCCAGGGTTTCTGGGATGATGGTGTTGATATGAGCCATGACCAGCATTTCATGGCTATAGTTATGAGCGCTATGGGGCGGTAGTCATTTAGACAGGTTACCTTGGCGTTCTTAGGCACATGGACTATGGTTGTTTGCTTGAATCATGTACTGTAGGTATTGCAGACTGAGTCAGAGAGAGGTTGAAAATGTCAGTGAAGACACTTGCCAGCTTGTCAGCGCATGCTCTGAGTACTCGTCCTGGAAATCCTTCTGTGAATGTTAACCTCACATCAGAGAGCGTGATCATACAGTCGTCCGGAATGCGTCGTATTGACGCTTTGCCTGTCTGATGGGTCGTGGGGGGGGGGTTAGTGCTTTCTTATAAGCATCCGGATTAGTGCGGATGTTGCCTGTAATCTACAGCTTCTGGTTGGGATATGTAACTATGGTCGCTGTGGGGACAACTCCTCAATGCCATTGAGCGTGTCACTGGTACTTCCTGTTTGAGTTTTTGCTTGTAAGCAGGAATCAGAGTTATGGTCCGATTTGACAAATGGAGGGCGGGGGAGAGCTTTGTATGCGTCTCTGTGTGTGGTAGAAATGAGGTGAAATGGATTTCAGTTTTCCTGCATTAAAATCACTAGCTACAATTTTTTATTATTATTTAACTAGGAAAGTCAGTTAAGATTTTTTTTTTATTTACAATGATGGCCAACTGCCTATTAACTGCCTATTTCAGGGGCAGATCAACTGATTTCTACCTTGTCAGCTCAGGGATTTGATCCAGCAATCTTTCAGTTACTGGCCCAACGCTCTAACTACTAGGCTACCTGCCACCCCACTAAATGATATGTCAAGTAATGTAACTACATGTTAGTGTGGTCTCCTTCATTTTGTGTTATGGGAGGTTATTAAATGATAACTGGATTACTTGGATAGTGTTTATAATAATGTAAGATGTTTGACGGTGTGTGTGTAGCTCTGCTTTAAGTGTATCTGTGGACACAGAACACTTCGCTATTCCATCCTCATTAGCCAGCAAGCCTCAGTATTCTTAAAGTTCACACTGAACTAATGCGTCTTTCCCATGGTGCAATTAATACTGTGTGAAAGCCACTTGACACTTACTAAGAGTCTTTGTTTTAAATATCAAATTTCTCTGAATATGACTCATTTTAAATCGGTAGTAAAAACAAGTATCCTGTGCCTTCGCAAGACAATTATTTCCCAATCTAATTCAGTGTATTCTGTTGGTTCTCCTTGTACCACATACACTTGCACAATCAGCCTAGTCGTCGTAATCAGCCATGGGTTCAACATGTACTTGTCAAAGGAAATTCCAAGAAAATACCAAAGTCTGAATTGTTCAACTCATTCGCTGATGATAGGTATTGATCTTGATCCTTTCCAAATACCTTCAGATTGGTTTCTCTCAATGTCGTTCTCCAGTTCTGATTACAGTCACCCCTCTAACATTCCTACAGAATGCATACAAAGCACTGTGTAGCACTTGCCTCTGCATACATCCACGAGTGCAAGGAATTAAATTCAAAGACACACCCAGGATTGTTTAGTGGTATTTGAATGCACACTTCGATAGGCATTCAACTGTAAATCAGCATATTGTGAAAGGAGAGAGAGGACATTCTTCCTTCCTGTTAGTGTTGTCAGAACAGTCTTCCAGTTAAACTCCTCTAGAATTTGGATTGAAGTCTTTAAATACAGAAAAGCTGCTCTCTTGATCTCTTCCTGTGCACTGCAGGGAATTCTGCACCCCTGCTACCATGGAAAAAATGAGAAATGTTCCTACTCCTTTAGAGTGGAACATCTGGGCCTCTTTCATAGCTGGCTGTTGTGCTTAACAGTGTGACTGTCCCTCTTTTGTGTTCAAACAACCAAATCCCCCCAACCAGGGCTAGCTAAGCATATTTTGTTAGACCTTGAAAGTACTGTTGCAGTAATGTACTGGTGTCTAAAATATATCTACAGAATAACTCACTCAAATGCCACTCTCATAAAAGTGTACCCATCCAATTTGTAGGCCTTTGTAGTCAGTGCTTTTTAATGCTCAATCAATTGAATATAATCGAAAGGTTGTAGCCAATTTGAATTGATTGAATTCATTCTGTTTTTCGAAGGATTCTCTGGCTGATGAAACAGCAAGACAGTACAAAGCCCTAAAAATGGAACCCATGGGGACGTAGAGAGCAAAGTAAAGCCTCCATGCAACTCTTGTAATAATTTTCTTTGTTCTCTTCAGATGATAGATAGATACTGCATATGGCTGATTCTCAATTATTACACATTTTTGTATCCTCTGGCGACTTAGTTTCTTCTACATTGTTATCAGGGATGTGTTAGCCTATCCTTTTGCAGTCATCAAGTATGGACAACAACTGTTGAGAAAAGCCCAGTCATCATCGCCTTACTATTTAGGAGGAGTAATAACAACCAGTCAACTCTCACGCTGTCCTTGTACTGGTTCCAAATGATGCTGAACCACACTGACAGTCAGTCAGAGGGTAGTGGGAAGGTGTTTGGCTGCTAGTAAGGAAGGCAGCCCTGTATTACTGCATATGGAACAGTGATGAGCTGAGCTGAACACTCACCACTCGTTCTATCCCGCAATTTGACCGGTGATGGATGTTGTTTATCCACACGACTGACGTTCATTACAGCAGATACAGGAGGCAGGGAGACACAGAGAGGTAGACAGCTGCACCCCCCCATCTCCTTCTCTTCACGTCTAGCAGTCTTTATTTTCCACTTGCATGAGAACACACCTGTCATACGGCATGAGGCACCGAGCCGGTCCACACTCAGTGCTAGGGGACAGGCAGAGGTGTGCTAGTCCAGCTAATGTGTTTAGGACGACTGTACATACGATTGCACATTAGAGCAGGCTGTGCCATCACAGGTCAGGTACTCAGTAAGTTACAAGCGTTTTCACATTTCTTTCATGTATTTGTTTGTCCATTATGTGGGTTTTAATGTAATCTGAAATAGTTGAGCAGTCTGGCACTAGACCTACTGGATAAGGCCTTGAGTTTCTGATTGTATTAGAGAGCCTGTTGCACCAATACCCACTCCTCAATGAGACAAACAAGCAGATAAAAAAGATGCTGTGGGTTTGTTGTTTGGCAAGGGTCCAGCCAAACGTCTCCCACTGATGCGTATTTGAAGATGAATTAAAAGCAGTTTACCACAACACCCACGTCCTGCTGTGGACAAACACTGGCACCATTTGTTGAGGCAGAGGAGTGATAGATCTTGATATGGCCTTTAAACAACAGGCAATAATGCCACTGACACCAATCCCCCAGATGACTCATTCCCTTCTGCAAGAGAGAAGAAAAGTGGGAGCTGGTTGACAAGTGTTGGTAGGATGAAAGTAAATTGGGTTGTGTTACTTGGTTTTGTATGTGAGAGTGAATGTTTGTCTCAATGCTAAATACCAAGGTTTTATGCTAAAATAACTCATACACTGCAGAGCGGGCAATAGTACAGCTAGGGCTGGAAGGCACACTTGTCTGATTTAAGCAGTGCTCTTAAATGTGAGTTGAAATGTCAAAATGCAGGTCTTTAGGGAGAGTTTAGCACAGGCTGATAATGTGTGCATCGAATATATTCAGTCATGTGTTCTTAGGTGTGAGAACAGGGTAGAGGTTTGAGAGCTAGTAGGACCATTTCTGAGATGTTTTGTCAATGTTTTATTCCCTCTTCATTTGTTCTAGCTTAAGGGATGTGTGCATGCACACTTCTCTCTCAGTACCAACTCAAATGATCCTCTGCTTGATGACTCAAATGACCCAGGGTTTCACAACTACTTTTTGTATACCAGAGTTTGGATCGCTAGCACTGGAAATGGCCCAGAAAAACCCTAACCTTAATAGCCCTTTCTTCCATCACTTGATTGTAGAATTAATGGCATGCAAAGCTGAATGCATGTTGGCTCAGTTTTACTTTCTGTGTATTCTTGTTCTGCTCAGAATTAATAACCTTCCGAGATGCCGGGAAAGAGGCAGAATAAATAATTGTGTTGCAAAATGTTAAGCAAAGCTTTTAACTTAACTGAAAACATTACCAAAGAAACACTGGCTCAATGCTTTTTCCACTCTAGAATGATAGATGATTCTTTAAAACAAATTTCATAATAGGCTTATTGATGAAAGTAAAATACACATTGCATTAAATTAGAATCTCAATCTCCTGTAGGCAATGCGGCCTTTTTAAAGAGCTGGGAAGTGGTAGCGTAGAGAAGTCACAGAGGGGAGGTTTTTCACCCTTTTAGCCATTGTTCCATGCCAACGAACACATTTTAGCTTGATTAGAATATTGTGGAGCGCTGGGTGTTTGACCTACGTTGTTAAATCACTGCCAGACTGACTGAGGTGTAATCGTGCTTAAGCTTGAGCACGTAATTGCACTGACTCCACTATGGCTGGGGAAGGCATCGGTAGTAGCTGAACACCTACAACAGAAAATCCATTGTAGATATACTCAAAATGTACTCAACTGTCTAGCATTTCTATGTAAAATATGAATATGAATATGAATGTCACCTCAATATTAATTGTTGTCCCCTTTCCATAAACACCTGATCACAGTACAGTAGTACCTATATATACGGTATTTCACCCCCTCCCCTCCCTCTCCTTTCTGCCAGCAGGACAGTGACCTGATCATGACCTTCAACATGTCCATGCACCGGTCCTGGTGGATGGAGAACGGTCCAGGCTGCAGGGTGACCCCGGTCACCCCCCCTCCGTCCTGGGCCCCGGAGGACCACCGCTACATCAGCATCGCAGGTTGTCTGCTGGAGTACCAGTATGTGGAGGTGGCCCACAGCTCCCTGCAGATCCTCCTGGCTGTAAGTATATTAGGCCTCTGTAACTATAGTAGGCCACCAGAACAGCTTCAATGTGCCTTGGCATAGATTTAACAAGTGTCTGGAGCTTTATTGGAGGGACGCAACACGGTTCTTCCACGAGAAGATCGTTTGGTGTTTTGTTGATGGTGGTGGAAAACGCTGCCCGGCTCTAGAATCTCCAATAAGTGTTCAGTTGGGTTGAGATCTGGTGACTGAGACACATACACACACTATTTAAACCCCCTATGATCCTTTGAAACCCCTCTTTCAGTCACAGATCTCATCTAGCCATGGTAGGTAAATTAATGGGCGACTCTGCAGTTTAATACATGACCCTAAGCATGACGTGATGGGATGTTAATTGCTTAATTAATTCAGGAACCACACCTGTGAGAAAGAACCTGCTTTCAATATACTTAGTATCCCTCATTTACTCAAGTGTTTCCTTTATTTTGGCAGTAACCTGTATGTAGACCTAGTCTGGCTGCTAGTCTATCCGCTACACTCCCTCTCATCTCAGCAGGGGGACGGGATGGAGCCTAGGCTCTGGGCATGTGGGACTCTTTTTGTTGGAGTTGGAAGACTGAACACTGACCTTGTTTCACATGAAGAGGCTTTTATATTTGGGTTATGGTGATGATACCCTGGTGAGCCATGATATTTTGCACAGAAATGTTCATATTGTTTTCAGTTTAGTGCGTCTGTCTACCTGTGGTATGAGGTAACGAATGAAGAAGTTAATCATATGCTTGTGCACAGTCATCAATGCTGAGACATGCCAATGGGATGTGAAACACACATTATTTTGTCTCGTATTACTAGCTGCCTACTACTGTAGTGACTAATGGCCTTGCAGCAATATTATAAGGCAGAAAATTGTCAACGGGAAAAACAACTCTTCATCTTCCTAAAAGTGCAGGCTTAGGCCTGGCGGCAGCTTTTAGTGGCTTGGCAGTGGGCCATCCCAGGGGGAGGCAGGGGAAACGCAATTCCCTTATTGACGATTGGTTTTCCCTCCATTCTCCTCCAGAGAGTGTGCGTGTGGCGTCAATATGTGTGTGTGTGTTTTCTGTGTGTGAGCTTATGTAGTGTGTGTGTGTGTGTGTGTAGGGAAAGCTGTCCCCAGTGTATCTTTCTTTCCCTCTCTCACTCCCGCCACTTATAATTATAGTCCTCAGGCTCTCAGTGTGAGCAGGAGATTCTCACAATGAACCAGGATATTCCATAATGACTTAATGTATGGCGTGTAATTAGGGGAATGTTGATGAAACAGAGCGGGGTGTTGCTGTGTCAATGATCATGTCGAGGTTCCACATAGATAGATCCCAGGAGAACGCGTTCTCTCTCCCAGTGTGTGAAAGACAACCACCCGATACTTTACCTGCCTGGAGTCAGAACTATTCCTAAACTCTGTCAGACACCGTGCAACCTATTTTGGATTCGATTTCAGGGCTACTTCTCAGGTTTAGACGCATCTCAATGTATTTTACTCTGCACGTCGGAGACGTTTCAGTCATACACCGAACACTTACATTGTTCTGATTGAAAACAATCGGGAGATGGTGGATGATCATTGTTCCCTTTAGCGCGCCGTATGATCTGTCTACTGCGGGGACTATTGCACTCACATCCAACAAGGTTTGTGCACCGAGTCCACAGTATATTCCATCGCAGGTTCAGCGAGTCTCTCTTGCAGTACAGTAGAACAGATACATAAACACAATTCCAAAAAGCCAGTGAGAAATAAGCTTGGAGCCTGTCAGATATTATGTAGAAAATGATTGGAGTTATTGCAAGTTCAATAACGCTTAGTCTCCTAAACACAGGAGCTGGTTCACTAGCACGGTGTCAAGAGAATGTTGGGTGCCAGGATCAATATGACAATGATTGAATTAAGTTCTCCCTGAAACATCGAAGGGGACTAGACAGGTGTCGGTGTCAGCAAAACCTTTGAGCTGCATGGCCGGGGGGGGGATTTAGAGGGCTTCTTCATTACTACACAGCCTGCATGGAGCCCAATAATAATACAATGGTTTGATACTTCTTTCTGATATTTAGGTGCCATCTTGTAATGTTACCGACATCACTTTTGCATAGACTAGAAACACATTTCTGTGAGGATAAAATGACAGTTGCTGCACCTTTTTATTTCAAAGGCAAAAATATGCTTGGAGAGAGACCAAATCCATTGAAAGTTTTATGTCAAAGCAAATGTCCAAAGTCTGTAATGTACTGTTATATAAAGTAAAACCTGGACCTGAGTGGTTCAGAGCACTAGCTTCTGTAGTGGAGGCATTTGGGAAGTGGTGTGTCATGCTTTGTCATTAGGACTGATAGCTGTGAGCCAAAGTCTACAGCCATGCAATCTGCAGACCTGGCCACAGTGTCCACTATCTACTGGAAATTATACAAACCATGGAGTTAGAAACAATAGGACAGCATTTCACATACCAGCATTCCCATAATAACTGTGCAATGCTGCCATAATGTATTTTTTTATTGTAAGCTTCCGGCTGCTGTTGTCTTTGCGTAGCTTTTTACTAGCTTAGTGGAAAGCATTGGACTGAATCTAGAATCAATTTGCTTAATTACCTCCGATACTCCATTCAAGCGGACTTACCTCTGTAAGCGGCTTTGCGTTGCACTAGAAGTCTTAGCGACGGACATCATAATTGGGCTAAGAAACATTCCGAGGCACAATTGCATCCCAAACACACTTTTCGACATGGATGAAAGACTGTTTAATTGTGTCTGGCAGCACGAGGCAACAATGTCAATTTTCCACAGCACCTCTTTAATGGATAATGAATGGCTTTGTTTCCTCACATGAGAATCTCAGGGAAAGAAATGACTGGTTCATTATCTTTCCCCCCAAAATGAATGAGTGGCTCTTTGATCTGTTAACTGCACAGACAACCACCCTCTCTCCTCTCCTCCTCTCCTATTCTCTCCTTCCCCCTCTGCCAGACAAGAACACAATTGATCCACAACTTTTGGTTGTCCCTCTTCTTTCATTGAAGTACAGTCGTTTGATAGGGTACAAAGTACCCAAGTAATCATTTCTTATCTCATGTGTATTAATGAAAATAACCTGGGAGGTTAATCTACTTCAGTAATATCTATGAAAATGGGCCACAGTGAAAGAGCCTCCTTGTGTGAACCACAATGACGACAATAAAGAGATAATTACAAGGATTACAGAGGAAGCATTTTCCCCTGTCATCCACGCACCCACCATCTTCTTCTTTTTTAGGCAGCTTCCTTGGCTCCGACCGGAGACGTTCCCTAAGTCTCACTGTTATTCCGCTGCTCTCTTTTTTAGCATCAGAGCAACAGAGCAGTACCTTCGGTTAATGAGGTTTCTCTCAAAGCGGAGAATTGATGTAGGGGCCTCATCCGTTCATTTACAACCAGCCTAGACATTAGTATGGCTGTACGCATCATTACGCCATAAGGAAGCCTCCGTCTCAAAGTAATTAAATAGTGCGTTGTACTAAGAAGCCTGCCTTGGATGGGACTGAGGAAGGATGGAAATCACTGAAGGATCTTTTTTATGTTACTACTCTCCTCTCCTCTCCTCCAGTCCTCCCTGTCTTTGTTGTCTGAGTGAAGCTGTCTTTGTTTTGCTGTCAACATCAGACAGGCAAGTAGCTACGGTAGATAAATAAGATGTTAATTGGCGCAGTGACCCTTTGCCAAAGTAGTGTAATAAAGACAGCCCAAGCAGTTTTGCAGTGGTGTCACCGTGACACTGTCAACATGAGACTGTTTGGGCTAGATGGCACTTAGCTGAGGGACTATATGGTATTTTCAGCTCTAGGGTTGTGAGGTTCGGCGAAACTGTGATGTCTCACTGTTCTTTTGCCACGTCCCATCTGCAATTACACTCTGTTCCCACCACCATAGGATGTTATTATCTATGGAGAATGTGTTAATGTTCTGAGCTAGTCGGTGGACAAAATATCAGTTAAGACATTCTTGATTGGGTTCCTTGTGGGATAAATTCATCTCGGTAGCACAGTGGTGCACCCTGCTGTGGTAGGTAAGGTTGCTCTGGGAGTGTAATCACACAGCTCTGAGTGGGAGTTGAACCACTGATTATGGTAACACTCTAGGTGATTAACGTCCTTCATCTCACCTTCGGCACCGTACCGTGGCGAGGTCCTGCCATGTTGCTTTGCACCATCGTCTGCTGCATGAACCTATTAGTGTAATGCAACACTGAATGAGAAGAGCCACAGTGCACTCTCCCATGGTGGCAAATAAAACTCACACCTACTGTTACTGTACAGAAGCCATCGCAGTTAACCATAAGAATGTACAGTACACTGACATATACTGTGTAGGTCTCATGCCATCCAACCTCTTTTTCACCGGTGTTGCTACTGTGATGAATTTCTTTGTCTATAAGAATGGCTGCTTGTCAGTTATTATCTGCAGTCAACCTCTGGGAGGTGACGAGTGCAGCCAGGAAGACGTTGATATGTTGCCAGGCAGATTTCTCTGTTCTTCCTTCACACTGGGAGAGAGCAGAGGAGAGGAGTACAGTGGCGTCCGGGCCAGGCGGTGCCACAGAGCAGAGATCCAGCACACACCACCAGGGTCCAGGGGAGAGCCTGGGGGACAGGGGGGAAAGGAGGGACAGAGAGAGGCGGACGTTTCATATGGCTGGATAAGCGGCTAAATGAGCTGTGTCCGGCACACAGTAGCATGGCTGACGCCTCAGAGCCCCGGGGCCAGATTCTCTAAGAACAGCCAGCCAGTCGACCCGAGGAGAGCCATGAATCAGAAGAGCTTCCACGTTCACTCTAACAAAACTGTTAGATGAGGAATGATGAAGGCATGACTAACTGTTGTATTCAAAGCATGTGCACTGACTGTGTTTGGACAAGGACATGGTTTAATGCGAGAGTAATTGAAGTAACCCTGATATGAACTGTCAGAGTCAGTGCCAGTGCTACTGTATTGCTGCTACTAAAAGTTGCACATTTATATGCAGTAAAGTCACAGCTCTATGGAGTCGTAAGGGGACTCGGTCTGTAGAAAGGAGCCAACTTTGCCATTGACGGGTGCCTCCGATGACAGGTGCCATAGGGCTGCAGTATATGTAGCAGGCTGAACTCCTGGCTAGCACCACTTACTGTCAAACCTTAGCTTTACAACTAACTGTGCCCAAGCCCCCCATATTCAGCAAGACATCTCATAGACTCACACACACACACACACTAGGAGGAATAATGTTTTCTTACTGGAGGAGACAGCTGTTGGAGTCCACAGCCCCTCCACTCCTCCATCACATCCTCCAACCTGTACAGACACACAACAGGTCGTCCTGAGCCCAAGGCCAGAAGACACTTTAATAAATGAGACTATTAACACCGCTATGGTGATGTGCTTATGAGAATATTTTCAATGACACTTGTAATGAATCACACCTTGTTTAATTACATAGTGCCATCTGATGGTACTATTGCTGTTTTTTTTGGGTGAGGGATTCCGAGTGGGTCTTTGAATGTGAGCGTAATTGTTTAGAGAAGCGCTCCGGCCCGGGTCCATTAGCTAGAAGATGAAAGGGACGCACGGTATAATCGTACGTTTCGTATTTTTACCAATCACTCAGGCACTGTGAAAGCCCCTTTGTGTAGTATTTGCCTGGTTAATGGTAAAGCTCTTCATGATATTGTTTACCCTTCTCTGAATTTAGCCTGTTGATGAAGTGGGAGAATTATCATAACCCCTAAGTGTTTAAACAATGTCATCTCTGCTTTCCTGCTGTGATCTATTATGGGAGTAGTGGAAATACCTTGTGTGTTTTATTCTCCATATGATCCCACCATTTTAATTTCCATGTATTTTCCTGTTGTTTGATATTTCTGTCATGATGGGATGAGAAATGCTCTCTCTCTCCCTGTCTCTCTGTCTTCAGACATTCATTTCTATTTCTACCTGAACCCCTCTGTCACGGATCCCTCCGGAACTGTGTCATTACGCACACCTGGTCCCCATTCCCACTGATTGTAATTGTTTAAATGTGCCCTTTGGTTTCCATTGGGCTGTCGATTATTGTTCCAATGTCCATGGTCGTGTGAGTACCTGTGCTGTGTTGTTTTGGCTTTCGTGCCACTTGTATTGTGCAGATGATTACGGGTTTCGTCCCGTGTGGAATCATTGTGCGCTTGTGTTATTTATTCGAGGTACTCCTCGCTTTTGTTTGGATTTCAACCTTGTGTTTTGTATACGTGTTTGTTTGGTCTTCGTCCTGTGCCTTTACGTGGCAAGCTGTAATTTGGGTAAATAATAATCCTATTACGCATTCCTGCACCTGTTTCCACATCCCTCTATACCAACGTGAATAATTGACCATTAAGGGAGTGGCCCGTCTGACGACGCTGAGACTGGTCCGTCCGGGCACCGCAACTTCAGCAGCTGCAACTGGCCCGTCCGACGCAACTGGCCCGTCCGACGACGCAACTTCGGCAGCTGCTTCAGGTCCTGATCGACCCGCACTGCGTTCCTGTGATCGTCCTCAGGGGAGGGAGGGTACTGTCACGGATCCCTCTGGAACTGTGTCGTTACGCACACCTGGTCCCTATTCCCATTGATTAGTAATTGTATAAGTGTGCCCTTTGTTCACCATTGTCTTGTTGATTATTGTTACAATGTCCGTTGGTCGTTTTGAGTACCTGTACTGTGTTTTGGCTTTGTTGCCACTTGTATTGTGCAGATGATTACGGGTCTCGTCCCGTGTGGAATCATTGTGTGCGTGTATGTTACAGGTTCTCGCCCCGGTGAATGTTCTCAAGGTACTCCTCGCGTATGTGTTTGTTTGGTCTTCGTCCCCATGCCTTTACATGGCACGCTGTAATTTGGGTCAATAAAAAACCCTATTACGCATTCCGGCGCCTGTCTCCCGATCCCTTTATACCAACGTGACACTCTCCCACTGCCTTCAATGTTAATTTCAATGCCTATTGTTCAAAGCAGATAACAGAATGGAAAGATGTGTATCTTTAGAGAAATAACTATTGAAGGCCTGGCGACTGGGCTCTCTGGGAAATATAAAGCAAACACTAAGCCAATTTGGTCAGAAGTAATTTTAAGAGGATTGGAGGTGGTATCAGTTATGGCGGAGGAATCTGCTCCTCTGATGCACCGACGGAGGAAAAACACTTTGCTTTTCCTCTTCGAAGTCTTTGATTGAATGTCGAAGTATACGAATTAAACAAAAAAAGTAAAGTCCACATTGATAGATGAATCCAATTCATTAAGCCAGGATAGGTGCTTCGCTCCAATTTCCGCTTCTTTTGACAATCAGTTTCTCTTCGCCAAAGACTACACGTGTTTCACGCCTGTGCATGTATAGAAAGCCATTTTTTAAGCTGTCAGTTCTGTGAATAGTGAATGCCTTAGCCCCTGTAATAAAATGGATCCGTTTTGACAGTGGCCAACACCTTGAGGGAAGTGAATCAATTGGCCTCATTAAATGTTAGGCCCTAAAGGCACACAGAGACCATGGCCGCACGGAATTGCGATTTCAGACTAATTGTTGTGTTAAAACAGAGTCATGCTCAGCAAATCATTCACGAGACACCTGTCAGTCTGGCTCACAACGTTATCACAGAGGCTTCCGTATCAATCTCAGGCCCCTTTACCATGTCTCCATCTCGCCTTATTCAAAGCCTGTTTCTCTATGTGTCTCTTCGTTTTCCTCTCTCCGTGAGATGGGCTTGTTGTGGCTGAATGAAGAACGGTGTGGGCCTGTGTTGAGTGACAGGGGAGCTGATATTGTCAGGATCTCTGAAGTGTCGGAGCATCTCATCTGATAAGCCAGAGAGAGCGAGACCAACGGCGAGGGAGGGCGAAAGCAGGCGCCTATTTTTTTCAAAATGTCAGAAACGACACGGGACGCCGCTTGATGAGACCCTGGGAGCTGCGAGCACAGTGTTCCATTCAGATGCTTCGATTGCGAGAGCCTTTCGCTCCCAACGCCGCCGACGCCCATATCACAGAGCTGGAGATGTCTCCCTCCACACCACTGAGGTGATTGTTTACCAGTGCACAAAAGGACGAGCTAGCACTGCACTGATGGGGCCGGGGCTGTCATTTGAATAAATGGTGGCTTCAACCCCACAGACAAGATGACGTTGTCTGAAATGTATAGAAACACTGGTCTGAAAGACCTCAACTGCCGTCCAATTTTTCAATGTCAAAGTTTTGTCCGCGGTAAAGCGTTGTAGTGACACACTGACACTGTTAGTAGCAGCGTACAGCCTCGGTCACGACACAACATCGTCAGAGTAATAAGAAATAGCTGTCTATCATTGTGACATGTAGGATACACTGTCGAGACGTTCAGCTCAGCCGCTTATGTCTTGACAAGGGGCAGATTATTTGTAAGCTCTCCACTGTCACAATAGGTGTATATTGCGTTTGGCGAAAGAGCAAGCAGCCTCGGTGTATGAAAAATGTCGATGACACTGTGTTCACACATGTTCTTAATGTGTCGAATTATGTTGAGATATTCGGCTAGTGTTAAGAAGGCGTTTGACCCTGTCACACACTTCCTATGTTATCCCTCCGGTGCCTAACTCTCCTCCTCCTCTCCTCTCTTCCCACTGCGTTGATCTTTAAATCCTGTTGTCTATCACAGCGTTTGTCAGGATAGCACCTTTCACTTCAATCCGTTATGCCTCGTCAGGGAAAGAAAATATCTCTGACGTGTTATAAAAGAGCCATTACTCACTCCTTGAGGGCTTTGGGAGGTCACAAAACCAATTATCAGGAAGTCACCCAGGCCGTACACCAAGTGACTTATGACCCCTCCCAGTTTTCCTCCATGACCCTCATATTTAGGAGAAAAGATGGGACATCTATAAATAAAATCTATCAAGCTTCACATGGGTGCATCAGACTTTACAATTAGAAATATACTGATAGTCAGGCGTATATTGAGCATCCCCGACTACCTTGCAAATTATTTGTTTGCGTTCCCCTCTTTGCATAGAGGTCAAAACTACCATCAGCTGTACCATCTTCTTGGCAGACCGATATTAGCTGGCTTGCCATTAATTTAAAGAGTTGATGCTTAGAATACAAAACAAGCATTTACTCAAGGCTCTCAGGGCTCAGTACATTACAAAGGCTAGGGTCGGCTTGGTATTCAAACAGTATTTTGGCCTAGATCAATGGGGAGATGTCTGAATGCATTATAGTAAACAAAGAGCAATTATGCTTCTAGCTCAGAGTTGGCTTTTACAGCAAGCAATCAATCCCTGGACAATGGATATGGGAGCTAAGGGCCACATAATGAATGATTATCAAGTGAAGGAAGTATCTCTGCAAAGCCAATAAGGTTAGCCAATAAGACCAGAACCAATTAAGCAGAGTTGTCTATGTTGAGATGCTTTGCCCGAGGTAAAACACATTAGCTAACTCACCTTGGGTCACTTCCATCAATTTAATACTGTAGTTGTGTGTGGGTATGTGTGGAAGCAGCATCAATATAGATAGCAGGATATGGAATGTACCTTTAATGGTCTACTCGAGACCCATACCTGTAGCCTTGACCGGTGACAATGAGAACAAATAGTCCTTTCCTGTGTGGGTAGTGTTACCAAGCAGTGCAAACCCAGTAAAGGTCATTCCACCTTAACCTTCTGTCAGTCAACATGCATGCAACAACCATGTCACGTAACCAGCCTATTGAACAGAGTCGAAGGGTTCTCGTTTCAGTCTTGACTCTTTGTCAACAGGAGTGCACAGCAAATAGAAGTATGCGATAATGGAAGCGATTTCTCAATTCAATCATATCTGGCCATGGCATGTTAGCCTGGCTGGTGGGACTTTAAACATGTCTCTCTCTGAGGTATAAAGGAAATGGGAAACTGTAAGAGGGAAATAATGGTCAAACACTTCACAAGCATCTCTGTGTGTTTGAGGAGAGAAGAGAGTGGGAGGGAAGCACCCACCCATGTGTTTATTGTGCTGTAACATTGCTATGTCAAAAAGTGACTCATTCTCCTCTATGGTTAAGTGCCTTCTCAATTGTGGAAGTGGAAAATTGGGTCTGATGAATGTCGTTGAAGAATCACAGTATTCTCACAGGAAAAGAAGACTGGGACAATGCAACAGCTATCCTGGAGTAAAAGAGCTCTCTCAGTACAATGCATTGATTTATCTCTTTGGATTCCCTAGAAATATCCGGGTAGCCATACGGGGCATATAATATTGTTAAAGATCATTGTCAATGATTTCTTTAGGGAATGACTTAATAAATGTGACCTTTCAGTAGAGTTGATGTGTTTAAACCACCTACTGTTTCAACATTCAGTGATTCTGCTAAATGTGCATATTTCATAATTACATTACTAGGTTTGGGCAAGAGATTCAGACTAATGTTGAATAATCCTTCATATTCATGTATTTTTGATCTAGTGGCTTAATATTTATTGCCTGTTGCTTAGTCATTTTACTTTCATTTGCATTATTGTGCAGTTTTCCAAAGCTTCGCATTTGTCTTGTGATTTGTCTGGGGTACAGGGCAAGATACATTTTCCGCCACATAGAGCTATGTGTATTTTAGGGCTTCTGGAACATATGCACTGTGACAGAATGATCTGGTTTGGTGGAATCTCTCCTTTCTTTGTGTGTGAGATATCTTCTTACTTAAAATATGTCACGTTTCAATTTCTCTACTCTTTCAGGCAAGTTTCTTTTCTATTCATCCTGTCATCCTCTTTCTGGCAAACTGCGGCCAATGATTTAAGAAGTAAACTCGTTTGAGAGCATTAATGATTCAGCAAGAAAATGAGTCTAATTTATTGGAGAGGTTTGACATTTTTAGCATCCTCATTTGAATTTTAACTTTTTCAATTACAAGCATTTGATTATTGAACCACTCGTATTGAGTACAAAATGTATTTCTAATCACACAAATGAGGAAAGGAGTATGTCTGTTCCCAAATTGCACCCTATTCCCTATAGTCCATTACTTTTGATCAGGGGTTGGTCAAAAGTAGTGCACTATATGTACAATGTTTTACGCTACAGCCTATAGTATAAATCGTTCCTTTGACCACTTTGCCTCCTCTCCTTTAAAACAATGATGCCCACCAGAGTGAAGACTCAATAGAGAAGTCAATGAGCATGGCCCTTGGCCATGATTAAGGAAGTAAACGCTTAATTTAGCTACCTAACAAGACCAACGTCAATGTGGAACTCACACAGCACAAGCTCAGGAGGTCTTTGCTGTGGAGCCTCTCCTTGACTAATTCAGATGAAGAGCCCAGTAGGTCGCCCAAGGAGGATTAGAATATAGAGAACTGAATTGCTTTCTGCTCTAAGGTTGGCAGATTATTGAAGACACAGAGGTTTATTTTAATTACACCCAAAGAATGGTCCCAGCTCACCGCTGAAAGTCTGAACGTCCTATCTACATTAAATGGATCCTAATGAATTCTTCGATATCTTATTTTTTAAGGATTCAAAAATTCACTGTCAAACAATGATACACTGATGTATCAATATATAAAAGGTTACACCAGGAGACATTCACTAATGAGTGTAGTCTTATATTAGAATAACAGTAGCATTAACTTAACAAGTCAGTTAAGAACAAATTCTTATTTACAATGACAGCCTACCGGGAACAGTGGGTTAACTGCCTTGTTCAGGGGTAGAACGACAGATTCTTACCATGTCAGCTCAGGGATTTGATCCAGCAACCTTTCGTTACTGGCCCAACGCTCTAACCACTAGGCTATCTGCCGCCCCTTTCTTACTGCCTACTGTGCAGATTAAACTGTCTTTGATGGTTGTGAATGTGTGAGGGGTGATGCTTTGCCATCATTGAATTATCATGAATCCTGAATACATTGCTCAGGGCCCATTTTCCAAATGTTCTCCAGTCTTTTTCTTCTCAGTATGGGGTTAAATACTAAGGAAACATTTCAGCGAGGCTTTCACTTGTCCTCAACCTGCCTGTGCAGTATTACCCACAGTGTATGCAGTACCTCATTTAGAGTGATGCATCAGCTTGCCATCCACATCATCTACCCCCAACCGCTCTGATATGTGGCCAATAGAAAGCCTCATTTTATAGGAACTGCTGAAATGCCGTTTGGCTTTATTGTGATGAGTAATAAAACACACATTGAACCTTTAGCGTACTCTGTAAATGCCCCAAAATATATACAATCACCATTTCCCTGAGCCAGGTCTGGTTTTACAAGAGTCTGAATGCCAGCAGTTGTCCTATTTAAAAGGTTTAATGGAGTCCATGTACTTAGAAGTTTACCCTTGATGTGTTGTAGCTTGCTTCCATTTCCTGGGGATGCAACCCCAGTAAAAAGCTAAGGTTCCACTGAAAGTCTGTTTGCTGGTGAAAGCTGTGAGATGTGGCTGCAAATAACCAGTTGTTGGCATGGTATGCAGCTCTGCCTCGTCTATAAACGCTAAGGAGCAAAGTCACCCGCAGCGAGCCAAGGAACACAGGAGGATGGAGTCAAGGACATGTGAATTACCTTTTGCACAAAGTGAGCCGCTCACAGTTTGAAAGGGGAGTCTACACTGAGACAGAAATAGGTTGAGTGATGCCACATCAGCCCCTGAAAATGGATTAAACTACAGGATTGTGCCCACTTTTTATGAGGAAATAGGTTAGCTGGGAAATGTCCTCCACATCAATAATTGTATGAAGGACCTTTGAAGTTATATTTTCCCTGTCGATCTCTAACATGGTTGGGTGAAGTAAAATATCTGATTATAATACTATAGATAGTCAAATGTGAGGTGTTGGAAGTGAGATGCAGGGGTAGGTGAAAAGCCAAGATCCAGGATTTCAACACATGCAGTAGCATGCTCACATCTGTAGACTTTGTATAGCAGTGGAAGCTGCTGAGGAGAAGACGGCTCATAGTAATGGCACCTCTCTGATTCAGAGGGGTTGGGTTAAATGCGGAAGAAACATTTCGGTTGAAGGCATTCGGTTGTACAACTGACTAATAATGGTGACTTTGACTTTGACTTTGACTTTGAGAATGGAGTGAATGAAAACCATGTGTTTGATATCATTCCATTCCGGACATTATTATGAGCAGTCCTCCCCTCAGCACCCACTGTTGTATAGATTAGGCCAGACAAAGTTGAATTACTGTTTAACGGATGTCCCTCCTCACTTTTCTCCACACCCCAAATTTAAAAAAATAATCAGATGTGTTATTTTTTGGCCAATATATGCGGCTCTTTGTTTATAATGCACTGTCCGCTCTCCCTTGAGGCTTTCCCAAGTTGATGCCCAAGAGACCAAACAGCCTCAGATCACGCGCTCAGATCATGTTCGCGCCTCGGATTGGACAGTGAAACACACGTGCTCACACCTGCAGGCGACGTGCAGATGTTTCATTTCTCTCTCATGCTGTCATGGCTGTAACCAGTGCAAATTCTATTTATGTGTCCAGGTTAAATGTGGGACGTCCCTCATTATAAACAAACAGTCGGTTAAATTCATGGTTATTGCATCATTTTCAGATCTATTAGAAGCGATTAATAGATGAAACAACAATATAATTTAACCATTTGACTGGGCATTCATCAGCAAAGACGCAGCGCATGTCGTGGTTTTCTGGTGGAGCAGACCAAGACGCAGTGAGGTTTCCAGTATACATACTTTAATGAAGTGCAAACTGGCAAAAAAAAACAATAAAGAAAGACCGAACCGTCACGCAGGTATGACGCGTACACACACAACTACAAACAATAACCCACAATGCAGGTGGGAAAAGGAACAACCTAAATAGGATTCCCAATTAGAGGCAACGACAACCAGCTGCCTCTAATTGGGAGCCACACTCAAAAACCACCATGAAGTCTGTAAGACAACCCTAGTCACGCCCTGGCCTAACCCCCATAGAGAAACTCAGAGGGCTCTCCATGGCCAGGACGTGACAGCGCAAGTTGATATTATTTTGGACAACCAAATTGAAGTCAAAAGGATTGATGAAATCGAAGTGTGTCAGGTGTATGGTGATTTGCGATTCATAACTTACATTTTACCTGTACTACCAGTAGTAGTAGGCAAACCGATAACACCATGACAGAATGCATTTGAAGTCATGATGCACCGCTGAGAACAGCTAGCATGTCCAGCAAAGTACATCGCCAGTGGCACGCGCACACTTCGTGCAGATCAGCAGGTGGGGGCTTTTCGTGGCAGCCAGACAAGACAATCGTCTGGCAGCCAAGAGGATGCGGTGAGCAAAGTAACTGGGCTCGAATTTAGTCACGCTTGCTCTATATACAGTTGAAGTCGGAAGTTTACATACACTTAGGTTGGAGTCATTAAACCGCCATAAAAAAGCCAGACTACGGTTTGCAACTGCACATGGGGACAGAGATCGTACTTTTTGGAGAAATGTCCTCTGGTCTGATGAAACAAAAATAGAACTGTTTGGCCATAATGACCATCGTTAGGTTTGGAGGAAAAAGGGGGAGGCTTGCAAGCCGAAGAATATCATCCCAACCGTGAAGCACAGGGGTGGCAGCATCATGTTGTGGTGGTGCTTTGCTGCAGGAGGGACTGGTGCACTTCACAAAATCGATGGCATCATGAGGTAGGAAAATTATGTGGACATATTGAAGCAACATCTCAAGACATCAGTCGGGAAGTTAAAGCTTGGTCGCAAATGGGTCTTCCAAATGGACAAAGACCCAAAGCATACTTCCAAAGTTTGGGCAAAATGGCTTAAGGACAACAAAGTCAAGGTATTGGAGTGGCCATCACAAAGCCCTGACCTGACCCATGGAAAATTTGTGGGCAGAACTGAAAAAGTGTGTGCGAGCAAGGAGGCCTACAAACCTGACTCAGTTACACCAGCTCTGTCAAGAGGAATGGGCCAAAATTCACCTAACTTTTTGTGGGAAGCTTGTGGAAGGCTACCCGAAACATTTGACCAAGTTAAACAATTTAAAGGCAATGCTACCAAATACTAATTGGGTGTATGTAAACTTCTGACCCAATGGGAATGTGATAAAATAAATAAAAGCCAAATTAAATAATTCTCTCTACTATTATTCTGACTTTCACATTCATAAAATAAAGTGGTGATCCTAACTAACCTAAGACAGGGAATTTTTACTAGGATTAAATGTCAGGAATTGTGAAAAACGGAGTTTAAATGTATTTGGCTAAGGTGTATGTAAACTTCCGACTTCAACTGTAGATTGATGTTTCTAATTGTGCATGTTCTAAACAACAACAACAAAATTATGATTAAAGGTTGTACTCTATGGCTGGATTTATGTATTTTTTTCCAGTAATACATTAATTTGGCAGACCTAACTTGATTCACCCTCTTTCTACAAGGCCTAGTCTATGAGAGGCCTAATCATGTATGAATATTTTGTTAACGCCTAGGCTATAGAGATGCATTCAGGTAAGGAACTCATTATTATGCATCAACATTTTAATTTGATTACAATGATTTATTGTCCATCATTCTTGAGTTTGTTAGGCTATACAATTAAGTAGATTAATGAACTGATAATACATTCATACATTACTTTTTTTCCAATAATTTTTGAATATGAATTTTGAATAATATTTTTTGAATAATAGAATTGCATTCTATTATACATCCTATGTGAATAATGTTCATTCATGTTCATTTGTGTATTTATAATAATAGTCTGAAAATCAGTCTGAAATTGAATATTTCGCTCTGTTCATGTCCATATAGCCTAGGACAATGTGGTAAAGTCCTCGTTAAATTCGTTAAACAGTGAATCAATTTTGCCTAGCCTTATCTAGATTCTAAAATGCAATAGCCATAGTATGAATTTGATTTCTAACAACCAATATGAAACCCATTTTTGAAAGAGGTCTAAATATTTCTAATGCTGGAGAATGTTTCTAGTCAATTTCTCCCTGGCTGAATTGGTGCATTCAGAATGAATGGGACCGTTTTGAAACCACTCTCCTACTACAGTACATTGTATTGTCATGCCTGTTGAATTTCATCAAGTGCTGCACATAGATCGAAAGTGTCCTCTGCCTCCTTGACCTTTGAGCAGTGATTTGCATGTGATACATGCGTACAACAGCACCTTCCAACTATAATAAGGCCAACGTGCGATCAGTATCGCAACCGCGTGCGAAACATGCCACTAATTCAGTGTCGTGGCTATCAGCTGCGCAACATAGGAGACTATTCATTTATACGGCTCCTGATTCAATCAGCCTTTGAAGAGTAACGCAATCAGTCATGTTCAAAGTCAACTGGACAAAGCTGCCTTTTGAAAGTGATGGTTATGAAGCTATATAGTAGAGAAGTGTGTCTGACTCCCACCCAGACAATAGAGAATCGCGGTGTTGTGTGTCTTTGTTTATTCTAGGAGACGCGGCTTTATAATACTTGTGTTGAGATCAATCATGCTCCCAGACTTATTCTCAATTATTTATGGTTTCCTCAGTAACTCTGCATGTATTATTCAGATGTATAGAATCTAATTTTAACCTACCATCAGGAGTCATCGTCACAGTGGTATTTTCTTACGGAGTAGAACAGTTTGTGTATAAAGGAGCCTTTATCATAAGAATACCCTTCTCTATTTACGGGAGACAAATTAGGTTTACGCCCTGTGACACCGTTCAAAACGAGATGCCATTGGGTAATCAGAGGAGCTTTCTGTGTGTGTGTTGTGTGTGTGTGTCTTGTGTTTCTGTCTGATAATAACGCCCATGCGACAAACAAAAAACAGCTCCTTTGTCTCACCTTCTCAGTGCTCCTAATGGGTAAAGTGTGCAGTGTATTGTGTGAGTGGCGGGGCCCGGATCGTGTGTGGCATGTGTCCTTCACATCAGGGCACAGTATTATGCAAATGGCCCAGTCTGGAGATGTATTGCATCTGTGTGAATGTTGGCCTGTGCTCCCAGCCAGCTACAGAGACAGTGCAGGGGGAGAGGGGGAGGAAGGGGGCGCCACATTATTTAGAGTAAATGAGGGCGAGACCTTGAAATATTCCTGGAATTTTAAATCTGTGGTTGCTCAGATTTACAACTGTGTCTGTTTATTGGGCAGGGCGGGGTAGAAATGAAATACAAAATAGCTTACTGTGTCTTTATGCATTTAGTTAAATGATCTGATTAAACGATAAACACAGATTATAAAAAAGCCATGTTGGCTAAACTCTCCATCATGGTTGGGTCCACTATGATGAATCTCAATGCACACACAGCTGGTTGCATGCCAGCATGACCCTTAGACTCCAAACAGCTCCTGAATATGAGGACGGCACACCCATTATCCACATGGGTATCTATAGTGCTGTCTCGTGCATGGCCTCCTGTCTAACTGAATCCTCTTTTACATTGAGAATGTCCATTCCTCTCCACTTACACACTGACCTCAGTCTGACCCCAGCATCCGTATCGCGCAATCCAATCAGAGACCTCCAATTCCTGGTCTATGAAATTACAGGCCTAAGGAAGAGCGGGGAAAGAGAGTAATATGGTTGTGTTGTTCTGAGTTGTATTAGTGCCTAGAGCAGGGATATCTACTATACTACTGTGTTGTACTTTGGATAAGCCTTCAATTACATGTCCTATGTTTGCCTGGCTTTCTATTGTTACACCTAATACACTTAATTATATTATATTAGGTGACTCATTTTAAATACAGACTTCAACCGCTAAGCTCACATTATTAGCCCCCGACCATCTATTTGTCACTATTTGTGAAATGTCTCTTAAACCATGTTTTTCCATTGACGATGCAAGGTTTCTTTTTTCTCTCTTTTTCCGTTGTCGTCTCTCTTCCTCCTCTCTATATGACCCATTTCCTAGAGCAGAGTGATGCATTATATGCTGTACTAACACCTGTTTCCTCAACACAGCTAGCGTTAGATGCTATTAGATTAGATGTTAACACCTGTTTCCTCAACACAGAATGGTTTCCACTTGGAGATGCTCTTCTGATCTCTATCTTGTTCCCATTTTGTATCACTGGTGGCTCATGTTTTCCCACCAGTACTCTTTTGTAGCTCTCTGCAGCTCTTGAAGGCATGGAAACAGACATCTACATTTCCTCCACTGGTTGTGCTATTCTAATTAGCCTCTTTCTCACTGTAAAATGTCACAACTCACAACTGCAGACTAACTTAACTTTCCTCATTTCTCTTTTGCAGCTTGTTGGGTTCATATATGCCTGTTATGTGGTGAAGCTCATCTCAGAAGAGGAAGACAGCTGTGAGTATTGCCTTTCAACGAATATTGTAGATCTAGGAGAAATATACCTGATTCCTACTGTCACACATTTAAAGGTGATTATCATTTCCCTTTGCTTGTTATAATGATGACTCAGTGCCGTCTCACCTCATGTGCCTCAGTTGCCCCGTTCACTTCATGTCGGAAACTCAGAGTTAAAATTAAAATGAACATAAGTTATTTGCGTATTGGTTGATTCTGATAATTCCCAAGTGGGAAACTCAGGTATCGTCTTTCTACAAAGAGTAAGCAAGTCGCATATTTCAGAGTTTCCGACATGACATGAATGTGGCAAGTGAAACGCACACCTTTTATTCGTAAGCTTTACCTGACCAATCACATAACTCCAGTTACTGGTGTTTTGCTAGGACAGTACTAATGAGCCATTTTCCTGGACTCGCTCCATGATATAATAAATAATAAATGATTTTACGTCCAGGTAAATATATACAGTATGTCTGGCTCAAGGCTGACATCTCTGTATTCCTGCGTTTACAGAGTACTTCATTTACTCTAATAACTGAGCATTGGCATGGACATTACTCTTCTGGTCAGATCTTTAGATTTAGCCAAGTTTAATGCTCCAGCAAACATTTACATTTAAAAGTCCAATTGCCTTGCTCCAAGATGCAGGAATTATTCTTTTTGGCCACTGCCTCTTTTTCACACGATTAGAAAGCAAAACATATATTGGGACAGGAATTACTTTTTGTGTTATCGTCATTTAGAAATGAATATTGATTGCCCCAAGACATGTGGTAGTTCTCCTTGTTACCCGTCTTGCTTTGGAAACATAGTATGTGCTGGAAAGAATGCATTTGCCAACTACCCCGGCATGCTAGATCAATACCATTTAGTTTTTAGCATTCTCTCCATTTGCAACATTCGTCACGAAGCAGCAGCCATAAAGAGAAAGAAGGAATGAGAGGGGATAGAGAGCGAGAAGGAGAGGGGGGGTCACATGAGGCGATTGTACATGATTGCACACTGTACATGTCCATTAAAAGAACGTCAAATTGATCAGAAATACAGTGTAGACATTGTTAATGTTGTAAATGACTACTGTAGCTGGAAATGGCTGATTTTTAATGGAATATCTACATAGGCGTACAGAGGCCCATTATCAGCAACCATCACTCCTGTGTTCCAATGGCACGTTGTGTTAGCTAATCCAAGTTTATAATTTTAAAAGGCTAATTGATCATTATAAATCACTTTTGCAATTATGTTAGCACAGCTGAAAACTGTTGTCCTGATTAATGAAGCATTAAAACGGGCCTTCTTTAGACTAGTTGAGTATCAGGAGAATCAGCATTTGTGGGTTCGAGTACAGGCTCAAAATGGCCAGAAACAAAGAACTTTCTTCTGAAACTCGTCAGCCTATTCTTGTTCTGAGAAATGAAGGCTATTCCATGCGAGAAATTGCCAAGAAACTGAAGATCTCGTACAACGCTGTGTACTACTCCCTTCACAGAACAGCACAAACTGGCTCTAACCAGAATAGAAAGAGGAGTGGGAGGCCCCGGTGCACAACTGAGCAAGAGGACAAGTACATTAGAGTGTCTAGTTTGAGAAACAGACGCCTCACAAGTCCTCAACTGGCAGCTTCATTAAATAGTACCCGCAAAACACCAGTCTGAACATCAACAGTGGAGAGGTGACTCCGGGATGCTGGCCTTCTAGGCAGAGTTCCTCTGTCCAGTGTCTGTGTTCTTTTGAACCATTTTAATCTTTTCTTTTTATTGGCCAGTCTGAGATATGGCTTTTTCTTTGCAACTCTGCCTAGAAGGCCAGCATCCCGGAGTCGCCTCTCCACTGTTGACGTTGAGACTGGTGTTTTGCGGGTACTATTTAATGAAGCTGCCAGTTGAGGACTTGTGAGGCGTCTGTTTCTCAAACTAGACACTCTAATGTACTTGTCCTCTTGCTCAATTACCTTGAGTTTTATAATTACAGTTATTAATTTAAGATTGGATGCAGCATGCCTTCATTAAGAGTGCCTGGCTCCCCTAGGTCCTCCCCTAGGTCCTCCCCTAGGTCAATACTTTTAGTGTACTGACATTATACCTGACTGCTAGTTAGTGTTGTCGCAACCCAACATACAGTACTGCTCACCAGCAATAGGGATTCATATTAAAAGTTCCAGTGGTGATGGAAGAAGGCTTTGCCTCTGATAACTGTGTGATCATCTTCAATATGTACACAGTACACTGAACATGGGAGCTGTTATGAGAGATATTACTAAGAGTGTATGCGGTTTGGTTGCTCTCTCAAGCTAGAAAAAGACTGAGTCAAATAAGTGATGCAGCACTTAGTAGGCTATTTCCTCTACATTTAGCATTGGAATTTGAGTATAAAAAAATGTGGCACTTCTCCTGGCTTTGCTGGAGCCCCTGTACAGGGAGCCAACACTAGGCAGGCAGGAGTACTAAACCATGACCACAACCAAACGTGAGTCTCTCAGCTACCTGAGATTGCCTATCAGACCGTGTCTCTCTCTCTCTAAAGAGTATCCCCAGACATAGCTTTCCCATCTTTAGAGCCCAAATGTCACTGCCCAGAATGGGGAGTACCTCAATCTGGCATATTATATAGCCCATCCTGGATAAGTAAAGGATTCCCTCAGGCATTGTTATGATAAAAGTCATTTTGGTCCCAATTAAGAGAGGATTATATTTGCCACTCAATGGTAGTAGGAAATATGCCATTCAGGGGAAATTAAGCTCAAATTGGAATTTACCCTTGACAATCTCGTTGATGTATTTGATGTATTTCGGAGTTGGAATTTAAAGAACCTGGAAAAAGCCCATGAAGTATAATACTATATTTGCAGTGGGAGTGGGGTGGTGGTGGTGATCAGTTCAGTCATGTAGCTGTGTGTAATTTGGCCAAACACAGAGGAATAATATTGTTCATATCCTCCAGTGAATGAGAATGGTATTGATGGTTTGATCCCTGAAGCATGAGGAAACACTAATCTGGGAGCCGTATTGGCCATTACAGCTCTAATTAATATAGTACATGAAGCACCTCAGCGAAGGTAATGAACAGCTAAAACCAATCAACACGCTCACTCCGTAATTACAGCTACTATCAAGGGTAATGTCCCAGGGTCCATTTAAAAGAAAGGATGGTATTTTAAATTATTTTGCCTCCAAGAGAGGAAAGAGAGAGAAAAGATGAGAGAGGGGGAATCAAGATGCAGCTAGCAGTGTGTTCAAGGTGCTGTAAATACTTTTTTTGCATTCATAACAAGGAAATTAGGTTACAGCTTCCTCTATGGGATTTGCAATCAGGTTCAGTGTACCAGGAAGGTGGAATGTCATGTTGATTGGCCCTCGGCGGCATTTCATTTGCCACTGCTTTGTCATAACAACTTGCTGTGAGTACTTAAGACAAAGCAATTTGGAGACATAGACCGAGTCGTGCTGACTGCAATTCTCAATAATACTGCCATTAAACCTTCCCCTATAGCTAAAGCCTACTGAATAAATCCCAATCAATACGTGGCTATATCTTTGGGGGAAGGGGTGGCTGTATATCTCTGAATGCTAATAGTGTTTTACTGGCATCTTTCAGGGCTTTTTGTATTGATATGAGCTACTAATAATCCACCTTAGCTATTAGCATCTGTTTGAGTGTGTTTCGTCATCAAGTGAAAACGATTTGTCATATTAGCATGGTAAATATAAGTAGCTGCAGGCATTCAACATTATTCCCTCCAGCAAAAGGAAAATATTGAAATAGCTTTTCATTACACACATAATGGTTCCCTTCAGTCAGTCAGTGTAACGTTCTATGGGGAGTCAATGACCAATCATATTCACCTGAAGAAAACTGAAATCACGCCCAATGATCCAACGGGCCAATGGATGCCGAGCCCACCCTCAGAAGCTCGCCTTCCTGGATATAATCCCGGGGAACGCATTAATTTCCTCAATGCTTCGCTCTTCAGCTCGCCTGAAGGAAGAACGTGTGACGTAATTTGCTAACTTTTGAAGCACACGAAGACTACGAAATTCAGCTCTGACTTAGGTCTGTTAGTAGGGAGAGAGTACTCGTCCCAATAGATATTGCGAATTTTGACTCTTTGTATCGGTTTTTGTTTTTGCTAAAAACCCATTACTTTCTGCTCTGCTTGTGTAGCCAGTGCTTCCTTGCTTTATTTAGATTGTAAGAGTAAATAAAAAAAAACTTCCATTGGGCATCGGGCTGACTTTGTGAGAAAGATTGGGGCTGCTGACGAAGGGTTTCCGGTGAAGCGACCTCGGGAATGGGGTTGTCTGAGGCCGGGAGAGAGCAGCAGCAGTGGTCGGAGTTGATAGGGCTGTCATCCCAGCTGAGTGAGGCTCATTCCGGTTTCTCTGGCAGTGATCGGATTCCGGGGATGATATACTGTACTATCCCTGGCTGGCTCTGGAGAGTGTGAATCGAATGACATCAATCTGGGGCAGCCTAAAGCCCAGGCTTTTGGATTCGGCCGGGTAGAGTGAACCATTGGTGGTTAATACGTCTTTCATGGAGCTGTGTCGTAGGATGGCAGATCACCTGGGGGTGGATTGGCCGTCTTCTCCCCCACAGCAGAGTTTCTCTAGGTTTGGGGGAAGGTATCTACCTCCTGTTCCTGCAGCTGTGAAGCGTTGCTTACCCCTGCTTACCCCTGAGCTAAAGGCGACCTGGGATTCCCCTCTACCGTGTTATGGTGAGTTCATGAATGTACAGGGTATGGAGTAGGCGGGGCTTGTTTGCACACCACTGATGGATGCAAAGCTGGCAACTTACTTACCTCCATGGACTAACAAAGGGGCTAATTCTAGCACGGTACTTCCGAATAAACAGTCCTGGTTCTCGGTGGATCAGGTCTAGGGTGTGGTAGCCCGGTTGTGGTCACAGTACTGCAGATGTACTGTATCATATCGATTTGCTGCAAGAGCTGAATAAGACTGTGGAAGCGGGAATGCCAGTTTCAGAGCTTTTCGTCGAAATGCGTGCTACGGCTGATTTTGTACGTCTGTCCTGCTGTATTATCCTGTCTGTGGGGGAAGTATGGGGGTGACAGTGGTGGCTCAGCGACACCTCTAGTTGACGTCATCCAGGATTCCTGAGAGGGACATGTAGATGTATTTGGATGAGCCAGTTTCGCAAACAAGGTTGTTTGGCCCGACTATGGAGTCCTTACAGGCCCGTTTCGATTAGAAATAAAAACAGGACGCAGCTCTACGTGTCCTTTTCCCACAAAAATCCTTCACAGGGGTGACGGGGCCCTACTTCCCAAGCATTTACAGTGGCAACAGTGCTCCCAAGTGGCTCGGTTAATGGGGGCAAGTTACTAGTTGCCGAAGTTCCCGAACCTGGTGTCAGAACGGCAGTACCACAAAAGCACATTGATTCAACCCAAAGTTCCTCGGTGTTCAGGGGTATCGAGAGTGCGGTAACGTCCAGGTGTGGGCATAATAAACATAGTTCCTTCCCCACATTCAGACACATGGTTGTCAAGAGTGGTGGATTTGAAAACGAATTATCCCAGTCCTCAGGGTGGAGTTTTGCCCCTTCAGGACATAGAGTATGGGAGACTGGCAGCATGCTCCGTCCAGTGGCTGGCATACACAGTTTCACCATGGGTGTTGAGGACGGTGACGAGGGGGTATGGACTGCAGTTTGCTGTGCATCCTCCTCCTTTTAGTGGCATCATTTCGTCAATGGTCCCCGAGGTCCTAGCGCCTGCCTAGAGTGTGGAGATTTTCTCTCTCCTTCATAACCATCTATTCGGGTGGTCCCCGTGTAAGAAGTACAGAGCGGTTGGTACAGCCGGTACTTCTTAGTTCCCAAGAGCAATGGAATGTTGCGACCCTTCCTGGACTTGCGTGTTTTAACTTCTTAGGGAGCGGTGGGGCGCTAGCGATATCACAGCGTTGTCAGATTTCAAAAAGGCCTTACGGCGAAAGCACCACATTTGATTGTTTGAGGGTAGCACCTAACATATTTTTCCATTACCATAATTTCATAAGCCTCCACGGTTCACACATAACATATTTCACAGTGAAAACAAATCAATTACCTGTTGAAGAACTTCTGCTGAGGGCTTCCCAACGAAGACAATCCATGGTTCTTTTGTTAGAAAAAGTAATGTATTATATCCATAAATCTCCGTTTGTTTGGCGCGTTAGAATGAGAAAATACAGCCTCCAATCGTCCATTGAAACGTGAAGAGAACTCGTTCAACTTATACCTATAAACTTGTCCAAGAACAATCAAACATCCTTTTTAATGTATCCTTAGGAACACTTTTCTGTATAAATAGCATAATATTTCAACCGGAATATAAACTGGGCGATAAGAAAGGAAAAAAACAAAGAACGTGCCTGGCGGGAGCGGCGTTGTCATGTAAAGGACATCTATGGGGACACTTCCTGATTCCTCTTCTTCTCTGCTCTAAAAGCATCTAAAATGAATCTGAACACTTTCTCAAGACTGTTGACATCCAGAGGAAGCGATAGGTACTGCATTCATATGCCCTTATATGGGCATTTTCATAAGGGAGGGGTTCCCAATGAGGCACTCTGTCAAATTCCTCGGGGTTTTGCCTGCCATATCCGTTCTGTTTTACTCACAGACAAAATGTTAACACTTTTAGAAAATTCAGAGTGTTTCCTATCCAATGGTACTAAATATGTGCATATCCTATTTTCTGGGCCTGAATGGGAGGCATTTTACTTTGGGCACGCCAGGGTCTCCAAAACGGTCACTTCGTGCGCTGCTCCCAAAAAAGTTAAACAAGCACCTCAAGGTTTGCAAGTTCAAAATGCTATTGCAGTTGGTGTCCCAGCGATTGTTTCACGTCCATAGATCTGAAGGATGCGTATTTTCATGTGTCTATACATCCTCCCCACAGAAAGTGTCTGAGGTTTCATTTTGAGGGTGTGGCCTACTGTCTTTCGGGCTCTCCCTATCGCCCCGCATCTTTTCTATGGTGGTGGAGGCTGCTTTGGCACCGGTGCGGTGCCAGGGGATCAGAGTATTGGCCTATCTGGACGATTGGCTGGTCTTGACGGAGTCGTGGGAACAGGTGGTGCTCCACACTGCCATGCTGGTTTCCCATATTCAATCTCTTGGGTTCATAGTGAATTACAAGAAAAGTTGTTTGACTCCGGCTCAGTGAATTCAGTTTTCGGGTCTCGATCTGGACTCTGTTCTGAATCATGCGTTTTTGTCCCAAAAGAGGAGGGACGCATTCCGTCTCGGTTTGGCACAATTTCAGCTGGGGCACTCTGTGCCTTTTCACTTGTGCCTGCAGTTATTGGCTCTGATGGCTTCTATGATAGCTGGGGTGCCAACTTCTGCTGATGCGTCTGTTTCAGCGCTGTGTGATTGCTACACGCCTGGACGCAACTCGCCACTGCCATCGGTGGCTCAAGGTATCCCTGTCGTGCCTAAGGGCGTTGACTCCTTGCAGTGGGTTCTCATATTGTCCCGCAGGGTGATCACAACAAACACTTCTTACTCAATTTTTTTTATAGTTGTTTATTAACCATTATTTTACCAGGTATGTTGACAGAAAACATAGTGTACTACTTTCTCTTGTACACTTAAGACCCGGGGAAGAGTTGCAGGGGATCGGAGAAGAGAAAAAGGGGCTTATTTTAAATCTAGAAGAAAAAAATTGTAGCTTGCGACATTTAACTTTTTTAAAGCAGCTCTCATGCTAGAAAAGGTTTGAGACCCCTGGTCAAAGCCCATGGCACCGACCTTGGACCTGGCTTTGGTTCTGGATGCTCTGTGTGGGCCTCCGTTTGAACCATTGGAGTCTGTGGACCTGAAGGTCCTTTCCTACAAGACTGCCCTGCTCATGGCCTTGGCGTTGGCCAAGGATCTTGACGCGCTATCAGTACACCCGTCCTGGCGACTCCAAAGTGATGTTACGTCCTAATGCAGCTTTTGCTCCCAAAGTTATGGCCATATCTAACAGGTCCCTGGCTTTTGAGCTGTTCCCTTTCTCATCTCCTCAATTTGCTTCCAGTGAACAACGGAGGATGTATGGCCTGTGTCCGGTGCGCTTTAACCATGTATATGGATGGGACCAAGGATATCTGCGTTTGTGACCAGCTTTTTGTCTATTTCGCTAATCCAGTTCAGGGTAGGGCACTTTCTTGGATTGTCTCCCTGGCATTTGACAGCAAATGACAAGGGACAAGGGTTGCCTAGTGATGTGCATGCTCACTCCACTAGGGGTGTGGCGGCTTCTAGGGCATTGATCCGGGGCATGACAATTGGCAATATCTGTGCTGCAGCAAGTTGGGGTTCCCCACATAACTTTTTGAGGTTTTATCACTTGGATGTAACTGCTCCCAGTGTGGCTCATAGTTCTTATGGCTGGGTCCGGGAGTGGGTTTTAGGCAGCGCGCAGGTTGCGCATTTATCCGGGTTACCACAGTTCCCTGTGGGTTTGAGCCTTGGGCTGACTTGGGCTGCAGCAGAGCGTAAAGTGCGCATTATCAGGGTTACCATAGTTTCCTGTGTGTTTGAGCCTTTGGCTGCCGTGGCAGCGTGGGAGTACACAGTTTACAGGTTACTGCAGGTTTCCTGTGTGTTTGAGCCTCAGGCTGCCGTGGTTCATCGGCTCTGGTCGATGCTATGCAGCGCGTGTGCACTTTGGACTTGGCCTGTAGTGGCAGCATGTCAGTATGCATAGCCAAGTTGCAGCAGGTTCTGGAGGCCAGTTTTATGGGTTTTATAGTAAAGACATGAAATTTAACTGTGAAAATGTAATACTTTTTAATGTGCCATGAACACAACCAGTCATGATTTTTTCATCTGATTATCATAAAGTAGGTTACCTTCGCACTTTTATCCAAAATAATTCCAGCATCCAAACAGTGCACTATGCACCCGCCAACTCTTCCTAAATTCGCAAGTGGCTGAAACTATCTTACTGGAGATAGTTGGCCAGACAGCATACTCTTGTTGGTCAGACAGCATAATATACATGGGCTACACATACAGTGCCTTCAGAAACTATTCATACCCCTTGACTTTTTCCAGATTTTGTTGTGTCACAGCCTGAATTGTAAATGGATTCAAATGAGATTTTTTGTCAGTGGCCTACACACAATACCCCATAATGTCAAAGTGAATTATTTTTTTATTTTATTTTACAAATATAATAAAAAATGAAAAGCTGAAATGTCTAGAGTCAATAAGTATTCAACCCCTGTGTTATGGCAAGCCTAAATAAGTTGCATGCTCTGTGTGCTATAATAATGTTTAACATTATTTTTTTTATCTCGTTACCCCACACATACAGTACAATTATCTGTAAGGTCCCTCAGTCGAGCAGTGAATTTTAAAAACATATTCAACTACAAAGACCAGGGAGGTTGTCCAATGCCTCGCAAAGAAGGACACTTATTTGTAGATGGGTAAAAATGTAAAAAGCAGATATTGAATATCCCTTTGAGCATGGTGAATTTGTTCATTACACTTTGGATGGTGTATCAATACACCCAGTCACTACAAAGATACAGCCGTCCTCCCTAACTCAGTTCCTTATTCAGAAACCGCTCAGGGATTTCACCATGATGCCAGAGTTTAATGGCTGTGATAGGAGAAAACTAAAGACAGATCAACAACATTGTAGTTACTCCACAATACTAACCTAAATGACAGAGTGAAAAGATGAAAGCCTGTACAGAATAAAAAAATCCAAAACATACATCTTGTTTGCAATACGCCACTAAAGTAAAACTGCAAAAAATGTGGCAAAGGTATGCTTGTCATCGGCAAGGTCTAGGGAGTTTTTTATGATACAAATAAATGGAATACAGCTAAGCACAGGCAAAATCCTAGTGGAAAACCTGGTTCAGTCTGCTTTCCGACAGACACTGGGAGATGAATTCACCTTTCTGCAGGACAATAACTTTAAACACAAGGCCAAATCTACACTGGTGATGCTTACCAAGACGACATTGAATGTTCCTGAGTAGCCTCATTACAGTTTTGACTTAAATCGTCTTGATTATCTATGGTCAACAACCAATTTGACAGAACTTGACTTACCCAGAAACACTCACAGGTGTAATCGCTGCCAAAGTCCTTCTAACATGTATTGACTCAGGGGTGTTACTACTTATGTAAATTAGAAATTTCTGTATTTATTTTCAATACATTTGCAAAAATGTCTAAATATTTATCATCATGGGATATTGTGTGTAGAAAAAAAAATCTATTTCATCAATTTTTAATTCAGGCTGTGACCGAACAAAATGTTGAATAAGTCAAGGGGTATGAATACTTTCTGAAGGCACTGTCCTCTGCCTTGATGACGATGCCAGTATTATCAGCAGCACCTGTCTTTTTATTAAATAAATATGTTAACTTAGGCAACTCTTCTGTAAAAATGTAATCTTTCTTTTCTCTGCCTCGCTCTGAAGCACCTCATTGCTGCTGCTAAATTTCAATGAAAGTCACGTTTGCAATCATATCGCGTGAAACAATGCACAGGAACTCTGTCAGGGTGGAATAGTCCATTATTATGAACCAGTCAGGGTGGAATAGTCCATTATTATGAACCAGTCCGTGGGGTGATTAATGACACTTGTTTCTACCATTATGATAGAAACTTGGATAATATTAATATTGATATGAAACATATGTATATGTATGAAAATAAATAATTGGCGGGGGTTGGGGTACTCGAAACAGAGCATGGGGTGATCTCAAGCGGAGAAATTATATATTTTTGTAAAAGATTAGAAGTAAAAATATATATATTACGCCCAGCGTATGAGGCCTCTTGATGATTTGAGGCCTGAGGCAAATGCCTCTTCTGCCAGAAGCACGTAAATCCGCCACTGTCTGTAACCCCTTTTTAGAGCTGATGTAATCTGTGTGTGCTTGGGCTGCCGTGGGTCTCCTTGTTTGGTACCCTCTGAGCGGGCTTGGGGTGTGATTGTATGTCCCCATAGTATGTTATACTGAGTGATCGATTGAAAGGGAACGTACAGTTATGAATATAACTACTGTTCCCTGAAGGAGGGAACGAGGTATAACATATTTTGGGTCCCGCGCCGCGGTACTAAATTGAGGAAATGAATGCGAGCCCCATTATTATATCCAGGAAGGCGGGGCTTCCAAGGGCGGGCTCGGCATCCATTGGCCCGTTGGGCGTGATTTCAGTTTTCTTCAAGTGAATATGATTGGCCGTTGACCCCCCCATAGTATGGTATACCTCATTCCCTCCTTCAGGGAATAGTAGTTATACTCATAACTGTACATTTTCCCGTGGTTGTATATGAGCATTTACTCTGCAGAACAATACTGATACAGTACAATACTTAAGTGCTAAAGCTACATTTACTGGGACTTTTTTTCCAAGAGGATGTAGTGCAAGCCTTTATTGTTCCTTAGCCTTTTATTGAAATTGCCTGATTGAGATGTGGCCAGTCTATCTCCAGATTTTAAATTGGGCACGTTCTGTCTTACCTCTGCAGGTCCTCTGATAAGCCTGATCACAGTACAGAGGTTAATGCCTACAATGAAGGCCAACAAGGATTTAGAGCTTTTGGTGAACGTCCCCTAAAATGTACCATTAGAATGATGATAATGCCCGACCTTCCATCTCCTCCTATTCATGGCGCTAGGGAGGGAAGGGGGAGCTCATCAGGAAATGTATTTGGCTTATCTCAGTGTTTCGTTTGTCTTAAGAGACTCAGATGCATAAAGGCATCGGATCGTTATCGTCCTTTAGCACCTCCGTCTTTTTGGTTTAGGCCCAGATACCTAGACCTGCAGGCCGGTCTCTGTGGAAGGCTGGGCTCTAATCCTGTCCAGTTTGTTATTCTGTGTGATCTGCTAATCCAACAGGCCATGCTCCCCGAGCATTGCTCCACCGCAGATATCGCCCCTACCCAGCCCTTAGACGGTCCGGACACTGATCATCCACTGCCAGGGATTATCACAAAGACACAAGCACGCACACGCTTATTTAGAGACACAGACGCACACAGACGCACACAGACGCACACACACACACACACACACACACACACACCTTTGTTTGATCTCACAGTAACCAGATGTCCTCTTTTTCTTCTTATTTTTATGTCCAGTTGATTTTATAGGAGGGTTCGACTCCTACGGTTATCAAGGGCCTCAGAAGACATCCCATTTGCAACTACAACCCATGTACATGTAAGTGCAATGTAGCTACATCTCGTCACACCTCCTATTACAGTACTTCTGAAATGTTTTCTCCTGACTGTGGTTTACCTGGGTGCCAAGTTCACTATGTTGTTACACTTCAGTCTATAAATTGGACGAATAGGACTAGCCTGAGGACATTAGAACGTAAGGCAGAGAGGAGTCTCATGTATAAATAATGCTAGTGTCAATACAGCTTAGGAAATAGCTTGGGTCAACACTGAGGGAGGGGCTGTTTGTATCTGGACTCCTGAAAGGTTGGGATTTGCTTGAGAGGAAATGAAGAGAGGAACACAGGATGTTCAGTCTTTGAGAGACTTAAAAGGATTTCCCTACTTGACACTGAATGGATCAGAGATTTTGTTTTATAATCCTGTGTACAGTGCAGGCTGGTCAACATATCATACACTGGAAATAGACAGTAATCCACTCCTACTGTATAAAGAGTTATCCTCGAATGCTGGTCTCATAGGTATGTTGAACTGTAATGTAGATGTACAATGCACAGGAGGTTGGTGGCACCTTAATTGGGGAGAACGGGCTCGTGATAATGACTGGAGCGGAATTAGTGGAATGGTAACAAATACATCAAACACATGGTTTCCAGGTGTTTTTTTTATCACATTTCTCTGGGGGTCACATGAGGCACATTTTTGGGGATATGCATGTCACGGTTCCAAGCTGTGCTCATGGCCTTGTGTGCCAGATAAGCCCCACAGTGGCAGGAACAGAACAGCCTGGGTATCCCCTGCCTGCCTCTCTCTGTGGAGCACAGACCTCAGCTGACTGGCCCAGCTAAGTAACACTGATCGCAGGGGGGACAAACACTGTGAAGCCGTGCCAGGATTTGGAGCAGGGTGCTGACATGTCTACTAGCGGGGAGAGGGGGTTGGTGGGAATGGGTGTGGAGGAAGAGAGGTGGGTAACAGCCTCTTGTCCAGCCCGATGCCTATATTTGGTTATTCAGGGGTGACTACAATGGAGTGTCTCCTAAATCTTAACCTGCCGTCCGTCACTCTCAGACAGCAATGTATGGAAAAACAGGGAGGGGAGGGGACAAGGAAGTGCACATATGGTGTGTGCACATATCCATTGTCTTAATGTGAATGGAATAGGATGTGTTGTATCTGGTCCATTGTTATAATCAGTATTGTGTCATCTGCTATTAGCTGCTGGTTGTACAAGGTCAGCTGAGTTCAGGTGGGAATCCTCTGTCATTTAAGGGAGTAGGGTTTAGACTTGCACTCAAGGTTACGCTTCAATCCTTCGACAACATAACTTCTCAGTTGCGTCATGAAAGTTCTGCCTATACTTCTCAATAATAACTGGGCAGATAGATGGCTAATTCCAGGGCATATCACTTTGCCGTCATCACATCAGACAAGAACCATCATTTTACAATCATAATTTCCTGTATTGCTCAGGGAAAGTGTGTAATTGTCGGTAGGTCAGCATTTAACACATATGGCAAGCTTATGGACATATGGATGTATTTGTAACAACAGGAGAATGAAAAAAACAAAAATGCAATTAAGAGCCATTCTGTGGTTTTATGACACCCAATAGGGAAGACAACAGAGATTCTAAGTCATGGGCACCAAGACAATGGTATGGTAGAGGTGTTACACATCATCTTCAATAGCCAATCAGTCTTCACAGCTGATGCCCATTTAACAATAGTTATTATTGGATGTGACAACTGTGAATTACCAATTTTGAGAATAGTGACAGGTGTAATGATTCATGCTTTTTTTTTCATGATGTGCTTGTTTTAGCATTAACATACAATATGAATTTGAATTTGTCCGTGGCAATGTGCTTCATTGGCACTGACTCCTTTTTCTCTTTCTCTTCACAGGTCAAAGTAACAAGGACAGCTGCCTTATGAACCAATCAAATAGAGAGCTACAGTTCAAACGTATTGTCTCATTTCGTAAATGTCTTAAAATAATACAGTGTCTTACAAACTGTGTGGAGAACGTGAGATTCGACACTTTAACCTCAAAGACTCCGAAAAACACACTGGATTTTCTTTGTCTCTTCTCAGCCTCTCTGCTCTGTTCTGGAGTCAGAGTCTGGGTCTGGACTAGGGGCCAGGCAGGTGCAAGAGCGCCCTCCTGTGGCTCTGTTGACCTTACAGGACGCATATCTCTCCATACTGGTTCTTGCTTTCTTTATGACAAGCTGAAGAACTGTTATATTGAGGGAACAAATTGCTTTGATGCCCCTGGACAGCGTTCAAATGGATCAAGATTCCGGACAAAGGGAAACTGTTGGACTTGTGCCTGTTCTGAGAGCACTAGCTAAGTGGTGCCTGTGTTCCGACTAACTTGATTAGAAATACTCTCTGCTTAAGGAATGTTCAATAACTAATCACTATGGCTTTAGTCATCAGAAGTAGTTTTATAGCTCCCTTATTAAGAGTTGATTAGAGTAAATGTACATGTGAAACCATGTGTTTACAATACATACACTTTGGCCGTTGGAATTCGATCTGAGTTGGGCAATTGAATGGGACAAAAATTTGATAGGATTGAAAAAGCAATCAGTTGTTGTTTCTTACAATGGATGTATTTGTCTTGAAAGTGCCAAGAACAATAGTTAAAGATGAGTTAGACAAGGTATTGGATGCTATCCAGAGATACATATTTTTGGAGCTCGTCTCGGGGATATCAGTTCAAAAGTTCATTCGGGGATAACACAATATTTGTTTGCATGAGGTGTCAAAATCTGTTGCATATTTAATCTCTGAAAGCACTGGACCTTATCCCAGACTAGGTAGAGGTGACAGTTGGCCTTTCTGCAGATATCTTCTCTGTAAGGTTATGTGAATTTTGTGCTTTTTTAAGACGGCGTGGAGACTTGAGTCTAATGACAAAGAGAAAACAAAATGTAACTTCTTTCAATTCTATAATTTTTTTTAACATGTGACAGTGTTTACTCTTTTATAGTTGACTAATAATATATTATAGAGAGCTTGGAACTATAAGGTTTCATCTGCATTTTTATCAAAATTGAGTTATTGACATAGCCTTGTTCTCTTCAATGTTCTCTACCTATATAGATACCCCAATTCATGTTGTTAAGTTCCAAAGAATACAATATAAAAATAGCTGACACTATTCAAAGCAATGAGGGTTCGTACCTTTAAAGCCAATTATCTCAGAATAATCTTTTTGCAGATAGAACCTTATAGCCCCAAGCTCTTGTTATGTTGTGTATAAGTGGGCCTTTCTTTTACTCCTAACTGTATAAAGTGTCAAGGGAAACCTTGGGAACAATATCTTGCTGATAGTGGTGTGGTGTGAGGACTAGAAGGAGGTGTGTGGTAGAGTTTGTGCTGTGGCTGAAACGTTGTGCTTTTGTCTAGTGGACAGCGTGGGAACCCCCTGAACCAACCAGGACTGCCTCAGTTCTTTCATCATCGTCTTAGCCTCATCATACTGTAACTGTTCTACTGAAGGGGGCCTTCTTCCCGTGAGCAAAACAATTTGTATATCTCCCACCATGCATAAATCCTTCTGCTCTGTAGACCTTAACTCTATGTCGTGGGGCCTATCTATGTTTTCTATTTCAATGGTGTGAATCTGTTGGCTCTTCTGGAAATGAATGAGGTAATACTAACAGGTCTTCCAAGTGACTGAATATTGAAATGGAAGCTTTTATTTCCCCCTTCGTTGTGATCTATAATGTTAATTATGTAAATGTCACCTCGAAATACATAAATGCCTAAAATGCTGTTGTAAACTCAGGCAAGTTTAGCTTGCAACATACACTTACTACTTGTGTTTGAACATTACCAAATGGTAACAGCCAATAGAAAACCTGAAGACACAGATTCCAAAGCTAAGCATTATCCTCTTCTTCATAACATTTGTGTCTGAGACAGTATGATATTGATATTCAACTGGGTAAAAGCAATATGGTCTCTAGTATGCTTCCATGCATTATAAGTCCCAGATAAGAGTAAGTTGTGTTTTATCAGTGAGTTGATCTAATGTGAGTGGATAGTGGATGTACTGTAGTGACACTGGTGGTTACCAACATAGTTAGTTACTGCTGCAATTGTCCATTACCCCTTGATTTACAGAGATTATTCAATGTTGTAAATATAACAGAGATTCGACCAGGATAACGTTTTTGACAAGATGTTGTATAGATCTGAATTAAAAAATAAAATAATTAGATTGTATCTTGCTGTACTGTATTCTAAGTTCCTACATTCAAAGGGAGCTGTATATAATACTGTTGCAGGCACTCAATTGCTCATCAAAGAGGCTTTCCTGAATACACCATTGGTTGTTTTGCTTGGGTTCAGTGCTCACTTCTACTTCTCAATAGATTTAGCAATTTTCTATTTATGTTACTTTCAAATTGACTGTAAATATAATAAAATCTAACTGTGGAAAAGTCCAATCAATTTTCTCATTTGATTTCAGAGTACTTTCACTTCCTGCAATGCCTGATGTAATCACTGACATCCTACTTTCTAATCTCTCATCTGAACAGCGAGATGTGGTGATACAATAATGGTTTGGAGTGCCTAGCAACAGCCTGTACAGCCGGAAGGTATCATTCATTACAATTTCCTACAGTATGTGAGGCAAACTGTTGCCAGCCTCAGCCCATCCGCCCTCAACACCGCAGACATAACAGGGGAGGGTGTGAAGCTAACCTGATGCCGCCATCTATCATTTATTTGTTCCTATATTTTACTAAATGCTCCACTCTAGTATACAATGTTTAAAAGACCCATGTACTTGCCCTGTACCAAGTATAATGTTCTGGCAGGAGGATATTGATTCAAACCTTTGAAGCAAGCACATGTGGCTACCTGTGGATATAACGATTTTCCTCTCCTATACATATGTCTGCGGGTTTACCTTCACCTGCCTGAGTTTTCTATGAAATATCCCTTTATGAAAGATAGCGTGAAGCTCATTGTTACCTGAGACCTATACAGCTTTCTATAGTAAACAAAGCTTGCCCTCTGGGAGAACAGGAAATACTCTGCCAACTCCTCACTGGAAATTGGACCTTTAACCAATGAGGCAATTGGAAAGAGAATAATATCCTTATATGATACAGGAGCTGAGCTGTGCTCGGGGGAGAAATCAATCCTTGACACTGTTGCATTTTTATCTGTGTGTGTGTGTGTGTATGTTTGTGGCTAAATATACACCAATTATGGAAAGGAGACTGTCTGTACTTGGAAACCACAGTGGTAATGTTCACAGAGCGATGGTCCCAACACACACAGAGCTGGCTGTAAGTTCACTGAACGCTCACTCTCTCGCACACAAAATGAAATGTCAAAGACTCACCAATATTCACAGCCATCTGTTCAAGAGAAAATGCAAAGTATTCGGTTTTAAAACCTCCATCAGAGTAAAACTGCAGCCTGGCTCCAAGCTGACCAAAGAAGTACCATCATGTGACAGATTGTTTTATCAGAGAGTCATGAGAGACCTACCAGTGTTAGAAAATGATGAATAGGAATAAAAGCATATAGGCTCCTATGCTAAATAGTACTGAGAACATCAGGGACACCTTAGAGCTCTTTTTCTGATGACAAAGGCATTCCTACCCATTAGTGTCTGTCTCCTCTTTACCTCCATCAATCATTCTGTCTGGGCCTCCTGCCACAGGAACCATATGTAGTTGAGAAGTGTATATGATATAATGAGGTTGGGCAGCCTCAGAGCCATATCACTACTACTTTGTTTCATTCCTTTCCCCAGTGAGGAGGATTTCAGAGTCTGTCAGCATCTCTGCTGTATTTTGAAAGTAAAATATGCAAAACAATTATAATTGCAACATTAAACAACATGCTTATAAACAGTTTAATACACAATACACTGTTTAATGTTCACATATTCATGATACTACCTATCAAGAGATTATCTTGATGAACCTTGTTTTGATATCAATATGGTATTAGTCATTTTACTACCAACCTAACATATCCACATGTTTACAGTTGGCTTCTTAAATACAATATTAGCTCTATGTGTGAAAGTTGTTTGTCTTAGCTGAATATCTCCCTCTCTGTACTGTATGTTAATCATGCATATATAAAACGCACCCCTGAGGGTCCATTTAGCTTTGGGAAAATCTACTAATTTGACCACAGGGTTGATTCAGCACGTGTCCATTAGCCCTGGTGGCCTAATATGAAGGTAATTTAGCCCTGAAACCCTTCTGAAGAAAACTGCACAGTCTGCACATATGCTTGTCTTATTATTTTTTTACGTGTTCTATATTGATTTGCAAACCAGATTTCCTCTGTCGCAGTTACATATCCTACATGCAAATTCCCCTGTTGTGGTGTTGTGTTATAGACTATACTACCCTCTTCTGTTGACTGTTGATGTTGTCAGTGTGCCACTGGACCACAAATGCATTGCTGATGATTATTTCATTGGCAAATACATAAATTGAATAAATATATTCAGTTGTGAAATGGAATGCCATCATTTCAATCCATCAAATGCTTTCCTGATTTTGAATTGTTTTATTGAAAGTGTCTAGAAGCCTGCATGTCAGGGTAGAAGGTATAATAATCGGACCAAATATGGATATTATAATTGGAATACCGTAATTTTCTCCATCTCTTGAGGTATTCCTCAATTTGTGGAATCAAAATGTTGCCCTTCATGACTTCTTGCATCAGGTGCGTCCATAGATTGATTAGGTGCGCCCTTTGTGCACGATTGCGTATAAATTACAGATTCTACAGTGTCAGATTGTTTCTACCTTGGTTGGAGGTAGCCTGTCGCTGGGCAGGCAAGGATCCCCCAGACTGCACTATCAAAGTAAAAAAAAAACGGAATAGGTGGAATGTATGTCACCTTGTGATTGACAAACGCGCTGCTGTTTGCCACATAGGTTGGATGAAGTCAAACAGCTACCACGTTACGGATTTATTTTCACCCACACGCAGACCCGGAAGCAGAAATACAGACTTGGGCTTTGTTTTGTTTTGTTAGTATCTGGACTGGAGTTGGAGGGAAGCGACAGCGTGTCCATGGTCGGGGAGTTATACATTGGGAATGGAAGATGAATACATTTCTCTCAATGTTTACAAGTGTAAAATGCCTAGTTTTGTCAGCAGTTATGACGAAGAGACAGTATGCAATCCATCAGACGTGTTTGATAAAGTTGAGACATCAGGCACAGATTTTATTCAAGATGCCAGGGAAACAAAGATCCGAACACAAGACGGGGTGTCGGAGACGCACAAACACAGGGTTGAGAGAACGGGTTGTAAAGAAAATGTTGAAGGATACAGTTTCAGAAAACCGACTGCAGTGGATATTTTGAGGAATTTCGGGACGACGAGATCCCCTTCGAATTTCAATAACAATTCAGCAGATGACCAAAAAGATCCAGAGGATGCCGTGGTAGAAATGGTTTTAAATGAACGAATTGATTGTGTGGACCTTGAAAAGTCAAGTGGCAGTGAAACGAAGGGTGGAAAAGAGCAAATCGCAGATCACACAGAGGGATTAACGTCATCCGATTTGGATGAAGTTGATGTAACAGATTCTGACGAAATTTGTGAAAGTAGCAGGGCCGACGACGATTTCGTACAGTTGAAGGAACATGTTTACTGTACTGTATACTGTATTGCAAACGATAACTACAGGAAACCGGCTGACAATACCGGAGAACACCAATATAATGGGGCGATAACTCCGTCAACATCAAACGTCGCCACAGAGCCATCCACGGATTTGCAGCAGCAGAGCGATTTGGAACTAGGCCACCCCTCTGTCCCCGAGCCATACACCCTATCGAACCTGATTGATCCTAGAACTCTGAACAACTTTTACAACAGGGATTACAATGTATCAATTGTCTTGACCTGTCGCATCTGTCTGGACGACAAGCACATAAAGCCGCTACATTGTTGCAAGAAGGCTGTCTGCGAGGAATGCCTGAAGAGATACATCAGTTCACAGGTATAAACCTGGCATCACAGTTCACTGAAGGTTGTCTCCAGCATCACATGTTTTCTATGTCAAGCCTTTTAGATAAAGTGTGTGTGTGTCTGTGTGTGCGCTCAGTAGACACAGGGTAAATCCGCAACCCTTTTGATTTGAACGAAACCTTCCATACATAGTTGCCCATTATAGAAGTGCTAAGAGAAAGGTACCTTTTGGACCTGAATGCCAAAACATTCAAGAGATAAAGGTGCTCAAAGGTGACCTATTTTACATACCCCACTATACCATGAGACATCCATGTCTTCAGCACTGGAAAAGATAAACGGTTGAGATTGATATAATTTAAAAGCTTACAGTGTTGTCAAGTTTTTTTGAACCTTTTAATGTAAATTATCTAAAAACACAAACAGCGATTCGTTTTTTTCATATTTGTATATATTGTAGCTTAAACCCTATTTTACATCATCTAAGGTTTTTGTGTTGTTCCCTCCATCGGCTGAGACACAACATGCACTTGAGTACACGGTGGGTGTCATGTTTTGGCTGATAAATATACTAAAATAGGAAGAAAATAGAAATTTCAACATTCAAATGGTACCACAAAGATGGTTGGAGTTCCACACATCAGATAATGTTGACTTGGATGGGAATATCTGTTGTTTTAAATTATACTGTCAATCCTCCATAGGAAACCTATTGAAATCACACACCATATAGCCCAGGGGCTGTTGGCTAGAGCGCAGGTGTCAAGACCAGAGGAGGCACATTTGCTATTTAACGCAACAGTTTTTGTGAAAAAACTATTGGTAGAGTTGAAACACATTAAACTTTACATTTTTATTCAGTACATGAAAACTTAAGCGAAGCATTACATTTTATGTGCACTTCTTCATCACGCACTGATTTTTATCTGCAAAAAGTCTGTTTGGTAGGAACACACCACTGGTTGGATAAATGCACATATTTTTTTCATGCGGAAATTCGAATATTCCCATGAAAATCTGTCGCCAATTTGATGGAAATGGAGCTAGTGACACAGAAAAAGATAGGGCCTATACATATTCTAGAGAGGCCTAGCTGTTGTGATTCTTGTGGATTTTCACAACACAAGTGTATGTTTACACTCGTTGGATTTGCTTTGGGTTCATTTGAGACCCTCCCCAGCTCATTGGCATGTCAATAGCGTATACAGGTGCAGATGTTGTGGTCTGTAGACATTTGGCTGCCTGTGTCATACTGTATACCCAATGGGAGCGTTGGTCCATGTGCTCAGACTAGTTACCACGAGAAGGAACACCTGCTGGGGCAGTCAGCTGGGAGAGTACTGGGGTCTAGTATTACACTGTACACCATGTGCTCCACTACCTGAGGTAGACCCAGTCAAAATGGTCTGTCTCCTGCTGCAGCCTGTAAGAGAGACAAGTCATTGGGATGTAGGCTAGTATAGTGATAAATTAACAGGTTTAACAAGTTTCTGTATTAGTGTTAGGCCTATGTGTCAGTATTTTGCTGGGCTGCTTGGGAAGAAGGGATGGAAGGAATATCCCATTGTGTTGTAACTGTGCTGCCTCAGGCTGCCTGCCTCAGTCATTGTTTTCCTTGTTTAGGGAAGCCATGTGCTTCCTGCTTGCTGAACCTACTGGCTGCTCATATAAGGAACAATCTGCAACAGCTCTGTGCTGTGGAATTCAACAGGATAACTAGGCCCAACTCTGTGCTACTGTGTAAAGTGAGGGATATGTTCGGCATTCCCCAGAGAATGTATCCGTGTCCCTGTCTATCCTTGAATAAAGTGTGGGATGACTGTGATATGGTATACAACGTTTCTATGGACGGCTAACACAGATAACAAGTGTGTGGTGTCTGTGGGTGGTTTGCACAGATATGGAGGATGTAGAAAAACAAGTAAAGAAATTGACAAAAGAAATTGCAACATCAGTGAAGGCACTGACTGCCTGCAAAATGGATTTGTTGGCTGAGTGTTGTGGGTGTGCTGTCTATCCTCACGGCTGATGGCAGCAGCGGAGGTAGGGGTGGAGACTGTAATGTCTGGCTGCAATTGGCTGTAATGGATAGCCTAATCCAGGGGTGCCCAAGTGTTTTTTCGCAACCCCACCATGTAAAAAAAAAAAGGTGTTGTGACCAACGGCCGATGTTTACTTTTTTAATTGTGGCTATGAGAGTCTGTTACAAGTCAGTCTGACTGTACTTTTGACATTATTTCAGTCTGAAAGTATGGTTTGAAGTGACTAAAATGTATCAGAAAGGTGTTGGGAAGTTCAGAAGAGAATCAGGCAATAATGTTGTCTGATCTTCTGTGTAGAAAAGATGTTCATTTTCCCCAGTCTGATTTAGTCTGCCCACTGGGCAAAACTTCATTTCAACCCCAAAAATCTGTGATGGCGTTGAATCAATGTGCAAAAACTGATTGGATTTGCAAAAAGTCATTAAAGTAGCCCAAATTTGACATGGTGACATTTGTTGTTGATTTCACATTGAATTTGCTAGTTGACAACTCAACCAAATGCATACAAAAAACCCACAACTGCAACATGTAACAATTTCCACAATTTTACTAACTTATAGTTCATATAAGGAAATCAGCAAATCAAAAATACATTCATTACGCCATCATTTATGGATTTCACATGACAGCCATGGGGAACCAGGCCCAGCGAAGCAGAATTTGTTTTTCCCCACAAAAGTGCAGTTTCATCAGCTGTCTGGGTGGTTGGTCTCAGACGATCCCGCAGGGGAAGAAACCGGATGTGGAGGTTCTGGGCTGGCGTGGTTACGGTTGTGAGGCCGGTTGGACGTACTGCCCAATTCTCTAAAACGACATTGGAGGTGGCTTATGGTAGAGAAATTAACATACAATTCTCTGGGAACTGCTCTGGTGGACATTCCTACAGTCAGAATGCCGATTGTACACTCTCTCAACACTTTTGACATCTGTGGCATTGTGTTGTGTGACAACTGCACATTTTAGAGTGGCCTTTGATTGTCCCCAGCACAAGGTGCACATGTGTAATGATCATGCTGTTGAATCAGTTCTATGAACAAAGTGTGATTATTATTATTTATTTTTTCAGGGTTTCAAATCAGGCGACCCCTAGCTTGGGAAACGCTGTCCTAATCACACAGCTCTGTCCCTGTAGCACCTAATGAAATCCTGTTGCTCTTCCACGAGAGGCTGTGTGCTGCTGTGTGTTCTCTCTGAAGACAATGTCAGTTGGCCACCAAGAGGGATCTTGTTATTGTCATCTTGTAGCATCAGATTGCAGACTGTTCCTTGACTCAAATCCAATTTAATCCTTGACTCATCAAGGTCAGGATAGGGACTGATACAGCACAAGGGCATTTCCATGTAAAGGACCCAACATATGAAGTTCATAGGAGCATATCAAATTGGGTGTCAAATGAAGCTGAGAGTCTATATTTTTGGGAAATGAAGGCATAGATACATTCTTCAACCATTTTCCGTAAGAAAATGTCGGCATAAGCAAAGGCTTAGATTTTTGGACAAACAGAAGGAAAAGGGGTGTTAGAAAACATCTACCAGAAAAAGTCTTAAAAGGTATCAGAAATACATCAAAACACAATAATGTGTTTTCATAATACAGTATATCTGCGCTAATAGTGGGATGATAGTGTTTCACAGTATTACTTACCCGCAAGTGTTGTGATTAGCTGTGATATTCGCCTATTGATTTCTTCTGCTGGAGCGGCATCTGTTGTCAAAATGGGAAAGCTGTTTTGACTTTGTGGTTATCTGGTGGAAATCGGGTAAAACGGCCAGTGTAGAAATGTCCTAGTTCAAACAATTCTACACTATTCTTTCCGCTTTTGTGTATGTGAGAAAGCAAACACTTAATATTGTAGGGAATCATTGTACCATCTAAATCTCTGTGAAATATATTTTCAATAACAAGGCTCAAGCGCGAGTCTCCGCCATGTTACGGGGAAATGGGATGCCATGTTACGGGGGAGATTTGTTTTTAATGCAGCCTAGTGCTATTGCAATTCACCTAGCTTCCACATAGTGTAGGGGAGAAATTCTAGGTGTAATACCGTTTAAGATATTTTCTACTTTCGCTCCCTCATGAAGAGGGAGGATAATGAAGTTCACAGAAGTAACAAGTAATAGTAGACCTACCAATGAGTTATAGTGATTTTACTGATATCAAATTTGTTTATAAATTATTAAGAGATTAAAACTCGTGTTTCTGTTACCACACCGGTAACGGAAATACTGCAACTAAATTGGCTACAATAGGGAAATCATAATGGTCACAAACCACAGTTGGATCACCTGCTACTGTTGTCCCTTCCACTTGCATACTGTTATGTTCAGCTCATAACTGTTTTCTTTATTTTGTCTGGTGGTCAAACCAAGAGTCTTAGTCTGGACAACCCCTCTATCTCTCTCTCTGACTTTCTCTGAACCTACCATAGATGTATGTTTCACAAGTTTGGACAGTACAATACATTACTGAGTACAGCACAGCACAGTACAGTTAAGTACAATAGAGTACATGAAGGAAAAGTAGAGTAGAGAACACTATGTCGTACTCTACTGTACTGAACTATACTGTACTTTACTGGACTGTGCTTTGCACTGCTGTGCTGTAGTGTACTGCACTGTACTCTACTGTGCTCTGCTTTGCTGCGCTGTGAAGTCCAAACTTGTGAAACACGAGGAGAATAATTTACATATGCATTTCTGTGTAGTACAGATCAGGTACCCATGATGTAATTCCGTTACCATAATTATGTTACCGGGTGTAAATCCATTTCACTTACTGTAGTTCCATAACCATAATATACACTGCTCAAAAAAATTAAGGGAACACTAAAATAACACATCATAGATCTGAATGAATGAAATAATCTTATTAAATACTTTTTTCTTTACATAGTTGAATGTGCTGACAACAAAATCACACAAAAATTATCAATGGAAATCAAATTTATCAACCCATGGAGGTCTGGATTTGGAGTCACACTCAAAATTAAAGTGGAAAACCACACTACAGGCTGATCCAACTTTGATGTAATGTCCTTAAAACAAGTCAAAATGAGGCTCAGTAGTGTGTGTGGCCTCCACGTGCCTGAATGACCTCCCTACAACACCTGGGCATGCTCCTGATGAGGTGGCGGATAGTCTCCTGAGGGATCTCCTCCCAGACCTGGACTAAAGCATCCGCCAACTCCTGGACAGTCTGTGGTGCAACGTGGCGTTGGTGGATGGAGCGAGACATGATGTCCCAGATGTGCTCAATTGGATTCAGGTCTGGGGAACGGCGGGCCAGTCCTTAGCATCAATGCCTTCCTCTTGCAGGAACTGCTGACACACTCCAGCCACATGAGGTCTAGCATTGTCTTGCATTAGGAGGAACCCAGGGCCAACCGCACCAGCATATGGTCTCAAGGGGTCTGAGGATCTCATCTCGGTACCTAATGGCAGTCAGGCTACCTCTGGCGAGCACATGGAGGGCTGTGCGGCCCCCAAAGAAATGCCACCCCACACCATGACTGACCCACCGCCAAACCGGTCATGCTGGAGGATGTTGCAGGCAGCAGAACGCGTTCTCCACGGCGTCTCCAGATTCTGTCACGTCTGTCACGTGCTCAGTGTGAACCTGCTTTCATCTGTGAAGAGCACAGGGCGCCAGTGGCGAATTTGCCAATCTTGGTGTTCTCTGGCAAATGCCAAACGTCCTGCACGGTGTTGGGCTGTAAGCACAACCCCCACCTGTGGGCGTTGGGCCCTCATACCACCCTCATGGAGTCTGTTTCTGACCATTTGAGCAGACACATGCACATTTGTGGCCTGCTGGAGGTCATTTTGCAGGGCTCTGGCAGTGCTCCTCCTTGCACAAAGGCGGAGGTAGTGGTCCTGCTGCTGGGTTGTTGCCCTCCTACGGCCTCCTCCACGTCTCCTGATGTACTGGCCTGTCTCCTGGTAGCGCCTCCATGCTCTGGACACTCACGCTGACAGACACAGCAAACCTTCTTGCCACAGCTCGCATTGATGTGCCATCCTGGATGAGCTGCACTACCTGAGCCACTTGTGTGGGTTGTAGACTCCGTCTCATGCTACCACTAGAGTGAGCACCGCCAGCATTCAAAAGTGACCAAAACATCAGCCAGGAAGCATAGGAACTGAGAAGTGGTCTGTGGTCACCACCTTCAGAACCACTCCTTTATTGGGGGTGTCTTGCTAATTGCCTATAATTTCCACCTGTTGTCTATTCCATTTGCACAACAGCATGTGAAATTTATTGTCAATCAGTGTTGCTTCCTAAGTGGACAGTTTGATTTCACAGAAGTGTGATTGACTTGGAGTTACATTGTGTTGTTTAAGTGTTCCCTTTATTTTTTTGAGCAGTGTATTTTGTTCAAACTCAAGGTGCTCCAGTATGTCATAGCTGACACCCAATTCTTTCTGCAGACATCTTTGAGCAGATATTTACAGTGCCTTCAGAAAGTATTCACACCCCTAGACTTCCACATTTTGTTGTGTTACAGGCTGAATTATAAAATTTATAAAATGTAGATGTTGTGTCATTGGCCTAGTACACACAATACCCTATAATGTCAAAGTGGATTATGTTTTAGACATTTTTACTAATTAATTCAATAAGTATAAGTATTCAACCCCTTTGTTATGGCAAGCAAGTTCAGGAGTAAGAATTTCCTCAACAAGTCACATAAGTTGCATGGACTCACTCTGTGTGCAATAATAGTGTTTAACATGATTTTTGAATGACTACCCCATCTCTGTACCCCACACATATAATTATCTGTAAGGTCCCTCAGTCAAGCAGTGAATTTCATACACAGATTCAAACACAAAGACCAGGGAGGTTTTCCAATGTCTCGCAAAGAAGGGCACTTATTAGTAGATGGGTAAAAATACTAGAAAGCAGACAATGAATATCCCTTTGAGCATGATGAAGTTATTAATTGCTCACCAAGACAACATTGAATGCTCCTGAGTTGCTTACTTACAGTTTTGACTTAAATCGTCTTGAAAATCTATGGCAAGAAAATGGCTGTCTAGCAATGATCAACAACCAACTTGGCAGAGCTTGAAGATTAAAATAATTATAATAATGCACAAATATTGTACATTCCAGGTGTGCATAGCTCTTAGAGACTTTCCCAGAAAGACTCACAGCTGTAATCACTGCCAAAGGTGATTCTAACATTTATTGAGTCAGGGGTGTGAATACTTATGTAAATTAGTTATTTCTGTATTTAATTTTCAATACATTTGAAAAAATTTATCAAAACATGTTTTCACTTTGTCATTATGGGATATTGTGTGTAGATGGATGAGAAAAAAAGTTATAAAGTTTGAATTCAGGCTGTAATTCAACAAAATGTGGAACAAATCAAGGGGTATGAATACTTTCTAAAGGCACTGTAACAGAGTTTTTGGAAAACGTGGTCACATAAAAACATTAAAGAGATTTTACAGTAATTCCGTTACTAAAGTTTACATCTGCACAGTTCTTCCACAAAATTTGCTTTTGTAAATTTTTCAGTGGGAATTGTTAAAAGTAGTCCATGTGCATAGAGTTGTATGGTTGTTATGTTAAACATAGAAATGTATGTTTTTTGTTTGGCATACATTTTAAGTGAAAAAAACTGAGTCAAAGCGTAATTCCGTTACCGTGGAATTCTTCCATGTTCACATGGGCTTCTTTAGGGATGAATTGGAAAATTCAATTGTTTCCAGGCTGTAATGAGCAGGCTGAGGGTTTCAGGGGCAGCAGCACAGTCATCCTGTCCAACCATAGTTCATGTGGTTTGCTGCTGCTACTGCTCATAGTGATGTTATTATGCTGTAATAGCTGTATAATTCAAAATGTGCCCAATTGATTAGGCACTGTATGGGCATTGTTGTGTCTAATGGAAGTAATTGGGGAATGACAGGGCCTTTTGTTCTACTGTTAGGGTTTGTCTTGGGTTCTTTGGTTTGGCTTTGTCAGTTATGAATCTGCAAGTTCTAACCTGTAAAACCTGTCTGTTGAAATGGTTCTCCTGCGCCAAACAAACTGTAATGTCTCTTACAGTACTTTAACACGTTAAACACAGTTACGTCAACTGCTTGCTTCATAAAGTGGCGGTGTTCATAAAGTTTGCTGTTGGCTCTCTTAGGCTCAAATGCTCTCACACTTGTGCACTGGTTTCTAAGTGTTTCCAGTGACCTGTATACAGCACATTCTACGACTCCCAAGAGTTTAAGGCATTCCTTGCTTTGTGTGAGTTCTATGGATCCTTTGAACTCTAAGCACAGTTTAGGCCTCGCTGCTCTCCAAAACTTGTCAAAGTTTTCTGTCTCAACCGATGTGGGCTTGAAGTACACGCCTACCAGCTCTTGAGTCCTACAGTGTCTTTTCTTCTCCCTTTGGAGGAGTTCTGAAGGCTGCTTTGCCTGCAATGATTAAAACTGTAATTGCTTTTAATGTCTGTATTCGTATTCTTGTTAGGGTGACGTCTGGTCTGATGATAAAAGCCTGTATGTCTTATAGTCTGATTATAACAGGCTGTGTGAGGGGCCTCCCAAGTGGTGCAGTGGTGTGCCTAGGTGTGCCACTAGCGTTTCTGGGTTCGAGTCCAGGCTCTGTCGCAGACCGGGAGACCCATGGGGCGGCGCACAATTGGCCCAGCATTGGTTTCCGGGTTAGGGGAGGGTTTGGCCGGCAGGGATGTCCTTGTCCCATCGCGCACTAGTGACTCCTGTGGCGGTCCGGGCGTAGTGCACGCTGACATGGTCGCCAGGTGTACAGTGTTTCCTCCGACACATTGGTGCGGCTGGCTTCCGGGTTAAGTGGGCATTGTGTCAAGAAGCTGTGCGGCTTGGTTGGGTTGTGTTTCGGAGGACGCACGGCTCTCGACCTTCGCCTCTCCTGAGTCCGTACAGGAGTTGCAGCGATGAGACAAGACTGTAACTACCAATTGGATACCACGAAATTGCTCTTAATTCATGTGATGCTGCCAGATCAAAGGGATGGAAATACATTACTATCACACCAGTTCAATCTCCTCACCATGTCTTTGGTGCAAAAAGGCACTGTATTTTAAAAAGCCTAATTTAAATGGCTAATTCTTCTTATAATAGAGCCGCAAGTGTATCCTTAGTTCATTCTTGCTTTCTGAGCCCTGTCACAGCCGAGCCATGTATTGTCTACTTCCGACCATTTTTATTTCCTTTTGGTTGATTACAACATATTATTACTTCCTATTTCCTTTGATTAAGGGGCTTGTTATTATTGGCTCTCCATCTTTATACTGTAGAGGAAACTCCTATCAGGCTTAGTCTGTCTAATTGTGTTAAATAAAGATGCCTCGATGAATCTCAATGAGAAGAGGCTGATAAGTAGTTGTGTGCCGGTCAGTCTTTGACAATTGCAATGTTCTGACCTTCTGCCAGGATCCAGGAAGGACGTTATCCTGCTCTCTAGATCCGGTGTGATGCCACGTGTCTCAATCCTGTCCCTCACACTGGCTCAGAGTCGTTACATACATGAGCTTGGCATACCACTGGTTTGTCATCCTTGTCAGAGGATATGAAGATTTTCCTCTCAGTACATATCACCGTATTGCAGATGCTGCAAGACACATTGTTATTTGCTTGTCTTTTCGCATGGTTACGTAATAGTATCCCTAACATCTTATTATGACTAACACGGACAGTATAACACTGGCAGGGGACGTGACTGATTCACCAAAGCTGTGATCAAACCCTGAACGTTTGAGTATCTGTAGATTCACGTCAGCATCACAAATCATTTCATGAGCATAGCTGAAGTGTAACATAGCATAAGGAGGTATAGAAGGAGCCACCCTAGGTAGTATCCATTGTGTTGCTTCTTGCTGCCCATTGTCACGGTGTTACCAGCCTTATCTTGTGTCACTCCTCTACCAAAGATGGTTCCACCGGCTCAGGCTGAACACTATGGACAGTTGTGTGTGTGTATGCGTGTGTCTGTGTGTGAGCGAGCCCAGGGCCCACATAGGGCCGTGCAGTCGCCTGAGGACAGAAGCCTAATAAAGTTAATCTGCACCTCTGGTCATTAGTGAAATCAGGGCTAAAATTAGGCCTAATAAAGGGATGAAAAACGTACTACCGGAGATCGCTCATTAATATCTCTGCGAGGCTGTGGTGGACTACAGTTTCTCCTCTGCTCACATGTGTTTGGCTCTGAAGCATCAGGGAAGTTATACTAGGCTCCCGAGTGGTGCAGTGGTCTAAGGCACTGCATCTCAGTGCTAGAGGCATCACTACAGACCCTGGTTCGATTCCAGGCTGTATCACAACTGGCCGTGATTGGGAGTCCTATAGGGCGGCGCACATTTGGCCCAGCGATGAACTAAGGACATGCGTGTGGCTCTATTACAGTTGAAGTCAGAAGTTTACATACACTTAGGTTGGAGTCATTAAAACTCGTTTTTTCAACCACTCCACAAATTTCTTGTTAACAAACTATAGTTTTGGCAAGTCGGATAGGACATCTACTTCGTGCATGACACAAGTAATCTTTCCAACAATTGTTTACAGACAGATTATTTCACTTATAATTCACTGTATCACAATTCCAGTCGGTCAGAAGTTTACATACACTAAGTTGACTGTGCCTTTAAACAGCTTGGAAAATTCCAGAAAATTATGTCATGGCTTTAGAAGCTTCTAATTGACATAATTTGAGTCAATTGGAGGTGTACCTGTGGATGTATTTCAAGATCTACCTTCAAACTCAGTGCCTCTTTGCTTGACATCAAAAGAAATTAGCCAAGACCTCAGAAAAAGAATTGTAGACCTCCACAAGTCTGGTTCATCCTTGGGAGCAATTTCCAACCGCCTGAAGGTACCACGTTCATCTGTACAAACAATAGTACGCAAGTATAAACACCATGGGACCACGCAGCCGTCATACCGCTCAGGAAGAAGACACGCTCTGTCTCCTAGAGATGAACGTACTTCGGTGCGAAAAGTGCAAATAAATCCCAAAACAACAGCAAAGGACCTTGTGAAGATGCTGGAGGAAACAGGTACAGTCCTCTGGTCTGATGAAACAAAAATAGAACTGTTTGGCCTTAATGACCATTGTTATGTTTTGTTGGCTTAAGGACAACAAACTGAAAAAGCTGAACTGAAAAAGCGCATGCGAGCAAGGAGGCCTACAAGCCTGACTCAGTTACACCAGCTCTGTCAGGAGGAATGGGACAGAATTCACCCAACTTATTGTGGGAAGCTTGTGGAAGGCTACCCGAAACGTTTGACCCAAGTTAAACAATTTAAAGGCAATGCTACCAAATACTAATTGAGTGTATGTAAACTTCTGACCCACTGGGAATGTGATGAAAGAAATAAAAGCTGAAAGAAATAATTCTCTACTATTATTCTGACATTTCACATTCTTAAAATAAAGTGGTGATCCCAACTGAACTAAGACAGGGAATTTTTGCAAGGATTAAATGTCAGGAATTGTGAAAGCCAAATACATTTAAACTCAGGTTAAGGTGTATGTAAACTTCCGTCTTCAACTGTATATGAAGAATTAGCCATTTAAATTAGGCTTTTTAAAATACAGCGTTGTTAGGGTTTGGCCGTGGTAGGCCGTCATTATAAATAAGAATTTATTCTTAACTGACTTGCCTAGATATATAAAAGTCTAATAAAAATTTTAAAAAGCACTAGACCACTAATGGTATGCCCTGGTGAAGTCCAGGGGCACACTGCTCCTGGAGGGGAAGGGAGATATATTTTTCACACCTTGCCACTGCTCTAGTGTGCCTGCCATGTTGGCTGACAGGGTCACTGTCCTGTGGCCTGGTTGATGGGTGTAGAGTTATTCTCCAGGGTCGCCCAGGGGACACCTTCATACCCTCGTCACTGGGTACTACCTTCACAGGTGGCGACTCTCTTACTGACTGTCTCGTCTCATCAACGTCACAGCCTAGCTCGTCCTAAGCCTGTGACCTTGTCTGGGCAGGTTTAGCCAATAGCTGGGACTTCCCAATGCAAGTCACAACACAAACTTCCCACATATTCACTTCCTTTTATTTACACACACGGAAGTTATTAGTGATGGGGAAAATATTGATAGGTAGCGTTAGCTAGAACTAGTCGGTCAAAACTCCGTTATTTTTTATCCTATAGCTCGTTCTCCATCTTCTTTTTAAATAGTGAGCCAACATGTTTTCAGAACTTTTATTTCCATGACAATCGTAGTATCGAATCACAATACATATTGTATCATGAGTAATTCTCAGCCCTAGTAGATGCATATATCATGCTGGTGCCCATACGGGGTTAGTTACAGTAGGCCAGACATATTATTAGAGGAACTAATCCTGTAATGAATAAATACACTTATCACATTTTTAGCTAATACAGGTTATTTTGTCCAGACCAGTCAGCTGGACTGAAGTCAAATGGAGGTCCCCACTCCACAGGAGTTGGCTGACTTCATAGTTCTGGGAAAGAACAGTGTATTATTGATATCCCACTGTTTACCCAGATTATCATCTCAGTTGCACTGTGACTCCTCTTTCTTGGAGAGTTTTCAATCAGCTATCTGTTTTGTTCTCACTTTAGGCCTACCTAGTTCTGATCACCAACCTCTCATGTGAGCTCATTGGGCAACAATGGCTGAGCTGCTGCTGCGGTGCACTGAGCAACCCCAGAGCAGAATAGAGTAGACAGCCTGGTCCTGAAGAACTGAGCTGAGTGCAGGGCCAGTAACGGCCCATAGGGCCAGAGGCCAGACTGTCATAGTGATAGGAGCCTGCTCAGTCTGCTGGGCATTACCCCAGAGGTGTGCTGCGTCACTTTCTATTCCAGGGATAGGCAACTAAATTCAGCCGTGGGTCGTTTGAATTTACAGTCGGGGGGGGGGTCTGAACATAATTATAATAATTTGTACACTGCAAAATTGACCACAAATAAGGCCAAAAGGAGATTTGAAAATAACAATATTTTCATAACTTGATTACATTGAGACATGATCACATATTTCTCTTTTTTTATTTGTGGGAATACTTGGGAACAGATTTCCTAAATTAAATTTTAGCTGAATTCCTGGTTATTTTACAGTGTATTTTGACAATCATAAAAAACTTGTGTGTCAGTTTTGGCCCACCTGTTGCTGACCCCTGCTCTAGCGTCTGCTTAGTCTACTGTATGGACATGTACTACAGGCCTAGCAGGAGAGGATTAGCCAGATCCGAGCAGCAGTACTGTGTATTAATCCTCTAGGAGTCCTGGCCTGCCCTTCTGTCTGCACCATGCCCTAGGTGGTATTGGGGCGGAGGCTAAGACTCTCACTGAGACCTTGTACTAGGCCCTTCTTCCTCTGTTGTTTTCCACAGTTGTAGTTGTAGGTCACTACTGTCGTTCATGGAAGCCTTCCAGCTTCACCCAGGAAGTCCCAGTCTGAAACCACGTCACGTGAACAATGAGCGAAATGAGATCTTATTGATGCCAGAGATCTCTCCTCTCTCCCCGCTCTACTCCTGCCTCTGGGAACCAGTGAAGGTCACAGAGCAATGAGAGCATTGAGCCCTCTTAAAACCCAGATCCTAAAGAAAGACCCCCCCTTTCCATTCTCACACACACAGTATTTATATTATAAGGGTATTAGGGTAACAATGAACTTTTCCTTATGTCAGTTAGCCTACAGTACCTGCCAAGCCATGTACACTGAGTGTACAAAACATTAGGAACACCTGCTCTTTCCATGACAGACTGACCAGGTGAATTCAGGTGAAAGCTATGATCCCTTATCGATGTCACCTGTTAAATCCACTCCAGTCAGTGTAGATGAAGGGGGAGGAGAGGGATTTTAAAGAATGATTTTGAAGCCTTGAGACAATTTAGACTTGGATTGTGTATATGTGCCATTCAGAGGGTGAATGAATTGAATTGCCTTTGAACGGGGTATTGTAGTAGGTGCCAGGTGCCTTTGGTTTGAGTGTGTCAAGAACTGCAACGCTGCTAGATTTTTCGCTCAACAGTTTACCGTGTGTGTCAAGAACGGTCCACCACCTGAAGGACATCCAGCCAACTTGACTCAACATTTTTTATTTAACCTTCATTTAACCAGGCAAGTCAGTTAAGAACAAATTCTTATTTTCAATGACGGCCTAGGAACAGTGGGTTAACTGCCTTGTTCAGGGGCGGAACAACAGATTTTTACCTTGTCAGCTCAGGGAGTCAATCTTGCAACCTTTTGGTTACTAGTCCAACGCTCTAACCACTAGGCTACCTTCCGCCCCCATAGGCCAGCATCCATGTGGAACGCTTTCGACACCATGCCCCGACGATTTGAGGCTGTTCTGAGGGCCAAAGGGGGTGCAACTCAATATTAGGAAGGTGTTCTTCATGTTTTGCACACTCTGTATATGTTCTGTATTGTATGTATTGTATTGCTTTGTCTACCCTTCATCTACATAACACATTATGCAATCCAGTAGCTTCATGTACTGACAATATTTTAGATCATGAGTAGATCATGAACCACGTCTCTCTTCATTGATCTGTGTAATGTCTATGTCTGCCCCAGGTCAGGGTGGGCAGAGCGGACATTGTGTGCCCCATCACGGAGTGCAGTGGTTACCTGGAGGAGAGCCTGGTGGTGTCCCACCTGGGCAGCGAGGAAGTGGCTAAATACAAGTACTTCCTGGAGTTGAGCCGGGTCGACTCCAGCACCAAACCCTGTCCCCAGTGCAGCCAGTTCACCTCGCTGAAAGGACGCACCCCCAGCAGGACAGACCACAAATACAAGGTGAGAGAGAGGGACTATACTGTTCTGAGATCAGATATTATACAGAAGGACTGAGCCCAAGTAAAAGGTGAATACAGGGCCTCTGCTGTTTCTAGTATGAACCCTGATATTATACAGTAATAATAAGAAAATATCTGAATTACTTATGTCTTTCTGAAGAATGCATATAATCTGACCTTGTGTACTGCTTTGGGAAACGCTTAGATTCCTTAAATCGTCGACAAAGTGCATTATTTTGCATAATTAATGATGGAGGCTTTAGTCTGTGCAGACAGGCACATCTATGCACTGTATGCTGTGCATCTAGCCGATCACATGTCTATGCCCTCTGCAGATCCAGTGCACCAAGTGCCAGTTTGTGTGGTGTTTCAAGTGCCAAGCCCCCTGGCACGATGGTCTGAAGTGCCGGGACTACAGGAAGGGGGACAAGCTGCTGCGTCACTGGGCCAGCGTCATCGAGCACGGCCAGAGGAACGCCCAGAAGTGCCCCCGCTGCAAAGTGAGTTACAGGGCCAGGAGAGTTTACAAAAATAGCAAACCTTGCTCCTTGAGGGAGATTTAGGTCGACAGTTTTGCAGCAAAACGATGATAATGTTAGGCCTCCTCACATGGTCCTAAAGGGTGTTCCCTTGACTAGGAAGGTGGTGTTTAAAGGTTGCAAACACAGCAAGTCCTGTATCCCAGCAAAACCTGCTAATTGTGTTTAAAGAATCTCAAGAGAGGACCAACAGTTCTCCAGCTCTTTATGTCCACATAAGGTTATTAGAGATGTGTTTTTCAGGTGTTCTACAGCCATGCCAGTGTCCTCAGTGCATGTTCTCTCTCTCTCAGAGCTTCAGACACAGGGTTAGGAAAGAGAGAGACAGAGAGATATTGTTGTTGTCTTTGTCTCCCTAGTCCACTTGTAACGATGGCTAGAAATGAAGCATTCCAGGAAGTCATAAGACTGAGCCCGGGGCAGAAAGTCAATACCAAATTAGATTTAGTGAGCCACGTCAGCTCTTTGTTTCATAAACAGTGAAATGTCTTTTGGAGAGCAGCAACAGCAAACACAACACAGGACTGCTAATTCTTCTAGGTGTTGGGATCCATCACTGATGGCCTTGGCAGCACTCTCCTCTCAATGTACTGTCAGTCAGTATGAGTCAGGGAGAGGGGTTGAGTGATGCTCAGATATCAGGGCAATTTCTTTTGTTATTTGACCTTAAAACAAGCCAAAACACTTTGTCCACCACACAGCTTGAAGTATAGGCTACAGCCTGTGTTTTATATTCTGAAAAGACCTTCGATGAACTAACTGACAATCTTGTAATTGCTACATATTCTCAGAGTTATTCATTTGTGCAGAAGTTAGGATCTCACTTTAAGCGAACAACGACTTGTAAAGGCTTTATAGACGGAGCGTTCATGAAGTCATATGTCGCTCCCCGATGATGTCACTCTCCCCAGATCCACATCCAGAGGACGGAGGGCTGCGATCACATGAACTGCACCCAGTGCAACACCAACTTCTGCTACCGCTGTGGGGAGAAGTACCGTCACCTGCGATTCTTCGGGGATCACACGTCCAACCTCAGCGTGTTCGGCTGCAAGTACCGCTACCTTCCTGAGAAGCCCCACCTCCGCCGGCTGGTCCGGGGGTCCGTGTGTGGTGAGTCTACCCGGCCCGGGCCCCAGAGGCCCTTAAAGCCTTCATAGAAGGGGACACATTGGGATTCACTAAGTTATTAACCATGACCTTTTATGGTTATTGTTATTAGGTAATCAAGCAATCAGTAGCCTCTGAAAATATGGCAGTATATATAGGCCCTCTGGTGCTGATTTAAAAAGATGCTCTGATTAGCAATTGTAATTTTAAGGCCTTATGCCTGACTGCTGAATGTAGTTATGACACTTCCCGTGACTTTCCTCCTTTGTCTCTGTGATCAGACTCAGAGAGATAGATAGGCAGGCGGGGGCGGGCGGCGAGGAAACTTCAATTACCATGTGGGTGGCCTTTCATCTTCTTAATCAAATCCCGCTGCTTATGAATAATTCACACAGGAATGAAGACGATCGAAACAGCATGTACTAGCTTGATGCTGCTGATTTGACTCTTTCATAAACCCGTTTTCACTACACAATTACTGCCTATGCTAAAAGTTTGCATTGTTGTCACGGCTCTGAAGTCAGAACAATACGGCGTACTATAGTAGCAACCACAGAGGTTTGCATGACCCTTATCAGCAGACCGTCCTTATCTGAGGTAACGCGTGTCTCTGTGACCCTGCCTGCAGTCTCTGAATAGTAAACATCTCTCCTGAGAGATGCAGTAGTTCTCTCAGAGGTGTTCTGACTGCAACTCGGTGTCTGTCGTTCCCCCAGGGCCTCAGGGCAGTGTGGCGTGTAGTGACATGCAGGGCCTCAGCTGTTGCTCCCTGAGTGGGGTTAGCTAAAGTTAGTCAGAGGCCGCAGGGTGCCAATGGAAACATCTGACACACGGTTGACTGTGGGCTAATGTTGCCCTCAGAGGGGCTCCAACACCCCACTCTACCTTCTATTAAGGCACTGCTCACACGTCTCCCATTCTATTGTTTTGACAGCCTTGACAATGTTTCCCCGATATGCAGACGCCATACTTCAAACAAATATCTTTGTTTTTAGTAGGACGACCCCATCCGCTGCCCCCTCCCCGCTGGTCCCATAACTCGCTAGTGGCCGTTTTGATTTAGGCTGTGTGTATTGTAATTGTGCAGGAACCTGTTTAAACCAATGTTTGATAGCCTGTTGAAAATGTTGATGTGCTGTATACGAAGCTGCTGTTCCAAACTCCCCTGTCCTCTCCATGCATTTTCATGTGTGTACTTGTCCCGACCCGTTATGAACATCTGTGTTGTCTCTTCTGTCTCCCTCCAAATCCAGTAAGTAAAGTGGTGGTGGCCCCTGTTGTCATAGTCCTGGTGATGGTGGTTGGAGCGTTATCCCTGGTCATAGGTAAGCACTGTTACATCCTGTTCTAATCCTGAAGAAAACTTGACACATTAGATAACCAGTGGTGCTTTAGATGTAGTAATCTATAATGTGTTACTTTCTCTTGGGTCAGGTAGGTACATGTAGTGTGACTCGGCTTGTTCAGTGGCTGCGGTGTGCGGGCGAGGGCCACCTGTGTCTTGGTGTAAACAGATAGAAGTGGCTAAGTGTCTGCTTGTTCAGATAACTCTGTGACACTGGGCGATGGGAGGATGACACACTGATATAAAGCTGTTGACAGTCCACTTGTTAATCTTGCAACATTTTAAATGTCGTTTTTAAGTTGGATAAAGTAAAGACTCAAAGCTATATCATACACTGCAGTTGAGGAACAATGGGAAAGTAATTCTACTTTGAAAGTTGATTAACTTGTAACCCCACTTTTGAGAAAATGGCCCTTGAATGTTTTGGTACACCTACTGGAGATCTCTTCTTTGTCTACACCCATTAAGCATCGTTCCCACCCTCTTAAGCCTTAGCCCCACCCATCTCTTTAGGGATTCACATGTGAGGACATGTGCTAAACAGAGTGAGTAAGGTAAACAACCAAAGATTTCAAAAACTCCAGGTAAAAATACACTAAAGTCAAAGTCACCCTTATTAGTCAGTTGTACAACCAAATGCCTTCCACATTTAACCCAACACCTCTGAATCAGAGAAGTGCTGGGGGCTGCCTTAATCGACATCCACGTCTTCGGCGCCCGGGGAACAGTGGGTTAACTGCCTTGTTCAGGGGCAGAACGACAGATTTTTACCTTGTCAGCTCAGGGATTTGAACTTGCAACCCTCCGGTTACAAGTCCAACGCTCTAACCACTAGGCTACCTGCCGCTCCCACTATCTAGTCCTTGGCGTATATCCTAGTCTGACTTTGGTGCAGGTCATGTTGTTCTTCACATTACCGTCTCTGGTAAACACACACTATATCAAATAAAATCTTTGTTTATTTGTCACATGCACAGTATACAGGAGCTTACAGGAGCTTATTTCCCTCAAATGTTGTGCACAAATTAGTTAACATCCTTGTCAGTGAGCATATCTCCTTTGCCAAGATAATCCATCCATCTGACAGGTGTGGCATATCAAGAAGCGGATTAAAGGGAAAGGGGGATACCTAGTCAGTTGTACAACTGAATGCAATGAAATGTGTCTTCCCATTTAACAATATAAAAGGCCATTTCCTTGTGGGAGTTGTCAATTTGCATGCATTAACTGTCAGTCATTTCACTGAGCTTACTGCTCGCTCTATATATTAACCTGCCTGTTCTCTCCTGCTCTGCCCTGCTCTCTCCTCAGGCCTCGTGGCCTTCCCTATCTACTACATCTGTAAGAAGAGACGGAAGCGCACCCAGGGGACAGGCCGCTGGCTCTGAGCTGAGGACCATGACAGTGTGGTCAGGACCCTGCTCCAGAGACGGGGCCCAGCGAGGGGACACAGGGTTGGGGGAGAGGTCCTCCCAACACGCCCCACCAGTTTTCAGCCCCAGCCTGAGAAGAACCATGCTTTAGAGTGGGCTCCTCTCTCTACTTAATGTCCACCACAAAACTGTCTGTGCCTCCTCTTCCAGCCTATGGATCTGAAGGCTCACAGAGCACACAGAGCATTCTACTACTGTTCCGTCCCACTAGTGACCAGGGTTGCTGAGGAGAGGCCGACTGACAGGCAGGTACAGCCTCTGGTATCAAGACGCCACTCAATTTCTTTTAGAATGGTTTGAGGTTATTTAATGAATGTTTTTGAGTACTGTTGTTTGGTTTAGTTTTTTGGTCTGGGCTCATATAGCATGGATAGTGAAACAAAAACACATTGGATAGAATGGGAAAGAGTCACTCAAGATGTGTGGGTGAGTTTATCACCATTCTGTTGGTTACGCGTACAGTAGAATGCCTTTTGCGGACCCTGACAACCTGCAAATTTCAGGGATTGTATTGTGGTGCATACATAGATAGTTACATCACAACAAGCAATTGATTTCTCATTGTTAATGACCAATCCCTAACTGTGTCCTGTAAGTGAGATTCCGGCTCCATTTCATGTGCACACACACATTCAGCCGCTTCCGCCCCTGCCAACCCCAGAGTGCTGTGCCCACACACCGGTATTTGCATCGTCAACAAAATGCATTTAATTATTTTTCATTGTAGAAAACAATGGGGACAGCACTGTTGAAATAACTGCTGTTTGATGCCTAGTAATCATTTATCAATAATCTCATCCATATTTGCAAAGTAGGGTTTTACCCAATCTCTGTTTTACTAAGTGTTGTATTGTCCTAAATGATGCAGACAAATGTGGTCCAATTTAATGAACGGGATTAGTCTTGAGTGTTCACAGACAAGAACCGAAAAGTGCTTCATATTTATTTGTTTTGAAAATGTACATTGGATACATTTTCTGCCTCCTTCAATGGTCAATATCAGATGTTTTCTGTGAGAATAGGTCTAAAAACACATTTAAAACATATCTGTGGAGGACGGACCAATGGACAGACAGACCGTAAGAACCATGAATGATAGAGAAGTCATGGTTTTGTTATTTACCTTGAGGAGCCTATTTAAGGAACTCACTTTCAAACTCACTAGATTGTTTGCAACAATTACTTTCCCAAAGTCTTCATTATTTAAATATAGTTGAAGTGTCGTACATGCTATTTGTATATGAATCTGTCCATGAAGTTCATATTAGTCATGTCAGGGGGTTTTGTTCACATCACATTGTAATCCTGGTGTCTTGATATCATTAATAATTAACTATAGTCCATTCTCCATTTTAATATAAAACACTGATTACAATAGGGAATGTTAATTAAACTTGGTGTATCCTAACACGAAGTCAATTTGTGCACAACATCAGTACAGAAAAAACAGTCGTTGTTTGTAACACAGATGACAATCAAGTATCTCTTAGACTTTTTTTTAAGTGGCCTTTGATGTAAGTACCCTTTTGAAAGCCACACAATAGACCTGGAGCTGTGCCAGGGGAATGGTGGATTTTCTGAATCTGAAAAGGATGTAACTTGGCAACATTGGGCCTGTCCAACACCTTCCCCCCAAATCCCCAACCTTCTCACTGTGGGCGCCGCATTTATCAGACATTCAGCTCTGCATTGATTATTATTGTGTTATTAATAACACAGACTATTATGATGATGATGATGATGATGATGATGATGATGATGGAGATTGATGAATGCTCGGTCACTACTTACCGTGTGGACTTCAGTTACCACAATGTCAAAGTTCATGGACAGAATTTGAAATCTATTAGGCTTTTGTAATTATTCTCAGGGAGTATTCTGTTGCCATTCTCCATGTCTATCTTTCTCTGCATGCTCCTGTAGCTGCCACTGTGCTACATGATCAAAACCTGTCACACAAATTGTTTGTTTTTACATGGTTTTAAAGATATTTCTTACCTGACGCCAGGTATGATTTTGACCATTGTTCTCACCAAGTCATCACCTGGATAATACAGTTGAAGTCGGAAGTTTACATGCACTTAGGTTGGAGTCATTAAAACTCGTTTTTCAACCACTTCACAAATTGCTTGTTAACAAACTATAGTTTTGGCAAGTTGGTTAGGACATCTACTTTGTGCATGACACAAGTAATTTTTCCGACAATTGTTTACAGACAGATTATTTCACTTATAATTCACTGTATCACAATTCCAGTGGGTCAGAAGTTTACATACACAAAGTTGACTGTTCCTTTAAACAGCTTGGAAAATTCCAGAAAATGATGTCATGGCTTTAGAAGCTTCTGATAGGCTAATTGACATAATTTGAGTCAATTGGAGGTGTACCTGTGGAAGTATTTCAAAGCCTACCTTCAAACTCAGTGCCTCTTTGCTTGACATCATGCATGGGAAAATCTAAAGAAAGCCAAGACCTCAGAAAAAAGAATTGTAGACCTCCACAAGTCTGGTTCATCCTTGGGAGAAATTTCCAAACGCCTGAAGGTACCACGTTCATCTGTACAAACAATAGTAGGCAAGTATAAACACCATGGGACCACGCAGCCATCATACCGCTCAGGAAGGAGACGCGTTCTGTCTCCTAGAGATGAACGTACTTCGGTGCGAAAACTGCTAATCAATCCCAGAACAACAGCAAAGGACCTTGTGAAGATGCTGGAGGAAACAGGTACAAAAGTATCTATATCCACAGTAAAACGAGTCCTATATCAACATAACCTGAAAGGCCGCCCAGCAAGGAAGAAGCCTCTGCTCCAAAACCGCCATAAAAAAGCCAGACTACGGTTTGCAACTGCACATGGGGACAAAGATTGTACTTTTTGAAGAAATGTCCTCTGGTCTGATGAAACAAAAAATAGAACTGTTTGGCCATAATGACCATTGTTATGTTTGGAGGAAAAAGGGGGAGGCTTGCAAGCCGAAGAACACCATCCCAACCGTGAAGCACAGGGGTGGCAGCATCATGTTGTGGGGGTGCTTTGCTGCAGGAGGGACTGGTGCAAAATAGATGGCATCATGAGATAGGAAAATTATGTGGATATATTGAAGCAACATCTCAAGACATCAGTCAGGAAGTTAAAGCTTGGTCGCAAATGGACAATGACCCCAAGCATACTTCCAAAGTTGTGGCAAAATGGCTTACAGACAATAAAGTCAAGGTATTGGAGTGGCCATCACAAAGCCCTGACCTCAATCCTATAGAAAATGTGTGGGAAGAACTGAAAAAGCGTGTGCGAGCAAGGAAGCCTACAAACCTGACTCAGTTACACCAGCTCTGTCAGGAGGAATGGGCCACAATTCACCCAATTTATTGTGGGAAGCTTGTGGAAGGCTACCCGAAACATTTGACCCAAGTTAAACAATTTAACAACAATGCTACCAAATACTAATTGAGTATATGTAAACTTCTGACCCACTGGGAATGTGATGAAAGAAATAAAAGCTGAAATAAATAATTCTCTCTACTATTATTCTGACATTTCACGTTCTTAAAATAAAGTGGTGATCCTAACTGACCTAAGACAGGGCATTTTTTCTAGGATTAAATGTCAGGAATTGTGAAAAACTGAGTTTAAATGTATTTGGCTAAGGTGTATGTAAACCTCCGACTTCAACTGTATATGAAGATGCCATTGTTTGATGCCACTTTTAGTGTATACATGTTACATTTTAATCTGACATTGGATTGACATCTGGGCAGGTGGAGGATCGACCTCTGACGTCTGAACTTGCCGGGGGCTTATCGGCTGGCTGAAGCCCCTATTCGTGCCATTGTGGCCTGGTTACCATAAAAATATGACTGGTGCCTTTACAAAGATCATTGATATAGGCTTGATCTCTGTGAAATGTTACTTCTGACTTTAAAGACGGTCTCATCTCTGCTCCAAAAACTTCTGTAGCTTGCACAATTGAAATGGTCAATTTCTCCTGATCTATCCATTGTAGATATCAATTATCTAGTAGTTTAAAGCTACAACAACACCAATAGTAGTTTTTCATGTATTGGTTGGTTTATGAAAATCAAATGCACAGATTTGTATTCTACTTTTGTTTGTGGTTCTTCTATGCTGCGGCACAACTATCTTCACAGTTCATGTCATTCATGTTTAGCTGTTTGTGTCAGATATAATTGTGGAGTCATTAAACAGTGATGGTTAAAACGCCAAAAACACATGTCCTTTTTTTGTGAACAATTGTTTTTATTGGATCACGTCAAAGGCAACACAATCAACAAATCAACCTTGGGGGATTGGACATGATGCAGACAATTACATTGATGGAAGCTACGATCTATATGCAATATTAAAGCTGATCTACCTCCTAAAGAAAACAGTTATAATAATCTACCTTCTTCCTGTATTAAGCCAGGTAAACCAATTGATGGCTCAACAAAAAACACTGTCTTGCACTTACCAACTGTGATGTATAGTTTTTAAAAGAACTCTGGCCTGTCCCTCCCTAACCAAACCCCATTCCATCCGTCCACAAAGATGTCCTGTTCAGAAGTTGTTTTTACAGAAACATTATCACCCTTCATTTCCATTAGTGCTTGCCCCCTCTGAGAGTAGCCTACACCACACCATCAGGGCCAAGCTGTTTTGTTATCTGTCCTGTCCACTCTATCTTCCCTGGATGGACAGACACAGGAGAAGTCCCAAATGGCACCCTATTCCCTTTATAGGGCACTACTTTTGACCAGGGCCCATAGTAGTGCACTACAGTATGTAGGGTGGCATTTGGGATGCACACACAGCTCCCCAACGTCATGTGGCCTAGCTGGGGCCAGTGCTTACTCAGCAATGCATAGCTCTGGGATCAGCTGACCCTGCAGCTGTGGTGGCCACTGAGAAAGTGAGTCATGACTTTAGCTGGTTATGGACCCACAGGTCAAGAGGAGGATTCCTGGGGGATGGGGAAGTAGTTACAACAGGGCCTTCAAACAGCCAAGTGCTGTGGCTGTGGACTCAGCTCCCAGCTGGTTCCTTCCTTCCAATCGGGATCATCTGATTTATTGTGTGTGATTAGAACGCTGTGAACAGCTGTGTAAATATACAACGCTCCATATCAAACAAATTCAACAACACAGAGGCTCAGCAGAGCTGAAAAAGCTATGAAGTATACAACACATTTCATGAGAATTGCCTGTAGTTAGTGGTTATGCATTAGCAATATTACATAAAGTAGTAATATAGGCTTTTGTTTCTGTTCTGCCTGATGCAAGGGCCTCATGCCACAATAATAAACTAATGTGATCTGAATAATTGTTTATCATAATGAAAATTCCATCCAGTCAGTTAAATATCCTGCCTCCTGTTTCACTCTGTAATGTGGCCTTGATGTCTGTCTGTGGGACTGTTTCCTCACGGTGTGGGGCCGTGCTCCTCTGTCTTCGTATTAGCTGACACAGACATCCTGTTGACAGAGCTAAGACAGAATAAGGCAGAGCTGCAGAGAGAGGAGCTCAGCTACCAGTACTAGCACTTACCACACTGATTCCTGGTACAGCATGAAATAAAGCACACCCATATTAAAACTCCCAGTGAATTACAGAATTTCATATGGTGTTTTGATAAGACATGGAAACATTTAATCTTTAAAATCCGTTTGAAATTACTTTCATGGAAAGATTACAGCTTTAGAATGCAAGGTCTTTCAAAAACACATCAGAGCTGAAAAGAGCAGCTGCTGCTTTGAGGGAGATGTGTTCAGTGCTGTTTCTAGGCATAAGCGGCATAAGCGGCTTTTTTGTTTGTTTTGGAAGTAAGTCGGGGTCTCAACTTAGTAGATACACTATACAATATATAAAAAAGTATGTGGACACCCCTTAAATTTTGTGGATTCGGCAATTTTAGCAACACCCGTTGCTGACAGGTGTATAAAATCGAGCACACAGCCATGCAATCTCCATAAACAAATATTGCCACAAGAATGTCCTTACTGAAGAGCTCAGTGACTTTCAATGTGGCACCGTCATAGGATGCCACTGTTCAACAAGTCAGTTCGTCAAATTTCTGCCCTGCTAGAGCTGCCCCGGTCAACTGTAAGGGCTGTTACTGTGAAGTGGAAACGTCTAGGAGCAACAACGGCTCAGCCACGAAGTAGTAGGCCACACAAGCTGACAGAACGGGACCGCCAAGTGCTGAAGTGCGTAGCGAGTAAACATTGTCTGTCCTCAGTTGCAACACTCACTACCGAGTTCCAGGAAGCAACGTCAGCACAATAACTGTTCATGAAATGGGTTTCCATGGCCGAGCAGCCGCACACAAGCCTAACATCGCTATACGCAATCCCAAGCATCGGCTGGAGTGGTGTGAAGTTCACTGCCATTGGACTCTGGAGCAGTGTAAACGCGTTCTCTGGAGTGATGAATTACGCTTCACCATCTGGTAGTCCGATGGACAAATCTGGGTTTGACGGATGCCAGGAGAACGCTACCTGCCCTTATGAATAGTGCCAACTGTAAAGTTTGGTGGAGGAGGAATAATGGTCTGGGAATATTTTTCATGGTTCAGAATAGGCCCCTTAGTTCCAATGCAGGGAAATATTAATGCTCCAGCGTTCAATGACATTATAGACGATTCTGTGCTTCCAACTTTGGGGAAGGCCCTTTCCTGTTTCAGCATGACAATGCCCCCGTGCACAAAGCTTGGTCCATACAGAAATGGTTTGTCGAGATCGGTGTGGAATAACTTGACTGGCCTGCACAGAGCCCTGACCTCAACCCCATGGAACACCTTTGGGATGAATTGGATCGCCAACTGCGAGCCAGGCCTAATCAATGCCCAACCTCACTAATGCTCTTGTGGCTTAATGGAAGCAAGTCTCTGCATCAATGTTCCAACATCTAGTGGAAAGCCTTCCCAGAAGAGTGGCTGTTATAGCAATAAAGGGGGGACCAACTCCATATTAATGCCCATGATTTTGGAATGAGATCTTCGACGAGCAGGTGTCTACATACTTTTGGTCATGTAGTGTAGATAGTAAAATACACAACGTGCAATTTCAAAATTTGGGAGTGCATCAGCAGTTATGTCAGTCACTGACAGTCACTCAATTAGCCCATGTCAGCAAACATTTTATAGATTGCTAGGTAAGTTAGTCCAGCCAGCTATCTAAACCGTGTAGTAATCAAGGCACGTGCCCAGGGGCCCTGACCTCTAGGGTGCCCCCATTGATTTTGTTAGTTACTCTCACTCAGATATCATATGAACATGGCATAAGTCATGGCAAAATGTGTAGAACTGCAGGAAATTAGCTTCAAAACTGCACATTGTTATCTCAACTCCATGGTAAAATGTGTAGAATTCAATACAGCCAAAGTCCAAATTGGCTGTATTGTAAACATTTATAAAAACAAAAAAAGAATGAATGATCAAGAGTTCCAGTTGAACATGAATGGTGCATTGCATCTGAAAGACTGATATCTTGAGAGTCTATATCTTCTATCAAATGTTTTGCTTCTTAGAAAGTGAATATATTCAGCATAATTTTCTAAAGTATAAATAAAATGTCTACTGATAATTGTTTACCTGGCCATAATTGTAAGTAAATACAATACAATATTTTGGGTTATTGAAAATATATTTCACAGCGGTTTAGATGGTACAATGATTCTCAACACTAGCTTGTTTTGTCACATAAACTGAAATTAGGCGAACTACTAGAATTTTAGCAACCAGGAAATGGCAGAGTAAGTGTTGAATCAGTTAAGTCAAAATTCATGTCTATCATCTCATGTAACTAATTTACTACATGAGATGTATTTACCCTGCTCTGACAGACGAGGGTGTAAATTTGTCAGATATTCTCAAAGCCTAGAATCACAATGTGTCAGCAGGTGGCGTCGTTGCATTCTGTAATGAAAAAACCCAACAAGTCTAAATAAGTAACTTGGACACGTTACACTCACTCTACCGGAAACATTGGGCAATAACGTATTTAAGTGTGCATGAAACTGACAACATTTTAAGATTACATTTGAGTTTTTTGTCAACAAATATAGTTCAACATATTGCATATTTGGCATCGTCAGTCTAAGTCATGTGGCTAGTTCGACACGAAAGAGTATTTCAACTATGAAAACACGGGTTCAGTAATTGAGCACACCGCCATTGGTGTATGTTGGAAGCCCCGCCCATGGAGGCGGTGCCGTAATTGACAGTGAAGGAAAGGGTGTAAACATTGGCGTCTGACAGTGCAGCAGTGTGACCTGCTGGATCTACGTCCAAAGCCTTGTTTCACAACAACAATCCAGATTTACTTCAAGTAGCCAACTGCATCATACTGCTTCGAATGGAGACCAGACAACAGGGTGAGTTAGCGTTCAAACTCTCGAAAAATGGAACATAATAGTATGTTACACATTATGGCTTTTTGTTGTTGCATTTATTCAATTGTGTATTTAGCCTATTTGTTATTTACAAATAGCAGAGAGATGAACGAAAACTATTGTCACTGAATTCATAGTTGATAGCCTTAACCTTAATAAAAATAACCTTATTAAGCAGTTTAACTTATGTGATGATAGTCACTTTAATATGTGATGGGGCGGCAGGGTAGCCTAGTGGTTAGAGTGTTGGACTAGTAACCGAAAGGTTGCAAGTTCAATTCCTGTCGTTCTGCCCCTGAACAGGCAGTTAACCCACTGTTCCTAGGCCGTCATTGAAAATAAGAATTTGTTCTTAACTGACTTGCCTAGTAAAATAAAGGTCAAATAAAATAAATAGTCTTGGTGGGTGACATTAAGTGTAAACTTTTAATAAATTCTACCTCAAAAGACAAAAGTGTATCAATAGAGTAGCCATTTTCGACCAGTTATCACATGACGCATCTACTTAATGGAGCACGTGGTTAACGTTTCATTTCTGTCCAATAGAGAGCATTAGTAATGCCATCTTTTTGTAGGCACTAAACCCTGCCATGCTTCGTTGGACAAAGCCTATGACAAAACGAATGCAGTTTTTGTAAGGTTTTGGGATAAACCCCGAAAATAAGGTCTGTGGTAAACACAGGTTTAGGAGCTCTTATACGTTTTTGTTCAATGAGATAGTCTTCATCAGCTAACATCACTTTTTGAATTTTGAAGCATTTATGTAATTTAATATAGCACATAAAGGCTTCCTAATTCATAAAGATACTTTTAACTGACTGATATTGTTATCTCATAGAACAAAACGTATAAGATCTTCTAAACCTGTGTTAACCTCAGACCATATTTTCTACATGTATCCCACAACCCTATTCTCTCCCCATTCATTTTCTTCATAGGAATGGCTGAAAGAACCAGAGGTAACATATTTTCCGGTTTTAGTACTACAAGCTTGCGAGCTCTATGTTCAACATCATTGCAACATGGTAACAAAGGATAAAGTTCATGTGGATGTAGTATTGCTCTGTCCCTCTGTTAGGTTCAAATACATATTGCAAACCATGACTGGCTCAAGGCCACCTATTTTCCCTTCCCACCTTGACCATCTGACCAAATAATTGAAACCTTGTGACCATAGATATTCTGCTTTGGAGAGACTTTCTTTGTAGTTGGCCCTATTATCCAAATAGCAAGATGGCTGTCTTAACTTGTGCACACTAGATTATCAATTGAATACTGGCTATTTAATCAACTTTCTGGTTCAAACAAGGTGTAGGCATTGTTTTTTATCAACCTCAGATTATCAGGTTACAGTCAGCCTGAATGAACACTGTAACCTACACTACACACCAATCGTGTGTGTGTGTGTGTGTGTGTGTGTGTGTGTGTGTGTGTGTGTGTGTGTGTGTGCCTGCGTTCCTGTGTTTGTGTGTAACTTACTATTTTGTATTTCACCCCATTCATTGCCTAATGGACATCAAATGCATCGTCATCAGAGTTGTACTCTAGTGTACTGAGCGACTCTAGTGTACTGAGCGATGGTGCAGGGGAATGGGGTAAGACCTCATATTCAGATGAGTGGGTTATGCCCAGTGGGTTTGAGGTGCATCTGCAACCTGACGCTGACAGGCCTTTGATCTGTAGACTAGACTACTTCCCCTGTTATTGGTAGTATTACAGTAGTTGCAGTATTTCTGGCCCACATTGGAACAGTAAACCTGTGCAGCATCAATTGCATATTTATTATACTTTCAGGATTGTAATAGCATGTGCCGATAAATAGAATGGATTGGATTTTAATCCATTCATTTGTCTTGATGCTGCACAATTGAACCAGAAAATAAGCCAATGTCTTCTTGATATGTTTCTTGGCTCCATAGATAGATAGACTCCCATTTTAGAATACTCCCGTTCTCTTGCAATCAGTTGCATGCTGTGTTTGAGATGAATGTTTTAGGTCTTGTGGTGTTTCCAATTACTAAATGTTCCCTGTACGCATAGAACATCAAAGGATCTGTAAATGAATTGCCTAACAAGGGTCAACTTCATCAGACAAAGCATGAACACCTCTGATTTAAACTTTTTTTTGTCTGCGTATGTGATAGAAATGTTTCGGGACATTAGTTTTACAGCATTTCTTCTCTTGGTATGAACATGTTATAAGCATAGACTATATGTTTAGAACATGTGACCTCCCTGGACAAAGTAGCATAGGCCTATCTATTTTATCAATTATTAATAATTTCATTAAAGGAATGTAATCTTTCCCCCTCGTTTCTGCTACCAAATGAAGAGAGAGGACAAGGACATCTCAGGACAGGTATGCTTGCTTCTCTGTTTAGCTGACTGCCCTTCACAGAAATGTTCATGTGATGTGGAAGTATGCAGTATCCCTGATTCATGTTTAAATCTGTCTCTTTATTGTGAGCGAATGAATGAATGATTGACTCACTTTCACCACACTTTGGCCCCTCCACAAATTGGATAAATACACCCCTGACAGTGTTAATTCAAATGAGGAGTTTGAGAGCAACCATTTGATGAAGTTGCAGTCAAAGGACTATCTGAAATGGGATCTTTGACTTCGCTAGATATCGTACTGCTTAATTCTGCTGTGGCTGAGGTGAAGGACTTTGGTAAATCTAGTTGGATAATCCCAGGAGAAAATCCCACTGATTACTACAGCCAGGCCAGAAATGATGTAACAGGCCAAGATGACGGCCTAAAATGGAAGCAAAAATGGGAACTAATTTCCAGATAACTTAATCTGTTTATTTACTAAATGCTACATTTTATTTACCATGGTTATGAGCGATCTCATTATTGGTAAGGGGACTGGGGATAATTTCCAGTTGTGTTTGCTGCCTGCTGAGTCTGACACACTTTGTTAAGCTTACAGGATTTGTTTCCTCAGTCAGTACAGAATGCAGGTAATTTTACTGCATGAGTCAACTCATTGAACATCGTTGAGTTAGAGGGGTGATAATAGTCCATAATGAGATGAGAGTGCTACTATGTACAAGGCGAGAGTGGACCTGTTTTTCTTCTTTGAGAGACACCCACTCATCACTTATAGCCAGATAGTTTAGCACGGCTAGAGCAGCCACAGTGTGAGAGGCAGGCCTCTCAGTTCGCATTTAGGTTAATCTCAAAACTAGGCTAGCTGTCAATGCTAACGACTGTATCTGTGGATAAGGGTTGTAGAGTAAAACAATGATGCCTTTGAGAACCTAGCATGTGAAAAAGAGAGAGTGTATTTCTCCAGCTCTGGCCCCTGTGCTGCTGAATATGATGAGTGTGAGTTGGGTGAGGATGAGTTGTCACGCCACAGTCACTGAGACGCGGGGCTCCTACTTTCAGGACAACGTCGTGGGCGAGACTCGGCAAACGCCTTCAGACAACCCAGACCTGCTGACTCGGAATGTGACAATGCCGTTTTTTGGGTGGGGCCGCAGATTATCTGAAATAGATTCCCAAATCCGAGAGAGAAAACGAGGACAGATGTCCTTTTAAGAGTTAATGTAGTGTCACTGAACCCCTACTGATTGTGGTGTGGTTCTGTGTTTACTCCTTGGCCAGAGTCTCTCTCTCTCTCTCTCCCTCTGCCATGTATGTGATGGTTAATTGAATCAGACTGAGGCGTGGGAGGGGCGGGGCCAGGGTGAGGTTTAGAGTCATCGGTGTACCAATGATATGATGTTCAGGTGACATGTGGCCACAAAGTCAAAAAGGAAAGTCACGAGCCCATCAACCCACTCTTAATCAAGCCTGCATGGTTTCCTGTTAATGCTCTTTGATATTGATTACCATATAGATTTTTTAATGAACCTGAGCCAATGTTAATGTATCGTAGGGACCTCTTTCAGTGCCCCAGGAACAATGCTGATGGATGGAACCTCACATTGGCAACACAAGCAACATCACTTTTGTACCAGTGTGTGTATACTGTCTGTGGTCCTCTAAGGTAAAGACAGGGATTGTTTGCTGATTTAAAATGAGTCAGCCCGGTGTTGAAGGATTGAAGTGTCTTAAGGACAACACAAGGATTCAATCAATGATAATGATTAGGCTTGCTCGTCTGCATGGGAAGTTGCTAAGCAACGTACTCTTAACCCATCACAGTGAAAACATAGAAACAGTTGTTCAAACTGAAATTGTCCCATTCTAGAGAAATAGGATAAAGTCGTAGAGTAATTAACTTTTACATTTTAGTCATTTAGCAGACGCTCCTATCCAGAGCGACTTACAATTAGTGCATTCATCTTAAGATAGCCAGGTGAGACAACCACATATCACAATTGTGGTAAGTACATTTTCCTCAGTAAAGTAACTATCAGCAAAGTCAGTGCTAGTAGGAAAAGACAAGTTCAGGTTATTATTATTATTATATTATGTATTATCAAATAACCAAGAGAATGCTATGTTATTGTTGTTTTACTCTTAAATACGTCTACTATTAGAGTCACTGAGGCCCAGCAAGATGACAATAGAGAACAGAGTGATGCAGTAGAAGAGTGCTAGAATGTATACTGTGGACATGGTGGGGCTCCAATCGAAGGGATCCGCTCCAAAGGCTTCTGATGAGAAAGTGATTGGGTTATGTGGCCAAACTGCATCACAAGCTCTGTGCCACGCCACTCCAATCATCTGCTGATGTAATGAGAGGCCAGGCCTCAAAGATGTGGCTCCTGCTTGTTTGTTGTCCTTTTTGTCTTGACATAAACATCCCCTACTTAGGGTCATTCTAAGGACGCTGGTCACTGCTCAATAACATCAATAAGGCCGGGGGGTGTACATGGCCAATATATCATGGCAAAGGGCTGTTCTTATGCATGACGCAACACGGAGTGCCTGGATACAGCTCTTAGCCGTTGTGTATTGGCCATATACCTCAAACCACCAAGGTGCCTTTTTGCTATTTTAAACTGGTTACTGGTTATCATAATTAGAGCAGTGAAAATAAATGTTTTGTTATACCCGTATATTACGGTCTAATATACCACGGCAGTTAGCCAAGCAGCATTCAGCATTCGAGTTTATAATATGTTATTATGTCCTGGCTTTATGTTGCTGGTGAGAGCCTTTCACCCTAAGTCCTTGGGATTTCTATTCAGTTTACATTCCCAGTTGTATTACTGTAGCCTAGTATAGAATTTAAAGCCAGTCTCTTTACTGTACTTATATTATATTATATTATGCAGTTATACGAGACTAATAGTTAGAGGGACAGACATTTGAAGTTACACAAAATTAGGCAGAAATTAGGTAAAGCTATACTCCCAATTTGAGTTCAAATTCACTTTATTAATGGCTGATCTAATCTGCTAAGGGTACACCATGCCGGGGGCTTTGGCCATTACTTCATCAGTCAGATATTGATCAGACACTCAGTGCTTCACATACCAGGAAGTTGTTTGTCTGGTTTAGCTTGTATTGTAACTGGAAACACACGCATGCACGCACGAACACATAAACATTGTCATGTAATTAGATCACCATTAGGTTCCAGAAACCATAAGCAATAGATATTCCCCCTAAATATTTTTTTATATATAAAATCATATAAGAAAAAAAAATGTTATAAAAAAAACAATAAGCAATAGATTTGTGCTCCTATTTAGTTATACACATTGATTAATGAATGTTTTAAGTAGAGATGGACAGGAAGCAACATACAAGGCGGTTACTCTAATAGACAACTGGTGGCCTTATGGAAGGGGATAAGCATGTCTTTTATTTATACTATCCAGAACATATCTTAGCTTTACAATAAACCTAGGATTGGAAATGGAAGCTCTAGTGTAGATAATTACAGTCAGTGTCTCTAAAGGTGGTTGTTAAACGTGTGGTGAGGTCATAATGGGAATATTGTCATTGTCACGGTGATGGAGGGTGGCGTTCAGGTTAATTCTGGCCGTACTGTGGTCATGTTACGATGGCAACAGATTGGGGGGGTCTGTCTTGCTGTAGCCTGAATCATCTCCTCGAGTTAGACAATTTGAATGGGTGCCTGAGTTTTTGTTATTTGCAAAAACATACTTAATGTGATTGTCTCTCCACTATACAATGAGTGTACAAAACATTAGGAACGCCTCCTTTTTCCATGACAGACTGACCAGGGGGAAGGTATAATCCCTTATTGATGTCACTTGTTAAATCCACTTCAATCAGTGTCGATGAAGGGGAGGAGACGGGTTAAAGAAGGATTTGTAAGCTTTGAGAAATGGATTGTGTATGTGTGCCATTCAGAGGGTGAATGGGCAAGACAAAATATTTAAGTGCCTTTGAACGGGGTATGGTAGTAGGTGCCAGGTGCACCGGTTTGAGTGTGTCAAGAACCGCTGGGTTTTTTCACACTTAACTGTCACAATTGTCTTCAGAAAACAGACCAAGGCGCAGCGTGCATGGAGTTCCACATAATTTATTAGTGAAACATACAAAACAACAAAAGAAATGACTTGAATCGTGCAATAGCGTAGCACACAGGCACTAATGAAAAACAATAACCCACAAACACAGGTGGGAAAGGACGTGACAGTACCCCCTCGGTGGAGGCTCCGGTGCGGGACGTATCACCCGCTCAGACCGCAGAACCGGGCTGAACGCCTTGCCCGGATTGGTCCCCGGCGCAGAGGAAAGCTTTGGCCTAGTGGCTGGACTGAACGCCATGCCTGGACTCGACACCGGCATAGATGAGGGCTCCGGCCCTGGCGCCGGGCTGGGAAGGCGCACTGGAAGCCGGCACAGGTCGCACCAGTCTGGAGGCACGCTCCACGGGGCGAGTGCGGATAGCTGGCACAGGACGTACCGGGCTGGGCAGACACTCCTCTAGGCGCCTGCGCTGCAGCATTTTCCTCGCCAATACCGCTCTCCGATAACCTTCCTTAAACTCCTCATACGTCTCCCATTCAGGCTTTGGCTCTCTCCTCTGCTCGGCCAACAGCCCCATGTGCCCCCCCCCAAAAACAATATTGGGGTTGTCCCTGGGCTGCGTGTGGTCGCGGACCCCGGGTCTCGCAACCACCCAGTACTTCTTCCCAGGTCCAAAACTCCTTTACCATAGGTGCACGCTGCTTGGTCCTGGTGTGGTGGGTTATTCTGTCACAATTGTCTTCAGAAACAGACCAAGGTGCAGCGTGCATGGAGTTCCACATAATTTATTAGTGAAACATACAAAACAACAAAAGAAATGCCTTGAATCGTGCAATAGCGTAGGGCACACACTAACGAAAAACAATAACCCACAAACACAGGTGGGAAAAATAACAACTTAAGTATGATTCCCAATTAGAGGCAACGACACTCAGCTGCCTCTAATTGGGAACCATACCAAAACCAAAACATAGAAATACAAATAATAGATCCAATAATCCCCCTAGTCACGTCCTAACCAAAACCACCATAAAGAGCCCAGAGGGCTATCTATGGCCAGGACGTGACATTAACAGTTTTCCGTGTGTATTAAGAATGGTCCACCACCCAAACAACACCCAGGCTACTTGACACAACTGTTGGAAGCATTGGAGTCAACATGGGCCAACATCCCTGTGGAAACTTTTTGAGACCATGCCTGACAAATTGAGGCTTTTCTGAGGGCAAAAGGGGGTCCAACTCAATATTAGGAACATTTTGTACACTCGGTGTATGTACAATACCAGTCAAAATTTTGGACACACCGACTCATTCAAGGGGTTTTCTTAATTTTTTATTATTTTCTACATTGTAGAATAATAGCGAAGACATCAAAACTATGAAATAACACATATGGGAATCATGTAGTACCCCCCAAAAAAGTGTTACATTTTTTTAAATATATTTTATATTTGAGATTCTTCAATGTAGCCACCCTTTGCCTTGATGGCAGCTTTGCACACTCTTGGAATTCTCTCAACTAGCTTCACCTGGAATGCTTTTCCAACAGTCTTGAAAGAGTTCCCACATATGCTGAGCACTTGTTGGCTTATTTTCCTTCACTCTGCGGTCCAACTCATCCCAAACCATCTCAATTGGGTTGAGGTCGGGTGATTGTGGAGGCCAGGTCATCTGATGCAGCACTCCATCACTCTCCTTCTTGATCAAATAGCCCTTACACAGCCTGGAGGTGTGTTGGGTCATTGTCCTGTTGAGAAAAAAATGGGATGGGGTATCGCTGCAGAATGCCGTCTACCTTTCCTGTGGCGTTCCTCATGAGAGCCAGTTTCATCATAGCGCTTGATGGTTTTTGCGACTGCACTTGAAGAAACTTTCTAGGTGTCTTAAAGTAATGATGGACTGTCCTTTCTCTTTTCGTATTTGAGCTGTTCTTGCCATAATATGGACTTGGTCTTTTACCAAATAGAACTATCTTCTGTTTATCACCCCTACCTTGTCACAGCACAACTGATTGGCTCAAACGCATTAAGTAGGAAAGAAATTCCTCAAATTAACTTTTAACATGACACACCTGTTAATTTAAATGCATTCCAGGTGACTACCTCATGAAGCTGGTGGAGATAATGGTTACTACATGATTCCATATGTGTTATTTCATAGTATTCTACAATGTAGAAAATAGTAAAACATAGAGAATAACCCTTGAATGAGTGGTACTATAAGTCTGAAGTGTTCTAACTTTTGAGGTTTGTTTTGTGTTTAATCGTCTATCTCTCCTCAGGTTTGCTGGACCCAGAGCCTCTGACAGAAGTAGATGAAGAAATGGTGTCAGAAGTGGACCTCTACAACACTGTGACTGATGAGGAGAGGGAGGAAATATTGAGTGAACTCACTAAGGTAGTCCCACTCATCAGCACTTTTCACTGCTCTGTTTCTCAATGTTTAGCTTGGTATGTTGATCGAGTTGGGTTCGGGAAGCTCTATCTTGGAGATAGATACATTCTGTTCAACCTTAGAGGTGAGAGATGGTTAAGAAGTTGGTACACTGATCTATCTCACATAGGCAAACTGTGTTGGACCATGGGAGAGAGATATTAACTGGAAACAGGAGCGGAGGTAGAGGGCATTAGGAGTTATGTAAATCTTGGCAGCTCTTGCAGCAGAGCTCTTTTGCATATTATGATTCAGCATCAATTGGGATTTTGGTTTACAGTTGTTACTCCTCATCACTGTTGTTTCCTCTGGTGTTGACCTCAGGCCAAATACACTATACTGTGTTATAAGGAAGAGCCAGTGTTCTTTACTTCAGTTCCCTCAGTTTACCACTATATTATTATAGTTATATTACCAACACGTATATGTAGCTGCAATTGCTTTTTGTAGCCATTTGTAGCATAGTAAGCTTCATCTAAGAAATATACTTTATTTGCTGATAAGGACTGGGATATAAAACACATTTTGTCCATGTATTACCTTATTTGCTTTACAGAGTTCATTTGGAATGCTTAAGCCCAAAGGGAAATTAGCATCACTCTCTTCCTCTATATCTCTCATGTCTTTATTTCTCTCTCTCTCTTCTCTGTTTATCCCTCTAGTTAGAGGAAGAAATCTCCACCCTGAGGCAAGTGTTGGCCTCCAAAGAGAAACACCACTCAGACCTCAAAGCCAAACTGGGGATAACACCACTCAGTGAGCTCAAACAGAACTTCAACAGGAGCTGGTACGACATGCAGACTTCCACTGCGTAAGTACCCAACATTGTTCAGTGTGTGTATTACGCTTGAGTGGTAGGTATCAAAAATGTTGTTACATGCCGATGTGCATGAAGCCAGGGGGAGGGGGAATCTAAACTAGACTCCTATTGTTGCCATTCAAAGGCTGTCTCAGAGAAAGTGCATACGTTTGGCATTTGGGAAGGAAAGAGAGAAATAGCACTCGCGCCCCCTAGATGTTTTGCTCCTGTCACCGGAGATTGCCTTTATGGGCGTCACAGAGGGATGAATGTATGGATCCGGTCTGATCAGGCTCATTGAGGCAGACAATGACAGGGAGCAAGCGGCCTAATAGTGATGTGACATCTTAAGCAGCACAGTGCTGCCTGACTAAAAACAAACAGCAGCTTCAGGCTCATATAGGTTAGTACTGTATATATAGCCATTTTCAGTGAACAGCTATACGATAGGCCTAGATTTCAGTCCTCCATCTCTGCCTGTGTCTCCAGAGTGGCCTTATATGTCCCTAGTTATTCAGTTACCAGAGTCACGCTTTAACTAGGCGCTCAAATGGGCAGAGCACCCTTCTCCAGTCACCGTTACCATGGTGAGGGGGAACTGCAAACCGCTAGGGCCAAGCAGATCTGGTGGTGCTGAGGAATCATTGGCTGGAGGGAGAGGAGAGGAATGGGCCTCCACTGTGTAAATGCCACAACACACCTCCTCAATCTCCAGTCTCAACACCAATGCAAAACCAAGGCAACAGGGCCAAGTGTAAAGTAGCTCAGCAACTCCGTCATAACGGCTGAGCTGTATCTATTGTCAGTGTGGTTTGTTGTTGGCATCAGTTGATGTTGATGTTAGGTGACAATATTTCTCTTTCTCTCTCAGGCTTCTTCTCTCTTTTCTTTTCTCTCCCCTCTCTCTCTCTCTCTGGTCTTTCTCACTTCAGGCGCCACACTAGTTAGACTCAGTACTAAGTGAGCTGGAGGACCACATTCTTCTCAGAATTACCTCCCACAGCAAAGCGTTAGCCAGATTAACGCATTGCACTTAATGCATCTCACAAATGCAGTAAGCTCTTTGTCTTGAAATAGCAGGACTCAAATCCGATAAGGTGATGGCATGGGCTTGTGCTCAGGGAAGTGCAGGAGTTTCTTAGGTTTCCATGCAGTCTGTGTCTAATGCACTGAGAGGTAATCAGGCTCTAGGGGCTGGGGATGTGAGAGGTTGGAAGCCAGGCACTCTGCAGACTAGCAGGCTTTTAGAACTAGAAAATAAAGAGGAAAATCAATGGCTTCTCTTTGTAGGCCAGTGCCCTAACAGTGGTATAAGCTGTACAAATAATCAAAGCGATGCGCTCCTCTGTTTCCCAGAGATTCTGCAGCATCAATAGGAGTTAAAACATGGGAAACACTGAGGCTTTGTTATCTGTGCCATGCTCCCCTCATCCTGTTTTTATAGATGTATGAATCCCTGACTGATTGTGATACTGAGCTGGAGTATCAGTTACACCCTGGCTCCGACTCTGACTATGAAACTAATCTGTGTGTGTGGAGTGAACAGTGCTCCGGACAGGGACAAGAAGAGAACAGGAGTGGCTGTCCTGTGGTATCCTGTCCTGTCTGTTTTGATAATCACTCTCTTGTCTTTTCATTTGTCCAGGTACAAAAAGACGTCGGAGACGTTGAGCACGGCAGGGCAGAAGACGTCAGCAGCTTTCACCACATTGGGAACAGCCATCAGCAGGAAGTTTGGGGACATGAGGTACGGTGTCACTGGTGCCTATAGCAACCACACAACAACATCAACATATTTCATATCCCAATCAACTGAAGCCTTATGCTACGACTACATATATTTTGGTCTACAGCTATTGAGACAGAATTACAGGGGGGCCTCCAACCAGAATGACCACCCTCTTCCCTCATCTCTACTTTTCTGCAGCCAGTCTGTCGTGTGCCCAATCCTAATTGTTGCTGGGGTTGACCCAGACAGTTTGTTGCAGGGGGCATGTTTGTGTTGCATAAGCCCAGAGTAAGCAGCTTTCTGCAGGCCAGATTGGATGCAGGCCTGGGGTAGAGTGAAGGGGGAGGGGGGAGGGGGGGTTCAGTAACCCTCTGGGTGTCTGCTGACCACTCTCTGCCTTGAAGACCAAGAGTTCTGACTGGGCAGGGTGGCACAAAGGAGATCCATTGCTGGCCTGTATGCTGGCTTTGCAGGGACACACTCAGCCACTGAAGAGCTATCATATCATAGACAGCTGGCCCTAGTGTCACTAGTAATGCAATACTCAGACTAGCCATGACAAAGAAAAACTGTGATTTACTGTTATGCCTGTCCATGTCATTTAGTGTGTGTTGTAGACGTGTCAGAGTCTTTGTTTTGTTCTTTTAATGTCGTTATCATTTTTGCATGATAATAACAAAGTACTCACCACCGCAGATTTTTAATAGTGTATTAACCAACCAATTGTTATGCATAAAATCATGTTGAACAATAATCCAGAGAGACAAATAGATACTCCTTTATGTATTCCAGCATGTTTGGCCTTGAGTTAATGTATCCCAGAAGGTATGCCACCTAGTGTGCAAGTGTGTGTGCATGCAAATTAGTTTGTCCCTGTGTGGACTTTTCATGTGAATTGAAAATACAGTAGAACACGTTATTTTCATAAACCCTGTTCACTATGTTGCCCAGTGAAATGTAAAAAAGGTGTGCCCTGGCTGACTTCCATTGGTTGAAATATGCTAAACCAAATATTTAGCTATGAGGAACCATGGAGAGCAAGGTACAGTATGTTGCCTGGGGGTGAAGTTTGCTGTGGGCTTTACTTGGGTGACTCCCTTACACTACAGACTGCAGGTTGTTTGCATTGTAATGCATAGTGTATACAGTACTGTAAGGATACAGTATATGGCATGATCACCAGAGCTTTGATGATTGATTGATTGGTTAACTGTGTGTTTGAAGTGTGTGTGCACTGGATCTTTGAATTTGGCTTTTCTTGAATAGAAGTTTAATCAAACTCTGACGTGATTCCGAAATGAAGCAGCCTAATGTAAAGTATTGGTAGGACACTCGATACTGTCAGGACAAATGTCTTAAATGTGTTTGTTTCTTCATCTTTTTCTATGCATCAAAAGATCAAATTCACTTGGGTAAGAAATTGTGTTTTAGTGTTATCAGTTGTACTATACCTCTGATTTAGAGTCAGATATACGTGTTTGCAGTGACTGCACTGAAACTAGTCAGAAGACCGACAAAGGCCATTGCTTACGTAAATATGAGTGTGATTTAAGATATAATGGTAAGAAGATGACTACGAACTGAATGGGATCAATTCCAGGAATCCCCTGATTTGATTAGTCAGACAGACAGTTAGTTCCAGTGCAGTCACATTATAACCTACTGTGGATGTGTATACACATATACCTCATAGGGAACTCCTCAGATCTGTAGCAAACTGACCAGTAGGCATGCATGACTTTGACTGTTGTTGACCATAGCATCTTTTACTTGTGGGTAGTTAAGTATAGTTACAGTTTAGATCATTTTTTGGCATCAAGTTTCTTGTCGTATAAATATGAATGAGTCATCACTTTAGGCCATACGGCATGACAAAGTTGTCTAAGAACATGTATCATATTACAATATAAGCCATTAGATTCCTCTAAAATATTCTGTTGTTTTTTTAGGCAATCAGATGATGGGTAAATCTACATTATAGAAATGCCTAGAAAGTTGGCCTGCTGAATTACTGTAGACTAGAGGGTGTGTGTGTGTGTGTGTGTGTGTGTGTGTGTGTGTGTGTGTGTGTGTGTGTGTGTGTGTGTGTGTGTGTGTGTGTGTGTGTGTGTGTGTGTGTGTGTGTGTGTGTGTGATTTCTGCTTTCTGTAAATCCATGTTAATGATTTAACTCCTCTCTTACCTGTGCCATGCTCTCTTGGGACAGCTACTCTATCCGCCACTCAATGAGCATGCCCGTTATGAGGTAATTGTGTGTAGCCTACTTTGTGTGTAGTGATAGACTTAATCCTCCGCTAGATCCCCATCCTTAGCCACCCACCCATTCTCGTTGTCTTAAGGCGGAGCGTTTGTAAGCGTTGTGAGTAGAATTGGCATTGGTTCAGTATTTATAGGTGAAACAGGCTTGCATTGTAACATTGGCATATCCTGCTGCAATCATCAGGAGAAGATTAATACATTTCTAGCTATCTGACCTGTTTATCCAAAGATAAACGTGTGGAATCGTAACACTAGAAAAAGTGACCTTTCTATAACACTGAGCATACAGGACTTCTCCCAGTGTTTTGTTAACAGAGCACTGTAAGTAACGGTAGCTTTAGCAGAGCACTGTAAATACAGGAAGCTTTAATAAGTGTACACAAAAATACAGGTACAGTATGGTGGCTCAGATAGATATAAACATACATGTTGTATACTAAAGTAATAGTATTGCATGAAACTGAACTGATTTTCCTCCCATTAGGAACTCGCCCAGTTTCAAGTCCTTTGAGGAGAAGGTTGAAAGCACCGTTTCCAACATGAAGGTAATGTGAAACATAACACATGTTGCTGTCAAAGCAATGACAGAGATTTACGTAATGTTGAAGTAAGGCCGGGATTCAGTCCGAGCGTGCTTTGTCCGCAATGCGCGTATTAAAGGCAATGTTCCCGGGTTTGCGGAGAACACATTCACGGTAAACGCTGCATGTCTCGGCTCAATCTGAATTTACCTTTAAATGGCGCCATTGTGGACAAAGCACAATCGAATTGAATCCCGCCTAAGTAAACTCAATATGAGGGAGTAAACATTATGGAGGTCTTTCTTGTTAAGCTTCACTTCCTTTTGCTCAGGAAAACTTTTGGCTATTTTTACAGCTCAGCTAATTGAGGTTAAACACTACCCTCAGGAGAACAATTGCTCCACTTTGAATGTGAGCATTTGAGCCTGATGTCGTAATCTCTGGTGTTTCAAACAACCCTGCTGAAAGTTCAAACAGATTCTCCACAATAGCCTATATTAAAATGTTGTTTTGTGTGTGTGTGTGTGTGTGTGTGTGTGTGTGTGTGTGTGTGTGTGTGTGTGTGTGTGTGTGTGTGTGTGTGTGTGTGTGTGTGTGTGTGTGTGTGCATTTCTGTGGTTGTTTTGGGATTTGGAGCAGACCAAGGTAGGAGGCCAAGGAGGTGGAGGGAGTTTTGAGGAGGTGTTGTCTTCAGCCGCCCACGCCAGTGCCCAAGAAACCCCCAGCAACAACCTGTCTGAGAGCAGTGATCATGAGAGAACCTGCTAGACCAGAGCCTGAAACAACCTCCCCAGACCAGGATTGGCACTCTACTGCCCCTCATTGGCCCAGAGGCCACATTACATTACCTGATGAGGAGAGCATGACAAACAGTAGGCCTATCTATCCAAAGCCACATCAAGTACCAACACAAATGTGTATTATCTAATGGCTTCTTAGCCTTTGTGTTTCCAATCTGTAAAGCACTCCTGTCCTTGATATTTTATTACTATGAATACAGCTATTACCTTTTGTATTTAAATGAAAATAAATGTGTTCCGTTTATATCAATGTATTTGATAAACAAAAAGTAAATGAATGCTTTCTTCCCAATACCAAAACAACATTTTCATGATGACACTTACTTTCCAAGAGTGGACAGTCACATAATACTATTGGGGGAGGGAATTGTATTTGATACTAATACTTGAAATTGCAAGTACTGGATTTGTAGGCCTATACTGCACTGTAAATGGGGACCAAAGTAAGGCCTCGTGCTGAAAATCTACTGAATACACTGTCATCCCAATGAATCACTCTAATATCTCCTTTATTCCAACCGTGCGCTGTTTGCACTTGAGCCTTGATCGGGTCTCCTAAATCAGGACCTAAATTATGCTTATTATCACAGCAGTCAGGCAGTGTAGATGCTTTGACACACTGTGGGATTAAATGTCTATTTTTAAATGTGGTTATTTCTTCTGTTTATTACTGCTAATCTTCAATAATGGACCAAACAGCTGGTTTTCTATTTACAGAATTAACTTCTGTCATGTGATTTTCTCCTCGTGTTTATTGTTCAAGTTGATTTTTCTTGGTTGCTGTGGATTTTAACTTAATTGTGACGTGATAATGTTTTCAGACATTTTGTGACTATGTTTTGTCAACAGCAGAGTTGCCCTCTTCTGAATGTGACTGTTGTAATACTCAAAGGTAATAACAGTTGTTGTAGTCCCTGTGCAGTCCTGTGTAGCTCGGTAGGTAGAGCACGGCGGTTGCAATGCCAGGGTTGTGGGTTCGATTCTCACGGGGGACTAGTATGGGGAAAAAAAGTATGAAAATGTATGCATTCACTACTGTAAGTTAGAGTGTCTGCTAAATGACTTAAATGTAGTTTAGCAACTTCTGCTTTTTTTAAACCAAAATATCCCAGAAAGATTATAACACACTATGAATAAACTGTGTTTTCTGCAGTGTCATTATTAAACAATTTGTTGCAAACCAATCTAAGGTCGTTTGTCGTATGTTATGACATAATAAATGTAATAAATACTATAAATTAAATTGCATGATACTAATCTACTAAAACAAAACACTCAAGTACACATAAATTGTATTAAGACAGCCCAAACACATTTTGAAATGTACTGTAATTGACAAACAGCTTCCCATTGACTAAAGTACTTAAACCAATGCCTTTCTACAGAACATGTGAGACGCTCTTTTCGGCTAGCGTCAAACGCATGTTAGTTCGTCATGTAAAAACTGGCCACTGGGATTATCCAGACCTATTTAAGACCAACCAAAATCTGGTTTAAGCGGTAACGCAGTTGGTTATGGCATGAATTTTGACAGTGGAAACGCAATGGTTTGGGGGTAAAAGCTGTTGAGAAGCCTTTTGGTCCTAGACTTGGCGCTCGGGTACCGCTTGCCATGCGATAGTAAAGAGAACAGTCTATGACTAGGGTGGGTGGGGTCTTTGACAATTTTTAGGGCCTTCCTTCCGCCGGGCAGTGATGCAACCAGTCAGGATGCTCTCGATGTTGCAGCTGTAGAACCTTTTGAGGATCTGAGGACCCATGCCAAATCTTTTTAGTTTCCTGAGGGGGAATAGGCTTTGTTGTGCCCTCTTTACGACTGTCTTGGTATGTTTGGACCATTCTAGTTTGTTGGTGATATGACTTGAAGTTCTCAACGTGCTCCACTACAGCCCCGTCGATGAGAATTGGGGCGGGCTCGGTCCTCCTTTTCCTGTAGTCCACAATCATCTCCCTAGTCTTGGTTACGTTGAGTTATAGGTTGTTATTCTGGAACCCCCTGGCCAGGTCTCTGACCTCCTCCCTATAGGCTGTCTCGACGTTGTCGGTGATCAGGCCTACCGCTGTTGTGTCGTCTGCAAACCTAATGATGGTGTTGGAGTCGTACCTGGCCACGCAGTTGTGGGTGAACAGGGTGTACAGGAGGGGACTGAGCACGCACCCCTGAGGGGCTCCAGTGTTGAGGATCAGCGTGGCAGATGGTTTGCTACCTACCCTCACCACCTGGGGGCGGCCCGTCAGGAAGTCCAGGATTCAGTTGCAGAGGGAAGTGTTTAGTCCCAGGATCCTTAGCTTTGTGATGAGCTTTGAGCGTACTATGGTGTTGAACGCTGAGCTGTAGTCAATGAATATCATTCTCACGTAGGTGTTCTTTTTGTCCAGGTGGGAAAGGGCAGTGTGGAGTGCAATAGAGATTGCATCATCTGTGGATCTGTTTGGGCGGTATGCAAATTGGAGTGGGTCTAGGGTTTCTGGGATAATGGTGTTGATGTGAGCATTATCAGCCTTTCTAAGCACTTCATGGCTACGGACGTGAGTGCTACGGGTCTGTAGTCATTTAGGCAGGTTGCCTTAGTGTTATTGGGCACAATAATTATGGTGGTCTGCTTGAAACATGTTGGTATTACAGACTCAATCAGGGACATGTTGAAAATGTCAGTGAAGACACCTGCCAGTTGGTCAGCACATGCCCAGTGCATACGTCCTGGTAATCCGTCTGGCCCCGCGGCCTTGTGAATGTTGACCTGTTTAAAGGTCTTACTCATGTCGGCTACGGAGAGCGTGATCACACAGTCGTCCGTAACAGCTGATGCTTTCATGCATGCCTCAGTGTTGCTTGCCTCGAAGCGAGCAAAATAAGTGATTTAGCTCGTCTGGTAGGCTCGTGTCACTGGGCAGCTTGCGGCTGTGTTTCCTTTTGTAGTCTGTAACAGTTTGCAAGCCCTGACACATAAGACGAGAGCCGGTGTAGTATGATTTAATCTTAGCCCTGTATTGGCGCTTTGCCTGTTTGATGGTTCGTCGGAGGGCATAGCAGGATTTCTCATAAGCTTCCGAGTCCCGCACCTTGAGAGCGGCAGCTCTACCCTTTAGCCCAGTGTGAATGTTGCCTGTAATCCGTGGGTTCTGGTTGGGTTATGTACGTACAGTCACTGTGGGGACGACGTCCTCGATGCACTTATTGATGAAGCCAGTGACTAATGTGGTGTACTCCTCAATGCAATCGGAAGAATCCCGGAACATGTTCCAGTCTGTGATGGCAAAACAGTCCTGTAGTTTAGCATCTGCTTCATCTGACCACTTTTTTATAGACCGAGTCACTGGTGCTTCCTGCTTTAATTTTAGCTTGTAAGCAGGAATCAGGAGGATAGAATTATGGTCAGATTTGCCAAATGGAGTGCAAGGGAGAGCTTTGAACGCGTCTCTGTGTGTGAAGTAAAGGTGGTCTAGAGTTTTTTTTGTTTTCCCTCTGGTTGCACATTTAACATGCTGATAGAAATGTGGTAAAGCGGATTTAAGTTTCCCTGCATTAAAGTCCCCGGCCACTAGGAGCGCCGCCTATGGATGAGCATTTTCCTGTTTGCTTATGGCAGAATACAGCTCATTGAGTGCGGTCTTAGTGCCAGCATCGGTCTGTGGTGGTATGTAGACAGCTACAAAAAATACAGATGAAAACTGTCTAGGCCAAGCGTCGGCTGGAGTGGTGTAAAGCTCGTCGCCAATGGACTCAGTGGAAACGCGTTCTCTGGAGTGATGAATCCCGCTTCACCATCTGGCAGTCCGATGGACGAATCTGGGTTTGGCGGATGACAGGAGAACACTAACTGCCCTAATTAGGGCTGTGGGGGTCATGACATTTTTTCAGCCGGTGATTATCAAACAAATAAATGCCAGTCTCACGGTAATTGACGTTAATTAACATGAACACATTTAGCATCTCCTGGCTTCCACACATAGCCTACAAGCCACTGGTGTAGACCTTTGGAACATCTACAGTCTAATAAATCCATCACAATAAATCCATTATTTATTTTAGACAGGTCTAAAGAAACCGGATGTGAAGAAAATGTAGTCTGTTTCAGAAGAACAGAACAGCATACATACTGAGTTGTCTGGCTATGCCATACAGTGAGGGAAAAAAGTATTTGATCCCCTGCTGATTTTGTACGTTTGCCCACTGACAAAGAAAGGATCAGTCTATAATTTTAATGGCCGGTTTATTTGAACAGTGAGAGACAGAATAACAACAACAAAAAATCCAGAAAAACGCATGTGAATAATGTTATAAATTGATTTGCATTTTAATGAGGGAAATAAGTATTTGACCCCTCTGCAAAACATGACTTAGTACTTGGTGGCAAAACCCTTGTGGCAATCACAGAGGTCAGACGTTTCTTGTAGTTGGCCACCAGGTTTGCGCACATCTCAGGAGGGATTTTTTCCCACTCCTCTTTGCAGATCTTCTTCAAGTCATTAAGGTTTGGAGGCTGACCTTTGGCAACTCGAACCTTCAGCTCCCTCCACAGATTTTCTATGGGATTAAGGTCTGGAGACTGGCTAGGCCACTCCAGGACCTTAATGTGCTTCTTCTTGAGCCACTCTTTTGTTGCCTTGGCTGTGTGTTTTGGGTCATTGTCATGCTGGAATACCCATCCACGACCCATTTTCAATGCCTTGGCTGAGGGAAGGAGGTTCTCACCCAAGATTTGACAGTACATGGCCCCGTCCATTGTCCCTTTGATGCGGTGAAGTTGTCCTGTCCCCTTAGCAGAAAATAACCCCCAAAGCATAATGTTTCCACCTCCATGTTTGACGGTGGGGATGGCGTTCTTGGGGTTATAGGCAGCATTCCTCCTCCTCCAAACACGGCGAGTTGAGTTGATGCCAAAGAGCTCCATTTTGGTCTCATCTGACCACAACACTTTCACCCAGTTGTCCTCTGAATCATTCAGATGTTCATTGGCAAACTTCAGACGGGCATGTATATGTGCTTTCTTAAGCAGGGGGACCTTGCGGGCGCTGCAGGATTTCAGTCTTTCACGGCGTAGTGTGTTACTAATTGTTTTCCAACTGGCAACTGGCAAGTGTCTTCACAGACATTTTCAACCTCTCCCTGTCTGAGTCTGTAATACCAACATGTTTCAAGCAGACCACCATAGTCCCTGTGCCCAAGAACACTAAGCTAACCTGCATAAATGACTACCAACCCGTAGCACTCACGTCTGTAGCCATGGAGTGCTTTGAATGGCTGGTCATGGCTCACATCAACACCATTATCCCAGAAACCCTAGACCCCCTCCAATTTGCATACCACCCTAACAGATCCACATATGATGCAATCTCTATTGAACTCCACACTGCCCTTTCTCACCTGGACAAAAGGAACACTTATGTGAAAATGCTATTCATTGACTACAGCTCAGCGTTCAACACCATAGTGCCCTCAAAGCTCATAAATAAGATAAGGACCCTGGGACTAAACACCTCCCTCTGCAACTGGATCCTGGACTTCCTGATGGGCCGCTCCCAGGTGGTAAAGGTAGGTAACAACACATCCGCCCCGCTGATCCTCAACACAGTGGCCCTTGCATGCTCAGGCCCTTCCTGTACTCCCTGTTCACTCATGACTGCACGGCCAGGCACAACCCTAACACCATCATTAGGTTTGCCAATGACACAACAGTGGTAGGCCTGATCACCGACAACGACGAGACAGCCTATGGGGAGATCAGAGACCTGGCCATGTGGTGCCAGGACAACAACCTCTCCCTCAACGTGATCAAGACAAAGGAGATGATTGCGTACTACAGGAAAAGGAGTACCGAGCATGCCCCCATTCTCATCGACGGGGCTGTAGTGGAGCAGGTTGAGTGCTTCAAGTTCCTTGGTGTCCACATCACCAACAAACTAACATGGTCCAAGCACACCAAGACAGTCGTGAAGAGGTCACGACAAAATCTATTCCCCCTCAGAAGACTGAAAAGATGTGGCATGGGTCCTCAGATCCTCAAAAGGTTCTACAGCTGCACCCTGGTATGGAACTGCATATAACTCAACTGGTGCCCCCGCACATTGACTCTGTACCACAGTATAGTCTCGCTATTGTTATTTTACTGCTGCTCTTTAATTACTTGTTCCTTTTATTTCTTATTCATATTTTTTTTAAACTGCGTTGTTGGTTAGGGGCTTGTACGTAAGCATTTCACCTGTTGTATTCGGCACATGACTAATAAAATGTGATTAGAACAGTTATTGTGCTGACGTTGCTTCCAGAGGCAATTTGGAACTCAGTAGTTAGTGTTGCAACCGAGTAGAGATGATTTTTATGCGCTATGTGCTTCAGCACTCGCCGGTCCCGTTCTGTGAGCTTGTGTGGCCTATCACTTCGCGGCTTCGTGTTGTTGCTCCTAGACGTTTCCACTTCACAATAACACCACTTACAGTTGACTGGGGCAGATCTAGCAGTGCAGAAATTTGACAAACTGACTTGTTGGAAAGATGGAATCCTATGACGGTTCCACGTTGAAAGTCACTGAGCTCTTCAGTAAGGCAATTCTACTGCCAATGTTTTCCTATGGAAAATTTGCATGGCTGTGTGCTCAATTTTATACACCTGTCAGCAACGGGTGTGGCTGAAATTGCCAAATCCACTAATTTGAAGGGATGTCCACATACTTTTGTATATATAATGTATCTATGTATTGCAGGCAGGCCTACATTATTTTAGCCATGCTTTAGAAGTGCATAAAACCACCCAGTGTTTAGACTGACCATTGCGTTAGGTTTGGTAAAATAGAGCCCAAGGTATTTGCATATGGGAATTCTCTCCAATAAATAATGTTGTAGTCATAAGTAATAGTTATAACCAATGGTTTATATGAAGCCTCACAGCTTAAGAGGTCAAACAACTCAAAACAAAATAAAATAGGTGCATCTTCTGATGCATCACAGGAATTGTACAGGCAAAATATGTGCACTTCCAGAAACGTTCATTATAAACAAATGACTTTCAAAATCTTGTCCATCTATGTAAAATAAAATGAGCACGTTGGGAGTAAAACAGGGCACACATTTGTTTTCAAGGATAGCCCATCTTTTGCTACATTATTACACAACTCACCAACCAGAACCAGGTTTCCATGACAACATTCTACCACATCATGTCATGTGAGAATCAGTTAGAACAGTGGCTACCACAACATAATTGACACAAGCTGAGTGTAGCATCATTCAGTGGAAATATTGAAGTCAGGAGTAGTCTGTTCTTGGTTTCTTAGACTCTGAGCTCCCAGACGACCCATCACCTCCAGCTGCCAAGTGACCAGCTCTCTCTTCATTTAGACTCTTCACAAACTGGATTACCTCTGGGTGGTGGAATCGGCCTGAGGTGGATGGAGATTTAAAAAAAGAAATTACACCACCTTTAGATAGCCCATAGAGCTGATCATCAGCCCTCACTACCAGGTTAAATGTGAGATAGTACCTACCTTGTGTGGAATCAAAGAACTCCTGTAGCCTGCCTGGTTTTCCCTCCAGCTCCTCGTATTCATGGGCCTGCAGAATCATCTCTAGCAGGTCAAACTCTTTCACCAGCTTAGCCTCAGCACTCGTCTGGCTCTCGTACTCCTGGGGACACACAGTGTGGGAGGAGTGTGAGCAGTGGTTTAATTGAGCTGGAGCTACCCGGAGCTGCGCTCCTGCACCTTTGGTTAAAGAGGATAGGATAAACCAAGGTTCGGATTATGCCAATTAGGGTAACAGTTATGGAAGCTAGGGTTAGGCAAGCACCTTAATTGGGACGGACTCACGGTAATGGCTGGTGCGGAATGAATGGAATGGTGTCAAATACATAAAACACATGGTTTCGATGTGTTTGATGCCATTCCATTTACTCCGTTCCAGCCATTATTGAGGGTTAGGGTTGAGCCAGGTTGTGGACATGAAGCTAGGGTTAAAGTGGAACTGACAGCGTTCTAACTACTTTGCAGATATGAAACAAACAGACAATCATAATATCTGTCAAATATTTCAAATTCCCGGGTTCATGCTACATGAGGTTTTACAAATAGGCTCTGTTTGACTCAAAATTCCATGACGTACACTAAGGCATTGTTGACAGAATAGATGGATGCAGTTCAATGCATGATTAATGTAATTCATAAACTATCAAAATAAAAGAAAGTTGCACACTCCATTAATAAACTCCCAGCAATTTATTGGGTATTTACCAACGTTTCGGCATCACTGTGCCTTCCTGCCTTAAGGCACAGTGGAGTGTGCAACTTTCTTTATTTTGATAGTACCCGAATGGGTGGAGGCAGCAAACAGAAAGGCACAGTGATGCCAAAACGTTGGGTGTGCATTTTTCTGGGTGTGCGCCAGCTCATGTTTTTTGATTTATATAATTCACCAATACATGTCTTGGTAGTCAAAAAATATTGCTATCAGGTTGTAAATCCCAGCTGGCCTAACGTAGTAGATTGTTTGCTGCCTCCACCCATTCGGGAAGCACTGTTTCAGTTTCAAAGCCTGGGAATTTTACTCAAATCAAACCAGCAAGGACAATGATCAAGTCAGTCATAACGTGGGTAATATGCTAGCGTATCTATTTATGTAGCTCTTTATTTAGCAAGCTAAAAACACGGAAGCTAACATTAGCTAGCTAGCTGCTGGGAGGCATGCCATGTGTTTGGAGGAGTGGGTGAGTAACTGACTTTTTCCCATCATATCTTTTTTTGGTGTCATTTGGTTAGCTAGCAAAAAATATGAATCGCTTTGCTAGCTAGCTATGTTGAACTTGAACAACTGTTATCTAGTTAGCATTTCTCTTGCGTTCGTAAATTCACTCTGGCTATCTAATCCGATTTCAGATCACTCTCGTCTGAGTGTGCCAGAATAACTGATGAATTTACAAGTGTGCAACACCCACTGAATATGACCGGTGTCAGTAAACATAGGCAAAAAAGGTAACAGTCACGAACGCTCTAGATAACTTGTAAACAGCCTAACCAGCTCTGCTAGGGCGAGTAAAATGGTCAGAGAGAGGTGTTTCTCATTTGTGTCTGGAAGTAAGTAGTTATCAAGCTAGCCAACTTTAGCCAGTTAGCTTGGGTGCTTGACTGCCGTTGTGAGGAACGCTCGGATCAACCCTACCTACTCCTCGGCCAGAGCCTCCAGTGTCAATCGTGCAGTGTGCGCTCTGAACGCTTATCTATTTGAATGCACCCTTATCTATTTGTCAATCAAATGTATTTTGCATTGATCAAATGGACAGGCAGGCAAGTATCCATTCAGTTGAGAAAAAGGGGGTTGGGAAAAGCATGCATTTGGCAGGCAAGCTGCAGAAGGACGAGCAGGCTACTATTTCACCATCGTTTATCAGTGCAATTTTGACACCCATCAAGCTTAAACATTTTGAGAGAGTTTATCTATGGGTTCCCTAGATTTTAGTTCATCTCGCTCTGGCTAGCATTAGTTGTTGATCTCGTTGTTGCTGATGTGGATAACTGAGGGATAGAGCATACTGTTTCATGGTTGTTTGATCAAAAGGACTGGAAAGTTCCCAAATGTAATAGGACTCCCGTGGTATTTACATATTTGCAGAAATCCTTTCAGGTGTATTTTGTGGCTTTTGGCGAATGTGTTCTAAAGTTGCGCTGTTGCTACTAAACACACAGTCCAGTTCAAAGTACATGGCAAATGGCTTATTTGCATAAAGGCCTTTTGAAGGTCCGATTGACTATGGCGCACCGGTCTGCGTAGACTCCCGTCCTGGACGAGACAGACGTTTTTATTAGGTTTTATTAACTGCAGTTACTATTAATTGTCCAAACGCATGGCCGCTTACCCACTCTATATTTATTGCTATAGAATTTTCACAAATGTCTTAGTATATGTCATTTCCAAACATTGAGCTGACAAGGTAATAATCTGTCGTTCTGCCCCTGAGCAAGGCTGTTCCCCGGGCGCCGAAGACGTGGAGGTCGATTAAGGCAGCCCCCCGCACCTCTCTGATTCAGAGGGGATGGGTTAAATACGGAAGACACATTTCAGTTGAATACATTCAGTTGGACAACTGACTAGGTATCCCCCCTTTCCCTTTCTAAGAATTTATGAAAATGTGGAAATGACCATATCTAAGTGCTCGCTTGTCAGAAAAAAAAGAAAAGAAAAAGAGTCATATTTTTCCTGGGGGTGTATATGAACACATTTTAATAAGATTTAATGTTGAGGGGCCTCCCGAGTAGCGCAGCGGTCTGAGGCGTCACTACAAACCTGTGTTCGTTCCCAGGCTGTCAAAACTGGACGTAACCGGGAGTCCCATAGGGCGGCACACAATTAGCCCAGCGTCGTCTGGGTTAGGGGAGGGTTTGGGTTTACTTGGCTGATCGCGCTCTAGCGACTCCTTGTGCCGGGCTGGGCACCTGCAGGCTGACTTCGGTCATCAGTTGAACGGTGTTTCCTCTGACACATTGGTGTGGCTGGCTTCTGGGTTAAGCGGGCGGGTGTTAAGAAGCGCGGTTTGGCGGGTCATGTATCGGAGGACACATGACTCGACCTTTGCCTCTCCAGAGCCCGTTGGGGAGTTGCAGCGATGAGACAAGATCGTTATTGAATTGCAATTGGATATCACGAAATTGGGGAGCAAAAAAATTGTAAAATACAATAAAAAAAAATATATATATATATATATATATGATTGCATGTAGCTAAAATGCTGTTAGTTCCACTTTAAGGTTAGGGTAACCTTGTCCCCAAGCTATTGCACATATAAGCCTGGGTTATCAACGGCCTTAGTGGGAGTGACGATAGAATTCTGTGGGCGTGACCTACTGAGAGAAATGTTGGTCATCATTTAATTTGAGTGAATCACACGTCTCCAAGGCGGAACGTAAACGGAGGTGCACAAGACACGTACAAGGAAGGGTTGGGAGGAAGGTGTTGTGGGAGATGCCTATGCACCGGGAGATTCTCATGGTTCTCTGTATTTACTAATGATTACGAAGGCCAAATTTTAGTATTTGGGCAGAAGTGTCTGGGAACGAGATTAGCGTAAGGGTTAAGGTTGAGCCGGGGTCTGGACATGAAGGTATAGAGTTGTGGTTGATACTACACTTAGAAAAAAGGGTTCCAAAAGGGTTCTTCAGCTGTCCCCATTGGAGAACCCTTTTTGGTTCCTGGTAGAACTGTTTTGGGTTCCATATAGAACTCTCTGTTGAAAGGGTTCTACATGGAACCCAAAACAGTTCTACCTGGAACTAAAAAGGGTTCTTCAAAGGGTTTACCTATGGTGACAGCCGAAGAACCGTTTTAGGTTCTAGATAGCACTTTTTTTTCTAAGAGTGGAGACTACAGTTAGGGTTGCGCTGGGGTGTGAACACGAAGGTAGGGGTAGGATTTGGGTTGAGGCTAGCATTAGGGATGTGGAGGGATAGTGCTCCACCACCTCAAATGACCAATTTAACGACAGGTTGATTGGAGAGATGAGAAGAAACAAACACATACTACAGTTACATAAAGGTGAATGTAGCAAAGTGGAAAACAGCTGTGACTGACCTCCCAGAGTTCATAGATCTCTTTCCTCAAGCCCTCCTGGAGAAGACCAGTGAGGTGCCTCATTGCTTCCTGAGAAAGGACAGATTGTCATTGTCTGATATTTCTGAGGAATTTACAAATCTACAATATCCTACATTTTGACACCATGGAAGGTTTGTAAGAATAACCTACTTCTTCCCTTTTGTGTTTCTCTGCTTTACTAACGTTGTCTGCAGGTGCAATATCACCCACAATGCATTCTGCCATGTCATGAACCAAGGCCAACTTCATGCACCTAAGAGAGAAATGTAGGAAATTCATTACAAAAATGATTCCATAAATACCTGAATCAAATATAATACTTTATTGTAGGCCTTACCTAGTAATTAAGCATGAAAAAGCCAAAGAAAGTAATGCAACGTTTATAACAAATGATATTACAGCTGCGATGTTTGAACAGATGATCTAGTGTACATATCAACTTTACCTTTCTTTATTGACGTTGTGATCTGCTATCGTCAGAGCCATCATGGACATTCTGTACATGTGGTCAGACACACTCTCCGGCTGTTTCACGTTCCTGTACACCCAGCCTGTCCGTGGCACGCGCTGCAGGACGGAGGTAAAGAAATTGTTGACAAAAAGCAGCCATTAAAAAAGGTAAGGTAAGTTATACTATTCATTGAAGTCATGTAAACAAACATGAGTTGAAATTGTGCTTTATCACATGAATAGTGCCGTTAAATAAACCTTATCGTAATCAATGGCTTACTTTCAGTTGCCCAATAAGTTTCATAAATTGCAACATATTTTTCATGCCGTCGGAGTTTATGGAGGCGGCCATTGGTATCTTGTCGAACCGGTAGTAAATAAAAGCATGGCCAGAAATGTGTGCAATGCTCAAATTCAGCCAATAGATGGCATCATAAACCCAGCACTGGCAGAACTGGTATCTTGTTTGGCCTAGTAGACCAGTTGACGTTATGTACAGATTGTTTCTTTGAAAATGAATTACATTTCTAACACACAAAAGGCATAATAACACGTTTTTTAAATGTTAACAAAGTGATTTTTATGAGCAATATAACGCCCCCATATGAGACATTACATTTGGACTCTTTTACGCTGTAAATTGAAGGTCCAATAGAGCCCCACAATGGAGGTGTCATAATACCCATAGAACATATGGCTGTCAAACAAGGAAATGGTTCCAATAGTTTTTCCACTATTCGTTTTTCCTATAGGGGATTTTAGAAGCACTTAAAATAAGGTCTGTGATTCATGTAGGCTTACCCTGGCGTGAAATTTCTATAACCATGTAAATTTCTCTCGAACAAGGTGACTTTTATCATGATATTAGTCTCTATTTACTCTGAGATTCGAAAATGCTAATTAGCATCAAAGTAGACATCATGCAAAACTACAAATCCCTGCAAGCTCCTGCACATCATCTCTAGCTGACACCTTGTGTCAATTTAAAACTTTCTCAAGAGTTCACAGAATTGTCAATTTAAAGAAATGTAGCCAATTTATTAATTACTACATTTAGCTAACATTAGATAGTTAATCCAGAGATTCTTACCTTTGCCTCGCTTCCGCAGTCTCGTCCAGATCATCATGGCACTTGTAGTTCTTTATGATAGCCACATTAGCAACTAATTAGCATTTCGTTTTGGGGGGTAAATACAAATATATTGATATTGTCCTAGAGAGATTTACACGGTTCTCAAAATGTCCTGCCAGGGTAAGCCTACACGAAACACAGCCCTTATTTTAAGTGTTTCTAAAATCCCCAGTGGGAAAGATGAATGGTGGAAAAACGATTGGAATCATTTCCGTTTGACAGCCATACGTTTTATGAGTATTATGACACCTCCACTGTGGGGCTCTATTGGACCTTCAATTTACAGTGTAAAAGAGTCCAATTGTATTGTATCAAATGTTCATAAAAATCACTTTGTTAACATTTAAAAAATGTGTTATTATAAGTTTTATATGTTAGAAATGTAATACAGTGGGGCAAAAAAGTATTTAGTCAGCCACCAATTGTGCAAGTTCTCTCACTTAAAAAGATGAGAGAGGCCTGTAATTTTCATCATAGGTACACTTCAACTATGACAGACAAAATGAGGAAAAAAAATCCAGAAAATCACATTGTAGGATTTGTAATGAATTTATTTGCAAATTATGGTGGAAAATAAGTATTTGGTCACATACAAACAAGCAAGATTTCTGGCTCTCACAGACCTGTAACTTCTTCTTTAAGAGGCTCCTCTGTCCTCCACTCGTTACCTGTATTAATGGCACCTGTTTGAACTTGTTATCAGTATAAAAGACACCTGTCCACAACCTCAAACATTCACACTCCAAACTCCACTATGGCCAAGACCAAAGAGCTGTCAAAGGACACCAGAAACTAAATTGTAGACCTGCACCAGGTTGGGAAGACTGAATCTGCAATAGGTAAGCAGCTTGGTTTGAAGAAATCAACTGTGGGAGCAATTATTAGGAAATGGAAGACATACAAGACCACTGATAATCTTCCTCGATCTGGGGCTCCACGCAAGATCTCACCCGTGGGGTCAAAATGATCACAAGAACGGTGAGCAAAAATCCCAGAACCACACGGGGGACCTAGTGAATGACCTGCAGAGAGCTGGGACCAAAGTAACAAAGCCTACCATCAGTAACACACTACGCCGCCAGGGACTCAAATCCTGCAGTGCCAGACGTGTCCCCCTGCTTAAGCCAGTACATGTTCAGGCCCGTCTGAAGTTTGCTAGAGAGCATTTGGATGATCCAGATGAGGATTGGGAGAATGTCATATGGTCAGATGAAACCAAAATAGAACTCTTTGGTAAAAACTCAACTCGTCGTGTTTGGAGGACAAAGAATGCTGAGTTGCATCCAAGGAACACCATACCTACTGTGAAGCATGGGGGTGGAAACATCATGCTTTGGGGCTGTTTTTCTGCAAAGGGACCATGACGACTGATCCGTGTAAAGGAAAGAATGAATGGGGCCATGTATCTTGAGATTTTGAGTGAAAACCTCCTTCCATCAGCAAGGGCATTGCAGATGAAACGTGGCTGGGTCTTTCAGCATGACAATGATCCCAAACACACCGCCCGAACGAAGGAGTGGCTTCAGAAGAAGCATTTCAAGGTCCTGGAGTGGCCTAGCCAGTCTCCAGATCTCAACCCCATAGAAAATCTTTGAAAGTCCGTGTTGCCCAGCGACAGCCCCAAAACATCACTGCTCTAGAGGAGATCTGCATGGAGGAATGGGCCAAAATACCAGCAACAGTGTGTGAAAACCTTGTGAAGACTTACAGAAAACATTTAACCTCTGTCATTGCCAACAAAGGGTATATAACAAAGTATTGAGATAAACTTTTGTTATTTACCAAATACTTATTTTCCACCATAATTTGCAAACAAATAAATGTAATATCCTACAATGTGATTTTCTGGATTTCTTTTTCTCATTTCGTCTGTCATAGTTGAAGTGTACCTATGATGAAAATTACAGGCCTCTCTCATCTTTTTAAGTTGGAGAACTTGCACAATTGGTGGCTGACTAAATACTTTTTTGCCCCACTGTACATTTTCCGCTAGGTTTTATGGGTATTATGACTCATACGGTGGTACTCTATGCAGCCGTTTTTATCTCAATATCAAATCATTTCTGGGTAACAATTAAGTACCTTCCTGTGATTTTCTTTCTCCAATTAAAATGGTCAAAAATAAACAAAAATAGCTTCTTAGCTATTATTGGCAGATAAGTTTAAAACTCTCTTTCTTATTGGTCTATTAACTAATTTACCGCATGGTGATGTCATCAGGCAGGCCAAAACTCCATCCCCTGAAATTTCAGGCGGTCTTTTCAAACAGCTCTTACACTAAAAGGGCATTATCATAATTTTCACAATTTCACAGTATTATTCCAACCTCATAGTGTGGAAATATATATAAAACACAGGAAAATCATGTTTTTGACTGCACTGGGCCTTTAAGTTTGGTTTAATGCCCAGGAAATTAATCTTCCTAACAATATATCAGGAATCTCTCATATTAGAAAAATGCCTTTAACTTTGCATTATGACGACCTATACACATAGTTTCCCCAAATGTGATAGAACTAAGCGCATGAGAAACATAGTCTCTAAAGGAATTATCTGTTTGATAGAGTCAGATACATTTTCTAGAAATTACAGATAGTGTGTTCATAATCTCAAAATATTTACAAAGTGAGAATTTTGACTGTCCTTCTGTAGCTGTTAAATTTGTTTCCCCTGTGTCTTTAGAAGTTGTGGCCTTGGCACGTATGATGAGGCATACAATGTGTCTGTTACAGGAACATTAGGATTCCATTCACATTACATCACTGGCTTCGTACTCCAAACCAAACATCAAGACATTACATATCAGAGCTGCAAAGAGAGAGGTGGGAGACAGGTGAAATATCTGTTGGGATTTTTGTGTTCTAAATTGTTGCCAAACATTCAACCCATGACACTTGGACATAGAATATCCCCCAAAATGTCCCCATCCCTAAGTTGTGCCTCTCAGGATCTTTACAACCAAGCAGCTGTGAGCCTATATTTCATCATGATGATGGCACAGGATATGGGTCTTTTCCTCCCTTCTGGGTTGTAATGCTATATCCAGGGTGTGTGTGTCCTGTCAGGGAGACACGGACAGTCTCATTTCCTCATCTACCTGTGCCACCACACATCCTCCTCACACGGTTTCCTCCAGGCAGACACTCTATTTGGGGGCATGGTAGACAATACAGACCCAGCCTGGAAGGGGCTCTCTCTGGGGCACGACTGAGGGTCAAATGGGTTTAGTGGATGATGTGACCATCAACGTCAGCTTTTATGTGGATTGTAGAGCAGCAGAAATTGAAGTATCAGACAACTCTGTTTCTCTTGTATAGTAATGACTATGTTTGAAATGATAGACTATAGTCAGCTCATATCTGTAATTGTTCCCAACATTGGAATGGGTTGACGAGCCTGAGAAATAATGGTTAAAAAGTTTTCATGGTCATTAGCAGACTATTTTGTTCACCTTTCTGAGTCATTACCGTTGGATTTCTAAGCTGCTGACAGAGTGCCACTTGTTCCCCCTGAGTGTGGTTTCATCTTCAAGATGGAACAAGTTCCCAGATCAGACAAAACCCTTCTCAGTGAAATCATTCAAACATTGCCTGCATTCCTGTTAGTCAAGAAGCCGTTCATCTGCCCACAGTTTTGCTAGGAATCTCATAAATCAACGGGTGGATGTTTCCAATTGACCCCAGGCCATGTAGGGAAAGACTACCTTCACAGGTCAGTGTGACGACTGTCAGACAAGAACAACATCCACGCTGATCATGTTGTCAAAACAATGATAGCTGCTGCACTCCTCCCTTTATTTACAGGAAACAAGGATTTCCTTCCTCCCATCCATCCTCTACTTTGTGGGATAGAAAATAGACCCAGCCAGTTGACCAGAGGGACAGCTAGGCTAGCTACAGACTGCTTATCTCTTAAAGCGTTGTCCCATCCTCTATTTTGAGCTTTTTGGCTGTGTTACGGTTTGGGGCTTTTAAGACATCCTCCTAACCTTTGACTCCTTAGTTTGACCCTAGTGGCTCTAAATTTAGGACCTGACACTAATAATGGTCTGGGAAATCTTTAGGGGGATTTTGCAGCTCTCTGGTTATCCTGAGAATCCTCTCGGTGAGAGTGGTGGTGACGTAGAGGCTGGCTGGACATTGGGACACAGCATACTAGTTTCTCGTGAGAATGCCATACCGCCTTGCGTTGGGCACGCGGGGGGATGTTTGTGAAGAGCGCACGCATGTGGTCTTCCGAGCGAGCATCACTCAGCAGGGCGCGTTGAAGACCACCGAGGACTTGCTCTCTGCACCAGGCTATTATTGTATCCCCCATGTCCTCCTCCCTGGCTGGCTACTCTGCTATCTATATCACTGCTTACTGATTCAGCCACTGTTGTTGAGTGACATAGTAAAGAGCAGGCCCCTAAACTCAGGGAGAAGACACAATTAGTAACACACTTCAGAGTTTCACAAATCTTTTTCCTATTTGATTTAGTTTATGATTGTGGCATTTTATTCATTTTATTTTGTGATGAATTTCAGTGCCAATTGGATCAACTTATATTTTAAATGTGTGTTTATTTATATTTTCACAACCTAAAGGTTGATTAAACCATAGAATGTCAGAACTGCAGGATGTGTCTGGTCTTAATCTATTGATGTGATATTTGGCATGTTAAGCATACTTAGATATGCCTGACTAACTACTTCTGGCCAGGAGGGCCTCACAAAGAATGAAATAAAGTAGTGTGCATCATTTTTGCTTGGGTTACCTCGGCAACAGGTAATACATCCCAAGCCATGGAATCCCCAAACGGCTCTTTCTGGGTGTCAGAACATGCTGTTTGCCAGAGCACAGCTTCCTTCCAGTCAGCGACCAGCAACAACAACGCTGCTGTGGAAAACCATGGTGGCAAATGGCATCACTTGCACTGCCTTGTCAGTTCTTTGTGTGGAAAGTCTGTCAGACAGAGGAGGGTTGTGTCCCTGCAGGCCATGTGAATGGGGAGAGGTTAGGGCCAGGGCAGGTGAAACATGAGACCCAGCAACACTGCTCACTGCACCTCAAAAGAGCAAAGCACTGCCTTGAAGTGAGCGACCTCGGGCCGGTCATAAACAGAGTTCACAGGGAAAGAAGGGGAAATCTGTATTTTTCTGGGAGAGGAGGAGAAGAGAAGAGGACTGACTGGGGGCTCACACATGGCTTTCTTCTCTTCTCTGGGAGAGGACGAAGAAAGGGACATTGTAATTCATGGCTCCTCTCCTTTGATTTAGAGACTTTGAGAGGCTGAGTATGTTAGGCTCATTGAGGAGGCCCAAAGCACAGCTTAGTTCACTTACGAAAAGAGGAGGGAGGTGGAACTTGCCATGTCCATAAAATTTGGAATTTATGCCTTTGAGAATACATTGTTGGCGAATAAGGATATAGGTTTATTTTCAAAAAGTTATGATAACAGATACGTACAGTGCATTCGGAAAGTATTCAGACCCCTTGACTTTTTGCACATTTTGTTACGTTACAGCCTTATTCTAAAATGGATTAAAGCGTTTTTTCCCCCTCATCCATCTACACACAATACCCCAAAATGACAAAGCAAAAACAGGTTTTTAGATTTTTTTTGTACATTTATTAAAAAAACTGAAATATCACATTTACATAAGTATTCAAAGCCTTTACTCAGTACTTTGTTGAAGCACCTTTGGCAGCGATTACAGCCTCAAGTCTTCTTGGGTATGATGCTAATAGCTTGGCACAACTGTATTTGGGGAGTTTCTCCCATTCTTCTCTCCAGATCCTCTCAAGCTCTGTCAAGTTGGATGGGGAGTGTCGCTGCGCAGCTATTTTCAGGTCTCTCCAGAGATGTTAGATCGGGTTCAAGTCTGGGCTCTGGCAGGGCCACTCAAGGACATTCCCGAAGCCACTCCTGCGTTGTCTTGGCTGTGTGCTTAGCGTTGCTGTCCTGTTGGAAGGTGAACCTTCGCCCCAGTCTGAGGTCCTGAGCACTCTGGAGCAGGTTTTCATGAAGGATCTCTCTGTACTTAGCTCCCAGTCCCTGCCGCTGAAAAACATCCCCACAGCATGATGCTGCCACTGCCATGCTTCACCGTAGGGATGGTGCCAGGTTTCCTCCAGACGTGATGCTTGGCATTCAGGCCAAGAGTTCAATCTTGGTTTCATCAGACCAGATAATCTGGTTTCTCATGGTCTGAGAGTCTTTTACTGAAGAGTGCCTCCCATCTGGCCACTCTACCATGAAGGCCTGATTGGTGGAGTGCTGCAGAGATGGCTGTCCTTCTAGAAGGTTGTCCCATCTCCTCAGAGGAACTCTGGAGCGCTGTCAGAGTGACCATTTGGTTCTTGGTCAACTCCCTGACAAAGGCCCCTCTCCCCCTAATGCTCAGTTTCGCCAAGCGGCCAGCTCTAGGAAGAGTCTTTGTGGATCTACACTTCTTCCATTGAAGAATGATGGAGGTGTTCTTGGGGACCTTCAATGCTGCAGAAATGTTTTGGTCCCCTTCCCAAGATCTGTGCCTTGACACAATCCTTTCTCGGACCTCTATGGATAATTCCTTCGACCCCACGGCTTGGTTTTTGCTCTGACGTGCACTGTCAACTGTGGGACCTTATATAGACAGGTGTGTGCCTTTCCAAATCATGTCCAATCAATTGAATTTACCACAGGTGGACTCTAATCAAGTTGTAGAAACATCTCAAGGGTGATCAATGGAAACAGGATGCACCTGAGCTCAATTTCGAGTCTCATAGCAAAGGGTCTGAATACTTATTTTAAATAAAATATTTCTGTTTTACATTTTTTATAAATTTGCAAACACTTCTAAAAACCTGTTTTCGCTTTGTCATTATGGGGTATTGTGTGTAGATTGATGTTTTTTTTATTTTTTTTTAATCAATTTTAGAATAAGGCTGTAACGTAAACAGAAGGTGGAAAAAGTCAAGGTGTCTGAATACTTTCCGAATACACTGTATATCTTTTTTAACCCTGTATTTTCCAAGAAGGAGTAAAGACATGTATAATCATCCATCGGAAACTGAAAACAAGTTGTTTTTTCTATCCAGGCGTAGTTAGGAGTTGTTATTCACTGGTAACTGAATGGGGAGAGTGATTGTTTTTAGATTTATTGGCGGTGTGACAGGACATTTAACCCTGCGTTTGGTCTTACGAGGCAGCCCTTTCAGCTGCTCTGTGGGGTGCGATGCGTCACAGTGGGCTGTGCCTGTGCCACTGAATACCTCGGAGGGAGCAACACCCAGCCCAACACCATCACACCAATGGGCCTCAGAACAAAAGGATTTACGGAGTCTGTCTGTGGCATTTCAGTACAGTGTGACGGATGTTCTGTTTACAGCCTTTTCAAAATGACTGGGACTTTTGTTGTTGATGTGTTTTGAAACTTGTTTATTCTTATTTCCAATATTCTCATGTCTCTAAGCATATCCAGTCCTCTTTAATTTCAGAGGATTTATCAATTTTGAAATTGATACAAAATGCTAATTATTTGATGTACTGTATTAAAACTTTATACCTAAATGTTGATTTACAACTCTGAGGGCCAAAAGAAAAACCACAAAGGTAGGTTAAAACATAGGCTGGCCTGTCTGTAACTGTAACTCTACTTCTGTTGGCCGTGGGTGACCCACTTCTCAGCTCTGCGTCTCAGATAAAGGGACAGAGAAGGAGCGGAGCATGGCGCCAGGAGACCTGCCTCCCAGCTTCTGCTCCCACGGCTCCAGCCCCGCCAGATCACCCTGTTCCCAGCACAGTGCCAGCCCTCTGGGTCGCTGAGAGAGAGCCCTCGCCACCCCTTGCCACCATGCCTCCTCCCAGGCTGCACACACAGAGTGCCACTGTCTGCCGTACGTACCCACGGCCTGCCTAGCTGGCTGACTGGCTGGCTGGCTGGCTACTGCCACCGGCCTCGTTGCATAACAGGCTAATCTATCTGCTTGTACTGTTTTCTCTTGCTCTTTTTGTAGTTTCAAAAGAACGAAGCTGGTTGGGTAACATTTGAGACATTGAAAAAAGAGAAGGGGGACTCAGTGTGGGGACTTTGGGTATTAGAGCTGGGACTGGACTGTCAGTCAGTCAGAGTAGCCTGGGAAAAGGAGCTGGAAGTCAGGGTGGGTGAAATCTCAGGTCATGACGATTTAGCCTGTGAGCATGTGATGGTGTGTGCCCAATGGGCCGCTGCCGCCGGCGACTGCAACCTTTGAATCAGACGACGTCTGAAGTCTCTCTCTCACGTTTGAACAGCAGCCTTCGATAACAAAGTGTGGAACAGCGCCTGAGCACCCCTGTGCAGACGACCTGAATGGGTATTCAGGGTGTATTATAGGGTCGCATGAACAACTTTCATCTTTTCAAACTGTTGTGGCGTTCCATCTGTCACATTCAAAAGGAGCTCCTGCCGTGAGCCACAAAAACAAAACAACTAGCGTTAGAATTTCAGAATCACTGCTCAGGAGTTATGGCAGTGGAAGTCATAACATGTCCACCAAAAGCACGATTTAAAGATCACAAGTCACAGGCTTGTTATTTTTTCAAACCGTGCTAAATAGATGACCCCAGTTAATATCCACTGCTGAGGTGACAACAGTGTTGGAAGCAGGAGTTTTACCAACAGTTGCAATCGAGGGAGAAGGGCCTTGGTCAGCGTGGTGACCAAGAACCTGATGGTCACTCTGACAGAGCTCTTAAGTTCTTCTGTGGAGATGGGAGAACGTTCCAGAAAGACAACCATCTTATGGCAGAATTAGTACAGGAAAGGACTGTTGCAAGTCATCACTGTCAATATGTTAATTATACTGAACATAAAACCATACATGCTATTTAAAGGATAAAGTCATGAGAAAGTCTTCCAGATAAGCATCTCTAGAATATTTATGCGAACGTTGTTGTCAGTCTACGTGCTCCAGCTTTTCCTTTGAATTCACCCAAATTAGGTCATTAAAATTATCAAGACTTATCTTAATTGATAACAAAGCTTTTCATTTGGGTGCACTGCTGTACACGTTATCGTTTCACAGTCTGTGGGTGTAACCACCTTCATTTAATTAAATAAGAGATAAAAATGGAAGTGGGAAAATTCCCCTTACATAACTTCGACCTATTGTAACTCCACCAACTTGCTATTTAAGAACCCTGTGGGGACATCAAAGAAAGACCAGGTCGCTAAGTACATGATAGTCACATTTGGATTGGCATAAAGATATTTCAAGAATTTCAGTTATGTGCCAGGTGATAGTTCACAGTCTTTTAATCTGTAATTGTCTATATTTGCTCTGCTCAGAAGCTAACTGTTGATGATAATGGACCTGACATTCATTGTAACTGTATGATAAAGGACCACTGATGACATATAGTAACCAGGTATAGTGCAGTAATCTCAGGAATGCTTGCTATGAAAGGAAGCAGGCATGGAGGTGTAAGTGGGTATTATTTTATGGATTGCTGGTTTAAAAATATTAATTCAAAATAATATGAAGATTTATCCTTCTGGAATGAATACTGATCATTAGTATGATAGCTCTCAAAAATACAGTAAATCAGCTGTCTCCTTTATAACAGAAGAATTGCAGTATGATGCATTGTCTGTATTGTGGAAGCCAGGCTCTCTCTTTCACACACAAACACACACTCACACACACACAAAACATGGAGGAAGTGTGTGTGTACTATATCCTGTCGGCGTTGCTCTCGTTGGAGGGGAGCCATGGGGAGGTTAAAGCAATGGGAAACGGCCCCCTGCTCCCCCAGCTCCCCTCTGTGCTGTGCTGCTTCACAGGCCGCTGTGAGCCAGGGGCCCTGCATGGTCGCAGTGAAAGAGAGAAGGAAAATATGTTAAATTTAGAACCCGGCCCGTCCACACCGCCCCAGACAAGAAAAAAGGGCAGTCACTTAATAAATAAAAGGGCCCAGAGCCTGAGAAGGATGGTGAGACCGACCAAGAAAAACAATGCGTGAGTCAACACGGAGCAGCCTGTGAAAACAAACAGAGCTGATGAGAACGTCGCTGGTCCTGAAAGGCTCATTAGAGGCCAGATGCAGCCTTTCCCCCCTCGGCTCTCAGCACCCGCCGCTTCCTTGCTCGCTCGCCGCCCCGTGCACCCGGCACCGGCAGCCCAGCGGCATGACTTCCCAACCCAACCTGCCTGCTCAGCCCCCATCACCGTTTCCGACAGCACTTTATTTATTATAATAATATACAGTGAGCTCCAAAAGTATTGGGATAGTGACATTTGTGTTGTTGTTTTGGCTCTGTACTCCAGCACTTTGGATTTGATATGATACAATGACTATGAGGTTAAAGTGCAGACGGTCAGCATTCATTTTAGATTATTTTCATCCATATCAGGTGAACCATTTCTAAATTATTTCATGTACATAGCGCCCTTACCATTCATTTCTACTGAGCACAAAATAATCTGAAACAACCAAAACAAACAGCAAATGCATCCAACAAATTTGAAGAGTCACAAGCTTGATGTAGTCAGTTCTATGAAATACTTTATTCTACTTTAATACACATGTAAGTGAATACTTTTGGTCCCCTAAAATGGGGGGGACTATGTACAAAAAGTGCTGTAATTTCTAAACGATTCACCCGATATGGATGTAAATACCCTCAAATTAAAGCTGACCGTCTGCATTTAACCTCATAGTCATTGCTTTGTTTGGAATACAGCGCCAAAACAACAGAAAATGTGTCACTGTCCCAATACTTGTGGAGCTCACGGTATGCCATTTAGCAGACGCTTTTATCCAAAGTGACTTATAGTCATGCGTGCATACGTTTTACGTATCGGTGGCCCTGGGAAACAAACCTACAACCCTGGCAGTCCAAGTACCATGTTCTACCAACTGAGCCATGCAGGACCACATTACGTATTCAAGCTCCATGTCAAGTCTCTACATCCCCCTCAGACACCCACCAACTCCTCTCGCCTGCCCTCTCTCGCCTGATGAATGATAGCACTAAATCATTGGCATGAGCGGCGAGCTCCGTTTTTCTGCGAGCCTTCTCTCACTCTCTAATAAGGATGTATTCCTGTGACTCTGACTGCTCGCTTCCCTCTTTCTCTTTGTCAATTCCCTTCTTTTTTTTTTACCAGTGTTTGTTGTATTAACTTCACATGTTTTTTGTTGGCAGACATTTTTTATCTCTTAAAATATCTGTCTAGTGTTCCAGATTTTTTATGAAATAATACCTAAAATGTATTAGAATAGTAATTAAATCAATGTTTTTCCAAAAAAAGTATAATTAAGGGTGTTAAAAAGCTGCTTTTCTCTGTGATCCTGCATGGCTTGTTAGGAATTCTTTGGATATATACATGTCAAAAACAGCTGATTTGATAGTTCAGTAAATTAGACGTGCATACACTTGGATGTTCAAATTAGCTCCCATGTGGGAGCACTGGGGCAGACTGCCCAAGCCTGTCAAGAAAAATAGTATGGAGTCGGTCAGGATTTGGAAGCACATGATGGAACTACTAGGGCACTTTACTATAACAGCAGTAAATGCAGACAGATTATTTCACAAGCGTGAGTCGTTTGTCACTATATTCCTGATATTGCTGTTGCTAGCTAGCTAGATAGTCGTGAAGCTAGCTAGCTAGCTATCCAGTGCTGCTACCTACAGTGGGGTGCAAAATTATTGACACCCGTGATAAAGATGAGCAAAAATTACTGTATAAAATAAATCACTCAAATCCTGAGCTATATTGTATGTTCATTTTTGTTTTATACTAATACGATTGCTCAGAGGTAGAGATAGTATTAACAAGTAATCATATTTTTTCTCCAATTTAGGGGTCAAAGTTATTGACACCCATGTTATAGGTGTAAAAATGTTTTCTTTAACCAGTATTCACCTTAGATACAGTAAGTTTGCTAGTTAGCAGTTAGCTTCAGTGTTGTTATCATCGAATAGGCAATTAAAATTGATGATATAGTAGCTGCGACACGTACACAAACACAACCTGAACCTAACAGCAGCTCAGCAAGGTAACAGCAAAAGCTATTCTTGATGCACTTGAACATTACTTTAAGCCAGCAAAGAATGCTATCCACGAGCATTATGTTTTCTGCTATTGCAAACAGGAGGACGGGGAGTCCATTGACAGCTTTGTCACCAGGCTAAGGGAAAATGTGAATATAGTGCTTTTAAGAAAATGAACTGATCAGAGATAAGCTAATGCTTGGTATAGCTGATGAGGGCAAGCACAGACGTTTGCTGAGAGAACGTGACCTGAGACTGGTCTTGGCAGTGGAGACATGCCGTGCAGCAGAGCTTACTGATATACGGATAAGGTCCATGGAGCTAGAAAGGCAGCATATGGACAATGCCAATGCTACATTCAGGCAGCCAGTAAAGAAAGTCCCCTTTGCCACAGCTATTGCTAATGCTAATACTACAGCCAAGAATGCAATAGACAGCCCCAATACGTGCAGATAGTGTGCCAAGCCTATGGGAAAATCCTGTGGTACAGCTAATCACTTTGCGAGGGTCTGACTGAAAGCAAGAGAAAGGAGGGTAAAGTGAACTCCATTGAAACAAACACAGATGAAGGGAACAACAGCATTGAGAATGATGTATATGCTAGTGAGTGCATAGGGGGAGTGAGGGACAAAGGAAAAAAGTGGTTTGTCTCTCTACAAGCAATGCCAGCTATTCAGGCCAGTTGATGATCTCTTTAGGCCTGTTTGTTACAGAGTGTGTTGTGCACTGCCAGAAACACACCCTTGAGTTTGAAATAGTTGAGACTAGTCAACAGCCTTACTGTCAGGGTTCGCATACGAGAGCCTCGGGCTTATTAACTTCACCATCCCAGCAGACCTTAACACTATAGACAAAAGTCCAGGCTGGGCCCCTGAGCAAAGAGACACTCCTGAGCAAATACCATGAGGCCTTCAACACACCAGTCGAGTTAGTTCCCGGCGAAGTCCACTTTGAGTTGGAGCAATCCAGCCTGTCCAGTGTGCACCCCGCAATGTATCACTGGCCATGAAAGCAGAGCTCTGTGAAAACTCAGCTTGACAAATACGAAGTAGATGGCCACAACACATCCGTCTACAGACTGGATAAGTAATATGGTTATCGTCAAGAAACCAGACAAGCTACGGAAATGCATTTATCCTAAACACTCAACCGGACTCTGCGACGTTCATATTACATTATGCCCACGTTGGAGGATGTTCTCTACAAGCTCCCGAAGGCCAGAGTCTTCGCGCTCGTGAACACCAGAAATGCCTTCCTGCAGTGCAAGATCGATGAGCCCAGCAGTGAAATGACCACATTTTGGACACCCTGGGGCAGGAGAAGGTGGCTGAAGCAGCTCCTGTTTGGGGTCTCCGTGGCTCCAGAGGTGTATCAATGGAAACCGCACAAGCTGCTGGTGTCAAAACCTGTCACGTTTCAGAGTGACGTGAGCCAATATGGACTGGGCTGTTGCCTCATGCTGGAGGGCCAGCCCGTGGCATTCACCTCTAGGGCACTCACTCAAACAGAGCATAACTATGCCTAGATAGAGAAGGAGTGCCTCCACATTGTGTTTGCATGCCAACGCTTCCACCACTACCTGTACGGGCGTGACAACATTACCACAGAGACAGATCACAAGCCTCTTATTGCTATATTCAGCAAGCCTCTCCTGAACGCCCCGAAACACATGCAGAGCATGCTACTGGCTCTACAAAGCTACAACCTCAAGGTGGTGTATAAGCCAGGGCTGGAGATGTATGTGAGTGACACGCTCAGGAGGGCTTCTGCATCAGGCACACACACAGACGCTCCATGAATGAACAATACACAATAACAATAATGGACCCCAATAATCCTGCTTTGAGTTCTGTAAATTTGCTGCAGAATGGGAATTTGAGCACGTCACCTCCATGAATGAACAATACACAATGTGCAGCTTGCGAACAGAGCAAGTGGATGTTGAACACATCCACCAGGATGACTACCTCAATGTTACGGACCAGCGCCTTGCACACAGATGGGGACGAGCATCTCCAGGAATTGAGATCTGTGATTCTGATGGGCTGGTACGACTGCAAGGAAGAAACTGCTCTAGCCGTCAGAGAACATTGAGCAGTTAAAGAGGAGCTCAGTGTTCAAGGTAAGGTAATATTCAAGGGTCAAAGAGTCGTTATTCCCCGGTCCCTGCGCCCTAAGATGTTTGGCGTGTTTGCACTCAAGTCACATTGAAGGTAAGGCCTGTTACAGACAAGCACGTGACACACAGTATTGGCTAGGTATACAGAGAGTTTTTTTATATCAATGTCAGTAAATGCACAATCTGCAATTAATACACCATTGAGCAACAGAGAGAGACGATGATGTCCCACGAGCTACCAATGCACCCCTGGCAGATAGTAAGTCTAGATCTCTTCCAGCACAGTGGCAAAGAATTTCTTCTGTTTGTCGATCATTACTCAGACTTCTGGGAGATTTGACCTCCTCCCCGACCTCACAGCAGAGACAATGATCAATCGCTGCAAGGTTCAGTTTGCCCACTATGGACATTCAGATAGGGTAATCTCTGATAATGGACCCCAATAATCCTGCTTTGAGTTCTGTAAATTTGCTGCAGAATGGGAATTTGAGCACGTCACCTCATCGCCACAACACCCAACGCAGAAAAGCTCTGCGAGAGTGAAAGGATGCCTTGAAAACAGTCCTGCAGTGGCGTAATACCCCAACGGAAGGCATGAATAGCAGCCCGGCCCAGCGCCTCATGGCACGGCGCTTTGGGCCGCTGTCCCAGCGTAAAATATTTAATCTGTAGGTTTGCTATTATGGATTGTTGAGGAAAAGAAAATATATAAAAGAAGAAACAAAAATGGAAGAAGTGAAAAGACTATCAAAATGGAAAAAAACTGTTCATATTGGATATTATTACTAGGTTTGTTTTGTTAGTGAATTGACAGCTCCTGTCCTATTTTATAAAAGGGAAGATGTTATGGGTGTAAGATGGCACATTAATGCCATCTGTTGGTAAATGCTAATTACTCCAACACCAGTATTTTTACCAGTGTGCTTGATATACCCAGATGTATTGCAATATGCTGAATAAGACTGGTTACTCGCATCAATGACTGTCTCATCATTCAACCCACTGTTTTCAATACCTTTTTGAAAAAAACTGTTGGCCACTAAATACGGCGAGAACTAGGACCATGAAAAAACAGCTAGCTGGAGCTCGTCTGAGCGGTCAGCAGTGAATGCCCTCACCTGCTCGTACATTGAACTGATTCACAAAGATCTGCCCAATAGTGCTGTCCAGTCAGAACATGATGTTGAGGGCCATACTGAACACTTGGTCACCACCAAAGACAAGGGGGCTGCATGTGCCCGCCCTGTGAGGAAGGTACACAGTCAAAGGGGGGCCATGGGTGTGGTAGGGCCATGGGTGTGGTAAATGTCTTTACGGCTATAGGGCCACTGTGGCCCACCAATGGGCGCTGAGTGGGGTGCAAGGGACTGAATGTAGTCTCCTGACCACAGCGGAAGGGAGTGGCATGTTTACCCCAGTGTGGAGCTGAGGCACACAGGCCACGGCTGTGGGTGGCTCTCCTGTCATGACTGAAGGAGATTACCTTTTTTTCTGGTGGTAACCCCTGTGCTGGGGCAGACAGGGCTCTGTAAGCTGGGGAGGCTTGGATCTTAAGGTATGACTTGGCGAGGCTCCTACAGAGTCCAGCTGACACAGCATCTTGCGGGGTCCGGCTGGGCCCCAGAGACAAATCAGGTGGTTCCCCAGGTGTGAGTGCCGGAGGGTCTTCCAGTGCAGGAGGTGGGCGCCCCTCCAGAACAAGTGACAGCAGGCCTCCCATATCAGGGAATGGTGGGTCAGGTGACTGGCTGAGGCTGGGGGCTGCGAACTGGCTAGGGGCATGGACTGCAGACTTAGAGGAGCAGATAACTCAGAGCCTAGCAGGACAGGAGGCCAAGGGCCTAGAACTAGGGCAGGAGGTTTGCCGTGTAACACTAAGGGAGCTGACTGCTTGCCTACTGAGGCTGGGGGCTGCTGACCAACTGAGAGCTTCTGCAGGCCTAGTGGGGCAGAGAACCTGGCGGCTGGGGGACAGCACATCTAGGATGGCTGAAGACTGGGAGCCTAGTGCTGTTAACTTGGGCCTGACAGGAAGAATAATTCTGGACCTGACAGGAAATTGACTCTGGGCCTGACAGGGAAACGGAATCTGGGCCTAACAGGGAAACTGACTCTGGGCCTGACAGGGGCAATGACTGAGAGTTAGGAGAGTGGTGGCACCCCGGACCTACTGGAGGAACTGGTAACTCTGAGCCTAGCGGGGCAGGAGCTTGATGACCCACCTGAGCTAGGGACTGAAGGACGACTGGGGCTGGAGACAGCAGACCTAGTACAACTGGAGATTGAGGACAGAGTGCTAGGGACTGAGGGCCAAAAAAAGGCTAAGGACCGAGAACCTAACACAGGTAACTTGTGGCCTAGCAGGGCAGGAGGCTGCAGACCTGCAAACGGGGCAGCTAATTTAGGACCTAACTTGGCAGGGAGCTCTAAGCGGCAGGATAGGAAGCAGCATACCCAATAAGGCAGGGGGCTGCGATCCGATACGGCAGGAGACTGCAGACCTGATGGCAAAGAAGAAGTGTGACCTAGCTGGATAGGATACCTAGGGCCTGTCAGAGCAGAAAACTTAGGGGCTACTAGTGCAGGAGACTGTAGACCTAGAACAGCTGAGGACTTAGGACCTGGTGCTAGGGACTGAGGGCCTAGTGCAGGTAACTTGTGGCCTAGTAGGGCAGGAGGCTGAAGGCCTGGATAGACTGGACCTACCAGAAAGGCAGGGAACTCTAGACCTACCGCGGGGGCAAGATACACTGGACCTACTTGAGGGGCAGGACACTCAAAGACTGGACACTTTACACTTTCCAGGTAGCCAGGAAACTGAAACTCTGACTGTACCGGGAATGAAGGGAACTCTGACCCTACCGGGAAGGAAGGGAACTCTGACACTACCGGGAAGGAAGGGAACTCTGACCCTACCAGGAAGGAAGGGAACTCTGACTCTACCAGGAGGGAAGGTAACTCTGGCCCTACCAGGAAGGAAAGGAACTGTGACCTTATCGTGGTGGCAGGGAACTAGACATCTAGGTCAGGGGCAACATCAGGGGTGACTTCTGGTGGGTCACCCAGGGTGATGTCTGGCGGGTCCCCTGAGGCGAGGTCTGGAAGGCCTGGAGGTAGCAGGACCCTCGGGGCTGGAACTCGCATGGTGCTGGCAGGCAGGGGTGGAGAGGACCCAATGTCCTGGCTGTACTTTACATCTGCAGTAGCTGCAGGCTGTGGCTCTATCTTAGGAGCAGGTGAAGCATCCACCGCTGGATTGGGCTCCAAGCCAGGAGCGGGAGAGGCAGGTGGAGACTTTGTGGTTCCAGGGCAGCAGACAGTCGAACGCGAGTGTCTGCTTCGACTAGCAGGGGATCCTCACTAGGACGACTCCGCAACGGCAACCAGAACAGGCACCATGGCAGCAACTGGGTGTGGCTCCACGATTGGAGCGAGAGTCTTCTTAACTATTGCTAGTCGAGGCGCTGGCTGGCAAGGGTGCAGACCTTGGTGCAGTGGACTGTGCACTCTACAGTCGTGTCTATGTTTTATGAGTTGCAAAACATACTGGGAGGTATCTTAGACCATTCCTCCATACAGAATCCTTCCAGATCCTTGATATCCCTTGACTATGGACTGCCCTTTCCAATTCAAACCACATGTTTTCAATGGGTTTCAAGTCCGGAGACGGATTTTGTTGCCAATTAACCATTTCTTGTGGATTTTGGTATGTGCTTGGCCAAAGAGCTCTATTTTCCTTTTATGTGTGCCCTCCTGAGACGGTGTCTCCCCTAGTCTCAAGAAGGATCCTCCCCGCCGGAGAATTTGAAAAAAAAAGAAAAAACTGTTGGACCAATCACACACGGGCCTGTCTCGACCAAAGACAATGATGTCATCATCAAAGCAAATTTCAAGCATTTTTTGAAAGGGTTTGTTTGACTGAGTGGTTTTTCTCTAATTTATGCTTTGGCCACAACTACAAGTAAAGACCGAGTCATCAGCATTATTTGGGTATGAGCAACAAGAATATGAGGTTTTAAAAATTGGATTTTTGTTGGACAGTTACTTTAATGTTTAGAGATTTGATTGCAACACTGACATTTTGTTAGGCAAAATTAATGTCTTAATTTCTCTATTGTAGCACTTTGAAAAACTTTTTCAGATCAAAACAAGCAACATCAATGAGAAAAGTTGGTATTATGTTATTCTCTCTGTCTCTCCCTCACCCACAAGACCATGCTCCTTTCAAGATTCTCCAAACCATTTCTCTCAGATCCATTCAAATTGTGTTTCTTCTATCAGCCACTCACCCACACAAGGAATCAATCTGCTAGTATGGGAAATGAGAATTGAAACTCCACAACAAAACTATTTCCAATATCAAGGGACATATTCTAAAACTAATGAATAGGATTACAGCTTCATTTTCTCTAGTCTCTCATTAATGATTTGTCTCTTGCACTAATTGCAAACACAAATCTATGGACCTTCTTGACAGTCAGTCTCTCTCAGAGCAATGTCTTGGGCAATTCCTCTGCCATTTGCCATAGCATAGACATGCACCCAAATGTACTGCAACATTTCCCTGGCCTGGCCTGTGGCTGTATGTTGTGGCTGTATGCTGTGGCTGTAAGGGCGTTGGTCTCAGTGGAACAGAGGAAGTGTGTGTCAAAGCAATGTGGGAACCGAAGTGCCGTGGAAACGCTTCCAGATCTTGATAGTGGTGAGAGAAGGTGGAGGGGTCGCCTGGTATCAGCCGAGGGGATCACCCTGCACAACAGCGGGAAGGGCTCTGAGCGTGCTCACTTAGAGGGCTATTGTGCTGCTCCGGCCCCAGGCCCCAGCCTCAGCCCTAGTGCCATGGCAACGGGCAACAGTGATGTAGTGCCAAGCGAAGTTATGAAATGTTCAAAATGACATGGAACACCATGAGTCAGCATATGTGAATGAGACATGCATGCTTTTCACCATAGGGCCAATGTGTCCATGAATACCTGGAGGCCTGACAGAGGCCTGGTTGGGGCATTGGGTTGGGGCATTGGGTTGATTCCAGCAATGCTACGGTGTGCAGCTACTGTATCTATAGGTCGGTTGGCTGTGGAACTAATGCAGATGGGAGATGTGAGAGGGCAGCTGTATCTAATAAATGATCATCTTGACCAAAGGGCATCTCATAACCTCTCTGCTCCCCATGAGGCCAGGACACGAAAACACTGCTACTGGAGGGGGGGGGGTACAGTATGTAAACCAATACATTTTGTCTGAACGTAACTTCAAGAGAATTGAGAGGTTTGCGTAATAAAGCAATACGAATTTCTGCAAATCTCTTGTGAAATCATATAAAAGGTTGGAAGCATTTAACTTGATCGTAAAGCACACATCACTGTGTATTTTGCATGGTCATCACAGGAGGCTGGCGGGAGGAGTTATAGGAAGAGGGGCTCATTGTAATGGCTGGAATGGAGTAATTGGAACGGAGTCGAACGTGTTCTCCATTTGTTTGATATGTTTGATACCGTTCCATTTATTCCATTCCAGCCATTACAATGAGCCAGTCCTCCTATAGCAGCCTCCTCTGATGGTCATGTACTGTAATAACCACCAGACAGTAAGGTATTCTGATAGCCTACACTACAGGGAGAAGGAGCAGTGTTCTCATGTACAGGGAGGGTCTGGTTCTGGTTGGGTGCCCATGGGGATGGCATTACCCGTCCCATTTGTCCCCCAGGGTCCTGGCTCAAAGGGCTTACCCTAAGATAGCGCCTGGCTGCCTCGCCACTACCCATTCACATGAACATGGGAGAATTTCACAGAATAAAAAGCCAGAAAAAACTTAATAGATAGGAAGTCATTCAAGATAGCGGGGTCTCTGATTTGGTTAATTTGGCTACATTTACTGTCATTCGGAGGAAGATTAAAAACATTTTTGAAAGATTCCCAGACATGTTAAGGATCTGGATGGCTGGAGACACAGATTCCAATAAAAATATATTTTTTGATGAGGAGATTTTCTAAGTATACTTTCTATTTTCCCATTTAGAAAAGGAGCTTGCAGTGTGTGTGCATGCGTGTGTGTTTATGTTTAAGCCAGTCTCTGTCTGCTTGCATGTGTGTCTGTTTTTCAAAAATCGAGAGAAAGAGAGAGTGTGTTGTGGGAGAAAGCAAGTGTGTCTCCAGAGACATTGCTGTTGTTCGTGCAGGGAGCGCAGCAAGCCGTGGAGGGAGCTGCAGTGGGAACGTCACCTGATCCACGACCTCAGTGGGCTGCCGCTGCACCGTGTCCGAGGGGAGCGAATGCGAGTGACAGGCGTGGGCCCCTGTCACAAAAAGGCCTCTGTGATTTGGGTGGAGGGGCAGCTTAAGTCACTGACGGACGGCCCCGCTCCCTGGGAGTCTCAGGCTGGGGAGCCATGAGAATGGTCCTGGGGAGAGGAGAGAGTTGGGGGAGAGGGCGTCCTGGAGGACAGCAAACACAGGCAGACTCTCTCACATGACCCCCCCTCTCTCCTCCTCCTCCCAACCCATCGCACTTAACCCCTTGCCAGCTCCACACCTCTTCTATCTCTACTCCCCCTCTTTTCTCACACTGTGCCTCCCTCTCGTTCTTAATTTTCTCCCTCTTCTCCTCCTCTCTTTTCTCTCTCATTCTCAAGACCTGTTCTACAGACGTCATGACACGGAAAGAGTGAGAATAGAGTACTTTGAGTTTGAGGTACAATAGAAGAGGGAGACTAAAGAGGGAGAGAGACTATGCACAAGCCATATTGGGAGCCAGGCTTCATACTGTTTGCCTAGCAGTCAGAATAAACAAACAGGAGTTAGCAAGCTGACTTAGTGGGCTCAAACACACTGGCTCAATATGTGTGCAAAGAGCGATTCCACGCCAGGAAGACCCCAATTTTTGGGGGGGTGTCTCCGATTTTTCTGGCAGTTTTCACGTAGAAATTTCATAGGGAAAAAATATGTTTGATATGTTTTTTACATTTGTATTCACACCCCTTGACTTTTTCCGCATTTTGTTGTGCTACAGCCTGAATTTAAAATTGATTACATTTCGATTTTTTGGTCACACAATACCCTATAAAGTGGAATTTTCTAAATTTTTCTAAATTATTTAAAAATGTAAAGCTGAAATGTATTGACTCAATAAGTATTCAACCTCTTTGTGTTGGCAAGCCTAAATACTGTAAGTTCAGGAATCAAAATGTGCTGAACAAGTGGACTCAATCTGTGTGCAATACTCTGTGTGCATGGGCTTACTCTGTGTGCAATAATAGTGTTTAACATGATTTATGAATGACTACCTCATCTCTGTACCCCACACATACGATTATCTAAGGTCCCTCAGTCGAGCAGTGAATTTCAAACACAGATTGAACTACAAAGATCAAGGAGGTTTTCCAATGCCTGGCAAAGAAGGGCACCTATTGGTAGATGGGTAAAAAAAGCAGACATTGAATATCCCTTTGAGCATGGTGTTGTTATTATTTACACTTTGGATGGAGGCCAATGGTGACTTTAAAACACTTACAGACTTTAATGGCTGTGATAGGAGATAACTGAAGAGGGATCAACAATATTGTAATTACTCCACAATACTAACCTGATTGACCGAGTGAAAAGAAGGAAGCCTGTACAGAATAAAACATATTCCAAAACATGCATCCTGTTTGCAACAAGGTACTAAAGTAATACTGCAAAGAATGTGGCAAAAGCAATTCACTTTTTGTCCTGAATACACTTATGTTTGGGGCAAATCCAATACCGCTCTCCATATTTTCAAGCATAGTGGTCGCTGGATCACGTTATGGGTATGCTTAAAATCATTAAGCACTGTAGATTTTTTCAGGATAAAAAAATAAACGGAATGGAGCTAAGCACAGGCAAAAACCAGGTTCAGTCTGCATTCCACCAGACACTGGGAGATGAATTCACCTTTCAGCAGGACAATAACCTAAAACGCAAGGCCAAATCTACACTGGAGTTGCTTACCAAGAAGGCAGTGAACGTTTCTGAGTGGCAGAGTTACAGTTTTGACTTAAATCTACTTGAAAATCTGTGGCAAGACCTGAAAAGGGTTGTCTAGCAATGATCAACAGCCAATTTGACAGAGTTTGAATAATTTTGAAAAGAATAATGGGTAAATGTTGTGCAATCCAGGTGTGGAACGCTCTTAGAGACTTACCCAGAAAGACTCACAGCTGTGATCGCACCGAAAGGTGGTTCTACAAAGTATTGACTCAGGGGTGTGAATACTTATGTAAATTAGATATTTCTGTATTTTATTTTCAATACATTTACAAAAACATGTTTTAACTATCATTATGGGGTATTGTGTGTAGATTGGTGAGATTTATTTTTAAATCAATGTTCAGGCTGTAACACAACAAAATGTGGAATAAGTCAAGGGGTATGAATACTCTCTGAAGGCACTGTATACATGTCTCCTGTAAGACCAGGTGTGGGCCCATTCAATCCGGCCCGCGGGAGGTTTGAGTAAAAAATATAAAACGTTAAAAAAATATATATATTTTGCGTTAAAAAAAATACTCCAGGCCAATCTTGAATGTTTAAAACTAGATAGAATGTATTTTGAAATGATGATAAAGAACCTATTTATTTATATAAATTATAATGGACCCATATATTTTCAAATAACTGCCCTTTTTCTGGCCTGCAAATTGCTTTTGACGAACAAATATGTTCTAAAACAAATCAGTGCGGCCTTCCACTGAATTTTGAAATCCCAATGTGGCCCTCGAGACAAAATTATTGCCCACCCCTGTGTAAGACCCTATGATCCGTGAACCGTACATGATACAGACAATACCTTGGTGTCATTATACTCCTTATAGTGTTCTCAAATTTGGAGTATGTCTAGATTCTGAAATACAATTTTTCACATAAATTTATTCAACATAAAAAATATGAATAGCTAAAAAGTACCCTTTGTGATTTTGTTTAAACAATATACTCTACAAGTACATCACCTTTCCAGAGTGGGTGCTCTGCTACTTTTGAAGTTATGATCTTTTAAATGAGCACCACCAACATAGTGAATGCAAAAATTTATTAATAGGGAACTCTGCTGGTTATTTGCTGAATGTGATTGGTTAATGACCTATAATGTCTATTTCTATGTATAAAATGAGTCATGTCTTCAGAAATGTAAGTGTATTGAATTGAAGAGTATATTTTTCCAAACAATAAATCAAATTTAATGTGGACATTTGTATTTCAGAATTTAGACATACTCCATATTTTAGAGCACACTATAATGATACCAAGATGTTGTCTGTATCATATGTGGTTCACGGATCATAGAGAGGCATGTATAGATCTAAAAAGGGCCTAAAATGGCCACATTCATCATGACTTTCTCAAAACCGATTTGTGATACAAATGTAAAAAGCATATCAAGCATCCTTCCTCCCAATGAAGTTTCGATGTAAGAATTGTCCGAATAATCTGACGTACCCAAAAAACGTTCAGGCCTTCCTGGCATGGAATCACCCTCAAATAAATATATTGGATGCCACAAGTTATCATTTGTAGGAATGTCACCAAAGACCTGAGGATGTATTGTGGATTCACATTAATGTTCAGTGTGCACTGTGGATTTGTGAGTAGTGTACATTGGTTGATCGTTTGCCCAATTATTGGTCTTTTAACCAATCAGATCAGATCTTTTGCCAATAATTGGGCAAAATATCAGAATTGGGTTTCATTTGTAAATGCAGCCATTATGACCTGAAATGGTTTGATTTATGTTTGACAACCTGTCAACATACTGTATATTGGCAGGCTTACATTGTGAGGATTTAGCTGCACCTAATTTAGGTGCACCTATAATGTTGTCAAACTGGCAGTAGACTAGTTGAAAGTGTGTGTGATCTAGGTATGAGTATTGTTTCTTGTGTGTGGTCATATACAGGACAGGTCATATACAGTATTGGCACAAATTAGAGGAATAGCACTTGGCGTTGTCTCTACAATGCATTTACTTTATCCATATTCTAACTGAATTACGTTTCATTATGTTTCATTGTGGCTTCAAGATAATAATGATGATGATGTTGGTTAAAGGTGGCAATGTAAGATAATTTAATCTTGTGGGAAAATGTTTGCGCCACTGCGGCGTTATAGTTTTATATTATGGCCTCCCACCACTTTTCCTGTTGGTTGTGTCAAATGAATAACTGTCTTTCATTGGGTAGCGCACAATTATCCTCCTCTATCCCAACGAGCAAGGAAACCAAGCCACAAATATTTCTCAATGTTTTCATTGTCAGGGAAAGAGCTGCTGTAGTACTAGACGACAGTACAGGGAGAAACGGGTGACCACACGGAGAGAGAAAATCACCATAACCTTTGGGGAACCTGGTTATCCTAACTGTAAAATGATGTATCTTATATACTGTAGAGTCAGGATTTTCCTGGTCACACCCTGTGGTCAGGAAAAACTCATATGGACCCATGTGATGCCTTATATAGTAAAACAATGATATTTAAAAAATATTTAAAAAAACAAATTACTCCATGACTGATCACTTCTCAGCCTGAAGGTGCGTGCCACCACTAATTAAGGGTCATAATGTTGGATATATTTTGACGGGCGGTGCCCAGATCAGACGTACAATGAATGATCTGAGTATGCCATGAGATCCATTTGTCACAAAGTCCCCCACCCAAAAATCATAACTGCTCTCCAACATTATTTAATCTGGCTAACGTGCAGGGGAAAGGACCCAGCCCAGGCTTGATAACAGATAAGGTGAGAGAAGCAATGTGGCGGCCGCTGATTAATCCACACTCTTTTACATTCCTGTACAGACTAGAATGGCCTTATAGCGCAGGCAGCTAGCAGACGGTTTGGCTTCCAACGCGGCTGGATCCTTTGACATGTGAGGAAAAGGCCAGCTGGGTTGTTATGCTTCCTCACTGTCAGAGCCACATTACTGCTGCAGAGCTGCTCTTTAGGAACACACTGAGCCTGATTTATGCTGCCTTTGTAATGCCAACTACCAAAGCAGTGAGCGAGAGGGTAAGTGTGTGTGTGTGTGTGTGTGTGTGTGTGTGTGTGTGTGTGTGTGTGTGTGTGTGTGTGTGTGTGTGTGTGTGTGTGTGTGTGTGTGTGTGTGTGTGTGTGTGTGTGTGTGTGTGTGTGTGTGTGCGTGTGTGTGTGTGGTCTTAAACGAGGACAGGTCATATATAGTATCAGCACAAGTAATATCACTTGGCTTTGTCTCTTCAAGGATCGTTGCTTTGTCCTTTTCGATATGGATTGCTGGTTCAAGATGTATAGTTACACTAAGATGATGATGAGCCGTAGCTCCTTCAGTATACAGAAAATATACCCCACATAAAAAGAGTATGTCAATCTCGACAAACAGAAAATACAGCCTTCCCTACCTTGTAGGCTTACCAAATATCAATCTCCAAATGTCATTCAACTTTTGACCGCTACATTCAACCAATTGACCGCTACACAGTTTAGGTTGATTGATTTATTTTATTTGTCAGTAAAAAAAATACATACAGTACCAGTAAAAGTTTGGACACACCTACTCATTCAAGGTATTTTCTTTATTTTTTACTATTTTCTAAATTGTAGAATAATAGTGAAGACATCAAAACTATGAAATAACACATATGAAATCATGTAGTAACCAAAAAAGTGTTAAACAAATCAAAATATATTTTATATTTGAGCTTCTTCAAAGTAGCCACGCTTTGCCTTGATGACAGCTTTGCACACTTTTGGCATTCTCTCAACCAGCTTTATGAGGTAGTCACCTCGAATGCATTTCAATTAACAGGTGTGCCTTGTTAAATGTTAATTTGTGGAACATAATGCGTTTGAGCCAATCAGTTGTGTTGTGACAAGGTAGGGGTGGTATCCAGAAGATAGCCCTATTTGGTAAAAGACCAAGTCCATATTATGGCAAGAACTTCTCAAAAAGCAAAGAGAAACAACAGTCCATCATTACTTTAAGACATGAAGGTCGGTCAATCCAGAGAATTTCAAGAACTTTGAAAGTTTCTTCAAGTGCAGTTGCAAAAACCATTAAGCGCTATGATGAAACTGGCTCTCATGAGGACCGCCACAGGAAAGGAAGACCCATAATTACCTCTGCTGCAGAGGATAAGTTCATTAGAGTTACCAGCCTCAGCCCAAATAAATGTGTCACAGAGTTAAAGTAACAGACACGTCTCAACATCAACTGTTCAGAGGAGATTGCGTGAATCAGGCCTTCATGGTCGAATTGCTCCAAAGAAACCACTACTAAAGGACACCAATAAGAAGAAGAGACTTGCTTGAGCCAAGAAACACGAGCAATGGACTTTAGACTGGTGGAAATCTGTCCTTTGGTCTGATGAGTCCAATTGTGAGATTTTTTGTTCCAACCGCCTTGTCTTTCTGAGACGCAGAGTAGGTGAACGGATGATCTCCGCATGTGTAGGTCTCACCGTGAAGCATGGAGGAGGAGGTGTGATGTGTGGGGGTGCTTTGCTGGTGACACTATCAGTGATTTTTTTGTTATTCAATGCACACTTAACTTCTTAGCGATCAGCGCACGAAGTGACCGTTTTGGAGAGCCTGGCGTGCCCAAAGTAAAATGCAGAAAATAGGATATGCACATATTTGGTACCATTGGATAGGAAACACTCTGAATTTTCTAAAAGTGTTAACCATTTGTCTGTGAGTAAAACAGAACGGATATGGCAGGCAAAACCCCGAGGAATTTCTGTCCTGGAAAAAGTGGTTTTGACAGAGTGCCTCATTTGGAACCCCTCCCTTATGAAAATGCCCTTATAAGGGCATATGAATGCAGTACCGATCGCTTCCTCTGGATGTCAACAGTCTCGAGACAGTGTTCAGTTTTGTTTTGGATGCTTTAGAGCAGAGAAGAAGAGGAAAACAGGAAGTGTCCCCTTGAATGTCAACAGAAGGGAACGCTCGCTCCCGAGAAGGCACGCTCTGTGTTTTTTTTCTGTTCTTATAGATCAGTTTATATTCCGGTTGAATTATTATAGTAAATATACGTAAAAGTGTTCCTAAGGATACATTTAAAACTATATTTGATTGTTCTTGGACAAGTTTATAGGTATAAGTTGAACGAGTTCTATTCACGTTTCAATGGAGGAGTGGAGGCTGTAGTTTCTGACTATAACGCGCGAAACAAATGGAGATTTATGGATAAAATACATTACTTTTTCTAACAAAAGAACCATGGATTGTCTTCGTTGGACACTTAGGAAGACCTCAGCAGAAGTTCTTCAACAGGTAATTGATTTGTTTTCGCTGTGAAATGTGTTATGTGTGAACCGTGAAGGCTAATGAAATCATGGTAATGGCAAAAATATGTGAGGTGCTACCCTCAAACAATCAAATGTGCTGCTTTTGCCGTAAGCCTTTTTGAAATCTGACAACGCTGTGATATTGCCAAGAAACAGAGCTTTTGATGAGTATGAAACACTTGTATATTGGTAGATGTTTAATAATTCAACTTTTGGATTTTGAATTTGGCGCCTTGCATTTCACCTGGTAGTGTCGGGATTGGGGCGCTAGCGCACCACTGATCCCTAAGAAGTTAACCAGCATGGCTACCACAGCATTCTGCAGCGTTACGCCATCCCATCTGGTTTGCGCTTAATGGGACCATCATTTGTTTTTCAACAGGACAATGACCAATAACACACCTCCAGGCTGTGTAAGGGCTATTTGACCAAGAAGGAGAGTGATGGAGTGCTGCATCAGATGACTGGCATCCACATTTTCCCGACCTCAACCCAATTGAGATTGTTTGGGTTGATTTTCCGAGTGAAGGAAAAGCATCCAACAAGTACTCTAAATACAGTGGGGCAAAAAAGTATTTAGTCAGCCACCAATTGTGCAAGTTCTCTCACTTAAAAAGATGAGAGAGGCCTGTAATTTTCATCATAGGTACACTTCAACTATGACAGACAAAATGAGGAAAAAAAATCCAGAAAATCACATTGTAGGATTTTTAATGAATTTATTTGCAAATTATGGTGGAAAATAAGTATTTGGTCACATACAAACAAGCAAGATTTCTGGCTCTCACAGACCTGTAACTTCTTCTTTAAGAGGCTCCTCTGTCCTCCACTCGTTACCTGTATTAATGGCACCTGTTTGAACTTGTTATCAGTATAAAAGACACCTGTCCACAACCTCAAACAGTCACACTCCAAACTCCACTATGGCCAAGACCAAAGAGCTGTCAAAGGACACCAGAAACAAAATTGTAGACCTGTACCAGGTTGGGAAGACTGAATCTGCAATAGGTAAGCAGCTTGGTTTGAAGAAATCAACTGTGGGAGCAATTATTAGGAAATGGAAGACATACAAGACCACTGATAATCTTCCTCGATCTGGGGCTCCACGCAAGATCTCACGCCGTGGGGTCAAAATGATCACAAGAACGGTGAGCAAAAATCCCAGAACCACACGGGGACCTAGTGAATGACCTGCAGAGAGCTGGGACCAAAGTAACAAAGCCTACCATCAGTAACACACTACGCCGCCAGGGACTCAAATCCTGCAGTGCCAGACGTGTCCCCTGCTTAAGCCAGTACATGTTCAGGCCCGTCTGAAGTTTGCTAGAGAGCATTTGGATGATCCAGATGAGGATTGGGAGAATGTCATATGGTCAGATGAAACCAAAATATAACTTTTTGGTAAAAACTCAACTCGTCGTGTTTGGAGGACAAAGAATGCTGAGTTGCATCCAAAGAACACCATACCTACTGTGAAGCATGGGGTGGAAACATCATGCTTTGGGGCTGTTTTTCTGCAAAGGGACCAGGACTGACTGATCCGTGTAAAGGAAAGAATGAATGGGGCCATGTATCGTGAGATTTTGAGTGAAAACCTCCTTCCATCAGCAAGGGCATTGAAGATGAAACGTGGCTGGGTCTTTCAGCATGACAATGATCCCAAACACACCGCCCGAACGAAGGAGTGGCCGTAAGAAGCATTTCAAGGTCCTGGAGTGGCCTAGCCAGTCTCCAGATCTCAACCCCATAGAAAATCTTTGGAGGGAGTTGAAAGTCCGTGTTGCCCAGCGACAGCCCCAAAACATCACTGCTCTAGAGGAGATCTGCATGGAGGAATGGGCCAAAATACCAGCAACAGTGTGTGAAAACCTTGTGAAGACTTACAGAAAACGTTTGACCTCTGTCATTGCCAACAAAGGGTATATAACAAAGTATTGAGATAAACTTTTGTTATTGACCAAATACTTATTTTCCACCATAATTTGCAAATAAATAAATAAAAAATCCTACAATGTGATTTTCTGTATTTCTTTTTCTCATTTCGTCTGTCGTAGTTGAAGTGTACCTATGATGAAAATTACAGGCCTCTCTCATCTTTTTAAGTTGGAGAACTTGCACAATTGGTGGCTGACTAAATACTTTTTTGCCCCACTGTATGTGGGAACTCCTTCAAGACTGCTGGAAAAGCATTCCAGGTGAAGCTGGTTGAGAGAATGCCAAGTCTGTGCAAAGATGTCATCAAGGCAAAGGGTGGCTACTTTGCATAATCTCAAATATACATATTTAGATTGGTTAACACTTTTTTGGTTACTACATGATTCCATATCTTTTATTTCATAGTATTGTTTTCTTCACTATTATTCTACAATGTAGAAATAGTAAAAACAAATACAAATAGTAAAAATAAAGAAAAACCCTTGAATGAGTAGGTGTGTCCAAACCTTTGATTGGTACTGTGTACATACACAAAGATTGATAGAAGTGACCAGGATTGCACAATAATGTCAGGGATTTATTTCCGTTGTGGTCCCTATTTTTACATAAATACATATACAATTACATAGATACAGACATTACAGAGATAGAAAAAAAGAAGTGCTACACCTCCAGTGTATGAGTATTCATTAAAATGCAAATCAATTCATAACATTTTTCGCATGCGTTTTTCTGGATTTTTTTGTTGTTATTTTGTCTCTCACTGTTCAAATAAACCTACCTTGACAATTATAGACTGATAATTTCTTTGTCAGTGGGCAAATGTACAAAATCAGCAGGGGATCAAATACTTTTTTCCCTCACTGTATGCTATACCAAACTTTCACAAACGTTTCTAAACTTTATTAGGATAATATCAAAACTATGTCAAGCCATTATTTATAGGGAAAATACTAGCAGAAGGGCGAATGTAAACCAGGGAAAAAACACACTACCCTCCCCTGTGCCCAATAAAAAAAACACACAACCTTCCCCAAAGCAAAAAAAGAAAAGTTTGATAACCCTCCCCTATTTTGGACCACCCCTCTCCCCTGTAAATGTTGATCTGTCCCTAACATCAGCTTGCTTGCACTGATTGGGAGCAGTGGCAATATTTGAGGCATGTCCTTAAAAACAAGCACAAAAGTGACAATTTCATGAAGCTCTAATGGGACGTTTTTAAACCCACCAAACTGGTGAATCTCATATTTAGAAACAAAAAAACTATTGGTTTACCCCCATTTAGTTTAATTTGATTAAAAACCAAGCATAGCCAAACCTTACCTTAAGGCTGGTTTAGCATCACTGCATAGGTGCATCTTTTTATCCTGGTAGTTAGCCAAAAGTGGCCTATGAATAAAGAGGTTTTAAATGGTCTACTGAGAGTGCTTAGAAATATTTTTGAGGTTTTTGCCCTCATGCTTTTTCATAATTCACAATGCACACATACCTGCATTTCGCTTGTTCAAGTAGGCTACCCATCCCCATTTTCAAAGAGTGCCTCTCGTCAGATTACCAAAGACATGCAACTCCAAACTTTTCAGACCTCCTATAATGCCATATCAACAGCACATTTTTGGGAGATTATGCCTCTCACATAGGCAACGATTCAGTTGACAGGAGCCTAGTATTTTGTATAGACGTGCAAATGTTATGCGTAAAGATCCTACACTACGTGTACACACATTTCCATGGAATGAGAGAAGCGATTTATGGGTTTATCGTGAGAACATATACTACTGTTAATTTTTTGGGGGTCACTTAAAAATGTCCTTGTTTTTGAAAGAAAAGCAACATTTTTTGTCCATTAAAATAACATCAAATTGATCAGAATTACAGTGTAGACATTGTTAATGTAGTAAATTACTATTGTAGCTGGAAACGGCAGATTTTTTATGGAATATCTACATAGGCGTACAGAGGCCCATTATCAGCAGCCATCACTCCTGTGTTCCAATGGCACGTTGTGTTAGCTAATCCAAGTTTATCATTTTAAAAGGCTAATTGATCATTAGAAAACCCGTTTGCAATTATGTTAGCACAGCTGAAAACTGTTGGCTGATTAAAGAAGCAATAAAACTGGCCTTCTTTAGACTAGTTGAGTATCTGGAGCATCAGCATTTGTGGGTTTGATTACAGGCTCAAAATGACCAGAAACAAAGCACTTTCTTCAAAAACTAATCAGTATTCTTGTTCTGAGAAATTAAGGCTATTCCATGCGAGAAATTGCCAAGAAACTGAAGATCTCGTACAACACTGTGTACTACTCCCTTCACAGAACACCGCAAACTGGCTCTAACCAGAATAGAAAGAGGAGTGGGAGGCCCCCGGTGCACAACTTAGCAAGAGGACAAGTACATTAGAGTGTCTAGTTTGAGAAACAGATGTCTCACAAGTCCTCAACTGGCAGCTTCATTAAATAGTTCCCTCAAAACACCAGTCTCAACGTCAACAGTGGAGAGGCGACTCCGGGATGCTGGCCTTCTAGGCAGAGTTCCTCTGTCCAGTGTCAGTGTTCTTTTGACCATCTTAATCTTTTATTATCCAACATGGCGCCGACAGAGATGGTCGCCTCGCTTCGCATTCTTAGGAAACTATGCAGTATTTTGTCTTATTACATACAGCCGGGAATAACTATTGGATATTTCTTTTTTATTTCACCTTTATTTAACCAGGTAGGCAAGTTGAGAACAAGTTCTCATTTACAACTGCGACCTGGCCAAGATAAAGCAAAGCAGTTCGACACATACAACAACACAGAATTACACATGGAGTAAAACAAACATACAATCAATAATACAGTAGAAAAAAAACCAATCTATATACAAAGACTGCAAATGAGGTAGGATAAGGAAGGTAAGGCGATAAATAGGCCATGGTGGCAAAGTAATTACAATATAGCATTTAAACACTGGAATGGTAGATGTGCAGTAGATGAATGTGCAATGTAGAAAAACTGGAGAGCAAAGGAACAAGATAAATAAATACGGTAGGGGATGAGGTAGTTGGTTGGGCTATGTGCAGATGGGGTATGTACAGGTGCAGGGGTCTGTGAACTGCTCTGACAGCTGGTGCTTGAAGCTGGTGAGGGAGATAAGTGTCTCCAGTTTCAGAGATTTTTGTAGTTCGTTCCAGTCATTGGCAGCAGAGAACTGGAAGGAGCTGCTGGAGCGCGTGCTACGGGTTGGTGCTGCTAAGGTGACCAGCGAGCTGAGATAAGGCAGGACTTTACCTAGCAGGGACTTGTAGATGACCTGGAGCCAGTGGGTATGGCGACGAGTGTAAAGCGAGGGCCAGCCAACGAGAGCGTACAGGTCGCAGTGGTGGGTGGTATATGGGGCTTTGGTAACAAAACGGATGGCACTGTGATAGACTGCATCCAATTTGTTGAGTAAAGTAGGATCGGTAGGATGGTCAGTTTTACGAGGGTATGTTTGGCAGCATGAGTGAAGGATGCTTTGTTGCGAAATAGGAAGCCAATTCTATATTTAATTTTAGATTGGAGATGTTTGATGTGAGTCTGGAAGGAGAGTTTACAGTCTAACCGGACACCTAGATATTTGTAGTTGTCCACAAAATCTAAGACAGAACCGTCCAGAGTAGTGATGCTGGACGGGAGGACAGGTGCGGGCAGCGATCGGTTGAAGAGCATGCATTTAGTTAAGAGCAGTTGTAGGCCACAGAAGGAGAGTTGTATGGCATTGAAGCTCGTCTGGAGGGTAGTTAACACAGTGTCCAAAGAGGGGCCAGAAGTATACAGAATGGTGTCATCTGCGTAGAGGTGGATCAGAGACTCACCTGCAGCAAGAGCAACATCACTGATTTATACAGAGAAGAGAGTCGGCCCAAGAATTGAACCCTGTGGCACCCCCATAGAGACTGCCAGAGGCCCAGACAACAGGCCCTCTGATTTGACACACTGAACTCTATCGGAGAAGTAGTTGGTGAACCATGCGAGGCAATCATTTGAGAAACCAAGGCTATCGAGTCTGCCGATAAGGATGTGGTGATTGACAGTCGAAAGCCTTGGCCAGATCAATGAAAACGGCTCCACAGTCATTTCTCTTATCGATGGCGGTTATGATGTCATTTAGGACCTTGAGCGTGGCTGAGGTGCACCCTTGACCAGCCCTGAAACCAGATTGCATAGCGGAGAAGGTACGGTGGGATTCGAAATGGTCGATGATTTGTTTATTAACTTGGCTTTCAAAGACCTTAGAAAGGAAGGGTAGGATAGATATTGGTCTGTAGCAGTTTGGGTCAAGAGTGTCTCCCCCTTTGAAGAAGGGGATGACCGCAGCTGCTTTCCAATCTTTGGGAATCTCAGACGACACGAAAGAGAGGTTGAACAGGCTAGTAATAGGGCAGATAATTTTAAAAAGAAAGGGTCCAGATTGTCTAGCCCGGATGATTTGTAGGGGTCCAGATTTCGCAGCTCTTTCAGAACATCAGCTAACTGCATTTGGGAGAAGGAGAAATGGGGGAGGCTTTGGCGAGTTACTGAGGGGGGTGCAGGGCTGTTGACCAGGGTAGGGGTAGCCAGGTGGAGAGCATGGCCAGCCGTAGAAAAATGCTTATTGAAATTCTCAGTTATTGTGGGTTTATCGGTGGTGACAGCGTTTCCTATCCTCAGTGCAGTGGGCAGCTGGGAGGAGGTGCTCTTATTCTCCATAGACTTTACAGTGTCCCAGACAATTTTTGAGTTAGTGTTACAGGAGGCAAATTTCTGCTTGAAAAAGCTAGCCTTTCCTAACTGCCAGTGTATATTGGTTCCTGACTTCGCTGAAAAGTTGCATATCACGGGGGCTGTTCGATGCTAATACAGAACGCCATAGGATGTTTTTGTGCTGGTCAAGGGCAGTCAGGTCTGGAGAGAACCAAGGGCTATATCTGTTCCTGGTTCGAAATTTCTTGAATGTGGCATGCTTATTTAAGATGGTGAGGAAGGCACTTTTAAAGAACAACCAGGCATCCTCTACTGACGGGATGAGGTCAATATCCTTCCAAGATACCCGGGCCAGGTCGATTAGAAAAGCCTGCTCGCTGAAGTGTTTTAGGGAACGTTTAACAGAAATGAGGGGAGATCGTTTGACCGCAACCCCTTTACGGATGCAGGCAATGAGGTAGTGATCGCTGAGATCTTGGTTGAAAACAGCGAGGGTAAGTTAGTTAAGATGACATCTATGAGGGTGCCCGTGTTTACAGCTTTAGGATTGTACCTAGTAGGTTCAATTATGATTTGTGTGAGGTTTAGGGCATCAAGCTTAGATTGTAGGATGGCCGAGGTGTTAAGCATGACCCAGTTTAGGTCACCTAGCAGCACGAACTCTGAAGATAGATGGGGGGCAATCAGTTCACATATGGTGTCCAGAGCACAGCTGGGGGCAGAGGGGGGTCTATAGCAAGCGGCAACAGTGAGAGACTTGTTTCTAGAAAGACAGATTTTTAAAAGTAAGTTCAAATTGTTTGGGTACAGACCTGGATAGTAACACAGAACTCTGCAGGCTATCTCTGCAGTACATAGCAACAGCGCCCCCTTTGGCTATTCTATCTTGTCTGAAAATGTTGTAGTTAGGGATGGAAATTTCAGCGTTATTGGTGGTCTTCCTAAGCCAGGATTCAGACACGGCTAGGACATCCGGGTTGGCAGAGTGTGTTAAAGCAGTGAATAAAACAAACTTAGGGAGGAGGCTTCTAATGTTAACATGCATGATATAAGGATATAAGAGCAACTTCAACTTACCAACATTAAGACCAGGAATACGACTTTCCCGAGGCGGATCCTCTGTTTGGACCACCACCCAGGACAATGGATCAGATCCCAGTAGGCGACCCAAAACAACGGCGCCGTAGAAGGGGCAGACGGAGTGGTCTTCTGGTCAGGCTCCGTAGACGGGCACATAGCTCACCGCTCCCAAGTATACTACTCGCCAATGTCCAGTCAACTCAACTCTTGACAACAAGGTAGACGAAATTCGAGCAAGGGTTGCCTTCCAGAGAGACATCCGAGATTGTAACATTCTCTGTTTCACAGAAACATGGCTCACTCGGGATACGTTATCAGAGTCGGTACAGCCACCCGGTTTCTTCACGCATCGCGCTGACAGAAACAAGCATCTCTCTGGTAAGAAGAAAGGCCTTATGATTAACGAGTCGTGGTGTGATCTTAACAACATACAGGAACTCAAGTCCTTACAATCAAATGCCGACCACATTATCTACCAAGAGAATTCTCTTCTATTATAATCACAGCCGTGTATATCCCCCTCCCCCAAGCAGACACTTGATGGCCCTGAAAGAACTTCTTGGATTCTATGTAAACTGAAAACCACATATCCAGAAGCTGCATTTATTGTAGCTGGGGATTTTAACAAAGCTAATCTGAAAACAAGGCTCCCTAAATTTGATTAGCATATCGAATGTGCGACCCGGGCTGGCAGAATTCTGTATCATTGCTTCTCTAACTTCCTCGACACATACAGTGAGGGGGAAAAGTATTTGATCCCCTGCTGATTTTGTACGTTTGCCCACTGACAAAGAAATGATCAGTCTATAATTTGAATGGTAGGTTTATTTGAACAGTGAGAGACAGAATAACAACAAAAAATCCAGAAAAGCATGTGAAAAATGTTATAAATTGATTTGCATTTTAATGAGGGAAATAAGTATTTGACCCCCTCTCAATCAGAAAGATTTCTGGCTCCCAGGTGTCTTTTATACAGGTAACGAGCTGAGATTAGGAGCACACTCTTAACCTCTCAGGGATTGCTGGGGCGCTAGCGCCCCAATCCCGACACTACCAGGTGAAATGTAAGGCGCCAAATTCAAAATCCAAAAGTTGAATTATTAAACATCCACCAATATACAAGTGTTCCATACTCATCAAAAGCTCTGTTTCTTGGCAATATCACAGCGTTGTCAGATTTCAAAAAGGCTTTACGGCGAAAGCAGCACATTTGATTGTTTGAGAGTAGCACCTCACATATTTTTCCCATAGCCATGAATCGATTAGCCATCACGGCACACACATAACACATTTCACAGCGAAAACAAATCAATTACCTGTTGAAGAACTTCTGCTGAGGTCATCCTAAGTGTCCAACGAAGACAATCCATGGTTCTTTTGTTAGAAAAAGTAATGTATTTTATCCATAAATCTCCATTTGGTTATACGTTATAATCAGAAACGACAACTTCCACTCCTCCATTGAAACGTGACGCAAACTCGTTCATCTTATACCTATAAACTTGTCCAAGAACAATCAAACATAGTTTTAAATGTATCCTTAGGAACACTTTTACGTATATTTACTATTATAAATCAACCGGAATATAAACTGATCGATAAAGACGGTAAAAAAGACACTGCGCGCCTGGGTACTGTTGACATAAAAAGTACACTTCCTGGTTTGCTCTTATTCTCTGGTCTAAAGCATCCAAATTGAACATTTACACTGTCTCGAGACTGACATCTAAGGGAAGCGATGGGTACTGCATTCATATGCCCTTATATGGTCATTTTCATGAGGGAGGGGTTCCAAATGAGCAATGTGTCAAAATCACTTTTTCCAGGACAGAAATTCCTCGGGGTTTCGCCTGCCATATGCGTTCTGTTTCACTCACAGACAAATGGTTAACACTTTTGGAAAATTCAGGGTGTTTCCTATCCAATGGTACTAAATATATATGTGCATATCCTATTTTCTGGGCCTGAATGGGAGACATTTTACTTTGGGCACGCCAGGCTCTCCAAAACCGACCCCTCAGCTGCCACTCCCTAACAAGTTAAAGGGAGTGCTCCTAATCTCAGTTTGTTACCTGTATAAAAGACACCTGTCCACAGAAGCAATCAATCAATCAGATTCCAAACTCTCCACCATGGCCAAGACCAAAGAACTCTCCAAGGATGTCAGGGACAATATTGTAGACCTACACAAGGCTGGAATGGGCTACAAGACCATCGCCAAGCAGCTTGGTGAGAAGGTGACAACAGTTGGTGCGATTATTTGCAAATGGAAGAAACACAAAAGAACTGTCAATCTCATTCGGCCTGGGGCTCCATGCAAGATCTCACCTCGTGGAGTTGCAATGATCATGAGAACGGTGAGGAATCAGCCCAGAACTACAGGGGAGGATCTTGTCAATGATCTCAAGGCAGCTGGGACCATAGTCACCAAGAAAACAATTGGTAACACACTACGCCGTGAAGGACTGAAATCATGCAGCGCCCGCAAGGTCCCCCTGCCCAAGAAAGCACATATACATGCCCGTCTGAAGTTTGCCAATGAACATCTGAATGATTCAGAGGACAACTGGGTGAAAGTGTTGTGGTCAGATGAGACCAAAATGGAGCTCTTTGGCATCAACTCAACTCGCCGTGTTTGGAGGAGGAGGAATGCTGCCTATAACCCCAAGAACACCATCCCCACCGTCAAACATGGAGGTGGAAACATTATGCTTTGGGGGTGTTTTTCTGCTAAGGGGACAGGACAACTTCACCGCATCAAAGGAACGATGGGCGGGGCCATGTACCATCAAATCTTGGGTGAGAACCTCCTTCCCTCAGCCAGGGCATTGAAAATGGGTCGTGGATGGGTATTCCAGCATGACAATGACCCAAAACACACGGCCAAGGCAACAAAGGAGTGGCTCAAGAAGAAGCACATTAAGGTCCTGGAGTGGCCTAGCCAGTCTCCAGACCTTAATCCCATAGAAAATCTGTGGAGAGAGCTGAAGGTTCAAGTTGCCAAACGTCAGCCTCGAAACCTTACTGATTTGGAGAAGATCTGCAAAGAGGAGTGGGACAAAATCCCTCCTGAGATGTGTGCAAACCTGGTGGCCAACTACAAGAAACGTCTGACCTCTGTGATTGCCAACAAGGGTTTTGCCACCAAGTACTATGTCATGTTTTGCAGAGGGGTCAAATACTTATTTCCCTCATTAAAATGCAAATCAATTTATAACATTTTTCACATGCTTTTTTCTGGACCTTTTTGTTGTTATTCTGTCTCTCACTGTTCAAATAAACCTACCATTAAAATCTTGCTTATGCCGCACAGCCATCGCTCATCCATATATTTATATGTACATATTCTTATTCATTCCTTTACACTTGTGTGTAACCCACAAATGCTGACGCTCCAGATACTTAACTAGTCTAAAGAAGGCCAAACAGGTTTTCTAATGATCAATTAGCCTTTTAAAATGATAAACTTGGATTAGCTAACACAACGTGCCATTGGAACACAGGAGTGATGGTTGCTGATAATGGGCCTCTGTACGCCTATGTAGATATTCACAAATAAATCAGCCGTTTCCAGCTACAATAGTAATTTACAACATTAACAATGTCTACACTGTATTTCTGATCAATTTGATGTTATTTTAATGGACAGAATTTTTTGCTTTTCTTTAAAAAACAAGGACATTTCTAACTGACCCCAAACTTTTGAACGGTAGTGTACTGCCAGGGCTAAGATTTACCATTGTGTTAACTAAGTGCACTAAGTGCACTACTTTAACAAAGCTATCTCCTACATTAACTGTTCTGCTTACATTTGACCATCACTTTCACATGAATTGTGGTGCAAAAAAAATCTAATATTAGTGCCAATGAATTTCTATTGTGGAAAAGAATGTCCAGAGGACTTGGCTACTGTCCACAGATCCATTGTACTGAACTCCCAGAACCCCAAAGACCAATGTCAAGATGGTAATTCAATTAAAGAGTAAACCTTGTCTCCCATACAGTGATCCAACATTGTCTGTGTGGATGAAAGTCACCAATAACCACAACTTCTCATGCTACTTATTTTTAGATGTGATGGGAATAGTGGAGATATGGCATTTATGAAGGTCTCCTTTCACAGTGAACACAGTTTCCCAGACTGTAGGACTGTGATTGGTAAAAAAGTAGTGTGTCCGTCTTCCAACCTCGTCCATGACCATGTCCCAAACTCTTGAGGTCAGATTTCAACGGAAGCGATGGAGACATTTGTGCTTTTGATTGAAATTATCTCAAGCCGTCAGACCTGTGCTATCTTTTTGACCTGCATGCATGCACACGCATACGCACGTACACACACATTTACATCCTGGTCTCTCTTACTTTCTCCTGCATCCACACTGGGAATTAGTTACGGAGCAGCGACAGCCACTTAAGCACTCCTCAGTGGGAAGAGAACAGAGCAGGTCTGAATGGCCGCAGGTGGCATTGGCCCTCTCCACACAATGCCAGAATCAATTTGCTGGTGATGTTGAGCGTGGTGCGAGAGGAGAGTGCTGCCAAACTGGCAGTGAAGGAGTGGGCAGTACAGGAAGTCAGCATGCAGGCAGGGCCCAGTTCAAAGGAGAGTTGCCCTGGAGGGAGACTCAGCTCTCACTCTCTTTCTTTTTTTTCTCTATTTCTCTGTCTCTATTTCTCTCACACACTCTCACTCTTTTTCTCTCTCTCTCCCCCTCCCTCCGTCCCTCGCTGGTGCTTGTCTGATGAGATTTAATCTGCAGGTATACCTCAGCCACCTGGAGAGACGTCTCTTCCTCTGCCAAGCGTTGACATCCTCAAGTGTGCCCGGACTCGGTTTGGCTGCCTGCTCTAAATACACTGCTGGGAAACTATCTCACACTTCACTCAGTCCTTTTTCTCAATCTGAAAGAATAACGTGTCTGGGACTAAAACTGACCTGGAAGTAAAGTGCATCACAACAAAATAACTCTGGCCTTGGATAACAACCTGAAGACGTCATTGAAATGTAAACATACAGTAGATCCATACTCTACCTTAATTTTGTTGAATTATTCTCAGACAATTAAATGACATTTGAAGGAGGTCGGGATGTATTTGGCTAAATAAATCCCTATTTCAAAATGCCATTGTCCAATGTCCATGTGTAAGAAGGAGCAGCTGTCCAGTCAGTAGGGTTGATGTGAGGTCTGTGTTAAGTATGTCAGCATTGGCAGGGCCAGCAGTACATTAGCACAGTGACTTAAACAGTGACTCCCAGGCCTCCTGAGTGATGGGATAAACATCAGGTTAGGGTTTCGTTTTAATTACCAGACAGCTCTTCCAGCAGATAACTGTGGATGAAAGTGATTAAGAGTTTATAAATAACCTGTTCTTGTGGGGATAATGATGTACTGTACAAATACTGCAAACTGTCTGACTAAATGTAGCTGGGGAGGTCAACTGATCAAATTAGACATATGTAACATGGCAAATGTATAGAACTACAGGCTACATGATACGTTTTCAACAGATAAATAGTCTCTAATACATTGCATTTTCTCTGTGATATTTACAATACTGTACTTGCAACAATACAAGGTACTGTACAGCTGCATACTGTATGAGTGTAATATTTACATAACATGTTAAAAAAAAATGAATCCTGCTGATTGCACTGTGAAAACAATGTCAGTGGTTAGTCCAGCATGTTGGCTGTCATCACTGGGTGGACATTTGTGTTTCCTAACTCTGCAAAGCAACACAGGGACACATTTCTGTTAGAGTTGTTCCTGGCTGCTGACTGAGAAGGAGGTGGTGTGATCAACATGTAATTACCATCACTCCTATCGACCTCATCTGCTTCAGCGTGCCACCCTAATTGTGTTGTGCTGGAAATGGCGCCTTGTCCTATCCAACAACCTGCCACAACCATGTCACCAAGGAAACTGGCAGAAAACATGGGGCCCGTCACACGTTGGGCTTCCCATAGTTAAATATTCAACAGGTGGCTGAACAGATGCGTACCTGGAGCCTATATTGGGCCAACATTACATTAGTTCTCCCGGGGAAGGTGCTACATATTCTGTGATAGCCTACAGTCAACTCCTGATAACTGCACTTCAGATGAGTGCCAACTCTTCTGTATCAGTCATAGCAATGTAAGTAGGTTTAACTAAAGGATCATTAAAATGAATGTAATTTGAATAATTAACTCTGCAGTCTGCACCACAACTATCATTGTTGTTTGTGTTTTTCATTTGCTTATAACTAATGGCTCAGTGACTGACATTTTGAGTGTCTCAAACAGCCTCACTGAGTAATCAAATGGAATTATGTCTCAAAGATGGTAGTACAATATGATATTGTCAAGTAAAACTTTAGTTTAAACTTCTCTTGATTTACTTTATATTGGGTTTTTTTGTCAGTTGATAAGATCTCATTGGAAGCTCCAAACCAACTTCAATTACAAATTCATGAATACTATGCAAACGCTACCACTAATTCTGCCATTGTGAGCCAACGAAAGGAGAAACTAGAAATGAAACAAGGGGGAGAAGTTAATCAAGCCTTTTCAACCACTTCATAAGACCCATTTCAAAAGACCCTGCAGTAATGTCTCACTCTGCACGGTGGTCCCGTTTTGTGAGACCTGATTTTGAAACGCGGCTCCGAGCTACAAAGGCTTTTCTATTTGCTCTGCAGCATAAATTAGAAAGAGCACAATCAGAACAATCTAACAGCAATAGCAGCCCAGAGTCTGAGCTGTGCTCTGGTCACGTTCTGAACTCTTGTCTTGGGGACTTTCCCAAAACCTTGACCCTGTATCAATGGAAACTGTATCAGTAATTCAGTAATTAAACATGGCAAAGAGGAGGGTGATGGGGGTGTCAGCTGATCGAGGAAGGGGCACAGCCATCAAGGTCTTTCCCACACCCCTGTCTCTTCTGGGGAATGTGCTGAAGCTCATATTCCGCACCCTGCGCCCCTCCGATACCATCTCTGGAACGTGTGGGGTTAGGTGGCCACAATACGTGCTCTGACAAAGGTCACACTAATAAAGGGGGGAGTCGTGTAAGTAGCTGGTTCACTTTGCATAATCAGGAGCTGTGCTGACGAGCTCAGCCTATTGTGCCCATCCTCTCTGATTCACTAAGTAGGCTGATGTTTTGTACGTGCCTGAAAGACAGTGATGCAGTCCCATGAACTGCAGTAATCAACCTTATCTTTATTAAACGTGCCAAAATTACACACTTCTATCATTGACCATCACCGACCGTTGAAAGACTTAAACCATAAAGGTTTACATGGTGGATTTAAATATTTAGATGCAGAGAAGCGAGCTTCATTCCAATGGTAATTTGTGATGAATAATTCTGATTTCATTATAATAACAAATCAGAGACAAGAGAAAACAGTCTTGCTTTGTGACTGTCTGCTGTATTGGCCCTAAGGTATAACCATATCCTGTATAACCACATAGTTGTTATACTCAAAGCAGTGTCTCACAGAATGAGAAAACATGAAATCCCCCGTAGCCTTCATCAATGTTTCTATTGCCTTACATATCTTCATATACAGTTGAAGTCGGAAGTTTACATACACCTTAGCCAAATACATTTAAACTCAGTTTTTCACAATTCCTGACATTTAATCCTAGTAAAATTCCCTGTCTTAGGTCAGTTAGGATCACCACTTTATTTTAAGAATGTGAAATGTCAGAATAATAGTAGAGAGAATTATTTATTTCAGCTTTTATTTCTTTCATCACATTCCCAGTGGGTCAGAAGTTTACATACACTCAATTAGTATTTGGTGGCATTGCTGTTAAATTGTTTAAATTGGGTCAAATGTTTCGGGGTAGCCTTCCACAAGCTTCCCACAATAAATTGGGTGAATTTTGGCCCATCCCTCCTGACAGAGCTGGTGTAACTAAGTCAGGTTTGTAGGCCTCCTTGCTCGCACACACTTTTTCAGTTCTGCCCATACATTTTCTATAGGATTGAGGTCAGAGATTTGAGATAGCCACTCCAATACTTGACTTTGTTGTCCTTAAGCCATTTTGCCACAACTTTGGAAGTATGCTTGGGGTCATTGTCCATTTGGAAGACCCATTTGCGACCAAGCTTTAACTTCCTGACTGATGTCTTGAGATGTTGCTTCAATATATCCACATAATTTTCCTTCGTCATGATGCCATCTATTTTGTGAAGTGCACCAGACCTTCCTGCAGCAAAGCACCCCCACAACATGATGCTGCCACCCCTGTGCTTCATGGTTGGGATGGTATTCTTCGGCTTGCAAGCATCCCCCTTTTTCCTCCAAACATAACGATGGTCATTATGGCCAAACAGTTCTATTTTTGTTTCATCAGACCAGAGGACATTTCTCTAAAAAGTAGGATCTTTGTCCCCATGTATAGTTGCAAACCGTAGTTTTTTTCTGGCGGTTTTGGAGCAGTGGCTTCTTCCTTGCTGAGCGGCCTTTAAAGGTTATGTCGATATAGGACTCGTTTTACTGTGGATATAGATACTTTTGTACCTGTTTCCTCCAGCATCTTCACAAGTCCTTTGCTGTTGTTCTGGGGTTGATTTGCACTTTTCGTACCAAAGTACGTTCATCTCCAGGAGACAGAACGCATCTCAAATCCTGAGCGGTATGACGGCTATGTGGTGCCATGGTGTTTATACTTGTGTTCTATTGTTTGTACAGATGAACGTGGTACCTTCGTGGTACCGTGTTTGGATATTGCTCCCAAGGATGAACCAGACTTGTGGAGGTCTACAATTTGCTACATTTGCTGATTTCTTTTGATTTTCCCATGATGTCAAGCAAAGAGGCACTGCGTTTCAAGGTAGGCCTTGAAATACATCCACAGGTACACCACCAATTGACAAAAATGATGTCAATTAGCCTATCAGAAGCTTCTAAAGCCATGACATCATTTTCTGGAATTTTCCAAGCTGTTTAAAGGCAGTCAACTTAGTGTATGTAAACTTCTGACCCACTGGAATTGTGATACAGTGAATTATAAGTGAAATAATCTGTCTGTAAACAATTGTTGGAAAAATTACTTGTGTCATGCACAAAGTAGATGTCCTAATCAACTTGTCAAAACTATACAGTGAGGGGAAAAAGTATTTGATCCCCTGCTGATTTTGTACGTTTGCCCACTGACAAAGAAATGATCATTCTATCATTTTAATGGTAGGTTTATTTGAACAGTGAGAAACAGAATAACAAAAAAAAAATAAAAAAAAACGCATGTGAAAAATGTTATAAATTGATTTGCATTTTAATGAGGGAAATAAGTATTTGACCCCCTCTCAATCAGAAAGATTTCTGGCTCCCAGGTGTCTTTTATACAGGTAACGAGCTGAGATTAGGAGCACACTCTTAAAGGGAGTGCTCCTCCCTTTAAAGGGAGTGCTCCTCCCTCCCTACCATTAAAATTATAGACTGATCATTTCTTTGTCAGTGGGCAAACGTACAAAATCAGGGGATCAAATACTTTTTTTCCTCACTGTAGTTTGATAACAAGAAATGTGTGGAGTGATTGAAAAACTAGTTTTAATGACTCCAACCTAAGTGTATGTAAACTTCCGACTTCAACTGTATTACATCTTTCAAATGATGGGCACCTTGTTGAACCAAGTGCAAACAAAACCATTAGAGCTCTTACTATTGCTGTATTGTGATGGATATTTAAAACAAATGAAATGTTACATTATTCCCAGTAGTGCCAAAGCTTGATTACAGGGTAATGTAGCATCTCTTGAGAAGTCTTTTGAAAGGTTGGTCACAGCTGTACCTTAGGGACCTCAGTTGTTGTTTGTTTCTCACCACTCTCTCGCTTCTCGCTTTATAAATAGATCAGAACAATGACTCACAGAAGACATTGTCTATTTTGTAGACCACAAAAAGTGTCACAAGCAAAAACCTCTTCACATTCAGCAACATATGCCAAATCAACCGTAAAGTTGTTTTGAAGCAAGGACAAAGAAAGAAACACAGACACAGACTTCAGAAATTCAGACTTCATTTCTACCTTTAAAATTAGGTACAATAAGAGATTTAGGCCACCAAAGTTCTATGTCAGACAGTGATATAGAAAAAGACAGAAAGGGCATGAGAGTACAAGTCTAATATTGGGATGGGTTCGGGGGCGTGTGGTGGGGTGGTATGCTGTTCATGGAGCAGCAGTCGGTTCAGGTGTGGACAGATGGGTAAATGCCAGCTCATAGAGTGGTGTGAACATTTGACCTTTCAGTTTGGGTGAGGAGGAACACAGCTCGTTACAGTGATGACCAGGCTTCCATTAGTACTGACCCTGACACTGGCCCCCAAACTATTAACAGCCGGTCCCAAAGGGCCCCAATCACATGTGACTAAAGGGTGGCACGGAAGGGTGGCACAGCGGGGCCTTCAGAAGGCTGTCAGCCTGGAACGGAGGTACAAGGTGAATGATGAGGGATTGACCCAGGCGTCTGACTGACCACCCTCAATGCTCCCGGCTCTACCCTTTCTCCCCTCTCTCAGGGTGGCAGGTAGCCTAGTGGTTAGAGCATTTGGCCAGTAACCGACAAGATGAAACATCTGTCGATGTGGCCTTGAGCAAGGCACTTCACCCTAATTTTCTACAGGGGCGCCGAACTACTATGGCTGACCCTGTAAAACACAGGTGTCCAACTCATTCCACGGAGGGTCAAGTGCCTGCGGGTTTTTGCTCCTCCCTTGTACTTGATTGATTAATTAATGTCACTAATTAGTAAGGAACTCCCGACACCTGGTTGTCTAGAGCTTAATTGAAAGGAAAAAGGAAAAACCTGAAGACACTTGGCCCTCCATGGAATGAGTTTGACACCCCTGCTGTAAAACAACACAATTGACTGCACCTATCCGGTGTCTGCGACAATAATTATATATTTATTTATTTTACTCATACAAGCTTCACAGCTCAGCACATAGTGAACACACAGGTTTACACCCATTACAATTAACCTTTGACCATTGCCAATGCCCTCTTGAACACAGTTTGGGAACATTTTATGTTTGAAATACACTGATATAGCAGAGATTTGTATGGCACCTGTGATGTTTTGGAAATATCCAAATCAGAGTTCAGTTCAATGCCGTACATGGCAATGACAGTGTAATGGGATTTATATATAAATATAAACACACACGCACGCGCACACACGCTGAGACCTCTGTTGCTACTTGAAAGTCTCCTCTGACTCTGAGAAAGTGTGTCCCAGACTTTATTTAGCCCACAGAGGAATGTCTGCCTCTACCATTTGATACCACAGAGTTTTTCAGCACTCAGAATTCCCAAGGTGAGTCTGTTTTATGGGGTGTCTGAAAGGACCAAAGGGATTCGCTCCAACCACTGTCTCCTAAAACAGGAGCGGAATAACAGTCACTGGAAGACAGAGGAGACTTTTCCTTCAAGTGTTTGACAATAGCTCAGAAAAACTCATATTGACATCAAAGGAAATGCATGACTACTGGATAAATAATATAAATGCTCATGAAATTACCAACATGGTCTGCTGTCCCCTTCTGGGATGCTTCTTTGGTTAAATCCTCCATTTCACGATATATATATATATATATTATCTATTTAATATGGTAATAAAGTAAAAAATCATTATTATGTATTTTTGGCACAGTGTAGCCTTGACTTGGAGAGTTTTTGAGGACCAAGCTGTGAGAAGAATAATGTAGGCTCAGCTTTGGGCTACAAAATGCATAACTTCTCTAAGGATTAAGCGGGAGGCCTGGGCTATTTCCATAATATTGTCTAGTGAATGTTTCTTATAGTATCACCCTACGGAAAGACAGTTTTACAAAAGATTCACAGACAACCAAGGGAATGTGGATTCCAGGTGGGAAACGGCAGTATAGAAACCCAAATACCATGGCGTGAAGCAATCAATGGCATCCTTGTCAATGATCAATTAGCACAAGGTCGGCTGCGGTATCCCCACAGGTTTCCCACTGCCCGCCGCCCACTCGCCCGCTTCTCTCCCCCCATCTGGTGTTCTCACAGGCTCCCAGCGGCTGGCCCGGGCACATCTCATTAAGGAGTTATGTGTAACACAAACAAACCAGCTCTCCCAGAGTGTTTATCTCATGCCACAGAGCGCTGTGTGCCCGCACATCAAAGACTGTGGGAACAGACGACGCTCAGCGCAGCAGCTGCACTGGGATCCTGTCCACACCCTTCCTGTTTGCCGCGGTCTACCTCGGGGCTATTATTTTCCCAACAGCCCTGCGACGATAACCCCCCTACTGCCGTGGACACCGCTCCGCTGCTACCACCACCTCCCCACTCCATGCCTTTCCTCCCGACCGCACCACGTCTTTCCGGGGCTCCACGGCCGACTGTGATATCTGAAGCTGGCTGGCATTGTTCTCTCAGGGCGCTGGGGTCATAGACAGAGGTTTGATCTAAAGTTAATTAGCAATGTCATTTGAAAGTATTTGCCTCAACGCAGAGTGTAATGGTTATTAACTGGAAATGTATTATTTACAATCTGAAAATTACTTTGCAGATAAAGATTTATAGAACAGATGTAGAACAGATCTTTATGTTAGTGCCTGTATACAAAATTAACTTTGGCCGCATGTCACGCCCTGATCTGTTTCACCTGTCTTTGTGCTTCTCTCCACCCCCCTCCAGGTGTCGCCCATCTTCCCCGTTATCCTCTGTGTACTGAAACCTGTGTTCTCTGTTTGTCTGTTGTCAGTTCGTTTTGTTCGTTCATACCTACCAGGGTCAGGTCAGGCAGAGGTCGGTAATCCAGAGTAGTGGGACAAAGGTACAGGACGGCAGGCAGGCTCAGGGTCAGGGCAGGCAGGAATGGTCAATACCGGTAAACTAGAAAACAGGCACTAAAGCACAGACAGGAGCAAGGGGGGAAATGCTGGTAGGTATTCCTGGAAACAGGAAACAAAAAGCTGTGAGACATGGTATTAATTCTAGACACAGGAAAGGTAGGAAGTGTATGGAGGGTACGGGGCAACAGAGGACAAACAGCAGGGGGGCTAATGATCATGGAGCGGGGGGGAAAGGTCTCAGCTTCCGGGGGAGTAGCCGCGGGGGTGTAGCCGCAGGGCTATAGCGCCAGCGAATCTGGCTTGACCTTCTTGGATACCTGTCAGTGCTGTTGAAGCGAAGTGGCCCGGGCCTTACTGAACCTCTCCCGGAGGTCCTGGTACTCCGCGGGGCTGGCAGAGATGTCCGGGGGAAGTAGCCCATGATGGCACCAGTAGCCCAGTCAATAGAGGGATTGTGTCGCAGGAGCCAAGAGAATCCCAATACCACGGGAACCTGCGAAGACTCAACTAGCAGGAATTGGATTGTCTCCCTGTGGTTCCCTGACACTCGTAGGTTGATGAGGGTGATATGGTGGGTGACCCGGGCCTATAGAGGGCCCGTCCAGCACTCTAACGTCCATGGGAATGGAGAGGGGTTGAGTGGGGATGCTCAGCTCGGACGCCAGAGTAACGTCCATAAGACTCACATCAGCCCCTGAGTCGATGAGCACCTGGAGAGACTTGGACTGGTCGCCCCACAGCAGGACGGCATGGAGAGGGGAACAAGTAGGGGGAGAAGAAAAATGATCTTTAAGACCCACCAGAGTACTCACTCCAACGAATGAGCTAGGTCTCTTGAAGGGACAGGTAGACACATAATGACCGGCAATGCCGCAATAGAGACAACTCTGGGTGTCAAGTCTGCGTATGCGTTCGGCTGGAGACAGCCTAGCCCTGCCGAGCTGCATTGGTTCGTAAAGAGGTGAATCGGCAGTCTTCGGAGGCTCTTGAAGGAACTCTGGTAAGCTCGGATCGTCTCAGGGACGTAGACACCAGGGACTTCATCAGATACAAGGTGGGATACTTGAGTGAGCGATTGGGACCGCAATCAGACCTCTTCTCCCTCCTACATTTCTGTAGCCGACCATCGATCCGGATGGTTAAACCTATGAGTGAGTCGAGGTCCGTCGGTAGTTCCCGGGCTGCAAGCTCGTCCTTTACTTCGTCCGATAATCCGTGCAGGAACGTGTCGAACAATGCTTCTGGGTTCCAGGCACCCACCGCTGCTTGCGTACGGAAATCCACCGCATAGTCTGCCACACTGAGGGAGACCTGCCGAAGCTGGAGTAACTTCCGGGCAGCCTCTAAGTCACCTCCGCCATGAATCCCTCCAGACTGAAGCATACGGCCGACTGTTGTTAACAACCGGCCGTAGCCCAGGCTAGGGCCCTCCTGGAAATCAGCGAGATGAGGTATGCTATCTTAGAGAGGTCCGAGGGAAGGAGGAAGGCTGGAGCTCCATAACGAGGGAGGCAGGTGCTCGACTCTCCATCGAAACTGGACTGCTCCAAGGGAGGTAAGCGGGGTTCCTGGGAAACCAGGGTGACGGCGCTGCTACCAGCCGGGTTACTGAGGGGCTGGGAGGTTACTATCTTGGTAGGCTGCCTAGTAGACAACCCACGGAAATGCTCCCGGAATGTGTCCAATGCTAGGTCGCGACAGGGGGACGGGGGGTACTGTCATGCCCTGATCTGTTTCACCTTGTCTTTGTGCTTGTCTCCACCACCCTCAAGGTGTCGCCCATCTTCCCCCGTTATCCCCTGTGTGTTTATACCTGTGTTCTTTGTTTGTCTGTCAGTTCATTTTGTTCGTTCATACCTACCAGCGTTTTTCCCTTGCTCCTGTCTGTGCTTTAGTGCCTGTTTTCTAGTTTCCCGGTTTTGACCATTCCTGCCTGCCCTGACCCTGAGCCTGCCTGCCGTCCTGTACCTTTGCCCCACTACTCTGGATTACCGACCTCTACCTGACCTGACCCTGAGCCTGCCTGCTGTTCCGGTGTCTTACACCCTCTCTGGATTATTGACCCCCTGCCTTGACCTGTCATTTGCCTGCCCCTATTTAAAGAATCTGGGTCATACCTTAAAATGTGATACTGCATATTGGTCCCATAAAAACAATAACCAAACTTGAATTTATGTTCTCTTACTTATTTCATTATTACCCATCTCCAGTGTCTGACATCAACTGCAGGCTCCGTGGGTATCCTGAGTGCAATTTGAAGAGTGAGTCATAAAGAAAGTTTACAGAGCGCATAATATCCAGTAACCAACAAGTATTCCCAGTGTCATAAAAATGTCACAGCTCAGAGGATGTGTTTATGTGTGTCCTGTGTTAGGTCTGTGTGACCCCTGCCCTGACCACCTCCTGGGGAGGCCATGTTTCCTGTGGGTGGCGGTGCATGGCAGGTTGTTCCCGGTTACAGACGGGAGGAGAGGCATCAGAGTGTGCGGCGCAGACCCAGGTGAGCCACTTCAAAAACCCGGAGTCGTGACCTCCACCCTAGAGCCCCACTACCACGTCCAGGTCACACTCACGCATGACCCCTCCTCTCCCCAGGAGCGTTGTCCTCTCTCTCAGACCTCCGTTGAGGGTCAGGAAATATTAGTCTTGGTCATGATGGGCACACTGGTTCACACAATAAACCCACAACACACACATTATGGTGACTGAGTGTAGTTTTACTGGAGAGTTTTTTTGACACTCTGGGGTGTTAATTTGTTCATATTGGGTTTACAGAAACGGTCAACTGAACACATGTTAAATCTCATCTTTGTACAGATTCCCCAATGTTTCTTCTACAATTGTACTTTCTCACACAGTTTGTCTTCCAGTAGCACAAACCAATCCGTTTGGTCTGTGTCAGACCTTTGTGACATGAACAAGTAGGACAGGAAATACACAGCAATAATCAAATGACCAACAAGCGTCTGTAACCCTATGTTCAGACGTTTTTCTCCCACACTTCTCAACATTGCCAATGTAAAAGAGGTTCCTTTTGTCATTTTTCAGGGCCTGATACAGTAAGTCGGTTCTCTTGCTTTGTGCACAGAAAATGAGAAACTGCAATAACACCAAAGTCCATTGGGAGAACAAATAAGTAGGCTGGGACATAAAAGTGGCATTTCAGATTAGAGGAGTGTTGTTTCAGACATCAAACACTTATTTTCTACAGTGTTACTTCAAATGGTACTTTTGGTCAAGGGCCCCTGATCTTAAAACATTAAAGCCATGAGCAGGCTGTGTGTGTGTGTGTGTGTGTATGTGTATGTGTGTGTGTGTGTGTGTGTGTGTGTGTGTGTGTGTGTGTGTGTGTGTGTGTGTGTGTGTGTGTGTGTGTGTGTGTGTGTGTGTGTGTGTGTGTGTGTGTGTGTGTGTGTGTGTGTGTGTGTGTGTGTGGAGGCTACTGGCACCTGCTCTGCCAACACTACTGGCTCTCACCACACCAAACCAGCCCTAATTTCCATCTCAAAGGGGCAAGTTGTGAGAGAAAAAACTTATTATCTGCTTTTTGGACCAGATCTTTGCTTGAAACCAAGAAGGGGCCCAGTTTTACCATTATACCAACCATTTTGACTACAGCCTCCAAACAGAGACAAAACCAGGGCCACAAGAGGAGGCTAGGTGAGAAAGAAAAAGTGTGATGGAGAAATAGCTGAATGTGATGCAGGATATGAGGTCATGAATGTGTGGAAGCATCCACTCTGGGCCCAGTATAAACAGTCTTGTTCTGAGAAGTGCAGAAGCCATGAAACGTTTAAAGAGTCGGCTTCCGTTCCCCTCCATTGTCATTGATCTCAAACTGCAGTGGGTAGATATGACAGCCTTGACTAACCCCCCATTCCACCCTATTGGACTCATCTCTGAGGGGAAGGGTTTAATTGAGGGTAAATAGCCACACAAAAAAACTGAACACTACCCTTTTGTACTTGTGGGTACATTAGATCACATTATCATTATCGGTGCTAATATCTGTCTAAGTGAGCTGAGTGCTGATAGCCTCTACAGTAGTCTTTTCTCAGCCAGGCCAGTAGAGTGGTCCCATAGTGCCGGTGAAGAGAGGACCTTCTCTTAACCCTACACGGCCCGTTCCCTACAGGACTTGGCTTGAGCCTGGCCTGGACCCAGAGCACACTGAGGCCCCTGTGTGTGGTGTGCCAGCGCTCTGTCACCGCCCGTTATTTACTCTGTCCCCTTGGCAGTCAGGTTACAGTCTGGGAGAGAGGAGGGGCAGTGGCTTCGTCAGTGGACCTGAACCAAGACCAGCCACCAGATCCACGACAGGAAAACAAAGAGCGTGGTTACGAACAATGGCAGCGACGGCCATTGGCTTGGCGCCGGAGGCACACAGGGCTGCAGCACACCTCTGGGCAGCCAGCTCGGGTCCCATGGACTTCTCTCTACCAGTTAACCCTCCACAGATGTTTAGTCAATAAGAAGAATAGAGTGTGCCATTATGCCTCATAGATTTGTCAGCTTATCCTGTTGCCCAGTCTAACAATGGGCAGCCACTTCCAGGTCCATTCACTGCCCAAGTTTCACTGAGATCATGTAAATAGATTATTCCATGGGGCCACTAATCTTCTGGTCTCATATCCTTTTATGAGGTAAGCATTGCTGGTCAATACGTTCAACAGGAACAAATGAACAGATAAATCATTCATGCTATGTACAATCAAGGCATTATTGCGTGAGTGGGCAATGTTGCTCTGGGGTTAGGGTCTTTTATATGATAAAACAGAACCAAGTCCTCTTCTAAAGCAACTTTAAAGACTTTTGAATATTCAAAAATGGCCTTGATGTCAAAGTAGTAAAACCTTAAATCATTGTTTTTCTTTCCTTTCATTTCCAGGTCCTTTTCTCATACACGGTGATACATCCTCCTAGTACAGGCACGTGATATCTATTTGCCAGCTCATTGGGAAAGAGCAGTAACTATCTGGGAGACGTCATGGACACCTCTTCCTCTCCCTGCGTCTCTCTGTGGTGGTCAGTGTGAACATTCTTAGATTCCTCTGTGTGGATCACAGGCCCGTTGATGACAGGTATTTTCCAGGCCTGGGCCTCTACAGCCACAGCTGCCCCTCCCAGTGTTTCCCGCGCTGAGTGTGTGAAGAGCCGCTGGACGTGTGGGTGATCGGGGCCTGCGAGCACCCGGCCACCCCCACTGGCCACCCCCACGGACCCCGATAAGGGAGCTGACCCCTCTGTTGTCACATTCTCCCAGAGATTAGCCACGGTGGATGGGGCAGATTGGACCGGTCTGCCAGGGAACAGAGAACCAGAGAGGAAGGGCAGGGGTCAAGCAAGTGTGGTAGTAATGTTCTTCAGCTCGTATCTCTGATAATAAGGATCCGCACCTTTTTTTCAATTTTCACCTAAAATGACATACCCAAATCTAATTGCCTGTAGCTCAGGCCCTGAAGCAAGGATATGAAGATTATTGGTACCATTTGAAAGGAAATACTTTGAAGGTTGTGAAAATGTGAAAGGAATGTAGGAAAATATAACACAATAGATCTGGTAGAAGATAATACAAAGAAAAAAAAAACTTTCTTTCATCTTTGAAATGCAAGAGAATGGCCATAATGTATTATTCCAGCCCAGGCGCAATTTAGATTTTGGCCACTAGATGGCAGCAATGTATGTGCAAAGATTTAGACTGATCCAATGAACCATTGCATTTCTGTTCAAAATGTTGTATCAAGACTTCCCAAATGTGCCTAATTTGTTTATTAACAGCTTTTCATGTTCAAAATTGTGCACTCTCCTCAAACAGTAGCATGGTATTATTTCACTGTAATAGCTTTATGCCAATATCAGATAAGTCTATGTCCTGGGAAATGTTCTTGTTACTTACAACCTCATGCTAATCGCATTAGCCTACGTTAGCTCAACTGTCCCGTGGACGGAACACCAATCCCGAAGAAGATCAGGTGTAGAGCTGTAGTGTAGAGCTGTAGTGTCTTCCCAAAAAGAAAAACTAGTCTTGAATTAGAATAGTGTTCATCTCAAGTCTGGCCTGAAATAGATGGCCATTCCCATGATGCAGCTGGACTTCTAGAATTTTTGCAGTCATATGGAAACTGTTATTGCTTCTTATGATATTTATCATATTAATAAAACATTTGTAAAAGACAACTGAAGGTATTCAGGTGCGTTTGCAGTCAATACAAGGTTTAATGTTTTTGGTTAGATATTTCAGACCTCTTTGAACGTTGGGCCAGTAACTGAAAGGTCGCTGGTTGGAATACCTGAGCCGACAAGGTGAAAAATCTGTCGATGTGCTCTTGAGCAAGGCACTTAATCCTAATTTGCTCCAGGGTGCCGTACTACTATGGCTGAACCTGTAAAACATCACATTTCACTGCACCTATCTGGTGAATTTGACGATAAAACTTGTTTTATTTTTGACACATCAATGCCCGTAGTTTCCATCCTTATCACTTATCACTCATCACAAATCCTCAGCACTCGCCAGTGTGTGGACACTAGCTTATTGTAATTTCACAGGCATCCTTCAAAGTGGAAGAAAAGACAGTGATAGAACATTGGGGACACAGCCCATAACAACAATATTTAGCATTGTTTATCAGGAGCCAGTGACCGGCTGTATCGGTGTTGTGGCTCTAGCAAGTCTTGCCCTGATATCTTCTGGCTGAGAGCTCCTTCCTGGACAGCCTTGTGGCTCCTCAGGGCCAGGTCAAGAGGGCCCAGACCCACTCCAAGGAGAGATGGTCTGTCTAGGGCTGGGACTGGGCGCTGGAGGGGAGAGGTCAGGCGATTGTCTGGAGACCCTGAACACAGACAGTGTTTTCACTAGGACGTCTGTGTTACACCTCTTGCATAACAAAAGTTAGCTAACATATTCTGTACTAACAATCTTGGTTATTTTTGACTTTCTGAAGATCAAACAAAAGTGTAAGAGAAGTATGCACGTGTGTGTGTTTTTTTGGGGGGGGCAGTGTCTGTTACTCTTACTGCTTTCTTGGTTTGTTTTCTCCCGTGAACCACAGTAGTAGACTAGAATACTATTGGGAAGGTAGTTTCATTGGCAGAAGCCACAGGTAAAAGTGTATCTTTTTGCAAGACAACTACTGTAGCCTGCACGCCGGGGATTTCACAGTGGTCAGGTCATTTTATATGTGGCTGATGACCTCCTCACTCCCAGCTGATAATTGGTTATACACATTTACCACGGGAGTCCCTCCAGGGTGTGTGTGTGTGTGTGTGTGTGTGTGTGTGTGTGTGTGTGTGTGTGTGTGTGTGTGTGTGTGTGTGTGTGTGTGTGTGTGTGTGTGTGTGTGTGTGTGTGTGTGTGTGTGTGTGTGTGTGTGTGTGTGTGTGTGTGTGTGTGTGTGTGTGTGTGTGCGTGCGCATCCCCATTGGGCAACCTTCACCAGGATCATTGAACAGCATAGTGGGACTGGTCGTAGGTTATGTGATCAGAAATCATCTATTTCTTGTTCCTTTCCTTCTTTCAGAGGTAAAAACAACAATCAGTTGTTTAACTGAGAATTTTTTTAAAGTTTGAAAGAACATCGTAAATGTTTAATTTTGGCAAGGGATGCCACTACAATTCAAAGGTGAAATGGACAATGGGATCTGGAGGTTTTGACAATGGGGTCTGGAGACATAGTTGGGAGACCCAATACTTCCTAAAGCATGTATCCTGATAGGAAACTCAGGTCACTAGACAGGAAATAGAAACAGTGGAGTGGAGCACCTGTCTGTAATATGTCTATAAATATGTTCTATACCACTTCTTCCACCAGGATGCCAAAGCTCTCTCACTGCTAAAAAACATTATACCACCAGATAAGTGAATGTGCCCATCCTCAAGCATTAGACTTCTCTGGGTATGAACATGCATTCATACCCAATGAAAGATGCAATCTGGACACACCTTATCTGGACTCAATCTAGAATGGGGGATGATTTTTGGGCTGCTGGAGTCTCTGGGCGTGCGCCTGCGAGGTGGAACTCCAGACGTGTTGCTTTTTAAAAGGCCTGACAGAAATACAGCAGCGTGACAGGGTGAATGGCAGGAAGGGACCTATTATTCTGTGCCGTTTTGTTCCAGCGTTGGCCTGTACGACGCCTGGACCCCGTCTGCCATGTTCTCGCTTCCCAGGATATCCGACTCACGGCCGCCGCTCCAGCTAAAAGCCAAATATTTCACTCCTGAGACGCACAGCACTTCCTGATATAGGATGCACTTGCTTGTCTCTCTGTGACCTTAAACACTAATAAAGGGCCTATAATATGACTCTGGAGTCAAGAGGTTTGGAGTCCGCCCGCCCAGGGCATTGTCACAGTGACTGCTCGTTCCCACTCTCAGGGAGAATAAACAGAGGATCGTTTGTCTCTGACAAATTGGACAACAATAAGGAAGAGTCTGGATTATTTGGATAGGACTGGATTGTTGTTTCAGCAAACCTGTTGTAATGATATACACTAATGTTTTGATTTGAAATGTGACGGATTCATTTATTGGTCTCAGATTGTTCTAAACACCCAGAACAAAAGTCTAAAATACTTTTAAATATTAGTAGACAATGTATGGGGCTGAATCTATATGCCCAACAATGTTTGTACCCTGTTTTGTACTGCTACCATGTTGTGCTGCTGCCATGTGGTGTTGCTACCATGCTGTGTTGTCATGTGTTGCTGCCATGCAATGTTGTTGTCTTAGGTCTCTCTTTATGTAGTGTTGTGGTGTCTCTCTTGTCGTGATGTGTGTTTTGTCCTATATTTTTATTTTATTTATTTTTATTTTTAATCCCAACCCCCAAGGCATTTTCCTTTTGGTAAGGTCGTCATTGTAAATAAGAATTTGTTCTTAACTGACTTGCCTAGTTAAATAAAGGTTAAATAAATAAAAAATATATAAAAAGTCATGATACAAGCAACAGGCACAGCTCTAAGTTCCCTTCATAAGTAATGGATTTACTCAGTAGATCCAAGGTCTGTAGCCTATTGCACATTCTGTAAGAAATCCACTTGTTTTTCACTCATATTGGGAGTGTCGAGAGAGGACGTCCTTGTCTGAGCCCAAGAAAAGAGAGCGCAGGAAGTGGAGGCCCCGGTAACGGCGTCTGTTACCATGAAGCAGTTAACTTTGTTTAAAGAAGGCGGCTCGCAGGTGACTAAGGGGCAGCCTTGTGTTAGGAGGAGGGCTTGATATTGTGGCTGTTGTTTTCATTGTGTGCTGGGGACTCTGGGAGGGTAAGAACAATAATGCATGTAATGCTGATTTTGGAACGACTCCACACAGCCTTTCCCAGGCTGGGCAGCCTTGAGAACCACTGATACCATGGCACACCGGGCCGGGGCCCCATCGCATGGCACAGGGGCAGGGCCTGGAACATGCGGCAGGGTGGAGGATGGAGCAAGTATGTTTGGGACGACGGGAATCCTTCCTCCTGCATGGGAATGGAGGACTCAGGCACAAACACATACACACACAGATGTGCACACACTCTCTCTCACACACTGACACACACATGTACACACAGTCTCCACACACAGACAAACACACAGTCTCTCCCTCTCACACACACACGCACGCACATGCACACACACAGTACATTATGCCCTTGCGCACGTCGCCCAAGGCTGGACCAGCCTCACGCTCAGACTATTCTAAGAGGTGACAGACATGCTGTTTCAAGACACCGTCAAGGAGACTCGACGATGGCAGACATATTTCAATTAATGTTTTCAAGTCATGTCCTGGGTTTTAATCAGTGCCTCTTGTTTTCTATCTCCCAAGGATGGAACGTGAAAACAAACAGATTAAGGTGGAAGTTGTATCCCCCTTTTGGAGGATCTGGAGGACACATGAAATTAATTGTCTAATACTTTGCCACCTGTGTTGCAAATTATAATATCAAAACTGCCTTTGAAATAATTTTCAAGGGTCTTTGTGACCTTATATTGTTATGGATTTCCTTAGATAAATGTGGTCGGTTTGATTACAACTAATCATTAAACATGGAATACATTTCCAGTAACACACTGGTTTGAAATCCCTTGTACGGATAACTCTCATCACGGGAGGGATTGGTAGGGAAAGTCCCAGTAGGACTACAGTACATGTTTTAATTACTCCTCTATTCCCTGGGTCACACCTGAGAGAGCTTGTGCAGAGCACTGGGGCTATGAGAGGGTGTTGACAGGTCAATTGGCCTATCTTCAGCGGGAGGTGGGTGTGGATGAGTGAGGTGGGGGAGTAGAGACCAGCCTCTCAAACCCAGGAGGAAGAGAAGAGGCAAAGAGTGTGGACGCCATGGTCACAGTGCAAACCCACTGTAGCAATTTAATCACTGATGGCGATAAAAAGAGACAAAATACGAAGAAATAAGGACAATTTTTTATTTGTTTTATTTTGAGTGCTCCGTTTTTGTACTATTTTACTAAGATACAGTACTTTCCCTCTAGTAGTGTGGTTTGACTTAAGTTTAAGTTATTTATTAATGTATTTCACAAACAGGAATAAAAACAACCTGTTTACTAAAGATCCCACCAGAGACCACCTCTCTGTTGAAACAAAGTTGTGAAAAATAAATAAATGAATGTGTGAAAGGTCAAAAGTTGCCCAGGTCCATTATGGAAGTGGTGCATTTATAAGCTTTTAGATCATGTGGGTTCAGTTGGGCATACAACAAACACAAACAATGTGAAGAATAGGGTTACGAGCAGCGGTGTCGGCAGTGGGGGGCGAAGCTTGGCTAGCGGTAACCTCCCTGTCACACCAGCCCAGCCTGTGTTCCTGGCTGCATCTCACACGACGATTGGGTTTCACTGCAGTGCGGTGAGTTGTGGGAACGAGTCATCACACTGGCAGGCTGCCTGGGAGTCTGTGCTACCCTCCACCAGGGGTTAGGCACATGACGGGGGACGGGGGACAGGGGGGTTGTGCACCAAACAATGCTCTGTCTTCACTGTTTAACCCAGGAAACTAACTACAGCTGGAGCATCCAACTGGCAGGGGACCCAATTCATTGTGTGTGTGTGTGTGTGTGTGTGTGTGTGTGTGTGTGTGTGTGTGTGTGTGTGTGTGTGTGTGTGTGTGTGTGTGTGTGTGTGTGTGTGTGTGTGTGTGTGTGTGTGTGTGTGTGTGTGTGTGTGTGTGTGTGTGTGTTCCTCATGTGGTGATTTACTTTTCTCATACGAACTGAAATGTGTTTAAAACAAGAAGAAAAATGTGTCTTTGATTCAATATTTCCTTTCTTTCTTTTGGATCCTCAATTATATTTACAATGTAATCATTTTGTTCAAGTTGTGTTTTATTTGATCTTCATCCCAATGTATTTTATTCAGTTCCAAACAGCACTCCCTATCTGTTGCAACTCTGCTTTGGGTCATAGGCTGCATTTACACAGGCAGCCCAATTCAGATTTTTTTTCACTAAGTGGTCTTTTGACCAATCAGATCAGCTCTGAAAAAGATCTGATGTGAAAAGATCTGATGTGATTAGTCATAATACCAATTAGTGGAAAAAAGATCAGAATTGGGCTGCCTGTGTAAACGCAGCCATAGTGGCATATCGCTAAACAGATTATTCAGATGCGTGAAAATCTCTTTCCCCAAAGCTCACATCAGATGTTCTTGGCTCCTCCATGTCTCCATCTACTCTTTTTATAGTCCTTGATGTTGAGTAGACATTTTCAGTTCAAGACCAGGTGTAGACTCTTGACATTCTCCATGCAAGTCCATGATGTCATACACACTACAGACAGATAGACATTCCTTCCTTCCCCTCCCTTGGGGCAGATTAGGATTGCTGATGGTCTGGATGTTCAGTTTCACCATTTAAAACATTCCTATGATTATCTAACTTCTCTCAAACACACCATCCCTTTGTCAGCCATGTCATAAACTAATGTGGTCAATTATGAAAATACATTTATTCTGGTTATTATGGAAAACTATTCAACACATTATTCCATATTATATTGCTTTCCATATAGGCCTATAACTAGGGAATGACTTGGTCATGGTGAATAGGTTTCAGGTGGGAGGAGGGGGGGAGTAGTTGCTCAGAGGAATACATTTCTCACTGAAGATGAATGATTTTACCAACATTAACACAGACTCTATATTTATGAATATTTTTTTTTTTTTTATTGTTATAATTTTTTTTTTATATACGTATTACATGTTTCTCTCATTAACTATTTTTGCTTCGTTTTTTCCAGTTCATCTAACGGTTTTGATACTGTAGCCTAATTGATTATTCCTTGTCATACATATTTGTTCTGTTATGGTTGACACCGTGCGCTATGTCCTGTGTATGTTTTGTCACAGTACGCGTTGCTGTAAACAGTTTCTCACGCTTTTCGCAGCCCGCGGGTGTTTTAAACAGAAGGCCGACTAAAACTGGGCAGAGCCAATTATCTAGGGAACTTGGTCCAGCGCCGCGGCACAAACATCTCTCTCGTCATTGCTCAGTGGCTCGGGGCGTGTTTTTTCTACTGTGGGTGTTCCCAGGCAGGACGTAGGCGGCTACGCTGCCCTGCATCAGTGATTGAGGCTCCAACGGTTCATGGGAAAGCTGTACAGAGGGAATTGTATAGGCACCAGTCACCAGTCTACCTGGACCCGCACCCATCCACGGAGACGTTAGTAAAGACATACTCTCGCCATCACCATGAAGAGGCCTTGTGAGGATAGTACTTCTGACAGCGACATGGATGAAACTATTGATGTCGGCAGTGAGAATAATTATTCTGGGTAAGTTCATAACAATGATTTGGGGTAGGTTAGCCTCCTGTGGCCACAGGAGAAACGTTGATGAAACTTTAAGTTGAGAAAAGTTTAGCAAAAGTGAAAACGTTTTATTCTGGTGTAAACCTTCAGGTGACAAGTGCAAATTCTCACCTTGATGTGTGGTTCGTGAACACATTCAGGCAATTTTGGAGAATTCTCTCCAATGTCATTTGAATATAGAGGAGACTCTTGCTTCATCAGTGCAGGCTACATGAGTGTTTTATGCATAAATTACACAAAGTAAACTGCGTGGTTTTGAATCATTGCTCATTCGCAAAATAAAAATATTCTGTTGAGGAAAACATATAGATGATGTTTGTCCCATGCAGGCACAGCAATGGATCATTTATTAGATGTGGCTCCCCAACAACAACAACCCAAGTTATGGCAAGAAAAAAACGAAGAGGGGTAATTATTTATTGAGTCGTTTATTACCATCATTTTTATTATGTATTACTTATTATTCATTACTGTATTATTTATTACTTATTATTTAAACATGTATTTGATTATTTCCACGTTATTGTTAACGTTATTAGTAGTATTATTATTAGGCCTTGAATTGTTATATTTCCAAGTGTGCAATAATATAATTGTCTATCCCAGATCATCGAGAAGAGAAGGAGGGATCGAATCAATAATAGTTTATCAGAGTTACGTCGACTTGTTCCAACTGCGTTTGAAAAACAAGTGAGTTGAAATTATATCCTCTCTGATTTCTAAATGGAACTTACACAATAAAGTTTCATTTTCATCAAAACAATAACAGATAAGGTCATTTATCTGTCTTTGGTTCGTAAAAAGTTATGAGAGCTCTAAGCTTCATACATCCTGTTGCTCTTTGCAGGGCTCTGCCAAATTAGAGAAAGCAGAAATATTGCAGATGACAGTGGATCACCTAAAGATGCTGCAGACCACTGGCGGTAAAGGTAAGGAGTTCATTGGCTGCTTCTAACTGCTCTCTACCATACTGTGTAGTGAAATCCTTGCAAGCAGACCCCTTTGACAAGATTAAAGGAGTGGAAATCAATGCTAATGGCAGGGTTGAACTCGTGGGAAAGCGATGCTGGGACAAAAGGAGCACTTGACCCTGCATTGTGTTTGCTTTCATAAATCTGTGGGAGGAGAGAAGCCTGCATTCACAGGCTGCCCTGTTGGTGGTTTGTTTGGAGTTTCCAGCGAGTGTAAAAACGGGTGCACTGGGGAGACAAAACAAACATACAATCATCCCAGCACAATCCCAGACTGTTAAACTTATGCCTGGAGGCACAGCCGGAGCCCTAATGGTCAGCCTAGGGGGCCAGTGTGTATCCATCCCACACCATTTAGTGTTCAATCCCATCAGCAGCTGCTGGCTACATTACAGCTCGTTAGAGGGACCGGCAGTATTTATAGTTGCTTGGCATTCATATTTTCACTGTCACTCCTCTGTCTGTTTGTCTCTCTAGGGTATTTTGATGCCCATTCCCTGGCTATGGACTTCATGAGCGTGGGCTTCAGGGAGTGTCTGACAGAGGTGGCCAGGTACTTGAGCTCTGTGGAGGGATTAGACAGCATTGACCCCCTGCGCGTGCGCCTGGTCTCTCACCTCAGCACCTGCGTGTCTCAGAGGGAGGCGGCTGCCATGACCTCATCCATGGCACACCACCAGCAGGTGCTCCCCCCTCACCACTGGACCGCAGCCTTCCACCCCCTCCCTGCCGCCTTCCTCCAGCAGAGTGGACTGCCCTCCTCAGACAGCGCCGCCAGCAGACTGTCTATGGAGGTGCCCCAGCGCGGCTCGGCCCTACTAACGGCCACCTTCGCCCACACTGACTCTTCTCACAGGGCGCCCTCCAATGGCAGCGTGGCACCCTGCGTCCCCCCACTCTCCACCTCCCTCCTGTCGCTCTCGGCCACCGTTCATGCGGCGGCCGCTGCTGCTGCGGCCCAGACTTTCCCCCTGTCCTTTCCTGGAGGATTCCCCATCTTCACACCTCACAGTGTGAGCAGCACAGCGTCTATGGTAGCTTCAGCTGTGAGCCCCTCCATTTCCACCACATCCACTTCACAGCAGAGCAGAGACCGAGAGGGCAGCAGCAAACCATACAGACCTTGGGGAACAGAAGTGGGAGCCTTTTAAGTGTTTGACTTTTACAAGGTCTCAGTGGAGACCATCCACACTATACAGATAAAGGAACACGATTGTTTTATTAACTATGGCTTTTTTTGTGTCCATGGACTTTTATTCCACCAGCTTATTTCATTTCTGGCTGTGTGCAAATTCAGAGCACATGCATGCAAGCTCTCTCATGGGGGAGAGAGAGAGAGGATAATTAGATCCACTTAAAATGTACTAATGTTTTATTTTTATTAAAGAACAGCACTCAAATTAGACCTCTCTAGACTCCCTTTTCTCCCTTTTCAGTGTCAATTTGTTTTCATAATTGTCTTCTCTGTCACTATTGCTTTAGAGCATTTGTTTCGCCAACATTGGCTATTTAGTTCATATTGTTATGAGCAATATTTTCAGAATTTGAGAAATGGAAACGAAATCCAGCAGACATTTTATTTTGCTTTGATCTCAACTCTTGGTGGAAAATAGTGTGATTAACAATCACAAAGCAGTGTCTTTAGTTTGGAGTTGCTCTAGTCAATCAGATGAAGAACATTGGAGGAAGAACCAAAGGTTTTGGAGATAATAAGTCAACACGAGTCAATGTAGTGTGTATCTAATCAAATCCATGAACTAACAAGTTTGTAAATATGTATAAATATTAGATGAACTAGAAGCTATATTGAAGACAGAGGAAGACATATTTGGTATGATGTACTTCAAATTGCTTCTGGAAACACATGACAGGAGCTTTTTTCTTTAAAAAGTACAAAAACAACACATCACATCACAGTTCCAACTGCAGTTCAATGATACTACTATAACTTGTCTTTTTATATAACCGGTTTCTATGCAAACAGCCCTCTATGGATGTCACTGATTAAACATGTTTTATTAATATTTGGCTACTCAGAGTATATTCTTCTTTGTTTCACCACAGATCAACGAAACCAGTGTGTGTGCCACTGCCAATACTATAGTACCATATTAAAATCAATTTTTTTTTTTTTTACAAGTCACAAATTGAAGACCACAAAGTATGTGTTCCAACTATTTTGGTGAGGGAAAATATTCATCTTTCCTGATATCTGTTTTTGACACAAAACAAAACTCCCTAAGAGAGACACACATAAGTACAATTGCGTCTGGTAGCCTATACACAGAGCTGTAAATCAGTCACCAAAATATCTCTAGCCTTTCCCATAAAAAACTCACCCTATTCTGTAATTATATCTACTATAGGGACCTATAGACCTTGACGTTTTAAAAGATATCCATTTCATGTGTCTATTGTGTCACTTTTAGACTGCACCTCTAGTTGATTGTATTGGTTAGCTTATGGCAATGCTTAATGGTATTCAAAGGGGGGAAAAAAGAATCTGTAAAGAGTCTGGTTCCGTTATTTTCTCCCTTGGAGAAAGAACTTGTCAACGCGAATACAGGGTATCAACAGCCCTGACAAACCGCTGGTTTGGAACAGAAGTATAAAGGCAAAACAACTTTGGTCACTCCTCCCAAGATGGATCTTTATGCTGGCCTAATCCACTCTCTTTATCCTGGGTCTGTTAGAAAGATTTACATTAGTAAATCACTGTCACACCATTCAATTCCTTAAAAGAAAAAGTATCAGCATTTCCAAGTGAATGGGGATTACGACAAACAGCGCCTGCTGCCCACCGACAATCATGGGAACAGCGCTCGGTCATAAATCCGCGGGTTATATGCTTTGCTCCGGACTGGTTCTCACGCCGGGGCGAGCGCTTTGAAGTCCTGTCATAAATCAAAGGCGCACATGAACCACAGAAACGTCAAATGGCCAATGCTGTGGGCTAGCCTGGGCCGGTCTGCACACCTTTTAGTAGGCTTCATCATCATCGTTTAGAATGTATTAAATCTAATGTTTATCGATTCCATATCATTATGGTTATTTTGCGAAATTGTTTTCATCAACTTAATGTGTCCCGACGCTACGCATCATCTCTGGGTTATCAATGTGTCCTTGTTTTTGCCGCGTAGCCCAATAACAATATTTTACACAGTTTATGCGCCAAAAATAAAAATCACATTGATAACTCAACGGATTTCATGTTCTTACATAGATTTAATAATGATTAAATATCTTCAAATGAAGCCGAGGCCTAAATACCTAACTTTGTACTTCAAACCTGAATTGCCAAACACTCAACAATATGATCTAAGTCATACAATTGTTATTATAATTTTAAACATTTGTGATCAAGTTGCAACAAGTGACTTTTCTTAAATTATTAAAATAGTTATTGTGAGTATTTTTCTGTGAGTTTTATCCCACCATATAAAGTTACCAAACAAAAACAATAACTAGACCAAGACTAAAGAAACCTAACGATTTTAAATTGTACACTACAGGTGACAAATACGATTATTTAAATTACATAAAGTAGAAGATGGTTGATACGTTCAAGTGAGTGATTGCAGACACCCACGGCAATGTCGCCACCTTGTGATGAAATTAATTCAACCATTGGCTACCCATTATCTAATCCATAGACTTGAATTTGGACCATAGAGAACCCAGATAATACAATATATATATGACTACGTTCTATGCAATTATTAAAGTGGTAGCCTCAGTATGTTGTCAGCCTTTTGCTCATAATGGGCGGATTTGATTATGCTGAGCCGTGAGGCACAAGGCAAAGGCCCGTTATGTCATCGGGCGAAACACGGTAAGGAGGAGCTCCCTCTCAAATCGAACAGTAATCTGTGCCGCTCGTTCATTTTGTCAACAAGGAAGCATGGTGCATCGTCCATAAACATAGGCTACATCTATTTTCCATAAAATACATGTTTTGAATTGTCTAACTCGTTTTCATTGAGACGGCAGATAAAGCTAAATAGCAATCCATTTGCATGTGAAAACAGAATCCTACTAATTACTCCACATGCTCTTACGTCGCTTTGTTTTGTGCCGACTTCGCCATGGGCTTTGAACGGGGCACCTGGCTCACGCTTGGGAGTCAGACCGGTTCCAAAATAAATGCAATCAACTTTCACCCGGGCAAAACACTCCTAAACGGGCACCCGGGCGAGGTTAATCGAAACCCTTTAAAAACAGCACAGGGGCTGATTTGGGATCAGTAAATCAGCGCACAAAGCCATTCGACCAATGAGGAGCTCGCAAGAAATCACTCACCAATCAGAAGGCTTGTGATCTTTGTTCTTCCGTGGTGATCTCGCAAACGAGGAAGTGTGGAGACCGTGCAATAGAGATGAATGTTTATTAACAATATATGTTTACGTTCCTGATTAATAAAGCTTTGTTACATTGTAGCCTATTGCATTTATATAAAACTATGCGCGCGCATAGCTATTTAGGGCAGGTTACACATTACAACCAAGAGTTGCTCTGTTTGACGACGCAGTGACATAGTACAACTCACCAAACAACTTGAAAGGTAATGAAGACATTCAAGTTCCCAGCTCGACACGGCTATGCAGTGGAGATATCACCGTTTATTCCAACACGGTTGGCGTGTGCGACATCCCAGTATTATGGAATTGCAGGTGAATACACGGTGTAGGCTATTTAATAAATGATTCTCGTCACGACAAAATCGAGTAGCAGGGCTCGGGTAAATGTCACATTGTGATTGGGTTGAGAGGTTCGAGACTGTAAGTGTGTATTTATTGTGGGTTACTGTTGGCGATTACAATATGACAGCCATTGTTTTTAGCTAGGTTCCATAGTGTTATCATGAAACCAAGAACTTATTGCAAATTAATGCAATGTTTACTTGCACTTATTCTAATGAAGTGTGTGTGTGTGTGTGTGTGTGTGTGTGTGTGTGTGTGTGTGTGGGGGGTTCAAGGATGTGGGACACTGCTTGTGCTGGAGCAGACCGAGACTGGGATCTCTCTTGTGAAAAGGTAATCAACTTTCCAACATTGAATTTCTCATACTGACACAGTTTGACAACAATGCATCATCACGCATTCAACAGTCACTGAAACAACTACGCTGATGCATCCTCTCCCCTCATGTAGTTTTGACTGGAATGATGGTCTGTTTGACGTGACGTGGAGTGAGAGTAATGAGCATATCCTGGTGACGGGAGGAGGAGACGGGTCTCTGCAGGTCTGGGACACAGCCAACCCCCAGCCCGGGCCACTGCAGGTGCTCAAAGAGCACACACAAGAGGTGGGCTTGTTACCTTGCATGAGCTTATCATCATATTACCAATGTAACTATTATAAGTTTAGGGTTCCGTCTTACAATAGGTCATTGTAAAACTGTTGTAAGTACAGTATAATTACTAAATGACAATGTTATCACTGTAGCTTACTGGTCCATGCATTATCACGTGACACATTTGTTGCTAGTGTAGTTTTAGTTGATGGACTTCCTGTTCTCCCAGGTCTATTCTGTGGACTGGAGTCTGACCCGGGAGGAGAACCTGTTGGTGTCAGGCTCATGGGACCGCACAGCCAAAGTGGTGTGTTTCAAAATGGTGGTGGTAGTATTGGCATCACACACACACACACACACTGATAGTCAAACTGGATTCGATGAAAAATAGCATGGCTTTGTTTTATGAGTGGAGTTGTTGTTCCAACAGTGGGATCTCAGCCGTGGTGGCCTGTCGCTCTGCACCCTCCAGGGTCATGAAGGGGTCATCTACAGCACACTGTGGTCTCCTCACATCCCAGGGTGCTTTGCTTCAGCATCAGGTGAGTACAGTTACACTTCCCTTGGTCACTAGAAATGTAATTTTCTTAACACTATTTATTGAACTCCATTGTTGGTTAAGGGCTTGTAATAAGCATTTCATGGTAAGGTTTACCTGTTGTATTTGGCGCATGTGACAAATAAAATTTGATTTGATTTGTAATCAGGTTTTTAAAAAGTACAGCAATTGATTGTAATGCCTTATCATAACCACATGGTATCACTAAAGCTCTAGTTCTGTTCCACTGGTCTTTGGCGCTCTGCCTCTGAAGCAGTGTACAACTGCTGTTAATCAGTACAGATGTAGCCTTTCATAGTAAGTATTTTCTTATTGTTGAATTCTGAATTATAGAGTAGAATATAGTAACTTATGCTTCTTTAAGGTTAAGGCCTACATTCATTATTATTTCTGTTTATGTTATGCTAGAGGGCCAATCAAGCACTATCCACAGTTTCTGTGCTCCTGAAATGTTCAAAGAAAGTTAACACATTTACTTTAACAAAAGCTCAATGGACTTACCTGCATTTAGCATGAGCGCTTATCTCCATCAATTATCTGGATCATGTGATCTACAGTGCTCTTGTGCTGCTCGTGAACATGACATTGTTTCTATTAGAAAACAGATGCATGTTCCTCTCTTCACAGGCAGCTGCCACACTGATCTCATGTAAACATGAGCCGTTTAGCCTACAGCATCCTCCTTCTCACAGTCAGTTCCCAGTCGCAGCACTCTAGGGCCGGGTGCTAACAGGGTTTGTCACCGATAAGTCTTGGGCCCTGATGGGTATCAGAGCCTCTCTGTGGAGACCATATCAGAATTAACCAGGCTCTGTTTGCTCTGCTATAACTTTCTTTTATAAGTGGCTGTCTTGTCATAGCCTACAATCTGTGTTCCAGTGTTCAGACAGTGTTCAGCCAGGGAAAGGTTCAGTAGTCACAAGAGAAGATGTGAATCCATTGTACTATCCCAGCACGCAAAAATTGGCCATTGTTTTCGGGTGTAGGACATTGTTTTCGGGTGTAAGGAACATCAACATTTTTAAGTCTTCAAATATTGCCCAAAATATGCCCACTGGGTTGAGTGGGTTCATGTATCAATGTTAACATTTTTCTTGGTGCGAAACTGTGAAATTTAACCCACAAAACGTTAAACACCAGGGTGTTTATCGGTTTATGAATCTACTCTACTCTTTATGAATCTACTCTCTTTTTACATATGTATCAGAAAAATGTAGTTTAAAAGGGAATGCTATAGGCCTATTACTAGTCAGATATGTGTCAAAGATAGTTACCTTTGTAAGAGTTGGGGGAATTATACTGAACAAAAATATAAATGCAACATGTAAAGTGTTGGTCCCATGTTTCATGAGCTGAAATAAAAGATCCCAGAAGTGTTCCATACGGACAAAAAGCTTTCCATACGCACATCCCTGTTAGTGAGCATTTCTCCTTTGCCAAGATAACCTGACAGGTGTGGCATATCAAGAAGCTGATTAAACAGCATGATCATTACACAGGTGCTCCTTGTGCTGGGGACAAAAGGCCACTCTAAAATGTGCACTTTTGTCGCACAACACAATGCCAGAGATGTCTCATGTTTTGAGGGAGCATGCAATTGGCATGCTGACTGCAGGAATGTCCACCAGAGCTGTTGCCAGACAATTGAATGTTAGTCACCTCCAACGTCGTTTTTGTGGATTTGGCAGTACGTTCCAACCGGCCTCACAACCGCAGACCATGTGTAACCATGTCAGCCCAGGACCTCCACATCTGTCTTCTTCACCTGCAGGATTGTCTGAGACCAACCACCTGGACAGCTGATGAAACTCTTGGTTTGCACAACCAAAGAATTTCTGCACAAACTGTCAGAAACCATCTCTGGGAAGCTCTTCTGCGTGCTCGTCGTCCTCACCAGGATCTTGACCTTTCTGCAGTTCGGCGTCGTAACTGACTTCAGTGGGAAAATGCACACCTTCGATGGCCACTTGCACACTGGAGAAGTGTGCTCTTCACCGATGACTCTCGGTTTCAACTGTACCAGGCAGATGGAAGACAGTGTGTATGGTGTCATGTGGGTGAGGGGTTTGCTGATGTCAACGTTGTGAACAGAGTGCTCCATGATGTCGGGAAGGGGTTATGGTATGGGCAGGCATAAGCTACAGACAAGGAACACAATTTAATTTTATCGATGGCAATTTGAATGCACAGAGATACTATGACGAGATCCTGAAGCCCGTTGTCGTGCCATTCATACCCCGCCATCACCTCATGTTTCACTATGATAATGCAAGACCCCATGTCGTAACGATTTGTACACAATTCCTGGAGGCTGAAAATGTCCCAGTTCTTCCACGGCCTGCAAACTCACCAGACTTGTCACCAACTGAGCATGTTTGGGATGCTCTGGATCAACGTGTACGACAATATGTTCCTGCCGATATCCAGCAACTTGGCACAGCCATTGAAGTAGATTGGGACAACATTCCACAGGCCTCAATCAACAGGCTAATGAACTCTATGCAAAGGATAGACATGTCTCTATACATGTCTGTATTCCCAATCATGGGAAATCCATAGATTAGGGCCTAATGAATTCATATCAATTGATTGATTTCCTTATACGAACTGCAACTCAGTAAACATGTTGAAATTGTTACATGTTGCGTTTATTTTTGTTCAGTGTATATGAAGATTGACTGAAATCACATAATCATATCTATTCTGGTGATTGCCGCTGGTTTGATATCAAAATATGATACATCTGGTCAAATGTACCAGATTTTTACCCCATGATGATGTTGCGTATTTTGTCCTTATTGTACACTGCACATGATTCCCTCAATGATCTGCCATGAAGGGGGCACAGTAGAACAATATAATAATTGTGATGACAATGGAGACATGTTTTACCTAGCTTCAGGGGCTAGCCCCCTCACCCCACTACACACACAGACCCTGGTAGGTTATCTTATCCTTCACTCTCTGCATCTTGCTCAGTAAGGCAACCTAACCCGAGAGCCATTAGCTTTGATAACACAGCAAAGTGTTGATGGAAGGTCCCCTTTTTCCTATTAAAACCTTGACACTGAAGGTGTTACCAAGTGGGTGAAAATCAATAGGAGGGCTGTGAGGCATGCACACAGATCCCACAGCACAGCTGTATTGGTCCATGGGAGCGAGAGGAGAGGGGAGAGAGGTTTGCAGGATGCTGTAGTAATAGATGTGAGTGAGATCTGGTGGTAACCCCAAACCCGTAGAGGCCAGAACCTGCAGTTAGACACTTGATCCAGAACTGCGTATTGTCAAAGCTGCTTTACAGCCTTCCAAAATCACAGTATTTAAGTCCACACTCGGTTAAGCAAACTCTGGATTGGCTAGGTTTTTTAGGGATATATCAGTGCCATATACAGTGGGGAAAAAAGTATTTAGTCAGCCACCAATTGTGCAAGTTCTCTCACTTAAAAAGATGAGAGAGGCCTGTAATTTTCATCACAGGTACACTTCAACTATGACAGACAAAATGAGGAAAAGAAATCCAGAAAATCACATTGTAGGATTTTTTTATGAATTTATTTGCAAATTATGGTAGAAAATAAGTATTTGGTCAATAACAAAAGTTTATCTCAATACTTTGTTATATACCATTTGTTGGCAATGACAGAGGTCAAACGTTTTCTGTAAGTCTTCACAAGGCTTTCACACACTGTTGCTGGTATTTTGGCCCATTCCTCCATGCAGATCTCCTCTAGAGCAGTGATGTTTTGGGGCTGTCGCTGGGCAACACAGACTTTCAAAGATTTTCTATGGGGTTGAGATCTGGAGACTGGCTAGGCCACTCCAGGACCTTGAAATGCTTCTTCTGACGAAGCCACTCCTTCGTTGCGGCGGTGTGTTTGGGATCATTGTCATGCTGAAAGACCCAGCCATGTTTCATCTTCAATGCCCTTGCTGATGGAAGGAGGTTTTCACTCAAAATCTCACGATACATGGCCCCATTCATTCTTTCCTTTACACGGATCAGTCGTCCTGGTCCCTTTGCAGAAAAACAGCCCCAAAGCATGATGTTTCCACCCCCATGCTTCACAGTAGGTATGGTGTTCTTTGGATGCAACTCAGCATTCTTTGTCCTCCAAACACGACGAGTTGAGTTTTTACCAAAAAGTTATATTTTGGTTTCATCTGACCATATGACATTCTCCCAATCCTCATCTGGATCATCCAAATGCTCTCTAGCAAACTTCAGAGGGGCCTGAACATGTACTGGCTTAAGCACGGGACACGTCTGGCACTGCAGGATTTGAGTCCTGGCGGCGAGTGTGTTACTGATGGTAGGCTTTGTTACTTTGGTCCCAGCTCTCTGCAGGTCATTCACTAGGTCCCCCCGTGTGGTTCTGGGATTTTTGCTCACCGTTCCTGTGATCATTTTGACCCCACGGCGTGAGATCTTGCGTGGAGCCCCAGATCGAGGAAGATTATCAGTGGTCTTGTATGTCTTCCATTTCCTAATAATTGCTCCCACAGTTGATTTCTTCAAACCAAGCTGCTTACCTATTGCAGATTCAGTCTTCCCAACCTGGTACAGGTCTACAATTTTGTTTCTGGTGTCCTTTGACAGCTCTTTGGTCTTGGCCATAGTGGAGTTTGGAGTGTGACTGTTTGAGGTTGTGGACAGGTGTCTTTTATACTGATAACAAGTTCAAACAGGTGCCATTAATACAGGTAACGAGTGGAGGACAGAGGAGCCTCTTAAAGAAGAAGTTACAGGTCTGTGAGAGCCAGAAATCTTGCTTGTTTGTATGTGACCAAATACTTATTTTCCACCATAATTTGCAAATAAATTAATAAAAAATCCTACAATGTGATTTTCCTCATTTTGTCTGTCATAGTTGAAGTGTACCTATGATGAAAATTACAGGCCTCTCTCATCTTTTTAAGTGAGAGAACTTGCACAATTGGTGGCTGACTAAATACTTTTTTTCCCCACTGTAAATGGGTGATTGCGTTTTTTTATTATATAAGCTGTGTTCCTTAAAAGCAGCCACACGTGGGTAAGTGATGTGCAGTTCAGAACGATTCGTTATTTTTGAATGACTCTTATCACTCGCTCGATAGTCATGACTAGTTCTTCTGAGTGGCTCGTTATTTTTTGGGTTGTTTGTTTCACCTGCTGGCCGTAATTAATTCTACAGCAGGATTAAAACAGTATGCGCTCTTCCGGTGACTATGGACACGTGCTCTGACCAACAACTGTCTGTCATGTGCGCACAGGCAAAATAGATCATGCTGCAGGCAGCATATAAAGAAGAAAAAGACATGTTTACAACGGATAATTGATCGAATGGTGCAAGATTGAATGCAATTCATTTAAAATTGAATGTTATTATGAATACAGCTTTGTAGATCCAAAACGTACACAGCCTCTGCTCAACATCCCCGGGGGGGGGGCACACAATGCTGGCACTTGCTGATTAGTGCTTATCGGGAACTCCCATATTCTCTCTCTCGCTCCTCCAAGATGGGCCACGGCGACAAGCCCTGCCTGCTTGCAGCATCTTGGCAGGGATGAAGGAGAGCTTTACAGGCAAGTGGCTTTGTGAGGCTGCAATCTCCACCATGGATCCATTTCACTGTAATTAAAAATGTGAGCCGAGCCCTGAGCGAATCAAAAAAAGAAAAGTTGCTATCAACCACCAGCATCTAGGTCATCCCAACCCCTGAATATTGACCTAACTAATCGCTCAAACTTTTGAACAATTTTCATCCATCTCCTCCTTCCCTTCGCCGTGATTCACTTTCGTAATTGGCAGTTTTTTTTTTCCCGCTCCATTCTGAAAAGCCATCAAGGAATGAATTTCTGCAGGGGTTTCAGTCAATAGGAGTGACAGAGGGAGTTAGTCTGTGAGGTTGCTTCCTCTCTTCATTAATGGGAATGTAAAGTGGACAGATTTATTTAGAATTCAAGGCACACTTAACCAGCATGGCTACCACTGTATCTGGTTTGCGCTTAGTGGGGCTGTCATTTGTTTTTCAACAAGACAATGACCCAACACACCTCCAGGCTGTGTAAGGGCTATTTGGCCAATAAGGAGAGTGATGGAGTGCTGCGTCAGATGATCTGGCCTCCACAATCACCCAACCTCAATCCAATTGAGCTGGTTTGGGATGAGTTGGACCACAGAGTGAAGGAAAAGCAGCTAACAAGTGCTCAGCATATGTGGGAAGTATTCCAGGTGAAGCTGGTTGAGAAAATGCCAAGAGTATGCAAAGCTGTCGTCAAGGCAAACCCTTTTAACACTTTTTTTTGGTTACTACATGATTCCATATGTGTTATTTCATAGTTTTGATGTCTTCACTATTCTGCAATGTAGAATAAAAATATTATTCTACAATTCTTTATTTACAATTTAAAGAAAAACCCTTGAATGAGTAGGTGTGTCCAAACTTTTGACTGGTACTGTATGTGTGTGTGTATGTGTGTAATATATATATATATATATATATACACACACACACAGTGCATTCAGACCCCCTTTCCTTTTTCCACATTTTGTTACATTACAGCCTTATTCTAAAATGTATTAAATCATTTGTTTACAGAAATGTCTTATTAAATTAAGCCATTAAGCCAGAGACCTGAATATAGCTGTGCAGCGACACTCCCCATCCAACCTGAAAGAGCTTGAGAGGTTCTGCAGAGAAGAATGGGAGAAACTCCCAAAATACAGGTGTGCCAAGCTTGTAGCATCATACCCAAGAAGACTCAAGGCTGTAATCTCTGCTAAAAGGTGCTTCAACAAAGTATTGAGTAAAGGGTCTGAATACTTATGTAAATGTTATATTTCAGTTCTTTATGTTAAATCCATTTGTAACAAAATGTGGAAAAAGTCAAGGGGTCTGAACACTTTCCAAATGCACTGTATATAGGATCCCACAGTTGAAAGTGCATGTCAGAGCAAAAACCAAGCCATAAGGTCAAAGGAATTGTCCGTAGAGCTCCGAGACAGGATTGTGTCGAGGCACAGAACTGGGGAAGGGTACCAAAAAATGTGTGCAGTATTGAAGATCCTCAAAAACACAGTGGCCTCCATGGATTTCACATGACTGGGCAGGGGCGTAGCCATGGTTGGGCATAGCCAGGCCCAACCTATCAGAATAGCTTATGGAAGTGAAATTAATATTAAATTCTCTGGCAAATGCTCTGGTGGACGTTCCTGCAGTCAGCATGCAAATTGCACGCTCCCTCAACTTGAGACATCTGTGGTATTGTGTTCTGTGACAAAACACATTTTAGAATGGCATTTTATTGTCCCCAACACAAGGTGCACCTGTGTAATGATCATGCAGTTTGATCAGTTCTTGATATGGCACACCTGTCAGGTGGATGGATTATCTTGGCAAAGGAGAAATGCTCACTAACAGGGGTGTAAACAAATTTGTCAGCAACATTTAAGAGAAATAAGCTTTTTGTGCATATGGAACATTTCTGGGATCTTTTATTTCAGCTCATGAAACATGGAACCAACACTTTACATGTTGCGTTCATATTTTTGTTCAGTTTAGTATATCTGTAGAATACGTACAGCAATAGTTAAATAGGATAGGCCTAGACTAGAATACAGTATATACATATGAAGTAAGTTAAACAGTATGTAAACATTGTGTTCCATGACATTGAGAGCTACAGCATAATGCATTTAGCATAATGCTGGAATGCAGTGCAGACTAGGACAAAGATAATAAAGCTCAGTATGCACGTATTTCACCAAATTTAGATTTGGATGACTTTACTGAATTTAGATGGACTTCACAGAGTTAGATGGACTTCACAGAAGAGATGCCAAAGAAGTTAAGGCAATGCCTTGTGACCGGCTCCACACTGCTTTACAATGCAATGCAATGCAATGAGTTGCTCTTCTAAGTGGATGACCACAGATCAATGAGGTTAAATGCCTGCGATAAGTGATCGGTATGGTTATTGTCAATATTTTAGGGTTTATTGTCCCAGCTCTACTGCAAGATATTGTGTTCCATGGAAATGGCCTGGGGCTGTAAAAGTGTTTTTCTTTGAATAGACCAACTATTCATTATAGAATGTCTAGAGGGTTTCTTTCAAACCACATGAATCCAATGCTGATACAGTATGTAAACATATTTCCAATGGAAAGGGCAGAGTTGAAAAAGAAGTCTTAATTTCAAATATCACAAATGAATACACAGTAATAGCATGTATTGAACACTTTATACCTGTATGTACAGGTATAAAGTGTTTAATCATAATATTTAAGCCTGTAGATTCATATTTAAGCTGTAGATTTAGGGCTAGATGGGAAATGCTAAAAAAATAAAATAATGTAAACCTTGATTTTGCTGTATTGTAGTATGCTGTAGTGTAGTATTGTATAGGGTGAAATGGTGTGAAGTTGGCATTGGGCTGTGGAGCTGACGCAGCAGGTTTCCATTGATACGTGTAATAGACACTGAACACCCGGCCGAGGTCATTCACTGCAGACTGCAGAGGGAGTGGCCTAAAAACCCATTGTTAGAATCTCACCAGGAAGCCCCTTCCAGCTTGGGTCTGAGTGTGTGTGTGTGTGTGTGTGTGTGTGTTAAAGAGGAGAGAGAGAGAGAGAGAGAAGATGGATGGAGGGGGGAGGGAGGGTGGGTGGGTAGTGAGAGCATCTAGTCCAGACCCTCTTAAAATGCTTCCATCTGGCTGTCGTTGTGCCGATTATTGTCGCAGTCCCTTGGCAGACAGGGCCACATTCCCATGTCCCTGGTCCTGTATCTGATCCAGGATGAGCCAGGGGGAATGGGGGCTGCTGCCTGCCTGCCTTCATTCTGCTGCGGAGGGAGAACTGGCCCTTGAAATGAGCGTCATGGTCCAAAACCCAATGGTAGATTGTGGGGGGGGGCTGAGCGTGGGTACAGTTGACTGTGGAACTGTGAGTCATGACTGGAACAGCATGGCTGCCTGTGTCTGTGACCATTCAACCCTGAATCTAGTCTTGTCTTTGTCACCAGGGGACGGGACTCTGAGAGTGTGGGACGTGAAGACAGGGAGGTGCAGGCTGGCCATCCCAGCCCACAAGGCAGAGATCCTCAGCTGTGACTGGTGCAAATACGATCAGGTACCGAGGTACTTTACTGCAGTACAGCCCCCCACTGTTAAAACCTCAACCCAAAACATTTAATTTGACGCTTGGAAGCAGGAGTTTATGAAGTGGACCTAAAGACATTTAGGTTTAAAATGCCAACGCTTCAACCATGAATTAAACCCATCCTGGGATTGATAATGGAGATACTGTACAATCACCTCACCATATACTAGCCTCACTGTCATTGTTATTAATGATATTGCATATTTATATGTGAGAAGACCTCTATAGGTTGTAAAAGGTCTTGTCTCAGCATTTCTTGCCATAAAGATTAATATGAATTTCCCCTAATTATAATTACAGTTAATACATGCCAGTGTTAGTACAGTATGTACGTTTGGGATACTTGTTTAACCCACTCTGTCTGGGCTGTCCTCAGAATGTGATAGTGACCGGAGCAGTGGACTGTAGCCTGTGTGTGTGGGACTTACGGAATGTCCGGCAGCCTCTGTCACGCCTACTAGGCCATTCCTATGCCATACGAAGAGTAAAGGTAATGTAGCATCCCTTCTCACCCATACACCATCCTAGGGCTGGGCGGTAAACCGTATTTTACTATATACCGGTGTTGATGCACGGACCGGTTTGGATTTTAACTTGACCTTACATAACGGTGTTTCAATATTTGGTTTGTTATTTTCAAGTTTTAATGTCACATGCACAAGTACAGTGAAATGCCTTTCTTGCAAACTCAATACCCAACAATGGGATAATCAATAACAATGTTACTAGAAAAAAACTCAAGAAATCAAGAAATAAGAATATGAAATACACAGATAGTAAGTAAGCAAGCATACTATATACAGGAAATGTTGAAAAAGTTAGATCCAGTACTATATTTACATGTGCAGGGATACTGGAGTGATGGAGGTAGATATGTATAGGGGTAAGGTGACTAGGCAACAGGATATAAGATAAACAGAGTAGCAGCAGGTTGTATTTGAGTGGGTGTGTAGAGTCAGTATAAATGTATTTGCATATTATGTGAGTGTGTGTGTTGGAGTGACTGTGTGTGTGTAGGGCCTTGTGAGTGTGCATAGAGACAGTGCAAACATTGAAATCAGTTGTATTGCTTTGGGATAGAAGCTGTTCAAGAGCCTGTAGGTGTCAGACTTGATGCACCGGTACCTCTTGCCGCCGCACGGCAAGAGGTACCGGGAAGAGGAATGTCCGTGTATGTTTGGACAAATTTACCCCTTTTTCTTTACCCCTTTTTCTTCTCCAATTTTGTGATATCCAATTGGTAGTTAGTCTTGTCCCATCGGTGCAACTCCCGTACGGACACGGAAGAGGCGAGGGTCGAGAGCAATGCGTCCTCAGAAACACGTCCCTGCCAAGCCGCACTGCTTCTTGACACACTGCTCTCTTAACCCCGGAAGCATACAAAGAAACAGATGTTGTACAATGTGGAAATGATAACACATGAGTGAAGGAAATGCAGAAATAGATATTTGTGGTTATAGTTTGATTGAACATTGTAAAACAATCAGAAGAGAAAAATCCCCATTAAAACCACTTAGAATGTATTTGTTGACACCCCAGGGTCACGCACTACTTATGAAGCATATTTAGAACAGATAAAATACCGTCATAGCGTCAACAATGAGAGAAATATAATGATATTATATTTTGGCCATATCGTCCAGCCCTACACCATCTTCTCAGTTCCAAGGAAAGGCTTTTCCACTGTGTTAAATTATGTTAGCGAATTGCCAGCTGTTGGAAACAGCTCAGCAATACTCGACAGCACAGCTTCCCTCCCTTGCCTGCCTAGCAACCTGTTCTGGAAAGATGGTTCTGGTGTGATCAAAGCACTTAGCTGAATGGAGTTAACAAGCACAGTACAGTACGGTCTGATGGGATCCTAGGCAGATTTGCAGTACACTGGACCCGCTCACAGCTATAGATTATTTTTTCTCTCCTCCAAGATCTGTTGAATGGATTTTGAGAGAAAGGTGGTGGGTTGGATGGGTCGGTCGATGGGCCCTAGCTACCATGTCCAGTCTTAACAACCACCAATTAGTCAGATTAAACAGAATTGACTTCACCCAGCCCCCAGACAGACGGCCCAGCAGGTTTCTAGACCTCGTCGGCCCTCATCACATGATCCATGTGATTCTCACTCCTCTTACAATGGGGAATCACCCTGCCACACACTTTAACATCACATAATCAGCTAGAGCTAGCTACAACACTATCAGTTGGAAGTCCGGTGTTTTCAGGACAGCTTTTTAGCGTGCGTGGGTAATCAATAGATGCAGAGTGTTCGTAGTGGACCTCATCTTGAGGTTTCCAGTGTGTTTGTAAACCCTGCCATCAGGTATAGATTTTCTTAAGGCAGCAAGTCTAGATGATGTTACAAATATAGCATATCAGCAAGTCTGGGAAGACACTGAAAAGAGTGCTCAAAGTAAATTAAAAAGTGCTTGGCAAATCCCTTGTGCTTTTACGTATTGGAAAGATCAAAGCCCAAACTTAAAGATGTGTAAAGGTAAAAGTGTTTAGTCATGGTTGTGTGTGTGCCAGCCAATTACCCCTCACCAGGGTGACCACGTGTCCCGGATTGTGTGGGACAGTCCCGCATTTGGCCTTTTGTCCCGCAACCAAACAATCATGTCTCGCATTTTATCAACAAATGAAAACACTAATTTACAAAGTAAGGTCAATTTGACCGTTTCAGTCAGACTCCCCATTAATTTGATGAGAATTGACTTTCCAACCTGTTTCTTTTGCAGTCACGTTGCACTTATGACAAGATATACAGTCAGTTTATTCGGTATACCTATCTAGTACTGGGTCGGACCCCCCTTTGCCTCCAGAACAGCCTGAATTATTTGGGGCATGGAAACATTGCTCAATTTGTATCAAGGGACGTAACGTGTGCCAGGAGCTTACAAGAAATCCTGCTATGCCCTGCGATGAACCATCAAACAGGCAAAGCGTCAATACAGGGCTAAGATTGAATCATACTACATCGGCTCCGACGCTCGTCTTATGTGGCAGGGCTTGCAAACTATTACAGACTGCAAAGGGAAGCACAGCCGCGAGCTGCCCAGTGACACGAGCCTACCAGACGAGCTAAATCACTTCTATGCTCGCTTCGAGGCAAGCAACACTGAGGCATGCATGAGAGCATCAGCTGTTACGGACGACTGTGTGATTACGCTCTCCGTAGCCGAAGTGAGTAAGACCTTTAAACAAGTCAACATACACAAGGCTGCGGGGCCAGACGGATTACCAGGACGTGTGCTCCGGGCATGTGCTGACCAACTGACCGGTGTCTTCACTGACATTTTCAACATGTCCCTGATTGAGTCTGTAATACTAACATGTTTCAGGCAGACCACCATAGTCCCTGTGCCCAAGAACAGAGGCAACCTGCCTAAATGACTACAGACCCGTAGCACTCACGTCTGTAGCCATGAAGTGCTTTGAAAGGCTGGTCATGGCTCACATCAACACCATAATCCCAGAAACCCTAGACCCACTCCAATTTGCATACCGCACCAACAGATCCACAGATGATGCAATCTCTATTGCACTCCACACTGCACTTTCCCACCTGGACAAAAGGAACACTTATGTGAGAGTGCTATTCATTGACTACAGCTCAGCCTTCAACACCATAGTACCCTCAATGCTCATCACTAAGCTAAGGATCCTGGGACTTAACACCTCCCTCTGCAACTGGATCCTGGACTTCCTGACAGGCCGCCCCCAGGTGAGGGTAGGTAGCAACACATCTGCCACGCTGATCCTCAACACTGGAGCCCCCAAGGGGTGCGTGCTCAGTCCCCTCCTGTACTCCCTGTTCACCCACGACTGCATGGCCAGGCACGACTCCAACTCCATCATTAAGTTTGCAGACGACACAACAGTGGTAGGCCTGATCACCAACAACGACGAGACAGCCTATAGAGAGGAGGTCAGAGATCTGTCCGGGTGGTGCCAGAATAACAATCTTTCCCTTAACGTAACCAAGACTAAGGAGATGATTGTGGACTACAGGAAAAGGAGGACTGAGCACGCCCCCATTCTCATCGACGGGGCTGTAGTGGAGCAGGTTGAGAGCTTCAAGTTCCTTGGTGTCCACATCACCAACAAACTAGAATGGTCCAAACACACCAAGACAGTTGTGAAGAGGGCACGACGAAGCCTATTCCCTCTCAGGAAACTAAAAAGATTTGGAATGGGTCCTGAGATCCTCAAAAGGGCTAAGCTGCCTGCCATCCAGGACCTCTACACCAGGCGGTGTCAGAGGAAGTCCTTAAAAATTGTCAAAGACCCCAGCCACCCCAGTCATAGACTGTTCTCTACTACCGCATGGCAAGCGGTACCGGAGTGCCAAGTTTAGGACAAAAAGGCTTCTCAACAGTTTTTACCCCCAAGCCATAAGACTCCTGAACAGGTAATCAAATGGCTACCCGGACTATTTGCATTGTGTGCCCCCCCAACCCCTCTTTACGCTGCTGCTACTTTCCGTTTATCATATATGCATAGTCACTTTAACTATACATTCATGTACATACCACCTCAATTGGCCCGACCAACCAGTGCCCCCGCACATTGGCTAACCGGGCTATCTGCATTGTGTCCCGCCACCCGCCAACCCTTCTTTTACGCTACTGCTACTCTCTGTTCATCATATATGCATAGTCACTTTAACCATATCTACATGTACATACTACCTCAATCAGCATGACTAACTAGTGTCTGTATGTAGCCTCGCTACTTTTATAGCCTCGCTACTGTATATAGTCTCGCTACTGTTATTTTTCACTGTCTTTTTACTGGTGTTTTTATTTATTTACTTACCTATTGTTCACCTAATACCTTTTTTTGCACTATTGGTTAGAGCCTGTAAGTAAGCATTTCACTGTAAGGTCTACACCTGTTGTATCCGGCGCACGTGACAAATAAACTTTGATTTGAAAACATTCCCCACACCATTACACCACCACCACCAGCCTGTACCGTTGACACCAGGCAGGATGGGTCCATGGATTCATGCTGCTTACGCCAAATCCTGACTCTGCCATCAGCATGACGCAACAAGAACCGGGATTCATCGGACCAAGCAGTGTCAGAGGAAGGCCCTAAAAGACTCCAGTCACCTTAGTCATAGACTGTTCTCTCTGCTACCGCACGGCAAGCGGTACCAGAGCGCCAGGTCTACGTCCAAAAGACTTCTTAACAGCTTCTACCCCCAAGCCATAAGACTCCTGAACATTAATCAAATGGCTACCCAGACTATTTGCATTGCCCTCCTCTTTTACGCTGCTGATACTCTCCGTTTATTATCTATGCATAGTCACTTTAACTCTCCCTACATGTACATATTACCTCAATTACCTCGACTAACCGTTGCCCCCGCACATTGACTCTGTACCGGTACCACCTGAATATAGCCTCGCTACTGTTATTTTACTGCTGCAGTTTAATTATTTGTTACTTTTATTTTTTATTTATCTATTTTTTACTTGACACATATTTTTCTTAACTGCATTGTTGGTTAAGGGCTTGTAAGTAAGCATTTCACTGTTAGGTCTACAGCTGTTGTATTCAGTGCATGTGACAAGTACCATTTTGATTTGATAAATTTTTCCACTCCTCAATTGTCCAGTGTTGGTGATCGCGTGCCCACTGGAGCCACTTCTTTTTGATTTTAGCTGATAGGAATGGAACCCTGTGTGGTTGTCTGCTGCAAAGGAACGACACGTTGTGCTTTCCGAGATGCGGTTCTGCACGCAACTGTTGTACTGCGCTGTTATTTCCCTGTTTGTGACCTGCCCGTTAGCTTGCACAATTCTCCTTCGACCTCTCTCATCAACGAGCTGTTTTCGCCCGCAGGACTGCCGCTGTTTTTTTTTGTAACACCATTCTCGGTAAACCCTAGACACTGTCGTGCGTGAAAAGCCCAGGAGGCCGGACGTTTCTGAGATACTGGAAACAGCGCGCCTGGAACCGACGATCATTCCACGCTCAGGACACTCGTTTGGCCATTTCTAATGTTCAATGGAACAGTAACTGAATGCCGCGATGCCTGTCTGCCTGCTTTATATAGCAAGCCACAGCCACGTTACTCACTGTCTGTAGGAACAAACCATTTTCGTGAACGGGGTGATGTACCTAACAAACTGTGTCATAAGGATGTGTTACTGGTGATGTAAAATACTTCTCCAATCGTTGTTGAGATCTGATATTCTGTGCAGCGCAAGACGAGGCGTAGGCCAATGTCACATCGTCAGCCAATCACATTTGTCAAATGCTTTCGGGCTAAATTTCAGCTAAACTTGGAGAGGACAGTTAATTACCTACAAAAAGCACGCTTGTAACGAAGTGCTACAAAAGTAAGTAAATAGCTGTTTTAGACTGAAATATATAAGGTAGTTCAGCTAAACTTGAGGCTCTCCGTGCTCATTAGTTGCTCATTCAACACTTAATGCAGTTTTAAGTTTAAAAGTGTATTTTTATTCATGTAGGCTACACTGTCTGGCAAATGTACCACAAAATCATTCCGTTGTCCCGCATTTGTGTATTTTAAATGTGGTCACCCTATCCCTCAGCTGTTAATAAAAAATGTAACTGTCAAATTTTACAAGTTTATATTGTATTCTTATGGCTTTTCCCACAGTTCTCTCCATTCAACCAGACCGTGTTGGCCTCGTGTTCCTATGATTTCACAGTCAGGTAAGACATTCTAATCACAATTCTGCCATTCTTGTTCAGCTTGCAATGCAAACTGAGCATTAATATCCCACTGTGCATGAACAATGTTTAAAGACAAATGCCACAAACAAGATTTCATTTGTGAAACTTTTACTAAAACCCATTGGAGTCAGTGAAGCGTGATCACTAGATGATACTGTTTCCTGGCAGAAGGGCAATCTCCTTGAATTATTTAAAAGAATTTACCTCCAGGAACACTCGTGTTTGAGAGGTCTGTAGAAAGATGTGTAAAATATACATGCAAGCAATGGGAAGACCAACCACAATCGTACTATGTTGAGTAGGGTCATAAAATCTGTAATTTCAAGGTAGACTGGTTTGTTTTTATTTGGAAATGCGTGTCCTCTGCCTCTGAGTTTGACTATGTGAGCCTAGTTCCCAAACAATGCCGTCAGTCAAGGGTCTGTTGTTTAGTGTCATGCATCCACCAACAGAACCCTCACATAATCAGAGCAGACATCTCCAGCGCAGCGACATGACCCATAAATCACCTTTGTCCATGCTGTCGCCTTTTAGAATCATTCCTTGAGACAGAATTAAAATCATTCTATGCTATTCTGTACTGAGATCCTATTCTATTCCTCCAGTTTTTTCCAACCTTAGATCTATTTGAATAATGTTAATGATGCCTGTTGAGGTTGATGCAAGAAGTTGGGTTTTAAGGTACCCGAGCTGTCTCCTGTTCACAAGGTAATGTGTCTGTATCGGCCCTTTAAGATCTAGGTTTCGCCGGTTGTCCAAAGAGAGGTTGTCTTGTAGTGATGGGGTGGAAAAAATCAATACAGTTACATATTGGGACATTATTTTTTTATGATATATCGTATTGTTTTGCACTAATTGGCTGTACCTGCACCAAAACCAGTATATTTCCTTCATAGCTTGTTCTCCATCTTTTTTTAAATATGGAGCCAATTAGTTTTCAGCACTTTTATTTCCATGACCGATCAAATGTTGTTTTCTCATGGCTCTCTCTCGTCTCTCTGCAGCAGACATATGGTGAGCAATGTGTTTGGAACATCGAATCGCAATAAAATCCCAGTATCGAATCACAATACCGATAGAATCATGAGAATCACAATACATATCGTCTCAGCACCTAAGGATTGTGATCGTATCGTGAGGTCCCTGGCAATTCCCTGCGCTCTTGTCTTGCATCTCTACAAGTTCTCTTGTCACATACACTGCATAGGTGCAGTGAAATGTGGTGTTCTACCGGGTCACCGATCGTAGTGTGACACCCTGGAGCAAAGTAGGGTTAAGTGCCTTCCTCAAGGGCACATCGACAGACCTTGTCGGCTCAGGTATTTCAGCCAGCAACCTTTCGGTTACTAGCCCAACGCTCTAACTGCTTGGCTACCTGGTGCTGTTTACAGTGCAGTGTGCAATGCAGTGCAGTGTTCAGTGGGCTGGTTGGCTGCTGAGGTTTGGACCAGCGCCAACCTGACTTATTGATCTGGCCTGGGGCAAGACTGCCTTGGTTAATTCAGGCCGATTACTGTGGTGGTGAATTTCATTAGAAACTCTCACTGACTACACAGAGACATTTTATGCGACACCGGTCTTCTTCATACCCCTCCAAGGCCAGCCTTAACTTGTTGTTTGAAGTCTGAAATAGAGTCAATTGCTTTCGTGTGAAAAAAATTAACATTTTTTTATTTATTTATTCTTAGTGTTGGATAAACACAGTTTTTCTCTCTCTCTGACTGTGTGGGAAACCAGGTCTCTTTGTTGACGACTTGGTTGCATCTGTCTGACAGTTATACCATGTTACGCAAGTACCCTTAGGTAAAACATAAGTAACACACTTGCCACTGATCGGGCTTACAGAAGAAAAAACTTCCCATCCAAAAATGAGTCATTTATGGGAGGTTTTCTTCGGCATGCCATCACTGGATTACTGTCATACTGTTTGCTGAAGGCCTACCTGAACTATCTATCTCTGTTCTAGCTGCTTTTCACTCTTCACTTCCCTAGACTTGGCTTTTTGTTTCCGATGTCACATGAAAGTCAGTGGCTATGGGAAAGCCCCTCTATATATTTTACAACCCCTTGTCCCACACTGGTGCCTCTGTGTTCTTATAGGCCTAGACACACAGAGCAGGATCATGAGTCTCTCCCTGAATTTCAGCCTCAAGACTTTTGAGAAGTGTAACTTGGTCAAAAAAAGGTTTGATTTTTACATTCTCCCATCTCAAGAGGTTATATAAAAAAAAATTAAGTGGCAAATAGAGTAACAGTAACAGAGTTGACGATTTCTTCTGAAATCAGCCATAAATTCCCTTGTGACAGGGGGAATGGAAGCGGTAATGGAAGTGGTAATTGAATGCAAGGTTCACAAAAAAAGTTCCTTTTAAATGTTAAATAAAATTAACTAGGCAAGTCAGTTAAGAACATATTCTTATTTACAATGACGGCCTAGGAACAGCGGGGTTAGCTGCCTTGTTTAGGGGCAGAACGACAGATTTTTACCTTGTCAGCTCGGGGATTCCATCCAGCAACCTTTCGGTTACTGGCCCAACGCTCTAACCACTAGGCTACCTGTCGCCCCATTGAGGGACAAGAATGACTAAATGAATGACTAATCACATGAAATAAATAATAATCTTCAGAAATGACTTTGTCAAATCAACAAAATAACCAAGGCTTTACAATGGTGATGAAACTTGGAGAACATGTGAGGGACATGTCAAAATGATGAATTTTGGCACCAAGCATTTATTGATATTAAACATCTGATTTATAGAATTTTCCATATGGTCTATATTAAAAGGCACTTCATTTAATATAACAAGTTTTAAATTCAATATTGGTGCACAATTTCTACTTAAAATATCAGAAGGCACTGTTTTCATGTAACAACCCAATTATGTTGTGCTGGCCTGTACACGTGTGGGAGAAATAACAGTTCAGATGTATATATGATATGGGTTACTGAACGGATATTTAACCAGAATTGTCAGTGCAACTCAAGCCCACGTTAGCCTACAGAGCTAATAGGCTAAGTCTATGTACATACAGTGGGGGGAGAAAAAGTATTTAGTCAGCCACCAATTGTGCAAGTTCTCTCACTTAAAAAGATGAGAGAGGCCTGTAATTTTCATCATAGGTACACTTCAACTATGACAGACAAAATGAGGGGAAAAAATCCAGAAAATCACATTGTAGGATTTTTTTATGAATTTATTTGCAAATTATGGTGGAAAATAAGTATTTGGTCAATAACAAAAGTTTATCTCAATACTTTGTTATATACCCTTTGTTGGCAATGACAGAGGTCAAACGTTTTCTGTAAGTCTTCACAAGGTTTTCACACACTGTTGCTGGTATTTTGGCCCATTCCTCCATGCAGATCTCTTCTAGAGCAGTGATGTTTTGGGGCTGTCGCTGGGCAACACAGACTTTCAACTCCCTCCAAAGATTTTCTATGGGGTTGAGATCTGGAGACTGGCTAGGCCACTCCAGGACCTTGAAATGCTTCTTCTGAAGCCACTCCTTCGTTGCCGGGCGGTGTGTTTGGGATCATTGTCATGCTGAAAGACCCAGCCACGTTTCATCTTCAATGCCCTTGCTGATGGAAGGAGGTTTTCACTCAAAATCTCACGATACATGGCCCCATTCATTCTTTCCTTTACACGGATCAGTCGTCCTGGTCCCTTTGCAGAAAAACAGCCCCAAAGCATGATGTTTCCACCCCCATGCTTCACAGTAGGTATGGTGTTCTTTGGATGCAACTCAGCATTCTTTGTCCTCCAAACACTTAGTTGAGTTATTACCAAAAAGTTATATTTTGGTTTCATCTGACATTCTCCCAATCCTCATCTGGATCATCCAAATGCTCTCTAGCAAACTTTAGACTTGCCTGAACATGTACTGGCTTAAGCAGGGGGACACGTCTGGCACTGCAGGATTTGAGTCCCTGGCGGCGTAGTGTGTTACTGATGGTAGGCTTTGTTACTTTGGTCCTAGCACTCTGCAGGTCATTCACTAGGTCCCCGTGTGGTTCTGGGATTTTTGCTCACCGTTCTTGTGATCATTTTGACCCCACGGGTGAGATCTTGCGTGGAGCCCCAGATCAAGGAAGATTATCAGTGGTCTTGTATGTCTTCCATTTCCTAATAATTGCTCCCACAGTTGATTTCTTCAAACCAAGCTGCTTACCTATTGCAGATTCAGTCTTCCCAACCTGGTGCAGGTCTACAATTTTGTTTCTGGTGTCCTTTGACAGCTTTTTGGTCTTGGCCATAGTGGAGTTTGGAGTGTGACTGTTTGAGGTTGTGGACAGGTGTCTTTTATACTGATAACAATTTCAAACAGGTGCCATTAATACAGGTAATGAGTGGAGGACAGAGGAACCTCTTAAAGAAGAAGTTACAGGTCTGTGAGAGCCAGAAATCTTGCTTGTTTGTATGTGACCAAATACTTATTTTCCACCATAATTTGCAAATAAATTCATAAAAAATCCTACAATGTGATTTTCTGGATTTTTTTCCTCATTTTGTCTGTCATAGTTGAAGTGTACCTATGATGAAAATTACAGGCCTCTCTCATCTTTTTAAGTGAGAGAACTTGCACAATTGGTGGCTGACTAAATACTTTTTTTCCCCACTGTATGACTGGGTAAACTCATAGATCAATACTGTTTTTAATGTGGAACCTTTTTAGCCATGGGGTTGTCATATTCCGTGACGAAACCAGGCAATTATTTCTAGCACTGCACTGCATCGATCACCTATGCTTTAAAGGTAATTAACGGAAATGATTTTCCTTAGATCGTCATGGCACTGCTGAACAAAAGGTTTGTTTTCCTATAGATAAAAGAAATAGAGCCAGGCCTTGTGTGTCATGCATGTGCTGTCCATTCATTACAGGCATGGGACTGGGTAGAGGCGATGGCACCTGTTGTAACATAGACCTCATCCCAGGCCTCTGTTTACTCACTCCAAGTTACGTTTGGGTGTCTTTAGAATTCTAGCAGGTCCTGGTGTTTACATGAGATTAGGTGTCCTGTTTGATTCACAGCGCTAGGTGAGGTTGGGTTGCCATGGTGGGCTCTGTTCATTCAGGAGTGTTGGGACGGAAGGTAAACGATGCGCTGGCCGCTGCCTCCTGTTATTGTGGGGTTAATTAGAGCAGGATATTGCCTCAACTCAATTAGCCTGAACGCTGGCTGGGTATTGTGGGAGGAGCGAGAAGGAGAGCCATCTACAGTATCTGAGCTAGAGCGCGTCGCCACTGGCCCTGGATCTGACTGACTGTTTGTTCCCACAGAAACGTAATGAGTGTTAGTTATGGAGATGGATCGTGTCGTCTTTTGAGTCCTACTGACACTGCTCTCTTGAAGTGAATGGGGTGGTACACTTGCTCGTCAAACATTTCATTCCAAAATCATGGGCATTAATATGGAGTTGGCCCCCTACCTGCTCCTATAACAGCCTCCACTCTTCTGGGAAGGCTTTCCATTAGATGTTGGAACATTGCTGCAGGAACTTGCTTCACTTCAGCCAGAAGAGTATTAGTGAGGTCGGGCACGGATGTTGAGCGATTAGGCCTGGCTCGCAGTCGGCATTCCAATTCTTCCCAAAAGTGTTTGATGGGGTTAAGGTCAGGGTTCTGTGCAGGCCAGTCAAGTTCTTCCACACTGATCTTGACAAACCATTTCTGTATGGACCTCGCTTTGTGCACAGGGGCATTGTCATGTTGAAACAGGAAAGGGCCTTCCGCAAACTGTTGCCACAAAGTTGGGATCACAGAATCGTCTAGAATGTCTTGTATACTGTAGCGTTAAGATTTCCCTTCATTGGAATTAAGGGGCATAGCCAAAACCATGAAAAACAGCCCCAGACCATTATTCCTTCTCCACCAAACTTTACAGTTGGCAATATGCATTCGGGCGGATAGCATTCTCCTGGTATCTGCCAAACCCCGTCTGACTGCCAGATGATGAAGCATGATTCATCACTCCAGAGTCCAATGGCGGTGAGATTTATACCACTCCAGCCGACGCTTGGTATTGTGCATAGTGATCTTAGGCTTGTGTGGGGCTGCTTGGCCATGGAAACCCATTTCATGAACAGTTCTTGTGCTGACGTTGCTTCCAGAGGCAGTTTGGAATTCAGTAGTAAGTGTTGCAACTGAGGACAGACAATTTTTACGCGCTACGCTCTTCAGCACTCGGCGGTCCCGTTCTATGAGCTTGTGTGGCCTACCACTTTGCGTCTGAACCGTTGTTGCTCCTAGACGTTTCCACTTAACAATAATAGCACTTACAGTTGACCGGTGCGGCAGGGCAGAAATGTTACAAACTTGTTGGAATAGTGGCATCCTATGATGGTGCCATGTTGAAAGTCACTGAGCTCTTCAGTAATATTTTCTATGGAGATTGCATGGCTGTGTGCTCAATTTTATACACCTGTCAGCAACGAGGGTGACTGAAATAGCCGAATCCACTAATTTGAAGGCATGTCCACATACTTTTGAAAAAATAGTGTACATACTGTAGACACTAATAGGGGGAAGCCTTGTTCTCTTTGTGGATTTATTCTCTTTATTCTTCTCTTGAACACCAATATATAATTTAGACTAGAGAACACTCAACACATATATTTTATTTTCCGAAGGCTAATTTCCGAGTTTGTTTTCATCATCCGCATTGCTTTCCGCAAACCTCTTATTTCCTTTTGGCTCTAATGCTCTTAGTGGATTCTCCCTTGAATGCAATCCTACCTGTTAACATCCAATGGGCTCCAGACCCATAATGAAGTTGCAGTATGGGCGAGGGCTAGTGCTGATTAGCACTAACTGCTCTCTTTCTATAATAACTCTAAATGACTGACTCCCCTGGCACACATAAATAGGCCCGGAATATTTTCGAAATAAATCATTTAATTACATTTGCTAAGTGGATCAGTCTGGCGCGCGCTGCGTCAGGGCTTAGAGCCATAGCCCCGGGCCGTCAGAATGGGAAAGGGGGGGGAGAAACGACGTTTCAATTAGTGGGATTGCCTCATGTTGTGTTGGGCTGCGTCTGCTTCCACAGGCTCTGGGACTACTCCAGGACCGAGCAGCCGCTGATGGAGACGCTGGAGCACCACTCCGAGTTCGTCTGTGGCCTGGACTTCAATCTGCAAATCCCCAACCAGGTCTGTCTCAGTATCGTCTAACTATCATCTCACTGGCCCATGTATTTAGCTCAGCCACAGGGCTCAGCCATTGGACCCAACCTCTGTGGAAAAATCGCTACTAGGGGTTCCGACACAGCGACATAACACCACAGTGCTGCAGGCCCAGCACGTTCACTTAGAGAAAACACTACTTCTGCCTTTTCCTGAGGTATATGTTGTTCTGAAGAAAACTGTTGCATAGAGTAAATGTAAAAAAAGTCCACTGCAATGCTGTTCTATCTATTAGTCTGCATTACAGTAGCCAGCATCCATGAATTCAATTCTCCAATCACATTCTCCCTCACAAAGTGTTTGATATCAGTCCAGCTATCAATCTAGCTGAGGAGCTAATTGAAAACGTCACTCTCACTTCTTCTTCCTACCCCGTACCTAGCCTCTACTGTCGGGTCTCTCATGGCTGTGTACATTGTTCAGCCTGAGAGGACTGGAAAATTTACTGATGGGATGTAATAAGCTCTATTGTAAAGGCTAGTCATTACTGGGGATGGCATTATTCATATGGCGCTGATAGCCTTTCTGTATTATTCTCTGGAAAAAACCTGTCACGCACAATTTGGCGTAAACAAGACTGTGGGTGTAGTGTCCACGAAGGGTGGGGATCTACACACACACATACACACACCGAACAAACACACCCACATTCCTGGAAACTTTCAAAGTTGACCAGTAAACTACCAGAATGTTGGTATCTTTCAAGGATTTGATGCAATCTATCACAAGACATCTAGTGTCCCTTTAGGGTACTTCAGATGATCACAGGTGTCTAATAATATCTGGTCCTCTGTGTGGCTTTATCACCTATGATATAATTACATAAGAAAACATTTAAATAAAGAATGACAAAGCATATATATATATATATATATATATATATACACACTACCGTTCAAAAGTTTTGGGTCACTTATACATTTCCTTGTTTTTGAAAGAAAAGCAAATTATTTTTGTCCATTACAATAACATCAAATTGATCAGAAATACATTGTAGACATTGTTAATGTTGTAAATTACTATTGTAGCTGGAAACAGCAGATTTTGTATGGAATATCTACATAGGCGTACAGAGGCCCATTATCAGCAACCATCACTCCTGTGTTCCAATGGCACGTTTTGTTAGCTAATCCAGGTTTATCATTTTAAAAGGCTAATTGATCATTAGAAAACCCGTTTGCAATTATGTTAGCACAGCTGAAAACTGTTGGCTGATTAAAGAAGCAATAAAACTGGCCTTCTTTAGACTAGTTGAGTATCAGGAGCATCAGCATTTGTGGGTTCGATTACAGGCTCAAAATGACCAGAAACCTAGACCTTTTTTCTGAAACTCGTCAGTCTATTATTGTTCTGAGAAATGAAGGCTATTTCATGCAAGAAATTGCCAAGAAACTGAAGATCTCGTACAACGCTGTGTACTAGTCCCTTCACAGAACAGCGCAAACTGTCTCTAACCAGAATAGAAAGAGGAGTGGGAGGCCCCAGGGCTGAGCAAGAGGACAAGTACATTAGAGTGTCTAGTTTGAGAAACAGGCGCCTCACAAGTCCTCAACTGGCAGCTTCATTAAATAATACCCGCAGAACACCAGTCTCAACGTCAACAGTAAAGAGGCGACTCCGGGATGCTGGCCTTCTAGGCAGAGTTGCAAAGAAAAAAGCATATCTCAGACTGGCCAATAAAAAGAAAAGATTAAGATGGGCAAAAGAACACAGACACTGGACAGAGGAAGATTGGTAAAAAAGTGTTATGGACAGACGAATCAAAGTTTGAAGTGTTCAGATCACAAAGAAGAACATTCGTGAGACGCAGGAAAAATGAAATTATGCTGGATGAGTGCTTGACGCCATCTTTCAAGCAAGGTGGATGTGATGATGTGATGTGATGATCTACTGGTGCTTTGGTGGTGGTGAAGTGGGAGATTTGTACAGGGTAAAAGGGATCTTGAAGGGAAGGATATCATTCCAATTTGCAACACCATGCCATACCCTGTGGACAACGCTTAATTGGAGCCAATTTCCCCCTACAACAGGACAATGACCCAAAACACAGCTCCAAAGTATGCAAGAACCATTTAGGGAAGAAGCAGTCAGCTGGTATTCCGTCTATAATGGAGTGGCCAGCACAGTCACCGGATCTCAACCCTATTGAGCTGTTGTGGGAGCAGCTTGACCATATGTGGTGTGTGTGTGTGGGTGTGTGTATGTACAGTTGAAGTCGGAAGTTTATATACAATAAGTTGACTGTGCATTTAAACAGCTTGGAAAATTCCAGAAAATGATGTCATGGCTTTAGAAGCTTCTGATAGGCTAATTGACACCATTCGAGTCATTTGGAGGTGTACCTGTGGATGTATTTCAAAGCCTACCTTCAAACTCAGTGCCTCTTTGCTTAACATCATGGGAAAATCCAAAGAAATCAGCCAAGACCTCAGAAAAAAAATTGTAGACCACCACAAGTCTGGTTCATCCATGGGAGCAATTTCCAAACACCTGAAGGTACCACGTTCATCTACAAAACAATAGTACGCAAGTATAAACACCATGGGACCACACAGCCGTCCTACCGCTCAGAAAGGAGATGCGTTCTGTCTCGTAGAGATTAACGTACTTTGGTGCGAAAAGTGCAAATCAATCCCAGAACAACAGCAAAGGACCTTGTGAAGATGCTGGAGGAAACCAGTACAAAAGTATCTATATCTACAGTAAAACAGGTCCTATATCAACATAACCTGAAAGGCCACTCAGCAAGGAAGAAGCCACTGCTCCAAAACCGCCAACCGCCAAAACCGCCAGACTACGGTTTGCAACTGCACATTGGGACAAAGATTGTACTTTTTGGAGAAATGTCCTCTGGTCTGATGAAACAAAAATAGAATTGTTTGGCCATAATGGCCATCGTTATGTTTGGAGGAAAAAAAGGGAGAATGCAAGCCAAAGAACACCATCCCAACCGTGAAGCACGGGGGTGGCAGCATCATGTTGTGGGGGTGCTTTGCTGCAGTAGGGACTGGTGCACTTCACAAAATAGATGGCATCATGTGGATGGAAAATCATGGGGATATTGAATCAGCATCTCAAGACATCAGTCAGGAAGTTAAAACTTGGTCGCAAATTGGTCTTCCAAATGAACAATGACCCCAAGCCTACTTCCAAAGTTGTGGCAAAATGGCTTAAGGACAACAAAGTCAAGGTATTGGACTCAAACCTGACTCAGTTACACCAGCTTTGTCAGGAGGAATGGGCCAAAATTTCACCCAACTTATTGTGGGAAGCTTGTGGAAGGCTATCCGAAAGGTTTGACCCAAGTTAACAAGTCAAAGGCAATGCTACCAAATACTAATTGAGTATATGTAAACTTCTGACCCACTGGGAATGTGATGAAAGAAATAAAAGCTGAAATAAATCATTCTCTCTATTATTCTGACATTTCACATTCTTAAAATAAATTGGTGATCCTAACTGACCTAAGACAGGGAATTATTACTAGGATTTAAATGTCAGGAATTGTGAAAAACTGAGTTTAAATGTATTTGGCTAAGGTGTATGTAAAATCCCGACTTCAAGTGTGTGTGTGTGTGTGCGTATAAACTCAGCAAAAAAAGAAACGTCCTCGCACTGTCAACTGCATTTATTTTCAGCAAATTTTCAGCAAACGTGTAAATATTTGTATGAACATAACAAGATTCAACAACTGAGACATAAACTGAACAAGTTCCACAGACATGTGACTAACAGAAATGGAATAATGTGTCCCTGAACAAAGGGGTGTCAAAATCAAAAGCGGCCACCAGCTGTATTAAGTACTGCAGTGCATCTCCTCCTCATTGACTGCACCAGATTTGCAAGTTCTTGCTGTGAGATGTTACCCTACTCTTCCAACAAGGCACCTGCAAGTTCCAGAGTACAGGCCTCGGTGTAACGCTCATTCCTTCAACGATAAACACAAATCCGACTATCACCCATGGTGAGACAAAACCACGACTCGTCAGTGAAGAGCACTTTTTGCCAGTCCTGTCTGGTCCAGCGACGGTGGGTTTGTGCCCATAGGCGACGTTGTTGCCGGTGATGTCTGGTGAGGACCTGCCTTACAACAGGTCTACAAGCCGTCAGTCCAGCCTATTGCAGACAGTTTGAGCACTGATGGAGGGAGTGTGCGTTCCTGGTGTAACTCGGGCAGTTGTTGTTGCCATCCTGTACCTGTCCCACAGGTGTGATGTTCGGATGTACCGATCCTGTGCAGGTGTTGTTACACGTGGTCTGCCACTGCGAGGACGATCAGCTGTCCGTCCTGTCTCCCTGTAGCGCTGTCTTAGGCGTCTCACAGTACCGACATTGCAATTTATTTCCCTGGCCACATCTGCAGTCCTTATGCCTCCTTGCAGCATGCCTAAGGCACATTCACGCAGATGAGCAGGGACCCTGGGCATCTTTCTTTTGGTGTTTTTCAGAGTCAGTAGAAAAGCCTCTTTAGTGTCCTAAGTTTTCATAACTGTGACCTTAATTGCCTACCGTCTGTAAGCTGTTAGTGTCTTAACCGTTCCACAGGTGCATGTTCATTCATTGTTTATGGTTCATTGAACAAGCATGGGAAACAGTGTTTAAACCCTTTACAATGAAGATCTGTGGAGTTATTTGGATTTTTACGAATTATCTTTGAAATACAGGGTCCAGAAAAAGGGACGTTCCTTTTTTTGCTGAGATTATATATATATATATATACATACATACATACATACATACATACATACATATACATATACAGCGCCTTCGGAAAGTATTCAGACCCCTTGACTTTTTCACATTTTGTTACGTTACAGCCTGGATCTAAAATGTATTACATTGTTATTTTCCCTCATCAATCTACACACAATACCCCATAATGACAAAGCAAATACAGGTTTTTCAAAATGTTTGAAAAAAACAAAATTACTACATTTATGTAAGTATTCAGACCCTTTACTCAGTACTTTGTTGAAGTACCTTTGGCAGCGATTACAGCATTGAGTCTTCTTGGATATAATGCTACAACCTTGGCACACCTGTATTTGGGGAGTTTCTCCCATTCTTCTCTGCAGATCCTCTCAAGCTCTGTCAGGTTTGATGGGGAGCATCACTGCACAGCTATTTTCAGTTCTGTCCAGAGATGTTCGATCGGCTTCAAGTCCGGGCTCTGGCTGAGCCACTCAAGAACATTCAGAGACTTGTCCCGAAGCCACTCCTGCCTTGTCTTGGCTGTGTGCTTAGGGTCGTTGTCCTGTTGGAAGGTAAACCTTCGCCCCAGTCTGAGGTCCTTAGCGCTCTGGAGCAGGTTTTCATCAAGGATCTCTTTGTACTTTGTTCTGTTCATCTTTCCCTCGATCCTGACTAGTCTACCAGTCCCTGCCACTGAAAAACATCCCCATAGCATTAGGCTGCCACCACCATGCTTCACCGTAGGGATGGTGCCAGACGTGACGCATGGCATTCAGGCCAAAGAGTACAATCTTTGTTTCATCAGACCAGAGAGTCATGTTTCTCATGGTCAGAGCCCTTTAGGTGCCTTTTGGCAAACTTTTGGCTGTCATGTGCCTTTTACTGAGGAGTGGCTTCCATCTGGCTACTCTACCATAAAGGCCTGATTGGTGGAGTGCTGCAGAGATTGTTGTCCTTCTCCCCAGTAGGTGGGCCTATGCCCTCCAAGGTCCACCCCTGCCAAATCATGTGAAATCCATAGATTAGGACCTAATGAATTCATTTCAATTGATTGATTTCCTTATATGAACATAACTCAGTAAAATCTTTGAAATTGTTGCATCTTGAGTTTATATTTTTGTTCAGTATATTATTGTAAATATATATATATTTTAAACAATCAACTTAGTGAATACCATTGGTGTTCATGGGGGTTTCAGCATGAAAGAACCTTAATATTTTGACCATAGTTACGATAGATTGTCATACATTTTCTGTTAATTCCCAAATTTCCTGAAGATTCTGGTAACATTAGTAAATTAGTAAAACCCTACACACACACACACACACACACAGGGGGCTGCCTGTGGTGCAGTCTGTGGGTTCTGGACTGTCGTTTCCACAGTCAGGCCTGACCTCAGCACATAGTGATGGATGAAAGACAGCAGGTCAGAACTGTCAGTGAGACATCACAGCCAGGCTGTGGCTCAGATAACAGCGATCAACTACTGCACAGTTCACTTCTTTACCTACATCACACTAATACAGGATACCTCAACTGTGCATATATTAGTAATGACATTAGACTAAGACTTCTATATGTTAAAAGTTTGTGTCAGCATATCCTTTTGGATTACCTTGAGGTTGATCTTCAGGTATTTATTTTCCCTTCTAGCATTTTGTAGAAAAGTAGATAGCGTTTAACATTCTGTCTTTAAGCAGTGGGAATGGTATCTGTCATCCATTTAGGTCTTGTACTTTACATAATTTCAGTTACCCGTAAAGTTTTGTAAATGTAAACACTTTTTAAGGATATGCCTGCACTTGGAACAGTAATCAAAATTACTCAGATCCACGCTTCTAATTATTATGAATGATGACGTCCCCCGAGCCAAACTCGTCTGGGGGCTGAAAATCTCTTTTCTGGCAGATGTTTGCCAGTTGCACATCGTCGTGCCTACCCAGCACAGCTACACAAAAGCTTGCTTGGCACTCCAACCAATTTGTTGGGATAAGTGTATTTTTTCAAGCATACATTTTTCCTAATTTATTCTTTCAGGCACAGGTTTGTCTGTTGCCAACCTGCGGGGGTGCAGGAGGGTACGGTTACCTGTGCCAGGAAGAGGGAGCATGCAGTATCGGAGCGGGGGAAAACTCCTACAGCAGTGTTTCTCTCCGGCCCCCCCATCAGTGGAGAGAATAAACCGTAGGCTAACGCACATAACCTCTATCTCAACATGCCAAGAAGATACAGCCTTTGCACAGCCCCACTCCCCTCTCCAGTCTCCACATGACTGGAAGTCTCATACAGTACAGCCCCCAACCTTCTCCCTCTACCAACGCACAGTGCATCACTGCCCACCCCCATCCCCTTACCCTCACCCCAGCTAATGTGCAGAGTGGTCCCCCACCCTCCCCCAGGGCAATGCTGCATGCAGTCACACGTGTCTGATTGATCCCCTCTCTCCAAGTTGTGCTAGCCTCTGACCCAGCTGTATAGTCGTTGTGCTGTGAAGCGCACCACACCACACAGCAGAGCAGCTTCCCCTGCATAGACCCTCCAAACTGCAGAAATGTACGTGTTAACAGCTCCTTACAGAGGAGCAGGAGTTACGCTGCTTGGATGCCAGGCAGGGGTAATACATCACAGAGGGGGGAGAATATGACAGATATTCTAACATCCAGAGGGAATTCAGGGAGAGACGCTCATAGTTTTCCTCACCTAGAATTGTTTAGAGAAATCCGGTTTTGGAGAAAGTTGAAGTATAGGATTGGGCCTCCGCTCTCTGCCACCCAGCAGGGACTGGGGACAGGGACACCCCTCAGGGGTCATTCCTCCTCCTCTTCCTCCTTTACCCTCCAGACAGCTGCAGCGCTGGCCTCTCTGTGGCTTTCACTTTGTTTTGCAGTGAAGTAATTAATGGAGGCCATTTTTTCCTTCAATGGCTGAGTCACGGTCTGGTCTGCTTGGCAGTGAGGCAGATTCTCCTCTGTAGTACTCAAGAATAATGAATTCCCCCCTCCCACCAAGATACGGAGAGGAGAGGAAAGAGCTAAATGAAGAATGGCGCTCTGTTGGAGACATATTTCTTCAGAGCTAAGTCATACTGGCAGAATTCTATAGCACCATGTTTGTTATTTTATGACCCTCCATACTTCATTGTTCATAAAAGATAAATAAACTTAGCCTTTTATTTAAATGTATGTGGACAGATAGGCCAGTATATAATTTGTTGTGTGTGAAGACTTTTGACTGCCGTGCCATGGAGCTTTTTGTCTTTGGAGCTAAAAAAGCCCTGATTTTATTTGCCATGCTATTGAATAGCATTTTCATTGTCTTTATGAAGACTAAATGAAAGTGGACAGTGTGTAATTGAGTTGATAACCATGACATTCTGTACTTCTGATAGAGTTCAAACTAATAACGAACCCCACTAAGGCTCAAAAACATATTTGTCTCCACATTGTTGAAAAGGCACTTTGACGCCTTTGAGGCTTCAAGGCAAAGACTCTGCTTGAAAAGCCAATCTCCACCCAGACACTGTACCCGCAGTATACAGAATAATATTGAAAATGTCTAAACAGTATGTGCAATTCTGTCTGAACAAAAAAAGAATGTGTCCAACACTTCCCATCCAACTCTGAAATCCCTCCCATTGTATGAATGTGACTGACCATACAACAAGTCACATGCATCCTAATATATAATAGTCCTCTGTCTGACACCAGTTTGAAACCCAACAAAGACACATTTTCTTATCATGTGAAATCACATGAGGACGTCATCTCCATCCCTCGGATCACGTGGAATCTAATTTTGATTAGCGCAATCTGTCTTTGTGTCCACAGGTGGTGGACTGCTCCTGGGATGAGACGGTAAAAATCTACACACCTCTATGCCTGGCTGCCCCTCCGCCTAGCGCACGGTAGAGAGCTCATAATTGCCCTGCCGCAAGGAACAGGAGAGAGGAGCCAAAGCCAAAGCTTCACTGCGGCTTTCATAGTGATGCTATTAAAAGGGGGGCTGTGTGGACGTGTCATCTTAGCCCGCACACACAACAGAGTCTGAATACAGATGGGAAAGCAGGGATTCCTCCCCGTCTGTCCATCAGAGAGAGATGGGGATCTGAAGGTTGTTCAACTCAAACACGTGCCAACAAAGTGCCTGATGATCTGCTGTTTGTCCTCATTGTTGGTAGAATGCTTGTCCTTATTGTTGGTAGAATGTATGGTCATATTGGTGTATTTAGTGATCGTGTACTGATTTTAGTGAGGGGTTGAAATGCATTTGATTATTTACTTAATTTCTCTGGGTCCACTACCAAGGAGGAACAAACCTGGGCATATAGCTCAACACACAGGCTTGAACTCTATCCATGATCTTGTTAGACTTTCCATTGCATTAAAATGTTCATTCTACGGATATGAAAGTAAATGTCATGAATCTGACAATGTTCTCTGTGCCCTGGTGGGAGAGGTGAGGGGAGAGAGCCCTAATTTAGCCCTCCGCAATCCCAGCTTTATGCTGCTTTATGCATATTAGTTGGGCTCCCGAGTGGTGCAGCGTTCTAAGGCACTGCATCTCAGTGCTAGAGGCGTCGCTACAGACCCTGGTTCGATTCCATGCTGTATCACAACTGGCCGTGATTGGTAGTCCCATAGGGCAGCGCACAATTGGCCCAGCATCATTAGAGTTTGGCCGGGGTAGACCGTCATTGTAAATAAGAATTTGTTCTTAACTGACTTACCTTGTTAAATAAAGGTTAAATGAAAATAAAAAATAAAAGCTGTTGAGGCCTGAACCAAAAGTTATCTGGAGACCGTTTTTTGTTTTTTTCTGTGTGAGTAAATTTCATAATAAAAGTGACTGCACACAGGCGAGCTGTCTGGCATTGAAATAGGCTCCAACTCTCTTGGAATTAGTCTTTTACAATCTTCTTTGCTATTGCTTATTTTTTTGCAAATAGACTGAATTCATTGTCTTTCACCAGTTTACTATTTTGCCTATAGGCCTACGTTTATGTTAGTGTTTGTTTGTTTTGGTTTCTTTATCTTTGTCTTATCAAGATTTGCTTAGTGCTATGGACTAAATGGCAATCACACTGGCATGCATTCTTAGCACACTTAATTCCTACTGAACGATATGGGAAAACTATCAGGGGAAATGTATAAACAGAATGTGCTTTTCTTTGCTTAAAATGTGATTTAATCATGAAACTTACTAACTTTATGCCTATTTTATTTTAATGATCCTCCATAATTTGGATTTTTCACACTGGAAGCTGAATTGTCGTGGTCAAAATCAATCTACAGAGATAGTTTAAAAAATACAGTGACCGTAATGCATGGTTGAGATAACACTATAGAGAGGGGTTCCCCTCAAAGCTTTATGTTCCTTGAAGAAAATTAACTCGGTCCATGTGACCTGGTCCCTGTTCATCGTGGCACTACAATTTAGCAGTCTAATTTACGCCGATTTCATGCGTTTGTAAAGCGTTGCAATTGGTCCGAGGACTGCAATATGTAAATAAAACAGCCTGGTAAAGTGCTTCAAAGTAAGTGGGCTGGTTCCTACGTCCGTTATTGTGGGTAAAAGGCAACCAACCACAGTTGCGGCAAATGTGTTATTCAACGTGGCAACTTAAGCGCTCAAGTGTTGCGCCCATGCAGCTCTGTGCTAGAGGTAATATACTGTCGGGTTTACCCATATGCACTGTAGTTTAGTTTACAACAGCTCGCCTCGCAGTCTCTCTGCTGTATCCAACAGCATGTGACACAAAAGTAAGTAAGCTAGAACCTCACGAACAGAAAAGGTGATTTAATTGATGAAAAACGAATATTCAAACATATGCGTCAACATTCCCAAGCTTTTTTTTTTTTATCGTCAACGTTTTGGGACCAGCCTCTAGTTGTTTTACGGACCCCGTTATATTGAAAGGTCCTGCTTGCAATCGATTTTTTTCTTGACATTAATAACTTGGACATTTACAGCTGTGCTCTCAAGGAGAAAGGCTGTACAGTATACACTTTATTCAAAGGGACTGAGCGCACAATAAGGACTCACCGTTATTTCCCCTTTCTTGCTCTTGCGTAAAGGTAAATTCAAGGCAACCATGGAAGTTTGTAAAGGTCGTTTACTTGGTATCTCCGTCGCTGTTGCTCATGGATTTTTCTCGGGATCGTTGAACATTTTGCTAAAATTTCTCATCACGACTTATAACTTCAACTACCTCACTCTCATCCAGTGCCTCACCAGCACATTGGCGGCGATTACACTGGAGATACTAAGGAGACTGGGGAAAGTAGACATACCCCCGTTCAGCCTTCAACTAGCCAAAGTCTTCGGAAGTGTTTGTATTCTGTCCACATTACAGTCCACTCTAACACTATGGTCTCTCAGAGGACTGAGTCTACCCATGTATGTGATTTTCAAACGGTGTCTACCGTTGGCCACCCTGGGCATCGGCGTGTGCATTCTGAGGAACGGAACCCCGTCAGTGGGGGTCATAACGGCGGTGCTCATCACTACTGGAGGAGCAGCTTTAGCTGGTAAAATTACACGTATTATTATATTCTACTTATACATCAAGTTAAGTATGGACGAAACATGATTTATTCTAAATTGCCTATCCATATGGTGCATAATACGCAGTTGAAAGTGGTGCGTGCATGGGCTTCAAACTACTGCATACAAGCGGTAATTCATCCTAGAGCCAATATTACAAATACACCAACAGGCCCACTGGGCACAGACGTCATTTCAAGGTTTTGTTTTGATTTAAATCTGGTTCAGTTCTCAACTAACTTGAGTTCAAGTCAAACAAACATTTAGGTAAATAAATATAAATTCCCTTTTCAATGTATTACTTTTTGCAAATCCAATCAGTTTTCAACGTTGATTCAATGTCATCACATATTAATATATATATATGTATGTATTTTTTTTTTATGACGTGGAAACTATGTTGATTCAACCAGTTTTTGTCTACTGGGGATTACAAAACAAGTTAAAAAAGTGATTTGTGTTTTCTAAAAAGGTGCCATTGTAAAGCAAACCGATGCAGCAGTTCTGAATGTTGCTGGTACTGTGAGGAAAGTTCACCACCATTGCACCATCATATGGATAGGATGCGTTAAAGATGTATCCACACGACTTCATAATAACTTTCAGAAGAGCCATTACATCCACACAGAAAATTGGCCAGTGTTACCTAGTGTTGATTTTCCAGTGTAAAATGTCTAGACTATTCAAGAGTTAAATTAAGTCTGTAGAGTTAGACTTATCACACCCTTTACTGAGATGGTTATTCCAGTTTAAATGGTTTAGGTTTAGGTCTCATTGAGCAATCTTCCTTACCTTGGCAGTCATTCTGAATGCAGATTGCAGGTGATTAAATTGTTGGATATCCTCAGCCACTCTGGATAGATTCCAATAGGAACTGCATATCACTTAGCAAGCCAGCATAAACTTGCCTGATTTGGCCATCAATCAAGTCGTTTCAGACCACTGTGTTAATGTAAAATTTGGCCGTCAAAGTAAGGTCTTATGATATATGTAATGTGTTGCCATAAAGAGTTAAATTTCTATGATAACATATTCACACTGGCACTCACTTGATAAAGGCTACATGACTGAATGCCATGGAATGCAATAACCATGTTTCTGTCACTATCAAACACAGTCATGAATGGTACTGGTAACTCTAGAATTCATGGAAAGGCACACTGGGAAATACGGCTTTACACCCTACAGTGCTAAAGCAACACCCAAAAACGAGTTACTGCAACACTACAGGGGTTAACAGCATTAGCTCTAAGCAAAGTGTTAATATAGTGTGGACCAATATAGACTGAAAAAGTGTTATATTTAACACTCCTCTGAGTATTACATTTAACACTCCTCTGAGAGCTAATTAAACACTGTATAATTTTTTACAATAAGGAAGTTTTGAGAAAAAACATGTAATCACATATTTTTTTTGCTGTTCTCTCACCGCTGCGGTTGTTATTGTGACACGGTGTCTGTGTTTACTCAGGGTCTGGTGACGTGACGGGTGACCCGTTTGGCTACGTGACGGGCGTCCTGGCTGTGATCATCCACGCCTCCTACCTGGTCTTGATCCAGAAGACCAGCATAGACAGTGAATATGGCCCCCTCACTGCCCAGTACTCCATCGCCATCATGGCCTCCCCAGTTCTCTTAATCTGCTCCATCGTCAGCATGGACTCCATCAACATGTGGAGCTACACGGGCTGGAGTAACCCCTTCATCTCTGGCATCTTCTCCATCTGCATCCTCATCGGCTGTGCCATGAACTTCACCACGCTGCAATGCACATACATCAACTCGGCCGTCACCACCAGCTTCGTGGGCGTGGTAAAGAGCATCGCCACCATCACAGTGGGCATGGTGGCCTTCAGCGATGTGGAGCCCACCAGGCTGTTTGTGGCCGGCGTGGTGGTCAACACGGTGGGTTCCATCACCTACTGTATTGTCAAGTACTTTGAGACCAGGAGGAAGACCCTCTACCAGGACCTGGAGGAGCAAAGCAAGGACGAGAGTCTGCCTGGACAGCCTTACATCGAGAAGAAGCCACCCAACGGAGACCTGGAGCCCCTGCCCAATGGTCACAGAGGGTCTGACGGAGGATCGATCGAAAGATCTTTCCCCACACAGGAGCACCTACTCGATGATCAACGCGTCAGTGACTACCCACCTCAAGACACCAGCAACAGTATGGAGTTTGTAGAACTCCAGAGAGAGGCATTCCATAGCGAGAACCGGGCCAACCAGTCTGTGAGTGACAGTTACGTGGGGGTGTGGAGGTCCATCCGTAACCTGAAGTTCTTGAAGAAAGACACCTTAATAGATCATATGGAGGTGCAGAGCCCTTGATGGGGAATCTCTATTTTCAAAGGATGCATGTTTTGTCAGTCTTTTATGTTTATCTTTTTTCTGTTTGTTTGTAAGACTGCTTTGACATGGCACACTGATGAATGTTTTGAGATCTGTTTTCTTTCTGGCGAACATGCTCTTATGGAAGCAAACAAATATTTTTAAGAAGATGGAATGTTTATATGAACTGGAAAAAAATACTGACTATTCATAAAAAACATTTGTTTAAATGTTTTATATTGATTTTATCAGTCATATTAATAACAGGTGAATAATTGATAGTAAATCGGGTAAGGTTGAAATTGATATGTTAGGACATGTTATACAAATATTAATAATTTATTTGCACGTAATGTTACTGCCTGTCCTGATTCTGTATGGTCCATGAATTGTGATGTTTGGCAAGTGAAGAGCAATAGCAAATGCCATTTGCATGAGCAATGCAAAGTCAATTTAAACCATTTTTATGAAACTGTTCCACTGTGATGTTGGCTTCTTCTTTATGATAAAACCATTAGAGTGAAATGCATGGTAATTGTTTTAGCCATATTGCCTTTCCATTGAGGAATCTTTTTGAATTACCAACAATAGATAGCTGTTGTGATAAGGTTCACTTATTATCAACACAATATAGACATACTGATAGCGGCTCCCAGGGGCACATTGTGAGGAGATCATTATGAGTAGACCACATAGATCCTTAATGTCAACATTAGATTGGAAAGAGAATTACTTCTGTCTCTACAGAACACATCACTTCTCTTATTGGCTCATTAGTCAAAGTAAACCACAACAATTCCCGTAGAGAAGGTCTTAGCTGTTGAAGAAAACACAGCTATTTCACATCACCCCCAAGGAGGATCCCTGTGTCGTGATTCAAAGTAATACTGTATACATATCTGAAAACTAATGCATTTTCCAGCATGTTTTAGAATACGCCCTTATCTAAATGCATGCAGTGAGAGGATGTGTGTGTCCTTCCAGAGTATCTGCAGTGGAGAGGAGAGGGAGAAGCGTGAGCAATATGTCCCCTTACCAACCAGAAAGAGGCCTGCAGTCAGCACTTTAGCTGCAGGAAAATCCATCCCAAAGTGCCTTTGAAATCCTTCAGTGGGACCCTGGAAGTACAGATAGACCAGGAAAAAATAACTGGACTTGGAAAATAAAAAATAAGTAGGCTATTCTGATTGAGAAAGGGGAGTTTTATCACATCCTCTAATGTTTGATGGAAATAGAGATGAATTCAAACAAATGTACAGGAAAGGAAACACCATGCACACATCTGAGTGGTTTTTAAATTAAACAATATTCAAGATTGGATCTTCTGTTGCACTCGGTACTTCAATAAAAATGTCATCTGTTTTGGAGACGTTCATTTCCATTTCCCATTTTTGCTAGCAAAAAGTTTACTGGAAGTATTTTACTAAGAAATGCCATGGTAACATGGAAATTACACAGTAAAAACCTGTCATATACAGATAAATGCCAGATGAGAGATACAAAGTAGGATGATGAAATGAGTTCTACTTCATACCTTTCAGACCGCCAGTATGGTTGAAAGTATGGATTTATCCCTCGCGGTCTGCAAGGGTTAAAAAAGAACTGGTGTTGTAGATTCCCAGAAACGGCTGAGGCCTCTTCTGCTCCTGGAAAGGATAGAAGCTGCTCTTGCAGGGCTCGAGAGAGAGAGAGAGAGAGAGAGAGAGAGAGAGAGAGAGAGAGAGAGAGAGAGAGAGAGAGAGAGAGAGAGAGAGAGAGAGAGAGAGTCAGTCGGATTTCCATAAAATGGAAAACAAAGCCTGTAATTACATTTTTTTTTGTGAATTCAATAAACGTGAGATTGAATATTACACACTTGTGCAATTACTCAGGAGGAAGATATGTCAGAAACATCAGTCTGCAGAAGTCCTTCGAGGACCTGAAGAAAGGGGATTATGCTGTGTGTGAGGAGCATTTTGAAGAGTGTTTTATTCTGATTAAGGTACATCAATCTTTGTCAATAAAAATACATTTCAGTCATATGATACTGAACTTTTCTGGTAAAAATGTCTCATTCAACAGGGTTCACGGAAGGCACTTTCCTCAGAGGCAGCACCTAACAGAATAAATTGCTGAAATCCACCCCCTCAATCTGCAACAGATGCACGGCGTAGTAGAAAACGAAATAAGCCAACTACAAAGTTCGTAGCAATTAAAGATGCATCGTTATTGTTTTATATCAATACAACAGGTTTAAAGTCTTGAATTGGCTATTTTTGAAGGAGAGGACAGGGAAGCAGATACAGGAGTTTTAGGTGAGAAAGAGAGAAAACAAGCGAGTGAAGGAGAGTGTAGACCCAGCTCCAGCAGAAGAAGCAGCAGATGCTGTATTTAGTTCAGGTGGTCTGTCAGGTGACAGAGGTGGCAGAAAGCGTCCTCACGATTTTCCTGGAAAATGAGCTGTCAAAATCACAAAGAAACAACAGGCTAATGCAAGCTGGCCTGCCGCAAGACTAAGAGCCAATCAGACCAGGTACGTTGTCATCTTAAAGATTGGAATAACACACATTTTGACATCTAATAGACACCAATAGGATTGATTATACAATTATATGGTGATTTCATCATGCATCTATACTCTTTATAATTTGTGGAACAAAATAAGATCCAATGTTGGAGGCCATGGAGTCACTACCTCCACATCTAAAGGACTTCTTCAAACTACATTGCAGTGTGCAGAGTAATAAGAGAGGGCAGAGGTTTTCTGTGGAGACGGAATACAGCTGCACCACAACAGTCCTTCCATTCCTGCAGGAGTCCTTTTTCCTGCAGGAGAAATTAGCCTGCCATCCCTAAGTACCCTCCATTGGTACCTTTCCCGCATCATTGGTTGTTTCACTTTATTGAATCACTCCAATATACAGTGGGGCAAAAAAGTATTTAGTCAGCCACCAATTGTGCAAGTTCTCTCACTTAAAAAGATGAGAGAGGCCTGTAATTTTCATCATAGGTACACTTCAACTATGACAGACAAAATGAGGGAAAAAAATCCAGAAAATCACATTGTAGGATTTTTAATTAATTTATTTGCAAATTATGGTGGAAAATAAGTATTTGGTCACATACAAACAAGCAAGATTTCTGGCTCTCACAGACCTGTAACTTCTTCTTTAAGAGGCTCCTCTGTCCTCCACTCGTTACCTGTATTAATGGCACCTGTTTGAACTTGTTATCAGTATAAAAGACACCTGTCCACAACCTCAAACAGTCACACTCCAAACTCCACTATGGCCAAGACCAAAGAGCTGTCAAAGGACACCAGAAACAAAATTGTAGACCTGTACCAGGTTGGGAAGACTGAATCTGCAATAGGTAAGCAGCTTGGTTTGAAGAAATCAACTGTGGGAGCAATTATTAGGAAATGGAAGACATACAAGACCACTGATAATCTTCCTCGATCTGGGGCTCCACGCAAGATCTCACGCCGTGGGGTCAAAATGATCACAAGAACGGTGAGCAAAAATCCCAGAACCACACGGGGACCTAGTGAATGACCTGCAGAGAGCTGGGACCAAAGTAACAAAGCCTACCATCAGTAACACACTACGCCGCCAGGGACTCAAATCCTGCAGTGCCAGACGTGTCCCCGTGCTTAAGCCAGTACATGTTCAGGCCCCTCTGAAGTTTGCTAGAGAGCATTTGGATGATCCAGATGAGGATTGGGAGAATGTCATATGGTCAGATGAAACCAAAATAGAACTTTTTGGTAAAAACTCAACTCGTCGTGTTTGGAGGACAAAGAATGCTGAGTTGCATCCAAAGAACACCATACCTACTGTGAAGCATGGGGTGGAAACATCATGCTTTGGGGCTGTTTTTCTGCAAAGGGACCAGGACGACTGATCCGTGTAAAGGAAAGAATGAATGGGGCCATGTATCGTGAGATTTTGAGTGAAAACCTCCTTCCATCAGCAAGGGCATTGAAGATGAAACGTGGCTGGGTCTTTCAGCATGACAATGATCCCAAACACACCGCCCGAGCAACGAAGGAGTGGCTTCAGAAGAAGCATTTCAAGGTCCTGGAGTGGCCTAGCCAGTCTCCAGATCTCAACCCCATAGAAAATCTTTGGAGGGAGTTGAAAGTCCGTGTTGCCCAGCGACAGCCCCAAAACATCACTGCTCTAGAGGAGATCTGCATGGAGGAATGGGCCAAAATACCAGCAACAGTGTGTGAAAACCTTGTGAAGACTTACAGAAAACGTTTGACCTCTGTCATTGCCAACAAAGGGTATATAACAAAGTATTGAGATAAACTTTTGTTATTGACCAAATACTTATTTTCCACCATAATTTGCAAATAAATAAATAAAAAATCCTACAATGTGATTTTCTGGATTTCTTTTTCTCATTTCGTCTGTCGTAGTTGAAGTGTACCTATGATGAAAATTACAGGCCTCTCTCATCTTTTTAAGTTGGAGAACTTGCACAATTGGTGGCTGACTAAATACTTTTTTGCCCCACTGTATATATGGGTATCACTCCGCAGCGGAGGGATACATCCGAGGTGAGGCTTTACAGATTTACTTCTGTGTACACCTGTGTCACGGCTGGGGTTCTCCCCTATATATAGACCCCATGGCGGCGACACACGTCCTCTTTCATTTTCTCGGGCGGACGTCCGTATGGTTTGAGGTACAAACTTTCTGAAGATCGCTTGGTAAGTCACTGGTAAGTGTAATATATTGCGTGGAAGTATACTCACTGGCTATTTGCAGCCTGGAGAAGCTGGCCACATGACCAGCCACTCCTTTTGAGTGTTCCACTCGCTGCGTGCGGTTGATCTGTATTTTCCGCCCCTGGTTTGTCGTACTTGTGTTTCGTTAGCGTTACACTACGACTCTGTGTGCATCTATTAGTATGGTGGCTCTTGCTGCCACAAACTATAATTTACCTTACACAACTTGCCGACTGGCTTGTTCTATGTGTGTGTTGTGAGTTGCTTTAACATGCTGTTCTCTGCTAATTTCCCCTGCAGAGTGTAAGAGTATCGTGGTGGGCTTTCCACTACATTGAGACATTAACTTTGGAGTTCCTTAACGGAGTTACTCCATCATATGGTGCTGTTGTCACTGCTTGGATATTAAACCGACTAGGTTTGCAGTTGGCATAAAACAAAAAAACAAAAAACAAATAAATCAAATCCGTTACCTGGTTGCATTTTTTTTGTCTGTCTACTTTCCCACATGGGTCTTCCCCATTTTTGCAGAGGTACTGGGTAATTTATCCCTCACCAGATTCTTATTCCTCCAAGCGGGTCACGTCATAAGCTCTCCCAGGGCGTCGGACCCCGCCTCCGTGGCCTTGTTGGCTTGGCTGAGCTTATGGCTTCCCTTTGTGGTAGTTGTGATGGAGGCATCCCCCCTGGGGATCCGCATACCTCGTGTATGCACTGCCTGGGTTTGGGCCACTCGGAGAGGGCGCTGGAGCGCCCTACTGGATGCCTGTTTTGTGTGGTGTTCTCAGAACGCCTGCGCCTGGTGCAATTGGAGGCCATGCGTGAGTGGGTCGGCCAGGCTCGGGCTCAGGCTGGGGACGAGCTCCCTCCCTCAGGAGTGGTGCGCCAGCAAGCTGTTAGGCCCTCTACTGGGCCCAGTACGCCTCCCAGGAAGCGTGGCCTGAGCCACTGCAGGCAGAGCCCATCTGCTGCCAGTCCTGAACGGAGGCAGGAGTCAGACCGCTGGGACCACCGTGAACGGAGGGCACATTCCCTGTGTCAGGAGGTTGATAGCTTCGATGGCGACGACAGATGTTCCCTGTTGGCCAGTGATAGGCTGTTCCTGGGATAGGCCATCAGGAGCCTACTCGCTCAGGTAGCCACTGCACTGGACATCAAACTGGTGGACAGTGATGACTCTCCGTTTGTCCCCATCTCTCCTGAGTTTCGTGAGGCCTTGCAGGAGAGCTGGGCCTCTTCCGACTCAGCAGAGAATGGACCATGGAGTTATGTTGCGGGCGCAGAGTAACTCGGCCTCTGGGAGTACCCAACCATGGACACCATGATCGCTGCCATGGTCCTCCCGGACCGGGAGATTATAGGGCAGAACCCGCAACTGAAGCCGGTACCCCCCCAGAGTCTTTAATGCAGACTCCCTCTGCTCTCTTGGCCACCTTATCAATGCGGCCATGCTGCTGCAGGCCTACCTGCAGACTCTGTTGCTTCAGCTGCAGGAGGGCACGCCTGCTTCCCTGCTTCAGAGGGATGTGGCCCGCGCCAACGGACAGGCCATGGCGCATGTGGTTACCTCCCGGCGCCATCTCTGGCTGACCCAATCCCATCTGCCAGCTGCTCTCCAGAGCACATTTGCCACTCTCCCCATTATCCCAGGGCTGACGTTTGTCCCAGGTGCTTTTACACCTGCATTGCTTGCTGTTTGGGGTTTTAGGCTGGGTTTCTGTACAGCACTCTGTGACATCAGCTGATGGAAGGGGAGCTTTATAAATACATTTGATTTGATTTTGATTTGATGACATTCTGGAGCAGACCGATAAGGTTCGTAGGGACCGGGAGACCCTGAGACGGTTCATGCCGCCTCCTCAGGCCCCGGGTCCAAGGCAGATGGACCATCGCCACCCACCTGCACCCGAAAGATGATGGGGTCCCTCTCCTGCCTCATTGCCTCGTGCTGAGGAGCAATAACCTGTCAACTGTCACCGTCATAGGGACGTACCTGGGGGACCCAGGCGCTTGGGGCGCCAGAGGAGAGGCAGGTCTCGGCAGGACCCCTGACACACCCTTCCCCAGCCTCGGCTGCTTCTCCAGGTCTCAAAGGGCAAAGTGGGAGGAGGGTGTGGAGTCCCCCTGGGTGTTGTCCACCAGGATGGCGGATCATAGTCTGCTGCTGGTAGCCCCATACTGGCCCAGATGACCCTGGTTCAGCCTTCTCCTGTCACTGTTATCTGTGACACCTTGGCAACTGCCCCTGAGACCCAACCTGCTGTCTCAAGGCGGGGGAACTCCCGTAGTCCATGTTAGGACTACGGGAGGGCGTAATGAACACCATGCAGAGCGCTAGGGCACCGCCTACAACCTCGGTAATAACAGTTGCGCTGGCGGTTGTTCTGCTCTTGGTGCACTGGTATTGAGGTTCTGCCAGAGTCATGCGGGGTGCAGTATGTCCTCCAATACCTGCAGTCTTGCTTGGATGAGGGCTTGGCAGCCTCTACACTGAGAGGGTATTTGGCCGCTATATCTGCCTGCCATGTGGGGTGGATGGACAAGCCAGTGGAGCGCCATCCCTTGGTCTCCAGGTTTATGAATGGGGTTTGTCACCTGCGTCCAGCTAGGACCCGCTCAATGGCAAGCTGGGATCTGGATGTGGTCTTGGCAGCTTTGGCAAAGCCACCTTTTGAACCGTTGGAGTCTGCCTCCCTGAAACACCTCTCTATGAAGGTGGCTTTCTTGGTAGCGATTCTTTCCATGAAGAGGGTGGGTGAGCTCATGCTCTTTCGATAAGTTCTGAGTGCTACCAGATGGAACCCGGTGGGAGGAGTATATCTCTCTGCCCCAACCCTTCGTTCCTCCCGAAAGTTCTGTCAGACAGGCATGTGAACATCCCTTTTATCCTGTCTGCTTACAACACCCTGCAGTGGCGGGGAAGTCTGGGCCTCCCTCCGGCATGCTGTGCACTGGCTGCCTATGTGGAGCGGACACGTGAGAACAACAGACCAGTTCTTTGTCTCATTGAATCGTGGACGTGATTACAACAGCATACCGCCTGGCTGGCAGGCCAGTCCTGGGATCTGTGGTGACACATTCAACACGAGGTGTGGTTGCATCCTGAGGTCTACTGAGAGGTGTGCCCCTCGCTGATATCTGTGCTTTTCTTTATATATGGGCGGACGCAAGCTGTGACACGGGAGTAAATCTGTATATCCTCAACTCGGCTGTATCCCTCCGTTGCTGAGTGATAACAATGTATTGGAGTGATCCATATAGCTCACATAACCATGGTTACATACGTAACCTTTGTTTCTTTTCTGTAAGAATAAATATATATGCATTTAGCTCTTACAAAAGGATTAATTTGTTTTTGTTTGTTTTCAGAAATTATCTAAAAGATGGTATTAATTATTATTTTATTTTGAAGCCCGGATTCCTCGACTCTGTCATCGAGAAGATGTGATCATTTGTCTGACCAGGAGTTCCAACAGAAAGAAATTATGAAATAGCAATACAAATACATCTAGATTACAATCGCTAAAGGGACTCCATCGACGGCTTAACCATCAAGGGCGATGTTGCCAATCAGGCATTGGTTGGAAATAGGTAATTATCAACTACATGACCGCTGTTTTAAAAAAAAGACATTTATATATATTGTAATCCCAATTGGTAGTTAGTCTTGTCTCAGCAAAGGTTAAGAGCTGTGCTTCCCCAGACAAGCCTCACTGCTTCTTGACACAATGCCTGCTTAACCCAGAAGCCAGCTGCACCAATGTGTCAAAGGAAACACCATACACCTGTCAACTGTTTCAACATCCCTGCCGGCCAGCCAAACCCTCCCCTAACCCGGACAACTGTGCACCCAACCAGCCAGCTATGACAGAGCCTGGACTTGAACTAGGATCTCTAGTGGCACAGCTAGCACTGTGATGCAGTGTCTTAGACCACTGTGCCACTCAGGAGGCCTATATATGAATACTGTTTAACTTTCCTAAAATTCCACTCCCGAATAAGTCAGTTAGTTTACTTACCCCTGCCTTGTTTACGTCTCCCTCGCAGACATTTGGCTATTTCCTGGCTAAATCAGCAACACCAGCACAAGAGACTGCTGACATTGTGGCTGAAGCAATAACGAGACTAAAAAGCATAGGACTGACTAAGTAACAATGTTTATATACAATAGTCCAGTTTCATCACTACTATATATTTGGAATTTACAGTAATTACTATAAATGCGACAGGTCATCAATGGGGTGTGTGACCAGTCATCCTGTAATATGAAGTCCATTAAACTCCTTGGAGCAAGTGTAAATGCTGAGGACCACACTAACAGGGCACACTGCATCACAGTTGAAGACCACAAAATCCCCATCGTCTTTGATGTTCCGCACTTGATAAAATCAGTGCGGAACAACTTCAAGAATCATGGGATTAAGGTAGATTGAAAGATGCTATAATTGCAATTGAATGGAAAACGTACATGTTGAACAATATTTTTTTTTTACTAATGTCATTCCTTTTAACTCACCAGATTAGAGATGATGAAATCCTTTGGGACCATCTGGTGTCATTTTACAAGATGGACAAAAGGTACTCAATCAGGATAGCACAAAAGCTGACTGACAAACACATTCATCTGCCACCCTTCCCAAGCATGCGAGTGAAGCTGGCAACACAGGTGTTTAGCCAGCTCATAATAATGGCATCAAACACATGGAAACCATGTGTGTAATGTATTTGATACCGTTCCACTTATTTCGCTCCAACCATTACCACGAGCCCGTCGTCCCCAATTAAGGTGCCACCAACCTCCTGTGTATTTGACACAGTATAATACATGCAAAACAGGATCATAGAAAATATTCCCCAATTTCTTTTTAAGTCAGGAACTACTCCACCATGCCAGCGAGGCTTCAGACTAACCCTATGGAGTGTCCTAAAAATAATGAATGAAGCAGACAAATTCTTTAAAATGTATGTGCACAGCCACTTAATTAGGAAAGCTTAGAGGTAAATTGTGAGATGTATTGTAATGAGTCCTACATTGAATTAGAGGTACCAAACCCAACCGCAGTCCAACACAATGTACTGTAGGCCTGTAGTCTGTCTGACCGCTCGCTCCCACCCACAGCATGAAAGATGCTGACCCGCAGCCCTCTACATTGAATCACTCAGCTATTGTGCTAGTTGTTGTAGGTGCTCAGTCTCCAATGTTTTCTTTCATGTTTTCTTGGGCCTTCCTCTTCTGCCTTCCTCTCCTGCATTCACCTTCAGATGACAACATTAAAGGAGATAAGAAGATGAACGATCAGAGGGTGTTTCAAACATTTATCCTAATGTTTCCATTATATATTTTTTCTTGAATCTGTTCTCAGGTATTAAGGGGAAAGATGGGCACAGATTCAACCTCTCTGCCAAATAGTTTTCTGCTGCACTTAAAAGTGCTTCAATTGCGAACATCCACACCTGTGCAAGTAACACCAACTGCCAGACCGATCCAGATGACAACCTACTACTCCACGGCAAAGACGCCACTTCTCCTACCCCTCTAGCTTCCGGCCCCAGTCCCGAAGATGCCGGCCAGCTCAGAGAATCCTCCACCGATCATCGCCAGTTGCATCTCCCCACTACTTCAGACCGTGACCTTACAGCAATTTCAACGGTAAACAACTTCAATATGACACAAACAATTTAAAAGGAGGTGTTTGTAATACTCACAAATATTATTTCCCCAATACACAGATCAACACTGCCAAAGGGGACGCAGATGGTGATTGTTTAAAGGATGAGATCCTGAGGTATATAAGCGGATGGCTTGCACATGAGGTGCAGAAAGAGCCAATCCTCCATGACTGCAAGACATGCAAGAGACTGCTGGTCCACATCGGTTCTGAGCAAACCTATGCTGAAGGATCTTCTGAAGCAACAACCTTCATCAAAAGGAAGCACTACACTGATGATGCTAGGCTGGTGGAGCCATCTCCACTGCTGAGTGTGATGGTAACAAAGATGGACAACATAATTGGCAAAAACCTTAGCAGTCTCTGGGCAAAAACTGGCATTGTGTCAGGACTAAGAGTCCTCTTACTTAGATCTAGTGCCTTTGATTGCGTCCTGGAAGACCATGTCGAGCATGCATAGAAAAAATGATAAAGTAATACACCATGTGTAGAATGCGAGCGCATCGAAAGCTGAAGTGTTTCACCAGATAGTAATTAGTTTTTGTGCCTGGACGTCCCCCCATCTCACTATCCTGGTGAAGAGAACAAGAATAAACAGAGAAAATGAGAGTCATACATTCCCTTTATCCCAGGGATCATCAACTAGATTCAGCCTTTTTTTATTGAGTGGAGGACCAAAAAAAAAAACAATTTCATCCCTCAAGTTGGTTGAACCCTGCTTTGTCCTCACTGTCACTCAGAACCGAATTCCAATGTCTGCCTCATAATGGTTCTGTTCAAAACAAAACGGTTGTAAAATAATTTCAGTTCCAACAACTGGTTCTAGCATGTTTGAGGTGTAACAATGCAGCACTGTAGAGAGTACATTCATTTATGCAAACTCTGTTAGTCTGTGCTCATCCGTGTTCTAGCTCTTTAAGTAAACAAATACTGTGCTGTCCTGAATGATTAGCAAGCTACTGTTTGCAATTTTCTGGCACGTGCAGAATCTGATGTATTGATCTACAGTAGCTAGCTAACGTTTGCAAGCGAATCGCCATTTTGCAGAAAAATATAAAAAACACTGTATATATCGAACTAGCTACTTTCTCTCTTGCCCATGTGAAATTATAAAATGTATTAAGAAAACAGTAATGGGTTAGCTATAGTTAATAAACTAAATTACATTTTACCAATAGTCCCCAAAATATTTGATAAAACTGTACGTCAGACCATGCACTCTCTTATTTCCACTGCTCCCGTTCTTTGGATTGCATCTTCCCAGGTCCCGGTAGCGTAAGCTAAACTCTGTAAGTTGTGTGTATTGTCAGTCTGCCACCAACAGCCTGTGAAAGACAAGAACCTAGGAAGAAACCTAGAGAGGAACCAGGCTCTGAGGGGTGGCCAGTCCTCTTCTGGCTGTGCCGGGTGGAGATTATAAGAGTACATGGCCATTTAAGGCCAAATTGTTCATCAGGATGTTCAAACATTCATATATGACCAGCAGGGTCAAATAATAATAAGTGGTTGTACAGGGTGCAACAGGTCAGTACCTCAAGAGTAAATGTCAGTTGGCTTTTCATAGCCGAGAATTCAGAGGTCAAGACAGCAGGTGCGGTAGAGAGAGAGAGTCAAACACCAGGTCCGGGACAAGGTAGCACATCCGGTTCCCTAGCCATAGGCAGAAGAGTTGAAACTGGAGCAGCTGTACGACCAGGTGGACTGGGGGCAGTCAGGATACATCAGGCCAGGTAGTCCTGAGGCATGATCCTAGGGCTCAGATCCTCCAAGAGGGGTGGGAGAGGGGGAGAATTATAGGGACCATACTTAAATTCACACAGGACACCTATCCCCCCGGCACATAGACTATTGCAGCATATATACTAGAGACTGAAACAGGGGTGGGTCGGGGGTCACTGTGGCCCTGTCCGACGATACCCCTGAACAGGGCCAACCAGGCAGGATATAACCCTACCCACTTTGCCAAAGCACAGCCCCCACACCACTAGAGGGATATCAACAGACTTCAAACTTAGTACCCTAAGACACGACTGAGTATATCCAAAATGCTTTTGCATTCTGAGTTGGGGCCTTAGCACTCCCTCCAACATGGGGGACGCAACAACGGACTCAGAACGCCGTGATGATGACCTGCTCTCCACTCGGGCATCCAACCAGCACTTTAGTGACCAGGATGATGAGACGCCCATCATGGTGAAGGAGGTGCCAACCAATGTTGTGAACCCATTCAGTCTCAACGCTAAAGATGGGTCAGAGGAGTCATTCTGAGGCTCTGATCACACGGAGTCAAGAAGAAAGCTCTGCCTCACTACGGGCGGTCCTGAGTGCAGCCTTAGCTAGGCTAGAGCTTGATGACCCTGCAGGTAACCTGGTCTTTTAGAAGGCTGCGGCAGCTACATTGTTCAGTGTGCAACCTTCACCAGCTTTTCTTACAGAGCTTCAGAGATGCTGGGCCGACCCGCGGGCTCTCGCCCACCACGGCAAGGATAGTAGGACGCTATCTGCCGTGTGCGATGCATAACAACATGGGCTGGACCATATGCCTAAGGTGGATGAATGCATAGCAGATCTGATGCTCTCCCCAGATGAAGCCCTGAAGGATGACATTCGCTGCCCCAGATGCCCCAGATGAACTACTGTCATGGGCCTATGACAGTGGCCAACATTTGGAACTCCCTCTCAGTGCTCATGCTAGCACAGAACAGGATGCTTCAGATGGAACACGCAGTCCTGGACCTCTGCAACTTGAATGACGCATCTCTTCAAGCGTTTGCGTTCATGACCAGAGCACTAGGCAGACTGATGTCCACCCTAGTTGTGACTCGTCGCCAGGTCTGGCTCGCCTAAGCCCCAATGTCCTGAGACTCCAGACGGACGCTGAGAAAGCTCACAGTAGTCCTTGGACTGCTCTTCGTCCCTGCAGCTGAGCGGGCCATTGAATGTAGAAAACAGCTGAGTCAGGCTACAACGCTGTGAAACCCACAGCCCAGAAACCAGGCATCGCAGAGTCGTGGCAGAGGGAGGCCTGATGTCTGTGAACATCGCCGCTCTCACTCGACCCAGGCCGACACACGCCCTTGGCCCCACCACCAGCCTAACACAGGTGCTCACCAGCCCCAGACGGTTGATGCAGCTACCCCAGCCCCCAAGAGGTCAGGGCCATGGTCACCCCTCCCCCCACCAACCCCACAAACAGGCGTGGAGGCAGAAAATGAATGGCTGGGTCAGCCGATTTACCCAGTAGCACCTGACCTACTGGGCATCCCACTCCTCAGACCAATGGGGGGTGATGACCCTCTCACAAGGGTACAGGCTGCAGTTCCGACACCAACCCCCACCATTCTCAGAGTTTAGAATGACTTCAGTCACAGACCCCCTGAAAGTTAGTACCCTCAACCAGGAGATTATATCTCTCCTGGAGTAGGGCGCCAGAGTAAAAGCATCAGAACAGCAAGATTGCTTTTACTCAACCTATTTCCTTGTTTCGAAGAAAGATGGAAGTTTCCTTCCAGTGCTGGATTTAAAATGGTTAAATGTTTTCCTAAAGGTTCTCCCCATTCACATGTTGCCGACGGTCAACGTTCTCCAGATCATAGCCACAGGGGAATGGTTCACGTTCCTGGAATTAAAGGACTCTTCCTTTCTCGTTCCTGTGTTACTGGAACACAGACGTTTTCTGTGGTTCGTCTTCCAAAGCCAGACATACCAGGTATTACCCTTTGGCCTCTCCCTGGCTCCTTGCGTCTTCACAAGATACGTGCGCGCAGCCCTGAGCTCCCTCCACCTACAGGGATCAAGATCCTTCCTTACAACTACAACTGGCTCATCTGCGCACAGCACTGACACTGAACCACGTCACCGCACTGTGTCTTACCGTGAACAATGAAAAAAGCAACACCACGCCAGAAGGTAACCTTTATTGGCATGGCTCTGAACTCACGCACTATGAGGGCATGTATAACACCTCAGCGCGTGGACAGCCTTCTTCTTCTTCTGCAACAATTCCAGTTGAATGCGTTGGAGGTACAAATGTTCCAACAACTGATGGACATGCTCGCGGCGGCCTCTGCGCTGACACCGTTAGTCCTGCTCTCTTTAAGGCCACTACAAGTGTGGTTCGACGACCTCTGCTTGGACCCCAAGCGGGACAGAAACACCAAAATACGGGTGACAAGAGCGTGCTACTCTACTCTGCGGCCGTGGAGGAAGAGCCTAACTGACTACTGGTTTCCCTCTCGGATCAATTCTGGCAAGGCGGGAAGTAGCGATGACCGACGCTTCACTAACAGGCTGGGGAGCAGTGTGGCAACACAGGTCTGTAAGGGGAGAGTGGTGCCCCCGCTGGAGGAAAGAGCACATCAATGTGCTAGAACTTTCTGCCGGTTCTCAAACACAAACATGTCCTGATATGATCAGACAACACATCAACAGTGTTCCACATCAACATCAAGGGGTAACAAGTTCTGTACGGTCTCTAGAAGTGGCCCAACAACTGCTGACATGGGCCCTACCACATCTGGCCTCCCTACAAGCCATTCATCTCCCAGGCAAGGTGAAATAGGTGGTGGACTTCTTTAAAAAACTCGAGACCCACCTTTACTCCACACACAGAGACTCGTACAAAGCTCTCCCTCGTCCTTCATTTGGCAAATCTGACCATAACTCTATCCTCTTGATTCCTGCTTACAAGAAAAAACTGAAGCAGGAAGTACCAGTGACTCTCTCAATAAGGAAGTGGTCAGACGGCGCAGATGCTAAGCTACAGGACTGTTTTGCTAGCACAGACTGGAATATGTTCCGGGATTCTTCCAATGGCATTGAGGAGTACACCACATCAGTCACTGGCTTCATCAATAAGTGCATCTGACGTCGTCCACACAGTGACCGTACGTACATATCCCAACCAGAAGCCATGGATTACAGGCAACACCTGCACTGAGCTAAAGGGTAGAGCTGCCGTTTTCAAGGAGCGGGACTCTAACCCGGACGCTTATAAGACATCCCGCTATTCCCTCTGACAAATCATCAAACAGGCAAAGCGTCAATACTGGACTAAAGTTTTAACGTACTACCCCGGCTCAAATGCTAGTCTTATGTGGCAGGGCTTGCAAACTATTACGGACTACAAAGGGAAGCACAGCTGCGAGCTGCCCAGTGACACGAGCCTACCAGATGAGTTAAATAACTTCTATGCTCGCTTCGAGGCAAGCAACACTGAAGCATGCATGAGAGCACCAGCTGCTCCGGACGACTGTGTGATCACATTCTCCATAGCCGATGTGAGTAAGACCTTTAAACAGGTCAACATTCACAATGCCGCAGGACGTGTACTCCGAGCATGCGCTGACCAACTGGCAAGTGTCTTCACTGACATTTTCAACCTGTCCCTGACCGAGTCTGTAGTACCAACTTGTTGAAAGCAGACCACCATAGTCCCTGTCCCAAGAACACCAAGTTAACCTACCTAAATGACTACCGACCCAACAAACTAGCATGGTCCAAACACACCAAGACATTCGTGAAGAGGGCACAATATGTCTATTCCCCCTCAGGAGACTGAAAATATTTGGCATGGATCCTCAGGTCTTCAAAGGATTCTACAGCTGCACCATTGAGAGCATCCTGACTGGTTGCATCACCGCCTGGTATGGCAACTGCTCGGCCTCCGACCACAAGGCACTACTGAGGGTAGTGCGTATGGCCCAGTACATCACTGGGGCCAAGCTTCCTGCCGTCCAGGACCTCTATACTATTGCCAAAGACTCCAGCCACCCTAGTTATAGACTGTTCTCTCTGCTTCTGCATGGCAAGTTGTACCGAAGCACCAAGTCTAGGTCCAAAAGGCTTCTTAACAGCTTCTACCCCAAGCCATAAGATTCCTGAACAACTAATCAATTGGCTCCCTGGACTATTCCCCCCACCACCCCCACACCCATTTTTACGCTGCTGCTACTGTTTATTATCCATGCATAGTCACTTTACCTCTACCTGCATGTACATATTACCTCAATTTCCTCGACTAACCTGTGCCCCTGCATGTTGACTCTGTACCGATACCCTGTATATAGCCTCGCTACTGTTATTTTATTGTTTCTCCTTAATTATTTGTTTTTATTTTATTTATTTTTTACTTCAGTTTATTTTAGTAAATACTTTCTTAACACTTTTTTTCTTAACTGCATTGTAAGGTCTACACGTTGTATTTGGCGGATGTGACAAATACAATTTGATTTGATTTACCTGTACAATGGGGCTTCACTTTTGAATCCGTTGCTCATGAAAAGTTCATGCTATCTTTATGCACTGAAAGATGCCATTTACCAGATGATCAGACCACTGGGGGGGTGCTGAGGGGAGGACGGCTCATAATAATGGCTGGAAGGCCACAAATGGAATGGCATCAGCGTTTGATGTATTTGATACCATTCTACCTATTCCGGTCCAGCCACTACCACGAGCCCGTTCTCCCCAATTAAGGTGCCACCAACCTCCTGTGGATCACACAGTAAGTTTATTTTATAGCAGAAATATACAATTAAAGGGCCTCCCGAGTGGCGCAGGCTGTGTCGCAACTGGCCATGACCGGGAGACCCATGAGGCAGCACACAATTGGCCCAGCGTCATCCGGTTTATGATGACCTTTATGATGACCTGGCCGGCTGGGATGACCTTGTCCCATCGCGCTCTCGCGACTCCTTGTGGAGAGCAGGGCGCATGCACGCTGACCGTTTTACGGTGTTTCCTTCGACACGTTGGTGCGGCTGGCTTCCAGGTTAATTGAGCAGTGTGTCAAGAAGCAGTGCGGCTTGGCAGGGTTGTATTTCGGAGGACGCATGGCTCTCGACCTTTGCCTCTCCCGATTCTGTACGGGAGTTGCAGCGATGGGACTGTAACTACCAATTGGATACCACAAAATTGGGGAGAAAAAGCGGTAAAAAAAAATTGGTCACCTTTTGTAATATAACATTTTTCAATGTTATATCATTTGGCAGTTAACATTAAAGCGAACTTAAAGGTAGTGATCAGTTCACCATCATATTTCCATTCATACAAATGGCTCTCAGAACATTAAACATGCCCTCAGGCGGGGACATTTCTATAGAAATTGTTGACGTCGCATTATTAGTCCTTTGATATTCTGTTGTGTGAATCATAACACTTCTCATCATGTGATTCTGTTGACTCCTACTGGGAATATAATACGAAGTTCTAAGGTGTTCAATCCAGCAACAACAGCCATGATTCAAAGCTACTGTATGACGGCCCTTGTCAGGTTATGAGTCATTGTCCCCATTCTGTGCTCTAATACCGCACTGTCCTACCGGGGACTAGAGCCTACAACCTTCTGATTTACACTAGGGAGGGTTCCAAGCTGTTTTATTGCCTAGTCTGGCCTATAGATCATCTCTCAGCATTAAGCCTTAAGTGCTTTGTCCATAACCGTCTATTAACCAGTTCTGCTGCAAATATGGATTTCCTTTAAAGAGGAGCACAATGACAGACGGGGTCATGAATCTCTGATATGATCATTCACCAACCATAAAACCTAGTTCCCTATAATGAAAGGGCTTTGGAGCGGCTGTGTGATATATTCATCTCGGACTTGTACAGTATATTACCCCATGGGTCAGGCCGGGAGAATGACAGACTTGACAGACAGGCAATTGTGCAGAATTTATGTCTAGTCTCAGCACTGTGTTCAATATCATCCCACTCACCCCTCATTTGTGCAAAATAAGCACTATGACTTAAACAGGAAAGTGCTCCTTAGTCTTCCTCAATAGAGTGTGGCTGGCTGTGAGAGGAGTGTGTGATTACTTTACTTTGATGGTGTTTGCCGTGGGTGGACCAATTGGAAGCAGAGCCTACATATTTGAGCTCTGTGTAATTCTGCATATCCACATTTGCCAGGCTTATGAGATGCAGCAGAGCTTTTCTAAATCGGCTAAATAGGAGATTCCTAGGTTTTTCTTAATAAGCATATGAATGAGGTTTTCTGCATAAGTCAAATGAATGCTCAAAGAGAAACAAACCTTCTCAAATACAACCTGTGTTTGAAAATCAAACATTGAATGTGGACAGAGACAATGAGATAAGCTTGCCTCAAGCTATCACATTTGTAGAGAAATGACACTTGCAAGAGCATGAAATTGTCTCTCAGTAGTGCACCTTCCAAATCCATATCTTCCAATTCACAGTCAGTACAGATGAAAGACTACCAGCCTGGTCTCATAGACTAGACGTAACATAGTAAATAAAATCCGGGACACAAATTATTTTATTGTGTTACGTTTGGTATGGTTACATAAGACCAATGGTTCCTGAAGGCAAAAATGAAAGTAGGGTGGTTGATCATGGATAACATCAGCATTTTAGCTACTTACTGCTTTTTAACTACTTACTACTTTTCAGCTACTTTGTAACTACTTAGCAGGTTAGCTAACCCTTCCCCTAACCTTAACTATTCTAGCTAACCCTTCCCCTAACCCTAAAACCCTTTAACCTAACTCCTAAACTTAACCTTACCCTTAACCCTAACCCCTACCCTAGCTAATGTGTGTGTTTATTTTCAGCAAACTTAACATGTGTAAATATGTGTGTGAACATAACAAGATTCAACAACTGAGACATAAACTGAACAAGTTCCACAGACATGTGACTAACAGAAATGGAATAATGTGTCCCTGAACAAAGGGGTGTTAAAATCCAAAGTAACAGTCAGTATCTGGTGCAGCCACCAGCTGTATTAAGTACTGCAGTGCATCTCCTCCTCATGGACTGCACCAGATTTGCCAGTTCTTGCTGTGAGATGTTACCCTACTCTTCCACCAAGGCATCTGCAAGTTCCCTGACATTTCTGGGGGGAATGGCCCTAGCCCTCACCTTCCGATCCAACAGGTCCCAGACGTGTTAAATGGGACTGAGATCCGGGCTCTTTGCTGGCCATGGCAGAACACTGACATTCCTGTCTTGCAGGAAATCACGCACAGAACGAGCAGTATGGCTGGTGGCATTGTCATGCTGGAGGGTCATGTCAGGATGAGCCTGCAGGAAGGGTACCACATGAGGGAGGAGGATGTCTTCCCTGTAACGCACAGCGTTGAGATTGCCTGCAATGACAACAAGCTCAATCCGATGATGCTGTGACACACTGCCGCAGACCATGACGGACCCTCCACCTACAAATCAATCCAGCTCCAGAGTACAGGCCTCTGCTCATTCCTTCGACGATAAACGCAAATCCGACTATCACCCATGGTGAGACAAAACCGCGACTTGTCAGTGAAGAGCACTTTTTGCCAGTCCTGTCTGGTCCAGCGACTGTGGGTTTGTGCCCATTGGCAACGTTGTTGCCGGTGATGTCTGGTGAGGACCTGCCTTACAACAGGCCTACAAGCCGTCAGTCCAGCCTCTCTCAGCCTATTGCGGACAGTCTGAGCACTGATGGAGGAATTGTGCGTTCCTGGTGTAACTCGGGCAGTTGTTGTTGCCATCCTGTACCTGTCCCGCAGGTGTGATGTTCGGATGTACCGATCCTGTGCAGGTGTTGTTACACGTGGTCTGCCACTGCGAGGACGATCAGCTGTCCATCCTGTCTCCCTGTACGCTGTCTTAGGCGTCTCACAGTACGGACATTGCAATTTATTGCCCTGGCCTCATCTGCAGTCCTCATGCCTCCTTGCAGCATGCCCAAGGCACGTTCACGCAGATGAGCAGGGACCCTGGGCATCTTTCTTTTGGTGTTTTTCAGAGTCAGTAGAAAGGCCTCTTTAGTGTCCTAAGTTTTCATAACTGTGACCTTAATTGCCTACCGTCTGTAAGCTGTTAGTGTCTTAACGACCGTTCCACGGGTGCATGTTCATTAATTGTAGATGGTTCATTGAACAAGCATGGGAAACAGTGTTTCAACCCTTTACAATGAAGATCTGTGAAGTTATTTGGATTTTTACGAATTATCTTTGAAAGACAGGGTCCTGACTTTTTTTGCTGAGTTTATTATACTAAATGCAGTGTCCCGGATTTACATACATAATGATACAACATGCTCTGAGACCAGGTTGACTGCAGATGTGCCGTTATAGGGAAAGAGACCCATCTAGTGTACATCTATGATTCTGTTTTGATGATAGATATGAAGTTTTGGTTTCACTTGTAAGCAACAGATTGAGGGCATTGATGTGTACAGTAGGCCTGCATTTCATTTATATTCATATACATGTAATTATATTACATGTATATTTATATATATATATATCAACATTGGGCTAGTGCTAATATTTAAAATGTTACATTTTCAAGAATGTCTGAATAATGGGGTGTAAAATACTAACATCCACTCAGACCCTCTTTTCTTAATCCTGATTGGTGTATTTTGGGTGACTAAAAAAAGGTGAGAGTAAGGCCACCCAGTGTAAACTGTACAACACAGTTAATCATTAATTAGCACCAACCAGACAACGTTAATCCTTCCTTTTTTTCAGTTCCTCTTTTCAAAAGCTTTCATCACGAAAGAGGGTGGCTTGCTTGTGTTATACCTCACAATAAACAAACATTATGCTTCTGGTAGTGTGTTCCATGTTTTCTTAATACTGTGTAGAATATATTGTAGGCCTACATCATTTTTTCGTTTTTTTTTTATTGAGAACAACAATCAAGCATCGCTTTTGTGCACACAATGCTGTATGATTTAAAACTATACTCTTGAGTCACTGCCCTTCTGATATAATGGTTGTAAACCCTTGCTTGAACACACACAGATCTTTAGTCTGTTTCCTCAAGTCCTATCTACTCAGTTCAGTTGAAAATACATGAAGATTCCATGGTAATATGTGGATCAAGACCCCATCCTCAGCTATGGGTCAAGGCATGGACTATTATTACCAAATAGGTTAGGTTTTGGAGCAGTGGCTTCTTCCTTACTGAGCGCCTTTTCAGGTTGTGTTGATATAATCTGTCGACTTCTTCAAAGAGATCATGAGAATGTTCACATCCATGTGACAGTCAACTGTTAATTAAAAAATATATCTATGGGGGGGGCATTTCATGCATGTAGGTAGTCACACAGTCACACAAACACCAATAATTACACTGAACAAAAATATAAATGCAACATGTAAAGCTGGTCCCATGTTTCATGTGCTGAAATAAAATATCCCAGAAAGGTTCCATATGCACAAAAATATTATTTCTCTATAAAAATACATCTAATATGTGCAGAAATTTGTTTACATCCTTGTTAGTGAGCATTTGGTTATTGTAGGTGCTGAGGAGTATTTCTGTCTGTAAGAAAGCCCTTTTGTGGGCTTTGATTGGCTGGGCCTGCATCCCAAATGGGTGGGCCTTTGTCCTACCAGCCCCACCCATGGCGACGCCCCTGCCCAGTCATGTGAAATCCATAGACTAGAGCTGATTTATTTCAATTGGCTGATATCATTATATGAACTGTAATGAACTCAGCAAAAACGTTGAAAATGTTGCATGTTGCGTTCATATTTTGGTTCAGTACAGTTAGAAAAGAAAAAGTAACAAATGGGAAATTATGAAGTGCTTTAACAGTCAGGTTACAGTGTAAAGCCAATATTGCCTCCATGTGCTAGGAGTATAATCCAAGGCATCTAACCTCACCCTGAGTACAGTTAACCTATTGTAACCCTTCTGTCACAATAGTGGGGAAAAAAAGTTTGTACTTTATAGGCTCTAGAGAAGTTAAAGTTGTACTTAAAAACAAATAAGTAATATATGATGCATTATTAAGGTGTCTAGTACGATAAAGAGAAGTTTCAAATTATTTCTCAAAATGGTCACAAGACCACAAGCATAAATCTCCAATGTCTGCATTTGTTTGTGATATCCAGTTGGTTGTTAGTCTTTTCCCATTGCAATTCCCCTACGGACTCGGGAGAGGTGAAGGTCAAGAGCCATGAGTCCTCCTAAACACGACCCTGCCAAGCCGCACTGCTCGCTTAAACCAGAAGCCAGCCACACAAATGTGTCTAGCTGTCGGCCGGAGTCAGCTTGCAGGTGTCCAGCCCGCGATGGGACAAGAAAATCCGGCCGGCCAAACCGTCCCTTAACCCAAATGGTCACGGCCGGCTGTGTCACAGCCTGGGATCAAACCCAGGGCTGTAGTGACACCTCAAGCACAGCAATGCAGTACCTTAGACCGGTGCGCCACTCGGAAGGCCTTCCACAGTGGCTCTAACTTTTTATATATATACTATATGAAAACAAAAGTATGTGGACACCTGGTCATCGAACTTCTCATTCCAAACTCATGGTCATTAATATGGAGTTTGTCCCCCCTTTACTGCTATAACAGCCTCCACTCTTCTAGGAAGGCTTTCCACTGCTGCGGGGTCTTGCTTCCATTCAGTCACAAGAGCATAAGTGAGGTCGGGCACTGATGTTGGGCGATTAAACCTGTCTCGCAGTCTGCATTTCAATTAATCCCAAAGGTGTTGAGGTCAGGGCTCTGTGCAGGCCAGTCAAGTTTTTCCAAACCGATATCAACAAACCATTTCTGTATGGACCTCGCTTTGTGCACAGGGGCATTGTTATACTGAAACAGGAAAGGGCCTTACCCAAACTGTTGCCACAAAGTTAGAAGCACAGAATCGTCTAGAATGTCATTGTATGCTGTAGCATTAAGATTTCCCTTAATGGAACTAAGGGGCTTAGCTAGAACCATGAAAAACAGCCCCAGACCATTTTCCTCCTCCACCAAACTTTACAGTTGACGCTATGCATTCGGGTAGGTAGCGTTCTTCTTGCATCCGCCAAACCCAGATTAGTCCGTCGGACTGCCAGATGGTAAAGCGTGATTCATTCTGCTCGGCAACGTAAAAATATCATGAAGTTCCCAATGAACAGTTCTTGTGCTGACGTGGCTTCCATAGGCAGTTTGGAACTCCTGAGTGAGTGTTGCAACCGAGGGCAGACGATTTTTACGTGCTACGCACAGAATGGCAAGAGTGTGCAAAGCTGTCATCAAGGCAAAGGGTGGCTATTTGAAGAATCTCAAATATAAAATATGTTTTTTTTGGTTATTACATGATTCCTTCGGTGTTATTTAATAGTTTTGATGTCTTCACTATTATTCTACAATGTAGAAAATAGTAAAAATAAAGAAAAACCCTTGAATGAGTAGGTGTTCTGAAACTTTTGACCGGTAGTGTATGTTTAAATCAGTGATTTTGTTATTTCAGAAGGAATTGACCATATATAGACCCATACTACTGAATTAGTGTAGATCTGGTTTATATTAGTGTTGGAACTCGGTCAACGGTGTAGACATGGTTTGTAAGAGTACTGGAGCTGAGATGCATGGGTAGACCTGGTTTACAGTTTGAGTATACAGGCTTCAACACATTTAGACCTGGCTTAGTTGACTAAATGAGTTCAAGCACAGGTGCAGACTTTGTAGGTATGTAAATTGGATCTGAAGTACAGGTGTAGACCTGGTTTGTATGAATAGTGGGTCTGAAATGCAGAAGTACACCTATTTCTATGACAAATGGGACTGACATGTAGCAGTGGACCTTTTGTTTTTCAATATTGGGTTAGACTTGCAAGTGTACACCTGGTCTGTAAGAATATTGGGTAAGACTTGCAGGTGTACACCTGGTCTGTAAGAATATTGGGGCTGAAGTACAACTGTCGACCTGGTTTGTATGAATGTTTGGGCACTGGGGTAGACCTGTTTTATATGAGTATGCCCATGGATTGACCTGGTTTATATGAGCCATGGGGTGTAGAGATACATAAGGCTCATACAGGTAATGGGTCTGGATGGACCTCTATTGCCCATTAAAATCCTTTCTGGCAACAATTTGGTGGTAGGAAATGTTTAGCGTATACAGTTAGGGGTCACAGGACTAAGATATACAAATAACAGGGTTGGGGTGTACAGCGAATAGCAGAATAGGTTACTGTTGGTGACTTGGGGAATACAGGCCTTAAGAAAGTGGGTAACAGGCTGAGATTGGCAAGTAACATGGATGAGGTGTATTGGCAAAGGAACTGGGGTCTATGAGTAACAAATATGGCATTTAGGGCTAAGATATGGTTGGTGAGGGTAGGTAGCAACACATCTGCCACGCTGGTCCACAACACTGGAGCCCCTCAGGGGTGCGTGCTCAGTCCCCTCCTGTACTCCCTGTTCACCCACGACTCCAACACCATCATTAAGTTTGCAGACGACACAACAGTGGTAGGCCTGATCACCAACAACGACGAGGCAGCCTATAGGGAAGAGGTCAGAGACCTGGCCGGGTGGTGCCAGAATAACAACCTATCCCTCAACGTAACCAAGACTAAGGAGATGATTGTGGACTACAGGAAAAGGAGGACCGAACAAGCCTCAATTCTCATCGACGGGGCTGTAGTGGAGCAGGTTGAGAGCTTCAATTTCCTTGGTGTCCACATCACCAACAAACTAGAATGGTCCAAACACACCAAGACAGTCGTGAAGAGGGCACAACAAAGCCTATTCCCCTTCAGGAAACTAAAAAGATTTGGCATGGGTCCTCAGATCTTCAAAAGGTTCTACATCTGCAACACAGAGAGCATCCTGACTGAGGGTAGTGCTTACAGCCCAATACATCAATGGGGCTAAGCTGCCTGTCATCCACGACCTCTACACCAGGCGGTGTCAAAATTGTCAAAGACCCCAGCCACCCTGGTCATAGACTGTTCTCTCTACTACCGCATGGCAAGCAGATAAACTTGGATTTGATTTGACTTGATTGTATCAATATTAGGGTATTGGCATGTGGGTAACAGGGCTGGTGTGTGTGGGTAAGTAAGGATGGCAGTAAGATTGGCAGGTTGCCCCTAGCAGTTAGAGCGTTGGGCCAGTAACAGAAAGGTCGATGGTTTGACTCCCCGAGCCGACAAGGTGAAAAATCTGCCGATATGCTCTTGAGCAAGATACAACTATGGCTGACCCTGAAAAAAGCAGCACATTTCACTGCACCTATCTGGTGTATGTGTCAATAACAAAAACACTTTTTAAGTGGGCTAAGAGGTATAGATATTGGGGCTGAGAAATAGGGCTAATTGTCTGTTTATTTTAGGAAAAGCACAGCATGTTTCCATTGGTCACAATTGTTACCAAGAATAAAAGAAATGTTTTTTTTACATCCTTTTCAATAAAAACAACAAAAAACAATATGGATTACAAGTTAGGGTTACTAGTGGTATAAGATGTGCATAGTGGCGTGCCTGAGAAGAAATGTGGGAACAAATGGGTTAACGGTGATTGTATGACATCAAAGTGTCAAATATTTGAGGAAAAAACAGATGCATCCTTCATTTGCATAGACAGGTCAGTCCAACGATTTCCCTGAAAAGCTTTGTCTTCGTAGTCAGAGGGAAGTACATATTGTACATAATGTACTCTGCAGGTTTAGTACAGTAAGCTTTAGTGTGTTATTAAACAACATGGTTAGAGACCATTACAGTCACACTCCTTCCTGGTTGTTAGTCATCATGAAGTAAAGTGACATTGTATGTGCCTTCATTTAAACTTTGTATGAAGTTGTACACAAAAAAAGCTATCTGGCAATATATATATCGTAATAAGTTAGTCGAAAAGTATGGATAAAAAGGTACAAAGTAAACAAAACCTTCCTCAAAAATATGTTAGTTACAATCACAGTGCTAAAGGAGTTACAAGGTGTTTTGGATTAGTTTTTTTTTTAATCCTTCATTTGATTGGGCAACTTTACCACATACTGTAAACATAAACAAATTGCCATTATGAATAGCTATTCCACTCTGTAATTGTCCAATAGGTTACTCTTCCATGTTGATCACTAGGCTCCAGTTGTTCTGTAGTTTAGTCAGATCACTCTCACCCTCACTCTCCTCTGACTGCCACACCACCACAGACGGTAAGATCTCCACCTGCTCTAACTCCTTGTTCATCTCTCCCTCCACCTCCACCTCTGGAATAGGCTTGGAGAGCAGAGGGATCTGGAGGATCCCTGTTGTAGGGCTCCAGTCAACACAGTTACCGCCAGATTCATCCTCTTCCTCAGATTCCTGTGGAAACGGCGTATGCCTCTGGGTTCTGCACAGGTTGACCTGGGCTAGCCGCAGTGGCTGAGTATCCCTCCTGTTAGACTGTGTCTGGTACTCTGTTGTCACCATCTGCTGCTCCGGTGCTGCCTTCAAAAAGCTGTAGTCTGAGGGGTAACTTTGGGGCTTCTCAGCGTTGTCTTCCCAATAGTCCACCTCAGGGGGTCTCTCTGACTGAGAAGTGCTGCGGTGCGTAGGGACCCACCCGATCAGGCTCTTTGTAACTCGTGCTCTCCTCCCCCATCTTTAGACCAGACAGCAGTGGTATTCTAAAGAGGCCTGTCTCCACAGGCCCCTGTGAACATGGCGCAGATCTCTGTGCCATGTTCAGATTGACCTGGCTGAGACGCAGCGGCAGGGTTTCCTCACTGTCAGATGCCTCGCTTTCCCTCATTTCCAGAATCTTTGGGGACGCTCCAATGAAGCCGTATTCTAGGGGCTCTGGTTGGGCCTCCCTGAATTCATCTTCCCATGATCCCTCCTGAGAATCCTCTCTGCCAGGGTCTTGCTGGGCAGCGTAGGGTAGTATGGGCTCCCCCTCTGACTGGTGGATGAGGGCAGGGATAGTGTTGGGCTTTATGGTCATCATCTCCATGGGCTTGGCCATGGTGACCAGTACCACATTCATGGTCACAGCTTTCTCAGGACAGAAGGTCTGCGGTGGGTTCTGAATGTCCGATATTTCCTGAAACAGGAAAAAGGTGGACATGCATCTTAGTAAACTGCACTTCATAGCCGTTGTTGAAGTCTTCTATTAGTCACATATAAGTCAAATATAATTCTTACCAGGAAAGGAGGACTTTTCTGTTTATTACCACAAACAAATTTGTAGACGAGGCATCCGACCAGGATCAGCATGAAGAGGCAGATGACTGATGGGACAACGGCTCCCAGCAACATCAGTAGCAGCTGGTCATAAAAGGGATCTGTAAAGACAGAGGGGTAAGGTAGAGATCTATAAAGTACACAGCCATTATAGGAAAGGGAAAGCCCATAGGATTAGGCTGAGAAGAGAAACCCACACTCACTCACTAGCACATGCACATGCAGACACACACAAACACCCCTTTAAATGTCAACATAATTCTTTCTCTAACAGGAAGAGAAAATACACCCTGGGAAAACACCTCAAGCTGTCTCATTCCTTAAGTCTTTTAGAATTTTTGTGCTGTACCAAAACCTGTTGAGTAGATTTATCCTGACAGATAGACACAGTAAATACATGTAATAGAAAAGAACACTGCACACAAGGTCATTGGAGCAAGATTAAATCCAGTCTTATCTTACCCTTTGAGGTTGTTAGGCACTGCCATTCAGATGCATGACAAGCTAAAAGAAGTGATAGGAACTGGGCCTTAGCAGAGAAACAATACTGGGTTTCATAGGCAAGCAGCCTATATTCAAAGGATCTGTTTTCCACAGTGAAGTGTTGCTGAAAGACAACATGTATACAGAAAGTTAAAATACACAATATAGAACTAACAATCATAATTAATCTGCATTTTAGCATAATATATAATGCAAAAAATATATAATTGTAGATTATAATATATTTATGCAGCAATTTGCACTGATTAAAGTCCCTGCAGACAGTCCTACATTATGTCATTTAATTCTTTACACAGAGTTACAGTAATCTAAGTAACACAAACCGTTTTGTTGCTTCTGTTGTCGTACACAGACAGGTTGTAAGTCATCTGAGGGTAGAATTTCAACAAGGAGTAATCTTTTGTAATGTTCCCAGTCTTCCATCTCATTGGACCCTTCAGCTTAACGGTAACACTATTCTCCTTCACCACAAGTTTTACAAGTGGAGGTCCAAAGGTTGCTGTTTGAGAAAGGTATAAAAATGTCCTATCATATGTGGCCTGACACATTCTCTGATTGAGTGTTTCACTTTGGCTCCTCTTTCATAGATAAGGAAAATTATCTTTGAACAGGATCTCAACTTACTGTCAGCTTTGGGTTCAAAACTCTTTTCTGTGAGTGTCCATTTGGAGGATCTGTTTTTGCCCAAAGCCTTGACTCTGGCAAAGTAGCCTTCATCCAGGTCAGTTGTCTCATTGGATAGATCACACCAGGTCTGAGGGATGTCTCTGCACTGCTTCTTCCCCCTCCAGCGCACCCGTCTCGCTCCACCATCCATACGGTCACCATAGCTAGGAGACAACAAATAAACACATCATGAGATGTGTCCTTAAATCCATGGATCATGGACATTTAAGCTCAGTCTCTCGTGACAAAACCGAGAAGGTGATTTGGTTCTGGGTGCCGAGATCATGATGAAGTCTAAAGTGTCCTCACATTGCATATTCCACTGTGTAGTGTGTGTCATTTGGTGCGTCTTTCCCAGGATGCCACTTCACAATGTTCCTCAGGTTCATGGAGTTGAAGTGTACTCCTTTGGGACGCGCTACAGAGGACCCGTGTGAGACCACTAGGAAAGGAAAAAGAGCAGAAAGCAGATGATCAAGGGCATTTAAAAATGACTCCTGGAGCATCACTCCTTAAACAGTAAACAGTTCTAAAATAATGCAATTATATTATAGAGAAATTAAGAGAGAGATTTAGATCCTTCTTCTTTTTGTCTTAAAGTTATAGTTGGAGACTGAAAAGAAACATTATATAGAACAGGATGCTGTTGTGGTGAAATTTGAACAATAAAAGATTTCATAAACCCTCTTTCCCTCTGACTGCACGAGACCACATCTTTGTTTCCTGTGCGATTCTGAATACCACACGATCACGTAATTCAAGTACACCTCATGATTAGATCAAAGAAAATGAACCCTGTTCAGTGCATCATAAATGTAATTGAGCGCTGTTTTTCTGTATGCAACAACCTTTTGAAATGGATGGGATCAATGCCTTGAGTATCAACTTATCATGAAATGTAACACATTTCTCTACCATTTCAACTCACTATCTACATCTGCTGGGTATGCTGATGGGAAATACAGTTCGAGTGAGGTTCCACATCAAGCACAAGTAAAGTGAGTGAAAACAAAAGTAAATCAAAGTAAATTCCACCCACATAATGTTGATCGTGTTTGGGTGAGTTACAGAATGACAAAAAATTATTACATTGGTTAAACATGCTTAAAATGACCTTTTAAGGGAGAAAGGGGGAAACAAATTGAACAATGACAGCTGAACAATGACAGCTGAACTATTCCTGTAGCTTGACATTAGCAAATAATACATTGTAGTAGCACAATGTTTTCTGTCTATAGGGCATAAAACCAAGCCAATGGTGTTCTCAAAAACATTGCCAAGTGTTATGTGATAAACTGGACTGCACGGCAGTAGTAAACATTTTCTTAAATTGATTATGAGTAGCAAATGAAAATTAAGCCTACCTGCGGTCCATAGAGAAATAATGTAGAGATATTTGACCATTCTTTCCCGTAGAATTGTTGGTAAATAGTTTATAACATTGTCATAACAAAAGTTTAAAAGGAGAAATGAGCTCATGGACATTTCAATTGATAGGCTAAAGTAAATTATTCAGTTGTAGGATCCCGTTCTTCCACATCGCTTCCATGTTGTTCACGCAGGGTGGTTTTCTTATCTGCTGTACCTTACACTGGCCAGGTCGCCTAGTCAAGTGATATGGGCGGAGTTATTTACTGTAAAAAAATTAAGAGTTCGGGACACTAGCACATGAGCACATGAGCACATGGGGAAATAAACTAGGCCTAGACGTTATAAAGTGTTTTTCCATATATTTTTTAAACCCAGGTTATGGAATGATAACTTCTGTGATTTGATATGATTCAATGTTTTAACATTTAAAGGATGGATATGAAAAACACTTTCCTGGTAAGGAACATCTGTCAGATTTGTATAAAATGTTGTAATAACTTGTACATTTGTCAGATTTGTGTAAAATGTTGTAATAACTTGTACATATTTGTTTGTTTTGGGTCACCATAGCATAGCACTTTTGACAGGCCCACAACATTCTTGGGATGGCAGTGCAGTGATTCATGTACTTGTATAGGCCACATTCCAAATATTTCCATGTTTGAAGACTAGTTTGACAGGTGTGATTCGTTTATTTGCAATAGATCACCACCTTGTGGCATAAATGGCAACTCTCCACTTGAGGTTCTTGATGACGTTGACGTTTTGCATTATGATTGTGCTAAAGTACGTTTACTTAGTTTAAACTGGTCTAGACATATTAAATGTATCAGTATGATTAATAGTTTCGTTTTAGATATGCCACAGACCATTGATACGTAGATCGTATTGCTTTATAAAATTAAATGCACCACATACATGGAACAATACTACTGCATGGTCGGAACTAGAAGCACAAGCATTTTGCTACACTCGCATTAACATCTGCTAACCATGTGTATGTGACCAATAACATTTGATTTGATTTGATTTGTGCCATATCGGTTTGTTTTTAAGGCTGCACCAACTTCCGGTTAACAAACGTTAGCCTGATCTCCGTAGAAACCATCCATACTCATTGAATGGAGCAAAGTGCCTATGCAATTTCTGACATGAATTGGTAAATTGTAGTGTTCATCGTTGAAGCATGGCGATTTCAATGGAAAGCCAGCTCCAGAGTATATTCGAGGATGTAGTGGTATGTGCATTCTGTATCAGACGGCTAACTTTAGATAGCCAGCTAACGTTAGCCACTTACCTTTTGTTAGCAGCTAACGTTACTAGCAGAGCTAGCGAGCTTTTTTGCTAATTCACTTATGGCCGAATCGTTTTTGGTTAGCCATATTTTACAACAATCTCAGCATGCATTCTACTTAGCCTAATATTTTCTGCCTCATGTTGATCAAGCTAATGATCCATGTCAATAGCAATGCCAAAATCCGCTAGCTAACTTTATACTACATTTCTACTTTAGCTATATAACGTTAGCCTATGACGGCATGGGTGTAATCATTATGCTGATTCTGTAGCAAAACGTTTTGCTTAAACGGTTTACTCCAAAACGCAAACGAGAGTTTATATTTGACAAATTCAGGTATGTCCCTCCCCGTTTAGTTCCGTTTGGTTCTTAAACGGCAAACGGTTTCCGTAATGAATACATCCTTAGATCGTGCACGTTTTGTCAGGTCATTAACCCTAAATGTGCTAGCTAGCTAATTTGTCGAGTGTAACATTCTAACCATTACTCCATTGATTGCCTATTCACCGAATACATCATTTTCTTTTTCAGAAAACCGAAGTTATTGAGGAAGCCTTTGCAGGGTATGACTTCTGAAGCAGACTTGTTTTGTGAAGACATAGCTAGGCCAGATGTGCACTGTCTGCATGCCAGTTAAAGATTAATTGCAGTATAAAAAACACTATTCAGTGTCATACAATTTGTTATAGTACTTGTGGAGTAGTTATGTTTTCATAGTTGTCTTTAATGACTTCTCATCTTTATTCTCAGCATGTTTATGGACACACCTGAGGATGAGAGAACAAAACTTATCAGTTGTCTAGGTGCCTTTCGTCAGTATTGGAGCACTCTTCCTCCGGTGAGAGAAATGTCCAAGATTTGACGCATGCAGCATCTAACATCATTCAAACCCTATACGTTGTACTTGCTTCTGTAATTCCTCAGTGGTAACAAGAGAGTTTGCTGCTTTTTTCAGGATTCCCATGACCAGTGTGTGCAATGGATTGTGCGATTCATTCATGGCCAGCACAGCCCCAAACGGATCTCTTTTCTCTACGACTGCCTCGCCATGGCAGTGGAAACCAGTCTGTTACCTCCCAGGCAAGGATGTGTTTTCCTCTGTGAGAAAATGACTAGTATTGTGCTGAGGACAGACAAATTAAATGTAATGTTATCTCAGGATGGTGTGTCAGGCTCTCATAAGCTCTGATAACCTGGAGTGGGAGCGGACACAGTTATGGGCCTTGACTTTTCGACTCATACGGAAAATCATCGGTGGTGTGGATTACAAGGTAAGGAACACTGCACTTGATCTCAATCAACGTGACTAGAGATCGTAGGATAGCATAGAGGAAGGGAAGTCATATATAACAGTGTAAATAGTTTTATTACATGTGTCTTATAGGATATTATCTACTAAATAACATGAATGATGTGCTTCATTGTGTTCCATCACAGGGAGTGAGAGATCTACTGAAGGCTCTGCTGGATAAGATTCAGACCATCCCCAACACCGTTAGCTCAGCTGTGGTCCAGCAGCTGCTAGCTGCACGAGAGGTACGCCTCCTTTCCAGCCATTGGCTTTTTCACAAGAGTTTGGGGATTTCCGGTTGAATTAACCTGCTGAAATGTTTGTATATCTCCTCACAGGTTGTGGAGTACATCCTCGACAGGAACGCGTGCCTCCTGCCTGCCTACTTTGCCATTACAGAGATCAGAAAACTCTATCCCGAGGGGATGTTGTCACACTGGGTATGTTTTAACCAGGCTTTATTCATGTAATTTGTGTGGATGATGAATTGATTTGAACTGAGAAACAGTCTTTCACGCTATCCTTCTCTTTTATTCTAGCTTCTGGGCAGTCTCATGTCAGATTTTGTAGACAGTTTTCGGCCCACTGCAAGAATTAACTCCATCTGTGGTAAGGCCACCATTTGTACCTAACTTGCTTGGTATTGAGCAGTTGTGAAATACGTATACAGTTTAAGTCGGAAGTTTACATACACTTAGGTTGGAGTCATTAAAACTCGTTTTTCAACCACTCTTCAAATGTATTGTTAACAACCTATAGTTTTGGCAAGTTGGTTAGGACATCTACTTTGTGCATGGCACAAGTAATTTTTCCAACTATTGTTTACAGACAGATTATTTCACTTGTAATTCACTGTATCACAATTCCAGTGGGTCAGAAGTTTACATACACTAAGTTGACTGTGCCTTTAAACAGCTTGGAAACTTGCAGAAAATTTTGTCATGGCTTTGGAAGCTTCTGATAGGCTAATTGACATCATTTAAGTCAATTGGAGATGTACCTGTGATGTATTTCAAGGCCTACCTTCAAACTCAGTGCCTTTTTGCTTGACATCATGGGAAAATCAAAAGAAATCAGCCAATACCTCAGGAAAGAAAAATTGTAGACCTCCACAAGTCTGGTTCATCCTTGGGAGCAACTTCAAAACGCCTGAAGGTACCACGTTCATCTGTACAAACAATATTACGCAAGTATAAACACCATGGGACCACGTAGCCGTCATACCGCTCAGGAAGGAGACGCTTTCTGTCTGTCTCCTAGAGATGAACGTACTTTGGTGTGCGAAAAGTGTAAATCCATCCCAGAACAACAGCAAAGGACCTTGTGAAGATGCTGGAGGAAACGGGTACAAAAGTATCTATATCCACAGTAGAACGAGTCCTATATCAACATAATCTGAAAGGCCTCTCAGCAAGGAAGAAGCCACTGCTCCAAAACCGCCATAAAAAAGCCAGACTACGGTTTGCAACTGCACATGGGGACAAAGATCGTACTTTTTGGAGAAATGTCCTCTGGTCAGATGAAACTAAAATAGAACTGTTTGGCCATAATGACCATCGTTATGTTTGGAGGAAAAGGGGGGAGGCTTGCAAGCTGAATAACACCATCCCAACCGTGAAGCATGGGGGTGGCAGGATCATGTTGTGGGGTTGCTTTGCTGAAGGAGGGACTGGTGCACTTCACAAAATGTGGATATATTGAAGCAACATCTCAAGACATCAGTCAGGAAGTTAAAGCTTGGTCGCAAATAGGCCTTCCAAGTGGACAATGACCCCAAGCATACTTCCAAAGTTATGTCAAAATGGCTTAAGGACAACAAAATCAAGGTATTGGAGTGACCATCACAAAGCCCTAACCTCAATCCCATAGAAAATTTGTGGGCAGAACTGAAAAAGCGTGTGCAAGCAAGGAGGCCTACAAACCTGACTCTGTTACACCAGCTCTGTCAGGAGGAATGGGCCAAAATTCACCCAACTTATTGTGGGAAGCTTGTGGAAGGCAACCTGAAACGTTTGACCCAAGTTAAACAATTTAAAGGCAATGCTACCAAATACTAATTGAGTGTATGTAAACTTCTGACCCACTGGGAATGTGATTAAATAAATAAAAGCTGAAATAAATCATTCTCTCTATTATTCTGACGTTTCATATTCTTAAAATAGTGGTGATCCTAACTGACCTAAGACAGGGAATTTTTAAAAGTTTAAATGTGACTAAGGTTTATGTAAACTTCTGACTTCAACTGTATTTATTTGGGAATATTGCTCAAAGAACTTTAAGTGACATAAAAAAAATAAAGGAGAGCCGCACACTCTAGGAGCTCAGATGCAAAAATATTTATGTCCAACGTTTCGACAGACAAGCTGTCTACCCTGATGAAGACAGCTTGTTTGTCGAAACGTTGGACATAAATATTTTTGCATCTGAGCTCCTAGAGTGTGCGGCTCTCCTTTATTTATTTTTTTAAGTGTTCCACTCCGCTAGCCAGCACCTCGCCTAAATAGGTGTGCGCCTCTAACTTTAAGTGACCTGTCATATGTTTGACCTGTAGGGAGATGCAGCCTCCTTCCAGTGGTCAACAACTCTGGAGCGATCTGCAACTCCTGGAAGCTGGACCCCACCACGTTACGCTTCCCTCTTAGGGGCATGCTGCCCTTTGACAAGGTACTACTCCTAAACCTATCGTACCTATCATAGAAATCTTTTACCCAGACAGTGTAAAGTCTGTTTGTCAAAGATTTTGTCAAAGGATGTGGGTGTTTCTCCCCCAGGACCTGTTTGAACCACAGACAGGGCTGCTGCGATATGTGCTGGAGCAGCCCTACTCTCGAGACATGGTCTGCAACATGTTAGGGCTCAACAAGCAGGTACTTCTCCTCTCCTGCCCTGCCCTGTCAGCTCTCCCCTTCCTCCTCCACCTCCCCCCTTGCTCTTGGTAACACAGGTACAGTACACAAGCCAAGGATGCTCCAGATGACCAGCCTATCACGTGAGGTGTCTTGTACTGTATTTAGTGCATCTGATTACCTGTAGAATCCAGATGAAGGCAAACAACAGTGGTTTGCATTGCTTTGTTTCTATAAGGCCAGCCTCCAAACTATTCCCTGCCAATTCAGTGTACTATGTTTACCCCCAGCCTTGCTTGGAAGCTCAAATCAACTGTGTTTCAAGTTCTGTCTGACTCTGCCCCTTTGGCCCAGGGACACACAACGAGTATTGGTGTAAGGGAATACACCAGTTAATATGCCCCGTCACATTCACTTGATGTGTCTTTTAGGAGTACTCCGGCTTTACTGACTGACAGGGGAACTTGGAGCTGGCCTCCTAGTCACTGTTTTGTCTTCTCCTTTTTTCTTCCTTTCTTTTTGTTCTGTCCTGTCTTGCCCATCCTCCAATGCTCTAGACCTTGAACATTGCTCAGGTATGTTCACAATCTTCCTGTTGTATTGTGACTAACCAGATACTGGACGCAGCTTCCTAGCCACACTGATCACGTCTAGACAACCAAACAAATGAGAAATAAAGCAAAACATAGGGCTTGAAATTACCTTAGATAGAGACCGATGTCCAAGAGCATGTGAAAGAGCTGAAATGACAATGCATCACATTGACAGGATGTGCAAGGGTCTACAGTTCAGCTCCCCTTGTTGGCCACGTAGTGTGGTCTATAGACGTCACATCTCATTGGAGTTTTAATGCTGTGGCTGTTGCTGTCTGTCAAGACATCTCTCAAAGCTGTTTTTTAAGAACATACCGTCCGACAGATGCGTTGTGTTCGGTCTTGGGTTTCAGAATTCCATCTCGCGTCCCAAGATCCTGTATACAAGTCCAAAAACACAGCAACTTGACAATTATTTTACTTCTGTCTTTCATAGATTATTCTACTTGAATTTTCAGTGTCACCTCTATACATAGCTAGACACAATTGAAACACTCAACTGCCTGTACACTGTGGCAAAATTAGTTAAGAGATTTACTTAGATTCTCATTTTATGGTGGCTAACTCCACTGCCCCTTTAGTCTCCCTGCATTAGATAGACTAGGAATTAATTTTGTTGAATTAATTTTGCAATTATAAGAATGTGCAGAACAGCATTGTAAAAGCTCTCGTGAGATCTCAAGAAAAAATGATTGTATACAAAGTAGTCAAATGTGAACAAATTGTATCAATTGCCACCAATTGATACAATTGCAAATTTGATATTATTAAAATCTACTTTGGTGTGTTATGTTATTGAATACACTAGTTCCTTCCCTATTCCGATGCCTTTGAATTTAATAGTCTATATATATATATATATATAATTTTTGAATGGAACAAAAGCATGTTATGAATCATTAAACATTTACAAACATGCAACAACATTACCAAATCAGCAAAGAGGATTGGACATTTTCTGTTTGAAACTCGAGGTGTACGTACCTGAGAATGACATGTTAATTTCAAGCCCTGATCTGCTGCATGCCGGAATGTAGTATAGTCCTGTCTGTTTTCAACTGTGGTTCAGGTGTATCTTGACGTTTGCACTGCAAGAGTTTTCCATTTGAATGTTAACACTAGATAGGCTATGTTGTTTCTATCATTTTGTTGCTAGGTAGTAGATTTAAATGCACTCCGGGAATGTCCGGAATTGGCCATGTCTTTGTTCCCATAGGAGCATGATCAAATATGTTTTTTGCCATTGAGGTTACATTATTGGATTTTGACACATCCACCACAACAGTGATGATTTGGTTCAAAAGCTACTATGAATCATGTGCTGACTGACTAATTACTTTGAGTCTGCCAAAAGTCATGGTGAAAGCAATCTTCTGATTTGAGTTGTTTTCCTAATGCAATGGGCTGAGCCTTACTAAATGGATCCTTATTACATTTTAAAATAATGATTACTTGGACCTATCTTTGGTCCTGGCCCTCTATCGGAACATTTTACTAAAAGGCAGCAAAAAGGCTCAAAATAACCTACTGTTTACATAATTCCATCGAAGATGGCTTTAACTCTTTAGATTCCATAAACCAATTCCATTGGTTGGACACTATCATCAGACCAGCCTTAATCCAGTAAAGAAACCCCTATCTCAGAAGAGCATGTGTTGTACCACTGTCGTTCCCCAGCCTTTGGAGATGATGCTACCCTCTGCTCACAGTGTGATGTTGAGATGAATGGCAGTGTGTTCTATACCTGCATGTCACTTTCAGGGGGCAGCTGCAGTATATCAGAAAGAGGAAGTACCTTTTGTGGTGTCAGAACAAACAGACTGGGTATATATACGCTTGTTCTCAGTCTATCAGCATTGTTTTTCAGTAAACTTTTTGACCACAAGCCATTATTTATTCAGTGTAAGACTGATTGTAAATGTGCAGAGCACCACCTGTTGAGTAAATATTGTCTTAACAGGTCATTTACATTGGATAGATGACTGAAATTACTTTATCAGTTCTATGAAAGCAAAAGTGACCAATGTGGTGATATAGTGCAGCTACTCTGGGATCTGGGCTTTCTTTGGCGGTGGTGTAGTCTTCATGTCATGCTCTGTTTTGTGTGTGTTTGAGTCAGTGTGTACCCTCTGTGTGCCAGGGACAAGCTCTGTTTGTACCCAACATTTATGAGACTCCCGTTTGGGCCAAGTGTCTTGAGTGATGTTTGTGTGAGACCGTGTTTGGAGTGGAGTAAGAGGGAATGGAACTAAAATGAAGCAGTCAATGAGGCTAGTGCCACATTCTTTATTTTTTATTTTTTTGACTGAACTATATTTCTGAATCGCCTGTATGCTGATTTCACTTGTTTTGGTGAAGTATGGGCCAGTGCTGAATTCCCTGTATGAGGTACATTTGACAGATTTTAAAAATAAATTTACACCCCTCTCTGACCTCTGACACCCGTCTCTCTGGGCTCTCCCCCTCCCAGCACAAGCAGCGCTGCCCGGTGCTCGAGGACCAGCTGGTGGACCTGGTGGTGTACGCCATGGAGCGCTCGGAGACCGAGGAGCAGTTTGACGACGGCGGCACCAGCCAGCTGCTATGGCAGCATCTCTCCAGCCAGCTCATTTTCTTTGTGCTCTTCCAGTTCGCCAGCTTCCCGCACATGGTGCTCTCACTTCACCAGAAGGTGGGGTGGTGTTGATTTGAAACACAGACACACACTTTTATAGAAGTGGACACAGTCATTTGTCCTAGTATCGTGAATTCTCTATTCTTTTTCTTGCTTCGTTTTTACCATTGGCGATTGAATTGGCTCTTTTGTTCCACACTGCTAGTGTGTGAGACAGAGAGACTGCTATACAGGCCATGTCTAAAATGTCTGTCTTGTGTGTGTTGCTCCTCAGCTGGCCGGTCGAGGCCTGATCAAAGGCAGAGACCATCTCATGTGGGTCCTCCTCCAGTTCATATCTGGCAGCATTCAGAAGAACGCCCTGGCTGACTTTCTCCCTGTCATGAAGCTGTTCGATCTTCTCTACCCAGAGAAAGAGGTAGCCACAGTGTGTGTGTCTGTCGTTTCAGCTCTGTCGGAGCATCGCTGCAGGAACGAGGAGGCTCCACTCTGGAGCTGCTGTCTCCCAAGGGGACGCAATGAAGGCATCTGCAGCCCCATCTCCCCCCCAATTGACTTCCAGCCAAGTCTTCCATTAGCATGCAAATACTGGATCTGTTTACTAACGCTGCACTAACACACAATCATGGCTTACTTGTCCCGCTTAGCCCAGAGCTAAGTGGATACTTATTAGCTTTCTGACCGAAATATTTAGTGACATAATACATTTTACTAGTCAGGTGATAAAACCATTTACTTGGTGTCTACTTACTTTAGAAGATTTTGAAATGAATTGAGGATTTATTGAAGGTGTGTCTCTCTCTACAGTGCATCCCGGTGCCGGACATCAGCAAGCCCCAGTCGACCCATGCCTTCGCCATGACTTGCATCTGGATCCACTTGAACCGCAAGGCTCAGAACGACAACTCCAAACTGCAGATTCCCATCCCCCACTCCCTCAAGCTGCACCATGAGTAAGAGAATGTCTCAGTCAATCGTATTTTATAAAGTGCTATACAGAAATCCAGCCTAAAACCCCAAACCGCAACCGATGTAGAAGCACGGTGGCTAGGAGAAACTTCCTAGAAAGGCAGGCACCTAGGAAGAAACGTAGAGAGGAACCAGGCTCTGAGGGGTGGCCAGTCCTCATCTGGCTGTGCCGGGTGGAGATTATAAAAGTATGTGGCCATTAAGGCCAGATCGTTCTTCAAGACGTTCAAATGTTCATATATGACCAGCAGGGTAAAATAACAACCACTGTGGTCAACACCTCAGGAGTAAATGTCAGTTGGCTTTTCATAGCCGAGCATTCAACGGCCCGGACAGCAGGTCCCACAGAAAAAGAGAGAATGTCAAAACAGCAGCTCTACCTTTAGAGGCCAATATGTACTTCACACCAGTTCTTGTCTGTCATGTTGTCTACTAGAACGCTCATAAGGAATCACTTAGTGCTAGTAGTCAGTGGTCACCAACTTGCAATATAACTCACAGATGCGGGATTTGTGATGCCTTAATAGGCAGTTTGAGATAAAAGCAACATCTCATCTGGGATTTGATTGCGTTTAAACTGCTTGCCTCCTATCCCCTATAATATTTTACCTGTCCTTGTGTGTTTAGGTTTCTCCAGCAGAGCCTGAGGAACAAGTCCCTGGGGATGACAGACTATAAGATCGCCCTGCTGTGTAATGCCTACTCCACTAACTCCGAGTGCTTCACTCTGCCCATGGGCGTGCTGGTGGAGACTATCTATGGTAACGGCAGCATGCGCATCACCCTGCCTGGCACCAACTGTACCGCATCAGGCTCCGTCACACCACTACCCATGAACCTCCTAGACTCCCTCACCGTCCACGCCAAGATGAGGTGGGCTATACTTACCATAGAGATAGATACGGTATGTCTCTACAGTCCCGACAACGACTGCTACTGTTCCTTTCAATGGTGCTGTCAGGATATCACAGCAACATCAACAGTAATACTTCATTTAGTTAGAGCTCTGACTAGGGGTTATTGAAGTAAGAATGGAACATCCTCCGTCTGAGAGGCTTACAGGAAAACTTGAGGATGTGTGCTTCAAATAATCTACTTTAAAATGCATTATTTTAGACCCCTGCCATGTTTTTTAAGGACACGCCATTATGCAATTTTATTCACATTTATACTGCCCTATTTAAAATGCAAGAAGGCTTGGATAATTTGTTTTCATTTAAACATATAACATTTAAACTCTAGTCGTTTTCCTTCGCTCGGGTTTAGTGTAGCCCCGGGTGTATGAAATGAAATGGCTCTGTGCTAAATTACAAAGAACAGTAGAGAGCGTTGAAGCGTGATGTCTTCCCCCTTCTCTGTTGATCACTGTTGTATTCTTCCTGCTGTTAGTTGACATTTACTATCGAAAGAATGGAGAGTGATAATGATGAGTTTAAACGGCATCCATCCATTCCAACCTAAAAGCTATTTTTACACATGAGCGAGTTTTGTTTTTTTGACAAGATGTTGTCGCTAATGAAAGGTATCTGCTCTGGCGGCTTTGCAGTGGATTCAGTGCTTATTCATTTTACAATAAAGCCAGCTGCAATTTCTGAGACAATAATGCCTTGAAATACCAACACTTGCATAAGCAGTATTCTGACCGTTTAGTGATCAAAGCATAATATATAAGGTGAAAACTGCATACATTGGTCAAATCTCATTCACATGTCCCCTGTACTTTAAGCCTAATCCATAGCATCGCCACTCGGGTGATCAAGTTGGCCCACGCCAAGTCCAGCATCGCCCTGGCCCCAGCCCTGGTGGAGACCTACAGCAGACTGCTGGTCTACATGGAGATAGAATCTCTGGGCATCAAAGGATTCATCAGTAAGTCCTGGAAACTCTGAATCCCCTTACAGAGTTTGTCAATCCATGCCTGCGTTTTTTTCCAAAAGAGACCTGGTTCATGTTCAGAAAAGCACACCGTAACAAAGCGTTTTGCTACGCAAAACTAGAATGCGTGTTCTCATTTGACAAGTTCAGTTTGTACCACCCAGTTTCAAAAACATTTCTCCCTGCTGAACATGACCCTGGCCTGAGTGAGCAGCATGGCCAGCTTAACTGTATTACAATTGCATCACAGATGTTTTAACTGCAACCACATGATGTCCTGTTTTACCAGGCCAGCTCCTGCCCAACGTGTTCAAGTCCCACGCCTGGGGCATCCTTCACACTCTGCTGGAGATGTTCAGCTACCGTATGCACCACATCCAGCCCCACTACCGTGTCCAGCTGCTCAGCCACCTGCACTCGCTAGCCGCCGTGCCCCAGACCAACCAGAACCAGCTGCACCTCTGGTCAGTAACTAAGATCAGGCACAGTCAGACGCAATTTTTAGGGCCAGGTCCTGGTTGCATGAAACACCTCAAGTTAATTTTGCCCTTATCTTTTCCCGTAATGTTTCCTTAACTTTTAATAAGTCAGGTGCACAAAACATTTGAAGGTGAATTCCCCCCTTTAATGAAGTGAAAAAGTTAAGGGTGCCCATGAGGTCTCTTAACTGCTTCATTCAGTATGGATATCAATGTAAACAGCATTTGTGGAGGTGAAGGTTGCTTTCATCTGCTCTGGTTACAAAAGAAAATCATCAACCAGCTAGCTACTTAGCTAAATAATGGAAGATACTGTAACGACCCTGGGTAGTGTAACGACCCTGGGTTTATAATACACAATCCATGGCTATAAAGCTAGCTGGCTAGTTAGCTAGCTACTCTTTAAGCTAGCTTGACGTGCTAGTAAGTAAGAGTGATGGTTTATCATCTGAAGCAATTTGGTTATCCTGTTTTGATTGTAGAAGTTTTACTATCTATTTACTATCGTAAATAAATACGATCTCTTTGACAAGATGTTTAGTCAGTGAATCAGGCCGTCTCCATGGTAACCAGATACTCTTTCTGCAGTACATGCTTTCAAACTACCATAAAACCCCTTGAAGTGTGCCCTTACGTAAGATAATATTTTAGGAGCTCTATGCAATACCCTTAAACTATTTCCCTTAGGTAAGGGAACATTATTATTCCTTAAGGGAAACACTCTAGATGTTTTATGCAACTGTAATCTGACCAGGAAACACTCAACACCCTATGTGTAGTCATATACTATAACTAGAGCCCTGAATGTTTCCTGGTTAGGTTATTTGACCAGTAAACACTCCTTCACCTATGTGGTCAGCACCACAGGGGTTACAGGTCATTGAGCTCTTGCGCAGGCAGGAGATCAACATAGAAATGGGTCAGCGCTTTGCAAAGACGTAACTCTGTACATAACCACAGGCTTTTACTGTGAAATAAAAGTAACTTTTTTTGTTGTATTTCTGTTTCTGTGTCCTCAGTGTTGAGAGCACAGCGTTAAGGTTGATCACAGCGTTGGGGAGTTCCGAGGTTCAGCCTCAGTTCACCCGCTTCCTCAGTGACCCCAAAACGGTGCTGTCAGCTGAATCTGAGGAGCTCAACCGTGCCCTCATCCTGACTCTGGCCAGAGCCACCCACGTCACAGGTCTGCCTCTATCTAACTTACATTACCTGTCAAAAGTTTGGACACCTACTCAAGGATTTTTCTTTATTTTTACAATTTTTTTACATTGTAGAATAATAGTGAAGACAATAAAACTATGAAATAACACATATGGAATCATGTAATAACCAAAAAAGTGTTAAACAAATCAAAATATATTTTAGCTTCTTCAAAGTAGCCACCCTTTGCCTTCAAATCAAATTGTATTTGTCACATGCGTCGAATACAACAGGTGTTGACCTTACTGTGAAATGCTTACTTTACAAGCCCTTAACCAACAGTGCAGTTCAATAAATAGTTAAGAAAATATTTACTAAATAAAATAAATACAAAATAAAAAGTAACACCGTAGAATTACATAACAATAACGAACAATACAGGGGGCACCGGTACCCGAGTAAATGTGCGGGGGTACATGTTAGAGATCATTTGTACATGTAGGTGGGGGTAAAGTGACTATGCATAGATAATAAACAACGAGTAGCAGCACTGTAAAAACGAAGGGGGGAAGGGTCAATGTAAATAGTCCGGGTGGCCATCTGATTAATTGTTCAGCAGTCTTATAGCACAGAATTCTGCAGCGATATGCCATCCCATCTGGTTTGCGCTTAGTGGGACTATCATTTGATTTTCAACAGGACAATGACCCAAAACACACCTCCAGGCTGTGTAAGGGCTATTTGACCAAGTAGAGTGATGGAGTGCTGCATCAGATGACCTGGCCTCCACTATCACCCGACCTCAACCCAATTGAGATGGTTTGGGATGAGGTGGACCGCAGAGTGAAGGAAAATCTACCAATGCTAGATTACGAAGATTTTATTGGTCACATACACATGGTTAGCAGATGTTAATGCGAGTGTAGTGAAGTGCTTGTGCTTCTAGTTCCGACGGTGCAGTAATAACTAACAAGTAATCTAACAATTCCCCAACAACTACCTAATACACACACATCTAAAGAGGTGAATGAGAATATGTACATAAGTATATGGATGAGCGATGTCCGAGCGGCATAGGCAAGTTGCAGTAGATGGTATAAAAGACAGTATATACATGTGATATGAGTAATGTAAGATATGTAAACATTATTTAAGGTGGCATTGTTTAAGGTGGCATTGTTTAAAGTGACTAGTGATTAATTTATTAAAGTGTCCAGTGATTGGGTCTCAATGTAGGCAGCAGCTGCTCTGAGTTAGTGATTGCTGTTTAGTAGCCTGATGGCCTTGAGATAGAAGCTGTTTTTCGATCTCTCGGTCCCAGCTTTGATACACCTGTACTGACCTCCCCTTCTGGGTGATAGCGGTGTGAACAGGCAGTGGATCAGGTGGTTATTGACATTGATGATCTTTTTGGCCTTCCTGTGAACATCGGGTGCTGTAGGTGTCATGGAGGGCAAGTAGTTTGCCCCTGGTGATGTGTTGTGCAGACCGCACCACCCCACTGGAAAGCTTGACGTTGAGTGAGAGGTTGTTTTCCTGACACCACACTCCGAGTGCCCCCACCTCCTCCCTGTAGGCTGTCTTGTCGGTAATCAAATCAAGCTCACTACTGTTGTGTCGTCTGCAAACTTGATGATTGAGTTGGAGACGTTAATGGCCACGCAGTCGTGGGTGAACGGGGAGTACAGGAGAGGGCTGAGCACACACCCTTGTGGGGCCCCAGTGTTGAGGGTCAGCAAAGTGGAGATGTTTCCTACCTTCACCACCTGGGGGCAGCCCGTCAGAGAGTCCAGGACCCAGTTGCACAGGGTGGGGTTGAGACCCAGCTTGATCCAGCTCCAGTTTGATGAGCTTGGAGGGTACTATGGTGTTGAATGCTGAGCTGTAGTCAATGAACAGCATTCTTACAAAGGTATTATTTTTGTCCAGATGGGATAGGGCAGTGTGATGGCGATTGCAATGTATAGATCTGCAGGTGAGGGTGCTCTCGAACGCCTAGATGTTCTTTACCATTCGGCCATCAGGTTTGCCACCGATGCTCCTTATAGGACACATCACTGCACTCTATACTCCTCTGTAAACTGGTCATCTCTGTATACCCGTCACAAGACCCACTGGTTGATGCTTGTTTATAAAACCATCTCTGCAACTAGTGACTGGAACGAGCTGCAACAAACACTCAAACTGGACAGTTTTATCTCAATCTCTTCATTCAAAGACTCAATCATGGGAGGAATAGAATCATGGGAGGAATTTTACTGGCAGTTGTGGCTGCTTTGCATGATGTATTGTTGTCTCTACCTTCTGGCCCTTTGTGCTGTTGTCTGTGCCCAATAATGTTTGTACCATGTTTTGTGCTGCTACCATGTTGTTGTTTTGTTGCTACCATGCTGTGTTGTCATGTGTTGCTGCCATGCTATGTTGTCTTAGGTCTCTCTTTAAGTAGTGTTGTGTGTTGTCTCGTCGTGATTTGTGTTTTTGTCATAGGTTTTATTTTAAATATATATATATTTTTTTAATCCCAGCTGCTGTCTCCGCAGGAGGCCTATTGGTAGGCCGTCATTGTGAAAAAACACATTTTTTGGTTATTACATGATACCATATGTGTTATTTCCTAGTTTTGATGTCTTCACTATTGTTCTACATTAGAGAAAATAGTCAAATGAAAGAAAAACCCTTGAATGAGTCGGTGTGTCCAGTCTCTTGACTGGCGCTGTATATGTAATGTCAGTTCAACATTATAAAACGTGTCTGATAATAGCTGTGAAACTCGTCATAGGTCAGTGCAATGCTGACTAGTAGGTTGGCATTAACAAAACGTTCTCCTAACCCAAGACTCATTTTCCTTCCGCTGCTTTCTCTGGTCCAGATTTCTTCACGGGCTCTGACTCCATCCAGGGTACGTGGTGTAAGGACATCCTGCAGACCATCATGAACTTTACTCCTCACAACTGGGCCTCTCACACCCTCAGCTGCTTCCCTGCTCCTCTTCAGGTACAGAGAGAGAGTCACTAATTGGGATTTGGGTTTATTTCTACATGGGGCAGCCATAGAGAATTATTGACTGAGAGAATCCTATTCCAAACGCAACATATCACGACGGAACCTCCCAACCCGGCTAAAGTGAATATGTTATATTAATGGTGCAGACCGAGCCCATTCATATTTTTCAGATGACAGATGGACACAAAGTCCCAGTGGAACATATGAGTATTTAATCCTTTTCGCAGAAAGAAAGAAAAAAAAGACATGTCTGTGTGCATGTTCCCTCAGGCGTTCTTCAAGCAGAACAACGTTCCCCAGGAGAGCCGCTTCAACCTGAAGAAGAACGTGGAGGAGGAATACAGGAAGTGGAAGAGCATGACCAACGAGAATGACATCATCACCCACTTCTCCATGCAGGGATCGCCGCCCCTCTTCCTGTGTCTGCTGTGGAAGATGCTGCTGGAGACTGACCACATCAACCAGATCGGCTTCAGGTACACCACAAAGTATTCACTTATTTTCTATTCTACGGTTGCACAACACTTAACCATTATATTTGTGCGTTTATGAAATCTATCCGACAGGGACGGTGCACATTTAATCAACGTTTCCGGTTCAACATCAGGCTGTCAATTCACATTTAACGGTAGCAGGGCCGTGTACTGTAGGTTTGTTCTCCATTATCCTGCTGATATAAAGTCATTAATAAATAGTGTAAGGTAACCTGGGACCATTTTAATGAGGTCAACAGTTTGATTGGCTGAGCTCTGTGAATGTTAAGTGAGTGGGGAAGAGAGGGGGCTTCCTGGGGTGCAGCTGCTCCCTCTCCAGACAGAGGACAGTTGTGTGGATGGAAAAGCCTGACCCCACACACACGTCCGACTTGTCATTCTGATCACGAGCGCTGACAGATAATAATCTTCACACGCTCCGACAGCACCAATACAGCTCTGCCGCCGCTATCATTCTCTGAGCTTTTTTCCCCCAGACACAGTCTGTACCGTCAAGGCACTTTCTGAAGCAGAAGTCGTGGCGACTGCCTGACAACCTGTAGCCAGTGCCGTGCTGCTAAAGTGCTGTTGCTGATTCCATCTTTGTGTGGAAATCACCACAGCCTCACAACCCGTCCCTTGAGCCAGATTGCAGGTTATGTGATGAGTGCTACTGTTCCGTAGAGGCTATCTGCTGTCTGCTCTCTCTGCAGGCCAGGGGTTTGAGGCGATAGGAGAGCAGAGCTCTTCCGCTTATCACCAGGCGGTACGGGTGAAATGGCTGTGAAGGGCTGCTGTTTGCGTAACCCTCCGGAGGGAGTCTCTGCAAAAGTTCTTAAACACTCCAATGACTCTCTCCCAAGCACCTTCTATGCCCCTCTCTCTATTCCTCCCTGACACTTTCTTTCCAACTCTCCCTCTTTCTCTCTCCATCTCTCGTCTGTAGGAAAGAATCCGTGGCCTCTCCCTCTGTCCCCAACAGAGTTTGAGTGTGAGGAATGCGAATAGCCTTGTCTACTGTAAACCTGCCTCTGGCTCTTTACGTCACGGCCCAGTCGAGAGTGATGGCTTTCCTCGAGTAGGCAGTCACGCCACCATTTCTAATATGATTTACCGCCAGTGAAAGGTATTTTGCAACAGGGCTTTTAAGAAGTGACTGAGGACTTTGCTTTTGTGGTAACTGGCTGCTGGTAATGACAGCCTGTTAATGCAACATAGCCGGTACAGTAAAACTGCTCTCCTCCTGTCCTCTAAATAGAGCCGGTCTGCTAGGAAGCCAGAGTCTGGGGGGTTCGGGAGAGATCAGTGGTGGTGGTTGTGGTAGGGGCCAGGTGGGGTGGTAGGAAGGCTGCCACAGGGGGCACTACCATTTGGAACGGCTGCTGTGGGCCCCAGGCTTGGCTCTCAGCTTCTGGATGCTGTTGAGGGGAACACACTGAAGCAGATGGTGTCAGAAAGCTGTTTGGTGGTGGTTGTTTGTGTTGATGATTGCTGTAAGGGTGCTGATGGTGTTTGAGAACAGCTTTGCATTGAATCATGAAGTAATTGGGTTATTGACAGATGGCCTTTTGAATTCAGAGGAATGAATACTCACTAGTAATCATGACTCATGGTAAACAAGCAATGGTACTGTACATTATGTCAATTTGACGTGTGTTGTGACACGAGGCCATCCTCCTGACCAGCCGTGTGTCCTGTCTTGCCACAGGGTTCTGGAGAGGATCGGGGCGCGGGCGCTGGTGGCCCATGTCAGGACGTTTGCAGACTTCCTGGTCTATGAGTTCTCCACGTCGGCCGGTGGCCAGCAGCTCAACAAGTGTATCGAGATCCTCAACGACATGGTGTGGAAGTACAACATTGTCACGCTGGACAGACTCATCCTGTGTCTGGTAAGGATGAGATGATGGATTGAAACTATGAGCCAGTCGTGTGGTTCACCTCAAATGAAGTCTTTGAAAGCTTCAATTGCATTATGAATAATTACGTTTTCAGATCATGTACATTAATATCTCATTGTTATATAACAACTGAACCAGTTTTATATTGAATAATGTTTAATTCCCTACTAATCTCTCCCTCGCTTCCCTCGCTCTTATCTCCCTCTCCTCTTCAGGCCATGAGGAGTCACGAGGGTAACGAGGCCCAGGTCTGCTACTTCATCATTCAGCTCCTCCTCCTCAAGCCCAACGACTTCCGCAACCGCGTCTCCGACTTTTCGTGAAGGAGAACGCCCCCGAGCACTGGCTGCAGAGCGACTGGCACACCAAGCACATGACCTACCACAAGGTACCGTACTGGCCCCAACCCTGGAGGTCTGACTGACAGCTCCACGGCATTGAAAAGAGCAGCGCTGCCTGAAAGACCGTCTGAAAAGAGCCAGAGAGGGGCTCAGGGCGATACGAACGTAAATGTCAACGGGAGGCCACTATAGCTCAGCCTGCACCGTTGCCTGTTGACATTTGGCCCGTTTTTTAAATGTGACATTTACATTGGCTGGGCTGGGATCTCAACCGAGCTTTCTGTGGAGTTAGCTGGGCTAAGTCTCCATCTGTTCTGCTGTGGTGATTTGAATGACCTCCACTCACTGTTTCAACTGCTCCCAAGCTCGCTTTTTTTAATAAAGCTTGAAGGTGATACCGTTCCACTTGACTTGGACTGTTGTTTTCTTCCCTGTGGTAACAGAAATACCCGGAGAAGCTGTACTTTGAGGGCTTGGCAGAGCAGGTGAACCCACCCATGCAGCAGCAGTCCCACTACCTGCCCATCTACTTTGGTAACGTCTGCCTGCGCTTCCTGCCCGTCTTTGACATCGTCATCCACCGCTTCCTGGAGCTGCTGCCCGTCTCCAAGTCCCTGGAGACCTTACTGGACCACCTGGGAGGACTCTACAAGTTCCACGGTGAGGGAAGGGTACGAGACCACGGGGACAAGTTCTGGTCTGTTGCGTTGATTGTATATACAGCCTGGAGGTATACGAACATCACGAAAGAGCACTGATAGAAAACCTCTTTATGAATCAGTGTTACGCTTGCACTTGAAACGTTTGGAGGGATGTTATGTGATGAGGTCCGTTCAGACGGTGGGTCTAATTGATCTAAATTGTGTGTTTGTCCGTGTCGTCTCCAGACCGTCCGGTGACCTACCTGTACAACACGCTCCACTACTACGAGCGTCACCTGCGCGACCGCACCAACCTGAAGCGGAAGCTGGTGCACGCCATCATGAGCTCTCTGAAGGACAACCGGGCACCAGGCTGGTGCCTGAGTGAGACCTACATCAAGTGTGGCATGAACCCCCGTGAAGACAACGTCTGGATCCCCGACGACACCTACTACTGCAAGCTGATTGGACGCCTCGTCGACAATATCCTTTGCTGTTGTTTATTCCGGAGCACATTTGACCTGTCCAAATCATTACCAGCCAGTTGTCTATGGCTCTGTCCTTCCGTCGGGATGTTCAGACTGATGAAAGGAGCCTTGCGACATCTACGAGGGAATAGTTGATGTGCTAGATTGCTAGAAGGTCTTTCCTAGAATGAAAGTCTATGGTACACACTGTTGTGTAGTTGGTGTTGCTCTCCCAGTGATGAGTATATCTTCAGTATCATCCTTGACCTGCTGTCTCACCGATGGCTGGCAAGTCCCCGGGGCCGTTCCCTAACTGTGACTGGAGGTTCAACGAGTTCCCCAACCCGGCCGCCCACGCTCTCCACGTCACCTGTGTGGAGCTGATGGCCCTGGCGGTGCCCGGCAAAGACGTGGGCAACGCCCTGCTCAGCGTCGTCCTCAAGAGGTCAGAATGGGGTTATAGATCGGGGCAGTAACAGCCAATTAGAGGGGAGATTGAAATGTCTCTAGGCTATGTAAACAAGCACAGTCTTGTGTGCTCTCTTGACGCACGTGTAAATGCTCCATTATTATGCAGAAGTTCTTGTGCGAGGAACGGGCGATGAGTCATGAAGTGGCGCTGAATCACTGCAGTGTGTTAGCTTTCTGCAGAGCTCAGTTAGACCTGTGCGCACCTCTAGATGACAGCGTCTGTATCTGTATGGTGTTGTGATTGATTGGCCTCCTGATGTCATGTGACCTCCCTCACAGCCAACCGCTGGTGCCTCGGGAGAACATCACCGCCTGGATGAACGCGATTGGCCTGGTGATCACCGCCTTGCCTGTAAGACTCCTCTCTGTTCTCACACACACACACACACGCTAGCACAAAGGCTTTGTTACATATCAGCAACTTATTGCGGCAGAAATCGCTAGTTCATGGCACACAGCAAACCTGTTTTTCCCATTCGCATGGTCAAGTTTCCACTATCCATGAAAAACAAGGTCCATAAATTGTTGTTCTTACTGCTCGAAGTGTAATTCTGGGCAGCCAGACAGTACTGACAGCTTTACCCAAATAAACATCTACTTCATCCTTCAAGCCAGACTCCAGAGAACTGTCTAGAACTGTCTGAGGTCTGAAAAGGGAGCTAAACGGTATTCGTGCGTGTCTGCCTGTCTTCTCTCTCTCTCTCTCTAGGAGCCTTACTGGGTAGTCCTGCAGGACCGTATCGTGAGTGTGCTGGGCAGTCCGTGCTTCACCACAGAGACTGAGTGGGTGGGGTACCCCTTCGCGCTGCTGGACTTCACCGCCTGCCACCAGTCCTACTCTGAGATGTACTGCAGCTACGTGCTGGCCCTGGCCCACGCCGTGTGGCACCACTCCAGCATCGGACAGCTCTCCCTCATCCCCAAGTAAGACCCAACATTAGTCCCCTGATTGGCTGTTCTCCAGTCTTCTAGTCCTGGTCCACCAGCAGTCTCCTGATTAGCTGTTCTCCAGCCTTCTAGTCCTGGTCCACCAGCATCTCCCTGATTGGCTGTTCTCCAGCCTTCTAGTCCTGGTCCACCAGCATCTCCCTGATTGGCTGTTCTCCAGCCTTCTAGTCCTGGTCTACCAGCAGTCCCCTGATTGGCTGTTCTCCAGCCTTCTAGTCCTGGTCCACCAGCATCTCCCTGATTGGCTGTTCTCCAGCCTTCTAGTCCTGGTCCACCAGCAGTCTCCTGATTAGCTGTTCTCCAGCCTTCTAGTCCTGGTCCACCAGCAGTCTCCTGATTAGCTGTTCTCCAGCCTTCTAGTCCTGGTCCACCAGCAGTCCCCTGATTAGCTGTTCTCCAGCCTTCTAGTCCTGGTCCACCAGCATCTCCCTGATTGGCTGTTCTTCAGCATTCTAGTCCTGGTCCACCAGCATCTCCCTGATTAGCTGTTCTCTAGCCTTCTAGTCCTGGTCCACCAGCAGTCCTCTGATTAGCTGTTCTCCAGCCTTCTAGTCCTGGTCCACCAGCATCTCCCTGTGGTAGTGGTCAAGGAGAGTGTTAATTCGTTAGTAGGTGAACGTCATTTTCCTAACGACGTGGAGAAGAACCCATCTCAATTCAAGCAAGTGTATTTTCATCCACGTTCACTCTCAGCGACTCTTCTCGATGAACTTTTCAAAGGAAGGGGAGAGAGGATGCTGGAGGTGAGCAAATCTTATTGACAAAAGGCCATTTACTATCAAATGACTGAAGGGAAGTGAACAAGTGCACACTTTGGGAGGAAGGAGCCCCTCTAGCCTCCTCCCTCTTACCTCTCCTCCCTCCATCCCCACCATCTTGTCTCCTCCCTCAGCCCCCTACCAGCCCAAGCTGCTCACTCCTGACTTATATCAGATGGGGTTTAGTTAAGATTCTGTCTGATTCACACCTACCCCGTGTTTTATCTGGACACAGTGGGATTGTCCTTCTGCCTCCCAGCTCAGGCTTAGCTCAGCAGGCCTTCTCATATCTCCCCCTATAACACTGTGTGTTCAGGCTTCCCTGGACTTCAAGCCCAAATAGTTGTGCTCCCTGATGTGTCAGCAAGTGCCCTTGTGCTCCTGTGTTTCTGCCGGACTGTCATGTGAAATGACAGCAGAGCCCTGGCCTGCTGGGATTACATTACTATGAAGCAGATGGAAATGCCTTGGGATGAGACCGAGAAGTACAGTACACTATCTACTGGGCTGGCTACAGCTCTCTGACATTATGTGATGCTACTGTTTAAGATGAGTAATGTGCCCTTAAATTGGAATGAGCATGGGGATTCTAATTTCAGGAATTGGTGCATGTATGCCTTCATTCTCTTTGGTCCAATAACATTTCGGTGCATGTTCTACCTGCATAGTATCTCAGAATTCACCGATGATGAAATATTGTAACCTTTTACCCCTTTTTCTCCCAAATTTTGTGATATCCAATTGGCAGTCTTGTCTTATCGCTGCAACCCCCCTAGGGACTCGGGAGAAGTGAAAGTTGAGAGCCTTGCGTCCTCCGAAACGCGACCCTGCCAAGCCTCACTGCTTCTTGACACACTGCTCGCTTTACCCGGAAGCCAGCCACACCAATGTGTCGGAGGAAACACCGTCCTGCTGGTGACTGGAGTCAGCATGCAGGCGCCCAGCGCGCCACAAGGAGTCGCTAGAGCGCGATCGGACAAGGATATCCATGGCCGGCCGACCCTTCCCCTAACCCGGATGACGCTGGGCCAAATGTGCGTCACCTCATGGGTCTCCCGGTCATGGCCGGCTATGACACAGTCTGGGATCGAACCCGGGTCTGTAGTGACGTCCTAGAGCGCTGCGCCACTCGGGAGGCCCAATATTGTTTATCTTTGAGATTGAATTTGAAAAGCAACCAGAAATACTACAAAAGCTATTTATATTCAAAAGCCCATCAGTATGAGTGGGCAAGATGTATACGATGACCTCTCCTTGCCAGACAGTCAATACCTTTGTGACGCCTCTCAGACGGTGTTTGTGTTAGTGTGGAAGCGCTATCACATTATTGTGACAGTGACAGGCAGATTGCTGCGATCCCCGGGCTGTCTTCATCCGTGTGGGCCGTGACGCGTGGGAGCGGGGCGGGTGGGAGATCTCAGCAGGCGTCGCGGCATTCTGACAACAGAGCCCGGTGACGAGACACAACGCCTGTGGCGCGGGCAGCCGAGTGTGTACGCCTCACGCTGAAAGCTTCTGGAACACACATGACAAGATCCCAGTGGGATCCATCTTGTCATCTACAAACACACTGAGGCTTTGGTCCTGCTGTACCTGATTTATATCCCACTGTCTGTGTTCATTCAGAAAACCCTGTCAGTTATACTTCCCCCTATTTGCATACAGCTCTCACAGTTAGAGGCTTAGTCACTTTGAACATCAGGTGCTTGGCTTTACAAATCACTTTCTTTCATTTCTGGAGAGATTTTTCAGTCCTTTTCTCCTCCATCCCAGCATGTCTTTGAAAGAGAGCAGTCCGTCCTCTCCTCTTCAGTCTCTATCTTTACGAGAAGTGTAACATTCTCTCCCCTCCCTCCCCAGGTTCCTGTCTGAGGTGCTGAAGCCCATAGTAAAGACAGAGTTCCAGCTCCTCTATGTGTACCACCTAGTGGGGCCCTTCCTCCAGCGCTTCCAACAGGAGAGGACCCGCTGCATGCTGGAGGTACTGACTACTCCTGTCAATATATACCCCCCTCCTCTCCTCCTCCATCTCCTGGTACAACCCTAATACAACCCTATTACGCCATACAATCCCACACAAAAGGCCTGTCAATTAAATTCCCTTTCACACTCCTTTGACCATTACAGGGAATAGGGTGTGTGTGTGTGTGTGTGTGTGTGTAAATGGACAATAGCTGGTTAGGTAAACGGGGGATTAGGTGGCTCACTGAGAAATCCTGTTATTTGTGGAGAGGGAGAGTTAAGGTCCTTGGTCTCCTCTCCCAAGAGGCAGTGGCTCTGTGCTGTGGCTTCCCATGGACAGCTCTAATGAATCTGCAGTTCTGCTGTTGACCAGCCTGCCACCCCGGAAAGCGCTCTGACAGAAATATCCATTCTAAGAAATAGCCATTCATTCTGTTTTTCAGTCGAGGCTTTGTGTTAATCAGATGTGTGACTCACCATTAATCAGTGACTGATTTGTCTGTGCCTTAACGATCTACACATTTATGTGTGTGTTGTGAACTGCAGATTGGAGTGGCGTTCTATGAGATGCTACAGGCTGTGGACCAGCACAGTCAACACCTGTCCTACATGGACCCCATCTGTGACTTCCTCTACCACATCAAATACATGTTCACCGGGGACAGCGTCAAAGACCAGGTTCGAGAAATACTCCGGGGTTAAAGTTCTCCGCCACTGTGATGTTCAGATGAAGGGAATGGAATAGACTGTAATGCGCACCACTGCAGGGTTTAACTCCGTCAGCTGTGTGTAGTCTACTGTAGCTGCCGGCAAAGTCATTCAAAGCGTTTACTTTATCACTCAGGATGGAACTTTCCACTTCGACTATTTTTGCTATGTAATGTTATTAAACCAAAATCGGACAACCCCATAGTAGAATAGTTCACCTATTTACCTAGTCGGCTTGTGTGTTCTATGCAAGATAAATATTCCTCTCGAGGCGCATTCAAGTTGCGAGGGCCATAGGAGGGAATCATGTATTCTGATAAGCAGTCACAGCACAACAATTCTTCATGCAATCATGGGAGAACACTTTTGAAAGCAGTTTTGTCCTTTGTTAAGAAAGAGTGGGCTCCCCGTTTTCCATTGCTGCCACGTTTATTTCTCTACTCCTTCAATTGAGCGTGTGGCAAAATATTCATTATTAATAATAACGACGACAATCAGGATGATGTTGTCCTATGGGGTAAATGCAGGTGGACAAACCCCATTCTTCAAGTCCCTTCAGAAAGTATTCCTACCCCTTGACTTATTCCACATTTCTTTGTGTTACAGGCTGAATTCAAAATTGATTTCAATTGATGACAGTGAAAAGATGTTTTTGAATTGTTTGCACATTCTTTTTAAAATTCTTCACGCTCTGTCAAGTTGGTTGTTGTTCATTGCTAGACAGCCAAGTCTTGCCATAGGTTTTTCAAGGCGATTTAAGTCGAAACTGTAACTAGGCCACTCAGGAACATTCAATGTCATCTTGGTAAGCAACTCCAGTGTATATTTGGTCTTGTGTTTCCTGCAGAAAGGTGAATTTGTCTCCCAGTGTCTTGGAAAGCAGACAGAACCAGGTTTTCCTCTAGGATTTTGCCTGTGCTTAGCTCTATTCCGTTTCTTTTTTCCAAAAAATATGAAAAGCGTTGGATTTGCCCCAAACAACGCTTCGTGTTCAGGACATAAAGTTAATTTCTTTGCCACATTTTTTGCAGTTTTACTTTAGTGCCTTTTTGCCAACAGGATGCAAGTTTTAGAATATTTATTTTTCTTTACCAATAGATGCCGTTCTTTGCGAGGCTTTGGAAAACCTCCCTGGTCTTTGTGGTTGAATCTGTGTTTGAAATTCACTGCTCGACTGAGGGACTTTACAGATAATGTGTGGGATACAGAGATGATGTTATCATTAAAAAGTCATGTTAAACACTATTATTGCACTCGAGTCCATGCAACTTATTATGCGACTTGTTAAGCACGTTTTTTGACCTGAACTTATACAGGCCTGCCATAACAAAGGGCTGGAGTACTTATTGACTCAAGACATTTCAGCTTCATTTTTTATTAATTTGTAAACATTTCTAAAAACATAATTCCACTTTGACATGATGGGGTACTGTGTGTAGGCCAGTGACACAACATCTCAATGTAATCTAATCTATTTTAAATTCAGGCTGTACCACAACACAAAGTCAAGGTGTGTGAATACTTTCTGAAGGCGCTGTACATTTTATAGCCACTATGCTTCATCAGTTGGGCTACAGGTGATAACGCTTATTGCTGATAGCACATCTGATAATATAGACCATGCTTAGGCTATATGAATGGCCCAATATGTTAATACTTTTTACTGAATTATTACCAATATGGTGGAAGTTAAATTATATATGTCCTGAGATTCTCCGTTCTCCAATAAAAGGACCCCGGACCCCATAAGCAAGGCGACTGGAATTGGTCAAACTCTCAGTTTAATACATGTACAAAATTATCCTCTTTCCCTAAAAGCATGTTGGTCATGACTTTCTTACATGAAAGGGGAGGTTAACTTGGCCCCAGACAATCGATCTGAGATTGACTTAAGTTTCAGTTGTGGGATTTTTTTTGCTTTAACCCCTAAATAATGTGTACTCTATGACCTCAATGTTTGCTCACTTGGTTTTCTGTCGTGTCCTGCATTGGTATTCTGCCTCTCCTCTCCCCTCCTCCTCTAATTATATCAACACACCCCAAATTTGAAATTCTAATTTGTTTGTCCTCCAAACATTCCCACTTGTATTTTACTTTTGATGTCACTAGCTGCACGTCCCACTTCATTTCAGGGTCTGAGGCTGAAGTTGGCATCTCTCCTCAGTAGTAGTACAGAAGAGATTAGTTGAATTCTCCTCCCACCTTACCCCTTGTCTCTCCTAGTGTTGTGTCTAATGTTAAGAGTGTGTGTGTTTCCCAGGTGGAGAAAATCATCCTGACCCTGCGTCCGGCCATGAAGCTCCGTCTGCGTTTCATCACCCACACTAGCAAGATGGAGCCTGCAGCCGCCAGTCTTCCCCAGCCCTCCTCCTCTGTGTCCTCACCCGCCCCACAGAGCAACCCCGGCCCCTCCAACCTCCCCCTGTCTGGGGCCCAGTAAAACACACACCAAGGAAGGAGTCTGTCAGCCCCATGGCTGTGGTCCCACTGTCACCAGCTGGAGTATTGAGATGGACACACTCCACAAATGTTTAGGTCATGGCTGAGACAGACAAGATGACCCTGAGAGTCTGGTCTCATGAGGCTGACCATGCAATGCCCCAGTGCTGTGGTGTGTTCCAAAGCGTTAAACAGCCATTCAGTCCAAACGCAGCATAGAAGAAAACAGACATGAACTGTTACACAACAGACATGACCTTTTTTATAACCTTTAGCTTTCTAGTGCTTTTTATTGTGGAGTGTATTAGAAAAAGACAAGTGTTTCTGCAATCATTGGTCTGCTAGAGTATGTATATAAAAGACGAGTTGGTGGCGGCTCATTCTGTTGTTGCTCTCTCTTTGTAATAACATGAGATGGTCCAGTGCCTTGTGACTCCCCACTTAATCATGAGAGGTGATTTATGTTGTATTTTTCACATGAAGTAAAGAAACAATAAAACGTCTTTTAGTATTCTGTGTTGGATTGTTGTCTTGTCTGGTCCCCTGCTATTCTGCTCTGTAGAGAGGACCTGTGTTCTGTCAGCTCAGGACCTCCGCCAGGTTTCTGGATGTTGCTATGGCCGCACAAACACTAAGGTCAGAACAGGGTCAACAACTCAAACTCTCTTTTAACGCAAACTGGACTGGAGCTGCGTACGGTGCTTAACACTATCTCTACATGGTTGGAGTGGACTCGTTCCATAGTGAAGATGTGTGAAAACATGAGCATGGATTTTAATGAGGATGGATTGACAGGTTCAGAGCAAGGTTTCCTAAACTTGGTCCTGGGCCCCTCGGGTTCACGTTTTGTTTTTTGCACTAGCACTACACAGCTGATTTAAAATAAGCAAAGCTTGATGAGTTGGTCATTTGAATCCGCTGTGTAGTGCTAGGGGAAAAACCAAAGTGTGCACCCAGGGGGGACCCCAAGACTTGAGTTTGGGCTCAGAGGACCCTCTAGAACTCCTCAAGCAGAATAAGAACCACTGAAGTGGATATGAATTAATTCTTATATTTACCCTCTTGTGGATTCCCTTCTCTTGTCCTTAGTATTGTCCCTTATGAATATAAAACCTACTGTATTGTTGTTAGGGGATGACCGTGCCAGTGTTTTTATTTTATTTACTTGTTATGATAAGTGGCTAAATCGGTAGAGCCCTTTAGTTATGTCATTTGTTCTATTATTATGCAAAGCACATGCCTTCATATCTCCCATACATTCAAATATAATTTGGCTATAAAGGACTGAGTCAATCATGCCTTCAGTATCAAATATTCCCTGCTGTCTTCAGTGCCGGCAGCTTCTTTCAACTATTTTTCAGACATCAACAGTAAACTAGGTGTTGCTGCTAAAGCAGTCTCTTAAGAAATGACCAAGTTGTAAAGTGGTCTCTGGCAAACAGAGCATGACAGCACTAGTAGTCAGTGTGGGAATGGGTGATTTCATATCGGCAATGATGCAAGCCCTGTGCTAACTGGCAGTGGTGTAAAGTACTTAAGTAAAAATACTTTAAAGTACTACTTAAGTTGTTTTTCTGTACTTTTCTATTTTTGACAACTTTTACTTTTACTTCACTACATTCCTAAAGAAAATAGTGTAGTTTTTACTCCATACTTTTCCCCTGACAACCAAATGTAACGAGCAGGACAGGAAAATTGTTAAATTCAAGCACTTATCAAGAGAACACGTGGTCATCCCGACTGACTCTGGCCTGGCGGACTCAATAAACACATGTATCTTTTGTAAATAATGTCTGAGTGTGCCCCTGGCTATCCATACCTTCTAAAAACAAGAAAATGGTGCCGCTGCTTTGCTTAATATAAGGAATTCTTTATTATTTATACTTTTACTTTTGATATTGAAGTATATTTTAGCAATTACATTTACTTTTGATACTTAAGTATATTTAAAACCAAATACTTTTAGACTTTTACTCAAGTAGTATTTTACTGGCTGACTTTCACTTTTACTTGAGGAACTTACTATTAAGGTATATTTACTTTTACTCAAGTATGACAATTGGGTTCTTTTTCCACCACTGCTAACTGGAATGAAAGTCATTTTAGGTGGGTACTAGGCTGTGTTTACACAGACAGCCATATTCTGATATTTTATCCCCTCAATAATTGATATTTTGACCAATCACATCAGATCTTTTCACATATCTTTTTCAGAGCTGAACTGATACGTCAAAAGACTTTAGTGAAGAAAAGGTAAGGTAGCCTAGCGGTAAAGGTCACTGGTTCAAATCCCAGAGCCGACTAGGTGAAAAAGCTGTCCGACATGCCCTTGAGCAAGGCCTTGGCCCTAATTGCTCCTGTAAATTGCTCTGGATAGGAGTGTCTGCTAAATGACACAAATTTAAACAATGAGTGGTATTTATCTTGTGAGATACAGAATGTGATTGATTCAGATTCTTGTGCTATTCTCTCCTAAAGAAGCCTTTCACCTTCCAAGGACACTGTAAATTCACATTGGAATAGTAAATTAGCTGGTACAGGGAAGGGGATTAGGAGAATAATATATCTATCTATGTAACCTTAGTCATTCATTTCCATGGGATTCTTATAGCCTTGATTTGCATAATCTGTAGAAGGATGTTTCAGAGACTCCAGCAATCTATAATTAATGGTCTAGGGCTAGGCTAATGTAATTCTCTCGTGAAAAAAATGAATAGATGGGAGAGAAAAAATCATAATGTACAGTTGAAGTCGGAAGTTTAAATACACTTAGGTTGGAATCATTAAAAGTTGTTTTTCAACCACTCCACAAATTTCTTGTTAACAAACTATAGTTTTGGCAAGTCGGTTAGGACATCTACTTTGTGCATGACACAAGCAATTTTTCCAACAATTGTTTACAGACAGATTATTTCACTTATAATTCACTGTATCACAATTCCAGTGGGTCAGAAGTTTACAAACACTAAATTGACTGTGCCATTAAACAGCTTGGAAAATTTCCTGAAAATTATGTCATTGGCGTCTCATTGTATGCACACTGCACCAGAATTACAATTACTGTACATTATAAACTGGGTGGTTCGAGCCCTGAATGAGAATTGGCTGATGACAAAACATTTATTTTTACTGCTCTAATTACATTGGTAACCAAGTAATAATAGCAATTCAGTGTTCGAACCACCCGGTTTATAATGTACAGTAATTGTAATTCTGGTGCAGTGTGCATGCAATGACACGCTAATTCAGAAATGTGCTTGATGGAAAACTGGGGCAGTGTATTTGCTATCATACCTCTAGCAATATTGTTGGTATAAATTTAGCTGAACATGTACGTTCAAATTTTTTCTCTCCCATCTATTAATTTTTTTTCACTAGAGAATTACATTAGCCTAGACCATGTGGACTTTTCAGACTGGAAGATAGGGGCCAGAGAAGGTGATTATATTTGACAGTCGGGATGCTGCTCAGCTCCAGACATTGGGGCAGCAGTGCCTTCATCTGTCATAGATTTAGGAAATGTGGGAAATTGACTCAATAATAACGCTTGAGATGAATCAAGTAGTTGCTGATCCTGAAGCTCAGTAAGATGAATCTACTGGCTGACATTGATAGGAGGTATTCTCAGTATGAGAAAATACAATACAGAAATACATGGTAAAGGCAACACAGGCCGTGGATCAAATAGAATGAGAATAGATTTTATGTTCCGTTCAGATTTCTACTTTATGGGTTTATGTAAAGAGTGTCACTTGTCTAATAAATAATTACACAAAGGCTTCCAGAAGCAGTCCTTACTCTCCTACACAACCAAGTCTCCAGAACAAATCTATTACTTTACAGAGAGTCATGACTTGGTTACTGTGGAGAGACAGGGCCAAGTCTTCATCTCCCACTGCAATCTTTGAGAAACCCACCTCACCTCTACTTCCTGTTAACAGTCCCAAGGACCTGCAATCTGTGGTCCGCTGATGATGCGGTTGCCATGGTCACTGTGACCAGCCAGACCTCTCAGACCAGACCAGAGATAGAATGTGACTCCAGGGGACCTTGGGGAGTGGGCAGGGTAATGGCGAAGATAGGGATGGAGGGGGAAGAGATGGAGGGAGTGTGGACTGTCTGGGTAAGGCGCTTTGCTGCTTCCTGTGTCCAGAGGATCAGGCCCTCTCAGTAGGGTTGCATGGCCGCTACATTAAGCATGATTGCTTTCAGTAATCCCTGGTTCAAGCTGAGACACTCCATTAAAACAAGTGATGCTCCTTGTACAAGGGTTGTGTTGAAGGGAACAGGCTGAACATAAAGGATATTTTTATATTTTTGAATCCAAAATGCAATACGATCATTTGTATTTCTGGAAATGCATGCTGTGTCTGATGTTTGATTGTAGGCTGCACTGTAATTGCTGCAATACCACCCACCTATTCAGTTTCTGTTAACAGCTACATTATTTCCCTTGCAATATGCCACTTTTATTCTCTCAAGTGGGTTTATTTGTTCACTGCTCTGAAAATGCCATGTGTTCTCAGTCCTTGTTATTCTCCCAGCAGGGTACAACAAGCCCTCTCTCTAAATGCCACGCTCACTGGTCCAAGAATGAATTATACAGACCTGTTGGTAATCTGCTCAGATGGTGGTGGGGCATCTGTGGCATACTGACTTGTCTGTCTCTTCCCAGCCCCCCAGAACGTCCACCCCAGCTCCCGGTCTCTCAGTCCCTCAGCCCTCTCAGCCTCTCTCCGTTCCTCCAACTCCTCAGCCCCAGCCTCCTCATCTGCTGTGCCTAGCGTTCTGCCCTTGGGACTCCTAATGAAGAGTAATCAAGCCAGAGCTGTCATTAAGACTGAAGAGACAGACAGCACTGCTCCGGATGACAGGGGAGCAGCCATTAACTATGTGACACCGAAACCTCAACACCACAGTCATGAATGGCACAAGTAAATGAGTTGTGGATGTGAGATGGACGCCAGGGAGATATGCATGAAATGTTTTCCAGGGTCTGATGTTTAACGATGTTTAATGACTAGGGCTTTTTTCAATTAATGCAATTTCCATATTCTTCATGTTTTTTTCCCGACCATACCAATCTCACTGAATGTAATAGGTGCATGCATTTAACAAGTTGACAACGAGTTGACTTGATATAGATAGTTGATATGCAGTCACTACTTGGAATAGAGTCAAGACTTGATTAAATGATTAAGCCTCTGCAAGAGAGGCACTGTTGTCACGTTTTAAACTGATGTCTTATAGTCTCCCCTGCTGATGACATTACAATAACAGAAAGAGTCACGTATGATGTGAACAATTGCATTTTATGACAGACTGAGATGAATAGTGTCTGAGTGCGTGATGTCACAAGATTCTGCTCTCTGAGGCTACAGTGTGTCTCAGTGATTCAGGGGTGCCTGCCTCGTCATTGCATATTAGTGGGTCGTCTCGGATTGCTGTTCTGTGTTACCTGGCAACGTAAATGTAGACTGCACCCTGAAAAGCCAGATTCTGCCTTTGTCAGACACTTCATGCCCTCACAATTCAACAGTAACTATTTCCATTTTAGGATCATGTAAGTTCATGAAAGTTCACACACTGAGTCATGGTTGTATACATTTTCATGATGGTCTTAAAAGTAGCCTTTACACTGTCGCAAAGCTCAAGGTTTCATGGTCATCTCTGTCTCAGAAAAAAGAGAGCTGCGTAGATTTGTATTCTGTCTGTCAGCTTTAGCCATAATGACCGAGCCGTCGACCTGCCTGGCCTTGTGACTGTACTGTATAAACACTTAGGGAGTAGGAACTGCATTTCTTTTAAAGCAAACACACAACTCATTCACTTTGTCTCTTTTTGATAATGTGAACTGAGGTAACCAATTTCTACTTAACCTGACGGAACATTTGCCTTCCCCCACGGACAGATTTGCCTTCCCCGCATCCAGTGCCAGAATACAGTTCATTATTTCATTGAGATAGGTGAATACTTATCTAATCAAGATATATTAGTATTTTATCATTCATTTGTAATAAATGTAAGAATTGTAACATTACCTAGTATTTTGTGTGGACCGTTGAAGTAGAGCCAGTTCAGAAACGAAACCCAAATGCCCCGCCTCAGGCTGACGCATCAGTTGAGATGGCATCAATTAGAGGCTAATATCAATCACGCCTACCTCATTTGGTGGTCTATTTAAGCTGAGTGGGTCTGCTCACTCATCCTGCTGCCGCTTGCTGCTACTTCTACTATGTGCTGGCTTCTTGCTTCAACCACCACCCTAGCCTCCACCTGTAGGAGCAGAGCCTATAGCGCCAAGACTTGCATTATTCATTGCTTAAATAATGGTTAAACATACTGTATTTCCCCATGGCGTTTTTCTTTCTGAAATGACAGTTAAATCCATTTTTATCCTACTTTGTAACACAACAAAATGTGGAAAAAGTCAAGGGGTGTGAATACTTTCTGAAGGCACTGTATATTCATCCACATATGTCTTTGGCCTCTAGTTAACTCCAGTCATGTGCAGCTGAATAGAAAACTGCATATTTATGCCTACATCCTTAGTGCTCTATTTTTCTCACCGCCAGCCAGGGTTTCCATGGTAACAGGGTGCATCAGGGAGGATCGGTGTCTACCTGTTGTTTGTCTGTCTGTCTATCATTGCCCCCGCCCAGCTAATCTGCCCCTAGCGTGTGCCTTGTTAAACTGTCTTGTTCGCTTTTCATTACTTCTGCTACAAGCACTCACATCAGCCTCCTGAGGAAGAGAAGGAGGCAGACCAGACCCCTCTCGCCGACCGCAGGCTTCTTCAGTCCAGCGACAAGAGCCTCTATCTCTCCCAGCCTCCCTCACTCTCTCCCCAAAGAGCAGCCTTGGCCTGGAGATGTGGGCTGCTGTCCAGAGATATTGTGCTTGGGGGACTGTGTATTTGTCCACGTGCGAGTGCTTGTGTGTGTTTAAGAGAGAAAGATAAGAGAGAGCAAGATAATGTAGTATCTCATGAACAATGACAGAGTTCAATCAACAGTGGGGACAGTGTAATGTGGACAAGAGATAGAAACAAAGCCAGAGCAAACCGAGTTCAGCCTTCAGAATGGTTACACCAATGTCACGGTTGACAACGGTCACGGTTGACAAGCTAAAGCGGTCAAAGCTACCTGGTCACAAAGCAGTGTTATAGGAATTCAATAGACGTGCCCCACTGGGCCCACCACGTCAATTCAACGTGGATAAGTGGGTAATAATTGGTTGAGATGTTGATCAATGAGATGAACCCATATTCACCCACTCAAAAAAACAAGCAAAAACGTTAGCTGAATTTCCAATGTGTTATCGCTATCACAATCAGATCACGTCTCTCTGTTCCTACTCCACGCCTACAAGCAGCAACTCAAGAGGAAGCCACCAACACAATGAGGCCTGGACAACGGAGGCAGACTCAATGCTGCAGGACTTTTGAGAATACTGATTGCATTATGTTCAAAGAATTGTCCACCCAGGACTCCTCCATCAACATTGAGGAATATAGATCGTCAGTCACAGGCTTCATTTGGAAATGTGTTGATGATGTTGTACCCACAATAACAATCCGAACAAAGCCCAACCAAAAACCCTGGATGAACAGATAGCCGTACCATGGTGATAGCCCATACTGCAGTATTCAATGTCAGCAGAACGAACCCCGATGACTCGGCGACACGCAACGCGTACAACAGCTGGCGGGCGTCATCAAAGCTGTCATCAAGGCAAAGGGTGGCTACTTTGAAGAATCTCAAATATAAAATATATTTTGATTTGTTTAACACTTTTTGGGTTACTAAATGATTCCATATGTGTTATTTCATAGTTTTGATGTCTTCACAATTATTCTACAATGTCAAAAATAGTGCAAAATAAAGAAAAACCCTTGAATGAGTAGGTGTCTCCAAACCTTTGACTGGTACTAGATATATATTTTATTTTCGGATCCCCATTATCAATCAAATGTATTTATAAAGCCAATTTTACATCAGCCAATGTCACAAAGTGCTATACAGAAACCCAGCCTAAAACCCCAAACAGCAAGCAATGCATATGTAGGAAAAACTCCCTAGAAAATCAGGAACCTAGGAAGAAACCTTGACAGGAACGAGGCTCTGAGGGGTGGCCAGTCCTCTTCTGGCTGTGCCGGGTGGAGATTAGAACAGTTCAATTCCAAGATGTTCAAACGTCCATAGATGACCAGCAGGGTCAAATAATAATAATCACAGTGGTTGTAGAGGGTGCAACAGGTCAGCACCTCAGGAGTAAATGTCAGTTGGCTTTTCATGGCCACGCATTCAGAGTTCGAGACAGCAGGTGCGGTAGAGAGAGAGAGAGTCTAAAACAGCAGGTCCGTGACCTGGCAGGGCTTGCAAACTATTACGGACTACAAAGGGAAGCACAGTCAAGAGCTGCCCAGTGACACGAGCCTATCAGGCGAGCTAAATAACTTCTATGCTCGCTTTGAGGCAAGTAACACCGAAACATGCATGAGAGCATCAGCTGTTCCGGACGACTGTGTGATCATGCTCTCCACAGCTGATGTAAGTAAGACCTTTAAACAGGTCAACAATTACAAGGCCGCGGGGCCAGACGGATTACCAGGACGAGTACTCCGAGCATGCGCTGATCAACTGGCAACCTCTCCCTGTCTGAGTCAGTAATACCAACATGTTTCAAGCAGACCACCATAGTCCCTGTGCCCAAGAACACTAAGGTAACCTGCCTAAATGACTACCGACACATAGCACTCACGTTTGTAGCCATGAAATACTTTGAAAGGCTGGCATGGCTCAAATCAACACCATTATCCCAGAAACCCTAGACCCACTCCAATTTGCATACCGCACCAACAGATCCACAGATGATACAATCTCTATTGCGCTCCACACTGCCCTTTCACACCTGGACAAAAGGAACCCCTATGTGAGAATGCTATTCATTTGACAACAGCTCAGTGTTCAACATCATACTGCCCTTAAAGCTCATCACTAAGCTAAGGACCCTGAGACTAAACACCGAAACCTATTCCCCCTCAGGAGACTGAAGAGATTTGGAATGGGTCCTCAGATCCTTAAAAGGTTTTACACTGCACCATCGAGAGCATCCTGACGGATTGCATCACTGCCTGGTATGGCAACTGCGCAGCCTCCGACTGCAAGGCACTACAGAGGGTAGCGCGTACGGCCCAGTACATCACCTGGGCTAAGCTTCCTGCCATCCAGGACCTCTATACCAGGCGGTGTCATAAGAAGACCCTAAAACTTGTCAAAGACTCCAGCCACCCTAGTTATAGACTGTTCTCTCTGCTACCTCACGGCAAGCGGTACCGGAGCATCAAGTCTAGGCCCAAGAGGCTTCTAAACAGCTTCTACCCCCAAGCCATAAGACTCCTGAACAGCTAATCAAATGGCTACACCCCCTCTACGCTGCTGCTACTCTCTGTTATTATCTGTGCATAGTCACTTTAATAACTCTACCTAAACTCAGCAAAAAAAGAAACGTCCTCTCACCGTCAACCGCGTTTATTTTCAGCAAACTTAACATGTGTAAATATTTGTATGAACATAACAAGATTCAACAACTGAGACATAAACTGGTGAGGACCTGCCTTACAACAGGCCTACAAGCCCTCCGTCCAGCCTCTCTCAGCCTATTGCGGACAGTCTGAGCACTGATGGAGGGATTGTGCGTTCCTGGTGTAACTCGTGCAGTTGTTGTTGCCATCCTGTACCTGTCCCGCAGGTGTGATGTTCGAATGTACCGATCCTGCGCAGGTGTTGTTACACGTGGTTTGCCACTGCGAGGACGATCAGCTGTCCGTCCTGTCTCCCTGTAGTGCTGTCTTAGGCGTCTCACAGTACGGACATTGCAATTTATTGCCCTGGCCACATCTGCAGTCCTCATGCCTCCTTGCAGCATGCCTAAGGCAAGTTCACGCAGATGAGCAGGGACCCTGTGCATCTTTCTTTTGGTGTTTTTCAGAGTCAGTAGAAAGGCCTCTTTAGTGTCGTAAGTTTTCATAACTGTGACCTTAATTGCCTACCGTCTGTAAGCTGTTAGTGTCTTAACGACCGTTCCACAGGTGCATGTTCATTAATTGTTTATGGTTCATTGAACAAGCATGGAAAACAGTGTTTAAACCCTTTACAATGAAGATCTGCGAAGTTATTTGGATTTTTACGACCAAAAACAACAGGACTACTTCAAAAAAGAACAACAACAAGAAAGAGAAAACAAAGAAAAACAAAGAAATTAAGAACACTATTCTCAAACATTATAGTGCTTTGATATGTTGAGACTTTAGGTTGTTGCAGTGTGAGTGTGTGTAGAGTTTAGAGTGTATGAGTTAGTGTGTGTGTGTGTGTGTGTGTGTGTGTGTGTGTGTGTGTGTGTGTGTGTGTGTGTGTGTGTGTGTGTGTGTGTGTGTGTGTGTGTGTGTGTGTGTGTGTGTGTGTGTGTGTGTGTGTGTGTGTGTGTGTGTGTGTGTGTGTGTGTGTGTGTGTGTGTGTGTGTGTGTGTGTGTGTGTGTGTGTGTGTGTGTGTGTGTGCGTGCGTGTCTCTCTTCACAGTCCGTGTTGTTCCTTGATGTGTTGTTTTATCCTGGGTTTTTAAAATATTAATTTGTAGACTCAGCAGATCTTTTGCATTGTTCAGTAGTTGCTGTGGGAGGGCCAGAGTCTGTAGGGTGGAGGAGAGGACTGATGGTGGAAAACAAGGTCCTGGGATTTCCTCGGTCGTTGTCTATAATGGCAGATTAGAAGGTGGAGCGGGCTGCTTTTAATGCTTTGCTTTTAAAGCCTGGTGGTCTTTATACGCCTGCAGGTGGACAGTTAGGCCAGTACTTCTCCACAGATGCTCTAGCTTGCGGTCATGGGTCTTCATGCTGCGCAGCTTCTTTGTGAACCATGGGGAGGACCCTTGACCCTTTTTTTCATATATAGGCCTAAATAGCATCATTGATAATACTGTATATGAGTGATAAAGTATGATCACTTTTAATTTTCTCTGTTAAACCTACCCTTTGGAATGACTCCGATGGCAAGTAAATAGATTTATTTTGTTTTTAAGTGGAGATTTGTCAACAATCATTCTCACGATAGCTATTTTCTGATAGTGTATATACTGTAATGTTCTGATGTTGTTTTAAAGGCACAAATTCAACATATTTTATACAAGGTTTTTCTATGTTGAAATGTGGTTGAAATTTCCCTTAAAACAACAGTTTATGTCGATTACTTTTTTCAATTCCAACATATTTTCCAGGTAGATTCCACGTCTCAATACGTTGACAAATTACGTTGAAACAACGTTGATTCAACCAGTTTGTGCCCAGTGCGGGAGTTTAATTAATTTATTGTTCCCGAAGACAATTCTTGATATTTCTTCCCATTTAAAATAAAGGTTAAATAAATTGTTTTAAATAATTTCTAGCTGGCAGGTGCAGTTATATCAGGCAGGCACACTGTAGTATAATGACATAGGTCTGTAGGCTGAATAACATTATGATTATGACATGGTGGATCTGTTGAAGAAACAATTGAATAGACATCAGGTAATTAGGCAGGCCAGCCACTCGGGCAGGTCTGGAGGGTTTGTAAGGGAATTAAATTGAGGCTGAGAGGAGTTTTGGGGGAGCGTTCGAGATGACAAACCCTCATTTCGGTCATCACACTCGATGAATAGAGACCAGTCTACCCACACACATCTAATCAAGACAGAGAGGCAGCGAAGGCAAGGCTGTCGGAAGGGCACTTGCACCTCTCATGGACAAAACAGAACAGTCCTGGGGAAAAAGGTGGTGCTTGATTCCAACTACAACTGAAGGATGCTTTTTTTTACATTGAAAGTGATGCTTTTCCAGATGAATATAAATCCGTGCAACAGTATATGGCTCTAAGCTTTCTGTTCATTGCAATCCCTCAGACTTGGTTTAGGCATTGCCTCGGGGGAAGCTGAAAACTTGTCCCTGTCTCCCACAGTAACCAAGTCAAGACATTGGCATTATTCCTAATTTATTTTACAACCTGGAATTAAAATTGATTGATGCAAAATATTTTTTATTGTGAAACAAACAAGAAATAAGACAAAAAAACTGAAAACTTAAGTGTACACAACTATTCACCCCCCAAAGTCAATACTTTGTAGAGCCACCTTTTGCAGCAATTACAGTTGCAAGTCTCTTGGGGTATATCTCTATAAGCTTGGAACATCTAGCCACTGGGATTTTTGCCCATTCTTCAAGGAAAAACTGCTCCAGCTCCTTCAAGTTGGATGGGTTCCGCTGGTGTACAGCAAACTTTAAGTCATACCACAGATTCTCAATTGGATTGAGGTCTGGGCTTTGACTAGGCCATTCCAAGACATTTAAATGTTTCCCCTTAAACCACTCAAGTGTTACTGTAGCAGTATGCTTAGGGTCACTGTCCTGCTGGAAGGTGAACCTCCGTCCTAGTCTCAAATCTCTTTAAGACTGAAGCAGGTTTCCCTCAAGAATTTCCATGTATTTAGTGCCATCCATCATTCCTTCAATTCTGACCAGTTACCCGGTCCCTGCTGATGAAAAACATACCCACAGCGTGATGCTGCCACCACCATGCTTCACTGTGGGGATGGTATTCTCGGGGTGATGAGAGGTGTTGGGTTTGCGCCAGACATAGCACTTTCCTTGATGGCCAAAAAGCTGAATTTTAGTCTCATCTAACCAGAGTACCTTCTTCCATATGTTTGGGGAGTCTCCCACAGGCCTTTTGGTGAACACCAAACTTGTTTGCTTATTTTTTTCTTCAAGCAGTGGCTTTTTTTCTGGCCACTTTTCCGTAAAGCCCAGCTCTGTGGAGTGTACGGCTTAAAGTGGTCCTATGGACAGATACTCCAATTTCTGCTGTGGAGCTTTGCTGCTCCTTCAGGGTTATCTTTGGTCTCTTTGTTGCCTCTCTGATTAATGCCCTCCTTGCCTGGTCCATGAGTTTTGGTGGGCGGCCCTCTCTTGGCAGGTTTGTTGTGGTGCCATATTCTTTCAATTATTTTTATAATGGATTTAATGGTGCTCTGTGGGATGTTCAAAGTTTCAGATATCTTTTTATAACCCAACCCTGATCTGTACTTCTCCACAACTTTGTCCCTGACCTGTTTGGAGGGCTCCTTGGTCTTCGTATTGCCGCTTGCTTGGTGGTGCCCCTTGCAGACTCTGAGGCCTTTCAGAACAGGTGTATATATACTGAGATCATGTGACAGATCATGTGACACTTAGATTACATACAGGTGCACTTTATGTAACTAATTATCTAACTTCTGAAGGTAATTGGTTGCACCAGATCTTATTTAGGGGCTTCATAGCGAAGGGGGTGAATACACATGCACGCACCACGTTTCCGTTTAAAAAAAGAAATGATGTAACAAGTAATTTTCACTTCACCAATTTGGACTATTTTCTGTATGTCCATTACATGAAATCCAATAAAATATCTATTTAAATTACAGGTTGTAATGCAACAAAATAGGAAAAATGGCAAGGGGGTGAATACTTTTGCAAGGCATTGTATGTGTCATCATGATGGTTTTGTGTCTCCTCACAGCTTTAAGGTTAAGTGTCTGAACTGTAATTTGGGAAGTAATGTCACGTGGATATCACAGCTGCTGCAGGAGTAGCACAATCCCACTGGAACAGCACTGACTCAAATTATAATGGCATGGGTTATAGGGTGCGCTGAGCTACTGAATAGATACCGCTCCCACATTCACACCTACACACACAGTGAAACACCACACCATGCTCATCTGCAGCACACCATGCCTGGTAGATATCTGGCTGCCTGTGTTGTGTCACCCTGTTGGAGGGATGCTATGCTGTGCATTAGTTATGCTGTAGGATGATAAAAGACACATCTCCAGGCGGTTTGACGAGGCATATGAGACGAGTGCATGTATTACTGAGCCTGCGGTGTGTCGGAGCAACACAGTGGATGGAGGCAAGCTTGCTAGAGTCGTGTGGGTCTCAAATGCTCTCCCCAACATCATTATTCTAATGAGAAATAGAACAGTCTCCCTCCACCCTCTCTCACAACATCCCTCCTTTCATCATAATATGGACGGCTGGACTCCCAGCTAACAATTCTAGGGATAGAGAAAGTTTTTGTAATGTTATCCGTAATGTTCCCCAGATGTTTGAGTGTCCAGTTTTCCGTTAGTTAGGGGAACATTCTATGTATGTTAGCAAAAACCTCCTGAGAACCTATGAAGCATGTTTTGTCGTTAGAGTTAGGGGAGCATTCCCTAAATGTCAAACAGAACTTACCCAGAACGTGGTTGCCATGTTCTTATAATATCCAATATTAATGTTTGAGACACGTTTCATGGGAATGTTGCAAGAACATTCCTGTGCCCAGTTTTCTGAAGGTTAGGAGATATTCCATCAATGTCCCACCAAACACACACAGAGAACATGGTTGACATGTTCTCAGAATGTAAGATATTAATGTTCTAGACACGTTTCATGGGAACGTTGCAGGAACATTTCTGTATATCAGTTGTCAGGACGTCACCTGGTGGTCCCAAAGAAACTTTCCCCCCTCCCCCATAAATATTTTCCCTTACACATCACGCCTTATTACTGAGCCCATCAAGGCCCTGATCGGTGAATCATTATCCATTCACAGCTCTTTGTCTGTTGGCAAGGTTAGGGGCACACACACAGTGCATTTAACATAGTGTTTTCAATTTACATATTTGACACGCTTTGACATGATTATGTTGTGTATGTTCAATTATACAGTCCTCACCTGGAATTTGAACTCACAACCTCTTGGTTGACAGCATTCCAAACTTTCTGCTACGCCACCATGTCTGTGTCAGTCATCAATTAATCTGACTATTCTCTCATCATTGATTTGATTTACTTATTTCAGAAATGTTTGGGCTTTCTGTATAGTGGTCTATTGTTGGTGGGGCATTTTACCCTGTTTTAACGTTACTCCTGAATCACTATATAAAATATTTTTTCTTGATTGTACTTTAACAAGAGCTGATATTTACTTCAAAGTGCATTCACCCTGTTGCTTACACCTACACAGTTGGTTCAGATTTACACAAGTGCATAGGGGGAAGAGGTTAGGGTTTGCTTCTGAACAGGGCCTAACTATACTGGTCCTGTCCTGCGGTGGATGAGTGACTCAGGCATCCACTGTCAGAAAGAGCAGGCGGATCACCACCGCAGTGAGGCTCCCATGTTCCATCCTGGTGATTGCGTCTGGCTCTCCACCAGGAACCTGCCGCTCAGCCTGCCCTGTAAGAAGCTGAGTACTCGGGTTTGTAGGGCAGTTCAAGGTCCTCCGGAGGATCAACGACGTAACTTACAGATTACAATTCCCCACTAACTACCGGATCTCACCATCTATCATGTTTCCCTCCTCAGGCCAGTGATCCCTGGTTCCCTGGCTGATGTCGTCCCATTGAGGGGAGCCCCGCCTATGCCGTTAGATCTCTCCTGGACCTGGTGGACTGGGAGGGGTACGGTCCAGAGGAGCGGTGCTGGGTTCCGTTGGACGACATTCTAGATCCCAACATCATCCAAGAATTCCCCCTTTGCCCCGTCCGGACCGACCCGCTCCTCACCCTCTGGGCCGTGCTCCTGGCTGGCGTTGTGTTCCTGGCCGGTGTCGTCCTGCGGGTGGAGCCCCACGTCAGGGAGGGGTACTGTCACGTCTACTCTCGCTCCCCCTCTCTACAGCGCTCGACATCGCCGGTCTACTAACCACCGGTCCTGGCAACCCATCATTACGCACACCAGGCAACCCTCATTAAGTACACCTGCGCCCCATCATGAGGCTCACCTGGACTCCATCACTACCCTGATTACTCCCCCGTTATCTAGCATCACTCTTCAGGCAATATTGGTTATGTTTCCTTGTCAGACGTTTCTGTTGTTTTGTATTGTTCTACGTTTATTACTATTAAACTCACTAACTGCACCTGCTTCCTGACTCCCAGCGTCGACGTTACAGACGTTGATTGAATATTCTCCTAACCCTCAGAAAATGGGCATATCATTAAACATGTCTAGAACATTAATATCATATTCTGAGAACATGGCAACTATGTTCTGTATTTGTTTGGTGGGACCTGGATGGAATATTGTCCTAACCCACAGAAAACTGAACACGGGAATGTTCTTGCAACGTTCCCATGAAACGTGTCTAGAACAGTAATATTCAATATTCTGAGAACACACAGTGAGGGAAAAAAGTATTTCATCCCCTGCTGATTTTGTACGTTTGCCCGCTGACAAAGAAATGATCAGTCTATCATTTTAATGGTAGGTTTATTTGAACAGTGAGAGACAGAATAACAACAAAAGAATCCAGAAAAACGCATGTGAAAAATGTTATAAAACGATTTGCATTTTAATGAGGGAAATAAGTATTTGACCCCCTCTCAATCAGAACGATTTCTGGCTCCCAGGTGTCTTTTATACAGGTAACAAGCTGAGATTAGGAGCACACTTTTAAAGGGAGTGCTCCTAATCTCAGCTTGTTACCTGTATAAAAGACACCTGTCCACAAAAGCAATCAATCAGATTCCAAACTCTCCACCATGGCCAAGACCAAAGAGCTCTCCAAGGATGTCAGGGACAAGATCGTAGACCTACACAAGGCTGGAATGGGCTACAAGACCATCGCCAAGCAGCTTGGTGAGAAGGTGACAACAGTTGGTGCGATTATTCGCAAATGGAAGAAACACAAAAGAACTGTCTATCTCCCTCGGCCTGGGGCTCCATGCAAGATATCACCTCGTGGAGTTGCAATGATCATGAGAACGGTGAGGAATCAGCCCAGAACTACACGGGAGGATCTTGTCAATGATCTCAAGGCAGCTGGGACCATAGTCACCAAGAAAACAATTAGTAACACACTACGCCGTGAAGGACTGAAAACCTGCAGTGCCCGCAAGGTTCCCCTGCTCAAGAAAGCACATATACATGCCCGTCTGAAGTTTGCCAATGAACATCTGAATGATTCAGAGGACAACTGGGTGAAAGTGTTGTGGTCAGATGAGACCAATATGGAGCTCTTTGGCATCAACTCAACTTGCCGTGTTTGGAGGAGAAGGAATGCTGCCTATGACCCCAAGAACACCATCCCCACCGTCAAACATGGAGGTGGAAACATTATGCTTTGGGGGTGTTTTTCTGCTAAGGGGACAGGACAACTTCACCGCATCAAAGGGGCCATGTACCGTCAAATCTTTGGTGAGAACCTCCTTCCCTCAGTAAGGGCATTGAAAATGGGTCGTGGATAAGGATTCCAGCATGACAATGACCAAAAACACACGGCCAAGGCAACAAAAGAGTGGCTCAAGAAGAAGCACATTAAGGTCCTGGAGTGGCCTAGCCAGTCTCCAGACCTTAATCCCATAGAAAATCTGTGGAGGGAGCTGAAGGTTCGAGTTGCCAAACGTCAGCCTCAAAACCTTAATAACTTGGAGAAGAGCTGCAAAGAGGAGTGAGACAAAATCCATCCTGAGATGTGTGCAAACCTGGTGGCCAACTACAAGAAACGTCTGACCTCTGTGATTGCCAACAAGGGTTTTGCCACCAAGTACTAAGTAATGTTTTGCAGAGGGGTCAAATACTTATATCCCTCATTAAAATGCAAATCAATTTCTAAAATTTTTCACGTGTTTTTCTGGATTCTTTTGTTGTTATTCTGTCTCTCACTGTTCAAATAAACCTACCATTAAAATTATAGACTGATCATTTCTTTGTCAGTGGGCAAACATACAAAATCAGCAGGGGATCAAATACTTTTTTCTCTCACTGTAGTAACCACATTCTGGGTAAGTTCTGTTTGACATTAAGGGAATGGTCTCTTGGAAACAGTCATTGCACGTCACTGGGCCATTCCTATGAAAACGTTAGGTAAGGACCTAAGGAGATGCTTCAGGAAACGTTCTCTAAAGTTGTGGGAATGTTTGTTGTTAACAGGAGACAAAGGACTGTGAGACATGGGTTTGACTCTGGACACATGAAAGGTGGGAAGGGTACAGAGCAACAGAATATGAAGACCAGAGGGGCTAATGATCTTGGAGATGGGGAATGGGCCGAGAAACCAGGGGGAGAGTTTGCGGGTTTCCACCCGGAGGGGAAGATCCTGGATGGATAGCCATTCCTTCTGCCCAAGACGATACCAGGGAGCCGGGCCCGATGGCCATCCGCTTGTCGTCGATACCTGGAGATGGTCTTGAGGAGGGCCGACTAGGCTCTTCTCTAGGTACGACGACAGCGGCAGACAAACATCTGGGCAGATGTTTGCAGATGCTGGCTCCAGGTGGTGGGGTTGGCGGAGACCAGGCAGTGCAGGGTGGTCTCGAGGTCCTGGTTGGCTCGCTCCGACTGGCCGTTAGACTGGGGGTGAAACCCGGAGGACAGACTGGCCGACTACCCAATGAGGGTGCAGAATGCCTTCCAGAACCGGGACGAGAACTGAGGGCCGTGGTTGGAGACCATGTCCACAGGCAGTCCATCTCCTTGGCAGAGGGTAACTTAGGGAGAAGAATGAAGTGGGCGGCCTTGGAAAAGTGATCCACCACGGTCAGGATGGCGGTGTTGCCATCAGATGAGGGGAGACCCGTGACAAAGTCCAGGGAGATGTGAGACCAGGGGAGATGAGGGACGGGCAGAGGTTGGAGGAGGCCAAAGGGCATGACCAGATATTCGTAGTGGCCATTTGCCGTGTTGAAGGCGGTCTTCCACTCGTCCCCCTCTCGTAGCCACACCAGGTGGTAGGCGTTACATTGATCCAGCTTGGAGAACACAGTGACCCCCTGGAGCGGCTTGAAGGCCGAGGAAATGAGTGGTAGAGGATAATGGTTCTTTACAGTGATGTCATTGAGTCCCCGGTAGTCAATGCATGGGACAGCGGTAGAGGAAGAGGGACGGATAAATCCAGTAGCTAGGGAGTCCCCAATGTAGTCCTCAATAGCCTTGGTTTCAGGTCCCGACAGCGAGTACAGATGTCCCCGGGGCGGCGTGGTGCTTGGGAGAAGGTCAATCCCACAGTCATAAGGGGCAGGGAGGCGGAAGGGAAGTGGCCCGGGACTTGCTGAACATTGGCCCCAGATTCAATGAGGACCCGGAGTGATTTGGACTGGTTTCCCACAGCAGAATGACATGAAAAGGGGTGCGAGTAAGGGAAGCAGAAAAGTTCCCCATATGGCCCACCAGAGTACTCGCTCCTAACAGTGAGCCTGTTCTTTTACCAGGCATGAGGACACAAAATGACCAAAAGACCCACAATACAGACAGCTCCTTGTGCTGGCCCGATGTTGCCGGTCCACTGGCGACAGCCAGCCCTGCCTCAAATTTCCTTCTCCATCCGCCGTTCCCGCAATCGCCCATCGATGCGGATGGTCAAAGCGATGAGGGAGTCAAAATCTGTGGGTAACTCCCGAGCCGCAAGCTCGTCCTCCAAGATGCCGTACAGGAACATGTCGAACACTGCTTCTGGGTTCCGAACACTCTCCCCTGCCAACGTACAGAAATCCACCGCATAGTCGGCCACAGTGCAGGTGTAGATTAGCTTCAGGGCAGCTTCTCTCCCAGAGAACGGGGGATCAAAGACCTTCCTCACCTCTCCTACGAACCCCTCCAGGCTCGCGCATATGGTTCGACATGTTCGACATGCTGTTTCCATACGGCGGTAGCCCAGGTGAGAGCCCTTCGAGACATCAGCTGATGAGGTAGGCTATTTTGGAGCAATCCGAGGGGAAGGAGGAGGGCTGAAGCTCGACAATGAGGGCACACTGAGCTAGATACGCCTGACAGGTGCTCGGCTCTCCATTAAAGCGTTCCCGGAGGAGGTAACCGGGGCTCCAGGAAGGTGGAGTGGCCGGTGAGCGGCGCTGCTCAATGCAGAGTTGCTGAGGGGCGGTGGGGTTACCACCATGACAGGCTGCCCCTCAGACGACCCCCGGAATTGCTCCAGCAGCTTGACCAATGCCCGGTCATGGCTCTCAGCCAACGTTTGGACCCCCTCCATCAACCCACAAAGCAATTCCTCGTGCCTAACAATGGAGGCTCCTTGAGAGGAGATGGCATTGCGCAGTGGGCCCGGGTCTGCTAGGTCAATAAACAGTAGTTTAATATTCCAACAGGGGCAGGCAATAGACAGGTCAATGCAGGCAGGGGTCAGTAAACCAGAGGTAGGGCAACGGTTCCGGGCGCAGGCAGGCAGAGGTCGGTAATCCAGAGGGGGGCAAAGGTGCAGGTCGCTGTTCTATCATTCAGACTACTGTAGCAGCCAATGTGTGGTGTTCAATGTAGGCCTACATTTCATGATACTTTTGAAAAAAACATGCAGGGCTTTACATTAACCTGTTCATGCACTTGTCCTTCAGACAAGGAGGTGACGGAAAATGAGGAGGTGACGGAAAACGGAAAATGAGTCAAGATCACTTTCTGAGTCAAAATGCAAGCCGCTCAGGTTTTTTTTTTAACATGACTTAAAAAACGTAAGCTTATGCAACATTATGTAACCAATTATGTAACCAATTAAAAACAGTACTGTAGCAATGGGATTTGTGCAGTAAGCTATTGGCCCAATACATTGAATTCCCCTGCCAATGCATTGTTGTTCGGGCCATTTTTTAGCAATTATATAAAACAATTTGAGGTAGGCTACATGATCACACTGGTAATAGATTCGTTGTATTACTTGTGAGGCACAGCTGAGTGAGTATACATTTAAATTATTTGCTTGTTATTTTACTGGGCTGATGGTGCCTGCATCTGATGGTCAGTCTTAGCGGAGGGAGAGAGAAGCAGAGTGAGGGTCCGCCTATCAACATCCCTCCGCTCTCCCTTTCCTCCGCTGACTGACCAAAAAAAAGGACACGGTTTTCCAGCTGATGGAGAAACTCGAGTCACAATGCATTATTTTTTTTTGGGGGGGGGTCCCAGAGCAAGGCTGAAGGCCTGGTCATTCAATTGCAACTGACTAGGTATCCCCTTTCCCTATCTCCTGTGTGTCTCCATCATGTCTGTTCAAACCTCTCAGTGGGAATGGGCCCATGTCCTGTCCCCCCCGGAGGTAAACAGATGCATAAGGTGATGTTTGAATAAATTTATTCAGATGAGGCACTCTCTTAATCATGTTATCGGGTTGCCGTGGAAACAGGAGACATACCAACTGCTAGCTTAGATCACAGGGATATGTCAGTCTGCTGTGGCATGGCTGCTGCCTCTATCCCTCCTCATTACTGGACTGGGTAGAGATAAGAGGGAGCGGGAGGGTTCCGCGTCTTCTCAGGGTCGTCAGGCTGTGGAGGCAGTGGCTGGTGACACAAGGCTAATGGCCATGTCGGAGCAGAGGTAACATGGGAAAACAGTGGCTTTTCTTTTCTTTCTCATCTACCACTACAGCCCAAGGACATACGCCACAGGTTAGAATGGATGGGTGGAGCACTGAAGTCTTCCCAGAGATGTGAGAGGTCAGGATCAAATAGGGGGTGCATATATGTCTCCTGTTTCACACTGTACGTGTGTGGTGTGAAATGGAAATGGGTATTTTGCATATCCCACTCCCCCTGAGACACCCTCGGAGAGTGGAGTCACAGCCAGGGATCAGCCATTATTGAGGGCAACCCTGGAATCATTTGGGTTAAGTGCCGTGCTTAAGGGTAGATCAACAAATGTTTCACCTAGTCGGTTATTGGCCCAACACTTTCACCGCTTGGCTACTTGCCTGGGGCTTTCATTGTGTGTTAGCCTAATTTTGGGGTTCCCATGATCTAGAGAGCTTTGTTAGAGAGAGGGGGAGGGTGTACTACGATGCCTGTAAGAGTAATATAGCATTTATCAGACCTCTTCAACTGTTGAAGGGGAAGAATTCGCACACACATGAAAGTTAACATACATTTTTTATCATTTCGCTACCATCAGGCATGGTATTTCAAGGCCATCATACAGAGAGCTTTTCATGGATCTAGGCACTTCAACACAACATTGTTTTCAGCCATAATAATCCTTCTCTCTGTGGTCAGAAAGCATCAACAAAAGGACAGACAAAAATGTTAAGAATGTGGGGAATAAAAACAAAGGCAGAAAACTTGCTGTTCACGATTTATTTCTGAGGATTGGGTGGTGTGTGTGTGTGTGTGTGTGTGTTTCTCGAGTCCTGAGGTTGACACATGGTATTATGAGGCAGATGTATGCACAGACTGGCGGGGATATGACTGGAACAGGGAAAAATACACAAACACAATGCTAACAAGAGATCACACGCTTGTATCTTTCTAATGAAAGAGAGGAAAAAGTTGAAAACATATGGATAAAAATGTGATAGTTGTACTTCATGTATTGGCAAAATCATTATTAGCAATAGGAAATTGACGGAGGTAGAAAAATAACAGCTCTTCAATGTCAATATTTATGTTATGTTTTCTAGAGAGAAAATTAACTCTGCACAATCAATTTATAGATCTTTGTTGTTGTGAAAACAGCAGTAATCAAAAAAATTACAGCTGGGAAGTGGAAATGCCTTCATTATCTATGGGGGATGGGAGGGTTTCCCAGTGCCACTACGGCTTCCTTATCCATGCCATGGAAAGACAAACGCTACATTACTTTATGCACACCTAATGAGGCATGATGATTCTGGGGCAATCTGTTGACCATCACAGAAAAACCAAAAGCTCTAACAACTCTAATCTCTTCCTCATTTAGGTCCACTAGTCCAGAATAGATTTGACATCATTCCTTGGTTTAATAATTAACTGTTTATGAATATGTTATGAATGGAATTCAGACATTGGTGACCTATGAGCCAAAGTTGAATAATGCACCAAATAGCAGAAAATATTCACATTGCACTACCTCACCTACCTTCTGCTAGGAGAGTGAACCTGCATGCTGTGATTGCCTACGAATACATGTCAGGATTTGTCATGAACAATTAAAATCATTCAAGGGATTTGTGGTGATGCGGTTATGGAAACACAAGTAAATACGGGATACAAAGTACTGTATATTGAAAACAGGTGATTCCACACAGGTGTGGATCCAGAGGTAATTAAGCAATTAACATCCCATCATGCTTAGGGTCATGTATAAAAATGCCCAGTCGCCCATTAATTTACCTACCATGGCTAGATGAGATCTGTGACTGAAAGAGGGGGTTCAAAGGATCATAGGGGGGTTTAAATAGTGTGTGTATGTGTCTCAGTCACCAGATCTCAACCCAATTGAAAAATTATTGGAGATTCTAGAGCCGGGCAGCGTTTTCCACCACCATCAACAAAACACCAAATGATAGAACTTCTCGTGGAAGAATCGTGTCGCATCCCTCCAACAAAGTTCCAGACCCTTGTTAAATCTATGCCAAGGCACATTGAAGCTGTTCTGGTGGTTCGTGTTGGCCCAACCCTCTATTAAGACACTTTATGCTGGTGCTTCCTTTATCAGGGCAGTTACCTGTATATCATTTAATTATGTTGTCACTCACATCTGCAATTGACATTAAACATTAATTTCCTGCAAACCATATTGACTTTCATCAGTAGTTTCAGTCTGATAACTATCGAGATATGATAGAGGTGAGGATAGAGGTGATTTTCCAAGCATGAAAATAAATAGGTTTTTGGACACATGATTTACAGTTTACATGGCGCACAGATGTAGCTGCACATGGCCTCTTCCACACAGGGCTAGAAAGCAGCCAGCTAGTGCATCATACAACACAATCTCGGAGAAGAGAAGTCGAGAGTAAAGAGCAAAGGTCTGCTATATAATTTATATGACCCGAGTATCGACTTCTCCTAGCAGACAGTGGAATTTAGTCACCATGGATTACGAACACACTGAAAGAGATTGCTCTGGGACTGGTAACATGACACATTAAACTTTGTGTGACTGTTATGCCTTCACTATGACAGATGGTGGCTTCAATACAGTGGTCATATACTGCGAGCTATTGAGTAGATGGGAGTTTATAGTCTCTGTCTCTACTATAGCAGATTATGTTACAGACTGGTGTGAAGAGAAGAGGCAGGGAGCGTTTATCGATTGGAGCAGGCAGCTCCGTGATAAGTATAGTTTCAGCCCACGAATGCCAATCCTGCTTCGATCTCTGGGCAGTGTCCACTCCCCCTTTCTCTTTGTTTTTCCCCCCCTTCTACTTGGGCAGATGGTGCCAGGGCGGGAACTTTGAGGGCCAAGATCAAAAATAGAAGAGAAAACATGTACAAGTATATGGGTAAAACAACTGCTTGAGGCAGATGCTTTTAAAATACCGGAACAACCCACTGACCCGTCTGTTGTGAGGAAATTCCAATGAGGGTGCATTATAAAAGGCTCTAGATCTTTGCCTTGAACCATCCCCCAAGATAGACACCATAGATCATCCCCAAACACCCTCAAGGCATCAGTCAACTTGATAGGAAACAAAGTCTGTCCGATTTTCATATCCTGATTTGTTTATTTTTTATTGTTCATTGTGGCTAGACATGACACACAAACTGTCGTTGACATCTAGTAGACCTGGTACATAGAACAACCTTTAGACTGTGGAGACCATAAGCAAGGCAGCAGACAATGCTGTAGCATCCCATGACACATCTGTGACACAAAGCACATGTTAAGGTTCTGGTGAATTTATGCAAAAGCTGAACATAAACATACCAAAACACAAGCCTCCAAGAGCAAGGTAATAATAAATCAAGGTCTACTTCAATTCAGTCATTATTAAGGCCAGTTCGGACGTGGTAATTTAAGCATCTCCTTCGCTAACAGCATGAAAGAGAAAAACTGAAATTCATCAAAACTAAAAAATGTCAGCCAACTTTTTTTTTTCTACTCATTTCAAAATTACAAACATCTTTTTTTTTTTATGTAAATAATATTATCATACAGATAACCTTCCACTATGACAACTGGAAGTACCTTCTGTTGTGTTTGTACTGTGGTGTCTCTCTCCTGTGTAGTACAGTAACCTACTCTTACAGTATGTCTTACAGTAACCTACTCTTACAGTATGTGTAGTTCCTTGGTGCTGTCTCCGCCCTGGAGGCGGGCACTGGGAGTGTTCAGTCAGTCAGATGCAGATGGACTCTGTCCGCCAGAGATCTTCCGGCGGATGCTAGCCTGGACAGCTGGCTGGGATAAAAGCTCCTTTATGTCCTGTAGTTTCGGAGACGGAGACTGGTCCTGTGTGTGAAGGGGCTTCCCAACCAGGCCTGCTGCATCAACCAGCCTCTTCTACAGGGGACAAACAAAACACACAAACAAACTAACAGACACCCAATGCGAACCTCATCGCCAGTAGGTCAACCTTTTTGGCTGTGTATATTCATTAGATTTTAAAAAGCAGATTTTTAACACAGGTAGGACATGGGACTCACTCTTCATTTACCCTTCACGTTTTAACCACATACAGCACAGATGAGACAGGATCACGTAAACATAGTTCGCAGCATATTTTCTAACTGCATAGTCCAGCTCAATTCCCTCGGCCTCAAGTTGTTGAGTTGCGGTTCATTTTGTAGTGATGTTTTTGTTTTAGCTTTAGTAGAAAGACGGTGATTGCCTTTGCACTGACCGCACCTAGCGGAGGGCCGAGGTTTAGCACAACCTAACCTCAGGTCCCAGATCAGTCTGTAGTGTGTGTTGTGACACGTCAGTTCCACTATGAATGCTGGGGCGACCTTTGGCAGCCAATAAATCAGAACAGCAATTTCCTTCAAAAGGGAAACTCTTTATAGAGGAAAGAATAAAAGGTCCAAACTAGTCAGACAGTTGGACAGACGGACACGACAGGGGCTTGTGTGGAGGGAGACTGCTGAGAGTAGTGGGTGACAATCAGAGTTAAAAAGATACACAAAAAAACTGCATAGGGATTCCACAATCAATTCCGTGTCCTGCCCCCAAAAAAACAAATTCCTTGTCTAGTAAAACCCCTCAACTGCCCATTGGCTCCTGGGCTGGATGACTGCCGGAGTTCCTGCCTGGGCTGGTTAGTGTCCAGTGCTGCCTGGGGGAATTGTCTGTGGTCACTTGCTGTTGGCGCTGGTGTCGGTGGGGGTAGTGTTGACAGTGTTACTGTTGAGGTTGTCCGAGGGCCGCGCCGGGTCGGATGACGCGGCCCCGTTGTGCCGAGTCTCATCCATGAACTGCTGCACGGCCCGCAGCACGGCGTCCTCCACCAGCCTCTTACTCAGGCTCACCAGCTCCTCATCGTCGGGCTCCGGACCCCCTCTTCACACCTACACAACCAACGACACCACAACAGCTAGCGTCACTACTACGCCCTGTCACTACTCACATCATGCAGCCTAGCAGCTCTGAGCTACATGACCTTTACCCTATTCCAGCTGAGTGTCAAGTTCTGTCAACACAACAAGAGCCCCTTGGTTAAAGGCTCTTCAAGGCTCAAAGTTTAGTGATGGTAAGCTCATACAGTATCAATTAAGCACATTCACAGAGGAGTACAATTCACATTTTGAGCAACTAAGTGATTAAGGTAAGCTATGAATTTACTGTGGCTATAGTTTTAGGAGAAATATGTTGTGTCTGCAGTAAAGTTCTCTTGTTAGCTACTGTATCAGTGACAGTCTGCCAGTATTAAAAGTATGTTCGAGTTGGGATGGTGTATTAGAGTGACAGGGGATTTGGCGGAGGCTAAGCTGAGAAGCGGAGTCTAAAACAGGACAAACACTGGTGTCATCCTTTCACGCTGTCGCTCCAGTATGGTTTAGAGTCAAACAGTCTGCTAGTTACACAATAACATGTCAAAAGGAGGGAGTCCGGGAGAGTACAGTGCTTTAAATGAAATGGTGCTTTGGGACTCAGAGCCCACTGAGAGACAGAGACACACGTACTTGTCCGAGCAGCCCGAGGCCCACTCTGAAAAAGATCTGCAAGACAAACAATAGCCGTTTAGCAACAGAACAGTACTTCAACACAAATCAGACTCCATTTCCCACAATCAGGGGAGGTTGTGTGGCGATTAGCCTATTCTTTATTTTGATTGGCAATACACATTTTGATTGACTGAGAGCATACCTTGATTTCAGTACTGAATGACAGGTTTGGTGAATTTCAACACTCACAGTGATTTAGGAAACCGCACACTTTTGATTTCCGTGGCGTTTGTCTTATGGTCTTGTACTCAGACGACCACCACTGTGTTCCAGAATCAAGTAATGCGATTAAGTGTTAAGTGTATTTCTCTCAGGGATGAGTTTCTCTCCAAAGACATTTAATGAATACTTACAACAGAGGGGGATACATAATTAGTTTTCTTTACACAGCAAAGTAATGCCCTTTATTCTACCTTACAGTATGTAGATTAGAATGGAAGTCCACGGAACCCAATGTGAGAGAGTGTGCGGTACACAGAAGGACGTGCATACATCCATGGAACTAGATACTAGCAATTCTATTTCTATGTCTGCATTTACCACGTGAAGAGGGGGAAACTCACAGAGGACGCCCCGTAGGGGTTGACAGACGCCAAACCCGAACATCGTAGACTAGAGAGACTCTCTCGCTCTCCCCCTCTAACTAGAACAGTGAGCAGCGTGAAGGTAAACTCTATTCCATTAGTTACTGCTGTGGCTCAGAGAAAACTTAACGAGAGCACTAAACGCTACATCCACACCTATAATAATGCAGGAGAGATCAGGCAGGCAGATAAAGAGCTGGCCAGCAGGGCGCACCTGAGAGACGTCGAAGTGGTTCACCTTTTGTATTGGACTGAGAAAAGGGAAGCCAAAACCCAGACTAGCATGGGTAGTAGTCATGGCGACAGCATTAGAATGATTTTGAGAGTATTAAACTATGAAGTATCGAACAGCAGTCTCTCTCTCCGTCCCTACTCCACTCGTGGCCAGACATTTCATCAGACGTGTTATCAAACGGGGCGGCAGGTAGCTGGTTCTAATCTCCGAGCCGACTAGGGGAAAAATCTGTCAATGTGCCCTTGGGCAAGGCACTTAACTGTAATTGCTCCGGTAAGTCGCTCTGGATAAGAACGTCTGCTAAGTGACTAAAAATGTAAATGTGAGTGGTTTTCCTCCATCCCTGGAAGGGGGAGTGGTGCGGTGGAGTCTGCTTGGAGGTATTTCCTGAGGAAACGGCAGCTCCATTAGGGAGATCCTGAGAGAGCTCCTCCTAAACCACCAGGTCATCTGAGGGAAATGAGGCGAGGAGGGATCTTTTTAGCTCTGCTCGCTCTCTGCTACACACACACACACACACACACACACACACACACACACACACACAGGGACTGTGGGAGTCAACCGCTGCACTGCTCCTTATCAACCAGCACACTTGATTGAATCTTTCTCATGGATAATGGATAAGCCACATTCCAAAACAAAAATGAGTATTCACAACACAGCAACTAGGATATCCTCCAACAAGATAAAGTGATGCATCAAATGAACCCATACAGTGTGTGTGTATGTGTGTGTGAAAGTCATGGCATGCTGAGCCAAGCGCTTCTGGACCTTCTGCAGTCATACATCACAGGGCGTGTGTCTCTCCGTCACCATAGGGACCTGGTGCTGGCGGCCTGACAAGGTTGCCATTGGGTCCCAGCTCCAATCTGTCCTTGGACGGGGTTAGAAAAGGCTGCGTGTGTTTTTCATGACTGTGCACTGCGTGTGTGTCTGTCTGTATGCACATGTGGCTGCATCAAAACAGACAGGAGTACAGACAGGCAGCAACAACACAGCACGCTCTGCCCGTCATGTATCTTACTCATCAGACACACAAGCAGGAATAGGCTACACAGGCTGACATGATGCCATAGCAAGAGAACAATCAAGTGTTCTCTTCCAGTATGGATACAGACCACAATGAAGCCTCTGCTTGAAACACTAAAACTAGCACTGTATGTGTCAGTGTGTTCTGAGGCCCTTCCCAGTCTTTTCTAACTACACTGTGAATACCAGGCAGACAGACTAGCTTTAGCTGGTTACAGCTACCCGCCCTCCCCCCTCCACTCCACCATGCTGCCTTTTAAAATTCCAAAGCCATTATTTAGCGCTGTTGGGGTTGTCAGATGCTCAGGGCTCACAGTTTGTGCCCGTGGAAGAACAGACGGGCTCCCTTTTCCGTGGAAAACACAGACACCCTTTCACAGTATTCACATGGCCAGCCAGCGGCCAAACAAGGACACGCTCCTCGCGCCCAGCTGTGCTCACGAGGCGTGGTGACAACACAATCACATCGCCCAACGAGCATCTGACCTCTCACGACAAACCTCTTCGCCCTTCTCCCTTTCTTCCCCTCCCTCCCTTCCTCCCCATCCCTCTAGTTTCCCTCTCACTCCTACTCGCTCTCTCTCCCTCCACCTAGCTAGAATTAAAAGTAGGGCAAACATGGTCTCAGAAAAAGGCAGCTCTCTGACTGCAATGTTTCATCAGAGAAAGGCCCCCATCGAGTTGGAGACAGAGAAACAATGCAGAGAGAAAATCCTGCCAAATTAAAAAAGACTAGCTTTGCCAGACTGGCAAGAGCTTTGGACGGATTTATAATAGAGAAATGAAATATAAATTGTTTGGCAGCATGGGAGCTTCCAGTGTTGAGTGTGCTGCATTGCCAATTGCTGGAGAGGCTGTTGGCACATAGCAGCTCCAGGAAAAGTAATGGGCACTTTGACAGACAGCCCCAAGTTCAGATAACAGTACACTGGTGACAGAGACAGGAGCATGCACGTTTATGGTATGTGCACGTCGTTTATAGTGGACTATAAACTCTTCCGCAATGCCAAGATAAGAACTAAGGTGAAAATACAAGTACACACACAAAATCACATACTTGCCCACACACACGATACAAACACAATAATGGACACTCGGATACAAACACAGACACACATGCTCACAGAGACATACAATAAAACGATAAGCCCCTTTCTTTCTCCCATAGATCTGAGTTCCAGCCACAAGCAAACCAGAAGACAGAAAGACCACCCACACCCAAGGACTTACGGATCTTCTCCTCTGCTCGGGAGAAGGGAAAGCAACACAACTGCCCCATAGCCGCACCGCTCCTCTGCCCCCTGTCTCTCTCTGTCCTAATCCCCTCTCTTTCGCTCTCTGCTCTACCCCGCTGCAAACAGATGAGTAGTAAAATCCAGCACGGCTTCCACACTGCCTGAGATGGAGTGAGTGTATGAGGGAGTCAACTGAGAGGCTGAAGGCTGCGTTCACTCTGTGACAGAGAGGGGAGGGATGTGTGAGTGTGTGGAAAGGGAGGGGGTGACTCAAGCTCCACCCTCTTCCCTTTCGCTGCCTTGGATAATTGCTTTGGAATGGCCGGCAGCTGACTGCCACAGTTGTGTGCTCTGCTGTGTGTGTGTTTATGTGCGTGGTCTCCGAAAGAGGTGCCGGTTTTGATTCTATGTACAACTGTCCCAGCTCCCCGGTTAGACAACGTAGGATGACCAGTAGGAGATTTAAATTTTAATACGTTTAATACCACGCTCAAGACAGACGGCATTGAAACAGGAAGTAATGGTGGAAGTGGTTGTATCGTCAGCAATGCACTATCACAAGGTTGGGAAGCCCGGGTTGGAGGATTCTCCTTGTAGGAAGGCTCCAGTGGGGAGTTGTGTTGAAGTTCTTCTGACCGGTTGTCTCTCTGCATCTCCTTGTTCAACTAAAGCACCGACTGTGTTGGGGGTTTGAGATCCTCACCAAGTACAGCCTGTGATTGGGACGACCAGGTCACCATTGGCAACCCCCTAGCTACGGAGTAGCCAGGACCAGATGTGTCCGAAAGTTTGTGTCCAACTCCCAGGGCCAGAGAGAGGGTTTTCTACAAGACCATGGTTATTCACATTGCCAGCTCCTCAACATTCCACACAAAGATGAGCGATCATTAGGAACTAAATGAAAGGCTAATAATACAAAGCTGTGCAAGCACTGGGACTTTCACTCACAGCTGGCAACTTCTGTTTCCATTTAACGAGTTAACCTACAGGTCCAAAAGATGCAATGAAAATCACACAGATCTGAGATCAAAATGTCAACGTGCAACAGAATGCAGCAAGTGAAAATCCAATCACCCTTTTTTACAATTCAATATTTGAACAATGGTAATTGCTCTTAGAGTCGCTTTCTACGAAGAATAGAAAAATGACGTCAGGCAGAGAGCCAGGGCATACAGGGCCTATAGAAAGTCTACACCCCCCTTGAATTTCTACACATTTTATTGTGTTACAAAGTTAGATTTGTCAACGAACCACACAAAATAATATGTAATGTTAAAGTGGAAGAACATTTTTATATTTTTTTACAAGATTAATGAAAAATAAAACACAAATTTACCTTCATTGGATAAGTATTCACCTCCCTGAGTTAATATATGTTAGAAACATCTTTGGCAGCGATTACAATTGAGAGTCTTTTTGGGTAAGTCTCATAAGAGCGTTGCACACCTGTACTGCGCAATATTTCCCCGTTATTCTTTTCAAAATTCTCCAAGCTCTGTAAAAGAAGTGGGGATCATAGCTAGACAGCAATTTTCAACTCTTGCTATAGATTTCCAAGCAGATTTCAGTCACAACTGTAACTTGGCCACTCAGGAACATTATCTGTCTTCTTGCTAAGAAACTCCAGTGTAGATTTGGCTTTGTGCTGAAAAGGTGAATTCCTCTTCCAGAGTCCGGAGTAAAGCAGACTGAAGCAGGTTTTCCTCTAGGAATTTGCCTGTGCTTAGCTCCATCCCCTTTCTTTTCATCCTGAAAAACTCCACAGTCTTTGCCAATGTCAAGCATTCCCATACCATGATGCAGCCACCAGCATGCCTGAAAATTCAGTGATGTGTGGTGTTTGTACCAAACATAAGGCTTTGCATTCAGACCAAAAAGTGTCTTCCTTTGCCATGTTTTTTTTCTTCAGTATTACTTTAGTGCCTTGTTGCATATATATGCATGTTATGGAATATTCTGTATATTTGTATTCTTCTTTTCACAATTCGGTCATTATTGTAGTCACTACAATGTTGAGCCATCCTCAGTTTTCTCCCATCACATTCATTGAACTCTGTAGCTGTTTTAAAATCACCAATGGCCTCATGGTGACATCCCTAAGCAGTTTCCTTCCTGTACTGCAGCTCAGTTCAGAAGGACGACTGCATCTTTGATGTGTTGGGGTGGTTTAATACATCATCCACAGCATAATTATTAACTTGACCATGCTTAAAGATATTCAATGTCTGATTTGTTATTGTTACCCATCTACCAAACACATACCTTTTTTATTGAGGCTTTCAAAAGGCTCCCAGGGCTTTGAAGTTTAATCTATTCTTGGAATTCAATATTTGACTGAGGGACCTTACAGATGTTGTATGTATGGGGGACAGAGGAAGGGGTAGTCATTCAAAATTCATGTCAACCACTGTTATTTCACACAGAGTGAGTCCATAACACTTATGTGATTTGTTAAGCCAAGTTTTACTTCTAATTTAGGCTTGCCTAAACAAATGGGGTGAATACTTACTATATTTTAGATATTAAAATGTTTATTAATTTGTAAACATGTCGAATTTTCTTTTCACTTTGACATTATGGAATATTTTGTGTAGATAAAGCAAATTACATCGATTTCAATCCCATTTTGTAACGCAACAAAATGTGAAAAAAGTTCAAGGGGGTGTAGACTTGCTATAGCACTGTATAGGCCTAGCTAGAGTTAATGATATGAATAAACACCATCTCATCTCCGATGACCACTTCACTATTAGGTAGTGGGAAAATGTGTAGAGTGAGTCAACGCAGTCTAAAAGCCGAACTGCCAGAGAAACACTGACTACCACGGTTATATCCGCGGGGCGGGGCGGGTTTAGGGTCATTAAATATTGAGTGGATGAAGGGTGGGTGGGAGGTGGGCGGATTAAATAAAGAGAAAACAATACATAAATCCATAAATGTCTCATTCTTGTGCAATTTATATCTATAGGCTACATTGAGGTTTTTCTTTCATTATTTTTAGACTACCTGCCATTAGTGTGTAAGCCTAAGCTTTAGGGCCTAACTGTACGTGCGCCAAATAGCCGACATGCCAATCGCCAAATGCTTTTGTGGACAATGTCGGAGTATATTCAAGAGAAAAGCTGTGAAAAGGAGAGTTGAAAATAAACCGAAAGGAGAGCCAGAAAAGTCATGTTTGGGAAAGATTTGGTGAAGTGGTGAAAGAGGATGATAGCAGTGCCGGCTATGTTATGTGCGGTGATTGTGGGGAGGGGACGTCAAATAGGCTGTAGCCTACTGTTCAGATGGGTTGAATGGAAACTGAACTCTGGACACTGACTGTAGGTCTATAACCTCGCAAGTAGCCTTAATATTAACTCCTGCAGAATTAAGCATTTCTTGCAGTAAAATTATACACCAAATATACATTTTGACCAGGGAACAGGGGTGGAGAAATATGATTTTAAATAAAATAATGGTTATTGGTCACATGCGCAGAATACAACTGGTGTAGACTTCACTGTGAAATGCTTACTTACGAGCCCATTCCCAACAATGCAGAGTTAAAAAGTAAGAACAATATGTGCTAAATAAAAAAAGAAACAGTAACAATATAAAATAACAATAATGAGGCTGTATACAAGGAGAACCAGTAATGAGTCAATGTGCAGGGGTACGAGGTGAGGTAATGCAGTATGTACATGTCGGTAGGCGTAGAAGTGACTAGGCAAACAGGATATACTGTTTACTAAACAGTGTGAAAGAGTGTCTGTGTGTGAGTGAGTGGCATCAATATGCATGTGTGTGAGCCTGTATGTAGGAGTGTGTGGGAGTGCCAGTGTAGTATGTGTGAGGGTGCATAGAGCGAGTGCAAGTATTCAACCACAACAGGTTAAAGAAAGATTTTTACCTTGAGACATGAATTGTGTGTGTGCCATTCAGAGGGGGAATGGGCAAGACAAAAGATTGAAGTGCCTTTGAATGGAGTATGGTAGTAGGTTCAGGCACACCGGTTTGTCAAGAACTGCAACGCTGCTGGGTTTTTCACTCAACAGTTTCCTGTGTGCATCAAGAATGGTCCACCACCTAAAGGACATCCAGCCATCTTGACACAACTGCGGGTAGCATTGAAATCAACATGGGCCAGAATCCCTGTGGAACGCTTTCGACACCTTGTAGAGTCATACCCCAAAGAATTGAGACTGCTCTGAGGAGGGGTTGCAACTCTATATTAGGAAGGTGTTCTTAATGTTTTGTACACTCAGTGTATATTTAACGGGGAATTGATCAAGATTGACAAACAAAGAGCAAACAATTGACACAACTAATAGCCTGTGCAAAGAGTGTTACGTTACAGCCATATTCTAAAATGGATTAAATAGTTTTCCTCCCTCATCAATCTACACACAATACCCCATAAAAAGGTTTTAAAAATATTTTTGTAAATTAATATCCTGTTTCAATTGATCATCCTTGAGATGCTTCTACAACTTGGAGTCCACCTGAGGTAAATTCAGTTGATTGGACATGATTAGGAAAGGCACACACCTGTCTATATAAGGTCCCACAGTTGACAGTGCATGTCAGAGCAAAAACCAAGCCATGAGGTCGAAGGAATTGTCCGTAGAGCCCTGAAACAGGCACAGATCTGGGGAATGGTACCAAAAAATGTCTGCAGCATTGAAGTTCCCCAAGACACAGTGGCCTCCATCATTCTTAAATGTAAGACGTTTGAAACCACCAAGACTCTTGGTCAGGGAGCTAACCAAGAATCCGATGGTCACTATGACAGAGCTCCAGAGTTCCTCTGTGGAGATGGGAGAACCTTCCAGAAGGCCAACCATCTCTTCAGCACTCCACCAATCAGTCCATAATGGTAGATTCGCCAGACGGAAGCAACTCCTCAGTAAAAGGCACATGACTGCCCGCTTTGAGTTTGCCAAAAGGCACTTAAAGGACTCTCAGACCATGAGAAACAAGATTCTCTGGTCTGATGAAACCATGATTGAACTCTATGGCCTGAATGCCAAGCATCACGTCTGAAGGAAACATGGCACCATCCCTACGGTGAAGCATGGTGGTGGCAGCATCATGCTGTGGGGATGTTTTTCAGCGACAGGGACTGGGAGACTAGTCAGGATCGAGGGAAAGATGAACGCAGCAAAGTACAGAGAGATCCTTGATGAAAACCTGCTCCAGAGCGCTCAGGACCTCAGACTGGGGCGAAGGTTCACCATCCAACAGGACAACGACCCAATGCACACAGCCAAGACAACGCAGGAGTGGCTTCGGGACAAGTCTCAATGTCCTTGAGTGGCCCAGCCAGAGCCCGGACTTGAACACGATCAAACATCTCTGGAAGGACCTGAAAATAGCTGTGCAGCTACACTCCCCATCCAACCAGACAGAGCTTGAGAGGATCTGCAGAGAAGAATGGGAGAAACTCCCCCAAATACATGTGTGCCAAGCTTGTAAACGTCATACCCAAGAAGACTTGAGGCTGTAATCGCTGCCAAAGATGCTTCCACAAAAGTACTGACTAAAGGGTTTGAATACTTATGTAAATGTGATATCAGTTAAAGAAAACTATTTTTGCTTTGTCATTATGGGGTATTGTCTTTAGATTGATGATGAGGAAAAAAAAATATGAAATTCATTTTAGAATATCGCTGTAACGTAAAAATCTTGAAAAAGTCAAGGGGTCTGAATACTTTCCAAATGCACTGTATATATACACATATTTTCACGGACCCCTGCAGTACCTCCGTGGACCACTGGTTGAAATTCCCTGGGCTAGCTACAGTAGAAGTAACAGCATGAATACATTTTGTAAACAATCTCATCAATGATGACCACTTCATTATTAGTTAGGCTGCTACGCAAAAAATGTGACGACAACATTAAATGGTCAATAAAGAAGTGAAATATGGAGCCAAACTGCCAGAGAACTGACTACATCTCCATGTTAAAGCAGTAGAGTGGAAAGACAGCCAGGAGCATTCAGATGATGAAGTGAAGTGAGGCTAGGCAGAGCATGTTTATGTTATGACCCAGTTGGCACACACTGCTCTTCTCTGACCCCACTGGCCCAGGTCCTCCTCTCACCCACTCTACACTATCACCACCTCTCACCCACCGTCCAAGGCACACCAGACAGCAGCGTTTGTGAAATACTATGCCAGGGTGACTACTGTCCTCTCCTTGCCTCTACATAACCCTCGAAATACGAGATTCGATTAGCAGCTCTCTGGTAGTCAAAGCTGCTGTGGCAGACTTTGGCCAGACTGGATGAATTGGTAGAGCATGAACGCACGCAAGCACACATCTCGGTGTGCAGAAAGACTACGAACTAGATGTACCAGGCAACATTCCTGTTGCTCTCCTAACCTTGGCCGTGACAGCGTGACGCCTGCTTAGAGCTCAATGACATAGAACTGCTCTCTGGACGTCAGCACTGTTAGATGTCAGAAAACATTATGTCGGTCTGTCTGTCTGTCTATGGACCTTGTCTAGATGACTGTGCTGATATCAGACACAGCTCTGTTATTGTTTTCGGGTAATAAACACTGATAACATCAGAGCTATTTTAGAGCTCTGTCAGCGTGACCATCAGGTTCTTGGTCACCTCCCTGACCAAGGCCCATCTCCCCCGACTGCTCAGTTTGGCTGGGCGGCCAGCTCTAGGAAGAGCCTTGGTGGTTCCAAACTTCTTCCATTTAAGAATGATTGAGGCCACTGTGTTCTTGGGGCCTTCAATGTTGTAGACATTTTTTGGTACCATTCCCCAGATCTGTGCCTAAACACAATCCTGTCTCAGAGCTCTACGGACAATTCCTTCAACCTCATAGCTTGGTTTTTGCTCTGACATGCACTGTCAACTGTGGGACCTTATATAGACAGGTGTGTGCCTTTCTGAATCATGTCCAATCAATTGCCTTTACCACAGGTGGACTCCAATCAAGTTGGAGTCCTTTGGAAACAGGATGCACCCGAGTCTCAATTTCAAGTCTCATAGCAAAGGGTCTGAATATTTAAATAAGGTGTTTTTTGTTTTAATAAATTTGATACAATTTCGAAAAACTTTTTATTTAACACATTTTAGAATAAGGGTGTAATGTAACAAAATGTGGAAAAAAGGAAGGGGTCTGAATGCACTGTATGTATAAACAGTTGAAGTCTTAAGTCTTAGGTTGGAGTCATTAAAACTCGTTTTTCAATCACTCCACAAATTTCTTGTTAAACTATAGTTTTGGCAAGTCTGTTAGGACATCTACTGTGTGCATGACACAAGTAATTTTTTCAACAATTGTTTACAGACAGATTATCTCACTTATAATTCACTGTATCACTATTCCAGTGGGTCAGAAGTTTACATACACGAAGTTGACTGTGCCATTAAACAGCTTGGAAAATTCCAGAAAATTATGTTATGGTTTTAGAAGCTTCTGATAGGCTTAATTTACATCATTTGAGTCAATTGGAGGTGTATCTGTGGCTGTATTTCAAGGCCTAACTTCAAACTCAGTGCACCTTTGCTTGAGATCATGGGAAAATCAAAAGAAAATCAGCCAAGACCTCAGAAAAAAAAATTGTAGACCTCCACAAGTCTGGTTCATCCCTGGGAGCAATTTCCAAACACCTGAAGGTACCACGTTCATCTGTACAAACAATAGTATGCAAGTATAAACACCATGGGACCACGCAGACGTCATACCGCTCAGGAAGAAGACGTGTTCTGTCTCCTAGAGATGAACGTACTTTGGTGCGAAAAGTGAAAATCAATCCCAGAACAGCAGCAAAGGACCTTGTGAAGATGCTGGAGGAAACAGGTACAAAAGTATCTATATCCACAGTAAAACAAGTCCTATATTGACATAACCTGAAAAGCCGCTCAGCAAGGAAGAAGCCACTGCTCCAAAACCGCCATAAGCCAGACTATGGTTTGCAACTGTACATGGGGACAAAGATCGTACTTTTTGGAGAAATGTCCTCTGTTCTGATGAAACAAAAATAGAACTGTTTGGCCATAATGACCATCGCTATGTTTGGAGGAAAAAGGGGGAGGCTTGCAAGCCGAAGAACACCATCCCAACCGTGAAGCAAGGGGGGTGGAAGCATCATGTTGTGGGAGTGCTTTGCTGCAGGAGGGACTGGTGCACTTCACAAAATAGATGACATCATGAGGAAGGAATATTATGTGGATATATTGAAGCAACATCTCAAGACATCAGTCAGGAAGTTAAAGCTTGGTCGCAAATGGGTCTTCCAAATGGACAATGACCCCAAGAATACTTCCAAAGTTGTGGCAAAATGGCTGTGTCCATCACAAAGCCCTGACCTCAATCCTATAGAAAAATGTGTAGGCAGAACTGAAAAAGCGTTTGCGAGCGAGGAGGCCTACAAACCTGACTCAGTTACACCAGCTCTGTCAGGAGGAATGGGCCAAAATTCACCCAATGTATTGTGGGAAGCTGGTGGAAGGCTACCCAAAACATTTGACCCAAGTTAAACAATTTCAAGGCAACCCTACCAAATACTAATTGAGTGTATGTAAACTTCTGACCCATTGGGATTGGGATTAAAGAAATAAAAACTGAAATAAATTGACTATTATTGTGACATTTCACATTCTTAAAATAAAGTGGTGATCCTAACTGACCTAAGACAAGAAATTCTTACTAGGATTAAATGTCAGGAATTGTGAAAAACTGAGTTTAAATGTATTTGGCTATAGTACATGTAAACTTCTGATTTCAACTGTATATCTCTCTGTACAGTATATCTATCTATATTCACACTACCGGTGAAACGTTTTAAACCCTTCAATGAGTAGGTGTTCTTACTTTATTTTTACTCTTTTTTAAGTATGAAACTATGAAATAACACATATGGAATCATGTAGTTTTTTATTTGTAATAAATGTGCAAAAAACTAAAAACTGTTTTTCCTTTGTCATTAAGTGGTATTGTGTGTAGATTGCTGAGATTTTTTTTTACATCCATTTTAGAATAAGGCTGTAACGTAACAAAATGTGGAAAAAGTCAAAGGGTCTGAATACTTTCCGAAGGCACTGTATACAAAAGTATGTGGAAACCCCTTCACATCCGTTGCTGACCGGTGTATGAAATCGAGCACAGCCATGCAATCTCCATAGACAAACATTAACAGTTAAATACCCTTACTGAAGAGCTCAGTGACTTTCAACGTGGCACCGTCATATGAAGCCACCTTTCCAACAAGTCAGTTTGTCAAATTTCTGTCCTGCTAAAGCTGCTGTTTCCATGGCCGAGCAGCCACACACACAAGCCTAAGATCACCATGCGCAATGCAAAAGTGCCGGTGGAGTGGTGTAAAGCTTGCTGCCCTTTGGACTCTGGAGCATTGGAAAAACATTCTCTGAAGTGATGAATCCCGCTTCATCATCTGGCAGTTCGACGCACAAATCTGGGTTTGGCGGATGCCAGGAGAACCCTACCTGCCCCAATGCATAGTGACAAACTGTAAAGTTTGGTGGAGGAGTAACAATGGTCTGGGGCTGTTTTTCATGGTTTGGGCTAGGCCTCAGTTCCAGTGAAGGGAAATCTTAACGTTACAGCATACAATGACAGTCTAGATGATTCTCTGCTTCCAACTTTGTGGCAACAGTTTGGGGAAAGACCTTTCCTGTTTTAGCATGACAAATGCCCCCGTGCACAAAGCGAGGTCCATACAGAAATGCTTTGTCGAGATTGATGTGGAAGAACTTGACTGGCCTGCACAGAGCCCTGACCTCAACCCCATTGAAAACTTTTGGGATGATTTGGAACGCTGACTGTGAGCCATCCTAAATGACCAACATCAGTGCCCGACCTTACTAATGCTTGTGGCTGAATGGAATCAAGTCCCCGCAGCAATGTTCCAACATCTAGAGCCTTCCCAGAAGAGTATATGCTGTTTTAGCAGCAAAGAGGGGACCAACTCCATATTAATGCCTATGATTTTGGAATTAGATGTTCGATGAGCAGGTGTCCACATACTTTTGGTCATGTAGCGTATCTACTGTCGTGTCTTGAAATCAAAACACACCTGGGCGGGCATTACTTTTAATGTTGGACAGCGTGAATATGACAGATACTAAACTAATAAAAAGAGACTAGTTGTGCAAGAAACAAATACATTTATTAATTCAGACTGTGCAGACTACTGAGACTTAGATCAGAAATGTGTCTGCCTGCATTAAATAACAATGAATTATATTACATTAGCTACATATTTCATATCGATTTGGCCTAAAATAGAATGGATCCCATTAAACCCTCTCGAACCCTTTAGCCTCAATGAAGCCTTAAGCTTAGCCACTGAAAAGAGCACTCTATTGGATCGTTATCTAAACACTAACTGTGTGTTATATCCAAGATGATAGCCTTTCACCATCAGATTAAAAGGCGAGAGCAAATGACTGCAGCCTGGTTAACTACAGATTCCCTCCTTGTGTGTGAGAAAAGCATCAAGGCCATTAAAGGTGTCTGAACAGCGGCTGGTGACATCCACAGAATTAATAATCCAACAACAAACAGCATCAAATCAATAGAACAGCATGTTTCATATCTGGAGTCTCAGAGAGCAGGCAGGGGGAGGCTATTGAGTGACACTCCGTACCAAGGGGAAGTTATGGTGACCATCGTGGGTCTGACTCGCCTGCAATCCCATCTTTCATCCACTACTTACTAGGGATGCACAATATATCGGTAAGCATATCGGAGTCGGCCAATATTAGCTAAAAAGCCCAACATTGGTATCGGCCCGATGTCTAGTTTTTACGCCGATGTGCAAAACCCATGTCAAAGCTGACGTGCATACCTATATAACGTAGGTAGATGTTTTAAAGACGTCACAAGTGCTAAACGTGCAACACAGCATTCCTAACGTAGCCCACAATGTCTGCTGTGTGGCTCACACAGTCAACAAGTCGAGCAGTCATTTGAATGAGTAATATAATTTCAGCGAGACAACAAAGGCCAAATCCATTAAACACCAAGATAATGGGATTCAATGCCCTTGACAATCAACCGTTCTCTGTCGTGGATGATGGTACACACTACCAAATAGGCACAATTTTTCAGATGTTGCCCTACCGGAGTTACACAGTATTGTTGAATGCCAAGCGTCACGTCTGGAGGAAACCTGGCACCATCCCTACAGTGAAGCATGGTGGTGGCAGCATCATGCTGAGGGGATGTTTTTCAGCGGCAGGAACTGGCAGACTAGTCAGGATCGAGGGAAAGATGAACGGAGCAAAGTACTGAAAGATTGTGGATGAAAACCTGCTCCAGAGCGCTCCGGACCACAGACTGGGGCAAAGGTTCACTTTTCAACAGGACAACCCTAAGCACACAGCCAAGACAACACAGGAGTGGCTTTGGGACAAGTCCCTGAATGTCCTTGAGTGGCCCAGCCAGAGCCCGGAATTGAACATCTCTGGAGAGAACTAGAAAAAGCTGTTCAATGGCGCTCCCGATCCAACCTGAGAGGATCTGCAGGAAAGAATGGGAGAAACTCCCCAAATACAGGTGTGCCAAGCTTGTAGTGTCATACCCAAAAGACTCCAGGCTGTAATCACTGCCAAAGGTGCTTCAACAAAAGTACTGAGTAAAGGATCTGAATACTTATGTAAATGTGATTTCAGTTTTTTTTTTAATACATTTTCCAAAATCTCGAAAAAACAGTTTTTGTTTTGTCATTATGGGTTATTGTGTGTAGTTTAATGAGGGAAAAACAATTTCAACTATTTTAGAATAAGGCTGTAACGTAACATAATGTGGAAAAAAGAAAGTGAAAACTTTCCGAATGTACTGTATATATACAGTTGAAGTTGGAAGTTTACATACACTTATGTTGGAGTCATTAAAACTCATTTTTTAACCACACCACAAATTTCTTGTTAACAAACTATAGTTTTGGCAAGTCGGTTTCTGATAGGCTAATTGACATAATTTGAGTCAATTGGAGGTGTACCTGTGGATGTATTTCAAGGCCTACCTTCAAACTCAGTGCCTCTTTGCTTGACATCATGGGAAAATCTAAATAAATCAGACTTAAAATAATTGTAGACCTCCACAAGTCTGGTTCATCCCTGGGAGCAATTTCCAAACACCTGAAGGTACCAAGTTCATCTGTACAAAGAATAGTACGCAAGTATAAACACCATGGGACCATGTAGCTGTCATACCGCTCAGGACAGAGACGCGTTCTGTCTCCTAGAGATAAACGTACTTTGGTGCGAAAAGTGCAAATCAATTCCAGAACAGCAGCAAAGGACCTTGTGAAGATGCTGGAGGAAACAGGTACAAAAGTATCTATATCCACAGTAAAACAAGTCCTATATCGACATAACCTGAAAAGCCGCTCAGCAAGGAAGAAGCCACTGCTCCCAAACTGCCATAAAAAAGCCAGACTACGGTTTGCAACTGCACATGGGGACAAAGATTGTACTTTTTGGTCGGATGAAACAAAAATAGAACTGTTTGGCCATAATGACCATCGTTATGTATGGAGGAAAAAGGGTGAGGCTTGCAAGCCGAAGAACATCATCCCAACCGTGAAGCACGGGGGTGGCAGCATCATGTTGTGAGGGTGCTTTCCTGCAGGAAGGACTGGTGCACATCACAAAATAGATGGCATCATGAGGCAGGAAAGTTATATGGATATATTGAAGCAACATCTCAAGATATCAGTCAGGAGGTTAAAGCTTGGTCGCAAATGGGTCTTCCAAATGGACAATGACCCCAAGCATACTTCCAAAGTTGTTGCAAAATGGCTTGAGGACAACAAAGTCAAGGTATTGGAGTGTCCATCAAAAAGCCCTGACCTCAATCCCATAGAACACTTGTGGGCAGAACTGAAAAAGCATTTGTGAGCAAGGAGGCCTACAATCCTGACTCTTACACCAGCTCTGTCAGGAGCAATGGGCCAAAATTCACCCAATTTATTGTGCGAAGCTTGTGGAAGGCTACCCGAAATGTTTGACCCAACTTAAACAATTTAAAGGCAATGCTACCAAATACTAATTGAGTGTATGTAAACTTCTGACCCACTGGGAATGTGATGAAAGAAATAAAAGCTGAAATAAATCATTCTCTCTACTATTATTCTGACATTTCACATTTTTAAAATAAAAGTGGTGATCCTAACTGACCTAAAACAGCGAATTTGTACTAGGATTAAATGTCAGGAATTGTGAAAATGTATTTGGCTAAGGTGTATGTAAACTTCTGACTTCAACTGTATGTGTGTGTATATATATCTCGTGAATTGCCCATAGGTTTTTAGGCCATATCGACCTAGTTTGAAAGGAACTTTTTCTGGAAGCTGTGCTGCTCCATCCCCCCCAACATCACTAGCACCCTAACAATTCACGTTGTAGACAGTGAGCTTCAGCCCCTCGCCATTTGATTGACAGCTAGCTATATTCACACACAGCAGAGTGATAGAGAGAGCAATGACGTGGTGCACATATCTGTACAAAATATATGTGACGTAGTACATACACTGGAGAATACTGGAGAATAAAAAATAAATAAAATTATACTTGGAGTAACAGTACCGATATAAAATAGGAAGAAATTATATTGCAATACACTACTGTATAGATTTTTTCCCCCATCCATATTTCTTTCTGGTTTTGAAGATGAAAGTACCAATACTATCCCTCCCATAGCTCATCATGAACATCCAGTCATGTGTTTCTGTACCCTGTAATGTCTGTCAATTTCCATTGTGGCACAGCAATTGGCACGTTCTTGCACCACAAATTGGGATTGGAAAGATTATAGCAGCAGTCAGTTTAGCAGTGTGTACATTGGGGTCTGTGCCCACAAGTGTGTGTGTGTGTGTGTGTGTGTGTGTGAGAATATGTGCATTTAGTGTGTGTGTGTTTTGTGGAGTAGCAGCTGTGTGAGTACCACTGGAGGCTGGAGACTCTTACACAGCTAAGGACAAATGTTCCTGTGTGTGGTCCTTCAATGGCATGTTACAATGCCATCACACATCCCTAACGGCCTGACTGGGGTTTCATACAGACTTTAGAAGGATTGGCCACAACTCATCACAATCAGTTGTGTTGTGACAAGGTAGTGGGGGTATACAGAAGATATCCCTATTTGGTAAAAGACCAAGTCCATATTATGGCAATGAAGGTCAGTCAATATGGACAATTTCAAAAACGTTAATGTTTCTTCAAGTGCAGTCGCAAAAACCATCAAGCGCTATGATGAAACTGCCTCTCATGAGGAACGCCACAGGAATGGAAGACTCAGAGTTACCTCTGCTGCAGAGGATAAGTTCCGTTGAGTTACTAGCCTCAGAAATTGCAGCCCAAATATATGCTTCACAGAGTTCAAGTAACAGACACATCTCAACATCAACTGCTCAGAGGAGACTGTGGGAATCAGGCCTTCATGGTCGAATTGCTGCAAAGAAACCACTACTAAAAGGACACCAATAATAAGAAGAGACTTGCTTGAGCCAAGAAACACAAGCAAAGGACATTAGACCGGTGGAAATCTGTCCTTTGGTCTGATGAGTCCAAATTTGAGATTTTTGGTTCCAACCGCCTTGTCTTTGTGAGACACTGTGGGTGAACGGATGATCTCCATATGTGTATTTCCCACTGTAAAGCATCAAGAAAGAGGTGTTATGGTGTGGGGGTGCTTTGCTGGTGACACTGTCTGTGATTTATTTATAATTCAAGGCACACTTAACCAGCATGGCTACCACAGCATTCTGCAGCGATACACCATCCCATCTGGTTTGGGCTTAGTGGGACTATCATTTGTTTTTCAACAGGACAATGACCAAACACACCTCCAGGCTGTGTAAGGTCTATTTGACCAAGAAGGAGAGTGATGGAGTGCTGCATCAGATGACTGGCCTCCACAAATCACCCGACCTCAACCCAATTGAGATGGTTTGGGATGAGTCGGACCGCAGAGTGAAGGAAAAGCAGCCAACAAGTGCTCAGCATATGTGGGAACTCCTTCAAGAGTGTTGGAAAAGCACAGAATTCTGCAGCGAGAAAGGTGGTTGAGAGAATGCCAAGAGTGTGCACATTTATTTTTCAATTCGGAACTAGAAGCACAAGCATTTCGCTACACTCGCATTAACATCTGCTAACCATGTGTATGTGACAAATAAAATTTGATTTGAGTGGGAAGGTGCACAGTGCACAGCACAGAAGGAGCAAAGGAGACGAGACCAAAAAGACATAGAATTCTCATAAACACAAAAAATATATAAAAACCAATTCTTGAGATACAAATGAATTTGATGTTCCAATTCTTGGAACGGATGATCAGGCAAATTGCTGCAGTGCATAGTAATCGCCAAAGTTCCGGAACATGTCTTTAAGAGCGAGGCAGCTGCAAGACATGAACACAGTGGCATCGCTCAAATAGAAGATAACTCTCAACATGGCTGAGCGGTCATAAATAGGGATGCAAAATTCCACGATTGGAGGATTCCAGATATCCTGCTTATTCCCTCCTGATTCCGGGAATCTTCCAACCGGGATTTCGGGAAAACCAGGGAATTGATTGAAAGTTCAACGAATTTTGCGACCCTATTCTTTTTTAAATATCGGATTGCCTCCGATCGATACCTCCACGGTCCACACCGGCAGCACACAATCTGAGTAAACTTAAAAAGGAACAAAGGTCAATATTGGTTTTCAGACTCTTTTGATGAACACAGACTGAGCCTCTAGTGACTCAGACAGCGGGCCCTACCCAGTACCTTGGACTTGGGGATGACTTTATATTTGTATGAAGGTCAGCTTTGCTCACCGTGTAGCAGTAAAAGTGGTCACAAGGCAGGTCGGCACACAGATTAGCAGCTGCACACTAAAGATAACAAGGCCTTTCCCCATCACCCTTCTGGATATGACTGGTGTTAATGATCGCTGCCATCACTCACTACACTAGATGTTTCTAGTTGCTACCCAAGACGTAATCCTCCAAAGGTAAAACACCAGCAGGCCAAGCCTAGCAGATATACCACACAAACTGTTGTCACACCCTCTCATCAAAGTCAAGGCCATTATCATTTCAACACACTTTGGAATATAGAAACCTCAATTTACAGTGTATAACAAAATCTGTTTGAAATGCCAGGCATAGGATTTAGGTAGCACAATTCATAATAATACGACAATATATCAATACACACAGTGAGAGTGCTAATTTGTACAAATGCAATGTAACGATGCCTCCAACTTCATGAGTAAGAGGACTGTCCAATAGGCCTACGGTAAGGGGTGAAAACATTCTGTATCTCTTAGACATGGTTCAGCAGGACCGCTCAAATGCGTTTCTCTCTCTTTTGATAAATGAGACCTGAAGGGATGTGCAAACCCAACTGGTGATCCTCTTACATACACAAAAAACAACACTGGGTTTCTCTACAGCACCACTGTGCTACAGAAATGCCCAGTTCACAAATTCCTTGTAAATATGTACCGCAGCTGCAGTCAGAGGAGACGGAACATCTTTAGAACCCACCAGTAGAAAGCTCCTATCTCCGCGCTCAACCACTCTGCCTACCTCCCTACTGCTGGTCTGCTGACAGAACAGAGAAGTAGGCTAGCGACCACATTTTCCATTAGCTCAACCCAACATGGCATGCTGAGATGAAATCTAAAGACAAAAACATTCCCTGCTGCACATTCTTATGGCAAAGGCCATCTATAATGTGACCCATAGAGGAAAATAAAAAAACATATGGGGATTATCCCAACTCTATATTTGAACAGTGATGTCAGCCAGGATAACGTAAAACGGTCTCCTGCAGGATTAAACGTCTACTTTTTTATCCAGTTGGGGAAGAAAAATAGGTCCATAAATAGGTCCCTTCTGAGTCTGACTGTGACCTAGTTTTAACAGTGACGTGGCGAGTACGCGAGTTACAGGGACAATGTCTGTCTGAGAGCATCGTCACCATTTTAAACACGCCAAAGCTCAATAAAAAAAAAGGACACGTAAGATTATTACTAATCTACTGCTACACTGGTGAACAAATAAAAGAATCAAACATTTGTCAGAGTGACCTTTGGCTGAGGGGAGCATTGAGAAAGTGAAAATCCGGTGAGGATTACATGACGTTACTTGCTTATCCTGCTCTTCCCAGCTGCCACAGAGGAGTTGGTGAATTACGATCAGCACCACGGTGGATGACTAAAAAATTCACAGATTCTACATTCCTATACGGAATGCAGAGGAATAGGAGGATTATGTAAATATATATTTAAAAACAATCTGATATGGAACACAGTGGAATAGGAGGAGAATTCTGCAAATATCTGTTTTATTTATTTTTATAAAAACAGCAATACCAGGATGCATCATTCCAAAACAGAAATGCTGAAAATAATTTCGGCCTAGCTAGCCTATATCTAAAAGGCAAATGCATTACTAATAGTCATGACTGAAAATGACATTTTTCTTCTTAACCTGGCAGTGAACTCCCCTGGAGCAGCCTCTCATTCCATAGATACCATAGTAATGAAATCAGTGCATGACATCTCAGCCCACCGATGACCAATGAGCAACACAGATGACATGGAACACATGGTGGAACCGCCATCTCAGGCTGGGAAAGTTCCATAATAGAGCTGAAGAGGATTTACAAACGTCATATATTTCTGAACTGACATTTTGCTCAGCATAAATTTACAACGGCTTTAGTCAAACATGACTCTCTACACTTCTCAGAGACTCTAGAGAGGCATATTTCCCATGGGAATTTACAAGTGCAGTACATTTCATAACTGTAAAGGAAGAATCTACCCTAGTTATTTACCCTCTGTATAAATACAGTCAGGTAAGCGTCCCTATTAAGCCTACGTACCCACTAAGTCCACTTCCGTCTTCAGATTCAAAGTAAAAAATTAAAAAACAACTAAACATTTCTGCTGTTTAATGTTTCAACCAATCCAGATCAGTTTTTATTGTAAGCCAATCAGATGTTTTCTTATTATTGACAGTTGTTTAAGTTCCCACTTGTGGCCAATTTCAAAGCTGCAAAAAGTGTTTGGTGTTGAGGCAACCGCCAGATACACATTTTTCAGATATGTGTAGTACTTTCCCAAGTAAGAGATCATACTTTATGTAAAATTAAGATATTAACGTACTGATAAATGCACATGACAGCATATTTCATGGGCATTTATTTATATTTGTCAAAAGATTAGTTTTTCATGCTAGCAGCCGTTCCTGCATGTCACAGTCACACAGCAGCTTGGTGAACTACAACAAGATAGATTTCAGGCATTCTCAACATACATTTTTAAATGCATTTTGTCTCATTTTACTGTTAAATTAACCTTGCATTGTTATACATAAATGTCAAACTGACAAAAACGTAATCTATCTCAGGTTAAAGGGTACAGTAGTACAAAAAGCACTCCCTCTATACAGAATGTAAATGACAATAAAGCAATATTGTTCAATATGGTCTATACTAACATTCCATAATAATGTAGTCTATAGTGTATATTTATACCCCAAACCATTGGTTTCCAAATATTTTACGAGTAGACTTTGCTACTCTGTCTTTTTCACCATAAATCACTGTTGTTCCTATTAAGCCCAGTATGCTCCTATTAAGCCCAGTATGCTCCTATTAAGCCCAGTATGCTCCTATTCTCCTATTAAGCCCAGTATGCTCCTATTCTCCTATTAAGCCCAGTATGCTCCTATTAAGCCCAGTATGCTCCTATTAAGCCCAGTATGCTCCTATTAAGCCCAGTATGCTCCTATTAAGCCCAGCATGTTCCTATTAAGCCCAGCATGCTCCTATTCTCCTATTAAGCCCAGCATGCTCCTATTCTCCTATTAAGCCCAGCATGCTCCTATTCTCCTATTAAGCCCAGTATGCTCCTATTAAGCCCAGTATGCTCCTATTAAGCCTGGTTTGCATTGAAACACATGGGGATAATGTGTTGATATCACTAATATTCAATGAACATGAGCATAAATGTTTTTTTTGTTCAATTTCAGTTGATTAAAAACACACAAAAACTACATTTATGTATGTTCTGCATCTAGCCATGGTGCCTTTACCAAGATTAGAAACCATTAGGAACAATTAGAAAGCTCTGTAGTCTCTCCAAGACGTTTGGAGTGGACAGGGAGTGGTTGATGCAGAGAGAGAAGAAGACCAGGGATGAGGGATATCTGAGAGAGAAGACCTACAAGGGGTTGATTAAAATGCAAACAAATGAGGGACAAGAAGATGACTATTGGGCAACTGACTACTCGTGCACTTTTGGGTGGGGGGCATTGTCATACTGTTGTCTTTCCTTCATAGGTGATTCAGTTGGTCCACCACCTGTACCTTTTTAATACACAGTAGAGTGGGAGATTTGAAACTGTCTCCAGACAGGCTTTAGGAAGACAAGTTGAACTAATTAACAACAATAGCAGTACAGCAAATGTGATAATTAATTGAAAGTTGTGTGTGTTATGGTCTTTCTTTCATGGCTTCTTATCCACAGAGGGCCAGTGTGGGTGCAGGGTTGTGTTCCAACCAAGCAGTATTCAACTAATCACGTCTTGATTGAAGTCTATGATTAGTTGAATCAAGTGTGTACTGGTCGGCAAGAACAAACGCCTTAGTCCACATTGATCTCTGTGGATAAGATTGGACAGCCCCCTGTTATGAGTGCTACTTTCACGATGAATAGTAATGATCAGTTTATTTTAATAACTTTAGGGGAGATTCATATCAGCTAATTTTACATAACAAATGTCAGTTTGTAAGTTTTGCACATTTGGAAATCAATAAAAATGTATAATTTAAGAGGTGGACTTATTTAGAGCACATTCTGTACCCATTAAGCCCAGTGTGGATTTCACACATTTTATCAAATATTTTTGTCTTATAAAGTTTCTTTGTAAATAAAGTCATAAAACTTCACATAAGAGATTCATCTTATCTCTAGTACATGTTAGAAACGGCTAAACTTAGATTTGGGTGGGCTTAATAGGTACACTTAACCAATTCATAAAAGTTTCAGCAACTGGTTGGTCAGACAGCTCTGACAGTCAAGCATAAAAATGCAATATATTCAACCCAGGACTCCCACTGTTAGAGGACCTCAGATAGAAACACATGCAGTAGACCTAAAGTAATGTACTGCTGGGCTAGATCAAACACACATGGAAAAGGAGCAGACATTACAGAAGCAATACCAGGCAGGACAAGAGGCCCCCTGAGATGATTCTGCATCGACGATGAGGGTGACAACATGACAAGGTCACAAACACTAAGCCCAGACAGAGACAGATAGAGAGAGGCATGGGGAAAGAGAGGGGGGGAGAGAGTAAAAGAGAGAAAGAGCGATAGGGGAAGGGAGGGAGACGGTAGAGGAGAGGAGAAAGAGAGCAAGTGAGAAATCCATAGACTCAACTTTATATTCCGTAGAAACAGCATGATATCCTAAAATATATTTCCTAATGAATACAGAACATTCTCCCCCAGACAAAAATAACTAAATTATTAAAAAGCAGAGTGATTCTATCATCTATAATATGAAAGGAACCAGCCTAAAGCATTCTTGGCAATTGGCACAAAACAGATTCACAACACAGTCACACTATCAAATCTAAGTCACACACACACCAGCTTTCACAGAGTTGCCACATGGGTTAACCTCTTGCCCAACCTTAGAGGGTGAGTATGGTTTTTGATATCGAGCCGTGGTGTCAGCTCCTTGTCATGGGCTTCACAGCTGGCTGCTTGTGTGAGGTGAGAGAGGGACACCTCAGTGTGCTGTGTCCCATCTGTGACACCACAGTGTGACTCAGTCAGGGGAGGTGAGCCAGTCAGGAGCCATCCCATCACAGGGCCAGCTCAGTGGCTCATGGTCCCCACAGGACAAGGCTTGACACGCTCTTCCTCACCTGACACACTCTTCCTCCTGTCCCCCTCTTACCTCATCTCATCCTCCCCTCCTCCTCCAGCTTTCCACCTTCCTCATGGAAGACTTTGCTTTATTTTTTCAATAAGTGTCACATTGCATGCGTTAATGTCAGACAGCGGTATGCAAGTGCTTTGAAATGTGTATGTCCCATGTATGGGAGACCTTGGAAGGCTTAACTTACATGTCTATCATATGTTCATTTTTTTTTAAATACATGCAACATTTGTTGTCTAAATGGTAACCACCCATACGAGTCAGATATTACAAGAATCTTCAGTGTATTTCCTGTCATTTGTATTACTTACAAGTACCAGGTAGAACAGAAGCACCTTGTTAAATTCAATTCCATATGGGAGCAGAGATCACAGAGGGCTGGGGAGAGATCCCCGGCATGCCTGCTCCCAATGCCAACTACACACATCTAGTGGATGAGTCCAGGAGAGCTTGCCCAGCTCGCCTGGCACTGCTGCCCAGCCATAGCTTCATCATGAGCCCAGTGGCAGCGGACAGAGAAGAATATAGATGGACTAGTGAACTCACACCAGTGTTTATGTGCACTACAACCCAAATCTTTATCATAATATCACTGACTGTCACTGTCATTTTCATTGTGTGTGTGTTTATGGATAAAAAAAAAGAAGAGAAATTGGCCATGGAGCCGAGCATTGGGTGGAATTTATTTCTGTCATGTATAACCAACACATACTCCTTTCACATCCTCCTGAATCAACACCCTTCTTCCACCCCGTCGCCTGCCTGCTGACAGTTTCCTGATCCAGTTGGAGTCATTCCAGACCAACCCTGAGCGCCAGGCTAATTAACATCACATTTCTATTGGAACCATGTTGCTTTAGACCTGTACCAAAATCTCTGTGGACCAACTCATTACAGAGGATGAAAAAGAGGCTAAAGCCCTACCACTTTCCTCTCATGTTTCGTTGTCAACCATATACACAGCGGGGTTGGGAATGACTGGATCCCTTGATAAAGAGAAGCAAAAAAACACTTTCAATAGCCCCGTAATATAAATGATCCACCACCACCAAGTCGATTCCCAGTACCACCAATTTCACAGGCTGTTTGACGGCAATCTGAAGCAAGATTTCCGTTTGTTCAGTATGCGAGGGAAGAAAAAAAAAAAAACACCACACACATCGTCACGACAAACCAAGCCAGAGGAGAGCACTGTGGAGACGGTCAGTGCACATGAATTAGGCTGCCCCGTTCCCTGTTCCCACAACGCTTTCCCCCCTCTTCTCACCACTTCAGCTCTCAGTGTGTGGGCTAATCATTTCCCAGCATTAGGCTGAGCTCACGCGGACAGCCCATCACCCTCACTGTGGGTGCATTAGACTTTTGCCAAGCGTGTTTGTCAGACCTTGCTTGTTTGTCAGACCAGATCACTAAGCTACAGCAGACAGAGCTATCTACTCTCTCCCAATGATTCATACAACTCAATTAGCAGACCTGCTTGCATGGAATGCTACCATGGAATGAGCCTTTTATGTTATGGCTGCAGTGTTCATCACGACCACAAGGAGTCTACTGGGCAGCACAGAACCAGATAATACAGGCACAGGCTGTGTACAGTGCATTTTGTAAATCTATTCTGGATTACTGGCTTTAGTAGAACATAATGAAAATTCCAGAATTGATGGAGGCCAAAAGTAAACATATTCATGGACTTTCAAACAATTAGGCTAATTAGAAAAGGTCTGTTCTGCTGTTTACTCAGTTAAGATGCTGTGAAAATAGAACAACATGAAAGTGAACGGTTGCCAAGGTCACATCTTGAAGTGATTTATTCATCCAGAAAACAAAACAAGCAGGGAATCAGAACAAATAAAACAAGCACTAAAAGCCATTCAGACAGGAAGAAAGAGATGACAGCAATTAGGAGTGTCTATTGATTGTCAGAACAAACCTCTGGGGAATATCAAGGCACGTCTGAACAACAAGCATCTTAAACCTACTAATGTTAGTCCCTGGGTAAATTGTTGACCAGATAACGTGGAGGAAATGCATTGCCTTCACAGACAATTACCTTCTAAAAAAGATTTAACTCCCTCTGCTGGTAAAATATGAACACAGCAACGCACTTTAATTCCACTCAGTAACATCCAAAGTTTGCTAATAAACAATCACATCCCTTGCTACATTACATTATATTAACTGGTTATGGGAGTTTGAGAGAAATAGGCTAATTAATCTCAGTAAGAAAATTCCCACTTTACAATAACTATTATATTATTAACAGTGGTGTAAAGTACTTAAGTAAAAATACTTTAAAAGTACTATTTAAGTAGTATCTGTACTTTAGTATTTATATTTTTGCCAACTTTTCCTTCACTACATTCCTAAATAAAATCATGTACTATTTACACCATACATTTTCACTGACGCCCAAAAGTACTCGTTACATTTTGACAGAAAAATTATCTAACTAACACACTTACCAAGAGAACATCCCTGGTCATCCCTACTGCCTCTAATCTGGCAGACTCATTAAACACAAATGCTTTGTTTGTAAATTATGTTTGAGTGGTGGAGTGTGCCCCCTGGCTATCTGTAAAATGTTTTAATAATTGTGCAGTCTGGTTTGCTTAATATAAGGAATTTGAAATTATTTATACTTTTACGTTTACTTTTTATACTTAAGTATATTTGAGCAATTCCATTTACTTTTGATACTTAAGTATTTTTAAAACCAAATAACTTTAGACTTTTACTCAAGTAGTATTTTACAGGGTTATATTCACTTTTACTTGAATCATTTTCTATTAAGGTATCTTTACTTTCACTCAAGTATGACAATTGAGTACTTTTTACACCACTACTTGTTAAGACTATACTGTATCTTGTTACTTTCCCTCAGGTTCAGTTTTCCTCCCAAGTTCTGGAGTAAATCAAGTTATGTGCATAATTCATATGATATTGAAGTTGTACAGACTACAGTACAGTAGATCTGAAGAGAAAAACGTTTTTCTTCACTCCTTGAATTCTACAGTAAATGATGTTGTAATATGTTGTTACTACTTAATCATTTTGGCACGTATTGAGCACTGTATGGTGCAGTACCAGTATGGCCACTAGAGGTCACCACTCACTAGTTCTAATGTTGTTGCTTCTTCTATGGTGGGCTCACGCTATGTAGCAGTTGAGAGACGTTTGCCAAGTCAACAGTAAGACAGAGGCAACAACATCAATATATTTCTTATCTTTATTTTGAAGGTCTTGGATCCCTTTCTTCAACTCCACCACACTATATGTGTAACATTTTGGCGAGCTAGCCAGGAGAAGATTCTACAAGCAAGTTAAAAGGTAGAACCACCTCCTAAGAGACAAAGCTAGGATCAACTTAACATTAGAGGAAGCGTCTGAACATTATCAATACAAAAGAAGGTCAAATTGAGAACATAAATGAAGTGAGTGCCTTCCTACACCAACTGGAACAGCCTCAACACATTGAAGTGGGCAACTATTTGAAATGTGTTGGTCCTGCTGAAGGGGGTTTGTCAAATAAAACCAGACAGTCTTATCCGGGTGATTGAAAAGGCATTAAATGACATTGAGGACAAGGAGGGCAGGGAATGTGAGTACCTGAGAGACCTCTAATCCATGCAAGAAATGAGAGGAGTAAAGAGAAACAGGTAGAATAGTCCCTGATCACAGCCGCCTCGCTGGCCTCGAGACACATTATGTCCTATTACGGAGAGTCCAGGAGAAAAAAGTGCAGAGCCTTGGAGGAAGAGATTAGACGCCTCCGTGAGATGGCCACACCCCCCAGGCATGGAAGAGAAGGACAGACCACACCACACCCTACTCCAGCCCCTCCGGTAACACCACATCATACCACAGTACCTGAGGTCACTCTACAAATAGATGGGAATTTAGGAGAAGGGGGACAGAGAGACAACCTGTCATACAACAGTGGGTTGATGCTGTTTATACTAAAAACCATCCTAAAGGGGCATTATAAAGAAGAGAGCTTATCTGACATATCACAAACGAATGAATGTGTCAGAGTCAGCCCAGACCTTCCTCTTTCCGAGCCATCGAGCTGAAGTAGAAGCTACTGTGGAAGTCCAGACAGGGATGAGGAGGACTACAGCCATGACCTGATCCAGCGAAAGTTCCTCTGTGCCATCGAAACTTGACTCCTAAGTGATGCCAAGGATGAGTGAGCCACCACCACAGTCAGAGGTTACATCCAGGGTCCACACATCCGAAACCCACCAGCTCTTAGAAGACCTGAGGTCTGACGTCTGGGAGATGGGGGAAGGTGTTCCTGGCAGCGATGAAGGCCACCACTCAGCCATCACCAGGGGAAAGATACACCTCTCATTCAGCCCAGAGGGGAAGATCTACCACACAGACCAGCCAGAGACCACAGGGATGTGCGCCGTGTCAAGAGGCACACACAGGTGAGCAGTGCTACCACTTTCTGCTGCGGTTAGGAATGGGATGCTGAGACAGGATCAACAGTAGCTCCAGATCACGTGTCCCACCTAGAGCCAGACTCCCCAACCACAAGAGACACACCAGCACCAGCACAAAAAAACACAACGACAACCAGGTAGACTAAACACACCACTCCCCACTAAAAGCCACAACAACAGCTGCAATCCTGAGTCTATTTGTGAACTATGTGGTGACACGGCACAAAACACAGCTCATCAATATGATTGGAAGGCAATGTCTAGTCAGCTGCAAGCTTGATGACATCACAGTAGAGGCCCTGTGGGACACCGGAGCTCAAGCCAGCATCATCAACGAAGCCTGGAGGAAGAAACACGTCTCACACACCCCCCTCAGACCCATTGAAGAGCTGTTGGGGCCCGGAACACTGACAGGACTAGCAGCCTATCAGACTGAAATCCCCTTCACTGGCTAGATGGAGGTATAGTTCAAACTGAGCAGCGAGACAATGGAAGCCAACACAGCTCCCATCCTCATGTCAGACAACCCAGGTGGGGCAGAGAACCCCATTTTTTCGATTCAACGTTATCGAGGAGGTGGTGAAGGCCCGCAGCACCGGTCACAACACAGACCCAGACACCATTCAAACAGTAAGTGCTGCATTCTCTCTCACAGCCAAGACTGCACAGATGGTGTTGAAGCTCATCCTGGTGAGAACAGGCTGTAGGAGGATCTTCTTGTCTGCCAACAAAGTCATAACCATCCGTTTACCTGTACATGTAGGAGCCAAGTTCAAAGGCCAAGAGATATTATTCACACCCAGTGAACTACACCCCTTCCCCCACCGCTTGGAAGTGACTGAGGGGCTGGTGAAGACTGTAAAACACTTGGGAAGAAAGACTGTCACTATTCCCATCGTAAACACCAACAACCACCCCATCGCACTCAACCAGTGCATGATCCTAGGCCACCTCCTGACAATGAAAACCGTGTATCCTGCCGCCGCTGACACCCAAGCCTAGTGTTTTACAGTCAACCTAGCCCCAGTGAGTCCAGAACAGCAGAGAGAGAAACAGCAACAAAGTGAAAAGCAACAGACCAAATTGGGACCATCCCGTCAATGTGGAACACCTGACAGAGGAAGAGCGAGAGAGATGTTGCATAAAGCCTTAGCATATGACGTTGACATCGGTTGTATCCCATCTCTGGACATGCACATCACCCTGAAAGACCCTACACCAGTGCAGAAGACTTCACATCTCCATCTCCAAGCCACTCCATGCTGAGGTAAAATAGTATCTCCAGGACCTGCTAAACAAAGGTTAGGTAACCCAGTCAAGGTTACCATACTCCTCCGCAGTGGTGTGTGTGAGGAAGAAGGATGGAAGCCTGAGGCTCTGCTGTGACTACAGGGAGCTCAACAACAAATCTGTTCCTAATCAAAACCCCATCCACCGAAATCAAGACACGCTCGACTCACTGGGTGGCAGCTCATGGTTCTCCGCCCTCGACCAGGGAAAGGCCTACCATCAAGGGTTCCTAGATCCTGAAAGCCATCCACTGACAGCTTTCATCACCCCTTAGGGCCTTCTTCAGTGGGTCAGGATACCTTTTGGCCTCAGCTCCTGCAGAGTTCCAGAGAAACATGGAAGAATGTCTATCAGGCCTCAGACACACCATCTGCCAGGCTTACTTGGATGACAACCTGGTCCACTTGTTAAGCGCTCTCCATGAAACTGTAAAATCTTCAGGAAGAATGTCAGGTTCTTGGGGAGGATGGTGAGTGGAGATGGATACACTATGGACCCAGTAAAACCCTAAAAGAGAGGAAATCAGACAGCGGGAGAACTGAAAAAAATACTGGACTTCCTCTGCTACTACAGGCCACACATCCCAGACTTCTCAAAAGTAGCCAAGCCACTGTATGCCCTACTATCCACCCCAGACACTCCACAGAAACCCATTCTAGCCTCAGGAAAAGGAAGGAGAAAGAGCACAAAGAACATCCAAAAGCCTTCACGTACTCCCATCAACTGGACTTCTGACCATCAGGAAATCCTAAACAAGCTGATAGGTGGTGCGGAGGGGCAATCTATCCTAGGTTATCCAGACATGACATAACCCTTCATACGGCATACAGATGTTTCACAAGATGGACTGGGAGCTGTCCTCTATCAGCGACAAGGGGAAAGGATGGATGTCGTACGGCTCACGGACATTGACACCACAAGATAAGTTCTTAGCTCTTAAGTAGGCTGTGAATGGTTCTAGGACTACTTCTACCATGCCCCTTCCTTCGTAGTCTACACAGACAACAACCCACTTATGTCCTCACCACAGCCAAGCTGAACACAGCTGGGTTGCAGAAAATAATTTAAGAACCAGCTGCTCACAAGGTTAAATGAACTGAGTGGAGTACGTGGATCCCACACCACCCCTTATCACCCTGAGGGGAATGGTCAGGTCAAGAGGTTCAACAAGACGCTGCTCAGAATATTGAGAACCCTGACTGAAGAGACAAATACGGACTGGAAAACCTCTCTTCACAAGGTAGTGCATGCCTACAATTGCACACGCTCAGACGTAACAGAGTACTATCCTTTCTATCTTATGTTCGGAAGGCCCCCAAGGCTCTGCGTCGACCTGCGATTCGACCTCAAAGTCAATGGCGGAAAAGGAAGCTATCAGGACTATGTCACAAACTGTCTGAAAGAAGAGGGCCAGGCAAACTAAGGTTGTACTGGGAGGATAAAGTCCATATAGTCCTTCAAAAGGAAACACCCTGAGAGTCCGGTTATGAGGTGAAACGAAATAATGGAGGAAAAAAAGAGTGCTCCACAGAAAACTCCTGCCCTGTGACCACCTTCCTTTGGAGAAAACACATCAAAAACAAGACCCAAAACCCCCTCCCATAGACCCAAACAAACAGGCAGAGTAGAATTCTGACAGTGACTCCGATGACTATGAACAGAGATATGCCCTGCCTAGTCACCACAGATCCAACTCTAGAGTGGAGAACACCGCTATGGATCCAGAAGCTGAAAGTCACTAGTTCCCCTGCCCACTTGCCCCCTACACACCACATGTCTCCTGCAATGCACCACATTCCCCCACGACACATGGAGAGGTCTGTGTGAAGGAATCTGGTGAGGAGTGTGGGGCCAGAGGGTAAGGACACAGTGGGTGAGCAGGTGCCAAGCCTTAGTAGCCCTGAAGACTTACCACCCTCATCCCACGAAGAGACTGACATCAGCCCAGAATGCTGACATACGGTGCTTTAGGTGAACCGTCAGTGATTGACAGAGACATTAATATGGTGGACGTTATGCCCCAGCTTTCATTCTCTAAAGCACTCCCAACACTCTGGAGACCCTGGTAATATGGTTATTGTATGTGCTTAATATGAACTTTGAACTCTGACAAGAACGGCCAGTATACTCATAAGCTCCACTGAAGAAGAACATGAGAGTCTGACGTGTGTAGTATATGTAAACAGCATGTGATTTTGTTGGCCGAAAAGATATCGGTTTAGTAAGGGAGATGAGGTATGGTTACCTTAAACTTCTAAATTTGTATTTGTATTTATTATGGATCCCCATTAGCTCTTCCTGGGGTCCAGCAAAATGAAGGCAGTTTATAATTTTGTTTTAAACATTACAATACATTCACAGATTTCACAACACACAGGCCCCTACTTCACCACTACCACATATCTACAGTACAAAATACATGTGCGTATGTTATCGTGTGTGTGTATGCATGTGTCTGTTTTAAAAAAATCTAATTTTACTTGCATCAGTTACTTGATGTGGAATAGAGTTCCATGCAGTCATGGCTCTATGTAGTACTGTGCGCCTCCCATAGTCTGTTCTGGACTTGAGAACTGTGAAGAGACCTCGTGGCATGTTTTGTGGGGTATGCATGGTTGTCCGAGCTGTGCGCCAGTAGTTCAAAAAGACAGCTTGGTGCATTCAACATGTCAATACCTCTCATAAATACATGTAGTGATGAAGTCAATCTCTCCTCCACTTTGAGCCAGGAGAGATTGGCATGCATATTATTAATATTAGCCATCTGTGTACATCCAAGGGCCAGCCGTGCTGCCCTGTTCTGAGCCAATTGCAATTTTCCTAAGTTCCTTTTTCTGTCACCTGACCACACAACTGAACAGTAGTCCAGGTATGACAAAACTAGGGCCTTGCCTTGTTGATAGGGCTGTTAACTTGTTAGGGAGTGGCAGCTGAGGGGTCGGTTTTGGAGAGCCTGGCGTGCCCAAAGTAAAATGCCTCCCATTCAGGCCCAGAAAATAGGATATGCACATATTTGGTACCATTGGATAGGAAACACTCTTAATTTTCCAAAACTGTTAACCATTTGTCTGTGAGTAAAACAGAACGCATATAGCAGGCGAAACCCCGAGGAATTTCTGTCCTGGAAAAAGTGATTTTGACACATTGCTCATTTGGGAACCCCTCCCTCATAAAAATGACCATATAAGGGCACATGAATGCAGTACCCATCGCTTCCTTTAGATGTCAACAGTCTCGAGACAGTGTAAAATTTCATTTTGGATGAATTAGACCAGAGAATAAGAGCAAACCAGGAAGTGTCTCTTATGTCAACAGTACCCAGTGCGCGTTCCCGAGAAGGTGCGCAGTGTCTTTTTTACAGTCTTTATCGATCAGTTTATAATGATTTATAATAGTAAATATACGTAAAAGTGTTCCTAAGGATACATTTAAAACTATGTTTGATTGTTCTTGGACAAGTTTATAGGTATAAGATGAACGAGTTTGCGTCACGTTTCAATGGAGTAGTGGAGGCTGTCGTTTCTGATTATAACGCGCAAACCAAATGGAGGATTTATGGATAAAATACATTACTTTTTCTAACAAAAGAACCATGGATTGTCTTCGTTGGACACTGACCTCAGCAGAAGTTCTTCAACAGGTAATTGATTTGTTTTCGCTGTGAAATGTGTTATGTGTGTGCCATGATGGCTAATCGATTCATGGCTATGGGAAAAATATGTGAGGTGCTACCCTCAAACAATCAAATGTGCTGCTTCAGCCGTAACGCCTTTTTGAAATCTGACAACGCTGTGATATTGCCAAGAAACAGAGCTTTTGATGAGTATGGAACACTTGTATATTGGTGGATGTTTAATAATTCAACTTTGGGATTTTGAATTTGGCGCTTTACATTTCACCTGGTAGTGTCGGGAGCAGCCCGCTAGCGCCCCAGCAATCCCTGAGAAGATAGCGCTGTGCTTCTCCCAATCTTAGCTACTGTTGTATCAATATGTTTTGACCATGACAGTTTACAATCCAGGGTTACTCCGAGCAGTTTAGTCACCCTAGCTTGCTCAATTTCCACATTATTTATTACACGATTTAGTTGAGGTTTAGGGTTTAGTGAATGATTTGACCCAAATACAATGCTTTTAGTTTTAGAAATATTTAGGACTTATTCCTTGCCACCCACTCTGAAATTAACTGCAGCTCTTTGTTAAGTGTTGCAGTCATTTCAGTAGCTGACATGTATAGTGTTGAGTCATCCACATACATAGGCGTGGCATGTCATTAGTAAAGTTTTCTTTTTTAAGTAAGGGGCCAAGACAGCTGCCCTGGGGAATTCCTGATTCTACCTGGATTATGTTGGAGAGGCTTCCATTAAAGAACACCCTCTGTGTTCTGTTAGACAAGTAATTCTTTATCCACAATATATCAGGGGGTGTAAAGCCATAACACATACATTTTTCCAGCTGCCGACTATGATCGATAATGTCAAAAGCCGCACTGAAGTCTAACAAAACATCTCTCACAATCTTGAAACAAGTACTGTGCTTTTTAAATGTCCTTCCCTATAAGCATGCTGAAAAGTTTGTTGTCAATTTGTTTACTGTAAAATAGCATTGTATCTGGTCAAACACATTTTTTCCACAAGGTTACTAAGTTTGGTCTACAGGCTGATTGGTCGGCTAATTTGAGCCAGTAAAGGGGGCTTTACTATTCTTAGGTAGAGGAATTACTTTTGCTTCCCTCCAAGCATGGGGCTACACACTTTCTAGTAGGCTTAAATTGAAAATATGGCAAATAGGAGTGGCAATATCGTCCACTATTATCCTCAGTAATTTTCCATCAAAGTTGTCAGACCCTGGTGGCTTGTCATTGTTGATAGACAACAATCATTTTTTCACCTCTTCCCCACTCACTTTACAGAATTCAAAATTACAATGCTTGTCTTTTATAATTTGGTTAGATATACTGGGATGTGTAATGTCAGCATTTTGTTGCTGGCATGTCATGCCTAAGTTTACTAATCTTGCCAATGAAAAAAATCCTTAAAGTAGTTGGCAATATCAGTTGGTTGTGATGAATGACCCATTTGACTCAATGAATGATGGAGCCGAGTTTGCCTTTTTTCCCCAAATTTCCTTTAAGGTGCTCCAAAGCTTTTTACTATCATTATTTATGTCATTTAACTTATTCAGTTTAGTCACATGATTTCTCAATTTGTATTACGTTTTCCAAATCGGTTGTGCAGCCGGACTTATTTGCCATTCCTTTTGCCTCAACCCTCTCAACCATACAATTGTTCAATTCCCCATCAATCCACGGAGATTTAACCGTTTTTAACAGTAATTTTCGAATTGGGTGCATGCTTATTAGTAACTGGAATAAGTAATTTCATAAATTAGTCAAGTGCAGCATCTGTTTGCTCCTCATTACACACCACAAACCTACAGATATTCTTTACATCAACAACATAGTATGACCTCTTATACAATATATTAGTCCCAGCCTTTGGAACTTTGGTTTTCCGAGATATGGCTACTATATTGTGATCACTACATCAGATGAATTGGATACTGCTTTCAAACACATTTTGAAAAGCAGTATCCGCATTAGTAAAGATGTGATCAATACAAGTTGATGATTTCATTCCTGTGCTGTTTGTAACTACCCTGGTAGGTTGACTGATAACCTGAACCAGGTTGCAGGGACTGGTTACAATTTGAAGCTTTTTCTTGAGTGGTCAGCTAAATGGAAATATTCACAAGTCTTTTGGATAATGTGCCAAGTATGTGGGTCCATTCCCTTTCAAGTGTTTAATGATATTCCAGGAGATACAGACTTACGTTTTAGTTTTGAATATCTGGAGACATTTTACATTTTTAAGTAGGGGAGGGTGAAATATATATTACTATTTATCCATTTTGGCATGTATTGAGCAATTATGGTGCAGTACCAGTATGGCCACTCTTGTTTTAATGTTGTGGTTGCTTCTTCTATGGTGGGCTCACGCTGTGGCAGTGGAGAGAAGTTTGCCAAGTCAGTCAACAGCAAGACAGAGGCACCAACATAAAATACATTAATTTCCTTTATTTTGAAGGTAAGCGAGTGGCAAAGCCACTATTGAAAAGAGTCATGTTTCCATAGTATGTTTGTTATATTGTTATGGAGCGTTTATGTTTTTATGAACTTGTGAAAGTCTGCTAGCTAATTTAGCCATAACAACACTAGCTTCTCTAGCCAGCTAGCAATCTAGCAAAACAAACGTAACTAGAGAATGCATTTGATTAATTATATTGTCATGTTGATGACTGTATAATTATATTGTATTTTGATATATACTGAACAAAAATATAAACACAACATGTAAAGTGTTGGTCCCATGTTTCATGAGCTGAAATAAAATATTCCAGAAATGTTCCATACGCACAAAAATCTTTTCTCTCAAATGTTGCGCACAAACGTGTTCACATCCCAGTAAGTGAGCATTTTTCCTTTACCAAGATAATCCATCCATCTGACAGGTGTGGCATATCACTGTGTGTTGGGGACAATAAAAGGCTACTCTAAAATGTGCAGTTTTGTCACACAACAGAAAGCCACAGATGTCTCAAGTTGAGGGAGCGTGCAATTGTCATGCTGACTGCAGGAATATGCACGGCCCCATGTCACAAGGATCTGTACACAATTCCTGGAAGCTGAAAATGTCACAGTTCTTCCATGGCCTGCATACTCACCAGACATGTCACCCATTGAGCATGTTTGGGATGCTCTTGACTGATGTGTATGACAGTGTGTTCCAGTTCCCGCCAATATCCAGCGACTTCGCACAGACATTGAAGAGGAGTGGGTTAAACATTCCACAGGCCACAATCAACCGCATTATCAACTCTATGCAAAGGAGATGTGTCGCGCTGCATGAGGCAAATGGGGGTCACACCAGATACTGACTGGTTTTCTGATCCACGCCCATACCTTTTTTTTAAGGTATCTGTGACCAACAGATGCATATCTGTATTTCCAGTCATGTGAAATCCATAGATTAGGCCTATTGACTTTATTTAAATTGTTGGATTTCCTTCCTTATATGAACTGTAACTCTGTAAAAATTTTGAAATTGTTGCATGTGGAGTTAACATTTCTGTTCAGTGTATATTCTGAATTTATATTTGTATTGTTATTACTTATCTATGAAATGGCAGTTGAGAGACATTCAACAACAAGATGGAGGCACCAACTTAAATATATTTCTTATCTTAATTTTGAAGATCTTGGCTCACTTTCTTCAACTCCACAACACTATATGTGTAACAATGTCAATAATGCTGAGAGCAGATGAGATTTTCAGTCATAAGATTTTTTTTAAGCCTCACGGTGTCTACTCACCGAATGTAACGGAGGCCTCTTGGTGGTAGTACCCATCAGGGGTCTTTTTCTTCAACATTGAGCAGAGGTCCAGCCTGATCACCCTCTCGTCTCCAAAATGATGCTGAGCGTAGTCAGAGTACAGCTCAGGGTCCAGCTTCTTCACACCCTGGGAGACAACACAGACAGACACACAGAGACATGGGGATGTGCTCGCTGTCATGTCTGACCAGATATGGATGTTCTTGAACACACCCATCCACCCTGACGCCACACAGGACCACGTGCACGCACAGGAGGAACATGCAGGAAATGTGTCATCCACCACCACCAAACAGATTAAGCCGGCAGCTCCCATTTTTCCCTCCAACCCCCAGGTCAAATCCTCATCCCTCCTGCCAGACCAGACCATCTACTAATATCCATCTACTGCCATAACCATCGGTCACTTGGCCACGATGGCAACCATAACCATCGGTCACTTAGCCACGATGGTAACCATAACCATCAGTCACTTAAGACACGATGGCAAACATGTCACACAGAGTGGACCGCTGTTACAAATATACATTATCTCAAAATGAACATCATTGTTAAAAAAAATTACGGGCCTGCTTCCTTCCATGTGACAGTGACGTAGACTAAAGATATTGTATTTATAAGCTCAACAGTATCACAGCACTAACTTTTCCTCATTTTGTATCACTCTATTATAATAGGGTATAATACTTCATACGCTCCACTACTGATTTTCATTCCCAAGTCAAGAATGATCATGCAGAGACTGTTATTTCATGATGATATACATTATTATAATCAATGACATTAAGACTCCAGACAGCTATTAACATTCATTTAAATTGATTTAACGCAATCGAGATTATACGAGCCAGAATACAAATGTACACCTAGCTGTGAATGACTCAGCGTCACTACCCTCCACACATTTCATAGTCTTACCTACGCACCCACATAAGGTATCCCTCTAAGGCAGAGAAGGTTGTCAGTCTGAAAGGAGAGTGAAGCTGCCCTAGACCTCCACACAGCGGTGTTGTTTCAGTCTGTCTGAGTCGGTGTTGTTCTCTATGTATGCCATTCCAGCCAGAGTGATGAGGAGTGATGAGGCTCACCTGACTGCGTAGCTTAGGAGCTTTGGACAGTTTCATGAAGGTAAGGTGGGGCTTGAACGCTTTGTCGTCGCCGGACGAGAGGCCTTTCTCCTCAAATGTTTTCCTCACAAGCCCTGGAGCGAATGACCACAGAAACAGAGAGAGAGGTCGATGGGAAAAACAACAGCAGATCCATTTGCAATGCAGGACGGCGAGGGAGAGATCAACTTTAGCCCGGGATGGTGTAAGATAAAGAGATAATCAATAGGAGGAGAGAAGAGGAGAGGGCGGGTGTATAGCGGTTAGTGGAAGTACAGGAATGGGCAGGACAGCTGCTGATAACATAATCCGTTAGTGTCTGTATTTAGGAAAGCTTGCTCCATCTAAAAAACACAGTTTCATTGGAAACAGTAAGTAATATCTAAAAAGAAAAAAAATAATAATACCAATTTATCCGATTTTGCTAAAGAGAGAAAAAAGCTAAACATTAAATATTATTTTATGAAAAATGTGTAAACAAAACTGTGCTGAGAGCTGACCCTTGGAAATCCTCATACATAACAGATTCATCCTGAATTGGCAGCCCAGCTCACATCTATATACGACTAACATATAGCTAGCAAGGCATGGTGAATGACGTCAAAGACTACGCACACGGGAGAGAAGCAGGGGGAGGAGGATGGGGGAAAAAAGGCAGAGTTGGTGGGGCAGCAGTAGTCGACTAGCAGTAGCACCCACCTGTGATCTGGGCCAGCGTGGCGAGGTGTTCTCCCTTAGCCAGCTCGACAAACGCCACCTCATTCCTGAAGTGTCCGATGCCGTGGAAGGGCAGGATGAGCTCCCGCCCCCGCAGCAGGTCCCGCAGTGCTGCCTTCATTTGGGCCACTGCACACGCCGCCCTGCAGTCAGCACAGCACAACAGCCAGATCAATCCCATGGCATTAATCCCCTCTACATCCTCTCTCCATCCTCCTGCTCTTCCCACCACACCATGCTCACACACTAGCCATTCAGGCTAATAAATCATTCATCCCTGCAATATTTAGTGATGCAAAGATAAATTGCCAGTCAGATCTATAACATTTGTTTATCAGAGGGAGATACTAGGCCTATATATTCAGTGGTTATAGAGGTTAAAAAACAGGACATTGTTACCTGCATTGTGTTTTACTGTTACTGTTTTCAGATTTTTATTATTATTTTATCCTGTTGACAAATTATAGATGAATCAATATTGTCACTGCAACATTTGTATTTATTAGGGATCCCCATTAGCTCTTCCTGGGGTACAAACAAATGAAGGCAAAAAGATAAAAACACATTACACCACTTCATACAATTGAAGTCGGAGGTTTACATACACTTAGGCTGGAGTCATTAAAACTCGTTTTTCAACCCATCCACAAATAGTTTTGACAAGTTGGTTAGGACATCTACTTTATGCATGACAAGTCCTTTTTCCAACAATTGTGAACAGACAGATTATTTCACTGTATCACAATTCCAGTGAGTTTACATACACTAAGTTGACTGTGCCTTTAAACAGCTTGGAAAATTCCAGAAGATTAGGTTATGGTTTTAGAAGCTTCTGATAGGCTAATTGACATCATTTGAGTCAATTGGAGGTGTACCTGTGGATGTATTTCAAGGCCTACTTTCAAATTCAGTGCCTCTTTGCTTGATATGATGGGAAAATCTAAAGAAATCAGCCAATACCTCAGAAAAAGAATTGTAGACCTCCACAAGTCTGGTTCATCCTTGGGAGCAATTTCCAAACGCCTGAAGGTACTACGATCATCTGTACAAACAATAGTATGCAAGTATAAACACCTTGGGACCACGCAGCCGTCATACTGCTCAGGAAGAAGACGTGTTCTGTCTCCTAGAGATTAACGTACTTTGGTGCGAAAAGTGCAAATCAATCCCAGAACAACAGCAAAGGACCTTGTGAAGATGCTGGAGAAAACCGGTACAAAAGTATCTATATCCACAGTAAAACAAGTCCTATATCAACATAACCTGAAAGGCCAATCCGCAAGGAAGAAGCCACTGCTCAAAAACCACCATAAAAAAGCCAGACTACGGTTTTCAACTGCACATGGGGACAAAGATCGTACTTTTTGGAGAAATGTCCTCTGGTCTGATGAAACAAAAATAGAACTGTTTGGCCATAATGACCATCGTTATGTTTGGAGGAAAAAGGGGGAAGCTTGCAAGCTGAAGAACACAAATCCCAACCGTGAAGCACGGCGGTGGCAGCATCATGTTGTGGGTTGCTTTGCTGCAGGAGGGACTGGTGCACTTCACAAAATAGATGGCATCATGAGGCAGGAAAATTATGTGGATATATTGAAGCAACATCTCAAGACATCAGTCAGGATGTTAAAGCTTGGTTGCAAATGGGCCTTCCAAATGGACAATGACCCCAAGCATACTTCCAAAGTTATGGTAAAATGGCTTAAGGACAACAAAGTCAAGGTATTGGAGTGGCCATCACAAAGCCCTGACCTCAATCCTATAGAACATTTGTGGGCAGAACTGAAAAAGTGTGTGCGAGCAAGGAGGCCTACAATCCTGACTCTTACACCAGCTCTGTCAGGAGGAATGGGCCAAAATTCACCCAACTTATTGTGGGAAGCTTGTGGAAGGCTACCCGAAACGTTTGACCCAAGTTTAACAATTTAAAGGCAATGCTACCAAATACTAATTGAGTGTATGTAAACTTCTGACCCACTGGGAATGTGATGAAAGAAGTATAAGCTGAAATAAATCATTCTCTCTACTATTATTCTGACAGTTAACATTCTTAAAATAAAGTAGTGATCCTAACTGACCTAAGACAGGGAATTTTTAGTAGGATTAAATGTCAGGAATTGTGAAAAACTGAGTTTAAATGTATTTGGCTAAGGTGTATGTAAACTTCCGACTTCAGCTGTATCTACAATACAACATTTATAATACCACCATACATACGTGTGTGTAGAGTGTGTGTGTGTGTGTCTCCTCACAGTTTGCATTGTTCGAAAAGGTGTTATTTTATCAGTTTTGTTAATAAAATGTGTAGGACATAGAAACAAACAGAATTATTCTACTACAATCCCTATCAAACAGGGTGGCTATCTAGTTGAAATAGTTGAGATCAACTGCAGACACTCACAAGTTGACTTCCTCTTGACTGGCCAAGTGGGTCACCAGCAGCGTGATGTGGAGACTGCCCACAGGCACCAGAGCCCGTGTGAGTCTGGAGTCTCTCTGCATCACCAGGGACTGCACCACCCCCACACCTTCACTGATCTGCACAAGTAGAACATGCCATTCACCCTCTTGTCATCCAGCATTTATATATCATAACCAGAACCGCCCCACGTACCAATCAATCAATCAAATGTTTTTTATAAAGCCCTTCTTACATCAGCTGATGTCACAAAGTGCTGTACAGAAACCCATCCTAAAACCCCAAACAGCAAGCAATGCGGGTGTAGAAGCACAGCGGCTAGGAAAAACTCCCTAGAAAGGCCAGAACCTAGGAAGAAACCTAGAGAGGAACCAGGCTATAAGGGGTGGCCAGTCCTCTTCCATCTGTACCACCCCTTCCCCGTGGGCTTGAAAGCAAAGAAAGTACCAAAGTCTAAATAAATATATATAATTAGTTTGTATGTGTGGGGCTTTAGCTGAGATTGTTCTTTACTTCCAGGGCTCAATTGTTCCTCGACTAGCACCATTCATTCTCACTGTCGATAATTCTAATGTTATAACTTCTAAATGGTTAAAAAGTGAGGTGGTTGCCATCTTAGAGCCAACATTTGTCTGCGCAGCAGTGCTGTCTGCCAGCAGTAAACTTGTCTGATTGATTGGCTATCATCGTTATGTAACATAATAGATGCAAAGCATTGAATATTTCAATTCATGCTCTTCGAAATGCATTTTAGTCTGAGGTCCTGAGCGCTCTGGAGCAGGTTTTCATCAAGGATCTCTTGTTCTTTACTCCGTTCATCTTTCCCTCGATCCTGACTAGTCTTCCAGTACCTACTGCTGAAAAACATCCTCACAGCATGATGCTGCCACCACCATGCTTCACCGTAGGGATGGTGCCAGGTTTCCTCCAGACGTGATGCTTAGCATTCAGGCCAAAGTGTTATTAACATGGTCTGAGAGTCTTTAGGTGCCTTTTGGCAAACTACATGCGGGCTGTCATGTGCCTTTTACTGAGGAGTGGCTTCCATCTGGCCACTCTACCTTAAAGGCCTGATTGGTGGAGTACTGCAGAGATGGTTGTCGTTCTGGAAGGTTCTCCCATCTACACAGAGGAACTCTTGAGCTCTGTCAAGAGTGACCATCGGGTTCTTGCTCACCTCCCTGACCAAGGCCCTTCTCCCCCGATTGCTCAGTTTGGCCGGGCGGCCAGCTCCAGGAAGGTCTTGGTGGTTCCAAACTTCTACCTTTCAAGAATGATGAGGCCACTGTGTTCTTGGGGACCTTTAATGCTGCAGACATTTTGGTACCCATCCCCAGATCTGTGCCTCAAGAAAATCCTGTCTTGGAGCTCTACGGACAATTCCTTCGACCTCAGGGCTTGGTTTTTGCTCTGACATACACTGTCAACTGTGGGACCTTATATAGACAGGTGTGTGGTTTCCAAATCATGTCCAATCAATAGAATTTACCAATCAAGTTGTATAAAACATTTCAAGGATGATCAGTGGAAACAGGATGCACCTGAGCTCAATTTTGAGTCTCACAGCAAAGGGTCTGAAATAAGGTATTTCTGTTTTTTATTTGTAATACATTTGCAAACATTTCTAAAAACCTGTTTTTGCTTTGTCATTATGGGGTATTGTGTGTAGATTGATGAGGGAAAAAATGTATTTAGTCCATTTTAGAATAGGGCTGTAACGTAACAGAATTTGGAAAACGTCAAGAGGTCTGAATACTTTCCGAATGCACCGTACATTTTGAAACTGCACTATGAATTTAATCCCAATAGCCAGAAGCGGGAGCCATGGGACGCATTGAACTACAGAAATTCAGCCGTGGCAATATATTCATTTTGACAGAGATATTCTGCCGGTTAAAGTAACTAGGATATCATTCCATATACTGAGGTCGGAGTAAATTGATTTGAGCGTTCTGTTAAAGTTTCTGGCAATGGTTTTATCCAAGGAAGGAAATATATCTACTCCCAATACGGCCTACCCCGGCCAAACCCTATTGCCCTCTATCTTTGATCAACACAGATGTTAAACTGTTTTCTATGTAGCAGTTGTTTGTGATCACATGCAGTATGTACTATAAATAGTTTATATGGAGACACTAGATAGAGAAATGAAAATGCATTTTTCAACAAAATATATCACTAAATTGTACCTTGGGATTTGTGATGGGTATTGAAACAAAGTAGTTTGGGCGTTGTGTTTCCTTCTTCTTTTTCTTTGTATCTGCATCCTCTTCACTTTCTACCCGACCACTTGCACCTCTCTTTCGTTTATTTTTCAATGTGGCCTCTGGCTTGGTGACTGGGGGAAATGTAACACAATGATATTAGTGTTGTACAAGAGACAAATGTGTGATTCCGTTATTCTGCAGTTGGATTTGACTGCCCTCCTGTAAAACCAACTGCCAGTCAAGTCAACAATGCATTATTCATCGCCAGTAGGCAGCTGGAGAAAATTTGAATGCAAGGGCAGCTGCGGTACAAGGAAGATCCTTGCATCAATTGGCAACTACAAATAACCAGTCATTATAGACTTACTGAGTCCGTGCCGCTAGTCAAATTTCTGCTCTCCTACTCGCCCAGCCAGTTAAAATGGAAGGATACCATCAACTGGTCATACTATGGGAACTACTGAACACATCCTCTCAATGAAGGTATGTTACAACTAACTCTGTTATATTAGTCTGGATATGTTGATATGAGTTCGCCTGGATTCAACTGCAAAACAAATAATATGGCATAAACAGTTTACTTACAGCCGAGGTCCTTCCATATTGCTGTACTTGCGAATGGAAGTTCTGACATAAGATTGTCAGAACATTCAGATGACTTAGACTTCTGTTTCCTTCCACGTGGCTTTTTGGGTCTCTTCTTGATCCTCTTAACTATTTCATGTTCTGAGGAACAAGGGGGAGATGATGACAGCATGTGAAAGGCTAAGACGGATCCTTCAAAGACCTCAGACATACCTTTCAAGAAAAAAGCTCTCCAAGTATCTGTATGAATGTAATTAATGTTTGTAGCTAGTGAATATAAGCGATTCCTTGGAAGTAGTTGAACAACTGCAAAAACTGATCATTGTACAATTTATGGTCTGACTAGACAGATTGTGTGTGTGTGACTCCACCCCATCCACCGTTCTGCTTCGGGGCAATTCCACGATAACAGAATTACACTGAGACACAGACCTTTCACTTAAAAAATGTAAACCAAACAAAAACTATTGATTTCAAAGTTATAACAAACTATATAACTCTATACACAAGGACAATTTTTTACAATTTACACAGAAAATTTTACAAAAACACATTTACAAGAATAACACTGCAGATACAAAGTTTTGGTTCCAGAATAAAATGAGGGAGATTTTAACATAATTCTGTTACCAAAATGTTTCCAGGAAAACATGTTTATGGTTTGTTAACCATTGATTAACGTGTTTTGTTTCATATACATTTTATAGAAAAATCTAAGTCTCTGTAATTCTGTTACCATGGAATTGCCCTTTGACAACAACAAGCATGTAAACAGTTTGCTAGAAGGTCAGACATCTGTGATGCACTGTGAGAGTGACAATACTATACTTCTGATATTAGGCCATGACACTGGCCACCACTAAGACAGTACATAATAACAACAACATACTGTCCTTGGATGAAAACAAAGGGGGTTCTATCTGTTTGCGCAGCATGTCATCCAATAAATTACTGTGGGATGCACTGTCAAGAATAGTACTTACTTACAATTATCTAATCATCCTTTGTGAGTTTTCGATTTCAATGATGATACATGTAGTGAAAACAAGCACCACAGAGGGTAGGCTAAATATTTCTTACCAGGGGCAATGAGCTCCTTCACATTGCAATGCAAGTGACTCTCCTCAGCAGCAACTGGATCGGTTGATGCATCATGTGCAGGTGACAGCAGGTGGTCGTTGCCATGTTCAATGCTGTTCGTCTCAAGCTCGACAGCACAATCAGTCCAAGTGACCGGCTGCATGTCAACTCGGTTTACCTGACCTTGAGGTAACACATAAACGCAGAAACAACAGTTTTGACGTGCTTTGATCAAATTCAGCGAGGCACTTCGTGCAGTTCGCACATTGTTTTCAGCTACAAGCACTCTTTGACGCAGACAAATCCCTCTAAATGATTTAAAGAACTGAAGTCCTAGCATGACAACCTAAACGAGATTCACCAGTTAGCTAGCTACATATTTATAGCATTTGTGCGCAGGACAGCTTACTCACATGTGATCAGGCCATGGGATTCAGTTTTAGGTGCTAGCTAACTTTAGCTAGCGCCTGCCACCTGTTGAAATAAGTCAAATTGAAGTTAGCTCGCTAACTAGCTATAACCTCGACAGCATGGCCACGCCAGCAGACAGGCTGGCTAAAAAGAGGATGTGCCTGGACAAACTTGTCACTCATTCGAAAACAGTCATGTGTTGCTTATGGCTAGCGTAGCTAGCTAACGTGGTTCGCTACACATGTAAACAAAGGACTACGGATGCTCAAAGGGATCAAATTACATACGCGAATGACACAAACTAAAGTTACCGTTGTCATATGACATTCTCGTGCTCAATGCTAGAGTTTTGGAACATCATGGTAATGTTACCTTTTGTATTTGTTTGTTTGTAAACGACTATTAAATCAGCTGTTTACTCTTCAGAATATAACAAATAATACAGATGTAGTGATGCTGATTAGTAACACACTTTGTACTTGACACTTTTACTGAAACATTGTTTCACTTTCTGCTAACTGATACAGTAACGTTAGCTAACGTTAGTGATAATGGGGTGAGGTCATATTACAATATTGTACAGGAAAGTATTTACGAAATAATAAATTTCCTTCAACAGCTACATTCAGAGCAGTCATTTCTCTCACCAAATGCTGAGAGTTGTCCGTCACTTTTCTGTGTCTGACAACTGGTACTTTCTAAAAACAAATTGCCTGCAACAGGTGGTGATAAGAGTATCAGTTAATGCGCTATTGCCTTAATTAGACTAGGCCACAGAGGACCCCAGGACATGGTTTGTAACGCACACATGCTGTGTAGGCGGCGTGGTGAACAACAAACACAAAATAGATCCGAGCTCTTATAACTATCTGAGTACTGTTTATCTCTTGTTTCCATGAATATAATAACCGAGGGGAAAAGACTGATCAAATCAATACACTTGTGTTAGTGACAGTTATCAGCGTTGTAATTTCAGCCTCTTGTAAAATGACACAGAAGTCACATACATTGAGGTGATCCTGAAGGACAGATCTCTCAACAAGGCAGTAGTTTGTCATCATATAACATTGAGTCCAATTCACCTGCTGAAGCTTATGCAGTATTGAAATTACATTAAAAACATTCATTTCATTTCTGTTAAATCGCCATACAATCCATGAGAAGAATTACACCACACTCCTTCCTTGTTCACCATCCACTCCTCAGGTAACACCTGTATTGTTTGCAGAACAAACAGTGCCTTGAAAGAAAAAGGTTCACGTGTGTGCTTCTGTCTCTGCCTATCACGCCTTTGTTTGTGTTTTGTAACTGTAAACCACTGGATTTGGTTTCAGGTTGTGGGGGAGATATCTGCCGTCACAGAAAGGGAACAGGTGTAATAGCAGGACCAGTTTGGCGACTTGTTCTTGAACTAAACAGAAGCAGACAGGTGAACGCATGGAATGTCTCTCCCCATCTTACCCCTGGTGCCCATGTCACTTGTAGTGCAGTCTCCGAGGTGAGTAAGAGTCTGAAAAGCCTATATTTGCTTAAAGTTCCTTCCTCCAGGATATGTGACATGGGGTGCAGTGTTACACAACCGCAATCATTCATAGAACCACAATTAAGATGTTTTACATGTAAATTGTAGCCATGTATGTGCTTTATATAAATCAAGACATATTTTTACACTGAAGTATTCTTGAAATGTACAGTGTAATCTCAGATATGTTTAATTGATTGCGGTATGTACTGAATGTCAGTCATTAAAGGCATATGTACGCCGTCATGAAACATATTGTAATGTGGAGGATTAAAATTCATGGACTTTTTGTCATTCCATCAGCTCCACTGTCATGGCAGTCATCCTGCGTCATGGAGGGTATTACATGAAAAGGTTATGAAGAGAGCAGTTGCTGTGGTCTCAATAATCAGTCAAACAATGACAGTGGAGCTGCTGCCTTAAAAAGTAGAGGCTTTTGAACCAGGCTGCCTGTGTTCAAGGCTCAGCCCCAAGGTAGCATCAAGAGGATTTACTTGCACACAGAGTGTGACAGTCACTGCTCCAAGTACTTCTTCTTTCTCCCTCTTAATCCACTGTTGCGTTTAACATTAGCCATCCTCATTGGTCAGCAGTAAGGAGAACTAGCGGATACTCTATTTTCATCCCACTGGAATTTGCTTCATTGAAGGCAAACCTGGACATAGCTGTTCTACCACAGGTGATGTTAACCTAGAGCAACCTCTTTGCCGACAAAGAGTGAGCAGCCAGGATATCTTTTAATTGAATTTGTTTTTTAATGCATTTAATATCTACAGTACGGGCCAGATGGTGAATTGTGAATTCTTTAACTAATCCCTTTGGGTAAATCTGCATAGCCACCATGTTCCGGGATTTGACAAGAAACAACAACCCTGGGTGGTTAAGAGAGGACAGTTTGATTCCCTGGTAGTATCACTGCACATATCATGCTATTAAACAAACTAGGATTTATCTGTCGGTAATCTGTAATTGATAATCTGTGGTTTAAACAGGAACAACACTATTGAGGTACATCATTTCTCTTTTAATTCTGGTTTTAAATTCTACATGGGTGTGGTCTTATGTTGCATACCTCTGACAGCATGTACAACTATTCAATTAATACAAGATGGGCATAATTCTCCCTTTGTCTTTGTTTTGCACCCGGATCTCTTGGGATGTATCGGTGGACCTGGCTGTCACCTGGGATCATGTTCATCTTCTGCTGGTGAGTTGAATGTTACTTTTACTTTGATGTGTGAAGAAAGACGGAATATGGATAGTTCAATCAAATCAAACTTTATTTGCCAAAGACAACAAGTGTAGACTTTACCGTGAAATGCTTACTTAAAAGCCCTTAACTAACAGTGCAGTTCAAGAAGAAAATATTTACCAAGTAGGCTAAAATAAAAAGTAACACAATAAGAATAACGAGGCTATATACAGGGGGCACCGGTACCGAGTCAGTGTGCAGGGGTACAGGCTAGTTGAGGTAATCTGTACATGTAGGTGGGGGAGAAGTGACTATGCATAGGTAACAAACAAACGGCGAGTAGCAGCAGTGTAGAAGAGGGGGGGTCAATGTAAATTGTGCGGTGGCGATTTTTATGAATTGTTCAGCAGTCTAATGGCTTGGGGGTAGAAGCTGTTGACGAGCCTTTTGGTCCTAGACTTGGCGCTCCAGTACCGCTTGCCGTGCGGTAGCAGAGAAAACAGTCTATAACTTGGGTGACTGGAGTCTGACAAGTTTATGGGCTTTCCTCTGACACTGCCTATTATATAGGTCCTGGATGGCAGGAAGCTTGGCCCCAGTGATGTACTGGGCCGTTCGCACTACCCTCTGTAGCGCCTTACGGTCAGATGCCGAGCAGTTGCCATACCAGGCGGTGATGCAACCGGTCAGGATGCTCTCGATGGTGCAGCTGTAGAACCTTTTGAGTATCTGGGGGCCCATGCCAAATCTTTTCAGTGCCCTGAGGGGCAAAAGGTTTTGTCGTGCCCTCTTCACAACTGTCTTTGTATGTTTGGACCATGATAGTTTGTTGGTGATGTGGACAGAAAGGAACTTGAAACTCGACCCGCTCCACTACAGCCTCGTCGATGTTAATGGGGGCCTGCGCGGCCCGTCTTTTCCTGTAGTCCACAATCAGCTCCTTTGTCTTGCTCACATTGAGGGAGAGGTTGTTGTCCTGGCACCACACTGCCAGTTCTCTGACCTCCGCCCATAGGCCGTCTCATCGTTGTCGGTGATCGGGCCTACCACTGTTATGTCGTCAGCAAACTTAATGATGGTGTTGGAGTCGTGTTTGGCCACCGCCACACAGTCGTGGGTGAACAGGCAATGTATCAAGAACTGTATATTTGGCTATTTGTCTTTGCATTTGTGCTTTAATCCTATTTTAAATTGACCTTTCAAAATCTTTTGTCAAAAAAAAAAGTGTTGTGAGTGACCCTTTAGACCTCTGTAACACAGTCCTATTATGAGTTACAACTAGAGGTTGACATGCCGATTAATCCGGGCCAATTTTCTAGTTTTCATAACAATCGGTAATCAGCCTTTTTGGACGCCGATTACATTGCAATCCACGAGGAGACTGTGGCAGGCTGACCACCTGTTACGTGAGTGCAGCATCAAAAGGACCTTGTGGCTGCAAGGAGCCAAGGTAAGTTGCTAGCTAGCATTAAACTTATCTTATAAAAATCTATCTTCACAATCACTAGTTAACTACACATGGTTGATGATAATACTAGGTTAACTAGCTTGTTCTGCATTGCATATAATCAATGCAGTGACTGTTAATTTATCATTAAATCACAGCCTACTTCGCCAAGCGGGTGATAATTTGGCAAAAGCACATTTACGAAAAAAGCACAGTCGTTGCACAGATGTACCTAACCATAAACATCAATGCTTTTCTTAAAATCAATACACAAGTATATATTTTCAAACCTGCATATGTAGTTAAAAGAAATTCATGTTAGCAGGCAATATTAACTAGGGAAATTGTGTCACTTCTCTTGCCTTCAGTGCAAGCAGAGTCAGGGTATATACAGCAGTTTGGGCCACCTGGCTCGTTGCGAACTGTGTGAAGACCATTTCTTCCTAACAAAGACCGTAATTAATTTGTCAGAATTTGACTTAATGATGACATAACATTGAAGTTTGTGCAATGCAACAGCAATATTTAGACTCAGGGTTGCCACCCGTTTGATAAAATACGGAACGGGTTCCGTATTTCACTGAAAGAATAAACGTTTTGTTTTCGAAATGATAGTTTCCGGATTTGACCATATTAATGACCAAAGGCTCGTATTTCTGTGTGTTTATTATATTATAATTAAGTATATGATTTGATATTTGATAGAGCAGTCTGACTGAGCGGTGGTAGGCAGCAGCAGGCTCGTAAGCATGCATTCAAACAGCACTTTACTGCGTTTGCCAGCAGCTCTTAGCAATGCTTGAAGCACAGCGCTGTTTGACTTCAAGCCTATCAACTCCCGAGATTAGGCTGGCAATACTAAAGTGCCTATAAGAACATCCCAACGTCAAAGGTATATGAAATACAAATGGTATAGAGAGATAGTCCTATAATTCCTATAATAACTACAACCTAAAATTTCTTAACTGGGAATATTGAAGACTCATGTAAAAAGGAACCACCAGCTTTCATATGTTCTCATGTTCTGAGCAAAGAACTTAAACGTTAGCTTTTTTACATGGCACATATTGCACTTTTACTTCTCCAACACTGTTTTTGCATTATTTAAACCAAGTTGAACATGTTTCATTATTTATTTGAGACCCAATTTATTTTAATTATGTATTATATTAAGTTAAAATAAGTGTTCATTGTTCATTCAGTATTGTTGTAAATGTCATTATTACAAATATATAAAAATCGGCCAATTAATCGGTATTGGCTTTTATTGGTCCTCCAATAAATCGGTATCGGTGTTGAAAAATCATAATCGGTCGACCACTAGTTACAACACAGTGGCATTCTTAACTCAATGTACAGTGAGGGAAAAAAGTATTTGATCCCCTGCAGATTTTATAAACTGATCATTTCTTTGTCAGTGGGCAAACGTACAAAATCAGCATGGGATCAAATACTTTTTCCCCTCACTGTAACTGTAAGTTAGTTTGAGTGGATTTTTCCTCTATCTTTTTGTATTTTTTTCATTAGCATTTTGCATCATGATGATGTTGCCGGTGACACTTTGCTTCTCGAAAGTCCAATATCTTGAAAACTTGACTGCTGACATGCAAAACATTTTGGGACTGTATCAACAGTGGGCTAATGGATTTTTTGGCAGAGTGGTTTTCCTTTAATGTTCCCTGTGCAGTAAATATAAGTACTGTAGTATAATCACTAGACTATATATACACACCATATACACGCACTACATTGACACTCCCATACACATTCACATACAGACACAACACATACGCACACTTTTACTCTCATGCTGCTGCTACTCTGTTCTTTATTTTACTCCTATTATTATCTATCCTGATGCCTAGTCTCTTTAGCCTGCCTTCATGTAGATACTGTACAGTATCTACCTCATACCTCTCTCTGCACATTGATCTGGGACTGGTACTCCCTGTATATAGTTCCATTCTTGTGTATTTTATTCCTTGTGTTACCATTTTCTTTTTCTACTCTGGGTTGTTGGGAAAGGCTCAAAAACAAGCATTTGACTGCAAAGTCTACATATCGGTTGTATACAATTAGATTTGCTCGCATGTCTACATCAAGGTTATAAACAAAGACAAGGCCATCGGCCCATTGATTCATTACGCTACAAACATAAAAAAGGCAATCAATGCATTAATAAAGCACACTCAACCTCCTAAACATAAAATGGTATAGTGAACCCCAGTGCCTACAACAGAATATCTGCTATGTAATGGATATTTGATGGCAGTGAAATTGCTAATGGTTGTTGTGTGTGCTGCTGCACTACCCTGCAGCAAGGTGGTCCAGTCTTTTATTTGTTTTTCCAAGTAAAACTGTTGATATGTCATCTGATGCTGCTGCTGTTGAACACATGACACTGTTCTTTGATACCAAATTCAGTCTTTTTTTTCATGTTTAGTCTGTCCAGGTCAAAATGATACAGTGTTGTCTCTGCTTCACATTAATTTACAAAAGGAATTGAAAGGCAACATGTTAACCAAATATCATGGGATCATTACAATATTACACTGAGTGTACCAAACATTAGGAATACCTTCCTAATATTGAGTTGCACCGCCTTTTGCCCTCAGAACAACCTCAGTTTGTCAGGGCATGGACTTTACAAGGTGTCAAGCGTTCCACAGGGATGGCGGCCAATGTTGACTCCAATGCTTCCCATAGTTGTGTCAAGTTGGCTGGATGTTCTTTGGGTGGTGGATCTTTATACACACGGGAAATTGAGCGCGAAAACCCCAGCAGTGTTGCAATTCTTGACACACTCAAACTGGTGAGCCTGGCACTTATTACCATACCCTGTTCAAAGGGACTTAAATCTTTTGTTTTGCCCATTCACCCTTTAACCCATCTCCTCCCCCATTAATCTACACTGATTGAAGTGGATGACATCAATAAGGGATCATAGCTTTTACCTGGATCCACATGGTCAATCAAATCACATTTTATGACTATGTAATGGAAAGAGCAGGTGTTCATAATGTTTCTTACAATCAGTAAATTGTAAATGTAAAAACATTGCAATTACAATACATTTTCAGTAGTGGGAGCCACTTCACCACGCCAAACTCTTAATAGACGTACACATTGTAGGCCGCCAATAGAAAAACGACTACATTTACAGACTGGTAGAGGAACCAATCATGATGCATTCTAGGATACTTGTAAAATGCCTAAGCCAATTACATTTGAGAGGCACGTGTTTTTTTATTTTTACGGGGCGGAGCTAGTGAGATCGACTGAGTTACCTTTTCTCCCAGACAGATTTATTTTTGGTCTGGGAATTTCAATTTTAGAAATTTAGGAGGTTGACAATAGCATATTTTTATAAGGCCACGTTCTGAAATTTTTTCTTATCTCATCTGAACTGCATCAGGTAAGTTGATTAGCCATGGTGCAACGTAATTGGTAGTCAGTGATAAAAGTGAGGTAAACATAAGTACTTGTAAAACGCTAACATTTGTAAAATAAAATAAAAACATTTCAAAACGTTTTTAACTTAGGCTAGCAAGCCAGGCTTCTAAATTCAATTTCCGTGGTCAGTATTGGAGCATCTCAATCTGTTCCTTGCCCACGTTTAAGAGGTACTGGGCATGGCATGTTTGTGTTCCACACTTATCGTTACCTATGACTGGTTCTCAAGTGGGACCCAACCTTTTACTACATGGCAGCTGGCTTGCCCGATAAATCTGACTCTTTGTGCAACATGCATGCCTTATATAAGCAAGTGGTAGTTAGTTAATCCTCAATCATTTTATATAACCATGGTCACCTTCTGTTGGAACCTCTTCTTATACCTCAGTGGTTGGAACTGGAAGCTCCTTTTGAGTTTAGGTACTTGGCTAGAAACTCCTGCAAGTTTGTCTAGTTGTCGACTTAATTATGCATTTCAGGATGTGCCCAGTTACTGTTTACTTGTTTGTTTGGGTAAATAATACTATAGTTCACAGACAACACTAACAGCAGATACTGCACTGGTTACGTCTAGGATTTATGAGATGGCTAGTAACGTTACCTGCAATCGTAAAAACTTTACATTTACATAGGCTTACCGTAATGAATAAACGTTAGCTATGTATCCGTTGGTCGCCTTTACAGTAACTCAAATCCTTTTATAATGCTTTCAAAACGAATCATGCTTGCAGACGTTGCATGTGCAGTTACCGCCAGTGTATGTTTTGATTTCACGCGCAAAACAGAAAGCTAGCTAGATCATACACGCTAGCGACGCTTTGTGAAATGTCATTGTATTTTGTTACATTGTTAAAGCGATTACACTTGCTTTTTAAATAATGGACAATCTGGCACCATCTTGCTAAAGTTGTGGTTGTAGGATGGATGGCCACTTAAATCAAGCACGTCATTACAATGACTGGATGTGATGGCTTTGTAACGTAAGATCATACATCTGGAACGTGGTCTGAGCATTTCGTATTCTTTAGGTAAATCCGACACTCCATTTAGTATGAATACGGTATGTATTCATTTGTGGATGTTCGTCATACATTTTGTATGATATGTTCCGAATTTGCTAAGCGTATATATTGTGAATTACAATTTGTTGTGGCCAACGTTAACTAGCTCCAAGACAACGTTCCCCAAACACGGTCAGCTATTTTTTTTTTTTTTTTTGCCATATCACTACACAGCTGATTCAAATGATCAAAGCGTGATTATTTGAATCAGCTGTGTAGTGGTAAGGCAAAAACCAAAACATGCACCCCATTGACGTGCCGAGGACAGAGTTTGGGAAACCATGGTTAAGATTTGAGTTATGTTAGGGCAGGGGTGTCAAACTCATTTCCATTGAGGGCTTAGTGTCTGCTTGTTTTTTTCCTTTCAATTAAGACCTAGACAACCAGGCGAGGGGAGTTCCTTAGTAATCAGTTACCTTAATTCATCAATCAAGTACAAGGGAGGAGCGAAAGAACCGCAGACACTCCGCCCTATGCTGAATGAGTTTGACATGCGGGTTAGCTAAAAGGGTTAGGGGATGGGTTAGCTAACATACTAAGTAGCTAAAAAGTAGTAAGTATTAGCTAAAATTGTCCGAGATGAGATTCGAACACGCGAACTTTGGGTTGCTAGGCCTTCAGGATAGAAGACCACCCATCAAACCCGACCAACCACCCCCCTTTCCTTTTTGCCTTAAGTAACCTTTCTTGTGTAATCATACTAATTTGAGTGTCCTGGATTTACATTTCCAATGTTACATCTAGTCTGAGACCAGTCTGCAAAGCTCAGTATTTCTCTCTGTGTAGCATCTGTGTGACACTTCCAACCAAATCCATGTAGACTAATGACAGATGGCTTGCCTTGAGTTCAAGGATGCTTGTAGACACCCAAATGCCAGGACAAGCTGCATTGGTAGAAATCCAAATGTAATTAAAACCTCACCCAAACTAACTCTAACTTTTTTTTTAACAGCTTTTTAAGTAGGAGCTGAAGTGAACTTCTGGTGCATTTGTAAACAACAGCTGTTCTGTTGTGGCTGTCAGCCACTAGCTTAACTAGTTAACTTAGTCTAGCTAATGTGAAGTTGGCTAGCTGGTGATATTTAATTCACTGGCCATACAGTATGTCAAGTTAGCTAGCTACCTAACATTACGTTAGCAGCTCATTTGAGTTAGCCTGCACACAAACTTACTGTAGCACGCTACATAGCTAATAATATTTTTTTTATCATAAAAATAAAATATTTACTTACTTGAATAGGTTCTCCCCCTGCCTCCATTTTCTGGGTCCTTGGCACAATGGCACAGTGGTCTAAAGCACAGCATCTTAGTGCAAGAGTCCCAGGTTCGAATCCAGGCTGTACAATTGGCCTAGTGTCGTCTGGGTTTGGCAGAGGTAGGCCGTCATTGTGAATAAATAACTTAACTGACTTGCCTAGTTAAATAAATGTTAAATTAGAAATATATATATATATATATGTTTTTGAGAGTAGCAGCCTTTGCCCGTTTGCAGGAAGAGTGTTGAAGGGTGGCCTAATCTAAGCAGGCATTAGGCCTAAACATCTTTTAGAATAAGTTAATAATTTACAGTACTAGTCTAAAGTTTGGACACACCTACTCATTCCATGGTTTTTCTTTATTTTTACTATTTTCTACATTGGTAGTGGAGACATCAATACCATGAAATAACACATATGGAATATAGTAACCAAAAAAGTGTAAATCAAATCAAAATATATTTCATATTTGAGCTTCTTAAAAGTAGCCACCCTTTGCCTTGATGACAGCTTTGCACACTCTTGGCATTCTCTCAACCAGCTTCATGAGGTAGTCACCTGGAATGCATTTCAATTATCAGGTGTGCCTTAAGTTAATTTGTGGATGTCTTTCCTTCTTAATGTGTTTGAGCCAATCAGTTATGTTGTGACAAGGTAGGGCTGGTATACAGAAGATAGCCTTATTTGGTAAAAGACCAAGTCGATATTATGGCAAGAACAGCTAAAATAAGTAAAGAGAAACGACAGTCCTCTACTTTAAGACGTGAAGGTCAGTCCATCCAAAAAGTGCAGTTGCAAAATCCATCAAGCGCTATGATGAAAGGATGGACTGCCACAGGAAAGGAAGACCCAGATTTACCTCTGCTGCAGAGGATAAATTCATTAGAATAACAGCACCTCAGATTACAGACTAAATAAATGCTTCGTAGAGTTAAAAAAACAGACAGATCTCAACATCAACTGTTCAGAGGAGACCGTGTGAATCAGGCCTTCATGGTCAAATTGCTGCGAAGAAACTACTAAAAGACACCAATAAGAAGACTTTCTTGGGTCAAGAAACATGAGCAATGGACATTAGACCGGTGGAAATCTGTCCTTTGGTCTGATGAGTCCAAATTGTCGATTTTTGGTTCCAACCGCCGTGTCTTTGTGAGACGCAGAGTAGCTGAACGGATGATCTCTGCATGTGTGGTTCCCACTGTGAAGCATGGAGGTGTGATGATGTGGGGGTGCTTTGCTGGTGACACTGTTATTTATTTAGAATTCAAGGCACACCTAACCAGCATGGCTACCACAGCATTCCCATCTGGTTTGTGCTTGTTTATCAACAGGGCCATGACCCAACACACCTCCAGGCTGTGTAAGTGTTATTTCACCAAGAAGGAGAGTGATGGAGTACTGCATCAGATGACCTGGCCTCCTCAATCACCTGACCTCAACCCAATTGAGATGGTTTGGGATGAGTCGGACCGCAGAGTGAAGGAAAAGCAGCCAACAAGTGCGCAGCGTATGTGGGAACTCCTTCAAGACTGTTCGAAAAGCATTCCTCATGAAGCTGGTTGTGGGAATGCCAAGAGTGTGCAACGCTGTCATCAGGCAAAGGGTGGCTACTTTGAAGAATCTCAAGTATAACATATATTTTGACTTGTTTAAAAGTTATTCTACATTATAGAAAATAGTAAAAAAAAAAAAACTTGAATGAGTAGCTGTCTAAACTTTTGACTAGTACTGTACGTCTGAGGTATTTATCATCAACCTTTCGGTACTAAGTCATGCTTCATTACTCATCAATAGTTTCACCTGCAAATCACTTGCAAGTTCACTTGTTGAGAGGATGAAAGTGAATACAGTGCCTCATTGTGGCTTGTCAGATGTCCTAATGAGACATTTGGGGGGGTTGATTATCTCCTAATTAGACAGTGGCTAGCATGACAGTACATGGAACAGTGAGTTATTGTGTGAAGCTGCTTGATGGTGCCCTGTCACAGAGTTCAGTAGATTTGATTGTTTAGTTTTTGCAGCTTGGTAAACGACTGTCCAAAATGTTTTGCATTAGCTTATTGGTAGCAGGATAATATATTTTACTAGAAGTTCAAGAGCTATGGTACTCTTACTGATGTTAAACCTTTCGATGGGAAATAATAGTGCAACCTATCCTGGGGTTTGTTTCTTATACTTTTGGGCAATCCCTGATAAAATTTAGGGGGAGGACTTCTCAAGCAGGCTATCTGGTGGTGTGCTTGTTGAGCACTGCAGTGCTATTATATACCCCCTGGCCTATTCTTATGCAGCCTTGAGATTGCTTTCTTGGACACGTCTCTGAGCACATGCAGCACTATGTTTGTGGTTCATGGAAAGTTGAACTGGAATCATGCTGTAAGGGATTTTGCCTAGACTTTGGTTTAGGGTTAATCCATGGTTCATGTTCCATTAGTTTTAGGGGTTGAGGAGACTGAAGGTGAAAGATCTGGTTGAGAAACATCTCTGGTGTATGGGAGGGTGAGTGGGGAAAAGCTGCAGCATAGGGTACGCATTAGCCTACTTCAGGCAACGGCTCATGTTATCTCTTTAGAGTTACAACACAATAGTATGAGGTCAGGTGACACGTGTCCCCTTCCCTTGATTCAGTACCCAAGGATGCCTAGAAAGAGGAAACAAGTTATATTGTTTCCATAGTGGTTGGACTCAATCTGTATTGTAAGATAAATGTAGCATTCAGCTTGGCCCTGTGTACTCAAAGAACCCTGTTGAAAAAGTTTCAACTTGACTTTCTCAATATATAAAAAAAAAATATATAAAAACTGCTGTAAATTGGCACCACTGACAGCTGTTAGAACAACTGATATGCCAATTCTTAATTGTTGCAAAAAGAGTAAGAAATGCCAGAGCTCTGAAATGTCAACCTTGTTCTGTCGCTACAGGTAAGTACCTCAGACTGTGATAGGACAAAAGTGAGGTGGGGATTTATTCATGTTTGAACATTGTTGGAACAGACCACTCTCCATGACGCTCAGTCTCCTAATTCTGGTGTGCACTGAGAGTGATTGCTTAACCATTCGGAAGGGTTATGGGAACATCCCGCTTTTAGAGTCCTGTGTTCCTGACATCCTGCCATGGCCACTGTTTTTCCATAGGGATTGTCACAATGGTTTAGGCTCCTATGGAATGGCTCAACAAATAAAAGTTACAAGCCTCTGGAACAATAACTCTGTTGCTTCTCAGACAACAGTTTCATATCAAGCATTTTTCAAAGATGACCTTTACATTCCAACACAAGGCTTTTGATTCAGTTGACTTCAAAGCTCTACACAATTCTCCCAACCAAAATTGTTTGCAACAAGCTTGTTTGCAACAATTCATTGGTAGAGCTAAACCAAAGTCAACCGTGATCAGAAATGACTTGCTCAAGTAGTAAGCCACCATGTCTCTATATACAGTGCATTCGGAAAGTATTCAGACCCCTTGACTTTTCCCACATTTTATTAATTTATTCTAAAATTAATTCAATACCTTTTTCCACTCAATCTACACACAATAACCACAAAGCAAAAACAGGTTTTTAAATGTTTTGATCAAAAAAATGAAATACTAATGAAATACCTTATTTACATAAGTATTCAGACCCTTTGCTATGAGAAATGGAGCTTAGGTGATATCTGTTTCCATTGATCATCCTTGAGATGTTTCTACAACTTGATTGGAGTCCACTTGTGGTAAATTCAATTGATTTGACATGATTTGGAAAAGCACACACCTGTCTATATAAGGTCCCACAGTTGAGAGTGCGTGTCAGAGCAAAAACCAAGCCATGAAGTCGAAGGAATTGTCCGTAGCGCTCCGAGACAGGATTATGTCGAGGCACAGATCAGGGGATAGGTACTCAAGAAATGTCTGCAGCATTGAAGGCCTCCATCATTCTTATGGAACAAGTTTGGAACCACCAAGACTCTTCCTACAGCTGGCCGCCCGGCCAAACTGGGCAATCGGTGAAGGTCCCTTGTCAGAGAGGTGACCAAGAACCTTATGGTCACTCTGACAGAGGTGCAGAGTTCCTCGGTGGAGATGGGAGAATCTTCCAGAAGGACAACCATCTCTTCAGCACTCCACCAATCAGTCCTTTATGGTGGAGTGGCCAGACGGAAGCCACTCCTCAGTAAAAGGTACGTGACAGCCCACTTGGAGTTTGCCAATAGGCACCTAAAGACTCTGACCATAAGAAACAAGATTCTCTGGTCTGATGAAACCAAGATTGAACTCTTTGGCCTGAATGCCAAGCGACATGTCTGGAGGAAACCTGGCACCATCCCTGTGGTGGCAGCATGCTGTGGGGATGTTTTCAGCTGCAGGGAATCAGACTAGTCAGGATCGAGGGAAAGCTGACGGAGCAAAGTACAGAAAGACCCTTGATGAAAACCTGCTCCAGAGTGATCAGGACCTCAGACTGGGGCGACGGTTCACCTTCCAACAGGACAACGGCCCTAAGTGTACAGCTAAGACAACACAGGAATGGCTTCGGGACAAGTCTCTGAATGAGCGGCCCAGCCAGAGCCCAGACTTGAACCCGATCGAACATCTCTGGAGAGACCTGAAAATAGATGTGCAGGGACGCTCCCCATCCAACCTGACAGAGCTTGAGATGTTCTGCAGAGAAGAATGGGAGTACGAAGATGCAGCTTTTGATTGCCGACAGATTCTTACTCAGTTTGCCTGGTGGCCGACCTGACTAAACTGTGCCCCTCCACTCTCTCTCTGTCCTTCGGTAGCTTTCTATGAAAGAGAGTTTGTGTTCTCGGAATTATGGCAACTAATCAGTCTCCATTACAAAAATACTGCATCTTAGGAGTCGAATCCTAGCAGGATCAAATCTTGACACTCAGAAATGGGAGTTGACACCGGGAGTAAATGCACAAGGAGTCGAGGAATCAATTATTTGAGTTGACTCTCCACCACTACATCACTGTCGTTAACACTTGGAAAAATTACAGAGAAAGGCAAGCGACAGCAGAATGGGAGTACTTTGAGAAGTTACACCTAACAAAAATACACTGCTCAAAAAAATAAAGGGAACACATCATAGATCTGAATGAATGAAATAATCTTATTAAATACTTTTTTCTTTACATCGTTGAATGTGCTGACAACAAAATCACACAAATTATCAATGGAAATCAAATTTATCAACCCATGGAGGTCTGGATTTGGAGTCACACTCAAAATTAAAGTGGAAAACCACACTACAGCCTGATCCAACTTTGATGTAATGTCCTTAAAACAAGTCAAAATGAGGCTCAGTAGTGTGTGTGGCCTCCACGTGCCTGAATGACCTCCCTACAACGCCTGGGCATGCTCCTGATGGGGTGGCGGATGGTCTCCTGAGGGATCTCCTCCCAGACCTGGACTAAAGCATCCGCCAACTCCTGGACAGTCTGTGGTGCAACGTGGCGTTGGTGGATGGAGCGAGACATGATGTCCCAGATGTGCTCAATTGGATTCAGGTCTGGGGAACGGGCGGGCCAGTCCTTAGCATCAATGCCTTCCTCTTGCAGGAACTGCTGACACACTGCAGCCACATGAGGTCTAGCATTGTCTTGCATTAGGAGGAACCCAGGGCCAACCGCACCAGCATATGGTCTCACAAGGGGTCTGAGGATCTCATCTCTGTACCTAATGGCAGTCAGGCTACCTCTGGCGAGCACATGGAGGGCTGTGCGGCCCCCCAAAGAAATGCCACCCCACACCATGACTGACCCACCGCCAAACCGGTCATGCTGGAGGATGTTGCAGGCAGCAGAACGTTCTCCACGGCGTCTCCATACTCTGTCACGTCTGTCACGTGCTCAGTGTGAACCTGCTTTCATCTGTGAAGAGCACAGGGCGCCAGTGGCGAATTTGCCAATCTTGGTGTTCTCTGGCAAATGCCAAACGTCCTGCACGGTGTTGGGCTATAAGCACAACCCCCACCTGTGGACGTTGGGCCCTCATACCACCCTCATGGAGTCTGTTTCTGACCGTTTGAGCAGACACATGCACATTTGTGGCCTGCTGGAGGTCATTTTGCAGGAGCTCTGGCAGTGCTCCTCCTTGCACAAAGGCGGAGGTAGTGGTCCTGCTGCTGGGTTGTTGCCCTCCCACGGCCTCCTCCACGTCTCCTGATGTACTGGCCTGTCTCCTGGTAGCGCCTCCATGCTCTGGACACTACGCTGACAGACACAGCAAACCTTCTTGCCACAGCTCGCATTGATGTGCCATCCTGGATGAGCTGCACTACCTGAGCCACTTGTGTGGGTTGTAGACTCCGTCTCATGCTACCACTAGAGTGAAAGCACCGCCAGCATTCAAAAGTGACCAAAACATCAGCCAGGAAGCCTTCAGAACCACTCCTTTATTGGGGGTGTCTTGCTAATTGCCTATAATTTCCACCTGTTGTCTATTCCATTTGCACAACAGCATGTGAAATTTATTGTCAATCAGTGTTGCTTCCTAAGTGGACAGTTTGATTTCACAGAAGTGTGATTGACTTGGAGTTACATTGTGTTGTTTAAGTGTTCCCTTTATTTTTTTTTGAGCAGTGTATATAAACCCAACATGCAACAATTTCTAAGATTTTACTGAGTTAGTTCATATAAGGAAATCAGTCAATTGAAATAAATTCATTAGGCCCTAATCTATGGATTTCACATGACTGGGAATACAGATATGCATCTGTTAGTAACAGATATCGCAAAAAAAAAAAAAAAAAACTGGCATGGATCAGAAAACCGTCAGTATCTGTTGTGACCACCATTTGGCCTTGTGCAGCGCATCTCCTTCACAGAGTTGATCAGGCTGTTGATTGTGGCCTGCGGAATGTTGTCCCTCTCCTTCTCGATGGCTGTGCCAAGTTGCTGGATATTGGCGGGAACTGGAACATGCGGTCTTGTACGTTGATCTATAGCATCCCATGTATTATCATGCTGAAACATGAGGTGCTGACAGAGGATGAATGGGCATCAGGATCTCGTCACGGTATCTCTGTGCGTTCAAATTGCCGTCGGTAAAATGCAATTGTGTTCGCTGTCCTTATCTTATGCTTGCCAATACCATAACCCCACTGCCACCATGGGGCACTCTGTTCACAACATTATCAGCAAACCGCTTGCCCACACAACTCCATACACTCATTAGGCCATATGCCCGGTACTGTTGAAACTGGGATAAATCCGTGAAGAGCACACTTCTCCAGCGTGCCAGTGGCCATTGAAGGTGAGCGTTTGCTCTCTGAAGTCGGTTACGACGCCGAACTGCAGTCAGGTCAAGACCCTGGGGAGGACGAAGAGCACGCAGATGAGCTTCCCTGAGGCGGTTTCTGACAGTGTGCAGAAATTCTTCAGTTGTGCAAATGCAGTTTCATCAGCTGGCTGGTCTAAGCCGGATGTGGAGGTCCTGGGCTGACGTGGTTACATGCGGTTGTGAGGCCAGTTGGACGTACTGCCAAATTCTCTAAAACTAAGTTGGAGGCGGCTAGAGAAATTGCTAGAGAATGCTAGAGAAATTGACACACAATTATCTGGCAAAAGCTCTGGTGGACATTCCTGCAGTCAGCATGCCAATTTTACGCTCCCTCATCTTCTGTGGCATTGAGACATCTGTGGCGTTGTGTGACTGCACATTTTTAGAATGGACTTTTTTAAATTGAACCCAGCACAAGGTGCACCTGTGTAATGATCATACTGTTTAATCAGATTCTTAATATGCCACACATTAAGGTGGGTGGATTATCTTGGCAAAGAACATGCTCAGTAACAGGTATGTAAACAAATTTGTTAAAAAATGAGCGATAAGCTTTTTGTGCTTATGGAACATTTCTGGGATCTTTTATTTAAGCTTATGAGACCTGTTACCACCACTAAATGTACCGTTTTTAAAATATTTTTGTTAAATGTAAATGAGAAGGAAATTCTAACTTTGAGCTGGAATTGAAGTACAGTAAATGTAGTACAGGTTCAATGCTTAACCATCTGAAAGGGACGCACGTGAGACCCAAACAGTTTCTGGCAACAGCGCAGCTGCATTGTGAATTCACGTGAAATTGTTTGACATTTTCTTATAGTTTTAATGGAAATGTTTAGAAAAATAGACCATTTGTCACATCCCTAAACAGAAGCTTTCATTTAGGATTTTTTTTATGAATTCTGCGTTTTACGATTAACACATTTTATAATCAGAAAGTGTCTGTGAATGAATAAAACGTCAACAATTTAATAAGATATAACAGTACATTTGTAATGATGCAACACAACTTTGCAAATTTGTTTTTATCAAGGAAAGTGCTTCAATACTAAGTGTTAAATTATAAATGAAAAAGTAATGCAAGAATCTAGGCAACAATGCAGCAACCTTCTCTGTTTGTGACTGCATGGGATAACGTTTCTGCCAACAAAAACTCTGTACAGATGAACATGCTCTGCATGGTACTTCACTGCCTCAAACCAGCTGTTCCATCTGGAGCTCACTGCTTCAGGAGGAGCCTTGGCCTGCACAAACTCCTTCATAATGAGGAAGCTCACCCATCTTCTCTTTCTGGCAGGCTTCTTGAAGGAGACAGATCTCATCCATGTCACAAGTGATGCAACTTTAGAGAAGTAAAAAAAAGAAACTTAACATGTGTAAATATTTGTATGAACATAACCAGATTCAACAACTGAGACATAAACTGAACAAGTTCCACAGACATGTCACTAACAGAAATGGAATAATGTGTCCCTGAACAAAGAGAGGGTCAAAATAAATCAAAAGTAACAGTCAGTATCTGGTGTGGCCACCAGCTGCGCTAATTACTGCAGTGCATCGCATGGACTGCACCAGATTTGCCAGTTCTTGCTGTGAGATGTTACCCCACTCTTCCACCAAGGCACCTGCAAGTTCCCGGACATTTCTGGGGGAATGGCCCTAGCCCTCAGCCTCCGATCCAACAGGTCCCTGACGTGCTCAATGGGATTGAGATCCGGGATCTTCGCTGGCCATGGCAGAACACTGACATTCCTGTCTTGCAGGAAATCGCGCACCAAACGAGCAGTGTGGCTGGTCAGGATGAGCCTGCAGGAAGGGTACCACGTGAGGGAGGAGGATGTCTTCCCTGTAACGCACAGCGTTACTCATTCCTTCGATGATAAACGCAAATCTGACCAGGGGTGAGACACAACTGTGACTCGTCAGAGAAGAGCACTTTTTGCCAGTCCTGTCTGGTCCAGCGACGGTGGGTTTGTGCCCATATGCGACGTTGTTGCCGGTGATGTCTGGTGAGGACCTGCCTTACAACAGGCCTACAAGCCCCCAGTCCAACCTCTCTCAGCCTATTGCGGACAGTCTGAGTACTGATGGAGGGATTGTGCGTTCCTGGTGTGCATTCCTGGTGTAACTCGGGCAGTTGTTGTTGCCATCCTGTACCTTTCCCGCAGGTGTGATGTTCTGATGTACCGAACCTGTGTTCGTGTTGTTACACGTGGTCTGCCACTGTGAGGACAATCATCTGTCCATCCTGTCTCCCTGTAGTGCTGTCTTAGGTGTCTCATAGTACAGATATTGCAATTTATTGCCCTGGCCACATCTGCAGTCCTCATGCCTCCTTGCAGCATGTCTAAGGCATGTTCACGCAGATGAGCAGGGACCCTGCGCATCTTTCTTTTGGTGTTTTTCAGAGTCAGTAGGAAGGCCTCTTTAGTGTCCTAAGTTTTCATAACTGTGACCTTAATTGCCTACCCAATTTTTACGAATTATCTTTGAGAGACTCGGTCCTGAAAAAGGGACGTTTTGTTTTTTTGCTGAGTTTATTTGTAGTGCTGCCAGGTCTCACCCACCAGATTGATGACATGGCAGAGACAGGTTACATGGACACTGTTGGGCATCACTCCTTTCAGAACCACCCTGTATGCCTTCAGGCAGTAGGATGCATTATCTGTGACCACTGCCCATGCATCATTCAGGATCAGATCGTTGCTGTGGAGGGAGGCTAGTATAGCTTGGGAAAACGTTGAGTAGTTGCTGTCCATGAAAATGACATCCACCAGAAAGTACTGGTTTTCAACACCTGCAATGAAAGAGAAGGAAACACTTTAATTATGTTTGAACCTAAGTGTTATTTAAATTTCAAGTGTAAAAAAATATAGATAGAGTGATAGTTAGCTAGATGGAGAGACAGTCAGCTACTGCTGACATTATGCATCACTATATTTCACCACGATAGTTTGTCTTTTGGAATATCACAATTTGCATGTGGACAATTCACATTGCAGAATGTAAATGTAGGCTATTGCAACGCTGCATTCCTTTCATCTGTCTCGCCAACAACCACTGCAAACTTCTTCCCACGGATCTTCTGTAGAACGGCAGTCATATGCTGGTCAAACACACGGGGCAGTTGAGTTTGACGGAGGCTGCTCTCATTTTCGGGCAACGCTCCCCCTGTTTGCAATGCTTCACTAGAAACGGCAGTAGCTTTCTTAGCTTTTCTAAGTCAGACTTGGCGCGCACACAGCCACTGGCCGTTTGAAGAGGCATGCCCTGGCTACCACTGCTTTTCCTTGTTCCCCCTCTCAAAACACCACAAATTCTTGCTTATTCCACATTTGACAGTTTATTAAATTTTTATTACCAAATTCCGCTATTCCAAACGCGTTTCCCGCATTGCGGAAATCATAGGGCCCTACCATTGGGGATCTTTCAATGTTCTGTCTAGAATCACAAGGAGCTGTTTGATGTACTACATAGAATGGTAAAATATTTGCTGTAGGTTTCAAAGATGGGTAAACATATTAGTTTAGTGAAATGCAGCTTAATTACACAACTAGTGAAGTCCGAGGCATGGGTGTTCTTCACCCCCTGTACTCTTTTGAAGCCCTCTGTACGTACGCTACAGGCAGTGTTCCCTCCATTTTTTCATCACTGAACGCAAACTTGAATTTTGTGAAAATTCTGTGCAACTTTTCGCGCTCCTTTACTGTGAACATGGATGCTGTACCTGTTTTTAGTTCGTTTTAAGTGGCCAAGTAGGCTACTGTGAATTTTCTTTATCATAATGTACCAAATAAAATGCATAATTATTCCCATACCATTTTATTAGAGAATTAGACAAATTATGCTACCCTCTGCCTACTTAGCTTATTCAAGCCCGTCTCAAAATACAACACTCCCTCTAAGACAAAAATCTCTTTACCTGACTCTTTTCAAAGATGTGCACACATTTTGTGCTCTTGTAGGAAGCAGTCATGCCACCATTGCTGACTACAAATGATCTATAACTGGGCTAATATCTCACTAACCAGCAAAGGATATGAACAAATGTGCACATGTCGCTACATGTAGCTCTCGCTTTGATCTCAAAACAAACGCATCTAATTACAACCGCTCATGCTGTAAAAAACAGTCCAGTTCAAAGTGAATGGCACAGATCCATACATGGCAATGGTCTGTTTGCGTATAGGCCTACTGCAGCCTGAGTCATGCCTGTCAATGCAATAGAATCCTACTCCGATACGTTCTGCCTACAACAAAATCTCTTGCCTAGTTAGTTTTGTATACGAAGTCTTGCATAGTACGTTTTTTGTTTCGGTATGTTGCATTGAAAGTGGCTAATGTTGCGTTGATTAGATCACAATTCCCACAGTTGATAGTGGTAACTAATGGGGAAAACCCTAGAAAGTCTCAAGGAGAGGGAACATTGGCTAAAGGTATCTCTAGCTTTGCTTGCTTCTCTGCTGTTCTAGCCTACATATCAGTGTGTCTTGCAGGATGGTGGAGCAGTGATAAAACCCCAAGCTGTATAAACAAGATGTTTAGGCAGTGCAGCCCTTCATTTCTGGTTACTGGGGCAGCAGGACTGGAAAATCAAGAATGCCCTGTGTCGCTTCCTACTTTTCCATCAGGAAAATGTTTGCACCACTTATTTCCGCCTCTGTAGGGTGATGCCAGTGATCACCTCGAAGCCTTCCAAGGGTCCTCTCTGGCTGCCTGAAAAGTGCCTGACCCCACCGTGGAATACTAATTGGAGTCGTGTTCACAGCCCCTTGTTGTTTCCTCTAACACTACAAACTGAGGGATCCTCAAGGGTTTAATCCATTATTAGGAGATTGCTTTAGTAAACCGAGGAGGCTATACCCCCTAATCATCTCTTTTGGACAGCTCTCGTTCTGTCGCAGCTAAAGAGAAATAGAAGGAAGTGCTTGACTGCTCTCATTACCCAAGGGATTGAGCTGAATAGATTTTTCTAAGGAGCTTGATTAAGCTGCTGAAGGATTTTTGTTTGTGTAGTTTGGAGATGTGAGCTTGCATGTCAAAAGATAAAGCTTAGATTTTCTTCAAGGTAAACACAGCTTTGACTTCCCTTAAGCCATTGTTGGCGCTGTTTTGAGCTGATCAAATAATCAACGTAAATCATCGTAATGGAAGAGGTTCTTTGTAAAATTCATAGTTCTTATTTCCATACCCTTTAGTGAGACAAAAAGGCCCTTGTTCATGCTGGAGAGGGTGAGATAAAAGGATGGGATTAGCAGAGGAGACAGAGGAAATGGCCTGAATGGGAAGGATGGAGTGTGTCACCACGTCAGACTTCCTGTTACCCTGCTCTGCGGGTGCAAAGGTCACAGGGCTGTTTGGGGCCGCTTGCAGGAGGTGCAGACGGCTCCTTCTCTGGAAAATAAACATGGGCCCCTAACTTTTACTATGTCAGAGCTGGCCTGGCAGAACAGGCTGCTGCACTTCTGCTGTTCTCTCCGCTCACATGCAGTCACACACTTTATCTAACGAGTCTTATGCGTGTTTTTTTTATTTTTTTACTACGCTATATTCAAAAGATTAGCCAGCTGGCTAAGCTGGTTCTGGACCTGGGTTTGTCATAAGCATAATTGCCTTGTTAAATGTATAAAATAAAAATATGTTAACTTGGCCACAGATTTGTACAGTGAGGGGGGGAAAAGTATTTGATTCCCTGCTGATTTTGTACGTTTGCCCACTGACAAAGAAATGATCAGTCTATAATTTTAATGGTAGGTTTATTTGAACAGTGAGAGACAGAATATCAACAAAGAAATCCAGAAAAACGCATGTGCAAAAGGTTATAAAATTATTTGCATTTTAATGAGGGAAATAAGTATTTGACCCCCTCTCAATCAGAAAGATTTCTGGCTCCCAGGTGTCTTTTTATACAGGTAACGAGCTGAGATTAGGAGCACACTCTTAAAGGGAGTGCTCCTAATCTCAGTTTGTTACCTGTATAAAGACACCTGTCCACAGAAGCAACCAATCAATCAGATTCCAAACTCTCCACCATGGCCAAGACCAAAGAGCTCTCCAAGGATGTCAGGGACAAGATTGTAGAGATACACCAGGCTGGAATGGGCTACAAGACCATCGCCAAGCAGCTTGGTGAGAAGGTGACAACAGTTGGTGCGATTATTCGCAAATGGAAGAAACACAAAAGAACTGTCTATCTCCCTCGGCCTGGGCTTCCATGCAAGATCTCACCTAGTGGAGACGCAATGATCATGAGAACGGTGAGGAATCAGCCCAGAACTACACGGGAAGATCTTGTCAATGATCTCAAGGCAGCTGGGACCATAGTCACCAAGAAAACAATTGGTAACACTACGCCGTGAAGGACTGAAATCCTGCAGCGCCCGCAAGGTCCCCCTGCTCAAGGAAGCACATATACATGCCCGTCTGAAGTTTGCCAATGAACATCTGAATGAATCAGAGGACAACTGGGTGAAAGTGTTGTGGTCAGATGAGACCAAAATGGAGCTCTTTGGCATCAACTCAACTCGCCGTGTTTGGAGGAGGAGGAATGCTGCCTATGACCCCAAGAACACCATGCCCACCGTCAAACATGGAGGTGGAAACATTATGCTTTGGGGGTGTTTTTCTGCTAAGGGGACAGGACAACTTCACCGCATCAAAGGGACGATGGACGGGGCCATGTACCGTCAAATCTTGGGTGAGAACCTCCTTCCCTCAGCCAGGGCATTGAAAATGGGTCGTGGATGGGTATTCCAGCATGACAATGACCCAAAACACACGGCCAAGGCAACAAAGGACTGGCTCAAGAAGAAGCACATTAAGGTCCTGGAGTGGCCTAGCCAGTCTCCAGACCTTAATCCCATAGGAGGGAGCTGAAGGTTTGAGTTGCCAAACGTCAGCCTCGAAACCTTAATGACTTGAAGATCTGCAAAGACGAGTGGGACAAAATCCCTCGTGAGATGTGTTCAAAGCTGGTGGCCAACTACAAGAAACGTTTGACCTCTGTGATTGCCAACAAGGGTTTTGCCACTAAGTCATGTTTTGCAGAGGGGTCAAATACTTATTTCCCTCATGAAATCAATTTATAACATTTTTCACATGCGTTTTTCTGGATTTTTTTGTTATTCTGTCTCTCACTGTTCAAATAAACCTACCGTTAAAATTATAGACTGATAATTTCTTTGTCAGTGGGCAAACGTACAAAATCAGCAGGGGATGAAATACTTTTTTCCCTCACTGTATTACAATTTATAAAGGTGAATTACACGGCTTTTTTAAACAGTCCGCAGTAATCTAATGAATTCAGAGCTTTTGAAATTATACCAAGGTAGAATATATGCCTTCCACAACCATAAGACCTTATAATTGTATCAAAAATAGTTGTACCTGCTTTTTTAGCAATTATCACTGATCTGGTTTTCAAATCTGTTTTATTTTTGTTACAAATTTTAAGCAGAACCATGCATAAAATGCACATTCACTAAATTGGAGCAGGCATAACAAATGAACACCAATCTCTCAAGCACAAGCCCACATGCTAGTGAGTAGCCAGCTAATATTTATATAAAGTTTAGCCAACTTTGATCTAGGTATAATTTCACGATCTCTGATTTCAGCTAACAAGGCAAAACAGTTGAATTGTGATGAACACAACCCTGTCCACTTTGTTCAGATGTTGAAATCAAATGGCCTACCTTAATTCTCAGAATGAGAACGAGTTGCTAATTCCTTATATAATTGTTTTATGCTTATTGCACATTTATTTAAACACAGACTGAAACAGTTAGTCTAACAATCTTTACTTGACTAAAATGCTACTAGCGATACGTGGTACCGTAATGCGCGTGCGACAAGCTGAGAATTTATTTTCCGGAATGAATGTTCATTGATACATCCGTTTTAGTAGTGTCTGCTCTGCTCGAAATTTGAGGAGTTGAAACAACCTTTCGAAACACCCTGTTTTAACTTCTTCTATTACAGTAAAATAATGTCTCCGTGTGTTTCTGTGTCTGTATGACCGATTTTCTGTTGGATCAAACCTCAAATGCAAATAGCGAATTGAAACGGTTTGTCAGAAAGGAAGAAATGATCTCTCATCTTTGTTGTTGTGGAGGGTCTTGGGAGAAAGAGGTGAAGCGAGAGGTTTCAATCTCGCCAAAATCTGTCCAATGTGTTTCTTTGCGCTTATTTTTTTTTGAACGCAAGCTTGTAGCCTGCCTTTCCTGCCTTTGGGACAACGAGTCCCATTGTTAAGTCGGAGACTTGAGCTTCTCGTCATTATATACAGGTCTCTGGTGTAAATGGGTAGGTGCACAGAAGGAGCGAACGAGACGAGACCAAAAAGACATGAGAACAAGCAGATTCTGCGATACCGGCATTTGAAAAACATACATTCAAATTAATTTGAGATATCGCCTAGCCCTACCTGCAATGTATTGCCATGGGAACACCTGTGCTGAGATGGACCCCACATATGGAACCAAGTGACCCCTTGGGAGCACCCGTCTCCGCGCCTCACTGCACTAAGGGAATTTAGAGCGGGACAATGGGCAGTTATGACTAATTGTTGTATCAGATTTGGAACACTCAGCCATTCACAGAGAATAAAGGGGTAAGGGGCTGTCTTCTGGGGAGCAGTCCGGCTCTATTACTGTTTAAACACAGCACACTGGAGCTCTCTCCACATGAATGTCCCTCCATTATGACACCATTTTGCCCTGTCAGTGGCAGGGAAGGGATATAGACTACATCTTTGGTTCCCCCTCAGCCATAAATGCATAGATATGGGACATGAACATGGACGCTTGTCCCTCGGCCAAATTATACAATGGGGATGTGTTTTTGGATGTTAATTTGTTTAGTAAAACCTGTGTTCCTTCAGTTATTCACGGTGCAGGTCATTGCTCATACTCTGGTGGATGAAAACAGCCGTCTCATCCAGGTTTTTGTTTGGCTGTCTACGGCACCAACCTAGTTTTTTACAATCAGTCAAGTCGTCACACGGCTGGCTTGCAGTGCAACACAAATCAGGGTATGAATACTGTGTTTGTGTAATCCTGTAATCCTTGCTTTAATGTGAAAGGGGTGAATTTGAATATTGAGAATATTTTTGGGGTGTCCAAATACTGTCTCGCTGAGTGAGACAGATGGATGGCACTGTGGGACACAAGGATTAGGGCATGATTTGTTTTTCTTAGGTGATCGTTAATACATGTTTTTACTCAAAAGATGACCCCTTGAGTACCGTACATCAGCCACTTGTTGGGAAAATAGCCTCAGCACACAAGGTGAAGGCTATCCCCCGGGGCTATGTTCTAATATATAGAAAAACAAAGACATTTTGTTACAACATGAGTCTGTTCTCCCTTGAGGCTGTAAGTAAAGGCTTCTCTATTAGGGTTGTGTCTGCATTCATTAGATTAGATCCACCCTAGTTTAGCCCGGCTACATCATCATGCTGCTCTGTCTTTGCTTCGGAGAGCTGACATTTTAGGGGTCCAGCCCAGATTTGGCTCAGAACCTCGCTCCTCTAGTCCGTTGTTGGTGGGTGGGAGTTCTGGGTGGAACGCGGTCAGTGCTCTAGAACCCAGATGTGTTCCCTCAGGAGGTCCACTCCAGGGCTGGCCCCATGCCCTCCAGTGAATATCAGCTATGACATCACCAGTCCTTCAATCAGACCCCAGAATGTAATCTACAATAACATCTCCCCCAGACTCAACAGCTGTCTGGATTAAACGGGTGTTATTTGGGGTTTGAGTCATCTATATGATAATGCCCCTATAATGTACTTCATGTAGGCTATCTCGCCCCTTACAGCCAGCTATGTTGATGTTTTTGTATCATCTATACTAGAGGAATGTACCAAAGGCAAGCTGTTATCTCTGGAATGCTAAATCTTTTGGGTGCAAGGGTTTACAAAATGTTTGGAATTTTGACATTCTCATTATAGTTAATAAAACCATATTTAACAAAAGTTTTCGTGCAATAACTGCATATCTTCTCAGTTTCTTCATTTCATGTGCCTTCATATGACAGCAAAGTTGTGACAGTGTTCCCTTTCTTTTAGATGAGGTCCCACAAAACAAGTAATAATTCAAGCTAAGCACACCATGCAGGGCTTAATATCCTCTATTTTGAAATCAATCTGGAACACGTGGTGTTGGGTGTGGGCTCCCAACGTGCCGAACAAATGCATCCCTTGGCTGAAGCTTGGGCTAAGGCTGGGTTTGGGGTTAAGGCTAATTTGGACTGGGGCTGAAGCTCTGGACTGGGGATGGAGTTCTGTGGCAGATTTTCTGGTCTAGGGCTGGAGTTCAGGGCTTGAGCTCTGGAATTGGGTTGGAGCTCTGGACTGGGGATGGAGTTCTGGACGGGTTGTACTTCTGGACTGTGGCCGGAGCTCTGGACTGGGGCTGGAGTTCTGGGGCCTCATAACTGTTGTGCCATTTCTGAAAAGACAGCGTATGTACAAAAAAATGTAGATGGAGAAACTTGGCCCACGCCATATATACGCATGATTCCCGTTTATAAATCAGACCTGTCCTGAAGCTGTTTGTGCATGAAAGACCCCCCCATTCACCTTTTATAATGAAAATTAAGCCCTTTTATTTGCTGAATACTTAGCAGGTATTGGAGTTAGGCCAAGACTGTTTAAAGGAAATGGCAATTGGGATCTTAATCAAATGTCTTTAGAGGTGTTGGCAGAATGCAAAAGAAAACAATGACATTTACTGTATCTGACTGTTAATGAAAGACAAAAACAATTGCAATTGTTGTGGCCCTGTAAACAGATAATTTGAATTCAATAATGTTTTGCATTTACTTTTTCCCAAACCTAAATATGCTGCACTGCCCTCTGAATTCAAAAACATTGTCTACTCTGAAAAATGGATATATACAATAGGCCTACTTAGTGATAGCCTACGTACTTCCATGCAAATTAAACTGTCTGATCACCTGGTCAATTCTACTGTATGTTATAAACCGCACACCCTTTCAGCTGCATAGCCTAGACCAAAAACGTTAAATGGCTTATCTATTTACTACTGTAAAGTGTCCAATTAAATGAAACCAAAGCTGGCACTAAGACTGCACTCAATCAGCTGTATACAGCTATAAGCAAACAGGAAAACGCTCATCAAGAGGTCGGCGCTCCTAGTGGCCGGGGACTTTAATGCAGGAAAACTTAAATCCGTTTTACCTAATTTCTACCAGCATGTTAAATGTGCAACCAGAGGGGAAACAACTCTAGACCACCTCCACACAGAGACTAGTACAAAGATCTCCCTCGACCTCCATTTGGCAAATCTGACCATAATTCTATCCTCCTGATTCCTGCTTACAAGCAAAAACTAAAGCAAGAAGCACTAGTGACTTGGTCAATAAGAAAGTGGTCCGATAAAGCAGATGCTAAGCTACAGGAATGTTTTGCTAGCACAGACTGGAATATGTTCCGGGATTCTTCCGATGGCTTTGAGGAGTACACCACATCAGTCACTGGCTTCATCAATAAGTGCATCGATGAAGTCATCCCCACAGGGACCGTACGTACATACCCCAACCAGAAGCAATGGATCACCGGTAACATCAGCACTGAACTAAAGGGTAGAGCTGCCGCTTTCAAGGACCGGGACTCTAACCCGGAAGCTGATAAGAAATCCTGCTATGCCCTCCGACGAACCATCATGCAGGTAAAGCATCAATACAGGACTAAGATCGAATCGTACTACTCCGGCTCCGATGCTCGTCGGATGTGGCAGGGCTTGCAAACTATTACGGACTACAAAGGGAAGCACAGCCGCGAGCTGCCCAGTGACAGAGCCTACCAGACGAGCTAAATAACTTATATGCTCACTTCGAGGCACACTGAAACATGCATGAGAGCATCAGCTGTTCCGGACGACTCTGTGATAACGCTCTCCGACGGGCCGATGTGAGTAAGACCTTTTAAACAGGTCAACAGGGCCAGACGGATTGAGAAAAACCAAAGAAATCAGCCAATACCTCAGAAAAAAAATTGTAGACCTCCACAAGTCAGGTTCATCCTTGGGAGCAATTTCCAAACGCCTGAAGGTACCACGTTCATCTGTACAAACACTAGTACGCAAGTATAAACACCATGGGACCACGCAGCCGCTATACCGCTCAGGAAGGAGATGCGTTCTGTCTCCTAGAGATGAACGTACTTTGGTGCGAAAAGTGCAAATCAATCCCAGAACAATAGCAAAGGACCTTGTGAAGACGACAAATTGAACTGTTTGGCCATAATGACCATCGTTATGTTTGGAGGAAAAAAGGGGGAGGCTTGCAAGCCGAAGAATACCATCCCAACCGAGAAGCACGGGGGTGGCAGCATCATGTTGTAGGGGTGCTTTGCTGCAGGGGGGACTGGTGCACTTCACAAAATAGATGGCATCATGAGGAAGGAAAATGATGTGGATATATTCAAGGAACTTCTCAAGACATTAGTCTGCAACATAATAAAGTAAAGCTCTGATCATTGGGAACGAGATCAGAATGACTGCTATGGCTTAAACCATACATTTCATAATTTAAAAATCAAAAGGCCCGATTAGCATGACATTATTAATGCAGCCACATCCAGAGTCCTAGTGGCCGGCGCATTCAGAATATGGTTAAGTATTTAGCTTAAAAGCTCTGACAAAAAGGCCAAGAGAACAAGAAACACTTTTCAGTGAGAAAACATTGCAGACACGAGACGCCACATTTGATGCACATCATTATTGCGTCATTATAACTGCCTCATTCTCCGGTGTCCAAAGTTGGTAGAGGAGCATGGTTGGCTGCCACTGTATGTGGCTGGAGATGAATTAAATGCAGTTTAGATCATGCGGCTGATGGAAATGCAAGGAGTTAGTCTAGTGGCCTACATCTCCCATTTAAAGGCATTGGCCCTGTCCGAATACCTATACTTGCGTCCTTAATAGTAGGCAGTTTGACTATGCAACAAAATAAAAGGTTTGGTAGTATGCGACATTTCCAAAATCAAGTATGGTTTAAATGCCAGGATGTTATACTAATTTTTGCTCTTCATCTAGTAGAATTCGATGCACAGTTTTTAAAAAAAAAGTAGTTTTTGTTCTCCTTATTAAAAAGTTCACGAGCATCGGGCTACATTTTTACCCAAAGTGGATTTTTAGTTTCTCACTGAAAAGTGTTTCTTGTTCTCTTGGCCTTTTTGTCAGAGCTTTTAAGCTAAATACTTAACCATATTCTGAATGCGTTGGCCACTGGGACTCTGGATGTGGCTGCGTTATTAATGTCATGCTAATCGGGCCTTTTTGATTTTGAAATTATGAAATGTATGGATCAAGCCTTCGCAGTCATTCTGATCTCGTTCCCAATGATCAGAGCTTTACTTTATTATGTTGCAGATCTGAATTTGCTATGCACCCGACTGTCCACTTTTTTCAAAGCTTTGGACACAGCTACTCATTCAAGGATTTTTCTATATTTTGACTATTTTCTACATTGTAGAATAATAGTGAAGACATCAAAACTACGAAATAACACATGGAATCATGTAGTAACCAAAAAAGTGTTATACAAATCAAAATCTTTTAGACAGCTTTGTACACGCTTTACATTCTCTCAACCAGCTTCACCTGGAATGCTTTTCCAACAGTCTTGAATGAGTTCCCATGTATGCTGAGCACTTGTTGGCTGCTTTTCATTCACTCTGCGGTCCAACTCATCCCAAACCATCTCAATTTGGTTGGGTGATTGTGGAGGCCAGGTCATCTGACACAGCACTCAATCAATCTCTTTCTTGGTCAAGTAGCCCTTACACAGCCTGGAGGTGTGTTTTGGGTCTTTGTCCTGTTGAAAAACAAATGATAGTCCCACTAAGTGCAAACCAGATGGAATGGCGTATCGCTGCAGAATTCTGTGGTAGCCATGCTGGTTAAGTGTGCCTTGAATTCTAAATAAATCACCATGAAACCTCTTCCGTGCTTCACGGTGGAAACCACACATGCAGAGATCATCCGTTCAGCTACTCTGCGTCTCACAAAGACACGGCGGTTGGAACCAACAATCTACAATTTGGAATCATCAAACCAAAGGACAGATTTCCACCGGTCTAATGTACTTTGCTCATGTTTCTTGGCCCAAGCAAGTCTCTTCTTCTCTTTGGTGTCCTTTTAGTAGTGGTTTCTTTGCAGCAATTCGACCATGAAGGCGTGATTCACACAGTCTCCTCTGAACAGTTGATGTTGAGATGTGTCTGTTACTTGAACTCTGTGAAGCATTTATTTGGGCTGCAATCTGAGGTGCAGTTATTCTAATGAACTTATCCTCTGCAGCAGAGGTAACTCTGAGTCTTCCTTTCTTGTGGCGGTCCTCATGAGAGCCAGTTTCATCATAGCACTTGATGGTTTTTGCGACTGCACTTGAAGAAACTTCTTGAAAGTTTCCGTATTGACGGACCTTAAAGTAATGATGGACTGTCGTTTCTCTTTGCTTATTTGAGCTGTTCTTGCCATAATATGGACTTGGTCTTTTACCAAATAGGGCTATATTCTGTATACCACCCCTACCCGTTCACAACACAACTGATTGGCTCAAACGCATTAAGAAGGAAAGAAATTCCACAAATTAACTTTTAAGAAGGCACACCTGTTAATTGAAATGCATTCCAGGTGACTACCTCATGTAGCTGGTTGAGAGAAAGCAAAGCTGTCGTCAAGGAAAGGGTGGCTACTTTGAAGAATCTCAAATATATTTATTTTTTTAAACACTTTGTTTTTGGTTACTACATGATTCCATATGTGTCATTTCATAGTATTCTACAATGTATAAAATAGTACAAATAAAGAAAAACCTTTGAATGAGTAGGTGTGTCCAAACTTTTGACTGGTACTGTATGTTACAGCACTTTGTTTTCACAAATAAATATGAAATGGAACCAAATGATTTGTTTGTCTTCAGGCCCTTTTTAAATAGGAGAGATGGGCAATATCGTCTACTAAGGCTTAGGTCGATTGTGATAGTATTCCTATAACCAGCCTGAGTAGGCCCATAACTCCATTCTTGTTATTTTCAGTTTAAAGAAATGTATCTAATTGGAAATTAGCTTTTATCAGGCTGGTTAATGCGATGCATGTCTGTTGAAATAATGCAATGCATATATGTTGAATCCTACTCAGCCAATCATGAGCCACTACTGCATTGTGATCGTGAGATACTGCATCCTTTTTACTAAACAGTACATGCTAAATAGTATGTGACAATGAGTAAATAGTATGCAGTTTAGGTATGTGGCACGCTAGTATGGGTATTCGATCACAGCTATCTAAACCAGTGAGTCTCATTTGATTCTCAGAATCCTAGAATTAGCTTTTTACTATCTTTCCCTTCAAGCCACCCTACTGTGAAGTCCTTTAGAGGTCAACTGGGCCCTGTAAATGAGAGCCACCCAGAGGGGCTGTTGTACTGTGTAGGGCGACAGGTAGCCTACTAGGCAAGTCAGTTAAGAACAAATTCTAATTTTCAATGACTGTCTAGGAACAGTGGGTTAACTGCCTTGTTCAGGGGCAGAATTACAGATTTTTACCTTATCAGCTTGGGGAGTCGATCTAGCAACCTTTCGGTTACAAGCCCAACGCTCTAACCACTAGGCTACCTGCCGCCCCACTTAACCCAATATGCTCCTGTAAGTTGCTCTGGATAAGAGTGTCTGCTAAATGACACAAATAAAAATGTCTAATGTGAGAGAGGCCGTTATGGCTGGGCTGTTGGACTAATAGTGGGACACAGTAGCCCAGCAGCTGACAGTGATTGATCCCTGTATTGTTGTGCTCACACAGGCTGCAGGTCATTGTAGAAGAGACAACGTTGGTCTCAGTTGCTGCCGCAGGGATGGATGGCGACTATGGGAGGAATTCATAGACCACAAAGGAGATTACTATGCAAACAAGGGGAATTGAGGTTGCGTTAGAGCTAGGTGGCTCAGTACACAAATGCAAGTGGGTTTTATGACATGGGGTAAAGCTACTAGGTCTTGATAAACTAAATTGTTGATGAACTCCAAATTCACAAGATCATTTTGAGTTTTACTGGCATTGACCAACAAATTACATCTGCCTAAATGTCCAAGTAAAATCGTTCCAGCATCTCATAACATGATTCTCATTTAATTTCAACAATACTTTAATTAAAGCAATTTGTTCCACACCACTGAGTCTGAGGTACTGCACACTTAACCTCTCCCCATGCTGTGGAGTTTGTCTGAACTCTAGAGGAAACCGATTCAAACAAGCTTTTCTCTTGCCATTGAGACCATTGCTGCTTGTGACCATCTTTGTTGCTGCTGAGGTAACGGTGTGAGCTGCATGCACAACTGGGAACTTCCTGTTGCTATAGCAACTCTGCTAAATCCCAGATGGGGCACAAAATTTGGTTTAGACGTGTTCCTCAGGAAAACCAATTTAGCCCACTTTAGAGTGGCGCCTATAGCTCCCACACTCTTACTTAAGTAAGGCATCCCAACATTGTGCTTTGTGTGTGTTTGTATAAGTCAGTGCCTTGTGTGCGAGACACAGACAAACTCATACATTGGTCTGTTATCTCTGGCAGGTATGCTTTATTCAAATTTAAGTTATTGAATCCCACTGCAGCGTCTGTTTTTGTTGTCCTACCTGACAGTACTAGGCCTAGGAGTTTTCAAAGAGCAGGAATATCCTGTCTCAAATGTAATCACGTCCTACATCACTGACTAGCCACAGTTATTTTGACTCGTGGAGTGAATGATAATATACACTGAACAAAAATATAAACGCAACATGAAACATGGGCCCACCCCTTTTACATGAGCTGAAATAAAATATTGCAGAAATGTTCCAGACGTACAAAATGCGTATTTCTCTTAAATGTGCACAAATTTGTTTACATCCTAGTTAGTGAGCATTTCTCTTCTGTGAAGACAATCTATCCACCTGACAGGTGTGGCATATCAAGAAGCTGATTAAACAGCATGATCTTTACACAGGTGCACTTTTTGTCACACAACACAATGCCACAGGTGTCTCAAGTTTTAAGGGAGCGTGCAATTGGCATGCTGACTGCAGGAATGTCCACCAGAGCTGTTGCCAAATTATTTAATTTTAATTTCTCTACCATAAGCCGCCTCAAACATAATTTTATGAAATACCGGGCAGATGGCATACAGTATATGGCGGTTTGCTGATGTCAATGTTGTGAATAGAGTGCCCCATGGTGTTGGTGGGGTATGGGCAGGCATAAGCTACGGACAACAAGCACAATTGCATTTTATCAATGGCAATTTCAATGCACAGAGATACCGGGATGAGATCCTGAGGCCCATTGTCGTGCCATTCATCCGCCGCCATTACCTTATGATAATGCATGGCCCAATGTCGCACAGTCTTTGCGTCCTTTGGGGCATCTGGACATTCCTATTAGTTTAATTCCTGGAAGCTGAAAATGTCCCAGTTCTATCATGGCCTGCACACTCACCAATATCCAGCAACTTCGTAAAGCCATTGAAGAGGAATGGGACAACTCTATGCGAAGGAGATTGTCTGTCTCGCTGCGTGAGGCAAATGGTGGTCACACCAGACACTGACTGGTTTTCTGATCCACGCCCCTACAATCTGTGACCAACATGTCTGTATTCCCAGTCATGTGAAATCCATAGATTAGAATTGCTTTCAATTGACAGATTTTCTGTAACTCAGTAGTAGACTCTTTGAAATTGTTGTGTTTTTTATATTTTTGTTCAGTATAAAAGCGTGTGTTATGCCTTGCGGCTGTTTGGAAATAAGATAGGCTTGTGCTCTGGGCGCTGCTGTACATAGTGGTAAAAAATGTACGCTTCATTCTAACACTTGTGGCTTTTTGCTCTCCCCCGTATCCATCTAACAGCAGAACTCATTGTCATTTGACCTCAATAAAGGGCTTTAGAGGAAAGAGAAAATGGACATTTTGTGCCATGAGACCGGGGCAATTAGCTCCTTTTGTCTGTGGTCTTTTCATCCTTTGGGGTGTCTGGACATTCCTCTTAGTTTAATCCTGCTGTGACCCTCCCACTGATGGGTCTGTGCCCGCCCAACATAGACCCTGTTATCCATCCTGCCTCCTCCCCCTTAAGCAAATGGACTGGTTGAAGTAGGGACATACAGTTGAAGTCGAAAGTTTACATACACCTTAGCCAAATTCATTTAAATCCTAGTAACAATTCCCTGTCTTAGGTCAGTTAGGATCACCACTATTTTAAGAATGTGAAATGTCAGAATAATAGTAGAGTGATTTATTTCAGCTTTTATTTCTTTCATCACGTTCCCAGTGGGTCAGAGGTTTACATACACTCAATTAGTTTTTTGGTAGCATTGCCTTTAAATTGTTTAACTTGGGTCAAACTTGTCGGGTAACCTTCCACAAGCTTCCCACAATAAGTTGGGTGAATTTTGGCCCATTCCTCCTGACAGAGCTGGTGTAACTGAGTCAGGTTTGTAGGCCTCCTTGCTCGCACACGCTTTTTCAGTTCTGCCCACACATTTTCTATAGGATTGAGGTCAGGGCTTTGTGATGGACACTCCAAAACCTTGACTTTGTTGTCCTTAAGCCATTTTGCCACAACTTTGGAAGTATGCTTGGGGTCATTGTCCATTTGGAAGAACCATTTGCGACCAAGCTTTAACTTCCTGACTGATGTCTGATGTGTTGATGTTGCTTCAATATATCCACATAATTTTCCTTCCTCATGATGCCATCTATTTTGTGAAGTGCACCAGTCCCTCCTGCAGCAAAGCACCCCCACAACATGATGCTGCCACCCTCGTGCTTCACGGTTGGGATGGTGTTCTTTGGCTTGCAAGCCTCCCCCTTTTCCCTCCAAACATAACGATGGTCATTATGGCCAAACAGTTCAATTTTTGTTTCAACAGACCAGAGGACAGTTCTCCAATAAGTACGATCTTTGTCCCCATGTGCAGTTGCAAACCGTAGTCTGGCTTTTTTATGGCGGTTTTGGAGCAGTGGCTTCTTCCTTGCTGAGCAGTCTTTCAGGTTATGTCGATATAGGACTTGTTTTACTGTGGATATAGATACTTTTGCACCTGTTTCCTCCAGAATCTTCACAAGTTCCTTTGCTGTTGTTTTGGGATTGATTTGCACTTTTCGCACCAAAGTACGTTCATCTCTAGGAGACAGAACGCGTCTCCTTCCTGAGCGGTATGATGGCTGCGTGGTCCCAAGGTGTTTATACTTGCATACTATTGTTTGTACAGATGAACGTGGTACCTTCAGGCATTTAAAAATTGCTCCTAAGGATGAACCAGACTTGTGGAGGTCTAAAAAAAAATTCTGAGTTCTTGGCTGATTTCTTTTAGATTTTCCCATGATGTCAAGGAAAGAGTCACTGAGTTTGAAAGTAGGCCTTGAAATACATCCATAGGTACGCCTCCAATTTACTCAAATGATGTAAATTAGCCTATCAGAAGCTTCTAAAGCCATGATAATTTTCTGGAATTTTCCAAGCTGTTTAATGGCACAGTCAACTTAGTGTATGTAAACTTATGACCCACTGGAATTGTGATACAGTGAATTATAAGTGAAATAATCTGTCTGTAAACAATTGTTGGAAAAAGTACTTGTCATGCACAAAGTAGATGTCCTAACTGACTTGCTAAAACTATAGTTTGTTAACAAGAAATTTGTGGTGTGGTTGAAAAACGTGTTTTAATGACTCCAACCTAAGTGTGTGTAAACTTCCGACTCCAACTGTATGCGTTCCAAGCAGTTTTGGAATAATTGTGTCCCGTCTATTTAACGATGGGGTTGAATATGTATTGACTCAAGACGTTTCAGCTTTTCATTTTAAGTAATTTGTATGTGTCTGAAAACATAATGCCACTTTGACATTATGGGGTATTGTGTCACTGGCCTACACACATCTCAATTTTAATACATTTAAAATTCATGCTGCAGCACAACAAAATGTGGGAAAAGTCATGGGGTCTCTGAAGGCATATGTGTCTGGGGCAATTAGGATTTGTTATCTATATTGGTTATGATAAATTAGGCATTGTTGCACAATGTTGGCATACAGATAAACGTGCAAAAAAATAATCTAGTGCAGGCCTTGTGTTCTAAAAATTGTTTCTCAAATTCCCATCCCTAGCATAATCTGCTGTATCCTACTACGGTGCACTACTGTTTGAAACATGGCTGCTAAGACCCTCTATCGTGTGTATTGTAGATCCATCTGTTTCACTGTACATTGACATGACTTGAGCCCTCCCATCTGTCACCCAATGTGTGAAATTAGCACTAATACTGGGATAAAAATTTGGCCAAAATGTATTTTAGGTGCGCGGCTGGTAACACCATTAGAATAACTGAGTTAGAACACCATGTTGATGCTTGTAAGTCACTGTAAGTGCTGAGAATAGTACCTCTTGTCTACACTCTGGAATGGTGTGTAAAACTTTATCCTTTGAGAACAGGCTCTTCAGAGCTCTTTAAACTCCAGTAATGTAGGCTAGATGGGAGCCAACCCGCAATAGGTCTGTGTGTGAATGCTTGTGTGTGTGTGGTTAGCTAGCTGCTGCAGCACCAAGCTGGTGTCCCCCAAGGAGAGAGGAGAGGACTGGCATGCCTGTGCCGGTGAAAGGCGGCAGGGCCAGGGAAAAGGAAAAGGATGGAGTGAGCGAAGGAGTGGTTAGGCTTGGTCCCTGAATGCAAGTGTCCATTAACAATCCATCTCTTGACACATACACAGCCGGGGTGGGGTCTGCCTCCTTCGCTCACCCTCTCCCTCCTCCCTCCCCCATTCTCTCTCAGCAGAGTTTGGCTTCCTCTCTCGCCCTCATTCTTCTCTCGGTCTCTGCCTGTCCCCCTGAGTTTGGGGCGGTAATGACAGCAGTGTATAGAGCAGGAGGTTGATCAGCTGGAATACAGCACAGGACGGTGAAAGGAAAGGACCGAGTCTGAGTCGGCCGTCAGAGGGGGAGAGATCACGGTAAGGTGCTGCTCAGTACTCACACCCAGCTCCACACCACAGCGGTGAACTGGGTTACTGTACTGAGGCTGGCATGGCTGGCTAATAGTCAATTCAGTTCCTCTGCTGTTCACTTTGATAGCATGTGAGGTCAGCTGTTTAGAGTTCAGCCGTTCCTGATGGGTCATAAGACTGAGTAGATATGGTAATGAACAAGCATTTTGCTACACCCGCAATAACATCTGCTAAACACGTGTATGTGACCAATAAATTTGATAATATTTTGCTTTGGATTTTTTTTAATATATTGTCAAATTGACTTTGCCTAGTCATTGTCCAGCTGTCATTTAATTAACCAGTGATTTGATTGGACTAATCAGTGAGGGGCGTTGTCCTGGTTGTTGTTGCAGTGATATCCTTGTTTTCGCCAAGCACGTTGTCTGGCCCGGTGTGTTATGAGACGTGACTTTGTAATGCATGTGTGCGCAGCTGGTGACCGTGTGTATTGTCACAAAGCCAGAAGATACAAGGGCTTGATAAAGAGTTGCAACACTACTACAACAAAACAGCAAACCTTTTTCTAAAGATGAAACCGAATGGCAGCTCCGCACTAATGTATTTTCCTGACACTGTCTGGGGATGTTTTTATTGGAATTGGGGGTGTAGAGTCCTGGGATAAGGGGAAATGAAAGCCTGCCTGTCGCATATCCTTTTGAAGCTGCAGCATTCCCGGTATGGTATGCCTCGATGGGGAGCAGAACCTAAGCAAAACAATCCCCAGACTAGCACCACAGTACAGGAGCGCTCTTAGCAACATGCTTTTGTCTCTCTGGTTTCCCATTTAAGAAGAGACACTATCAGTGCAATTACTACTCTAAAGCTCTGTTGCACCAAAAACCTGTTTGAAGTGGTTGATCGAGAAATGAAATAAACAATTTTCCTCACCTTTGGAGTTTCAATAGGTTTAGACTTGGTATTTGCTACTAGGAGACTCTTCTGCATGCAGGAGGAAACCAGTTTGAGAGGTAACAGATGGTTTAGCCAAGTTACATAAGGCATGCCATAAACATTTAATTAATATGAAAGGACATATGGGGGGGAAGTGCTTATGGGAACATTTTCAGTCCACGCATGATCTGCATTTCCATTTTGAGTACAAGGCTAGATGGAGATTTCCCAGACCTGAGTGGGTATGTGAGAGCATGCAAGTCCTATTGTTGTTTAGCAGTGTGGGAATGAGAGCGAGGGGGAGAGAGAGGAGGAGGGAGGGGGAAGAGGCCTTGAATCTCCTGTCTGGGGAGTTGTAGCCCTTGGCGAGATGGAAGGAGAGGCTGAAACATGACTAGAGACCTGCTTGCTGCAGGAGGAAACAGCTAACACTGCAGCCAGTTGGGAATGAGCAGAGAAATTATCTTTAGCACAGACTGTCAGTGTTGCTTCATGTCAGAATTAAAAACAATTTTTGGTTGATAATTTGCTTATTGTGTAAGTCTTAGAAATGTCCTAATCGTTTTGATGCCAGACTTTGTCACTGCAGTCAGTGTGCTTGAATTGTCCAAACGCATCTAATTAGTGTAATGAAACAATAGGCTGTGTTGCGGTGCAGGGAGGTGAAGTGTTTGATCCGACTGGGGATAAGCTAAATCCCTTATCACTCAACGCGCTCCACATAGCCTACACTTGGGCTGGAGGTGTACAGCAAACAAAACACACAGCGACATGCTTAAAATACCTCAGACTGTCACACCCACAGTTCCCCTAGCGTAACTGATTATTATATAGATGTAGACCGAGACGCGTTTTTCTACGAGCATAAACACTTCTCCACCTCCAGAACCAGTGTGTGTGTTGAGGCTGTGACTTCCAGTCTGTTCTGTCTGCTGGATTATGTCTGTGATATTAGCCTCTTAAAGAAAACACCATCTGACGGCATGAGATGACGAGAGAGCACGTCAGTCATGTCTCTCTATGGAGAGGCCATTTTGTTTTTTTGCTGACAAGGACCCGGATTGGTTTTGACAGGCTGTGTTGTTTCACTCCAATGATGTGCAAGCTTTGCAGATTTGGGATTTAGCTGCAGTCTGCTGGGGTGGCCAGATCCTGGTTCCACTGAATGGCTGAGCAAGTCACTCCCCTGTGGCAAATTGGTAGAAATATGCTCTGAGTTTTGAACCTGTAGGCTGTAGTATTCAACATGGTATTCTATTTCAGGTAATCTCTGTTGTGATTTCATTTACCAGCCTGACCCTGCACTACATTCAGGTTAGGATTATCAGGGAATTGATGTTATGTTAAAAATACTGTTTTCTTTTGATTCGTTTAGGCTTAGATGTAGCCTATTTCTTTGCAATGGATTGTGCGGATTTTATAGGCCTAATTTGAACCATTTGATGTGTAGCTTAGACCTACACCTTGTCTTTATTTGTGTTTTTGTGTGTCCTGAATGTAGCCCGCACATCAGTGAGGAAGTGGTGTCTGTTACAATGCCATTCGTAGAGTTAGGTTGATTATTTTCTAAAATGTAATAAAGTTTGACGGTAAACCATCTGTTCCTTGTTATCAGGGTCTGAATGCTCACTGTTGTCGGTGCGTGTTAGCGGCACAGTTTTCTTATCGGCCTCAATGTAATTGTATTCGTTGCAGAGGTCTTCTTGGCCTTAACCTGATTTAAGCCTAATCTGAATTGAAGAAGCCCAAAATGTGTTCTCCTAGCCTGTTCATTCTGTTACATTTTGCTACTAAAGTGTCCCTCACTCCTGTTAGTTCTGGATAGAATAGTCATTTTCTTGGTTACATTTTCAACTATTCCCTGAGTTTTCTCAGCTGCTGCCTCCCTTAATTCCCCTGTCAACTTGTCACATGACCCCTTGTAAAATGTGTGGAACCAAAAAAGACCAGAAAATGGCTCCTCTCCTTCATAACTCAGTGGCTAGTCATGCGTGAGAGACCATTTTTCTATTTATAAATCGCCCCTGCATGTAACCCAGAATATTGTTCCATGAAGTGTGTGTGTGCTCCTCTCATAATGATTGCTACAAGAATAGTTTACTGAAGTGAATCATGGAATGCCAGGTACATGGTCAATTCTGACTTCATTCTATAGAGGTTTTCAATGCAATCACATTTGTTATCAGGAGAAAGGAAATAAACAGATTTAGTCAGGGTAGATCATTTGATTAAGTGAATTAGTCTCTACAGAGAGTCATTGCTCCACCCTGCAGCGCCTTATCCATTTCATTTCAAAGGCTATGTCCTCCTCTCTGGAAAATGACGTTTCCAACCCAATTCATCTCAAAACGCCATTACCCAGAGACTCAGGCAGCTCTAATATCATGGCATTATTTTATTTTGAGCCGTGCCCTTTTCTGTGATACCGAGAGAGACTTGGCGAACCTTAACCTCTCGCCCTTGAGTCCTGTTGTCATGGTGAATGAGTAAGTGCGTTGTGCAGAGCTGCTCCCTTGTCACTGATATTTGGGTTGAAGCCCTGCCTGGGGCCACTGCTCTTCTTTGGTGGGGGATGCAGTTAGCCCCTTAGCAGCCAGCCATTGATGGCCACTGCCCTTTTGTACCATCACCCCACATGACATTTTAGCTAGCCCCAATTACATAATGTCAAAGAAATCCGTCATAATGAAACACGGCTGACAAAAATGCAGCTGATATTATGGCGTTCCTCATCGTCTTTCGAATTGCGGTGTTGTGTTACATGAGAAGAAAAAAAGAACACAACGTAGACGTTGAATTTATTTACAATTTGACCAGCCTAAAACAAGCAACAGCCCATTTCAGTGCCTAAAATTCATCTGCGCACGTGAAGAGCTGGGTGAAAGATTCATTTTTAGAAGCCCTACGCACAGGCATAAAATGTGGCTTAATTTACTTGAAACTAAAGTTCACTGATGTGAGACTTTGTCCTTGTGTTTCTTGGCAATTTACATAGTTTTGTTCACAAACTTGGTTGTTTCTCAATGTTACATTTAATCTATTAGGGAATACGATCTGGCTACTACTCAGACTCTCAATCTCACAGGAACAAACATGACTCAAGTCGCGTTACACCGCTAACTTCCCGCCCTTAAAGGGGCAGGTGAAAATCTGTCTTATCTGTGATATTTTGGTTAGTGGACCAAAAGGTTAATTTTAGGCCCTGGCTCATTTACTATTAACTAGTGATTTGGGAATACATATGATACTATGTTGTCTTTTCCTGGTTTAACTCTATCCCTCTTTCTCTCTGTGTGCAGTGTGACTGGGGACCATGACTACAGAGGTGGGATCTGAGACGGAGGTGAGGAAAGAGCCGGAGAAGGCAGAGGAGCAGCCTGCAGCACCTGAATCAGAACCAGCAGCCACCAACCAGACAGACGAGGCCAAGGCCGCAGAGCAGTCCGCCAACGACCATCCCGCTCCGGCCACCGACTCAGCCGAGGCCCCCGCAGAGGCCAAGGAGAAGCAGGAGGAGGCCCAGCCCGCCGACAACGCCACACCACAGGAGGGAGAGGACACCCCAGCCTCCCCACCAGCCTCAGAGAAGAAAGGCATCTCCAGGTTCCTTCCTCCATGGCTTAAGAAGCAGAAGTCTCAGAGCCAGGTGGGACCCAAAGAGAGCCAGGCTGCACCCAAGGAGGAGGCAGGCGTTGCCTCCGTGAAGGAGGAGGACGGTGAGAAGCCGGAGCAGGCCGAGGCAGAGCAGACGTCATCGCCCACATTAGCCAAACCACAGGTGGAAGAAGAGAAAATAAACGGAGAGACAAAACCAGAACAGAAAGAGGAAGTGAAATCGGAGGAAAAAGAGGAGGAGAATCATTCCACTGGCAGTGCAGACACTCAGGTATGCTAGCCTATATTGGCCATATTAACACTATACACCTCTTACTGTCTCTCCATTATCTTTGTTTGTGTTTTTCAATTCAACAATTCTCAGATTAAGATTGATTTCCTCTCTGGCAGATGAGAACCCAGATTACTCTGTTTACTATAGCTCTGCTTATCAAGATGGTCTTCTCTGCTGGCTGTCTGACAGTAGCGTGTCATCGTTGACCTTGCAGTCACACGACCTGATTCAACCACAGCAAGCCAAGCAGGGACCCTGAGGAATTGGTGCCACTTAGCTCACTTCACTAGATCTCTCTGCCAAGGTTCCTCCTTCAGCCCTGTTAGGAGTTAGGAGTTAGAAACGAGCTCTGTTGATACACTATTATTCAACAGTCAGTCACAAAGAAGGTACATATCTCTTAGTATAGAGATGTTGAACGTTCTCCTCATTTGTCCTTTATGATTTTATTACGTTGGAATCGCTATTATGCTGCAGAAGAAACATCTCCTCGTTGTGCTTGTCGATATTCCAGCCAAACCCAGCCCTTTTCCATGTTTTAAGACTTTGATCCACCCAATGACATCATCTACAGTGATCAAGCCAATGGAAAACATAATGAGTGCTAGTTAAAAGCTGTGTGTACGGCGATAGAAGTTGCACTATGGTTCTCCTTACAGATCTGTGCTGACAGAATTGATGGCACTAAGCAGAACTAGGCTACTCTTTGACAAACCACTTTTGACAAAATGGCCTTTGTGGGTGGGAAGGTTTTTACTTGTTCACTCTGTGAATCTCCTCTTGGTGATTTGTGTCTAGCCTGCTAAGGAGGAGAAAGCAGCAGAGGAATCTCAGGAGAAGAGCGCAGCAGAAGAGGAGAACAAGGAGGCAGAGGAAGGAGGAGAGGAGAAGAAAGACGAGGAAGAGAGCCCGAAGCCTGAGGGTGGACATTCTTTTATCAAGTCACCGCTGAAACTGACCAAGAAGGTGAAGATGGTGATGTGTCACGTGACCATGCTTGATGGAAGCCAGTTCCCCTGCGAGGTGGAGGTGAGTCTCTTCAATATTTATTGTTGTTCTAAGCAAAGTAACACACACGATCAAAGTCCAGATCCCGGACGAACCCCAAAATAGAATTGTTTCTGGACACTTCAGATCATATGGTTTAATATTGGTGATAGAAGTCAGACCAGATGTTAAGCTAGTGTTTAACCCTTTGACGCGTACGAACATGGATGCAATTTTCAGACATTCGCTGAAGTAGCAACAGCGTAACTCAATTCTCATCCAAATCAGAAAATGTAGGCTACATCGGTCCTTGTGCTAACTGTGTAAAGAGTGACCTAACAAGCTCACTCTCAGCTGACAGAAACCATAATATGTTTTAACTGAAAGCATTTACTATTTACAATTAATCACATCACAGGTGAGCTAAAATAATTTAGTAAAACACTTTCTAAAAGTCGAAAGTAATCCGACGGTGGGTAGTTTGTGTGCACTGCCATGTTTGTTTTTTCTGCGTCAACCAAAGATAAGAAGAGGTGACAAGATGAGTTGGGTCGGTTTTCAGTATGCATGTTGAAGGTGAAGGGGGTGTGTCGTCTACCGTAATTCACTTCCCATCACTGACTTCCGGAAGTTTACGCAAAACACTCTTCACCATGTTATAACATCTTGCTATAACATCTTTGGTCTGACAGACATTTGCGTGACACCCAGAATGCATTGAATGATGTCAACAAACATGGCGCCACGCATAGTGGGTTAATATGGCTTAGCATTTGCTCATCACAATCAGTAAAACCTTCAAAAAAGCATTTTACACACATCATGTGTCCATTACAATCTATGCAAGAATAAGAATACATTATTTGTCACCAGTACTTGAAAATGTGAATAAAACAGTAAATAAATAATTACCACACAAACCATTTCGCTCCGTACATACATATGGTGTTCTACAGTACAAACAACACGATATACAGAAACTATTATGATAGTGTAATAAGGCACTTACTTTGATAGGAACGCACACATGTCCAAAGTTATTGTTAGTAAGGACAACAATAATGAAAGCAATGGGGCGCCAGCCAGAAAATGTGCCAGTGGGAAAAAGTTTGTGCAGGTTCTGTTCTGACTGGAGATGCACAAATGTCTGCATACTTGACCGGAGGAAACACTGGGGAAGGTTTGTCTGTCTCATCGTAATGCCTCAAACTTCAATTGTCCACCACAATGAAATGGTCTACTTCTATGTGAATTATTGAGGAGGCGGAACACACCTCAATTCAAACTGTTAAATAAAACTTGTTTGAAAATAATTTGAAATTGACAAGTTGAAACACAGTATATAGATAATTATCAGACATCATGCCTTGGTTTGAGAGTAATGCGGGTTAACTGGCATGTTGCGTAACAATCACATTTTGTGCCAGTGAGTGCATTCTCATATCACGCACATAAAAAAAAAATAACTCATACTGGGGAGAGTTGGATAGATATTTGGAACACATGAATGCAAAGGTTAAGGGTGATGAATAATATTTGCTCAACTATATACACGGAGTATACAAAACATTAAGAACACCTTCCTAATATTGAGTTGCACCCCCTCTTTTTGCCCTCAACAGCCTCAATTCGTCAGGAAACTGTTGAGCTTGAAAAACCGGTGCGTCTGGCACCTACTATCATACCCCTTTCAAAGGCACTTAAATCTTTTGTCTTACCCAATTAGACTCTTAATTGTCTCTAGGCTTAAAAATGGTTCTTTAAGTGACATCAATAAGGGATCATAGCTTTCACCTATTTTTACCTGGTCAGTCTGTCATGGAAAGAGCAGTTCTTAATGTTTTGTACACTCAGTGTATGTATTGTGAATAAAGCTGGCACAATTTCATTGTAAAAGACGCAACTTCGTCTTAGATTTCTTGTTATACATAAATAACAAAACCTGCCGAAAAGATGCTATGTTGTTCAATGTAGCCAAGTCAAAAATCCCGACCTACGGTTCACAAATGCCCCCACGTAGGGAAATGGAGCCTGCGAGAAGAGCCTTGTGGCTGCAGGCTATTCGGTGTGGGGACGCTGTGTCCAAGTAGGCTGCACATAGCTATGTGTGTGGAAAAAATTCATCACAGGGAAGACATTTAACTTGTTTAGTACAGTCTGTTTGTAACTCCGCTCACTACTTGTAGCTGTATAGTCCTTTTGTTTGTGTTAGTCTTCGCTAGCTTAATGTTCTCAAGTGGCTGCTAACATCGCCATGAAAAGGGGCACGAGGGAAGCCCTACAATATTTTGTTTTTCTAAGTAGTGAGAACGATAGGGATCAGGCAATGTTGAAAAGTCATCTTTATATATGTTGTACTTTTCTTACATGTAGTTTTGTAATTGCCTAAAACAAGCAGACGACAAGAAAATTGCGTTTGAAAGAGGTCAGGTTTTTGCTGTGAGCCAAAGGGTTAACCTAGGTAACCACAGGTTGTTTTCTTGAGGTAATTGTCTTTTTATCTTTTTCATAGGGAAACAATTGCCTGCCTTTTAACACTGTGTTTTGACAGCTGCATCTTTTAGTTTAATAGAAGATTCAGTGCAGGGATTATTGTTGCAGATAAGCATTCAGAACCATTGTCATGTAGTTTAGCGTTGTCCCAGAAGAAAACAACATTGCAGTGTACTGGAGCAGTACACAGCACAGCAGCCTCCTTATTCGATGAATCTCATCACAATAATTTAGTTTTGCGCAGGAAGAGGATAGCATTACGTGTAATCCTGTTGAATAGATTGAGGTTTTCGTATCAGACATTTAATTGTTATTTCCTCCCTTGCTACCGGTGGAGTCTGAGGCTATTTATAGTAGTGCTGAGATTTTCCAGGGACCTCACGATACGATATCACAATACTTAGGTGCTGATACGACTGGCCTAGTTAAATAAATGTTAAGTATATTTTTTTTATTGCGTTTTGATACTGTAATTTTTATTGCGGTTCGATGTTCCAAACGTATTGCTCACCCTATTTCTGTGGCAGAAGGACAAGAGCGACAAGGTAGGCTGTCATTGTAAATAAGAATTTGTTCTTAACTGACTTGCCTAGTTAAATACAGGTTAAATACAAATAAAAAGAGCCACGAGCAAGCGAGTTTTGAGCAGTCAGGGAAATAAAACTGCTGAAAACATGTTGGCTCCCAATTTTAAAAAGATGGAGAACAAGCTGAAAATGAAAAAGGACCGGCAGGAGAGGTAGGGCACCTAAAGAAGGGAACATCAGGGAGACAATATTAACCATTTAGTTGACTGCTGCTCTCAGGGGCCATGACAAGTTAGTAATAATACTGTGTTTAGTAGGACCTACGTCTCAGCTGGGTTAAAGGATTTATTGTGGATTCTGGCCTATCTGTAGGTGCAATAGATTAGGATTATTTGATTGTTGGTTTTGAGTCAGGTAATTATAGCATAGTTGCTTAGTAGATTATGCTGGGCCCTTTTATAGTGGGATAGAGAGGCTGAGCACATCAAGGCAGCCAGTTTTGGCTCAACAAATGGCTCTCCCCATCACTGCATGGTTTAGCCTAGCTGTTACTATTGGACAGCTTTCTGGCCGAGGTCCACTGTAAACCCCATACCACTGCAGCCTGTATCTCAAATCAGTCAGTCGTTTTCTTCTGTTTGATGATACACTACATCACCAAAAGTATGTGGACACCTCTTCAAATAAACGGATTCGGCTATTGCTGACGGGTGTATAAAATCGAGCACACAGCCATGCAATCTCCATAAATAAACATTGGCAGAAGAATGGCCTTACTGAAGAGCTCAGTGACTTTCAATGTGGCACCGTCATAGGATGTCAGTTTGTCAAATTTCTGCCCTGCTAGAGCTGGCACTGTAAACCATAAGTGCTGTTATTGTGAAGTGGAAACGTCTAGGAGCAACAACGACTCAGCCGCGAAGTGGTAGGCTACACAAGCTCACTGGATGGGACCAACGAGTGCTGTAGCGTGTAAAAATCATCTGTCGGTTGCAACATTCACTACTGAGTTCCAAACTGCCTCCAGTAGCAATGTCAGCACAATAACTGTTAGTCGGGAGATTAATGAAATGGGTTTCCATGGCGGAGCAGCTGCACACAAGCCTCTTAATCACCATGCGCAATGTCAAGTGTCGGCTGGAGTGGTGTGAAGCTCGCCGCCATTGGACTCTGGAGCAGTGGAAATGCTTTCTCAAGAGTGAATCACGCTTCACCATCTGGCAGTCTGACAGACAAATCTGGGTTTGGCGGATGCCAGGAGAACGCTACATGCCCCAATGCATAGTGCCAATTGTAAAGTTTGATGGAGGAGGAATAATGGTCTTGGGTTGTTTTTCATGGTTCAGACTAGGCCCCTTAGTTCAGGCTAGCAGAAGGGCCTTAGAGGGAACGTTGCGACGGAAGAAGTCTGTTGTACCCCCCTTGTGCGGTTACGTCGGCAGACCAGTCGTGATGGATCAGCAGGGCTCCGTGTAGTAAAAGGGAAATTGGCTGATGGACCTCTTCAGCTAACAGTCCGATATGCTCTAGACAGCTAGCAGGCTAGCAGTTGGGCATTCAGGGGACGTTGCTACGGAGTAGCCGTTTGAAAAAAACTTGGGCGGATTACGTCTGTAGTCCAGTCGTGATGAATCGGCGGGGCTCCGTATCTGCAGTAAAAGGGGTCTAGGCCAATTGGCAAAATAGGTATTGTAGCCCTAGGAGTGGCTGATGGACCTCTTCCAGCTAGCTGAGAGATGGGCCTAGTATAGGCTAGCTCAAGCTAATTGGTGCTTACTTCGGGACAGAGACGTTAGCCAGGAGTAGCCACGCTGATAGCAGCTAGCTAGCTGCGATGATCCAGGTGAAAAGGTTCAGAGCTTGCAGTAGGAATCCGGAGATATGGAGAAAAATAAGTCTGATATGCTCTGGTTTGAATCGCGCTGTGCAGACTGGCAGGAGTTGTCCGGGCTGAAGGTTAGCTGATGACCGCTAGCAGTGGCTAGCTGACTACTAGCTAGTTAGCTGGCTACTAGCTAGTTAGCTGGCTAGCTTCTGTTGGGGGTTCCGGTTCTAAAGTAAAGAAAATAGCAGATCCGTACCACATTGGGTGAGTTGTAGGAGAGTATGTTATGGTTAAGAAAAATATTTGATTTTTTTTTATTATTATATATATTAATGTATATGCGAAGGAAAAAGATACACGGGACAAGACGAAGACAAAGACGCCTGACTGCTACGCCATCTTGGAATGGATTCATCTTGGATTCAATTCATCTTGGAATGAATTGGAACGCAGACTGCGAGCCAGACTAATTGCCCAACATCAGTGCCCGACCTAACTAATGCTCTTGTGGCTGAATGGAAGCAAGTCCCCGCAGCAATGTTCCAACATCTAGTGGAAAGCCTTCCCAGAAGAGTGGCTCTTATAGCAGCAAAGGGGGGACCAACTCTATATTAATGCCCATGATTTTGGAATGCGATGTTCGACAAGCAGGTGTCCACATACTTTTGGTCATTTAGTGTAATGTATTATTGTTTCTCCAGCATAGCAGGTGAATTAGTGTTTCACTACATTGGACCATAGATCAAGTTCCCTAGTGTGTCATTTCCACGTTGCTGCTACTCCTCATTCCCTTTTGCCCTCAAGTTTATTTTCATTTGCCTACTAATGAGCCGTGGGATGATGAGAAATCGATAGCCTACATCATGTGTTTTTGAAGGCACCATTCCCTGCAGTGAATTCACACTAAATGGCCAATCTAAGAGAATTGCAGCTGGTGTCTTTTTTTTAAGTCTGTCTCGATTGCACGTGAAGCCCCTTTATATGTGGGAGTTTTGTGGTTTATACACTAAAGGGATAAGCGATGGTGTTGAGGGGACCTTAACCGCTGACCTGGAAGTGATGGGTGGATGACACCTCCTGCCCAAGCCTCAGTCCCTCCCAACTTCTACCCCGGCCGGGCTGGGGTAAAAGCAGGCTGCACGGCGGGTGCTCGTCTGGTGTTCTCGTCTAGTTCCTGGAGCCCACCACGCCCACAAGCATGGCAGATTAGAGGGGGGGGGTCCTGAGCCCCTCACAGATTAAACCTGTAGCATCTGCTGTCCCCCACAGACGCGTGGCAAACCAACCCCGCCTGCAAACTCATAACCTAGTCATCATATCCTCCAGTTAGTCAATCAGCGATCTCCAATGAGATCCACTTAGTAGGATAGAGGGACCTTCTCTGTTCATAATTACAAGTCAAGTGTTAAAGCTAGTTGGTCACGTTTGCTTAAGTCTATCTATTATGTTATTGCTTCTGTCTCATTGGTTATTCATGTGTAGGCTAGTAATTTTCCCATCCTGGAAGCTAAGGAGTTTCACTGTGTGTGATTGAGAGTGTTTGTGGATCCCAGTGCAGCTGAACATGCGTTTTGAGATGGTTTGTGAATGGGCCCCAACACTAATTGCTGTTTGAACAGGGCCAGCTTTGTTCAGTTTCAGAATAGCTGAGGCATCAGTAAATGCCATTGTTGGGGAGTATTCAGCCAGAAGACAGTGGCATATTTATAACGAGATGCAATGCCTACAGTCTATCTGGGAGCGTTTGGAAAATGGAGAACAACAAAGTGTTCCAGAGATTAACCTTAATTTTGGGGGGAGAAGCAAAGCAAGCCCTCAGTGGAAAACAATGACATGTTTCATGGAAGCACACTAGGGCCACTTCAGACATTCTCAACTGTCTCCCTTTGAAAGTGATTTATTTTTTTAATTTTTAACTGAAACATGTTGTTTAGGTCCTTATTTAATGCGACTTGAATTGAGAGCTAATGGAAATGCCAAATAGGGTAACTTCTAAAAATCTGACTGCACGACCGCAGTTCTCTCTCCATGTACTCCAGTGTGTTCTCTGAGACGTTAGACTGAATGGTACTGGAGCTCTCTCTATCCCTCTCTCTGGGGCTGTGTAGCAGCCAGGCTAGACCAGACCAGGCTCCAGCCCATTAGGACCATTAGTGGGGCGTGGAGGTGTCTCTGGGAGACTGCTGCCTGGGCGGTGCATCTCCCCCTTCTCTCTCTCTCCTACTCCTCCTGGGGTCTGGGCTGCTGCCTGCAGGGTGAATCCACTGGTGGACTGGGCTGCTGCCTGCAGGGTGAATCCACTGGTGGACTGGGCTGCTGCCTGCAGGGCGAATCCACTGGTGGACTGGGCTGCTGCCTGCAGGGCGAATCCACTGGTGGACTGGGCTGCTGGTGGATCTGTGTGGATCCTGTCTGATCCAGTGTGGGATTGTCATGTGTGTTTTCAAAGCAGGGGATTTGGGCCAATGGGGGGCCTTGTCAAGTTGCTTTGGGGCACAAGTTGATGGTGTTTAGACTGTAGATATAGTTTCTGATCTAGCTAAGCAATCAAACTCCTGACTCAGCCTTTATTGATCCTTTCTCTAGAATGCACTACTTTTGAGATGGATGAGTCAGTGTACTGGAAAATAATATTGATACATATCTAAAGAAATGCACATCTCATTCTCTACTCAGAAGTACCAGTCGGAGAAGTTGAGTCAGAGAAACGCAGTGCTCTCGTACTGCCAAGCTACATAAAGCATGATTCTCATGCACTCTGACAATGCCGTGCAGCTCCAGGTATACTCTCTTCCTCTCACATGTTCCCTTGCTTTGTGAGTGCCTTGCAATATGAGAGTGACGAAACCCTAACATTTGCGTGTGAACAAACAGTAATGGCGTCTGGGGCTCTGCAGCAACGTAGTAATCTCTTCTTCAGTGAGTGGTGTGGCTCTGTGCAGTACAAGGCTGCTTCCACTGTATTCTGCTTGGCTACAGAGTCCTGCTGCATTTGTTCACCATCGGCTCTGGGCGGGTGGACACGTATGATGGGGCTCCAGAAAGACCAGTTTCACCATCACACACACACACAGCAGGCAGCCTAGCGGTTAGCTCGTTGAGCCAGTAACCGAAAGGTCGCTAGCTTGAATCCCCGAGCCGACAAGGTGAAAAAACAATCTCTGTGCCCTTGAGCAAAGCACTAATTGCTCCAGAGTTGCCATCTATAATGGCAGACCCTGGTCGTGACCCCACTCTGAAGGTGTCTCGGGGAAGTTGGGTTATGCAAAATTTTTAAAAAAAATCACGTGTATGCATATAATACACATTGTAAATGGGACAAATATTAGCACTAACCAAATTACTGTTATACACACCAACGTCTCTTTCTGTCCTTGTAGTGGATGCAGACAAAGGGTGTCTGTGTTGTCTACCATCCTTTCCCCTTGCTTCTCTCTATAGATTGTCTGCATGTGAATTTGATTCTTGCTGTTTTGTAGAGGTGGAGTGCTTCAGGCTGATTCTCTGTAAGCCTATGGGAGATGATACAACTGCATCTAGATGTCAGGATTCTTGACTTCCAGCCATGGACAGACTGAGTTGGACACTCCCTTCTGTCTCTTTCTCCCAGCGTGTCCTCTGTCTCTCTCTCCCACCGGGCTCTAATGGGCCCCTCCCTCCTGATTGCAAAACAATGTTCAGGCATCAGGAATGCTCCCATAAAGCCAAATGAGTAGAAACAGTGAGGGTTTTCTTGGCGATTCCCAGTGTTTGGCCAAATTCGTCATTTGTTTGGTAGTAAGACAATGTGTTCATTGGGTACCATTGTTAAATGTAGATTCATATTTGCTACCAACACCAGACCTGTTTGTTGTCTATGGTGCATGGGGGTTCTGAAAGGGCTTTCTTTTGAGGTGTACTCCTCTAAGTGTCCTTATAGGAATCATGCTGTAGAGATTTACTCATTAGCATACAGCCCAGGCCTTTTGAATATTCCACCCGCCAATTTCAATTAGCCTGCTGTCTAGCTCCCTGCTCCCAGCTCCACTTGGCCTGCTAATTAGTCCTCACTGGGTGGATTGTTGGTGGTGCCACCATGTTCCTCTCTGGGTTGGTTCACCTTGGTTCAGTAAGATGATTGAACATGGCACATCAACGGCTGCACTGCTGCATTATTCAACACACTTTCAGTGTGTTTTCAAGGCAACTCGCTAGCATTCATTTCAACTAGTTAAATATGCCAAAGAATTCCTTTTTCACATCCAGACCCTCACATGCATATAATACCAAAAATGTTCCTCCCAAGAAGATTTCTGCTACTGTAGTCTATGCCCCAAAGATGCAAATAACGGTTGATCAGTCCTGTCAAAGCTTGGCATGCATAAGCAGATGTGTACTCAAACACTGTCCTAAAACGTAAGTGAACCCACTTGACCTGCTTGGCGTGTGACTGCAAATGAGGCAATACTATTGCTGTGGCCTCCTCTCTGCATTGCTGAGGCCAAAGCTGACAGGGCAAAGCCCTTGTTCCTGAAGTGCCCTCTGTTAGCATGCTAATGACTGATCTAGTTGACCTGCACTGTAGAGCGGGGCCAATGGAAGAATCCTAATGAGGCTAGCTAGTAGCTCGCTAGCGTAGTAGAAGTCTAGCTCCACCTCTATGACGACTGCCCCACCCTGCACTCCTCACCCAGGTAACCACAAGTTCGTTTTCATGGAGCATCGTGCCGGCAACAACAGCCCTCTGGAGGGAGCATCTCTCTCAACAGCACCGTTGGGCTTTGGGTGGTGTTTACCTCACCTCTAGTTGAGCCTAGCGTAAATTGCTGTGACTTTTTGAAGAGGCTGTCAGAGACCGTGTAAGCCTATATGGATGGAATGTATAAGACCTGTACGTTTTTATGGAGCCTTTTGTCTGCGACTGTGCTTTTACAGCCGCCAATGAGATTACTTTGCTGTTCTCGTTCCATTGAGATGTAGCTGTCAATTTTTTTTTACTAGGAAGTACGTGACTTGCAGCAGGAGGCAGTAATTCAGATTAGGACTTGTCTGCTTGTGCTACGGTCTCGCTCTGTCAGACACTGCTCAGGTTAGGGCACAGACAGTTTCATTGCATTTGCACTGAAATCCGAGCTTCAATTGGAAGCGTCTGAAATCTCCCGCCTAATGGTCGAACATATTTTTTTTTACAGTGCTGCCTGCTTTGCTACTTAATGCACTCCAAAGCAATGGCTTCCGCATGATCAATAGTAAACATGGGGGAAATCCATTTTGCTGTTTGCCTACAATCCTTAGTGACTTGACCAGCCAGTACGAAGTGCTTTAGTAGAAGAAAGAGATGGCCCTGAACTGAATGTTGATCCTCCCCATCGGGCTTCTGTTTTATATACTTAGTTCCTGTACTGATTTGGTTAATATGTGTTGCAGAAGGGTGTGCCACGGGAGGAAAGCACAAGGTCATGTGTAAAGAGATTAATTTAAAGCCAAGCAAAGGCAGCACCTTGGACACACAACTCAGAATCCACCTGATGCCAAGTCATGTGTCTCAGGGCCACACCCCTCTGGCTACTAGGATGTTGCAGCCTCCAAGCTGCTAGTATTTTGCTAACAGTCTTTCTTCTCTATCACTCTCTCACTCTACAGACGATCTAATGTAGCAGTGTCTATTGTCGGGGGTGTGGAGAGGCATTCAAAAAGCTTAACCACTGTCCTTCTTGGGAGTGACTGCTAATACTAGCATACCTTAAATATCTCCGCTGTCCCAAGGAGGCGAAAATGCAGAGCATTCTTTCTTTCCCCCTTCATCCCCCTCTATCTAGAATGCAGTGTCGTTGTCCTTTGTGGACTTTTTCTGGTTAATGTCCCTCAGACCAAGGCAATGTGTTGCCCCGAGGAGGTAGTGTGGTAGAGTTAGCCCCCTTTGTCCACACTGCAATTCGTCCCAACTAGCTTCCTCGTTCCACCAATGTCAAAGGACCAATAATGCTCACGCAATCCGTGGGGATTTTCCTGTAATGCCTATACTGTCTGGTTCTGCTGTGCAGGCGAATACAGGGCCAGTTGGAGGGAGCTGCCAAGCTGTCCCAAACGGCTGCATATCTGTCTGCCTGCCTGTCTGCAGGGCAAATGTCAGCTCACACCCAAGAGATGCCCTGGAGGAGTGCATTCTCTAGAGTTTTCTGACACTTTCCACACACAGCCATACAATTGTTGCATTCATGAGCCACATAAATGAACCTCCACGTGAATTAACCCTGTCATAACGAACTGTGAAAGATGAATTGTGTCATTTAAGGTTTTGTAATGATTGTTCACTAAGTGAAATGCAATGGGGAACGATGGATGGTAGATATATTTTTTTCCTTGTCCCGTTATCTAAATAATCTGTCTCGCTGCTATTGTAGGTTGTGATTTTTATAAGGTCCACTGTTCTTTTATAATTGCTGATTAGTGACATCGTTTTCATGCGCTTCTCTTTGTTCTTCCCTCTCTGCAGAAACGGGCGAAAGGCCAGTACCTGTTCTTTAAAGTGTATGAAGCCCTGAACCTACTGGAGAAGGACTACTTTGGGTTGAGTTACAAAGACAACTCTGACCAGACGGTAAAGTCATTGTGTTTTTAACCACATTCTTCTACAGTGAGATCTGAAGCCCTGCTTTAAGAGAAGAGACTGGCTTTTTCAGAACAGGAAAGAAATGAGAAATGCAAATCTTCTACATGCCCTCAAATCCACTTTTGGGGGGAATGTTTTGTTTCTAAAGTAGCAGTACTTCTAGGCCTAACTACACTGAACAAAAATATAAACGCAACATGCAACAATTTCAATGATTTTACTTTAGTTACAGTTCATATAAGGAAATCAGTCAATTTAAATAAATTCATTAGGCCCTAATCTATGAATTTAACATGACTGGGAATACAGATATGCATCTGTTGGTCACAGATACCTTAAAAAAAAGGTAGGGGCGTGGATCAGAAAACCAGTCAGTATCTGGTATGACCACCATTTGCCTCATGCAGCGCGACACATCTCCTTCGCATAGAGTTGATTGTGGTCTGTGGAAAGTTGTCCCACTCCTTTTCAATGGCTGTGCAACGTTGCTGGATATTGGCAGAAACTGGAACACGCTATCGTACACGTAGATCCAGAGCATCTCAAACATGCTCAATGGGTGGCATGTTGATCGTGAAAGAACAATTTCAGTTTCCAGGAATTGTGTACATCTCCTTGCAACATGGGGGGCGTGCATTATCATGCTGAAACATGAGGTGATGGCGGCGGATGAATGGCACGACAAAGCGCGACGAGATCTTGATGCCCAATCTCTGTGCATTCAAATTGCCATCGGTAAAATGCAATTGTGTTCGCTGTCCTTATCTTATGCCTGCCAATACCATAACCCCACCGCCACAATGAGGCACTCTGTGCACGACGTTGACATCAGCAAACCACTTGCCGACACGACGCCATCAGAGCATAATTCTCCACTTTGCCCGTGTCCATTGAAGGTGAGCAGTTACGACACCATACTGCAGTCAGGTCAAGACCCTGGTGAGGATGACAAGCACGAAGATGAGCTTCCCTGAGATGGTTTCTGAGTTTGTACAGAAATTCTTTGGTTTTGCAAACCCACAGTTTCATCAGCTGTCCGGGTGGCTGGTCTCAGACGATCCCACAGGTGAAGAATCCGGTTGTGGAGGTCTTGGGCTGGCGTGGTTACACGTGGTCTGTGGTTGCCAAATTCTTTAAAACGACGTTGGAGGTGGCTTATGGTATAGGAATTAACATAAAATTATATGGAAACAGCTTTGGTGGACATTCCTGCAGTCTGCATGCCAACTGCACACTCCCTCAAAACTTCTGTGGCATTGTGTTGTGTGACAACTTTTGTGGCCTTTTATTGTCCCCAGCACAAGGTGCACCTGTGTAATGATCATGCTGTTTAATCAGCTTCTTGATATGTCACAACTGTCAGGTGGCTGGAATATCTTGGAGAAATGCTCACGAACAGGGATATAAACAAATGTATTTTGTGTACAGGATTTGAGGGAAATAAGCTTTTTGTGTGGGAAATTTCTGGGATCGTTTATTTCAGCTCATGAAACATGGGACCAACACTTTACATGTTGCGTTTATATTTTTGTTCATTGTGCTTCCTAAAATGTATCATATAATAACCTCTCCCAATGGCACAGATGTTTTTGTGTTTATGTCCTCAAACTTTTTTATATCGTTCCTCAATTGTATAATTAGCTAGACTTTTATTCTGCTAGAAAAGTTACAATGACTAATGATTTGACCGCATAATATCCCTCTCATGATCAATATGAGCTGTTTAGACATTCGAAACGGTTTAGCGGGCCTGATGGACCGTATAATTGATTGTTAAAAGGACGTTTTAACAAAGGCCTGAATGAACCAACAGTGATTCATAAAAGTCAGATGGATGATAAAGTACTTCCCTGTGTGCTAAGGCCAGCCCATCCCATCCTCACAGGAATGTCTGAAGTGTGCAGTTAACCTCCAGAGAACCCAGATTCCAGGGAATAACATCCAGGGAATAACATCAGTTATTTTCCAGATCTGTGTCGACACAGTTTATTGGGAAGCTCTCTAGTATCACTGGTTGGAGACAGACGAGGTTCCGCTCACAAACTTCAGTCCAGGCTGACTCCGCTCTGCTTTGCTCCCGCCCCCTGCCAACCAAGCAGGCCTGCTTCACAGACCCATATCCTTCTCTCACGTTGCCTGTCTGTATTCTTATGGCTTTGGCCCTGAACTTTAAAGTCTCCCCTGCACACTCTAACTGGAACTTAATGACACAGAGTCAACACACTCCACAGTCTGTCTGCAGGCTCAACATCAGTCATTGAGGGTGACTGTTTGGAGAGAGATCAGCATATTTGCGGTGGGGCTGCATGCAGAGTTTTGTTCCACGTTGACACTGGAAACTGCAGGCTAGCCAGGGGGGTGGCGGGAAGAGAAGGAGGAAAGTGGCTGTATAATATAGGCTAGTGTAGTTTAGCGGAATGGGTTTTCATCGTGTGTGTTTGTGTTTATATGAAAGTGGGCACAAGTTGAGGGATCAGACCAGTAACGACAACCATGGCTAGATTTGTTGTCTGGATTGGTGCTAAATTTACAGTTTTTTTTGCAATTTACAGCAGCTCTGTGCCTAATGCTTCCTTCGGTCTTGTTTTTGACGACGCTCGTCTTGACATACCTGATCTACTACAGTACTTGAGAAGGGAAATGAAAAGGATGGCCTGGTGTATTTACATGAGAAATGGCGCAGTGTTCTATGTTTTTAGATGGTGCATCTTGCCTAGTAGTTATTTGCAATATGGATGCTTGCGCAATCAGAATCCCACCTGCATTTGTCTAACATGAGTTGGCAATCCCCGTTGCTACTCATCAGGGAAACTATGAAGTCTGTGGTTAGTTAACTGCTAGAAGTCTGATACTGTGTGGTTTGAAGTGCTACGTACTTGTTGAAACCAAAACGAGCAGCTCCTTTGTTTCTCTTTTATAGTGCTGGCTGGACCCTACAAAGGAGATCAAACGTCAGATCCGCAGTAAGTTGTGCTTTTTAACCTCTTGAAACCTATTTCTGCATGAGGTTTCTCATTAAGTAACAGGGCCACCATGGTACTCACTAATTGGCTTTACTGTACATACCAACCTAATGAAAGGCTTCCACACTAAACCCTGTTATTTCACCCACCATTCTCTCCCCGTTCACTGTACGCTCTATTCCGATAGCCCTAATAGCTCATGTAACTGTTGATATTTACTAGATCTTTTGCAGAGACACATTTTTTTTTTTTTTTATTCCAGGAGTGAGATGCTCTTTTCACATCTGGACATTGGATTGCAGTAATTCTGGATGGGGCTGGGGGGGAATGTGTTGGGCGGAGGGAGGCTGCGCTCTGCTGAACCTCTAGGCAGAGAGAAGGGAAGGGGGATGCTCGCCACCCCACCCCCAGTCTGATACTCCCAGAGCACTTAGCTTCCAGTAACACCGGCCAGACGTTTGCACATAGTTACACCCCCGAGGGAATTCAATATGTAGCCATGGGAACAGCGGCTCCGAGCGGAGGTACTTTCTGTCCAGGGCCTGGGATGCGTTACGAGCGTAACACACCGTGCAGTACAGCCCCAGTGGCATGCAACAGGCTTCTTCTGGTCCACCGACTCTTACAGTGGTCATTCTACCTGGCTGTCCAAGAGCCAATCCTATGCCAATTTTCTAGCCTGATCTCGGTCTTGTTTGGACTGGTTCAACACCTTGTGTCATTGAGTGAGAAACAGACATATGTCCTGCCCTGTCTGTTAGCCACAGTTTGCTCCCTTTGAGATACATTTCAAGTATTTTGAGCGCTGGCTGATAAGGGAGGCCACCGTCAGACTGACTTGACTGATTCCGATCAGTAGGCAGGCAGAGTTCACAGTCAGGCCTGCAACTGAAATCACTAGTGGTTTATGTTACTAACTCCCATGTCACTGACTACCAGTGGGATCCAGTGAAATCATAGATATTGGCGCACTCCATTTTCTTGAACATATGAAATGAATCCCTCTGCGTTAAGATAATGGCCTGTGCCGTGCTCTCGCTGGTTGGAGTTTGAGCGCTCTCCCCGCAGAGAGATGGAAAGACTTGGAGCGCAGCAGTGCAGAGGAAATGACCCTGCCGTGAAGTCATCTTCTCTGGGATAGCGTTTTGTGCAGCTTGACTGTGGACATGATGTCACGTGGGTGGAGGTAACTTGATGGGAGATACAGGACGATGGAGAAGCTTCGTATGCGTTTCACTTATTGAACCTATTGTGTCGGATTTCAGACCAGTTGGTGTATTGCTGGTGGATATGATTCTATGGTATGATACTTCTCATTTCACTTAAGGTGCCTGTTTACCCTGAAACAGTGTTCAATTGTGTGTGTGTGTGTGTGTGTGACTGGGGAATGGAGGCTATCACATGACATTAATTGAGGCCTCCGGTCAGACCCACTTATCTGCAGCCTGTGACTCCGGCTGGAACGTTTCAAGGATAATTGAAAAACGAGGCCGAGAGGAGGGGGAGACTGAAATCTCGTGTCCCTGTCACACCACCATGGTTGACTATTGTCATCTTTGGAACTTTTTATGAGTCTGCCTATGAATGCTCACTGGGAAAATTACCCTGATTTCCAAAGCTGCTTCTGTGTGCTAGAAAACACCCAACATTTTTTTTGCTCTCGATATTCATCCTCTTTCACACCTGGAATACTACACTTAATGGGATCATTGAAGCTAAAGTTTTCCTTCCACACACACACTCACCAGAAAAATGTTCCTGGACAGATCAAGTGGTATTAGGCCCTCTGATTGAGACAGTCATGTGATTAGAGCTTCCCCCTCTCAGTAGCACCAGTGAATGAACCCTCCCCTCATTTATTGTGAAGGGTGATCGTCCAGACATGTGACTTGCTCTAAGCCAGCTGCCTCGCATTCCAGTGTATCAGTCTTTAATTTGCCCCGAGCTTCCTCAAATGGTCATTGACCTCTCCGCTCAGTCCGGCTGAAGGACAGCGGCCACAATATGACTACTGTTGGAACAGTGCCTCTTTAATTTGTGGGGTCATTTTTGGAATTCCTCTAACATATTTGACATATCCTGTATCCCATGCCCAGGCTAAGCATGTGTGAATTCAGCATGGTTTTCCTTCACGTGTCTTGTGGAAAATAAAGTAAGCATGTTTTTGTATGATTTTCTATGACTTGATCAGTTGTTCAGACTTCCTGAATTCCTTCCCAAGTGTACTTTTCGCCACACAGTCAATGGAATTGTTTGCGTGCCTGGCTTTTCGTCCCAATGTTCACTCTCACATGGCCTGGAATTCTGGGAAGGATGAAAAGCAGAGCCCTTCGTTGCTGCAGCAAAATATATGGTCCCCATGGGATCACTTCATGATTACTCTGTTCCAGCATACTGTCCAGACAAGACCAGGGACACTCACTCGCCTGCAGCTAAACAGAAAGGACATTACTATCTCTCTCCAATGATGAGCAACACAGAAAACCTCCACTGGGAGGTTTTCATTATTTCATTATCCCTTTTCTGCATAGAAATCCATAATTCCTAATACGTTTCAGACCGTACGTTTCAGGGAAAGACCATTAAGTCTATGTCATGTCAGGACACGGTTGACATTTGTTTTCAATTAAGCCGTTGTGTAACGTCCCTCGCCCAGATGAAAGCGAGGGAGAGAGACTGGCGTCATCATCATCCATCTCTTCTCTCCCCGGGTGTAATCAGGCTAGCGCTAGCCCATACCTCGCTCTCGCTCTCCGCTAGTGGTTGCTAGGTGACAGCCAGCCCTAGCCTAATGCTGCCGAAGCTATAGGCATCGCCACATCAAGCCAGTGGTCTATGACTGGACAAGCGCACACAGAAATGAGGCGATAGTGTGTATTAGCACTGCTCATCCTGTCTCATCTCGCATGGCACTCTCTTATCGCTGATAACAGGAAGTGGTAGGTGAACATGGAGCCTTGCAAAGGGCTCTTAAGCCCATCTGACCCCAACACAAGTAGTCTCTCTAAAACGTAGGCTACTACTAGAAAGTACGTTGCTTACGTAAAAGTTACTCCGTGTCACGATTAAGGGTCAAGGATTCAAGTTTAAAAATGTGTATTAGCCCATCCACTACCCCATTTGGAGCACACATCTTTTTTTGTACAGACCTTTTTTTGCTACGTGTATATACATATCACACTTTACATGTACATTTTCCATACATGGTGCCTTTTATATACAGCAGTCACATAACAATAATTCATTACCGAACATGAGCTTTTTAATCCCACCCCACAGCCCCTCTCAGCCCATCACAACTATCGCCGTAGACCACCCTGTTTGGGATGTGCCATATGTTTTCCAATTGTGACGTGAAGTTGATTGAAACCGTTTGTGAGACAGGATGAGCAGTTGAACGTGTTCTCCTGAAATGTACCGAGTTCTCCGCTAGCTGGTTGAACCTAAATCCAGCCTTTTTCTACTGATTTTTAAATCCCCTCAGTGTGTCCAATGATGAATACCCAAAACCGAGTGTGAGCAGTATGTTGAAAGGCCCTGTTTCTGTTCTGCTATTTTCGATAAGTCTCTTTGCGCCACGGTACAGGACCAAATCAAAATGACTCTCACCCAGGTCTTTCCACGCTCGACAAAACTCCACTTCAAAGGGAAGACCCATATTGTATACTCCTTGTGGCGTCTCTCCTTTTCAAAACCTCCTGTCTTCTCCTCCAATGTGTTTTGAAGAGGAGCGAGGAATGCCAGGAGTATGCAATTCAGATCTTCCCAAAGCCTCTCCTAGCTGTTGTGTAATTGCGTGCAGTTGCTACATCCTTCCCAGTGTTTCGTCTCTCTGCCCGTCTCTTTTTCCTCTCCTTCTTTCCCCCCGCTCTCTGATTCCCTTTTCTCCACCACTATATATACACACACACACACACACACCTACCTTACGGACAGTCGATGAGCACAGCTGTTGGGGCTGTGCCATTTCTTTTAGCAGAGTGTGTGTTCTTAGCACATCTGGTTCTTAGCACATCTGGCCCAGCATGCCGCCATCGCTTGTTTTTCTGTGTCGGTTGTTTTACACTAAATGCATAATGTCCTTCCTCTACATACAAACGCTCACCCAAATTATTAGCTGGAGTCAGTTCGTCTTTGTTTGAACACACGTGGCCTGGCCCTATGGCTTAGAAATAATGATAATGTGTTATGATGATATAGATCAAGTATTTCCTTTTGCTCTTTTAATGAGATGAACCCTGTTCTTTCTGTTCCCGTTTCCACAGATGACACCTGGCAGTTTGCGTTCAATGTCAAATTCTACCCTCCGGATCCATCCCAGCTGACCGAGGATATTACCAGGTATTGTACTGTCCCTTTCATCAGGAAACAAAGACGGTCGAACAGCCACGTCACACACACACACCACATCTGTTCGTCCCCACTCCTTCGATTGTACATTTTGAATGTTTGGCTTTATTGTGTTAGTCATAAAGCAAAAGATTATCTGCCCAGCCGCGCAAACAAATAATGTTTTTATACCACACAGGTGGCCCGGAGCAGTCTCAAACCTACAGTCTGTTAATACTTTGCATTCACACTATTTGAACATCTTTTCATAGTATTTTGTACACAGGCTTTATGGGGGAAATGTAAATAGTTGTACTGTTACGGTATGTACAGTACATGCTATTGATTTTCGGCCAGCATGCACATACAGAATGTATATTCAGAATGTAGCTAAACACACACACACACACACAAGCAAGCACTGTTATTCATCGCACAACTGGTCTATATAACCATGCCGATACAGTAAAGGCAAGTCCATTGCTGTACAGTAGCAACATGCATTAGCCTCCTGGTTGATGTCAGAAGGGCAGAACACTGAGGGAATGGGAGGGGGACGGTGGGCGTCCACTGAGCGTTCAGTGTCCATGTGTTCCCACCAGCTTCCCAGTGTCTAATCATTCCCTGCTCCGAGCCCTCAGCCGGTGCACTCCCATCACTGAGCCGCTGCCTAAACTAGCGTAGAAATGCCCTCTTTGATCGGCGCCCGTCAAAAGGTTGCAGTACTATCCAGTGCAGTGGAGCGGTCTTCAGCCTCAAGAGTTTAGTTTCAGCACAGCCCCAGGGCCAAGGTCACAGGCAGTATGCTATTTCTGCTTCTCTGAGTCTGCAGGCTGCACACCGTGAGAGGAAAAAAAAAGGTTGGCGTGCGTGCTGATGGTTGCCTGTGACCTTGGGCTGTGCTGAAACTAAACTCTTGAGGCTGAAGACCACTGCAACCGTTTGCTATTTCTGTATGCTATTTCTGCTTCTCTGAGTCTGCAGGCTGCTGCACTACTGTAACATACAGGACAACGCACACGCCACACTCCTGACGCACAGTTTTCATACACAAGCGTGTAGAACTGAAGTAGTGGGCTAGTGTCATGAGAAATGTACAGACCACATTTACAACCTGTATTTCATGCCTCAATGTGGTTATGGACTGTGACTCTCTCCGTCTCCCTGTAGATATCTCCTGTGCCTTCAGCTCCGGCAGGACATAGTGTCGGGGCGTCTGCCCTGCTCCTTCGTCACCCACTCCCTGCTGGGTTCTTACGCCCTGCAGGCCGAGCTGGGAGACCATGACTCCGGCGAGCACCGCCTCGACTACATCAGCGACTTCCAGTTCGCCCCCTCACAGACCAAGGAGATGGAGGAGAAGGTGGTGGAGCTCCACAAAACTCACAGGTCAGGGCCGTGTGGGGTTAAAGGGTATAGTTCAGCGATAGCTATCCCTTTTTAAATTAGCAAACGAGCAAGTGACAATGACGCTGAAGTCATAATTTTAAGGGAGATGAAATATTATAGCTGAAGGGGCCTCTTTAAAACCTAGGACTGGGGAGAGACACCTGTGTAAATATTAGTTGGAAATGACCTCTGGACTTTACAGGTACTGTGATCATTATCATACTTTGAATTCCCCATTTTCAGGACCTGCCACTTCAGATCATTCACTTGAACTCTTAACCTCTGTGTTTGTTTACAATATATTGTTTTGTCTACTTTTCTAGGGGGATGACTCCTGCTCAAGCAGATGCCCAGTTCTTAGAAAACGCTAAGAAGTTGTCGATGTACGGTGTGGATCTCCACCATGCCAAGGTGCCTAGCTGCCACACACAGTGGTTTTGAAATGTCCAATTCAACCAGAAATTATGTTTAAGAAATAATTCCTGTATTTATTTTGGGGGAAATAAAATGCCCTGCGATGAGAAAATGTGAAGCTGATAACGGTAGGAAAGATGAATGAACTGTAAACTGTCGTGTGGATATCCTCTGCACAAGGAAGCACAGCCTGCTGGTCAGTATCCAAACTTAGTCATTAGTCCCAGGAACTGTTCTACTATGCTCCATTTGTTGTGTATGGAGGTCTGGAAGAAACACCTGTGAGAGCACACAGGAAGGCTCCTTTGATGTGGTGTGCAGTGAGGGGAAGAGAGGGCGCCGGAAAACACAAAGCCAAAGCATTTCAACTGGAAAAGAGAGCCGGCCCTACTACTGCATCAGCTGTACAAACACATGTGGTGGATTGGATCCGGAGCTCTTTTGACTGGGCCATCGACATGGGAACAGCCCTGTGGGGGGGAGAGAAGAAGAGAGAGAGAGAGAGATGTCAGGCCCACATGTCCTCTCCCTCGCGCATTCGCTCTCTGAAGGCAGGTCATGTGGAAAAGCATGCCAAGGCCATGCGGAGTGAGAGGTTTGGTTAAAAACCATGCATTGTCATCTAATAGTTGCCATGCCCATCGGCGGGGATGGATTTTCCTCATTTTACCGTTGAATACACAAATCAATAGTCACTCTGTGTCTATCCGTATAGCCGGACTTAAAAGGCCCTTTATGGCGTCATGCAAGCTTGATAACAACGTTACCATTGAGTTGTGGTGGGATGATTGAATATCCGGCCTTATTTAGTTGTATGTTATAGCAAATAATTCCATTGTGCACCTTGGCTTCCGTCCCTCTCCTCGCCCCTACCTGGGCTCGAACCTGGGACCTGCTGCACACATCAACAACTGACACCCACGAAGCAACGTTACCATCGCGCCACAAAAGCCGCGGCCCTTGCAGAGCAAGGGGGAACAACTACTTCAAGGTCTCAGAGCGAGTGACGTCACCAATTGAAACGCCGTTAGCGCGCACCCCGCTAGCTAACCAGCCATTTCACACCAGTTACACTCACCCCCCTTCTGACCTCCTCCTTTTACGATTTGATTCTAAATCTTCTGGGACGAAAACTGAAAACGTTGTCTGTTCTCTCCTTGTTGTCTGTACTGCATACTTGACTGTGTTTTCTCTTCATTGTACTTTGTTGAACTGTTGCTTTGGCTGGTGTCTTTGTCTGCAGGACTCTGAGGGAGTGGACATCATGTTGGGAGTGTGTGCCAACGGCCTGCTGATCTACAAAGACCGACTTCGGATTAACCGCTTTGCCTGGCCCAAAATCCTCAAGATTTCCTACAAACGCAGCAACTTCTATATCAAAATCAGGCCGGGAGAGGTACGGAACAGCACCGCCCTCAGAGGAAAAACTGGACATTTCCACATCTTGGAGTTGTCCTTTCGAAAGCCCACTCGAGAGCAGCTGTAGGAAGCAGACTCTTTCATTGAGCCAAATACTGACAGTGTTAGGAGATGGTTTGATTGTACAGAGGGAAATACTGACATTTAGATATTTATTTCTTAACGCCCATTCAAACTAGTGTCTTGGGGGTGTTGGGTCCATATCTTTGTCTTTTGTAGAGCGTCTATTTTCTAACTAAGCTAGTCTCCAGTACTCAGGGGAACTCACATTTATACTCTGCTTTCCAGACAGAGCAGTTTGAGAGCTCTGTGGGCTTCAAGCTGCCCAACCACCGCGCTGCCAAGAGGGTCTGGAAGGTCTGCGTGGAGAATCACACCTTCTTCAGGTAACAGTCACACTGTCAGCATCCACGTCAACGGCCCCTACATTTCTGTTGAACTTAATCCTGTTCACCTCTAACTCACTGCATCAGACTTGAAAAGATGGAAGAGCTAGTGTGTTAGGTCCTTCTGAAGTCTGTTGTTTTTGAATGATTGCACCATTTGTTAAAATGTTCTGTTCCACCTTTTAAATCCATCTACAGGCCCTTTCTAACCTGTTGACTCTGTGAAATCCGTGTCTAAGCAAACACAGACAGTCAGAGCCCATGTTAAATTGCATTTCCCCCCCACAGTCTGAAGTGTGTACCAACTGGAGTGTGTAATTGGCCAGTCTCTAGGGAGCACTAGGTTCCTCCGAGTCTTCCTGTCCAGTGAAAAGACTGAGGAGATGGAGCACAGTGGAGTGGAGCAAGGCCATTGTGCACTTATTTGTTTAAGCAGCTTCTCTGTCCGAGGCCTAAAGCCATGGCCATTATCATGCGCTTAAACTGTCTTGTCTTCTTAGCGTCCGCTCTGCAGGGATGTATCATTAAGGAAGGAACTGTCCCCCACCGGGGATTAAGAATGAGCAAACATTTAATATCCTTTAGGAAAGCGGAGTCCCTCAGAGCCACTGATAGAGATGCGTCGTTCAACCATAAAACCCCAACTTCTCCCTCCCAGATCAGCCCGTCCCTTGGGGTTTCGTCTATCTTGACGTCATATGGTTGGAATCACCCCAGCAACACATCAACGTTAAATAAATCCCACCTGCTGCGCCTCGCGTTGTTTGACAGTTTGTAAGAGGAGTGTCGGCCCATGACAAATTGGAACCAGATTCGCCATGGAGATCCTCGGCTGTTTAATCAAGCTATGTTGTTCTTGGCACAGACGTCAAGGAGGGGAGCCACAGCCTCAACGAATGCAAAGCAAAAAAATCACTCGCTGCCTTCAACCCAACCACTAATAGCCAAAAGCCCAATAGCACCTCTCTCCTCTATTATTCAGATCCTCTGTGTGCTAAATCAACTCCTAATAATGAATGACTCTCCTTAAACTGCCATCCGCTTAATGGACTTGTACACTGATATCAATACCAATGAGAGTTTTAATTGGCCCGGTCATTATCGGTTTGGTCCAAAGAGCTTGACCAAATAGCGGCTTCTTTTGGACTGTTGTGAAGGCATGATGTCATGTCAGACTCAGGCCCTGGCTGTGCTGGGATGGAGAAGTCGTGCCTGGGCTGCTGAGATCATGATGGGATCCACAGAGACCCTGACACACCAGCAGCACGCCCAGGGCCAGTGTGTTTGAATGGGGTTGAAATCAGCTCTGGCCTGCACGCCCCTGTGCTTAAACAACAGACCCCCGCCCCAATGTGCCTGTGCCTGTATAAGAGCAGAGAGCAAGAGCCTCACTTTATGGACGCCACTGTGTCTAAACCTGACACCACTAGGATGACGCCAGAGACATCTGGACTGAGTGCCCCCCCCTCCCCTCCCTCTGCTCCAGGCCCCTCAGTCTGGGCAGAGGCCTGTTTGAAGGAACTTCTGCTCTGTAGGGGTTTGTGGTGTGTGTGTGTGTGTGTGTGTGTGTGTGTGTGTGTGAGAGAGAGTGAAATATCTGATTAAGGGGCTCTGCAAAATGAATGGGGAGAGCTGGACGGGCAGGAAAGCCCTGTCGCCATGGGAGATTAAGGATAGGGGCAGGGAGGTTTGTGACCAGCCCTCCCCCACTCCCACCTCTGTCTCCCGATAATATTTAGTCCCAAACACAGCTGTGACTCAGAGCAGAGCCAGCTAGGGGGAATAAGAGACGGCTAAATGTTCGGCGCCCTTTACAGCTATGTTTACTTACTCTCACTGACAAACAATGAGACTGTTGAATGGATCCCTTATACCTGCATCTTCATGACTCACCCTTAACCTCTCTATTTACACACAGAGATGGCTATGTTTATCACTGGCTTCAGCGGTTGGCCCAGTTTACTGGCATTAAATTGATTTTTCATGGGAAGAAAATCTAGTACTCCATCTACTCTCACGGTCTTCCAGTAAACTGAAATAAGTTTTGCGTACTGCCACTAACCTACTGGATATGAAGAATATTTTCAGAATAGTATTGATCTTTTTTTGGTCCTATTCTCGCTCTAGGTTGATGACTCCAGAAGCGCCCACTAAAGCCAAGTTTCTCACGCTGGGCTCGAAGTTCCGATACAGTGGGCGGACCCAGGCCCAGACACGACAGGCCAGCACCCTCATCGACAGGCCGGCACCCTACTTCGAGCGCACCTCCAGCAAGCGTATCTCACGAAGCCTGGATGGAGGTAGGCCGTGGCACTAGACAAACACACACACATTTGGGATGCCTTATTCCTATGCCCACTACCTTAAGGGCTCCGCTGAGTCAGTCCATAGCGATCTCTGCAGGAGGAGTGGAGAGTGTTACTCAGTGGAATATGGCCTCTAAACCCGGTCTACACAAGCAGTAAGTCTCTTTGTGACCATCGGGGAGCTCTCATTCAGTCTGCTCAAGGCAAACACCGTAGGGGGCTGTCACAAAACCACCGCCTACCTCCTGCTGGGGAAACACTCCAAACCAGAGAGGGAGCGAAGGAGGGAACGTAACAAAGGGCCCGCAGGATCAGAGGAAAACCATTTACAGTTAGACGTACAAAAAGAAACACAACCCTGTTCAGATGTCCGATCCTCAACATGCCTCAGCATGCATTCTGCTTCTGCCCCGATCGACCGTTAACGTTTAGAGCACACTACACCATCCTCCTAGTTTGTTCAAACTGTCTCGTCAGCTGAACTTGGTTGGTCTTATGGACTATTAGGGTATTTTGTCTCGTCTAAAGTGTTTCGAGCTGAGCCAGTGTCCTGTACGGTGTCAGCCAGTGAGTGTGTAGCTAGCTGTATGCATGACTTCCTCCCCATCATGGGCATTTGGTTAGATATGGGAAATGGCTCCAACATCTGTTTCCCTTTGTTGGGAATGACTGTGGATGAATCCGGACTCATTCTTCTTGACCAGGGGATTTCAAACGTGTTTCTATGGCTGGACCCGGGCTGTATACGTGACATTATACATTTACCATGGGAAAGAAACAGTGCCACTAAAGCAATTGCACGCATGAAGGATGTTGTCAGTCCTAGGCCCATGTGAACTATTAGGCCTATTTTCAACCATGAAAGTGTTCTAGAAATTGCTCTGAGCAAAACTTAGTGTCTAATTGATTTGGGGAATTAGAGTGAAATGCAGTAGCACTGGACTGTAGCCCTCAAGCAAGCTGCTAAGATTAAATGCAGGTTATGTTTAAAGTGTTTAAACCGGGAATCTAAGCTTGAACGTTTGCAGTGGTTTGTTCCTGTGACAGAAAGATTAGCGTGTAATATTGACCCGTCAGCATTTTGCTTCCCACTACATCAGCACTAATCTAGGAGGAGAGTACTAGCTCGACAAACATGAATCACCTAATTAATGTTGGTTACTCAATACTCTACGCTGCCATGAGTAGCCTACAACGACTGAATGAGACGAGGGCTTTTGCCTTTCTTTCTCCCTCTGTCTAGCTTGTAAATCTGAAGGTACTAGGATAACTAAATCAACTATCCCAAATACCTCGAGTGCACTAGGGCCATTCATTATTAAAGGGTTCCTCTACTCTACTCAGTCCAGCTGTGGGCTAACCTGGCCTGCTCCCTTCCCTCCTTTCCCCCTCCTGCATGTAGGTCCTCTCTGATGAACCTCTTGATCATTCACCACCAATGCTCTACACTATTAATTCCCTCTAGTCCCTCTGTAGTAGAGGCGATCAAGAGAAGAGAGACGGCGGGAACCATTTGTTCTCCGTTCGGGCTAGCTGTGGAGTCTTCTCTGTGCTCTGATTGAGACCAAGATCTGGCCCCTGATTAGGGCCCCCAGAGCTTTAGAGAGGGTCACAACTGGTATGGGACTGGGATTCTGAATGAGACGGCGCTAGCTGAGGAGAATTTGGTTCTGGTTTCTGGATCAATTATTCTCTCTTCCCCCAACACATGGCACAACAATACAGGGAGTGGCGGCTGTTCTGTGGGTGGCACGGTCAGTTACAGATGATAACAGGTTCCATATCACACCGCCACCATATCAAACCCTCACACTAAACCTCAAGAATCCATGACCAGACCACTGTCTGGTCTGCTTGTATCAGTGTGTGAGTGTTGGCACTGCTAAATCCACTACTGTACACTACTGCTATTCATGACATGTAAATTACTGTAGTTTCACATAGATCTAGCATTTAACCAAAGAACTGATGCTGTCATTTTTCTCTAAGCACTTTTCATCTGAATAGCTATTGGAAGTAGGCCTATACTATACCAAAACAAATAGCCATGTCTGGTATGTACTATGAATCTGTGCAATTATGGTCTTCTCTCCTCCACAAAATGCAGGGTAAAGAATCTTTCATATGCACCAGATTAAACTGCTCTGGGGTTAGAGTGCCCTCTGCTGGCCAGGCGTTGACATTAGGACTGGGAATTGCCAGGGACCTCATATGTATTGCGATTTGATACTGCGATTTTATTATATGCAATTTGATGTTCCGAACATATTGCTCACCATATGTCTGCTGCAGAGAGGCGAGAGAGCTTGAGAAAATTATTAGTCATGTTATTCATTAGTCATGGGAAAGAAAAGTGCTGAAAACATGTTGGGTCACTCTATCTATTCTTTTTTTAAAGATGGAGAACAAGCTATAGGATGAAAAATACCCGGTTCAGCCGAATAGTGCTAGCTGACGCTACCTAACAAAAAATGATAACATTGTGATACGTGACTATCAATTTATTTTGATCACTAGTTGACATTAGAATTGATGTGCTGAACTGAATATCAATCTGAAGTATGCGCAAATCAACGGAGAATAGAATTGTTACATAAATCTGTGTGTTGTCTCCTCTGTGCCCCTCTAGCTCCGGTGATTAACGTGACTGAGGCCCAGGAGTTGGCCCCCACCTCTGGGGAGAACGGCAGGGAGCCTGGCGTGGAACTCTCCTCTGACTCCAAGGTGAGAGAGGAGGCACGGGGATGTTCTAACTCAATCTCTCCTCCGTCTAGGTAGAATGAGACATCCTGTTGTTGGATCGGGAATGAATTGTCTGTCTGTCTTCCTAATCTCATTTGTCTCAAAGGAATGCCCCCAAGGTTTCACTACAGGGAACTCAATTCCTTGTATGTCTACTGTCTATCTTAGAATAACTAGCCTATTGTTCTGTTAGTTAGATTGTATGTAAACCAACCAGTATAGTGACTTAATCTTTGTATATTTGGTTTTGCCACGTTCCCCGCCCCTCCTCAAAAGATCTACTGTGTAATGTGTTTCTTTGCGTTTTGACAAATCTACTGAACAAACCCCCTCATTCAGCCTAGTAGTCAAACAACAGCCACTGTAGCAGTGTATAGTTTAATTGAATTAGCTGGTGCTATAGGATGCCACTCTGAACTGTTTGCTCCGTGCCCCTGCTAGTTCCTATTCGAAGAGTTTAAGACTTGCATGACATTTGGTAGCTGTATAAAGGATCTTATTCAGTCGTACAGTGAGTTGGCCATGAAAGCCATGTATTCAGTTCGTTATGTAACCTGTGGTACTGAGCGCAAAGAATTCAGAGGCTCATCTCTTCTGTGATAAAGCCAAGTTCATTGGGCACACTGTCTTAGTTGTACTAGGGGTAATGTATCCCGATAGGACCGTGGGACCCCCTCTCCTCCTTTGCCATTGTGATTATTAATCGAGACTCCACTAACTGGATTTTTGGTCCGGCAGATGTTGTCCTGCCACGGCAGGGTATATGTATGGTTCTCAGGGATTTATCTGGAAGTGAACATGTTATTAAGAGGACAGAGCTCAAAGTAATTGAGTTTTGAATTTGATTTGAATGAGAACAACCAGAGTATGACGGTGCTCTAACTCGATCACAAAGACCTTCCTGTTTTTGGGTTGCTTTAATTTCTTCCCCGTTATCTCTTCTGACCAGTCTGCGTCTCTGTCCACTAAGGATGCCAGCTCTAATCCTGTTGTACAGTTCTAGAATGTGATTGACCTCCCTCACACCCCACCCGCCCTCTTTCCCCCCAGCACCCCCTGACCTTTGACCCCTGACCTTTTACACTGTGACCTCTCGTCTGCACCCCTGTGTCACTCTGCTGCACCCCTGACTTGACATGTCTCACTGACTAATAGTGTGTTTCTCTCTCTCCCCCCTCTCCTCTCTTTTCCTGTGCACTCTATCTTGTTACCGTTTTATAATTTCTCACACGCATACATTTTATTTTCTGGCTTGTGATTTTGCTTGCGTTTCCCCTACTCTCCCCTCCCTGCATGGTGTCTATATGTGGACTGCTCTCTTTCTCTCTCTGCGGCGGGGAAACGATGGTCCCTCACTGTGCAGTCTATCTTCATGTTCCCCCTGTCCTTCTCCTCCTCCTCCTCCTCAATCTCATCCCTCCCTCCCATCCTGGACACCATCTCTGAGCTGGACGTTCTGTCCGACATCTCGGAGGACGGGGACAGGGACTACCCGGGTATCTGGGACCCTGATTGTACCCAAGAGCAGCATGCAGACAGCTTGGCTGCAGCAGAGCAGTACCATCACCAGCCTCTAAAGGCCTCTCCTCCCCCCCTCCCTTCTGGCCTGTAGCTCAGAGCCCCAGGAAGGGTCACCTGGCCAGGCCAAGGCTACCGCTCAATCCAGGCTGGGCTTTTCCCTGCTGGGCATGTTGACGCGCCTGGGCCTCCTTCCCTTCTCTCTGCTGGATGAGGACGGCTACCTCTGCTTTCCCAGTCTGCCCCAGGACTGTGCTGCCTGCTTGGTCCCCGTGGAGTTGCAGCGCTTCCTGCCCCTCTCCTCCCCCTCCCTGGTGCCCTACTTCATGTTCATCTTGGCTGTGCTGCTGTCTGCCTCCCAGTCCCTAGCTCTGGCCTTCATCCTGGCCCTGCCCCTGGCCTTGTCGCTGTGCTATCTGGAGCCCAAGGCGCCCACCACCGTGGCCAGGCTCTGCTCAGACAAAAACACAGACACACACACAGACACACACACTTCCCTGCTGCAGGAAGAGCCGTGTGACCAGCTGTGTGACCCTGCTGCCTAAAGACCACTACACACTTTACGCCAACGCAGCGACGGCGCGTCGTTCTCTACGTACTTCTACACACTTTTGTGCGGGTCAAATTTTGGAACTAATTGTGTACGACGCTCCGTAACTTTGTTTGCGTAGGGTGTATAGGGGCTTTAAGTGTCACCATGTCACTACCTCACCTCAGTGTTCTACACTCCCTCCCTGTTACGTTTCTCTCTCCTTTTTTCCTTTCTTCTCCAAACCCTTGATTTTCTGTGTAAAATGACTAAATTGAATTGTAATCATTCGCCAATCTCCAGAGATCTTAAATTAGAGATCATATTGTACTATTATTGGCTGCTCTGTCATGAATCCTTTTTGTTAAATGAATAAGAGGAAAATGATACCTTGTACAACTTTTTAGTGTTGTAAAATTATAAATTGCTGTCATCATACGTTTGGCTGTACATGTTGATAAACCGCTAGATGTGTGAATATGTTCAGTATATTTCTGTTTTCAAGCTACTTTTGGCCTATAAGGACATTATTGCAGTGTTTCAGTCCCTGCCCCTGTCCTGTTTAGTGTTATTAGTCGCCATTTAATATGCCAGAGTTTCTCCCAATTTTTGAAAACAATAAAAAACACAAGGTAGAAAATAACAAAAATAACAAAAAAGAAAATAAAAATTAAAAAATCAGCTCTACACAGAAACGAGACCAGACCGCCGCCCAGTATCCCGGCCAAGGCCAGCATGTGCATCGCCCCCTCCGTCCAATCATGCCTTAACTCTCATGTGGGCGGAGCCTGGCTGCTCCTCCCTCAGTCACATGACATCGCACCGTTATGTGGTGCTGCTGGGAATCAGCCTTTCCCATCATCCATTTCACATTCTCTTTCTCCCCATCAAAAACCATTCCCACTACATGCAGGTAGAGGAGGAGCCTAGCGAAGGGGCGGTGGCCACACCTACTGAGGGCACTGAGGTCTGTGAGGGTCGGCGGCGTACTGCACCTTTTTAAGATGATCTATAATACCATTTATACAGAGAGATACGGGCAGAGCAGGAGGTGTCAAACTAACATGTCCTTTTCTCCTTGGCACTCCATAGATGAACGGAGATGAGCCAGACTCCTCCCAACAGGTTGATTTGATTGTGTGATTGGTTGTTTGATGGTGTATTTGTCTGTAAATCACCTGGGGTTTTCCACATCCTCTCTGCGCCTCATTTTGTAGGCTGGTTTTGACTTTTGCTGCAGGAATGTATGCTTTTTTTGTTGGTTTCTTTCTTTGTGCTGGTGCCACTGTGATCTGGGATGTATTTGGTGTGTTTTTTTTTTCCCAGGGGGGAAAAGGAGTACAACACACCGCTGTCCAACCACGCGTCACCAAAGCTGCACATAATACGGTTCAGGACATTGTTCAGGATAGGCTTGCCTTAGCTGCAGCATTCTAAGGGTTAACACCCAAATGAGCTCCACATTGTGAGGACTAAGTGTTCTCTATGTCCACATTGTAGTAGTAGAGCTGATCACTACACAGCTACGGTGAAGTGTGGTTTGGAGAGGGTCCGTTCTGGTCTGCCCTGACCACTAGTGGACGTCCGGTGTGCTTGTGGCCCTGTCTCCACAGCCTCTGTAGTGGAACTGCCCTGAATGCACAGGTTCTCACCTCTGGCTGGGGTTTATTTCCTCCTTTTTATTTTTGCACAAATGCCTCATGTCTTCATTTGTTTTGATTCCACAGAGCGGAAAGTTGAGAGTGCAGGGGGAAAATATATATGTCAGACATAGCAATTTAATGTTGGAGGTTGGTATGATTATTTGGCGCCTAACTAAAGGGAATCAAAGCCCAAGCCTGTGTCCTCTTGGCTCCTGTCCCAGGCTGACTACTCCAGTCTACCTCTCACTCTCAGGCTCTGTGTGTGTGTGTGTGTGTGTGTGTGTGTGTGTGTGTGTGTGTGTGTGTGTGTGTGTGTGTGTGTGTGTGTGTGTGTGTGTGTGTGTGTGTGTGTGTGTGTGTGTGTGTGTGTGTGTGTGTGTGTTTGAACACCAATGCATGATTCTGCATGTAGGACAGGGATGGGGATTGGGTGCATGTCTGACCCAACAGGGTTTGGTGTTTAGTGGGGTGAGGGTGGCGGCTGATTACCGGCCTATTATTGAGTCGATTTTTTTTAGTGAGCATATTATTTAAGTATCCGACTAATATTGTTTCCCTAACCCATTTAGGGATTTTCCTGCTCTGGTTGGCTTAATTTGAGTTTTGAATTTGTAATGGTACAATAACAAACTAAACCTACCCTCAAACGTGGAACTGTCACGGTGCCCTATGCCATGTAATTGCTAGAATGACTTTTTACACTATTAAACGGCAATAAACAACACTTTTATTATGACCTTCCCTTACCAAGGTCACGATAGGAGAAATTACTTGGAATAGACTCATGAAGTGTAGATAATGAGAACAGCGTTTCAAACCTTCTGGAGTATGTTGAATGGAAATACATTTTTTTTTTTTTTAAATGTATTTAAAGTGACGCCACACTCGGTCACCTATCACCATGGCAACAGCGTGTGCCTTACGCCATGTATAATTTCACACCTGTCGAAATGTGACGACGAGACACATTTATAGCTAAACCCTTGTTCAACAGTGCCAAAGGGAAAATTGGTCCCTCTGATTTGGGTTTCACTGGCAGTTCCATGTTTTTGTCGTTCACGTTGTAGGCTACTACTGAACTAAAGGGTTAAACTCCTGACAAAGCCTCACCTCACTGATGCCTCTCTCTCATCACAACCTTTGATCAGTGTGGATGTTTTCTACGTCCTCCAATTCTCTTAACGAGTTGAAATCGGAGTGCTTTTAATTGGATATCGTTATCCGTTAGTGAGGTCACGATTGGGACGGTGTGTGGCCATTTTATCTGAGTCTCACTAAAGACAGTGAAGAAACGGTCCCACTACCAGCCTGTACATTCTGTGGATTGATAGCGCCTCCTGGTGGCTCGTAAGGAAATGCACTCATTACTTGGAGCTAGGTCTCCTTGGCCAAACTAGGCTCATAATTGTAATATTTTTATTAATATTTACGGATCTAAATTAAGCCATATGAAAGTTCACATGTTCAAAAATGATGTATTTTATTTATTTATTTGAGCCAAAAGTTGAGGTAGGAAATAGCGGCAAACGCCTACAATTCTGAATGTGGTCACAAATGGTACACCCGTACACACACTAAAACTAGCCATACACGGGCAGTCAGTGAGGCTTGGCGTCCATCCTGTTACTGTCATGGTTTCCAGACTAATGTACCTGTTGTCCGTTGTTGTCCCCCCCATGTTGTCCCCTCTCCTCACCCCCCACCATGGCTATGTGTGGCGTCGTCCTGGCACCACTAGGACCTGGATAAGACTCAGGAGGATGTTTTGAAACATCAGGCTAGCATTAGCGAGTTAAAGCGCAGTTTTATGGAGGCCACCCCTGAGCCGCGTCCCAGTCAGTGGGAAAAGCGCCTCACAGCCAGCCCGGCTACCAGCCTGCGTCTGCAGGCCCAAGGGGTACGTGTCCAGCCGTGTCCTACCGTCAGTCTTCCTGTCCCACCAGCCTGCCTGCATGTCCTCTACTCTCCTCCCACCTCTCTCTGATCTGTCTCTAGCCTGCCGGGAGGCCCTGGCTCCACCCTCCTTCCCCTGGTTCTGACTCTCTTGATGTTTGATTATGATGTGACAGTTGGGATGTAGAAGCAACACCATTCCTCCTCCCTCTCCTCTTCTCTCTGTGGTCCTAATTCCACTAACTCAGCAATCCCTTCCCCCGCTGCTATCCCGAACAGATGGGTAGACCACTCTCTAAGAATAACACCTGTCAGTCCTCTACACGTCACTAGAGTACACTGCTCTCTCTCTGTCTCACCTCCCTCTGACTGTTAAGTGGATTTAATGATATTACCCATAATCCCAACTGTCACACGGGGGCCTCTGTGGGCTCCTCTATCTGCCTGTAAATGCCATTCTTCTTTTGTCAGCCAATGGGTGAGCCAGCTCCTCTTCTCCCTCAGCCAATGGCTGGCTGAGTTTATCTCGTTACTGTTGCTGTTATGAACGGTCAGCCTCCGATCGGATTAGCTCTCTGGCTGGCTGTCCACATCTTAAGCACTCTGATCTCTTGTATTTCTGTCCTGAGCCGTAGATGCACGTTATGTCAGGCTGCACCACCCAATGTTCTTCCGCTCTTGTGTTTTCCTGTGCTCCTCAAGTTTTGCCCTGCCTATTATGTTTGATGATGCACAGAGTTGCAGTTTTATTTGTCCACTATTATTGTGACTTTCCCAGTCCAAAGTGTGCTTTTCTTTCTTTGAGCTGCAATTTTCACTGCTGAATTTCCCAACTCTGCGCTTACTGTCATTCACGTGCACTTGTGCGTCGGTGTAACCGCTCCTCCTCCTTTCAGCTGGACAAGCCTGACTTTTGAGTTCCTACTTCAAGTGGCTCCTCTTGTGATTTTCCCACCCTGTGTTTCAGACCTGTGTTGAGCTGTGTTGATTGGTGTACTGCATGCCTGCCTCTCACTCATCACTCTTGTCACTCTCTCTACACCCAACAAGCAGGTGATAGTGTTCACACACAGGCCTTGGATCTGGTCCTGGACCTGTGTGATAAACAGAGTGTGTGTGTGTGGTCTGTGTTACTGACGTGTGCTGCCTCATTCCTAGAACGCACACCTCCACCATCCCCATCTCAAAACTGCACTGAATCACTCAGCCAATGTATAGTTTTCAGGGCACTTCTATGTCTTCTGTTGCGTTGCACTGTGTGTGTAGACTAGCTTGTGAAAGTGACGACTCTTCTTCTCTTCTCTCCAGTAATGTCTGTCCTTCCTCTAACTCTGACATCTTTGCTTTGTCATTCTCTAACCTGTGTAGAGCTTGGAAGAGGAAATGACCTCCATTTTATTCAGTAAATTTGCCTGCGAGTCTGGTCTGGTTGATCCCGGCTGCACTACTACTAGGCGAGCAGCAGAGGGCGCTGTAGTCACTGCGTCTGGCCCTCTGGCCTCAGCTCCACTCACTACCGAGGTGCTCCTCAGTACAGTACATCAGGTTGCTACCCATGCGACAACTAATGTATTGTCCCATGGTGCATCTCTCTAACTCTGCCACACCAAGTTCATGACCAGTCCAGACTATCACACACAATCAAAGTAGTATCACCTATTATGGTGACTAGTTGTGTTGGCTTGGCAGTGCACAATACGATGCAAATATAAGTATTTGCAGATGACCTACTCATTTTGCACACACGCTGTAAGAGATTATAGAGCAAACAAGGCTGGCCATAAACTTTGGCATGAATAGTTTCTTGTCATTTCATACGTTTCTGTCAATTGCCATTTCTTTCTTTGATTGCTTGTGTTCTGTCTCATTTGAGTGGACAGTGTTACTAAATGTGTTTATATGCTATAGAACTGTTAAAGGTTCCCTTCCTACAGATGGGTAGGGAGGTGGTCATGTTTGTGCATGTCAGAGAGAGACAGTCTCTCAGTCTCTCTCCTAACCCGGTGAACCGCGAACCCGTACAGTGCTATGGTAACCATAGTGATCCCTGATGTCATGCTGATGTATGTGAGTGACCGCTGCCTGTTGGTTGCCTTTACGTTCCACAGAGATGCCCCCATCCAGAACCCAGGAGCCTCTCCTGACCTCACGGTGGACACAGTCGCCAAGGTGGTCGACCCCACCATCTAACACCGCCCGCCCCTCCTCCATCTCCCCACACACATATACTTAACTGCCAGCTCATCTCTCCTTTTTTCATTCCAGCCATCTCTTCTTCTAGCCACCCGTCTCTCTATTTCTCTCTCCTTTTTCTGGTTGCCTTTATACTGCCCATTCTCCATCTGTTGCCATTTCCATCCGTCCTTATATTCGTTGCGTTGCCTTTTTTCAGTTGGTGGTGTCGTTGTTCTTTGTTGGGTTGTGTGGTCATCTTTTACGTCTTTGTTGTTCTCTCCATCCCGTTTGTTGTTTTTGTTCTCTGGTGTAGAGCGCAGATGATAAACAGAAATCCGGCGAGGCGGCATGGCAGGCAGCAGAGGTTGAGATAGAAGAGACCGTAGTCATCGAGGAGATCAGGGTGGCCCCCAAAGGCTCCGTCACCGTTACCACCCCTGTGTTGATCACCCCCGTCGCCGTGGAGACTGAGGTCGAGAAGCCCAAAGAGGAAGTTAAGGAGGAGCAGAAGAGGCCTGTGAGCGTGTCCTCGGACAGTGAGGAGGAGGAGGAAGAGGAGGAGGCGGGGGAGTACCATCCCCAGGTCACCGTTAGCGCCTCAGTGGACCAGATCAAAGAAGAGCCAGAGGAAGAAGAAGAAGAAGAAGAAGAAGAAGAAGAGGAGGAGGAACAGCAAGTCAATGAAGAACCAGAGCCAGTTGCAGAACCAGGACCACTCCCGACAGAACCACAACTAGCCCCTGTGGCGGAGGAGAGCCCAGAGGACATCCTGGTTACCCCTGACGAGGCCCCTAACGGGCACGCGGAGTCCCGTGAGGGCCATCACGGCCCCGTGGCCCTGGAGGAACAGAAGGAGGAGGAGCCCAGAGTCAACGGGGACGCGTCTCACTCCGAGACAGAGCGCCTCCCCCAGGTTATTTGTTGCTCTGAGGTAAATGAATGGCTGCCGTCTCCCAGACCTGCGTAGTGCAGAGCACGGCCCGTCGCCTAGCCTACTGCTGCATACTACGCACTTCTGACCACCAACACCCACCTACCTCCCACCTACTACATACCTAGCTACCTACCTACCTTCGTATTGTACCTGCCTGCTGCTTCTCTACGCTGTCTGTCCGTGCTTCTGTCGCTCAGCACCTGAGCGTCACAGCAACGGAAGGCTGAAGGCCTTTCACCTGCACAGCGGTCGCTTGGGCTAATTTCCGCTAAAGGAAGTTAAATGATAAGTGATAATCGTAAGAAGTAATGGCTAACATCCCCCAAGCAGCACCTTCCGCTGTGCATCTGTGCCAAAGCTCTGCCCTACTCTACTGTGGATCTGTACCCCAGACTACTTCACTGTAATCATCGCCACGTCTCAGTCCACCACGTTTCTGTTGGTGTTTTATTTTACTTTACGTTATACATACTGTGAGCACGTATACATACATATACACTATACATATGTGTGTGTCGGCCCTGGTCCCTGTGTTTGTGAGCGCACTGGCAGAGATGGCGCTGAGAATTGCGTGGGAGTGGAGGCGTTGTTGTGCAATGCATGGCGCGAGTGTGTGTGTATATGTGTGTGTGTTTCAGCATGTGAAGTGTGTCCCCTTCCTTGTATTGGTTCTTTATTTGGTTAAGTTCTTGGTTGAGATGAGTCACTGGCATTAATTGGGTTTTGTCTCTGCCGTGACGGTCTTCAAGGACTCGTCCTCCCAACCACTTACTTAAATGTCACGCCGTTCATTTGTGGGAAAGTCAATGCATGTCTGTATCGTGCTGTGCTGTTGGTCGCCTGTGGCAAAGATCAAAGCAAAAATGCATTGTACCGTTACATCAGAGTTCCAAAAAGCTCTATTATTTGCTTCATTTGCTTCATTTTGCGTTTTCAGTTGGTAGCTTCGCTTGCATGCGCTTGGTTGCATGGTTACGCCAAAGACATTGTCGTTTATAGTTCTGTGCATTTTTGTAACGTTCATTTGCAGCCCGTGCATGAGTTCTGTTCCTACTGCTTTAGAGGTTGTGCTGTGTTTGCCTTGCCCTTGGTATATGTGAAGTGTGTGTCTCTGTCGTGACTCTCTCTCCCCCCTATCCCTCCAGCCACCCGTGGTGAAGACCGAGATGGTGACCATCTCAGACACGTTTGCGGCCCAGAAGACAGAGATCGCCACTAAGGAGGTTCCCATCGTGCACACCGAGACAAAGACCATCACGTACGAGGCTGCACAGGTAGGCCCGCTACCACTGAGCAGCTGGTGTTCAGACGGGTGATGTGACGCTCTAACTGACTCCGTGCGTGTTCTCCAGCTGGATGGCAGCGGAGACGGCGAACCAGGAGTTCTCATGACGGCCCAAACCATTACCTCGGAGTCGCTGTGCACCACCACCACCACACACATCACCAAGGTAACTACACGTCACCACAGTGGCCCCACGCGTCACCACGGTAACCACGCAGCCGCACACTTCGCCGTGGCAGCCGCACACTTTGTCATGGTAACCTCAAAGCCGCATCCATCGCCAAGGTAACAGCCCAGCTCTCCCTGGTCTATTGTGTAAACGCCATGGTATGTAGACTGTAGACTGTGGCAGGGAGGACTGGATTCCCATCTGGCAGCATTATTCTGTGTAATCTGTGTGCAAATGTTGTGCAGCCTGCTCTGTATTCTGTTGTGTTGATGCTTGGGGCTGTGACTGGCACCTTCCCAGCCCAGGCAGAATTCCTCTGTTGTGACTTGGTGCAGACTCATAGATGCCAAACCCCAGGCCAAGTTTGTGTGCCCACCTGGCTTCAACAGACCTCAAACATCAGTGGACAGTGTTGCTAGCAGACTGCTGAAGAATTCAGATTTTCCTCTACTCTGACAATTAGCTAAATAGAACTCAATTAATTGAACATGAAAATCTTTTTCAATATCATTGAAATACAGTACCAGTCAAAAGTTTGGACACCTTCTCATTCAAGGGTTATTCTTTATTTTCACTATTTTCTACATTGTTGAATATTAGTGAAGACATCCAAACTATGAAATAACACATATGGAATCATGTAATAACCCAAAAAGTGTTAAACAAATCCAAATATATTTTAGATTCTTCAAAGTAGCCACCATTTGCCTTGATTTAGGCCTTATGTAGCCTATACTGTATATATATTTAATGCAGTCATCGCCATTTTAATTTTAAGCATTTTTACCCTTTGCTTGTTAGTAACAATTGCAAAGACTTTGGCAACTTTGTATTTGTAGTAAACTTCGTTCTGAAGTTATCAGAGGTCACGGAGAGAGAAACATCTTGATTATATGTTTAGAAGAGATCTTCTATGTATAAAGTGGCTCGGAAGGGCAAAAAAACATTTAACAAGGCACTTCGCTGTTCTGGTTTGAGACAGTCGGTAAATAACAAGCATTTTCAAGTGCAACTTTAGTAACGATGGTTTTGGGAAACAGTTCTGCGATTTAACGATGCTCCTACAATGGTTCTCACGATTATCTTAGCCTTAAGATGCTTAAGGATTTGTTGTTTTACTCGTACAGTATGTCTGTGCACTTATCCTGAACATCTGGCTGTTTGCAGACATTAAAAGGCGGTCTCTCAGAAACCAGGATCGAGAAGCGCATTGTCATCACCGGAGACTCAGACATCGACCACGATCAGGTGAGCGTCAGTCAGTCACACCAATCAGACACGTCCGCTGGTGGGACCAATTACACAGTACACCATAACAGCTTGTAAGATGTCGGCTTTTTACACTTCTGTCAAAATGTTTCCAACATTTTATACTTCTGGAAATATGATATGAGAATGTACCATACTACTGACTGAGGTCAAGCGCTCATAATTTGTGCAGTTCAGTTGTGTATCTAAGAGAATATATAATTGAAAATTTTAGCAAGAATGAGAATTCAATGTGGTAGCCCAGCGTCTCTGGTGTCTGCCCCTTTAGACTAGAAATGGCAATAAGAAGAGGACTTGTGTTTTTCAATCAATGTCTCAGCTGAAAGAGATGCATCGATCCCTGTGAAAAGACTCTTGCCACTATAAATCAGTGAGCAAGAGTCTTTTACCACCGCATGAGCGCTCATCTGGTCATTAAACTAAAGAGTACAGCAGACACCCTACACAGAGGTCCATGAAGAACTCACCAATATTCACAACAACATATGTTTCCACAGTAGAAGTTCATCCCAAATTCCAAAGGGACTTGCATGGGCAGACGTCCAAGCCATGCTTTCCATTCCTCCCCCCACCCACCCATCCTTTGTCTTCATTTTATGTTTTGCCATTTTTTGTTGTCGCTGCTGCATTTCTCATCTGTATCCATAGCACCTCCATTTTGTTTGTTTGTTTTATGTTCCTTTGTTGTCCTTTATTTCCGTTAATGCCATCGTCTCCCTTTCCTTTTGGGTGTGTTGTTGCCGGGGCATGTTGCCACACCGGGTAGGCCTTGGCCCAGGCTATAAAGGAAGCCAAAGAGCAGCACCCTGACATGTCAGTGACCCGGGTGGTGGTCCACAAAGAGACCGAGCTGGCAGAGGAGGGCGAGGACTGAGGCGCCAGGTAAGGAACAGAGGCCACCAGGAGTCCCAGGGGTGTGGTGATTAGGGGGAAGTGGTAAAGGTTAGTCCCTCTCTGCTGGGATTCTACTGTGGCCCTTCTAGCCCAAACCGACAGCACATCGGGTGGAACTGACTGTCTCCTTGTCTTTTTCTTTGAGTTCTCCATCTTTTCTCTTAACTCCCCGTTTGCTCTGTCTGCACTTATGACTGAGCTATTTTGGGATGAATCGTAAAGTTATACAAAATGTCAGCAAACCAAACATCTGTAGATGCATCACTTTTTCTGGTCAAAATGTTTTGTTTTACTGGCTTCACTAACCTCGTGACGTCACCGTCTGTATTCTAACGTGCACAGTACTGGCAGACTGTGGAAGCACACTCCCCACCAGACAGATGACCCCTCATACACACAGGAAGAGCACATTCATGACAATGGTAATTAATTGGTGTAATGGAGGAGAAGAGAAAAAAAAGATTCCCTGTAGGTTGCTAGCGTGAAAGCCCTTCACAATAGCTCTTTCAACAGTCACTCGACCGTGTCAACCTCTGGAGTTGGAACCATTCCAATCCATTGAAGTCTCATGAAGCTTGGATCAAGCCCAGAGAATTGTCTTGAATACACCTCAGTCATGAAGCAGTATCTATGGGCCCATCAAATAGGAGCCAGAAATGGATTCACACAATAGGATCAAATGTACCCACAGCAAGGCAGAGGCTCAGAGCCAATTGTTAAATCTAGTCGATTCAAGGGTGCTGGGTGGATAATATGCCTTGATTACTTTGGTATTACTCTGTCCAACCAACTCATTGCTCTGCCTCCACCCTGCCCATTTAGCGGTATGTCCATGAGTCGTTTGCTCAGACCGTCATGGCAGTCGTCCGATGCACAGGAACTTGTTTACATTACAGTTAAGCTATTGCTTAAAATCCATCTCCATGCAGAGCCTGCTCTGCACTTCAGCAATGCAATGTGCTAAATTTATTTCCACCACTTCAGGGGAGGACCAGATAGACCTCTGGCCTGAGCCAGCCCTTCCCACTTGTTAGTTCTGTCATCCTCTCCAGTTATGAATTTGGGGGGACGTTTTGGGGAAAATAAGCATGACTGCAGCGGCTGCTGAGAGTAGAACGGCGCTTTGATTGGTGTAGCAGCGTATTTACACTTCAGTGAGAATGTTGTGGTAGCTCTTGTCAGATCATCAAGTGCTTTTGTCTTGTCTACCTACAGAGCCTTCTGAAAGTATTCACACCCCTTGACTTTGTTGCAAAGTGGGATGAAAATAATCATTTTTTACTATTTACACATTTTTTTAAATAAAACACTAATGTCTTGATTAGATAAGTATTCAGCCCCCTGAGTCAATACATTTTAGAATTACCTTTGGCAGCGATTACAGCTGTGAGTCTTTATGAGTAAGTCTCTAAGAGCTTTGCACACTTGAATTGTGCAACATTTGCCCATTATTATTTTCAAAATTCTTCAAGCTCTGTCAAATTGGTTGTTGATCATAGCTAGACAACCATTTCCAGGTCTTGCCGCAGATTTAAGTCAAAACTGTAACTCAGCCACTCAGGAACATACACTGTCTTCCTGGTATAAGCAACTCCAGTGTAGATTTGGCCTTGTGTTTTAGGTTATTGTCCTGCTGAAAGGTGAACTCATCTCCCAGTGTCTGGTGGAAAGCAGACTGAACCAGGTTTTCTTGTAGGATTTTGCCTGTGCTTAGCTCCATTCCATACGTTGTTTTGGCCTGGAAAAACTCCTCAGTTCTTAACGATCACAAGCATACTCATAACATGATGCAGCCACCACTATGCTTGAAACTATGGAGAGTGGTACTCAGCATTGTGTTATTGGATTTGCCCCATAACATAACACTTTGTATTCAGGACAAAAAGTTAATTGCTTTGCCATATGTTTTGCAGTATTACTTTAGTGCCTTGTTGCAAACAGAATGCATGTTTTGGAATATTTGTATTCTGTACAGGCTTCCTTCTTTTCACTCTGTCAATTAGGTTAGTATTGTGGAGTAACTATAATGTTGTTGATCCATCCTCAGTTTTCTCCTATCACAGCCATTAAACTCAAACTGTTTTAAAGTCACCATTGGCCTCATGGTGAAATCCCTGAGCAGTTTCCTTCCTCCCCGACAACTGAGTTAGGAAGGACGCCTGTATCTTTGTAGTGACTGGGTGTATTGAAACACCATCCAAAGTGTAATTAATAATATCACCATGCTCAAAGGGATATTCCACGTCTGCTTTTTGTGTGGTTTTTTTTCCTCTACCAAATGGTGCCTGTCTTTGTGAGGCATTGGAAAACCGCCCTGGTCTTTATGGTTGAGTCTGTGTTTTGAATTCACTGCTCGACTGATTGTCCTTACATATAATTGTATGTGTGGGTTACAGAGATGAGGTAGTCATTCACAAATCATGTTAAACACTTATTGCACACAGGGTGAGTCCATCCAACTTGTGCGACAAGTAAATCTTTACTCTTGAACCTATTTAAGCTTGCCATAACAAAGGGGTTGAATACTGAATACTCAAGACATTTCAGCAAAAACGTAATTCCATTTTGACATTGTGTAGGCCGGTGACAAAACAAAAATCTAAATTGTAATCCATTTTAAAATCAGGCTGTAACACAACAAAATGAGGAAAAAGTCGAGGGGTGTGAATACCTTTCTGAGGGAACTGTACCTGGCAGGACGTGAGAGATGCCTCGCTCATCAAAAGACTTGGAAGCAGACGCTGGAGTACTACCTGCTTTTGGGTTTGCGTTAGGGACATGGTGTCTTTTAATCCCATTTGTCTAGTATGTCATGAGAATCCAATTTCTGCTGTATCAGCTCTTTAGCTCAAGGCAATTCAGCCACTTTCGCCGAAGCAGATTAAATCTTCCTAATTAAATTAGAAGAGTTAAAAAATAGCAGATATCATCAACTGTATAATACACTGTTAATCAGTGCAAGGCAGTTGCATTACCATACCAAGTTATTTTAGGTGATTTTGATGAAATCTCCAGACACTTTGGATCTTATCTGTAAAGTTACTCCAGTTGGTGGTACTCAACACTCCTTCATGTTGAATAGAATATTCAGTCCTTCAATTCTTTCTCTTTCGCAGAGCTGAGAGCCTGTGAAGTTCATGCTTGGATGTTTGAGAACCTCCTGTCATCTCCCAAACCGAGAGTTAACCTGGTGGGAAGACTGTCGGACAACCCAGAGGCTGACCTCCTGTGTTTCATTGCACACGTTCCTTTTTTATCACTCAGAAGAAGACCACTTAGCTAACATTTGTAGTGTGTTTAAATTGTTTTGTGCTTTTTGCAAAAATAAGAAAAAAATTCTGCCATTATTAGAACCAGACAGGATTTATCAAGTGGTCATTTTTATTGTTGAGTAGTATTCACATTCCTAGTATGTACAGACGGGTAACGTTATGAGAAAGTCATTTCAATATCTATCTTCCTGTACTCATGCAGTTGCAGGTGGACAGGTATTAAGACTAAGTGGGTATATTAGCTTTGGGCCTGGTCTTGTTCCATGTTGTCTTAGAGTCAAATGTTTATCAGTTTTTTGGGAAAAGGAAGAACAGCAAATTGTATTTAATTGGGTGAGTTTCCAAGGGACTAGCAAAGGACGAAGCACTGTGTCATTTTGTACATTGCACTACAGTGCCAACACATGTTCTTCTCTATGCAGTCAAAACAAAAACATTCCATTAAAGGGCAGGTGCTTTTCCTCTACCTCCCTCAGAAAAACCACAACAAAATTTAAATGACAAAAATCATGAAATACTTAGGCAGCTTGGAAACTTTTGCTTTCCATAACTTTCTGGCATCATTAATCAGAAATATATTTGTAGAAACATATATTTTTTTGCTATCTTTTAAACTTTTTTTTGTCAATCAGTAAACTGATTTAGATGTTGATGAGTTGTTTTTTTGTTGTTGCCCCTTTAAATTTTTTGAAATATATTTCAGAGGAACTAAAAGAAATACACAAAATTGCCACACTTTTTATCTTTTACCTGTAGATAAAGAAGATTGCTGCCCTTAGCTCTCTCTGCAATCTGACCAACCTCACTAAACCCAATGACTGTGTCAATTTGCTATTTGGGCCCAGTGTATAGCAGATAATCTTAGATTTTTAGCAGCTTTAAAATGTTGTTCCCCCTTCTCCCCCACAGCCACCCCACCTTCTGTGTAACACTGTTGAAATAAAATTTTGTTATTCTCCGATTGGATGAGTTTGGTTCCTTTTTACCAGTGTTAGGGAGTAGTGAACTACATGTAGTTTAGCTAGTAATTTAACTACATTTTGCAGTAGCTTGGTGGTAGTTGAACTAAATTCAAATCTAGTTATTGTTTTCAGTAGTTAGTTACTTTTTTTGCAATGTAGCTAACTACTGGAACTACACACTAGAAAATATGCACTGTACAAAAAGGAAAGTTGTTTAGAAAGTAACTTACTGGCAGCCAGTTTCCTGTAAGTTACTGTAAAAATAAAATAAAAAAAGAACAGTTACTGTACTATATTTTATGGTATCTAATACTGTTACTGTATTTGATTTACCGTACTAATAATGCTACTGTAAAACACCTCTTACTGTAAATGCTTATTTGCATATTTGCCAGAGTGCCTTGCCTTCCGAATGAATTGTAGAGTTACCACCCATGACTGTATTTGTTGGTGACAGTGACATGGTTGTTGCATTCGATGTTCAGTCTTTTGGCCTTCACCAAGTGAGATCCTAAGTGAATATGTTATCACTAAAAGTACATTCTTTAATACAATACATGGGAAGTCTATGGGTATATGCTAGCAACTTCCTTCAAGCTACACGCAGAGACATGAGAATGGTATCCATCAGTTAATCTGACCTTGGGGAATTAGATAAAGGGCCTCAATACCAAAATACTGAAGTATCCCTTTAACAAAAGCGTATTGTGGACTTCTCCATTTCTTAACCTTTTCAATCATAGGAAATATTCTGAAAATAACTTGAACCATTCTTAGAAAGAATTTAATACTGATGGTACAATAAACACTATAATTTCAGCAATAAAAAATGCACTTTGTCTCTCCATTCCAACAGCTTGTAAACAGTGATTTGGAATTCCAGATTGGTTGTTGCTTCCCTCCATGGCTTAGCTCGTGTTTTATCCATGATCTGGTGGTGGATAGTCCTCAGTACTTGTATTCAGCATCTCCATCCACTGTACTCTCACTGTGACACTGTTCTGTTTGCATATGAGTTCTCAGAGGGCTGTACTGTACCCAGCAGGGCAATATCCAGCGTTTTGCCATCCACAGTTCCCCTTCTCAGGTGTACATTCTCCCCCCAGCCCGTCGTCTCTGCCTGGGTGATGTGGTTCTGTTGCGATGCCTGGAGGCCATGTCCCTGGGGTAAGGTGCTGCAGACAACTCTGCCTCTACTGAGATAAAGAAATAATATAGTCAGTCAGTCTCTTTGTGTGTGTGTGTGGTCACATGTTCTCTGTCTACAGCCAGCAGTGTTTGAAAGCTGTGAGGTCTGAGCCCAACTGAGAGGCAGAGCTCCATCAGTAATACGGTCAATAATGAAGAAGTTGAGAAAATAATGACCACTGACTAAGCCTTTAGGCCAGCTCCACTCTAAGAAGCTTTCCAACGACTGTTACGGTTCTCTCAGACAGGGTAAACTGTTCTCAAAATGTTTTTTTTAGTAGTCCTTTTTCTATGCTAATGCAGCTGTAATATGCATGTCAAATCATACCACGTTTACACAGGCTAGTTGTCCAATAGCAATATGCTGCAAGTAGTATGTTACAGACAAGTAAAAAGTTATAGATATTGATCATCTTTCTCATCTAATTGTATATTGTCCAAAATCAGTAATTTGTTAGCTGTTATGACAGACAAAGCAGAGCGCAGTTAAATTACCTTCCTTCAGCTTCCAATTCAGGTAAACCACGATCTGTATCAACAGCAGAGTGACAGGCAGGAAGACCCCAACCCACAGCAGCCATCCAGGGACCTCCCTGAGGACCTCTCTTAGAAACAACACCAAGCTGGACATACTGATGGTGGTAACTTGTGAGACTGAGGCCTTTGGCTCTGTGACACTCTGCTGTAAAAATACTTGGACTTTGTGCGGTTGTTTTAAACAACCCTGTGATTACTAAGTGGATTTACTACTGCCTAGTTAATAGTTTACTCAGCCCGGGACCTGTGCTAGGGGGGCCAATCCAGACGTGAGCCCCTGTTACCCTGTTCTGACGTCCTAAACATACAGAGTCTCCGTCACTTTGGATAGTTATAATTTCTCTGCGATAGTATGGGGTTTGATGGAAACATCTAGTCTGTCAAGCAGATATTTGAGAGATTTGAATTGGCCAAACAGAGATTTTGAGTGACGCTGTTGAAAGGTTATCTGTGTGAATGTCTATTGATTGGTTTGTTTAGTTTAGCATTGTGACATAAAATAGATTTGACTAGGCTATTACACTGACCTCTGAATGTATTGTTGTGGAAGTCTCTACTTCTCCCAAACAGTTACTTAATCAGAATACAATCGAAATATGAATTGATAAAATCATTGCTATCTGTATTCCATTTTTTTTATAAGGCTTATTATAAACAGGTGATGTTCCTCAACTTTCATTATTGGCACGATAAGCACTGTTTCCTTCGAAACAGGCTTTACTCTCAACTGCGATAGTTCAGCTATCGAGTACTATCAATGTGCAGTGTGTGTTTCTTGAATAAGCATGACTGAAAGTCCCCTGCTATGATTACAGAAGAGATTTACAACACTTAATGAGCAACTCTGAACCCAAAATACTCTCCCCAAGGGATTGCGTTTCATTTTCAAGGGTTCACGATTACACCAAATGTTCTGTTTAGAAAATAAGTTAGTTAGCTCCTTCGTCTGGCTTAGTAATGTTAATTTGTTTGCCATTTAAGGTAAAGTTATTCATATGAGCCATTTGGATACTGCGATTAAAAAGCTATCGTCTCGATGTCAGGCCATTTCTGAGGCTTTCTCTTGTTTTCTTAGTGCCTTGTTCAGTTGCATACTGTGGTATTTGAGAAATACATAAAATAAATCTTTGATCTGCCGCAGTTTTGTGTAATCAATCCCTCGGCCCTAGAAACTACAGTCACTGTCTCAGCCATCAAATGGTGCGAGAGCCACTTTGACTCCTAATGACGGAGACCAACCATCTGGATCAATGCGTTGGAATGTCTCCTTCTCCCTTTGATCATGAGCTTATTTTGGCTACCAAGGCGCTTTGCCAGGCTTCGTGGTTTCATGGGGATTTCTGTAACAATTGCGGAATATGTTTTCTTGATCACTGGCTCATGTCCTGGAGAGGGACTATACTTAATATCACACACTGTGCTTATTAATGCGTACGGCGGTGCAGTAGGCTTTTCAATTGCATTCAGCATTGTATGTGGCTTTTGTATGTGTCCTAGATCTTGCCTCATCTTCATAGTAGTAAAAGAGAAATCACCATAGAATTTGATAATATCTCTATGGAATCCAGCTCTATCATGGCTTTAGACGGCACATAACCCCACGGCCCTTTATAGCACCAGAGCGAGACCGAGAGAGAGCTGTGTGTGAAATCTAACTACATGTGCACGCTGTCACTGTCTGGACGAGTGGAGCCTTCATAATGTAATCGGCCGTGCGTCTCCTACTGTGGCTACTCAGCCCTACTACTTCACTGGATTTAGTCACGACTGACATTTCCACAGCTTGCTCGCTGCCCGTTACATAAGCACACTAACTGGGGTTTTTGAATGGGTTTCGCCGCTCTCTTGTTCGTGAGGGTTCTTCGGCTTAAGTCGTGTGTTTTTAGGCTGGGTTTTGAAAGAGGGTAAGGGCCAGGGTGTGCTGCTTTTCTATGAGTATTCTTCTAGGCCTCCGCGGTGCTTTATAGTTTATAAGAATACAGTGCCACAAACTACTCGATTTTTGATTTGAGTCTACTAACATGTCATTAGGATTTAATCAGTGATCCAAACCCAACAAACTGTCACAAGCGCTAAAAATAGCTCAATAGTCAGTCTATTAAAAAAAATTGACTATTAGTCCAAACGCTGCTACAAAACATTAGCAACTAATCGTAGCATGTAATTACCTAGCCCCAACCCAGAGCAGACAGATTCAATTAGGCTGTCATGTTTAGACTTCCTCAGACTTTAGTAGCTACTAAACCGTGATTGATCTTCTGTTTGTAGGAAGAGGCCACAGTAAGTGGATGTCTTCCCTACAGTGATCAGGTCTGGGTCTACTCTCATTGCCTAACCATCACACTTCTCACTCTAGTGTGATTAATCAAGGTTAAATTGGTCATTGGCGTTGTCATTACTTGTTGATGATCATGGGCAGCATACTGTATAGTCACCATATTTTCTCTCCTTGATAGGTGAGCGTATAACAGTCATCTGTATGCTAGTCAGACTAGAAGAGCATTTCAATGTCTTTCTGATGTTTTGTTATGTATTTATCCAGAGTTGTCAATGTGTTAAATGCCACTACGCTTAATTTGAGGCCAGCTGACAATTTTTTAGTCGCCATCACTCGGCATCAACCCAAGGTTATTTTAGTTTTCAAGATCAGTCTGTCATTTCTCACTCACTCATATTCCAGCTATTGATTCTGCTCCTCCGAAAAGATGGATAATAATGAAAACCCGCCTGAGGTGTGTGTGAGTTGTTTGACCACTGTATTGTCCATAGAGAATGTAGGACTGCTGTCTACAGCAAGTCAGTACTGTAGGGAGTGGACCCACTACCTTTCATTGATGAGATGAGATGGTCTTAACCTTTCTCCTAAACCCGCTCCCTGACCAGCCCACCTATGTGGAACTGCTGGAACGTAATTTACTGTATGAACAGATTGCTTTCTGTTTTCTACACATCAATCAATCTCTGTGGATCCCCTTCCACAGCATAAAGCTTCTTCAAGGTTACATCTTTCATACTACTAATATATACATTAAATACTTGTTCCTTCCTGTACATTACACTAGATTGATATTTAATGGTTTGCATCTGCCCATCAGCAGTAGGAGAAGAAGAGAGAGCAGCACAATCATGGTTTGCTCTTCAAACACTGCTCCTCCATACCATTTTATGAGCTTGTTTGTTTTCCTGTTGTGCAATGTTAAGTCAACTGGTAATTATTTTTCCAGTATGATCATACTCTGTATAAACTATACTACTACAACGTTCTACTATAGGCAGTGCAGTGGAGAACTGCAGAGCTGACAATGTGTTCATATTTACTGGAGAGTCTCGGCGACATTGTGATGATGTGCGTCTGTCTGTGAGGAGCTGTTGGAGCCCAGGGTTGGCAGGGCTGGGAGTTGAGATTTGGTTCTATTTAGTAGGCTGCCCTTTTGCGTTGAGTGGCGGGTTATTGCTGCAATTGTCATTAATGGCGTGTTTGAAACCATTGTGTAAATGTGTGTTTCTGAACACAAGGATGAGCTGCCAGCTGCTTCAATAGGGTTCGAATGATGCACATTTTTTCTAGATAGGTTTCTGTTCTGTCCATCAGCCCTGCTGGCTGGCCGTTTCATCTTTTTGGGCTCTCCTGATCTTTCATAAGTGGAGCACAACCAGACACTTGACAATGACAGAATCTGACAAGGCTTTGAAAATCTAGGATAAATATTGGATTGGCGTTGTGGCTCAACAGGGGCAGGAATTGATTAGAAAAGGAATTTGCCTTAACTCTTTAACAGATGCATGTCCTGGTTGTGGGTAGACTGCTCTCTTCCGCCACAATTCACAAAATAAGAGGGCTGCCAAGAAAAAGAAAAATACTCTGACAAACCCATACAAGACAATATGAGCCAATCACAACTCCCTATCTGACGATCATAAATGAGCATGTTTATTTGTTAATCTATTAGTAGCAGCATATTTCTGTATTACTGTTTGATTGTTCTCTTTTTCCAGAGCCTACAGCTCTCTACTACTCATAGTAGATAAGGAGGTAGTGTTTCCAAAGGTTCTTGTGAGGTTGTACATCCATTTGAAAGAGGGAGGACGAGAGAGAGGAATTCATTAGGGAGAAATATAGTTAAAAGTAGGCGTTTTTCTCTGCATCAGGTTTGAGTAAAAGTGGTTTTGACCTCTGCCCTCTCTGTATCACTCCTCACAGAGAGCCTCTGTACCTCAATGACGAGTGTGTGTGCATTTAAAACTGCTTTTCATTTTGTAGAAGCTGCCAAGTGTATATACCAGAATACATGGATGTAAAATACAGTATGTTAAAAATGAGCGGTAAAGATGTTTGGTGTAGGACATACGGGATGGTGGGAATGATTACGATTTCTTCCTTCATTACTTAGATTTTCAGTGAGAAACATTTTGGGCCCTAACACTGGATGCTTGTCAGGTGTAATATTTGTTGTCATTTTAGTATTCTGTTAATGGATTATGCCTCTGGAGGGGTCACATGCGTTTCCCCACCTCTTCTTCTGTGTGTTTCATTATGATTCATCTTTCTTAATGTCATTATGGAACATTATATTCCCCACATCCCGCTATATACGTGGGGTAAATCTGTTATTTCTAAGAGTTTCACAATATATTTGGTGAAAACACACTACTCTCATTTGTGGGAATTCGGATGAGTCAATCTCCCATTTGAGTGTAACAAGAAATGATGCACATCATCAATATATTTCTTGTAGTGTATTGAGATGCGTGAGGAAACTAATGCCCGTTTGGATATACAGTGAGGGGAAAAAAGTATTTGATCCCCTGCTGATTTTGTACGTTTGCCCACTGACAAAGAACGGATCAGTCTATAATTTTAATGGTAGGTTTATTTGAACAGTGAGAGACAGAATAACAACAAAAGAATCCAGAAAAACGCATGTGAAAAATGTTATGAATGGAATTGCATTTTAATGAGGGAAATAAGTATTTGACCCCTCTGCAAAACATGACTTAGTACTTGGTGGCAAAACCCTTGTTGGCAATCAGAGGTCAGACGTTTCTTGCAGTTGGCCACCAGGTTTGCACACATCTCAGGAGGGATTTTGTCCCACTCCTCTTTGCAGATCTTCTCCAAGTCATTAAGGTTTCGAGGCTGACGTTTGGCAACTCAAACCTTCAGCTCCCTCCACAGATTTTCTATGGGATTAAGGTCTGGAGACTGGCTAGGCCACTCCAGGACCTTAATGTGCTTCTTCTTGAGCCACTCCTTTGTTGCCTTGGCCGTGTGTTCTGGCTCATTGTCATGCTGGAATATTTTTTACATGCGTTTTTCTGGATTCTTTTGTTGTTATTCTGTCTCTCACTGTTCAAATAAACCTACCATTAAAATTATACACTGATCCTTTCTTTGTCAGTGGGCAAAATCAGCAGGGGATCAAATACTTTTTTTCCCTCACTGTATGCAAAGTGTAACCTTGTATGGGTAGTTTTGTTTCAGTTGGTTAACTATGGAAACAGTGCTGGTGTGTAAATGTGACAATCCTGTGGTGTCTTGTAATTGCGTGAATGCGTTGCAGTTCTTGACACAAACCGGTGCGTCTGGCGCCTACTATCATACCCTTTTCAAAGGCACTTTACATATTTTGTCTTTCCCGTTCACCCTCTGAATGGCACACATGCACAATCCGTGTCTAAGGTTTAAAAAGCCTTATTTAGCCTGTCTCTTCAAATCAAATCAAATTGTTTTGGTCGCATACACAGATTTAGCAGATGTTATTGCAGGTGTAGCGAAATTCTTGCCATGCTGCCATGTCTGTCGGCGCCCCTTTATCTACACTGATTGAAGTGGATTTAACAAGTGACATCAATAAAGGATGATCGCTTTCACCTGGATTCACCTGCTCAGTCTGTCGAGGAAAGAGTGTTCCTAATGCTTTGTACACTCAGTGTATATTTTATCATACTAGAGTAGTATCTTTACAGTTGTGTGGGTGTAGACTGTTCAGCAACTGTAATGATACTTTGTGTACAAGCTTCTGGACAGAAATCTCCTCTCCATGGAAAGAAAAATCCATTAGTGGGTAAGTGGAGTAGCGAACGTCCTTTTTCTAACCCCAGGGAGAGCCTGTTTTTTGGCTCATAGAGGAAACTCGTATTTACTGTGTGTTTTTGCCCTCGTGAAGTGATGACATGCACAATCTTGGCACTGAGAAATGCCAAGTCGTGGGCATGGAGAGAAATCCGGTCTGCCCGTTTTGTGTCAACTTAAAAACAACTTTAAAACACCGTTACATGAGAATTAGAATCTCATCGTCTGACTAAAAAGGATTTGATTGAGACTCATGGCAGTCAGTTTAATTTCATGTCCTAAGACACTGGAGATGTTTGACTGAAACTAAATATTCTGATTTTGAAGGGAAATTAATCGAGGGCAGGGTGTTTTCGCAACAGAAGGGGTCCAAAGTGAGCTAGTAATATACATGACATTGTCAGTCTGACTAACAGCAAATGTTATGTATAAGCATGGCATATGCTGTGGATTTGGTGACATACAGCTTGACCTCAGTGTAATTGCTATTCCTGACTCCCCATCTCCGCTTTTTATATATATTTTTTCAACAAACAGAAGGATGGCCTATTTCATACAACTCTCTGTCTGTCTTCATATCTGGGACAGCTGCTACATGGGAATTTCTGTGCTTTTGAGATGGAATATGTTTTATTTACCGGCCTTTCTAAGTGCACTGTAACATGAATTGAGAGAGCCATCCACTAGACTGTGTTTTTAACATAGCTACAGTAGAGAACGTGGCTGTCACTGTGGGATTTTTGAGGAAAATTGCGCCATTATTGATACACCATTACAGAGCTATATTGTTATGTGTAAAATCGTCCACATGCTAACCCAGCCGAAACAGTTCGGAAGAGTTAGTGCATATATTATGACATTTTGTTCATTTCGGACTTCGGTAAGGGTTTTTTCGTCTGTTCGGCACACATTTTTTTCTTGAGGCAAGCCGAAGTCATTGAGAAATACTGCACCAAACATCTTAGTTAGATGTGAAATTGCACGACTAAGATCCCCTCAGACAAAATGTCAACATTAATGACAGATTTCACGAGCGAAGGTCTTAAGGGAGTATGTGAGCACACTCGTTCTGTTCACCAGCCGAACTGAAGCATGCTGACGCCTTAAGGCTCTGCACTCCGGACTCACTGTACTAGGGCTTTTATTGATGCCAAGTTCTGTGGTTTTCAGGTGGTAAAGTACAGTACCAGTGAATGTTAGGAGATGGAATGGAACTAACTTGAAAGTGAATAAAAACAGCTTCATGATCATGCTTGTTTACAAACTTAGCGTATGTTGTAATGTAAATAATGTACAGTGAGCTCCAAGTATTGGGACAGTAACAATTTTTTGTTTTGGTTCTGTACTCCAGCACTTTAGATTTTAAATGATACGTTGACTATGAGGTTAAAGTGCAGACTGTCAGCTTTAATTTGAGGGTATTTTCAATCATATCGGGTGAACCGTTTTGAAATTACAACACTTTTTTGTGCTGTAAGTTTTCAGGACCAAAAGTATTGGGATAAATTCACTTGTGTTATTAAAGTAGTCAAATGTTTAGTATTTGGTCCCATATTCCTAGAACACAATGATTACATTGAGCATGTGACTCTACAAACTTGTTGGATGCATTTGCTGTTTGTTTTGGTTGCGTTTCAGATTATTTTGTAAGAATAGAATGTTTCTAAACACTTGTACATTATTGTGGATGCTACCGTGATTACAGATAATCCTGAATGAATCGTGACTAATGATGACTGAGAAAGTTTGAGGTATGTTATTGTAATGGTGAGAGGTTGGCATGTCTTGGGGGTATGATATTTGTGTGTCTGTAACTAAAACAAACAGCGAAGGCGTCCAGCAAGTTTGTAGAGTCACAAGCTAGATGTCATCTTTGTGTGCTAGAAATATGGGACCAAATACTAAACTTTTGACTACTTTAATACAGGTACAGTGGCAAGAGAAATTATGTGAACCCTTTGGAAATACCTGGATTTCTGCATAAATTGGTCATAAGATTTGGTCTGATCTTCATCTAGGTCACAACAATAGACAAACACAGTCTGCTTAAACTAATAACACACAAACAGTTATGTTTTCATGTCTTCATTGAGCACACCGTGTAAACATTCACAGTGCAGGGTGTAAAAAGTATGTGGACCCTTTTAATAACTGGTTGACCCTCCTTTGGCAGCAATATCCTCAACCAAATGTTTTCTGTAGTTGCGAATCAGACCTGCACAACGGTCAGGAGGAATTTTTGACCATTCTTCTTTACAAAACTGTTTCAGTTCAGCAATATTCTTGGGATGTCTGGTGTGAACTACTCTCTTGAGGTCAGCTTCTCAATCGAGTTGAGGTCAGGACTCCATTCATAGACAATTTGTCTTACTGTGGACTGATGAGATCTATTTTGTTCAAGCCATGGTTCACATCAGGCAATGCTTCTTGTGAGTAGCAAACTCACATTTTGTGAGCATTTTTTATAGGGCAATGCCGATATAACCAACGTCTCCAATCTTATCTCATTGATTGGACTCCAGGTTAGCTGACTCCTGACTCTAATTTTCTCGCTTTTGGAGAAGTCATTAGCCTAGGGTTATACTGTAAGTTGTACTCTATGCTTGTGCTTAATTAAAAATAATTGGAATTTATCTGTCCTGTATGTGCCCAAACAGGTTGTTGAACTGACCTCATATGGGGCTCCAGACTCCACACACTACCCTCAACTAGATCAAACCAAGTCTAAGAGAACACACCAGTCAGTTACACCTTGGTATCATTGTCTTGTTTGGGTTGCAGACTCATTGGTCTCTCATCTGAATCCTACAGGCAGAGGAGTGTAGTGGCACTTCACTTGCTGGGAATGACATTTTCACTAAAACAGATGGTAATGAAATCCCTACATCTATTTCCCATGTCAGAACGTTTTGAAATCTACTTTTCTATTGGATGTTGGTCTTGTACTGCTACTTGAAATGATAGGTGTGAAGTGGGTGGGTTAGTATGTCAGTACTTTTCGAACATTTACCTGAATTGTGAACTACATTTGGATGCAGAGCTACAGTAGATTGGTGTCTGCTATACCACAGTACTGTATGTAGCAGCAAGTTTTTTTCCTGCACTTTTTTGGGGGCGGGTGGGTGGGGCATAGACAAAATGATTGTTTTTCTGACATTGTGGTTCTAGATTGATATCAACATGAATTCATTGCTGTGATGTTTATGGAAACGCCACTTTCTTGATGTCAGTGATTCACCACTTGCTTGACATTTTGCCGTTTGCGAGCGTAAAATAACAATAGCATCTGTTGCCTCCCCAGTCTATTGTTCTAATGAGATGGTATTTTCCCAGAGTGGCATCATCTCCAGGCTTGAAGCTTCCTTCCCTCTAGCGCCCACCACTCATTTAAACCACCTCTCTGAGCGCTTATCTATAACGTATAAACTCAGAGTGAAAGAGATCTAGTCACCTCCCGCTGCTCCCTCCCTCTCCTCATTGCTGTATCTCAGACGTCAGTCTTAATGACTCCAGAGCAGTGGCAACCCGTCATTCAGGGCAGGTGGGGCAGGTTTGCGCCCCACATTTTTAGCAAAAAAACCAAACATTTTATTTTTTATTATTTTTCGGGGCTTGCCGGTTTTGCATGTTATTTTGGCATTAATACGTGTCACATATCAGTTTGCAAACAATGTAAAATATATATATCATTGAGTTAATAAAGCCGCATACAAACTTGGTCTCTTTCTTGTTTTCTTGAGTAAGGCGTCTCCAAAGTGCAGGTGTTTCAGCCTAGCTCAGTGCTTTCTGTGGTGGTGGGGGCGAGCCGGCAGAAAATACGGAGTGTTTCGCCGTGATTGGCTCAGTGTTCTGTCACTCATTGGGACATTACATCACCGCCAAGTCTAAGGGTAGACCTCGAAAATTCTATCCCCTTGGGTGCAGCCTTAGAGTTACATTAGAAGTACCCATCGAAGAAGGCTCAAGATCATTGGCCACAGATAAAATGACGTCAAATCACGTTATGTACAGTAGCTTTGATTGGACTAATCATGTTAACATCATACTTTCTAAATCTTAGCTAGCAGTCATCATCATGAATCAAGTCGACAATCTACTGGCAAATTATTTTTAATCCTTGTCATATGAAGGTAAATAATTAAGAGAAATTATAGATCAAACGTATCGGTGCTCATCGGCCATTGGACATAAACATTACACAATAAGTTGGAAATTGCAAATTCACCAATGAGTGATTTGTAAGGAATCAGTAGCTAACTGCAAGCATTGCAAAGCAATCATTAGCCTGCTATTCAGTGGAGTGGCTGTGTGGTCCCAAATCTGGAATTTGGGATCACACAGTTTAAAATGATAAACATTCAAATGATAAACTACTGTCACCACCAAATGCTTTAATTACAGTGTATTTCCTGGCGAGACAAGGGGACAGCCCCCCCGTAGGTGAGGATTGCTTTAGGGTTGGGGGTCTTCTCACTAGCCTCAATCAACACTCGGCTTCATTCTCACTCAGTGTAAAGATCCATCTTGTCAGATATCATCCATCTAAAATCCATGGTCTTTGGTTTGTTGTTTTTGAAGGGTGGCATTTTCACACACAATTTAAAATGGATTTTCACATTGGTTGCAGACCAATGATTATCCTCTTAGATAGGCTTCAACCTATTGATACAGTACTTTATTTTCAACATTTACATGTACATTTAATTCAAATGATAGGGGAAAGGTGCTCTGTAATGTAATTAACTCATGAATCAAGGGAATCTAAGGTCGCATGGACATTGGATCATGAGATCGATCAACAATGTTCTTATTAGATGATGAATCAGGCCAGATGGTTGAAGACTCGGCATTAGGAGTGCGGGCTGGGGAAAATTGCAATTACTAAGATACTACCTCTGAGCTTTTAGTTCAGGTGTCCTGAGAGACAGCTTTTCATAGCTGAGAGAGAAGTGTTGATTTGTATTATCTATGTGTCAGTGCAGCCATGGTATTTCCTGTGTGTATCAGAACTCAATGCTGTCTACGGTGGAGGACTCTGATCTATATCGCCAAGAGAATCCCTTTTGTTCTGGCCTGAAGTCACTTTAGTAAGAATGCTACATATCAGGGTTTCCCGAACTCGAAACCCTGCTATATATAACCAATGCTATTCAATCGGTCTCAAGTCATTATTGTAAAACATAGCAATGTTTTCTGTCTATATACAGCGAGCTCCAAAAGTATTGGCACAGTGACACATTTTGTTGTTTGGACTCTGTACTCCAGCACTTTTGATTTGATACAATTACCATGGGGTTAAAGTGCAGACTGTCCGCTTTAATTTGAGGGTCTTTTCATCCATATTGGTTGAACCGTTTGGAAATTCTAGTAAAGCCTTGAACTTCAGATGGAATAAGATGTCACCCTGGTGCCACAGCTCAGTGGAGTACAGCAATCAGAGACACCTGGCTTCAATCATTTCTACCTTTTTATTTTATGATGAACAGGATTAGGAAATTCAACTGGTGTGGAGCAGGAGGGGGGGGAAATCAGTTCAGCTCATTTCCACTGCTTTCCTGCCTGCGGTCTGTAATATGCTTACGTTCCTAAAAATGCACGAAGCAAAATCTGTCACTGTTATGAAATGGGGAGATAAAACAAATAAATAGGCCAGCATAATTGCCAACTAATCTACCGTTTGTGTGTGTGATGGAGGGGCTGATACTGTTTCTATGGAGACTGAGGATTAATCAGGCACCAGAGGGGCTTGGGCTTTGGCTCTGACATAAGGTGTCCAGTGAGGATCAATCCTCCATAGGTACATCAGGTTTAGGAACTACAAAGGGAAACCCCACAGTGGGCAGCCGTTCAGTTTCTGTGGGAATCCAATGTTACCCACTCAGAGATCCATTGGGTGTTTGTAACGCTAATGTTTGATTGTTATCGGTGTTTCCTGTTATCACACTGCTTCAGGGGCTGTATGTTAAAACCATTCTATTCTCAATTATGAATTTGACATCTTAGAATATCACATCAAACCGGGGATATTCAGCTACAGCATGTACTGTACAGGCCAATGTTGTGATTCAACATTAGGCAGAAATGCACAACATGTTAGTCAAGTTGATTTGCTTAAGCATTAAATCATACGGTGACTGCAGAACTTTACAATATCACCTCATCAGATTTAGTAATAAATCAATATCCATTATTTGTGGCCAAACCTAAGATGAGTTCAAATACCCTGAATGGTTGATAATGATTCACATTGGTATTGTAACTGCCTGTTTTTCTCTTCTTCTAATTAAATTATTATTCCCATAAAAAATGCATTGTGATTAAATTTGCTCTGCCTCTTGCTCAAGCGGCGTGGGCTACAGTCCATGATGAATGCAGAATGAAGATTGAAACTAAAAACACCATCTGGGCAAAGAATCCTCCATTTGCGTTATCCTGGCATTGTGATGGGAACGTCATTTTGTTTTGCAAACATTTCCAACAGATAGACTTGTAATGAACAGAAATTAATTTACCAGAAGGGTTACCTGAAAAATATTGCATTAATACACTGCTCAAAAAAATAAAGGGAACACTAAAATAACACATCATAGATCTGAATGAATGAAATAATCTTATTAAATACTTTTTTCTTTACATAGTTGAATGTGCTGACAACAAAATCACACATAAATTATCAATGGAAATCAAATTTATCAACCCATGGAGGTCTGGATTTGGAGTCACACTCAAAATTAAAGTGGAAAACCACACTACAGCCTGATCCAACTTTGATGTAATGTCCTTAAAACAAGTCAAAATGAGGCTCAATAGTGTGTGTGGCCTCCACGTGCCTGAATGACCTCCCTACAATGCCTGGGCATGCTCCTGATGAGGTGGCGGATGGTCTCCTGAGGGATCTCCTCCCAGACCTGGACTAAAGCATCCGCCAACTCCTGGACAGTCTGTGGTGCAACGTGGCGTTGGTGGATGGAGCGAGACATGATGTCCCAGATGTGCTCAATTGGATTCAGGTCTGGGGAACGGGCGGGCCAGTCCTTAGCATCAATGCCTTCCTCTTGCAGGAACTGCTGACACACTCCAGCCACATGAGGTCTAGCATTGTCTTGCACTAGGAGGAACCCAGGGCCAACCGCACCAGCATATGGTCTCACAAGGGGTCTGAGGATCTCATCTCGGTACCTAATGGCAGTCAGGCTACCTCTGGCGAGCACATGGAGGGCTGTGCGGCCCCCAAAGAAATGCCACCCCACACCATGACTGACCCACCGCCAAACCGGTCATGCTGGAGGATGTTGCAGGCAGCAGAACGTTCTCCACGGCGTCTCCAGACTCTGTCACGCCTGTCACGTGCTCAGTGTGAACCTGCTTTCATCTGTGAAGAGCACAGGGCGCCAGTGGCGAATTTGCCAATCTTGGTGTTCTCTGGCAAATGCCAAACGTCCTGCACGGTGTTGGGCTATAAGCACAACCCCCACCTGTGGACGTTGGGCCCTCATACCACCCTCATGGAGTCTGTTTCTGACCGTTTGAGCAGACACATGCACATTTGTGGCCTGCTGGAGGTCATTTTGCAGGGCTCTGGCAGTGCTCCTCCTTGCACAAAGGCGGAGGTAGTGGTCCTGCTGCTGGGTTGTTGCCCTCCCACGGCCTCCTCCACGCCTCCTGATGTACTGGCCTGTCTCCTGGTAGCGCCTCCATGCTCTGGACACTACGCTGACAGACACAGCAAACCTTCTTGCCACAGCTCGCATTGATGTGCCATCCTGGATGAGCTGCACTACCTGAGCCACTTGTGTGGGTTGTAGACTCCGTCTCATGCTACCACTAGAGTGAAAGCACCGCCAGCATTCAAAAGTGACCAAAACATCAGCCAGGAAGCATAGGAACTGAGAAGTGGTCTGTGGTCACCACCTTCAGAACCACTCCTTTATTGGGGGTGTCTTGCTAATTGCCTATAATTTCCACCTGTTGTCTATTCCATTTGCACAACAGCATGTGAAATTTATTGTCAATCAGTGTTGCTTCCTAAGTGGACAGTTTGATTTCACAGAAGTCTGATTGACTTGGAGTTACATTGTGTTGTTTAAGTGTTCCCTTTATTTTTTTGAGCAGTGTACAAATAACTGAGCCGTGAAGCTTTTAATGTGACAGTCGTTGAAATGTGTTGAACTGAAAGCAGATATCGCATCTGTCTCCCACTGGAGGAGGTGAGGATTGCAACTGGAATAATCACTGGGGAATTCTCATGTGGTGAATCTCATTAGAGAAAGATGGCTGGTTGGGAAACAGCTTCACTATTTTCAACAAAATTATAATTCCATTCCATACTATCACCATAGAGAAGCCCTATACAGATGTAGGATCTTAATTTGATCACCCTGTTGCAGGAGAACTTTGAGGTTTAAAAAAAAAAGCTTCTGAAGTTTTTAATTTCCGCTTTGAAATTTCAGCTTGATTTATCCCGTACGAAAAATGTATCAACCCCTACAAAAATGTCCATAAAAAAACCCACATAATAATTCACATATCCTGATTCTGCACAATCATTTTTTTTCTGTTGTAGCAGCGAACTGGCTCAGATTAAAATCCTACGTCTGTATGTAACCTTGTGATGCTTTGTAGCGTCCATTATCGAAGTGTTGCCCCTCTCACTTTAGTTTTCCATTGTTTACGTATATGAAAGGTCGGGCTGTCAGGATGTCTGTTAGAGCTGTTCTGAACCCTGCTCCACTGCTCACACCTGCCTGTTCCTGCATCACAGCACACTCCGCACTCTCCATTACCCAACACACTGTAACACACTGTATAGACCATGAATAAGGTACCACCGTTTTTACTAACTGTAACTGAATATCATGTAACCATCTTTGAGGAGATGGAAAATATCTCAGAACGACAGTAATAACAACCACCTTAGAGATGATATCAAACATGGTTGAGAATTGGGCTCCCAGAGACTACAAGGAAAATGTTGAGGCGCAGGTTGCCATGGGGATATAGTCTCTCCAGCTCTCACAAGGAAATCAGAGCATTTTTTTCCACAACAGTCCTTCCCCTTTTCAGACATCTGGCCTGCATGGCCTGGCTTTACTGTGGTGAAGATCCACAGCTCTGTCTGGAGGTCTAGCGCTTCTGTGGAATCAGTTGCTGCTGTTTTTTATTACTTGTCTATTACTAGTTTCTTACATGTTATATTGAGTGGGAGGACGAGTGTCTCTCTGCATTCCGGGAAGCCTTGGTTTATTATTCCGAATGTAAAATGTAGTCCATCATCTGAATGTAACGGCAACAACAACATCACCGCAAGGTTACTCTCCCTAGTCCATATTTCCTGTTTTATTGGTGCAATGTTTTATTTTTCTAATTTCCTGTCTTCTTATTGTAACCTTATTACGCCCCAGCCAGAGGGTTGGTTGATAAGGGAAGTCTACCAGCCTCCCCATGTTTAGCTTGGCGTCTGTGATTTGGCATATGGGAGAGCAGGGCACAAAGTAACAACTAAATCATTCAAATTAGAAACCACTTAGAAAGCTGTTCAATGTGCTAATGCTTGGTAAGTGTATCTACATGCCTAGGAAGTTTTTTTTTTTTAATCGATAAATACATCGTCAATAAATAAAAAAGGCCAAATTCTCTTTTGTGATTATTGACCTGTGGAACATTCCCTCTGTATCTAATCATAATATAGTATGTCCTTTTTATCAGTAAGAAGAGGTATTTTGATTGGTATAGTTGATGATAATAATTATTATTGTATTTTCTCAAGACCTAAAATTCAATGGTATGTTATATGGTATTTAGATACATTTACATAATGGTATATAAAATGTCCTTTCTTTACATCAAGTTTGCCAGTACAACTATATAATACCTTAGTTAAATTTTCCTGTCTTTAATTGTGGCTATTTTGGCAACCAAAAAAAAATATATATATATTGAGTGTATTTTTATCCAAATATCAGTTTCAAATATATATATTTTGTGTTTATTTACCATTTGAAGACCGTGTAACATTTAACCCCGCAGCCTGTTGCAATTAACCCCATCTAATTTATTGTAACATTAATTGTAATGTTTTGACTTTTTTATTTTATTTAACCTTTATTTAACCTTTATTTAACTATGCAAGTTAAGAACAAATTCTTATTTACAATGACGGCCTACTCCGGCCAAACCCGGTCGACGCTGTGCCAGTTGTACCCTGCTCTAAAGGACTCCTGCTCTAAGGGATTCCTGCTCTAAGGGACTCCCGATCACGGCCGGATGTGATACAGCCTGGATTCGAACCAGGGATTGTAGTGACGCCTCTTGCACTGAGATGAAGTGCCTTAGACCGCTGCGCCGCTCTGGAGCCCAAGACTCATGACTTACGCCACTTTCGGTTGAATTGTCAACTACTGGTATGTCCTAGAAACGTAGTTGGTGTGTAATGGTAGCTGAGATATGTATGTTATTCATTAGCTCAAATAATCTTTTCATAAATAAGCACAAGACGGAGTGTTCATTTGTGCCCCAGTCTCCCCTATGAGCAGCCTATGTGGCCTGACAGACATTTTTATCACGCTCTCTGTCTCTCTACCCAATGTTCAATCCAGCTAGCAAGGGAGAGGACGGCTGGGGCTGAGCAGTGTGGCCTAAAAAGGACAACTTTCACTATTTGTTCAAGTAGTGTTACAAAATAAATATTTATCCAGGCCAGGTCGTTCCTCATATAAAAAAAACAAAATGAAACTTCTATTCATGTTGTTTTAACTTTGGATTTGTGTGCTCATATGTACTATATTTAATGGAAGGTACAGTCCTGTTCTGTTTCTTCTCAAATATGTTTCAGAATGTCGTTATTATTGTGAGGAACAGCAGAGGGATACTTAATATTATCATTATGTTCCATTACAATAAAGTCTTGCACAGTTCAAAGCTATTGTTATTTAAGGAGGTCCTCGTACAGTTCTTTACAGTTCTCATCCTTGGCTTGCACCATGTTGCCTGTTTCGTGAATGTGGACTTTTTTTTTTATTCAGTTGTAGTGCTGTAGGCATGGTACTGTACCAAATGTAGTTTCATAGCTGTTTTGTTTTTTTGGTCTAAAATGTAGCGTGACATTTTATAGATTGCCTCATCTAACATCACCTTTTGAGTTGAATAACAGACTCACGACAGAAAGGGTGTGTGTGTTTGGGTGTGCGTCTCTCTCTCTCTTAGTGTGTGTTTGTGTTGACCGCATGTTATCAAAACCCAACACGTTTCTGGTGTACGGTCTACTAATGGGGCTTCAACCTTCGAGAGGGACAAACGAAGAGGATTAGTTGCCGCTCTATCATACACTTTACGATGACTGCTCGATGGCAGGATTAAGAGTGCTTTCAATTAAAGGTCACTGTGTTTTTAATCCTCTCAATGTAGATATTTTTTATTTAGTTAAATTAGCGACAGCTTTTTGGCGGACACTGCCGAAGTCCAGTCTACTGTGATCCAAATAATTTCCACAGGACATGTCATGATGAATGATTCCACCCTTTAGATATTGATCTCAGAGGCTTGATAAATACTCCCAATTCCTAATAGGTGGGTTGACTTTAAAGGGACAGCAATTGTATCAATCACAGTGGGCTGCATTCACGTCTCATCAGAAATAAGCAATACAAGGGGAAATAAATGGGGGAGGTTATTGGTATTTATGGTTTAATGGTGGTTTTTGATGTGATATAATATTGTGAGTAAGTCTTAAGTGCTGGCCAGCTGGGCCTGATGGTTAAAATAGGACAGGGAGACAGATGGGAGTGGATGGACACACAGTTATGACTGAGCTAAACATTGTGAAGGTGACTAGGAAGGATGCAGCAGCCACATGCAGTACATGTATTAGTACACTAGTGCTGTGTCGAAATACCTAATACTGTCTGCTGTCTCAGGTTAAAAATAATGGTCTCAGGATCAGATTGCCTTTACCAGCTGTGAAGGAAGGTCATTGGTGTATATTAAGTTACTGAACCTGATGCATGTACTAATATTTAGGGGATAGTTTGATATGATTAGCTGATATCATTTTATGTAGATGTTTGAGTATGTGGAACAATGACAATTTCAACAGGCAATACATTATGGAGATAATTTGGCAAATTTAAGAAATGCAATATTCATATTTTACCCCCAGTGGTACTGTTTGCTTCTCTTTTTCTCAGTTCTCATCGTCACACTTGACTGCATTAGAATTAGGCAAATAAACCATTCAATTAAATGACCGGCACCTTGCCACAGCTTTATGCAAATGTATAATTGCATTTGAGGACAAGAACCCTGAGAAGAAAACAACACTTTTGCTTCAGTGTAGTGTGGTAATTTCAATGTAGGGTGGCTGGAGAACAGTGAGGGCACACGAGGATAGGCTTTTTAGTGGCGAGCAGCACATGTACTATTGTACTAACTGACAACATGGCTTTATGAGTGGACAAAAACTGGGGACTTAACCTTGACGCACCCAGACATTTTAAAGCAACTTGTAAGAGTTTTACTTTCACCCCAAGAAAACAACTGTACGTTAATACAGTATCATACTTGCTCAAGGTAAACAAACTGAAGACACAGTGTAGCTATCCTTCAAGGTCAAATGAGAATTTGTCTGGTAATACATATGAACATGTATTTGTGTTTCACTGATGGGTTCCGTATATGAGAGAGGGTACCCACACTGTGGCATACCCTCCTTTGTACATTTTTATTGAATGGTAAACAGTCGTCTCTTTCTGAGTAAATCTTTGTATTCCGTGGCTAGTGCACATAATTTGACCTGGAAACATCCATTGAAATATTAATGGCATTATTACACACAGTTGAATGAATAAAGAAGAGAGGACTGTTGTAAAGCTGCCAAGGCCACCAGTGGGAGGTTTCAGCGAAACTGTGCTCTTTAACCACAGTACAAACTGTTTAATGATGTGTTGTGTATATAAATGGATTGTAGAGGCCAATTCATTCTATGGTTTAAAAGCGCCCTTTTTTTCTCAAGCGCTCTAATAGTCAATGAACGACAGTGTTAACACACATAATTGATTAATGAAGGTCTACTGTAGCCTCAACAACACTCTGTAGGGTAGCACCAGGGTGTAGCTGGCTGACAACTAGTTTTCGTCCTCCTCTGGGTACATTGACTCGAATACAAAACCTAGGAGGCTCGTGGTTCTGACCCTCTTCCATAGACTTACACAGTAATTATGACAACTTCCAGAGGGCATCCTCCAACCTATCAGAGGTCTTGCAGCATGAACTGACATGTTGTCCACCCAGTCAAAGGATCAGTGAATGAATCTAGTACCGAAAGCATAAGCTACAGCTAGCTAGCACTGCAGTGCATAAAATGTGGTGAGTAGTTGACTCAGAGAAAGACAATAGTTGAACAGTTTTGAACAAATTCATTTCTTCAAAAATGAAGGAGAAGCAAGAGAGAATTTTTCAAAATAACTTTCACTTACTTAGCTAGCAAATGTGGCTAGCTAGTTTAGCCTACTCAAACACACGTGTCAAACAGAGAGGGATGCTATGTTAGCTAGCTGGCAATGGCTATCCCACACTGGAACTCTTCCAAGTTAAGTTTTATTAATTTATTGCCACCGGGGCCCGCCGATGGAACTGCTAAACTGCTTGCGGCTGACTACGCTGTACTGCATGATTGTAGCAGGTCTACTAACTTGTTAGTTCTAGTAAGTATGTTGACTAGGACGTTAATATGGTGACGACAATGTAGTCTGTGCGTAGCGGTTATTACAAGGTTTGGCTTGGAAAGGTTTTTGTGCCTGGTCACAGAAAGCTGTGTTGTGCACTAGAAGTCCACAAGCGAAGGGAAAAGGTGAGAGGAGGAGAGCGTGTAGATACGAGAAGGAATACAAAGGTATCCTTCCCAGGCAGTTGCCTGCCTAGCTCACAAACTAGAATCAGGGTGCCCACTCCGACAAGGTTAATTGACCCACAGTCCCACATGGTGACATGATATCATTGACGTGATGTGCAAATGAGCGATAGAAAACCGATCACGCAAATGTCACCATTCCATTTTGTTTTGTGCGGGCGCCCCGTATCATGCTGTTTGTATGTGGCTGCTATGAAAGTGAACTGTGTTTGCGTGTGATCAGGGGTGTATTCATTCTGCCAATTCTGTTGAAAAACGTTTCTTAAAATGAAGCAAACGGAACAAAGTGGGAATAAACATACCTGAATTTGTCCAATAAACTCTCGATTGCAACTGCTGGACTAATGATTACACCCTTGATCAGCTAGATGCAGGCAAGATTGAAAGGTGGTATTGAATGTGCCAATGTTTGTAAATGTAAATGTAATTCATAGGCTAGGTTGTAGCAACCTCATGATGGGTATAGGGAACATTTTAGTACCATGTAGTAATCTAAACCTAGCAATGTTACATTGAGCTGGGTGAATGTGAATGACAGTCATCCAATATGCTGTAATAGAACTAAGGCCATGCTCATAAAAAAAAAGTGTCCTCCCATATCTTAAACGGCACCGACCGCCACTGTTGCAAGTGATTGTGTGTTGCTCTCTACTCAAGTAATGAGAGAGATCTGAGTCTTGCTGTGAGTAATTCAGAGATTTTACTGTGAAAGAAAGTGTACAACAAGGACCACTTAGACTGATTTGGCGTCTGGTTTATCCTTGAGAGCAGTAGCGGATTTAGGTATAGGCGACATGGGCAGCCGCCCGGGGCCGCACAGGGCGCCCGCACAAGAAAAATTGGAATGGTGACATTTGCGTGATCGGTTTTCTATCGCTCATTTGCACATCACGTCAATGATATCATGTCACCATGTGGGACTGTTGGTCAATTAACCTTGTCGGAGTGGGCGCCCTGATTCTAGTTTGTGAGCTAGGCAGGCAACTACCTGGGAATGTCTCCCACTCAGAAGTACGAGATGGGGAGGGGGGCGGGGGTAGGTTGACCTCAGGTCTCCCCACTGGAAGCCTGAGGTAGGGGGAGCGGGGGAATCTATCAAATAGTGCACCTCTAACTTTGTACAGTACTAATGCAATTAGTCAAATCAGTCACACTATGAAATGCTACCAAATAAACCACAATTCATTCATAATACTGTGAATATATAGTTTCACAGACATTGTTGCATTTTTTTCTGGTTTCTGCGAAATCGTTAAGAATAATATAAAACCAGTCTGCACCATGGTGAACTGGTTTAGTCTTGACTCTCAGTTGACAGTGTTGGGGGATGGGTAATGTATTGATGCTCGAGTGCCAAATCAACACGTTTCTGTTTGTCTTTGTTACTTCTTTTTGATATTTATTTTTGTATATATTTTTATATTTATATAGTTTTAAATGTTATGATTATTTGTGCTGTTCCAAATGTCTGACAAATTACAGTTAGTGCAGAATGGTGCGTTTGCCCAGGGAGCCATACAAGCTAGAACTGCCGCTGCTTGAGGGATAACTGCTTTGAAAGTGGACAAATTATGCCAATCAGTAAGAACAATAGAACAATTACCGTGAGAGCCCTGTCAGGCCTTTCTCTCTACCTGTTCACAAATAGTTTCACAGTTATGTCCATCATGACCAGACACTTTCAAATGTGTATGCCTTTCTCAGCCACTTAAATGTGGCTGAAAATAGTAGTGTAATTTTTACTATACAATAGAACTATTTCTTATTGGAACTCAAATAGTCCCTCTTCAGTCAGGATCCAACATTACAAGAGAAGAGAAGAAAATGTCTTGCCTCATTCATCTTGTTCTAGCAACCTGTCTTGGTTCCCAAATGACTAAAAACACAGCTATACTAGCCAGGCCTGTGTTTGAATGAGGGAATGAGGTTAACCAATCAGACCTCTGAAGCGCTCTGTGTTGACGTGTACAGTAGAGCCTTTTTCTTTAATAAGGAAGATGAACAGAATGACCGGGAGTGATGAGAGCAAGGGATGGAGGAGGAAGGTGTGTAGCTGGAACGAGATGCTCTGGGTGCCCTTCAGTATCCCACCAAGCAGAAGTCATTTAATTGGCTGATTTTTAGAGGGATTGGTGTCGGGGTTAGAGCATGGCTCCCGTTTTGGTTAGATGTGTGGGAAGATGATGCCAGCGCAGTACTGGTAGGATTTTTGAAGAAGGGAGTGGGCCTCCACTTAAACTCTCCCAGTACATGACTCTGTACTCGATGGCCAAGCAATGCAGCAGGCCTCAGCGGATGTCGTGACCTTCATATGATGGGCCGGTGTTGGTATAGGACGGCCTTTTCACAGGCCCAATTAAATGTCTGAGTTGTTCAACATCTAAAAACCCACGCTGAAATGATAATGTATCACTTTGAAGAAATGGCTAGGTACAGCATGCAGGCGCAAATGTTTCTGCCAATAAACATGCTCTTTGAAGCTTCTCTTGAATATTGCAGGACACACTTCATTTTTGCTCAGCCATCCATTTCTGCCCCCATATTCTCTCTCGGCTGTGTCTGCATGTCATTTATTAATGAGCATGTGGAGTGTGAGTAGTTGGGCAATAAGGTCTTTCCTCTTGAATGAACAACAACCACCATCTCCCTCACTGTATGAATCCCAGCAGTATACTGTACTAAAAGCCCATTTTGTCTTATAAACCAACGCAGCAAAAACCAAACCCTAAATACCTTAGATACAATGATATTTCATTTAAACAAGTGAGCATCACACTCATTTCACAGATTGTGTAGTAGACAACGTTACCATCCCACAATCACACACTGTGCAAACGGAGGTCTGAGCATACAATGGTTTGTGATGGGGGCTGACTGAGTGAGAGCTGCTCAGAACTTGAACAGCTTCCCTGTTCCAGACACTACCCACACAGTCCCTCTTTACTAGTAATCACAGCGCCTTCGTTTCCCAGAAGGCTCGGAGGGAGCTGTGGTCTGCCCTAATAAGCTGCTTGGAGGATATTCAGGATAAAGATGCCTCCTCTCATTCTCATAGTGACATTGGCCACTGCATTAATTTCGCTCTTACAGACACACTAGAGCTAATTTGTACCTGGTTAGAATCCTACTTCTGCATTCCATATTCCATGCAGTAGAGAGTGGCGCGTTATTGGCATGGGCCCTGACCTTCTAAACAAATGTCAAACCTTTCAAACGTTCACTGGATAACTGCCATGTGTGGCAAATGTTACACCAAACAAATATTTCAAACTTTTTACCACCTAATATCAAATACTTTTCATTTTATAAGACAATAAAAGTTTTGTTTCATTCCTAAGCGTATTTACATATCTGTCCTTCCACCCTAGTTAATCGCATTCATTATTTGATGCAGATCAAGGAAATGCCCAAGACATTTTTATACTGTTTGAATGTACCACAACTACTTTAACTCCATCTCCATTTCATCCTAATTCAAAAGATGACATGAAAGCCGACAGCTACGGAAATATACATTGCTTTACACCAACATGATTGACTTGATGTTTTAAGTGTTGAACGTTTAGGAGCTAACAGCGAGCAGCTATTTCCAGAACATGTGTACCCATTACGTCAAAAAAGCTGACCGGAGTAGAGACGGGGAATGTAAACAGATATGTCTACATACTGTACCCTTTGTTGCTGTGAACAATACAGACTGGAAGATCTCTGAATCATTCATGTTACCCACTCACTGTGCAACACCTATCAGCAGGGGTTGTTGAAACAAGTTTCATAAAGTTCATGAAGGCACACACTTTACACCCCCAGAAGTGACATCACACAGTTTATACCTTGCCTTCTCACTTCTATCTGAGGGTGTAAAGGCAGGGTATAAAGTGTGTCATTACACCCTCAGATAAAATTGACATTGCATACTTTATACCCTGCCTTTACACCCTCAGATAGGACATCACACACTTTATACCCTGCCTTTACACCCTCAGAAGTGACATCACACACTTTGTACCCTGCCTTTACACCCTCAGAAGGGACATCACACACTTTGTACCCTGCCTTTACACCCTCAGAAGTGACATCACACACTTTGTACCCTGCCTTTACACCCTCAGAAGGGACATCACACACTTTATACCCTGCCTTTACACCCTCAGAAGTGACATCACACACTTTATACCCTGCCTTTACACCCTTGGATAGAAGTGACATCATACAGTTTACACCCGCCTTTACACCCTCCAATAGAAGTGACATCACACACTTTGCTGTAAACCTGTGTCATGACGTGGCCCTTTCTGGGTATAGATTGTGGCATCCCCCCCCCTCTCTCTCTCTCCTACAACCAGGTTCTGTTATCTCAGGTTGTTAATGGAGGAGACTCTCTCTCCCTGGCCATGCAGAAAGTGAGACACATAGAGAGAACAAAGGATTTCACATAGCGAACTCCTAAATCCCCAAAATTGGAATTTGATACAAAAGGTCCACTTGTGAGAAGGTGGGAATGGTCCGTGGACACTTAAGGGACGGGTATGATGAGTGTGTTTCATTACGAACAGCGACCTCGGAGAGGACAGGAAACACACATAACTATATCTCTGAATATGTACATTTCTCAATTATGGGGTTTGCATCTAATTCTTGTATAAAATGAATGAGTAAAGATGAAACTATTTGTGAAAATATGTAAGGTGATGTTAAAGCTTTAATCAAAGAGAATTGTATTCCCTTTAAAGTTTAACTAAGTCATTGGCCCGCCCCCGTGAGCACAGACATGATCTGGCGTCATAGACCCGGCTTTTCTATTGTTACAAATAAAACCCCCACCTGAGGAAATCCTCTTCAGACCACGCGTACCTTGATGGACACCGAGGGGGCACAGGAAGTGGTTAAACTCTGAGACTATCGATCCCTACAGATGAGAGCAAATCTTAGATAATAATTACTAGTCTGCAGCTAGAAATTATGTCAACCTGGGATGCGAAGACCAACAACCGCCGAAACATCTATTCCATGAAAACATTTTTGAATGGTACTCTGAAGTATCCATTCTAACCACGAAATACTTTGATCTTCAGGGAAGCAGTGAGAGAGAGAGACTCGGGTGAACTCTCCAACAGAAGGACTGACAATTCCAACAGAGATCACGACGACACACTGGGCGTAAATATATATTGATTGCAATTATCCCCGAATGAGTGAGTGTTCATGTGCAAAGGATTATCAATTCAATTAATACAAGTGACTCCTTTTGTCTTTCCCGCCCTTTTCAGTCCACACCCACTTCCCTTTGTCCACCAAGCCGTCATATCGGCTTAGCCCGCCAGGGAACCTCCCCTATCATTTCCTTGTAACCATATCCGCTGTGTTGTTTGTTTATGCATTTCTGTGATTATTTAGTTAGTTAGTAAATAAATGATTAAGACAATTGGTGTATGGATGATTCATAGTAAAGGCTGGGTTCGTGGAGATAACCAACAATTTACGACGTTTGGAATGAGACTAACGTGAGGTAAAGAATAATTAATTAATTAGAAGACTAATTGATCAGATATTAAAATATTATAACTTTGTAATCTGAAGATTTTTCTTGGGGCCCCGACTTCCTAGTTAATTACGTTTACATGATTAGTTAAATCACATAATAATAATTACAGGGAATTGATTTGCTAAAATAGCAGTCTTCACTTTAATGATGCCAAAGACACGACACTTGACAAGACACATGTTATTTTTTGTCATTGATTGTCATTGTTACCAGGTCCGTGCATAGCAATCTCAGCCCATTCACAGCACAGCAGTAGCCACTGACAGAGAAGTCCCTCCCTTAAAGGCCATTATGTAGTCAAACTGTGTAACCAGCTCTTACAGACGTTTTCTCAATCAATACAGTATTTAAAAGCAGTATGAAACATTTACTCTGCCTACAATGATTCCTAGGCTACTCTTGGCACGATCAAGCACTCGTTATGGCATTTCACTGAAACACGACATGACCCCTGAACGTAGAGGTGCCTTCAGAGCTAGAGACAGGAGGGTGGGTCACTGATTTCACTGCAATGGTTTAGAATGTGAAGTAGGTGGACCTCATGAGATGGTTGAGTCCCCTGAGACCTCCAGCAGTGACTCACCCAACACCCTCAGCTTAGTGTGGACAGGATAGGTCACACTCTCTGGTTTACCAACACGCCTCCTGGATAATGAGGATGGGGAATAATAGGCCATGTGACTCAGTCAAAATATTATTAATAGGAGTGTAATGCCCCTGAGTGACCTTGGATGCAGCATAATGGTTTCCTAAAACAGGTCATGAAGGACAATAACAAGGTGCTGAAGTTCACAGAAGGTAAGCCAATTAGTAAATAGAGGCAAAAAACAGTCTTAGCTTGCTCATTAGTTTGGCTAAGTAGCAGTTTTATCAAAATGTGAATATCTAAATAAAGAAGACATCCTAATCTTACTGGAAACAATGACAGTAAAACAGATATGACATTTTAAGCTATCTTTATCATATTCATGTTTTTCTCTTGTTTTGATCCATGAGCCTTTGCAGCTCTCCTTTGTCGCATGCCTGAAGCAGCTGCCTAACTGCATTTGGGTTTAAATACTGAGGTGGCCTTTGTTGCCATGGAAGTCAGAGGGGGTCCCAAACCCCTGCCGGAAATGTGTTGCAGATTGACGTCTTAATGAGCTAGAATAGCATCCCAGAGGCCAGGGTCTCACCCAACGCTCCCATTCCCCTGGTGAGTGAGGTCCAAACCCGTAGGCACCACTCAGCTCCGACCAATTAACCCTGGCCTGCCCTGCTCCACAAAGTAATTTGCCATCAATGACGGGGGAGTCCCCAAGGAGCACCGGTGGGAGGATCTAGCAATGAGGCAAAACTAACAACAAAGTATTTTTCTTTTGATATTTTTATGCTAAAATAGATATTGTCTTTTTGGGTTTGTTGATTGTTGTATGACGCCGCAATGTTATTTGCTTTGATGCTAACTCTACAGATGGCCTCAGTCAAACTTTATCTTCCTTCTCAAATCCAAAACTATCTCCAACTTTATCTGTAACCTATTTTCTGTTTAGGATGAGGATCCGAGCAGGAGTTGTGTGGACAGTAGCCTATTTATGCCATGATATTCTATAAAAATGTGCAAAATAAAAGCAAAAGATACTCTTTATTACTTTGCATGAAGTAATATTCACTACTTGAGAACATCAGAGGATTAGTCAGTGCTTCATCCATATCCCACTGGGCACAGACGTCTCTTCCACGTTGGTTCAACATAATTTCATAGAAATTACGTGGAAACAACATTGATTTGACCAGTGTGTGCTCAGTGGGATGATATTACATTCTTATTTTATAAGTGGCTTGTGGGAAGATGATATATTGTGAATAGTCTACCCATGCTAAGAGAGCATAGCAATAACAGATGGCAAGGCAGAGGCTGTACTGTTGAAGAATACGAGAGGGACGATTGGAATTCACGCCACTCCACCTGTCCAAAATAGACTTGTACCCAGACATCCAATGTTTCATTGATTGCTGTTTTACAAAATACCACCTCTTACAGATAACAAATAGGGGACACTAAAATATTAAATCCAATGTCTTTCTAACTGCAGTCGCATAGACATTTCAGCAAAAGAAAACATGGAAAATATATCAGATCCTGAACATCCACATGGCACAGTTTCTGCTGTTCGTATTGACAATGTGCAATCCTTGTTTAAATATCAGGCTTCCTGGAAGTCACACACATCTTGGTTCACTCCCCCTCCAGATGGAACCATCTTATGAGACTCCTCTCTACTCTAGCAGCTCCCAATTCGACACTCCCAGATCTCCTATTGTTCAACATGGGAATGCTACTTACTTCCTTGCCAAAGATAAAATATTTTCCCTTCTCAACAGATTCAAAGTTTGTAAAGTGAGAAAGCATATGTTAGGAGAATTTCTCGGTTCATTCACTTTAAGAATTCAAGAGACGAAATGAACATCAGATAGGAGCAGAAATACTCTGTACTGTTTATAATAGTGATTCTATCTTTGTGTTTAAAATACATTAGTAAGGCAAGGTTAAATACGTTTCTGTGAATACATAGCACATTTCCAAGGCTGGGGAGTAGTATAGGCTAAAAAATAGTATAGGCTATCATAAAAGACAAATGTTACTCACTGAAAAGCCTCATTTTATTCTGAGAAATTGGTAAATTGTACATTTTACGCGTTAATTCCTTTTTCTTAAAAAAGAATAGCAGTGTGTGTTGAGAACAATACATTATTAAAAGCTCCATAGCAAAATATCTAGCCAACTCTTGTACGTACACTGACCAGTTTGAACAAACAGTACCGCGTGTTGCAACAACACAAAGACTATAGATAAGTGACAAGAAAAACAAACCACAAGTTAATGGTGTAGGTTTCTGTACTTCTAGGTTCACTTTGAACCTAATTTGAAAAAATGTATGAATTGATTTGTGCTGCAAATATCTCACAAATATCTCTTTCTTTAGACTGCAAACAGATGGACTACCTGAGCGCTCCATCCCAAAACAACATGTGATCACACTTACAATTTACTAAGCAACACTCTGACAGTGAACAGCTAGAATTGTATTGCAAAATGATCTTGTCACACAAACAAACACATTGTTAGATTTAGGTCCAAGTAGTGGGCTTCATATAGCCTGGTCCCAGATGTGTTTGTGCTTTCTTGCCAACTCATATGGTCCTCATCAGGTGGCAATGACCATAGGAGTTGGCAAGACAGCACAAACACCTCTGAGACCAGGTTTTGTAAGAGTTCCATTTAAAACCTGGTCTCAGAGCTCCCTCGTTTCATAGTGTTGCTCATGAACTGCTTATCGTGTTCAAAGCTGAGGTTATTGTGAGACCTGGAGATCATGAGCAGCTTCTCTTTCTTGGTGTAATCCTGTTTGACTGCTACCTGGGGCAGCTGCAGTCTGTCCATAGGATCCTCCTTGTTCTCCAGCTTCATGTAACCTTTACTATTGCTGCGGTCCAGCCGGGGCCAGCTGGGATGTTTCCTCTGATCTGGCTTCACTGTTAGGGTGGTGGGCCTTCGATCCAGGTCCAGAGACTTGGAGTGAGAAGACAGCATGTGGAGGGAGTTGTTGGAGCCAAAGTCCTTGCGGGCAGTCCCGGGGGACAGGTACCTCCCACTGGCAGAGCCTGGGGACAGAGAGCTATGAGAGGACGAGAAGGAGTGGGACTCTGTGGCCGAGTTACTCCTGAGGAGCATGACGTTGGGAGGTTTGTAGGGTTTGGCAATGTCCGCCGGGACAGGCACAGTCAGGGACTCCACAGAGGGGGGTCGGGATCTAACCCTAATGTGCTCCAGGTCCTCTGTGATATTGTCCATGTCAGGCTCGTCGATCACACAGTTGTTGAGCTTGATAACGGGCAGGGTAAAAGCGCTTATTGAGGACGAGACGATTGACCTGGTCTGGCATCTCTTGGGTAAGCTGCTCTTCTCGTCCCTGTGGCGGCTGCTCTCATGCTGCAGACCAAAGATGGAGCCAGAGCGCTCTCTGTAGAATGAAGGCAAGAGACCATGCCCCCCTTTGGCCTCGTTGAGAAGACCCTCCTCATTCTCCGTAGAGCTGGCCCTGCGAGACACCCTCACATTGTTCCCCATGCCGGGGAACCCTAGCAGGGTGTTAGCAGCAAGCTTGGAGGCACACTGGTTCTCATAGGTCCTGACCTCATGCTCCCCATAGGAGCCGGAGTAGGCCCCGTTCATGTACTTGTGCTCTTTGATCCTCAGGCTGTGGATGTCGATGACGGTGGAGTACATGTCTCTCATGTGGATCACCTTGGTCTCTCGGTCCCTGTTTTCGTGCAGGATGGCATTGGCACAGATGAAGATGAAGATACCGATACCCATGGTGAAGGGGCCCAGCATCTTCATCTTCTCAGAGTGCAGGTGCTGCTCAAAGAACTGGGCCAGTGTACCGCCTTCCTCCCGGTTCACCCTGGTGTCGTTGGTGGATAGCTTGGCGTTGGCCGCTACGAGGTCCTCTCTGTGTGGCCAGTAGCCCAGCACGGCCATGGCGATGCCCATCAGCAGGATCAATACACCCAGGATGAGGAAGAACCCAGAGGCAGAGTAGAGGCGGATCTTTCCCCTGACCACCACTACATCGGCCCGGGGTTTACGCTTGGCCCTCCTCTTCTCCTGGGCCTCTCCTGGGGCTGGGGACTGGATGGGCAGGTGGTGCTGGGAGCGGGCCGAGTCCTGCCTCTTCAGTGCAGCAAGGTGGCCCGTAATCACTCCACCAGCTGAAATCATCACTACCGCTGTCCACGGCCCTGTAAAGACAAACAGAGAAGGGGAGTGAGACGCATCTGGTATGTTTACCGATGTCTCTTCTCTAGTTGCTGGCACTGTCCTCCTGGTAATCCCATGGTGGGAGGCAGAGCAACCTTAACCTTTGGGGGGCGTCATCAAGCTGGGAACAGCATCTGCAGAAACTGCTCTTATGCTTGCTTTGGTAAATAAGAATGATTCTAGTCACAGCCCATAGGCAACAATTCATTTGGCAACCTGGTGTTTGTCATATTAGTTTTTCCTCTCTAAAAGAAAGGAGGGCCTTTTTGGAAGCCAAAAATGATGATTGAAATGGCAAATTGCAATATGTTTGTGAGCGAATGAATCCAGATTTAGCTGTGATATAGCACTTTACATTTACACATGCCCCCTGCCTTTTCCGCTCCAGCTGTTTATATCTCTCTCTCTCTCTCTCTCTCTCTCTCTATATATATATATACATATATATATATCAGTCACTCACTCTGTCTCGCTTTCTCTCTTACACACACCACAGACAAGCACACACAGATGCTCTTTTCCAATTTACTCCATCTATTTGTAATCTCAGGAGGAACGTCTCATTTCATAGTAAAAGGGTTTAAAGAAATATAAGAGGCCATTACTTAGTCCCTATGCACAGATCTTAAATTAAAAAGTATATAATTAGTTATGGCAGTCTATTAATAGAGATGACTCACAAGGGACCTTGAAATATTTTACAGTAAAATAGAGCCTCAGCTAACACAAGCAGCACTGGTCAGTACTACTCAGTACTCAACCGTACTGACTACCATACAGTAAGTACTCAGGTGGCCCGACTACCATACACCATCATATTTCAAAATTTTCCAATGGACCATGACAATCAATTTATGGGAGAAATATGTTATCTTTTTAGGAAAGGTAATCTCATTCAGTGTATCCAATACAACCCCTTCAAAAGTACCAACAACCAGGTTGAAGGCAGGAGAGGTGCAGTAACACGGTGCTTCACCAAGAGGTGTGTGGAGTGAATCATCAACATCCTCTGTCTGTCAGCACTAACAACAGGAGGTACTGTAGTGTGGACAGGTTGTCATGTTTACACACCAGAGTGTGTCTGAGGAGCACACTCTCGCTCTATAGGGAATATTTACACTACCGGTCAAAGGTTTTAGAACACCTACTCATTCTAGGGTTTTTCATTATTTTTACTATTTTCTACATTGTAGAATAATAGTGAAGACATCAAAACGATGAAATAACACGTGGAATCATGTAGTAACCAAAAAAGTGTTAAACAAATCAAAATATTTCTTCAAATAGCCACCCTTTGCCTTTATGACAGCTTTGCACACTCTTGGCATTCTCTCAAACAGCTTCACCTGGAATGCTTTTCCAACAGTCTTGAAGGAGTTCCCACATATGCTGAGCACTTATTGGCTGCTTTTCCTTCACTCTGCGGTCCGACTCATCCCAAACCATCTCAATTTAATTGAGGTCGGGGGACTGTGGAGGCCAGGTCATCTGATGCAGCACTCCCTCACTATCCTTGGTCAAATAGCCCTTACACAGCCTGGAGGTGTGTTGGGTCATTGTCCTGTTGAAAAACAAATGATCGTCCCACTAAGCCCAAACCAGATGGGATGGCGTATCGCTGCAGAATGCTGTGGTAGCCATGCTGGTTAAGTGTGCCTTGAATTCTAAATAAATCACAGACGGTGTCAGCAGAAAAGCACCTCCACACCATAACACCACCTCCTCCGTGCTTTACGGTGGGAAATACATATGCGGAGATCATCCGTTCACCCACACCGTGTCTCACAAAGAAACAAAACAAAAATCTCCAATTTGGACAATCTCCAATTTCCACCGGTCTAATGTCCATTGCTGGTGTTTCTTGGCCCAAGCAAATCTCTTCTTTTTATTGGTGTCCTTTTAGTACTTTGCAGCAATTCAACCATGAAGGCCTGATTCACACAGTCTCCTCTGAACAGTTGATGTTGAGATGTGTCTGTTACTTGAACTCTGTGAAGATTTATTTGGGCTACAATTTCTGAGACTGGTAACTCTAATGAACTTATCCTCTGCAGCAGAGGTAACTCTGGGTCTTCCATTCCTCTGGCGGTCCTCATGAGAGACAGTTTCATCATAGCGCTTGATGGTTTTTGCGACTTTGAAGAAACTTTCAAAGTTCTTGAAATGTTCCATATTGACTGACCTTCATGTCTTAAAGTAATGAGGAACTGTCATTTCTCTTTGCTTATTTGAGCTGTTCTTGCCATAATATGAACTTGGTCTTTTACCAAATAGGGCTATCTTCTGTATACCACCCCTACCTTGTCACAGCACAACCGATTGGCTCAAACGCATTAAGAAGGAAAGAAATTGCACAAATTAACTTTTAGCAAGGCACACCTGTTAATTTTGTGTTGTTGTTTTTGTCGCACTGCTTTGCTTTATCTTGGCCAAGTCGCAGTTGTAAATGAGAACTTGTTCTCAACTGGCCTACCTGGTTAAATAAAGGTGAAAAAAATAAAATAAATGTGAAATGCATTCCAGGTTACTACCTCATGAAGCTGGTTGAGAGAATGCCAATCGTGTGCAAAGCTGTCATCAAGCTAAAGGGTGGCTACTTGAAGAATTTAAAATATAAAATATGAGCAATTTTTGGTTACTACATGATTCCTTATGTGTTATTTCATAGTTTTGATGTCTTCAATATTATTCTACAATGTAGAAAATAGTAAAAATAAAGAAAAACCCTTGAATGAATAGGTGTTCTAAAACTTTTGACCGTACATCTGAGCAGGGTTGGCGAGTAACAGATTACATGTAATCTGTTACCTGTAAGAGATTGCAAAAAGACGATAACTGTAATCCGTATGTTACCAGCAAAAATATTGTTATCAGATTACAGATACTTTTGAAAAACGAGATGATTACTTCGAGGAGTACTTTTAAATTCAGAAAGGATGCTGAATGACATTCAAATCAGCATTGACATTTTTTTCCTCCATGTTTTTTCCACCTGAGTGAGTCTGACCACAAGTCAGAGACCACTATGATGACACACCAAATGTTTTTTTATTTATTTAACCTTTATTTAACTAGGGAAGTCAGTTAAGAACAAATTCCTATTTACAATGACGGCCTACCCCGGCCAAACCCTAACCCGTCGTCCAATTGTGCGCTGCCCTATGTGACTCCCAATCACGTCCGGTTGTGATACAGCCTGGAATCGAACCAGGGTCTGTAGTGACACCTTTAGCACTGAGATGCAGTGTTTTAGACCGCTGCGCCACTCGGGAGCCCTGATAGATCATGGGAAAAGAGCAGGAATAGGCTTTTGTAGGCTACAGTGCAAGCTATGTCTTCCAATGGTGCGACTGCTGTCGGCATCCAAAGATTATCCAACTTTAATAAACGCTTGGAGGTAAGGATGACAACGGTGATGTATTTTACGGCGATACGGATATCACTTATTATTGATATCTCCATAGCGCATTGATGTGAATCCCACTGCTACTCTCTCATTTAGCTATTTGCGCCTTACGGATTGTGGTTGTTGTGGATGTCTGTTCACAAATCTAAATGTGTATTTGATCCCAATAATGGTTGAATTCAAGAAGTTTAAGCTGCCTATCAATCATTGTTTTTGAAACCAGTGGACAGCCAGTGAAAAATGTGCTCTTGCAAAAGCTGCATAGTGCGGATCCAAGCCTATGGAATAAAAGTGAGGCTTTTATTGCTCAATCTAATTCATGCTGATGAAAAAGAAAATCCATGCTCAAACTTGCACACTTTTGATAGACTTAAAGGGGCAATCTGTATTTATACTGTATATATATACACTACCGTTCAAAAGTTTGGGGGTCACTTAGAAATGTCCTTGTTTTTGAAAGAAAAGCACATTTGTTGTCCATTAAAATAACATAAAATTGATCAGAAATACAGTGTAGACATTGTTAATGTTGTAAATGACTATTGTAGCTGGAAACGGCTGATTTTTATATCTACATAGACGTACAGAGGCCCATTATCAGCAACCATCACTTTGGTGTTCCAATAGCACGTTGTCTTAGCTAATCCAAGTTTATCATTTTAAAAGGCTAATTGATCGTTAGAAAACCCTTTTGCAATTATGTTAGCACAGCTGAAAACTGTTTCCTGATTAAAGAAGCAATCAAACTGGCCTTCTTTAGACTAGTTGAGTATCTGAAGCATCAGCATTTGTGGGTTCAATTACAGGCTCATTGTAAACATTGTAAATGTAAACAAACACTGTATAGCCTCAACATGGTTAAAACAAAATATTTTATATCACGGATGGTCAGTCCTTGCATCCATAGCTCTATCTTAATCTGAGAGTGGTTACATTTCTCCAGGCCCATCCCTCAGCTTTTCACCAAAACAGTGGCTTAGTGACCGTTTTGTTATTGTTTCCTATGTGGATATGCTCTTTAAACAGCTGCATATTATCAAGATATCAAAGTGTCTCCAACAAAAAGTAAATAATAGGCCTATAGTAAATGCAGCATATGACATTCATTTTTCACATGTAAATAGCCCTTTTCAGTAGTGCTCAAAGCATGCCATTCCATGAGCGCAGCATTTATTGTTCAACTGGAAACAATGAACCCAATCAGTCCTCCATGACAACAAAATCATAAACAACAGAGTAGGGCTGGCTAATATGTCCTTAGTTTTGAGGTCATACTCAGGTAAAACAATTTGGCTATTCTATATTTCCAAGTCCTATTCTTGAAGATCAAGGGGTATAACATTTATTGGAATGACTGGAATTCTGATAGACTTTGGTTTTTAATGTAAAGATATCATTTAATTGTATTGTTATATGTACTAGAAAGCGATGGGTTGGAAGAAGCCTACATAACTTTAACATCCATACAATTAACATCCATATATGGCCAGCTATGTAAACTTTAACATTGAATTATCCTGCAATAGATGTTGTTCAATTGGTAACATAAATTTTTGTCTTCTTCTCTAATGCCTCTTAAGGGGAAAGTAATCTTAAAGTAACGGAATGTAATCAGATTACGTTACTGAGTTTGGGTAATCCAAAAGTTACGTTATTTGACAGGTAACTAGTAACTGTAACGGATTACATTTAGAAAGTAACCTACCCAACCCTACATCTGAGTACATCCCTCAAGGCACTTCCTTAGTAGTTTAAGTTTACTGCACATGATTGCATGGTGAAATACTATATGTCATATGTTTGGATCTACAAAAATGTGTTATTCCCAATGCAGACAGAGAGGAGACTCTTGGGTGGATGCATGACAGTTGTATGACCCACTTCTCTGACTGTACCCATCCCCCAGCATTAGGTCTGAGAGCAGGTGTGGGTGGTGTAGCCTTTTGATGTTGACTTATCTAAAGTTCACCATTAAATACCAGGATGAGGAAAGAGAGGAGCAGTGGGAGGCAGGGGGTGGATTATATCAATAAATCGGAGAGTGCAGTTCCTGTTGACTTTCTTTTCTTCTTTTTAACGATGTGTTTGGAACATAGAACATTGCTTGAATGCCACATCTTTTGGCAAAGGACACAAACCGGAAATCTAATAAGAATAGGACACCCCATGAGAATCATAAACATCAGTGGATGTGAAAAGACTATTCTGTCAGAGATAAACCAGTCTGTTCAGTGCTGAAAACAAAATCTAGTCTTCTCAGATTGTAATGTGTCAAACTTGACATGAGTTTAAATGATCAGATAATGCAAAATGTTGAAGGAAAATTGCATATAATAAAAAATTCCTACTTTGGCAAATTATTTATTGACTGCAGCCATAGCAGATGAGATGAGGAGGAGGATTGTGGTCAGGGCATTATTGGTGTGATCAAGGGGGCAGCCTGGTCTCATAGGCTAGACGTTACATAGTAAATGTACATCTGTGATGCTAAAATTAATATGATATGTTTGGTATGGTTATATAAGACAGATGGTTATGTAAGTCAACCATTCCCCTATCCCTAACCTTAACCCTTTAACCTAACTCCTAACCTTAACCTTAACCCTAACCTTAACCCCTAACCCTAACATCTAGGCTAGCTAATGTTAGCATTAGCCACCTAGCTAACATTAGCCACAACAAAGTATTATTCGTAACATATCATATAAAATGGATGATGGACATCCACAAATTAATACATACCATATGAAACATAACATATCACTCTAATTTGAGTGTCTCGGATTTACATTTACTATGTTACATCTACTCATGAGTCCAGGTTGAAGTGGGAGGTGTTGTTCCAGACGCTGCATAATGTCTGGATTAGAGAAAGACAGAGAGAGAGCGAGAGAGAGAGAGAGAGAGAGAGAGAGAGAGAGAGAGAGAGAGAGAGAGAGAGAGAGAGAGAGAGAGAGACGTGTCAGTAACTTCTAGACGGGCGCGTGTGTGCAGTGTGTGGGTGGGCGGTGTAATGGTACCGCTGGTTCCAAGAAAATGAATCATTTGCACAGTAATGCAATAAACTATAATATAATCAACCACAACTGCATGTACACGTGTAACGATACAGTACGTAAAATCTACAAACACCAGATCAATAGAATATTTGCAGCTATGTTCCCATATTCATTTAAAAAAATGCCTGCATAGTAAATTGTTTAAAACAGCTATGAATAATAGCCTGTGATGAAACGATGGGATGGAATTTTGAATTCATCAGAATAAAATAATAAATTAATACAAGAATATAAGAAAAATTAAGATGTCAAAGTGGTGAGAAGGATAGAAATTATATTTGATACGAGCGCAGCTCCATGAGACTACCCAGTCTATGGATTCTATAGATAAAAACATCTGTTTAAATAAAGGTTAAAATAGAACCATGCAAATAATCGTTACTTTATTACAGAAAAGACCATCGAAGACAATACATTTTTCTTGAAGAATAATGTAATTGTTTCTTACCTGTAAAATAGGGTGCTTCTTTCTAGCTGGTGTTATTTGCCCATTACGCATGGAAAATGATAACGCAAGCCATGTTTCTCAACACGCATGGTTGGCTTGCTATGTCCGTTTGTATTCCCATTACATTTATAATCGAGTGCCGATACGAAAAAGAAAACATTTCCAAAGAGAAAAGGTTTCATTATTTCGCTCCATTTCCAAAACGCGCACCTGGACTGTTGGCCACACGGCTGTACTAACTGCTCCAAGCTGCGCAAGGCGCAGAGAATGTCTACTATTGTTTTACTGTCAACCGTCTCAACTTTTTGTCACTAAAGCCCGGTGACACAGTCGACTATAACAAATCAAATACTCTTTCTGTTTAGCCTACTAACTATAAAGTATTCACATCTGGGGACAAAGCGCTATGAATCCTTTTGGAGTAGAACCAAGAAGCCTTATCATGTCCACTTTCTATTCCTCCATGGAATGGTAGCTTGTAGATAGGCTCTCTCCACCATCGGAATAATGCATTACTTGGGATGTAGACTAGGAAAAGCATTGTACTCCCACATGACAAAGCTTATTTGAATAATTTATGCGTGGCGAAGTCAAGCATCTGAATACAATATTACCATAATAGTTTACAATGTCCCCAATGCAAAGACAGTAATTGATGCAAATATTGATAACACGTAGTAACCTAAGCTCCCTGCATGTTCCTTTCAATCTGGAGATGCAAACGATTGAGTTAACCAAGTCCTTTGATGATGACCATTTAAGAATGCAATCATTTATAATGTCTCCATAACACAGATATAATAGCCTATATAGCCACTGAATCCAGATTAAACTCATTCCCTGTCCCTACGTACTGGGATGAGCAAGCATCACAGCACAGTAAACAACCAACTGTAGCTTATTGTAGCAGGAGCAATTCAAGGGTTAAAAGCCCAGAGATCTATATCGAAATGTTGCAGATGTTTGAGTCTGTCATTTCCTGTGTTTATGCAATGCAAGTCTGGCTCAACTGGATACCAAAAAAGAAAACATATTCACAGGGGGCTTCGAGAGAGCTAGGGCTTAAAGTGTATGTGGCTGGGTTTTTACAATAATTTCTCCACTGTGATACTGCCTAAATGTTCTCATTTGAAATGGGACTAACCCAACTTCTAGTATTGTTAGGTTCCACTTTAGCCTTTGTGGTTGAGGGGCTGAGAAAGGGTTTTAAAGAGGGGCTACGCCTGTTTTGTTTCCCAACCCCTCTGGTCCTTGTTTGGAATTCTCAGGTTGATTGACAGCATATTGACAGCATTGTTAAGATGGTGCCGAAGAGAATGGCTGACGTGTTACATGCCCGCAACCAATTGTGATATATACACTGCTCAAAAAAATAAAGGGAACACTAAAATAACACATCATAGATCTGAATGAATGAAATAATCTTATTAAATACTTTTTTCTTTACATAGTTGAATGTGCTGACAACAAAATCACACAAAAACTATCAATGGAAATCAAATTTATCAACCCATGGAGGTCTGGATTTGGAGTCACACTCAAAATTAAAGTGGAAAACCACACTACAGCCTGATCCAACTTTGATGTAATGTCCTTAAAACAAGTCAAAATGAGGCTCAGTAGTGTGTGTGGCCTCCACGTGCCTGAATGACCTCCCTACAACGCCTGGGCATGCTCCTGATGGGGTGGCGGATGGTCTCCTGAGGGATCTCCTCCCAGACCTGGACTAAAGCATCCGCCAACTCCTGGACAGTCTGTGGTGCAACGTGGCGTTGGTGGATGGAGCGAGACATGATGTCCCAGATGTGCTCAATTGGATTCAGGTCTGGGGAACGGGCGGGCCAGTCCTTAGCATCAATGCCTTCCTCTTGCAGGAACTGCTGACACACTCCAGCCACATGAGGTCTAGCACTGTCTTGCATTAAGAGGAACCCAGGGCCAACCGCACCAGCATATGGTCTCACAAGGGGTCTGAGGATCTCATCTCGGTACCTAATGGCAGTCAGGCTACCTCTGGCGAGCACATGGAGGGCTGTGCGGCCCCCCAAAGAAATGCCACCCCACACCATGACTGACCCACCGCCAAACCGGTCATGCTGGAGGATGTTGCAGGCAGCAGAACGTTCTCCACGGCGTCTCCAGACTCTGTCACGCCTGTCACGTGCTCAGTGTGAACCTGCTTTCATCTGTGAAGAGCACAGGGCGCCAGTGGCGAATTTGCCAATCTTGGTGTTCTCTGGCAAATGCCAAACGTCCTGCACGGTGTTGGGCTGTAAGCACAACCCCACCTGTGGACGTTGGGCCCTCATACCACCCTCATGGAGTCTGTTTCTGACCGCTTGAGCAGACACATGCACAGTTGTGGCCTGCTGGAGGTCATTTTGCAGGGCTCTGGCAGTGCTCCTCCTTGCACAAAGGCGGAGGTAGTGGTCCTGCTGCTGGGTTGTTGCCCTCCCACGGCCTCCTCCACATCTCCTGATGTACTGGCCTGTCTCCTGGTAGCGCCTCCATGCTCTGGACACTACGCTGACAGACACAGCAAACCTTCTTGCCACAGCTCGCATTGATGTGCCATCCTGGATGAGCTGCACTACCTGAGCCACTTGTGTGGGTTGTAGACTCCGTCTCATGCTACCACTAGAGTGAAAGCACCGCCAGCATTCAAAAGTGACCAAAACATCAGCCAGGAAGCATAGGAACTGAGAAGTGGTCTGTGGTCACCACCTTCAGAACCACTCCTTTATTGGGGGTGTCTTGCTAATTGCCTATAATTTCCACCTGTTGTCTATTCCATTTGCACAACAGCATGTGAAATTTATTGTCAATCAGTGTTGCTTCCTAAGTGGACAGTTTGATTTCACAGAAGTGTGATTGACTTGGAGTTACATTGTGTTGTTTAAGTGTTCCCTTTATTTTTTTTTGAGCAGTGTATATTTTTTTTTTGCGTTGTTTGTAACTTGTTTTTTAATAACATAATGTTGATGCTACCGTCTCTTATGACCAAAATAACTTCTGGACATCAGAACTGGGATTACTCACCACAAATTGGAAGAATCTTTTTCCTTTAACGAGTCTGACGAGAAAGATATACTGCTCTCCCGGGGGAACAGGCCCAGATCCCCATCATTTGCGTGGAGAAAAGACGGAGGAAAAGAGGACGCAGATCAGGCTGTCTTTTGAGAATCCATAGGCGAGCAGGTACCTCCCACTGCAATCAATTTTACTTGCTAACACGCAATCATTGGAAAATAAAACTGATGATCTACGAATATGATTATCCTACCAACGGGATATTAAAAACTGTAATATATTATGTTTCACCGAGTCGTAGCTGAACGACGACACGGATAATATAGAGCAAAAACTAAGGCAGGAAATCCAGTGACTCGCTCAATACGGAAGTGGTCAGATGACGTGGATGCTATGCTACAGGACTGTTTTGCTAGCACAGACTGGAATATGTTCCGGGATTCATCCAATGGCATTGAGGAGTATACCACCTCAGTCATCGGCTTCATCAATAAGTGCATCGACGACGTCGTCCCCACAGTGACCGTACGTACATATCCCAACCAGAAGCCATGGATTACTGGCAACATCCACATCGAGCTAAAGGCTAGAGCTACCGCTTTCAAGGAGCGGGACACTAATCTGGACGCCTAAAAGAAATCCCACTATGCCCTCAGACGAACCATCAAACAGGTAAGCGTCAATACAGGACTAAGATTGAATCCTACACCGGCTCGACCAACAGGCATGTGTCTTCACTGACATTTTCAACCTCTCCCTGACTGAGTCTGTAATACCTACATGTTTCAAGCAGACCAGCATAGTCCCTGTGACCAAGGAAGTGAAGGTAACCTGCCTAAATGATTACCGCCCCGTAGCACTCACGTCGGTAGCCATGAAGTGCTTTGAAAGGCTGGTCATGGCTCACATCAACACCATCCTCCCGGATACCCTAGACCCACTCCAATTCGAATACCACCACAACAGATCCACAGATGATGCAATGTCAATCGCACTCCACACTGCCCTTTCCCACCTGGACAAAAGGAACACCTACAGTGGGGCAAAAAAGTATTTAGTCAGCCACCAATTGTGCAAGTTCTCCAACTTAAAAAGATGAGAGAGGCCTGTAATTTTCATCATAGGTACACTTCAACTATGACAGACGAAATGAGAAAAAGAAATCCAGAAAATCACATTGTAGGATTTTAAATTTATTTATTTGCAAATTATGGTGTAAAATAAGTATTTGGTCAATAACAAAAGTTTATCTCAATACTTTGTTATATACCCTTTGTTGGCAATGACAGAGGTCAAACGTTTTCTGTAAGTCTTCACAAGGTTTTCACACACTGTTGCTGGTATTTTGGCCCATTCCTCCATGCAGATCTCCTCTAGAGCAGTGATGTTTTGGGGCTGTCGCTGGGCAACACGGACTTTCAACTCCCTCCAAAGATTTTCTATGGGGTTGAGATCTGGAGACTGGCTAGGCCACTCCAGGACCTTGAAATGCTTCTTACGAAGCCACTCCTTCGTTGCCCGGGCGGTGTGTTTGGGATCATTGTCATGCTGAAAGACCCAGCCACGTTTCATCTTCAATGCCCTTGCTGATGGAAGGAAGTTTTCACTCAAAATCTCACGATACATGGCCCCATTCATTCTTTCCTTTACACGGATCAGTCGTCCTGGTCCCTTTGCAGAAAACAGCCCCAAAGCATGATGTTTCCACCCCATGCTTCACAGTAGGTATGGTGTTCTTTGGATGCAACTCAGCATTCTTTGTCCTCCAAACACGACGAGTTGAGTTTTTACCAAAAAGTTATATTTTGGTTTCATCTGACCATATGACATTCTCCCAATCCTTATCTGGATCATCCAAATGCTCTCTAGCAAACTTCAGACGGGCCTGAACATGTACTGGCTTAAGCAGGGGGACACGTCTGGCACTGCAGGATTTGAGTCCCTGGCGGCGTAGTGTGTTACTGATGGTAGGCTGATGGTGACCAAATACTTATTTTCCACCATAATTTGCAAATAAATTCATTAAAAATCCTACAATGTGATTTTCTGGGTTTTTTTCCTCATTTTGTCTGTCATAGTTGAAGAGTACCTATGATGAAAATTACAGGCCTCTCTCATCTTTTTAAGTGAGAGAACTTGCACAATTGGTGGCTGACTAAATACTTTTTTCCCCCACTGTATGTGAGAATGCTGTTCATTGACTACAGCTCAGTGTTCAACACCATAGTGCCCACAAAGCTCATCACTAAGCTAAGGACCCTGGAACTAAACACCTCCCTCTGCAACTGGATCCTGGACTTCATGATGGGCCGCCCCCAGGTTGTAAGGGTAGGCACCACGTCTGCCACGCTGATCCTCAACACGGGGGCCCCTCAGGGGTGTGTACTTAGTCCCCTCCTGTACTCCCTGTTCACCCACAACTGCATGGCCAAACACGACTCCAACACCATCATTAAGTTTTCTGACGACACAATAGTGGTAGGCCTGATCAGCGCCAATGATGATATAGCCTATAGGGAGGAGGACAGAGAACTGGCAGTGTGGTGCCAGGACAACAACCTCTCCCTCAATGTGAGCAAGACAAAGGAGATGATTGTCGACTACAGGAAAAGGCGGGCCGAATAGGCCCTCATTAACATCAACGGGGCTGTAGTGGAGCGGGTCAAGAGTTTCAAGTTCCTTTCTGTCTACATCACCAACGATCTATCATGGTCCAAACACACCAAGACAGTCGTGAAGAGGGCACGACAAAACCTTTTCCCCCTCAGGAGACTGAAAAGATTTGGCATGGGTCCCCAGATCCTCAAAAAGTTCTACAGCTGCACCATCGAGAGCATCCTGACCAGTTGCATCACTGCCTGGTATGCCAACTCCTCGGCATCTGACCGTAAGGCGCTACAGAGGGTAGTGTGTACAGCTCAGTACATCACTGGGGCCAAGCTTCCTGCAATCCAGGACCTATATAATAGGCGGTGTCAGAGGAAAGCCCATACTATTACATTGACCCCCACCTACATGTACATATTACCTCTAACCTGTACCCTCAAGACACTGACTCCGTGCAGTACCCCCTGTATATAGCCTCGTTATTGTTATTCTTATTGTGTTACTTTTTATTATTTTTTTTACCTTAGTTTATTTGTTCTCTTTACAAGCATTTCGCTACACTCGCATTAACATCTGCTAACCATGTGACCAATAAAATTTGATTTGATTTCACGGAAAGGTCTATATTTGCTGAATTCGGCGCATGTGACAAACACAGTTTTATTTGATTTGATATGGGGACCTTGGTGGTTTATTTGTGTGTTATTTATGGCTTTTCCAATTGCTCTAAGAGGGAGGAGTCGGTGTACTACGGCAAATTGGGATTAGTCTGGGTAACGCTTGAGATGCAGCCTTGGTGTGATGATAAATACACTGGAGTAGCACTCTGCTGTCAATCTGCCAATTTTCTGAGTGTGAGCATCTCAGCTGCATGTGGTCACATCCCACTGCATAACTGACTAATAACATGAGTGAATAGACCCAGACTAGTGAATCTCAGTGATGGGACAGGTTTCATCCATGCATGTCCTGAGATCGTTATCCACTCCAGCTGTAATACATTTGAATGTACTGCATGACACATGCGTGACAAATGTGCACATACAGCACTATAATTGTGGTCTCTCTTTGTGTGTACATTCACTATCTGAAATCATATTAAATTAAGCATATTGTGAGGAGTATTTCTGTTTTATGCAGAAAAGCTGCTGAATTGTGTCAGGGATGTCAATGAAAGGGCACAGTCTATTTTTCTAGGATGTCATACAACTCAATTTGATGGATACATTATCTTTTGTTGATGGCTGAGATGAATCATGTTCATTGTGTTATTTTTTTTTTAGCTCTTTCAGTGAATCCCTCAAAGCCTTTTCCAGATCGGTGACGATGTATGGCATCGTTTAGGATGCCACCGTTTCCTTGTGACTGTTGTGGTGTGTGAATACATTTGTCATTCATTTCATCTGAATATTGGTCATACATTACAATTACCAAGTTAATGTGAAGCCTCCTTGTACATGTTTCACATGCACAGTACATCAGGGCTTACATACTGGCATCTTGAATGTGATCAATTTAAGGCATTCGATGCTGAACAAAACTCAATTAGGAAAAATGTAGGAAATGTGTTTTTTGTTTAAAATTAAATACCAATATTCTGGATTCTAGCATCTCAACTCAACACTGTCCCAAATACAATCAAATGCTCACAGTTCTAAAACTTAAGCTTGTGATAAAATCCACCCACACAAGCCCTAGTGGAACAGAAGTGTAGTTCTAGTGACCTTTCCAAACAGTATTTATGTTTTTTTTTACCTTTCCTTAACTAGTACGTGTCAATACAGGTCACGTGATCTTATCAGTCACATGGAGTCAATAAACTGGAGAGGAGCCTATTGGTCAGGTCGAGTGTCACAGAAGGTAATCATGTGTTTCCCAACAGAAGGTAATCATGTGTTTCCCAGAGGTAAAGTTCAGGAGAGAGGAAAGTGCATCACCCTGCGGAACAGAGAATGAACATCTGAGGTATTTTGAAGAAGAATCAAAAGGGGCTCGTTTCTGATCTTCTCAGCAACCTTTGTATTAAGCAGCTTTCAGGCTCCCAGCCTTCCTTGGAGTGTATTTCTATAGAAGAGAGCTGAGTAGGTGCTGTACGTGCTGTACTGCGGGAGAAACACACAGAGAAGTAAAGCTTATTTCAGCGGTAGGGCCAAATGCTGTCTCCACAGATTAATCTCCTAACGTTCTGCAGGCTGTGTAGGTGTGATCATAAACCACCCCCTGGTCTAAAGATAGAATACATCTCGCAATTAGCATTTCACATGAAGAAAACTCGTCATCCTGACTTTGAAAATAACAAAGGCTGGGTAAATCTTGTGACGATCTGGTCTGGATTCAGTCAATATTTGATTGACACAGAAGTTTGCCGTCATTCCTATCTTTTGTGGAAAAAGGGGCGGGGGTTTAAAGCGTGATTCTGGGTCTTATTTTACCCTGGCAATTTCTTTGAATACACTGTTGTCACTGAGTAACTGTTGAGTGATTTGTTGCATTGTGAAAAATAGAAACCCAGTGGGCAAAACCTGATTGAAAAGACGTTAGTATGACTTTGGTCACAAACTGGTTGAAAAATGACTTTTCTTAAAAGTATTTTTACTGACCAGAATATGACGTATTTTTCTGACCACCATAAGACCAGCTGGCCATAATTCTGACCACTATACTATGTGTTATATTATATACTGGTCATAGTTAAGACCTCATCATAACCTGGTAATGACCACCTACAGCTTATTACCTACTGTAAAAAGTATTGCAGAGGAAAAAATTGGCACCAATTTCAATAGGCACCAATTAAAGTTTCAATCTGCAACATATTTTTACATTTAAAATAGATCAAGCAATGGCAAAAACGAATCTACATAAAAAAAATGCGTACATTAATTGTTTCATAATTCAGACATTACATACATAGAAAGACTGGGACAGAGTATATAAAGGCCCATAGTTTTTTTTAAATGAATGATTAATAAGAGTGGTGTGATGGGGTAAATCCTCATCAAGGACTTCTGAACAGAGATGGCGAACTGGAGTGTAGTGGCCCTCTTGAAGAGTGGTGTGATGGGTCAGATCTGGAGCGTAGTAGTCCTCTTGAAAAGTGGTATGATGGGTCAGATCTGGAGCATAGTGGCCCTCTTGAAGAGTGGTGTGATGGGTTAGAACTGGAGCCTAGTGGCCATCTTGAAGAGTGGTGTGATGGGTCAGATCTGGAGCATAGTGGTCCTCTTGAAGAGTGGTGTGATGGGTCAGATCTGGAGCATAGTGGTCCTCTTGAAGAGTGGTGTGATGGGTCAGATTTGAAGAGTAGTGGTCCTCTTGAAGAGTGGTGTGATGGGTCAGATTTGAAGAGTAGTGGTCCTCTTGAAGAGTGGTGTGATGGGTCAGATCTGGAGCATAGTGGTCCTCTTGAAGAGTGGTGTGATGGGTCAGATCTGGAGCATAGTGGTCCTCTTGAAGAGTGGTGTGATGGGTCAGATCTGGAGCCTAGTGGTCCTCTTAAAGAGTGGTGTGATGGGTCAGATTTGAAGAGTAGTGGTCCTCTTGAAGAGTGGTGTGATGGGTCAGATTTGAAGAGTAGTGGTCCTCTTGAAGAGTGGTGTGATGGGTCAGATCTGGAGCGTAGTGGTCCTCTTAAAGAGTGGTGTGATGGGTCAGATTTGAAGAGTAGTGGTCCTCTTGAAGAGTGGTGTGATGGGTCAGATCTGGAGCGTAGTGGTCCTCTTGAAGAGTGGTGTGATAGGTCAGATTTGAAGAGTAGTGGTCCTCTTGAAGAGTGGTGTGATGGGTCAGATCTGCAGTGAACACAATTAGCACATTACAACTTTATCAATTTGAGATTTTAAAAGCAAACTAGAAAAGAACATTACTGAAGAACCTTTGTGGACTCAGCTGGTTAAAAGTATTTCCATGGTACTAGTTGAAGACGTTTGTGGCAGTTATAGCTTAGAGTAGTGGTCCTCTTGAAGAGTGGTGTGATGGGTCAGATTTGAAGAGTAGTGGTCCTCTTGAAGAGTGGTGTGATGGGTCAGATCTGGAGCATAGTGGTCCTCTTGAAGAGTGGTGTGATGGGTCAGATTTGAAGAGTAGTGGTCCTCTTGAAGAGTGGTGTGATGGGTCAGATTTGAAGAGTAGTGGTCCTCTTGAAGAGTGGTGTGATGGGTCAGATCTGGAGCATAGTGGTCCTCTTGAAGAGTGGTGTGATGGGTCAGATCTGGAGCCTAGTGGTCCTCTTAAAGAGTGGTGTGATGGGTCAGATTTGAAGAGTAGTGGTCCTCTTGAAGAGTGGTGTGATGGGTCAGATTTGAAGAGTAGTGGTCCTCTTGAAGAGTGGTGTGATGGGTCAGATCTGGAGCGTAGTGGTCCTCTTAAAGAGTGGTGTGATGGGTCAGATTTGAAGAGTAGTGGTCCTCTTGAAGAGTGGTGTGATGGGTCAGATTTGAAGAGTAGTGGTCCTCTTGAAGAGTGGTGTGATGGGTCAGATTTGAAGAGTAGTGGTCCTCTTGAAGAGTGGTGTGATGGGTCAGATCTGGAGCGTAGTGGTCCTCTTAAAGAGTGGTGTGATGGGTCAGATTTGAAGAGTAGTGGTCCTCTTGAAGAGTGGTGTGATGGGTCAGATCTGGAGCGTAGTGGTCCTCTTGAAGAGTGGTGTGATAGGTCAGATTTGAAGAGTAGTGGTCCTCTTGAAGAGTGGTGTGATGGGTCAGATCTGCAGTGAACACAATTAGCACATTACAACTTTATCAATTTGAGATTTTAAAAGCAAACTAGAAAAGAACATTACTGAAGAACCTTTGTGGACTCAGCTGGTTAAAAGTATTTCCATGGTACTAGTTGAAGACGTGTGTGGCAGTTATAGCTTAGAGATGTCTTCAAAAAGAACAACTTGCTCATATACATTCTTTGCTTTCTCCTCCGCCACGGTCGTCAGGGGCATATTTTAATACTTTCCAGAGGGCCCGCAAAACATCAACCTCCTGCTTTCTGTCTTTTAATGACACTTACTTTAAGCATAAAAAGAGAATAATATTCATTAACGATTAGCATAATGTGGGCATGCAAGACACGACAGAACAGTAATGCACACTAAAATATCTTTAACAGTCAGAATCTACTAAAAATGTCACATTGTCTATGTCAAATGTCTCAACTGCTCACATTTAATTATAATGGAGCACACACGAGTGGTATGAAAGGCATATTTGCTACTCTGTCCCTTCATATTGAAGTGGGACATTAACTTATTGGTGATCAATCTGAAACAAATAAAAATTAGACAGTAGTTGGAAAAAAATGTTTTTACTCCTCTCCAAATTGTAAAGTTTTCCTTAATCCTAATACTTGTTGTAATATTCAAACAACTTTTTATAAACATACCGCTCCATAATCCTGAGGACATTGTCCCGGACAGAGGTTCCCCCAATTGAGGACAGCTTGGCAGTCTTAGAATAAAAAAGGTAAATGAAAAAATGTATGTATAAAGAGACAAAATATGATCTTTTTTAAAAGTTGTGTGTCTGTCATATCATTCCTGCAACAAACATTGTTAGACCTTAGTGTAGTTGCCAAATCTCTTCCTCTTCTCTGCAACTGCACACGTGTGTGAGTTTGAGTGAGCGACCAGGAAAATGAGCAAGAGCGAAATGGGAGAAACTTTACTCACTAATTGAGGTGTCTGTTGAATCAGGACACAAGGGTTTTGCACCTTAAAATAGGATTTTATTTGCTTTACAAACTTATATTAGAATCGGTGCTACTTCAATTGGATCTACTTACACTAAAATCAGGCACTTATGGGCAGCTGAATAGCATGTCTCTTGGGGAATCCAGTCTCAGCGAGACCTGATGCAGAGAAAAAAACGTTACTGATCATCAGCATAGCTAGTACAAACCTAGCTCTTACCAAACTGGTTAGTAAGATTCAATACATATTGAAGATCAACATTTTGCACACAAAACGTACTGTTAATGACTACGGATTTAAGGACGGGTGGTTCTGCTTGCTCCTTTACCTGGAATGTGGCAGAATACTTCACTGGTAACTGAGTGGGTGGCTGCTGTAGAGGCCATGCATCAGGTCATTGACAAGTTTCATTAACTGTAAAGACAGAAGCGAATCATGATTAATTAACCTAGCTACCACAGTTCATTAACCTAGCTACCACAGAAAACCTAAGGTTTTCACTAAGTTAGACTTAGCCTAGCAAGTATAATGACCATGTTGCCCCCCAGAAATCTGGCAGTCAGGCAGACAGACGGAGAGAAAGATAGACAGAAAAATATAGGCTATTTACAGGCATATCAATTCCAACTAAAATCTGTTGCCTACCTCCTTATTTAGCTACTGAAATGTAAATAAAACTAATGCACACATTATGCTAATTGCTTAAAAACTTTAAGGGAAAATATAATTGTCATATTTTCAGGTGCAATATTTTTTTACTAATTATTGACGGAAATAAATGGGATAAAAATTGAGTTTTGTAAATCCTGGTAGATTGTAGTAAAACATTGAAATAAAAGACATAGGCCAATGTGTTATTTGTTATTTATTTATTCTGAAAACAAAATGGTTAGTCAATAGAACATCAAAAATTGCATTCAGTGGAACAGAAGAAAATGTGCAGCACAATAAACAGTGCAATTAGCTAACACAGATAAAAGATTACCATTAGAAGCCAACACACACAGCAAGCTACCAGATATCATTAATTAAAAAAAAACATTATTTAATTGTGCTGCATTTTAACGGCAGTCAATTTTTGTAAGGGTATCCTGTATTAATGTGCATGTTTATCATACATGCTGATAGCCTAGAACAAATGTTATGGATAGAATGTTCACTGTTCAACTGTGTGGACTGCAACTACGAGAAACACTGCCATAACCTGTAGCAAAATCAAGAGCATTTATGGCGTCAGAGATTCTCTAAATTAGGGACCATCTCTGATTGATATAGGACCATAGAGACTGTCAACATTTCTTGCTTGCTAATGACCTAACAAATTGGATGACTTGGAGGTGAAATATATCATGTTTCTTCTTTTTTTTAAATTGGTATTTCATCACCTGTCGGATAAAAACCTCAAATGGCCCTAGTCTTGAAAAGGTTAATTGAGCCGAATAAGCTGAAGTAGACTCGGCCCGAGTACCATTAGCCGGAGCCCAGAATAATATGATTCTGCTGGATTCGAGAAGAACTTGGTCCACATGAAGCCCCCAAGTCTGAGTCCATGCCGAGTCCCCCAAGTCTCAAACGGAATAGGCCTGAGCCCAGCGTGTTGACTGGGTACAGTATGCCATGAGACCTTAACCCACTTTGGTGTTCTCTGCCAGCTGTTGTTTGCCAGCTGAATCATGCAAACCCTGCTGAAAAAGAACATTACTCCAATTGTAATAATTGTAATGGTTCTAGTGTCTTATATCCAATGGATGCATTGCCCCAAACACTGTGTACATGTTTATATAGATTGGTTTATATTCACTGAGTAGCATTTATATAACTGGACAGTAGTTAAATCAGATTGAACCATAAACCATAAATCAACCAAAATAAGACATATTTTTTAGGGCGTCAAAAAGACATCATGAAACAGACGTGTTAATCTGGTTGTGATCTGGTTATATGACGTCCTGACCAGATTTCAACCAGACTTCAACCAGATTAAAAAAAGTATGTCTTTAGCACGTCGCATGCCTACTGGGAAGGATATTATATACTCTTCATGGCCTTGGAGGTTATTACCTGTATAGATACCACATAATATTATAACCAATTCTAATCATTAAATATGTTATCCTCATGGTTTTATTTTATTCACAGTCTTTTAATTATAAAAAAACAAAATCAGGAAATGTTTCTAATTAAGCGTATGATATATCTGACAAACCTGTTCACTACTCTGAGTTCTGATCAGTATGAGGACCATGCCTCGAGGAAGACTCGCTTGAGCAAACACCAATGATCAACCGAGCCTTTGTGTTGTATTTTCCTCCAGCTACAGTTGCCTCATATCCCCCTAGAGTGCATCTCCTCCCCTCTCTTCTCCTCTCTTCTCTCCAACTCGCTTCTCTTCTTACCGTGGGTCAAGCTCAAGGCCAATTTCTTCAGTAATGCCTGGTATAAAGGAGATTCCTGAAGGACGGTGCTATTGAATAGAAAGGTGGACAGACGGTCTGAATACACTTAGCAAAGGACAAAAAGAGGTTTAAACCCCCGGCACCATTATTTCTGTTATAGTTGGTGGGTGTGCAATCTTTATAATCAGCTATTGTGCAAACCTCAGTTGCAATGGTTCCATTTATATCAGGTTGTACAATGTAGAAGCATTCTGTTGGCAGTGAAGAACAAATGTATTCACCAAAGGAAATATCACCCAGAGCATCTGTTACGTGAGGTTTTACTGAACCTTCTCATCGTACTACAGCTGGTAACACAGACTTTCAGTGTAGCCTACAGGTTTTTGACCTGGGTAATGTAGTAAGATGGGAAGCCGCCTATACCCAATTGGAGAAGCTGTGGTCCATCACAGACAGACTCTCTATAGCATGCTGCCATCTCCAGTTACAGCAGATGCGCTAGCCGGTCTCCCAGGGAAATGTTGGCCCTACTGATACTGACACACTCTTGCCCCAAACACGGAGAGCTCCAACTCCAACTGAAAATCAGCCACGGAAACTTGGCTATTGTTAATCGCAAACTTCAAAAGTCCTACTTTCCATATTGTTATCAAAGTGTTTACTGGCATGTCCATTCCTTACTCGACTGAAGATAATTGTAATAACACTTACTTGGCACTGAGGCTGAGCAGATTTGAGATGTAGCTTGGAGCTAAATGGACAAATAACCTTGGCTCAATCGCGAACAAGCTAATAGTCATGAAATACTGAACCCCTCAAACATGGGGTCTATAAAAAACGAAATATACCGTTTCCAGCCCTTCCAGTGCTTATCAGCTGTCTTTTAGTCTGGAGGACATTTGAAGAATAGACTGCCATACAGCTGCAGTGGCAGGGACTGATAGCTTCTAATGTCACCTTCTCTGAAATGAGACATGGCATTCAAGAAGGTCCTAAACGTTTTTCTTTGCATAGCTCCATTGTGTCACCACCACAAATGAACATTGTGAAGTGTTTAACATAAAGATAGAGTTTATTTATTCAGCAATGGTCTATATCTTTGAACTGTGTCTTTCAGCAGATCTCTGTGACGTCATTCTGAAATAGAAATATGACTGGGAGGAAAGCATGCATAGACACGTACGCACACCCTCCTTTACAGGCAAACTCGCACACACATACATGGCAATGACGCCCATCTAAAATACAGAGAACAAGATATGGTGTCTCCATGGTAACGAGGATGCTGGTTGCTGTGGCAGCATGGCGGAAAACATGAGATAGTTGAAGACCTATTACACAAAGAAAAGCAGTGATTCACACACATTTATGGTCTGATGCTGAAAACCATAGTCTTCCCTTGCAATTACTTTCGTCATTTAGTAGATTGAATAATGTGATGTCTTAATGAGCCAATAAAGATGCACTCTGGGATATAAAGCACAACAAATTCGTAACATATTGCACAAAATTGGATTTGTAACATATCACACGAATTGCAAAATTTGTATGATGTACGAATTGTAAAATTCGTAGCATATTAAGTGAAATGGATGGCGTAGTACACAAAATATGGGGACCAGTTTTGGCTCGTGAGCACTACTTTCAAAACTACTGGCTGAAATTATGCGAAGTTCAAGAGTGCATCTTTAATTCACATCTCCATTTGTTAAAATGACATACGTACCGTATATATGTTCATTCAGTCTGGGCAGATGTGAAGACATTTGTGAGTGTTCAAAGATATCCTGTGCCATAGAGAAATATTGTGTGGATCACGAGGTGATGAGGTCTTGTCGATGTTCAGTTGGTTGCAAAAATGTTTTCTAAACCAATCCCAACTGTATCAAATATTTTGGAAGAGATGAGTATATCCAAATACCTTGTGCTGGAATAACATTTTAATGGTCTGTGCCTGAATTGTGTTTAAAAAGTGCATACCCTAACCTCTTTATCTACACAGCAGTGGAGGCTCCTTATGGGAGGAAGGGGGAGGACTATCCTCCTCAGTGAATTTCATAAAAATAGTGAAACATTAAAATGATCCTTTTTAGATAGAACTACACTAAACATATTCACTTCACCAAATAATTGATTAAAAGACACTGCATGGAAGGTCTAAGTCACCATTATTAGTCAGTTGTACAACCTTCAACTGAATGCCTTCAACTGAAATATGTCTTTCGCATTTAACCCAACCCCTCTGAATCAGAGAGGTGCGGGGGGCTGCCTTAATCGACATCCACATCTTCAGCGCCCGAGGAACAGTGGGTTAACTGCCTTGTTCAGGGGCAGAACGACAGATGTTTACCTTGTCAGCTCAGGGATTCGAACTTGCGACCCTCCAGTTACAAGTCCAATGCTCTAACCACTAGGCTACCTGCCGCCCCCAGTAGCCCCAACTGCACAGTAGCCTCAACTGCACTCTGTAGGGTGTAGCCAGAGGACAGATAGTTTCCGTCCTCCTCTGGGTACATTAACTTCAATACAAAACCTAGGAAGCTCATGGTTCTCACCCTCTTCCGACATGTTGTCCACCCAATCAAAGGATCAGATAATGTATCTAGTACTGGTAAACTGCTTGCTGACTGTACACTGTACTGCAAGATTGTAGCGGGTTTACTAACGCGTTAGTTCCAGTAGCTATGTTGACTATGACATTAGCTAATATGGTGACAATGATGTTGGCTGTGTGTAGCTGTTAGCGGTTATGATATGAAGGTTTGGCTTGGAAAGTTTTTTTCATCTGGTCAGACAGCTGTGTGTCTGGTCAGACAGATGTGTTGTGCATAGAAGTCCACAAGCGAAAGTAAAAGATGAGAGGAGGATAGCGCGCAGATGTGAGAAGGAATTAACGAGCAAAGTGATCATGCTGTTTGTATGTGGCTGCTATGAAAGTGAATTGTGTTTGTGTGTGATCAGGGGTGTATCCATTCTGACGATTCTGTTGAAAATCGCTTCTTAAACGGAAGCAAACATTCCTGAATTTGTCCAATAGAAACTCTAATTTGCAACTGTTAGACTAATGATTACATCCTAGATCAGCTAGATGCAGGGAAGAGTGTGAAAGGTGGAATTGAACGTGTCACTGTCTGTCACCTTGATTACTCAAATGCTTATCTCGACCTGAAACGTTTGTTCATAGGCTAGGTTGTAGCAACCTCATGATGGGTATAGGGAAAATGTTTGTATTATGTAGTAACCTAAACCTATCGATGTTACATTGAGCTGGGTGAATGGAATACGAATGACATTCATCCAATATCCTGTAATAGAAATAAGGCCATGCTCATGAAAATAATAATCGTCCTCCCTAATCTTAAACGGCACGACCTCCACTGCAACAGACAATGGATAGCCAGTTCAGTGGGAATTATTGATTCATAATTTTCTTTAAGTCAAACATTTAGAATCTTAATGATCTGTTTAGAAAATGTTAAGGTTTTGTTGTTCTGGCAAGCTGATCTTTTCTTCATACATCTATTATGGATTTTCTCCTGCCTGCCTGGTCTCATTATCCATAATCTTTTTTTTAATCTAGAATTAAACTATGACTGGTTAAAACTCAGTTACATGCTCGTGCTAGTGGGAACAATAGGCTCTTATTATGTGTAAGATATAACCATAATTTAAAGAGAAAATAATTATTAAATTGGATAGACTACAAACAGTCAGTGGGTTAACTGCCCTGAACAGGCAGTTAACCCACTGTTCCTAGGCCGTCATTGAAAATAAGAATTTGTTATTAACTGACTTGCCTAGTAAAATAAGGATACATTATTATTTTTTTAAATATGTATTTGCCTTGTAGTGTAGGCTACATCTGCCTCTGTCATCATCCTGGACATGCATCATCCTGGTCATAGACTGGCACTGGTCAGGGACTCCCCAAGCAATTGCCTTACAGGCTGAGGGAGGTAATAGTGTGGAACATCCGCTCTATTATCAAGGGACTAACATCAGTGTAGATGACTTGGCACAACTGGAAAAGTGATAGGTTGTCAGATCTGGCTGCTGATTCCTGTTTTGCATAATTGGGAGAAGAATTCTGGAGCACTTTCCTCCCAGTCGTAAGGCCAGGCTGGGCCAGGCTAATTCAGCCAAATCTCACTTGGCTGTGACCGGGCCATATTGTTTTATCATTCTCCTCCTCTCTTTCCCCTTTTACCCTGATCATTGCCATTTGGCTTGGATTTGAAGTTGAACTTGGATTGTCGGTATGCATTCTTCTTTTCAGACTATTTGGGTTTAATCCTTGGTTAACATGTCACAGAATCCTGCATTTACAGAAAAGGAGAGGAGGTTGATATTACTTTAAAAAGGTTTTACTCTGTTTTCACAGAGCAGAACATTCCAATCCATTCCACAATATTCCAGTAAAATTTGCTGCGAAATGACGTGGCATGTACAGTGCATTTGGAAAGTATTCAGACCCCTTGACCTTTTCCACATTTTGTTACGTTACAGATTTATTCTGAAATGGATTGAATAGTTTTTTCCCCTTATCAATCTACACCCAATATCCTATAATGACAAAACAAAAAAAGTTTTTTTTGTACTTTGTTGAAGCACCTTTGGCAGCGATTACAGCCTTGAGTCTTCTTGGGTATGACGCTATAAGCTTGGCACACCTGTATTTGGGGAGTTTCTCCCATTCTTCTCTGCAGATCCTCTCAAGCTCTGTCAGGTTGAATGGGGAGCATTGCTGCACAGCTATTTTCAGGTCTCTCCAGAGATGTTCGATCAGGTTCAAGTCCGGGCTCTGGCTGGGCCACTCAAGGACACTCCTGTGTTGTCTTGGCTGTGTGCTTAGGGTCATTTTTCTGTTGGAAAGTGAACCTTAACCCCAGTCTGAGGTCCTGAGCTCTTTGGAGCAGGTTTTCATCAAGGATCTCTCTGTACTTTGCTGCGTTCATCTTTCCCTTGATCCTGACTAGTCTCCCAGTCCCTGCTGCTGAAAAACATCTCCACAGCATGATTCTGCCACCACCATGTTTCACCGTAGGGATGGTGCCAGGTTTCCTTCAGACGTGACGCTTGCATTCAGGCCAAAGAGTTTAATATTGATTTCATCAGACCAGAGAATCTTGTTTCTCATGGTCTGAGAGTCCTTTAGGTGCCTTTTGGCAAACTCCAAGCGGGCTGTTATGTGCCTTTTACTGAGGAGTGGCTTCCGTCTGGCCACTCTACCATAAAGGCCTGATTGGTGGAGTGCTGCAGAGATGATTGTCCTTCTGGAAGGTTCTGGAGCTCTGTCAGAGTGACCATTGGGTTCTTGGTCACCTCCCTGACCAAGGCCCTTCTCCCCCGATTGCTCAGTTTGGTCGGGTGGCCAGCTCTAGAAAGAGTCTTGGTGGTTCCAAACTTCTTCCATTTAAGGATGATGGAAGACACTGGGTTCTTGGGGACCTTCAATGCTGCAGAAATGTTGTGCCTCAACACAATCCTGCCTAGGAGCTCTACGGACAATCAATTGTTCTGACGTCAACTGTGGGACCTTATATAGTAGGTATGTGCCTTTCCAGATCATGTCCAATCAATTGAATTTATCACAGGTGGACTCCAATCAAGTTGTAGAAACAACTCAAGGATGATCAATGGAAACAGGATGCACCTAAACTCAATTTCGAGTCTCATAGCAAAGGGTCTGAATACATATATGTAAATAAGGTATCTGTTTTTTATTTTTAATAAATGTGCAAACATTTCGCTTTGACAATATGGGCTATTGTGTGTAGATTGATGAGGTCAAAAAAATATTTTATAAATGTTAGAATAATGCTGTAACGTAACAAAATGTGCAAAAAGGGAAGGGATCTGAATACTGCACTGCATTAATAATAATCAGGAATGGCAGTGAAATTGGTTTGTCATATGAATATTGCTCATATGCCACCATGACATACATTACGAGGATGATCCACATGTGATGGTGGATTAATGAACTGAAGTTAGGATATTTTCCCTGGCTAATCAAAATATGCTGCTGGGCACAACAGCATTATTCCATTAGAGAGATAATGGCTGATGCATTTTTGCTTTGTCAGTCTGCTGTGTGAGAGCATATGACCTCTTTTCACTGTAGCTTTAAGGCCAAGTCTCCCAGAGTTGCTGTGTTTCTGGAGGAGGGAGAGAGGGGCTGGGGATTAGCTGTGTGTGTGAGATAACTGGGCTTCTCCAGCTGCTGGATCATAGGGTGCTCCACAGGAAATCCCAAAACGGCATTCACATTCCAGGAGGAACTCACAGTTTTTAGAAATTACAATGTTGTGTGCGTCATTGCATGATGTAGGAAACTATTAAGAATGTAGGTTATGAGCTGGTGCTGAATTTGAAACAGACTTTAAAATCTATGCCAGTATCTTTAAAGTATACACTAAATTCTTCTAGCCAATGCAACACTAAAAGGGAGAAAATGTACAGCACACAAGTTGATCATGAATGATTAAAGTAACTGTCCAGTGTTTCCAAATTTCTATTAGATATGACCTATAATTTAATTACAATATGAGTGAAATAATTACCATTTTTTGGAAGGAAAACTAAGTATGTTAAAAAGCAGCTTTTCTGTGTTGAAATGGTGTGGGCGTACCCCAGTGGAGGTTAGTGGCGTTCGAGATAAGGGAGGACAATTTTTTTATATAAGCATGGCCTTATTTCTATTGCAGCATATTGGATGACTGTCATTCCTATTCCATTCACCCAACTCAATGTAACATCGATAGGTTTAGCCTCCAGACATGGTATTCGAATTTGCACTATACCCATCATGAGGCTGCTACAACCTAGCCTACAAAGGAATGTTTATAGCGTAAGTGAACACGTAGTAAAACAAATTGGAGTAATTACCTTTTCATTCGCTTGTGGACTTCAGTGCACAACACAACAGCTGTCTGTGACCAGGCACAAAAACTATCCAAGTCAAACCTTCATACCATAACTGCTAACCGCTACATCGCTCTCACTATGTTCATGATATAGTCAACAAACTAAAACTAACGCATTAGTAAACCCACAATCCCAATCCATGTGTACAATCACGCAGTACAGTGTAGAGCAAGCAGTTTAGCAGTGACACCGGCGGCCCCAGTGGAAATAAACAAATAAACCCAAAAGCTTTTTTGTTGTTGTATTTCTTATTATTTGATCAAATAGAAATGCATTGAATAACACATTCATAAATGGCAAAAAATACAGTCAAAAAATAAATCATAAGGAGTAAGGTTTTGAAGTGTTTGTCCTTTATCTAGGTGATAAAACTACCTCCATACTTCCATTCATTTGCATGGGTTACCTTCAGATAAGTTCCGCGACACTTGTGGAGAACACCATTGTATTTGTGAGATTCTCCCCTTTCCACAGTCATATTAGTTTGTAGCCCAAGCGGTTCGGACGCTACAAACGTTTTCATGAGAAGACAGATTTTGGGGACGTCTCCTGGTCTGACAAACAGTGCTGTAGCTCTGACACTTTCAACTGCAGGATTTTTTTTATCATGATCCTTAGTTTGACGCACAGGATTTGACACAATACTTTAAAGGATTTTAAATCAGTTATTTGGTGACATGTACATATATTTTGTATAGTTTTATGTAAAAAGGATAACTAGAGGATATCATCCTCTATGAGGAAATAGCAAGCATTTTTGAAACGGTCTGTTGGAGATACATGTTTGAGGTGTTTTTTTCTATAATTTATGCTTTGGCCAGAAATACGAGTATAGGACACAAATAGTGAGATTTTCACTGGACAGTTACTTTAATAACGCCAATTGAACTATCCATTATAATGAATCAGGATTCATTGTTAATGATACAATTATCAGTCACAACAATAACACACTGAAGTTCATTTTCTAATAAAACAAATGCCTAAAAGATGGTAGCTCTCTGCCACCCTACTCTAACTCAAAATTGAGAGAGGCAATCATGAGATTACATTGTCATTAGAAACACATAATAATCATAGGAAATTTTGCTTGGGAGCAGAAATCAGAAATAATAGCATAATTGCATTTCACATCTGATCCTCTCTACCAAATGTCAGTCAGGGCCAAGCGTAATAAATTTACATTTGGATTCATTATCAGCCAAGTTCATGGACTCTTGTGTCTGAGGGCACATGTAGAATTATTCAACCAGTGTAATAACAATCTGGAACATAGCCCTCGTCTATCTGCAATCTGTACTGTGCCCTAGCTACAGTATGTTTGTTTATTCATGTGCATACGCATTCATAATCTCATAAGTCTGTGAGCTTGTTAGCTAAAATAAGTTGCTCCTTTGTTGGAGAGAAAAATAGCACCAAACGTCATGATAAATATTCATAACAAGGCAAAAATAGATGCATATACCAGCTTCAGCTTGACATTTCCAGAAGATACTAACAACTGTCATGCTCTGGCTGCAGAGGTATTGGAGACAATTGACTCTCATACTGTTTTTCTACAGCCATCCGCCTTTTTAGGGTAAAATGAAATATTCCCCCTAAAGCTAGTCATCTGTAAGTAACCAACCTAATCTAGAGTCCTCCATGGGAAAAGGCTATTCAATAACAGAGTATGTACTGAACACTTTCCTTAGCACCAGACATTGAATTAAGTTCAAATCATATAGATAATCAGGAATCTGTAGTAATGCCTATTTCAAAATTCTGTTGAAAATATCTTTATGCTTTGCAGAAAAGAATACATTTAACCATCTGCAATCTTGTGCGAGACAAAACACATCAAAGACAATGATCCCTTGACAAACATTCCAGCTTAGATTCTTAGTTTGAGGCGATTTAGAAGAATGGAGCACCGACACAATGATCAAACATCAGTTGTCATAAGATTTGTACATGGAATAAGAAATCATAGAAAATAAAAGATTGTGTTGAACCATGCAAAAGGGAGATGTCTCTATTTTCACTGCATGAAAATAGAACAAGTGAATTATGTTTCCATTCTTACGGTAATAAATGTGACATGGTGACAATAGAAAAATATAGCACTTTGTGACAGGACGTGAAAATCCTTTGAGATTAGTGAGATGAATAAAATATGCATAATATTCTGGTACTGAACACTTCAACAAAGCCAAAGTGGCTTTAGTGTACACTGGAAGGAGAACTTGAGACAGAGGTAACACCTGGGACACAAGTAGACTTAACAGTAACACAAGAGGCAGCCTTAGTGTACTTCTCATTGTTTTTATTTGTGAATCAACACAGATGGAATTAAAGGCTTCATCATTATGTAGCTTCAGAAATGGCAAGCTCTTTTCCATTTCCATTTTTTTGCATAATTCTGCACACAGCAGTCTCACCCACCGGTATGAGATTTAAATAAATAAATAACAGCAAAACATAAACCGGCATTTTGTTCTCTTTAGGCTTCGGCAAAGCAAACTGAAATATCATATCACAGTCAACATTATTTAAAGAGCAGTAAGTATGCTATTTGAGATTATCAGCAATGTGCCTATTCAATTATATTTAACAATTGCTTTAAATTGCAGTACATAAATAAACAATAGTGAACAATTGTCCACATGAAGAAATACCCATGTCCATATAGATAGCCTTTTATTTATTTAGTATTTGATTCAATCAACCAAACCTGTTCCCTGGGTTTAGTACATTCAAGTACTGAAAACAAGACACTTGTCACTGCTTCAGAGGGCCTGAACTGTACTGATGAGGTGACTGTACAGTACACGGGAGAAAGAAGCCAGGTGACCCACGTTGGTCTTTATAAAGGTACTGCATATTGCTATCCATAAAACTTACCATGGGGAAATTAAATGCAGGGCCTGGTGCATTGAATTATTACAGTAGGGTGTCCCTGTTGGTTTGGTGAGAGAATAAAATATCCCTTTCTCCTCTCGGTTGAAATATACAGCCTTCTCCTGCAGCACCACCAACCCATCAGACAGACAGAAGTGACAAGGATCAAAAATCATGATTACTTTCTCATGAATGTATTCATTTCTTTGACCTGTATGACATCGGCATTCCAGAGAGACTGGAACAGCTAAAGCCAATAATCTTCTCTAATACCAGAGACCCTGTGCAGATGGCACTTTCTACATGATACAAAGTTGCTGATTGTGATGCACTAAAGGAAATCTGAAGGGCGATAAACTAATAGTCCTCTGCATTTCCAGTTTCAGTTTTTAAGTAGATCGAACAGCCTCGTGGCACCACGCCAAACACTAATATAAAAAAATGAAAATTACATTTCTTCAATGAGTCAGTCCTATTGGAGATTCTCAGTATGCAATATGGTTGTCTTAAAAAAATTTTACTTGTGCAATTCAGTTGGCATGAGATACATCCGCTGGGAAGGACGGTTCTTTGTGCTTCACGTCTTTGTCTGTAGACCTCCTCCTAAGGGGGGGAAAAAATAGTAGCCTCCCACCTTCGTTAGAGCTCATTACATGCCGATTCCTCCGCCGTCTTGAACATCAAGATGGAGTTGTAGATCTTAATGGCTGGACCCAGCTTGATGCTCATGATCTTCACCAAGTCAACCTGGGTCAACAGCAAGAAGGCATCGCCATCTATTTGCTGGACAAAAACATGGGAGGGAGGGAAGAATTAGAGAAGTCTCACATTTTAAAATGGGCACCATCAAAGCACTTTCCTAATGACCATTTTTGCCTTAGGAATATGTTTCACATTCAACCTCCAATTGCACGCAGTTAAGACATAGCGGTGCTCAAAGAATTCACTTCAAAGCAAGGTTTTTTAAGGATTCTCCACCATGAGGGTTATGCAAATGTTCATGCCTCATTAGAGGGGGTGTTATTCAGAGGTTGAGTCATATTCTACCTTTAACAACCTGTCGTAAGATCACCCGCTATTACAGTTGACAGAATGGCACAACATGAACATAAATTCATGAGAACCATGAGATGAATTTCCTGTGTTTAATGACTTGGATAATCTGTAGAGAATACCCAAATAGGCCTAATTGAGTGGGTGAATCAAAGTACACTTTTTTGCCTTGGGACAATTAAGTTATAGAATCTTTTGTGAACAATTGTTTTTATTGCGTCACAAAGGCAAAACAATCAATAATAGTTTTAAGAGATTATCTGAAGATTAATACAATACACCAATTTATAGAAAAGATGACCAAAGACTACCTATCCCCAATCCTAGTCTTTGTTTCTGGAGCTGAAAGTACTCGGGTTTGATGGGAGAGAATGAATTGATGGGGGACATATGAGAGTGAATCAGGCATCCACCAGCAGACTGTGTGACAGCTGTTTCTAGTGACAGCTGCTCTGTTTGCAGTCCCCAGTCAGTCAACCAGCCAGTCAGTCAGGGACTAGTACTGCATGTATAACTGCTTCCACCACTCAATTTAGCTCCAGAGAAATATGTCTTGAGTTGCCTTTATTAGCCATTGGAACAGCTGGGTAATCCTATAGTCGTTAACAGTTCTATAAAGTGACTCCATTCATGAATGTCAATCAAGCTGCCAGCATATGTATTATTTTCCCCATTGACCCACTGCCTCAAGTAGAGAGGTTCATGGACACAGCAATAATCAATATGCCAACATTTATCTCTGAGGACTGTTAGTTGAACTACTGAACTCATACCACCCTTACACCTCTATTACACTGCATTAATAAAAGTTGTAATTTAAAAGTTACATCCATTGGTGAGTTTTGCAGAAGCACTTAAAAACTCTTAGGCAGACACAGATGAGGAGACCACACCCTTATGAAGGATAATGTGAAGGTAATGCAGCCGATGAAACCAAAATGGCATCTTTATAATCCCACAACAGACAGATTAATGAGAAGTCATCCCAGAAGCCAGTGTGCGTGTCAGTGGAGGCTCCTCAGGGGAGGACCATCCTCCTCAGTGAATTTTCAGAAAAATAAAATAGTAAAACATTAAAAAAGTTATCATTTTTAAAACGATACTAAATACATTTTTGTCACCAAATAATTGATTAAAACACACTGTAGCCTCAACAGCACTCTGTAGGGTAGCACCATGGTGGAGCCGGAGGACAGCTAGTTTCCGTCCTCCTCCTCTGGGTACATTCAATACAAAACCTAGGAGGCTCATGGTTCTCACCCCCTTCCATTAGCCCAATTTGCATGGGTCTAGTATTTTATATAGAATGTCAGTTATGTAATTATTACACCCGCATGTCCGTTTTTCCAGTGGATGATTCGGACGGAATTAGTTTTACCAAACTGCTCCTGTTATATTTTTTTCTCCCTCATTCACAATTGACCACTATGACGGAAGCCTGGAGGCTCTTCTAGGCGTGAAGATATTTCAAATGTCTAGGGATAGCTTTAAATTGGCCTAATGGCCTTCAGTTCGGAGAAAGTCTAAATTAATAATGCATATCAATAAGAACCTTTAACTGTAACCTATGCAGACAGTTAATGACGTGGCGTACACTAAATTACCAAAAGTATGTGGACACCATTCCAAAATCATGGGCATTAATATGGAGTTGGTACCCCCTTTGCTGCTATAACAGCCTCCACTCGCCTGGGAAGGCTTTCCATTAGATGTTGGAACATTGCTGCGGCTTCCATTCAGCCACAAGAGCATTAGTGAGGTCGGGCACTGATGTTGGGCGATTAGGCCTGGCTCACAATCGGCGTTCCAATTCATTCCTAAGGTGCTCGATGGGGTTGAGGTCAGGGCTCTGTGCAGGCCAGTCAAGTTCTTCCAAACCCATCACAACAAACCATTTATGTATGGACCACAGGAGCATTGTCATGCTGAAACAGGGAAGGGCCTTCCTCAAAAAGTTGCCACAAAGTTGGAAGCACAGAATCATCTAGAATGTCATTGTATGCTGTAGCGTTGAAATTCTGTAACTTGAAATTCTTGACCCGCTCCACTACAGCCCCGTCGATGTGAATGGGGGCATGTTCAGCCCTCCTTTTCCTGTAGTTGACAGAGAGGTTGTTGTACTTCCTCTAGGCTGTCGTACTCCCTCTAGGCTGTCTCATCGTTTTTGGTGATCAGGCTTACCACTGTTGTGACGTCAGAAAATTTAATGATGGTGTTGGAGTCGTGCTTGGCCACGCAGTCATGGGTGAACAGGGAGTACAGGAGGGGACTAAGCACGCACCCCTGAGGGGCTCCCGTGTTGAGGATCAGCGTGGCAGATGTTGCCTGCCCCTACCACCTGGGGGAGGCCGCCAGGAAGTCCAGTATCCAGTTGCAGAGGGAGGTGTTTAGTCCCAGGGTCCTTAGCTTAGTGATGAGCTTTGAGGGCACTATGGTATTGAACACTGGGCTGTAGTCAATGAACAGCATAGGTGTTCCTTTTGTCCAGGTGGGAAAGGGCAGTGTGGAATGCGATTGGAATTGTGTCATCTGTGGATCTGTTGGGACGGTATGCGAATTGGAGTGGGTCTAGGGTTTCCGGGATGATGGTGTTGATGTGAGCCATGACCAGCCTTTCAAAGCCCTTCATGGCTACCAACATGAGCGCTACGGGCCGGTAATCATTTAGGCAGGTTACCTTTGCTTTCTTGGGCACAGGGACTATGGTGGTCTGCTTGAAACATGTAGATATTACAGACTCAGTCAGGGAGAGATTGAAAATGTCAGTGAAGACACTTGCCAGTTGGTCCGCGCATGCTCTGAGTACACATCTTGGTAATCCATCTGGCCCCGCAGCCTTGTGAAAGTTGACCTGTTTAAAGGTATTGCTCACATCGGCTACGAAGAGCGTGATCACACAGTCATCCGGAACAGCTGGTGATCTCATGCATGCTTCGGTGTTGCTTGCTTCAATGCGAGCATAAAAAGTGTTTCGCTCATCTGGTAGGCTCGCGTCACTGGGCAGCTCGTGGCTGGGTTTCCTTTTGTAGTCCGTAATAGTTTGCAAGCTCTGCCACATCCGACGAGCGTCAGAACTGGTGTAGTAGGATTCAATCTTAGTCCTGCTTTGCCTGTTTGATGGTTTGTTTTTTCCCCTCTGGTTGCACATATGACATGCTGGTAGAAATGAGGTAAAACGGATTTAAGTTTGCCTGCATTAAAGTCCTTATACAGGTTGTTGAGTGCGGTCTTAGTGCCAGCATCGGTTTGTGGTGGTAAATAGATGGCTACGAAAAATATAGATGAAAACTCTCTTGGTAGATAGTGTGGTCTACAGTTTATCATGAGGTACTTTACCTCAGGTGAGCAATACCTCGAGATCTCCTTAATATTAGACATTGGCACACCAGCTGTTATTTACAAATAGACACACACACTCCCACCCCTCCTTTTACCAGATTTAGCTGTTCTGTCCTGCCGATGCACTGAAAACCCAGCCAACTGAATATTATCCGTGTCGTCAATCAGCCACGACTCAGTGAAACATAAGATATTACAGTTTTAATGTCCCGTTGGTAGGATAGTCTCAAGTGGAGATCATCCAGTTTACTTTCCAGTGATTACACATTGGCCAATAGAACGGATGGTAGAGGCGGGTTACTCACTCACCAACAAATTCTTACAAGGCACCCCGATCTCCACCCCCTCTATTTCCATATTTTCTTCATGTGAATAACGGGTTTTAGGCCTAGTCTCAGAGAAGTAGTATATCCGTCGCGTCGGACTCATTAAAGAAAAAATCTTTGTCCAGTTCGAGGTGAGTAATCGCTGTTCTGATATCCAGAAGCTCTATTCGGTCATAAGAGGCGGTAGCAGCAACATTATGTACAAAATAAGTTACAAGCAATGCGAAAAAAATGGCAGCCATCCCCTCTGGCGCCATTATCAATCATCAAGTTTGCAGACGACACAACAGTAGTAGGCCCGATTACCAACAATGATGAGACAGTCTACAGGGAGGAGGTGAGGGCCTTGGCGGGGTGGTGCTAGGAAAATAACCTCTCACTCAACAAATGAAGGAGCTGATTGTGGACTTCAGGAAACAGCAGAAGAAGCATGCCCCTATCCACATTGATGTGACCACAGTGGAGAAGGTGAAAAGCTTCAAGTTCCTCGGCGTACACATCACTGACAATCTGAAATGGTCCACCCACACAGACAGTGTGGTGAAGAAGGTGCAACAGCACCTTTTCAACCTCAGGAGGCTAAAGAAATTTGTCTTGGCCCCTAAGACCATCACAAACATTGAGAGCATCCTGTCGGGCTGTATCACCGCCTGGTACAGCAACTGCATAGCCTGCAACTGCAGGGCTGTGGCTCTCCAGAGGGTGGTGCGGTCTGCCCAACGAATCACCATGGGCACACTGCCTGCCCTCCAGGACCCCTACAGCACCCGATGTCACAAGAAGGCCAAAAAGATAATCAAGGACCACCCGAGCCACGGCCTGTTCACCCCGGTATCATCCAGAATGCGAGGTCAGTACAGGTGCATCAAAGCTGGGACCGAGAGACTGAAAAACAGCTCCAGGCCATCAGACTGTTAAATAGCCATCACTAGCCGGCTACCATCCGGTTACTCAACCCTGCACCTTAGAGGCTGCTGCCCTATATACATAGACATGGAATCACTGGCCACTTTAATAATGTAACACTAGTCACTTTAATCATGTTTACTTACTGCTTTACTCATCTCATATGTATATACTGTATTCTATTCTACTGTATTTTAGTCAATGCCACTCCGACATTGCTTGTCCTAATATTTATATATTTCTTAATTCTATTCTTTTACTTTTAGATTTGTATTTATTGTTGTGAATTGTTAGATACTACTTCACTGTTGGAGCTAGGAACACAAGCATTTCGCTACACCCTCAATATATCTTCTAAGTATGTGTATGTGACCAATTCAATTTGATTTGAGGGACCTAGCCCAAACCATGAAAAACAGTCCCAGACCATTATTATTCCTCCACCAAACATTACAGTTGGCACTATGCATTTGGGCAGGTAGCGTTTTCCTGGCATCTGCCAAACCCAGATTTGTCCATCGGACTGCCAGATGGTGAAGCAAGATTCATCACTCCAGAGAATGCGTTTCCACTGCTCCAGAGTCCAATGGCGACAAGCTTTACACCACTCCAGCCGACACTTGGCATTGTGCATGGTGATCTTTGGCTTGTATGCGGCTGCTTGGCCATGGAAACCCATTTCATGAAGCTCCCAATGAACAGCTCTTGTGCTTATGCTGCTTCCAGAGGCAGTTTGTAACTCGGGGGGTGAGTGTTGCAACCAAGGCCGGATAATTTTTTACACGCTACGCACTTCAGCACTCGACGGTCCCGTTCTGTGAGCTTGTGTGGCCTACCACTTCGCAGCTCAGCCATTGTTGCTCCTGGACGTTTACTCTTCACTATAACAGCACTTACAGTTGACCGGGGCAGCTCTAGCAGGGCAGTATTTTTTAAATATATTATTAAAAATATATGTATTTGTACTTTTTACCCCTTTTTCTCCCCAATTTCGTGATATCCAATTGGTAGTTACAGACTTGTCCCATCGCTTCAACTCCCGTACAGACTCGAGAGCCATGCATCGTCTGAACCATGACCTTGAGCAGAGCAGAAATCTGAAGAACTGACTTGTTGGAAAGGTGGCATCCTATGACGATACCACGTTGAAAGTCACTGATCTCTTCAGTAAGGCCATTCTACTGCCAATGTTTGTCTATGGAGATTGCATGGCTGTGTGCTCAATTTTATACAACTGTCAGCAGGGGTGTTCACATACTTTTGTATTTATAGTGTATTTGGCAATTTATCAATTCATTGACACAATATCGTCCACTTCATCATTTAAAAGAGAGGTATGAAACTAGGAAATTTGATATATGACAAAACAGATCATTCATCTGTAGGCTACGTGCATAGCACTTTATTTTAAGCATTGATTTGTTCCCATGTTCTTACCTAAACTGGGTGCAGCACCTGTTAAACTCTGTAATATCCCTCAAAACACAGGGATGACGATTCACATGGGATAAGTATTATCAGAGGACCTTGTAGTTTGCCAAAAAAACTGTAGGTTTTTATGGCTGGGATAATAACCTTCCTGACAAGTAAAAATGACTGAAATGGCAGATTCGGACGGGACAAAAAATATGGAGGTTGTGATTTGTGCTCGTGCACATAATTACATTAGCTGAGCTCCCCCGAGTAAAACCTGTCCGAATAGGGCTTTACACAGTAATTATGACAACTTCCGGAGGACGCCCTCCAACCTATCAGAGCTCTTTCAGCATGAACTGACATGTTGTCCACCCAATCAAAGGATCAGAGAATTAATCTAGTACTGAAAGCATAAGCTAAAGCTAGCTAGCACTGCAGTGCATAAAATGTGGTGAGTAATTGACTCAGAGAGAGAAGACAATAGTTTAACAGTTTAACAAATTAATTTCTTCAAAAATGAAGGAGAAGCAAGAGAGAGACCTATATTTTGTTGTATTTTTTTTTCACTTTCGCTTACTTAGCTAGCGAATGTAGCTAGCTAGTTTAGCCTACTCAAACACCTGGCTCAAAGAGAGAGGGATGCTATGCTTGCTTTCTGGCTATCCCACTCTGGAACTCTTCCGAATCAAGGTAAGCTTTTGGTTTTATTAATTTATTGCCACAGGGGCTTACCAGTGTAACTGCTAAACTGCAAGCTGCTGACTGTACACTGTACAGCATGATTGTAGCGGGTTTACTAATATGGTGACAATGACGTAGTCTGTGTGTAGCGGTTATGATATGAAGGTTTGACTTGGAAAGGTTTTTTCGCCTGGTCACAGTAAACTGATGTGTCTGAAGTCCACAAGCGAAGGGAAAAGGTGAGAGGATCAGATCGCGTAGATGTGAGAAGGAATACAATGATCAAAGGGATCATGCTGTTTGTGGCTGGTAGCAAACTGTGTTTGCGTGTGATCAGGGGTGTATTCATTCCGCCAATTCTGTTGAAAAAGAAGTCTTAAACGGAAGCTAACGGAACAAAATGTGTATAAACACACCTGAATTTGTCCAATAGAAACTCTTGATTCCAACTGTTTGACTAATGATTACACCCTAGATCAGCTACATGCAGGCAAGACTGCAAGGCGGTACTGAATGTGTAAATGTCTGTCACCTTGATTACTCAAATTTCTCTCAACCTGTGCACTTACGTTGTAAACTCTCATTTAAATGGTAGGTTGCAAAAACCTCATGATGGGTATAGGGAAGATTTGAGTATCATGTAGTAGCCTAAACCTATTGATGTTACATTGAGTCATCCAATATGCTGTAATCGAAATAAGGCCAAGCTCATGAAAAAAATAATCATTCCCCGTCATCTTAAGCGGCCACGACCGCCACTGGTGTGCGTGTGAGTGTGGGTATGTATCAGTGGTTAGCTGCATGTTCTGTACTGAAACTGTACCTCATCTCTGAAAGTGTGCACGTGTTCCTTACAGCCTGGAAGACCTTGGATGAACTCAATCACCTGTAACACATTGGACATCATGCTTAGTACAGTTATCCAAATGAACAGCACAGTCACTGCACAGCAAGCAACATTGCAATGACAATGTAAATCATCCATTACCTCCTCCACTGTCCATGAAGCCACTTTGCTTGAAGTGATGCCAGCCACAGTGGGAAGTAGCTTGCTGTGCTGGTCCCAGCAGAAAGGAGAGCTGCTAGGGGAAGGTGAGGTGCATGGCATGAACACTGACTGGTGAAGGGCTTGCTGTAGTGTCAGCTCTACTGTAGGGAAGGGAAGGAAATAAACATACAAAAATCCTCAAATGAATTCACTTAATTTGGAAAAGCAAGGGATTTGTTGCTGTGATTACCCAAAGATGAACAGCTTGATACTAAAGGGATCTGATGGAAGTATTTGGAAAGGTTAGAAGAAACAGAATGCAGATGCTTGCTGCTCACTCCTAACTATATTGGGAAGCTGTGGGAATCAGTCTAAATAGATAGTGAGTTAATGCTGACTGTTTCTTTGCTCTAGGCATAAACACAGCTTTGAGCATCTTCCAACGTTTATCTCCTAAAATGGACAATTCAAGTGAAGCGGAAAATTGTGATGTTTTGAGAGTAATTCTAAGGTTTTGATGGAACACAAAGATAAATATTGCCTGGGGTGTAACAAATCTAGAGAAATTCACATTAAGATCACTTTATTGGTTAATTGCACACAAGGTCCAACCGAAATTTGACTTCCGCTTTTAACCCAACTCTTCCGAAAGACACACACATTTTTTTTTATGTAGGAACTAATCTACTGTAGCAAGAGAGGGAAGCAATTACAGTCTGGACCAATTAGAGAGGTAGCAAGGGTCACAGTCACAGACTCATGGGTCATAATTCTTTAGGACAAATTTAATGAGGTGACAGTTGTGACACAGCAACTTCATGTAACTTTACTTTGGTTGACGGAGAAACTAACAACAAAACAGTTGTTCGCTTATGAACAAACACCCCGAGGACATCAATATTCACATTTCAGGGAAATGGGGGAGTATTTTCTGGAAGAGGCTTCACTCGCCATTCTACTGAGTAAATACCTGAGAGGCACTGGGTGTTACTCCTGCATATGCATGTTAGAGAATGATCACTGCTCATTAAATCTAGAATATATACACATATACATATATATACACACACACATACATACATAAGTTTGGACACAGCTACTCATTACAGTTTTTTTCTTTCTATTTACTATTTTCTACATTGTAGAATAATAGTGAAGACAACAAAACTATGAAATAACACATACGGAATAATGTAGTAATGAAAAAAAGTGTTAAATATTTTGTATTTTAGATTCTTTAAAGTAGCCACCCTTTGTCTTGATGACAGCTTTGCACACTCTTGGCATTCTCTCAACCAGCTTCATGAGGTAGTCACCTGGAATGCCTCGTTAAAATTTAATCTTTAATCTTTCCTTCTTAATGTGTTTGAGTTAATCAGTTGTGTTGTGACAAGGTAGGGCTGGTATACAGAAGATATCCCTATTTGGTAAAATACCAAGTCTATATTATGTCAAGAACCGCTCAAATAAGCAAAGAGAAACTGACAGTCCATCATTACTTTAAGACATGAAGGTCAGTCAATCCGGAAAGTTTCAAGAACTTTTAAAGTTTCTTCAAGTGCCGTCGCAAAAACCATCAAGCGCTATGATGAAACTGGCTCTCATGAGGACCGCCACAGAAAAGGAAGACTCTGCTGCAGAGTATAAGTTCATTAGAGTTACCAGCCTCAGAAAATGTAGCCCAAATAAATGCTTAACAGAGTTCAAGTAACAGACACATCTCAACATCAACTGTTCAGAGGAGACGGCATGAATCAGGCCTTCATGGTCGAAATGCTGCAAAGAAACCACTACTAAAGGACACCAATAATAAGAAGAGACTTGCTTGGGCCAAGAAACACAAGCAATGGACATTAGACCGGTGGAAATCTGTCCTTTGGTCTGATGAGTCCAAAAAAGAGATTTTTGGTTCCAACCGCCGTGTCTTTGTTTTAGACGCAGAGTAGGTGAACGGATGATCTCTGCATGTGTGGTTCCCACCGTGAAGCATGGAGGAGGAGGATACGCCATCCCATCTGGTTTGCGCTTAGTGGGACTGTCATTTGTTTTTCAACAGGACAATGACCAAACACACCTCCAGGCTGTGTAAGGGCTAAGGAGAGTGATGGAGTGCTGCATCAGATGACCTGGCCTCCACAATCACCCGACCTCAACCCAATTGAAATCATTTGGGATGAGTTGGACCTCAGAGTGAAGGAAAAGCAGCCAACAAGTGCTTAGCGTATGTGGGAACTCCTTAAAGACTGTTGGAAAAGCATTCCAGGTGAAGCTGGTTGAGAGAATACATGTGAGGCATCTGTTTGGGTAGGCACAAAACTACCTTCATACTTCATGTGTTTTGTGGCACTTGTGGCGGTCGTAGAGCAAAATGGAGAACGTCATTTCCCTTTCCATAGAGTGGTCATAATAGTTTGTACGTCAAACGGTTGGACACTACAGACATTTACTTGAGAAAAACTGATTTTCGGGATGTCTCATGATTGGACAAACACCGCTCTAGCTCTGACATCTTTCATCGCAGACGCGGAAGTGCGGCACTGGCGGATGCAGTGGATTGTTATGTAATTTAGATTGACGCATTGACTCTAGGGGGTTAAACCCACATTCTAATCGTAAACCCCTTTAAATCGGATCTAAAATCCCTCATGACCATATTATAATTCTACTGCGTCGATGAAGCAATTGCCTACTTCATCTATTTATCTTACTTCACTCCAGTGCATTTTGCAAAGCTCCAGTACGTGATCAGACTCACTCACCATCACATTTAGCTTTAACAATACTGTGATCCATGTTAATATGAATGCATTATTTTTGTTATTCTCAAAATCCTCACGTCAGGGCCTAAAACCAAAATCGTACATTTAGTTTGACCACAGTAATATATATTTTGTAAGTTGTTGATTTGTACATGTTTATCTGCTCTATGCGGCACCACTGAATATGCTAGGCATCAGAATGAAAAGAACAACTGAAGACATGAATAGAATAATGAGCATTTGTTGCTGTATAGGATGCATAGGTCTAGGAATAATCACATGAAAGGGACCCATATAAAGTGACACAGAGAGAGATGGAGCTTTGAAAACTCCTTACAGAAGGTGATCAAAGAAAAAGTGCCTTTACTGTCCAAGGCAAATATACCGACTAATTAAGCATCATCCTTAACGGAGCTAGAGGAGAGAGACAGAGTCATTCAATGTCACCCAGAAACATATATTTCCTTATGTAATTAAGTATATCTTCCATGGCTGTACATAAAGTACACGCTGCTTACTGTTACTACACACAGAGCAGTGGCAGACCCCGCAACTGTCAGAAAGGTCAGTGCCCTTTGATGTCTGGTTCAGGAAAACATCTTCTGTCTGTCTCTGTATTCAAAGAATATTTCCCTCTAGTTTTCTGCTTGCTGCTGGTTCACTCTCATTACTGACTGTTACCTTCTATCCCTTCAGAGGAGTGAGGACTCACAAAGGACCAGAGCAGAACCCTGAATCCACAGTACTGTACTGTAGAAGGAGTGAGTCATCCCTATTGCTTCAAGGTTTTCCCTATTGTCTTTAGGTTAGGTTTAAACTACACTGTAAAGACAGTTTTGGTACTAGTTCTGTTTGGTTTCATTTGGAGAGGATGAGAATATTGGAATTCTCAATAAATGAACTGAACCCAAAGGAGCTAGGCTCAAATGACGACAAACAAGAAATTCAAATCAATACAGCACGTGCCAAGGACATGAACATCCACATAATAACACTGTGTGAAACTGTTTTGAGAGCTTGTGCCTAGCTCTGGCAAGACGCAGAGTGAGGGGAGAGACATCCCAAGAGGTGAACACATTCAGCATAGTAAAAGACTGAGGGAGATGGATCTACATTACTGATTCATACTGTGAAGGAAGGCACTGGGTAACGAGTGGGAGGCCATAGATCAGACTGTACTAGGGAGAGACACCGTGCAGTGACGCTCTTAAAATGTTGAACGATAGGAAGAATAGACAGTACAGTACCTTTGGTTTCCATTATACATGACACCTCACTCTCCATCTCCTCTTCCACCGGCTCCTCGACCTTCCTCTGCTTGCATGGCCGCCCAACCCTGGGAGAGAGAAGGGGGTCAATAGAGACACACAGACAGGGCAGTACTGCAGGGACTGGGCACACACAATTTAGAACAAACTTTTCATGACATATTGAGTCACTACTTCATTGAATATCACTGTGCATTCCAAGATGTTCTTATACTAGCCGTCACTCCTCCTGGGATGAAAATGGCGTTGCTTGTAATCACTTTTAAATCCTAAGAACTGTTCCGTCATACTCAATCAACATGCCGCTCTGATCGAGTCTCGAGAATTCCTAAATAACAGGGTGATGACTTGAGTTTCTCTCGAAATTAAACTTAGCTAAGGCATTCTGTCGCCTCTCTTCTCCATGTATGCAGAAATAGTTTTGTGCATTGGACTGAAAGAAGGTCCCAACTCCTGAATAAAATGAAGATACAACATAGCGCCAGTCCCTGGACAACCAATTAATCTATGCAAATAAGGTTTAACATTTAAAGAACCTATACAAATCAAGCTGCCCACATATTCCATCAGTTTTCTGAAATGCCAACACATCTCTGAGGACATGCGTGTGGAGTAGAAATATCTAGGAAAATGGGATTGAGTGCATATTAGAAATACCAGCTCGACATTTCATTGTTTGAATAGAAGAAAAAAAAAGAGAAACAGCATTATGTCATACATGACTCTTAAATCTGATGAAAACAGTGCATGATGGTTTTGGTAGTGTATGCTTGAGGAGGGACTTCTACCAGTACACTTTATATAAACACAATGAAAGGAAAGTAATTGTAGGGCAGGCATTAACCTCGTCTCCAGGCTCGAGAGAGAGAGCCGGCTGGTGGACAAGATTAGGCAGGCATGAGTCAGATGACAGTTTGACAATGCTCAGGGAAGCTGCTGTAGAGAGGCTTGGTAATTACAGCAATCTTCAATTATACTACTCTGACTGTGGCTCTCTCTGTGTGGTAATAAATGTGGTGAAAAAAAAAACATTTAAAAAAAATCACCTTAATTGCGTGTCGGTTACTTGAAGGAGAATGTATACAACGTTACTAAAAGGGCAACACCCCACGCCAAATTCGGAAAAAGGCCATCAGCATTCACAAAACATAAGAAATTCACAATCTAGTCACAACCTGTCTGGTGAAAAGCACATCAGGTTAGGGTTGTCGCTGTGACTGTATTACCGCCACACCGGGTCCAGGAATGCGGCGGACACAATATGCATAAATTTAAAAAATGTACCCGTTCTGAGAGGACTTAAAGGACAACCAGTCCAATCCGAGTGATGGAAGCAGCAGAAAAGCCAATTGTTTTGCTACTTTATTAAACCAGGAGAAAGGGAGAGAGAGCGAGAGAGAGCGAGAGAGAGGCACAGCTGTTGGCTATTAGGGAGCGGAGGCCTTGCAGTGTGTGTGAACGTGTTAGTACGATACAGGAGGCTCGGAGTACCAGAGCAGCACCAGAGCAACATCTCCCTTCAGATTACAGCCTAAATAGCAGCCTACCTGTTGCCTTTTGCTTGTTGTAGCCTTTCTTTCTCATTTCACTTTTCATTCTGTCATTTTAATTCCATCTTTCATTGACTAGATATCCCCTGACTTGCTTGCCACATATGCAGAGCCACAATGCAATTGGCTCTCTCTGCGGGAAGTGCAAGGATCAGAGCACACGCCTTTTTTAGCCACTATTCGCATCGTGTGTTTTGATTTCTAAGACTCCCAGGTTTATAGGCCTATCACAACTAAATAAATAATTGGTCTTATTGTGATGGCACAGGCTATACGAAATGGATTTATTCGACTTTCTAAAACGTAGATGTTCCAAAGGCGGCATCAGCAGCTTGATTGAGTGGAAGCCCAGAGATGCAAAACGTGTTCATGTTAATTAACAAATGACTGCTGTGAGACTGGCAGTCATTTGCACGAAAAAATTTAGTGACCGCCACAGCCCTAAATCAGGTCCTCACAATCCTATCAGAGTCTATCACTGGACCAGGCGGCAGTAACGACACAGTCACACACCACTCAACCATCAGATTGAATGCGGGTTTTGTCAGCCATTCCGGAGAGTGCAGGGCTATTCACGTGTATTGTAAGGGCCACTCACCTCCTTTTTGGCTCTGTGCCGGCGGGTTTCTTGATTGGCCGCTCCATGGCACTCGCCACCCCGATGCCAGCCTTCTCGCCCCTGCCAGGCTTTTCCAGGTGATTTGGGTTGGCGCTTAAGTGCTTGCTAAGAAATTGGCAGAGAGAGAAATGTTTTTTAAGTACAATAATGTGAGTCACTTCAGACAGAAATAGATGAGAGCTGTTCGCACTTTTTGGGGTGTTAAAGTGCTCTAGGGAATTTGGAAATTAAGTTCAACTGCAAAATTCGAAGCTACACGATGATGGTCTCAGCCAAACTCTACATTTTAATACGCCTACACTGGAATCATATATTTTTCCCACCTACAATATCTGTCTCAGACTGTCTGAGAATATATTGTAGTTAGAGCAGTGTTTTTGTTACTGATTGGTCCTTACTCTGCAGTGAGAGCTGGAGCTGGGTTGATATCTGGGATGGGTTCTGCCCGTCGGGGTCGCCCCAGTCCTCCTGACCCAGGCATCTCACCACTTAGACGGTCTGGCAGCACTGAGTCCTTGTTGATGTTGATGTCAGAGTATGGGCATCCCACCGCACTGCAAATCAGAACATATACATTATTACAAATGACTGATTTAAAGAAAAAGGGCTTGTAATAACAACTTCATAATAGGCCTTAATTACAACTTAATAAGGTGTTAATTACAAGACAAGATATTAATTCACACATCAGTGATCTTGGGGACAGAATCAAAAGCTAATATAAGCAAAGCAGAAGAGAGATATGTATATATATATTTTGTAAGGCAGCTCGCTCACATTGAGTGTGTGTCACAAACGCTCTTTCCTGTCTAATCGGGCAAACATTGATGTTGGCATAAAACAGTTTACACGGTTCCTAGTACTACTCAATAGTCACTACAGCCAACCTAAAGAGTTCTGAGTTTCTGGGGTTGAAGTGATTCATTCCAGGGTGATGACTCTCAATTTGGAAACGTTGAATGTGCTCTAACTCAAGCTGCAGACAATAGCAGTATGCAGAGTGCGACTACTTCATTTACAATGCCTTGTCATCGTCCACCTGTGTAATGTGCTATTTCTCATTACCTTAGGGGGAAACATACTTTACCTCAACTAAAAAAGGAAATGGGATGGGTCTATATAAACAACATATTTGCATTGAAATGGTTGAGTAAGCATCGCTGTCCCACTGCGACCACTCTGACTGATGAGAGGAGAGCGAAAGAGAGAACGCGTCCCTCCCTTTCTCTCACTCTCCTCTAATCCCTCTCTCATTTTTCCTGGCCCCTGTCGCACATTTTTGGGCATTATTTCTGTCCGTAGCTAGCTGTCGTTCTACTGGTTTTATATTCCAGGTTTGCCAACAAACACTGATAAAGCACTTCTCATTCCATAGATACATTTTAATGCACTGCATTCTGTACTCAGACTCCAAGTTAATCAGCTTACATTGCAGATACTGAACCAACGGACTGTGTCCCTATTAAAAAGTGGCTCTACCGCAGTGTGCACGACCTCCGGTCACTCCATAATACAGCACTGCAACGTCGGGAGAAAGAACTAGAGTCATTATGCCTTTTCTGCAAATATGTTTCTGCTCACATTAGTAGATCTACAGCTGGAAGGGGTACCTGCTGTAAGAAAACCCAGTGTTGCAGAGGTGGGTGTATGGAGAGTGGAGACGTGGTTTCTCAGGAGAAAAGAGAATTGTGATGAATACTGATGGGAGGGAGTGACACTCATGTGCTTGCACGGCTGTGCTTCTAGCTCCACACAGCCAATTATACAGGCTCTATACAGCCTCACCCCAGGGACATTCAGGTACGTGTGGATCATGTACAATACCTACCTATATTGTTGACCTCCAGACCTACCACAGCCGCTGTAGGCTAACCTTCACTTTCAGTAGGAATACATTAGGTGTCTCTTGCATTATGAGTCTCTATGCTACAGTATTGGCTAATAAACCTAACTGGTGGATCAATGAGCCTGAAGGCCAGTTTGCCCGGCAACAAGTGACCATTCACCGGCATGTAGAGATATGAAGCCTGTTGGGGTTATAAGTGGACATTTCTATTGGATGGTAGTTTTGATGGCCTGGCCAGCCAGACAGAGTGATTGCTGTGAGTGTGGGTACCTGTGGTGGCCAGAGTAGCGGGCTCCTTTGATGTGGCCCACACCTTTACACCCTGGGGTGGGACATCCGCCCTGCTCAGACGGCTCAAACAGCTCCTGTGGACCTGGGGATGAGGAGAGGGGGTGAGATATTACATCCAGATCTACCGAACCATCCTGAAATAATGTTCATAGAATGTATCAGATGAACGTAACGCGAATGTGCAGTGTCCACATTAGGATAGCCTCAGTCACAAGGAGTTGGAGTCAACCTCCCAAGGAGCTGGTACTATTGACAGTCAATACAGGTAGAGAGAAAGCAGATATGTCCCTGGATGTGTCCATATGACACGAGTGAGCTGCCATGTGGAGCGGTGGCTCTCTCTCTGAGAACCCAGCTCTGTACTCTGAAACATGACGGCAGCATCAGCTGCACTCGAATCACAACTCCTCACTCCACGTTTCCATGGACACCACTACACGGGGAGAAATTATTCGTAAGTGGAAAGGGAGGCAGAGGGAAGTTCATTGTTCAGCTCCCAGCATTCTCAGGGTAAAATACAGGATATTGACCAAAGAGAGAGCCAGGACTCATGAGCCATCAAAAAGTCATTTTGAATAATTTGCTTTTTTCCCCACCAACAAGGCTTCTTTCCACTACTCCTTCAATATAATGACGGCAGATCAGATTAAATCAACGCAGAGATGGAACCGTCTTATCAGGAAAAGCTATTTACGATTGAATGGGATAAGAAATAGCAGCATCCATTGAGGCCTGGCTCTAAGTGTGTCTGCTAGGAAGCGTAGGTCTGGAACTGAGGCAGGGAGCTGGACATGAATCGATTAGGATGAGTCATAAAGCCACTCACTGATCGGGGGCTGGAGGGGGTGGCCTGTCTTAGCACACCAGCCCGCAGGGTGGATGTCCGGACTGTCAGTGTCCATCCAGTAGTCATACTCATCTGTCCAGCCATCAAAATGGATCTAGAGGAACACACACACCAAGGACATACCAACACACCAACAGTTACAGTAGAGTCCGACCGCATACGGTAAATATAGAAATGTGGGGAAAAGAGATTTCATCAAAATCATGGTCGAATGATAAAGACATATCTTGGAGGTGAGAAGCTGAACTACTGATTGCGTCAATCTAGCTTAGCTGACAAGCATCGTCTCAGACTGAAGCCCCTGGCTCTGCCCTTACAGCTGGAGGAGGCTAGCCAGGCTACCTGTGGGAGGCCGACACACAGCATAGCTGGTAGCTATCTCTCATCCTCTGTTCTTATTCACAATCCTGACAATGATAGTGTGCTTCACAGTGTGGGGAAAACAAGAGGAGACAGGAGCACACCAGGGTGTCGTGGGAAGGCCCTCCTAGTACACAGCCTGCTTCACTGCCTTGCTAAAAAACTATTGGCATTAGTTCAGTTGAAGACAACATGAAATATGAGGCATGTGCTGGTACAAAGGAACTGAAGATGGGGAAACAGCATGAGAATTTATGTGATGCTTGAAGGACAATGAGAGCATGAAACGCATATAGTGTTGGTTCGTGTGTGAGTGGTGAGATTGACGGTGGTGGGGGAATGGATGGAGCTTCAGAAAACAGTATTGGAATGAATGAGAGAAGATAAGAGTTCAGGGATAGAGGTCAAGATCAAAATCTAAAGCCTTGTATATAAAGTGACAAGTGACAGTAGAGAAACCAAAGCTAAGCTGAAGGAGTACGAGTTTAGAAACCCGAAGGGACTGTATAGACTGGAGCTATGATATCTAGGGCTATTTTTGTTCCATGCACAGAAGGGTTTAGACTGAGATGACTGAACAGTATAGGCATAAGTAGGGCAGAGGGAGAGGCACAGACATACACCTCAGGCAGCCAGCTGTCCATCGACCAACACTGACCTACTGTTCACTTCAGAGTTCAAAGAGCATGGAGCTCATAGCTCTCCTGAAAATGGTCTCAAGGAGAGAGTCAAGGAGATGTTAATTTGATGTACTGGAAACTGGAATAGAGGGACAATGGTGAGGTCTTGAATCATTTGTATATGTATTCCCAGTAAATCAGCACATTTCTCCCACAGGACACCTTCATTCAGAGTTCATCTCCCAATTTCCTACGTAGAGCTGGAGTTTCATTCTTTATTTGTTCTTTGAAATGTTTCTGAGAAATCTGTAGTGATCCAGAAGTCAGAGATTATACCCATAATAATTCTGTAATCTAGGATTATACTCGTTCAGATCTAATAGTTACAGTCTTCGGTGCAGATGAGTGACGTATTGGCTAATCCTCCTGTACAGCTGGACTAAACCACACACACACACACACACACACACACACACACACACACACACACACACACACACACACACACACACACACACACAACACCTAGTCAAACTCATCCCTACATCTGAGCTAAAAACTAGTGATGGGAGGAAGGGAGACCTCCTAGTTATTGACATAGACAGAAGTGTTGCTAAAGATGAGTCACAGTGTCATGTTGAATGACTCCAGTCTGGAGTGCAGATGGATACTGGCAGACACAGTGGTCAGACAGAGACCGATACAGAGTTGAAGAGATGTTCTCACCTGGACCCTGTGGTCGTCAGTGTCTACCACGGTGGCCACTCTGATAAGCATGGGGTTCCTCTTGTCCACCGTCTCCAACTTCATGAGTGGCTGGAAACTGTGGGGGTTTCTGTAGAGGGAGAGTGGGGGGGTTACAGCTCAGACACACCAATAGCGTTTGCGGGACGAGAGTACTTAGCAACTCTGAACATAATTTGCGAACCCGAGTGCGCGCTGATTTTACATGTAGAATCTCGTGAATAATTCCGGTAGTCAGACCTCTACAGAGGGTGGTCCTTAAAACACAGCGCGCTGACGATTGGCAGACGAACGCTAGATCCACATTCGGTGCGATGTGTGCGCATCTTTAGGTCAGCATATCATATGTCACACTCTGCAGCAGACAGCCAGCTAGGCTACTCCAGTAAACTGTGTTGGAATGTAGAAGTGGGGCTGCCACATCGTCTTACGTGCCGAGGATAGAGAGATAAACAGCCGTACCCCTTTAAAAGCCCTGGCAGGAGCCGGTGACGAGTGGGTCTCCTCCAGATACTTTCCCCAGGAGAAATTCTTGACATTGGGGTAACCTACAGGAAAGAGTAATGAAAAAGATTGAGCCAGATTGAGCACGACTACATATGCTGTATTATGTAGTACATGTGTCGGCGGGGAAAGTCCCTTGTGCTTTCTGTCATTCTTCTCCACAGTGGAATAACATAATTTACAGATCAGATTAAAACAAACAAAAAAAATGAGTCATCTAATAGACGAGTGCATACATTTTCATACTTTTATTCATACTGGTCCCCGGTGGGGATTGAACCCACAACCCTGGGGTTGAAAGTGCCATGCTCTACCAACTGAGCTACATGGGAGGTGATCTGTTTGGAAACTTTCCATGTGTTGATCTTTACTTTCAGAACTGTATGCTCAATCATCATTACACATTCTTGGTATCCTGGCATCTACAGGATAAATAGTGAGTTTGTATCTCACCTGGAGGCTTGGTGAGAATCCTGTCGTTGTCTTGACACCAGCCCACTGGATGGATGTATGGACTGGTTGCATCACACCTACGGAGGAGCAGGAGAAGGACAGTGGTAACAAAATGCCATCTGCTCAGCAGATTTCCCATGTCTTTGTATACATGTTCCTCCTCTTCCCTATAAACTGTTATGACATGAACTTCCCCATGAACTGTTATGGGGGATTGAATAGGGATCACGTTTAGGAGTAAGCACAAGGATAGGAGAATAGATCAGCTGACATTGGGACAGACTCTGAGCCACTGTGGTGTCAGCCGCCGTACTTCTGAGTGATTCGCCCGTACAGCTAACCGTGATGGCATGTTATGCACCAATCACTTTGACGTATCGGGACAGTCAAGGCGAGGAAAGGATACTTCCCTCACAGCTTCCCACTGTTCCCGCTCTCCACGTCAACCATCGGTAGGACAACATATATCGATCACTGAGTGATGGACGGCACACCACTGACGAGTAAATTGTAGGCAGTAATACTCCTATGATGCTGTCATTGCATCAGCATTGCAGGATGAATTGCAAGGGGCTTGCTTATCTGGTCAGTATATTGCAATCCTCCTTACTTGGCCAAAAGGTTATAAGACAGCTGTTACTGAAATATCTCAAACGGTTAACTATTTCACCGGACTGCCATCGTTTCTCCCTCAGTGGTCGGTGTTGGTACAGCAAGCTTGTCTAAGGGACAACATAGATTCCTAGTGTCCTACTCTCCGGCCAGGCCAGGGTTAAGCAGAGCCCAGTGGAGTGGGTTAACCTGCTCTTTGGCCCAGAGCTGTTATGCTGTAGGGCCTGTGACTGGCTGACGTGAGCTGTAGCGACAACACACGCGAGAGAGAGAGCGTCATCTCCCTGGGTGAATCTGCTCGTCCCTTAGCCGCTCCAGGCTCTACTCTCTTCTCTAACTCCTCTCCTCCTTGACATTTACTGACGATCATCCATAATTCAGCCAATACAAGCTCTTGTATCGTGCAGACTGGGACTTCCTCCTGGCAGTCTGGATCCCAAGCTGGGAGGGCTTAGAGTGGGCACGAAACGACAGTAACGACACACGCAATTCTCAGTCAGAAGAAGCCAAAGAAAGGTGAAAATCAACAAGAGTTGGAAGGATTACAGTTGAGGGGGGAAAAGAAGACTACAGAATTGTGAGAAAATGATGTGCGTGCTAGTGTCAAAATAATAATTCACGGTACAGCCAATTCATACTGTACTTAAAATGTATTACACAAGTAATGTAGCTTGTTTGCTTGTGTAAAATATTAATAACAAACACTCTGGTAAGAGGCAATGCTTTTCTCCTTCCAGACACAAGCATTCTGTTGTAATAAATATAGCACCATCTAGTGCCCAATTCTGCAACAAGAAAAAAAAAGCAATACGACTTAGATATGGTATCAGTAAACACAAACCACTGCTTTGATTTTGAAGTCTGAAATATTGTAAGGAAATGTTAGGAAATGTAATCCCAAAGTTAGACATTACCAGAAGTCGTAGCTCTCATCCCAGTTATCAAAGTGCACCAGGAATCGACTGTCCACCATGTCTGTTACTGTGGCAACACAGATGAAGGAGGGGTTCTTCTTGTCAATGGCCTCCAGCTTCATCCCAATTCTGAATCCTAAAGGAGTGACAGTCTGCAAAATAAAAACAGGACAGTTACTCAGAGACAAAAGCTCACATTTGGCTCAGCCATTAACCTACTTATATTATAGCCTTTAAACTTCTCATGAAACTACTTCATATCTACGTTGAATGGGTTGATGTCCAGTATTGTACTTCAATGAAAGCGGGTGTAAAACTGTGCGCGAAGTCTAACTAAACTAAACAGTTTCACCTAGTGGTAAAACACTAGTATCAAAGCAATATGAAAGCGATCCAGAAGGCCTTGGACACACTGGGATTTTGTGTCAGAGAACTGCGGATGGAGCCAATGGAAGTCACCAGTTGCTGATAGAATGACAACGCCAACGGAGATGATTGTCCGAGGAGGAAAAAAAAACGCACAAACGGTCTGTCTTTTGATGGATGCAACTCGTCCGAAAATAGTTGAATTGAGTTGAACTTTTGACACACAAAAACTGTGTATGCATCGCAGTGTGTCCCCGGCCTAAATGAGATCTGTAGGCTGCTCTTACCGTGTTCTGATTCTCAAACAGGGCCTTGGGAGCTGCCTGGGCTTTGCTCAGCTTGATATACGACAACCAGCTGAACTCCTCATCCTTTAAACCTGTCCATCCATAGAGAGAGGGGGGGGGTCATTTGACTCTTTATCAAATATCCCTGGTTCAATTTCTGGTATGCTAGTAATCATGCAGAAAATAGTTACTAAAAATACATGAGTATTGTTTTCCTGTTGCCATAGGTAACCAGCTTGCACAAAGCATAACAAATGAATTGTAACCATCCCTATATGACTAGTCTCACATAGGAAAGAAAACTGGTCAGCAATACAATATTGAGGAAACACTAATGAGAAGATGAGGGCGTGCTACAGTAACAGTTTGAAAATATCCCATCCGAAATGTCCAATACTGTATACGGTATTAGCTTTTCCAGGTGGATATCTGTCAAAGGTAGCAAGTCTCTTACCTTTGGGGGGGTGGAGCGTGTGTCCTGTTTTCTCACACCATCCCACAGGGTGAATGTCTGCAGAGTTGGAATTCACCCAGAAGTCATAGTAGTCTGAGTACTTGTCAAAGTGAAGCCGTATTCTGTGTCCTGAAACCTAAACATGGAAGAAACATTAAGAATCTTCATACATAACATGGTTATCCTGTGTTTGCTACTCAAGAGATGAAGTAACCTACTGACTAGACGCGCACATGATGCCAACATAGAGAAGTGGACATAATTCAAAGTACCAAAAAAGCATTTATGGTCTTATAAACACTGTAATTTGATAATGCCATTGCATAGCAACACATAAGTCATCACAACTATTGCTATGGAATGGAACAAGAACAATGACAATGCAGAGTTTGCTTCAGATCTTCCCAAAGCTGAAGATATCCATGACATGAGTTTCGACTCCCCTGAGAGGGCAGCCATGATGAGTCGAGGTGAGAGGTTACCTCAGCTACAGTGAGCACACAGTACATGGAGGGGTGCTCTGGATCCACTCCCTCTAGCTTCATCCCCACCCGGAATCCATTCTTACTCTGGGGGAAGGCCTGGTGCTGAAAGGAAAACGTGACATCATTAGTTTAAAATACATATTTCCAGACTTTTGAAAAATAAATAATGAACTTAAAGCTGCAATGTGTAACTTTTTGGGCAACCCGGACAAATTCTCATAGAAATGGGAGTTATAGATCTGTCATTCTCATTGAAAGAAAGTATAAGAAGTGGTAGATATGTTCTATGTGCACAATTTCTATGCTTCACATTCTAAGGTCTCGTTTTTGGATCTTTTACATTCGGGTTTGGAAAACCAGCTTCAACAGATGAAAGTACAATATTTACGGTTATGGAAAATATATTGCACAGCAGTTTAGATGGTACAATGATGGTACAAGTACAAACACTATACTTGCTCGTTTTGTCACACAAACTGAAATTATGCAAACTATTAGAATTCTTGCAACCAGGAAATTGTGGAGCGATTTCTGCATAGTGCACCTTTAACACTGTTTTTGTAGGCAAATAATAATACATGTGATTAATGAGTTGAATTAATTAATTCTCAACGCGTCGGAAAAAATGTAGGACTTGAAATATCATCTTAACCCTGAATGACAAGCTGTAAAGGAGGAATAGACTAAATAGTAGAATGGCTAGAAGGAAACAGAGATGGATAAAGGTTTAGATTTAAGTCAATAACCCATTCTATATAGGCCTGAGGGGTATGGTATGATAGCTCACCTCTTTGAACAGTTTAGTGGGGGCAGCAATGGCTTTGTCCTGCTCCAGATATGAGGCCCAACACCAAGACTTCTTTTTCCCTCCATATGGAACAGCTGCCATAACGAGACAATGATTCATTAGATTGTATAAAAAGCAATACACAAGATTACATTGCAACACATACAGTTAGTGTGTGTGTATGTGCAAATGGCAGTGATTATATCAATATGGTGATTGGGAAATTGTGAAAATGAGTATCCGGGCCCTGAGTGGCCCCTTACAAGTGTCCCTCCCACTGTATGTTTCTACTCACTGTGTCTCAGTAGGGCTGCGTCCCCCCTCCGTTTCCTCCTGCCTCGCGGAGCTCCACGGGTCGTCTTCCTGCTGTCTTTCTCCTCCTGTTTGATGCACACAGGAGGCTTTACACACTAGAAGACTAGAACATTTTACATTTTTGGACACACCTACTCATTCCAGGGTTTTTCTTTATTTTGACTATTTTCTACATTGTAGAATAATAGTGAAGACATCAAAACTATGAAATAACACATATGGAATCAACCATCAAGCGCTATGAAGAAACTGGCTCTCATGAGGACCGCCACAGGAAAGGAAGACCCAGAGTTACCTCTGATGCAGAGGATAAGTTAATTAGATTCACCAGCCTCAGAAATTGAAGCCCAAATAAATGCTTCACAGAGTTCAAGTAACAGACACATCTCAACATCAACTGTTCAGAGGATACTGCGTGAATCATGCCTTCATGGTCGAATTTCTGCAAAGAAACCACTACTAAAGGACACCAATAATAAGAAGACACTTGCTCGGGCCAAAAAACACGAGCAATGGACATTAGACCGGTGAAAATCTGTCCTTTGTTCTGATGAGTCCAAACTGCCGTGTCTTTGTGAGACGCAGAGTAGGTGAACAGATGATCTCTGCATGTGTAGTTCCCACCGTGACGCATGGAGGAGGAGGTGTGATGGTGTGGGGGTGCTTCACTGTCTGTGATTTATTTCGAATTCAAGGCACACTTAACCAGCATGGCAGCCACAGAATTCTGCAGCGATACGCCATACAATCTGCTTTGCGCTTAGTAGGACGATCATTTGATTTTGAACAGGACCATGACCCAACACACCTCCAGGCTGTGTAAGGGCTATTTGACCAAGAAGGAGAGTGATGTAGTGCTGCATCAGATGACCTGGCCTCCACAATCACCCAACCTCAACCCAATTGAGATGGTTTGGGATGAGTTGGACTGCAGAGTGAAGGACAAGCAGCCAACAAGTTCTCAGCATATGTGGGAACTCCTTCAAGACTGTTGGAAAAGCATTCCCGGTGAAGCTGTTTGAGAGAATTATCTACACCAGTCGGGTCGCAGCACGCTCTGTGAGGCATTCATTTAGTACGAGTTGTGACACCTCAGCAGGAAAGGCATGCAAGGCTAATGCGTCATCCCTCACAATCTTGTGCAATTTGGAGTGATGCCAAAAGATTTGCAGACTTGAGGTTCTATACCATATAAATCAAATAAGCAATATCTACAAAATGTGATGAAATATAGAGAAATAACAGTAAGATGTCAACAGTTATGTAAAATTTCAGTAGGTACACAATTCAGGAAAACAACATTTGTAAAAATCCTTGGCGTATAAAGTAATACTGACATAGTCCTCATCATCGTCCTCAGGCGGGACCTCTGTGATGTCCATCTTGTCCTGATGCAAAGACCTCTTACGGCTGACCCCCACCACCTCCCCATTACTCTTCGAAACCTCTTTCTTTAGCTTCAGCTCACTGCAGTGGAAAGAAAATACAGAGTAAAGGTTTGTGCAAAAAGGATTACCATTCTAATAAACTATGGTCTCAGTAATAGCTGAACTGCAAAATATCTAAAGCATGGCCAGCATGAAACATTTATGCCAAAATAGTCTTCATTCATGGCAAATTCTGAAATTAATGCTCAAAAAAAATAAACAAAGAAAAATGCACTACTGAGGTGCTGGGCAGAAAACTAAACTGATTGTGTTACTAGGATTGAATAACTAAATTTTAAGGGGGACCACACCTTGTATTTCATATTCATAACGCATTACTCCTACGTTGACTGACTCAAGGGCTGCCTATGAATAATCTTATCATCAGCAGCTATAAATATGGTCAAAATCGAACAAAAAGTACAATCTAACTACAGTTTTTTTCAAATTAAATGTGATTAACTGTTCATTACGGGATGTATAGTCTGTCTTTCTCTTCTCTGTTGCCATGGCAGTAGTAAATCCACAGAAGGAATACCACTTTAAGGTGCAATGTTCTGTTGGCAATTTCTCCCCTATAAGACAATGGATATATGGGGCCCAAGGCAGCACTGTCTCTCTCTCTCCAGCTCAGAGCATGCATTAGCATCACCGCTAGTCTTTACATTAACTAACCAATCAATTACTTCTGGCTTCCACCCTGCATAGGATGGCTTGCCAAAAAAATGTTTAGGAGGTGATTTTCTTAAGCATATGAAATATGTTTATAGTTGTTGTGGTTATAAATGTAGGAAACTAAATATATATGGTTGCTTATATCAGCACATTGAGACATTATGTTAAACATTTATTTAACCATGATAATTTGGCATAATATCACAATGTATGTCTCTCATTGACTGGGTGAAAGTCTGTTGGCCATTATGTCAGTGTACTGTGCATACGGGGAAGTTATTACAAACAGAACTTCATAAGCACAATACACACCAGTTCAACTACCGGAAAGTAGCATATGCAGTAACTGCAGTTAAGACCAGACCAGACGCTTTGGATACTAATGAAACCCTTGTCCTCCCCACTCCCCAGGCCACTCCCCAGCCCACTCCCCAGCCCACTCACTCCTGCTGGTCCTGCTGCAGACAGCGCTCACTGCAGTGGAGGCCATCAGACATGAAGTCCACGGGGGAGCCCTTCCTTTGGCAGCGCACACACACCAGGCCTCTCTGGGCCCACTGCCCCTCCTGCATCTCCTCTATCTCTTGCACAGCTACCGCAGCGCTGTCTGAGAGGGCTGTGGAAGGAGGAAGAGAGAGAGAGAGAGAGGGGGGGAAGAAAAGAGAGAGTCACAAAGTCATTCTCGCCCATATCCTGTGTGGCTAATGAATCATTTCTAAGCTCAGGGTCAATAAGAACAGAGCAATGGGATAACATAAAAGGTTCCCATGCATTCCCTGTTTCATTAGAAAACAACAGCAACATAGCCACTAGCTAGACTGAGACTCAAATTGAAGGCCTTATTTGGAGATAATCAGAAATGCTCAAATAGATAGCTGATAGCTGACCGCTTATAATGATCACGATTCACCATTTTGTGCTTAGCTTGGCTGAGCTCAATTCGACGGACTCTCATGCCTAGGTTAGACACAATTATGACAATTATTGAAAACGCAAATGTCTTGTATATCAAAGGTATCCTAAACTACTAACATGAAATACTAGTTCAGACAGAAAAGTTACATGATGGATAATGATCTAGTTTTGTAAATAGCCGTTATAGACAACATAATTATTTGCCCTGAAACGTAAAAACAAAGCCAACTCTACAGCAGCTTCTTAAAGACTGTATGCATGGTATGTGATAAGCTGGTGAAAACCTCCAGTTAAACATGCCTAATTGAAAGATGAAAGGGAAAATATATGCACATCCCACCAGATCAGGTGCATCTCAGACGCCAATGGGGATACAAACATTGTACATGTGTATGCTTACATCTCACAAATATATCCCTTCCGGGAGCATCTAAAAGTTGTGGACATTGAACCATGCCATCTTACCCTCCTGAGCAGTGGGCACTGCCCATGTAATGGTGGCATGAGCTTTCTTCACACTCTCATCTTCTCCCTCCTCTGTTAGGACCTCCAAGACTCCAAACTCATTCACCTTAAACTAATAAACCCAAATGGATTAAATCAATGTTTTTCTCTCACCCATCTACACACAATAGCCCATAATGACAAAGTGAAAACGTGTTTTTAGAAATGTTAGCAAATTTATTGAAAATGAAATACAGAAATGATCTCATTTACATAAGTATTCACACCCCTGAGTCAATACATGTTAGAATCACCTTCGGCAGCGATTACAGCTGTGAGTCTTTCTGGGTAAATCTCTAAGAGCTTTGCACACCTGGATTGTACACTATTTGTCTATTTTTCTTTTTTAAATTCTTCAATCTCTGTCAAGTTGGTTGTTGATCATTGCTAGACGGCTATTTTCAAGTCTTGCCATAGATTTTCAAGTCGATTTAAATCAAAACTGTAACTAGGCCACTTAGGAACATTCAATGTCGTCTTGGTAAGCAACTCTAGAGTATATTTAGCCTTGTGTTTTAGCTTACAGTCCTGCTGAAATGTGAATTTGTCTCCCAATGTCTGTTGGAAGGCAGACTGAACCAGGTTTTCCTCTAGGATTGCGCTTGTGCTTAGCTTTATTCAGTTTATTTCTATCTTTAAAAACTCCCTAATCCTTGCCGATGGCAAGCATACCCATAACACGATGCAGCCACCACCATGCTTGAACATGTGAAGAGTTGCACTTAGTGATGTGTTGGATTGCCCGAAACATATCGCTTTGTATTCAGGACATAAAGTTAATTTCTTTCCACATTTCATACAGTTTTACTTTAGTGCCTTATTGCAAACATGTTTTGGAATATTTTTATTCTGTTCCTGAGTTAGGAAGGACGCCTGTATCTTTGTAGTGACTGGGTGTATTGATACACCATCCAAAGTGTAATTAATAACTAAAATGCTCAAAGGGATATTCGATGTCTGTAAAAAAAAGATTTAAAAAATTACTCATCTACCAATAGGTGCCCTTCTTTGCAAGGCATTGGAAAACCTCTCTTGAATACTTATTGACTCAAGACATTTCAGTTTTTCATTTTTAATAAATATATCAACATTTCTAAAAATATAATTCCACTTTGACTTTATGGGGTATTGTGTGTAGGCCAGTGACACCAAATCTCAATGTAATCCCATTTTAAATTCAGGCTGTACCACAACAAAATGTGGAAAAAGTAAAGGGGTGTGAATACGTTTCTGAAGGCACTGTAACTGTGAGGAGTGAGGACATACTGTATATTTACATGAATACTGTGATTAGCGCCATGTGACCTAGTCAGGAAAAAGTCCTTGGTCCTAATTATGAATTATTCAATTTATGATTTATACAATTATATATTTAATTGAAATTGTCAATCCACAAATGGATCATTCAATTTCATTATAATGTGTCCTTATTCTGACCGGTATAACACAAGTAAAAAATAATTATATTAACGGCAACATTGAACCTTTTCAGCTATTGTGGTGATGTGTACCTTCAGCTCACTCCCAGTTAGGGTTCCAACACCGTCTTTCCAGTCCATGGCACCATACACATCAAAATCAGGGGTTGCTGCATTTGTAGCTGTATTTGTAGCATTTTTAGACTCATCCATGTTAAAAATGGGGATATCTGAAAAAGACAAGATGAAGCCACTCCAGACAATAAATAACACTGTGCGGAATGAATATGGCATAGGCCTACTGAATCTACATAAACTGACTTTAAAAACATCAGCTAAGTGAAATTATTGCAACCGTAGTCCTGCGGCGCAAAGTGCAAGCCAAACGAAAAGAGGAGAAACAAATGAACGTTTCACAGAGCGGCTTTGCAACAGTGTCTCAATAATGTTTCACAAAGCCGCTTTGCAACAATGTTTCAATCATTGTTGAAATGTAACAGCGGAAGGCCTGCAACATTGTAACTCGATGACATACCTCAACCACTAGAGGTCATTGCTGACTAGGTTAAGACGACTGCGTTTGAAACTTTCAGACCCTATCAAACAATGAAATCACTGAACAAAAAATGTAGACGTATTTGATGGAAATTATGAATTATTGATAGTTCGTGCAATAGGGCAATGATCGATCAATATTGCTGTCTTTCAAATATAATTCCTGACATTCATTTTGTGTGTTATGTATGCGCCTAAGATAATAAGTATAGGCATTAAGACAGTAGCCTACATTAACAGCAAATCGTTGCCAGGCATTTACGAAATTGCAATATGAAAGTAACTTACATTTTATGCATGCAAAAGGCATTTCTATCCCAAACTATTTGAAGGATCGATCCTCTCTCTGCTAAGCGTCAAAATTGCATCGTATGCAGAGAACACTTTTTTGAATTATCAACAAATATTATTACAAAGGAAAATTCCGCGTGTTGACTGTGCACGTGTTATTCAACCTGTGTGTTAGATTTTATCATCAGATGTCCATTGTCGGTTATGAGCGTTATTAATATTTATTTCGAGCTTTCTGAGTCAAATAGTTTTAATTACGAGTGGGATTAAATGATTCGGTTGGGCGCAACCAGTTCGCATTTCCTTTGTATTCCAACTAGGTGTGTTACAGATATTTTGTGATGTCCCTTAGCAAGACGCTAATCATGCATTGTATCAGATATTAACACTTTTCTTTGCTCTGATACTATTTAATGTGTTTTAAAGCCAGTTTCCCAAAATGGCGGAGCTGGAATATACTCCTATATAATTCTCACCGGCAGGCCTGCAGACTCGTTGCTCTACAACAAATATCATATTTTAACTGCCTTCAAAGCTTTTTGGAAGAAAATTATGATATAAATATTTTTGTCCAGTTCGCTTGTCAAGCGCAATGTCTTCCTCTCCCCAGCCATAACAGGGAATTACACTGAAGCAAACATTATTCTTGAAAGAGTACAATATACCATAATTATATACGTCTCTGTGAGACAAGAAATCTAGCACAACATATTTTCTATCATTCCAGTGATTTTCGACGCAACTTTTGTTACAATTTTAGAATGCAATATATTCACGCTCTACGCATTGAACCTCTTCCTGGCTGCTATTATTGATGACACGTCCAGTCGTTTTGTACTTATTGCTAAGTTTTGGTCATATTCCGTCGCAATGAACCTCTAGCGAAAGTATTATATAACAGATCACTCATTAATATAACGCATAATTTCCTCCATCAATTGTTTTATGCTAAAGTACATTTGTTTTAATTTGTCTGTTTCTTACCCAAATTCTCCCACGAGTACTGACAAATTGCCCAGGCAGCCGTCAATGCGCATGAGCATGGCTCTGAGCGAGTGCTTGCGGTGGGTGCCTCAGCTAGACTGTAAAACACATCATGCCAATATCGAAAGTTTTAGCTGGTTGAATAACATCATATGTAATAGATTAAGACATTATTTGTCGCATAACCTTGTCATCGACATAAAACCATCAGCAAATATTTATGGATGCGTTCTGGATGTTTGGAGACTGAGATAGACGATGATTAGAATAAAAATAACACGAATACCATGTTACTAAAAATAAAACCCAGTTTGCTTGTCGACAGTGAAATGGGGTGACTTGCGAAATAGCACAAAGAACGTTTCAATAGCGACATTGTGTTATATCCTTTAACATAAGTTGCGCCATCAACCTATTTTTCTATTTTGTGTTTAGGTTTACGCATCAACGTTGTTATCGTTGCAGTTCAAAATAAAATGAATCTGTGCTTGTGAGCCCTGTGCAAGAAACCATGCAAATTAAAGCAGATTGATGTACAAAGTTTCTTCATGCCATGTTGTAGTCCGTTATTACTATGAACAAATTGGCTCAACTTGATTTAATGACATCTAAATGAAAAACATTAATGGGCTGTAGCCATGGCCTACTGTTTAATTCCATAACTCAGACATCCAGCTACCTTTATTGGACTTCTAGTTTAGCTTCTCTAGAGTTGATCAAGTGAACTCTAGAACACAATATAACAGAATAGAAAGAATATACCGAACAGATATAACAGAATAGAATAGAATATACAGAACAGATATACCAGAATAGAATATTGTAGAATATAATAGAATACAGTTAGAATAGAATACACTAAGTTTGACTTTCATCAGTAATGGCTTTTCAGACTGAAACAAATGTTGTACAGTAACGTTCTGTGTAGATTTTGTAGTCAATCAAGCTTATCATTCATTACCATTGCCTGAAGTTATACAAAAAATATCCCCTATGGTCGTATAGTTATGATCATCATACTTCATTTGGAGCCCTTTCCTGCATATGACTGAGCAATTAACTGAAGAAATGCTTTGTGTCGGTGATCTCTCCTCTAATGCATGTTTGGCGATGGTTACATATAGTAGACTGAGGTCACCGCACAATCCACTCACTGTATATAACATTAGTGATTAGTGAGTTACAGTGTCACTAATTCACTAGAAAGAAAATAAGTTCATATGATGCAGTGCTGATTAGGGCATGGAGGGTGATTGCAAAAGACATACTGAAGACTGTGTTTCTGGTTTAAGTGCTTAGGACTTGTTTCTGTTTCCTCAAAGTTCTGTCATGGTTTTAAAGACACGTAGCAGGGGCCTTGTTATTGTCTCAACTCTAAACGTTCAAGAATATGTCCGGTTTGCAGAGAGATCATATGTCGCACAATACACTGTAGATCAGTGGGCCAGAGAAGCAGAGAACACCACTGTTCTGAAGAACTGTGTGTCCTATTTACATTTCATTTACCCAGAGTCAAGTCTGGCTTGCCTCCTGGTGCTCCAGCAGCTGTTACAGTATATACACCCCAACAGGCCAACAACACATTAATATTCGAAACAAAAATATGGCCCGGTGAATATGCATGCACTGACATCACAGTGTGTGAAGACAGGTTGGTTGTCACCCCGCTCAGGTGTATTTCTAGCCGTTGTGGGTTGGTGCTGCTGTAGAAGTGGTCCGGGCCTTGGGGAGGGCTTTATCCAGAATGGATTGAGTTAGGAAGCTTTTTGCATGTGTTTAAGCCCATTAAGAACAGTCCTTATCCCCTGCTTTGTTTGCTCTACTGTAGGTAGGATACCTTTTAGAAACTCCAACAATAAAAGAAAAGGCGGCCATTCATGTTGTTGGACTGCTGTTGCAGGTATTGTGGGTATTGAGGGTATACTCTGAAGCGCCATAGACCAACATCAATCAAGATCAAGACCAATGTCAGTTGAACATGGGTAAATACGTTGGACTCCAGTTTTGGATACCACAGGAAGTGGAGCAGTAGGGAACTAAGTGTACGTGTTTACCTGTCTACTTAGTGTGGCACTGTATACATACAGTCATGACAAAAATTATTGGCATCCTTAAGAAAGATGAGCAAAATATACTGTTTAAAATATATAATACTAATACTGAGCTATATTGTATGCAACAAAAATATATACAGTTGAAGTCGGAAGTTTACATACACTTAGGTTGGAGTCATTAAAACTCATTTTTCAACCACTCCACAAATTTCTTGTTAACAAACTATCGTTTTTGACACAAGTAATTTTTCCAAAAATTGTTTACAGACGGATTATTTCACTTATAATTCATTGTATCACAATACCAGTGTGTCAGAAGTTTACATACACTAAGTTGACTGTGACTTTAAACAGCTTGGAAAATTCCAGACAATGATGTAATGGCTTTAGAAGCTTCTGATAGGCTAATTGACATCATTTGAGTCAATTCGAGGTGTACCTGTGGATGTATTTCAAGGCCTACCTTCAAACTCAGTGCCTCTTTGCTTGACATCATGGGAAAATCAAGCCAAGACCTTATTATCTAAAATTATTTAGACCTCCACAAATCTGGTTCATCCTTGGGAGAAATTTCCAAACGCTTGAAGGTACCACATTCATCTGTACAAACAATAGGAGACGCGTTTTTTCTCCTAGAGATGAACGTACTTTGGTGCGAAAAGTGCAAATCAATCCCAGAACAACAGCAAAGGACCTTGTGAAGATGCTGGAGGAAACAGGTTCAAAAGTATCTATATCCACAGTAAAACAAGTCCTATATTGACATAACCTGAAAGGCCGCTCAGCAAGGAAGAAGCCACTGCTCAAAAACCGCCATAAAAAAGCCAGACTACGGTTTGCAACTGCAAAGACCATCATCCCAACCGTGAAGCACGTGGGTGGCAGCATCATGTTGTGGGGTGCTTTGCTTCAGGAGGGACTGGTGCACTTCACAAAATAGATGGCATCATGAGGATGGAAATGTGGATATATTGAAGCAACATCTCAAGACATCAGTCAGGAAGTTAAACCTTGGTCGCAAATGGGTCTTCCAAATCGACAATGACCCCAAGCATACTTCAAAAGTTGTGGCAAAATGGCTTAAGGACAACAAAGTTAAGGTATTGGAGTTTCCATCACAAAGCCCAGATGTCAATCCTATAGAAAATGTGTGGGCAGAACTAAAAAGCGTGTGCGAGCAAGGAGGCCTACAAACCTGACTCAGTTACACCAGCTCTGTCAGGAGGAATGGGCCAAAATTCACCCAACTTATTGTGGGAAGCTTGTGGAAAGCTACCTGAAACATTTGACCCAAGTTAAACAATTTGAAGACAATGCTACCAAATACTAATTGAGTGTATGTAAACTTCTGACCCACTGGGAATGGGATGAAAGAAGTAAAAGCTGAAATAAATCATTCTCTCTACTATTATTCTGACATTTCACATTCTTAAAATAAAGTGGTGATCCTAACTGACCTAAGACAGGGCTTTTTTGCTAGGATTAAATGTCAGGAATGGTGAAAAACTGAGTTTAAATGTATTTGGCTAAGATGTATGTAAACTTCCGACTTCAACTGTATATATTATTAATACTAATACAATTGCTCAGAGAAAGAGATTTTGTTTAAAATAATATTTGTTTTTTCTCAAAAAGATAGGGGTCACAATGATTGCCACCCCTGTATTCAATTGGGTTCAAGTCCTGAGACTGAGATGCTTTTGTGGCCAAGTAACCATTTATTTTTGGATTTTGATGTGTGCTATGGGTTATTGTCTTGCTGGAAGATCCACTTGCACACAAGTTTCAGCCTCCTGGCAGAGGCAACCAGGTTTTTGGCTAAAATGTCCTGGTACTTGGTAAAGTTCATGATGCCGTTGACCATAACAAGGGCCCCAGGACCAGTGGAAGCAAAATAACCTCATAACATCAAAGATCCAGCACCATATTTTACAGTCGGTATGGGGTTCTTTGCATCGATCCTTCATTTGATGCCAAACCCACCACTGGTGTGTGTGGCCAAAGAGCTCTATTTTCATGTCATCTGACTATAGTACCAGTTCCAATCCAAGTGCCAATGCCGTTTATCAACCTTCAGGCCTTTACATTTGTTGGATGACATAAACATTTAACTCATTGGTCATGCATACCAGTTTTGGGTTTGGCTCCGAAAGCAGGATGCGAAGAGCCCCGTACTTACTGTAAAATATGATGGACGATATTTGATGTTATGGGCTATTTTGCTTCCACTGGTCCTGGACTTCCCAGTACCAGGACATTTTAGCCAAAAACCTGCTTGCCTCTGCCAGAAAGCTGAACCTTGGCAGCAAGTGGATCTTCCAGCAAGACAATAACCCCAAGCACACAACAAAATCCACAAAGAAATGGTTTGTTGACCACAAAATCAACATTTTGCAATAGCCATCTCAGTCTTGACTTGAACCCCATTGAAACCTGTGATTTTAATTGAAGACGGCAGTCCAAAGATTCTGTATGGAGGAATGGTCTAAGATCCCTTCCAATGTGTTCTCCAATCTCATAAAACTTTTTCTAAAACGTCTCAGTGCCGTTATGCTCACACGGGAAGGGCGCCTGAGTATTGAAAACAGGGGTGCCAATCATTTTGACCCATTTTGATCTTTTATAGAATGTTTTTAATTACATGTTAAATAAATCATTTTTCACAGAGTAATTGTATTAGTAAAAAAAAATTAGCACCCAATATAGCTCAGTATTTGTATTATTTATTTTATACAGTATTTTTTGCTCATTTTTATCAAGGGTGCCAATCATTTCGGTCATGACTGTAAGTCATGTGCTGCCGCTGTCTATTGTAAATATCACAAACCAGCTGACTAGTCAATTTAGAGCCTTTGGTATGGACTTCTAATACCTCCCATTGAAATGACTGAACCTATCTGAGTTTAATTTAAGCAAGTATTTTAGTGTGGAATGCCTACATGGCCTTCCTTTTAGTAGTTTTGTGGCGACAGCAATGGTTGAATGACTCCATATTATTATGGATCATATTATAGGTTTTATTAGGAATGAACGACTGAACTTTTTGGGGGTCTTGTGTGATGGAGTCTTATATAATGTAAAAATTCCTTACAGATTGTTCTTCAGAACTTGCTGATGGACATGATGTCCTTCTATTCAGCTTACTACATTTTGGTCAGTCTTTACATTGGTATTTTCAGGGTCTAAAATAATAGAGATTTTCCACAATATTCAAATGAAGTATATCCTGTCTTTCATATATAGTAGTTCCATTGTCACATGTTGTGGTACATGATTGACTTGTGCTTCCTTTCTCGTGAACACAGACACTACCCACAAAAACATGCACGATGTCTGCATGGAAACCACATTTTGCTCTCTGCCAAAAGCATCACAAATGATGTCCCTAGTGCTACCTCACACATATACTGTAACTACAGTTAACGGCAAATGTATCATTTATGACTCAAGTTTCACACGATTCATATTCTCTGCAGGGTACATGAGGTTGACAGCCTTTTAGCACACTTTGACTACACAACACAACCAGCATGGCAAAGTCCAAAATAGGTGAGTTGATCCAAGGCTTTATTCTTGTTATTCAGTAGTTGGCAACATTACCCTTTTTTAGATTGACTACCGATTATGTGTGTTCATGTTGGTAAGCATGTTGGCTGGGTTTCTTTATAGCACTTTGTGCTCAGTGGTGTAAAGTACTTAAGTAAAAATACTTTAAAGTACTACTTCAGTATTTTTGGGGGGTATCTGTACTTTACTTTACTATTTATATTTTTGACAACTTTTACTTTTACTTCACTACATTCCTAAAATAATGTACTTTTTCTCCATACATTTTCCCTGACACCCAAAAGTACTCGTTACATTTTGACAGGAAAATGGTCCAATTCATACACTTATCATGAGAACATCCCTGGTCATCCCTACTGCATCTGATCTGGCAGACTCACTAAACACAAATGCTTCGGTTTGTAAATGATGTCTGAGTGTTGGAGTGTGCCCCTGGCTATCCGTAAATGAAAAAAAACAAGAAAATGGTGCCGTATGTTTTTCTTAATATAACGAATTAGAAATGATTTATACTTTTACTTTTGAAACTTAAGTACGTTTTAGCAATAAGATTTACTTTTGATACTTAAGTATATTTAAAACCAAATACTTTAAGACTTTTACTCAAGTAGTATTTTACTGGGTGACTTTCACTTTTACTTTTCTATTAAGGTATCTTTACTTTTACTCAAGTATGACAATTGAGTACTTTTTCCACCACTGCATCTGCTGATGTAAAGAGGGCTTTATGAATACATTTGATTTGATTTGATATTTCAGGTGTGTAGTTTGGATTCCCTGCACAGACTGTGATCTACATGGAGCTGACTTATCTTTCGGGAGGCTTGATATTTGCGTGGATCGTGGAGGAGCGGGTATGGGACTACGCCATCACAGTCACACTAATACACATAGATCTGACGGTAGCAGGTAAGCAGCAAGAGATTGAGGCAAGGGGAGAATAATCTCATTGTCCAAGGGTTCATAAATGTAAGCTTTTCTGAACAAACCTGACATAACTCAAACCATCAAGGACTTGTATTTGGCATATTTACTCTTTAGTTAAATTGACAGATTAGTACAATTATGTATCTATGGACAGCCCACTGCCTGCTGTCTACTTTGTATTCAAATCTGTGTCAAGCACCATGCTTCAAAGGTCCCTCTTTCTATTGTGTAACATCAATTAGTGTTGATATTGTATAGCAGCCAGCCCACGTACTGTAATGATGTCTGGGTGCCTGGTGCTGCCTGTGCTCTACAGTAATGCCAGGTTTGATAATATCCAACACATTAATGACTCCACATGAGTCTACTCCACACTTGAGATACATTTTTCAGAGGATGTTTTAGTGTGACTTTCAGTAACAGCTAATGGATTGGATTAGAAGAACAAACAATGTCAATGTTAATTCTATCACTGAATTGATGGGATTTCAATCTAGGTTATGTTAGGCATGGTTGTAAGGCTGCTTTAGTATAAAGATGTCTGTCACAATAACATCATGTTCATACATGCTGGCTCATTAGTTTCACAAGCTGACAGAAAGCATGATTATATGTATTTATTTGTTTATTATGGTTGAAAATGTGTCATATTCAATTACTATCCTGTCTGTTTCTATCATCCAGTTTTTCCATCACTGGATTGCTATTGGTAAGGAATCATACTTGATGTCAGGCAATTGGGAGCAAATAAAAATATAATTAGTTGTCATGTAATTTCATTATCTCATGAATTAGTCATTCTACATTTATTTTGCAAGAGATTCAATACTTAGGTTTAAGATAAAAATCAACTCTTTCACTAATCTTATCCATTCTGTGTTTTACAGGTTCTGGATTGGTAATGATGATGGAGGCCAATGATGATGGAGGCTAACTTCTATCATACAAGATTTTTAGGAATAATTTTGTGTATGTGAAAGAGCTCCAAAATTTCTGGCAAAAACATCTACACTAGCTTTTCAACAACAGAAAAATATATACAGCTGAAGTCGAAAGTTTACATACACTCAATTAGTATTTGGTAGCATTGCCTTTAAATTGTTTAACTTGGGTCAAACGTTTTGGGTAGCCTTCCACAAGCTTCCCACAATAAGTTGGGTGAATTTTGGCCCATTCCTCCTGACAGAGCTGGTGTAACTGATTCAGGTTTGTAGGCCTCCTTGCTAGCACACGCTTTTTCAGTTCTGCCCACAAATGTTCTATTGGATCGAGGTCAGGGCTTTGTGATGGCCACTCCAATACCTTGACTGTGTTGTCCTTAAGCCATTTTGCCACAACTTTGGAAGTATGCTTGGGGTCATTGTCCATTTGGAAGACCCATTTGCGACCAAGCATTATCTTCCTGACTGATGTCTTGAGATGTTGCTTCAATATATCCACATAATTGTCCTTCCTCATGATGCCATCTATTTTGTGAAGTGCACCAGTCCCTCCTGCAGCAAAGCACCCCCACAACATGATGCTGCCACCCCTGTGCTTCATGGTTGGGATGGTGTTCTTCAGCTTGCAAGCCTCCCCCTTTTTCCTCCAAACATAACGATGGTCATTATGGCCAAACAGTTCTATTTTCGTTTCATCAGACCAGAGGACATTTCTCCAAAAAGTACGATCTTTGTCCCCATGTGCAGTTGCAAACCGTAGTCTGGCTTTTTTATGGCGTTTTTGAGCAGTGGCTTCTTCCTTGCTGAGCGGCCTTTCAGGTTATGTCGATATAGGACTCGTTTTACTGTGGATATAGATACTTTTGTACCTGTTTCCTCCAGCATCTTCACAAGGTCCTTTGCTGTTGTTCTGGGATTGATTTTCACTTTTCACACCAAAGTACGTTAATCTCTAGGAGACAGAACACATCTCCTTCCTGAGCGGTATGACTGCTGCGTGGTCCCATGATGTTTATACTTGCATACTATTGTTTGTACAGATAAACGTGGTACCTTCAGGCATTTGGAAATTGCTCCCAAGGATGAATCAGATTTGTGGAGGTCTACAATTTTCTTTCTGAGGTCTTGGCTGATTTCTTTGGATTGTCCCATGATGTCACTGAGTTTGAAGGTAGGCCTTGAAATACATCCACAGGTACATCTCCAATTGACTTAAATGATGTCAATTAGCCTATCAGAAGCTTCTAAAGCCATGACATAATTTTCTGGAATTTTCCAAGCTGTTTAAAGTCACAGTCAACTTAGTGTATGTAAACTCTGACCCACTGGAATTGTGATACAGTGAATTATAAGTGAAATAATCTGTCTGTAAACAATTTTTGGAAAAATTACTTGTGTCATGCATAAAGTAGATGTCCTAACCGACTTGACAAAACTATAGTTTGTTAACAAGAAATTTGTGGAGTGGTTGAAAAACGAGTTTTAATGACTCCAATAACAAAGGGTTATTACAAAGTGTTACTATTGCGTAATTACTGTAACAAATGGTTATTACAAAGTGTTATTAATGTAACAAAGTGTTTTTTGAAAGTTGTATTACTGTCTTATAACTCATTACCTCATTAACATTAAGAAATCTTTGGGATAGCATAGTGGTGAACGTGATTAAGCCTGAGCATCTGTTGTCTGTCAAAGCCCTTTGGATTAAGCATGCTTAGAATTACAGAGGCAGTAGTGAGCAGTCAGTCAGTCACTCCTCCTCGTTACCTTGATTGGTGCCATTTCAGTACTGAAACCAACATCCGTCTCTTCAAGGGGGTCAGTCTGCTGATCACGCCATTCTGCAGTACTGACCCAGGTCACAGTTGTAATCCCAGTGCCCCCACGTCTACACAGACACACCCCAGACAGGGAAGAAAGACTGAGAGTCAACTAAGATGATTGAAAAGCTACGTCAGGAAGTACAGTATCCACCCCTAATTTGGTTGATTTGCATCATACAACAAATACAACTGTCAGACCCACAGTTGGATTTTCAACTGTCCCCTTCCATTCACTTTGAAGACATTAATAGCAACATGTTCTTTGTAATGGATTTGTAGTTGGAATGAGAGCACAGGAAAGAAGGGCATTAATCATTTAATGAGATTACGCAAAGGTGCTGGAGGGTGTATGGGAGGGGACCCAAGGGCAGCTCTTCGGGGGCTGATTGCTTACAGTGTGTATGCTCTCTGTGAGTGTGTGTGAGCGTATGTTTGGCTGTGTGTGTGCGTTAACACCACTCTGCAGCACATGGCAAGGTGAGCCATGGAGTCGAAGAGGTCCTCCCCTCACATGGGATACGGGGGTTCTCCTCCTCTCTGCCAATAGAGCGTTGGACCTCAACAAAAAATGGTTACCATGGTTTCCAAATTCGTCTATTATCTTCATCTAAGGTATGGAACCGATATTAGGGCTTGCTTTACTGAATATGTGTCACAATATCTATTATGAGATATGGACTTGAGTGACTTATGTGTCGACTGTGTTGCAAGATCTCTGAAAACACATACTATCTTTTTTTTCTGATGAGGTTCTGTGTGTTGAGACAGGGCAGCTTGGTAACTGGTGGGACTTTATAGATTGTAGCTACTAAGGTCATTCTTGATAGTCCTTCAGCCACGAGAGATATAAACTTGACAGAGCTGCAGAGGGCAACACTCTCAGAAATAAGAAATATGAATAATCAGGAACAACAAAATAGTAATCTATGGGGGATAAATCATATGAAGGCTAATTGTTCCGACAAAATAAATATCTTAAACCTTGTCACCAAAGAACATGAAAAATATGGTGTTGACGTTCCTAAGCTTGTGCAGGAAGCCAAGCAAAAACACCTCTGTCGTGTGCAGATTCAGTTTCACTCCATTCTTGTACCTGCTGGTGTACATTTCACCTTGGTAAGAGCTTTTCTCATATCATAGTCCACACCTGCCCAGAAGGACTGAGGTGGGGTGTTATTAGTCTAATATCAAATGTATATAAGGGTTGAAGTGTAACATGCCAAGAATATAAATGTTTCTGTTTAGGGAATTCTCACAAGGTTTTGTTGGATCCAGACCCTTTTGAGCATCGTTGCCAGTGATTCTTACACAAAGGGATTTCCTCTGCTGCACCTGACAGACATAGAACATTGCTGTAACTGACCACCAGATGGCAGTATAGAGGCAGCCTACCAATTTGCTGTTGTGTGGGAGGCCTTTGTTGTAATGGCTAGTGCTGCTCAGATGTCAAACCTATGAGGCGTGTTGGAGCTGGTCTGATAACTTTCCACACCATTATAACCAGGAGAGAGGTCTTCCGATTCAGCCTGACAGACTAATGAATATTCACTAATTTATGTACTGCCGTTATTACTGTATTACTACACAGGTATAAGATCGACGTAATGCAGGCTTAAATGCCATGAATCCAAATCATTACTGAGGTCACAAAGGACCTCAGATCCATAATAGTGATTAGAATAATTCATTTTAATTCACAAAGTACAGGTGAAATGACAGGGAATAAGTCATCATAGTGCATCATAATGTACAGTACATCATGATGCATAAAGAATATAGGCCAAATATGAGCTATAACATACTGTAACTTGGAATATTACGGTAGTAAAACATAATTGTGCTGTTTTCAGGTTTATGCCTAATACATGGCATTTAGCAGACGCCTTTATCCCAAGCGATTTACAGTCATGCGTGCATACATTTTACGTTACTCGACAAATGTACGACCCAGATAGGATATCAGTAGTGCTGGGGCCATAAAGTAAGTTGATAAGATAGAATGCTGGGACAAGAAAAACGTGATCTTTATAGTCTTATAGGTCTGGCCCGCCCAAATTACAACGCCCAACAGCATTCTGGGCGGTGCTTTCAGGCAGCTGTTGATTATCCATGTGTGAGTTCGTTTTGCATGGCCCGGTGCACCGGGCGAGGAAAGTTTGTATATTTTAGACCATTACATTGGTCCTTAATTTTTTTTTACACCCACCCGGAGCACCGGGTTATGCAAAACGAACTCTCCCCATGTTATTAGAGGAGGCAGTGAGATCATTGAAAAAGACAACTCCCCTCACACACAGAACAGCTCTCATATTCCTGGAGGCTGTACATTCAAAGAGGCTGTACATTCAAAGAGGCTGTACATTCAAAGAGGCTGTACATTCAAAGAGGCTGTACATTCAAAGAGGCTCTACATTCAAAGTGGCTCTACATTCAAAGTGGCTGTACATTCAAAGTTAACTGCGAACTTCAACAATAATACGACATGAGTCGAGCAACATGAGTCGCCAGCAGGACCCCAAGGGAGTCATCTTGACCGGATATACTAGCAATAGTGACGTTGTACCGCCTGCCTCGGGTGTCAATAGTGCCGAAGAGATCGAGTCTTCATCGCTGAGGTGAGCGGATAATCTGTTATTGACCCTAGCCTACTCCCTACTGGAAGTAACATTGCCGCTTGACTAGTTAAGAAAAGGTGCAAAGGTCTTCCAGTGGCCCCGCATTCTACCCCTAACAGAAAGAACACTCAGTGTAACGTTAGTCCCCGAGTTGCCCCTGACAATTCCATGTGTTGATACATTGTTACCATGTTGACACATTGTGTGAAATGTGTCAACACGTGTCAACACAAGTTCTAGACTAAACATCAGAGGAAATACAGACGTGCGTATGATAAGACAATAGTTTTTCTGGATTCAACTTTTTATATTCTATGTAAAACATAGAAGTAAGCCTACAGTAGGAAATAAGTGATTTTTCATATGTAGGCTACACCACGTCACAGTGCCGAAATTAGACTGTCCAAAACCACCTCGTTTTATTAGGCTAGATAACTTAAGCGTTAACCCCAACACAACATATATCTTCTGTTTATTTACACAAACGTTGTTTGTTCTGCACATGTTTACAGAACTGTAAACACTATCCAATAACAAACCCCACCTATACAGGGTGAGGACACACACACACAAAGACCGCACTGGCCAGTTGAAACATGATGCTGTTTTTCCAGTTCAAGTGACCATCTGTAAAAGCCAGTGTCTGTTATAGGCTACAGTGGAAGAGCTCTGGCGTGTATGCAGGTGCTGCCACTCACCAGCTGGGCCTCAGGGTCCCCAGTGGCCCTACAGAGGACTGTCCCGGCCAAGGCTGTTTTGGATACTACGTACAGGGGTCTGTCTTTATTACTGTGCCATAGTAGCACCATCCCTATTTGGCATGGTGCGGCAAATGTGGCACCTACATCACTTATTTGTCTCACGTGCCAGCTCAGTTAGTCTTGCTTCTGCATGGGAACAGAAAGATTAAACAAAAGTCTAACTGGGTGCATGTTGTGGTCAATGAATGTTGCCCAGTTTGTTGGAATAATAGCCTGCAGTTCCAAGTTTAAGTTATAATGAGAGATGTTGCCACCAGCTTACTGAGTCCTTTTGGTCTTACTGTATAAACAAGTTACCGGCGGTACATAGTGGACTACTCGCCACAGCGCTTTTGTTTTCCACTTATATTGACTTATTAAATAACTACTCATTCCATGTAGACAAATAGAAAGAACAGAGTACAGCACTTTTAATGAGTTTATAACGAAACCGTTTGTACGAAGAATGTGGTATACAGATAGGTGTGTTGGTTCTTTGTGCCTGCATGTTTTATTAAGTTAGGATGTAGGGATTCATGTTTTGACCGTAAACATATTTTTTCACTGTATACATGTTATATAGAAGAGGCATTAATGAATAATTGATCAAGTCTTTTTGTGTTCTTTACATAATGTGGTGGGTCAGGTTATACCTAATCAATAAGCTCAGCTGGTAGTGTGTTAGCGGTTTACTCTGACTGGAGTTTCTAATGTTCAAAACGTTTTAGTCATTTAAGCAGACGCTTTTATCCAGAGCGACGGCGTACATGTTCATACTGGTCCCCCGTGGGAATCAAACCCACCCACCCTGGCGTTTCAAGTGCCACGCTCTACCAACTGAGTCACAAAACAGCGGGGTTAACCGGTACAAGTCAAGGCCAAGTGAACAGCCTGTGTTATGATTTCCATCGAATCAGGTGAGCCGCTGAGTTTTTTTGTGAGTGAGATTATATATTGACTCAGGGACGACCTACCTTAAAAGGCCTCCGGCAATGTAAACATCATGATGTTACCACATGGAGTCAGTGCACAACATCAACACAGCTAATCATCATAGTGTTACTGTCGCTGTTTGTGTTTTTATTGTTTTTCCATTGACACAGCAGCAGTCTTTACATTCCCTGTTGTTTCCTGGTGTTGGGAAAATGTATTTCCACTTCCAGTAGAGATTATTCTGACTTGTGTTCATTTTTAAATCCTTTATCACTAAACTGCCAACGACGTCTTTTGAACGTCATATGTAATGAAAATTCAGACCTAGACATTTCCTAAATAAGAATAATTAACACATTGATGTTTTTAGAATTTTGATAATACAAACATCATTTGTGTTTATAGGCAGTTTTAGGAGTACATACCCCCTCCCCATTGTGAATAAATAGACTGATGAACGGCGCGCAATCACACTTCTTTGAACAGGGAAGGGTTTGACAAGTGTTCTTACCCTTTTTTCTACACAGAGGAACATACACTATCTCAAATCCCAGAACCCTTTCCCATGCAGTCTGTCCAATCCAGCTGGCCCATATGGCTACAGAACTTTGGCCTCAGTTCTTTGGCGCTGTCCCCATGGTGGATACGTTCATCAGGGACCACAGTATCTGCCCCCACATCTTGTACACGTGTTAAACCCAGCCTATTCTCCAGTCAATGACATGTCATCTGAGAGTGTACTCAGGCAGTAAGTATTATACAGGAGATTGGAGGGTCAGACTGAACCCCAGCAGTAACGTTCCATGACTCTGTTGGGGTTGTCACAGCAATCAACCGGCTTGGGCCCATGTGTCCCTGTATTACATGTAGTGGATGTTTGGAATGTGCATTACGAGTTAAGTCAAAATTGATTGCTGGTGCATGTGATTAACAGTAGTGTAATCCCCTGTTTCCATTACGGTGCTAAACCATGCATGTTCTGCCGCTATGTATTTTAGACACCGGTTGTCACCACACTTTACCTCACGGTACCACACTCCGGTTAAGGTTTAGTAAGCCTTCGAGATGGTACAGTATATCTATGCCACTGCCCCCTGAACTGCACTGTCAGTTCTTCTGTATGACTGGATCTACATTATAAACTGGGTGGTTCGAGGCTTGAATGCTGATATGGGTACGACTGTTCTAATTACGTTGGTAACCAGTTTGTAATAGCAATAAGGCACCTCGGGGGTTTGTGGTATATGGCCAATATACCACGGCTAAGGGCTGTATCCAGGCACTCTGTGTTGCGTCGTGCATATGAACAGCCCTTAGCCGGGATATATTGGCCATATACCACCCCCGCCCCCCATGCCTTATTGCTTAAGTATACTATGGCCCCTCTCCTTTGTGTCTGTATGCAAAATGACCAGGAACTAAACAGCAGAGAAAGACTACGTTGTTTACCTTTTTGTCCTTGAGAACTGGCAGTTTGTCACTCTTGGAGCCAGCAAGATAGCTGACCTTTCCTTGTGAATGGGTCTGGCTGTGGGGTAACATTGGTGGTGTGTACATTGCTGGAATACTTGACTTTCCTTCCTTGTTCTCTTGAGTTAAAAACTTGCATGTGCTCCTAATGGGGAAGATTGTGTTTGCATTTCTGTCTTGGGATGGAAAACAAACTAACATTGGAACACATTCCGCTTTTCTCCTTTTAGCTGTCTATTCCCCTCTAAACCAAATGTTTGTGCTGTGTTTTAGCTTGTTCCCCATAAAGGTTTGAATAAATAAAATGTTTTCCAACCCTCAGATTCTTCCAGAATTGTTCAAACATTGTGGCAATATTATCTAGAAAACAGACAGTGATTGGTTTGTGTTAGCATTTCCTCAACAACCTCTCTGAATTTCCGATTTGCAATGGTGTGTTGTTTATCCAGGGCCAGAAATGTAAGGCGTTACTGATACCCTGTGTATTTCCTGTGGTTGGGAAGGAGCTGAGGGCTGACTCATTTTACAACCTCCACAGACCTCAGGTGAGGCCTAACAGGCCTGCTGCTAATTTATATTCTGTCTTGTCTATGACCTGAGAGGGTAGTGCGTACGTCCAAGACATCACTGGGGCCATGCTTCCTGCCATCCAGGACCTCTATACCAGGCGGTGTCCGAGGAAGGCCCTATAAATGTCCAAAGACTCCAGCCACCCTATTCATAGACTGTTCTGCTACCGCACGGCAAGCGGTGCCGGAGCGCCAAGTCCCAGGCCAAAAGGCTTCTAAACAGCTTCTATCCCCAAGCCATAAGACTCGTGAACAGCTAATCAAATGGCTACCCGGACTATTTGCATTGTCCCCCCACCCCCATTTTTACACTGCTGCTACTTTCTGTTTATTATTTATGCATAGTCCCTTTATCTCTACCTACATGTAACCTCAATTACTACGACTAACCTGTGGCCCCGCACATTGACCCTGTACCGGTACCCCCTGTATATAGCCTCGCTACTGTTATTTTATTGTTGCTCTTTAATTATTTGTTATTTATCTATTTTACTTCAGTTCATTTTATTAAATACTTTCTTAACAATTATTCTTTATTATTATAATAATTTATTATTCTTTACTGCACTGTTGGTTAAGGGCTTGTAAGTAAGCATTTCACTGTAAGGTCTACACCTGTTGTATTCGTCGGTTGTGACAAATACAATTGGTTTTGATTTGAACTCTTCACTGCGAGAAATGGACCAGAAAGCCATGAAGAACACTCTGTAGGCCCATAGAGCTGGTATTTAAGCTCAATTGTACTCTTTAGTTTGAGGTTATCACGTATTATTTCTGTCACTTTGGTTGTGTAAAACAAACCCTTCACCCCTAAGCTAAGGTGTACGTTAGCCTGGTCTGGCTTGATCCAGATTGACTGTGTTTAGTATCAAGTGCGTAAGCAGCAACAGTAATTTGGGAGTGTGGAACCGCTGAGGTTTCATGATTTATTTTTGCCACTCTAGGTGTCCCTTTAAAGGTCAAATGCAGCTGTTTTTATCTCAATATCAAATCATTCTGGGTAACAATTAAGTACCTGACTATGATTGTTATCAACTAAATTAGTAAAAAAGAATCAACAGTAGCTTCTTAGCAAAGAGCAATTTCTCAAGCAAGAATTTTGCTAGTACTGTCTGGGAGTGGTTTGAGTGGGGAGGGGAAAACTCAAAATTACATATTATTGGTAGAGAGTTTTGGAACTCTATTTCTTATTGGTCTATTAACTAATTTACCGTATGGGGATGTCACCGTGGAAGACCCAAACTCCCTCGCACCAAAACAGGCAGAAATTTCAAGCAGTCTTTTCAAACAGCTTTTACACTAAAAGGGCATTATCATAATTTTCACAGTAATATTCCAACCTCATAGTATTGAAATGTATATAAAACACAGGAAAATATATAAAACACAGGTTCACTCACACGGAGAAGCCTATCTGGAGCAAGCCAAACCTTTACCAAGCCCACACATGCGTTATCCTTAAACTAGTAACTTGGCATTCTGTAAAAGGGTCTGGGCTGTGGCCAGGTAACAACAGCTGACAACAGGGGTTGCACAGAACTACGTGCCATAAGTGTGACCCGGCCAGAGGAAAGCAGAACTGCTGCACTGATTGACTGAAATGAGTTAACCCTTCACGTTCATGCTAATCCAAGTTCAATGTGGAAAATACAACCACATTCTTGTGAAAACACCGCATTCATAGAGTTCCTATCCTAAAATTAGTACCAGACAGCCACCCAGTTTGTTTACTCATTATTAGTATGGTCTGACTTGTAGTATTTATAACTCACTTTAACCCCAGTAAAATGACTGAAATAGTACTCATAATACTCTCTCCTTTGTCCACCAGTCGCAGGACAGGCCACTACAGTGTCCAGAACCGAGCCAAAAATGCCCCGGGAAAGCCTCCGTACCACCGCTGTAACTCCCAGGACTCGTTGGACGAGCTGGCCATGTACGACTACTGGACCGAGGTGGAGAACATCACCCTGAGTGGAGAGGGGGACGCAGAGCCACAGGAGGAGGTGCAGCTGAAGGTGCCTGATGGTATGGAGCTCTACTCTAGCAGGAGTGTCCACTGAAAGTAGAGAGGACCATTATGCCCTTTACTTCACCTTAAGTTGTTGAACAACTGCTTCAGGGTAACATTTTAGACAGAGATTTAATTCTGTAGTACAGTATTCACTATGTACATTATATGACTAGTGATTTACCTAGATCACTGTCTGAAATGATTATTTTATAAACGCAACATGAAGAGTGTTGGTCCCATGTTTCATGAGCTGATTCCAGAAATGTTCCATACGCACAAAACATTTCTCTCAAATTTTGTGTAGAAATTTGTTTACATTACTGTTAGTGAGCATTTACTGCAAGATGGCGCCGGAGGGGAGGGCTGCAGTCTTATCGGCTCTTAACCAGCCATGCTATTTTGTTTGTTTTTTTCGAGTTGTTCCGTAACTTGTTTTGTACATAATGTCGCTGCTACGTCTCTTATGGCCCGAAAAGAACTTCTGGACATCAGACCTGGGATTACTCACCTCAAATTGGACGAGGAGTTCTTCTTCAATGAGTCGGATACACAGGATATACTGCAGACACTCGACCAGGCCCCGATCCCCGTGATTCGTTGGAAAAGGAAACAGGTTTTGCGGAAAAGAGATCAGGATGCCTTGTGAGGATCAGATGACGGGTGGTTAATCTGCCCTTGCCTTCCGTCCTGCTAGCGAATTCAATCGCTGGAAAATAAATGGGATGAACTGAAAGTACGTATATCCTACCTATGTGACATTAACTGTAATATCTTATGTTTCACGGAGTCGTGGCTGAACGACGAAATTAAGAACATACAGCTGGTGGGTTGTACACTCCATCGGCAGGACAGAACAGCAGCCTCTGGTAAAACACGGAGCCTATGCATATTTGTAAACAATAGCTGGTGCATGATATCTAAGGAAGTCTCTAGGTTTTGCTCGCCTGAGGTAGAGTATCTCATGATAAGCTGTAGACTACACTATCTACCTAGAGAGTTTTCAACTGTATTTTTCGTAGCTGTCTACATACCACCACAGACTGAGGCTGGCACTAAAACCGCTCTAAACTAGCTGTTTTCCGCCATAAGCAAACAGGAAACCGCTCATCCAGAGGCGGCGCTCCTAGTGGCCGGGGACTTTAATGCAGGGAAACTTAAATCAGTTTTACCTCATTTCTATCGGCATGTTAAATGTGCAACCAGAGGGAACAAAAATTCTAGACCACCTTTACTCCACACGCAGACGCGTACAAAGCTCTCCCTCGCCTTTCATTTGGCAAATCTGACCATAATTCTATCCTCCTGATTCCTGCTTACAAGCAAAAATTAAAGCAGGAAGCACCAGTGACTCTGTCTATAAAAAAAGTGGTCAGATGAAGCAGATGCTAAGCTACAGGACTGTTTTGCTATCACAGACTGGAATATGTCCCGGGATTCTTCCGATGGCATTGAGGAGTACACCACATCAGTCACTGGCTTTATAAATAAGTGCATTGAGGATTTCCTCCCCACAGTGACTGTACGTACATACCCCAACCAGAAGCCATGGATTACAGGCAAAATTCGCTAGCTAAACGGTAGAGCTAAACGGTAGAGCTGCCGCTTTCAAGGAGCGGGACTCTAACCTAGAAGCTTATAATAAATCCCGCTATGCCCTCCGACGAACCATCAAACAGGCAAAGCGTCAATACAGGACTAAGATCAAATTGTACTACACCGACTCCGACGCTCGTCGAATGTGGCATGGCTAGCAGTGACACGAGCCTACCAGACGAGCTAAATAACTTCTATGCTCGCTTCGAGGCAAGTAACACTGAAACATACATGAGAGCATCAGTTGTTCCGGACGACTGTGATCACGCTCTCCACAGCCGATGTGAGTAAGACCTTTTAAACAGGTCAACATTCACAAGGCCGCTGGGTCAGGCGGATTACCAGGACGTGTACTCCGAGCATGCGCTGACCAACTGGCAAGTGTCTTCACTGACATATTCAACCTGTCCCTGACCGAGTCTGTAGTACCAACATGTTTCAAGCAGACCACCATAGTCCCTGTGCCCAAGAACACTAAGGTAACCTGCCTAAATGACTACCGACCCGTAGCACTCACGTCTGTAGCCATGAAATGCTTTAAAAGGCTGGTCATGGCTCACATCAACACCATTATCCCAGAAACCATAGACCCACTCCAATTTGCATACCGCACCAACAGATCCACAGATCTCAGATCTAAATCTCTATTGCACTCCACACTGCCCTTTCCCACCTGGACAAAAGGAACACCTATGTGAGAATGCTATTCATTGACTACAGCACAGCGTTCAACACCATAGTGCCCTCAAAGCTCATCACTAAGCTAAGGACACTGTGACTAAACACCTCCCTCTGCAACTGGATCCTGGACTTCCTGACGGGCCGCCCCAAGGGGGTAAGGGTAGGTAACAACACATCCGCCACACTGATCCTCAACAGGGGGGTTCCACAGGGGTGCATTCTCAGTCCCCTCTTGTACTCCCTGTTCACTCATGACTGCACGGCCAGGCACGACTCCAACACCATCATTAAGTTTGCTGATGACACAACAGTGGTAGGCCTGATCACCGACAACGATGAGACAGCCTATAGGGAGGAGGTCAGGGACCTGACCGTGTGGTCCTTCAACGTGATCAAGACAAAGGAGATGATTGTGCACTACAGGAAAAGGAGGACCGAGCACGCCCCCATTCTCATCGATGGGGCTGTAGTGGAGTAGTTTGAGAGCTTCAAGTTCCTTGGCGTCCACATCACCAACAAACTAACATGGTCCAAGTACACCAAGACAGTCGTGAAGAGGGCATGACAAAACCTATTCCCACTCAAGAGACTGAAAAGATTTGGCATGGGTCCTCAGATCCTCAAAAGGTTTTACAGCTGCACCATCGAGAGCATCCTGACGGGTTGCATCACTGCCTGGTATGGCAACTGCTCAGCCTCTGACTGCAAGGCACTACAGAGGGTAGTGCCTACGGCCCAGTACATTACTGGGGCCAAGCTTCCTGCCATCCAGACCTCTATACCAGGCGGTGTCAGAGGAAGGCCCTAAAAATGGTCAAAGACTCCAGCCACCCTAGTCATAGACTGTTCTCTCTGCTACCGCACAGCAAGCGGTACAGGAACGCCAAGTCTAGGTCCAAGAGGCTTCTAAACAGCTTCTACCCCCAAGCCATAAGACTCCTGAACAGCTAATCAAATGGCTACCCATACTACTTGCATTGCCCCCGCTGCTGCTACTCTCTGTTATTATCTATGCATAGCCACTTTAATAACTCTACCTACATGTACATAATTACCTCGACACTGGTGCCCCCGCACATTGACACATTGACTCTGTACTGGTACCCCCAGTATATAGCTCCGCTAATTTTTATTTACTGCTGCTCTTTAATTATTTGTTATTCTTGTCTCTTACTTTTTTTTGTGTATTTTCTTAACTGCATTGTTGGTTAAGGGCTTGTAAGTAAGCATTTTTTACTGTAAGGTCTACACCTGTTGTATTTGGCGCATTGTGACAAATACATTTTATTTGATTTCTCCTTGCCAAGATGCGCCATCCACCTTAAAGGTGTGGCAATCAAGAAGCTGAGTAAACAGCATGATCATTACACAGGTGCACCTTGTGCTAGGGACAATAAAAGGTCACTCTAAAATGTGCAGTTTTGTCACACAACACAATACCATAGATGTGTCACGTTTTGAGGGAGTGTGCAATTTGCATGCTGACTGCAGGAATGTCCACCAGAGCTGTTGCCAGGGAATTTTATGTTCATGTCTCTATCATAAGCCGCCTCCTACATTGTTTTAGAGAATTTGGCAGTCCGTCCAACCGGCCTCACAACTGCAGACCACTTGTAACCACGCCAGCCCAGGATCTCCACATCCGGCTTCTTCACCTGCGGGATCATCTGAAACCAGCCACCCAGCTGATGAAACTGAGGAGTATTTCTGTCTGTAATAAAGCCCTTTTTGTGGGGGAAAATGAATTCTGATTGGCTGGGCCTGGCCCCCAAGTGGGAGAGCCTAGGCTTAGATCAGGGCCTAATGAATTTATTTAAATTGACTGATTTCCTTATATGAACTGTAACTCAGTAAAATTGTCGCATTTTATATTTTTGTTCAGTACATACAGTAGAGCTGACTAGGATAGTCTGGTCTGTTGTCCAACCCATGTTATTTTACAATACCACCACATAATGATTTCTTATTGCTTTCAGCCACAGAAGACAATAGACTTGCTTGATCCTACAGGATCTGGAAATGACTATAAAAAGCACTGCAAAAGTGTATTGTTTATTAAGTCGACATTCATTGTTTTCGCTGGTGAACTTAAAGCAGGAACTTCCTTTTGTTTCCATTCTTTTCTATAACAAGATGGTTGGTGTTAAGGGGTTAGGAGTGAGATCCTTCCCTGTTTCATGTCTTTCTCTATTCCCACACCTCAGTACATAAAAATGGCATAATAGTAATTGAACAGTAATAATCTATGAATTACTTGTTTGTTTCTATATTATTCAATAAATGACTGTGTCCTCTCGATAGTCTTTCAGGCCTACGCCCATATCTTTTCCATTAACATGCTACTGCTCTTTTGGTGCAGCATCAATTCATCCCTAACTCAACTTGTCTGTCTGTAGAGGGGGAACAGGAGGAGGCATGGCTGACGGAGGCGGGGCTGGCCACTCTGTTTGACGAGTCTGCGTCGGACCCCGAGGACATGATGGGGCTGTTGTCCACGCTGACGCGCACCCAGGCCGCCGCCGTGGAGAAACGTGTTGAGAAGCTACAGCAGACCCTCAGGAAGAGGAACAAGCAGCACCAAGTACCTGACGTCAGAGACATCTTCAAACTCCCAGGCACGCCAGAGTCAAAGGTCAGCCTACCACCGGTCCCGTTAACATGCCAGTCATGCATGAGATGCCTCGCTACATAACAAACCCAGTGACTTGTTTACCGTAGTTAGTTAATATAATTACTCATCAAAATATCTGTTAATGGACACCTGAATGTGAAGTAATACGTGACTGAATATCTTAATATTATGCAAAAGAAGGTCTTGTACTCACAATTGTGGCAAGAAATATGACTTTCTACAATATCAGCAGTTACTCTTAGTAGTTTGAGTCATTAATTGATCAAAATGAGCTATATTGTATTCTGATGAGAGCCTGCTTCGGGTCTGTATTATGTTGCAGGAGGATGAAGCCCAGTCACCAGAGAGAAGTGAAAACAGGAAAAAGGATATTACGACAGATGGTATGTACCACAAGTTCTGCTCACTAAATCTTTGTCTGGGCATGTTGGTCTATACCTATAGAAAACATCACTGACTCGCCACAAAAATGAACTGGCATTTCTATCCACTGTGGTGTTGCTTTTATGTGATACTGTAGATTTCCTGAAATGGTTAATGATCACAGGAAGCAGAAGTGAAGATTCTACGGAAGAGCTGTTGAGTTGAGAAGATAACTCAGCAGTAGACACACACACACAGGAAGCAGGGACATTGCCTCTCTTGTCTTTTCGCGCCACCCCTCTGACCTTAACATGAAGGCTGTCAGGAATCTGCTCCCTTTCTTCCATTATACACATGCCTGTTTTCCTATTAGTGGAGATGGCAGGGAGGCACTGCAGTTCTGTGTCAGGGCCAAAGCCTTACATGTCTTTCTGACACGGGTCACAGAGGGCAGACTGGCTCTCTGGCTGTTGACTTCCACAGGACTAGTCGTTGTCCCTTAGTTTCCCTTCAGTGGGCAGAACAGGCACCACCTCCTAGTTCTAATCTCCCCACTGCTGACTAAAGACTTTGTCCCATCTGTGGACTTTCACACATCTAATTCATAAATTGCCTGTGTTATCTCTTGCTGTAGGTCTAGCTTTTAATGTGTCCCAATAATAACTGTGTGTGTGTGTGTGTGTGTACAGGAGGTCAAGCGACGGAGCTGGGGAACAGGGCAGGCCCTGCTGAGCAGAGTGTGTCTGAACCTGAGACAGACATCAACCTAGAGGTGTCCTTCTCTGATCAGGCCCTCAGCTATAAGGAGAGCTCAAAGGGCAGCAGCGAGGCTCTGACAGACGCAGATGACAAGCTACCTGTGAGTACCCTTTAAACATTAACACCACCAAACAAATTGACTGAGCCGCTCATACGGAGCAAAGTTTATATGCCAAAACAGGAAGTGTCACTCGTCAACATAGCAGGATCCCATAGGCCAGTTTGGGACAAAGGATTTCAAATATTTATATGTTTTTTGGCAGAAGCAAGAACTTTGCCCTGTAGTGTTTATGGATTGAAACATGTTTCTGTGTTTTACTTAGCCTACATCAGTAATGATTGACTAAATTCAGATTTTATATTTATATGGGCCATTATTTACAGCGTTTATTGTAGGCCTAGGCCTACTGCTTGTGTACTAGTGCAAGTTATATGATGTTGAATGATGTCATTTGCACAGATGATAACATTATCAATCAAAACCTTCTGAATACAGCTTTTGCGTCATATAATACATTTCACCGTCAACTTCTAGACTACTAGTGTATCTGAGTTCTGTCTCTAGGGCCACCTGGTGGTGGCTCTAGAACCACCAGGTGGTGGCCCTAGAACCACCAGGTGGTTCCAGATACTCCAATACTATGTCAGGGTCATATTCAGTAGGCCTCAAACAGACCCTGTTTCGGTCTATCTGACCTTGTCCAATAAGAAGCGCATGTTTTCATCTTCCATTGCAAAATGTTATGCTACAGTGTGCACTAATGAACACAACCCAGTTTTGCTAACTTCTAATGTAACCTGTGCTTCGCTGTATGACAGAACTTCAAGTTAAGCAAAGACAAGACAGGGCTAACCAAGGTTGGGGACCTGTCCCCTCAGGACATGAAGAAGGTGCACCGCCTGGTGCTGATAGAGATGACCGCTCTGTTTGACACGGCAGGCATCGACCTCAAAGCCCACAAAGCAGTTAAACTCAAGGTCAAAGGTAAGCCAGTATGCTAGAACTGGAACACAACTGTATAACATTTACATCTAAGAACCCGGAGGACTGTCTCATTTACTATCCCATCAAGCTCTGATACAATTATGTTTGTTGTATTTGTGTTCTAGAGTCTGGCCTGTTTGGAGTTCCCCTGGCTGCCCTATTGGAGCAGGACCAGAGGAGACAGCCAGGGACCAAGGTGCCAATCATACTGCAGAGGGTAAGTAGCACAGCCTCTCATTAACCACTGATCCTGGTTCTCTTTAATCATACAGTACATCTGAATGTGTGATATGCAGTAGAAATCTCTTCAGGTTGCTGTAGTGGTAATGGCGTTGTCATTTTGGGACGGCAGGTAGCCTAGTGGTTAGAGCGTTGGGCCAGCAACCGAAAGCTTGCTAGATCGAATCCCCGAGCTGACAAATTAAAAGTCTGTTGTTCTGCCCCTGAACAAGGCAGTTAACCCACTGTTCCTAGGCTGTCATTGTAAATAAACATTTGTTCTTAACTGACTTGCCTAGTTAAATAACAAATATGTGCTGTTGATTTTGGTGGTTAAAGCTGATAAGTATGTTCTATTGTTTCTAGCTCATCTCTCACATAGAGGACGAGGGTCTGAACACAGAGGGGCTTCTACGGATACCCGGAGCAGCCATACGAGTCAAGGTCATTGTTCATCATTGTTAATAGATGTAGTCCTGCTTTATTCAATGTCTGGAGAAGTATTTGCATGCTGTAATGTAGCCAAATTCTTATTTCCCTAATGGAAAAGTTAGTGTGGTGACAGACTATGTGGAAGATATGATTAGTGTTGTAATGTAGGATGATGTAAAAAAAGCCTCCAGTGTGTGTGTGTGTGTGTGTGTGTGTGTGTGGGCGTGTTTAACTATACTTGTGGGGACCAAAAGTCAAATGCTATTTCTAGGGGGTTTAGGTTAGGGTTAGAATTACATTTAGGGTTAGGAGTTAGGAGAAAAATAGGAATTTGTGTCCCCACAAGGTTAGTTGTACAAGACTGTGTGTGCGAGAGGGGAGAGTACGTGTGTGTGTGTGTTAACATGTGACCTATGTGTCCGGCTGGCAGGCGGTGTGTGTAGAGCTGGAGGGGAAGTTCTACGAGGGTCTGTTCCCATGGGAGAGTCTGAAGCAGCACGACGCAGCCAGTCTGCTCAAGCTCTTTATCAGGGAGCTGCCCCACCCGCTGCTCACTGTGGAGTACCTCAGCGCCTTCATCGCAGTGCTTAGTCAGTCCCCCTATACATTATGAACCCGCACTTTCTATACATACAGTGGTGCACTGTATGTATACTCATGTAGAATTGTACTTTGATTCTGTTTGAGTTTTGTCTGATGTCGACTTATGGATTAGTAAAGCAATCCATTGTGGCTGTGATTTTGTTCGCTTGCCTTACTCACAGAACTGCCCACTAAGAAGCAGCAACTGCAGGCTCTCAACTTGCTAGTCCTGCTACTTCCAGAGTCCAGCCGTGATACGCTAAAGGTAGACAGATCTTTCTCTGGGCTAGTTCTCTAGCCAATACAGTATAGTCTCATGTTGTCTGTGGGACACATTGTAATGTATCTTATGGTGGCTTCAGGCGCTGATGGAGTTCTTTCAGAGGGTCATAGACCACAAAGAGCAGAACAAGATGACCTTGAACAACGTTGCCGTGGTGATGGCTCCAAACATCTTCATGTTTAAAGGCTTCCCGCAACAAGATCAGTGAGCAACAGGAATTTTCCCTGGCCACAGAGACCGCCAACATCGTCCGACTGCTCATCAGATACCAAAACCTGCTCTGGACGGTAGGCTCAAGTCATGGTGCCTCATTTATCAATATTGCGAAGAACCTAAAATACTACTTAGGAATGGAGTTTTGAATGTTTGTATGCATAGAAAAAGTGTGATTTAACAAACAATCCTACAAGCATCATACACACACACACACACACACCGGTAGGAGATCACCATTGATAAATACCAATTGTTCTCAGCCTCAGTGCTCATGCACGACCTTGGCTATTTTCATTTCGAAACGCCCCTAATTAACCATATATATTCAAAATCATGAAGCCTGTAGGGAATATACAGCACTGTGCCATGAAATACAACGTTGCAACCAAAAAAAGCTACAATTGTTATTTTTTTCCAGAGGTGCTAGTGTCAGAGATTGAGTACAACCCAAAGGTTTAATTTGGCTTGCTCAGTTGTGGCTTGACCAGTAAAAATCAAAACATAGCTACAAAGGGAAGACCGTTAAGACAATTAGTTTCTTTAGCAATGGCAAATGTACTTTCAATGAGTAGACCATCCATTCTCAACAACTCCCTCCAGTAGGCGTATAGGCCAACATTATTGTTCTGCAAAGTAAACGAGTTGTGCGTGCCACCTGGCCACTGCATTCAGCAGCGTCTTTTGCAAATCACATAACCTATCCCCTGCACATTAAAAGTGGAAGCCTTTTCTGTTCGCATAGTTGAACTCTTTTTGGTATTGTGCTTTTACGGCGATGTGGGTGCCGTCTATCGCTTCATTAGTATTTGGGAAGCCATTGGTGGCAAAGAAACCCCTCTTTACTTCAACCTGTTGTGCGATGATGTATGGAAATTGTATGTTACAGACATTGGCTCGCCGAGGGCTGTGAGATGCCGATCGGCAAGCTCCCGCTGAAAAGTGCCCGTTGCCAAAAAACCCGAGGGTGGATAGCACTTGGATGTTAGTGGAGCCTGCTGAGGGAGGACGGCTCATAATAATGGCTGGAATGGTATCAAACACATGAAAACCATGTTTTTGATACCATTCCATTTACTCCATTCCAGACATTATTATGATCCGTTCTCCCCTTAGCAGCCTCCACTGTTGGATGTGCCTCTGAATGTCATGTGTTTACTTTTTTAAAAGTAGATCTTAAATCCTCGCAAAAATCCTATAAGATTTGTTTTGGGAAACGATATCTGATGAGCCAATCTGTGCATTCTGGGGAGAGAAAAAAAGTCCCACCTGTCTCTAAAACCGTGCTCTCTGTGAAATGCAGCGTTTGCCAAATCCTCCAACAGAGCAAGATCAGCCTATCATTCGATTTCCCATTGTCTTTTTATAGTATTTTAACAATGGTTTCACTTGAACTTTGTGCCTATAATTTAACAAATGACTGTACTTTGTATGGATTGTTATCATAACAAATGCACTGATGTGGTCAAATTATATGCCTGTCAAGATATGTTGCATGAATTCACATTGGAAATACAATGAAATCGAAAATTATTTATTTATTCCTCATAATTTCAGACATTTTCAACATGTATTTTCCCCATTCTATGCTTGACAGATTTGTGCCTACGCATGATTGATAAATGAGGCCTCTGTACTTTATGTATCGGGCTACGGTATGTAATTGTATGGCTCTTCAAATGGCACAATTTGTAATTGTATCATACATTTTTCACAGATTCCTAAATTCATAATGAATCAAGTCAGAAAACAAAACACTGAGAACCAGAAGAAAACGAGCAAAGACCGCGCCATGATGAAACTCCTAAAGAAGATGGCCTATGAGCGAGAGAAACACGAGAAACAGGAGAAACCCCTCTCCGAGGTGAGGGCAGCAGTAGCAGACAAAGAAAGGCATCTGCCTGTCTGTACCACCTGTATATGGTATTCCAATTACTGAAAAGCAGTTATAGCTGAGGGCAATACCCATGCTGTTGAATGAATCAAGAGAATATGTGAATGACTCGACTCAAATGCCTTCTGCGCTTCCTGGTTCAACTGATGAAAGAGGGGGAGTGGCTCCCCAGTGACACCTTGTGGATATATGTAGAACTGCAACTCAGTTTTTTTTTTTTGCATAATGTAACAGAATTTGAATACCTCAAAGAATATTTATATTGAATAGCAATGTTCAATAAATGTTTTTTGTAGTTTGAATAAAAGTATAACTGCTGTACATTTGTGTTGGTGTAGTATGGAGTACTGTAGCGACACTAGTATTATGATGCTTAGCTGAGACATGTCTGTGTTGTCTCTCCCCATGCAGGTGGACAGTAGTTCTCAGGGCTTCATCAGGGGTCCAGGCCCCTCAGTTCTCCAAGGTCTCCATGGCTGTCCAGCTGACTGAAGAGTTGCAGGCATCTGATGTCCTCAGCCGCTTCCTCAGCCAGGACAGGTGAAAACAACATCCCTCCCTCCCCCCCGTCCTCCCAGGGGCACTACTGTCATCCCGTTAGACACCAAAGGCTTGCAGCCACCTAATGATTTTTCTCAGCCCACTCCCTCACTCACACAGGGCATTCTGAGTGCAGTTAAATTACACTACAGACATTTACACCCTGTTTGTGTTATAACTGAGCAGCCTATGGGAACTGTTATTTCTGCTCCAGCTCAGCTGAGTGTTACTGTACGGCATGGCTCTGATTTCTCTGTATCTGTATACTGCCCAAGAAAGGCAAAACAATTCTGATTTCATGATTTCAACTGGCTCAGAAAAAAAAAGCCAGCCTGTCTGTCTCGTCCCGACTCCTGACACGTTCATTACTAAAGGACAGTTGGAGATCGAATTTCAATATTGGAACAATGTTGCAAATGTAGGTGAGACAGACAGCAATGTTATTGCAAATCTCTGCTGTTGAAAACCAAATGCTAGTCTAAAACAAATGGGAGATCATGTCTAGATGCTTTTTACAGTGTAGATCTAGTATATACATTGCCTGGCTGGGCTGATGGGACAGTGGATTGCGCGGTCACATGGAACAGAGTATATAGGCATTTCAACGTCATAGATGATTTAGCCGGTACTAACTTGTGGAATAGACACCGGCTGGAATGCGGTTTTAACCAATCAGTGGCCAGGATTAGATCCACCCGTGGTATAAAATAAGTGATAATGCACTGATGTATTATCTTATTATGAAGTAATTTGATTTGACCTACAGTGGGCTCCAAAAGTATTGGGACAGTGACAATGTTTGTTGTTTTGGCTCTGCACTCCAGCACTTTGGATTTTAAATGATACAATGACTATGAGGTTAAAGTGCAGACTGACATATTTAATTTGAGGGTATTTTTATCCATAACTGGTGAACCATTTTAGAAATTTCTGCACTTGTTGTACAACCTCAGTCATTGTATAATTTCAAATCCAAAGTGCTGGTGTACAGAGTCACAACAACAATGGGTCACTGTTCCAATACTTTTGGAGCTCACTGTATGACCCCTAAAATGCAGATACTGCACTCTGCCTTTTGGGTAATGCAAAGGCAAAGTGTAGTATCTACAACCTAAATGTGTTTATCCAACTTTCTTGTTGTTTTGACTTTGTATGGCCATTTATTTTACTTGGGTCATAGGTCAAATCAGTGGTCATGGTTGATATGCAGAAAAAATGAATTAATAATAAGATCATACATCAGTGCATCATCACATATCTACCGATAACGTTTATTTGCTGTCCAGACAAATATGTTAAAGCCATTTTTCTCAGTTTCCCTGTTTGCGTAGTTACTGCTCATTGCAGTGAAAACAAGGTGGAACAAAGCCAAAGTGCAGTAACTTCACTTACTGCTGTTTGTCTTGGTTTTTCCTCGGATTTTGTAGTTACTGCAAATGTCACACTCCATTTTTCTCTGAAACGGAACATAATTGAACCAGAACACTTGGTCACAAGACTAAACAGATACTACAAAGCCTGATTTCAGTCTTAACTCAATTTTGCCCAAAAGTGTAGTTACTACATTTTGCCTTTTGTAGGGAAGTATAAAACTCAACTGTTTTGGAATGTTACTCTATTTGTGACATGGGTTTTTGCTTATCCCTCAGTATGTTGTCTGTGTGTGTGTGTTCTAGCTCTGTGTCTGTGAAGAGAGAAGACCTGTGCCTTTATGAAATAGGAGGGAATATCCGTAAGTATTGCACAGTGGCGTACAAAGTCATTTAACACACACACCATCTCATATCTTAGGTGGCATTTCTAGTTTCTCAAAAAGGATGATTCTAATGCAAAGTATTATCTGTAAAAAGAAAAAACAAATGTCAACATCCTGCAGTAGACTGTGTATTCAGACCATATCCTGCTGTAAATTCAAAGTAGTACCATCCAGTAAGTCATTAAAGATGTTTTAAGGACATGGTTCAAACTCCTCCTTCCCTTCATTTGAGCCAGTTTGCTACAGCAGGAAAATGCAGCAACAGGAAATGTGAATTATTATGAGTATTATAATTAGTGGACATTTTTGTAGGGGTTGATACAGGGAAAATCAAATCAGAAATGTCTAAGTAGGAATTACAAACTAAAGAAGCCTCTTTTGAACCTTAAATACACTACAAGTTTAGAATTTCTCCATGCAACAGGGTGATCAAATTTAGATCCTAGATCCTATCTGTATGTCAGACATTACCCGATTTGTAGTTCTTTGCTGTGTGTTGTTCCTGAACAGAGGAGCGCTGCCTGGATGAGGAGACCTATATGAAAGACCTGTTGGAGCTCAACCCCAGTGCAGAGTGGTTCATCAAGTGCATCCAGAGATAGGATATCTGACAGCTCACACCCTGCAAGGAGAACGGACGGGGGTACCGCAAGGGAAAAGATTTGAATCTACTTCACCATGACACGCTAATGTTAAGGCTGACCACTGGACCAAAGGACAGGTATTACAGTGTTAATGTTGTCCTTTGTGGGGTTGTAGTTTAGGATGCTACCGGAAGTCCAACTGTCAACCATGAGGAGTTGGACAGTTGTGACTAAGGAGAGCGACGGAACAATAATCTGTGATAGGTCTGTGTGTTGATGATGATGACGATGATCAGGGCAATTTACTATACCATCAAGGTCCTGGATTAGTTCATCGTAATGATCAGTACAGTAAATGGTCAAAAACCAAGACAACAGTAGTATTATAATGGGTTGCTATAAAAATGACACGTTTGTCACACAACATTGTATTTACACTAAATAATAGACATGCAAGATTTAATTGAAGCACTAATATGATTTGTTTTACTCTGTAGCTCATTCTCCCTTGTAAGATGGTGAGTGCATGCCTCCCCTAACTCAATTTGTGTTTTACTGTAGTTCTTTGTAAAGGTTATATTCATTGACTCATTCCATTTTCACCCAAATACTGTCCAGCGACGTCTGTAATCAGCAATGTCAGTGCTCAATATTGCAGATAAATAAACAAGTTACACTTTTGTGATATTTCACGGTATTTCAAAACAATTCTTCCCTGTTACTTCTTATAAATTCACTGCCAAATCATAATGTAGGGTGAGCTGAAGTGGTTGGCGGATATAACACTCCTTAGTTCTCATAGAGGGTAATCTAGTCCAAGTTTTCTATTAGGCACTTATCTGTGGGGTCCCTCTGAGCAATCCCTCTCCACTGTGACTTCTGTCTGTTTCATGTTGACCATGTAGACAGAATATGACCAGTGGAGGAGACAGCCAATGAGAATCAAAGAGATAACGTTAAGTACATGATTTTAAACGTGTTTGGTAGCATCAGTTCTCAAGCTGTGGTCCTAAACTAGCAATTCAGGTCGCTTCCTAACAACATTAAGGTGTGGTTCTCAAAAGATACTTCCAATGGACGGAATGGTTTAAAAAAAAAATGTAATGTGTATGTCTGAACATTTCAATTTAGAAAGCAAAAATGATACAACAGATGACTGTGCTGTATGAACTGTGCTAAACCATGTGATTTGTATACCCGCTCCCTGCCCTTATGCTGTGCTTTATACTGTAAATATGACTGTTGAAAGATGTCCCCTATTTTGCTGTTGTATACTATATGTTCTACAGCTTCTAAAATGACCACTAAACATTTTGTAAATAATTGTGTAATAACTCCTTGTTGGTGTGTGTGCTCATTTGGTATAATGCAACAGACACAATAAGATAAATAAAAAAAAATGACAAAAGAAAGCAAAATAAAAAGTTTCCCTGAAGGAGGATACCGTGTTTTTGTTTTGCTTGTGACTACATGAGTAGTACATGTTTCCTTTGACGTGCCTGTACTGTGGCCTGGAGGGCTTGGCTGTAGTGGTGGAAGGGAACTTGGACACAATGAGGTGGCTGGAGCTGGCCAGACTTCACTAGGCCACACACAGAGGTCATCATTGCCTGTAGCTGCATCACATCTGCTGGGGACAAGGTGACACAACATCACCCATATGGGAAATATATAGATGAATTAAACAATATTCTTCTGTTCTACCTGGAACCTGTAAGTAATACATATGGCAGCAAATATACTGAGAAGATTCATAGGTTCTTGTGATATCTGACATACAGTTGGTTACCATTTAGACAACAGAAATGTATTGTATATAAAAACATAAGAGACAAGCTAAGCCTTCCGAAGGTCTCATACATCGGACATATACATTTCAAAGCTCTTGAATACCACTGTCTCACATCTCTTATTGAAGAAAGAGAGTCTGCCAGAAGGAAGGTGGAAAGCAGGAGGGGAGGGAGGGAGATAAAGAGGGTGGAGGAGAGGATGGAGTTGGATGAAGAAGGAGAGGAGGCTGAGGAGCAGAGAGATAAAGAGGAGGAAGAGATAAGGGTGGAGAAAGAGGGGGAGGGGATGAAGAGGGAAGGAGAAGGAAGGAATTACTTCTATAGAAGCAGTGAATCAATTTCGTTATTAAGTGGAGATCCCTCAATCATTCTCACAATAGCACATTGGTAGTAGTCAGTATCCAGGTTTCCATCCAACCGTTTCATGAGAATGAATTACCTGACACATGAAAAAAGTCACAACCGGGCTGATGGAAACATGAAATGCCGGTACAATTTTATAAATGCCGACAATTTGTTCGTTCCGCATGATGGGATCTTTTTTGTGTTGGTAAAATTAATTATGCGAAAAATGGCGGTGGAAACGCCTATATTGATATAATAACCATCATATCGAATTAAACTTGAAGCCACGCGAGGATATGTTATGTGGTCCTCCCACTACGACTCGGGAAAGCATGCAGTTTATTAGGATAAGATGAAATAAATTATGAGCTTGCTGCTCCTTTCCAATAAATATCGAGGGTCTTATTCTGGTGACATGATGATCGGTGCTTGGCTGCCGTTTTACAAATACAAATAAAATCGCTCTTATCCATAATAATCTCATAATGTAGACGAGCCTACCCGCACTGTATCTGCAAGCTGTTGGCTAGAGCGCATGTGCCAAGACCGGAGTGGGCACATTTGCTATATAACGCAACAGCTTTTGTGACAAAACCATCAGTTGAGTTGAAAATGCGATGCGAAACCCAATTAAACTGTATTTTTCATTTGGTACATGGGAATTTAACAGCAAAAGTTATTTTTATGTGCACTACGTCATCACGCACATAATTTTATCCACACAAAAAACATCAGTTTGATGGAAACATCTCTGGTGCGAAAATGCGCATATTGTTTTATAGAGAATTTTTTATATTTGCAAGAAAATCTGTTGCAAATTGGATGGAAACCTAGCTAGTGACAAGTATCAAAGCTAGGCTGGGTTTGGTTAAAACCCTGAATGGAAGACCAAAGGCATAGCTGTATATAAATCAACTGTCCAGTAGGTGGCACTGCCCAGCCTTAACCATGAAAACTCAAATCTGAAAATGTATAGTAACGCTCATGTTTTTTTTATATGTTGACTTATAAAAACAATGTGAAACCTATATGGAAATAATTTATTTTGTCGAGGTTACATTGTCAGAACATACACACGTTTATTATAATATTCATAGATGACTCATATAATTCATATATTCTGCCTCAAATATGTCACAATCGTATTCAATTGTGTATGTCATATAAGGACTATACTGTAAGTCGACACATATACAAATACACCACTGTCATATAAGGACAAATATACAAAATCTTACCAGATACTATGTAATTACATGAATTATTCGATTTTTGTATTAATTATTTTCTTCTGCCTTACAAGATTCTTATTTGTTTTTCATGATTATTTTCCATATGGCGACGTGGTTCAGTCTTTGAAAGTTGGATAAAGTGTACACTAGAGGGTGAGTGAGCTTTGTGCAGCAAGTTTACCTTTACTGTTGTTTCTTTTCCACTGCGTCATCCAGAATCCTTGTAATGTTATATTATTAAAAATGAGTGATTTCTTTTCGAGAGACAAAGAAAACAGAAATGTCAAGGATGTGCTGTCAGCAAGGTTACATATAGTGCAATTTGCAGTGCAATTTGAGAATAATCTGCAATTACGTTGAACAACAAATAGGAACTCACAGCTGGAATCTGGAGAGGCTTTTTGGCCATCCCACCATATGTCACTAATGTTGCCCCATCACTGTGAGGGCATTCAAAACGAGGGATTAGCTTTCACAGAGAATCAGTCCTTTCAAAGCCTAAACTAACATGATGGATTACATTATTTATGCAGACCATGTTGCAGTAAAGATTTTGGCTAGAAACTCCCTTAGAAACCTACCAAAGACTAGAGAGGATAAGTCCACCACTCCGGCCTCCCACACAGTTTAAACCCAGGATGGGCTTTGGGAGCTCCTAAAATGGCAATACATTAGTGTAGTCTACAACTGACTGTTGGAAATAAGCCAATACCTCTAATCTCATCATACATTTGATGGTATATCTATTCTCTTACCTGAATTACGTTATCCAGACCCAGACATTGCAGCTCTTCTTCAGTGATAACAAAATCAGCTCCCATCAATTTTAGTTCCTCCTCCAACTCTTGTCGATCGGGTCTGAGAGAAACCATGGAAAATGTACTCATTGAATTTGAATATGAATACCATTGTTCTGTTCCGGGTCGATACTAGACAGAGTCCCCACCTGTCTCTGATAATGTTGATGGTCTTCACCCCCAAGGCAGCAGCTATTTGAATGACAGCCTGACCCACTGCACTGTTGGATCCATTCTGTATCACAGTGGCGCCTGCAGACAATAAATAAATGATTGAATTAAGTAATTATTTATTAATGCAGTAATACTTGTTTACTGCTTATGAAGCACCATTTAATAAAAAGTTTCACACTTGAGTAACAGTAGCTTGTACAGGCAACAAGAGTAGACCAAAAGGACAGAGTGTCCCACAGAAATAATGTTTATCGAACTACTATTGTCTACCTGGTTTGAGTGTAACAAAGTCCTGCAGCATCCTGTAGGCAGTGCAGGGGTTCACCCCGATGGTAGCAGCCCCCAGCAGAGGGATGTTCATGGGGACCCGGAGAAGGTCATCAGCCTCACACACTGCCTCTGTCCTCCATGTACCTTTAAACAGAACCCCACCCAAACGCTGTCTCACAATGATGATGTCATGTCACACAACACAAATACAACAAGTAGTTTGAGGCTCTTGTCTCAATCATTTCTTCTCACTTGGTCTTGGTCAGGGTAAAACCAAAGGTACCCACATGGCCCTCCCACCACTGTGGTTTTACAGACAGAAGAGGAATGTACTGTAGTACTGATGTACTGTTTTCTCACCAAAGCCGCTATCCCACGGTATGGCCCAGTCTCCTGGTCTCAGAGAGGTGACCTTCCTACCAACCTCCACCACCTCCCCCACTCCCTCATTCCCACCCACAGCAGGAAACACTGGAAGGATTGGGTATGTGCCTGTGGATTACAATGCAAATAACGGTTTTATACCCTGTGTATACCCCGAAAACCCGACCCCTAGGCAACAGCAGTGGGAGGCAAACTGAATGTCTAGAGAGAATCTATGGTAACACCAGGTAACCGGAGCCAGGAAAAGTAGGATAATAAGTAGGATAAACCAAGGTTATGCCAAAATGAGGGTTAGGGTTGTGGCTGAGGCTGGGGTTAGGGTTGTGGTTGAGGCTGGGGTTAGGTTTGAACCGGGACGTGGACATGAAGCTAGGGTTAGGGTTGTGGTTGAGGCTGGGGCTAGGGTTGAACCTGGATGTGGACATGAAGCTAGGGTTAGGGTTGTGGTTGAGGCTGGGGCTAGGGTTGAACCGGGACGTGGACATGAAGCTAGGGTTAGGGTTGTGGTTAAGGCTGGGGCTAGTGCTGAACCTGGATGTGGACATGAAGCTAGGGTTAGGGTTGTGGTTGAGGCTGGGGCTAGTGTTGAACCTGGATGTGGACATGAAGCTAGGGTTAGGGTTGTGGTTGAAGCTGGGGTTAGGGTTGTGGTTGAGGCTGGGGTTAGGGTTGTGGTTGAAGCTGGGGTTAGGGTTGTGGTTGAGGCTGGGGTTAGGGTTGTGGTTGAGGCTGGGTTTAGGGTTGAACCGGGATGTGGACATAAGCCTAATGTAACCCTAGCCCTGTTCAACCACCTCTGCATGCTTTATTCTTAGTTATTATAAAGTGTTACCAAATCTCTTAAAGATACAGTCTCGATTAACTGATTATCTATCTATTATGTATTATTGATTCATGCAATATGAATGTTACCTTGTAGCATGTTAATATCAGCTGGATTCACTGGCGCTGCCAACATCCTCAGCCTGACACTGTGTTGACCCAGGGCTGGCAAGGCCATCTCCTCCATTCTATTGTATGGACAATAACACAATCATGTAAATTAGAAATTGCCATCCACATTGATGTTTATGTGTTTCTTTATTCATATTGAGGAAATAAGTTGACAGCTACAGTTAGGTGGCAATGATAAAGAGTTAAATCTGGGGAAACAACACTTTCGAGTGGCCATAATGTCTTTGACGATCTGTTTCTATATTTTTTTATTCGCCATGGGGCTATTTTCACAAGTATGTGGTGAATTTTCAAAACTCTTAGTACAAAACTCCAAACTGGTAACACTTGCAACGCAGCAAGTCTTATATGCAAAGCCTTTTATTGTGCATTCATTGATCCAGTATACAACCATTGATCCAGTATACAACCATTGATCCAGTATACTGTGAAACATTGATTTAATCACCAAAACACAACGTAATGATATCTTCTCAATTTAATTATTTTTATGACAAGTTAATCCAACGACAAAAAATGCAAGATAAATATTTCAAAATAGCCCTATGAACGTAATTTGCTACAGCACTGTAAGTTACAGTACATTTCGCTGTTTCCACATTAGAAAATGCACTTGCATTAGCCCTCAAAATAGCCCATGTCTGATCATTGAAGATGTGATCATTTCACAATCATTGATGAATATATATATGTATAAAATATACAGTTGAAGTCGGAAGTTTACATACACTTAGGTTGGAGTCATTAAAACTCGGTTTTCAACCACTCCACAAATTTCTTATTAACAAACTATAGTTTTGGCAAGTCGGTTAGGACATCTACTTTGTGCATGACACAATACATTTTTCCAACAATTGTTTACAGACATATTATTTCACTTATAATTCACTGTATCACAATTCCAATGGGTCAGAAGTTTACATACACTAAGTTGACTGTGCCTTTAAACAGCTTGGAAAATTCCAGAAAATTATGTCATGGCTTTAGAAGCTAATAATTTGAGTTAATTGGAGGTGTACCTGTGGATGTATTTCAAGGCCTACCTTCAAACTCAGTGCCTCTTTGCTTGACATCATGGGCAAATCAAAAGAAATCAGCCAAGACCTCAGAAAAAAGTCTGGTTCATCCTTGGGAGCAATTTCCAAACGCCTGAAGGTACCACGTTCATCTGTACAAACAATAGTACGCAAGTATAAACACCATGGGACCACGCAGCCGTCATACCGCTCAGGAAGGAGACGCATTCTGTCTCCTAGAGATTAACGTACTTGGATGCGAAAAGTGCAAATCAATCCCAGAACAACAGCAAAGGACCTTGTGAAGATGCTGGAGGAAACAGGTACAAAAGTATCTATATCCACAGTAAAATAAGTCCTATATCAACATAACCTGAAAGGCCGCTCAGCAAGGAAGAAGCCACTGCTCAAAAACCGCCATAAAAAAAATCAGACTACGGTTTGTAACTGCACATGGGGACAAAGATCGTACTTTTTGGAGAAATGTCCTCTGGTCTGATGAAACAAAAATAGAACTGTTTGGCCATAATGACCATTGTTATGTTTGGAGGAAAAAGGGGGAGGCTTGCAAGCTGAAGAACACCATCCCAACCGTGAAGCACGGGAGTGGCAGCATCATGTTGTGGAGGTGCTTTGCTGCAGGAGGGACTGGTGTACTTCACAAAATAGATGGCATCATGAGGAAGAAAAATTATGTGGAGATGTTGAAGCAACATCTCAAGACTTCAGTCAGGAAGATAATGCTTGGTCGCAAATGGGTTTTCCAAATGGACAATGACCCCAAGCATACTTCCAATGTTGTGGAAAAATGGCTTAAGGACAACAAAGTCAAGGTATTGGAGTGGCCATCACAAAGCGCTGACCTCAATCCCATAGAAAAATTGTGGGCAGAACTGAAAAAGTGTGTGCGAGCAAGGAGGCCTACAAACCTGACTCAGTTACACCAGCTCTGTCAGGGGGAATGGGCCAAAATTCACCCAACTTATTGTGAGAAGCTTGTGGAAAGCTACCCGAAACATTTGACCCAAGTTAAACAATTTGAAGACAATGCTACCAAATACTAATTGAGTGTATGTAAACTTCTGACCCACTGGGAATGGGATGAAAGAAGTAAAAGCTGAAATAAATCATTCTCTCTACTATTATTCTGACATTTCACATTCTTAAAATAAAGTGGTGATCCTAACTGACCTAAGACAGGGCTTTTTTACTAGGATTAAATGTCAGGAATTGTAAAAATCTGAGTTTAAATGCATTTGGCTAAGGTGTATGTAAACTTCCGACTTCAAATGTAAATATATTGTTCTGATATAACTACAAAATAGGTGTACTGTAATCAAATGAAATAAATTAAATAAACATAACTTTTAGCATGGCACTAGTTTTCATCATGCCTGTCTTGTGAATTTGGCCATAGGCTCTCATCGACATCACAGTAAATGTTCTCATTGTTTATGCAGGAAAAAACTTTTGGCAAGGCAAACTCGACTTGAGTGGGTTGAGTCACTGATGTTATCTTCCTGTCTGGTCTTGTGCCCCCTCGGGCTCGTGTGGTGGGGGAGATCTTCTCTGCCTTGTCTCAGGGTAGTACGTTTGTGGTCTGTTGATATCCCTCTGGTGTTGTGGGGGTTACGCTTTGACAAAGTGAGTGGGGTTATATCCTGCCTGGTTGGCTATATCCAGGGGTATCTTGGGGCGGGGCCACAGTGTCCCCCGACCCCCCTGTCTAAGTCTCTAGCATCTATGCTGCAATAGTCTATGTTCTCCTGTATTATCTGGTGTCCTGTGTGATCTTAAGTAATAGCCCTCTAATTCACCCATCTCTCTCTCACTCTCTCTCTCCCTTCCCAAGGACCATGCCTCAGGACTACCTGGCCTGATGACGCCTGGCTGTCCCCATCCCCAGTCCACCTTGTCGTGCTGCTGATCCAGTTTCTACTGTTCTGCCTGCGGTTATGGAACCCTGTCCTTTTCACCGGATGTGCTACCCTATCCCGGACCTGCTGTTTGACTCTCTCTCTCTCTCTCCCTCTCTCCCTCTCTCTCTCGACCTCTGAATGCTTGGCTATGAAAAGCCAACTGATATTTACTCCTGAAGTTCTGGCCTGTTGCACCCTCTATAACCACTGTGATTATTATTTGACCATGCTAGTTCTATGAACGTTTAACATCTTGATGAACAATCTGGCCTTAATGGCCATGTACTCTTATAATCACCACCAGCACAGCCAGAAGAGGGCAGGCCACCCCTCAGAACCTGGTTCCTCTTTAGGTTTTTCCTAGCCACCATGCTTCTACATTTGCATTGCTAGCTCTTTGGGGTTTTAGGCTGGGTTCGCTCCAGTGCTTTACACTGCAGCAGACTTTCTTTTTTTGTCATTGTGCTCCCTTCAATTTTTAGTGTCATTGGACTATTAGTCCCCTGCCAGTTGTTGAGTTTTTGTTTATTGTTGTTTATTGTTGTTTAAACTGTATTAATTTCATGTGGGACTATTTACATTTAGCCATTTTTTTTGTTATTTTAAGGCCTATAGTCAAAGTCACCATTATTAGTCAGTTGTACAACCAAATGCCTTCAACTGAAATGTGTCTTCCGCATTTAACCCAACCCCTCTGAATCAGAGAGGTGCGGGGGGCTGCCTTAATCGACATCCACGTCTTCGGCGCCCGGGGAACAGTGGGTTAACTGCCTTGTTCAGGGGCAGAACAACAGATTTTTACCTTGTCAGCTCGGGGATTCGAACTTGCAACCCTCCGGTTACAAGTCCAACGCTCTAACCACTAGGCTACCTGTCTCTCTATATGGGTAATGCAAAAACAAACTGCACTAAAATCTAAATGTGTTCATCCAACTGTCTTGGCTGTCTCATGCTGTGTGTGAATGTATGTCATGATCAGGAATGCCTGAACTCGGAGCCCAATAGAAAACAAAGGCAAACTGCAGTAACTGCAATCAAAACACAGTGGAACAAAGCCAGAGTGCAGGACCTTTAATAAAAACATTTATGTATTTTTATTTATTTTTTTACTGTTCTTTGACTTGGTAGTTACTGCAGTTTTTGTTTTTGTCACAAGAAAAACAACATACAAAAATGTATAATATAAAATAAATGGTCACAAGATAAAAATGACACTACAGAGCCTGATTTCAGTCTTAACTAAATTTGACCAAATGTGTAGTTACTGCTGTTTTCAATTGTAAAGCAGAGTACATCTACTAAAATCATAAGTCATTATAATAGTACATTACAGTATATATCATACTATATGTTTATACTTTACAAACGTACATTTTCATTATGTAGTTCTCAATCTGTAGTAGAAAAAAGCTGTTAAGTAATTACGTTTTAAGGATTAGGTAATAGTAAAATGCATTTGAACAAATGAGAAGACAATCATATCGAAAGTAATGTGAGCATTGCATTGTGAAAAGCAATTACTTTATATAAACACGTATTGCAATGTGAAACATGTATTTCTAGATGAAATACTGATTAGGTTTGGTGAAAAAGTGACTATGATTTTGTGTGTTGCACTGTACTTAGTCAATTGAAAATTTGCTTAAGAGTTTTGAAACAAGTGCCTTTTAATGATCTGTTTTGAGCAGAACTATTTTCATTTCACAGTGAGCATCTCAAATTCACTCTCAGATGTCTTCCCATCGACACACAGGTAGGCAAACATCATATGATCCCTTACCTGACTGTGTCATAGTGATGTCCGTGCTTTCTGTAGACCAGTGCTGAGCAGGAGTGGAGTTGGCGTAGAGCACCAGGGGCCAGGGTGGTTCTACTCTCTCTCTGCCACAAGGGCAGCACTCTCTCCTGGGCCAGTCTGAACAGAGGCCTCCTCATGACGATTGATGCAACAAAGGCCACACTATGGATGAATCAGTTCTACTTCTACACTGGGCTTTAATGGTACACTGCCTACCATTACACTGTAATCTCACTTCCTTAAACCTGATAGTCCTAATAGACTGGGAGGGTGAAGAAAGCATGTGTTTTCCCATATCTCATCTCCATTGCGGTGGTGACCTTGAAGCGAAATACTTCATGATTGTGTAACAGCCTGCTAAAAACCGTGAATTCCCAATTAAGCTCATAAGAACGAAAGTTGGATTGAAGGGATAGTTCACCCAAATTACAAAATGACCCATTGGTTTCCTTACCCTGTAAGCAGTCTGTGTACAAGGTATGATTTGGTTTCCAATTGCTAACGTTTTAGCATGTGTGGCACAAATCCCATTCAAGTCATGGTACAGATATTAGAATTGTCCAAATCATCCAATATTATCTAAAATTGAATGTGAAGCTCAACAAAGTCACTCAAAGATGATTCGAACATAATACACAAAAAATGCTAATATCGGTACCATGACTTGAATGTGATTTGTGCCACAAATACTAAAATGTTATATATGGGAACAGTGCCAGGGAAACTAAACCAAGGCATAGATTGCTGTAATACCCTGTCCATAGACTGCTTATAGTGTAAGGAAACCAATATATAATTTTGTAATTTGGGCAAACTATCCCTTTAAGCATTTATGACTATCCCTTTAAGCATGGTATTATAAAAATATTTAAATGTAATTCCAAATCAAATTGCAAACATATCTGTTGCTTAGCATTTTATTTTCACAATTCTTCCCATTTAAGTCCAGTTCACTGTTTGCTGCAAAAACAATAGACATATCCTACTGTAAAATAATTTATAATAACGTGTGTGTGTACCAGATTGACGGTAAGTGTTTCTCTGTTTCTAGAAGGTTAGGCAGAGTGGCAGACTAAGGCCGTTTCTTGTTGGAAGAAATGTTGCTAAATGAATCAATGGGAAACGAATCAGATGACAACATGTGGCAATCCTCAAGGTCCCGAGTGTAAGTTAAAGGTCATGGTTTGACATCGTAATAAAGACGAGAAAATTATTTGAACGCCTTCAAAGCATATATTTGAAAATTCTGCTTGTTGTTAAACAGTAGAAATTCCAACCACACCATGCATACGGTATGCTACATCACATGTAGTTTAGACAGACAGGGGGCTTAAGCCATACAGGAGAACAGAAGGTGATCCATAGTTCTCTAAATTAATCATGGTTGTATACTATGTCATCCTACAGCTTCCACTCACTTTGGAGGGGGTTGAGATACTTCACACTCTAAAAAAGCTATCCAAACTCTGGGTATAAAGCTGGTTGGCCGTCTGATTCAGCATGAGGGAGAGGCTACAGTCCAGTAAGTTGTGTTTCCATGTGTTTTGGTGCTGCTTCAGGCAGTGACAGGCTTTAGTAGTCCGTGTTTAGGCTGCATTGGCTGGGCAAGTGAGGGGTTGAACCCCCTTGAACTCCAGGCCCTTGTTGAATTGAACCTCCAACACTTTGGATGCCTTGGTTATCTTCAGGTTGCGCATGCAGCCTTTGAATGAAGTGCTGGAAGTCAGGCCAAACTGCTTGAGCCCCTCTGGAAAAGGGATAAAATACACAATTGATTTATGACTGTTATTTTCTGCCCCGTTAAGCACATTTATGCTTCTATTTCATAAATCAGAAAGCCGATGACAGCTTGACGTTATAACTTTGATTATATCCTGAGGTTTCAATAGGAAGTAAATCAAACATTTTCAACATTATAGTGGAGCATGGTTCGCTACACAGTATCCAGGGTCGTGTTCAGGAGTTATTCATGTAACCTGATTCCACAGGCATCCCACTGGGCACAGACACCAATTAAACGTCTATTCCATGTTGGTACAACTTAATTTCATTGAAATGACGTGGAAACAACGTTGACTCACCAGTGTGTGCCCAGTGCCCAGTCAAATCAAATCAAATGTTATTGTCACGTGCCGGATACAACAGGTGTAGACCTTACAGTGAAATGCTTACTTACAAGCCCTTAACCAACAATGCAGTTTTAAGAAAAATAAGTGTTAAGTAAATTTAAAAAAATAAATAAAAGTAACAAATAATTAAAGAGTAGCAGTAAAATAACAATAGCGAGGCTATATACAGGGGGTACCGGTACAGAGTCAATGTGCAGGGGCACCGGTTAGTCGAGGTAATTGAGGTAATATGTACATGTTCTACATGATACATTTCTAACTGAATGTTCAATGTTTGATTACGTTGCCTCTACTGAATGTGTCCCAGGTGTGAAATGCTTGGTGGGTGGTGTCCAGGGCAGAACGACTGGCCACTCTCATTGAAGCCATGAAGTTCAAGGTCAACCACAGTACTGCAGGGATTGTTTGCAGAAAACAGGGTCCCCCATTATAGGGGAAAATCTTAATAGAAATCAAATATTTTTTTGAAGATAATCATGGTACCAATTATTGCTTCTATAACACTAGATGTATGTCCTTGAACCGATTATTTTAAAATCTCACACAGAAGAAGTTATGTGTCATTTAGTAGCTAATGGCAGCCTGCAGTACCTCGGTCGGCCTTCAACTTGAGATAGTCAATGAGAGGGGGCAGCACTGAGAGCCAGCAACGTCACTTCCTGGAGTAGCTCAAACTGTACATGTTATGTCTACATAAATCCTCCATCTCCCATCTTAATAAAAGGGATACTTTGGAATTTTGGATTTTGGCCATCTACTTCCCAAGAGTCAGATGAACTTGTGGATACCATTTCTATGCCGCTTTGTCCAATATGAAGGAAGTTAGAGGTAGTTTCGCGAGCCAATGCTATCTAGCGTTAGCACAATGACTGGAAGTCTATGGGTATCTGCTAGCTAGCAATTGAGCTAGTTAGCAACTTCATTCCAGGTGCACGCAGAGACATAAAAAATTATATCCACAAGTTCATCTGCCTCTGGGGAAGTAGATAACTGGAATCATTGTCAAAATCTCAAAGTATCCCTTTAACCGTCTTCCTGGGTTTCAAATGCGCTATTGAGTCTTCACATTGGAATGAAGGGTGTCACGTGATCGCTGGCTTTGTCCATTCATATATGCAGTCATTGGTGGTGTTGTACGAACCTGGGTATCCACCGACGTAGATGGGGTCGTTGGTGTCAGCGGTGTTGGACCTGGCGTTGGGGCTCTCTGCTTCCTCCTTCCTGCCGTCCACTATGATCTCCAGCCTGTGGCGAAGCTTGTGGGCTGTGACCGAGTGCCACTGACCGTCACAGAGGCCTGCCTCTACTTCAGGCTGGTACTCCGCTGTGATCCGGCCCGCTCCGTTGTCCACGTGGAACAGCAGCTAGGGAGGAAAGAAGCCATACTCAGAATACACCTGACTTGTCCAATAGGTAGTTTGTAACAAAACATGATTGTTTGTTACGAACAACTATGATTCTGTTGAACCCCATTCATTCATTTATACAGTACAATAGCTTTGCATACTCGTTGTTGTTAGGCCTACAGTAAGAGATTGTAGAGTCTGGTTAGAATGAAATGTGTGTGGGACAACAAAGCAGTATTGTATTCTATGTTTGTGTGTACCTTTCCGTTGTGCAGTTCGATGCCCAGGCCCTCCATCTTGGTGTCCACCTGGCTGCTGACTGCCAGCAGAACCCCGTTGCTCTGGGACGTACGGAACTCCAGCTCCAGAGACACGTCCAGACCCACCCTGTAGGAACCCACTGGACCAGAGGACAGAGATACAGGAAGCTGTCAGAATTGATACAACAACTGCCATGCGATCGAAAAATAATAATTGAAAAAAAATAATAATTGTCATAAAAATAAGATCTCTGTGAAAAGTTGGTGTACGAGTAGTCGACCAATGGTCATCAACATGTATTGTTCCGCCTTATCATTATATTATGTGATTGTTGGGATATATTGCATTGTGGGGTCAGGAGTTTTTCCTGGTCAGGTCACATGGTCAGGAACAACTCCAGGTCATAACTGTAGCTACAGTTCTACGTTTTGAGTGTCAGAATGTACCTGCTTTGACATATCCAGTGCCATCAAAGTAGGTTCCCTTCTCAGTGCTGATGAAACAGCTACCCACGTGGTGGCTGGAGGTGGGCGCGTCCATGTCCAACACATTACCCAGCATCTTGAAATTCCTGATGCAGCCATTGATACTGTACAAGACCTAGTAGTAGAACACAACCAACACTATACGATCACACATGACTTTACACTGAAACATCTCATTTACTTTTGAATGTATCCCATAAGTTGTAAATGATTACATGCAATTACAGTAATACAGAGTCTACAGTGAGGCTTGTGTTTCACTTCCTACAAACGAAATACACCCCCGAACCAAATGTGAGGAAGCGTGTATGAACGTACTGGTCCGATCCTCTTGGTGGTGTAGTTGACGGGTAGGCCACCTATATACAGCATGCCAACCACATCCAGAATGTCAGCCTTCTTGGGGCTGGTGGTGTGCTTGGAGTAGCGATTGTCAATCACCAGTACACCTCTCTGTTTCTCTCTCGTCACCCGGATCTGAGACAGCAGAAAGAAAAAGATTTTGGGGGGGAAATAAGGACAATAACAATCTTTAATACACAATGAACGCAAAGTACTGTCGTTTTTGGTTACTTTGCTTGCTTCCTGTTTAGGTCAATTAACTAGTCAGAGTGCTTTTATAGCGTCATTGTGACATACAGTATTTAGCGGTCTGCTCTCACTATATAAACTCACTCAGACAGTGAAGTAGACCTGACGGTAACTGCCTACAGACTCTGTACACCGTGTTAGGGGTTGTAAACGAGGATTCGTATTGGTTTCATTGTTGCTATAATCATTGTTTCACCAGCTGACTCAAGATCCCAGACCTTGTGCCAGTGTCCGTCGTTGATGATGCGTGGCACGCTGACCGAGGTGTTGCCGTGGCCCAGGTCGAAGCCGAGGTGGGCCATGCCCTCCTTCACCTGGATGGTGGCGAAGTCGGCGTGGTTGACCCTCGCCATGTAGAACACCAGGCCCGACTCTGCTGTGGTCCGCAGCTCAAACTCTATGATCAGCCTGCAAGCAAAACAGATTCACAACACTCTCAGTCCAATATGACGTTTACAGATATTACCCATTTCTTTAATAACATTATTATGTATGCTTTAGATATGAAAAGGTCTCATTTGGGCTTTACTGTTATCAAAGCAATTCAAACTCGACATACCTGTTCTTAACCTTAGTGTCATCGAATTCAAATGCAACATGGCTGTTTTTGGAGAGCCCAAACTGTTTGGCTTTCTCTAAGACCACTGGAGATGCCTCGGCAGCACAGGAAAGCTGTTGAAGTAGGGGGGGGAGTAGCAATCTTAAAAACATCATATTAACATGATCTCATTCCCCGAGTGCATTAAACGACAATGCAAACCTTCTATTTAATATGAAGTAGCTGACCTACTTTTTGTCTAAAGTGCTATTTTAACATGTGCCAATAGATGGTGCTAATGAAAAAGACATGGAGTTGGTATAATTAAGACCACCTGAAAATAGAAAAATCTGAATCACTTGTTTTGTTCAGTTCTGTACATTAATACACTTCTATGCCATTTTCTTCTACATTTTTGTTTCGCCACAAAGGCTCCCATTGCTTTAAGGAAGAACTGCTACAACCATATCGATTTACTTAGAAAGTACTTCTCATCTAAGAAAATCCCCATTGAAAGTAAAATGTCTGTAGCCAAGACTAAGAATATGGACATGGAATGTATATTTCACATGAGCAGCGAATCTTCACACAGGCGGCATGGTGTTGAAGGTCTTTGGCTGAAATCCAATGAGATGAAGGTTCAGCAGACACATACTTAAGACGGCTCGGGAAGGGGGAGGGGTTGGGGGTGGGGTAAGAGAACGTGGACACGTAGGGAGAAGTGAGGGAGAAGAGTAGAGTGGTACCGGTGGGACTGTGACAGCACCGTGGTCAGGTTCCTCTGTGACGGGGCTGAGCTCTGGAGGTACGACAGGGGGCGCGTCCTAAAGTAGCGGCAGGGCAAGGGTGAAAGGGTTAAGCTGTGTTATACACTGCCAATCGGATTGGCTACAGCATTCATGACACAGGCGGTCTACCAATCAGGCTGGGGCACTGCTGTTATGAATGGCAAAAGTCTGCATAGCAGGTAGCTAGATAAACAGGGCTAAGAAAAGGATTACAGTAGTGTTACAGAGATGCACATCATTTCTACACGCCAAGAGAGCTACTACCAGTGACAATACTGTCGCAATCTATACATTTGCCCGCGATGATGCATCCATGGAGATATATCATGAAAAGTTATGAGGAAAATACAGGTGGGGTAGGCCAATGCAAGGCATCTTGGTTAGATGACAGAGAGAGAGAGGGAGGGAGAGAGAGAGAGGACAGAGAGAGCGCTGCTACACTACCTCAGCTGTCAGCCAGAGAGGATATATTGAGCACAGGAGCTATAAGAAAGAGCCTTGTCAACACTGCAGCTTTACCTATAAAGCAGACCTAATGGATTGGAAAACGACCCATTCTTTATTCCAGCCACATCAACCTTTCTGATAGTGTATTTAGACTCAGGGTCAACCGGCCTGCCTGGCTGAGCTTTGCTGGGGATGGATGTCAGCTCTTTATGACTCATGGGGAAAATGTATCACACCATCATAGGGTGGGAAATGAGTCATTTAACCTGATACCCCTCTAGTGGGAGTGGGACCTACAGTGGGAGGTGGAGGGGTCTGTCTGGGTGTCGGGGTGGGTGGTGGTACAGCAGGAGCCTCAGGTTGGACCGGCTGGGACACGTCTTCTCCCTTAGTCCCCTCCTCCTCCTCTTCCTCCTCTTCTTCTGGGAGGGGCAGCAGGGGAGGGGGAGGAGCCAGGTTGGGACACTGGCCGATCTCTGCGTTCTTAAAGGCCACGGGCTGGGAGAAGTCTGTGAGGCTGTAGGGCATAAACAAACGGTCAAGAAAACACACACACATGCACAGACGTGCGCGCGCACACACAGAAACACAGGCACGCAGGGCGAGAAAGAGAGAGTGTGTAAATGGGTGACGATGGGGCTTGGCTATCAGTGTAAGCAGTTGAATTATGAACATGGTTATCAGAAAGGACAGCCCCATTAAGCCAACTAAATATGGGTCAACTGTGTTTAGCCCACTGGCAAGAGAGAAAGAGAGAGAGAGCGAGAGTGCGAGAGAGAGAGAGTGAGAGCACTGATTCCTAATGATAGGAATGTATTATCATCTGTGGAGAGAAACAGTTGAGTGACAGCATTTACAACCTCTTAACTGGCAGAAACGAACTCACCACGAAACAGCAACTACATGACACCACAACGCGTGTACAACACTTCCCACATAGCCTTCCATCAATAATATCTACGATCAGGATAATGAATAGTGATGGTAGATAGACAGACTAGATGTACTAGGGAGATAACAGGAGATGGTGAGAGACCTACATGGTATTAATCATGAGGTTCCAGATGCAGCCTTCGAAGGGGTCGTTGGGCCTCTGGGAGCTGAGCTCTACGTCAGGGGGGATACCCCCGATGAACAGTCTCTTGATGCCCATGGGTTGGTCGTTGGGAAGGGCCTGCTCCCTCTTCAGCTCCTCATCCACCTGGACGGCAAACGACCTGGACAGAGAACCACGCAGGACAGTGAGACACTTTGAGCCAGCTCTGTGTAAAGACAGCTAAACATGAATAGCTGGAAACTCGTTTTTTAAGACACCAGTTATTGTGCTGAACTGTATGACACTGTTCAGTGTAAAGCAATACCAATGTGTGGGTGCGTGTGAGTGCTGGTGTGTGTTATGCACCTGCCACCCAGCCTCTCGATGCGCAGAGTGTGTTCTCTCCCGTCGTGCAGGATGCCCTGGTCAGGCTTGCGGACCACCCTGCGTGGGCTGTGGCTGCCTGTGGACACCAACACTTCCAGGGCCCCCTTGTTCAGCAACACGGCCAGGAAGGGCTGCAGGGGAAACGAGAGGAGATGTGAGGGGGAAGAACCATGGAGGCACAACATCATACAATCTCAATGGCCAAGACCACCTCAGGACAGACTCAGGGACACAGGGTTATACAGAAAAGCAACATCGCACATAGAATCCATGGCTATTAAACAAGGGCTTTACGTACTTTCTGGGGCAAGTCAGGACGGGCTTTACGCAATATGGAGCCCTGAAGACAACTAGAACTGTATGCCATTCGCCCAGAAACATGAACAAAAACTAATTCATGATGAAACCGCACAAACTTTGAGAACGGAAGTAAACTTTGTAATTGCATACTGATATGCTTCTCAACCCTGAGGGCCTGTAGCATTTATGTAAGTCCTCTATTTCTCTACACGACTTGATTCGATTCTGTCCGGGCAGAACTTCTGAGAAACTGCGGCCCTCTCTGAAACATACCAGGCAAGAAATAGATAGATTTAAGTGCCTCTTGTTATGATTAAATTCTCTGTAATCAGTCCAGCGTGATGGTGAGCACATCCCTCGACGGCGTTGGAATTGCAGACTAGCATGCACAGAGGGAGTTAGCCTAGGGAGAGTGAGGAAGCGCTACCGTTACAACACCGCTGGTCGGATTCAGCACGCGCTCCTCCTGTCCCCTGCGCAAATTGGCAGAGTGAATGACGCGGACACGGAGACCGGCGAGGCCGACTTGTACTCATTCGAAATGACATCCACTTAATTTACCTGGCCCTAATGATTTTCAAAGGTGACGGTCTGGACCTTTCCCAAGGGTTATCGCCGAATTGGACGTGATCCATCAGAGGGCTGTTGTATAATCTATTTCTTACTAACGGCACATGAAGGGGGAATGTTAGAGGTTAAACCCACTATCATTTCCTGCAGCCACGGGCCATAATTGATGTGTTGGCCTGCATAAGTCTGCAGACGAAGAGAGGGAGAGATTGAGAGAAAGAGATGAAGAGTGCCCTAACAGAGACGCAGAAAGCCATATTTTAATCAAAGCCGTCGTCGCAAATCTCCCAGCCTTTAGCCCTCTGTGAAAGATGATCAACTTTTGTTTGCTGTCGGGTGAAAGTATAATGATTACAGCTTACTGGCAATCCATCTCCTTTATCGTTCATTTAATAGGGAACCTTGCACACAGCAGGAGTTGATTATCAATGTGCTGTTAGTTTTTCAAAGCAACTCAGCCAGACAGCACAGCGCCCCTTATTGAATTACAGAAACCTAGAAACACCTCCAACAACCATTCCAATTCTCCTGGGAAATAGGATGCAATGACTTATAAAGAACAAAGAGGTGACATTATAGAGGACTAGGTGCCTAGTTAGGAGGCTTTCATAACTGCAACACTGAAGTGAGAGAGTGTGTTTGTGTGTATGTGTGTGTGTGTACGCGTCTCATCGTCCTCCACTTACTTCCCCAGACTGCCTGCGTCTCCTCTTGGGGATTTGGATCTGGGAGCTGGCTCCATTGGTGCTCCCACTGCCAAACAGGATGATGCCCTTGTCACTCTTGGTTGCGAAGGACAGGCTGATCTCTGTGCCGACGTCGAAGGACATGGACCTCAGCTCCATGTGACCTGGCTTGGAGAAGCTCACTGTGTGGAGGTTCTGTTGGGGAGAGACCAAAGATCACGGTCATTCACAGCACAATCAATTTAGAGTCATCAGCCATTTTCAGGGTTCTTTTTATAATCTGAATACTGTGTAATTGTACAGCGTAGTATAAGGCCTATGTTGCTTTATTTATAATGGTCATATAAACTTCAGACTTATGTCAAACATAATAATAAACCTTGCTTGTTCAAGTACAGTTTGTTAGAGTACCACTGTATGCATATTTATTTATTTTATTTCACCTTTATTTAACCAGGTAGGCCAGTTGAGAACAAGTTCTCATTTACAACTGCAACCTGGCCAAGATAAAGCAACGCAGTGCGACACAAACAACACAGAGTTACACATGGGATAAACAAGCGTACAGTCAATAACACAATAGAACATCTGTATACAGTGTGTGCAAATTAAGTAAGGAGGTAAGGCAATGAATAGGCCACAGTGGCGAAGTAATTACAACTTGCCAATTAACACCGGAGTGATAGATGTGCAGATGAGGATGTGCATGTAGAAATACTGGTGACACAGGGTCCACAACAAATGAAAGAGCTGAATTGAGTGTGAAATCTTGCAAACATCTTCCAAACACAACTGAGACGTTGTTGAATTCCAAATTACTTCTCCCTCTCAATTCTTGGCATTGTTACACTCTTTTGCATTCTGTGTCTGTGGTGTCTGCATAAATATTTAAATATTTTTCCCCTAACAAAAATAACACTTTTAGAAGCAGCGATTCCTCTACTTTATGTGCCCTATCACTATCTCATTATTCCACTCATCGTTTTCAGTTTCTTTACTTCCGTTTTCTGACCTCACTCATTTTTATTCTTTCGAATGTTTTTTTCGAGGGATGTTCGGCAACGTGTCGGGCCATGCTTCGTGAGCAGGTCTGTATAAATAATTAAAGGGGGAGTATGAAAGAGGAGGAGTGCCAATATAAACGGACCTCCACAGAGCAGCCTTTGGTCAGGCCGGTGTAGTCGGAGCTACTCAGCAGGTTATAGGGGGTTCTGGAAACCTCAATGTCTCTCATACAGCCAGCATACTTCTTCTTGGTAACCTCTGACCTGTAAAGAGAAGAGAGAGTTGTCTCCTTTGCCATTCTGACCTCCATTCTGTTCAGTGTGGAAGGGCTGTCCTCCTTTTAGGAGCCAGTGACTGTGAGACGTAGACCAAATTGAGACTGCGTTCACTCTAAATGAATAAAGTCAGACTTCTTTTTTTGAAGGTGTTTTCAGAACATTTCTTTGGTACACCTTTTATCTGGGGTTTATTCTAACGCTATGAAACAATTAGATCGCAGCTTCTGCATAGCCGACACAATGCTACGAAGAGCGCCTCATTGTTAAATGTTCATTTCAACATTTGCAACAAAGTGCCAGCAAATTCCATTGACAGTAACATGCAAGAGAAGTGGTGGGGTGACAACACAGCAGCTATTGAATAAAAAAGGAGTGGAAGCTGTGTCCTACTGGTCCTCAGAATGTTGTGCTCGTGTTCATTTGGACTATTATCCAAAGCCTCCATTGAGAAATGGAGCTGTCTTTACTGACTCAATTCTGATGACCAGCTTGCTGCATTAAAGCATCTACAATTTAAGCACAAGAGCATATTTCTCCAAACTAAATGTATGGTAACTTGCATGGTAAAGCCAAGTTACAAGAGAGGCTTTAGAAAGTCAATGGGTACGCTAGTACATGCAAAAGGTGATACAGTAAACTTTAACAGTACACGTTTTACCTTGATTTGATACTGTGAGAACAAAATATAAAAGCATATGCATGTTAGCACAAGTATGACACACAAAATGAAACACTGTCAAAATACGGAGACAGGAGTCACAATCACAAGTGAAGAAAGTACATTCTCCCTGAGTGTGTTGAAAGGGTCTATAAGGCCTATAGAATATACCTCTGATACTGCCGGAGACTGTGAAGGTCTAACATTGAATTTTTACAATGACAGACCTATACAACCTATTGTTACCGTTTATGTTATCTATTGTTCGAGTTAAATGAGAGTTAACTCCAGAGAGGGCAGTGACAATGTGACACTGACTCAAGGTCCGGGCAGAAGATAGATGTGTTCTAATGGAAACTGTCTGTCTGTCTGTCTGCCTGGCTGCCTATATCCCTTGTCAATCCTCAACTTTCATAGCCAAATGTGACAATATGAGAAGAATAGGAACAATGGGTAACATACTGTAAAGTACTGAGTGTCTGAGTAAAGAACATAGTGCAAAAGAAAAGCTATCCGAGGTGTACTTTCGTGTGTGTGCTGATGTGTGTGCATGTGTGTGTGTCCGCATTACAACCCGACATGTAGCATAAGGCCCTACTGTGGAGGTGATTGACATCCTATAGAGTACATACCTGTAGTTTCCAATGGTTGGCAAACCCCCAAAGTAAATCCTCTCCTCCTCCTTGAGGTTGAGCCCGGTGGCAGAGCCTTGGGATGACACCACCAGCTTCTCCTCTTCATTGGTGTCTATGTCCACGATGGTCACTGTAGCTGGGGTGGAAGGAAACCAACAAGGGTAAACGGCTGTTCAACAAAAAGCTCGGATCAAGCTACAAAGGCTGTATGTTGTACAAACTGCACGGTCTCTACAAACGTCAACTTGAGTGGAATGTTATGTGTGTTATGATGAGTGTGAGGGGGTCACCTTGTTTCTTCATGCGGGCCATAGTGAAGGACTTCCACCTGCCGTCGTTGTGTCTCTTGATACTGAGGACCGAGCCGGTGCCTGAGCCCAGGTCAAAACTCACCTTCACTAGACCATCACTCAACTCAGCACTCATAAAGTCCTTCTGTCTCAGAGAGAGAGAGGGGAGAGAGGGAGAAAGGGAGAGAGAGAGCGAGAGAGAGAGAGAGAGAGAGAGAGAGAGAGAGAGGATATTGAGTAACATTGATAAATGATCAATATCTAACACACATTTAACCGTTTACATTGCTACTGAACTTGAACAGTTTGCTAGTCCTCATTGCGAGACAGGTGTGTGTATGAGTGAGGTTACCATATCCTTGGTGGCGAAGTACATGAGCAGGGAGTCGGTGGAGAAGGAGCGGAACTTGAACATGACGGTGGAGACGTTGGGGTTCCATCTGGTGGGCCGGCTCACAGCAGCATAGCCCTCCCCATCAAACTGTACCGTCCCCCTCTGTATCTGACGGCTGGGGGCTGGAGAACCCACACCCAACCACTCAGCAGTAATCACACAGTCAAGTGAACATTTAGTACATTAAACGAGTGTATAGTGAACTTCTAGAGTAAAACGTTTGTGAACGTTTATGAGATCGACAAAGAGAAGTCCATGCACCACAAGAGACATTCCTGTCATGTCCTCAATGTGGAAATGCAGGCCTACCTAACCACACATCCTTTGCAGTCTCCTTCTCTCTCTCTGTAGTTCCACAGGCCAATAGGTTTGCTGTCCAGGTATGTCTCTCCCATACACCCGGAGAAAGTAGTGGTTTTGACCGCCTCCGCTTTCTACAGGACAAACATCGATATGTAAACAACGATACGAGTACATTTGGCAAAAATAAAAGAGGTAACAAAAGACTAAATATATAGCTCTGGGATAAACTTCCGTACGGCAAAGTGATACTACCTTCACACTGCCCAATATGCCGCCGACAAACAGGTAGGCATTCTGGTCCACATCCAGGATCGTATAGCCCTCAGGAGAAGTGGCACTCTTAGAGGTGGGCATGATGCCAGCTTTGGGACCCTCCAGTGCATGGACAGAGATAGTGCCATTGACACCATTCCTGGGACCAATACAGAAATGATCAAATGATGAATTAAAACTTCATGAACTTTTCAATAAAGAAGCCTACTTGGCACAATCGATGTTAAAAGATAATGAATAAACTCATAGACGAATCCCTTGGAATAATCTTTGCTCTGGAAAAAAGATCTGGTAAAATATGAATCACAATGGCACTCTACCGTGAGGCCTCGATGCGATGCCAGTTGCCGTCGTTGATAGTCATGTCAGGGTACTCAACCTTGCCCACTCCAGAGCCCACGTCCCATAGGAAGTTGACCTTGCCCTTACGCATCTCAATGGCCAGGAAGTCAATCTAGAGGCAAACAGAGGACGAGCCAATAAGATGCAGCGCTGCAATCTCCTATCTGATAACATTACAGGTCCATTACCATTCTTTCTCTCTCTATCGGCCTAGGCTGCTGTAGTGTAGCACAGTGTAGGAGCACAGTGCAGGACACATTAGAATAAGATCCCGAGGAATTAAGAGTCACAGGCAAATCAGGAGAGGAGCAACAGGATTGTGATTTCCCCAGGGAAATCAGTGATGAAACCAGACGAAATAGTCTGATTTGAACGGCCGGTTAATTGCTGTGCTCGCTGTTGCAGTACGTAGACGCAATATCACCCACTCTCTCCTGAGGATCTCACAGGGAAACAAATAACCTTTTATTATTTTCTCTATGACTTTAACATAATTGGTATTTAACTTGCATGTTGAGAAATATCCACTGGTGGACTGATTTCCAATGAATTGGTCAACAACACATTACACATCCCAAGCTAGAGACAAGCCCAACCTAAACAGTGAGAAATGGCCCTTATAAGTTTCACACACAAATGTATTAATTGCCCAGAGGTTTACCATATTAGGGTTAAGTGATTTACTTAGTGATTGTATCCACAAACACACACACACACACACACACATCCCAGTGTGGCGCTATATCCTCTGACTCACGTATTTGGCACTGCCCAGGTAGAAGAGTAGGTTATCAGGGGAGGTGGTTTTCACATTCACAGTGATGGTGTTGTAGCGACCTTTCTTGATTTCCGGTCGATAAGCACGGATACAGTCTCCCCCAGAGGACACGGACACTTTAATCTTTATAGGGAGACATCACATGGATCTTTCACCAGACGGAGAGCACTGAAAAGGCCCAACCCACTGGGCACACACTGGTTGAATCAACGTTGTTTCCACGCCGTTTCAATGAAATTACGTGGAACCAAAGCCGAATAGACGTTGAATTGACGTCTGGGCCCAGTGGGAAGAAACGTTCAGGAAAACACAACTGTGTAGTAACAGAAGTACATGTGCAAGAGCAACAATTTGTCATTTTATTCTTTTGTACCGAACAAATAAAAAACACTATCAAAAAGCCTTGAGTGTAAGAGACTGTTTGTGGAGGAAGGAGTAGAAAAACAACAACACACGTCAACTTTGATAGAATTTTTCTTTGTTTAACAGAGTCTTCACTCAAACTGTGGCGATGCAGGTGCACCCCAGGCTAAAGAGAACGAGTCGTAAATCCTGCTTCCTGTGATGATGGCACAATTAGCAGAATGGCCGGCTTAGAAGCCACTGATCAAAGCAGTGGGAACAGAGGAGGTGGGAACGAGAGAGAAGGACGGAGAGGAGGAGTGTGACTCACGGAGTTGGCCTGCTTGCGCGCCTGGTTGATCAACTCTTTAATCTGAGAGATGTTCTTCTTCAAGTTGTCCTGCAACTCCTTGATGGGCTTCAGCTTATCCAGCAGTCTGTCTGCCTCGTCCTCCAGGTCTTTCACCTTGGCCCCCGCTGCATGGACTGACACACACACACACAGGCACACACACAAACACACACAAGCGCGCACAACGCACGCACGCATGCACGCACGCACGCAAGCAACCATGCATGCACACACACGCCAGACACACACGCGCACAAGAACAAACACACACAAGGACGGACAGACGCACACACACCGGGTAGAGAGACGTTAGTTAGAGATCAGCGGAGAGATGGCGGCATTGTAATCACTTATTTAAAAGTAAAGAGCTGAAAGCTGTTATGAAAAAGAGTAGGATGACATAGTAAATGCCTTGCCACGCACTCATAATTAGCCACCGGTAATCATTCCAAGGCATACATTAGGATAACAGGCTTAGTGAAGCTCTAAAATACACGTTTTAATCCTGTTGAAGTGAAACAAAGAGATGGAATGCTGAGGAAGACAGAATGAAAGAAAGAAAGAAAGAGGAATTGTATTGTTACTATTTTTCCGGCAGCTATGGTACAGCCCATGCAGCGCTAATGGGTACTCTCTCTGTCATCATGCAGGAGCTTTAACCAGGTAATATAAAAGGTATACATACTTATTGCTGTTGGGGTTCAAAAGAAAAATGGGACAGAAAGAGAAACATATGTGAGGTACAGAATTATACAATGCCATTGTGTGAGACAGAAATGAGCCAGAGTAACAGCTATCTACGCTAAGTTGAACCCCAAAAAAACGAACAAATGCATTTTAAGTCAATCAGCTCATGGCTTTGGCACAGACAATACGTTTAATATACAGTAGATACCACAGCTAAGGCTGGCCTATCCCTTAAGAACTACAACACCCAGAGGATCTCTTACTGTTTTTTTCAGGGTCCTGGATCATGTTGTTGGCCTTGTTGACGTCATCCTCCAGCTTGCTGTAGTTCTTCTTCAGGCCCATCAGGCTCAGGTTCATGTCTCTCAGTCTGGCCAGAACATCGTTGGCTGTGTCGTTGGCATCTCCTGCCTTGGCCTTGGTGGCCTGGAGCTTGGCTGCTGTATCTGGACAACACAGTCGGTATCCAATATGTAGTAATCCAACATGGTACGGACTATCGGAGGTAGTCAGTCATACATGATGTCTAACGGCCTTACAGAAACCTTCAGGTCAACACTCCTGCCCACCTGCCAGATGTTTTTAAAGCGCCCTGCAGCCTGTCTGTCTGATACCATCCCATATTTAACCTGGACTGTGCCGCATTGACTTCTGTCATGTTGGATCTACAAGAGCATGTGGCCTCTCACCTCATAGCTACACCACTATCGATCCATTCTGTTCCCACATCCCGGGCTCAGCCTGACAAATTGCTCCAGCAGCAACACACATCAACGAGAAGTATTTCATTTGCTGTTTCGTTTTAAACAAAGGTCATTTCCTACTGTTGTTTCTGTGGTTACCATTGGGGATTGCATTCAGCTTCCGTAACGCATCGTCCAGATCCTTGAGCAAGCCCTTGTTCTTCGAGCCACCAGCTTTCACCCTGGCCTGGAGACTGCCCACACTCTCAGCGTTCTCTGAAACACAAAGACGTCCGCTTGGTTCCAAAACACATATCCATGCCAATTCTCCTCAGAAAACACAGCTCTTTGAAATATGTCTGGCGCTTATCATCACAGTTGGTGGGTGTTGTATGGGGAGAGGATCAACATGGTTTTGTCTCAGTGGAACTGGGTTTACCTTTCACATCGTTCTCTAACTGCTTGGCTTCGTTCCACAGTTGAACGCTCTTCCGAACAGAGTTCTTGGCGTTATCCTTCAAAGAGCCATTGGGTCCTGATGCCTGTGTGTGTGCACCAAGAATGGAAGCTTGAATATCAGAACAGTGCATTCTACAATGACCGAATAATGTAGTAGAAGAACAACATAGTGTACAGTACATACAAAAATACAATAGTACAAGATACTCCTAGGTATCTTGTACTACACAAACACTGTTTAATATAAAACTAATAATATATTTTGTCAATAGAGAACCTCAGGTGCATATGCCTCTGTTTCTCAGACTTAACATCATAACTTAACACATTAAAGTGCATAAATGAATATAAAAACGCCAACATATAGTTAAGTCGGTAGTTTACATACATCTTAGCCAAATACATTTAAACTCAGTTTTTGACAATTCCTGACATTTAATCCTAGTAGAAATTCCCGGTCTTAGGTCAGTTAGGATCACCACTTTATTTTAAGAATGTGAAATGTCAGAATAATAGTAGAGAATTATTTATATCAGCTTTTATTTATTTTATCACATTCCCAGTGGGTCAGTAGTTTACATACACTCAATTAGTATTTGGTAGCATTGCCTTTAAATTGTTTAACTTGGGTCAATCGTTTTGGGTAGCCTTCCACAAGCTTCCCACAATAAGTTGGGTGAATTTTGGCCCATTCCTCCTGACAGAGCTGGTGTAACTGAGTCAGGATTGTAGGCCTCCTTGCTCGCACACGCTTTTTCAGTTCTGCCCACAAATCTTCTATAGGATTGAGGTCAGGGCTTTGTGATGGCCACTCCAATACCTTGACTTTGTTGTCCTTATGCCATTTTACCACAACTTTGGAAGTATGCTTGGGGTCCATGTCCATTTGCGACCAAGCTTTAACTTCCTGACTGATGTGAATTGCACCAGTCCCTCCTACAGCAAAGCACCCCCACAACATGATGCTGCCACCCCGTGCTTCACGGTTGGGATGGTGTTCTTCGGCTTGCAAGCCTCCTCCTTTTTCCTCCAAACATAACGATGGTCATTATGGCCAAACAGTTATATTTTTGTTTCATCAGCCCAGAGGACACTTCTCCAAAAAGTACGATCTTTGTCTCCATGTACAAACCGTAGTCTGGCTTTTTTTTGGCAGTTTTGGAGCAGTGGCTTCTTCCTTGCTGAGCGGCCTTTCAGGTTATGTCGATATAGGACTCGTTTTACTGTGGATATAGATACTTTTGTACCTTTTTCCTCCAGTATCTTCACCTGGTCCTTTGCTGTTGTTCTTGGATTGATTTGCACTTTTCGCACCAAAGTACGTTCATCTCTAGGAGACTGAACGCGTCGTACCATCCTGAGCGGTATGTCGGCTGCGTGATCCCATGGTGTTTATACTTGCGTACTATTGTTTGTACAGATGAACGTGGTACCTTCAGGCGTTTGGAAATTGCTCCCAAGGATGAACCAGACTTGTGGATGCCTACAATTTTTTTTCTGAGGTCTTGGCTGATTTCTTTTTATTTTCCCATAATGTCAAGCAAAGAGGCAATGAGTTTGAAGGTAGGCTTTGAAATACATCCACAGGTGCTCCTCCAATTGACTCAAATGATGTCAATTAGCCTATCAGAAGCTCCTAAAGCCATGACATAATTTTCTGGAATTTTCCAATTTGTTTAAAGGCACAGTCAACTTAGTGTATGTAAACTTCTGACCCACTGGAATTGTGATACAGTGAATTATAAGTGAAATAATCTGTCTGTAAACAATTGTTGGAAAAATTACTTGTGTCATGCTCAAAGTAGATGTCCTAACCGACTTGCCAAAACTATAGTTTGTTAACAAGAAATTTGTGGAGTGGTTGAAAAAGTAGTTTTAATGACTCCTACCTATGTGTATGTAAACTTCCGACTTCAACTGTAGTTCTGAAAACAGTCTTTTTTATATATTGTTAATATGTATGGAGAGAAAAAGCAGTGTTTTTGAACAGAGGACACACAGGCTGAGGAGATTTCCACAGAGGGGACCAATGTTCCCTCTCAGCCCCCTGAGCCTCTCCCTCTCTCCTTCAGAGAGAAGAAGAAAGAGAGGGGGATCAGGTTTGTCGCCACAACTGCTGGCTCCTGCTGCAGGAGGCAGAGTCATGATAATAAGGATGACAGTGCTGAAACTTTGATCTCTCCAGCGTGACAAATGGAAATGAATAAGAAAATGCAAAACATTAAAATGCCAAATCTCTGCTGCTCAGCACATTAGAGAGAGAGGTCCTCTTCGAGTCCTTACACGCTCGCTCGCACGCACACACACACACACACACACACACACACACACACACACACACACACACACACACACACACACACACACACACACACACACACACACACACACACACACACACACACACAGGTGTGTGATCTCACCAGCTGAAGGGCCTCTGTCCCACGTGCCCTGGCCTGCTTTGCCTCTTTGTCAGCCTCCTCGATGAAGTCCTTGATGTTGCTGTACGCGTTGAACGCTGCCGTGGCATTAAAGGACAGGTTCTTGGCTTCCGCCAGGATACTATGAGGGGACAGCAAGAGACTTGGTTAGGACACCAGCCAATACACTGTCTGTGAGCCAGCCTATGTGCCGGCCTGTGTATGTGTGTGTCTGTCTGTCTGTACCGGTCCAATATGTTTGAGGACTCGTTGAGCTCAGCAGCGTGGTTCTCAGCGTCCTGCAGCAGGTCAGTCAGGGTGTTGCCACTCAGGCCCTGGGTCAGTAGGCTCACCCTGTAGTCCAGCTGCTCATGGAGAGGACCCAGCTCATGCTCCATCTCCTCCAGATCCTACACAGTGAGTGAGAGAGAGAGAGAGAGAGAGAGAGAGAGAGAGAGAGAGAGAGAGAGAGAGAGAGAGAGAGAGAGAAAGAAAGATAGATAGAAAGAAAGAAAGAACGAGAGAGAGAGAGAGAGAGAGAGAGAGAGAGAGAGAGAGAGAGAGAGAAAGAGGGAGAGAGATCAAGCTGAACCGCCTCGTTGATGCAGGTGGGACGTACAGATGCACAAATTAAGTCCTGGACAGAAGAAAGGTCTACAGTAAAGTCCAACAGTGCTGCAGGCTACATCTGTCTGACAACAAAACAGCAACGCAACAGAGTAAAGGCGTGTCTTCCTTCCACAATGAAGGGCTGGACAGGCCTGATCGGAGTTGGGATATGTGTGTGAGCAAAACAGTGTGTATACCTCAATCTCCTTATTAATGTTGTCTGAGAGCCCGTTAGCTTCAGCCAGAATGCGCTCTCCATCTGCCAGCACGTCTTCAGTTCCTTTCTTCACTAAGCTGACAGCATCCCTCTTCCTCTGCAAACAGACAGACAAGAATAGTCAGCTCCAGGAACTTTAGAGAAACAACAACCCACGTTGTGAGTGTTGGTGCATATATAGCTATGGAATAGTTAGTATGTCTATGTATGTGTGACCAGGCTGCTGACCTCCAGGGTGGTGAGGTTGCGCTGGTTCTGTCCGGACAGGGCCCCAGCCTCCCTGCTCTTCCCCTGGGCGTCCTTCAGCAGGGCCTGGGCGTCATCCAGCTTGGCCCGGTGGTCACCCATCTTCTCTGTCACCTCTGCCTTCAGGTCCTCCGTGGCCTGGTGGGGGTCCCCGAAGAGACGCTTCACCTTCTGGTACAGGGCCTCTGCCAGTCTGGAGAGAGGTAGAGAGAGAGAGAGAGAGAGAGAGAGAGAGAGAGAGAGAGAGAGAGAGAGAGCGTGATTGGGAAAGAGAAAGGAAGAGGGGAAGATCACATCAGAGCACTGTATGGTGTGAGAAGGAGATAAGATATTCTTTGTCTCTCCTTCCGGTCGTATTCTCCTGTCTGCAGATCAGACCAGCCACTAGATGTCACTCTTTCTTCTTGCGTGACTCATCCAGGCATCAGCCAGAAGGAAGCTGATTGGATTAGAAGGAATAATATTCCTATCACCCACCTCAGGCAACTTTTAATTAGTTCATTAAGATTTTGCATAAGAAAAGCAAACTTTATTTATTCAGCTGAGATATGCTGAAAATTATTTGTAGAATATAAAAAAACGGAGAAACAAAACGCACATGTGAAAGTACAGAATACCAGTATGTTTTTAAATGTATCGCATCTTTGTTTACTAGGATATGAAAGCATTAATTTAGCTGAGATTATAATGACCCAGGAAATGCAGGAGATACCTTCCTAGAAATATGACACAGGGGTCATTCAGTGGTGTATAACGTGCGCGTATGACTGGATGGTCCCATCCCTGTGTGGACCATAATAGCTTGACATCTCTCTGCTAGCTGTGATCTGAGGTTGACTAGTCAGGCCTTACCCCAGCTCCTCCTCTGAGATGTGCTTCTTGCCTCCCAGCTGGCGTTTGCGGAGCTCGGCTAGCATGGTCTCGATCTCCTGGTGCATCTCGTTTAGGCTCTTCTCTGGAGCTCCGTTCCTCCTGCCCAGAGTCTCATTTAGCTCTTTAGCCTTGACCTTCAGAACTGGAGGATAGAGGACATGGGGAAGCCATTCTCATTTTTACACGCACATGCAAACACACACGCACACACACAAACACATACACACTGCCATAAGGCATAATTCTCCATCTCCTGATACTGTCCTATACTGTCACCTCTAGCTGAAAGCCTGAGAACAGAATGTGTTATAGAAATCAAACAGTGTTTGAGACATGTCTCCTCTCATCAAAACACACTGCTGCTGCTTTGACATGCCATGAAGATTACCATTATGTTAGAGGCAGACATCCAGACTGACTACCACATGTTAAAGAGGCAGTACAGAGAGAGAGCGAGAGAGAGAGAGAGAGAGAGAGAGAGAGAGAGAGAGAGAGAGAGAGAGAGAGAAAAAGAGAGAAAAAGAGAGAAAAAGAGAGAAAAAGAGAGAAAAAGAGAGAGGGTGGATCTGGCTGTGTGTCCGTTTGCTAGGCCGCTAACATCAAAGAACCATGCTGAATCCACCCTGGCCTCTCAACCCGCCCAAGGGCCAGTTAGTTAGTACAGGAAGTGTGTACTACATTTGACCTACACTAGATGCCATGATTAGCAATGAGCTCATGTGCGTGTTATGTGTGCACGGCCAAGCCTTTGTGTGTGTGTGTGTGTGTGTGTGTGTGTTCTTGGAGAACAGATGGATGAGCTACAGAAGCAGCTAGCTAGCGGCCAGATCAGATGAGCTGCTCAAAGGCAAGGTAGAACAAAGTGATTGACAACAAGAGCAGAAAAGTTTCACTTTTCACATCCCATTCAATGGCAATGGAGGCGTCTTTTAGGTTGATTCAAAGACATTCAAATTCTGCTTGACAAAACAATGTACTTTAATCAAATGAATGCGGCCTTTGAAATCAAAACTCAAATCAGTTCAAAAGAAACGGAGAGAGAAGTTGCTCCGGCTGGGTTCTAATTAGAAAATAAATCATCAAATAGAAGATGAAGATGAGGCTTAATTGGATGCATTCCTTACATTCCTGAAGAGTTCAAACATAAACACTTAATGTGATTACCAAGACAAAATATATACCTATTAAAGGAGCCCGGTGAGGAATAATTACATACCATGTTTCAAAGGAAATTAAACACAAACGTTCCTGTGGATTGCATCATCAGATTGATTCGTTTACGAGTACATCAGCATGAAAAAACAATCCAATCTCTTCCTGACCGCTTTCACAAGCTGCTCAATGTGCTTATGAAAATCTGTGGGGAAGCTAAGTGAGACATGCTCTGTGAGTTTGACTTTGAGTGTGTTCATTGCTTTTTGGAAATCTTTCAGAAAATACTATTTTAATGTAAATGTGGATGGCATCTGTTAAGTGTGTCATTGCGCTCAATCAGTAGACATGTAAATAGCCCATTTGAACCAGTCCAATTCTGTGAAGGGTCAGAGGCTGTGTTTGAGCTTCAGTGAAGGTTTGTGTGTGTCTTTGTGTGTGTGTGTCTCTATGTGTGTGTGTGACCCTACGTGTGTGTGTGTCTCTATGTGTGTGTGTGTGTGTGTGTGTGTGTGTGTGTGTGTGTGTCTCTATGTGTGTGTGTGTGTGTGTGTGTGTGTGTGTGTGTGTGTGTGTGTGTGTGTGTGTGTGTGTGTGTGTGTCTATGTGTGTGTGTGTGTGTGTGTCTCTGTGTGTGTGTGTCTCTCTCTCTATGTGTGTTGTGTCTATGTGTGTGTGTCTGTGTGTGTGTTTAAATCAAATCAAATTGTATTGGTCACATACACATATTTAGCAGAAGTTATTGAAGGTGTAGCAAAATGCTTGATGTCTACGTGTATGTGTGTGTTTGTGTGTGTGTGTATGTGTGCAGTACCAGTCCCACCTGCTGTAGAGCAAGGAGCGGGGCTAGTCCATGCTGGCGAGGCAAGCGAGGCTGGGTGGACAAATGTTCCCTGCTGACACGAATCACGTTGCCCACAGTGAGGAGCCACCACGTGCCAGTCCACTCTGATTATACCGCCTTCTCCAGACCCCATCCTCCATCCCTATTAATTAGGCCTTTACATGGCTACACGGCTACAGCGACTAGGCCCTTTATCAACTGAATCATCTTCCAATTTCAACCCAGAGAGAATGTCACAGCACAGAGGCGCCTAATCACAGAGCAGAGGACACAGCACAGAGCCCAGGCACTAATTCCCTCAACATCCTGACCCTCCGGCCTTTACAACACTGAATTAGTACCCTGCTCTCAGACACTAAGCCAGCATTATGGCAGGAATGTCATTTAGATGTAATAGTTTTTTTTAAATGGGAGAATCTTATAGAAATGTAGACGCAGTACCTTCTGCAGCCAGTAGGGTGTTCTTGACGAAAAGTTCCAGGTCTTCGGCTCGTTTTTGGATTCTATTAGCATCGTCACCTGTTTGCTCGCCGTCTGCCGACACTTTGGTCGCCTGAGCGAGAACACACACACACTCAATCAGTTGGATGGACATGAACTGATCGCTAGAGATGGCTAGAACTGATGGCCAGTGTTCAGTGTTCATTCAAGATTGGGGAGGGGGGCAACATAAGCCTATGTAACCCAATATTGCAAGCTCTAATATTGCTTGCATGTGAAATACAAGTAGTCAATTGTCTGCCCTACATACACAAACAAACAACATTAGGATATATTAAAGCATTTTGGAAATATAGACCTGTAAACACACAGACATAAAACGAGATACATTTTTCAGATTTGTGTACTGTACTTATGACCTGTACTCAAGCATATTTTTGTATACTTCAACTATGTTAAGAATCCAATATGCCCACCATATACATTTAAACACATTTGTCTGGATATCCACTATAAAAAGGAAGCATTCTGCTTGGCATGGCAACACAAAGCATTCCAAGTTACGAGCATCTTTGAGAATCAATGAGGCAACTGGGAGGCTCCAACGAAAGGAAATAGAATCCAACCCTGGACTCTGACACCCTCTCCCTAGCTCTACAACTTGCCCCCACTGTGATATAACTTGCCCCTCCAGGGAAAACTCCACCCATGGTATTTGTTTCATTAGTCTATTATTGATATACTATATTTTTGTATGTCAGCAATCAAGTTTTCAAGATATATAACTTTCGAAATACAGAAATACAGCTGGTATGATGCATTTAGCATCATATTATGCAAGACGATGCACTGATTGCTAACATACAAAACACTTTGGTACTACACTGAGTGTATAAAACATTAGGAACACCTGCTCTTTCCATGACATAGACTGACCAGGTGAATCCAGGTGAAAGCTATGATCCCTTATTGATGTCACCTTTTAAATCCACATCAATCAGTGTAGATGAAGGGGAGCAGACAGGTTAAAGTAGGATTTTTAAGCCTTGAGACAATTGAGACATGGATTGTGTATGTGTGTTTTTCACACTCATCAGTTTTCTGTACGTATCAAGAATGGTCCACCACCCAAAGAACATCCAGCCAACTTGACATAACTGTGGGAAGCATTGGAGTCAACATGGGCCAGCATCCCTGTGGAGCCCTTCCGACACCTTGTAGAGTCCATTCCCCAACAAATTGAGGCTGTTCTGAAGGCAAAAGGGGGTGCAACTCAATATTAGGAAGGTGTTCCTAATGTTTTGTAAACTCAGTGTATATCAACAATGGACTAATGAAACAAATACCAAAAGATAGTTATTCCTCCCTCTGCAACTAGATCCTGGACTTCCTGACGGGCCGCTCCCAGGTGGTAAGGGTAGGTAAAACACATCCGCCAAGCTGATCCGCAACACGGGGGCCCCTCAGAGGTGCGTGCTCTGTCCCTTCCTGTACTCAATGTTCACCCATGACTGCATGGCCAGGCACGACTCCAACACCATCATTAAGTTTGCCGATGACACAACAGTGGTAGGCCTGATCACCGACAACGACGAGACAGCCTATAGGGAGGAGGTCAGAGACCTGGCTGTGTGGTGCCAGGATAACAAACTCTCCCTCAACGTGATCAAGACAAAGGAGATGATTGGAGGACCGAGCACAGCCCCATTCTCATCGACAGGGCTGTAGTGGAGCAGGTTGAGAGCTTCAAGTTCCTTGGTGTCCACATCACCATCAAGCTATCATGGTCCAAACACACCAAGACAGTCGTGAAGAGGGCACGACAAAGCCTATTCGCTTCAGGAGACTGAAAAGATTTTGCATGGGTCCTCAGATCCTCAAAAAGTTCTACAGCTGTACCATCGAGAGCATCCTGACGGGTTGCATCCCTGCCTGGTATGGCAACTGCTCGGCCTCCAAAAGCAAGGCACTACAGGGGGTAGTGTGCATGGCCCAGTACACCACTGGGGACAAGCTTCCAGCTATCCAGGATCTCTATACCAGGTGGCGTCAGAGGATGGCCCTAAAAATTGTCAAAGACTCCAGCTACCCTAGTCATAGACTGTTCTCTCTGCTAGCGCACGGCAAGGGGTACTGGAGTGCCAAGTACCCCCAAGCCATAAGACTCCTGAATAGCTAATCAAATGGCTACCCAGACTATTTGCATTGCCCCCTCTTTTACACTGCTGCTACTCTCTGTTTATTATCTATGCATAGTCACTTTAACTCTACCTAGCGAAATGCTTGTGTTTGTGTTGCTTTACCACATCCATAGAGTACAACCCTGCATCACACAGGAAGCGGTACATGTCCTAATCCAGGCACTTCATCTCCCGTCTGGACTACTGCAACTCGCTGTTGGCTGGGCTCCCCGCTTGTGCCATTAAACCCCTGCAGCTTATCCAGAACGCTGCAGTCCGTCTGGTGTTCAACCTTCCCATGTTCTCCCATGTCATCCCGCTCCACCGCCCACTCCACTGGCTTCCAGTCCAAGCTCGCATCCACTACAAGACCATGGTACTTGCCTATGGAGCAGCAAGAGGAACTGCCCCTCCCTACCTTCAGGCTATGCTCAAACCCTACACCTCCGGTCTCTTGGCCCTACCCTACGGGAGGGCAGCTCCTGCTCAGCCCAGTCAAAGCTCTTCTCTGTCCTGGCACCCCAATGGTGGAATAGCAGAAGCTAGGACAGCAGAATCCCTGCCCATCTTCCAAAAACATCTGAAACCCTACATCTTCAAAGAGTGTCTTAAATAATCCCACAGCATCCCCCCTCGCATCCCCTCCTCAAAAAAGGTGTTTTGTGAACTAAAACTTGCACTTAACCTCCCACTAGCACTGACTTTGCTGATAGTTGCTTTACTGAGGAAAAATGTACTTACTATGACTGAGATATATGGATGTCTCACCTAGCTATCTTAGACTAACTGTATGTCACTCTGGACAAGAGCGTCTGCTAAATTATTCATATGTAAATGGTGTATTCATATTTGAGATATCTGCCTATTGTATCTGTGTGTTTACAGGCCTATATTTCCAAGATGCATGAAGATATCCTAATGCTGTTTGTTTGTGTATTTAGGGCAGACAACTTACTTATATTCCACATTTTAGCAATATCAGAGCATGCGATATTTGGTTACATGAGCTTATATGGCCTACCCCTCCTCCAGCAAGGCATTATTCTGTACTGTTTAAGTTTAGGGGATGTGTCCCAGTATCTATCAATTTAACCACTTTTGCAGTAACCATCCATTTCATATATCGGAGACCTTAGAGATGTGGAAAAACATGGTTGTATGTTGTTATACCTCGGGTAGGTCAATCGCTTTATACTGTTCGTGTGTGTTTGAATCAACAGAGAAAGCCCATGAATACACAAAGAACCAATGTCAATGAAAATAAATCAATTATTTACAATAACCAAGGTTGAAAGATACTATGTATCTTTGTTTTGAGCGAGGAACAACACAAGACGCTAAGCAGGTGATTCACACTTTAACAACATAACGAAGTGGTCTTGAATGCCTGTTGAGTTATGAGGACAAGGGAAAACATCAATGTCAGAAAGTATTTTTTTTGGTCAGAAAAAGGAGAAGTACTTAAGTCTTTTATAGAGTGCGGATGTTTTTTTGTTAACAGAGAGAGCTCTATCTAAGGATCTTTTAGATCAGCTTTAATAATGCACATAGATTGTGGCTTCTAGCAATGTAATTGTCTGCATCATTTCCAACCCCCCTATATATATACATTTTGTATTTTTGTAAATATATATATTATTTTAAATATATATATTTTGTATTAAATATATTTTCCTTCTTTATTATTTTCCCCTAACCCTACCACCCCTTCCCCTAATTGGGGTAAACTAATGGACAACAACACTTAGGCTTCTACTTCCAGCTTACACCAACTACAGTATATACATTTTACATTAGTTGTCTTTTCTTTCTTTTTTTGTCTATCCAAGGATCTTTCTGCAACAGAACATTCTATGTTCTCAGACACAAAGACAACCTCGCTAGAACCGGTATCTCAAAGTTAAATACAAAAGTATTCATCTGTTTTCAGTCCTCGGTTCCTGTCTTCACTTGAAGTTGACATCTTTCTTTTAATGACGGATTCATTTGAGAAAAATAAACCCCAAAATATATTGTTGTAACGCTCACTTTTTTTGACTGAATGTATCAATTGAAAGCTAACATATGATCTAACATCAATCAAAATACTGATTGACTAACCTTGTCATTCCAAAAATGTTGACAAAATAAATTAAAAGCTTCACTCACAACTGCCTATATCTTTCACACTAATTATTGTAAGCGTACATACAAGGCTGTCTTTTGATGGCTTTATGAATTGGGATGGTCCAGTTTCAGTTGACCCATTTACTAGACTGTGATGAGGGAGCCAGGACAGCCACATAGTGGCCACAGGGACAGCAGTGCCAGCCCCTGGGCCTCAGGAGTGGACAGTGTCAGCCTGGCCTGAGTGTCCTACCTACCCGACTCAGCAGATCGTCCATCTCTGTCACCAGGCTACCCAGGTTACTGTCGGCCAGCTGCAGGCGCCTCTCCGGCGAATTCTGTGGCGAGAGCATGTGCTGTGTGGAAGACACATGCACGCACACACACACAAACACACACACACACATACATACACACACACACACACACACACACACAGGGGAGAATGTCAGAATGGGGCATTAGGCAGAAAGGTAATCTACTGTTTAAATCACCATGGGTCTGGGGAGTGAGGTGTGAGCAGAGCCTCGATACCCTGTATTTAACCATTCACCCCAGCCCAATTCATCAGTGTTATGCCAGTAGGGCTCCTGCCAGACATCTCCTCACAGACCTACAAGAAGCAGAGCACCAGCAGCTGGAAAAGGGCATCTAGCTCAGTGTACTCCAAAAGCCCAGCTTGAGCCAATGATCTGGCTTTCCACATGAGGGTAGCAATCAAGTGATATCTTCATTGTCCCCCCTCACGATGCCCTTTAGCAATAATCTGCATCTTTGTTGTGCCTTATATCTCCAGCTCCATCTCCTCTGCTTTCCGAGGATTTGGAGGAAATGCACTCTTGTTATCGTACCGCTGAGATGCGTTTGAATGCCACTGTTTGTGTAATATATCACTGTTACAGAGTGTGGCGTTTGTGTCTTTGTTCTTTGTGTGTGTGTGTGTGAGAGAGAGAGAGAGAGAGAGAGAGAGAGAGAGAGAGAGAGAGAGAGAGAGAGAGAGAGAGAGAGAGAGAGAGAGAGGTGGATGCCGTTAGCTGAACGGAGTGGAGCTATGGTATTGTCTGGAGGGGATATGAGGAGTGTTTGAAACCGGGGTGTGAGTCGGGCTCCACGTCCCTCCCTGAGACACTAACAGCTGAGAGATATTTACACAGCACCTTGTCCAGGTGGGCAACATAATCACAACTGATTCTTAGCAATTCAGTCAGGTACTCACTAGTGTGAGTAAACAAACAACATTTTATGTAGGCCTACAGAGACAAACTTGATCTTAGGAATCTAGAGATCATAGATTTGTCTAATACAGGAATATTGTAGTACTCTCTCTTTGGAGCAAAGGTGAACACCAAAGGAAGTGTTTGGGTGCTTTCTATTCACCTTGAGTTCCTGCGTCATGTTCTCAAACCGGTAGAGGACTTTGTAGGGCGGTGGCAGAGGGGTGGTGAGGTTGACACTGGTGATGATACGATGCAGTCTGTCCATATCTCTGATGAGGAGGCCGGCACAGTCATCATCGCAGGCTGTAACACCAACACACACACACAACCATGGCAGTTAGAAACCTCTAATGACGAGTGGTCTCTAATGACACCAATTAAAACCATTAGAGAGCGTTCAGGCTCGTCCTGAGAATCAACTAATAATCCCAGCTAACGTGTGTGGTCAGGGTGACACTGAGCTCTGACGCTGTGTGTGTGTGTGTGTGTGTATATGGGGGACACTGGGACAGTCTCTCATTGGGACACCAATACACTCTACTGGGGGTCAATGGGTCAACCCCAAAGGCATGGGGATGCTAATAGTAGCTTGTTGCCTAGCAACATCTCTACCAAAGGGACATGTACTGTCACACATGAAAAAATACTAGATTACTATTCAATACTACAGCACTTACTATAGAATTCTGTACTACAGTATACTACAATAAATACAAGCCCGCAAAAACATTACGGGGAATTCTACAGTAAAGTCTGCAAAAAGTATACTGTGAATACTATAGTATTTATACCATAGTATACTATAGACTTTTTTCATGTGGGGTATGTACAAGGGCGACTATGTTAGCACCGGAGAAGGGGACAAAGTCTGTGAGAAGTGCATTTTAATGTGAGCGACATGGTGGAACGGGTTGAACCCCAGCTTCCTCCTCCTTCACCTCGTTTAGTTGAGTTTCATCCCATTTCCCCACACACACCAGCGCTCTTTCAGAAGACACAACCACTCTTTGAAAACACTTCAAGGTAGCCATCCTCTGTCCTCTACTCTTTAGGCTTTGGAGAATCCTGGAGTTTGTGTGCAGGTTTGAGATTAGACAGGAGCAGCACTGGGGGAAGGGATCTCGAGCGTGAAATTTAACACAGTGTGAAACGGCTTTCGGCAGCCCATTATGAGTGTTCGACATGCCACAAGCAATGAGAAACAAAACACACACAGTACACACACGCACACACACCACTACAATCAACAAACCATGTGTGAATTTATCATATCCTTCGAATTCCTCCTGAATTTTTTTTTATAGACCTGCTGTTATATAGGAGGAAGGCCTGACAATCCACACAGTAAGAGAGCACACATCCTGTGAGTGTGAGAGTTTGTGATAAAACACTCCAAAATGCACACACTGCATGAAATACATGCAAATCCTGTTACCATCCCCAAAGGCAGGACAACATGCAGCCAATCAGTTTCACCTGAATCATCTGACATCATTTGACTGTATCTAACAAGCAACGGACCCCTACCATCACTGCTTCAGGAAACCTGCTAGAGTCCAAGACTGGGAACAGTTAGACATTATTTCAGATAGTCAGCTTGCCAGGTCAGTTGGCACCGTAGCCTACAGAATTGTATCTAAAACATACAGTACTATTAATTGCCTGAAGTATGATAACATGTAGTCTCAATCAAATTACAATAATTCAAGAGCAAACAATGTTACAAATGAAGATTTGATAACTTCGACTTATTTTTTGACAAATATAGTGGCCGCCATCTTTGTTTACTTTGGGATTGACGCTTGGGATAACATTTTGTCTGCCGTGGGATGTAGGTTAATAAACATATAATATAGCCTGTGGTACATTGTCTCCCTTGGCCTTCCCAATTGCTCTAAGCAAATTATCGGACTTGCTGTCTAACTATGCTAAATCTGAATTATTAACATCGGGGGATCTTAATCTGGATTGGTTGATGCCAGTATCAGATAAACTGAAAGACATTTGCACTGAGCTAAATTGAACTCAACTGATAACTAAACCAACCTGCCCCAACTTAAAACAGCCTGAAAAATCTACTCTTTGGGACAAACGCCCCTCATAAGTATACAGCCATTGGAATCTTTGCTAACGAGTTCAGTGACCATTGTCTGCATTAGAGATACTAAGCTACCAACATGTTGTCCACGCATTATTACAAAAATACATGTTTGAACTTTCAATAAGCAACATGTATGACCTGGGGTTGTGTGATTGGGTGTCCTCTATCTCTGATTTGGATCAGGCCCATAAATGTCTTACTTCTCTGTTTAACTCTGTTGCAGATAAGCATGTCCCATATAAAAGATGAAGGGTAAAGGACAGATCTAACCCATGGTTTACGCATCTGAAAGATTTCATGAAATAAACTTATCTTGGGCTAAGGCTACTATTGACTGATTCCAGACATTTGAGAAATAGATGTCTTACTCTGGATAGAAAGGCAAAGTCAACATACTTCTTGAATTGTGTATCTGAGAGTGGTGGAAATTCCAGCTAAATTCTGGAAAGTGGTAAAAATGTAATTCCACCTCCTCATTAACCCAGCAGGTTATGAGAGCCTCTGGTACCATAACAGACAAAAATTACACTTGTGGTGCTTTTTGTAACCATTAGGCTTCAGCTGGCCACCTATTTTGAAAATACCTCAAGTTCCACCGGAGAAAGGCCTTTATACACCTCTAAACAGACAGCAGAGAATGATGCACTTCCAGGCACTCACTCTTTAAAAAAAAAGTGAACCGTTTTATGTCAATGCTGTACTTGTACTAAGTGCCTTGCAAAAAAAATGAACGTACAAAAATTCACAGGAGCTGAATAACTTGATCCCTTTTACTGCAGCTTTCTGCAGCCATCATTGTAGAACCTTTGACCCACTTTTTTTTATTCAAAAATTGCTTCTGGTGCTATTTCTAAGATCTGGAAGGTGACACATGTCCTCCCCCTTCACAAAGGCGGGGATCCTTCTGACCTAGATAACTATTGCCCATTTTTAAACTATGTTGACTTGCAAAAATATTAGAATCACTGGCAAACTCTCAGCAAATAACTTTTTTAACTTCAAATTATATTCTTAATGTGCACCAGTCTGGTTTTAGACCTAGACAGCACTGTTTCAGCAGCTACACTTGTCTTAAATGATGTGTTAAATTGCTTAGATCATAAAATTCACTGTGCTGCCATAATTATAGACCTATACAAGGCCTTTGATACTGTTGACCATCACCTACTCATTCCAGGCATCTTGCAATTGGTTTGGGAACTACCTGTCTGACAGGACACCATGTGTGCTTTCTGATGGTGTCAAGTCAAGTTACCTTGATATTACTAAAGGTGTCCCGCAGAGGTAGATTTCGGGACCTTTCCTATTTACTATTTATATAAATAATATTGGTCTATCAGCAAAACCTGTAACATTCATCTGTACGCTATTGACCCTACTGCTGACCAGGCTATGTTATAGCTGCAATCTGATTTTGTTGCCTTGTAGAAAGTCAGTGTTGATTTTAAATTATACTTAACACAGGAAAAACTGAATGTATGTTATTTTCTAATTCTCTTAGAAATATTTCAGATGGTTTACACACAGATGGCATTGGATGGTTTTCTCTTTGAGCAGGTTCAGGTTAAATATCTGGGCTTTTGGATTGACAAACATTTGAAGTTTAAACAACATATGGATGAGCTAGTTAAGAAGCTGAGATTTAAAGTAGGCTTCTTTTATAGAAATAGACCATGCCTCTCCCTAAACAGCAGGAAGCAGGTTGTACAAGCAACCTTCCTGCCAGATCTTGATCATGGTGACACCTTTTATTAGAATGCAGCAGCCACTACTCTAAAACCCTTGGATGCAGTGGACATTAGCGCGCTTCGCTTTATCACAGGTGACAGGTTTAATACTCATCACTGTATCCTTTATCAGAAGGTCAGCTGGCCCTCTCTAAATTCCCATAGATCACTTAATTTCTCCTTTTTTGTTTACAAAGCTCTGCTGCACAAGCTTCCAACATACACTACATGACCAAAAGTATGTGGACATCTGCTCGTCCAACATCTCATTCCAAAATCATAGGCATTAATATAGAGTTGGTCCCCCCTTTGCTGCTATAACAGCCTCCACTCTTCTGGAAAGGTTTTCCACTAGATGTTGGAACATTGCTGCACGGACTTACTTCCATTCAGCCACAAGACCATTAGTGAGGTCGGGGACTGATGTTGGGCAATTAGGACTGGCTCGCAGTCTGCGTTCCAATTCATCCCAAAGGTGTTAGATGGGGTAGAGGTCAGGGCTCTGTGCAGGCCAATCAAGTTCTTTCACACCAATCTTGACAAACCATTTATTTATGGACCTCGCTTTATGCAAGTGGGCATTGTCCTGCTGAAACAGGAAAAGGCCTTCCCCAAACTGTTGCCACAAAGTTGGAAGCACAGAATATATATATTTTCATTGTATGCTGAAGCGTTCAGATTTCCCTTCACTGGAACTAAGCTGAACCATGAAAAGCAGCTCCAGACCAATATTCCTCCTCCACCAAACTTTACAGTTGGCACTATGCATTTGGGCAAGTAGCGTTCTCCTGAAATACGGCAAACCCAAATTCGTCCGTCGGACTGCCAGATGGTGCAGCGTGATTCATCACTCCAGAGAACGCGTTTCCCATGCTCCAGAGTCCAATGGTGGCGAGCTTTACACCACTCCAGCTGATGCTTGGCATTGCGCAGGGAGATATTAGGCTTGTATGCGGCTGCTTGGCCATTGAAACCCATTTCCTGAAGCCCCCGACAAACAGTTATTGTGCTAACGTTGCTTCCAGAGGTAGTTTGGAACCCGGTAGTGTGTTGCAACTGAGGAAAGGCGGTTTTTACACGCTACTCATTTCAGCACTTGGCAGTCCCATTCTGTGAGCTTGTGTGGCCTACCATTTCGCTTGTGTGGCCTACCTTGTGTGGCCTACCATTTCGCAGCAGAGACGTTGCTGCTCCTAGACGTTTCCACTTCACAATAACAGCACAGTTGACCGGGGCAGCTCTAGCAGGGAAGAAATTTGACCAATTGACTTGTTGGAAAGGTGGCATCCTATGACGGTGCCACGTTGAAAGTCACTGAGCTCTTCAGTAAGGCCATTCTACTGCCAATGTTTGTCTATGGAGACTGCACAGCTGTGTGCTCGGTTCTATACACATGTGTCAGCAATGGGTGTGGCTGAAATAGCCGAATCCATTCATTTGAAGGGGTGTCCACATACTTTTGTATATACACTACCGTTCAGAAGTTTGGGGTCACTTAGAAATGTCCTTGTTTTTAAAAGAAAAGCACAATTTTGTCCATTAAAATATCAGAAATACAGTGTAGACATTGTTATTGTTGTAAATGACTATTGTAGCTGGAAACTGCAGATTTTCTATGGAATATCTACATAGGCGTACAGAGGCCCATTATCAGCAATCATCACTCCTGTGTTCCAATGGCACGTTGTGTTAGCTAATCCAAGTTTATAATTTTAAAAGGCTAATTGATCATTAGAAAACCCCTTTGCAATTATGTTAGCACAGCTGAAAACTGTTGTTCTAATTAAATCAGCAATAAAACTGGCCTTCTTTAGACTAGTTGAATATCTGGAGCATCAGCATTTGTGGGTTCGATTACAGGCTCAAAATGGCCAGAAACAAAGTACTTTCTTCTGAAACTCATCAGTCTATTCTTGTTCTGAGAAATGAAGGCTATTCCATGTGAGAAATTGCCAAGAAACTGAAGAGCTCGTACAATGCTGTGTACTACACCCCTCACAAAACAGCGCAAACTGGCTCTAACCAGAATAGAAAGAGGAGTGGGAGGCCCCAGTGCACAACTGAGCAAGAGGACAAGTATATTAGAGTGTCTAGTTTGAGAAAACGACGCCTCACAAGTCCTCAACTGGCAGCTTCATTAAATAGTACCCGCACAACACCAGTCTCAACGTCAACAGTGAAGAGGGGACTCCGGGACGCTGGCCTTCCAGGCAGAGTTTCTCTGTCCAGTGTAGTGTAGTGTAGTGACGCGTGACATGCGCCTAGTTTCCTGAAACAAGTCACATATGTCCTATATCTGAGAGATATAAGAAATCTCAGTTTATTAATTTTTTTTACCCATATTTAACTTTTTGGGGCACTAAACTACTTTCATATATACTTCCATAAATTATTTTAACTGGTACCGGGCTACCTTCAGACGAGTCTTGTGAAGGTTGTGGACGTTCTAGAGCAAAAAGCCAACATGTACGTGTTCATGAGAGTCTCATCTTTCCATAAAAGGGCCATATACCGTTCGGACGCTACAGACGTTTTTGTGAGAAGACACATTTTCGGGACGTCTCCTGGTCTGACAAACACTGCTGTCACTCTGCCACCTTCCAATGCAGATGCGGTGGATTGAGACACAGCTTATGCAAAAAACAGATATCTCTAGCTTAAACAGATAGATGTTCATGGGGATTTTTTTTTAATTAGATTTACGCGGGGCATGGACATCGACTCAGATACAAGGCACCAAACCCGCTCACAAGGTTCGTTAACTCTTAAGGTCCCTAGGTAAATCAGCCTTTATGTTTGGAATCATTTACCATCCTCATTTGCCATTCTCATCTTGATTCCCCGGTGCCAATAGGGCAGTTTAGAACGCTGATGAGGAACGAATTCACAGAGGTTTGCGAGTGTTTTGGTTGATTGCAATAACTTATTTGTGTTGTTGAAATGTAGTGTATCTGTTGTATCTTGTAGTGTATCTTTTTTGCTGTTTTATTGAATTATCATGTTGATTTGTGAATTGTTCATTCTCAGTACACCATTAAGAATGAGACCCTGGCCTCAATTGGGTTCCCCTGAATAAATAAAAGTAAAAATAATAATCATTTGTAAAAAATCAAGTCTTATGAATTCAATAAACTCTAAATTCCCTCTTATGAAGATTATAATCCTCAAGAAGGCCTGGCTAACTAGGGAGTTTTACAACTGTCCCCAAAGTAATTTTCCACCACTTTAGACTCACATAAAAGGAATTATTTTTTTTTTAATAAAAAGGCTTAGTCTAGAATATTGAATGAACAAAAACAACGAAGAAAGTCCTACTAAGAAACCTTGCTGATTTTCTGTACTAGTAATTGTGTTTGTGTGTGTATTGAAAACATTGCTATAGTAAGTTATATTAGTGTACGTACACACAATCCCAGAGGGCCCACACACATGCCTCTCCATGCACTGGCTGCAGGTGCGTCCAGTGGCCCCGGGCCGGCAGCTGCACTGGCCTGAGCGGGGGTCACACGGTTGGGGCCACGCCCCGTACGGGTCACACTTACACTCCTCACACTTCCCGCCAGGTGCACGGGGGTCGCCGTGGTAACCCGTGGCACATCTAGAGGAGCGACAACAAGGTTTAGACTAAAAGAAAGGGATGTTCAGCTAGCAAGGTGGGGCGGCAAGGTCCCCCGATGAGGTGAGTTCAGTACGATTCACAAAGAGCATGTTGGGTTTTGTAAATGTTGAGGAGAGAGCTCTTACCTCTCACAGTACTTTCCCTCATAGCCCTCAGGGCAGGCAGTACAGCGGTAGTCGTTGAATCCCTCTGTTGCACAGGTAGGGCTGAAACTGAGAGAACGAGAGAGCTACAGATGAGAGCTGCTTTATTGTACAGTAGTAGAGCCATACACCTGTGTCTCTGTGACCTACTTGTTCTCATGGTTGGTGAGGGGGCAGGCACAGGGCTTGCAGTCGTCGGGTCGGCCCCTCACTACACCATAGTATCCTGGGGCACAGCGTTCACACCTGTCCCCCTCTGTGTTGTGCTGGCAGTTCTGTGGATCAGACACCCATCCCTTCACTAATATCATATCCACATTCACAAGCATTCACTTCAAATAGGCTACACCTTCAGAGTCAAACTAAACCCAGTGGCTGTCGAGGTGGAAGGTGGATGTATCTTAGCTGTTGTTTTGAATTGAGGGCCCTTGCAGAGCGTGAGCTCTGTCAGCCCAGAGCGGTTTTCCTCTCCTCTCTCAACCACTCTGCTCTGAGAAAAAGTGCCCAACTGACAATTGAGAGAGGCAATACTAATCAGTCAGCGGAAGTTGCGGCCTACTGAGCCGCGGTATTTCAAAGACGTTCATTAACTTCCTGTGTACCTCAATTAACCAAATTACGCTGTACAAACTCATTTAACATTTTCAATTTGCCTGCTCCGTAAAATGCAAATGATATTGTTATTAGCACAAATGCAAATGAAAGCTGGGATTGCTTCGACAACATAGAGTTCCAGTTCCAAACTATAACATGAGGCAGGGCTGGCTCCCATGTGCTCTAGGGGATGATTTGGGAAGCAGAGAATAAGAGCTTTGTTGGTCATTAACTTGACCAAAAGGCCCTGTTTTATATTTGAAGGGCACATTATGTTCCACATTAAACAACATGGACTTCTCTCTCGCGTAACATCTTTGTTAGTATTTCCCAGTCAAATCCACCCCAGACACTAACCTATGCTCTACTTCCTGGTGGCAGTGGACCATGTAGTCTATCAAATTGTTTCTGAACAAATCTGCTGATCCTCTCTACAAGAAAGTGCAACTGTTCAGACTGAGAGCTGGTTTGAAACCCAGGGGAGCTGAGAAGATAGAGGATCAAAGGAGGAGAGTTTTTCGTTGGCTAGATAAAGGTCTGGGCCGATGTAAATGTGAAACGGAGCTGAAAAGTAAAGCGTTGGGCTAATTACCCATCTATGGTAGAGAGAGAGTAGAGTAGAGTGGGCGGCTATGGGTGCAGTCACAGGGCAGCCTGCCAGCCAGTGCCAACGGCACCCTTCTCCTCAGGTCATGGGGACTTTGTAAAGAGCTTACCTGGCAGATGGATGTCTCTGGGTCACAGGCCTCACTGTGCCTGTTGCACTGGCACTGCACACAGCTCCCGATGCCTGCTCTGGAGGCTGCGCCACCGCTGCGGGCAGACAGACGGTAAAACCCGGCCCCACATTCCTGCCGATGGTCGAAACAGAGACAGACACACGGTTACTGGTTAGGCTGTTACCCCCCCCCCGAGCCGCTCACGGTAGTGCCAGGCTCCACTGGAGCTCCAACGAGACACACGTACTGAGAATTAATCGGGTCAATTTGAGAAGCCATCTGTTCCCGGCAAACACGTTAAACGCCTGTTTAAAAATACTTTATTAACTATGTGGCAGCTTCAAATACGTGCCATCTGTCTGGTTTGCTTATAGCCACCTTTATGAGGAATCCAGTAGGAGACACATCAGTAACACTCAGGTTTGGATGGAAGTTGTCGTAGTAACACAAGAGTTAATTAGGAGTGTATTAGAGCCGCGCTAAAGAGTGGGGGAGCATTAGATGTGTCTGGATGGAGCTGTGAGAAAGAGAGGGAGAGAAAGAGAGAGAGAGAGAGAGAGAGAGAGAGAGAGAGAGAGAGGGAGAGAAAGAGAGGGAGGGAGAGCTGGCAGTTTTGATGAGAAGGATTGTCTTGTGGAGTGTTTCTAACAGCTGTTTCCTCCTGTCTCCATGTCTGTGGCTCTGATTGGACCGTGACTGACTGCCACACGCACGCACGCACACACACACACGCACGCACACACACACACACACACACACACACACACACACACACACACACACACACACACACACACACACACACACACACACACACACACACACACCCCTCCTTGATGGATGACCCTGTCGCCATGGCCGATGCTCTGATGGGAGACTCAGAGACACAGCTGGCTCTGTGGCTAGCTAGCTTACCTCGCAGGACAGGCCGGAGTAGCCCAGGGGGCAGTCACACTTCTCTATCTGGTGGGCCCGCTCACTCTCCACGGACGGCCTTCCCTCCTCTGCCACCTCCATAGAAATCTCAGAGATCCTGGGATTAGTAGAGAGAGAGAGAGAGAGACAGGGAGTGCGACAGCCATGTGAGCCAATGTCAACAATACAACTATACTCAAAACATGATATTATCGAATGCTATTGCCCCTTGTTCGTTACGAACAATTCGGAACGAACAAGTCACTGTTAAATGCACAGGGTTATCCATGTTAACATGACATGATTCATCTGACCATGATACTACAAGAAAGTAAACAGCCCTCTAACAGTATGTTTCAGTCTAGCCCATTGTGTGTTCAGACAAAGACAGAGAGGAGAGCTCACCTGCTGTGTCGCATCATGTTCCCATGGGAAGCCTTGATGAGGACGTAGTCAACATGAAACAGCACGTCCATGAAGTCCTCGCGTGTCATGGCCTTCTTGTCTTCGTACTTCCACTCATGCTGAAAAACAAAACATGTTTATGACATCACTAGCATCGAGTTCCTATTCAATTACTGGAGAGGCTATGTCATCAAACCTCAAAGTTCCAGAATGGGGTGAATATGGCAGCCATATTGGTCAGGGAGAAATCCAAACCAGTCTAATTGGAATGAATGGCAGTAGTGGCATAATCCTAATTTTACTTATGCAGGAAAATAAAAGTAAGGCATGTGATATATCAGAAATTGTGTAGTAGAATTATTTTATATACAGTACCAGTCAAAAGTTTGGACACACCTACTCATTCCAGGGTTTTTCTCTATTTTTACTATTTTCTACATTGTAGAATAATAGTGAAGACAACCACTAGTTTGGGAAACCCTGGCTTATGTCCTTACCTCTGTCATGTCGATCTCATGCCGGGTGAGTTGTCCAATCTGCAGTCCCTGCATGTGGCGGACCATCACCTTGTCTCTGTTGGGCCCTCCCTTTATGATGACCTGGGGTTCGTAGGAGGTGCGGCCTGTCTCGTCACGCCCCTCAAAGTAGATGGCGTACTTCAGCTTGCCGCCGTAGGCTGTGATCTAAAGAGGACAAACCACATCCAAGTAAAGAAGCTTGTTGGTGCTATTCACATCTCTGAACAGAATACAGTTAACTCCTGATAAGTGCAAGTTGGAAAGTATTTCAAAGCAGTATTCTTCACCAGTTCTCAATTCAAATACATTTATTGTCACTCCGGATATCTGTATGTTTGGGTTTAGTGTAAGCATGGTCTATACGTAAAGCAGTCCCAAGCAATTATACACAGTATATAAGGATTCGATTGCACACCTGTTATCAACGTGGGGTTAAATAATATCGAGATGAGGGTGCTCTCACCATGGAACCATGGAATTGTTCAGGCAGTCTCCAGTAGTAGAGTTCGGTCAGCTTCTGGGTGACCAAGTCAGCGTTAGCGATGATCTCTGGGTGCTGGAAGGTCACTCCGCTTGTGGTCTCCTGCTGGTTGGCTTTGTCCACTAGGGGCAGCTTGGTCTGCTCTGGTTTCAGGGACAGCTACAGCAGCACAGACACAACAAACAAACAGCATCACTTACAGGCTTTAATGTCCCACGAAATACACAGATAATGGGTTGTATTTGGGAAGCTCTGTTCCAAGGGTTGAAAGTGTTTATGTTGCGAGTGAGTGATGCAAGTGTTCTTCAAAGGGAAAACAGCCTCTGTGACATTGGACAACTGCATTCTCCAATAACACACCAGGACTCAGCCTCTCACATAGTTGTAGATTAAAATGCATTTCACATCCTGAGGGCAGGCCAGAGATGTGTTTAATTGGGCAAGTAGAACATGCATATCTTTAAGAAGCCACTTCTGTACAGTAGACTACGCCTCTGAGGCCCCTGTTTTAAATGTGCCCTCCCTTCCCATCTAAATATCCAGTGTATGGCTCACTAAAGGCTCCAGGGGGGCCAGGCTGTGCCCCTCACCTCACCATGCAATCTCATGACTCACTGACTTAGAGAAAATCTCCTGCCTTCCAAGGAGTGAGGGAGAGGATTCTCAACTGGCTGTCTTTTTTTCACTTCGTCTTAAAGCAAACAAACTTAGATTAACTTTGGGACGGCAACCTTTATTTAATTTGTTTGTCGTTTCCATTTATATGAAAGAAGGGTCCCTCTTCCGATGTCCTCAGCCGCGGTCTCCATGGACACAGCGGATGGAGGGTTATCAGGTCTGAGGCGCTCTGGCAGAAAATCCTTATTAAAAACAAACAGGGAAGCTGCAGCTCCCAGCCTCTGCCTGCTCCAAGCCCCCAATAAACCTTCCCCACCCCCCCACTGTACGAGGCTATAATATATATTATCCTTCTGTTTGTGCCTGGTCCCCCTGGTTCTCGCTACGTTCCATAAATTACAGGGAAATAAGATGGAGAGTAAATACCTGGTTGGGAATGAATCAATGGAGGAGAACCACTTTCATGAAATTAATATTTACTCTGTTTCCCATAAAATCATATAGCTGTGTTGTGGCATTTCTCTTTAGACTATTTCAGTACTTTGGTTGCACGTACAGTAAGTTATACAGTATATCGGACTAATTCATGTTTGTTAACCTGTTGCATGAAAGCAAATGTTGTTTTATCATAGCCTATATCTACTGTACCCTATATTAAGTAGCCTATATCTACTGTACCCTATATTAAGTAGCCTATATCTACTGTACCCTATATTAAGTAGCCTAAATCTACTGTACCCTATATTAAGTAGCCTATTTCTACTGTACCCTATATTAAGTAGCCTATATCTACTGTACCCTATATTAAGTAGCCTATATCTACTGTACCCTATATTAAGTAGCCTATATCTACTGTACCCTATATTAAGTAGCCTATATCTACTGTACCCTATATTAAGTAGCCTATATCTACTGTACCCTATATTAAGTAGCCTATATCTACTGTACCCTATATTAAGTAGCCTATATTAAGAAAGCATAGAACAGTGGTCACCAACCTTTTCTGAGCCCGAGATCCCCCTCTGAGTGAAAAAGTAGGCATTTAAACATTTAAGACTTGAAAAACGTAAGCCTATGCAACATTAACCAATTAAAAAAACACTTCCGTAGCAATGAGGTTTGGGCAGTAGGCTATAGGCTCAATACATCACTGCATATTGGCTATCCTTGAATTGCCCTGCCAATGTTGTTCTTCTCAGACCATTTTAAAATGTTATTTCAAAAAGGATGGTATATGATCACACTGGTAATATATCATTTGTTGTAGGCCTATTACTTGTGAGCCATACATTGAAATCATTAGAGTTTTTGTTATTTATTCTGAAGGTCAAACATGGGACACTGTCTTCCAGCTGATGGCGAAACTCGATCGCTCTTCATTTATTTCTGAAATACGCTGCTCCTCGATATTAGAGAGACTCAAGTCTCTAACAACAACGGAAGTCTATTGATACACTTTGCAGCGCGAGTGGATAGGGACAGGGCATTTTATGGCTTATAAAAGTGTTGAATAAAGTGTTGACAGTGCTGAGTAAAATGTTTAATATTCAATCATTCATTCAAAAAACAGCAGCACTCTCTGTAGTCATGTTTTTGTTTTGTTTTGAAATCTCACACAGTAGATTCGCAGTGGGCTCGTGAAAGCTGCAGACACCGTGATCTGAGCTATCTGATTAGCCAGTGGTAAGCCTATAAATTGACTTTGCTCTCCGGGTCCGCCGGGTAGGTGGGAATTTGTACTTTCAGACACATGAAATGGTTCAAAACGGGAACACTTTGCCTTACCGGGAAGCTGAATCAATTGCACATACCTCAAACAGCGCGAAACTAATAAGAAAATAGAAACGCAAGGCTTTATCATTTGGCTTTTTACAGAAATGTTTAGCCGTCGACTAGGAAAAACTTGTTGATCGACCGGTTGGTGACCACTGGCATAGAACATTATTCATATTACATGTGTTTGTCTGTGTGTGTTGCGTGATGTGGGTGCACTCACAGTTACTGTATGTTTGTGTATGAATACAGTACCTCGGTCTGTGCCTGTGTGTGGGTGGACTTGCATGTGATGGAGAGTACATGTGTAGATGTGTGCTGCGTGTGGATTTCGGTCACATTTCTTCATGACTTGACTTACCCACATGCGGATGAGGCCCTGTGCCTCAGTACAGGTGCTGGACATACCAAAGCAGTAACACTGACTGCAGCCCAGTGGATTGTTTCTGCTCAGGCCGAAAGTCCTCGACTTACACTGGTCACACTTCAGACCCTGTATATTCACCTGGGGACCGAACACTCAGGAATAAGACACAGTCGAAAATGGCTGATGACCAATATTGTCCACAAAAAAAAAGGATGTTTTCAGTAAAGTATACATAAGAACAAATACAAAATAAATCTGAATAGATTTGCAAACGTAATATAGGCCTAGAGAGATATTTGATTGAAGACAGAGCCAAGCTATAAATAACAGTGACAGAAAAAGTAATATCTCTGTGCTCTTCGCCTATTCTGCTCTGTATTGATCAAAGAAGGTGATATTCAGAAGAATCCCAAGGCAGCCATGTGTGTAGATACAGTAGGTGCATGTCAAAGGGGCTACTGTGTACGTGTACCACAGTGACATGTGTCTGAGAAGGAATGATAAGGGGCATACCCCCGCATACAGCAGACACACACAGTGACAGCCCTGATAACAGTGCATCACACCAAAAAAAAAACTATTTCATATGGAACTTTTCACTTCTATTTTATCTGATGCTTTCCCCTAGCTAATACACTCCCAAAGCATCCAGAACTGAGAAGCCACATTCATAACAGACATTGGTTGTGCCATGAACTACATATAAACACTTTGTTTACACACCAGCCTGTGGGTTTAACTTCAAGGAAGATGCTAAGGATTCCAGAAATTCTATTGCTATGGCTTCATGTAACACACAGAGCCACGCCACCCCATCACCGTGTCCATCCCCCCTCCAGTCACTGTCCATCACCGTGACCTTCACTAACGTCCCTAAACCCCATCGACCTCTTCTCTCTATCCTTCCATCCCAGTAGTCTAAAATAAACAGTCAGCGAGGGAAGACGCACACACACACAACAGTACAACAAGAGTCCCAACAACAACAATCTTCTCTTCTGCATGTGTCACCTTTACTTCAGAGTAGAAAGTGGCTTTTTACTGGGTGGCGGCTCTCTCTCTCTCTCTCTCTCTCTCTCTCTCTCTCTCTCTCTCTCTCTCTCTCTCTCTCTGCATTAATGAGAGTCATCACCTCTCATAGCTGGCCCTATGTGACAGCCTGTCACAATGTCACAGCACTGTCACTGTGAGGCACGGAGCCGGGGATGGCGACGCCTGCCTGCCTGGCGCTAGCTAATCTGAATGCCTTCCCCCCACGTCAGGTCTATTTCCATCTCACACTCCCTCCCCCACACAGATACACACACAGACGCTACCCTGCCTGCCTGGGTTTTGTTTGCCTGGCTCTGGTTTTGTTCGTGCTGGCAAGCAGGCAGAGGATGGCGACAGGCCCTATGCTGAGCCCAGATAGGGAAGGTGCTAGGTAGGTACGGAGAGCTAGAGTGCTGCTGTTGAAACATAGGCGATATGGAGCAATCTGCCTTAGTCACTCTAATGGGACATTTCCAGGTAATTGCAGTGATGCTTAAAAATACAGGCCTAGTTACGCTATGTAACTCCAAGTTTAAAATGGGAAACTGGTAGTGAAAGGTACTTTGATAAGTCAGTGCTGGCTAGACATCAGGGAGATGCCAGGAGAGCTGGCTTTGGTTTCTTTTGGGAGAATTTCATTGTCGTTTCTTGCTGTCACTTATTTGGAGACGTGTGATGCAATCACTTGACACAGCATCTTGTGATGAATATTCTAGGTGATAATAGTAGAGTATATAGATAGTAAATAGAGTAGACTACAATCAACTGATGGTTGTGGGTTACCTTGCAGCTGCATTGTCCAGTCCTGTCTGCACAGGCGCACACATCCTGGCCTGCATCACAGGTCTGGCTGTCCGAACCGGCCACGTTGCAGTTGCAGGAAATGCATTGTGGGAAGTCCCGGTAGCCCAGCTTACACTCGCTGCACTTCTCTCCCTGGAACTGGTCCCGGCACATGCAGCAGCCTGTGTTGGGGTTACACTGCTGGGTCATTGAGCCCACCTGGTTACAGCCACAGGCCTGTGGAGGAGAGTGTCAAGTATTCATAATCAATGTACCATTAGATGAATCAATACCCAGCCACAAAGTGTTAATCCATCAGCTTCATATAGTAAACATTCCACAAACTTTCCACAAAGCGGGTTAAAACATTGGCTGCAACATTAATTATACAATTATACATATCGTCACAGCAGTAATCCTATGATGTGTTTCTCCATTAAATCTCAAGGCACCTTTGTGCGGTTTTCATTTCTATTTTGTGAATGTTCTGTACTATAAAAGTTGAAGTTATTTTGCTAAACCTTTTTAATTAGCCTTTTTTTATCAACAAACTAATAGGCCTAACTCCAGGAAAGAGCCAGACAGGACCAGTTTGGAGGGGAGTGGCGTGAGATGAGGTGAAGTAAGGTGTACCTTGCAGCCCGCCATGATATCATGCCCCCAGTGATTGGGGGCACATTTGTCACATCTCTCCCCCACGGTGTTGGGAGGGCAGACGCACTGTCCCGTGTTGGCATCGCAATTATTTCCCACATGGGCGCACTGGCACGCTGGGAAAGGGGCAGGACAAACAAACTCCACTCAAAACAACAGCATAGGCTCAGCACCACAACTGTCTATTAATACTGTAAGAGAGAAAATACCCTTTTTTGGTTTGAGGTCATCAAAGCAGTAATCAAATCTAAAGAAGATGTATTCATGTATTGTATTGACCAAAAGTTATTCACAGACATCAATTAGTTAGATGGCAGTCAGTTCTTACATGTGCAGCCACCCTCCTGGAAGTTGAAGTGTCCTGGAGCGCATCGGTCACACTTGGGCCCAGTGACACCAGGCTGGCACCGGCACTGGCCCGACTCGTCACAGTCAAAGGACTTGGACCCAAAGGAGTTACAGTTGCAGGGGACACAGACTCCAGCGGACTGAATGCCATAGGTCTGGGGCTGGGGGACAGCACAGAGATACTGAGGTCATTCGAGGACTCCATAGAGCTGTCATAGACAGACATAGGGTGTTATTACCACAGCAAACAAGTACAGCACACGGTGACACACCTCAAACACTGCAAAACACACAGCTCAATACTTCAGACAAAGTTTTCAAGAACACACATCATACAATAACGTCTCTGTGTGGGAAAACATTATTTGAACCGTAGTAACAACAGTAACAATTTAATTGATGGTGGGGGTATACAAAATATAAGTGCAAAACATAATCTAAACGAAACTAATTTCTCCGTGCAACGGGCAGAGGAAATGTCCATGTCTCATTATAAATGCAGCAACATGTGGTGAATAAGTAAATGGGAATTTTAGCTATAGAAGGCGAGGCAACGGGGAAAGAGGCAGCCAGAGACAGATGGCCTGATATGAATCTGATTATATGAGGAGCCAACAGCTCCTGCCTGGCTGTAAATCTGCATTATTCTCCCTTCAACAGGAAGGAATGGTGACAGTGGTAGGTAGCACGCATCCCTGGGCCTCTCCCCCAGACTACTACCCCCCCCCCCCACCCCTGGGAGCTCTCTCTGGGGGTGCTGGGAGTCCTGGTGGGATGCTTTCACTACCCCATGTGGATCCAGTTGTCTCGGAAGTGGTAGCGGAAATGGATGGCTGATTGATTGACAGAGAGCGGTTAGTGCCTGAGCAGCGAGCAGGTGTTGTGTTAGGGATGACAGACGTCTGTGTGTGAGAAGTGCCTGCTCTTGTCAGCACAGCTAAAGAATAATATGTGTATGTGTATCGTGTTTGTGTTTAACGTGGGTTGTGTGTAGCGTGGTTGTGTGTAGCGTGGTTGTGTGTAATGTGGTTGTGTGTAGCATGGTTCCAGCCTGGTGTGTTAGTGTTGCACACAATATGAGTGAAGTAGGCAATCATTGCCTTAATATTTTCAGCATCAGACCTGGCTAATTCTCACTTGAAACCTCATTTTTGTGTTTAATAGGTTAAATTACACATTCTGTAACATAATATGTTATATACTATAGTGATCTGTTGCAATTTGTAGTCTATGACATTTCAGATTTACATATGACAATTTTTCACAAAGTAGTTTGGAGCTAACTACTTTTTATCAAAGTAGCTTAAGTTAAGTAAACCATGTTTTTCTTAAGGGTAGATTTAGTGTGGCTTTAACTTCAAGTGTGAAGTAATTGGTAGCTTGGTACACTATATTTTCGGAGTATCTTCTCGAACCCTGCCACTGACCAAGGTGAAATAACGGAACTTTTAAATAAGAGTTCAATTAAGATGAATGCCGTAAGAAAGGCTGAATAATTACCTATCACAACGTAAAGGGCTGGCCTTGATAAGAGGACAATATAAAAAAAAAAATAATAATTATGAAGAGATCTCACATCAGTTGAAGGGTCTAGTGGGGGCTGGATATTTCCAAGAATCCTCAATCACCTCTTTACAATGTAGACTACTATGTGACTGAATCACACTGTGCATTAAAGTATTTCTTCAATGTCTCAAGGATTTACAATTACATTTAGCTGTACAGTACAAATGTAGGATCTTAATTGGATCACTCTTTTGCTGCTGAGAATTGCATTCCTGCACCGCTGTCACGACTTCAGCCGAAGTCGGCTCCTCTCCTTGTTCGGGCGGCGTTCGGCGGTCGACGTCACTGGTCTTCTAATCATCACCGGTCTACTTTTCGATATCCATTTGTCTTGTCTTGTTTTTCACACACCTGGTTTGCATTCCCCATCATTATCTGTTGTGTATTTAACCCTCTGTTTTCCCCCATGTCCTTGTGTGTGTTTGTTTATTGTGAAGCTGTTTTTTTCCCCGGCTGGTGCATTTATTATAATGCCTCACCTGTGTTGCGTACGGCATGTTTATCTGTATTTACGCGTTTAGCATGTTTTTTTGTTTGAGTAAAGTTTTTGCTCACTCTCCTGCGCCTGACTTTATGCACCAGCTACACACGAGCCTGACAACCACAGCAATTTCAGATGAGCTTTGTGATTTACACCAATTCACAAAAAACCCTGCACTAACACACAATTATATTAATAGCATTTCACTTTTCATGTTATGGACTAAACGTTCAAATCCTGTTGCTGAAAGATTATTATCCTGTGACAATATGGGTCAAATTAAGATCCTACATCTGTATATCTAAAGAATGCTGTTCTACATCCATACCTTATCTGCAACCAGTATATGGATATTTACATACTGTACATAATAGTTCATATACATTCATACAGTAGCCTTACAGCTAGTTCATATCCGTACAATTCTAGCTCAATTAAAATATGTGTTAGTATGTGCAGCCTGTATCACACAAGGCTATTCAGTGACAGGTCCAGGTGAAACCAGAGCAGAAAGCAGAGGCTAAGATGAGTGGAGCGCCAGGCTGTTTCACATACAGTCATGAAGGTCAGAGGCTTACTGCTGACCAGGCAATGTGTCATGTCAGCTCAGGTCAGGTTAGAGTCATGCTGTGGTCCAGCCAGTACACATCAGATCTGTTCTGTTCGGAAGATGGTGAGTGGTCAGTTGTGGTCAGTCAGAGAAGGACTATATGGTCAGGTTTGAAGTCGGGTCAGGTTGCAGTCACATATAGTCAGGGTCTGGGCTGGACATGTTCGTTGTGGCTAGGTGAGGCGAAATTATAGCTACGGACTCTGTGGGTTGGTTGGGCAGGCTTGGTTGGTGGGTGGGTGGGTGGGTGGGGTTGGTTGGTTGGTGGGTGGGTGGGGTTGGTTGGTGGGTGGGTGGGTCGGTGGGTGGTGGGTTGGTCGGTGGGTGGGTGGGTTCAGTTGGTTGGGTGGTTGGTGGGTGGGTGGGTGGGTGGTTAGTGGGTGGGTGGGTGGGTGGGTGGGTGGGTTCGGTTGGTTGGGTAGTTGGTGGGTGGGTGGGTTGGTTGGCGGGGCAGGCTTGGGAAGCATCACAGCACACTAACACACTAAAACACTTAGTGCTGCAAATCTTTACTGTCTTTACCGCTGAGGTGCGGTAGGCTGCCCGGGGACAGCCCCCAGAGCGGGACGAGCCCCAGCGCTGGACCTGCTGCAGCCGGACCCTCTCTATTGGCCTGCGCGTCTCCCGACGCTCATAACCCTGGCGACCCAGGTCGCAGCGACGGCCCACGAAGCCGGGCTTACAGATACAACGTCCCTCCAGGTCGCAGCGCTGGGACATGGCCCCTGTTCGGCTGCAGGAGCATGGCTTACACACCTGCTCCTCTGCATCCCACCAACAGTTTGGCTTCATTCACCAGGAGCAGTGAGGGGCAGGAAGTTAGTTATCTGTGAATGTCTGAGGTACTGAGTATAAATGAGGTAGTCACCCTGAAACTTTGGGAAATATTTAGATTAAAATATATTTGTGAAACCAAACACTGGAGTGAAAAATTGGTTAAACTTCAGACATCAGCAATACTAATCAACAGTATCTGACGCAGTAACTGATTTGAAATGTCCCCATAGATTGTCCATCTTTTTATGGGTATCCCAATGATAATATGACATTGTGACCAAATTAACATGATTCGGAATGACAGCTGATACTTTGGTGACCTACCATGCACTCGTCACACTGCCGTCCCACCACATGCTGCTTGCATTGGCACTGCCCATTCTCCTGGTGGCAGACCTCCGACATAGAGCCATTGTTGTGACACTGGCAATCTGTAGACCAATGGGAGGGGTGGGGAGGAGGAGAGGGAGGAGGGGTTTATCAGTTGAACGAATCCGATTTAGAATAACAAGGATCAGTCTAAGTTCAGCCCCAACAAGGCCCTCTCAGATAAGGGTATGTACTGTACAGTACAACTATATCCTCTTGTTCTCTTCTGTCCTATTGCTGTGCAGTACTGCTGTCTATTATCATCAACTCATACAGAGTATGCAAATCCAACCACTTTCAGATTGCTAGACACAGGAACACATTTGCATTGTATAACCGGCTCATTATTTACTTTAAAAAGTCCTAGTGATCTGCAAGAGAAAACACAGGCACAGATGGTTTCCTATAGGACTGGTTGGAGGGGACATCTGCTTTTTTTCCGTCTTTTTACTGTGCTCAGTCGCCCACGTAAGGTTGAAAAATGCCTGCATTTATTCAATGTTTAACAGGTTGGAAAGAGTATGAGTTGTAAGATTCCCTTTCTCATCCTGACAGCATGGAGTCCAGATGGGATCTAAAGTGGGTCAAGTTTTTAATTCGGGCTGTCTGAGAGAAAGAGAGAACGAGTCGGGTTGATGGTTTCATCACACACTGAAACCAGCAACAAGATTACACTGTGCGTCAGCCACATTATGTTGCAGAGATCTGTGACAATGATCATCAACTTGTTTTCTCTGCCACCATGATAGCATGGGCAATTTCCATCAACGACGGCCCTGTTTCTGCATTCCTAATGTTGATTACTCCATCTCGGCCCCAATGCCCCACCACCACTTTAATCAGTTAGGACTGTCAGACTAATTCAGCGAAAATGGACTTCTTTTGACCGACCAACTTTTTTCATTCTACAGATTTCATTAAAATGGAAGTAGTGTGTCTACCTTATATCACTGCAGATGAAGGCAGCTATTCCATTCTTTTGTAGAAGTTTATAGTGGCATTAGCTGCATGTTTAACTATTGTGCTTTACCAGTCTATAGTCTTAATGTACTGTCAATCACTATCAATACCTCTATAATTTCTTTGTCATCTTAATATATTGCAGCTGTATATCAGGAGTTATAAATCAAGAATACATTTGGCTATAGGCCGTGATAAGCTGTAATGCATTTTTAATTAACTTGGCATCCTCGTCAAATGGGTTGTTTTGGTAAACTGAGACTAATTAGTTATCTTTATCAGAGAGGCAGATGAATTAACAGAGAGGCAGATGAATTATAAACTTTTATGGGCTGAGCATTGAAGTTTGTAAGTCAACACAGGTTGTTTGTGTGGATTTACACAGGCAGTCACCATCTGCACATATTCTCATATTCTCAAAGCCAAACATTTTCAAAGACACCGCCACATCTGGCATGCAGGCTGTCTGTCAGGCAGGCATGCAGACAGGCAGCGCTCGCATAACATTACAGCAACACTCCGCTCTTCAAAGGAGACTGTCAGACAGGGACAGGGGCTTTAACGTCCTGCAGGCTCTGATACTCATGTACTTCTTATACTCACGTTGGCAGTTTTTGGCCTCGATGGCGTCCCCGTAGAACCCCTCGGCGCAGGTGTCGCAGGTGGTTCCCCCGTAGCCATCCCGACACCTCAGACAGGAGCCGGTGATGGGGTCGCAGCTCCGCGGTGAGGCCAGGTCCAGGTTACCGTTACACTGGCAGGGCTGGCACAAGCCCCCCTTAACTGTCGGCTGACCAAAATAGCCATTCGAGCACCTACAGTGACCAGAGAGGGAGAGGGAAATCATGACTCGTGGCCAGGGCCCTGAGTTTTTCCTTACCATACTGCATGACATGACCAAGAGAAACTCTGGGCCCTTGTTCTAGGTAGGGTAGGGAAAGATTTTTCTTTCCTAACCTTGTGTCCTGTCCAGGAATAACCGCAGTCCCTAGGGTACTGTACATAGTGGACTGAATGATCACTGCTCAGCTATGAAGAGAATGTGTTTCCCATGAGTAGAGTTGCAGTATAGTGACAGAAATGGACATATGGTCACCATGCCTCTGTTCTTTTTCAAGTCACTATAAGGCTAAATGTCTCAGTGAAATTTGATAAAAAGCAATCGCATCCAGCATGCACAGCTGTATATCACGGACACTTCAATGTTTCACTAAAATTACTTCAATGATGAAACTGGCTTCAATTATGAAATTGCCTTTACAAACATGAACACTTAGTTTGTGTATAATTCACTTATTCATTAGGGACAATAAGGGGGCAGTAGACAGTATCATTGGCAGTCAAAACACTGAGAAACAATCTAAAAAGGCAAACGCGTGAAGCCACAAAAGATATCGCTATTCCCCCTACCAACTCTTATCTGCACTGTCCTGCTTTTCCCGCCATATATCTCCTCAGAAGCGAGCCGTGTTCTGCCCTGATAAAGATATACATTCTAGTGCCTTCCTGTTAAATGGTTGCTACAACTCTTATCTCCACACCGCCCTTCTATCTGCATGATAGCAAATGGGAAAAGTAATCATTCCATATCATGCGCAGCGGATTCCTTTAGTCGCCGGAGACTTATTAATTTAATATGTTATTGCTTCTGACTGTCTTATGTGAGAAGGAGCCATTGGCGTGGAACAGTGAGTACGTGTCTGTAATTTAATTTCAACCATCAAGAGGGTGTCTTGGGGAGTAGACAGCACTAATGCAGATATCATGACCAAACATGCAAAATTTAAATAAGTACAAATAATTGAATCATTTTACTTTGGAAACTGAAAAGAAAAAGCCTCCACCCGTAACATCCTATCCCATTTCCCCAACCACACCCATCCAACATGTGTCCATCCAACCACAACCACCTACCACCCTTCCCTCCCTTCACCACCCCCTTTTACATCCAGCCCTCTTAATATCACCCCTTCCCCGTGGGCAGGAAAGTATATATAGTATGAAAATAGGTATATACTGTATATATAGTTTGTATGTGTTGAGCTTTCTAGATTGTTTATTTGTATACTGAACAAAGATATTACCAATTCAAAATATTTTACTGAGTTACAGTTCATATATGGAAATCAGTCAAAAAATTTAAATCATTTAAATTAATTAATTAAGACCCTATCTATTGATTTCACATGACTGGGAATAAATGTTGTGCGTTCTCAATGGACATTCGGGTGTTTTCGTAAATTCGCTCTGGCTATGTACTCCGCTTTCAGAGCCCTCTCGTCTGAGTGTACCAGAGCGCAGAATAATGAATTTACAAGCGCTCAACACCCGTTGAATATGGCCGTGTCAGTAAACGTTGGCAAAAAGTGTAATTAAATTGTTTCCAGCAGCACAGTTACAGTCACCAACGCTCTGGTTAACACGAAACGGCCTAACCAGCTCTGCTAGGGCGAGTAAAATGTGGTCTCATTTGTGTCTGGAAGTAGCTAGCCAACATTAGCTTGGGTGCTTGACTGCAGTTGTAAGGCCAGAACGCTCAAAATCAACCCTACTCCTCGGCCCGAACGTCCAGTGTGCGCTCCGAGAGCAAAACGCTCTGAATTTACAAACAAACAATCTGACAACACTCTGAATTTATGAGTGCAGCCACTCCGGACTGAATTTAAGAACACACCCAAAGTCGAAAAATTTCTAACTTGTAATTTGTTATGCTAACTAGCTAGCAAGAGGTTGCATAGCAACAGCATCAACTTCCAGTAGAGAAGGCAAAGAGCAAGTACGCTCAACTGAAAGTTTGGTTGCACTACAATTAGGGTGTGGTTATGCCCCTTAGATATTAATTTAGAATCCTCCAATCTACTTATGCTGTAACCTACTCCGACTGTCACGTTGTACAGCGCCATATTTTCCATTCCATCCTAACGGAAACCCTGAGGGTTTCATTTTTCTCTGAATAGAAACACCATAATATTAATCAAATGAATTAAGCCAAATTTCTTAAAATAAATCCCATTTACTATGTTATTACAAAAAAGGTTTTAAATTCTCTGGTAATGCCAATATGAAAGACTATCAAATGCTTCTCAAAGATGCCCTTTGGTGGTCAAACTAGCACTAACTTGCCTTAACAGAAAAAATGGATGACAATTAGATAATGTGCCACAGAATGCTGCAGCAGCCCACAAGGTGTGCTGCAGTGTGACACAACTTTTAAAGGAGGAACCACTGTATGCATCTGTCGGCACAGATACCTTAAAAAAAGGTAGGGGCGTGGATCAGAAAGCCAGACAGTATCTGGTGTGACCACCATTTGCCTCATGCAGCGCGACACATCTCCTTCACATAGAGTTGATCAGGTTGTTGATTGTGGCCTGTGGAATGTTGTTCCACTCCTCTTCAATGGCTGTGTGAAGTTGCTGGATATTGGCTGTTGTACACGTTGATCCAAAGCATCCCAAACATGCTCAATGGGTGACATGTCTGGTGAGTATGCATTTACAGTTGAAGTCGGAAGTTTACATACACCTTAGCCAAATACATTTAAACTCATTTTTTCACAATTCCTGACATTTAATCCTAGGAAAAATTCCCTGTCTTAGGTCAGTTTGTATCACCACTTTATAAAAAATGTCAGAATTATAGTAGAGAGAATGATTTATTTCAGCTTTTATTTCTTTCATCACATTCCCAGTGGGTCAGAAGTTTACATTCACTCAATTAGTATTTGATAGCATTGCCTTTAAATTGTTTAACTTGGGTCAAACGTTTCGTGGTAACCTTCCACAAGCTTCCCACAATAAGTTGTGGGTGAATTTTGGCCCATTCCTCCTGACAGAGCTGGTGTAACAGAATCAGGTTTGTAGGCCTCCTTGCCCTCACACACTTTTTCAGTTCTGCCCACACATGCTCTATAGGATTGAGGTCAGGGCTTTGTGATGGCCACTCTAATACCTTGACTTTGTTGTCTTTAAGCCATTTTTCCACAACTTTGGAAGTATGCTTGGTCCATTTGGAAGACCCATTTGTGACCAAGCTTTAACTTCCTGACTGATGTCGTGAGATGTTGCTTCAATATCTCCACATAGTTTCCCTCCTCATGATGCCATCTATTTTGTGAAGTGCACCAGTCCCTCCTGCTGTCAAAGTTCTCCATGATGAGAGGGTTAAATAAGGAACATGTAATTATGGGATAGAAACCAGGTGTGTATAATGAAGAAAAAAAAACCATTGAAAATGAAAAGTAGATCGGCGGTAGCTAGAAGACCAGTGACTTCGACCGCCGAAAGCCACCCGAGCAAGGAGAGGGACCAACTTCGGCTGAAGTCGTGACAGTACCCCCCCCCCTTGACGTGGAACGTACATACGCCCAGCTGGACACTGGAGTGGGCTCTGTACGTAACGCCCGCTCTATGTCCGCCTCCAACTCCCACATCACCGGTGCCACCAGGCAAGAGGCCGGAAGTATGGGAGTGGGATCTATGGACCGCTCCTCTGTGTCAAACATCCGGGACAGTGCGTCTGCCTTAGTGTTCTGGGAACCTGGTCTGTAAGATAGGGTGAAAACAAAACGAGTGAAAAACATGGTCCACCTTGCCTGGCGAGGGTTCAGTCTCCTCGCCGCCCGGATGTACTCCAGATTGCGGTGGTCGGTCCAGATGAGAAAAGGGTGTTTAGCCCCCTCAAGCCAATGTCTCCACACCTTCAGAGCCCTGACGACAGCCAACAGCTCCCGGTCCCCCACATCACAGTTGTGCTCCGCCGAGCTGAGCTTCTTCGAAAAGAAGGCACAGGGGCGGAGTTTAGGTGATGTACCCGAGCGCTGAGACAGCACAGCTCCTATCCCAGCCTCGGACGCGTCCACCTCCACGATAAATGCCAAAGAGGGACCCGGATGAGCCAGCAAAGGAGCCGAGGTAAACAGAGCCTTCAATTGACCAAAAGCCCTGTCCGCCTCAGCTGACCACTGTAGTCGCACCGGTCCCCCTTTCAGCAGTGAGGTAATGGGAGCCGCTACCTGACCAAAGCCCCGGATAAACCTATGGTAGTAGTTGGCAAACCCTAAGAACTGCTGCACTTCCTTTACCATGGTGGGAGTAGGACAATTACGCACGGCTGAAATGCGGTCACTCTCCATCTCCACCCCTGACGTGGAAATGCGGTACCGTAGGAAGAAGACGGACTGTTGGAAGAACAGACATGTCTCAGCCTTGACGTACAGGTCATGCTCCAACAGTCGACCAAGCACTTTGCGCACCAGGGACACATGCTCGGCGCGTGTAGCGGAGTAAATCAGAATGTCGTCGATATACACCACTACACCATACCCGAGCAAGTCCCAGAAAATCTTGTCTACAAATCCTGGAAAACTGATGGACCATTCATTAACCTGTACGGCATGACGAGGTAGTCATAGTGCCCTGAGGTGGTACTAAATGCCGTCTTCCACTCGTCCCCCTCCCGGATACGCACCAGAATGTATGCGCTCCTGAGATCCAATTTTGTGAAGAAGTGTGACTCAATCACACTGGCTATGCGAGGCAGCGTGTAGCTGTACCTCACAGTGATCTGATTGATACCTCGATAGTCAATACACGGGCGCAGACCTCCATCCTTCTTCTTCACAAAAAATAAACTTGAGGAGGCAGGTGAAGTGGAGGGCCGAATATATCCCTGCCCCAGAGATTCGGAGACATATATTTCCACAGCCTCCGTCTCCTCCTGTGACAGAGGATACACGTGACTCCTGGGAAGTGTTGCGTCTACCAGGAGATCTATCGCACAATCCCCGCGTCGATGGGGTGGTAATTGAGTCGCCTTCTTTTTACAGAAGGCGAGAGCCAAATCGGCATATTCAGAGGGGATGTGTACGGTGGAGACCTGTTCTGGACTTTCCACCGTAGTCGCACCGATGGAAACACCTACACACCTCCCTGAGCACTCTCGTGACCATCCCTTGAGAGCCCTCTGTTGCCACGAAATAATGGGATTATGATAGGACAACCAGGGTAGACCCAACACCACGGGAAATGCAGGAGAATCAATGAGGTATAAACTGATTATTTTCTCATGACCCTCCTGCGTCACCATGCTTAGTGGTGCGGTAGCCTCCCTAATCAGCCCTGACCCTAATGGTCGACTATCTAAGGCTTGCACAGGGAAGGGCATATCAACAGGAACAATGGGGATCCCTAAACTATGAACAAATGAACGATCAATAAAATTCCTAGCTGCGCCTGAATCGACTAGCGCCTTATGCTGGGAATGCAGGGAAAAATCGGGAAAATTAACAAACAAAAACATGTAAGCAACAGGGAGCTCTGGGTGAGTCTGATGCCTACTCACCTGGGGTGACCCGATAGTGCCCTGCCTGCTGCCTCGACACCCTGAGGAACCCCCCCTGACCAGCAGTGTGCCGTCTGCGGCCACAGAGGGTGCAGGGAATACAGTGAGGGAAAAAAGTATTTGATCCCCTGCTGATTTTGTACGTTTGCCGACTGACAAAAAAGTTATCAGTCTATAATTTTAATGGTAGGTTTATTTGAACAGTGAGAGACAGAATAACAAAAAAATCCAGAAAAACTCATGTGACATTTTTTATAAATGGAATTGCATTTTAATGAGAGAAATAAGTATTTGACCCCTCTGCAAAACATGACTTAGTACTTGGTGGAAGAACCCTTGTTGGCAATCACAGAGGTCAGACGTTTCTTGTAGTTGGCCATCAGGTTAGCACACATCTCAGGAGGGATTTTGTCCCACTCCTCTTTGCAGATCTTCTCCAAGTCATTAAGGTTTCGAGGCTGACGTTTGGCAACTCGAACCTTCAGCTCCCTCCACAGATTTTATATGGGATTAAGGTCTGGAGACTGGCTAGGCCACTCCAGGACCTTAATGTGCTTCTTCTTGAGCCACTCCTTTGTTGCCTTGGCCGTGTTTTGGAGTCGTTGTCATGGTGGAATACCCATCCACGACCCAATGCCCTGGCTGAGGGAAGGAGGTTCTCACCCAAGATTTGACGGTACATGGCCCCGTCCATCGTTCCTTTGATTCGGTGAAGTTGTCCTGTCCCCTTTGCAGAAAAACAACCCCAAAGCATAATGTTTCCACCTCCATGTTTGACGGTGGGGATGGTATTCTTGGGGTCATAGGCAGCATTCGTCCTCCTCCAAACACGGCGAGTTGAGTTGATGCCAAAGAGCTCCATTTTGGTCTCATCTGACCACAACACTTTCACCCAGTTGTCCTCTGAATCATTCAGATGTTCATTGGCAAACTTCAGACGGGCATGTATATGTGCTTTCTTGAGCAGGGGGACCTTGCGGGCGCTGCAGGATTTCAGTCCTTCACGGCGTAGTGTGTTACCAATTGTTTTCTTGGTGACTATGGTCCCAGCTGCCTTGAGATCATTGACAAGATCCTCCCGTGTAGTTCTGGGCTCACCGTTCTCATGATCATTGCAACTCCACGAGGTGAGATCTTGCATGGAGCCCCAGGCCGAGGGAGATTGACAGTTCTTTTGTGTTTCTTCTATTTGCGAATAACCGCACCAACTGTTGTCACCTTCTCACCAAGCTGCTTGGCGATGGTCTTGTAGCCCATTCCAGCCTTGTGTAGGTCTACAATCCTGTCCCTGACATCCTTGGAGAGCTCTTTGGTCTTGGCCATGGTGGAGAGTTTGGAATCTGATTGATTGCTTCTGTGGACAGGTGTTTTTTATACAGGTAACAAACTGAGATTAGGAGCACTCCCTTTAAGAGTGTGCTCCTAATCTCAGCTCTTTACCTGTATAAAAGACACCTGGGAGCCAGAAATCTTTCTGATTGAGAGGGGGGTCAAATACTTATTTCCCTCATTAAAATGCAATTCCATTTATAACATTTTTCACGTGTTTTTCTGGATTTTTTTGTTGTTATTCTGTCTCTCACTGTTCAAATAAACCTACCATTAAAATTATAGACTGATCATTTCTTTGTCAGTGGGCAAACGTACAAAATCAGCAAGGGATCAAATACTTTTTTCCCTCACTGTAGCCCCTCCTCCGGCCTCCCTAAACTCAGTACCTCCTAGCTCCATAGGCGTCGGAGCAGAGGTGTTGGGGGATGGAAATGACAGATCCCGATCCAGACGTCCACGGGTGGCCAGCAGGTTATCCAGCCTGATGGACATGTCCACCAGCTGGTCAAAAGAAAGGGTGGTGTCTCTGCATGCCAGCTCCCGTCGGACGTCCTCTTGCAGACTGCATCTATATTGGTCGATCAGGGCCCTGTCACTCAAATTATGTCAATTAGCCTATCAGAAGCTTCTAAAGCCATGACATAATTTTCTGGAATTTTCCAAGCTGTTTAATGGCACGGTCAACTTAGTGTATGTAAACTTCTGACCCACTGGAATTGTGATACAGTGAATTATAAGTGAAATAATCTGTCTGTAAACAATTGGTGGAAAACTACTTGTGTCATGCTCAAAGTAGATGTCCTAACCAACTTGCCAAAACTATAGTTTGTTAACAAGAAACTTTTGGAGTGGTTGAAAAACGAGTTTTAATGACTCCAACATAAGTGTATGTAAACTTCCAACTTCACTGTATATTTTTGCAGTGGTGTAAAGTGCATAAGTAAAACTACTTTAAAGTACTACTTAAGTAGTTTTTTGGGAGTATCTGTACTTAACTTTGCTATTTATATTTTTCACAACTTTTACTTAACTACATTCCTAAAGAAAATAACATACTTTTTCCTTCATATATTTTCCCTGACACCCAAAAGTACTCATTACATTTTGAATGCTTAGCAGGACAGGAAAATGGTTAAACTCACTCACTTATCAAAAGAACATCCCTTGTCATCCCTACTGCCTCTGTTCTGGAGGACTCACTAAACACAAATGCTTCGTATGTCTGCGTGTTGTAGTGTGCCCCTGGCTATCCGTAAATAAAATTAAAATAAAATTTGTGCCATCTGGTTTGCTTAATATAAGCAATTTGAAATGTTTTATACTTGTACTTTTACTTTTGATACTTAAGTATATGTAAAACCAAATACTTTTAGACTTTTACTCAAGTAGTATTTTACTGGGTGACTTTCACTTTTTCATTTTCCATTAAGGTATCGTTACTTTTACTCAAGTATGACAATTGGGTACTTTTTCCACCGCTGTATTTTTTGTTCAGTGTATGTGTTTGGCTTTAGCTGAGATTATTCTTTATAGAGATAAGTACATTTGTCCAGGCCTCAATTGTTCCTTGACTAGCACCATTAATTCTCGCTGTCGACAATTCTAATGTTATAACGTCCAATAATAACTGCATCCACTGGCAAATTGGGAGAGAGTGAGGTGATTGCCATCTAAGAGCCAGCATATATTTTTGCGGCACTGCTGCCTGCCAGCTGTAATGATCTCTGATTGACTGAGAGATTCAAGAACCGGTCATTAGCCCAATTCCCACTACAAGATACGAAAGAGGGTCTGAGGAGCCGGGTGAAGAAAGAGAATTCTGCTTTTCAATTCACAGTATGGCCTTGCCTTACCTTTCGTTGTGACTGGCAACACAACATTCTTGGTCCGCAGGTCAAATTGACCATAAATATCACAGTAGCCACTAGACAGAAAGCACAAACTATTCAACAAAAACATATTACACTATTGAATAATGCAACCAAACCATATTACACTCTTGAATAATGCAACAATTCACAAGCACGAAGGCCTATGTGCAGAAAATTAAAGAGTTTCAATTCTTGTCTGTAGGCTACACACATTAGGCTACATTTTAGCTTCAAGACAAAAGCACAGAGCTGCTATAACAGCATGTCTTCATCAAGTAACGTTAGCCTATCAAAATATTTTGTGCATGCGAAAGCATGTAAACATATCGGAGGTCCCGTGAAAAAAATAAAGACCCTTGAATGTCACGGTATAATTTGCACTGGTCCTGATCAACATATTTCATGCTAGTCTGTCAGGTATACTCCCTCTCCGGCACTCGAGGTCACCAGGCTGATCATTATTACGCACACCTGTCACCATCGTTACGTGCACTTGCATCTCATGACTCACCTGGACTCCATCACTTCCCTGATTACCTTCCCTATATATGTCACTCCCTTTGGTTCTTTCCCTGGGCGTTATTGTTTCTATTCCAGTGTTCATGTCTGTACGCTACCCGTGTTTCTTGTTTTGTTCTATGTTTATTTATTTATTAAATACCCTCCCTGAACTTGCTTCCTGACTCCCAGCGTACACGTTACATAGTCTGGGTGCTGAGATTTTATGCGTGCAAACTTTACACTGCACATATGTACCAAACATTAGGAACACCTTCCTAAAATTGAGTTGGACCCCCTTTTGCCTAGGAACAGCCTCAATTCGTCGGGCATGGACTGACTCAACAAGGTGTTGAAAGCGTTCCACAGGATGCTGGCCCATGTTGACTCCAATACTTCCCACAGTTGTGTCAAGTTGGCTGGATGTCCTTTGAGTGGTGGACCATTCTTGATACACACGGGAAACTGAGCGTGAAAAACCCAGCAGCATTGTAGTTCTTGACACCCTCAAACATGTGCCCCTGGCACCTACTAACATACCCCGTTCAAAGGCACTTCAATATTTTGTCTTGCCCATTCACCCTCTGAATGGCACACATACACAATCCATGTCTCAATTGTCTCAAGGCTTAAAAATCCTTATTTAAGTAAATCCTTACTTCCCCCTTCATCTACACTGTTTGGAGTGTATTTAACAGATGACATCAATAAGGGACCATAGCTTTCACCTGGATTCACCTGGTCAGTCTATGTCATGGAAAGAGCAGGTGTTCCTAATGTTTTGTACACACAGTGTATTTCTCTGTACACTTGTAACTTCATGCATAATAACCATTCTACTGTTTACATGGATGGCTAGGACGCTACACCACAGCCATATATTAAGCAGTGAGCTTTACTCTTGAAATGTACAATGAACCTTTCTTATCATTTATATGGAATATGATTATAAAGATGTCATCGGGTATATCATCCACCATGATCTCATGATATAGATAGGCCAGGAGTGGGCAATCATTTTGGCTCGAGGGCCACATTGGGATTAAAAAATTCAGCAGTTTTTTTTCACTGAACGATTTGTGGTCGAAAGCAATTTGCGGGCCAGAAAAAAGGCAGTTATTTGAAAATATATAAGTCCATTATAATTAATAGAAATATATAGGTCAATTATAAATTATATAAATATACAGGTCCATTATAATTTAGTTAAATATATACAGTTGAAGTCGGAAGTTTACGTACACTTTTTTGGAGTCATTAAAACTCATTTTCAACCACTCCACAAACTTCTTGTTAACAAACTATAGTTTTGGCAAGTCAGTTAGGACATCTACTTTGTGCATGACACAAGTAATTTTTCCAACAATTGTTTACAGACAGATTATTTCACAATTGTATCACAATTCCAGTGGATCAGAAGTTTACATACACTAAGTTGACTGTGCCTTTAAACAGCTTGGAAAATTCCAGAAAATGATGTCATGGCTTTAGAAGCTTCTGATAGGCTAATTGACATAATTTGAGTCAATTGGAGGTGCACATGTGGATGTATTTCAAGGCCTACCTTCATACCCAGTGTATAAACACCATGGGACCACGCAGCCGTCATACCGCTCAGGAACGAGACGCGTATTGCCTCCTAGAGATGAACGTACTTTGGTGGGAAAAGTGCAAATCAATCCCAGAACAACAGCAAAGGACCTTGTGAGGATGCTGGAGGAAACAGGTACAAAATGATCTATATCCACAGTTAAATGAGTCCTTATATTGACATAACCTGAAAGGCCGCTCAGCAAGGAAGAAGCCACTGCTCCAAAACCTCTTTAAAAAAGCCAGACTACAGTTTTCAACTGCACATGGGGACAAATATTGTACTTTTTTGAGAAATGTCCTCTAGTCTGATTAAACAAAAATAGAACTGTTTGGCCATAATGACCATTATTATGTTTGGAGGAAAAAGGGGGTGGCTTGCAAGCCGAAGAACACCATCCCAACCGTGAAGCACGGGGTGGCAGCATCATGGTGTGGGGGTGCTTTGCAGCAGGAGGAACTGGTGCACTTCACAAAATAAATGGCATCATGAGGATGTGGATATATTGAAGCAACATCTCAAGACATCAGTCAGGAAGTTTTGGAGTGGCCATCACAAAGCCCTGACCTCAATCCTATAGAACATTTGTAGGTAAAACTGAAAAAGCTTGTTTGAGCAAGGAGGCCAGAATCCTGACTCAGTTACACCAGCTCTGTCAGGAGGAATGGGCCAACATTCACCCAACTTATTGTTGGAAGCTTGTGGAAGGCTACCCGAAACGTTTGACCCAAGTTAAACAATTTAAAGGCAATGCTACCAAATACTAATTGAGTGAATGTAAACTTCTGACCCACTGGGAATGTGATGAAAGAAATAAAAGCTGAAATAAATCATTCTCTCTACTATTATTCTGACATTTCACATTCTTAAAATAAAGTGGTGATCCTAACTGACATAAAACAGGGAATTTTTACTGGGATTAAATGTCAGGAATTGTAAAAAACTGAGTTTAAATGTATTTGGCTGATGTGTATGTAAAACATCCGTCTTCAACTGTAGGTCCATTATAATTTATATAAATATATAGGTCCATTATAATTTATATAAATATATAGGTCCATTATAGTTTATATTAATATATAGGTTCTTTATAATGTCAACATCCTTTCTATCTAGTTTTAGACATTCAAGAGTGACCTGAAGTTTTTTAACCCAAAATAATAATAATAAACTCCTATTACCCACATCCAACTCAGTCCAGTCCTGTTTGGTCTGTGGTTCCTGACTGGCCGAGGGTGAGGGGGCTATTCTTGACCAAATGTGCCATCTGGTGTATTTATACACCCATGAACTCTGCCTGGCAGCCCTGCTCTCTCACAGACAAGAAGGGTCCGTCTTAAACACTGATGTCTCCCACCAGGTGTCCGCCTTCCCTATCTATAAATACAGCTGCAGCTTTTCCTCTTGGCTCCAAGCAGACGCCTTTAAAACAGGAAACATTCTCACCCCAACCTGGCAACGCACACCGCTCTATCTGTCAGGCCCTGGTGGATCCGGTATCCATGCCCACTCGCCGCCAAACTAAACGTAAACGCTAATATGTTTCAGAGAGCTCAGAGGCTCAGACAGAGAATAGGCACAGGATTGGAGGTCTGGGTCTATCAATCAAAAGCAGAGTCTGTGTCTATCTATCTTTTCACCAGCCAAGCTTATGTTGTGTATTCTCATCGACAGCTTCCCTCTGTTCACCTGGCCACTCAGATCAGCTTCCAGAAAATGTGAAGTGAAACCTCTTTCCCTGCTCTAGCTGGCTTATTCATCAGGATAGACTCTTCTTCCCAAATCAATAATCTTATTACTGGAAACTCTGCACTTGATTGGGAGAATGTACTCCTGGCCCCTGCAGAACGGCTTCCCAGGGAGGGAGAGACCTCTTCACACGCCTCTTTTAGCTCCGACTGCCAATTTGTTTCCAGGAATTGCAGTAGTTTGACGGCGCTGAGGAGAAAGCTATTATTACCAACTAACCCTCCTTGGTGCTGCAGCAGAACACTTGTTATCAGGCAGACAGTGCTCCAATTCCAGAGTTCAGACTAGAGAGAGGTACTGTAGGTCCAGGTGTGGAGAGGGACATTATGAGAGCACACCTCTGTAATGTCCTTCACTTCACCATTTCTCAGAGAGCTCCTGGGAGAGAATCCGGGCCCCGGGGTCCCCTTCACAGGCAGCCATGATAGATGAGGCCCCATCCTGTCTGTCTGTAGCGTAAATGAGCTCCTTTCCCCCCTGTCCCCTCGTATGGCCCGCAGAACCAAAATCCGTCCTCATCCCACCTCTTGCTTTATAGATCAAGAGAAGAGCAGAGTGGGCATCTGCAAGGCAGCGCAGCACAGGGATGGCATGCATGCCCACAGCAGCCTGTCTCCATCTGTCAGAGGGTATGGGTCAAAGAGAGGGGTGTTACCTCACCCCTATCCCCTTGACAGTTTTCTGACTCTAAGCCCTGCAGCAGTGACTGAAGGCCTAGCATCAAACCCACACCTACCACACAGCAAGTAGAAATACCAACAATCCATCCCTCCGTCTCTCTGAGAGAGAGAGAGAGAGAGAGAGAGAGAGAGAGAGAGAGAGAGAGAGAGAGAGAGAGAGAGAGAGAGAACTGATGCATTTATGTTGCAAATGAAATTAAGAGACCTCAGAACAGAACTGCGGGCACCGACTACTAAGTGATCAATCTTCCCGCTGGTCCAGAGAGGCTGGTCCTTTGTCTACTGATGCCTCTGGGAAAGATCCCACCGCTCTGAAACATCAACTAAACCTATCTGTATTCTCCACGCTTTTATGAGTGGCTTTCATAGGCACACAGTACCATATGGCAACCGAACTGAACAGACAAACCAGAAAAGACCACAGTGTTATATGGGCTGCTTTTGAAATGGATGTGTAATGAATAACAAACAATAAAATGCACTAGCCACCAGTGTGAGAACAATACATCTAAAACTGCCAATAGTCAAGAGCATAATCAAATCAGAAGAGATCCATTTAATTAAATTAAATACAAGACTAATTATTGTTATCTATAACCTATTGACACAGTTCTCTCTTAATGTGGATTACATCTGGCATTTTGCACAGCATCACATACCGAACATAGACCTACAGTGCATTCGGAAAGTATAGACCCTTTGACTTTTTCCACATTCTGTTACGATACAGCCTAATTCTAAAATTGATTAAACAAAACAATTTCCTCAGCAGTCTACACAAAATACCTCATAATGACAAAGCGAAAACAGGTTTTTAGACATGTTTGCAAATGTATTGAACATAAAAAACAGAAATATCTTACATAAGTATTCAGACCCTTTGCTATGAGATACGAAATTGAGCTCAGGTGCACCCTGTTTCCATTGATCATCCTTGAGATGTTTCTAGAACTTGATGGGAGTCCACCTGTGGTAAATTCAATTGATTGGACATGATTTGGAAAGGCACACACCTGTCTATATAAGGTTCCACAGTTGACAATGCATGTCAGAGCAAAAACCAAGCAATGAGGTCGAAGGAAGTGTCCGTAGAGCTCCGAGACAGGTTTGTGTCAAGGTACAGATCTGGCGAAGGGTACCAAAACATTTCTGCAGCATTGAAGGTCCCCAAGAACACAATGGCCTCCATCATTCTTAAATGGAAGACGTTTGGAACCACCAAGACTCTTACTAGAGACGGCAGTCTGGCCAAACTGAGCAATCAGGGGAGAAGGGCCTTTGTCAGGGAGGTAATCAAGAACCCAATGGCCACTCTGACAGAGCTCTAGAGTTCCTCTGTGGAGATGGGAGAAACTTCCAAAAGGACAACCATCTCTGCAGCACTCCACCAATTAGGCCTTTATAGTAGAGTGGCGAGACGGAAGCTAGTCCTCAGTAAAAGGCCCGCTTGGAGTATGCCAAAAGGTACCTAAAGACTCTCAGACCATGAGAAACAAGATTCTCTGTTCTGATGAATCTAAGATTGAACTCTTTGGCCTGAATGCCAAGCATCACATCTCAAGGAAACCTGGCACCATCCCTACAGTGAAGCATGGTGATGGCAGCATCATAATGTGGGGATTTTATTCAGTGGTAGGGACCGGGAGAAGAGCCAGGATCGAGGCAAATATCTCTAGTAAGAGTCTTTGGGGTTCCAAACTTCTTCCATTTAAGAATGATGGAGGCCACTGTGTTCTTGGGAACATGCTCTGTCAACTGTGGGACCTTATATAATATAGACAGGTGTGTGTCTTTCCAAATCATGTCCAATCAATGGAATTTACCACAAGTTGACTCCAATCCAACATCTCAAGGATGATCAATGGAAACAGGGTGCACCTGAGCTGTCTCATAGCGAAGGGTCTTACAGTACCAGTCAAAAGTTTAAACACCTACTCATTGAAGAGTTTTTCTTTATTTTTACTATTTTCTACATTGTAGAAACACAGTGAAGACATAAAAAATATGAAATAACACATGGAATCATGTAGTAACCAAAAAAGTGTTAAAAACATATTTTAGATTTCATATTCTTCCACATATGCTGAGAACTTGTTGACTGCTTTTCCTTCACTCTGCAGTCCAAGTCATCCTAAACCATCTCAATTGGGTTAAGGTTGGATGATTGTGGAGGCCAGGTCATCTGATGCAACATTCCATCACTCTCCTTCTTGGTCAAATAGCCTTTGCACAGCCTGGAGGTGTGTTTTGGGTCATTGTTCTGTTGAAAAACAAATGATAGTCCCACTAAGCGCAAACCAGATGGGATGGCGTATCGCTGCAGAATTCTGTGGTAGCCATGCTGGTTAAATGTGCCTTGAACTCTAAATAAATCACAGACAGTGTCACCAGCAAAGCACCCCCACACCATCACACCTCCTCCTCCATGCTTCACTGTGGGAACCACATATGCAGAGATCATCCGTTCACCTACTCTGCGTCTCACAAAAACTCATCAGACCAAAGGACAGATTTCCACCGGTCTATTGTCCATTGTTCGTGTTTCTTGGAACAAGCAAGTCTCTTCTTACTATTGGTGTCCTTTAGTAGTGGTTTCTTTGCAGCAATTTGACCATGAAGGCCTGATTCACGCAGTCTCCTCTGAACAGTTGATGTTGAGATGTGTCTGTTACATGAACTCTGTGAAGTATTTATTTGGGCTGCAATCTGAGGTGCAGTTAACTCTAATGAACTTATCCTCTGCAGAAGAGGTAACTCTGGGTCTTCCATTCCTGTGGCGGTCCTCATGAGAGCCAGTTTCATAATAGCGCTTGATGGTTTTTGCGGCTGCACTTGAAGAATATTTCAAAGTTCTTTACATTTTCTGGATTGACTGACCTTCATGTCTTAAATTAATGATGGGCTGTCATTACTCTTTTCTTATTTGAGCTGTTCTTGCCATTATATGGACTTCTTCTGTATACCTTGTCATAACACAACTGAAAATATATTTTGATTTGTTTTTAACACTTTCTTGGTTACTACATGATTGCATATGTATTATTTCATAGTTTTGATGTATTCACTAATATTCTACAATGTAGAAAATAGTAAACATAAAAAAAAACTGGAAGGTGTGTCCAAACCTTTGACTGGTACTGTATGTAAATAAGGTATTTCTGTTTTTTATTTTTAAATCATTTGCAAAGATTTCTAAAAACCTGTTTTCGCTTTGTCATCATGGGGTATTGTGTGTAGATTGCTGACGAAAACATTTATTTAATCCATTTTAGAATAAGGCAGTAACGCAACAAAATGTGGAAAAAGTCAAGGGGTCTGAATACTTTCTGAAGGCACTGTACATACAAAAAGACATTTACATTTCTCAGAGAGAGATGTCGACAACCCATTGAAGAAACAGCTAATCTACCAATACCAAACAGCAGGTAACAAAGGACACTGAACCTCTCATACATCGAGTAAAGTGAACCGGACTGCAGCTGTGTTATGACTGTGGTAGGATTGTTCTGACTGTGGTAATATTGTTATGACTGTGGTAAAATTGTTATGACTGGTAGTATTGCTATGACTTTTAGTAGTATTGTTATGACTATGGTAGTATTGTGATGACTGCGGTAGTATTGTTATGACTGTGGTAGTACTATTTGAGTGTGTCCAGGAGGGTTAACTCCTCTTCCTTTTGTCTTTGGGCACTCACCTGTCACAGCGTGGTCCGGTGTACCCCGGCTGGCATCGGTCACATATCAGCTCCCCTCGCGGGTCCACATGGCACGTGGGGCTGAAACTACGATGTTTTTGAGTAAGAAAAACAGGAAGTAGAAGAAAAAGAAAAGAAAGACGTATCAACAACCCCATCCTTCTGTCCCCCATAAACACAACAACATCACTGAGTTGAAAAAGAGGGAGAGTCCAGCTCCTGTCCCCCTCCTGATCCCAAAGATAGAGCAAGAGTTGGGCTGGGTCAGGGATAGGTTCCAGTGTTCCTGACAGAGGGCTGATGGAATGACTGGCCAGTCTATTTCAGATGACACTGGATCCCAGGGCAGGAACGGTGGGGTAGCACTGCCTTTTTGGAATGTCTGGGGGAAGAAGCTTTCTTTAGCCGCTGGTTCTGCTACTATGGCCTTGTGTAGAGGAATGCTCAGCTGCTCAGCTCCTGGCCTGGGGGCACGCTGCTCTACTCTGGCCACCATGGGATTACCACCCATTACCAGTGCTTGACTGGAGCTATTGTCTCTGGCCCTGTTCACAAGTAACCGACCTCAACATGGTGGAAACACAACAGATCTAGGCGACAGCACAGCCAGTCACGGTGGTGGATCCCCCCCCCCAACAAAACACAGGATTAGAGTCATGAAAATGGATTATAGATAGGGAGAGGTCAGTATGGCTAGATAAGGATTCTGATTAAGTGTCATATCAACTTATTTCCTTGTGAGATGTGATGACATACTTGTTGGACGGGATGTTGAGGGGGCAGGCGCAGGGCTGGCAGTCATTGGCTGTTCCCTTAGTAGCGTCCCCATAGAAACCAGGGATACATTCATCACAGTGGAATCCAGTGGTGTGGTCAGTGCAGCCCTGGGAATATACAGTAGGTTTATTTAGGTTAACAACCATTCTTTAATTCTAGAACAATACCAATACACACTTTTTGGGGGGTTTACATCCACTATAAACCAGTTTTTCCAAGTAAAAATATGGGGTAGAAAAAAAGAGAAGGAAGGGAAGTGCTGCCAAGGTACACAATAGTAGGTTTTGGTAGACAGAAGTTACTAAGGTACACAATAGTCGGTTTTTGTAGACAGAAGTTACTAAGGTACACAATAGTAGGTTTTGTTAGACAGAAGTTACTAAGGTACACAATAGTAGGTTTTGGTAGACAGAAGTTACTAAGGTACACAATAGTAGGTTTTGGTAGACAGAAGTTACTAAGGTACACAATAGTAGGTTTTGGTAGACAGAAGTTACCAAGGTACACAATAGTAGGTTTTGTTAGACAGAAGTTACTAAGGTACACAATAGTAGGTTTTGGTAGACAGAAGTTACTAAGGTACACAATAGTCGGTTTTGGTAGACAGAAGTTACTAAGGTACACAATAGTCGGTTTTGGTAGACAGAAGTTACTAAGGTACACAATAGTAGGTTTTGGTAGACAGAAGTTACTAAGGTACACAATAGTCGGTTTTGGTAGACAGAAGTTACTAAGGTACACAATAGTAGGTTTTGGTAGAGGTTCTTGAGTGGCGCAGCGGTCTAAGGCACTGCTTCTCAGTGCTAGAGGTGACACTACAGAGCATGGTTCAATTCCAGGCTGTATCACAACCAGCTGTGATTGTGAGTTGCATAGGGAGGCGCACAATTGGCCCAGTGTCGTCCGCGTTAGGGTTTGGCCGGGGTAGGCAGTCATTGTAAATAAGAATTTGTTCCTAACTGAGCTGCCTAGTTAAATAACGGTAAAAAAAACAATAGTAGGTTCTGATAGACAGAAGGTGCTAATGTACACAATAGTAGGTTCTTGTAGACAGAAGGTGCTCTTTGGAAAATAAAGGAGGACCTCTTCATATAATTCACTAAAATTACTTTATTTGTATCGCATGTTCAATGGAAACAAAGTTTCCCTGATGAAGGCCATGCAGCCGGAATGTGTCTGAGTTTTTAATCTTTGTTTCCATTGAACATGCCATAGAAACAAAGGCATTTTAATTAATTAAATGAAGAGTGCCTTTGTCCTCCTTTCTTTTCGATAAAAATATGGTGTATTGTCATAATTTGTTTGAGTAGCAGCTGTGCTTGATTGGCAATGCAGTCACACGTGCGAACACATGTTAAAAATGTGAGTATAATCTACAAAGAAACCCAAAGTTTTACCTGTCTCCTCTTCATAGCGTTGTCTGACAGGGATGGTCTGGTGAATAATTGGGAAAGACTTTGAGAGTCTGATGTTGCCAAATTAAACGTAATGCATTTCCCCATAGATTGGCATTAACCCAAACTCCGGTAATGCACCGCTAATGAAATGAGAGCAGTTTTTTTGGGTCCACGCATCGTCAGCCCCAATAAAACCTAAACGCTCTTGAGTCAATTGCAGATGTCTACTCAGCATAATCACCAGCATAGAGAAGATTTCTTGATTATGGGGGTGGGAAGGCTAATAATGGGTAATGGGATTGGTAGTGGTTTGGGGGGCTGATGTGAGTAGGGGGGTGGCACGTGCTCTTACCCCCTTCCCCAGCACAAGACTGGCTCTGTGCCACTTGCTTGGCCTATTTGTTTCTCCACATCATTTCCCATCTCTTTAAAAATGTCCAATCCATGGTGGGATCAATCCTGAGAGCTTTTCTAGATGCAAGGCAGGCAGGCACACTCTACTGAGCAGAGGGTAGGGTGGCCAGGGTTTAACTCACCGTCATGACAAAATTTACAGGCACTAACCTGCCTGGGAGGAGACAACACTAGGCCTCAGGGAAGTAGCCTACCGTAGACACCACACCACAGCTGACAGATTACAGTGTGTACAGCGCATGATCGCTCCTAACCTACAGAAGTACAAAATACCTTATTCTCTCACAGGAATGGCAAACTCTTGAAATTCCTTTTGTCGCTACCGATTTGGACTATTGGATGCACTAGTGCCTTTTGGACATTTTAGGGTTTTGAAACATATTCTCAGACTAATGTACGTATTTTTTTTAAATAATTTTATTTTTGTATTTCTCGTGCTCCTGCCTTTAGTGTGTGTAATTTGTATCACTGCATTTTTGTGAAGCAGGGCTCCCCTTGAAAAAAAGGACGTTGGTCTCAATGGACCTTACCTGCTTGAATAAAGAGGAAATCAATACAAATAAATAAACATCCCATCAACATCCCCATCTCTCTTCTACCTGCTCATAGCTGATATATAATGAAACATCCCATCACTGTTCTAGCAGTCTGTCTGTTTAATACTGAAGGAGGTCTAGTCTGTCTGAAGGTAGCAGCCAGGCAGGTCAGACAGTGAGAGCGGTGCGCCAGAAGAAGGTGAGAGAGGTCAGAGAGCGCTAGCTAGCTGTTAGGATGAGGACAGACAGACAGCTGAGACTGGCTCCGGGCCCTCGGGACACAGCACTCCACTCAGCTCACGTCTATCTGAACACAGAGTCATGACAAATCTCCACAGGGTACACCCTGAGATCTGTCTCCACCGACACAGCCCTGAGCAAAACACGCACAGGCTGCGGTTGAAAAGAGGGAGCAGAAAGTCGATACAATAGAAAATGGTATCCTGGTTGGGAACCAACCAGGAACTCTCTTCAGGTGGAGGCTTAGTCCTCACGAAAATCAGTGCTATAAGGATTTAACAGTGGTAATATTACCAAGGGCGGGATTGTTACAACACCTGGAGCACACATACGCAAATACAACGTGATGCCAGTTGGTGATGTCAGGAATAGTCTTCTACGAAATATCAAACATGCCGTCCAACAAATTGTCGCTGTTGATTGGCCAAGCTTCAAACACACAATAAACACGTTTTACTATCTCCAATGGTAGCATTTGCCATGCACTGCATCTTTAGGAGAGCACAGCTGTGACCTGTTGTAAGGTGAAACTAGGGAGCAGGTGTTGTGTCCACCATTAACGAGGGAGGAAGGAACATGTTAAAGTAGCTCAGTGGAATGAGACAGCTCTGAGAACTCACACCCCTGCGACTGACAGGGAAGTCCCTGTGTGTTAGACAGTCAATGTAATATATATTAAAAAAATATATTTATGAATTTAACTAGGCAAGCCAGTTAAGAACAAATTCTTATTTACAATGATGACCTACCCAGGTCAAACCATAACCCGGACGACGCTGGGACAATTGTGTGCGCCACCCTATGGGACTCCCAATTACGGGCGGGTGTGATACAGCCTGGAATCGAACCAGGGTCTGTAGTGACGCCTCTGGCACTGAGATGGAGTGCCTTAGACCTCTGCGCCACTCAGGGGAAATAAGTGTATATTATGAGAGGATTATCATAGCCAATTGAAACGCTTTAATGAGAAATGTGTTCTCTCCATTTCCTCCTTACACCACCCTCCCTCCCCCCCACCACCACACAGTTTCTTGTCCAACGTACCAAGCATTGTCCAGTGATGTCGTCACAGTCTGTGGCATGGCCTTGGCAGTCGCATGGTTCACACACTCCTTTGAATATGGTGCCGTTAACCCTTCGATGACCCAATGAACACATCTGCAACACAGTCACCAAGGCATATCATTATTAGGAAAAAACCGGGTACAGAATCTTGACAGTTTAAAGACACTGCTTTGTAGATGAATAAAAATGTAACGATGTAAAAACAAATCAAATGTCTCCAAGCTAAAGTGGAAAATGTGGAAATATAATTGACTATTTTTAGTCAGTGAGATTTGGCGTTTAATTGCCTCAGAAGCTGTTTTGCGGTTCATAATTAGACCCACAAAGCCGTAATTGATGCATCAATTTTGCTGCCCTAAGTGCTTTGATTTGTACAGTTGCAGAGAATTTTTTGATACCATTGTGTCAGTTTAAAAATGCATCAGGAATAGTAATACAAATCATTTGAAATTCTACATTCAGATCTTCAACCCAAATCATTTAAACATACCTTGAGTAAATTGTTAAATTAATTGAAGTAAGCAATTTCAGGTAAACAATGGCTGTTTTTATCTGAGTAGGTGCACACACAACGACAAGTAAGAGAATAGGGAATGCGCAAGCTTCACAATAGCACAATAGCCTTAAAATAAGCCTCAGAAACACAAGCTTCATCAGCCATTTTGTCAACTCTCAATAGATACTGTGTAGTTCAATGCACTCGTGGACATTGATCGGACACAACACTCCGTCAGGCATCGCTTCAAAACATGAGGCTGAAAACAACGAGGTACACCCGGAGAAAGACAACAACAACAAACATGCCCCGTGTTTTGTCTCGCTCTGCACTTTCTTTCTATACTGACCTTGGTAAGAAGTTCTACCCTGTCGTACCTCTGCAGAGAGGAAGAAAGGAAGAGAGGAGAAAGAGACAGGAAAGAGAAAGATGAAAAGTACACTGAAGAAACAAAAGACTTGCTTAGATAAAGGAATGGCTACAAACAGTAAGAGCATAATGGTGAGCATAGAACAGCGAGGGTGTTCTCTCAAAGGATAAGGACAGAAACAAAGTACAAGGGAAAAACATTAGAAACACGAAGGGCATAAAAAACAACACATATAAATAGATATTAGACCCCTGGGCATTGGGTGAAGAGAGTATAAAACAATCACCAATACACGTACTATGAAGATTTACCCTTTCCATAAAGGTTATGCTATTGGATTTGTAGATATGAAACCTCAGGCAGCATCTTTCTTAGTACTCTGGACGTTTAATGGTTTTGCTGAGGGAGAAAGGATTAGTACTGAGCCGCGAGGCCACACAAGTGTCACCGCACACTTCACCGCACGCCACCGCCGCTATTCACCGAGGTCACTTCCAGCATTCTCTCCCTCTCCAGCGCCTATCAAGACTTGATGATAACCGTGCATTCTATTTCATTACCCCTCCCTCTGCCCCTTCCCCCACACGCATTTGGTGTCAGCACAAAACGCCACATGCAGAAATCAATACCCATCGCTTTTTTAAATAGAAAATACAGTTTTCAACCGAGAGGACAGATTGCTGTAATAGCACACGGCTGTTTGTACCTGTATGTCAGCTTCTCTTTACACTCACAAGCCAACTACGCACACACACTCCCGTGAGCATGCATGCACGCACACACCCAAACCTACCAATCACACACACTTTACAATGAATGGAAGTGAAAATGACACAGCAGCAGAGAGCCACTCTCACACAGCCACTTTTCACTTTCTTTTATTTTCCTATCCCAAGAAAAACACACAAAATCGAGGGAAATGAAGGCTGTGGTTTACCTCACAAGACGTTCCACCGTATCCAGGAGGACATTGACACATCTCCACAGCGTTGGCCATCTTCTCACTCCTGGATAACTCACTGGCCACCTCCAGACTGACAGAATGGAGCCTGGTAAAGAGAGGACAGACACAGGAAGACAGAACCAGAACATCACACTATTAGAAAAGAGCATCAGGTCAACTTCAAATACAAACTAGACAAGATCACATTAACTGTTGAACATGAGAACACAAGAGATCTGAAACGTTTCTCTCCAATCTGTCTTGCCAGTCCTCATAACGACAATCTCTAACATACAAATAACATCAAGCACAGAAAACTCCAGCTGATGTTGGCCTCTTGTGCCAAAGAGCGGATGTAGTGGCAGATCAGTGTGGATCAGTGTGGATCAGCACAAAGGAGGGTGCAGTGTGCGTGGTTACCTGTAGATGGCGACCCGCTCATTGCTGTGTGAGGCTCTGATGAGGAGGCTGCTCACATTAGTTAGAGCCATCATGAAATCTTTCTTGCTGACAGGCAGGCCTGTCTCCTGATTCTCAAAGTGGTCAGGGTAGAGCAGAGTTTTCTTTGTGCTTTCCGAGAAAGGGTACACCGGCAGACCGAACCGACTGTCAATCATTTTTATCCCGCCGCCCTGCAATAGATGAAATGTCAGAGTTTTTTCCCCCTCGTTTGAGAGACAGCATCCATGTTGGTGCATGTATTTAATCGCCTCATGCCAGAATGCGAAGTCTTTGCTCTGACTGTCAATATTGGCCATAAATGGAGCATGGGTACCACACATGAATAATACCGTATTCTGAGACACCATGAATAGCTCAATTGTATAAAGAGTGACATTTCCTGAAATTAGACTTGTCTTTGTGTCCAGATTGTTCATTGACTCAATAAGTGTGCGAGTTATTTTTCAATGTATGCATTGTCATTTATGTGTAGGTGTGAGCTGGAAGGAAATAGAGAGATATGTGTGAGTATGTGTGCAAGAGAGAGAGAGAGAGAGAGAAAGAAAGAGAGAGACGGAGAGACGGAGTCAGAGAGGGAATGCTGATTGCATACCGCCGATGGATGCATTGCCAGGTAGAATTTAAGGGTAAGATCTCCAAACACGCTGGTGGGAATCATCATAGAGGATTATCAGATGTTATTCATCCCGCCTGCTTATTTACTGTTCCAATGGCTGCTGGGAAATTACAATTTATGGTGACGGCCACTTTATTTGCACTGAATTAATGGAGTGTACACATGCAAAGCAGGGTTTAACTATCAATAATGACCTGTCATATATCCAGGCTCTTCCCCATATCACGTATGACATGTTCTCTCCTCTCTGCAATATCTTAATAAATCCCAGTGACTGAGCTTAGGTGGCTGTCATCTGACACTAATGAGGCTGGGAATCTCTCCCTCAGACTCATAATACAAACATCTGTGTACTAACACCAGTATAACAAATACACACTGAAGATGAAGAGGGATCACTCTGACCAACAGTCTGTAAACACAGGATATTTTTGATGGAAAAGAGTTGAAATTGTGTTGTCAGATTGTTTTTAGCATTTTATCATTGATTGCATTGGAGAGCAGGCTCTCTTGCTAGCTTACAGATCCTCTGGATAAACTACTTCTTCAGGCTTAACTCTAAGGTTGTAATCATGATCTGAGTTCTCCAGCTTTTGTAAAGAGGCCAAGAGGACATATCAATGTCACATCGGATTTGTGTGGCTGAATTTGGGTTTTTGAATGATATCACTTATGTGTGTGCGTGACTGTGTATGTGTGTGTGTGTGTGTGTGTGTGACTGCGTGTGCGTGACTGTGTGTGTATCCCATTATTCAGAGTGCTTAAGGGAGAAAATCTTAAAGCATTCCTCATGGATCACACACACACACACACACAAATAAAAGACAGCGAATGAATCCTCTCACTGCACTCGGCTGACTGAAGATGAAAACGATGACAGATGAACCGCTGGTCCACGATGGAGCGTTAGTAAAAGGACACCTCGCTAGCGTAATAGCCCGAGACGACAGAGAGAACGAATGACGGAGAAAATGTGCATACTGCGCATCACTCCCAAGGTCAGTGCCGATCATCTCCTCCATGTCAGGAATGATTAAACGACGCTAAAATGAATCCTTTAATTGATTCGCACACAGCTTCGGCAAAGTTGTGTGAACGACAACAGAAAACGGTGGTGAGCCAGCTTCAAAGCGGGGTCTTTTATTGACTGTTTCATGACTGAGGGGCAGAAAGTGAAGTAGGCCTTGTCTTCGGAGCAGCGTAACAATCGGATAGGCCTCAGAGAGCCTTTACTGTGAGATATATGCTGAGCGCTGCACAAACTAATGCAGATGCATTGCAAATTTAGTATAGAGCTAGACCAACTGAATAGATACACTCTTCTCTGGGGCACACTCTATGTTCATGATAATCAACAGTGGTTTTGTTATATGTTGTAATAAAAAAATACATTGCTGTCATGTTGGATGATACAGCTTCGTCAACAAAGCGCTTGTTAGGGAGCATTAATGTCTTCTCTGAGAAACATCCTCCACACTTAATTTGATGAAGGGTCCTCACTTTGAAGACACCATTATTTTATTGCTCTCTCATTCTTCTCTTATTCTTGTCTAATTTGCAAGCTTGTATGGATTTTAGTAGAAAACTCTGTAGATATTTAAATATGTATTTTGTCTTTTACTATTCTATCCTAGCCTTCTTCTCTGATTAACCTCTTCATCTAAGTTACCCTTCTATGTTATGACAAAAGAATATTGGCAAAATGTATTGCTCACAGAATTTGAAAGGTCTGATCAGACCGGATTCTTACAAGGAAGATATATTGGTGACAAGATTAGACAACTTAAGAGAAAGAATTTAAAATTATGAGAATACATGTAAGCCAGGTATAATCTTTATAGCAAATGTTGAGAAAGCCTTTGATACAGTACCTCTAGAATCTGTTTATAAGTTCCTGGATTTTTTTTAGGATCTCTCATAAAATGGGTACATGTACAACAACCCTTCATGTAACATAATAAATAACTGTTACTTCTCGAAAATGTTTTAGCTGTCAAGAGGTGTGAATCAAGGTTGCCCTCTATCACCATACCTATTTATTATGGCCATTGAATTGTTAGCAATATAAATCAGATCCAGTGATAACATTAAGGGCCTAAAAATTAAGGGATTAGAGACAAAAGTATCAATTTACGCAGATAATTCAAGATTTTACTTGAGTCCTCAATCTTCAACCTTGAAGGGCCTTATTGAGGACCTGGATAATTTCTCCAGTTTCTCTGGACGAAAACCCAACTATCTAAAAGATACAAACTTTTAATTGCCATGTGGTCCCTCGATTAAATGGGCAGATGGTGAAGTTGATGTGCTTGGTGTACATATCCCGTAATGTTTTTATGATCTTGCAAATATTAACTTTGATAAAAAACTTTGTAGAATAGATAGGATATTGAAACTGTGGAGGGAAACACCTGTCCATCTACAGGAAACTTATCCTAATTAATCCTGTAGTGATATCACAGTATATGACTCCAGGAGAATGTTTTAGCAAGTCGTGAAAAAAATATATTTTCATTTTATCTGGAATGGCAAACCAGTTAAAAGGGCATATTTATCTAATGAACATGAGTTTGGATTGTTAAAACTGCTGCCATTCATGGCTTAAAATAACTAGCATGAATCATAAAATTGGTATCAATTTCACTTAAGGTCGAGAGGTTTTTTAATTATACCGCATACAATTCAAGATAGTTGGGAACAGATTATTTATGTCCCAATACCATGGCAACCGGTTTATGAACTGATATACAAACCAACATTTTACGCATCAATCCGTTCATTTCAATTTAAACTATTATATAAAATTCTAATCACAAAAAGAATGCTCAATAAATAGGGCATTGAACAGACAGCCCTGTACACTATGCAATGAAGAAACAGAATCAATAGATCATCTCTTTTGGTACTGCCCTTCAGTAGCTCACTTTCAGAGTCAGGTCCAGGAGTAGATATTGAGTACTCTTAGGTAAAGTATTTATTTTTAGGGTAATCTTGGTAGAAATTGTACAAATAGAGAGGCTCAAGGCCCTTTTGAGACATCACACTAAAATATAAGGACGTATTTCAAAGGAAATAGTAAATGGTTGTGTACTGGGAAGGATGGATTAGTCTTTGGACATCTGAGGGGTGGAATTAATAATAGAGTGATTGGTTGATTTGATGATGCACTTGGAGTCCAGTACAAATTTGGAGGAGGCTATATGTACAGTACCAGTCAAAAGTCTGGACACACCTACTCATTCAAGGGTTTTTCTTCATTTTTACTATTTTCTACATCGTAGAATGATAGTGAAGACATCTAAAAATAACACATATGGAATCATGTAGTAACCAAAAAACTGTTAAACAAATTATAATAGATTTTAGATTCTTCAAAGTAGTCACCCTTTTGCCTTTTTGCACACTCTTGGCATTCTCTCAACCAGCTTCAGCTGGAATGCTTTTCCAACAGTTGAATGAGTTCCCACATATGCTGAGCACTTGTTGGCTGCTTTTCCTTTACTCTGCGGTCCAACTCATCCCAAACCCTCTCAATTGGGTTGAGGTCGGGTGATTGTGGAGGCCAGGTCATCTGACGTAGCATTCCATCACTCTCCTTCTTGGTCAAATAGCCCTTACACAGCCTGGAGGTGTGTTTTGGGTCATTGTCCTGTTGAAAAAAAATTATAGTCCCACTAAGCGCAAACCAGATGGGATGGTGTATCGCTGCAGAATGCTGTAGAAGCCATAATGTTTAAGTGTGCCTTGAATTATAAAAAAGTCACTGACAGTGGCACCAGCAAAGCACCCCAAACCATCACACCTCCTCCTCCGCAAATTTGGACTCATCAGACCAAAGGACAGATTTCCACCGGTCCCATGTCCATTGTTCGTGTTTCTTGGCCCAAGCAAGTCTCTTCTTCTTATTGGTGTCCTTTAGTAGTGGTTTCCTTGCAGCAATTTGACCATGAAGGCCAGATTCATGCAGTCTCCTCTGAACAGTTGATGTTGAGATGTGTTTGTTACTTGAACTTAGTGAAGCATTTATTTGGGCTGCAATTTCTGAGGTGCGATTAACTCTGATAAACTTATCCTCTGCAGCAGAGGTAACTCTGGGTCTTCCTATCCTGTGGCGGTCCTCATGAGAGCCAGTTTCATCAAAGCGCTTGATGGTTTTTGCGACTGCACTTGCACTTTCAAAGTTCTTGAAATCTTCCGGATTGACTGACCTTCATGTCTTAAAGTAATGATGTTTCTCTTTGCTTATTTGAGCTGTTCTTGCAATAATATGGACTTGGTCTTTTACCAAATAGGACTATCTTTTTTATACCACCCCTACCTTGTCACAACACAACTTATTGGCTCAAATGCATTAACTTCTTTGGGAGCGGCAGGTGAGTTGACGGTTTTGGAGAGTCTGGCGTGCCCAAAGCAAAATGCCTGCCACTCAGGCTCAGAAAATAGAATATGCACATAATTAGTACTATTGGATAGGAAACACTCTGCGGTTTCCTAAAGTGTTAACATAATGTCTGTGAGTATAACAGAACTCATTTAGCAGGCGAAAACCCGAGAAAAATCTATCCGGAAATCAGTTTCTGGTGACCTATTGCTCTGTTTGACACACTGCCTATTGAATCCATTTGTAACCAGGACTGAGACTGCAGTACCTATGGCTTCCACTAGATGTCAACAGTCTATATACAAAGACTCAGAGAGATTGGAGTAAACAGAACAAATACGTTACAGGAAATGTCAAGGTAGCTCAGATGTCAACAAGTTTTCTCGGGGCGCGAGTCTGGCTGCGCGCCCCACTTTATTTTACTTACATAAGGTATAGGTGACCATCCGAGTGAAATATTATCGCTAATATTCATAAAAGGATAGCTAAGGATGCATTTTAACTGGTATTTGATTTGTTTAAGAAAAGTTTATAGGTATATTTGAACGTGTTCTCTTCACGTTTCAATGGGCGATTCGACGTTGGATTTTCTGAACATAACGCGCCAACCAAACTGAGATTTATGGATATAATAAATGACTTTTCTAACAAAAGAACCATTGGATATTTTCGTTGGACACTTGGGAAGCCCTCAGCAGAAGTTCTTCAAAAGGTAAGGGATTTGTTTTGTGTGAACCGCGATGGTTTATGAATTTATGCTAATGGTTAAATATTGTAGGTGCTATTCTCAAACAATCAAATGTTGTGCTTTTGCCGTAAAGCCTTTTTGAAATCTGACAATGCTGTGATATTGCCAAGGTGTGCATATATATATCGCATTTTTATGTTTTCCACCAGGTCCTCCAACCAGGGGTGGTGTTGGGAAATAAATAAAAAGGGGACCAGAAATGTGCAACTAATGTTATTTTATAGACTAAACTGTCTGCTAGTTTCATAGCTGATCTATCCTCATAATAATTATTTTTTAAAGATACCCTCTGTGAGAAAGATAGAGCTCTGCCATGGGGACCAGCAGGAATGTGTAAAACAACGCATATGGACACAAAAGACTGCAGCACTACTAAGCTGAGCTCATTTTTGGAGGATCAGCTAATGACAGCCAGATGCTGTCAAACACTACGAGCCCACACGCACGCATACACACACACAGACACAGACACACACACACACACACACACACACACACACACACACAGACACACACAGATTATCCACAACACATTGCTTTGCACCAAACCCCTTTTAAATGAAACCAGACATAGCATTCAAACATGTCTGGAGTGAACTTCAAAAAATGCTAAAAGGATATTTGAAACTGAAAAGGGGTATGTCACATGATCAGTCTAGGCCAATCAGGTTGAACATTACTTGGAACAACATTCTCTATGGGAGCTCTTGCTCTATGAAGGAGTTCGTGCTGGCACCTAACCTAACACATGTAATCGCAAAGTGTCCATAATGAGGCTATTAGCACTTACCTCTATTATGACATTTGGAGCAGAGTTAACCCTGATGTCCTGGTCTTTCTCCCCTGCATCATATGAGACTGTATAGACAAGACTTCCTCCATAGGCTGGGAGCTGGAAACAAACAGAAGTCAACATTTTATATACTGTGCACAGTGAAAGTTTACACACCCCTTGCACAGTTTTCAAATTTTGCCTCCGTAAAATAAATCACATTTTTTTCTACTGATCTACACAACCTGCTCCACATTTTCAAAGTGAAATAAAGTATTACAGAACATTTTCTAAATTAATGAAAGATAGAAAACAAAGATGTCTTGATTGCGTATTTCTTCCCACCCCAGAGTTAATACTTAGTGGAAGAACCTTTGGCAGAAATTACAGCTGTGAATCATTTTGAATTACACCAATTATACCAAGATTAACTTTCCACAACTCTCTTAGTACTACATGTAGTGTTGTGATGCAACAATTCTAGCAAATAAATAGCGCATATGATTAAAAAAGGTTTTGTCAGATATTATTCATCCTAATCAGACAGGGTTTTATACATGGACGATAAATTTGAGATAATATAAAACAAGTACAGGAAACAATAGAACACCATGAAAAATCCAAGAAACCAGACCTGATATTCATAGCTGACTTGGAAAAGATAGGCAGGGTATCCGGGGCATCACGGTAGCCTAGTGGTTAGAGTGTTGGACTAGTAACTTGCAAAAGGTTGCAAGTTCAAATCCCTGAGCTGACAAGGTACAAATCTGTCATTCCCCTGAACCTGAACAGGCAGTTAACCCACTGTTCCTAGGCCGTCATTGAAAATAAGAATTTGTTCTTAACTGACTTGCCTAGTAAAATAAAGGTAAAAAAAATATATGCAGTATAAATGCCTGGGATACTCCAATTTTGGAGAATCTCTTATAAAATGGGTTAAAGTTATGTATAGTAACCATCGGTGTAAAATAGTAAATAATGGATAAGTATTATACTGTCAAGTGGAGTAAAACAAGATTGTCAACTATCTGCATATCTATTTATTATGGCCATTGAAATGTTAGCTAAAAAATCTGATCCAACAATAATATCAAGGGGCTAGAAATCCAGGACTTAAAAACAAAAGTGTCATTGTACGCTGATTATTAATGTTTTCTTTTAAATCCACAATTTGGATCCCTCCACAGCCTCATAGAGGATCTAGATAATGTTCTAATGTCTCTGGATTACAACCAAATTATGATGTGTACTATGTTGCGTATTGGATCACTAAAAATACAAACGTTACATTACTGTGTAGTTTACCAATAAAATGGTCTGATGGTGAAGTGGACATACTTGGAATTCATATCCCAAAAGAATAGATAAGATCTTGCTACCATGGAAAGGAAAATACCTGTCTATTTGTGGAGAAATCACCCAGATTAAGTCTTTAGTCATTTGGTGTAGGCAAGTCCATTTTGTTCATGGCCTTGCCTACACCAAACAACTTTTAAAATTATATGACCAATAATATTCAACTATATTTGGAACGGCAAGGGAGACAAAACTAAACGGGCCAATTTATATCATGAATATGAATTTGGAGGGCAGAAATTATTCAATATTAAAGCATTAGACCTCTTACTAAAGGCTTCAGTCATACAAAAGCTATACTAAAACAGAACTGGTTCTCTAGCAGATTAGTAAGAATGGTTCACCTCATTATTTGAAAATGAAATAATGTAAAAAATATCAGAATGATAAGCCATAGAAAGTTGGTTGCAATTTCAGTTTAATCCACCAGAAAAGACAGAACAAATATTATAACAAATATTATGGTTTAACTCATATGTACTAATTGATTTAAAAACAAACATTAGAGACCAAAATTGGTTAAAGACAATTGGGATAAATAAAAAAGTATACCAGTTTTATTTAAGGACCAAAACTTTGACAGCTGTGCCATACAGATTGCATTGTGGGAAGAGATTTTTGTTGGGAAGAGATTTTTGATGTACCGATTCCATGGCAAATGGTCAAAACGTAGAGTTTTTCTATTTAAATTAAGATAAAAAAAAAACATTGAAACCAATAGAATGATATATATATATATGGGCGGAAAAATATTTGCTGCAAAGAGACAGAATCATTGGATTATTTGTTTTGGTCCTGTCTATATGTATCTTATTTTTGGTTGCAAGGTTCGGGAATAGCTGAAGAATTGCTACATTTACCTGGAGAAAACACTGCAAATAGCACTGCTGGGTGATTTTAAAAGTCATAGTCAATCGATCAATAATCTTTAATTTACAATCTGTTGAAACTATGTGAATAGAAAGGTTCAGAACTTTTGTGAAACGTCACAGCACAGTTAAAAAATATATGGCAAATATAAATCAAATGGTTGGTGTTCAGAGATAGATGAAAACAAAGCAAAAACTGTTTTTTTAGAAATGTTTGCAAATGTATTGTAAAACAGAAATACCTTATTTACATAAGTATTCAGACACTTTACTATGAGACTCGAAATTGAGCTCAGGTGCATCCTGTTTCCATTGGTCATCCTTGAGATGTTTCTAAAACTTGATTGGAGTCCACATGTGGTAATTTCAATTGATTGGACAGGATTTGGAAAGGCACACACCTGTCTATATAAGGTCCCACCGTTGACAGTATATGTCAGGGCAAAAACTAAGCCATGAGGTCAAAGGAATTGTCCATAGAGCTCCGAGACAGGATTGTGTTGAGGTACAGATCTGGGGAAGGGTCACAAAACATTTCTGCAGCATTGAAGATCCCCAAGAACACAGTGGCCTCCATAATTTTTAAATGTAAGAAGTTTGGAACCACCAAGACTCTTCCTAGAGCTGGCCGCCAGACCAAACTGAGTAATCGGGGTAGAAGGTGCCTTTGTCAGGAAGGTGACCAAGAACCCGATGGTCACTCTGACAGAACTCCAGAGTTCCTCTGTGGAGATGGGAGAACCTTCCAGAAGGACAACCATCTCTGCAGCACTCCAGCAATCAGGCCTTTAAGGGAGAGTGGCCAGACGGAAGCCACTCTTCAGTAAAAGGCACATGACAGCCTGCTTAGAGTTTGCCAAAAGGCAGCTAAAGGACTCTCAGACCATGAGACACAAGATTCTCTGGTGTGATGAAACAAGGATTTAACTTTTTGTACTGAATGCCAAGCGTCACATCTGGAGGAAACCTGGCACCCTCCCTACGGCGAAGTATGGTGTTGGCTCCCTACGGCGAAGTGTGGTGTTGGCAGCATCATGCTGTGGGGATGTTTTTCAGCAGCAGGGACTGGGAGACTAGTCAGGATCGACGGAAAGATGAATGGAGCAAAGTACAGGAAGATCCTTGACGAAAACCTGCTCCAGAGTGCTCAGGACCTCAGACTGGGGCGAAGGTTCACCTTCCAACAGGACAACAACCCTAAGCACACAGCTAAGACAACGCAGGAGTGGCTTTGGGACAAGTCTCTGAATGTCCTTGAGTGGCCCAGCCAGAGCCTGGACTTGAACCCGATCGAACATCTTTAGAGAGACCTGAAAATAGCTGTGCAGTGATGCTCCCCATCCAACCTGACAGAGCTTGAGAGGATCTGCAGAGAAGAATGGAAGAAACTCCCCAAATACAGGTGTGCCAAGCTTGTAGAATCATACCCTAGAAGACTCGAGGCTGTAATCATTGCCAAAGGTGCTTCAACAATGTACTGAATAAAGTATCTAAAAACGTATGTAAATGTGATATTTCAGTTTTTAGTTGTAATAAATTTGCAAACATTTCTAAATACCTGTTTTTACTTTGTCTTCATGGGGTTTTGTGTGTAGATTTATGAGGCATAAAAAATGATTTAAATCATTTTAGAGTAAGGCTGTAAAGTAACAAATTGTGGAAAATGCTAAGGGGCTTAATAATGTACGAATGCTCTGTATATATACAGTTGAAGTCGGAAGTTTACATACACCTCAGACAAATACATTTAAACTCAGTTTTTCACAATTCCTGACATTTAATCCGAGTAAAAATTCCCTGTCTTAGGTCAGTTAGGATCACCACTTTATTTTAAGAATGTGAAATGTCAGAATAATAGTAGAGAGAATGATATAGTTCATATTCCCAGTGGGTCAGAAGTTTACATACACTCAATTAGTATTTGGTAGCATTGTCTTTAAATTGTTTAACTGGGGTCAAACGTTTCGGGTAGCCTTCCACAAGCTTCCCACAATAAATTGGGTTAATGTTGGCCCGTTCCTCCTGACAGAGCTGGTGTAACTGAGTCAGGTTTGTAGGCCTCCTTGCTCGCACACGCTTTTTCAGTTCTGCCCACAATTTTTCTATGGGATTGAGGTCAGGGCTTTGTGATGGCCACTCCAATACCTTGACTGTGTTGTCCTTAAGCCATTTTGCCACAACTTTGGAAGTATGCTTGGGGTCATTGTCCATTTGGAAGACCCATTTGCGACCAAGCTTTAACTTCCTGACTGATGTCTTGAGATGTTGCTTCAATATCTCCACATAATTTTCCATCCTCATGATGCCATCTATTTTGTGAAGTACACCAGTCCCTCCTGCAGCAAAGCACCCCCATAACATGATGCTGCCACCCCTGTGCTTCACGGTTGGGATGGTGTTCTTCGGCTTGCAAGCCTCCCCCTTTTCCTCCAAACATAACGATGGTCATTATGGCCAAACCGTTCTATTTTTGTTTCATCAGACCAGAGGATGTTTCTCCAAAAAGTACGATCTTTGTCCCCATGTGCAGTTGCAAACCGTAGTCTGGCTTTTTTATGGCGGTTTTGGAGCAGTGGCTTCTTCCATGCTGAGCGGCCTTTCAAGTTATGTCGATATAGGACTTGTTTTACTGTGGATATAGATACTTTTGTACCGGTTTCCTCCAGCATATTCACAAGGTCCTTTGCTGTTGTTCTGGGATAGATTTTCACTTTTCACACCAATTAACCAGACTTGTGGGGGTCTACAATTTTCTGGAGTTCTTGAGCTGATTTCTTTTGATTTTCCCATGATGTCAAGCAAAGAGGCACTGAGTTTGACGGTAGGCCTTGAAATACATCCACAGGTACACCTCCAATTGACTCAAATTATGTCAATTAGCCTATCAGAAGCTTCTAAAGCCATGACATCATTTTCTGGAATTTTCCTAGCTGTTTAAAGGCACAGTCAATTGTATGTAAACTTCTGACCCACTGGAATTGTGATACAGTGAATTATAAGTGAAATTGTCTGTAAACAATTGTTGGAAAAATGACTTGTGTCATGTACAAAGTAGACTTTCCAAAACTATAGTTTGTTAACAAGACATTTGTGGAGTGGTTGAAAAACGAGTTTTAATGACTCCAACCTAAGTGTATGTAAACTTCCGACTTCAACTGTACATTATACATATATTATATTTATATATATGTATAGTACCAGTCAAAAGTTTAGAGACTCCTACTCTTTCAAGGGTTTTTCTTTATTTTTACTATTTTCTACATTGTAGAATAATAGTGAGTACATCAGAACTATGAAATAGCACATATGGAATCATGTAGTAACCAAAAAAGTGCTAAACAAATCAAAATACATTTTATATTTGAGATTCTTCAAAGTAGCAACCCTTTGCCTTGATGACAGCTTGGCACACTCTTGTCATTCTCTCAACCAGCTTCATCTGGAATGCTTTTCCAACAGTTAAAGGAGCTCCCACAAATGCTGAGCCCCCTTGAATGAGTACAGTAGGTGTGCACAAACCTTTGACTGGTTCTGTATATATGGTGGATTGGAAATGATGCAGACAATTACATTGATAAAAGCCACAATCTATCTGCAATATTAAAGCTGATGTACCCCCTGAAAAAAAATACATTTTAAATAAAAGAAACACTGCTGGGAAAGCCATTCTGGTGTGTCTTTGGCATTCAAATTTGTGTAACTGTCCGGTTGAAAAATAAAACTCTATCACATGGTTAGGTATTTAGAAGACTATGGAGGGTTTTCCTCTAACTTTTTACCTGGGCTTTGCTACGTTCATATTTATTTTGATCCTGACAATCTCCCCAGTCCTTGCCAATGATAAGCATACCAATAACATCATGCTGCCAACACAATACTTGAAAATACGAATGGATCAATAACATTGCATTCAGTCCATATTACTGGCCTGCATGACAAAGTGAAAATAAAAAAGCCTGTGTTAAAAAATCCATTCCAAAACATCCATTCTGTTTGCAACAAGGCTGTTAAGTAATACTGCAAGACGACATGGCAAATAAATTGACCTTTTGGCCTAAATTAAAAACAACTGGTTTGGGTAAAATCCAATACAAGACAACACAGAGTAAAACTCTCTTTATTTTCCAGTATTGTGGTGGCAGCATCCTGTTATGGGTATGCTTGTCATTGGCAGGGACTAGGGAGTTTGACAGGATGAAAATAAATCTGAAAGGAGCAAAGCCCATGTAAAAAAGTTAGAGGAAAACCCTCCTTAGTCTTCTGTAAACCTAACCCTGGGATAAAGTTGTATTTCTCAGATAGACATTTACAAAAAATGCAATGTCAAAGACACACCAGAATGGCTTTACAAAGGTGTATGGTCCAGTCTCAGTCCTGTTTAAATGTGCTTGAAAATCAGACAAAGGGTTTGAATATTGCTGTCCATCAATGATTCCCAACCAAATTTAATGAGCTTGAGCAATTTTGACAAAAACAATGGATATACTGTATGTTGTCGTAATAGTTGTGAGGTTTGTAGAATCTTCTTCCAAATGATTCACAGCTGTAATGGCTGCCAAAGGTGGTTACATCAAGTGAGCGGAGACTTATCCAATTATGACATTTCAGTTCCATAACTTTCTTCCACTTCGAAAATGTGAAGTAGGTTTTGTAGATATGTAGGAAAATGTGAAATGTGAAAAGGTTGAAGGGGGTGTAGACTTTCTATAGGCCCTAAGAGTTGTGCAAGGTTTGTGCATTTTTTCAAAATAATTCACAGCTGTAATGGCTGCCAAAGGTGCTTCCACCAAGTATTACCTCCGGGGTGTGACGACATATGCAATCCATACATCTTAATTTTTATAAACTTGGAAAACATTCTATAATTTTTATTTCACTTAGAACATGGGGAGTAGGTTGTGTAGATAGGTAGACAAAATCTAATTGTTTTCCCTTGTGAAGGCAGTGCAAGGCGTATACATACACACTGTATGTGTATAGCGACTGTATATGATAACTTGCACTGCATAGAGCAGAAAGTCTTATCACCATCAAATGCACTTTTACAGTTTAATAGCATGTAAAGACAAAAACCGAGATTATGTCTGCATGCATAGTGAGGGTTATAGGAGTTATTGCATTAGTACTTAGCTTGGATATAATACTTAGCTAAAATGATCTAGAGTCCCCTTTAAAACCCAGTGAAGTGTGAAATGACCCAACACCACCAACAAATCTCCACTCCTCTTCAGTGACATTACGAGCCGTGTGTAATGATCGTTAAGGGACAGGTTTTATAGTGAGACACACTACCCATGCCTGGCAGTAATACTGACGAGGCTGTACTAGACAGATGCATTACAATCAGCTTTTAAACAAAGATCCTTAAAGATGGACACAGTTACAGGCACTGTGCTCTTGAAGATTAGGATGCCATGTGTGTTTTGTTCCAATGATGACTGCATTCCTAAAATGTAGGGCATCTTGTCTGTACAGTTGAGCACACATTCTCGGATCCAGGACAGCCTAACCTCCTTTGTATTTGTGTATCTTTGTTTTCTTTCTTTCTGCTTCTTCTTCTCTCCTCTGGCTCCAGTTCTCCAAACAAAGCAGAGATGTGTGTTGTGTTTTTCCTGCTAGAAAGGGTCCCTCTTATCTTGGTTGTTATTGAGCTGCTATCCTTTCCTCTCCTGGACCCCTGCTGAGGCTATAGCAGGGAGCTCTCGGGGCTTTGCTGTGTTGAATGAAAGGCCCTGTCTTATCTGACCCAAGACTAGACTGGACCTGGAGGGCAAACCACTTCCCACTCAGCACTTATCAGAGGGGCCCTGAGTTTTCCCTGACTAAGAGACCTGTATAGGATATAACTAGGGCCCAGAGTTGTTCCTGGTTAGATCATGTGGTCAGGGAAAACTGAAGGCCTTTCAAGCCCCTATGGGGCACCCGAGGCACTGCATCTAAGTGCTAGAGGCGTCACTACAGACCCTGGTTCGATTCCAGGCTGTATCACAACCGGCCGTGATTGGGAGTCCCATAGGGCGGCGCACAATTGGCCCTGGTTAGGGTTTGGCCGGGGTAGGCCGTCATTGTAAATAATTTGTTATTAACTGACTTGCCTAGTTAAATAAATAAATAAAAAGCACCATCAACAACCTGGCTAGAAGACCAGCCACAGCAGTGAGCTACATACACCAGACCCAGAGCTCACTTCAACAGCACCAAAGCACAACATGAGATCTATTCATTTGTGTTGTCAAACCATTGGTTTTGGCATCGCTGATGTCTATCCACTTAGGATATAATTCATAGCTGGGCAGACAACCAACATAGATATAAAATGTTACTATTGTACCTAAGCATGGGGTTCTGGAGAAGGGTTGAGCTAAAGCCTTATTTGTTTCTATAAACAAGGGCTAAAGTGAGTCGTGTACAGGTCCTATTATAATATCATGAGTCGTGTACAGGTCCTATTATAATATCATGACAAAGTCTTTCCTCACATAAATCCAATTCACATTGAGAACACTTCACCATCTGTGGAACAAAAGGGCTGGTCTATGAAGGTAAAGTGCATTGTGGGTGGGAGGAGCAGGCGAAATCAAACCTTTTGTTAAGGAGCAACAGCATGCGTCAGCACACCACTCATGGCAAAGTTCTAATCCTCCTGTAAATAGCGTCAGAAACACACAACAGGACATTCACATCAATAAACCATCCATGTCGCAGTAGGATCTCTTTGTCTGGGATACATAACAAGAGCTCCTCAGATACAATCGTATATCTCACAATCCTACTGGAGCGCAGTGGCTGATTCTGAACAACCATAATAAAGTGTATTTTGCTACACGAGGACAGATTGAGTTACAGGACAAATAAAGAGAGCACTGCGAAGAGAGGACTTTGGAGTTCGGATCCACTTTTATGCATCACAGGGGAGGCCATGTTAGAACAGAGACAGAGAGACATCCCACACCAAATACGTCCAGACAAAGATGGAGAGAGAGAGCGGGAGATAGAAAACAGAGGAGGGGGTGATCAGGGCCCATCTTTCAGGAAATGAACAACAGACCATCCAACCTTCCGCTGGGCTTCTTAAAACAAGAGTCGCACCGTGACCCCGGGAACACATAGATCCTGACATCTGCTCCCCGATTACGAGCACTGGCTCTGTTGACATTAATATCCAGGAGGCATCAATGTGTGTTTTCCCACCGGCCACCCACAGGAATGCTACAAAGAGGGGGCTCTGCTCATATCCTCTGACTGCCTCCAATATGGGGTCCTGTTTTGTTTGTGCATAGTGGGTGACGGTCCAAAACTAGGGCTTGGAAACACGGACATCTGGGGAACACTTTAACTGGCCCCAATGAGACAGTCCAAAGTGAAAAGATCTGGTGCAGAGACTATTTGCTGACTCAAAAGCTACAAGAATTTCCCTACTTGTTTGTCTATCTGTAACCAATACCATTTGTTTGGGTTGCTGTGCTTTATGGAAACATTTCCGCCATGTTTTTCGAAAGTATTTGGGGTAGATGTAGATCAGAAGAACTAAGCAATTTACTAAAACAGTTGGAGTATCATTAAAATAATTGGCAAGTACCGTATAAGCAAGCACACATCTTGTTTCTAGGCAACCCATACATTTATAATAGAGTTCTGTTTAAAAAAAACTCGAACAAATACAATATTTGAATCATGGGGACTTCTTTAAAACAAACAAACAAACAAACAAACAACGATCCACTTATGAAAAAAGCTCCAGTATCTGCTGTATGAGCAGGAAGCTTTGGAGGCTTCCTTGTTGCAGTTCATCAGACATTTAAGTGGCAGAGCCTGAAAATGGGGCCGTTTGTGCCCTGCAGCCTCTGCCCCTGCAGTGTGAAGGGAATAGAGGGACGATCACGGTGTGTTAGCCACAGCATGCAGTCTGGAGCTGCAGTCTGGGACAGGCTAGGAGTGGCTGAATATCCTCCTCTCTACTGTCAAGTGGGACAGAGGAGCACAGTATAACAGCATCTACTCAGAGCTCTGTTAGAATAGGTGGCGCTCTCTCAGTCTCTAGTCTATAGGACCCCAGTGAAGACTACCTCGTAGAGGGGGCCCAGCCCACAAATGAAGCCACACACACACACACACACACACAGTAAATAAATACATTAATATGGGTAAAACAATCATTGGCACCCACCCATGCATATTCTCTTGGGCACTCGGCGCTCCGTCGGCCATGTCAATCTGAAGGCGAGGGGTAATGGCCCCCACTCCTCACTGGGAGAAAGTGCTGAAGTGTGTACTCAGGCAAGCGCTGCCGAGATGGGTTCATTTATCATCATAATAGTCTATTACCCATGATAGGTCACAACTCAGTGAAGAGGCAGCCACAGTAATTGGTGCTATTCCTTTCACTTTGCTTGGCCAGGGAAGGCAAGGAGGCAACCCTCGGCACAAGGGCAATAGTCAATCAACACGTGGAGATTTGTGCCTAAAAAAGTTAATCTGAGATTTGTTTGCAGGTTTATGGGTTTTATTATCTCCTGTAAATCTGTCACCACATCCCCTGTTAAATGGAGAAGCAGGGTATACGTGGTCAAGAATCAGTTCTAGAAGTTAAAGGAATAGGCAGCAACTAAGATGCATTTTTTTTCACTGATATGTCAAACAAGTGAATATACAACTGTACACATTTTTTTATGGGGGCTATATTTGTGACGTGGTAAGTTTGGACCCAGATGCAGAGAAGCGACCAGACGAGGAATCAGTGGTTAAAAACAAACATAATACTTTACTGAGATACAGTAGCCGCAGGATCACAGTACACTTGAAAAACAGCACTAAGTCTTGAAATATCACGCAGGAATTGAACACACACGGTAAACAATTCAAGCTTCTGCAAAGGACCACATAAAACACACCTCTCTTAACAGGGACACAATCATGAAATAATAAGACACACCTGAGTCCAATAAAAGTCTCTAGGGCGGTCTCTGCCGCCCTCTGGTGCCAGGAGGAACCATGACAGTATCCCCCCCTCTAGGAACGTCTCCAGCCACAGAGCCATGACGACCACCACGTAGTTGTTTGAAGTCTCTAACAAGACCCGGATCCAGGATGTCCCGGGCAGGCACCCATGCCCGCTCCTCGGGACCGTAGCCCTCCCAGTCCACCAGGTACTGCAGGGTCCCTCGGACCCGACGAGCCTCTAGCAGTGGAGGAACTTCTCCAGCTCCTGGTTGGCCCGCTTAGTTTGCCCATTCGACTGAGGTTGGAACACCGAGGAAAGACTCACCGATGCCCCCAACAGGGAACAGAAGGCATTCCAATACCGTGCGACGAACTGGGGCCCACAATCTGAGACAATGTCCTGGGGAAGTCCGTGTAGTCAAAAGACATGGATAATCATGAGATCAGTGGCCTCCTTCGCTGAAGGCAACTTGGGTAAGGCGATGAAATGGGCTGCCTTGGAGAACCGATCGACGACTACCAGGATAATGGTAAGCCCATGAGATAGAGGTAAGCCTGTGATAAAGTCTACAGATGAGACGAGGGTCGGCTGGGGATGGGCAGAGGTTGGAGCAAACCCGGCCAGTCGCTGACGTGAGACTTGCTTTGGGCACAGATGGAACAGGCCACAACAAAGGATCTCACATCCTCCATCAGGGCATCTGTCTTCTGATTCTTGGATCCCGGGCGATAGGCTAGTGTGAAATCGAACCTGTTAAAAACAGAGCCCACCTAGCCTGCGAGCGTTCAACCTCTTGGCTTCGTGAATAGAGACCATGTTCTTATGGTCCGTCCAGATCACGAAAGGATGAGGTGCCCCCTTCCAACCAGTGTCTCTACCCCTCAAGAGCCCACTTAACTGCCAAGAGCTCCCGGTTGCCTACATCGTAGTTGCGTTCCGCTGGCGAGAACCGCTTGGAGAGAAAGGCACATGGGTGCAGTTTCTTGTCCTCCTCGTTCCTCTGTGAAAGGACCGCCCTTGCTCCGGTGTCCGAGGCATCCACCTCCACCACAAAGGCATGAGTTGCGGGTTATGACCGTGAGATGTGCTGCCAAAGTTGCGTATAAAACACCTGTAAAAATTGGCAAACCCGAGGAACAGCTGGACCTGCTTCAGTGGGGTGGGACGGGGCCAGTCGGCGACCGCCTCAATCCTTACAGGGTCCATTTGGATGCCTTACAGGGTCCATTTGGATGAGATAATGTGACCCAGGAATTAAACCTTGGATATGTGGAACTCACACTTCTCTATCTTGACATATAATTGACTCTGCAGGAGGCTTCTCAGGACTTGGCGGACGTGCAGTATGTGTTCCGGAAAGGTCTTGGAGAAGATCAAGATGTCGTCGAGGATGATGTTTACAAAGACGAACCGTCCCTAAGGGTGCAATTGACCGATGCTTGAAAGACTGCCGGTGAGTTCGATAATCCGAAGGGTATGACTACATACACATAGTGGCCACTAGGGGTGTTAACCTCTTCCAGCTAGGGTCCCATTTTCCAAATTTTCGCCTGTCTGACGTGCCCAAAGTTAAATGCCTACCACTCATGGCCAGAAACTAGGATATTTACATATTTAGTACTATTGGATAGGAAACACTCTGAAGTTTATAAAACCATTAAGATATAGTCTGTGGCTATTCCAGAACAGATTTAGCAGGCAAAAACCAGAGAGATTTCTGTCCGGAATTTATTTTTCTGTTGCTCTCCTCTCATTTTGAAGCCCATGTAATATTTTTCTATGGGGAATAGGACCGAGGTTGCAGTACTTATGGCTTCCACTAGATGTCAACAGTCTCTGGAAAGGGTATGGAGGAAAAAGCTCTGACCAGATCCTTAGAGAGAGAGAATTACTACGGGTAGGGAAAAAGGTAAACAGACGTGCACGCTCACGAGAACGGAACGCGCCCAGCGACCAACTTTCTTTTCGCTTTTAACGTTTCACTTACCGTTCTTGTAAAATATGATCGCTATTATTCATAAAAGAATACATAAGGATGCATTATTAATGATATTTGATTTGTTTGTGAAAAGATGAGAGGTATAATTTGAACGCGATCCCTTCACTGTAAAACGGGCGAGTAGACTGACAATGCTTGGTGGAGTAGCTGAACGTAACGTGCCAAAAACAACGGATATTTATGGATATAATTATTTACTTTTTCTAACAAAAGAACCATGGATTATCTTGTTTGGACACTTGGGAAGACCTCAGAAGAAGTTATTTGAAAGGTAAGCGATTTATATTAGCTGTGATATGGATATTTTGAGAACCGAGCTGGATATGAATTTATGCTAATGTGGAAAATATGTGAGGTACTAGCCTCAAACAATCAAATGTAGTGCTTTCGCTGTAAAGCCTTTTTAAAATCTGACAACGCAGTGATATTGCCAAGAAGCAGAGCTTTTGATGGCTATGCAACACTATGCAACACTTGTATATCGGGTTAAATATTACGAATATGTATTACGAATATGTATTTTGAATTTGGCGTTATGTTTGCTCTGAAAACGATCCCGCTAAAGGGATCGGCGCGCTAAGAGGTTAAAGGCAGTTTTCCACTCATCTCCCTCCCTGATTCTCACCAGATTGTAAGCGTTGCGGATGTCCAGTTTGGTGAAGAATTGGGCCCCTTGGACCAACTCCAATGCGGAGGACATCAGGGGTAGGGGGTAATGATTCTTGATAGTAATCTGGTTCAGCCCTCTGTAGTCGATGCAGGGACACAGGCCTCCATCCTTCTTATCCACGAAGAAGAAGCCTGCACCAGCAGGGGATGTAGAGGGGCGAATGAAACCTGCCTCCAGCAACTCCCTGATGTAATTGTCCATGAATGCTGCTTCAGGGGTCGGGAGGGAGTACAGATGACCCCGGGGAGGGGTGGTTCCGGGTAGGAGTTCTATGGCACAGTCGTAAGGACGATGAGGGGGAAGGGTGGCGGCCTGCCTCTTACTGAAAGCCTCCCGGAGGTCGAAGTATTCGGGAGGGAGAGTGGAAAAGTCTTGGTCTTCAAGGGATGCAGGAGAAACGTTGAGGCTCTTGGTGGGGGTCTTAGACATTTAGTCTGGCAGTCCTTACCCCAGTCTAGTAGGTGTCCCATGGACCAGGAAACTAGTGGGTTACATAGAGCTAGCTAGGGGTACCCTAGGATAAGCGGGTTCTCGGGAGAAGTGATCAACAGAAAACTAAGAGTCTCAGAGTGTTTCACCCCAACCTGCAGTAGAATGGGCTTGTTCTGATATTCCACCTTACCGGAGCCAATGGAGCGTCTATCAAGGGCTTGAATCTGCAGAGGGATTGGACATTTCATGCAGGGGATCTGTAACTCTCTGGCGAAGTCTTGATCAATGAAATTATCCGCGGCCCCGGAGTCCACGAAAATAGATTCTGGACACCAGAACTGCAATTGCTCACCTCAAATTGGACGAAGAGTTCTTCTTCGATGAGTTGGACGGGAGGGATATACTACTACAGACACCCGACCAGGCTCAGATACCCGTGATTCGCTGGAGAAGGAAACTGAGATTTTGTGGAATAGATCAGGGTGCCTTGCGATGATCAGGCGACGAGTAGCTAATCTGCCCTTGCCTTCCGTCCTGCTAGCTAATGTTAAATCGCTGGAAAATAAATGGGATGAGCTGAAAGCATGTATATCCTACCAACGGGACATTAAAAACTGTAATATCTTATGTTTCACCGAGTCGTGGCTGAACGACGACATTAAGAACATACAGCTGGCGGGTTATACGCTCCATCGGCAGGGCAGAACAGCAGCCTCTGGTAAGACACAGGGCGGGGGCCTATGCATATTTGTGAACAACGGTTGATGCACGATATCTAAGGAAGTCTCAAGGTTTTGCTCGCCTGAGGTAGAGTATCTCATGATAAGCTGTAGACCACACTATCTACCTAGAGAGTTTTCATCTGTATTTTTCGTAGCTGTCTACATACCACCACAGACCGATGCTGACACTAAAACAGCGCTCAATGAGCTGTATATGGCCATAAGCAAACAGGAAAACGCTCATCCAAAGGCGGCGCTCCTAGTGGCCTGGGACTTTAATACAGGGAAACTTAACTTTCTATCAGCATGTTAAATGTGCAACCACACACAGAGACACGTACAAAGCTCTCCCTCGCCCTCCATTTGGCAAATCTGACCATAATTCTATCCTCCTGATTCCTGCTTACAAGCAAAAATTAAAGCAGGAAGCACCAGTGACTCTGTCTATAAAGAAAAGTGGTCAGATGAAGCAGATGCTAAACTACAGGACCGCTTTGCTAGCACAGACTGGAATATGTTCCGGGATATTCCGATGGCATTGAGGAGTACACCACATCAGTCACTGGCTTTATCAATAAGTGCATCGAGGACGTCGTCCCCACAGTGATTGTACGTACATACCCCAACCAGAAGCCATGGATTACAGGCAACATTCGAACTGAGCTAAATGGTAAATCGTACTACACCGGCTCCGACGCTCATCGGATGTGGCAGGTCTTGCAAACTATTACAGACTACAAAGGGAAGCACAACCGAGAGCTGCCCAGTGACATGAGCCAACCAGATGAGCTAAATAATTTATATGCTCGCTTCGAGGCAAGTAACACTGAAACATGCATGAGAGCATCAGCTGTTCCAGACGACTGCGTGATCACGCTCTCCGCAGCCGATGTGAGTAAGACCTTTAAACAGGTCAACATTCACAAGGCCTCAGGGCCAGACGGATTACCAGGATGTGTACTCCAAGCATGCGCTGACCAACTGGCAAGTGTCTTCACAGACATTTTCAACCTCTCCCTGTCTGAGTCTGTAATACCAACACATTTCAAGCAGATCACTATAGTCCCTGTGCCCAAGAACACTAAGGTAACCTGCCTAAATGACACGTCTTTAGCCATTAAATACTTGGAAAGACTGGCCATGACTCACATGAACACCATTATCCCAGAAACCCTAGTCCCACTCCAATTTGCATACCGCACCAACAGATCCACAGATGATGCAATCTTTATTGCACTCCACACTGCCCTTTCCCACCTGGACAAAAGGAACACCTATGTGAGAATGCTATTCATTGACTCATCACTAAGCTAAGAACCCTGGGACTAAACAAGGGTAGCTAACAACACATCGGTCACGCTGATCCTCAACACGGGGGCCTCTCAGGGGGGCGTGCTCAGCCCCGTCCTGTACTCCCATGTTCAATCATGACAGCACGGCCAGGCACGACTCCAACACCATCATTAAGTTTGCTGATGACACAACAGTGGTTGGCCTGATCACCGACAACGCTGAGACAGCCTATAGGGAGGAGGTCAGAGAGCTGATCGTGTGGTGCAAGGACAACAACCTTTCCCTCAACGTGATCAAGACAAAGGAGATGATTGTGGACTACAGGAAAAGGAAGACCGAGCACGCCTCCATTCTCATCGATGGGGCTGTAGTGGAGCAGGTTGAGAGCTTCAAGTTCCTTGGCGTCCACATCACCAACTAACATTGTCCAAACACAGCAAGACAGTCGTGAAGAGGGCGCGACAAAACCTATTGCCCCTCAGGAGACTGAAAAGATTTGGCATGGTTTTACAGCTGCACCATTGAGAGCATCCTGACGGGTTGCATCACTGCCCAGTACATCACCAGGGCCAAGCTTCCTGTCATCCAGGACCTCTATACCAGGCGGTGTCAGAGGATGGCCCTAAAAATTGTCAAAGACTCCAGCCACCCTAGTCATAGACTGTTCTCTCTGCTACAGCACGGCAAGCGGTACTGGAGCGCCAAGTCTAGGTCCAAAAGGCTCCTAAATAGCTCCTACCCCCAAACCATAAGACTCCTGAACAGCTAATTAAATGGCTACCCCCTCTGGAACGCTGCTGCTACTCTCTGTTATTATCTATGCATAGTCAATTCAATAACTCTACCTACATGTACGTATTACCCCAATTACCTCGACACCGGTGCCCCCGCACATTGACATTGTCTCTGTACCGGTACCGCCTGTATATAGCCCCGCTAATGTTATTTACTGCTGCTCTTTAATGATTTGTTATTCTTATCTCTTACTTTTTTTGATGTTGATATTTTCTTAAAACTGCATTGGTGGTGTAATTAAGCATTTCACTGTAAGGTCTACTACACCTGGTGTATTCAACCCGTGAGAAATAACATTTAATTTGATTTGATTTTAACTCTATTTGGCGAGGGAAGGACATAGTAAACAGCAACAAGTCTCGCCCAAATACATAAAGCAAACAAAAAAGCCAGAAAGAACGAGACCCGCGTGCAGTCATAAACTCTGGTAGGAACTGGAGCGAAATGTAACAATTTCTCTTTTTCATTAGAAACGAGGCTGTCACTTTTAATGCATGTCACAATGGTGATAATTCATGAGATGAAACATGGCACCACGGACGTACAGGAGTAATTGTGTTGGGCTTTGAGCGCCACGTTAGCATGAGAGAATTCTCTGCTTCAGTGTCTGATCCTTTTACTGAAATCCTGCTTGACTGCCTTACACACACACACGCACACACACACACACACGCACGCACGCGCGCGTGCACGCACACACACACACACACACACACACACACAAAAACACACACACAAAAACACACACACACAAAAACACACAGACAAACATACATTAGTTCCCTATTATGGACCCCTATATAAATCTCATAATGATGTGATGTGCCTTTTTGACGTTAGGGAGAGCAGAGTAAATCGTCATGCCTGAAGACGTTTGTAAGAGAAAAAATATATTATTACAGAGTTCATGGAGCGAAGCATTGCTTTCCCCCAGAATGCAGTGAGGGGAATAGAATGAGTTAGAGACAATGGGATAGGAAGACATGCAAAGACTATGAGGAGAAGAGGAAAGAAACGAATAAATAGTCAAACTTAAGACTGAACAATAGTTAGTGTGTGTGTATGTGGTGTGTGTGTGTGTAGTGTGTGTGTATGTGGTGTGTGTGTGTGATGAAGAGGGCTGTTGCGTGCTGACCTTGTTGCCCAGGTACTCTCCAGGTGCGCTCCAGTAGTAGATAGCAGGAAGGTGTCTCCTGGCCTCCTGGTTATCGATCCTGAGTGTCTGGGACCTGTCTCTGTCTCTGCTGGCGGCGGGCCACACCTTCCCCCTCCCCATCCTCTGCTGTGAGGGACCAGCCGGCCATGGATGTCTCCTGAACAGAAACACATAGCATATGGGTTTGATTCTATCAATGCATGCAGAAAGCGTCTCACTGTTAATGACATTATAATATGTCCTTGTTATGGCAGTGTTATGTAGCCCTTATGATGGAGGATTTTTTTCTCTCTGCATTGTTGGGAAGGGCTCGTTAGTGCGCATTTCACTGTTAGTCTGCAAATGTTGTTTACTAAATAAAATGTTATTTGATTTGTGATTTGTCCCTTCCAATATTGAGATATTCTGCTTTTGGTTTTACCATGCAGTGTTGCCTACATATTGCCATCAACTGTTCTTAAAACTGTGACAATCCCAAAACACTAATTTGCTATTTTTTCCCCTCCAATGAACACAGAGACGACTCTTCCTGGGTCGAGATAAGTATCGAAAAACATATTCCACAGTCAGATTTTGGTTGAGATATTTTCCGATGATTTCTATTCTTTATGTGCGAGGCAGAGGAAAATACATCATGGTTTGACACCACTTGGCTTGCCTCTTCCTTAAATCACCATGAACACTCTTGTCTGGCAGCCTGCGTTTTATACGACAGACGCTTCCCCTTGCCAGGCTATGATCATGTTTGGTTTTTTCTATTCGTCTCATTTTTTTCAATAGATCTGCCAAGTGAATATCCTCAAATGTGGAATAAAGTGCCTTTTCCTCATGTTTTTTACATTAACCTTGTGTGTGTGTGTGTGTGTGTGTGTGTGTGTGTGTGTGTGTGTGTGTGTGTGTGTGTGTGTGTGTGTGTGTGTGTGTGTGTGTGTGTGTGTGTGTGTGTGTGTGTGTGTGTGTGTGTGTGTGTGTGGGTTTGGTTGTGGGTATGGCAGGCTGACAGAGCAGCTGGCCTGAGGCCTGTCATTAGGACAGAGAGAGGTACAGAGAGGTACAGGTCATTAGGATAGAGAGAGGTACAGAGAGGTACAGGTTCATTAGGAAGGAGAGGTACAGAGAGGTACAGGTCATTAGGATAGAGAGAGGTACAGAGAGGTACAGGTTCATTAGGAAGGAGAGGTACAGAGAAGTACAGGTCATTAGGATGGAGAGAGGTACAGAGAGGTACAGGTCATTAGGATAGAGAGCAGTACATAGAGGTACAGGTTCATTAGGACAGAGTGAGGTACAGAGAGGTACAGGTTCATTAGGATGGAGAGGTACAGAGAGGTACAGGTCATTAGAATGGAGAGGTACAGATCATTAGGATAGAGAGCAGTACAGAGAGGTACAGGTTCATTAGGACAGAGAGAGGTACAGAGAGGTACAGGTTCATTAGGACAGAGAGAGGTACAGAGAGGTACAGGTTCATTAGGATGGAGAAGTACAGAGAGGTACAGGTCATTAGGATGGAGAGAGGTAAAGGGTATATGGATAGAGAGAGGTACAGAGAGGTACAGGTCATTAGGATAGAGAGAGGTAAAGGGTATATGGATAGAGAGAGGTACAGAGAGGAACATGTTCATTAGGATGGAGAGGTACAGGTCATTAGGATGGAGAGAGGTACAGAGAGGTACAGGTGAATAGAATGGAGAGAGGTACAGGTCATTAGGACAGAGAGAGGTACAGAGAGGTACAGGTTCATTAGGACAGAGAGAGGTACAGAGAGGTACAGGTTCATTAGGATGGAGAAGTACAGAGAGGTACAGGTCATTAGGATGGAGAGAGGTAAAGGGTATATGGATAGAGAGAGGTACAGAGAGGTACAGGTCATTAGGATAGAGAGAGGTAAAGGGTATATGGATAGAGAGAGGTACAGAGAGGAACATGTTCATTAGGATGGAGAGGTACAGGTCATTAGGATGGAGAGAGGTACAGAGAGGTACAGGTGAATAGAATGGAGAGAGGTACAGGTCATTAGGATAGAGAGAGGTACAGAGAGGTACAGGTCATTAGGATAGAGAGAGGTACAGAGAGGTACAGGTCATTAGGATAGAGAGAGGTACAGTGAGGTACAGGTCAATAGGATAGAGAGAGGTACAGAGAGGTACAGGTCATTAGGATAGAGAGAGGTACAGGTCATTAGGATAGAGAGAGGTACAGAGAGGAACAGGTCATTAGGATAGAGAGAGGTACAGAGAGGTACAGGTCAATAGGATAGAGAGAGGTACAGAGAGGTACAGGTCATTAGGATAGAGAGAGGTACAGAGAGGTACAGGTCATTAGGATAGAGAGAGGTACAGAGAGGTACAGGTCATTAGGATAGAGAGAGGTACAGGTCATTAGGATAGAGAGAGGTACAGAGAGGAACAGGTCATTAGGATAGAGAGAGGTACAGAGAGGAACAGGTCATTAGGATAGAGAGAGGTACAGAGAGGTACAGGTCAATAGGATAGAGAGAGGTACAGAGAGGTACAGGTCATTAGGATAGAGAGAGGTACAGAGAGGTACAGGTCATTAAGGCCCAGGCTGATTAACCTTCCTCTGATAATGTCCCACTTTGGCCTTAATATGACTGATTCCTTTGTGTCATATAGGTTGAAAATGGTCTTCTCCGCAAACAGATTAGACCTCACACAAACACACACACGCATGAACGCACACACACACACGCACACGCACACACGCACGCACACACACACACACAAAGTCCTCTAACTTCCCTCACACACGTGGTCGCGCACACACACACACGGTCAAGTACACGCACGCAAACGCACGTCCTCAAACCACCCCCCACGCCACCCTCCCCACACACACAGTGATTAAAGAATGAAGGGAGAACTCAAGGTCAGGTTAATTGCGGAGACAGATGTGTGGCTGTCTGTCACATGCAGTATCACACAGTAGATCAGGCCCTGTAATCCAGTGACAGGCCTGCCTCCACTGGCCCTCCCCCACCTGTCTATATCCCCACCCTACCCACCACCCTGTTTACCCACAATCACCCTCTGCAGATCATTAACCTCTGACCCTCGCCAACCTCATCCTGCCAACATGTCAGATTGTGTGGCGCGGTATAAATCAGCCTGTATTTATGGCTGTGTGTGTGTGTGTGTGTGTGTGTGTGTGTGGCTCTGCCTCCTCCTCCACTGTACCCTGTCATCAGCCCAGCCATCAGCACCCTGTTTTAATAAGGCCGGCCAGTAGAGGGTTAACTCTGCAGCACAGCGCCAGGCAAGAGGCACTAATGAGTTGTGTTTGCGGGGGAAATGAGAGAGTGAGGCCTGGCGTAGTCTCTTACATTATGGTATGTCCATTGGGAATCGGAGCAGTCACTCGCCACGCCGGAACAGTAGCACTTCTCACAGCCGTGGAGACGCTCGCCCAGGAGATGGTAGAAACCCAGCTTGCAGCGGTCGCAGTTCTCCCCCTCTACGTTTTCCTGGAACATACACACACACACACACACACACACACACACACACACACACACACACACACACACACACACACAAACACACACGCACACACACACACACTCGCACAAACACACATACATCCACACACAAACACAAACGCACACGCACACACACAAACAGACGCACACGAACACACACACGCACACACACTCACAAACACACAGACACAGACAGACACACACAGACACACACAGACACAGACAGACACAGAGCATCTGGATGAGGAGGATGTGCTAAACAGGCACTCACACACTGTGACAGCCCACACACCCCTGGGACAGACATTCCCTCTCTCCCAAGATCACATACTACAAGTAGAAGTAGACAAAAGTCATTAAATAATAACTCATGTGAAAAACAATAAGCTAACTGATGCCGTGTAACATTCTACAGAGTATGACCACACATGGAGGGAAACTCTTCTAACAAACATCATCTGTAACAACTGGTGGCGATTATTGTCTGGCTGAATCTTGGATTATTAATCATGCACAGATAGGTAAACACTTGGCAAAGTCAACATTTTATATGCCATCATCCCTGAGCTTCAGCTAACGAACCGCAACGCACATTCATTTGGCATGCCCACATAGCCAACGCCAGGTTTCTGTGGTTTTGAGTGGCTAGATACTTTATCTCGCCTGGGGAAAAGAAAGAGGACGTGAAAGCATTACGCTTCACAAGGCCAATTCAATTCCCCTGTTGGACTGCATTTGTTTCTCACCATGTTTGTGTATTGTAAACAGTGACTTCATGTCTCATAGTCAACCATTAATAGAAATTGCGTTGCCATTCTGGAATGGTGCCACTTGCTCTTGAAATATCATTTCCAAATGTTATATTCCACTTAGATTGGCTGGCTGCCTGCACAAAGCTGTCACTGCTTGGGCACTGTCAAATGGGAACTGGCACACCCCAAATGACATGATTTCTGAGGTATGGATTTTCCAATAATTTAATTGGAAAAAACTGGTTAGCGTGTCTTTGTGTAAACCTCCACAGTATATGACCGAGGACAAAAACATATTAAGCTATATGAGACGTTTTTCAAGATCCTATCAAGGGAAACAAAACGAGGTACTGATTAGCTATCCTAAATGTTCCGTTGAACCGGCATTCTCCTGAGGCCATTTCTCTAACTGGAGAAAGTGACGATGTGTTCGCTAGATACCCAACTGTCTTTCTCTGCCCGTGCACTTACGTTGGAGAGAGGTTTCAGCAGCATCTGACTCGCCTAGAGGCAGAAAGAAATGCAATGTTTGACTGCGCATCATCCCCACCGCTCAATAAGTAGACGAAGAGAACAAAGGTCTCCTTGACATCCCTGCGGTCAGACAGTGTAATTGGCTAGGGAAAGAGTGAGTTTGCCCAGGATATGACATGTGAGACATGAGTGTGCACAATAGCAGGCGGCGGAAGTAGCCATTTTCTACTGGAGCAATGAAAGAGAGACGAACTTGAGGGCACTCGGAGCTGTTGGCCCTACGAGGGTGTGACGCGTCGCGCTGATTTGTCCACCCCTGACACTGAATGGTTCTGGTGGTGTGGGAGGAGAGGAACAAGGGAGGATAGAGATATAGGGAGGAGGAGGAGGAGGATGAGAGCGGGACCTACCTTGCAGACACAGGGCAGCAGGCAGGGATCCTTGTTTAGGCTTCCGTCTAGACTGCAGTTGCAGCGGATACAGTTGGGGTAGCCGCTGTAGCCAAAGGTACACCTGTCACACTGCTGTCCCCCATAACCCTGCTTACAGTGGCAGGATCCAGCCGTGAGGTCTGTGGGACCAGACAGGAGGAGAGACGCAGGCTTTAGCACTAAACAGGGAGACCGGGGTTGGGGGGGGGACATATTACAGCTAGATCAGCGGAGAGGGGAGAACGTGGAGGTTGAGTAGCATACCTCCTTCAGCCTGGGACTGGTCTGGAACACATGCTGGAGACAGAGAGCCTTCTGGGTCACAGGAGCAGGGCTGACACGGGTCGGAGTCCTCTGGACTCAACTGAAGGGAAGAGGAGAGATGGAGACTCTGACAAGCCATCATTGATATTGGGAACATAGTATATCATGATAGGGCCCAGAGTATTTCCTGCTCAGGCCAGGAAAAACTCATGGTCCTACAAAGCTATAGATACGGAGCGCGATCGCTATTGATTATTCACTGCTTGGCTCCTGGTCAACTGGAATGTACGGTACCAGTACATACCCCAGTGGCTCTGTAGTAGCCATCAGCACAGGTCTGGCAGTTGACGCCGGCTGTGTTCCTGGTGCACCCTACACACACCCCTCCCCCCACGTACTCCCCCTTGGAGTTCAGGCTCTGCTTGTTGCCTGCCACTGTCTGGTTGAAGTAGCACTCCTCCGATTTCCCGTGACAGTTACACTCTGTAGACGGCAGCAAATAAAATCAAAAGGAAAGATTCAGTAAACAAATGGAATTATCACAGTACCTCAAGGGGAAAAAGACTGTACGGAAACATTGTTTAGCACTGTTTACCAGGTGTCTCTCAAGTTGAGTTTCACGAGTTTCATGAACAATTGAACAGACATGTTTTCCCATCAGGTTTACATAACATCAACATAGTACAGCAAGATAAAAGCCAATTCGCACACCATAGGATCATACTAAACAATTGAATATGGAACTGGCAGTCGTATGTCCAGTGCGTAATACTGCGTTTATCACTGTGTGGTCTTACTCTCACAGACGTGGCGAGTGAGGAAGGTCCCAGCCATCCAGGGTTTCTGGTTGTAGCCGGGGCAACAGCGGTCACAGCTCTCCCCACACGTGTTGTGTTCACACTCACAGCTGAATTTCTGACAGGGGATGAAATTACGCCGTGTTACAGTGTCATCGTCACCGAAGGGACGACTCAGATCTTTTCACCCGAGAAACCACTGGCGCACACTTCAAACGAGGGCCGCGGGTCAAAAGAGTATCACGTTTCCCTTTGGAGTTTACAATCAAATGCGGAAAATGAACTGTGCCCAGGGAGAGAAAATCTATCTCACTGTATCTCACAATGTAGAGAAGAGGGCCATGGATGGAGACTGTAGGTTGATTGACATACCTTGGTCTGGTTGTTCAGAGGACAGGCTTTAGCATGGCCATAGCAGATACACATCCCTCCAACTGAGATGTCTTTGATAGAGTAGTAATACTGCGGAAAAAACACATACGAGACAGTAACAAGTGGAGAGAAATGGAGAGGAATATTTCTACCATCAGACACTGGCTACTTCTACAAAAATACACCACAGTCTAGTTTATTCAAAGACCAATTTCATCCATAATTTCATAATTTAAGTCCCTTTTGTTTGACTAAATTGAGCAGTATTTTATAAATGATAAATTCCTCGCTCAAAATAACCCTGCAATCTGTCCGGTAATTATGCGTCACACAGAAGCTCGCTGGGTGACTGATAGTGTAGGCCAAAGTCAACACATGATGAGGTGGATGTTGCTCAGAAAGGAACAGATTTCTTAATTATAGACATTTTTAATTAAGACCCATCTGTCTGGTGAACGCAATGTAATCAACGGGATTTTGATAGCGGTGGTGGGTAAAAAACGTGTACGGTAGTGGCTCACAGATGGAATACACGATGCTATATGAAGGCGATGGTAATGCGTAGTCTACGACGTGTTGGGCCGCTCTTACCCGCCTGGTCACGATGGGGTCAACATCGCGGGGGTCATTGAAGGCCAGGGTCATGAGGTCAGCGTTGAGGGTTCTGATTCGCTGGAACTGCAGGCGGATGTAGCGTGCGGAGGTGAAGTTCAGTAAAGTTGGGGAGGGGTCATCAGCGCTCGGCCTTCCATTGATCAGAGAGGTGTGAATCTATGCCCCGGGTGCAAATTGAGACAAAGCACCGAATGGTACAGATTCTTAGTAACTGATGAATACATAAAAAAACAAAACAAGTATGTTATAAAGGAAAAGGGAGATCTTAAATGACCCCTGTTCAATACTGTATTTAACAAAGACTCAATTCAATCTCTACACAGAAAATCCATTAAAACAGTACAATAACAACATTCAGAGCACACCACTGCGAGGTAAGAAGACAACACATTAATGGACCTGGTCAAAAATAATTTGGTTGCAGCTATGAAGGGTTAACCGTGTCTGCCTGCTAATTAAGGCTGTGTGGTTAGCTCGGCTGTTTTTGAAGAAGTCAGAGAGAGTGACATTTCAATATAAGATCTGCGATGTGTTGACACCGCCTACGACTCATTAGGATTTCGCTATGATCATGCTGTACGCTTCCTGTCACAACCTAAAAGGAGCCGGCTGACAAGAGCTCCTAGGGGGGCCTGGGCGGGGGGCTCTGGGGAGTAGGTGGAGGAAGGAGGAGGGGGGAGGAGAAGGAGGGGGAGGGTGCTAGAGAACTGAGTTATGTGGGTGATAATACAGTATAAACTGGCTCAACGGTGGTGCTGTGGACTGGACTGCTTCATTACTGTCAGTGAGAGCAGACTGCAATCGGCTCTCACAATTAAAAGGAGTTGCTCCGATACACAACTGATCAAGGCGGCGTTGCTGTCCTTTGCGAAGCGTGTGCGGGGGTTGATTTGTGTGTGTGCATGTGTTTCTTCCTTGTGTGAAGTAGGCTTTCTTTATTCCAAATCCTCAATAAAAAACAAATATGGAAAAATACTGGATATGGATGATGCAACAGAAAAGAGAGAGCATTTCTTGACTTCAACCAGCACCCCATGAAATAAAATGTGCTATGTGCCTAGACTGTATGCCTAACTCATAAACAAGATGTCCACTATTAGGGCAACTGTGCTCACCACAACTTTAATTAAGTCCATTTGATTGTGAGCAGCTGGTGAGTGATTTCATAGCTGACTCATGTAATTGAACTCAACCACCAGGGCACTTAAATACTACTGTAGCTGGCAATCAAGTCAGCAGCAAATGGCTTCAATACATTGCCCATTAACGCAGGTGAATGAAAGTGCTGGTGGTCTTATTTCATGTGGGCCCATGGGTGAATCTAATACACCACAGTGAAATGGAATCCAAGTTTTGACGTTGTGCAACGCAATTGAAATTGGATTTCAGTTTGAAGTGTTCAACAAACAATCATATCTACGATAGAAACAAGTCCCTGCGGCTGTTACGCCACAGCGGACCCCTATGACCTTTCAGTGACCCTACTCGGACCCCTGACCCCTCACCTCTCCGTTCTCCAGGGGTTGGATTTTGGAGTAGAAAGAGGTGCAGATGATCTCGTCGTCGCGTGTGTAGGATGGGGGTCCGGTGCGGGGAAGGATGTTGAAGCGGGTGAGGCACTCTGTGTCTGTGATGGCATAGTACTGCCAGGGGGTAAAGGTCACCCCATCCAGGGAACGCTCCAGCACCCAGTTACCTGGCCTGGGGGAGTTGGCAGCCTTCAGAATCATATAGGCTATCTGGAACACCTGGTAGGGCAGAAACAAGAGTGTTATAGCAGTTTGCTTCAGATATAACTCAGGAGCTTAGCTTACGTAATGAACTGAATCTTGACAGTCCTCCTTTTGTGTCTTGTGAAGTAATATAAGAGGTTTCATATTCATAGACAAGGGTAAGTCAGATCGGTGAGGTTTGATAGGAAAACCGGAGACACTAAAATAAAGAATCCTGTCAGGGAGCAGGGTCAAGATTGGGCCTCAAGTGTTTATTGTTATGAAATCTCCACTCCTGTACAAGATTCTCTTCAATATGGAGTCCTTTCTTTGAGGTTTCCAATGAAACAGCACATGTATTCCCATGCTTCAGTCTTTTCAGCTATTCAGCATTGGAGTACCTGAGGGCAGATCAGCGTTTGGCTGTCTCTGTATGTAGCAGGACAGAGATAAAGTTACATCTACAGTATTATACCCTCGAAGGCCACATTTGAATTTCATCAAGCACTAAATGCAACACTTTGACAGCTCCTCAAGAAAGACAATGAGCGCAGGGGCAAGGCAACATCCACCTTGCTTGACAAAAAAAACACACAGCTATTTTGTCGCTGACTTCTTCAAGTTAATATGTCTCCCATCCTGGGAGAATGACTCAACATCAAAAATGACTCACAGTTTGCCTCTTTCATCTACAGTAGATAACGGTGTAGCGTTTCAACGTTTACAATAGAGAGAGCGCCACTCTACCCGGCATTCATCCCTTTCACTGAAACCCAATAGGATTCTACCCAGGTAGCAGGGGAAATCTCACAAAGCCTCTTTGTTTCCTTGATTCAGATGAAGCAGGAAGACAGGAAGGCTGGTGGATGTTGTCCTCACGCAGCATAGGGGGTATGTAGGGGGGATGAGCTCTTCAGCGCTCGACATGTGTTTGCAGGGCAGAGCGTGACCTGGTAACCACGGTCACAAGTGTTGGAGTCGCAACCTGACCGTGTGGATTCCAGGTCAGGGACAGTTTAGAGCTAGAAGTCCAATGACATCAGTGGTTATAGTGTCAACGCCTGCTCTGCTGTGGTTCTTTGCCCCTACTGGCTAAGCTCTAAGTTCTGGGTAATTTTAAACACGGATAAAAATTCGGCAGATTGGGATACGTTTGTTTGTTTGCACATATTCCTTTGTGTTTGTTTTGATCAAAGTTAAGTCAGAAGTGATTTGCTGTTCCCAAAAATCTGCCGTCGCTATAAAGAATATGAATGTAGAGCACAAGTCATGCATGACAAGGTGAGAGCACTAGTGTGTAAAGTAGTAAAGCAGAAGTTAGACTTGGAAAACAACAAAATAGAAAGGCCAGGTCTTGGGTTCAGTGATAGATAACCTGTAAACATCAACCATTTAAATTGCTCTGCCGAATGAAAGCACAGAACTTAGATAACCTACCTACCTACGCTCAATCATCTATTTTCCACGTATCACAGGACGTGATAAAGAATGTCCGTCAAACACTCTCTTTAATTACTTTGAAATAAGGCCTATGACACTAGAGAATTCGAGAGGCAATATCTATAGGTCCGTTTTTATTTTAATCCACAACTATGTGGGCTAACTCTCTGAGCTTCAGCTATAGACAAAGCCAGGTCACATCACTGTCATTCTCAACTGGAGGCTGAGGTGCCAGAGGTCTATGGTGTGGGCTTGTTTTTTTGTGCCCTTAAGTGTAGAGAATAATCCTTGAGGTATGTCACTAACACCCGCTTCATATTATATTTCACACTATGTCGAGCGCCACTCACTGACAAACACCTCCATGTCTATGAATAGCATACCAAGCAAAAGTATGTGTCATGTATGTCATTAATCATTAGTTGTCATAAAGAATCTAATTCAAACATGCTCAAATGTCCTGTATATGAAGAACAAATGTTTTTTCTCTGACTTAGACATGTAGCCTGATCAAAGTAGTAAAGTCTATGTGGATGTCTCATTCTCCAAAGTATTTATGCTCCTGTTCAGATCCCCCTCTGTGTCTGTGCTAAAGTCTTCGGAACATTGAACTAATAACTGATTGGACCATGTCCGTCAAACTGGGAAAAAATGATTTACAATTTTTAGTCTCATCAAGTGGCCAAGACACACACACACACACACACACACACACACACACACACACACACACACACACACACACACACACACACACACACACACACACACACACACACACACACACACACACACACACACACACACACACACACACACACACACACACACACACACACACACACAGCCCCCTCCGGCAGGTAGCCTAGTGGTCAGAGCATTGGGCCAGTAACTGAAAGGTTGCTGGATTGAATCCCCGAGCTGACAAGGTAAAAATCTGTCATTCTGCCTCTGAGCAAGGCAGTTAACACACTGTTCTCCGGGCGCCCGAAGACGTGGATGTTGATTAGGGCAGCCCCCCGCACCTCTCTGATTCAGAGGGGTTGGGTTAAATGCAGAAGACACATTTCAGTTGAATGCATTCAGTTGTACAACTGACTAGTAGGTATCCCCCTTTCCCTATCCCATCAGTGTCAGTCATTATTCCGATTTCCACTCCAGTAGGGGCTCCTGGATAACGAGGGGGAAAAGTAGAGCACTGATGTCACGGGCAATAACGATACGTTCACACACATCATCGACAGCGCCAACAGCAGACTCATTTATCGCAAAAGATGACAGCAAGCACAGTGACTGGCCGCCAGGGAAATGTGCCTGAATGGAGCGCAAATAGGATTCCATTTTAAAGGGCACTGATGGCGAGAACACTTTGCATACAGGGCCATGGATAAAGCTAGCTCAACCATGAGGGAGTGACAGAACTTAATAGGTAATTGTTCCTTGCCACCGTGCTTCCAAGCTACTGTTAAGCACTTTGTGACAAATGTTGTTGTAAAAAAATACAAAAAAGGCTAAATACAAATACTGTAGTTTGTTGGGTGTTCACTGTCAGCGTCAGTAGACATCAATTCAATTATTCTCAATACATTTCTACTGCATACAACTACTGACTCATTGTTCTTCATGGTGAAACAGCAATATTATAACCTTGGTATATAACCCTCAATATGCCATTACATCTAATTAGTCGAACAGATGCTTTTGCTGAAAAAGAAGCAATTTCCAAGATGTGTTATCTCGGGAATTGTTTACTCTTTGTGCTGTAAGAGAGAAATTAATGTACAATCTTTACTTAAAACCAAACTCCCTAATCTGCCAAACAGTTTTAGCTGGGACAGAGTGTGTAGTTAAAGTAATTCCATCACCACGTTGAGTGATGGGCCAGTTCCCATTAGCATGGAAAAAATGGCTGCCTAGGCATTTCTCGGTGTCAGATTTCAATCGCTAATTAAACACAGGAAGGTATGATTAATGAACGCTTGATGACCTCAGTGAGACTCTGTCTGCATACTTACCACTCAGGTACAGTATTTGGGTCACTTTCACATGTTTATAATGTACAGTACATTAAATAAATTAAATATAAGCTACACCTTTTTTAGTTCCTATTACAAATTCAGTCTTTGGTTGATGATTTCAGTCTTAGGAAAAAGGGTTCCTAAAGGGTTCTTTGGCTGTCCCCATAGGATAACCCTTTTTAGTTCCAGGTAAAAACCTTTTGGTTCCAGGTAGAACCCTTGTGGGATCCATGTAGAACCCTCTGTGGAAAGGGTTCTACATGTAATCCAAAAGGGTTCTACCTTAACCAAATAGGTTCTACCTGTAACCATAGAGGGGTCTTCAAAGGGCTTCTCCTAGGGGGACAGCCAAATAACCCTTTTTAGGTTCTAGATAGCACCTAAGAGTGTATTCCTGGTTGAATAACCAATGATGGGCTCACTGTACTGGAGCCAGCGAGTCGATAAAATATATATATATATATTGATCCCCTTCATCCCTCTTGGAGTTTTGTATTTATTCCAGGGTCCCAACGTTGTATCATTGTACATTTAATTCAGCAGTGTGAGTGACATGGTCATTAATTCCGGATTGACCCTGCTCTGGTCTCCTGTGTAATATGACAGGCTGATATTAATGAAGGAGATGTGCTTGCATCTCTATTTCCTGGAAGGGAGAGACCGACACAGGCTGAGACTGGGTCTACAGAGAGCCACCCTCTGACCCTAAGCACAATAACTCAGCCAGGGACAAACTCCCATGATTCACCAGCCACGGAGGCCCTAGGAGCGGAGCCACGTCTTCACGCTCACCCATGATCATATCAGAGGCCTTGGGAGGAAGCTGAGTTACTGTACCACCTACGGAGCCAATCACAATCTAGTCTCAGGATCCCCTCTTCCCGGATTCCTCTCTCTCTTCCACCCTCACACACACACACGCACGCACACATGCACACACACACACGCCGGCAGCTCTTGAACCCAGGACCCACAGAGACCCAGCACACTGCTGAACTTTATTAACGGCGAGTCTCCATTGGTTTGAATAATTTCCTGTTGTAGGTCAATAGTGGGGGAGTCATTACAGACGCTCTGATAGGCAGAGATATCAGGTATACCATGCTGATATGAGGCAGTACAGTCTCCTACAGAACACACATGCTTGAAGGAGGAAATCAGCAGGCCAGACACCCTCTGAAATGGGCCAATTTAAATAGTGCTTTGTGGGCATAAATGCAACTACCTTCATGGTACGGTTCCTCTAGGGTTAATCTCAAATTGTTCTAAGGATGGCTGCACTCTCCTCACTGCAACGGAGATATTATATTGAGCAAGTGAGCAAAGTAAGAAAAAGTATCAATTTTAGAAAGTAATAGCTATAGTGTAGGTGCCAAAGAAAAGATTTGCATGTAACTTTTTATTTTTCAGAAATTGACAGAGGGAACATAACTGATGTTGGTGGGACGCAGTAGCACAATTCATCTGGTGGGAAGCAGTAGTACAATTCATCTGGTGGGATGCAGTAGTACAATTCATCTGGTGGGAAGCAGTAGCACAATTCATCTGGTAGGATGCAGTAGTACAATTCATCTGGTGGGAAGCAGTAGTACAATTCATCTGGTGGGATGCAGTAGTACAATTCATCTGGTGGGAAGCAGTAGCACAATTCATCTGGTAGGATGCAGTAGTACAATTAATCTGGTGGGAAGCAGTAGTACAATTCATCTGGTGGGATGCAGTAGTACAATTCATCTGGTAGGATGCAGTAGTACAATTCATCTGGTAGGATGCAGTAGTACAATTCATCTGGTGGGATGCAGTAGTACAATTCATCTGGTGGGAAGCAGTAGCACAATTCATCTGGTGGGAAGCAGTAGCACAATTCATCTGGTAGGATGCAGTAGTACAATTCATCTGGTGGGAAGCAGTAGTACAATTCATCTGGTGGGATGCAGTAGTACAATTCATCTGGTGGGAAGCAGTAGTACAATTCATCTGGTGGGATGCAGTAGTACAATTCATCTGGTGGGAAGCAGTAGTACAATTCCTCTGGTGGGATGCAGTAGTACAATTCATCTGGTGGGAAGCAGTAGCACAATTCATCTGGTGGGATGCAGTAGTACAATTCATCTGGTGGGAAGCAGTAGTACAATTCATCTGGTGGGAAGCAGTAGTACAATTCATCTGGTGGGATGCAGTAGTACAATTCATCTGGTAGGATGCAGTAGTACAATTCATCTGGTAGGATGCAGTAGTACAATTCATCTGGTGGGAAGCAGTAGTACAATTCATCTGGTGGGATGCAGTAGTACAATTCATCTGGTAGGATGCAGTAGTACAATTCCTCTGGTAGGATGCAGTAGCACAATTCCTCTGGTAGGACCCAGTAGCACAATTCCTCTGGTAGGACGCAGTAGCACAATTCCTCTGGTGGGAAGCAGTTGTACAAATCCTCTGGTAGGATGCAGTAGTACAATTCCTCTGGTAGGATGCAGTAGTACATTTCCTCTGGTAGGATGCAGTAGTACATTTTCTCTGGTAGGATGCAGTAGTGCAATTCCTTTCCTTTGAGAGATTGAAATCCATAACAGTCTTATCAGACAGTACAAGGCAGGGGGTTTCACAGAGGTCAACTACAACCCTCTTCCAAGTAAGGCCACCTGTGCATCTCACATGACAAGTTACACATAATATCTCATAGCAAGTCTACAGACAGCATATTTACACACACTCTTTCCAAACCAGACTAAACAAATGTGTGAGAATGTGAAACCCCAGACAAGTGTCACATCAGGCTGCCAAGTGCATTACACTGTTGACCGTGACTTGGCTGAGAGTGGCTTTACAGTTTCAATGGGGTTTACAGTTAGCCTGATCCCAGATCTGTTTGTGCTGTCTTGCCATCTCTTATGATTATTGTCATGCCAGGCAACAAACACAGGAGTTGGCTATACACCACAAACAGTTCTGGGACCAGGCTAGTTTAATGTCACCCTCATCTCCTACCTGCTGTAAGTCCAGAGTGATCGTGACGTAATGGTAGTCCATGCCGTTCTTAATGCTGGGGCTCTGCCACCATCTGTTAGTTCCATCGATGGCATATTCAATCGGGTGGCGCTCTAGGAATAAAAATGAAATTAAACAAAGCCTTATGCTTCAGGAGACAAACAGTGTTTGAAGATAGGAAATATGACTTGCATGTGACTGCTGGATATCAGATGATTGAGCACTGTCAATCATAGGCTACTTATTTTCTGACATTTCCATGCTAGTTAGAAACCATGGCAACAGTAAGGAGCCTGCTAATGAATAAGCGTTGCTTATGCAGGCCCCCCACTGTCTCTGTGAACTACTCCCCACTCATCATGTACGGCCAGAAACAGCCTTTCAAAACCTCTTTATCTTTGCAAATGAAATGATAAATGCCTTTAAATACCACTTTATCGACCTCCAAAGAGTTAACCTCCTCTGTATAGTGTTTGAAGATGTCTCAACCAAGAAGAGTGATTTTCAAGGAACAGTCAAAACAGTCAAATGTGGTGCTTCGAAAAGACTGGAACTGTACACATCTTAAGGTACTTTAAGATTTACTGCCTCAGAAAATCAGTCTATTCATTATGCATCATTTCTTAATCAGAAAAAGATAATTAAAGTTGCCCTCTTGATTAAGAAGTTTAATCGTTTCCCTACCATTTATGAGAGAAATAATTCATTTAAATCATTCCCAATTGGTTCACAATCAAGTTTCCCTTTCAAAAGAGTTGTCTCTAATTAGAAGTTATGCTAATCACTGTCACCTTAATTCTTACATGTACGCGTTGAAGGGCATTCCTATGACATTTCAGCAAAGATTAGGAGCCACACAATGGTTTGGTTTCAATGGGAATTAAAGAACAAGTCAAGTGATTCATTGGCTGCTGTACAGGCTGGTGGCAGAAATGGCAAGACATTTGTAACAGTCATCACCAGATGACGTGCAACAGGTGAAAGCACAGATGTTATTATAAGGCTTGTGAATCTCCTTCTAAAATGTGCATATTTTTATATGGCTACTTGCTCACCAGGCACACAGCTGTAAGATGTGGATGGGTAAAATATGGACTCAAACATTGTCTCTCTCTCTTGATAAAACAATGAAACTAATGGCATACTAGTATGGTGGCAATGTACAGTATTTCATATCATGAGTGCCCACCATGACAGGCTAAATGTGAATGAACAAAAAAGATTGTTCTAGTCAGACTTGAAATTACCAGAAAAATTAAAGACTCATTATTGAACGATGAGACAAGATAAATGATGATGAGCATTTCTTCTTCTCTTTATCTTCAAGACAGGAAGTCCTCTTCGCCGGTAATTGTCCGCTAAAAGCATTTACAGTACCCTCCCGCTTTGATTCAAATTACTGGGAGTGAATAGTAATGACCTCTCTGAGAGACGTGTCTAATTACTGAACAAGGTCGGCCTGTGTTTGTCTGTCTGTCTCTCAGGCCGACCAGTCTCTCTGATATCTGTGCTGCCTGCTCCCTGGACTCTAACATATGCTGCTCAGTTGGTACATGGAGCTCTGGGATGCGCCCCAAATGACACCTTATTCCCTACATAGTGCTTTAGCTATGGGCCCTTTAAGGCTGTGTCAAGATTACACTCAGTGGCCAGTATATCTAGTACTGGGTCCCCCTTTGCCTCCAGAACAGTCTGAATTCTTTGGAGCATAGAAATGTTGCTCAATTGGTATCAAGGGACCTAACGTGTGCCAGGAAAACATTCCCAACACCATTACACGACCGCCACCAGCCTGTACCGTTGACACCAGGCAGGATGGGGCCATGGACTCATGCTGCTAATGCCAAATCCTGAATCTGCCATCAGCATGACGCAACAAGAACCGGGATTCATCTAACCAGGCAATGTCTAACCAGGACCGACGAGTTGTGCGTTCCGAGATGCCGTTCTGCACACCATTGTTGTGCTGCGGCTGCAGTTTGTAGCCCGCCTGTTCGCTTGCACGATTCTTGCCATTCTCCTTCGACTTCTCTCATCAACGAGCTGTTTTCACCCACAGGACTGCCGCTGACTGGATGGTGTTTGTTTGTGGCACCATTCTCAGTAAACCCTAGACACTGTGTGTTAAGCACAGGATGCCGGCTGTTTCTGAGGTACTGGAACCGGTGCGCCTGGCACCGACAATCATACCACGCTCAAAGTCGCTTAGGTCACTCGTTTTGCCTATTCTAACGTTCAATTGAAGAGTAACTGAATGCCTCGATGCCTGTCTGCCTGCTTTATTTAGCAAGCCATGGATACACGACTCACTGTCTGTATGAATAAAAAAAATTGTGAACAGTGTGATGTACCTAATAAACTGGCCTCTGAGTGTATATTTAAGCAATAAGCCCCAAGGGGGTGTGGTATATGGCCAATATACCACGGCTAAGGACTGTTCTTATGTACGACGCAACGCGGAGTGCCTGAATACAGCCCTTAGCCTTGGTATGTTTGTCATACTTTCATCCAATCAGCATTCAGGGCTCAAACCACCCAGCTTATAATTTAATGTATCTTTGCACAGTTTACACCCACACCAAAGTTTGTCTTAGGTGAATCTCTCAGTCAGATAGGCTGTGAGTTTTAATTACTAGCAAAAGTGCCTCTCAGAAGATGAAGCACGGCTCCTCTCTGTGTACACACAGCACATTGTTGTGATTAACACAGGAAGATGTGTCCTCTGTTAGATAGTGAGATATGCTCACAAACACAGGCTGTGTTTACAGACCCACAAGTCAGAGCTCTTCAAAAGTCCCTCCTCAGCAATCTCAGGCCATGTATATTTCATAGGCTGAGCCCATTGATTTTGGAATGGATAAATGATGAGGAGCAGTGATGCACTTTGATGAGAGCAATGTGCAAATGGTTTCTCTAAATCCTTGCTGAATGGGGTATACAGTACTCCACACTCCTAGTCCTACAGTGTGAATCATGCTGATACAATACAAAGTCAAGGTGTACTGTAATATGCAGTAGGTACAGTGTAATATTGATAGTTACCAAATTGCCTCTCGCTGTTGTTGTTGCAGATACGGCACTGGGTGTTCCTGACTTGCTGTCCGGGGACGTGTTCCACCAGTTTGCAGTACATCTCTGGTCCTGTCTCTCCACAGGTAGCGTTGGTGCTGATCTCTGCCATAGAGGCCAGGTTCAGCACCGCTGGGAACAGACCTGAGGGAAGAGGATTTGGGAAACATAAGGTACTTAATACTATACACTAAACATACTGTACATCTAGCTGATATATAAACAATACAAGGCTGTCTGACCAATTCTATAACATTTTTGTAACTTCCTTCACTGCTGTTGCTGTACTACGAGTGGAGTCCTATGGTGAATAGGCCCCAGAGAAAGAGAGGGTTGGTTCCCAGGCCAGTGTAACAGGTCTGACTCAGAGTTCACAGAGAGGAGAGTGAGACTCAGCAGGTATGAGATTATAGAGTAGAGCCACGGTCCATCAGGTTTATACCCACAGTCTCCCCTAGCTCATGGTCCTGTAGAGGAGGGAGGGACAGAATCCTTCATTCATACAGAACTGTTGATTTCAAGCATTGCCAGAAATATGACCCCAATGGTACAGATCTGGCAATGGTAGGAATAGCTGAGACATCCCTTCACAATCAGGGCTGGTGTTAGATCTCTATCTGCCCCTCCATCAGAAAACAGACATTAACAGACAACTGTTTCTAGTTTAAAATGAAATACTGTACAGAGCTGTTGGTTCAGAAGAGCTTCAATGGGAACGTAAATAACAACTGTCCATGGAGGATCAGATAAAAAGGAGCTGCATGTGTCCTTAGTTCTGAGAGAGAGAGAGAGAGAGAGAGAGAGAGAGAGAGAGAGAGAGAGAGAGAGAGAGAGAGAGAGAGAGAGAGAGGGGAAGGGAGGGGATCTCATCACGTGCTGAGCCCATGTTGCCCCCTTGTTCTGTTATGGCTCTGCATGGGAAGGAAACACTGACTGAGTGTATCAAAGACTGGGCCCATTGCTCTGAAATGGCTCCCAGCTGTTCCTCCAGATGTCCAGGCCAAATGAACTGTGAAGAACATCTGAAAACTGCAGAAAATTAAGTTTTACGGATGCCTATGAGGAACTCTGTGGTGCGGTAGCGCTGACATTCACCAGCCGATGAAGGTCTAAGAACACTGGCCTAACTGTTAAAAGTCAAATGATGAGGTAGTATGGTAACGTACAACCTCTAAAATACACTGTGTCCTACGCTCTGAAACTGGAAGCACTACTTGGTTAAAGTCCGTCCGAATCTTTATACCGACTATAGGTGTTTTCCCCTCCCTCACCCAGCCACTAACACAGGCTGATTAATAAAACAGTGTCTAGCTCCATTTGCAGAACCACATTTAACACAGCAGGGACTATTCACTGGTAATTAGAGCGGAGCAGTTGCCTGAAAGCATAGGAGTGAATATCAGTACTGGAGCAGGGCATTTGACTAGGTTTGAAGAGACATGAAATCACTGTATCATGAGGCTGATACTTACAAAGGGACCTTAGATGATACAACAGAGCTCTGAATAAGGAAGGTTAATACAGAAAGACCCCACTACATTCTATTATAGTTTTATTCAAAGGACAGCAATTTCTCTTCGCTTGTACCGAGGTCAAGGTTTCAAATTCTCATCAGAGGCACAGAGGGAGGAATAGTCACAGAATAAGAAAGGACTATCATCAGCTGTTATCATACTTTACATTATTACTGGATAATCTAAATGTCAATGGTTATGGCTAAGTACCTCATACTGGTACTAAATTACACTGGCCTTTTAACTGACACAAGGTGTATTTGAGGCATTGATGTTCACATACAGACAGTTGTGTCCCACATAGTGTTGCTCTATTGATTTCCAACAGTGATAAGCCAAACAGGCTACAGTATGTATACTACTAAGGGACCTGCTACTGCTATTGTACATTAGTATTTTATTGAAAAAGGAGAGGGTGAGTTTCTGATTGTGGGCCTGTGTTTGATATATGAAGTATGGATGACAAGGCTGGGCTCAGTCTATCTCTCTGTGCTCTCTCCAACGTCCGATAAATACTGCTGTGGATGCCGCTACCATTCATATCATGCTTCTGCTGATTTTTTCATTCAAGTTGATAAAACAAATTATTGTTTCATGCTGACTCTCCCGCTAGAGTTGTCTGCCAGATTCTTCGAAAAAGATGGATCTTTCTCGCCTATCAGATAACAGTTTTCCAAGTGTGGTTCTTTTCTCTTCATTCAAAATGAATGCCTGGCCGACTCAATGTCAGGAATAAGAAGGCATACAGTACTGCAGATCTACTTGAAACACTTCCAGTTTGTAATGAAACATCTGCTTCACATTTAGAATACTCAGTTGATATGCAACATTACTGGCTTGTTGGATAATGCATTGTAAAGCTTCATTTCATCCAGTACACAATAAACATACACAGTATTACTGTAAAAAGAAAAGCAACCAAAAATGTATTGTTTCAAAAGATTATTATTAAGTAACTGGTTCCACAGCATTTTATTTTGTTTACTCAACTTTTTGGTCCAAGAGTTACCTGAACAACAACAACAAAAATAATTGGCCCAAACACGCCCCACTTGAGAAAACGTTGACAAAAATTCAGTGAATTTAAAACGATGTGTTTGCTCAATTTGTCTCATATGTTCCTTTAACTAACAAAAATATTAAAGCAAAATGCAACAATTTCAATGATGTTACTGAGTTACAGTTCATATAAGGAAATCAGTCAATTGAAATAAATAACTTAGGCCTGAGCAGGGGCGCAGACATGGGTGGACCTGGGAGGGCATAGGCCCACCCACTGGGAAGCCAGGACCTGCCAATCAAAAGGAGTTCTTCCACACAACAGGGCTTTATTACAGGCCTAAATACTTATCAGTATCATCAGCTGTCCAGATGGCTGGTCTCAGACGATCCCCCTGGTGAAGAAGTTGGATGTGGAGGTCCTGGGCTGATGTGGTCTGCAGTTGTGAGGCTGGTTGGATGTACTGCCAAATTATTTTAAATGGCATTTGGAGGCGGCTTATGGTAGAGAAATTAACATTAAATTATCTGGCAACAGCTCTGGTGGACATTCCTGCAGTCAGCATGCCAATTGCACGCTCCCTCAAAACTTGAGAGGCATTGTGTTGTGTGTCAAAACTGCACATTTTTTATTTTTTTATTTTACCTTTATTTAACTAGGCAAGTCAGTTAAGAACAAATTGAAATTTTCAATGATGGCCTAGGAAAAGTGGGTTAACTGCCTTGTTCAGGGGCAGAACAACAGATTTTAGAGTGCCCTTTTATTGTCCCCAGCACAAGGTGCACCTGTGTAATGATCATGCTGTTTAATCAGATTCTTGATTTGCCACACCTTTCAGGTGGGTAGATTATCTTGACAAAGGACAAATGCTCAATAACAGGGATGTAAACAAATTTGTGCCCCCAAAATTTGGGAAATAAGCTTTTTGTGCGACTGGAACATTTCTGGGATCTTTTATTTCAGCTCATGAAACATGGGACCAACACTTTACATGTTGGGTTTATATTTCTGTTCAGCATATAAATGATTATTTGGGCATCATCTTAATCTGACTATTCTCTCATCATTGGTTTGATTTACTTATTTAAGCAATGTATAGTTGTCTAATGTTGGTGGGGCATATTACTTTTCATGTTACTCCTAAAATATTTTTCTTGAGTATACCTTTAACAGAGCTGAGATTTACTTTGAAGTGCAAAGTGTAGCAATACAGGTGAAATCAGTTATTGACACAGACATGGGGGCGTAGCAGGAAGATTGGATTTTATTTTATTTGACCTTTATTTAACTAGGCAAGTCAGTTACGAACAAATTCTTATTTTCAATGACGGCCTACCTTTTGGTAAGATGTCCAAATAATAATTTCTAGTTAAATTAACATATGAGACAATTTGAGCAAACACATCATTTTAAGTTGACAGAATTTTTGCCTACGTTTTCTCATGTTGGATCTGGGCTAACTAATATGGGCTAACTAATATTCTACGTTCAGCTAACACTTTGAGTAAATTAAAAAAAGCCTGTGGAACCAGTTACTTAATAATATTTAGTTGAAACAACTAGATATTTTTACAGTGTACAACAACATATAGGCTCAGGACAATAGGCTACTTCCGGACTCCCTGCTCTCCCAGATAGAGAGTAGTTTTCACACCCTGATCTGTTGCACCTGTCCTTGTGATTGTCTCCACCCCCCTCCAGAGGTCACCCATCTTCCCCATCATCCCCTGTGTATTTATACCTGTGTTCTCTGTTTGTCTGTTGCCAGTTCGTCTTGTTTGTCAGGTCAACCAGAGTTTTTGTTCTCAGCTCCTGCTTTTCCCAGTCTCTCTTTATCTCGCCCTCCTGGTTTTGACCCTTGCCTGTCATGACTCTGAGCCCACCTGCCTGACCACTCTGCCTGCCCCTGCCCCTGAGCCTGGCTGCCGACCTGTACCTTTGCCCCACCTCTGGATTGTTGACCTCTGCCTACCCTGACCCTGAGCCTGCCTGTCTGCCGTCCGCTACCGTTGCCCCACCTCTGGTTTATTGACCCCTGCCTATATTGACCTGTCTATTGCCCGCCCCTGAATATTAAACCATTGTCAATTCGACGTGTCTGCATCTGGGTCTTACCTTAATTCCTGATAGTAGTTGAAACTTATTGAACAGTGATGAAGGCCCTGCTCTGACATATGCCAGCAGACTGTTTGGTTGTCCTTGAGATCCGTGTCCACATTAGACAGTTTAATCCTGATGCTTAATGTGTCTGGTAAAAAATGAGTACATCTTAAAGGGGTCACGCAGCCGCCCATTGATTGATACGGCAACATTTATTTTTCAACTTGCCTGTATTCATCATCGTGGCAGGGTGCACCTTTAAACTCTACATTATATCTGCTCAATGCCAAAGCCCAGTGGTGTAGCACTCAATCACTCCTCTAGATGGGTCACCTGTCCAGTCCAGCCCAGTCATCAGCCTTAGCCTCAGACGTGTGTTTGTGCGCTTGTGTGTTTGTGTGCACTCTCCAGCACACATCAGTCTCCCACTGCACACGTACTGCAGGGGATCGATAAAGGCCTGACACAAGGACAGCATCACCACGACAGCCCCAAAGACGGATACATATCCTCAATTAGAAATCCAACTAAAAAAGCCATCCTTAAGATGAAATACACATTTGGGCATAAATGGAGATGGCTAGCAAAGCTCACTATGACATACGGATTAATGCAATGCCGCTGCTTTTCTTGCTGATAGAAACTTTCCATTGCAAAAAAATAAAAATCCATTAGCTATTGTTTATACCCTTTCTTCTTTCTCAAGGGCTGTTAGTGTGATCACATCCCACACTGGGTGATGAGGGATTGAGAGTCCCACCAGACAATTATGGAACAGTTAAGACCTCTGTAATGCAATCTTGAGAGGGAGGAGAGGGGGTTAGAGCCCCCACCACTGACTAGCAGGCTTTGATGAAACAACATGCCGTTTCCCTAGTAACTACATCTGTGGACATCCGCTAAGAAATGAATGACTTCCTTAATAGAGGATAATGACACTTGTAATTTGCAATTGGACAAGATTTTTTTTCTTCGTTTTTTTGTTTCAGCAATCAGTCATTCATTAGCATGTTTAAAGGCAGGATGAATGTTCTTTGGTTTCTTTCCTTGGGACCTGGATTCAGACAGAGACGTCCAGGGAGGGAAAGAAAATATGAGGCAGACAGACAGACAGGAAGCAGGATGTTATACTGTAAAGGCCACATCCATGTCCTGAAGTGCTCTAAGATTACACTGAAAACAGATCCTGACTTCGTAGACTATCAACGAGTGAAAAACAGAAATGAAAACATGCATGGATATGTAGCATGGATGGGATCAAGGCCGAAAAAAGACTAGTCTGATGTCTTTGAGCAGCAGGCAAATATTCTGCAAGCTACAAAAACAGAACTTAAACAGCTATCTCACTCCTTCCACAAATTGCCAGTAAAAATATCCCAACGGATGAATCAATAAGAAACTGACCTTTCGCATCAAGTTGGAATACATCCACATCATTGATGTACATTTTCCCTGTAGTAGTAGACCTATACGTCATTGTCATTGCATTCTTCATCATAATCAACATCATCATCATCATGACCACTATCATAATCATCACAATTAGGCCCTATTTCAATTATCATAATTTCAGCATAGAGCAGCTGTAAAAGCGTAAAAACAATTATATGATCTGAATTCCCTGTTTGATTCTAAAAATGAATAAAAGCTAATCTTTTTCCTTTTTTTTAAGACAACATGAATCCAACATGGGATCAATGAAGGTGAGACGCCTGAACAGCAGCATCTGAGGGCCTTTCAAATGCCTGCTGCACTTCAAGAAGAAATCCACTCATGGTGCCTTCAATCAATGTTTGATTTACTGCCTTGAACAATACACTGTCACCAGATGTAAGATTCATCATATTCAAGGTTGCACCATAACAGAAACAAACCATAACTAAGCCCAGTCTTCTTCCTAGAACACAAATACAAAAGGATAGAGCTCTTAGAACTCACAATCTCAGGTTACTACAGAACAGTTAAGAAATTAAGTGTCTTTATTGAAATAGTTATTTGACTGTTTTAGATTCATTTTTCTCTCTCTAAATGGAGCCATTGTAATCATGAGCATAGCAGAATGTTGTTGAGTGTGAGTTTAACTTAAGCTACATTCCTTTACAGGTGTTGTGTCGTTTTTTTCTCACAAAGTCCTCCTATAGTTATAACTAAGTATTGTATAAAACGTTACATTTTCCTGTCCTTATTCAGGCTACTATTCTTCAGTCTAGAAACATTTACAAGTTCACGTAAGACCATAAATTGATCATTAGAACCTATTTCAAATATAACAAATGTTGATTGGAAGTTTGTGAGTGTTTATGTTCATGATAAGTACAGACCCGGACCAAACGATTTCCTGACAGTGTTCACAAGCTAACCTCAGACTTGTAAACAGGAAAGCACCCAGTTTAGACCTTAATCTTGGAAGAAATACAAGCTGTCTAGACATGGCGAGGTTCACTGGTTGGGTTCCTCATGCAGGTCAAGACTATTCATGAGACCGCAAAAGACCCTGACGGCAGACAAATGGACAACACACACACCCATAGCACCTGTACATCATCAGCGATCACTCAGGTCGAGTTCGATTGAATGTGAACACACATACACACCACAGGAGGCTGGTGAGAGGTGGACAGCTCATAATAATGGCTGATATCATTACAATGACCCCAGTCTTTCCCATATAAGGTACCACCAGCCGCCTATGATACGCACACATAAACACACAGTGCAGGCAACAAACATCTCAGTTTAGTAGGATTCCAATGTACAGTATTGGAGGGGGAATAATTGGGAAGCTCCACTTGGGTTGTTGAATCACCTCTTTCACTATCTAAAACACAATTCTCTTAAATTACATACCGCCAAAATAAGGTTGATTTCTATTTCATTTGATATCAAATAAAGAGGTGCAGTCAATCTGAAAAGTCATTTCACTTGACATTGACAGAAGCACAAAGTAATTTCAACTAAATTACTAAAAAACTTGTTCAGTCAGAGAAATCCAGGGTGTGTTCAGGGCTAACAATGGAAGAATTTCATTTGATCAAACCATATCGACATTTATAGTACAAAGGTTGTGTCAGACCCAAGTGCATACCACACTGCTAAAAATATATATTTGAAAATCATGCCATTTCATAGATCTTAAAGGGATACTTCGGGATTTTGGCAATGAACTTCCTCAGTCAGATAAATTCGTGGATAACATTTTTGTGTCTCTGCGTGCAGTTTGAAGGAAGTTGCTAACCAGCATTAGCAACATTTCTAACTAGCATGCTAATAGATACCCATAGACTTCCAGTCATTACGGTAACGCTAGTAAGCCTTGGCTCACAAAACTACCTCTAACTTCCTTCAAACTGGACACAGAGACATACAAATGGTATTCACAAGTTCATCTGACACTGGGAAACTAGTACCCCTTAAAGTGTCCCTTTAATAGGAATCTTAAGAAAGCGCTAGATCATACGCTCAGCCCTCAAATGTTCTCTCCCTCCTACGGTTCTAAAACAAAACATATTAGTCAAGCTCCTGAGGAAAGTTTACAAGACTATAGTCCCTCTACTATAGTCTTATTCTATACATAGTGGCAGGCATTTCCACAAATCAAATCTTCTTGAACTGGATAGAAACAGATTTCAAGATGAATCAGTGCAACAAAAGGATTTGATATGAGCTCGTAATGGTGCCGATATGACGTTCCACCAACTGTGATTCTATTGCAACTGCCATCACGAGCTACGTCTCTGACTGAGAGAGAGAACTCTCTTGAGACTTCGTTACTTCATCAAATTCACACGTACCCCTCTGCTATGACAATCGATCTTCTCTTAGACATCATGTCTGAAAGTAATTTTCCCAGTCCCCCCCCTACTCCCCACCGCCCCTCAAGACTGGGGCCCACTGGAATATCCTATGACAACAAGTGTGTCTTTCCCAACAGCTCTGTGACAACACTACCCACAGTCCTCGTCCGTCAGCAAAATCATCTGAATGCCTTCTCTTCTTCTATTAATGGACGATATTAACCAGGCAGGTCACCCTCCTCCCTCCCTCACTTTACCCTAGCTGCTCCTCTCCTCTCCTCTCCCATCCCCTCCACAGTAAGTGGTCGCTGTGATTTAATGCGGTGCGGCCCAGTCATCGGTAAATCTCCCAAGAAGCAGCCTGTGTCCGGCAGTAGGATCCCCAGGGTGATTTAACATGGTAACCATCCCAGTTTCATTAGGACTCAACCTCTTACAGGGCTGAAGCACTTCCTCATGAGCAGCCCAGCCAAGGCCAATGCAAACAAGCCAATGCTCCTTACATGTTTATGAAAGGAAGTAGTGGATATCTCTCCCTCTACTGATTTACAATGTTACGAGCATATAGATATGACCCAAACAACTTCATTAATTCCAACGGATGTTAGTTGTTTGGTTCTTCTTCAATTCAAATGAGAGGGATTGTAGTTACGTACAAATGCTAATAGAATATACTGTAATACATGATCAATGACACATAGGGCAACATTTGTATTTGTAGTTTTATTTGCTGTCCTATTAAGAGCAAGAGAGACATGGGCTAGTCATGAAACTCCCCTCAATTTCAATATGAATGATGACAACATGAATGATGTTGGTGGGCAAAGCAAACAGGTTTCTACACTACAGTAGCCCTACATGCCAACTGAGAAAGATATATAAAGATATACAGTATAAATTGTGCAGTAAATTCCTAGGCCACACAACCTGCAGTCTCTCCTGCTCTGTTTTGGAGAGCTTGTTTCCCACTGCAGTTTACTGTGTTTTCCCGATGGAGATTAACAATATGTAGTAAACTGCTATAAATTGCAGGTTTTACTGCAAGTAGAGATGCTGCGAGTCGTAATTCACATATTCCGTTTGACAGCTTTTTAGCAGATTTCTGCCCATAAAATGCTGTAGTTCATAAAAAGCGACCAGACTGCCTTTATGGCGAGTCTTTTCGTCAAACGAGAAAATGTAAGAAAATATCATTAGAATAGAACATCTGTTCGCTCTAAAGACCATTTTGTTTAAAGCGTTGAACACTGCAGTTAAAGGTCTGACTTCTAGATACTTTACTTTATTGCTTCTAAAGCGGTGCGCATGGCCCTGTAGGGGCCCAGCCTGGTGCTCTGAGGTGGAGGGTTCAGGCCCCTGGAAGAAACAACTGCCAAAGTGCCTTTAAGTGAGGAGGAGCCCCAGCCCCACCTCCAGCTCTGGTCCCAGCCCCACCTCCAGCTCTGATCCCAGCCCCACTTCTATCTCTGTCCCCAGTAGAGGTCGAGCGATTATGATTTTTCAACGCCGATACCGATACCGGTTATTGGAGGACCAAAAAAAGCCGATACCGATTAATCGGCCGATTTTATATATATTTGTAATATTGACAATTACAATAATACTGAATGAACACTTTTATTTTAACTTAATATAATACATAAATAAAATCTATTTAGTTTCAAATAAATAATGAGACATGTTCAATTTTGTTTAAATAATGCAAAAACACAGTGTTGGAGAAGAAAGTAAAAGTGCAATATGTGCCTTGTAAAAAAGCTAACGTTTAAGTTCCTTGCTCAGAACATGAGAACATATGAAAGCTGGTGGTTCCTTTTAACATGAGTCTTCAATATTCCCAGTTAAGAAGTTTTAGGTTGTAGTTATTATAGGAACTTTAGGACTATTTCTCTATATACCATTTGTATTTCATATACCTTTGACTATTAGATGTTCTTATAGGCACTATAGTATTGCCAGCCTAATCGCGGGAGTTGATAGGCTTGAAGTCATAAACAGCGCTGTGCTTCAAGCATTGCGAAGAGCTGCTGGAAAACGCAGGAAAGTGCTGTTTGAATGAATGCTCACGAGCCTGCTGCTGCCTACCACTGCTCAGTCAGACTGCTCTATCAAATATCAAGTCATAGACTTAATTATAATAAATACACAGAAATACGAGCCTTAGGTCATTAATATGGTCAAATCCGGAAACTGTAATTTCGAAAACAAAATTTTACTCTTTCAGTGAAATACGGAACCGTTCCGTATTTTATCGAACGGATGTCAACCCAAAGTCTAAATATTGCTGTTACATTGCACAACCTTCAATTTTATGTCATCATTATGTAAAATTCTGGCAAATTAATTACGGTCTTTCTTAGGAAGAAATGGTCTTCACACAACTTCTGAATATACCCTGACTCTGCTTGCACTGAACGCAAGAGAAGTGACACAATTTCCCTAGTTAATATTGCCTGCTAACATGAATTTCTTTTAACTAAATATGCAGGTTTAAAAAAATATTATTGATTTTAAGAAAGGCATTGATGTTTATGGTTAGGTACATTGGTGCAACGATTGTGCTTTTTTTGCGAATGTGCTTTTGTTAAATCATCACCCGTTTGGGAAAGTTGAAGTAGGCTGTGATTCGATGATAAATGAACAGGCACCGCATTGACTATATGCAACGCAGGACAAGCTAGTTAAACTAGTAATATCATCAACCATGTGTAGTTAAATAGTGATTTTGTTAAGATTGATTGTTTTTTATAAGATAAGTTTAATGCTAGCTAGCAACTTCCCTTGGCTCCTCGCTGCACTCGCGTAACAGGTGGTCAGCCTGCCACGCAGTCTCCTCGTGGATTGCAATGTAATTGGCCATAATCGGCATCCAAAAATGACGATTACCGACTGTCATGAAAACTTGAAATCGGCCTAATTAATCGGCCATGCCGATTAATCGGTCGACCTCTAGTCCCCAGCCCCACCACCAGCTCTGGTCCCAGCCCCACTCTAGCTCTGGCCCCAGCCCCACCTCCAGCTCTGGCCCCAGCCCCACTCTAGCTGTGGCCCCAGCCCCACCTCCAGCTCTGGTCCCAGCCCCACTTCTATCTCTGGCCCAGCCCCACTTCCAGCTCTGGTCCCAGCCCCACTTCTAGCTCTGGCCCCAGCCCCAACCTCCAGCTCTGGTCCCAGCCCCTCCTCCAGCTCTGCATCCAACCCCACCTCCAGCTCTGCATCCAGCCCCACCTCCGGTTCTGGCCTCAGCCCCACCTCCAGCTCTGGCCCAGTGAAAGTCCAGCTGTCTAAACGGTAAACAGAATGTGTAAGAATGTGCCTCATTCTATCGCCCCTGGTCAGGGGGCTTCTGCTGGGATAAATAAATAATGCTATGAAAGGAGAAGGTGACTCAGACTGTCTGAAAGGACAAGACCAGGAGAAAGAGTGTGTTTGCGTATGTGTTGTGTTTTGTGTGTGGGATAATTATGTTCCCAGACATAGGATGCACAATAGGTAGTGGGAACAGAACAGCAGTACCACAGTGGAGGGGAGATGTTCTCCAGTTTTATAAGAGAACATTTGGCGGTGTGCCTTCCAGAAGTTCTGCTCCTGTTACTCTATTCAAGTCTGGGCTCGGCTCTGGCCTGGGAGGGGCCTCACTGGTTCTCCTGGGCCCACCTCCCGCACCCTTCCTATCTCCGCATGGGTCAGTCCAAAGGCCACATGCATTTTTCCAGTTTTACATTCCAAGTATTCTGTTCTAGTCATCAATCAAACAACACATCTATTTACCACACCATTTACAGGACACGAATGAAAAATGGTAAAGCCATTTAGTCTTCCCCGTTTCTCTCAGTCTCAGCAGCATCGTGGACGCTGTGTCCTCTCTACTTTCCGCTACAGTAAAGTTCCTCTTCCAAGAACAGCATGCACTCACATCTGTATTTTCAATTACACTGTAGAGTCCCCAGCCTGGGGAATGTTGTTATTTCCTTTGATTATGGCCAGAAAGCTTTTAAACAGTGTATCCCAGAGAATAATCACTTTCTACCTTCCCCTTAGTAGGCCTCAGTGGAGAAAAGTCATCTCACTTTACCAGAATCTTCTCTGTACTACGGGCCCTCAGACAGTACAGCAAATCCACTGAACAGCCATCTTAATCTAACTCATTTCGAGTGTGTTACTTAAATATGCTCTGATCTTCATCTTCACGGCCAGGTCTGCGATTCCAAAATACATTCTAATTTAGTCATAGTATACCATTAGTTGGTGAATCTACTAGTTAATTGGATCATTTTTATTTAATAATCAAGCATTAGCGTGAAGTTGACAAGTCAGTAGTGTTTTCTGTGTATAATAAATGTGTGCAGTATGCTCTTGATAGGTAGAAGCATATAAAGCTGAATTAGTCTATCGTTTCCAGTTAAGGGACCTCAAACAAGACAAAGTCATTTCTTAAATGAGTTTTAGAGTAGAAAGAGCCCATAGAATAAGCTAGAGTATAACAGTGAGTAAAATACAGATTTCATCCTCTTGTTAAGCCTAGATTAAATTAAGTCTAAACTAGAGAGATAAACATACATGAAGGACAGTGTTCAGACTTCCTTTAGATCGAGGATAGTTTAATTTTCGGCTCACAGCTCTGTAATATCAAATAACAACTAATCTATTAATTACAGCAGTAATAGATGTTATTAAGGTTAGAATATCAAAACTCTAAAGTGATTAAACATTTAACCGGTTTAAATGGTAGTCAGGCTAAATAGTCTGTAGTCATACAATATGTGGGACAGTTGGTAGGTAGCAGAGAGAGCAATAAGGCTATGACTTAATATACTGTAAGGCATCCCTTTAGTAAATGTGTAAAGTTAGCTTGCTTCTCAGATGCTTATTTCATCCTGGCAATCATGTAACTGTGATATTTATAGCTTTGCCAAAAGAAATACTTCAAAGATCTAAATCACAGGAATGTAAAGGCAAAAAGGAATGGTCATGATTCAGTGCGATGCTTTACCTAATGTCAGCACTCATTCGAAATATAGGAAGACATTTTTATAATGAATTGGCTGGCAGGGAAAGGTTCCTGCCGAAGCCCTTCCTCCTATTGAAATGAAGGCCGAGTGAGAATGGGGCCCCACGGTGCAATGCATGTTATACATATGTTAAAAGCCCATTCCACTTGTCGAGGTGCTATTTGTTTCCAATGAATCATAGCTAAGCACCTCCAACAGACATCTCAATAACACCTTATTTGCTGGTACAGCAATACGTGTAACGGGAAACAAATGGAAATGGGATTCAAGCACGGGAAATGGGATTCACGCCTCTCAGACGACAGGCACAGGGAAGCCAGATAGCCATTAGTTTGGGTGGCTTACGTGGGACTTAATCTCCTCTGCACAGAGCAATCTCAGGCAGGCCAGTGTGGGAACAAATACAAGGAGAAGGAAGAGACTGTATACAGACCTGTGGCTACTTGAAGGATCTCTGTGATACTTCAGCATGCTGAGTTGATCCTCATTACTTTGTCTGTACCAAATGCCGTGGGTTCAACTCTCGAATGTATCACAGTCTCCCTTGTTCCTTGATCCCTTGTTGGTTGCAGTGGGGACAACTGGATGGAATGCATACATTAGCAATGCAAGCCAAACCTGATGGTGCAATACCATGTGTAATATCTCCCCTGAGACACGGCTGGCTATGGGGTTAGGCTGATGCATGGGAACTATGGGATGGACATGTAGTACGGTGTATGTTTCACTACGCCAATACACAAGGAAGAAGACAACGACCACAACATGATTCTAATATGTCTGTATAATGCACCTATTGACAGATAACGGGAAATAGCTGATATCGCAGCCTGTGTAATTATCCACTTTTCAAGCAAGATATGTTGAGAAATGTGAACTGAAATACAGACTATGACATGATTTAGACTCACTAAAGATTTAGAATATAGGCTTTAGCAAAGTCACAATGAACCTAGCTCGAAGATGTTTTTTTTAACAAGTAATTTGAGGCAAATGAGTACAGACAGCTCTAAAAAGTCCCTACTGCAGAGCAGAGTTAAGAGTTAGTGGGTGACTGCTGGCAATACTTTGTGAAGTTTCTCTCTAAACAAGCTGCCCACGGGTTTCAAATGTGACAAGAGAATCCATTTAGTGCAATACAAATGGTCAAGTACTTGGAAGCTGAGAAAACATCCAAGGAATCTCCTGTTGTTCAAACTTCCTAGAAATGAGAAAGAACTGACTTTGTTTATCATACACATTTAGAAAGGAATACCCATTTGCATCTTTATTAGGCAGCATGATCTGGAGGAAATGAGGAAATCCAGGCTAAATTGGTAGCCTTGCCAATAACAAACCAACCTCTATTCTGTTGCTTCTGAGAGCAAAAACATAACCATTACATCCAATAGTCCAAAAGAAGACTAGGATGTTGTCATTACAGACACCATTTTATTAGAATGGATAAGTTCAGGAAAAGTAGGCCCTACTGATGCAGGATTCAAAAGGATGTTGAGTGTAATGTCTCAGGTAGATGACCCCAGGTTTCTGATGGCTAAGCCATAGGGGACACTATCCTTTTGATGAGAATTCTTCCTATTTACCTACTGTCCGGTCACAGCCAGGCCTGAGAATGTCACCTGTGAATAATTTACTTCCAAGACATCGTTCAATCATATTCTAGACCCCAGAATCCTCCGAGGTTATGTGTCTATTTCAGGGGGTGTGAATGGCCAGACCCCTTCACACCAAAATAACATATCGGCTCAGCACAGACAACATTCATATTTCATGTGCCCCTGCCTGCTAACATTTACTCTGTAGCCTGCTCCAGTGTGGTTCACCCAGAAAATCTGTAATGGGAAATATGTCACCCAACATAATAAGCATTTTATTTTTTCCAAACATGTCTTCTGTCCCATCTGTCTTTTGATGTATTATGAATTCAATCACATTTTGTTGGCTGTGGCTTTGTTTGTAATGTAGTAATCTTAGAGGTGCTGTGAATGTGGCTGCCTGGCTGGTCTGAGGTGCAGAGTTTTGTGGTTCTTTCTCAGAGCCACACAGTATGCACTTGAGAGGAGGCACTGAACTGCACTGAGGTCAGAGGCCACGACCCTGAGAGGTCAGCTGAACACTGAAGGCAATAACAGAACATAAACACCAGTCGCATCCCATGATCGTGGAAAGGGCTATTTTTGTGTTCTTATGCTCAAACATTATTACAAAACCAATGGGGTTCCCAAACCGGGGTCCCTGGGCATGTATCCTGCGTGCCCCGTCAGTAATCCATTGATGTCAAAAATACTAGTTCTCAAAGATTATATAATTTCAAAATGTATAAACAGTACCAGTCAAAAGGGTTTTTCTTTATTTTTACTATTTTCTATATTGTAGAATAATAGTGAATACATCAAAACTATGAAATAACAAATGGAATAATTTAGTAACCAAAAAAGTGTTAAACAAATCAAAATATATTTTATATTTGAGATTCTTCAAAGTAGCAACCCTTTGCCTTGATGACAGCTTTGCACACTCTTGGCATTCTCACAACCAGCTTCATGAGGTAGTCACCTGGAATGGATTTCAATTAACAGATGTGCCTTCTTCAAAGTTATTTTGTGGAATTTCTTTCCTTCTTAATGCGTTTGAGCCAATCAGTTGTGTTGTGACAAGCTAGGGGTGGTATGCAAAATATAGCCCTATTTGGTAAAAGACCAAGTCCATATTATGACAAGAACAGCTCAAATAAGCAAAGAGAAATGACAGTCCATCATTACTTTAAGACATGAAGGTCAGTCAATGCGGAAGATTTCAAGAACTTTGTAAGTTTCTTCAAGTGCTGTCGCAAAAACCATAAAACGCTATGATGAAACTGGCTCTCATGAGGACCGTCACAGGAAAGGAAGACCCATGCTGCAGAGGATAAGTTCATTAGAGTTACCAGATTAAGAAATTGCAGCCCAAATAAATGCTTCACAATGTTCAAGTAACAGACACATCTCAACATCAACTGTTCAGAGGAGACTGTGTGAATCAGGCCTTCATGGACGAATTGTTGAAAAGAAACCACTACTAAAGGACACCAATAAGAAAAAGAGACTTGCTTGGGCCAAGAAACACAAGCAAAGGACATTAGACCGGTGGATATCTGTCTACATTTGTGATTTTTGGTTCCAACCGCCGTGTCTTTGTGAGACGCAGAGTAGTTGAACGGATTATCTCCGCATGTGTAGTTCCCACCGTAAAGCACGGAGGAGGAGGTGTGATGGTGTGGGGGTGCTTTGCCTGTGACACTGTCTGTGACTTATTTAGAATTCAAGGCACACTTAACCAGTATGGCTACCACAGCATTCTGCAGCGATACTCCATCCGATCTGGTTTGCGCTTAGTGGGACAATCATTTGTTTTTCAACAGGACAATGACCCAAAACACACCTCCAGGTTGTGTAAGGGCTATTTGACCAAGAAGGTGAGTCATGGAGTGCTGGATCAGATGACCTGGCCTCCACAATCACCCAACCTCAACTCAATTGAGATGGTTTGGGATGAGTTGGACCGCAGAGTGAAGGAAAAGCAGCCAACAGGTGCTCAGCATATGTGGGAACTCATGTTGAAGACTGTTGAAAAAGCATTCCAGGTGAAGCTGGTTGAGAAAATGCCAAGAGTGTGCAAAGCTGTCATCAAGGCAAAGGTGGCTACTTTGGTGGCTATCTCAAATATAAATTTAGACACTTTGTAATAACCAATAAAACACATGATTCCATATGTGATATTTCATAGTTTTGATGTCTTCACCAAAAAAAAAAAAAAAAATGAGTAGATATGTCCAAACTTTTGTCTGGTACTGTATATCGTCAATTATCTTTCTTACAGACTTTCTATCTGGGATTAGTCATTTAAGTCTACACTGAAAGCGTTCTTCCGGATGTGTATTTATTTTTGGTGTGGCGGTAACAAATTAGCAGAGTTGGTGCGCCGCTCCTAAATGAATACAGGGAAAACACTGCATCAAATCATTTAAGTATATTGACAGACATTCTATCCCAACACCTCACTGAATCTTATATTTCTGCCACACTTTCAACCTAGGATACAATGAATCTCATATATTTTTGGACTCCCTGTTGGAAGGGTCAGAGAAATTACAAAACAGTGTGACTATAACTAAACTTCTCATCTCTCTAAGCCTTGTCACAATGACACAACAAGAGGAAATCACTAAGCATCCTCTATGATCTTAGTTACAATTTCAACCATGGCTCCTTCTACCTAATAGTAACATGCTAACTTCATCTCTGTTTTGTTGACACTGCGGCAACGCTCTACTAAAAACTGCCAGATGTCAGGTCAGATTCCAGTCCAGGATCAGGGCAGCATGGGTGAGATGAAATTGACACCATGCATTACCACAGGCCCATCCCTAAGCTACAAAGCCATGGTGAAGTGACCATGGGAGAGAGAGAGAGAGAGAGAGAGAGAGAGAGAGAGAGAGAGAGAGAGAGAGAGAGAGAGAGAGAGAGAGAGAGAGAGAGAGAGAGAGAGAGTGAGGGAGAGGTCAGTCTTACATCACTTAGTCAGGACAGACAGGCCCACATCACATGAGAGCAGTGTCTCAGTGCAGCTGCTGAGTGGGGAGTATGCCGTGAGGGTCAGAGGAGAAATCCCACAGCTCTCTGAAGGTCTGCATATGGGGCCCATGTGTGAGGCAATAGTAGCCAAAATGTTATCGGTTCAAGTCATGTCTGCAGGCCCTGTGCTGTGTTTAGTCGTTTTTATTTATTTAAATACACAGAAATGTATTTAAACAGGGAAATCCCTGTTTAAAGAGAGACCAAGGCCTCTTTTACAAGGGAGCCCTGCACACAATCATACAAATTCACAATATTTACAATTCCAACGTAATAAAACATTCACACTGAAATGTCGACTGAATTATTTGATTTTCTGATATTTAACTATAGTGTCCTTCTGCACGGTCAATACTCAGACTTGTTTCATGTAGTATCGGATGCAACTCGGGGACACATAACAGTTTTAGCACGCATGCAGTTCTACACACATACTCACGCATATGTTAAACAAAAACAGCCATCTAAACAGTCACACTATTGTAAATACATGATAAACTTATGTTACAGTCTCATTACCAGTCAATCTACACTTGCAATTATCTTTGCTTCGATGATTAAAAATACGCAGTGCCGTCTTATGAACAAGACCCTTCTTCCTACTGTAGGCATTTCTTCTTCTGCTATTATGCTCCCAAATGTTTGTCTTCAAACAAATAGGTACGGTCAGCCATTCGTGTTTTTGACAAACACAGCCATTTCAAACGATTGCCAAAGCACCCACAGCAATTGATCAAATCACACTCTTAGCATCTTTTCATCAGTATTGATTAAGATTAATTCAGACTACAGTTGGACCCAGTTTTCATTGTCGTTGTGGCAGAATTGAGTATCGATTTTCTCCTCTACGCTCCTTTTCTCCCACAAAAGCAGTCTGCAAACAGCTCTGCAGGGAAAGGTATGACTACAAAAAGACGCATTACGCCTTTCACACACAAACAAACAGAAAAAAAACGAGAAAGTGAAAAGTAGTCCATGTGGCATTATAGAGAGAGAGAGAGCACGTACTGTTGGTGGCCTGCCAAACAGGGCTGTTACAGAAGGAGCTACAGTATCACAGAGGAATATCGCAGGCCTGAGAAACCTTACATGTCTGTAACAGTAGCTTCCTCTCCTCTCTCATGTTGAGGGGGCTTATGTTGTTGCTTTTGCATATGATCATCCATCCCAAATTCCTCCAGCATCACCATCTGGACATACTTGGAGCACCCACTAAACATCTGTTGGGCTGATTTGGTGATGCTCTAAATGACCACAAAATACCCAGCGTTGGAAGAGGGACACGCTGACCTCAGTCCGCTCAGCTCTGTTATAAAGCACTCCTGATAACTGATCCAAAAGGGATTATCATGATGATGACACATGACACACATCCATATAATGTATTCTCCTTCCTGTGCCTCCTTCCTGTGCATCTTTAGAATACAGGATGAGATAGCACTATTTTTGCTTAACACCTGGCTAAATTTAGAGTCCCCCCCACCCCCTGCTTTGGATTCCGTTAACAAACACAGTGACACCTGTTAATGGACACGTGTCCCTTGCCTTTGACAGGAGAGGACACAGATCCTGCCTATCACTAACCTAGAAAACAGCCACTGAACGAAGCTCTATGTGATAAAGAAGAGGGATATGTCTCAGTCATACACTGACATAAGGCACAAACCTACAGTGACAGCCAATGATTACATTTCAACACGTTTAATTCACATTTCCCTTAGTATCAGATTAAAAAAGAACATGGTTTGTATGTAGATAGCATCAGTTTCCTATCAAAGCTGAAATCAGCATTTAAAATGAGGGAAAATCTCTAACTGGAATCAGAGTGGATTTTTACAATTTTACTATCTAAGCTTAGATAGACATCAAAACACAGTGGATGATTCCAACTGATATTTCTGATAGAATCCCTTTCTGTTTTGACACTGAATGTAATGATGTGGGTACCCCATACAGTGGTGGCAGAACAAAGTTGGATGGTTCAACAATTTCTGTAGGCTTACAGCTGTCCAAACATGAAGATTCTAGAAAGAGTCTAGAATTCATCTTTAAACTGTTATTCTAAGATATGGTTCAGAGAAGACTAATTAGAACATAAATTATATTTTCTCTACTTTTCTCACCCACTACCAATAGTCCAACGTAATTTAAAAAATATGTTAATTTGTCTGTTTATTGAAAATACTAGAGTAAGCTAAAAATAAAAGGGTAATCTTGCCAAGGAAAATTTGTATATTATTATAAAAAATAAAAAAAATGGTCAAACCTGTGACTAATTCACAAATCAGAACGAAATATTTCAGATTGTGAGTAAAGCGATTACTTGGCGAACGATCCACTCACCCCTTTGCTGCGCTCGGCTGCATTGCCATAGCAACGCTATGAGTGTAAAAAACGATAGACCTTTCATTTTCAAATCTCTTCATCAGCGTGCAGTCTGGCGGAGTCGCTTTATGTGCGACGGACTCGGCGTCTGAAATTGAGGGGAATGTCAAAGAGTGACTTTTGCAAGTTCAAGAAACTCTCCCGCTCCCCCTGCGCGCAATGGGAGGGGGCGTCACAGAACAGAAGTGAAGGGATCATATGGAATGGGATTAAGGGAAGAATAATACTTTTACTAAACTTTACGATGATAATGGTGGTGTTATAATAGCAAGAAACAAACTAACATATGTACTAACATAAACTTTCCAAGTGTTACAATTTAGGTTTGTCGTTGATGCTGAAACCAGTGCAAACATTTAGGCACCCATGCGTTTGGTCCTCTATTGCTCCCTCTGGTGTTAAATCTAACTGCCATAGTTGAACTAAGGGCAACTATTTAAATAAGTTATCTGCACAAAAGCCCTCAGCTATTATCATATCTTCTTGTTTCAAAATAGAAATTACAACTTACAAATTCAAACGGGCCCCTCTCAGGCCCTTTGCAGAGGCAAGACATTCAATTATATCTGATTATTCTTGCATGATGGACTCATTCTTCATCTTAAAAGCCGGAAGCTATTATCCTTTGTCACAGTTCAACAGCCTGTCAATCGCCCTCATAATGTCTCACCTGTTAGACCATTTAAATGTCAGGGAGAGCCAATTTAGCCTCTCAGGTTCATGTTGTGTGCAGTGGTCATTAACTGTGTATGGGGTTGAGCCCCCCTGAGATTGACACTGCTGTCGGCTGGCGGTTAGAGTTTGTGATGGGGAGGGAACCATCACCTCAACAGGTAGCCTCTCTCGTCTGACCTGAGTGGCTGTTTACAGTATCATTTGCTGAAGACAGAGCCCTCTAAACCCACACTAAAATGTCATTTCTGAGACTAGACTGGTTGGGGATGCAGGCAGAACTGCTGTGGACCTCCAGGTTCCTCCATGGGGATGAGGAGAGCCTGGGGTTCGCCCAGAGGGATGAGTTGAGCAGGACCTATGGAGAGGACCAAGAGGAGACCAGGGAGTCACCCACCACCTCCAGCCCAGTGGGGGGAAATGAGACACATGCCAATCCCTCCAGCAGCACCTGTCTTAAAATCACCACCTGGGAGGCAGGATGGAACGTGACCAATGCTATTCAGGTAACCTAGATTTCTTTTACTTCAGACCTTAAGGAAAAATGCTTCTCTATGTTTAGCTTTTTTGTGTTTTTTTTCCACTCTCAAGAAATTATTATGGTTCTGGAGGATAATGAATGTTAGATAGTGCACTGGATGAGCATTATCGATATTGCGTTGTTGTTGTGCTTAGAGGATGCATTGGAAATACAGTATATTTAATGGAAGGAATGGAAGTGCTGAAAATCCTTTGTAAACCAGGCCATTTCAATAACTACAGCATAATATTAGTATGTAAGTAAATATGCATTTCAGCAGTTGTCCCCCCCCCTTCCCATTCATATTCAAATAAACAGGGAGAGACAATTTAGGCTACTAACTTTCATTTGTGTTTTCTACGCCAGAGTATGATTCCTTGTAAAGCTGTTCACAACTACATCTGTTCAGTTATTACCTTGTCATGGCATCATCATAATCCTCAACACCATGTACTTTTCCAACAACACTAAATACCCGGTGTCCTGTTGTCTGGACTGACTCTATCTATGTAGAGCATCTACATATTTACTCAGAATCACATTATAAACAGTTTGTTTACTTACATTGTTCTGCATTGCAATTTGACTTAAAGCCCGACGTTGCTCAGACTATCCATTTAGGAATTTGTTGCGAGATAAGATTGTTGTATTAATGTTGTGTAGTCTACTGAATAGTCTACAGCACATGAAGAAATCCAGTGGCACATTTGTTAAGATTGAAGCAGAATGTTATCTTTAATGATTAAGTTTAACATCCTACAATGTGGGGCAGTTTTCAAACAATCAAGTCTCAGGCAAAGAGCAGTAATTTACACTCTCCTTGGTGATGACTTGTACTTCATTCGAGGAAACACTGTGTGTTCACACTCTACCTGTCGTTCACTTGTTTTCTCCTTTCTCCTAGGGTATCTTTGTTCTGGGGTTGCCTTACGCTCTCCTTCAGAGTGGCTACCTAGGATTGCTACTGCTCATTCTGGCTGCGGTCATCTGCAACTACACAGGTAAGATACTCGTATCCTGCCTGTACGAGGACAACGAGGAGGGCCAGCCCATACGAGTGCGGGACACCTATGAGGACATCGCCAACGCCTGCTGTAAGCGCCTGTGCCCCCTCCTGGGCGGCCGGGTGGTGAATGCAGCACAGGTGGTAGAGCTGATGATGACTTGTATCCTCTACCTGGTGGTCAGCACCAACCTAATGTGTCACAGCTTCTCCTTCCTCCCGCTCCCCCCCGCCGCCTGGTCCGTGGTGACCTTCCTGACCCTGGTGCCCTGCATGCTGATCCGGGACCTGAGGGTGGTCTCCAGACTCAGCCTGCTCTGCTCCCTGGCCCAGTTCCTCATCACCTTCATTGTGGTGGCCTACTGCCTGCACCAAGCCCACCGCTGGTCCTGGAGGAGGATGGTCCTCTTGGTAGACTTCGAGAGGTTCCTGGTGTCCGTGGGGGTCATCATCTTCAGCTACACCTCCCAGATCTTCCTGCCCACCCTGGAGGGAAGCATGGAGGACAGGGGGGACTTCTCCGACATGATGAGCTGGACACACTCCCTGGCTTGTGTGTTGAAAACCACCTTCTCTGTGCTGGCCTTCCTCACCTGGGGCGAGGATACTAAAGAGGTGATCACTGATAACCTTCCCATTGGCCTACGCATGGTGGTCAACCTGTGCCTCCTGGCTAAGGCCCTCCTCTCCTACCCCCTGCCCTTCTACGCTGTGGCTGAGGTCCTCCAGAGCAGTGTTCTAAGGCTGGAGGCGACGCAGGTGGGTGTGGATATGGGGACTCTGGTTCTGCGGGGCTGTCTCCTGTTGATGACCTTCCTCATGGCACTCTACATGCCCCACTTCTCCCTGCTCATGGGGCTGACGGGCAGCGTGACGGGGGCGGCCATGACCTTCATCCTGCCCTCCCTCTTCCACCTGCAGCTCAAGTGGACCACCATGAGCAGCAGGCTCAAGGCCCTGGACCTTCTCATCTTAACTCTGGGATCTCTGTGTAGTTTATCGGGGTTGGTTTGCTCCATCAAGGGAATGATTCAAGCTTTTGGGCGTTGATAAGCCCAAACTCTGCATGAAGACTTCAAGACTTAGTGATGGTCCCCTATTTAATTTCCCTATATCAATGTTCTGGAACCTGTAAGTTGCCTACATCTAAGGCATAGAAATAACATGTTGTATGATAGTATGATAAACCAAGCTATTGTTTGTGTGTTTCATTTTAATTGAGTTCATTTGAGTGATTAACACAAAGGCGGCTTGTAAAATAAAGACGTGATTAGAAATTGTGGTAAACAATATAGTGTGAGCAGATGTTTGCTTTGCTGCTTATCATGGCAATGTCACTATGATTCCTTACTGGTTTTGTTGTCTATAGCATGAATTGGAATCTGTTGTTAATCACTATTACACTTGAAGCTGAAAAGTATGGCAATAAATATACCTATGTAGGAAAATATAGCTTTACAACAGTATCTCAGCATGAGAAACATTCTGTTGTAATGTTCTTGTTTATCTGTTTTGCAGACAATATGAAACATAATTGTATTTTAAAGAAACATTTCAAATTGATAATATATTAAATGTAACCGTTTGTGCAATGATTTGCTGGAATAAAAAACAATACATTTTATAGGATGTAAAATGTAATCTAAGCCTCTAGTTCAAGAGACTGGCATGTGGAAATCAAAGTAATTAAAAATGGTGGGCACAAATGTAGGCCTATACCAGAGAAGAAGAGGTGAAGCAAGAGGGATAACTGGGCCCAAAATCTGTCTTCTCCAGCAGGTGGCGGTTTCCCCTGTTTTTTTGTATAGAGGTCAATGAACGAGGGACGAATTTGGTTAACAAAGAATTGAATGGCTTATTTTCTACATGTGGCTTATTTGATCAGATATAAGTTTCGTAATGATTAGGCTGTTACGAGTGTACTGATATAAGTAGGACACGTGACATACCGGCAACTTTGAGAAAAAACACTTTAGTTACAACAGCCACAAAGTCATAAACCCCGCCTATTTCTACATATCTTAAAATGTGATTTTAAACCCAACCATAATCACACTGCTAACCTTATGCATAACCCTAACCTTAAATTAAAACCAAAAGCGCGATATAGCCAATTTTGACTTTGTGGCTGTGTTAACTAGTGGAAACCGTTGTGCCTGTTGTTCACAAGCGTATCTTCTCTCTCATTGGCTAGAATGGTTCCACCTGTTCTTGCCTCTTCCCAACTGCCTTCCATTTTTGAAGACATTTATTTTAATTGTTAGAGCGGGCATTAGAGTATGTGGTCAATATAATTGATAATCTGTGCCTATCAAGGGGCCAGGGTTCCGGTCTAGAAGCACGGTTTTGACTGCTCCTACATTTTTGCTTCGGTACTGAAGTTTAACACCCAGCCCAGAAAGACAATTCCCATACACGGCCACAGAGAGAAGTCAGATTAGAAAATTCCTAATAAGCCACTAGTCATAAACTTTGTGCACAAAACATCCGTTGAATTGTTCCAATAATTGTCGCTGAGGCCAATTTGTTTTCAGCACTCTCAGCCGAAGATACATTACATGACCTAAAGTATTTGGACACCTTCTCGTAGAACATCTCATTCCAAAATCATGGGCATTAATATGGAGTTGGTACCCCTATGCTGCTATAAAGCCTTCCCACTCTTCTGGGAAGGCTTTCGACTACATGTTGGAACATTGCTGCAGGGACTTGCTTCCATTCCGCCACAAGAGCATTAGTGAGGTAGGGCACTGATGTTGGGCGATTAGGCCTGGCTCGCAGTTGGCGTTCCAATTCATCCCAAAGGTGTCCAATGGGGTTGAGGTCAGGGCTCTGTGCAGGCCAATAAAGTTCTTCCACACCGATCTCGACAAACCATTTCTGTAAGGACCTCGCTTTGTGCAGGAGGTATTGTCATGCTGTAGCATTAAGATTTCTCTTCATTAGAACTAAGGGGCCTAGCCCGAACTATGAAAAACAGCCCCAGACCATTATTCCTCCTCCACCAAAATGTACAGTTGGCACAATGCATTGGGGCAGGTAGCGTTCTCTTGGCATCCGCCAAACCCAGATATGTCTGTCAGACTGCCAGATAGTGAAGCGTTTCCACTGCTCCAGAGTCCAATGGTGGCGAGCTTTACACCACTCCAGCCGATATTTGCGCATGGTGATCGTAGGCTTGTGTGTGGCTGCTCGGTCATGGAAACCCATTTCATGAATCTCCCGTATCTCCCGTTATTGTGCTGACGTTGCTTCCAGAGGCAGTTTGACGATTTTTACGAGCTACATGCTTCAGCTCTCGGCGGTCCCGCTCTGTAAGCTTGTGTTTGTCTAAGGAGATTGCATGGCTGTGTGCTCGATTTTATACACCTGTCAGCAACAGGTGTGGCTGAAATAGCCGAATCCACTCATTTGAAGGGTTGCCACATACTTTTGTATAATAGTGTATTAACATTTTATATTCATCCGATGTCTGACATGTTTTTGGATGACGTGATGACTGCGTCACTGCTCGTGTTTTTCCCTGTGGGCACTGCGTGGTAGTGCGCATGTGATGTTTGTCCATGAATTGGCGTATGCAAGCGTGAGTAGATTACCTTGAAAACAGAGGCTGGACATCTTGGACGCAGTCTCCAGTTCTTATTGGTGCCTATACGCCATGAAAGTGGTTCTTCCTGGTTCCTCGTTTTGTAGGCTTCTAGAATTGGCTTCTAAAATACATAATCAAATTCATGAAAATGTTGTCATATAAGATATATATGTCACGTCCTGGCCTGGGATAGCAGGCTGGCGTGTCATTTTGTGTTTTGTTAGGAAGGGTTTTATGTTCTAGGTGATATATTTCTATGTTGGGTTGATGGTTCCCAATTAGAGGCAGCTGATTGTCGTTACCTCTAATTGGGAACCATATATATGTTTGTGCTTTTTCTTTTTACACTGGGGTTGTGGGTCATTGATTACTGGTGTGTGTGTGTGTGTGTGTGTGTGTGTGTGTGTGTGTGTGTGTGTGTGTGTGTGTGTGTGTGTGTGTGTGTGTGTGTGTGTGTGTGTGTGTGTGTGTGTGTGTGTGTGTGTGTGTGTGTGTGTGTGTGTGTGTGTGTGTGTGTGTGTGTGTGTGTGTGTGTGTGTGTGTGTGTGTGTGTGTGTGTGTGTGTGTGTGTGTGTGTGTGTGTGTGTGTGTGTGTGTGTGTGTGTGTGTGTGTGTGTGTGTGTGTGTGTGTGTGTGTGTGTGTGTGTGTGTGTGTGTGTGTGTGTGTGTGTGTGTGTGTGTGTGTGTGTGTGTGTGTGTGTGTGTGTGTGTGTGTGTGTGTGTGTGTGTGTGTATATCTTGGTCTGTACATTATGAAGATCGTGACAGAATGACCCACCACAAAAGGACCAAGCAGCGGGATGATCGGGAATTCTGGACATGGGAAGAAATCCTTGCTGGAAAGGGACCCTGGAGGAAGGCTGGGGTGTATCGCTGTCCCAGGTAAGGTTTGGAGTTAGCTATGGCAGAGCGGCAGAAGTACGAGGGAACACGGCTGGCGAGGAAGCCCGAGAGGGAGCCCGAGAGGCAGGTTGGCTGAGCCAGGTTGGAGACCTGAGCCAACTCCCCGTGCTTACCGGAGTGAACGTTGCACTGGTCAGGCACCGTGTTATGCAGTGAAGGGCACGGTGTCTCAAATGCGCGTTCAGCGACCGGTACGGCCTGTTCCTGCTCCACGCATCAGGTCCCCTCTGCGCATCGAGAGCCCGGCACATCCTGCTCCGCGCACCAGGCCCTCTGTGCGCATCGCGAGCCCAGCACGTCCTGTTCCTGCTCCGCGCACCAGGCCCCCTGTGCGCATCGAGAGCCCAGCACGTCCTGTCCCTGCTCCACGCATCAGGTTCCCTGTGCGCCGTCAGCGCCCGGCACGACCTGTTCCTGTTTCACGCATCAGGTCCAGTGTGCGTCTTCAGAGTCCGATGACCTCTGTTCCGGCTCCAAGCCCCCCACCAAAGAAACAAAGACCCACCCGAGGACCCTCCCCATGGACTTTTTGTCGCGGTCGGAGTCCGCGCCTTTGGGGGGGGGGGTACTGTCACGTCGGGTTTGTGGGTCATTGATTACTGGTATGTTGTTATGTGTGTGCGCCTGTTTGTGCCACACCTGAGTTACGATCTTTATTTGTTTATTGTTTTTGTTCAGTCGCATTACGTAAATAAATGTATGTATACTGGAACCCTCGCTGCATCTTGGTCCGTACATTATGAAGATCGTGACAATATATTCAAATGTGTGTGTTTGATTGAATTTATTTACCATATGCTGGGTTTCAACGTATTTGACGGCCAAAAAGAAGCATGAAGCCGAAAAGTTACAACAGTTTCATTAGAACTACAACTCCTACCAGCTGCATATGTCTTACAACATCTTGCCATTCTACATTTTTGATTTACATTTATTTAAATCCCCAGTGTAATCTAATATAAAACCCATCAAACAGACTGTAACTAACAGATTTTGACCATCCTGTGATTCAACTCTTCCGGGCATTCTAACAAGGCTGCGGGAATTGTAGTTTAAATTTGACTTTTCTAACTTTCGTCGATGTGTCTTACTACTTGAGCGTCAAATATTTTGATAAAAGGCATTGGGTATGAGCAAATCAGTACACAAATAGTGTATAAAATTATATTCCTATCTTATATTACATTAATTTTATGATTTAAGCTTGAAGCCCATTCAAAAACCTTAGGTACTGGAACCAGGAAGTAGGTGGCACTTTTATAGGGTATTGTTGTCCGTCAAAAGGACAGCTCTTCAATGTCAGTTGCGGCCAACCAATCAAAACAGCAGAATAAACAAAAGAGGCGGAAGCAACAAAAAATATCTGTTTAAATATGCATGTTTGGTTTTCTGAATCATACTTACAGTTTTGGAGTGTGTGTGTAATTAACTAACTACCTATTTGTTTTAAGTTGAAGTATGTTTATACATTTCTTGTTTACCAGTTAGTTAGCCATATGCTTAATGAAAACCGTATACTGTATTTCTACATTAAAACGTTTAAAATGTGTGATACAGTATATGTGAGGTAGGCCAAGCTTTCATTTGATATCTAATACTTACCCTTAATAGGCTATTAGGCTATTGAGAGATCCTTGCCCAGCACTAAATTATATTAGCTGGAAGGCAGATTTAACCTACAGTACTTTCACATTTACTTTCACATTTACTTTGTCTTGCTGAGTCTCTGTGAACCTCAAGTGAAAATGCAGAAATGTGATAGATAAAAACACAATATTCTTGCTGTGTTGTTGCTTAGAGCTGTGGTGGTATCTTCACCTTCACACTGCTTATTTCCTTTCTTCCGATTTCTGTAGGTGACCTTTTGATCCGTGCAATTTTATCTCAGCTTGTTTGCATGAACATGAGCAAATGCTGCCACTCAATAACATGACTTGAACAAAGGGATACTCAACCTTGGATGGACAATTTATAACATCTGTGTATACAATCATGTTCTTTCCGTCTGCATGCTTTGTTCCTCACCTCCCACTCTTCCACCCACCATCTCTTCCCATCCCCAGCTTAGTCTGTCACACAGTCACTTCCTTTTCTAGAGAAAGGAGAGGAGACAGAAGTATTCTGATATGCTGAAAAAAAGAAAATACATTTGTATTTCGAAATGGAAAAACTTACATTCATACAGTTTCTTGACTGTGTCCAGCATGCTAAAAATAACTGACCCGCACCCCTTTTGATTTAAACCAAACTTTCCATACATACTTGCCCATGGTAGAACTGGTCAGAAAGTTACCTTTTGGACCTGAATGCCAAACATTCAGGAGATAGAGGTGCTCAAAGTTTTGCATAACCCCCCATACCATGAGACATCCATGTCTTCATCACTGGAAAAGATGAACAGTTGAGTTTGAGATCATATAACAGCTTACAAATAGGGCTGTCAAACAGTTTAATAAAAAAATATACATGTATATTTATTTTTGGTTATTATTTAAACATTTTCATTTTCTGATATAGCTTAGACCCCTATTTTACATCATCTGAAGTGTTTTCGTTGCACCCGCCATCGGTTGATATATACTGACAGCACTCTCACTAACAGGTGGCATAAATGTAGGATCTTACAAGGCACGCCTCAAAACATGTTAATGAGTCAGAAACAACAATACCATGCAACCACTAGTGGTCAAAGGGTTGTTTTCGCTCCAAAACTATGTTACGGTGCTGTATTCTGTGGGGTGGAATTACAGTACCATTTGAAATACAGCCATTCTTTCCATGCCCAAAACATTTTCCCACAATGCACCATAATTTACAGTATGCTGTAGGATAATGCTTCACAGTATTTTACTGTTAATAAATGTACAAATGTACCATATGCAGTGCAATCGAAAAGTATTCAGACCTCTTGACTTTTTCCACATGTTGTTACATTACAGCCTTATTCTCAAATGTATTAAGTTGTTCTACACACAATACCCAATAATGACAAGGCAAAGACAAGTTTCTAGAAATGTTTCCACATTGATAAAAAAAAAGTATTCAGTACTTTGTTGAAGCACCTTTGGCAGAGATTACAGCCTTAAATCATTTTGGGTATGACACTACAAGCTTGCCACACCTGTATTGGGGAAATTTCTTCCATTCTTCTCTGCAGATGCTCTTCAAGCTCTGTCAGGTTGGATGGGGAGCGTCGCTGCACAGCTATTATCAGGTCTCTCTAGAGATGTTCGATCGGGTTCAAGTCTGGGCTCTGTCTGGGCCACTCAAGGACATTCAGAGACTTGTCCCAAAGCCACTCCTGTGTTGTCTTGGCTGTGTGCTTAGGGTCATTGTCCTGTTGGAAGGTGAACCTTCGGCCCAGTCTGAGGTCCTGAGCGCTCTGGAGCAGGTTTTCATCAAGGATCTTTCTGTACTTTGCTCCATTAATCTTTCCCTTGATCCTGACTAGTCTCCCAGTCCCTGCTGCTGAAAAACATCCCAACAGCATGATGCTGCCATCACCATGCTTCACCGTAGGGATGTTGCCAGGTTTCCTACAGACATGACACTTGGCATTCAGGCCAAAGAGTTCAATCTTGGTTTTATCAGACCTGAGAGTTCTTTAGGTGCCTTTTGGCAAACTCCAAGCGGGCTGTCTTGTGCCTTTTACTGAGGAGTGGCTTTCATCTGGCAACTCTACCATAAAGGCCTGATTGGTAGAGTGCTGCAGAGATGGTTGTCCTTCTGGAATGTTCTCCCATATCCACAGAGGAAATCTGGAGCTCTGTCAGAGCGACCATCGGGTTCTTGGTCACCTCCCTGACCAAGACCCTTCTCCCCCGATTGCTCAGTTTGGCCGGACGGCCAGCTCTAGGAAGAGTTTGGTTCCAAACTTCTTCCATTTAAGAATGATGGAGTCCACTCTGTTCTTGGGGAACTTCAATGCTGCAGACAATTTTTGGTACCCTTCTTGGAACTCTACGGACAATTCCTTCGACCTCACGGCTTGGTTTTTGCTCTGACATGCACTGTCAAATGTGGGACCTTATATAGACAGTTGTGTGCCTTTCCAAATCATGTCCAATCAATTGAATTTACCACAGGTGGACTCCAATCAAGTTGTAGAAACATCTCAAGGATGATGAATGGAAACAGGATGCACCTGAGCTCAATTTCGAGTCTCATAGTAAAAGGTCTGAATATTTATGTAAATAAGGTATTTCTGTTTTTTTGTTTTAATACATTTGCAAAAATTTCTAAAAACCTGTTTTCCCTTTATGGGGTTTTGTTTGTAGATTGATGAGGATTTTTTTATTTAATCAATTTTAGAATAAGGCTATAATGTAACAAAATGTGGAAAAAGTGAAGCGGTCTGAATACTTTCCGAATGCACTGCAAATCACCATTTTCCATTACAGTGTAACATTCTGTATAATACATTTTGTAAATCATATAAATGTTGTACACACCTTGTTTGGTTGGTTCACTTTAGACCTTGAGTCACTCCTTGAGTCACTACAAAAAGGATATTTGTCAATAACAGCTGGTGCGCGATGTCTAATATTAAGGTAGTCTAGAGGTATTGCTCGCCTGAGGTAGAGTACCTCATGATAAGCTGTAGACCACACCATGTACCAAGAGAGTTTTCATCTATATTTTTTGTAGCCGTCTATTTACCACCAGAAACCGATGCTGGTACTAAGATCGCACTTAACGAGCTGTATAAGGCCATAAGAAAACAAAAAAAATGCTCATCTAGAGCATTTTCTTGTTTGCGTCGCTCCTAGGGGCCGGGGACTTTAATGCAGGCAAACCTAAATCCATTTTACCTAATTTCTACCAGCTTCTCACAAGTGCAAACAGAGGGGAAAGAAACTCTTGGCCACCTTTACTCCACACACAGAGATGCGTACAAAGCTGTCCCTCACCCTCCATTTGGAAAATCTGACCATAATTCTATCCTGATTCCTGCTTACAAGCAAAAACTAAAGCAGGAAGTACCAGTGACTCGCTCAATATGGAAGTGGTCAGATGACGCGGATGCTACGCTACAGGACTGTTTTGTTAGCACAGACTGGAATATATTCCGGGATTCATCCAATGGCATTGAGGAGTATACCACTTCAGTCACCGGCTTCATCAATAAATGCATCAACAACGACGTCCCACAATGAACGTACGTACATATCCCAACCAGAAGCCATAGATTACAGGTAACATCCGCACCGAGCTGAAGGCTAGAGCTGCCGCTTTCAAGGAGGAGGGACACTAATCCGGACGCTTATAAGAAATCACCGCTTTGCCCTCAGATAAACAATCAAACATGCAAAGCGTCAATACAGGACTAAGATTGAATCCTACTACACCGACTCTTGAAGCTCGTTGGATGTGGCAGGGCTTGCAAACTATTACGGGCTAAATGCCTTTTATGCTCACGTTGAGGCAAGCATCACTGAAGCATGCATGAGAGCATGAGCTGTTCTGGGTGACTGTGTGATCAGGCTCTCCTGGGCCAATGTGAGCAAGACCTTTAAACAGGTCAACAATCACAAGGCCGTGGGGCCAGGCGGATTACCAGGACGTGTACTCAGAGCATGCGCGGACCAACTGGCAAGTGTCTAAACAGACATTTTCAACCCCTCCCTGACCGAGTCTCTAATACCTACATGCTTCAAGCAGACTGAGGTAATCTGCCTAAATGACTACCGCCCCGTAGCATTCACGTCGGTAGCCATGAAATGCTTTGAAAGGCTGGTAATGGCTCACATCAACACCATCATTCCGGAAACCCTAGACCCACTCCAATTCGCATACCGCCCCAACAGATCCACAGGTGACGCAATCTCAATCGCACTCCACATTGCCCTTTCCCACCTGGACAAAAGGAACACCTATGTGAGAATGCTGCTCATTGACTACAGCTCAATGTTCAACACCATAGTGCCCACAAAGCTCATCCCTAAGCTAAGGACCCTGGGACTAAACACCTCCCTCTGAAACTGGATCCTGGACTTCCTGACAGCCGACCTCAGATGGTAAGGGTAGGCAACAACACATATGCCACGCTGATCCTCAACACCGGTTTCCCTCAGGGATGCGTGTTTAGTTCCCTCCTGTACTCCTTGTTCACCCACGACTCCAAAACCATCATTAAGTTTGCTGACGACACAACGGTGGTAGGCCTGATCACCGACAACAATGAGACAGCCTATAGGGAGGAGGTCAGAGACCTGGCAGTGCCAGGACAACAACCTCCCCCTCAACATGAGCAAGACAAAGGAGATGATCGTGGACCTCAGGAAAAGGAGGGCCGAACACGCCCCCATTCACATCGACGGGGCTGTAGTGTAGAGGGTCGAGAGTTTCAAGTTCCTTGGTGTCCACATCACCAACAAACTATCATGGTCCAAACACACCAAGAAAGTCGTGAAGAGGGCACTACAACGTCTTTTCCACCTCAGGAGACTGATAAGATTTGGCATGGGTCCCTAGATCCTCGAAAGGTTCTACAGTTGCACCATTGAGAGCATCCTGACCGGTTGCCTCACCGCATTGTATGGTAACTCCTCAGCGTCCGACCGTAAGGTGCTACAGAGGGTAGTGCATACAGCCCAGTACATCACAGGGACAAGCTTCTTGCCATCCAGGACCTATATACTAGGCGGTGTCATAGGAAGGCCCTAAAAATTGTGAAAGACTTCAGTCACCCAAGTCATAGACTGTTCTATCTGCTACCGCACGGCAAGCGGTACCGGAGCGCCAAGTCTAGGTCCAAAAGGCTCCTTAGCAGCTTCTACCTCAAGCCATAAGACTGTTGAACAATTAATAAAATGACTACCCGGACTATTTGCATTGACACCACCCCTCTTTGTTTTTACACTGCTGCTACTCGCTGTTTATTATCTATGCATAGTCACTTTACCCCTACCTACATGTACAAATTACCTCGACTAACATGTACCCCCGCACATTGACTCGGTACCGGTACCCCTGTATATTTACCTCATTATTGTTATTTTATTGTGTTACTTTTTTTTTTTTTTTTTTACATTAGTTTATTTAGTAAATATTTTTTTAACTCTATTTTCTTAAAACTGCATTGTTGGTTAAGGGCTTGTAAGTAAGCATATTCGCCGCATGTGACAAATGAAATTTTATCTGATGTCTCTCAATCCTATCACTCAGAGATGTTTTTAAAAAGTTGCCAGTTGCAATCCCACAATGCTGTGTGGTTAAAGTAATGTACTGTTAAACCAAAGTTTATTTAGAATTTATGGTATAATTTACTGTTGATGCTTAAAATCACCCAGAATGCATAGCTATTTACAGCAATTTACTGTAAATATTTAATACAGTATTTCACTGTTTGTTTCATTGTATAACACTGTAAAAACAACAAGATTGTTTTACAGTGTAGGGTTGTTTTGTTTGAGTTAGTCCAGTTAGTTAAATGGGTATATGAATGTGAGCTGTAACGGGCACCGACAGAGATGGCCGCCTCGCTTCCGCGTTCTTAGGAAGCTCTGCAGTATTTTTTTTTTATGTATTATTTCTTACACTGTTACCCCAGGAAATCTTAAGTTTTATTACATACAGCCGGGAGGAACTATTGGATATAAGAGCAACGTCAACTTACCAACATTACGACCAGGAATACGACTTTTCCGAAGCAGATCCTCTGTTTGGTCCATCACCCAGGACAATGGCTCGGATCACAGCCGGCGACCCAAAACAACTGCGCCGCAGGAGAAGGGGCAGACGGGGCGGTCTTCTGGTCAGGCTCCGTAGACAGGCACACATTTGTACTTTAATAATAAAAAAATTGGATGTAATAAATGTATCACTAGCCACTTTAAACAATGCCACTTTATATAATGTCTACATATCCTACATTACTCATCTCATATGTATATACTGTACTCTATACCATCTACTGCATCTCGCTCATCCATATATTTATATGTACATATTTTTATTAATTCCTTTACACTTGTGTTTATAAGGTAGTTGTTGTGAAATTGTTAGATTACTTGTTAGATAGTACTGCATGGTCGGAACTAGAAGCACAAGCATTTCGCTAAACTCGCATTAACATCTGCTAACCATGTGTATGTGACAAATAAAATTGGATTTGATTTGATTTTGATTTGAGAGTGTCTCCAGAAGGTTTTGGCTCATTGGTGTTTGGTCACCTTTCCTGTGATAACATTATCATCAACAATCCAGGGCAACTCATCTGGGCCTTTGAATATATATAATCTTAAGCCAATATGTAACCAAATATTCAGACAAATGCGTCAACTGATTTGCATCATTGGCAGACAGCACCAGGGCTCTTGCTGGAGACAAATCCACAGCATAAAATTCAATGCGCTTTGGTTTACATGGCAAAGTGCCTGTAGGCCTACCTCCAATACATTAGATTTGAGTTTTTTTCCCTCCTACAACAGTACCTCTAATCGGGCTACCCACGCATTGGTACCATTTAATGCCAGACGGGTTACCAAATTATCCTCGCATCCATGTGATGTGGTGTGATAGGGGGAGACACCCGGTTGTGGAGGGCTCTGCAGAGGGAGATTAGGGGACCTGTGAAGCAGCAAGAAATGTCAAGAATCGGCTTGTTGGAGCTGCCACGTCTCAGCTGCTCTCAGAGCTGAGATTTATTCCTAAAGCTGTCTGAAAGGCCCCCTCACGCAGCGTGGCTTGGGCTCTGGGCACTCCACTTCATTCCACATTAGAGGGCACAAAGGCAAGAGGAACCAGTAATTATATAGGTTTTTTGGAGGGTACAAGACAATAATATTGAGGTGTTGAGGTTTTTAATTTCTACTACCTACTTCAACTTTAATCTCTTTTAAAAAGAAAATAATACTGAAAACCAAAAGCATGGAAACAGAATGTACAAAATGAATGCATTAATGGTTATTTGCTTGCTTTTGGGTAAAGGAAATTGGAATACTTATCAGAATAACATGTTTGTTTCTTGTTGCTGTGACAACAGAGTGGACGACCAAATCAGTCTATTTCCAGTCAAAGATGCTTCAGTCTGTATAAAGAGACTTTGGATTAGGCTGTTAGTATTATAATTACTGCGCAAACTACCTTACTGGAACCATGAATTATTAAATACTAAACATGTGACTCCCAGACCCATGTTTTTCTGAGAAGCAGGGATCTGCAGCTGTGCCTTCTAAAATGTTCCTGAACAATATCTAAATAATTCAAAGATATGGTCAAATATTTGTAAAACCGTTTTATGATTACTGAGCGAAGGCAACACATTCTGATGATGTGAAAATACACTATATATACAAAAGTACGTGGACACCCCTTCAAATTAGTGGATTAGGCTATTTCAGCCACTCCCGTTGCTGACAGGTGTATAAAATCAAGCACACAGCTATGCAATCTCCATAGACAAACATTGGCAGTAGAATGGCCTTACTGAAGAGCTCAGTGACTTTCAACATGGCACCATCATAGGATGCCAATTTTCCAACAAGTCAGTTCGTCAAATTTCTGTCCTGCTAGAGCTGCCCCGGTCAACTATAAGTGCTGTTATTGTGAAGTGTAAACGTCTAGGAGCAACAATGGCTCAGCTGAGAAGTGGTAGGCCACACAAGCTCACAGAACGGGACCACCGAGTGCTGAAGCACGTAGCGCATAAACATCATCTGTCCTCGGTTGCAACACTCACTACCGAGTTCCAAACTGCCTCTGTAAACAACGTCAGCACAATAACTGTTAGCTTAATGAAATGGCTTGTGTGCGGCAGAGCGGCCGCACACAAGCATAAGATCACCATGCGCAATGCCAAGCGTCGGCTGGAATGGTGTAAAGCTCACCGCCATTGCACTTTGGAGCAGTGGAAACACGTTCTCTGGAGTGATGAATCTTGCTTCACCATCTGGCAGTCCGATGGACGAATCTGGGTTTGGCGGAAGCTAGGAGAACACTATCTGCCCGAATGCATAGTACCAACTGTAAAGTTTGGTGGAGGAGGAATAATGGTCTGGGGCTGTTTTTCATGGTTCCGGCTAGGCCCCTTAATTCCAGTGAAGGGAAATCTTAACGCTACAGCATACAATGCAATTCTGTGCTTCCAACTTTGTGGCAACAGTTTGGGGAAGGCCTTTTCCTGTTTCTGCATGACAATGCCCCGTGCACAAAGCGAGATCCATACAGAAATGTTTTTTCGAGATTGGTGTGGAAGAACTTGACTGGCCTGCACAGGGCCCTGACATCAACCCCATGGAACACCTTTGGGATGAATTGGAATGCCGACTGCGAGCCAGGCCTAATCGCCCTACATCAGTGCTCGACATCATAAATGTTCTTGTGGCTGAATGGAAGCAAGTCCCCGAACCAATGTTCCAACATCTAGTGGAAAGCCTTCCCAGAAGATTGCAAGCAGTTATAGGAGCAAAGGGGGGACCGACTCTATATTAATGCCCGTGATTTTGGAATGAGATGTTCGACAAGCAGGTGTCCACATTCCTTTGGTCATGTAATGTAGCTTTTAAAATATGTCCATATAACAGAGCAATGTAGGATATGTCGTAAACAATGTTTTTCCATCAAGTAATGGGTTTCCATCAACATTATGCATGTTGCCATGAGAAAAACTGAACAGTGAGCATCGTCATTAATCAATTAGTTAGGCTTTGGCTTCTGTATAACCTGAAGAGGTCCCTGACGCTCCCGAGGACTGGAAATGATGACAGGCTTGTGTGGGCTGGCATTGTTATGTCCTGATACATTGACCTTTCCCAAAGAGTTGGTACAGCTGGCATAACAGCAACTGTGGAAAACAGCTCAACTTGTTCCCGAAACATGAGAATTCACCAAGTGCTTTTGAACATGGATCCTTGACAAGAGGCGTTGACATGACATTTTGGGATTGTTTCGGGGGCTTGCTCTGTGCTGTGAGATCAGTGGTAATTTTGGCATTCTTTTTAAAATGTAGTCTAGTCAACTAAATGCCCTATTTGTCACATTTTATCCACATCACATTTGTATGGCCTCATTAACCTATAGTAAACATAAATCACTGACTTCCGTACGCACAAACGTACATAGCCTTGTCCAACCAACATATTTCTCTGCATAACATCCTATTCTCTTCCCAACAGCAGAAATATGACAAACCTACTGTGTATAAGAGTATAAAAGTAAATTCCTAATTTAGCCTACATATACTGAACAAAAATATAATCACATGTAAAGTGTGGGTCTCATGTTTCAAAAAGCTTATTTCTTTCAAATGTTGTGCCCAATTTTGTTTACATCCCTTTTAGTGAGCATTTCTTCTTTGCCAAGATAATCCATTCACCTGACAGGTGTGGAATATCAATAAGCTGATTAAACAGCATGATCATTACACAGGTGCACCTTGTGCTTTGGACAGTAAAAGGCCACTCTAAAATGTGCAATTTTGTTACACAACACAATGCCACCGATGTCTCAAGTTTTGAGGGAACGTGCAATTGGCATGCTGACTGCAGGAATGTCCACCAGAGCTGTTGCCAAATAATTGATTGTTCATTTCTCTACCATAAGCCACTTCCAACGCTGTTTCAGAGAATTTGGCAGTACATCCAACCGGACATCTTCGATGGCCACTGCCATGCTGGAGAAGTGTGCTCTTCACGGATGAATCCAGGTTTTAACTGTACCGGGCAGATTGCAGACGGTTTGCTGATGTCAAAGTCGTGAACAGAGTGGCCCATGGTGGTGGTGGGATTATGGCATGGGCAGGCATAAGCTACGAACAACAAACACAATTGCATTTTATCTATGGCAGTTTGAATGCACAGAGATACTGTGATGAGATCCTGCGGCTCATTGTCGTGCTGTTCATCTGCACGGCCCCATATCACAAGGATCTGTCGCAAGGCTCAGTACACAATTCCTGGAAGCTGAAAATGTCCCAGTTATGTCCCATAGCCTGCATACTCACCAGACATGTCACCCATTGAGCATGCTCTGGATCGACGCGTACGACAGCGTGTTCCAGTTCCCGCCAATATCCAGTAACTTTGCACAGCCGTTGAAGACGAGAGGGACAACATTCCACAGGCCACAATCAACAGCCTGATCAACTCAATGCGAAGAGTTGCATAAGGCAAATGGTTGTCAGACCAGATACTGGCTGGTTTTCTGATCCAAGCCCCTACCTTTTATTAAGGCATCTGTGACCAACAGATGCATATCTGTGTTCCCAGTCATGTGAAATCCATAGATTAGATTTATTTCCATTGACTGATTTCCTTGTATAAACTGTAACTCAGTAAAATCTTTGAAATTGTTGCATGTTGCTTTTATATTTTTGTTCAGTGCAGATATTGCACGTTAATATTAGTTTTGGAGAGTCTGGCGTGCCCAAAGTAAGGCCCAGAAATAGGATATGCACATAATTAGTACTATTGGATAGGAAACACTCCGAAGTTTCTAAAACTGTTAAAATAATGTCTGTAAGTATAACAAAACTGATATGGCAGGCGAAAACCCGAGGAATTTCTGTCCGGATTTCTTTTTTTGTGACATGCCCTCACTTTCAATGGCTGCCTATGGGATTCTCAGTGAAATAGGACCCAGCTGGTAGTACCTATGGCTTCCACTAGATGTCAACAGTCTTTAGACAAGGTTTCATGCCTTTATCATGGAAGATCACAGAATAGAAGAAGAATTTGTAAGTGGATAGAGGAAGTGACTTCAGTTTTTGGTGCGCGAGACAGTGTGCGCGTTCCTCTGTATTTTCCTTTTTATATCATTTAGGATACTATCCGTGTGAAATATAATCGTTAATATACATAAAAGTATACCTAAGGATACATTATAAATGATGTTTGATTTGTTTGGGCAAAGTTGATAGGTATAATTTGAACGCTTTCTCTTCACTGTACAATGGGCGAGTCGACGGGGGATTTAAAGCGCCAACCAAACTGAGATTTATGGATATAAACAATGACTTTTTCTAACAAAAGAAACATGGATTGTCTTGCTTGGACACTTCGGCTTGCCCTCAGCAGAAGATCATCAAAAAGTAAGCGATTTATTTTAGCTCTTATATGTGTTTTGTGAGACCCGTGGTGGTTATGAATTTATGCTAATGCATAAAATATGTGAGGTGCTATCCTCAAACAATCAAATGTTGTGCTTTAGCCGTAAAGCCTTTTTGAAATCTGACTACGCTGTGATAGACTCTAAGCTTTTGATGACTATGCAACACTTGTATATTGATGAATGTTTTATAATTCAACTTTTGGATTTTGAATTTGGCACCTTACATTTCCCCGGGTTGTGTCGGGAATGGGGCCATCCTCTTAGAAGAGAGACCATCCTCTTAGAATGGCAAGTATAAGGTCATACTGAAAATGAGCTCTCTGGATGCAATTCCATTGGCTTCCATAGGGTGTCAGCAGTCTATGTTCAAGGTTTCAGGCTTGTAACTTCAAAAATGAATAAGAAATATCAGTTTTAATACAGGGACAGTCTTGGAAATGTTTGTTTGCGCCAACCATGAAGACTGGACGCACCTGCTAAAATCAGTTTCCTATTGAACATACTTCTTTCTGTAAGAAATATTATAGATTGATTACATTTTAGGGTATCTGAGGAGTACATAGAAACTTATTTTGACTTGTTGAAACAAAGTTTAGGGGTAGATTTTTGGATTCCTTTCTCTGCATGTTGAACGAGTGGATTACTCAAATCGATGGCGTCAACTAAATTGACTTTTTGGGATATAAAGAAGAATTTTATCTAACAAAACGACACTACATGTTATAGCTGGGACCCTTTGGATGACAAATCAGAGGAAGATTTTCAAAAAGTAAGTGAATATTTAATCACTATTTGTGAATTTATGAAACCTGTGCATTTGTAAAAATATTTTGATGTGGGGCGTTGTCCTCAAACAATCGTATGGCATGTTTTCGCTGTAATAGCTACTGTAAATCGGTCAGTGCAGTTAGATTAACAAGAATTTAAGCTTTCAACTGATATAAGACACTTATATGTACCTAAATGTTTAATATCCATAATTTGTATGATTATTTGTTTGAACTTCACTGGAAGTTGTCCCGCTAGTGGGACGCCTAGCCCAAACAACCTCGAGTCTGAATTGCGTGCCAATTCCCCTGTGCTCGAGTCCAAGTCACCAATGGTTGAGTCACAAGTCGAGTCATGAGTCCCTATGACTGAAGTCTGAGTCCCAGTGCTGGTGTCCTGGTCCAAGTGCTCATGTCTGAGTCACTGGTACACATTAAGTCAAAATAAAGTTATTTACCCAGTCAGATATAGTGTAGTGGCAAGAGGAAATTAGTCAATACATGTTTTGCTATCCCTTTTCCTTTCTTCTGTGCCACTAAATGTTTTCATGTAGGCTACTGGTAATGTTACCAGGGCCACGTTCCGTTGCAAAATGTTCTCAAACGTTGCAGATAGAAATTCAATGAATAGAGCCAACCTTATTCCTTATTCAGCGAGGAATATTTGTTCTACATAGCATATTTCTATCTGAACGTTCCAAAATGTTCCATCCTGCTGAATGCCCCCCAGGTTGTTAGCTATAGCTACCTAATGAAGTAACATGCCTAAACAGAGACTACAAATTCAAAGATGGCCTACTTTTCTATACTCAAGGGAGAGAAACACAGCTACACTGTTGTTTTACTATTAAACTCAATGCTGCTATTGTTTTTTTTTCGTAAGGCAGCTTGTGTTTCAAATAACCAGGCAAAGGGTAGTTAACTATAAGGCTGGTGGTGTCTGGTGAGCTACGGGGAAGCAAGAGAGTCGCCTACGTGATGTGTATAATCGGAGGCGGAGACAGAGCGGAGCCTGTCTGCCTGTCTGCCTGTCTGCCCACACTCATCCCTTGCTCCCCCACAGCTCACCAGCTGATATTGGCTGTGTGTGCCGGGTGTGTGTCGTCCTTCCCACTGCTGAACAGAACTGCGCTGCACATCTGTGCTGCTAATATTAATAGTGCTTATCACTGACAAGCTCTCGATCTCTGCAAAAACTCTTGTCTAGTGCACTTAGTAGTCAGATTTTAGTCACGAAGATAAAGTCTCATTTTAGTAAACTGAAATGAAAAATCCTTTATTGTTTTTTAGTCCTTGTTTTTTCTGGGTCTATTTAATCAGTTATAGTCTCGTCAATTTACATTGAAAAATAGGTGTTTGACAAATATTTTAGTCAATATCGTTGTTGACCAAATTAACACTGTGTGAGATAGCTCCAACAGAGGGCACCAGGCCTCATTCTAACTCCAGTCCACTACCCCTCACTATGCAGACACTGGGAACCAATTATCTGGATGTGCAGTTTAGAGTGAATGAATAGTGTGTTTTTAAGAGACTGCATTAACCCAGTTGTAAGGTATTGATTGGGGTCCCTAACCAAAGAAAGGGGAGAGCAGGTGATCGCTGTTTTCAATTCGCCCCCTCTTGGCTGCATCTCTTTCCATTCGGCTACAATCTGCAGTCATAATGAGGCCATTAAGAGTCTTCAACCCTGCAGCCCATACTATTGTTTTCTCTTTGGACAATGCTTTTAGAGCAGGATGGCTTTCAGTTGGGCCCTCAATTTTTGGAAGCTCTGCCTGTCCTGAACCATATATATATATATTATTAAAATCTGGTATGCAATAAAAAGGGCCTGCAAAAGGCAGAGGTGACATCATCAACATCTCTGAGTCTTTCCCCTGAACACCCAATCCCCATGGACACACGGAGGATCTCCAACAGGAAGCAATACTTGGCGACTGACCTTCACCAATGTAGTCTCACAGATGACAATCTAAGTAAGAGCGAGAAGGGAAGTCAAGAATAATGCATATATTGAGAAATGTTGATACATGAACAACAGGTTTGATACCATCAAAAAACATCACAAAATGTAAGATCTGACGATGATGCTCTCCTTTCATGACATAAATAATATGGGACACGTATTTTTCAGGGTCTTTCTATATTTGAGCCAATTCTGCAATTAGAGATATTGGTAGCAGCAGATGTCAGAGGAGGGCTGGAGCATGAGGAAGCCTAACCCCCTGGAGCATAGTGGAGCCTAACCCCCGGGTGACACAGCAGGACCATGAGGGACACATGTGGCCTGTCTGTTGTCTGCAGGCTGCAGCGGGTCTGCATCCCTTCTGGTCAAAATACGTGCACTATATAGGGAATAGGGTGCCATTTGGGATGCATCCCAGGTCTCACTGCAGCTCAGTGACCCTGAGGTGATTATCCTCTCTCTGTGCCAGCCAGGAGGATGGACTGGGTGGCTCTAACGCTGCCAGGAGTTTTCTATGTTGGCACAGTCAGACACAGGCTGCTGCTGTACCAGCTCAGCCTACACTCATACCATGCCATCCTAGTAATACCTCACAGCAATGATGATGATACTTACTGTATATTGGCATAGATTTGAATAAAGTGAAAGTAGTACTGTGATGTAATGTCCATGCCATTATTGGTAAGAGGGCTTACTCACGCATATTAAAATTTCATATCCAATATAACATTCAAAAGGATGGATAATAATGGATAATAAAGGCGGCAGGTAGCCTAGCAGTTGAGAGCGTTGGGTCAATAACCAAAGGTTCGCTGGTTCACATCCGGCAAGGTGGAAAAATCTGCCGTTCTGCCCTTGAGCAAGGCAATTAACCCCCAACAACAACTACTCCCCGGTCGCGGATGATATAGACGTCGATTAAGGCAGCAACCCCGCACCTCTCTGATTCAGAGGGGTTGGGTTAAATGCAGAAGACACATTTTGGTTGAATGCATTCAGTTGTACAACTGACTAGGTATCTCTTTTCTCTTTATAATGTTCTAATGGTATTTGAATTTTCCTGATTTAGCATTTTCAGTATTATAACTGCAATAAAAGTATATGCAAATAGGCCAAACTGTATAATCTCTTAAAAGCACACATGCATATTACAGGGCCCTCCACTCACTGAGCCTTTAAAAAAGTAACTGTCCTATCCAAATGTTATTTGCAGTTCCCACCTACAAGATTAACCACAGCATTTGACTAACTGAAATACCAACCAGGAAAATAGGACGTGTATTCAGTCCAATAATGCCCTCCGCTGAGAGACATGGCAGTTTAAGCTGTTATCACGATCAAACCTGAATGGGCTTATTGTGTGAAACAGAAGATAGAAGACAAATAGTCCAAGGGGGAGAAACATTAATGATGCCAAGATGAATCTCGGTAATGTTTTATGAGAATAAAAAACAAACAATTATTCAATGGAGGGAAAAAAAACAAGAGATTGAAGTCATGTGACGTTACAGTTTTGCCAGTGTTTGGGATTTCTGAGTTATTCCAGCGTGATAAGTAGAACATAAACAATGGATGCATTGTGATGTTGAAAACAAAAGTCTCTCAGCTGTAAACCTCCAGTATGCGCAGCATCGTTCAATTCGCCAGAGAAAATCGCTAGGCATGGAGCAGATTTCACTGCTATTCAATCTCTTAACTAAAGGCTTTTCAGTGTGTGTGGGTATAATTAAGGGGAAATTTTTTATTATGATTAATTCCGTTACAATGGTAGAGGCTGTCTGCTGGCCCCTTCTTGGTTTGTAAATACACACTGGTGGACCATAGCCATTTTTTTCTATTGTGCTCTATGTTTATATATATATATATATATATATATATATATATAAAAAGATTTACATATTTTTATCCCAGTCCTCGCAGGAGGCCTTTGCATTTTGGTAGGTGATCATTTTACATAATAATTTGTTCTTAACTGACTTGCCTAGTTAAATAAAGTTTAAATAAAAAAATACCCAAGCTAGTCCATGCAGCTACTGTGCTGGGAAGGTGCATTCCCTCCTTATTGCGCTGCTCTAGCTATTCCCTATCTGTAGTCTTTGTGCTACAGTAACAGAAAAAGTATTGAATACCGGTCACCTTGTGGGGTTTCAACTTGAATTTAATCACACACTTGGTGTGGTGTTGGCTTGAACTGTAGGGCCTATAGGTTTTTATAAAGAGAAAATAGGTACAGTAGCATGGCTTTTAGTATGACCTTTCTATATGTTGAAGAACAAATCACCTAAAGCAAAGCCAACCTGCCACTGCATGAGAATCGGATATTGAAAGGTTACGTGCTGACAGTAACATGTTCGTTTTTTGTCCTCCCTCTCTGCTCATTAGCTTCAGATGAGAGACTGAAAAAGAAGAACAGGATATGTTAATGACAGTTTCATTTGTTACGTTAAAGGGCTTTTTATTATCACCTTTCATAAGACACGCTCGTTTTGTCATCATTCTAGTTTCTGGGAAGATAATTGTCTGCCTAGTTAATTATTACGAAATAAAAAGTGAAGAGGGCAATTGGCATTTCAAACTATTATTTAAACAAGAAACCTGCTCCTGGTTTCAGCCTTGAGAATACAGTTGGCACAAGGGTTATGTGGGTATTTTTTCTAGTGTCCTCTCAGCCTTTATATATGCCCCATGGCATTTCTAGTTAATGATTTACCAAGCGTGGGAGACACACTCCTGCTTTTTTTTCATGCAAGTTCAGTTTGATCATATTTGTCAGCACTGCTGTGTTCAGGAATAACTGAGCACCATTTTTAATCTACTGAAGAAGCAATCTGATAAAGGAAGGCAGCAATAAGTGAAGATCTTATTAACATGACTGTGTAGCTTTATCGTAATCGAGTTATGAACACAGCCAAACCAGTCATACTCACAAATGGAATTAGCAGAGTTAAAATGTCTATATAATTGGATTGTGATTTCCACTTTCTGGAGTCTAAATCAGTTGCCAACCTTTTAATCAATAAGCAAGCTGACATTTTGTCACAATTCATATAAAAACGGGGATCCCATAAAATGAGGCTACTATACCATCAGAGAAAAAATGTTAATGAAAATAATGCATAAATAATCAGCATATGAAATGCCAGCAGTTTCCCTGACAATGTTACAGTAGACATACACATCTACCAGGGTCATGTATTTCCTTTGATTCCATTTGGAACAATTCATTTATATTCACATGCACAGGGGGAATAGGGAATAGGCAGGATGCATTCTGTATTTATATTATAGTGCAAGACAAAGTGTAAACTAGATATGTGCACTGTTGTGGTTCTCACTTAGTCTAATGAACGCCATGGAGGATTTCTTGTAGTATTTATTACTCTTATAGAGACTTGTGGTAAATACTTAAAACCCAGCCAATTGGAGGGATCTGTATTCCAGTTCGTCAGGACAGGATAGGAAATAAAGCTAGCCATTTTTTAACGTAAGATGAATCTCACTACTATTGTTCAATATGTTTGTATTTCAGTATTAATTTCACAAGTCACACTCCATCAATTCCATGTAAATGTTCTCAAGATAGTTGAAACTTATCAAGGCGCAAGGCGAGACCCAAATGTAGACAAGGGAGGCAGATGGTTGGAGTCTAACAATGTTTATTAATCCAAATGGATAGGCAAGAGAATGGTCATGGACAGGCAAAAAGGTCCAAACCAGATCAGAGTCCAGGAGGTACAGAGTGGCAGACAGGCTCGTGGTCAAGGCAGGCAGAATGGTCAGGCAGGCGGGTACAAAGTCCAGAAACAGGCAAGGGTCAAAACCGGGAGGACTAGATAAAGGAGAATGGGGTGGAGACAATCACAAGGACAGGTGAAACAGATCAGGCGTGACAGAAACTGGGATCTAGAAACAGTTATATTATTGGATATCAGAAACTGGGAGCTACCCTCAAAAGACCAGCTACAGCTCATGGAAGGACAGGTTGAGATCATCAACAATGGGGAAATAAGGAGTGTGGAGAGTTGAACTGCTCCTTATAGGGAGGCATTGGAGGCAACCATAGACTCTTTGAGCATAATGTGGGATTTCTTCTGAAAAAATACAATCTTTATGGTTGATGCACTGGACTGGGATAATGAGTGTTAGCAGAGGCTATGGTCAGGTTTATAGATGCAAAAGCAATTCCAAGTGTGACTCATTCACACAGTTTGATTATCTGGTCAGCATTTATATTCCCTGTAAAGCAATGCTGTTTAATCAATTATGTATGATGAAAGGTTTGGCCATGAAGTGTGCTATCTGTGACGCTTTGCTCTGTTGCTGAAATCAATAAAGAGCAGAGAGCTAACAACTTATCTCAGCATCCAATTACCTACCAATGCTGTGGGTCTCTAGGCCTGTCTTGGGCAATTCCTTCAGCCCTGCATGCTGTGGATTGGGGCAATTCTCACTCAGCATTATCATCGCAGACACATCTATTACAAGATCAGCTGGTCATTGTTATTCACCATCAGCTGTGTCAGTTGTCAGATAGGATATGGAAGCTTGATTTCTCTTACGACATCATTCCTCATCAGAAGGACTAACACTGCTGACACCTTGCCTACTGTATAGTGACTACTCAAGGATTACAGAAAGAGAACTAAGGACAAGTTAACTTTCCCGACTTTTGGAAAACTAGATCAATATAAAACGCAAATACAGCTACGAGCAGCAAAGAACAGGGTTCACTGGATGACAGAAATTACACAAGATCAGTTGGATAACAAAGCAAGCACTCTATCGTGTAGAAACTATCTTCCTTTATGTGCATTCATGAGTCGAAATCCAAAATCTGGAGTGAATCTGAGGTATGGTTCATGAGGAGATGATGATTTTGAGCATTAGCGTTAAATATGCAAAGAATGAGTTGTTACAGTGGCTTGCAAAAGTATTCACCCCCTTGGCATTTTTCCTATTTTGTTGCCTTACAACCTGGAATAAAAAATTATTTTTTGGGGGTTTGTATCATATTATTTACACAACATGCCTACCACTTTGAAGATGCTAAATAGTTTTCCTTGTGAAACGAAATACATTTTTTACAAAAAAACAGAAAACTTGAGCGTGCATAACTATTCAACCCCCAAAGTCAATACTTTGTAGAGCCACCTTTTGCAGCAATTACAGCTGCAAGTCTCTTAGGGTATGTCTCTATAAGCTTGGCACATCTAGCCAATGGGAGTTTTGCCCATTCATCAAGGAAAAACTGCTCCAGCTCCTTCAAGTTGGATGGGTTCCGCTGGTGTACAGCAATCTTTAAGTCATACCACAGATTCTCAGTTGGATTGAGGTCTGGGCTTTGGCTTGGCCATTCCAATACATTTAAATGTTTCCCCTTACACCACTCGATTGTTGCTTTAGCAGTATGCTTAGGGTCATTGTCCTGCTGGAAGGTGAACCTCTGGAAGACTCAAACAGGTTTCCCTTAAGAATGTCCCTGTATTTAGCGGCATCCATCATTCCTTCAATTCTGACCAGTTTCCCAGTCCCTGCCGATGGAAAAACATCCTTTTGGCGAACACCAAATGTGTTTGCTTATTTTTTTCTTTAAGCAAGGGCTTTTTTCTGGCCACTTTTCTGTAAAGCCCAGCTTTGTGGAGTGTATGGCTTAAAGTGGTCCTATGGACAGATACTCCAATCTCCGCTGTTTTGGTGGGCGGCCCTCTCTTGGCAGGTTTGTTGTGGTGCCATATTCTTTCCATTTTTTAATAATGGATTTAATAATGGTCCGTGGGATGTTCAAAGTTTAGAATATTTTTTTATAAAGCATGGTATGTTCAAAGTTTCAGCAATTAACCCAACCCTGATCTGTACTTCTCCACAACTTTGTCCCTGACCTGTTTGGAGAGCTCCTTGGTCTTCATGGTGCCGCTTCCTTGGTGTTGTAGACTCTGGGGCCATTCAGAACAGGTACTGAGATCATGTGACAGATCGTGTGACACTTAGATTGCACACAGGTGGACTTTATTTAACTAATTGTGTGACTTCTGAAGGTAATTGGTTGCACCAGATCTTATTTAGGGACTTCATAGCAAAGGGGGTGAATACATATGCACTTATCACTTTTCAGTTATTTAGAATTTTTTTAAACAATTTGGGCTATTTTGTGTATGTCCATTACATGAAATCCAAATAAAAATCCATTCAAATTTCAGGTTGTAATGCAACAAAATAGGAGAAAAACGCACTGTAATAGTTTCCTTGTTTTTCAAGATATAAATACCAATGCGGCTCATCTTAGGAACGTCTGTGATAGCGATGACAAGTTTCAAGTTGATTTAAATGGACATGTAAAATCTGCTTTTTTGATTGGTCAATAACTCATCTTTTGACCAATCCCTTAGCTAAGACATGTACCATGGGTCTACATTCCAAATGTGGTGTAATTTGGTCCCATGGAACATTAGAATTCTTTTTTCATATTTTAGCATATTAGCGGATGTGCTAATATGCATCTAATCAAACCAAATAAAAATGTATTGGTCACATACACGTGGTTAGCAGAAGTTAATGCGAGTGTAGCGAAATGCTTGTGCTTCTGGTTTTGACAGTGCAGTAATATCTAACAAGTAATCTAACAATTCCCCAAAACAACTACTTTTTAATACACACAAATCTAAAAGGGGTGAATGAGAATATGTACATATAAATATATGGATTAGTGATGGCTGAGGGCAAGGTGCAACTAGATGGTATAAAATACAGTATATAGTACATATGATATGAGTAATGTAAGCTAAGTAAACATTATTAAGTGGCATTATTTAAAGTGGCATTGTTTAAAGTGACTAGTGATCCATTTATTAAAGTGGCCAGTGATTGGGTCTCAATGTAGGCAGCAGCCTCTCTGCGTTAGTGATTGCTGTTTAGCAGTCTGATGGCCTTGAGATAGAAGCTATTACACACCCTTGTGGGGCCCCAGTGTTGAGGGTCAGCGAGGTGGAGATGTTGTTTCCTACCTTCACCACCTGGGGGTGGCCTGACAGAAAGTCCAGGACCCAATTGCACAGGGCGGGGTTGAGGCCCAGGGCCTCCAGCTTGGTGATGAGCTTGGAGGGTACTATGGTGTTGAAGGCTGAGCTGTAGTCAATGAACAGCATTCTTACATAGGTATTCCTCTTGTCCAGATGGGATAGGGCAGTGTGCAGTGTGATGGCGATTGCATCGTCTGTGGACCTGTTAGGGCAGCTAGCTTTGAATGCATCAATGATGAGAGAGAGAGAGAGAGAGAGAGAGAGAGAGAGAGAGAGAGAGAGAGAGAGAGAGAGAGAGAGAGAGAGAGAGAGAGAGAGAGAGAGAGAGAGAGAGAGAGAGAGAGAGAGAGAGAGAGAGAGAGAGACAACATCCGGTGAAATGCAGAGCGCCAAATTCAAATTACAAAAATAGTAATTTTAAACATTCATGAGAATACAAGTGTTGCACACCATTCAAAAGCGTAGAATCTTGTCATTCTAACAGCGTTTTCATATTTCAAAAAAGGCTGTACGGCGAAAGCATAGCATTTGATTGTCTGACGACAGTGCCCTGCATACCCATTCAATTAGCAAAATATCATAACCAGCAGAGGTGTCACAAAACTCTAAAATAGTGATAAAATAAATCGCTTACCTTTGAAGATCTTCATCTGATGGCAATCCAAAGGGTCCCAGCTACACATTAAAGGGTCCTTTTGTTCGATAAAGTCCCTCTTTATAACCCAAAAACTCAGTTTGGTTGGCGCGTTTTGTTCAGTAATCCACCTGCTCAAAGGCGTTCATCCATGCAGACAAACAATATCCCAAAAGTACCGGTAAAGTTAGTTGAAACAAGTCAAACAGCGTTTCTAATCAATACTCAGATACCCTAATATGAATATAAACGATAATATTTCAGACAGAATATAGCCTGTTGAATAGAAAAGAAAAATAGCGAAGAGCGCCCTCACTGTCACACGCGCAAACCAGAACAGGACACTTCACGAGACACCAGGAAAAACTCTTACTCCTTAGTTTTTCAAGATCAAAGCCTGAAACCTTGTCTAAAGACTGTTGACATCTAGTGGACGCAATAGGAACTGCAATCTGTGAGCTAAATCACCCTGCTTTGAATAGCATATCAATGGGAAAAGTGTGACATCACAGAATCACATATCCTAGTGCATATCCTAGTTTCTGGGCCTGAGTAACAGGCATTTTACTTTGGGCACGCCAGACTCTCCGAACCTCCGAACACTGCTCCCTAGCCCTAAGACGTTAACCAATCCCTTATCTTTTCTCAAACCTAAGATATGTACCGTGGGCCTACATACCGAAGTTGGTGTTATTTGGACTTATGGTTCATGAAAATACGTTTTTCAAAGTTTTTCAAAAATTTCCATGATGGAGGAAAATCTATCCTAATGAACCTATGGGTCCTTGAGGCAAATGTGTTCAGTATGAGGAAAGACACTTACATACAAAGTTTCAAGTCTTTAGGTCAAACGGGGAGGTGGATATTAGGGTTTAGGTGAGACTGCTTATAACAACGCCACCTATAGGCCAATTGGTGTCATTATTTTTTAACAAGTTACTCATGGCTTCTGGTTTCTTTGTGCCAAATTAGAAAAGTTATTGAGCTATTTGACTATGTCAAGAGGGAAAAGAATATCTAAGAATAACTATAGGTTTCACAGCTTAGCTGTGAGCCCCTAATTAAAAGGTGAATTAAAGACAGAAAAACACGTTGCACACACCAACATATCAAGGGTAGAGCTGAGCATACTTTTTTTAGTTTGATAAAAAAAAATCAATAAAGTCAAGGGTATATAGGCCTAATAAGATAATATATTTCTGCAAGCATAGTTGGCGTCATGAAGTCTGGTGCCGCTGCAGGCGAGAGCAATTAACCCTGTTTTAATAACCCCCGTTTAAAAGAAATGTTTAGCACATTTATGCCGCCACAATAATTTCTGAGAATGTTAGATAATGCTTAAGAGATACAAATGCATTTAGATCTGATCGAGGGTTGCAATTAAAGCGTCGCACCACGGCTCCATGAATTACATTGATAAGGGAAAGCTTGACACAGAGACACATAAGGGGACACAACAGGCCTTTGTGTTCTTATTCTCTGTTTTACTGTGACAGTTTGTCTTCTTTATTACTCCTATGTCTACCTGTCAGGTCTTCTCCTGGGGGTTCTCAGAGACTTGGATCAAGTGTGATTGATGATAGAAACAGTGGCTTGGTTTTCATTATGGGACCGAGAGGTGGATGAAGTATTTTCAGGAGACCTGCCGTTGAGGACGTGAGGTCAAGTCCACTCAAACTACAACGCTAGAGAGTGATGGAGAGAGGCTTCATAAATATATTTGGCTGAATTTAACAGTGTCCCTGTTTGATAATAACCATTGATAACTTATTTAATTAAATCATAATAATTATAACTAATTACTCACTTAACAGCACTGAGTAACACTCCACATCAGAAAAATGCATTCTAAGACAATCGACATCTACTTATCTGTAGTAACCAGCTAGTGATTTGACTGAGAGTGCTTGGTTTTTGCTGTCCAGTACGTCATATCCTCTCCTCTCACACTCCGACAGTGGTTGATTCCCAGTTTCTGGGCCTGTGTTATTCTCTCCATGGCTCGGTTTTGGGGGATATATCTCTGATCCTGGTCCAGGTTCGCCGCCATGTCTCCTGGCTGTGGTCACGGCTATGCACACCACACCGCCAATACCAAGGGCCTTTACAGAACTCTCAGCCATCCATCACAGCAGGATGGATGTTTTCTCCATTCCCCTGGATGAGGAAACGCACTATAAACACTTGGTAAGACTTAGGTGTAGAAATCCTTCGAAATTAAACAGCACCAACAACAGTACGCTGTTAAAACAAACATCTTGGTACTTTGACTACTGTACCTTTATTGCCTCAAAACTTGACCTTGTGTTGCTGTGAAAACATACAGTATATTATATCTGTGACAAAGTTGTAACATATTTCCGTGACATATTGGTCCGCGATTAAATGTCTCCAAACATGATAGTGTAGATATACAGTATGTTCCAGGGTAGATATGTTTAACAGAAACTCCATTTACAGTTTTTTCCAACTGCTTACACACAAAATCTTTTCATGTCACACGATTTTTGAAACCTTTCACTCAAAGTGCAAAACTACACACCAAATATCCAAAACCATAAGCTATTTCTCAGCCTTTGACTCAGTTGTCAATTGCATAAAACACTTTTTTCAAAACACTACACACAATTCTCTACCTAAAACACAAAAATCTAACAGGAAGTGACTTGCTTTCCTTTTCCAAACACAACCAATCAAAATGCTACACTTATTCACCAGGTCACACACACACTCCTCACATGTGCAAACACTAATAGCTTAACTGATCACTAACCAATCACTGCTTTACTGTAGTATAAGCCTATAAATAGGTCAAAGGTCAGATTACCTGTTTTGAACAATGGATGCCAACAATGGACAGAGAGCAAGAGGAGTAGGAGGGAGAGGAAGAGGAAGAAGAGGACGAGGGCAAAGAAGAGAAGGAAGGAGAGCCATCTCTGATGAGATTAGGGCAACACTTGTTGATCATGTGATCAACCACGGTTTGACCATGAGAGAGGCTGGACTGAGAGTCCAGCCCAACTTGAGTCGATTTACAGTGGCGTCCATAATTCGAACCTTCAGAAATGTGAACAGGTATGCAACTATCTAATGACTATTTTAGCATTACAGTAATGTACTGTAAAATACGTATGACTGCATAGAATTGCATAAACATTTGTAACTCTAAGCCATCCATTTACTGCACTGCATTGAATGAATGAGATTGGTTATCATGCTGTACTAAATTTTTTTGTACATTGTTTACAGTTCCTATGCTGAACACATACTGTGTTTGAATTCTGTACAGAGTGGAAAGGCAAAGACATCATGGAGGACGAGGACGCTTGTTTACAGATGTACAAGAGACTGCAATTATAAATATGGTTTTGGCCAACAATGCAATTAGGATTCGAGAGATAAGAGAGCATATCTTGAATAATGACACCATATTTACAGTTTTTCTCAATTGTTTACACACAAATACTGGTACTTGAGACACAATGACCACAACATGTAACTCATGCACAAACCCCCCTGAACCAATTCTGCTAAACTACAAGCACAATTCCTGCTTTACACTCAAATTGCAGTTCTAAAACACACTTTTTTCAAAACACTACACACAATTCTTTGCATTTGGCACAATTTTCATGCAGAAAATCTCTTGTTTTCACAATGAACACACTGCCATTCAAATATGCACACTGACTCATCACATGGGCAAACACCCGTCACACAGTTTTACAATTAGCAATCAGAGCTTTAGCATAAAAGGGCAACAGGTGAGCTCTTCTGTTTTGGAGCAATGGATGCCAACATTGGAAACAGAGGCAGAGCCAGAGGAGTGAGAGTAAGAGGAGTAGGACGGGGAGGACAAGGACGAGGACGAGGAAGGCCAAGGACCGTAATCTCTGATGAGATCCGAGCCACTTTGGTTGATCATGTGGTCAACCATGGTCTAACAATGAGGGAGGCTGGGCAAAGAGTACAGCCAAATTTGAGCAGGTACACTGTAGCATCCATCATCCGGACTTTCCGAAATGAGAATAGGTAAGAAATCTACTCTCACTAGAAAATTGCAGTACTGCATATCAATACAGTACTCAATGAGTACAGTAGTACAGTATTGCCTGTGGACTGTTCTGTAGGACTGTAAAAATAAAGTATGTTTCAAGTATTTGGGAAATGTATTCCTACTTTGTATTTACAGTATTTTACTATTTGTTTGGCAGAACTGAAAGATTACCAACACAAGGTGGTCGGGAACGTGTTCTGTCTCCTGAACAGGAAACTGAAATCATGAACATGGTCCTAGAAAATAGCAGCCATAACATTACGGCAAATACAAAGAAAAATAATAGAAAACAATGAGATATTTCAAAATATTGATAGGGTAAGCTTATCAATACTGGACCGTGGTCTTGCGCAGAAATAATCTCCAGGATGAAGCAGGTCTACAGGGTGCCATTTGAACGCAATTCAGAAAGAGTCAAAGAATTGCGATATAACTATGTGCAAGTGAGTCCTATACAAACCCACAATTGATGCATACTCTCAACACTGTATAAATTATACATATTTCAGTATTGTAATCATAATGATTGTGCTTCACAATAGTGACCACTCCATGTCTATTTCTGATATTGTCATGTGTGTTTCAGAGAGTCCTTGAGCTAGAGGTGGCTGCAGTGGAGCACCAGTTCATCTTCATTGATGAGGTTGGATTCAACCTCACAAAAAGACGAAAGAGGGGAAGGAATATCATCGGCCAGCGTGCCATTGTTCAAGTCCCTGGCCAGCAGGAGGGAACATCACAATGTGTGCAGCGATTACCCACCACGGCGTCATCCATCACCATGCTACCCTTGGCCCCTACAACACCGCCCATCTGATCACATTCCTGGACACCCTACACAACACACTCATTCCACCAGATCAGGTAGATGGCCCAGAGCAGCTCAGGTACGTTGTCATTTGGGACAACGTAAGTTTCCACAGGGCTGCTCTGGTTCGTAACTGGTTCACTGCCCACCCACGCTTTTTAGTTGTTTATCTCCCTCCATATTCTCCATTCCTCAATCCTATTGAGGAATTTTTTTCTGCCTGGAGATGGAAAGTGTATGACCGAAATCCACAAACGCGTATACCTCTTCTCCAAGCTATGGAAGACTCATGTGGAGATATAGCAGCTGATGCTTTTCATGGCTGAAATCGCCATGCTAGGCGATATTTCCCCCGCTGCTTGTCCAGGGAAAACATTGCTTGTGATGTGGATGAGGTGCTGTGGCCAGACCACAACAGAAGAGAGGATGCAGCATAGTTTTTTTATTTTTACTGTAACTGTATACATTAAATTCTTCTGTTTTGTATGTAGAGCGCTGTATGTGCATCTTTGTGTTGGTTGGGAATGGGATGTACACTGTGTACAGTGTTTTGTGGGAAAAATAAAATATATTTGTTACCGTGTATTTGTGTGTTCTGAGTATAAAAACAATATTCTGAAATATTTTACAACACACTTATGTATGTACTGTCTGTAGTAATGGCAACACTGAACCAAAAAAAGGCCTAAGTCATTATGATGAATGGAGAAGAAGTGTTTTCCATTCATCATAGTGTTTTACATTGAGCACATCAGTGTTCAACTGGTTCTTATAAATGTCTATTCATATGATGGTTTGTGTGTGTCATTTGAAAACAAAATACCATTTTGATAAGAAATAACATTGTTTTGAATGTAAAGTTTAATTTTGCTGGAGAAGTGAGGGGTTTTGCCCATTGTGTGTGTGTTTTTTGATTTGTGTGTAGAGTTCTGAGAATATGAGGCATGCTTTCAGAAAATGTGTGTAAACAATCGAGAAAAACTGTAACAACATCAATGCTGTAAGCCTGTCGACCATACAACGCATCCTCCAACGGCACCGAGTGACGATGAAACAACTTTACAAGGTGCCATTTGAGAGAAACTCTGACAGAGTCAAGAATATGTGACATGACTTTGTAGAGGTATGTATGCAACACTACTTCCAGTACTTCAGACATACCATATTTACTCATCTGTATATCCTTTTGTCTGTTACAGAGAGTATTGGAGCTGGATGCCCATGTAATTCTCCATGAATTTATTTATGTGGATGAGGTTGGCTTCAACCTCACCAAAACCAGGCGCCGTGGAAGAAATGTAATAGGACAGAGGGCAATTACCAATGTCCCTGGACAGCGTGGGGTAATATAACTATGTGTGCTGCCATCACTCAAAACGGGTCCTCCATCACAATGCCACACTGGGTCCGTACAACACCGGCCATATGCTCACTTTTCTGGATGCAATTTACACAATGCTTGTCCCTGATCCAGATCAGGAGCCTGCTAGATTTGTGGTTTTATGGGACAATGTTCGTTTTCACCGGGCTGTTCTGGTCCAAAACTGGTTTGCCACCCATCCACAATTTGTAGTTTTGTACCTACCCCCATATTCACCTTTTCTAAATCCCATAGAGGAATTCTTCTCAGCCTGGCTCTGGAAAGTGTATGATCGCCAACCCTATGCCCGCATGCCGCTTCTCCAGGCAATGGAGGACGCATGTTGGGACATAGAGGTTGCCTCTGTCCAAGGTTGGATAGGCCATGCTAGGAGATACTTCCCTCGATGTTCGGCAAGAGAAAACATATCTTGTGATGTGGACTGCCCCCCCGGGACCCCACACACACACAATTGTGTTCTTTACTGTATTCTAAAGAATATACTTTTGGTTTACATATGTTTATGGTTTTGTTGAATGTTACTGTATACAACAGTAATGTTTGGCCTAATAAATATTTTCTGTTTCTACATTGCATTGGTGTTTACAGTGTACTTGTTACCCCTCTCAGCAGATTACTTTCACTGTAGAACATTGTATTGAAATGTAGATATAAGCCTATGAAAGACCAAAGAGCTTTAGATTTAAAACAACAGTGTTTACATGGTGTATCCAAAAATGTACTATTATGAAAGCAGTGTTTGCCATTTGATGCAAATGCTTCATTCTGACATGTGTTTATGGCATTTTGAATGCAGTGTTACATTTTGCATTATGTGTGTGCAGTTTTGGGAATTGTGTGTAGAGTTTTGAAAAAAAAAGGAGACCGTTTTGAAAACGTGTGTAAGCAGTTGTAAAAAACTGTAAATCACATAGATCACATGTTTCAACTGCTTTCACCTCTCATTGGTTTCTGAACACACCAGTCAGTCACTGTAGAACGTTGGGAGTACGCAATCATCACTAGGCTGTTTACATGTGTAAACCTGTTAAGGCCATTTGTCATTTGCATGTGCATGTTCATATATTCATTGTAAAGTGTGTGTGTGTGTGTGTGTGTGTATGTGTGTGTGTGTGTGTGCTGTCTCAACCACTATATAATCCTTAAAATGCAAATGCTTTAACATAGTGCTTATCTGCCACCTAATCATACGGCTTGAGTGTGAGCGCATCAGAATTTAGCCAAAACCAACATAAAAAGACAACAAGATTATTTTAGAGTTCAAACAAGCAAAACAAATGCCAAAAGGAAATTAATATAATTCTAAGACTGAAGTTTAAAAACTGGTTGGCATTGACATGTCTTTTCTTCATAATCACTTTTATTGCTGCTGAGTAATGTGAGCTGGGATTATTAATGTTTGCTTGTCTATACCATTATTGTATTTTGTTTATGATAATTTGGAGTAAAGTCAAATTACTTCTATATAACCAGAAAACAATATTGTGACTGAAGTAATCAAAAAACAGAGCCTCTAGAGTCTCACCAAAGCAGTCTCCAAATTATCATAAATAAAATACAACAATGGTATAAATTCAACTCACTGATGATGTGTTGAAATGCCTTGTGGTATTTCAGGGGGAAACTGATATAACACTGTATTGTGTTGTGTATTAAATATTGTGTAATTCTAAAGGGTGTGGTCTGGTGTGCTCATCCAGTCATGCATTGTTTACACATCATGCTTGAAAACAATGGTTCACATAGCGATGAGCCTGCATCTCAGTCTGGGAAATGAAACAAGCCCATTGAAGTGCACCATGTGATGTCAAACAAAGCAGTAACTATCAAAATCTCATGAATATCTTCACAGAAAAAAAAAAAACTGCCAATATTTGCTGTTATTTAGCTAGTCTTGAGGCTACTGCACCTTTGAAGTACCTGTAACCGTAATACCAATGTAGTACTATTGATTTCATGTTCAAAAAAAGGATTCTTGAAAAGTCAAACATGATCCTAAATTTGCTTGCTGACTAGCTGTGAATTCATTAGATTTATGACCGCTATGTATTTTCCTAGCAAGGAAAAAAGCTTTTTTAATGAGCCAGGCCAAGCTACAGCCTGCTGGAACGCTATATATCTAGCCCTGGTTATCAAAAGGGATGTTTGAAAAGTGTGTTTATGTTTCTTTCCCTTTTATTTCACGTATACCGAGGCCTGGCCTGTGGGCCGTGAGCACCTTTAACACATTCACTTTGTTGTCTACTTGGCTTTTTCTTTCTTTCCCCCGCTCTCTCCATTTCAAACCTTGTCTCGATTCGTCAGTCTTGTATCACCTTCCAGTGATGTTTCCTCTGTGTGTAGACAGGTAACCTAGCGTAAGTGTTGCAAGAGCGTTGGGCCAGTAACCCGAAAGGTTGCTGGTTTGAATCCCTGAGACGACTAAGTAAGAAATCTGCCGATGTGCCCTTAAGCAAGGCAATTAACCCTAGTTGCTCTGAATAAGAGCATTTTCTAAATGACAAAAATTTAAAATGTGTTTCAGAGAGAGAAAATCCGGGTTATTTGGTAAGTGTTGCAAGAGCAGAGCTGACTATATGCTGTCCAAACATTTTTGACTCCTGAATTTGGCACCTTCCAATGGCTCTTCAGTCCACCCTCCCTTTGCAGTGAGATGTAAAAGCAGCCTTTGATTTCAGCTGTTTACATGGCAGCCAGGCCTGCTTCGCAATCCCTCACCGAAGAGTCAGTGTCTCATTGGAGAAGAGCTGAGGGTCAAGTATGATAAGCCTTTAGTGTGACAGACTTACAGACTCGCGTACTATGGTGTGTAATTACAAGCCCACAACAAATACAATCATGTTACATTTCCCCTCTTCTTACATCTCTCTATCGTGTCATTGATCAGACTGACTTCACACCCAAGATGGCATGGGGGCAGCAAATTGCCAGCAGTCATACTCAAGTCTGCCTAAAGGGACCAATACATGGAGATCAGTACTTCCTATGAATTAATGGGAAAGTATAGCAAATTGCTGCTGTTGATTGATTGGTATGTTACAGCAACCAGGGATTTAAAGATTAGATACCTCATTAATCTACAACTCATATTTCCAGTTCAATTCAAGTCCCTATAGTGTCTGCAGACGGCTTCTACTGAGCTATTACAAGTAGCCTACCCTGTCCAATCACCAAACAGCTCACTTTGCAACTGTGAAGAATTACCTTTCCTTTTCATGAGACATCTATAATCCCTCCCTCCGGTAAACCGGGTGAGTATAGTGGCACCAGTGTACCACTTTCTATGAATTATAGTGATAAGTGGCACTGTCGTTGTGAATGGGTCTCAAAGGCTATGCAATTTTTTATTAATGCATTTCATGGATCTAGTCTGTACATATTCATCCAATTCAAGTTAATCAACAATTTAATGCAACACAAATTCAACTGGATACACTTTCTGTTCCGTTTGGATAGAAAAAGACGCATGAAAACGAAGCAGTTGTAGCACTTTGCCAACATTAGGGGGAGCCTGCTGTTGGTCTCAGAGCCTGCCGAGCAGCCAAATCTCTCTGAGCGGAGCCGTTTGAATAGGTGACAATGCTGACGTCATGGACTTTCACTCCACTCACGGAGAAACAAAGTATCCGCAAGAGTGAAGGGGTGAGAATGGAGCCCGTGAATCCACAGGAATAATAAGCGTCTCAAACTGCTTTAAAACTTTAACAACTCTATAAACGAACATGGATACATTTAGACTTCGCTTCATACTACTCTACTCTTCAATTCTAAGCGTCGGGGCTCAATTCACGACAGGTAAGGATCTTTAAACCTTTCTGTGAGAGAGACTACGAGCCGAGCGTAGAGGAAAGTTGGTGGTGAATGTTTTTAGTTGGAGTAATTTAAATCAAGGTGTGGACTGTTGCATTTCCTTGATCCGGAAAAACTTGATACAAAAGCAGAATTAGCCTATGTCTTTTCCAAGTCTGATAGCCTAATGTTTGTGAGATTGTTCCGAATCATTGCTCCAAAATCGGCTCCGATTCCTGCCGTGGCTTTACTGTAGGTATAGCGAGCAAGTTACCATTCAGAATATACGGTTACGTCCCAAAATGTTGCCACCTAGAACGAAAGTATTTGAGTCAGTCCTGACGTCGCTGCATGCACCCATAGACTATGTCGCCAATTTGAAAAAAGTTATCGGATCCATGATTTCTGCATGACAATTCGATCATATCAGGCAAACATAGCAGTAAATAGCTTGTTGTAATTTCGCATTATGTTGCATAATGAAGATGTGCAAACCTGAAGTCATTGAATAAACACCAACTTGCCATTTATGAACTTGACGGCAAGAATAGGCTGGCTAATGGTGAGACTGAAAGTAGGAGCCTGCTGTCTCTACTGTTACCTTAAATATGGCATGATATGGTTGTACAGTATGACTAATTAACAGCTTTTTGGACATGAGAAAGACTGGTCCTTATACGAACAGGCTACAATGACTCAACTACCGGTATATTATGTATGATAGCCTAATTCTTCCTTATAACATGGAACCAAAGGTAAAAGTCAGTTTGTTTAGAAACATGAATGAATACAATGCAAAATTGTGATTACAGATGAAAGCTTTTGCTCTGTTGAACTTTTGCAGTGACCTTTATGTAATCAAGCAGATCACGGAACCATACAATAAAGCGTCACAAAGTTACTGTCAGGGTAAAAAATATATACTTTTTTAGTATGTCTCAACTCTTGAGGGTCCAATGTTTTTCACCTTCAGTTGCAACACTTTCATCTAAGTTGACAAAACGGTAGTTCTTCATAAGGGCTCTAAAGATTTCAAACAATAAACCACCAGTTTTAATGTCTAAATCACTCATTTAAACGGCTTATATATTTTTGTAACCTAATGTTTAGACTCTACTAGACTATTTGGAATGGTAAAACATATTATTAACTTTTTCTGTTGTGTAAATGAAATCCAATACTCTTGTACTGTGTCCCAGGGGACTTGAGAAAACAGCAGGAGGGGGGGAGTCCTGCTTTCTATAAACCATTCAAAATGTTAATTCTATAGAAACCTGATAAATGCTGTTTGTCATTTTAAATTAGATGTTCATTCCATTTATTCATTCCCAATCATTTCAGATTTTATGTTTAATGTATCTCTTATTTGTATTGCAATCCATATCTCTTTTGAAACGATTTTCACATTTTTGGAATTCTTATTGAGAATCTGATGTGTTCAGATATAGTGGGGTCCGAAATTATTGACACCCTTGATAAAGATGAGCAATAATGACAGGATAAAATAAATAATTAAAATACTGAGCTATATTGTATGGTCCAAAAAATTGGGAAATTATGTAATTTTTATACTAATACAATTACTCAAAGAAAGAGATTTTATTTAACAAGTAATACATTATTTTCACAAAAGGTAGGGGTCAGAATTATTGACACCCCTACAGATTCTTATAAATAAAGTAGTCAAAAGTTTAGTATTTGGTCCCATATTCCTAGCACGCAATGACTAAATCCAGCTTGTCACTCTGCTAGGGCTGATCCCATTTAGATTGTTTGGTTGATATATTTTTTTAGTCAAGCAATGAATTAAAAATTGATTGGCGCCTGTCTCAGTGGACTAATCCATTGCGGAGGCCTTGGGGATGGCACACCAGTATCACCAGTAGTACATTTACTGTTAATTCCCATAATGTCTAATCTACAATGTTTGTTTGGTTACGGTAATTTCTGTTAATATATTATTATTACAGCCTTACTGTTGTGATTGTAGGAGTGGACACGTTGTTTGCAGAACGCACAACCTATGCTACACTTGTGAGAAACAAGTTTGGGTTTATTTCATTCCATTTACGAGTTGTACATTTATTCATTGTGCTTTGTTTGGAGCGCTCCTGTCAATGTTGAGTAAGGATGTGCACCTGATTACGCATATAAGTAGGGCTAGGCTACCTGGTCTTTTTCCATTTGGCACTCCAAGTGTAAAAAGTTGCAGGCCCCTGGTGTAGCCTATTACTGACAACTTCGGGAACGTAATGGCAGAATCTGCGAAGGCATAGCAGCAGGAGGAGGAGGTTCAGGAACAGGTTTTTTTCTTATGGTAAAGCTATCTTGATCTCTAGCTCCCTCTTGAGTCATTTGTGTGTCTTAAATAAGCAGCAGACAAGCTCAGTAGCCTACATATAATTGATTTTATTAAAACACAAAGGGTGTGTCTATATCAAGTTTTAAACATTTGATTGGTTGAAAGAACAGACGACTCTTGGTCAGCGAAGATTTTTTTAGTCAGGGACGGCCCTAGACTCAACTGACTTGTTGGATGCATTTGCAGTTCATTTTGGTTGTGTTTCAGATTATTTTGTTCCCAATAGAAAATGAATGGTAAATAATGTATTGTGTCCTTTTGGAGTCACTTTTATTGTTAATAAGAATATAATATGTTTCTATACACTTCTACATGACTGTGAATGCTACCATGATTACCGATAATCCTGAATGAATCGTGAATAATGATGAGTGAAAAATTACAGAGGGTCAATTATCATACCCCCAAGACATGCTAACCTCTCGCCATTACCAATAACAAGGGAGGTTTACATGTCTTGGGGGTATGATCTTTGACCGTCTGTAACTTTCTCACTCATCATTATTCAAGATACATTCAGGATTATTTATAATCAATGAAGCATTTACAGTCATGTAGAACTGCAAATGCATCCAACAAGTTTGTAGAGTCACAAGCTTGATGTAGTCATTGTGTGCTAGAAATATGGGACCAAATACTAAACTTTTGACTACATTATTTACAAGACTCTTTAGGGGAGTAAATAATTTTGACCCCAACCTTTTTTGTTGTTGATTTTTTTTCTAATTATTGTTATAAAATCTCTTTCTCTGAGCAATTGCGTTAGTATAAAATAAAATCAATGAGCATACAGTATAGCTCAGTATTTGAATAATTTTACTTTATACAGTCATTATTGCTCATCTTTATCAAGGGTGTCAATCATTTCAGACCCCACTGTATGCAGTCCGATATGTAGCCCATAATTGTTACTTTAGCCTCTGCCTCTATAACCTTTTGGCCTTAGTCACTTTTTTATTGCTGATTAACTGAGGGCCTCCATAAGTCTTTGCTCTTCAAAGCGCACACACACACACACACACACACGTTCTCACATATCTATTTTAGTGTAACCTGCATCATCAGATGAATTCACCACTGGTGGGGGGGTTGGAAATAGAAAATACAGCTGTCTATATAATTGCAGATTAATTAATCAGAAAGTCTTAACCATGAATTAATTACATTAGAGTAATCAAAACACTCAATGACAAAAGGCAAATTACAAATTTCCGAGATTGATTCGTAAATGATGTGATTATCCTGGCGGTATTATGGAAATTAACTGGAAGATCACTTTACATAAATGTAAAATGTCAATTTCATAAAGCAATGCTGCTCTGCGATGAAAATATACAAATCGGTGTGCTAATCCACTTATTATTTATCTTCTGTTGCTTGCATCTGGCCGCAGCGCAAATGGGACAACCGGTGAAGGGTGAGTTACTGAGCTGTGCTATCATTCGACAGGAGCCCCTGTCCTGATTAATTGTGACCTGATGACTCCTGGCTGTTGGACTATGCCACCTTGAATGCTCAATATGGTCTCTGTGCAGATGTGTCACTGCAGCTCCCTGTTAATGGCTCTCTCTTCGGGAATGGCTAGTGACGCTCTCACATGATTTGGGACAATAAACCACAGCATATAAAGGTTAACTCTATTCTTTCTCGTATATAAAACAAACCATTTTCAAACCTTTTTGGAAAAGCTACAGATCATGTGAGGTTAGCCGAATACCACATATTAATTTGGTTGTGACGTCCGTGGGCGATAACATGAAATAACAGCTGTTGTTGCAGATAAGCAACACTGTTTCCTTTGTTACATGCATGGAATAAATGGATAATTTTTTAATGACATTTATCTCCAGTTACCCTTTAGTGTTTGCTTTGTAAAATCACTGTGGTTGCCTAAGTAATTACAGAGAAGCAAACTCATTTAGTTGCCCACCTATCTGAGAATAAAGTGTGAATGACTCTCTGGAGAGATGGCCATTAACCAAAAGGTAGGCACTGCAGGAGATGAACAGCTGTTACTGGGTGAGGTGTATTCAAAATGGACCCCTAATGAGAAGAACACTATTGATGCTTTCATATGGTCAGTCAGCACTAGAAATAACTAGCCTAACCTTACTCTTATTGCTTGTTTTGACAAACAATTCATCATAGCACTTGCATTTCCTGTACAGTTGTATGTTTTTACTTTGATATGTTTGTGAATTTGGCACAGGAGAGTGAGTTTTTTTTCTTCTCAGTTTCTCCAAGGCCTAATGGGATATCCTTCACTACATCTCAGCTTCAGGTTTATTTATTCACACAATTTCCCTCTAGAGTATGGTTAGTTACTGCATGCTCTGTCCAATGTCTACATCCTGGTCTGGTTCAACCACTTCTTTTAAAAAAGACAACTTGGTGCCATAAACTACTATGTCCCCTCATTAAAACATAGGCCATGGTAGACAATGGTCTAGTCTAGTGTGTGTGTGAGGCAATACAGAGATAAAGACCCCCCGCTATTCAATACCAATAAGACTCTTCTACGAGTGGAAGTTGCTGACCACTCAGTGCAGCACAAGCAGTCTTATATCTTTGTTTTATTACAGGTTAGGTGACAGTGAGAGAAGTTGCTTATCTCAGCACCTGTGAGAGAATTGTATGTTTTTTTTTATGCGTAGCCTTAACAAAATCTATTTGCAGCATGCAGCCACTTATTGTTCCCTTAGTTTTCTGATGTTTTAGATTATGCATGGTGAATCAATACCTGACAGAATGTGTCAAGTGATTTTGCAACGGTATGGATTTTTAATTTGGTTTTCCTCAAAATCAGCAGCTTCCGTATTATTTCTCCCCTTTATTTATTTATTCAGAACTGCACCTGTAAGGGTTTTGTCAGCATGTTACCCATCTGCCAGTTTTTCTCGGGATTACAAATGAATAAGCAAGTTTGTTCTTGTTAAAAACCCAACAGACATGTTAAACACAGGCCCACTGCCTTGAATAATCCATCCAATGACCCTCTTACCGTACAGTATTAAATATCTGCGGTGTTTCCAAGGCCCTGTGCTCTTATTGTTTATTTGGCCCCGGGAGGTGCCCGCTCAGACAGATGTATTCTGAACTGGACTTAAAGGAGCATTTCATCCCTCTTCATGCCCACAGCAACACGGGCCATGGGCCTATTGTAACACGCAAGGCAACAAAAGCCTTGTGGAGTTGCACTTGAAGCTCTGCATGGGAGGACAGTGTTGGTGTGTTTCTGCTCTCAGCATGCATCATGCTCCTGTCTGCTGGGTATTTGGGACAGGGAGGGATGCTCTGCAATTGTTCGTGTTCAGTGCCCTGGTGAATGTCTCAGAACCCCGGTTATCCCCAGTCTTTGTCATCACAGCATTTTGGAGATTAAAGCTGTAATGGTGTTTTTGGTGGTCTATTCTGATGCCTGCCCTTAAGCTTCTTTTGAAAGCTGACTGGACTTTTCCTAAGGGAGACTGGGAGAGAAAAAAAAGTCTGACGGATTAGATTTTTGGCGTTTTGGCTTTTTTGGTCTGGTTGGAGGGTTTAAAGAGATTGAAGTATCACTGCATTGACTCAATTAAGATGATCATATGTCATCATACATTCAACACCCTGTTCTGGGAAGTGCAGCTCCCATGTCCTTAATTTGACAGAAAAATAACTCTCCATTAGTGTTGTCACAGTACCAGAATTTTGACTTTGATACCAGGTTTAGTATCACAATTCTCAATACCAAAACGATACCACTGCAAAAAAAAGAAGGCATATTTATTAGCCAAAGTCACAGAATGGCACTTGATCCAGACAGATAAACTCAGCTACTGCTTTGTTCAATCGTTGGGCATCTTTTGAGTTCAATATCATAACAGTTGCATTTTTGTACATATGAGACAGCCATGTATGCATTAATGAATTATACAATAAATTTGACTTTGCTTTAATCAGTCTAACTACATAATGGTAATAATTAAAGTAAATCTCTATTAATAAACTGCGTAAAGATATAGCCTAAGCCTATCCACAATACAGGTGAATGCATATTCAATAGGGGAGTGTGTGCATGCATTGAGTTATTGAGCTTGTTTTGGCTGATGTCATGGGGCTACAGATTCCATTTGGGACTTATTTTATTGTACTGGTCAACAACATTTGCATAGAAGTAGCTTCTTCTATAAAAATGTGCGCTGTCTTTTTTTAACCAGTAATGATGTCATTCACGAGGCAGTTAGTTTGCTGAGGCAATAGATAATCGTTGGGAGAGACGTGAGAGAGACTGAATAATGCTCCGCAGCTTGTAGTCATAAAACTCGGAAATGAGTTACCTCTAATTCGAAAATGAATAGGAAAAGAATAGGGTTTTGGGATAAACGCCGAAAATAGATAGGTCTGAGGTTGACACAGATAATATCAATCAGTAAACATGATCTTTATGAATTAAGAAGCTTTTATATTTTTTCATAAATGCTTCAAAATTCACAAAAAATGACGTTAGCTGATGAAGATTATCTCAATAAAACATATAAGATCTCCTAAGCCTGTGTTTACCTCAGTCCTTATTTTCTACGTTTATCCAAAAACACTACAAAAAATTCATTTTAGGCTTTGTCCAACGAACCATGGCGGAGTTAGTGCCTACAGAAAGACGACATTACGATTGCTCTCTATAAGTGAATGAATTAAGCTTTTGGTGGCAATCAGCTTTGAAATCAGGATATTTAGCTTTATGATTTGCATATTATCACAGAGTACCTGGGTAGTGAATTTATGTTAGCTTTAGCTGTCAGCTAGCAAGGAAAGTTAGCCTACAAAGCTGGACGCTACCGGTATCTTCTTCCATTGTAGTGTTCTTCAACATTTCTACATGCCATGTCGCATTATTGAAGTGTGTTAATTTCTGTGCGTCATGAGTGGGGATTTAATCATTGCTAGCCTGCACAATGTTATGTAGAGCAGGCTCGGTGCACTATAATAAGGGGTCAGCTGCGCTGATCGACAGGCTTGATCAGTGAGAAACATTTTACAGAAGTATCGAAAGTAACACAAATTCTAGTACCAAAATCATGTTCTAATATAGTTTTGGTATAGGCCTACCGTGCAACAGTACTCTCCATTGAGGTTGACTTCAAATCGACATGGTCTAAATTCTGTCAAATGGTTGCTTTGGACAAATTAGAAAATTGAGGCATGGCCAAAATCCCCTGCTCAATGTTTGTGAGGTGAAACTGCTGGCAAATCTTAGTTTAAATCACTTAACATTATTCTCTTTAGCTGCACATACTATCTCACATTTCCATCCACAATTTCTATGCTCGTAAAGTCATATTGTATTTTTTTTTTAATCATGACATCTGTGATGGAAACAGGACCCTTTCGGTACAATTTTATAAATGTGACTCACCACTTGGATTCAGTCTTATGTAGCAACATTTGAAATTGTGTTTTTTTACATTGGATAAAAGTAGGGACTCAGAGCTACGAAATGGTATATCATACACTGCATTTGAGGAACAACGAGAAAGTAATTCTGCTTTGGAAGTTAATCAACTTGTAAACTCACTTTTGAGAAAATGGCCTTTGAATGTTTTGGTATCTAGTGAAGAGCTCTTCTTTGCCTACACCCATTCAGCATCGTTCACACCCTCTTAACATTTAGCCCCACCCATCTCGTTTCGCTCTCTGAGCTCTATCTAGAACAGCAAACAGCTCTGGGATACCTATAATAACGTCAGCTAGGCAGCCAGCCAGCTAACGTTAGCTAGCTAACTACCAGTACACTTTAGCTTAAGGCATGTAGCTAGCTAGCTAGGTAAACAATGAACCTAGCTATGTTAACAATGTTTATGGTCACGCACGTCACGTAATGTTAGCTTACAAGCCAGCTAGCTAACGTTGACTAGTTCAACAACAATGAACACAGTGCCAAATCATGTCGTTACTACCCTGCATGAATACGGCTCTGGGATATGGATAATAACGTCAGCTAGGGAGCCAGCCAGCCAGCTAACATTAGCTGGCTAGCTAACAGTACACTTTAGCTTGAAATGAAACCACTTTCTGTCAAAATTAGAAACGTGTAATATCTGAAAATGTAGCTAGCTATCTTACCTGTATACATCATCATGCAGGATGGTCGCATCTAGCTTAGTGATGAGCTTTGAGGGCACTATGGTGTTGAACGCTGAGCTATAGTCAACGAATAGCATTCTCACGTAGGTGTTCCTTTTGTCCAGGTGGGTAAGGGCAGTGTGGAGTGCAGTAGAGATTGCATCAGATCTTTGGATCTGTTCGGGCGGGATGCAAATTTGAGTGGGTCTAGGGTTTCTGGGATAATGGTGTTATTGTGAGCCATTATCAGTCTTTCAAAGCACTTCATGGCTACGGAAGAGAGTGCTACGGGTCTGTAGTCATTTAGGCAGGTTACCTTAGTGTTCTTGGGCACAGGGACTATGGTGGTCTGCTTGAAACATGTGCAAATATTGATATAATAACCATCATATCGATGTAAACTTAGAGTCGCACGATGACGTGGTGTGTGCTCCTCCCACTACGACTCAGGAAACCATGCAATTTATTTGGCTACAGATTAAATAAGTTATGATAAACTTCACAGGGTGGTGAAAGTGCACGGTATGAGCTTCATGCTCCTTTCCAATAAATGTCGAGGGTCTTTTTCTGGAGACATGATGATCGATGCTTGACTGGCGTTTGACAAAAACAAATATTCTCGCTTTTATCCATAATAATCTCATAATGTAGACCAGCCTACCCGCACTGTATCTGCAAGCTGTTGGCTAGAGCGTATGTGCCAAGACCAGACTAGGCACATTTACTATTTAACTCAACAGTTGTTGTAAAAAATGCGATAGAAACACATTGAACATTAGATTGTTATTCGGTTCATGAAAACTTAAGCGGAAAAGCCCATTTTGTGTGCACAACATCACACACGGCTTTCTATCTGTAACAGGTCAGTTTTGTGGAAACACCGCTGGTAGGAAAATGTTTTCAATCCCTCATTGTGAAAAGTATCTAAGGTCTAAGAGGACAGAGGAAGTGGCAAACATCCTGCATATTGATCTGTGGCTCCCAATTGGCTAATGGCGCTCGGTAGAATGCGCAAACACGTACAGCACAGCGCGTCTATCATATTTTCTTTATGCAGATTTTAGAATATTTGCATGTAAATCTGTCACCAATTAGATGGAAATCTAGCTATTGACAGGTTTCACAGACATGCTGGATAAAAAAACTGTTCCACAGCCAGTGTCTGGGGATTTAAAATAGACATTCAGCCTGTCCTGCCTCATACTTTAACTTTGAATCACGACTCCAACACATGGTCTAAAAGTTGGCATTCAGTGGCGAACAACAATATTATTTGCAGATGACTAGTTGAATTAAACTGCTAATAGCTAAATTGGATGAGACCATATTTTTTGTAGTGTGGAAAAGAATGTATAACAATTGACTGTCATCAGATTTCTTTATAGATGATGAATTACCAAATATGACCTACAAGTTCAGTACCTCAGATAGCAAATGCTCATTCCAATTGAATGACATGCCATGTGTAGGCCTGTCTGCTCCTCATGAATGACTTTCTGCAGTTAATGGTTGAGTGTGTATAGTCGACATGTTGCTACAGCGTGGAGCTGCTGTGTGAGTGACTCACAGTGAACTGCCCCACCACCATCATCGTCATCGGCCTGTCTGTCTTCCAGGTGGAGTGGGTTTCTCCCCACGGGGGGTTTACCTCGTCATCATGTTTGTAGCAGCCTGGATATCATGTGCTTTTAGCTGCTGTACACCTGCTTCTATAAACCTCCTGAGGGCTGAAGTCTCAACATCATATTAAAGTGGAATTCTCACACAGGCACACGAGCTCAGGGCTGAAACAGATAAGAAAATTAGACTGTTGCCTTTTCTGTCTGGGAGGCTGTATGTTTCCCTCTCAAGACATGTCTGTCTGGCACTATTGTCTGGATTGTTTGTACAACAGAACAACAGTGCAAACACAGGTGAGCCAAGTTAAGTGCAACAATCCTCATTTAGGTAGTTTATGATGTAGCGTTTGAAATGTTAAAGTACTCCAGGTTTATTTCCTCAATGTAAAATGGTATTATTTTCAAGCAAAACATTTATAGCATTGCTTAATCAACTTAATCTGTTTACTTTCCTGTGGAAAAGCAGACAACAAAGCTTAAAACTACACATGATCCTCATGATCACTGTTGTTGTTATTTGTTGAATTTTAGTAGGGAGGCTTTCAAAAAGAGGATTTGCTTGTTAAGTCGGCACAAATGAATGTTTATGATATACATTTGATCATGATCCCCCCCGTGGCCCTCCCACCTCCCCCAGTCCGTTTTCTGCATTGATGTTAAGCAGATCCCCCTGCTGGTTGCAGAGACAACTGGGTTTGTCGCCTACTGGTACATTAAAGGCACAAAGAGCCAAGTCCTCACGGCCCCACTCAACTTGGAATTTATTGCCCCTTACTCAAACAAAATGGCAAAGGATTTCTCAGGGCACCCCCAGCACTCTCCTTATACAACACTTACCTATGGAGCATAGCCTAGATCATCACACTCATAGTTTATACTGAAAGGTGTGTTTTAGGTACTTGTTCAAGGTTTTGACTCAAGTTAAGGTGTATGTTATGATACAGTAGGTTTTGGTGAATTATGTGCACCGTTTATTTAAGGTAAATTCCTAAAATGTTCTCGTCAGAAGCATTAAACTGGAGATGGAAAAATGTGCTTGGTGTAGATTAAGTTAAGGTAGAGTCTGCCTTTGTATGACAGATGTTGTCTTGGCAAGTTATGTCCAGAAGAGATGTGCTTACTGTATGAATACCAGAGCCCGTGGGAGGTTTCTGTCATAGGTCTTTGTTTGGTTATTTTCCCATCCTGTGTGGTATACTTGACCATTCTCTAGAAAAGTAGTGCCCCCCAGACTCCCCTCCCTGTGACTACTAAAAGGCCCCCAACTGACAGTATTTATGACTCATGACTTTCCCCCACATGTGGTTTAGGTTAACCACAGCTCTGTGGGTTTGAACTGAAATGAACAGGGTAAAGTCAGTCATTTTGAAGTAAAGAACACTGTATATTTCTGGGCTAGACTAACTCTTGCCCTGGAAACATGACAAGTTGATTGTAGGTACTCAAAGAGGAAAAAAATAGAGTTACCTAGACCATATACACTACCAGTCAAAAGTTTGGACACACCTACTCATTCAAGGGTTTTTCTTTATTTTTTACTATTTTCTACATTGTAGAATAGACATCGAAGACATCAAAACTCTGAAATAACATAATGGAGTCATGTAGGAACCAAAAAGTGTTAAACAAATCAAAATATATTTTATATTTGAGATTCTTCAAAGTAGCCACCCTTTGCCTTGATGACAGCTTTGCACACTCTTGGCATTCTCTCAAACATGAGGTATTTACCTGGAATGTGTTTCAATGAACAGGTGTGCGTTGTTAAAAGTTAATTTGTGGAATTTCTTTCATTAAAGCGTTTGAGCCGATCAGTTGTGTTCTGACAAGGTAGGGGAGGTATACAGAAGATAGCCATATTTGGTAAAAGACCAAGTCCATATTATGGCAAGAACAGCTCAAATAAGCAAAGAGAAACGACAGTCCATCATTACTTTAAAACATGAAGGTCAGTCTATGGGGAAAATTGTGCAGTCTCAAAAACCATCAAGCGCTATGATGAAACTTCCTCTCATGAGGACCGCCACAGGAAAGGAAGACCCAGAGTTACCTCTGCTGCAGAGGATAAGTTTATTAGAGTTACCAGACTCAGAAATGGCAGCCCAAGTAAATGCTTCACAGAGTTCAAGTAACAGACACATCTCAACATCAATTGCTCAGAGGAGACTGCGTGAATCAGGCCTTCATGGTAGAATTGCTGCAAAGAAACCACTACTAAAGGACACCAATAAGAAGAAGAGACTTGCTTTGGCCAAGAAACATGAGCAATGGACATTAGACCGGTGGAAATCTGTCCTTTGGTCTGATGAGTCCAAATTAGAAATGTTTGGTTCCAACCGCCGTGTCTTTGTGAGACGCAGAGTAGGTGAATGGATGATCTCCGCATGTGTGGTTCCCACCGTGAAGCATGGAGGAGGAGGTGTGATAGTGTGGGGGTGCTTTGCTGGTGACACTGTCAGTGATTTATTTAGAGTTCATGGCACACTTAACCAGAATGTCTACCACAGCATTCTGCAGCGATATGCCATCCCATCTGGTTTGCGCTTAGTAGGACCATCATTTGTTTTTCAACAGGACAATGACCCAACACACCTCCAGGCTGTGTTAGGGCTATTTGACCAAGAAGGAGAGTGATGGAGTGGTGCATCAGATGACCTGGACTCCACAATCACCCAACCTCAACCCAATTGAGATGGTTTGGGATGAGTTGGACCGCAGAGTGAAGGAAAAGCAGCGAACAAGTGCTCAGCATATGTGGGAACTCCTTCAGGACTGTTGGAAAAGCATTCCTCGTGAAGCTGGGTTAAGAGAGTGTCAATAGTGTGCAAAGCTGTCATCAGGGCAAAGGGTGGCTACTTTGAAGAATCGAAAATAGATGTCTATTTGTTGAACACTTTTTTTGGTTACTACATGATTCCATGTGTGTTATTTCGTATTTATATACATACGTACATACAGTGCATTCGGAAAATATTCAGACCCCTTGACTTTTTCCACATTTTGTTAAGTTACAGACTTTTTCTAAAATGGATAAGATAAATAAAAATCCTCATCAATCTACACAAAAATACCTTATTTACATAATTATTCAGACCCTTTGCTATGAGACTCGAAGTTGAGCTCAGGCGCATCCTGTTTCCATTGGTCATTCTTGAGATGTTTCTTAAAACTTGATTGGAGTCCACCTTGGGTGAATTCAATTGATTGGACATGATTTGGAAAGGCACACACTTGTCTTTATGAAGGTCTCACAGTTGACAGTGCATATTAGAACAAAAACCAAGCCATGAGGTCGAAGGAATTGTCTGTAAAGCTCCGAGACAGGATAGTGTCGAAGCACAAATCTGGGGAAGGGTACCAAAACATTTCTGCAGCATTGAAGATCCCCAAGAATACAGTGGCCTCCATCATTCTTAAATGGAAGAAGTTTGGAATACCCAAGACTTTTCCTAGAGCTGGCCGCCCAGCCAAATTGAGCAATTGGGGGAGAAGGGCCTTGGCCAGGGAGATGACCAAGAACCCGATGGTAACTCTGACAGAGCTCCAGTTCCTCTGTGGAGATGGGAGACCCTTCCAAAAGGACAACCATCTCTGCAGCATTTCACCAATCAGGCCTTAATGGTAGAGTGGCCAGACGGAAGCCACTCCTCAGTAAAATGAACATGACAGCCTGCTTGGAGTTTGACAAAAGGCACCTAAAGGACTCTCAGACCATGAGAAACAAGATTCTCTGGTCTGATGAAACCAAGATTGAACTCTTTGGCCTGAATGCCAAGTGTCATGTCTGGAGGAAACCTGGCACCATCCCTACGGTGAAGCATGGTGGTGGCAGCATCATGCTGTGTTTTTTTTTTCAGGGGTAGGGACTGGGAGACTAGTCAGGATCGAGGGAAAGATGATTGGAGCAAAACCCGATCAAACATCTCTGGAAAGACCTGAAAGTAGCTGTGCGGTGACACTCCCCCATCCAACCTGACAGAGCTTGAGAGGATCTGCGGAGAAGAATGGGAGAAACTCCCTAAACACAGGTGAGCCAAGCTTGAAGCGTAATACTCAAGAAGACTCGAGGCTGTAATCGCTTCCCATGGTGCTTCAACAAAGTATTGAGTAAAGGGTCTGAATACTTATGTAAATGTGTTATTTCATTTTCTTATTTTTAATAAATTTGAAAAAAATTCTAAAAACCTTTTTTGCTTCGTCAGTATGGGGTATTGAGATATGGGTTCTTCTGTGCGACCTGGAGTTTTAATTGGCAAAAAAATTGGTAGCAATTTAGAGCCCTGAACAATGGGCTGAATTTGGAGCTGTCAGATGCACCTTGGCTTCAAGACTCATTGGTATTCTTAATGGAGGTGCGGGTCCTGGGAGTTCATCCCTTGTTTGTCAGTGACATCATTTACAAGCTAAGAACTTTGATAGGGTCAAGTTAACCCAGCAGGTTAACATTATTTCATGGCAGCCAATCTCTAATGAAGAAATGTGCACATGTACGGCAGCCTAAATATGAAGGTTAAATAGCTGTGATTCTGCTGCTTGAGAAAAACCCAATCTGAATACCCAATCAGAATTCTGTTGCTTGTCTCTGTCACGCTTAATGCAATGTTTCAAAGGTAGCTCGTACTGTGTGTATTGATGATGGAATAAAAAAATTACAATTTAACTATTTGAAATACAAACCTGAAAGCAGCATGTTATTTCTACCGCTCTTATTATGTTAATTCCTAAAAACCTTTTCCAATGGGGTGTTTCTACTCCATGGATAACATTGGACTGTTGTTTCTCTTACCCCTCCGAAAGGGTGACAACAAGCAACAGAGGAGTTGGGAATCAGAGAAGGGAAAAGAGGAAACCAAATTTCATCCATATTGTTTCAATCTAACCCGGTGATGGAACTCAATTGGGTTCTCAATAACTCAGTCGGCGTCTCAACTTACTGTTGAGAGTTAGAATAGTAGAATACACAAGGTGCAATTTCGGAATTTGGTTGTGAATCAGCTAGCCAAGAGGCTAGGGCCGGCTCTGACTGCATGTTTGGTTATGGATGTGGGTACGCAGAACCACAAGCCACTGCGTCCCCTCATGATGAGTCCATTAACATTGGCCCACATTTTACCTGCTTTTTTACCTTGGAGCATCATTAAGAAAATCATTCACCATTCACTGACTCACCCACCTCAGATTACTTTTACACTACATTAATCTGAAAATTGTCTTCTTCTTTTTCTCGTCGACCTTGAAGTTTGTTTGTTGCGTGTATTGTTTGTGCAGGGTTGATTTGTATCAAACACACAAATACTATGAGAAGTCCAAAGTGAACCGTTGTTTTTCTAATGTAATCTGTGGTTCTAAATGTTTACTTGTCACAGATCTTTCAACTGACAACCGCTATGCATGCTAGGCTTGTAAACATGTAAGTGGATGCAGCAGTGGACTTTGGCAGCAGACAACTCTTTCCCAGATCCTTTGCAAGTAGCTTGGTTTTGGACGGCACCTGGACCTGCCAGTTCCATGATTGTCTTGGGTCTTTGATGTGATCACACGGTTTAGTCATAGTCTCTCCTCAGAACAGGACATGGGTCAGGACACAAGACCACAATTGTCTTTTCAGCAAAGAAGATTAGCAGAAGTGGTGGAGAATTATGATCTATCCTCTTCAGCTGAGGATCCAAAATGCCTCTTTGCTCCAAAATGCCTCTTTGTCCAAGTTTGTGTTTTCCCCCCAATTGGCCTCATGAAAGAGGGGGCTCTTTCCTGTTAAGAAAACACTTTTGACCTGTATGAGCATGCCAAGGCAAGTTGATTTAGGGGGGAGGGTGGTTTAAAACACCTCCCTGTTCCCTAACCATGCAGTTTATCAGGTCTTCCCAAAGTGTCTGTGTGCTTTCTTGGCTCCTGTTCACTTCTGTGTTTTGTGGGCCAGTGTCACCCCATGTCAATCAAAGGAGCACAGCCCCATGACCACTAATCTCTCATTTGATAGAGAGCAGTTTGCGGGAAGGACTCTGTTGAACGCTGACAAACGTTTAATCAAATTAAATATTTTGTTTTGTGTGTGGAGTTAATGCTACTACTTATATTATTAATTCTTACCAACTAATTTGCCCAGACGCTGTTCTTAAGTGTGGGGGTTTTATCACAGGAAATAAACATTCCTTTATTAATAGACCCCCCATTAATTTACCCAAGTCTATGTCATAGCAGGCTTGTTATGAGTAGTTTGTGCCATGTTGTTTACGGTGATGCATCTTGGCAGGTATTTAATTATAAGACTGTGGACTCCCAGGCCTGACAGGCTGTCTTAATGAGGATGCTGTCTGAACTGTGGGGATGATCTGGGGTGACAGAGTCTTCCAGCATGGAACCAGATTTCATGCAGGGAAGTCAGAGATCCGTTCTCGCAGCCCCTGTGTCTGTGATCCGTCATCTCCGCCGTCAGAAACTCTGTCGATGGCGGTTAGCCCAGATCTCTTGATTGATTTCCCCTCCTTTTCTCCTGCTTGATGTATCACCAAATTGTTTTAACTACTGTGATGGAAAAGGCCTTCTTGTCACCTTCCTGTAGGCGGAGGAAGTGGTAGACAGAGCTAAAACCTGACTTCCTCACATATTTCCAGGACTCTATAATTATTTGAGTGCCACCTTGGCTGCAATACATTTTTACAATTATCTTTGTATTGTGACATTTGACCCCCAGGTGTTCCATTCTTTTTTTAACGGTTGCACACTGCGGGACACAGTTTGCTCAAAGAAATTGTTTTGGTGATTGACAACACCGAGCCAGAGACAAATTCCAGGGAGTGAGGATTTTCAACACAACATAGCTTTTTGCTAAAGTGGTTCAGCTATTATAAACGGTGAAATGTCAATGTGAAAAAGAAAGTTATTTGAAGCATATTGAAATTTCTCAAAAGAATGTCTGACTTTACTTTGGTTTGGTCATTGTCAATGCGTTACCGTTACAAAAACATGACATTATATATGCTATCAAATTATGTTTTTATTCAAGCAGAGAATGTCTTATTTTTCTCTGATTTAATAAAGCCTCGTGGGACCAGCAAACAACACTGTCTCACAAAGCTTTTGGTAATAGATACAAAATGTAATGAAATTCTTTGTCCATGGCAAAGTAGGGCAATAGGATTGAATTACAGTTGCAATTTTAAATCATAAAAAATTGCCTCGTGAAAAAAACGACAACAGGCTGCCTGGTACGGCAACTCCACCACTGCTGACCACAAGCACTTTCTAATCAGCATGTTTTGTACCTGTCCACTCAAGCTTAACATTGTTGTCATCTATCGCCTACCAGAGGAGTATCTTACGAAGCAGGTTTGAGGAGTTAGCGAGGTAACTTTGGTGAACTCGTAGTTCAACTCAGGATAACCGGTCATATGAAAGTGGCTCACCTTTTTAGCCAGGTACTTTTCTATGATAAAGAATTCTTCAGAATTAACCTGCTCCAAGGCAGGCTAACTCACGGTTTACTCCACTTACCCTGAATGAAATGAGCTGGGACCAATGAAATCACGACTGATTAAAATATTTTATTTATATATATATATATATATATATATATATATATATACACAGTTGAAGTCAGAAGTTTACATACACTTAGGTTGGAGTCATTAAAACTTGTTTTTCAACCACTCCACAAATGTCTTGTTAACAAACTACAGTTTTGGCAAGTCAGTTAGGACATCTACTTTGTGCATGACACAAGTAATTTTTCCAACAATTGTTTACAGACAGATTATTTCACTTATAATTCACTGTATCACAATTCCAGTGCGTCAGAAGTTTACATACACAAAGTTGACGGTGCCTTTAAACAGCTTGGAAAATTCCAGAAAATGATGTCATGGCTTTAGAAGCTTCTGATAGGCTAATTGACATAATTTGAGTCAATTGGAGGTGTACCTGTGGATGTATTTCAAGGTCTACTTGGTGCCTCTTTGCTTGACATCATGGGGAAATCAAAAGAAATCAGCCAAGACCCCAGAAACGTTTGGTTCATCCTTGGGAGCAATTTCCAAACCTTGCCTACGCCGGTCAGCCATCGCTCATCCATATATTTCTATGTACATACTCGTATTCATTCCTTTACTCTTGTGTGTATAAGATAGTTGTTGTGAATTTGTTAGCCTCTTAAGGAGCAGCAAGGTGCGCTGGGGCGCTAGCGCCGCACTCCCGACACTACCCGGTGAAATGCAAGGCACCAAATTCAAAATCCAAAAGTTGAATTATTAAACATTCATCAATATACAAGTGTTGCATAGTCATCAAAAGCTCTGCTTCTTGGCAATATCACAGCGTTGTCAGATTTCAAAAAGGCTTTACGGCGAAAGCACTACATTTGATTGTTTGAGGGTAGCACCTTCAATATTTTTCCCATTACCATAAATTCATAAGCCTTCACGGTTCACAGAAAACACATTTCACAGCGAAAACAAATCAATTGTGTCCAACGAAGACAATCCATGGTTCTTTTGTTAGAAAAAGTAATGTATTATATCCATAAATCTCCGTTTGGTTGGCTCGTTATAATGAGAAAATACAGCGTCCATTGAACCGTGAAGAGAACTCGTTCACCCTATACCTATAAACTTGTCCAAGAACAATCAAACATCATTGATAATGTATCCTTAGGAACACTTTTTTTATGTATATTTTGTATAATATTTCAACCGGAATATAAACTGGGCGATAAGAAAGGAAAAAAACCACAGAGCGCAAGTAAGCCGAACGCCAGATTCTCCTCTGTTGACATTCTGTGAGGCCACTTCCTAATTCCTCTTCTTCTACCATCTAAAGCAACTAAACAGAATCAAAACACTTTCTCGAGACTGTTGACATCCAGAGGAAGCAATAGGTACTGCATTCATATGCCCTTATATGGGCATTTTCATAAGGGAGGGGTTCCAAATGAGGCAATGTGTCAAAATCACTTTTTTTCAGGACAGAAATTCCTCGGGTTTTTGCCTGCCATATCCGTTCTGTTATACTCACAGACAAAATGTTAAGACTTTTAGAGACTTCAGAGTTTTTCCTATCCAATGGTACTAAATACGTGCATATCCTATTTTCTGGGCCTGAATGGGAGGCATTTTACTTTGGGCACGCCTGGCTCTCCAAAACCGTCACCTCGGGAGCTGCTCCCTAAGAAGAAATTACTTGTTAGATACTACTGCATGGTCAGATCTAGAAGCACAAGCATTTCGCTACACTCTCATTAACATCTGCTAACCATGTGTATGTGACAAATAAAATGTGATTTTATTTGATGAAAGCCTTTGGGCAGGTGGATTACTGAACAAAACGCGCGCCAACCAAACGGAGCTTTATGGATATAAAGAGGAACTTTATCGAACAAAATGACCTTTTATTGTGTAACCTGGACGCTTGGGTATGCCATCAGAGGAAGATCATCAAAGGTAAGCAATTTATTTTATGCTATTTTTGAGTTTTGTGCCACCTCTGCTGGTTATGTTATTATGCTAATTGAGTTTTTGAGTGGGGCGCTTTCCTCAGACAATCAAATGTTCTGCTTTCGCCGTAAAGCCTTTTTGAAATCTGACATGGCTGTTAGATTAACTACTTAGGGAGTGGTGGGCCGCTAGCGGTGACGGTTTTGGAGAGTCTGGCGTGCCCAAAGTAAAATGCCTCCCACTCAGGCCCAGAAAATAGGATATGCACATAATTAGTCCAATTGGATCGGAAACACTCTGAAGTTTCTAAGAGTGTTAAAATATAGTCTGTGAGTATAACAACACTTGTATATTGATATACCACTCCGTAAGTAGTTAAGAGCTTCTACTAAATGACTAAAATGTAAATAGTGTTTCGGCTTACCTGGTGACATTTATTTAATAGACCAATAACAAAAAGAGTTACAAAACTCTCTGCCAACAACAGATGGTTTTCAGTTTTCCCCTCCACAATCAGACCACTCCCAAACAGTCCTAGTAATTTGTTCTGCTAAAAAGCAAATGTTGTTTATTTTTGACCACTATTACAGTAAGGTACTTAATTGTTACCCAGACATGATTTGATATTGATATAAAACAGCTGCATTGGGACTTTAATATTTATTTTATAGGTAATTCTATGACTGTGAGGCCGAAGATCTCCCTGGTTCTGTGTGTTTGCAGGCAGAGATGGTGTAGTGATGCTTCAGTATACACAAGACACCCTTGTGTAAATCCCCCAGCCAACCCAGTGTGGCCCTGAATTTAAAGGCTAATCTAATAGACAGTGATGACTCTGTGTAAGTGGAGGGTCTGCTAGTGTTTCTGCCTCGTATTCTGCGTATTCGCATATTTTGACAAGACGAAGCCCACAATGAATCTTAATTACCAGCAGTTTAACCTCTAAAGTCCTGAAACATCTACAGAATCCACGAAATACCACACCTTGCTTCATGAAAAACGACCAGTTGAATTGCTCTGTGACTGAAGAATATTTTGGGAGATGTAGATTTGCACTCCAAAAAAGACAAACCCAAACCTCAAGTCATCTTGTAACTCAAGTGTTGTTTTGGTATATTTTCCCTAACATGTCGATAAAACATAGCAACGATGTTCCAGACTTCTGTCTTGTACACTGAACAAAAATATAAACGCAACATGCAACAACTTCTAAGCTTTTACAGAGTTACAGTTCATAAAAGGAAATCAGTCAATTGAAATAAGTTAATTAGGCCCTAATCTATGGACTGGGAATACGGATATGCATCTGTCACAGATACCTTGAAAAAAAAGGTAGGGGAGTGGATCAGAAAACCAATCAGTATCTGGTGTGACCACCATTTTCCTCTTGCAGCGCGACACATCTCTTTCGCATAGAGTTGATCAGGCTGTTGACTGTGGACTGTGGAATGTTGTCCCACTCCTCTTCAATGGATATGTGAAGTTGCTGTGTATTGGCGGGAACAGGAACACGCTGTTGTACACGTCAATCCAGAGCATCCCAAACATACTCAATGAGTGATATGTCTAGTGAGTATGCAGGCCATGAAAGAACTGGGACATTTCAGCTTCCAGAAATTGTGTACAGATCCTTGCGACCTGGTGCCGTGCATTATCATGCTGAAACACAAGATGGCGGATGAATGTCACGACAATGGGCTTTAGGATCTGTTCACGGTATCTCTGTGGATTCAAATAAAACACATTTGTGTTTGTTGTCCGTAGCTTATGCCTGCCCATACCATAACCCCACCACCACCATGGGGTACTCTGTTCACAACTTTGACATCAGAAAACCGCTCACCCACACAACGCCATCTGTCCGGTACAGTTGAAATCAGGATTCATCCGTGAAGAACACACTTCTCCAGCATGTCGGTGGCCATCGAAGATGAGCATTTGCCCACTGAAGTCGACTACGTCTCCGAACTGCAGTCAGGTCAAGACCCTGGTCAGGATGACGATCACGCAGATGAGCTTTAGTGAGACTGTTTCTGACAGTTTGTGCAGAAATTCTTCATTTGTGCAAACCTACAGTTTCATCCGCTGCCTGGGTGGCTGGTCTCAGACGATCCCGCGGGTGAAGAAGCCAGATGTGGAGGTCCTGGACTGGCGTCGTGGTTACATGTGGTCTGCAGTTGTGAGGCTGGTTGGACGTACTGCCAAATTCTCTAAAATGACGTTGGAGGCGGATATTGGTAGAGAAATTGACTTTCAATTATCTGGCAACAGCTCTGGTGGACATTCCTGCTGTCAGCATGTCAATTGCACTCTCCCTCAACTTGAGACATCTGTGGTGTGTTGTGCACATTTTAGTGGCCTATTATTGTCCCCAGCACAAGGGGCACCTGTGTAATGATCATGCTATTTAATCAGCTTCTTGATATGCCACACCTGTCAGGTATTTTGATTATCTTGGCAAATGAGAAATGCTCACTAACAGGGAGAGAAATAACCTTTGTGTGCATATGGAACATTTCTGGGATCTTTTATTTCAGCTTGTGAAATATGGGACCAACACTTTACATGTTGCGTTTATATTTTTGTTCAGTGTAGTTTATTATGTTATGGAGGTGCATGCTCTGTCAGAGTTTCCTGTTGAAAGTGAGGTTTATTTGGCACTTGTGTGAAGCAATGCGTGACGTTAGAGACAGACTTAATGATCGGGTAAATAGCCATAACTACAGGTAACTGCCAAAATAAAGGAAATACTTGAGTGTTTTTTTGAGTTAATTAAGCAATTAACATCCCATCATGCTTATGGTCATGTAAAATAAATGCCCGGTTGCACATTATTTTGGCTAACATGGCTTGAAGATGAAATCTGAAAGTGCTCTCAAATGAGCATAGGGGTTTTAAAGGGTGTGTGTGCGTCTGTCACCAGATCTCAACCCAATTGAACACTTATGGGAGATTCTGGAGCGGCGCCTCAGACATCGTTTTCCACCACCATCAACAAAACACCAAAGTATGGAATTTCTCGTGGAATAATGGATCCCTGCATCCCTCCAAAAGACTTCCAGACACTTGTAGAATCTATGCTAAGGTGCATTGAAGCTGTTCTGGCAGCTCGTGGTGTTCCAACGCCTATTAAGACATTTTGTTTGTTTCATTTACTTGGGCAGTTACCTGTATCTTGGACATTAGACACAACATCCCCTCCATTTCCATTGAAGTAATTGTGACCGGTGACAAACTTCAACTTTGGCACACATGGTTTCTCCATGGTGTCAGTGATTGTAGAAAACATAGTTGGGTGGACTTTGAATACTTTCTTTTTTTTTTATGAGTTGAATCATCGGCAGTCAGGAATCAGACCTGTGTAGTTATAGCAGAGGGAGAGGCGAAACGTTAGGTTCGACTCCACCCAAAATCTGTCCGCGTAGATTAAGCAGACTTTGATTGCTAATAGCGTTAAGCAGACCAAGGGAGGATTTTTTTGTATGGGGGGCAGTAAGAGAGTGTCGTATTTGGTCAAGATAAAAATGAATTGCTATTTTGATAGGTGAGGCTTATTTGATCAAATAGAAGTTTCATCATGCTTATGTTGTTACGAGTGTATTGATATGTTTTTTTTTTTTTTTTACAAAAGATCATTGGCTAGAACGTTCCCACCTGATCTCGCCTCCTCCCGCCTGCCTTTCGCCTTTGCGGACATGTATTTCCATTGTTATAGCGGTCAGTCGACCATCTTTGGTCATAGTAATTGGATGATCTCTGACTTTGTGTTGCCTTTACCCTTCCTTGCTATGTGCTGTCAAAAGCTCTTGTTAGCCGTGACATGGCTGAACATATGGCTGACAGCAGTCAATGGCCGTGTGGAAATGAAGATTAGTTGATGACGTAGGTCATTCATGCTGATTCACAATGAAAGAGGATGTTCTTGAATATGAATGAACTTAACCAATAAAGATCATGTACTCTTTCATGATGTTGTTGTGATTAGCATCACAGAATATAGGGCAATCATTCACTACATTAGTGTATTGTTTATATCTGCGTGTTTAAATAGTAAGTGTTACTAATCTCATCCTTGGTTAAAACCTTCCCTTTAAAACATTTTGGAGCTCACGGTTGTCTTTGTCGTGACATTGGATGGCCAATTCTCATCGTGTGAGAGGGAATGCACAGAGTGGCATTTTCTGGAGCGAAGGGCTTGGGGTCAGCACAAGGGAGTTCGGATGTAGCATGTGGGAATGCTCAGGGCTGGATGTGTTATTGCTCACAAGGAGACAGATGGCAGTAATGTCTGTTCCATACAGTGCTCTACCCCTCCTGTTGGCTGAAGACAGGCCCACACTGTTTCCGCCTTGGCTTCAAGTGTTGCTACGGAAAAAAACGATAAGATAACATCTTAAAACAGTGTTTTTCATTAGTGCCGGCTGTCGGCTGATCAACCAGTTACACAAATTTTCAGCCAGCTACGTTTTCCACTTCATATTAACTAGGCTACTTTTCATTTAAAAATGTCACTTCTCTAGTACGCTCTCCCGCTAGAATGAATGATATGCATCTTTTACCAATATATTGATCAGATAGGCGCCAGTCAGTCACAATGTGAGCCACGACAGGGAAATGCAGCAGAGAGGAAGAGGCAAAGCAAGATGTTTCACTCTCGCCAAATATCTGTCCAAAATAAGCCAAATGGGTTTATTTTGGACCAAAGGTTGTCGCTCGCCTTCTCGCCTTTAGGACAACGACTCCCAGGGCAGGGACATGATCATATCGTCATTATATAGCCTACAGATCTCTGGTTGCCGAATCGCATCAGTGGAAGAGACGTTCAGTTGACAAACTAATTTGCATAGGCTAATGGTAGGCCTAGACTTTTTGGTGATTATCTGCAGATTCATTATGAAAACATTTGATGAAGATGGTGAATCATCACTGCAAGAACAATAGGTAGTGGAGAACCTCATTCTGGTCCAAATATGATAATTAGTGCCCAGATGTAATCCAGGCATTAAAACGGAATTCAAAAATATATATTATTTTTTTTACCTTAGTAGGGAATCAACTAAATGTATTGAACATGTATTAACTACTTAGGGCGCAGTGGGGCTCCCTAAGACACTACCAGGTGAAATGCAATGTGCCAAATTCAAAATCCAAAAGTTGAATTATTAAACATTCATAAATATACAATTGTTGCATAGTCATCAAAAGCTCTGATTCTTGGCAATATCACAGCGGTATCAGATTTCAAAAAGGCTTTACGGCGAAAGCACAACATTTGATTGTTTGAGGGTAGAACCTCTAATATTTATGCATTAGCATGAATCCATAACCCAACACGGGTCTCACAAAACACATAAAATCCCTAATATAAAATCGCTTACCTTTGATGAACTTCTGCTGAGGGCTTCCCAAGTGTCCAACGAAGACAATCCATGCTTCTTTGGTTAGAAAAAGTCATTTATTATATCCATAAATCTCTGTTTGGTTGGCGCGTTATGATCATAAAATCCACCGTTGTGTCGCCCATTGAACCGTGAAGAGAACACGTTCAAATTATACCTATACACTTTCTACAAACAAATCAAACATAATTTTTATGTATCCTTAGGTATCCTTTTGGGTATATTTGCTGTAATATTTCAACCGGACGATAACGTGAATGATAGGAAAGAAAAATAAAGTGGTGCGCGTTCACAATCTCGCTCGAATCAAACCTTCTGGTCGCCTGACAATTTCCTGTCACTATCCGTTCTGGTCACTGCTAGAATTCCCAGTCTTTGACTGTTGACTGTTGACCTCTAGTGGAAGCCATAGGTACTGCAGTCTCAGTCCTACATAAAGTTGTATGCAATAGGCACAATGGAGAAGATGCTCATTTACAAAAAAAACTGCAAATCCGGATGGATTTTCCTCGGGTTTTCACCTGCTATATCACTTCTGTTATACTCACATACATACATTATTTTAACACTCTTAGAAACTTCAGAGTGTTTCCTATCAAATAGTACTAATTGTGTGCATATCCTAAGACAATCCATGCTTCTTTTGTTAGAAAAAGTCATTTATTATATCCATAAATCTCAGTTTGGTTGGCGCGTTATGTTCATAAAATCCACCGTCGAGTCGCCCATTAAACCGTGAAGAGAACGCGTTCAAATTATACCTATCATATTTCTCCAAACAAATCAAACATCATTTTTAATGTTTCCTTAGGTATAATTTTATGTATATTTACTATAATATTTCAACCAGATTGTAGCCTGACTGATAAGAAAGGAAAATAAAGTGAGGCGCACTCTCGTTCTCGTGACCGAAAAAAGTATTTCTCATTTCCACTTCCTTCAGTAAATATTTTTCTATACGGTTCCCTTTAGCCCTATTGTTTTGAAACCTTGTCTAAAGACTGTTGACATCCTGTGGGAGCCATAGGTACTGCAGTCTCAGTCCTACATAACAGAAATGAATAGGCACAATGGAGAAAAAGGTCATGTACAAAAAAAACTGCAAATCCGGATGGATTTTCCTCTGGTTTTCGCCTGCTATATCAGTTCTCTTATACTCACATACATTATTTTAACACTTTTAGGAACTTCAGAGTGTTTCCTATCCAATAGTACTAATTATGTGCATATCCTATTTTCCGGGCCTGAGTGGCAGGCATTTTACTTTGGGCACGCCAGACTCTCCAAAACCATCAACCAAGAAGTTAAGTATTCAAAATGTAACAAGTACTTTTGGGTGTCAGAGAAAATGAGGAATGTAGTGGAGTAAGACTTGTCAAAAATATAAAGAGTAAAGTACAGTACCCCCAAAACTTAAGTAGTACTTTAAAGTATTTTTACTTAAGTAATTTAGAACACTGGAATTCTCACATAGGTGTTCCTTTTGCCCAGATGTGTTACGGCTGTGTGAATAGCAATGGAAATAGTGTCTTCCTTGGATCTGTTGGAGCGGTAGGCAAATTGGAATGGGTCCAGTGTGAGAGTTTTCCTCACGTCAGTCTCGGGGAGGGAAGGCATCTGGTCGTCCGGGGCAGCGAGAGTCTTCATGGCTCAGTATTGTCTGCCTCGAAGCAAGCATAGAATGTGTTAAGCAAGTCTGGGAGGGAAGCTTCGGTGGGCACCGCACAGCTGGATTTTCCTTTGTAGTCTGTGATGGTCTGTAGTCTTTGCCACATGCGATGTGAGTCTGTTCAATTCAAGTTTGAGTTTGTATTGTCTTTTTGCGTCCCTAATGGATTTGCGGAGCTTGTACCTGCTTGCCTTGTAGGCATCGCCCGCCACCGAGTCATCAGGGTTCATTCTGCTGACAGAACATTGTACGAATATCTCCGTTCATCCACTAATCTCTGTTAATCTCAAGAGATGATTAAGGTTAAATGTTTTTAACTTCTTGGTGATTGCTGGGGCGCTAAATCCCGACACTACCAGGTGAAATGCAAGGCGCCAAATTCAAAATCCAAAAGTTGAATTATTAAACGTCCACCAATATACAAGTGTTCTATACTCATCAAAAGCTCTGTTTCTTGGCAATATCACAGCGTTGTCAGATTTCAAAAAGGCTTTATGGCGAAAGCAGCACATTTGATTGTTTGAGGGTAGCACCTCACATATTTTTCACATAGCCATGAATTCATTAGCCATCACGGCACACACATAACACATTTCACAGCGAAAACAAATCAATTACCTGTTGAAGAACTTTTGCTGAGGTCTTACTAAGTGTCCAACGAAGACAATCCATGGTTCTTTTGTTAGAAAAAGTAATGTATTTTATCCATAAATCTCCATTTGGTTCACGCGTTATAATCAGAAACGACAGCTTCCACTCCTCCATTGAAATGTGACGCAAACTCATTCATCTTATACCTATAAACTGGTCCAAGAACAATCAAACATAGTTTTAAATGTATCCTTAGGAACACTTTTACGTATATTTACTATTATAAATCAACCGGAATATAAACTGATCGATAAAGACGGTAAAAAACACACAGCGCGCCTTGTCGGGAGCGTACGCTGGCTACTGTTGACATAAAATGGACTCTTCCTGGTTTCCTCTTCTTCTCTGGTCTAATTCATCCAAAATGAAAATCCATACTGTCTCGAGACTGTTGACATCCAGAGGAAGCGATGGGTACTGCATTCATATGCCCTTATAAGGGCATTTTCATGAGCGAGGGGTTCCAAATGAGGCACTCTGTGAAAACCACTTTTTCCAGGACAGAAATTCCTCAGGGTTTCGCCTGCCATATCCGTGCTGTTTTACTCACAGACAAATGGTTAACAGTTTTGGAAAACCCAGAGTGTTTCCTATCCAATGGTACCACATATGTGCATAACCTATTTTCTGGGCCTGAATGGGAGGCATTTTACTTTGGGCACGCCAGGCTCTCCAAAACGGTCACCTCATGCACCCATCCCCAAGAAGTTAAGAAAAGTATGTTATCTTACTTAGAAAATAGTCCTGATTATATAGACCTAGACAATATCCAAAACTACTAACGATACACTGAATTCATACATTTTCAGTCATTTTAATTTCTACACAATACCACAAGTAAGTACTGACTCCCCCACTTTGAGTTGGAAAGTCCTGCTGAGAACTAAGGCCATGTGATGGAGTGGTACAGTGTATGGGTCGGCCTGGTACTGCAATGGGGGAGGAGGATCACTCGACTGTCTGGGAGTATTAGCCTTCCCATGATGCTCTGTGAACTGGATCTGTCAGGAAGTGTAGTGGGCATGATTGTCTTCGCCGCTCTGCCCTATAGCGTCAGCTGCCTTGCTACTCTGGGATGTAGTTACAGTGATGCCGTGGTAGATGATCTGTGACTCAACTGGGAGAGGGCATTCATTCTGTGAGACCTCTTCTCTGTAAAGCCACCATTATATCACTATGGTCAGTCTAGCTTGTGCTTGGACTTTGCTGTAGTTTTTGTGTTGTTCAGATGTTTTAGTGCCTCCGGTGCAGTCATAGTTTTTCCGTTGTCTTACAGATGTAGCCAGTGGCTGAACTGAACAGGTGAGGTTCTGGGGATAACAAACCTATTAGTTAGGTTTGATGGATGCCCTCATTAAGGCTACCTCCCATGGCTGTAGCTCCACTGGCAAGGTGGCACCAGAGGAGAGGGGGGGAGGGAGGTGCCGACGCTGTAAACTCACCGCGTCCTCCTCCTGTGCAGAATACAGTGGAGATGCCATCAGCCTGGCTTAGCATTGTTGATGCTCCCCCTCCGTGATTATAGAGCCATACTGCAGAGGAGGCTTATTATGAGGCCTGGGGTCACGTGTTTAAAACTTCTTAGGGAACCTTGGGGCGCAGACGCCCGACCTGCGACAACATCCGGTGAAATGCAGAGCGCCAAATTCAAATTACAAAATTAGTCATATTAAACATTCATGAAAATACAAGTGTTGCACATCATTCAAAAGCTTAGAATCTTGGTAATCTCAGAGCGTTGTCAGATTTCAAAAAGGCTTCACGGCGAAGCATAGTATTTGATTGTCTGAGGACAGCGCCCTGCAAACTTCCTCCATTAGCATAATATCATAACCAGCACAGGTGTCACAAAACTCAAAAATAGCGATAAAATAAATTGCTTACCTTTGAAGATCTCCCTCTGATGGCAATCCAAAGGGTCCCAGCTACACAATAAATGGTCCTTTTGCTCGATAAAGTCCCTCTTTATATCCCAAAAGCTCCGTTTGGTTGGCGCGTTTTGTTCAGTAATCCACCGTTCCACTCCAGTCAACATACATACAAACGAAACTGAAAAATTATACCTATAAACTTTGTCCAAACAACTCAAACCACGTCTCTAATCAATCCTCAGGTACCCTAATATGTAAATAAATGATAATATTTCAGACGGAAAATAACCTGCTCAATAGAAAAGGGAAAAAAAACGAAGCGCGCACTCCATCACGTGAGCCAAACAGTACAGTCCACTCCATAGTCCACTGGGAAAAACAGCTATTACTCGTTCGTTTTTCAAAAACCAAGCCTGAAACCTTGTCTAAAGACTGTTGACATCTAGTGGAAGCCATAGGAACTGCAATCTGGGAGCTAAATCCCTCAGTATTGAATAGCATGTCAAAGGAAAAACTGTGACATCACAAAATCCCATTTTCCAGATGGATTTTCCTCTGGTTTTCGCCTGCCAAATCAGTTTTAGAAACATCAGTGTTTTCTATCCAATACTACTAATTATGTGTATATCCTAGTTTCTGGGCCTGAGTAACAGGCATTTTACTTTGGGCACACCAGACTCTCCGAACCCCCGAACACTGCCCCGGGCCACTAACAGGTAAAATGCAGATGGATAGGACCCTCGGTGCATTGGTCACAGTCACTTAGATCCCTGCCATTTTAAAGACCCTCAGACATTTGACTTACCATTTTAGTCCACTGGCTATGCCAATAGAACATTTTACAGAAGACAACCATTTGCACACTTTTATCTGCAAAGTACAGACACTGATCCCTGAACTGAAGCGCAGTCATTTATTCCTGTAATTGTATATTTTATATCAACATTATTTGAGGGTAGGAGACAGTCTCCGTGCCTTGCTCCATACGCTGGTCCTCCACCGTGGCATGCCTGCCTGCCCAACCCTGTACTGTCCAGTGGGTGATGCGTGGCTCGGGGGGGTGGCCATATGGGGCTGGAGACGGTGAACAGGGGGTCTCTCCAGATGGCCCACAGCCTCCCTTCCACTCTCAGTCCTCTCCTCAACTCCAAGCTGACAGACAGCAAATGGCACTGTCCACTCCAATGGCTCTGATGGCTTCACTTCACCAGAGGCACTTCCTCTGCCCCAGGACCATTCCTCCAGGTGCCCATGCAGGAAATGTATTCAGATCCTACACTCATTATGCTCATCAGAACTTCTTCCGTTCACATGCTGAGTACAGGGGCATAATCTCTATGACATTATTACATTTCAATAGGAACCGAAAACGAAGGGGTAAGGGTTTCTTTTTTTCTCCCACTGAGCTCTATTGGAATGCATGCTCAGCCCATTGGATAGAGCAAGGAGGAGTGAGTCTGAATATAGCTTATTAAGCGTAGTGTAGCCAGGTGAGGGTGCAGGCGTAGTCTGGGAGAAAGGGAACATCTCTGTGGTTATTAGTGCATCACTGAATAAGGAGAAATTGAGGTCTCAACCTTTGGGGGTTTCTGTAGAAATGCTTGTGGTGGCTTTGACCAGCCATTATAGAGTACATCCTGCAGGTTGACTGCTGGTTCAGCCCTGTGACAGCTTGATGTATTGATATCCAGCTCACTGAGAAACCATCACCACCACTGGCCCAGCGATGATGAGATGGGGATAAGAGGTTGATAGGTGCAGCTTGACTTCATTTCTCCTCATATAATCTTTATGGATATCCAGCCGTGTTCCTCACAGTGAAGCCAGAGCTCTTGTTTTGTCACTGAGGAAAAACAATATACAGTAGGCTAGTTGTGCCCGGGCAAAGCCAGACCTAGAGATGAATCTTATGTGACTGCACTAGCAACGCTCAGCTGTTTCACATTGGGCTGCGTTTTCTATGTGGTCAGCAGTCTTCTCCTCATACTTTCAATAATTCCCTTTTTTTGGGAGAGTGCTTCCTTTTTTATATAGAGTGTTGTATAGACTGTAACAACCACAGGGACTACACATTATGGGATTGTTTCACTTCTTGACATTCCCACTTCGTAATACAACGTTTTTTTTTACTAAGGCCACCCCAGTGTCTACAGAAAACCCTACAGCTACTTCCTCGTTTAGAATACCTTGTGCTCCAACAGTTAAGCTTCATAAACATTCTCTCCCTGTGTCCGCAGCCATCACCTCTTTCTGATTTGAAGCGCCTCCAGTGAATGATCAAATTGGAACAGGTGGACGTGCTATTTAATGACATTTCTAAGTGGCTTTTCACTGAGGATCAGTCCATGAACAGTAAATGTCAAACACTCCACTGGCCTTATGTTAAAATGCCTATTTATATGCTTACAGTGAGAGGAAAGTAAAATACATTTTGTTATCTATAATGAAATCGGGCTTCACTTTTTTATAAAGAAATCTATTTTATTCAGCCCATTGTTCTTCCTCACCTTTTATTAAAATGCTGATTAGTAATCTGGAGGTATTTTTCCTTTCTCAATAGTATTGAGAGGTACATTTTCAATATCACCCATGCAAGTGAATATTAATCGGTGCTGTAGTGGTGTGAATGTACACTGTCTGAGAGGCATATTCAGAACAAGGGTAGATATACACTGTCTCCTTATCTTCGACAACATCCCACGGCGTGTGTTTTGTTCCCGCTGAAATTAACATAGTGCCAAGCAATTAACCAAGTGTGTACTTTGAACAACTGAATTGTTCATCCTGTGTATAGAAAACAAGCATACACATGCTCTTTTCTCTGAGCTCTCTAGTCCTCCAGAGGAGAGAAACTTCTCGCATGGCCAAGCCTGGACACATTTCCTCCTCTGTGGTCTAGACAATTATCCAAGGAATGGACAATTCGGGACATTGTTTGTCATCATGTGACCAGGGGCTTGTCACCACTGTTCAATCGAACGCAGGCCAACTAGGGCATCATGCCCCTGCACCCATCTACCGGGAGGTGGATTGTCTTTCTTATACAGATACAGGGCCCTCTGTAGTTGTCCAGTTTAATGTAACTAATGAAACTGGACATTTGCCTTTGTGCTGCCAAGAGGCATGGGGTTTGTGTCTTCCTCAACCTAAAAAAAAACAGGTTATTTTGTTCCTTATTCTGGATGCACTATGATTGGTTGTAGCAAGGAGGAGCTCTATAGTTTGCAGTTTGTTTATGTAATTTGAGTTGTGCTGCTAACATTTGCCTTGTTATAATTTCATATTGCGTGCATGACTCTCTTGGGTGCGGACGCTGTATGTATTTGCCAAATGATATGAAAAATATGATTGATTGAATATTTTTCTTCCACATTCGCAACAGATGGGAGGAATTCCTTTTGGCTTCGTTTTAGCATCAGACCTGGTCATTGCCAGTGTCCTGGAGGGAAAGAGATTTGCACAATTCTCCTGGAGCACGAGCTGGAATCTAAAGTGTACTGCTTGAAAAATGAACAAAGACCGTTCACTGGGCTACACTGTATAAGAACAGCGGAACACATTCGGCTAACACTGCGGGTTGCATTTGAGGCGATATAAAACTGTGTGTGTGTGTGTGTGTGTGTAATGCCAGGAGGAGGGTAAATCCTTTCCAATAATGGCTAAGTGTAAACAGCTTTTTAGACTGAATGTCTAGCCCTCGGGTGGTTTCCTCTTATATCTGGGTTGTCTGTCAAGCCTCTGTGGCTTTCCTCAGGCAACTGGTCAATGGGGTTGCTTCATGCCTGGAAACACATGAAAGGTATTGGAGGCAGCAGAGGCTGTACGTGGAGGATTTTTTACACCAATGCCTCCACAAAGTGCATCCCTCTTTTCTGTGGCCTATAGTATTTACGTATGGATGCGTGAACAAACATCCAACAAAATGCATTCTCCTGAACAGGAGCCTTGGAAAGCCAGTGGAAAATGTTATAAAACATGTAGCAAATTCATAGTAATGACCCTAAATTATTTTCTTCCCCTTTACTCATAATCGCTTGGTCTACAATTGCTTATCAGCTACTAATGTTTTTGGACTCAAGGTCAGGGTGATGCTATTGAGGAGGGGCGTGTTGCCTCAGTGCCTCCACAGATTATCATAATGTGGAGGGACAGCGCTTTAAAGAGAGCTGTGGTGCAACTAACTTCTCAAGGGGTTTTGGGCCTGAACCAGACTCTTAATAGCACTGTAATAGTACTCCTCCCTTTGGAAATGGACATGTGAGGCGGGCGGGTTGGGTGGGGGAGGGAGGGAGTCCCAGAACAACAGTGCCTCTGGTGACTAAATGGAGAGGTATTGTGTTTTTCTGCCCTTACCTGAATGTCTCACACACACTGAATGAGTCAGACCGGTTGGACTCATTTCCTAGTCTCACATTGTCATTGCACAATAGACCCCAGACGGCACAGCAAACTCCCTGAGCCACTCCCGTGCACGGCGGCACAGTGCTACACACGCCCTCAGCCAGTCACAGATGAGGGAGGGCTGACTTTCTAGCGTCCTCTCCTCCTGCTGGCGATTCTTGTATGTTAAGTGTAAAAGCAAACTATTTCCAGTCCTTTTAATGACCGTCATAAAGTTCCATCCAACTCCCAAACCTAATTTAACCAGGAATGCCTGGTGGCTCAGATCGTTTTGAAAGCGACTTTTTTTTCTCTCGTTTTCTCTGCCCCTAAGTGATGTTTGACCAAAGTTACAATTGAAGGTGAGCCAACCCCTCCCCTCCTCACTCCAACCTGTATTATCTTTAAATGATTTATTACTGAATCCACCCAAGATGTCATTAATGGTTTATATTACTGGATAACGTTCATGGTTGCCTCTAAAGGTCTACTATCATTTATGATATTCCTTTGCATTCAGAACCTGCCCTCTCAAATATGAACATATTTCTTTTTCTGAATTGTCTAGAATTATGGAATGGCAAAACTGGCTCAACCCTTGCCATGGAGCTTCATGTGTGTCTCTGAATGGGAACAAAACAGCTAGCCTGTGGTCTGTTACATCAGTGTCCACTTGTTTTAAAACCCCTTGTGTTATCAGAGGTTGCTGATCATTGTTTAACTGATGCTGCCTTAATGGACTTCCTGTCCTCGGAGCACAAATGAGTGCACTGTAACTGCTCTTGTCAATCAACGAATAAATAACTCCATACTGCGGAGCACCAGCAGGTTGCTCGGCCCGGCCGTTATCGACCTAGCTCAGCAGCTCTGGTGGTGGAGCTGCCAGGTGTTTGTGTGGTGGAGATAGTGTCAACCTGGCCTGGTGGATCCTGGAGTGTAAGCCCTAAAATCCTCCGCCAGCCTGAAATAGTCTACAGCTTAATGGCTATGGTGCGGCCTGGCACCGAATCCATCCCTCAACTCCCACGACATCACTAAACTCAAAGTAGAGTTGAGCCCCTTAAAATATGCTCATGACTCAGGACATACGTTCTGACTAATACTCGTGTACTCCACTAACAGGCCGTTTAAACAGGATGAGCGAGTATAGTGTCGATGCTATGACTGGTCTGCTGGGCTGCAATTAAAGGGAGGAAACGGGAAATTAAGTTATGGGTGATATCAGATGAATTTAGATGAGTTTCCTCGCCACGTGGATTGAGTCTGGGAGATAACTGCTGTGCGAAGAGAGACAGCCTCATGGAAAAGTCTGCACATCTATCAGACACTTTCAATTAATCAACAGAGTACGGAGACTCAATTGATACCGTGGAGGGAGTATATTAATTCCCTTTTGCAGGAAGATCATAGGTTCACACATTTTGTCTGGGAAAATATCTAGAGCAAAGGAAATAAAGCATAAGCATATTCATAAGCTAAATATCCATATTTTTGGGGATCGATAGATACTTCACTGCAGAGGAGAGGAGCCAGCCAGTAGGTCGCTCTACCCTCTGTCTCTCTGTGTTTGCGCTGGGAATGGTTAACGGGATGCTTGGCTAGGCTCTCGGAAGCATGAAAGGCAGGCCTCACTAACAAGTTTGTAATGTTACAGGGGGGTTCTTTCTGGCGTTGTCAGTCACATCTTCAACATGAATAAAAGCCACACCGGCAGCAGATCGACAACAAAACTGCTGTGCTGGAGGAAAGAGCGCTCACAAGCTGCAGTCGGGGGGGCATTATGTCACCTCAGACGTGTTATTAACCTGCAATCTGAGCGTTTGCCGTACTTGTTTTCTGCTGCGCTCGAATCGAATTCCTCTCATCCCACTGTCTGTTCCCACTATCCCCACCTGACCTTTATCTTGACAGGTGAACTCTAGGCTGTGCTTAAGATGACGGAAGGTGTCATTAAGCCTTGCCTGCTCATGTTTAGAATGGGTGTGTGGTTTTAGAACGGAGGTTTGTGGTGAAGGGGCTTTGGCAGTGTAGTCCACGGTGTGAGTGTCTAGGACCCCTGCCGAGCTCTGGACATTTTAAAGGCTTATCACCTCCTGCAGACGAGGCTGTAAAACTGCTGCCTGCCCGGGAAAACATCTGGTCTGGCCTTGGAGGGGACAATGCAAACCCTGTCTCTCGCAGCACTGTTTATTCGCTGCATTTATTGTGGGCCTCCATCTTTTTGTTAAATGGGAGTGGTGCCAAGCGAGTTTTGACTTGCTTGTACTGTGTCGAGGTTCAACTCAGTAACAATTACTTTAGTCATTTGTTTGGAGAGATAAAAACAGAGGAATTTGTCCTACAAAAATATTTAAACATCAAAACAAACCACCTACAAAATGTCTATTCAGCCTAACCTCTGGCTGCAAATATTCTTTTTGACTTAACATCCCTATGTACAAAAAACCTGACCTAGATATTTAGACCTCTCCCACAAAGTTTACCAAAGCCTCTATCTGCTAAGATGTGCTACTTTTAGTTCCAAAAACAACAAACTCCTTATTGTAAATTATTGTCTCAGACAGTGTAAGCATATTAAATGTTTGCTGTTCTGCATGCTTTCGTTCCAAGAATGTTAAAACATTTTTGTGTTCAACTGCTACCTCAAATGTCAATAAAAGGGTTGAATGGTGGCTCTTGTCTTGAAGCCTCAAGGTTGGTTGAGGATATCGGCGATCCCAACACTAATTGGACTTATGAATTAGTTAACTTAAATGGATATTGGCGCTTCTCAATGAGATTGAGTGGCTCTTAACGCTATAAAACGTGTAAGACATTTGCTGTAATATTTCTATATTACTTAATTCCATTATTTTACTTTTTACTTTTTATATTTGTGTGTATTGTTAGATAATACTGCACTGCTGGAGTTAGGAACACAAGCATTTAACTACACCCACAATAACATCTGATAAATATGTGAATGCAACCAATAAAATTTGATTCGATTTGAAGCACGGAAACCAAAATACCAAAATCCAACAACTATATTTGAGTTCTCTCTAAATAAGTATTCAAATATGGTGCATGCAGTGGCACAGTAATTATCTACTTGACAATAGCTTGAGGGATTAACAGGGTTGGTCAGAGGTTAAAAGGCTCTTCACTCCACTTGGAATGGCCTCAAATCAGCCAGCCTAATTTCACCCTCTTGGCTATTTATTGTGCCATTTAATCCTAATACCCAACCCAGGAAACCATTGACATTTTCAAACTATGGTTGTTGTGAAGCTAGGTGTTCATGCTTATATCCCAAACCAGTATTATTGTCAAACAGGCTGCCGGGCAGGGCAGGGATTACAGTTGTGACAGATATTGGGCCTCACAACAGTGGACGGCTGTTTAACTCGGCCCATTTGGACCACACTAGATTGTTTGCTGTTTCCCCCATCTATCTGAGCTATTTCGAACACAGTGTCTGTTGCAATGGCCTGGTGAAGAATACACTCCTAGAAGTCTTCTCGGATCCCAAAATTGAGATCCAAATTGGATCCGATAATTTCCTACCCGATCCCGACAGGATCCGGTCATTTTAAATATCTACAGTACCAGTCAAAAGTTTGGAGACACCTACTCATTCAAGGGTTTTTCTTTATTTTTACTATTTTCATTGTAGCATATTAGTGAAGACATCAAAACTCTGAAATAACACATGGAGTCATGTTGTAACCAAAAAAGTGTTCAACAATCAAAATATATTTTATATGTGAGATTCTTCAACGTAGCCACCCTTTGCCTTGATGACAGGTTTGCACACTCTTAATAATTCACTGTATCACAATTCCAGTGGGTCAGAAGTTTACATACACTAAGTTGACTGCGCCTTTAAACAGCTTGGAAAATTCCAGAAAATGATGTCATGGCTTTAGAAGCTTCTGATAGGCTAATTGACATCATTTGAGTCAATTCGACCTGTGGATGTATTTCAAGGGCTACCTTCAAACTCAGTGCCTCTTTGATTGACATCATGGGAAAATCAAAAGAAATCAGCCAAGACCTCAGAAAAACAATTGTAGACCTCCACAAGTATGGTTCATCCTTGGGAGAAATTTCCAAACGCCTGAAGGTACCACGTTCATCTTAACAAACAATAGTACGCAAGTATAAACACCATGGGACCACGCAGCCGTCATACCGCTCAGGAAGGAGACGCGTTCTGTGTCCTAGAGATGAACGTACTTTGGTGCGAAAAGTGCAAAACAATCCCAGATGCTGGAGGAAACTGGTACAACAGTATCTATATCCGCTCTGATTCTTGGCAATATCACAGCGTTGTCAGATTTCAAAAAGGCTTCACGGCGAAAGCACAACATTTGATTGTTTGAGGATAGCACCTCTCATATTTATGCACTAGCATAAATTCATATTCAGCACGGGTCACACAAAACCCATATAAGAGCTAAAATAAATCACTTACCTTTCGAAGAACTTCTGCTGAGGGCATCCTAGTGTCCAATCAAGAGAATCCATGGTTCTTTTGTTAGAAAAGGTCATGTATTATATCCATAAATCTCTGTTTGGTTGGCGCATTATGTTCAGAAAATCCACCGTCGAGTCGCCCGTTGTACAGTGAAGAGAAAGCGTTCAAATTATACCTATCAACTTTTCCCAAACAAATCAAACATCATTTATAATGCATCCTTAGGTATCCTTTTATGAATATTAACGATTATATTTTACACGGATTATATCCTAAACGATATAAAAGGTAAATAAAGAGGGCGCGCTCACGGTCTCGCGCCCAGGAAAAGTTATTGACATCCGTGGTCCCTTCACTAATTCTTCTTCTATTCGGTTTGGTTTAATGATAGTTTCAAGGCTTTATGTCTAAAGACTGTTGACATCTAGTGGAAGCCATAGGTACTGCAATCTGGGAGCTATTTTACATGGATTTCAATAGAAAGCCTATCAAACTGAGGAAATGTCACAATTATTTTTTATTCTGGACAGAAATTCCTTGGGTTTTTGACTGCTATATCAGTGCTGTTATACTCACAGACATTATTTTAACAGTTTTAGAAACTTCAGAGTGTTTCCTATCCAATAGTACTAATTATGTGCATATCCTAGTTTCTGGGCCTTTTACTTTGGGCACGCCAGACTCTCCAAAACCGTCACCACTGCTGATGATGCCTAAAGAGTTAACTTGGTCAAACATTTTCTTTATTATAGACAGTCAGAAAGAATGTGTCGGTAACTCTGCATTACAGTATAACTTATTTATTTTCAAGGAAAGCCACAAAACTAGAGCATAAATGAGTCACTCATCTTTATGCTGACGAATATCACGCTTGACTCGAGTCATTAAACATTAACAAACTGTTATTTTTAACAAAGAAAAGACCCAAATAAAATAGCAAAACAGCCTACTATATAGGCCAAGCCTAAACTAATAAATTAGATAGCCTAAATAAACTAGTAAATTGAATAAAATAGCTCAGGTCTTAAAAATATGGGTGACCTTTTCCCCCTCTGTATCCACAATGTGCATTAATGAGGCGAATACAAATGATTGCCTGCCGGTTTTTCCTTCCTGTAATCTCTTTCATTCAGTTTCTTCTTCACATCAGCAAAGAACTACTTAATGTTTCTGAAACTCACTTGAACAGTTTCCTGTGTGTATCAAGAATGGTTCACCACCCAAAGGACATCCAGCCAACTTGACTCAACTGTGGGAAGCATTCAAGTCAACATGGGCCAGCAATCCTGTGGAACGCTTTCAAAACTCTAGTGAGTCCATGTCCTGTCGAATTGAGGCTGTTCTGAGGGCAAAAGGTGGTGCAACTCAATATGAGGAAGCTGTTCCTAATGTTTTATACACTCAGTGTATAGACTATTTGCTATCACTTTTTTTCTCCGCTGCGTCCCCCTCCTCTCCCACAACAAATAGCCTATTTTACCCCGCGTCTCATGCAGTGCGCAGTGGCTCGTTTTCATAAAGTGAATATGCCGTTTTGTCACAATGATATTGACACATTTGGTTTGATGAAAGGGGACCCACTGATATTCATTTAAATGTGTGAAACTTGCGTTTGTTGTTTAGGAACTAAACTCTTCAAATATTATTTTGGATCCCGTTGGTATTTCACATATTGTCACACAGATCCGAGACCCGTGGCCACCAAGCTGGATCCGATCTTGGGTCAATAATCTGGTTTGGGTAGATCCTTGAAGACCAGTGGTGGAAAAGGTACCAAACTATCAGACTTCCGTAAAGTAAAGATACCTTAATAGATAATGACTCAAGTAAAAGTAAAAGTCACCCAGTAAAATTCTACTTGAGTAAAAGTATAAAAGTATTTGGTTTAAAATATACTTAAGTATCAAAAGTTAAAGTATAAATAATTTCAAATTCCTTATATTAAGCACACCAGATGTCACCATTTTCTTGTTTTTTTAATTTACGGAAAGCCGCGGGCACATTCCAACATTCAGACATAATTTACAAACGATGCATGTGTGTTTAGTGAGTTCGTCAGAAGCAGTAGGGATGACCAGGGATGTTCGGTTGAATTTGACAATTTTCCTGTCCTGCTAAGCATTCAAAATGTAACAAGGAAAATGTATGGAGTAAAAAGTACAATATTTTCTTAAGGAATGTAGTGAAGTAAAAGTAGTCAAAAATCTAAATAGTAAAGTAAAGTACAGATACCCCAAAAAACTACTTAAGTAGTACTTTTAAAGTATTTTTACTTAAGTACTTTACACCACTGGTGAAGACCTCTAGACACTCCTCTCCTGAAAGCTTTGAAATGCTGTGCAAAGGTGGATTGTGGCCAACCCCAGTCCAAATCACGGTCTGTCATTTTGCTCCCTTGTTTCCCCCCAGAAAGCTTTTTCTATAATGCAAACACCTCTCTGAAATGAAGTTAAATGTCTTATACACAATGTGAGCGACCTTACTGGCCCCCTCAGCCTTTCCAAGTGAGCTTTTTGGATTTGTTTGCACTGAGGCTTCAGCCAGCATTCGCAAAGAGCAAGACAGGGCTGGAGACGTGCTGGGGTTATGCCATCAGACAAATGCTTATGGAAAGGTTCTTTTCTCCATATCATGGATCTTTATTACTATTCAAATCTTGGCATTTTCCCGTTTCTCGAAAATGTCTGCCTTATTGTCTCCCCATGAAAAAGAAAGAAATTGTGCAGCCCTGGCTGTTCGATAAGCTTGTTGAAAGACCCTACAGAGCATTTGAACCAGGAGGAGAGCAGGATCCACACAATATGTGTCCAAGAACAGGAGCCCACACTTTCTCTATAATTATACGCTGCTGCCGGTTCACTCTCCTTTGTTCTTCATAACAGGCTGCATAATAGGGGTGGAGGTGTTGGGAGGGACAGGTTAACCGCAGGAAGAGACATCTTACAGAAACATGTGTGAAGCAACTTTGCAGGATCTGAAGGGATAAACAAGGACTAGGGAGACGAGTGCTTTGTTTTCAAAGATGCGAGGTGACTGATTGCGCCGTTATCATCTCTTCATCAAGTTGCCATCTCGATGCCATCATTTCCAGAAGATGTGACTGCGGTTGAAGTTCCCTGGTATTAAGGAGTGGGCTTTCTCCAGTAGAAGCTTGTATTGTATCACAAGGTTGTACTTTATGAGAGAGGATAACAGCAACCCTACACTCACTGTCATCCTATCTGGCTTAATTTAGTTTTCAAATGTCTCCCGCAAGAAACACATCATGTTGGATGTGGAAAACTAACACACACAAATTGGAAAACTAACACACACAAATAGGCTATTAAAGATGGTCCAACAGATCATTCCATGTAAAGCACTCATGAACCCAGGCACTTCCAGAGGGCCTGTTGGTCTCCAGTTACAGCTTAACCCAGGCACTTCCAGAGGGCCTGTTGGTCTCCAGTTACAGCTGCTTATTGTATTGCTATAGTATTCTTCTTGGAGACAGTTGGCTTAGGGGTGCTGAGGAAGTGAGCTGTTCCCCTCTCAATGTCCACTGTGAATATGTTCACATTTCTAATGCCTGAGAGAATAACTTTTTTTTTTTCTCACTATAATTTAGTCAGAAAGCGTTCGCTCTCTCTTTCTCTCTCTCGCTCTCGCTCTCGCTCTGTGTCTCTTTTCTTTCCAAGTCATGTGATTTGTGACTTTCTCTGCCATCACACCACTCTGGGGAGTGACATGTCACTTCCTTTGGAGCCTATCAACCTATGGAGAGGTTCGTTTCATGGCTGTTCGCATTGCCTCCCTGTAGAGTGGGCACTGTGGGGTTCGGAGTTGACTACAGCTGTGAGCCCTCATTGGTCCTGTCTTTGTCAGGTAAAAGTGAGTTTGACTCTGCGGTGGCCATGAAGGCCCAGGCCTTATCCCACTCCTCCTCCTCAGTGATGGTGTGTGGTGTCTGAACAGGCCCGGCCAGCACTCTGCCTCATTAACCGGGAGAAGCCGTACGCCACGTTTTTTCCCCGTTTTTTTTTCCCGCTGTCTGACAGCAGGATAAGTGGAAGCAGATATGTATTAAATGCGTGGCATTGCGAACAGGGATGGATTTTGGACTTCACAATCATCCTGCCAAGCTATGTGTGTCAGAACACAGGGTGAATCAGAGGGGGACAGCTGAGGAGCTGAAAGCAGTCAAAAATGATAAAAAAAATAGGTGCTCATTAGTTAGGATGCCAACACGCACCATGTTAACAGTGAATTTAATCTCCCGATTCAGCTGAAACCGAGGGTGAAGCATTGCGGCCTGTCTTGCAGCTAATGCTACAGGGCTTTTTTAGGGACAAAATCTTAATAGGGTTTCATTCATGGGTTTTAATTGTCCTTTTCTTTGGCAGTGGTATAGAATTCCTTCTTCATCTCATCCCCTGCATAATGAATTACTGCCAATGTCATGCTCTTGTTTAACAAAAGCGAGGTGAGGTGTGCTCTGCTCCCTCTGCCTTTATCTGGGCCATCCTTTTCATGATGACAGCTCTGCACTCGTAGTGCGCTGAGGCTCAATGACCATATAGTGCATATAGAGTAAGCATATTGTGGATGGAAGAAAAACGAAGCCTTGTATAATTTCTAAGCAATTTCACCTTTTCTCATGTAAAATAGGGGAAGCAATCAGGATAAAAAAATTAAAAAAAAATACTGTCCTTTTTGGTGTTTTCAAAGTCAGGCACTGGGCTTTGGAGAGTGTTTTAAATGATTGATTCGTGTCCAGTTTTCGACTTTTTGTTAGGTTGACTAAGCCTTTCCACTGTTTTCATGGCACAGTACTGAGGTATGTTTTGTTCAAAACAGAAGTGGACTTCCGTTTTTGAGGTCAAAATTGTTTTGGAATGTTGCAATTGTCCAGTTGACAGCATATTGACCCCACTTTGTGATACCATCACATTAGTATAATTTTCAGTATCCATATTTAGTATACTCAATGTGATTGTAAGGGCTTTGATCGTAGTTGGATCTGACAAAATATTCTACCATGACTAACCCTCAGTTGAATCTCAGTGTGATAATTATTCAGAAGAACACTTCAGAGCTGATTGGTTTTCCTCTATTTGAATTAGATCATTATTCATATTTTCAATTTAGTTCAACAGATTTTTATGATTGATTTGATTTTCTGTTAGCGTTTTCTATACTTAGTTGGCTTTTATTAAACAATTATTTTGTAATGTTTTTAGTAAGCTTCATGAGCCTCTTGGCTTTGCCAAAATGTATTGGTTTCTGCACTTTCAGTACAATGACTTGGATTTCTTGTTTTCTAGCCATGGTTGAATAATCCTTGACCACAACAATAAACCGAATACTAGTTTGTGTTTTCCCACTGTCTCTCTCTGGTCTAGACAGTTGTGAAAGTATTACATTGTATACGTGGGCATACCTTTGAGATGTATTATTTAAAATGCACTTGCTTGTGGAAAAGATGCTATGCCACTTATTTCCTTCTCAGAGCTATAATGCAGATCAATAGTCGTTTATCTCCAAAAGCCATGAAAGCATGTCTGAGTGGGAGAGCTATATTTCTCGTCCCTATGTTAATGGGAAATAATTATGAGATGGTTGAATGTTTCACTGAATGTTTCCCAGTTTGGCTGAACCCTGCATTTACTTAGTCCCTTTAATAGGTCCAAATATGTATTCCCAATAATGAGGCTTGTATTACATTGTCCAATAACTGCAAGCAGTTTGTTCCTATATCCCTCACACAAACGGCGCTGAGCGGCTATAGTTTATGTATGCGTTGTGATAGAGCTGTTAACCCACTTTTATCAGGGATATGAACAATGTTCGCCCTCGAGGTTTATCAGCCACAATAATTATTTTATTATGTAAATGAAGCGCAAACTATTGTTTCATTAGCAGACTTCCAAATTTGAGTCCTCAGATTAGTATGCAAATCATCTCGCCGGTGTCCTTGCAGGCAGAGGGGATTTTTACGACTCATTTCTTAGCAGCTAGTTGTTATCTCGCTAATAATGCAATTATAACACTGACCTGTTATGTATGCCTGCATAAGCAATGCCGAGTGGCTAGGTGACTATCATTGAGAGGCTTTGTTTTACCCTCAACCATGTCGAACATCTGTCTACCTGAGCTTCGTTCGTCACTGCCAACGGTCCAAACTCAGTTTTGTCATCGATGCATAGTCACTTTACATGTACATATTACCTCAAATAGCCCGACTAACCGGTGTACCCGCACATTGACTACGTACCGGTACAACCTGTATATAGCCTCGCTACCATTATTTTATTATTGTTTATTTTATTACTGTTTATTCCATTTTTGCTTAAAAACTGCGCTGTTGGTTAACTACTAGCGCCCCACTCCCGACACTACCCGGTGAAATGCAAGGCGCCAAATTCAAAATCCCCCCCAAAATCCAAAATTATTAAACATTCATCAATATACAAGTGTTGCATAGAAATCAAAAGCTCTGCTTCTTGGCAATATCACAGTGTTGTCAGATTTTTCAAAAGGGCTTTACGGCGAAAGCACAACATTTGATTGTTTGAGGGTAGCACCTCCAATATTTCCCATTAGCATAAATTAATTTATTATATCCATAAATCTCCATTTGGTTGGTGCATTATGTTCATAAAATACAGCGTCCACTCGCCCATTGAACCGTGAAGAGAACTCGTTCAACCTATACACTTGTCCAAGAACAATCAAACATCATTGATAATGTATCCTTAGGAACACTTTTATGTATATTTACTATAATATTTCAACCGGATTATAAACTGGACGATAGGAAAGGAAAAAACCACAGCCTTGAGCGAGCCGTGAACGCGCTTTCCTCTTCTGTTTACATCCGATGACCACTTCGAAATTCTTCTTCTATTACCATCCAGAGCAACTAAACATCATCAAACACTGTCTAGAGACAGCGCACGTGACAAATAAACTTTGATTTGACATGGAGGGCTTATATTGTGCTCTTTAGGTTTTTAGTTAACTGCCACTGAATTAAACAGAAAACAAGAACACTTCTCTAGACAAAGATGATAAATGCTTGAAAGTCTACCAGAATACCCAGGTCAGAGATGCACAGGTGCCAGAGACTGTCAGACTGTCTGCGTGCGTGTGTGTGTGCGTGCAGATTGTGTTCTGGTGTGGCAGACTGGTTTTCCTGGCAGAACAAAGAAGAGAGGAGAAGGTGTTTGCTAAGACGTGGGCTGGAGGGTGGCTCTGCTGCCTCGGCCTGTGTGTGTGGGCAGACAGTTTCACACGCATTAGTCCCTCAGTGCCATGCATCCAACAGGCCGTCTTCATGGATAAGTCAAACTCACTACAACCTATAGTACTCTCATAAAGTAGATTTAATGCGCGGGAAATGTAAGCACATCCAGAAGAGGGCCACATGATTGTCAGTAATGGAACATTTAACATGGGTTTATATACAGACGTTGAGTGGAGGTATTTCTCTGGAATGTTATAGCAAAACTGCACATTCCATGTTCATGACTGAACCATTTTGTTCATGGGCACTCATGCGTACACTGCAGTGTTTTCTGAGTTTATATGTCCTGTAGCCGATTTTCAGCGTTGTACTGTATTTGGGAGAATTGTGTTAATCTCATTATTGGTGACATTAGGCTGCAGTGACAGGTGAAGTGACTTAACAACTACATTCAGGGAAAGATTTAGGTATGGCAATGTAAATGGCATTTCTGTTAAGAGAAGTACGCTTCACATTAAAGTAACTCGTTGTGGTAAGCCTTCTCCAGTTGCTGGGAGTAATCTAGACCATATCAAGGCCTCTGTCACATTCACTAGGCGGCAGGAAGAGGGACTCACATGTTTTTGATGTAGTAAAGGAAGCCCTGGTGCAACACAGGCTTTATTTTGTCAGTTGCAGCTCTTCAGATTTGCATATTGAAGCTGAGAAAGATTGGTAGAAATGGAAGGATCTTCTTACAAGTGATAAATGGTTTTTGGTGCTGCGAGGCGTTTGCATTTGCATGTATTTGATCTACGGTGGCTGTGCAGTCACAAAACAAGCACGGGCTGTGTTGAGTCATCCCCTTCAAAATTGGGGATTAAACAGCTCTAACTTGACAGAAAGTTAGTAAAGGGATATTTTTTGGATTTGGGCAATTAAGCCCTTTATCTATCTACTTCCCCAGAGTCAGATGAACTTGTGGATACCATTTTTATGTCTGTGCGTACAGTTTGAGGAAGTTGCTAACTAGCGTAAGCGCAATTGCTAACTAGCATGCTAGTTATTACCATAGACTTCTAGTCATTACCATTACGCTAGTTAGCATTGGCTTGTGAAACTACCATACTGGACACAGAGACATAAAAATGGTATCCACGAGTTCATCTGACTCTGGGGAAGTAGATAAAGGGATGCATTGCCAAAATCCCAAAGAATCCCTTTAATTCTGAATCACTCAGTCAGTAATGTGATTTTTCTCTCTGTCAATGGTAAATTCCTGTATTACTCAGGATCTGTTGTCCAGGGACACAATGTCTGGAAGTGACTGTAGTTTTGATTTGTTCTCAATTCTAAGATGTAGCCTAGTCTATCTTTTGGGCTTATTCCACCGCAATTTAATGAACCATTGGAAATATGAGTCAACTGCAATACAGAGTGCCCACTTGATATTTCCTCTGTAATGACTGGTGTTTGTGTTCAATGTAGATGCTTTTGAGGTTATGCTATCTTAGAAAACACAGTGTATCATCCTGTGGGGGATTTGAATATTATTTATTTTAGCTACAACCCTCTGGTAGCCAGTGTTAATTAGCATCTACCTTTGTCCTTGAATTAAAATGCAAATTATGATATTTCTGTGTGCCATCACTCAGAGGTTTGAAAGATCAGCAGTTGTACCCAGATAGGGTGACCTTTTTCCATTTGTGAAGAACTCTCTCTTGGTAATGAGCAGAGAGGTGCAGGTCATTTATATGCGTCTTTCCGGTCATTGGGATTTTAACCTACAATTAACAGTGTTCAAATTTGACCAGTAAATATAGACCTGGCATTTCATATACATAGCTTGCTAGAAAACTCAGAGGAAGAATACTGCCGAACACAATCCTCTTTCTCTGAAAACTGAGAAGCTCTTTCTCAACAGCCGATAATTCATCCAGAGGACTTGGAATGAGTATCTCCTCCCATAAGTCACCAGTGACCTCAGGTGGAATTGGCTACATGTATTCGCCACCCGTGTCAAAGTCATTAGAGGCCTGTCTCTTCTCTCTGCTCCGGTCAGGCCCTGTGACATGTCGACTTCCAGGTAGGGCCTTCAGGAGGGCCTTTGTTTATGCACACCATCTCACAAATGACTGGCTCCGAGTAAAGCCTGGAACTGAAAAAGGAGAGCGCTGTGTGACTGAGCTGTCTGACTGAGCTGTCTGGGTGCATGGCCTCCTCGTGCCTACTCAGTTGTCAGATCTTAGCGCATGCTGCATTACCCAACAGAGGAGACTCTATCTAGGTAGCAAGGAAGGGGGATAGAAGGCCTATACTGCCTAGCTAGTGATCAGAGGTACCACTGGGCTCACCTGTTGCAGTCGGTGGTAATTCATTAGTAAATTAATAAAGGGCACAATGTTATCAATATGGAGTTAGCTGAGAAAATGATCTCATGTTTTCCTCTTTGTCCTTCCAGGTGGCTGTACGTTTGACGATGGCCCAGCCCAGTGTGACTACCAGCAGGATCCCTACGATGACTTTGACTGGACCCATGTCAGCGCACAGGAAGTGCCATACTTATCGTCTGAACTGCCTCAAGGTGAGACTCTCTGCCACCATGTCCACAAACCTAATGGACGCTGTCCCCTCCCTGCAATGTGTTGGCAAACATGACCAAGGCCACTGCACCAGGTTCCCAACACCTGCTATGTAGAAAAACCAACGTAACTTTCTTTCGACTCAATTTTCTCCCCTCCGGTGTAAATGCCAACAGCTTAAGCAAAAGCAACACAGTTAACTTTTCCCTGCACATTTAGCTGCAAATGTAATCTATTTAGTGCTTCCATCAACAAGCGAAGATGAATATTGGGCTAATGTGTAAACTCACCGGAGTAAGTGGAGGAGCTAATGGGGGAACCGCAGACAGCTGCTCGTTTCGGAGAGACAAGGAAGGAAGGTGAAACGATGCATAGGTAGAAGGAAATTAATCTCAGGGCCTTGCACCTTCTTCTCTGTCTTTGTTACTACCCAAAATACACTTAGTTCCAACGTTTCGCAATTATAAGAAAGAAAAAAGTCATTTAATCTCCTGAGGAGAGAGAAAAAGCTTTGTGCTCAGCAGCGAAAAATGTATATTTAGGTTTGAAGACTGTCCAACCCAATGAAGGTTTTTAAATAAGATCAGGAAAAGCAGCGTGGTAAGTGGAGAGCATGGGCCCTGTGACCTTGTCTATTCACCTCTCCACAGCTTAATCACTTGTTTTTCTAGACAGGAATGATATGCGTAGGATTTTAAAGCATTTCACTTTTAGCAAAATTTCCCAATTAGTAAGATATTAGGTAATTAATCATGCAAGGGAACAAAAAAAGGTCATCAGTAGATTGTCTAAAAAAGGTTGTGTCCCATTACAATGTTACACAATGAGGCGGCGTTTGTCTGGCCCAAAAACGACTGCTGGGCACTTTTTTACTGTCAGCTATAAAAATAGAGTCGCACACCTCTCTCTATATATAAACTCCCAGTTATTTATTGGGTAAACCACCAATAAACCGCCTTCTTCGGGGCGCCACTTTTCACAACACGACTTGACCGGAAACCAGAGATATCTGGTTTGAACTGATTTTGCAATATTTACGATGTCTTTTGTGAGGTAAGAAACTAGAGGAGGATTATTATGTGCTAGAACTACATTGCACTTGTAGTGTTAACAGATGGCATTAGAAAATCACAATAGCATAGCCACATGTCAAACATTGATAGTTCTGGCTCTGAGGATATTTGTCTTGACTGTGTCATCCTCCAACAATGTTGTCTTTTTGTTTTCATTTGTTCCTTGGTGCCAGTTTACTGTATGCCAGTTATGGTGAATTACCGAGTTTTTCAGGTAGAGACGGAACGGCGAACAGTATAGCAGATGTCCCTTTAATCTAAAGAGGAGGGATGAGTTTCAATTTAGACAGGAATTAGCTCCATTAACGGGCCTCGGTTTTATTTGAAAACACACAACGGCAGTGATAATGAAATATATATGATTGTTTCATTGATCATGACCTCAAGAGTGAACTAAAGCAGATGGAATGATTATCTTGTGAGCGGAAATAAAGCCTCACCTTTTTGTAAATCTCGTCTTGTAAAGGTTTGGAGGGACCTGTGTACAGACGAACTAGAATATTCCCACATTGCTGTTGCCTGAGAAGAATGCGAGGCAGTCTCTAGCTGAGATCCTCCATTTTAATGGGTGAAAGGACATGAGGTTGACTGCAGGACCATTCTATACACCCCCTCCCCTTCATAACAAAGCAAATAGAGCTCCAGCATGTTTTGATCAACCTCCAGTGTTTTCCTAACTACCAACCAGATCCCGCAAATGGAATAAGCTTCATCATAAAGTAGCTTAACATACTTTCTCAGCCAGGGAGGATGAAAAGCAGACACATCAGGGAGTTTCCATGACAAGATAACAAGTGCTATTTACCCTGCAGAAACCTCCCGTTCCTTATCTCTGAAAACCACGTTTGATTGACATTTTGGGAAAGGTTCAGTCCAAGAACACTTTTCTAAACGGCATTCTCAACACTGAAGAACAAATGCTTGAGACTCCCTCGATCAATATTAATTTGGAGCTGTGCTTATAATTTGGTCCTTTTGGGGTTATGCTTGGCTCAGGCTTGCTTGGCCCAGTGCCAGTGTCAGACCCTGTTGGGTCTATTGGAAAGGCTGAGTGGGTGTACGGCACTGACTGCACCAGTGTGTCAAACCTCACGCCTCCCACTCTGAGTACCGGTGCTCTTGGGTAGGCCTACATCTCTCCTGACAATCAGTAGAGGCTGATCACTAATGTGGGGCAGGGCAGTGTATATAACCAGGTGAAGCCTGAGTCTTTTTTTTCTTTTTTTTTGCACTGTTAGATTAGAGAGTCCTAATAGGGAATAGCAGGGCTTGAATCGCCATGATTTTTATGCCATGCAAGAGCAGGAGTCGTTGTTTGGCGTATCAGGCTCTCTCTGTTTCCTTTGTAACTCACGAGACTGTTCTGTCAGCGGTTGAGGCCATGATGGGTGACAGCCATCTTGTGCACTGGCATGAATCTGATGACAGCCATCTTGTGGACTGCATTCATCTTCTGGATACCTGAAGTTGATGTGAAGGAAACAGATCCACTCTAAAAGCCATATTTGAAAAAATATTTATTCCTTTCTTTAATATTCAGCCTTTGGATGAGTAATAGGAAAGGAAATTATACAGAATGTTGGCATTATGTTTTTCACCCCCATTGTCATACCCAGTTGTGTAACGGCAGAGGAAATTGCTTGGTACATTCATTTATTGTACATGTATTGTACGCCTAAATCTAGCAACAATGTTCTCACCATTTCTAGTCTTTCTCAAATTGTTGTTTTTATAAGCTTTTCTAAACATTTTATAGAAGGATAGAGAATAAGTCGTAGAAATGTAAGGCTTCTGCAGTTTTAGAGGGTTTGTGTGTGGTTGTGTTGGTAGAGTACTATTGTCTGTTTAACCCCTGCTTTCTTAATTGTAACATCCCAGCCCAACTCTGTGGTTGTGCCTGTTAATAAGCCTTTGGGAGAGGCCCATTCAGGATTTATGTTTGTGGTCTGGCATCTAGTTGTTGTGTGTAGTCATCATCTTGGAGTCCCTTGAAAGATTTTATTTACATTTTCTGTAGGCTCTAGTCATCCAATGAACTTATTCCATATGGTAAATTTAAAATTACATTTCCCGACATTGCTACTTCCTCTGTTTCAAACTCTCACATCAGATCCAATAACATCAGATACACTCACATCAGATCCTTTCAAGTGTACCAAGCTTACCAAAACCACAGGTTAGAGTTTTCCTCAAGTTTCAGAATGGTTTGTTTGGGTTGTTTTTGGCTGGGATCATTGGGTGTTTTGTCTAAGGGATCGATGTATGACAGGAGTGGATTGTAGAGATCTGTGAACCTCTGTGTGTGATAGGTTGGCTGGTTGTGGGGGAGTGATGTGTTGCTCTGTCATTGTCTCTCATATACTGCTCCATGTTTCTCTCATGTGCTGGTCAGCCTCAGCCAGCACTGCAGTTCAGCTTCGGCTCCAGCTCCGGCTCTACCGTCATTAGTTTCAGCTCTTGATGAAACACCGTTGCCAATCACCAGTGTTGGGGAGTAGTGAACTACATTTAGTTGAACTAGTAATTTAATAACATTTTGCAGTAGCTTGGTGGTAGTTGAACTAAATTCAAGTCTTACTTGTTAATTACTTTTCTGCCATATAGCGGTGTAGCTAACTGCTAACAACTGGAACTACACACTCTCTTATGTTTTGTTGCTAAAATAAAATCTGGGTGAAGTAGACAAGGAAGGCCTTTCTCAGCATTAGACCTGCCTAATTCTCACTTGTGTGCCTAGCTCTCTCCTTTTTGTGTTGAATAGGCTAAATGACGCATTCTGTTAACATCTGACTCCAGCGTGATCTGTTCCTGCAATTTGTGGTCGAAAGACATTTCAGATTAACTACTTTTTCTAAGTCATTTCTATTAAGTAAGCTATACATTTTTTCTCAAGGGTGGCTTAACTTCTTCCCGTGTGAAGTAGTTGGTAACTATGAACTCGATTTTCAGAGCAGCTTCCCAAACACTGCCAATCACCGTAATAGAATAACCCAGATACATCAAATAAACACAGCTCCCTCTCCCTGTTGTTAAAAAGCCTGTCTGAATCAGGCGATATGGCCTATTAGGAGCTTAGTTGGGTCTTCCTTACAATCTGATCGCTCTGGCGTTAGCAGAGAGACTTCTAGCTTGCTTTCCCTTTGTTACAGACAAACACGTCTTCTTCTCCCCTCTCACACTGCTTCTACAACTCGTGATCAGCTGTATACATTGACAGAAAGGGGAGAGGAGATTGTGTTCGTTTCGCTCAAACAAAGCGGCTCTGCTTTGAACGGCTATCGGGTTTCACTACCAACAGCACCAGGCATAAACATCTGCTTTTGATCTGCAGCTCAATTCTGAAAAGTCTGTGTCGTGTTGGATATGAGTGATGATATGCTTGTTTGCTTAAGTCTAACGTGATGCCTTAAAACGCCATTTTAGAAACCGTTGGCTCGCCCTTCTTAAACTACTTTCAAAGTCAATTGAATTTACGTCAATGAATTATTTGCGTAATGTTGAATTATGATCAAGAATGTAATCAGCCACTGGTCCAGAGAGGGAAATCACCACAGCTGTCAATGCCCCCCGTCTTTTGAGAATCTCATATTTCAGCCTAGTTTCTGGCCCATGTTGATGTAGACTGATAGCAGGGCAGGCTGGGTTCGTGAGAGAAAGTCAGAGCCCTGAGGATTGTAGCTCTGAGTGAGATAACAGGCTTAGGCCTTCCCCTATTCCCCAGGCCAAGGGCTTTATCAGATCCAATGTTCTGGAGCTCTGCAGAGGAATACCACCACAGCACTGGTCTGTGGCACTCGCTCCCCAAACACTGTAGAGAAGCCAGTGTTTTGTGGCAGTGCACCACTGTACTCAACTAAACACCAGGGTTTGGCCCGACCTTAATTGCAGGTTGTTGTTTTTTTGGGGGAACTGTGTAATCTGTCGTAAAGCAGTAGTTGATGGGAGGCCTGGTTTCTGGTGTTTTCAGCCGTGGTTTAAGAGTGGACCCAGCTGCATCCTAAAACACTGCTTATGAATCTGAGAAGGGTTCTGGCCTTGATGTCATTGATAGATTTAATAGATTTAGCCTTTGGTGAGACACATTGGAGAAACACTAACCCTTGCTTGATCTTGGTTTGTCATGGATATCATACCTCATGTCCAAAACGTCATTCTAAGGGGCCTAAGTGGTTCTCCCGACATCGAATATGGAATCAATCATAAGACAGACAACATATTTACAAGACCGAGACACTTACCAATTTGCATTGAGACACAAGAGGCCATTCATGAGTAATATGATACAGTGAATCCCCATCTAGTCATTTCACATAGCCGCATTATTCCTGACCCCGATCACCAGGTCGTTTATTACCTAGTTTGATAAACAGGTGTTTAACCAACAATTACCACAACGAGGAAGGGACATAGGGGTAAAAGCTGCTCACATTCTCTGGGAAATAGTCTTTGTGATGCAGATTGGAGACCAGTGGCTATGAAATGGGCAGAAATTGGTTTCCTGAGGTGTTTCCCAAGTAGCGCAGCATCTACGGCACTGCATCTCAGTGCTAGAAGCGTCACTACAGACCCTGGTTCGATCCTGGGCTGTATCACAACCAGCCGTGATCGGGAGTCCCATAAGGCAGCGCACAATTGGCACAGCGTCGTCCGGGTTAGGGGAGTTTGGCCGGGGAAAGCCGTCATTGTAAATACGAGTTTGTTCTTAACTGACTTGCCTGGTTAAATTATAAAAAATTTAAAAATTATTCTGCTTTGAGGGCTTCCTCAGAAATGTTTCATCTTATTGAGAGTGCGTGGTTGATGTGAAATAAATACATGTAGGCTAACTGAGTGCATATTTTAAATGCGCTTAACTGAGCACACGCAGTATTAAGGAGTGCACATGTACAGTATGTCGTTAATATGATGGTATTTTTGATTATATTTTTCAAACCTGTCTGTGTCTGAAAGGAGGATCGTGCCTTGAGACTGCCTGTGTGATTCAGAGAGATAGCAGGCTATCATGGTAAAGTTGGAATTTGGAGGCATAAACAGAAGGAAGGTGGGGAATTTGTTTGTTTTCAGTCCACATGAATCGAAGCTGACTTCAAAAACTGTTGAGCAAACAATTCCCATCTCTCCCATTTTCATTTATTGCTGTACGATTATTTCCCTCTCTGGAAAAAAAAGTCAAAGGATTTTTAATAGGAAAAAAAGAAGTCTGGATTTTGTTTATCTTTGAACGTCCTTTGTTTGAGCTTTAGTGGGGAAGTGAAATAAATAAATAAAACCGTAGATGTGTGTAATAGAATTGCCAACAGCTTTTGGCTCTAGCTCTCTTTCCGTTTCTTTCGTTTTTCGTGTGAAAGCTTGATGATCTTGCTCTCATGAAGAAGTAACGCACGAGAGAGAAACATACACGTTTTTTTGTTGTTGAGGCCTCATGTTTATTTTGTACCTTGATGAGAAACACACTGCCTGGCCTGGAACGGTTCGCCAGGGAGGTGGGAGGAGGGGTTAGCGGGGGAGGGTGCAATATACACTGCCTGGCCCTGCTGGAACGGTCTGTCAGGAGGGGGAGGGAGTGGGGCGTTGGGAAAAGGGTGAACCGCCTAGTTTTGGGGAGGAAGGCTTTTTTTGTACCTTTTTTTCCTGAAACAAATCTCCAACAGACAAACTCCCTTTGTTCCCAAGGACAAAGACTCTACTTTGAACACAGACCATTTCAAAGGTCTGGAAATATATACATTTCAACAATTAGCTATTCGTAAATGCTGTTGTACCACACATCAAGAAAATGCATACTGTTGCACTCCAAAGGTTTCTTTGTATTTGACCACCTTGAAAATATCCCCCACTTCTCAGCGAATCGTCTCCATTAAAAACCCAGCACACATAAACACGGCCAGATGGGTTCCTAAAAGATTTCTTAGAACTTCTTCTTTACTTGGAGCTGAATACACAACGATGGTTCAGAGTTCTCGTACAATATGAATCATCAGAACTCTAGTTAAATTGGAGTCATTGTTTTGGCAGGCCTGAAAATGGTGAACAGATGTACTGATTTTGTGACAAATGGTTGTGAAATGAGGCTTTGGCTAGCCCTGATGTCTTGCTTAAGGGGATAACACATGAGCAAAATGGATTTAAATCATGCATAATAAAGATTCCAATAGGAATTAAATTTGATATTTGTTTGTGAAATCAATACTAAATGACCTGCACTGAGCTCTACATGGCAATTTTCCCAAACTTTTATTTAACTAGGCAAGTCAGTTAAGAACAAATTCTTATTTTCAATGACGGCCTAGGAACAGTGGATTAGCTGCCTTGTTCAGGGTCAGCTCGGGGATTCGACCTTGCAACCTTCCGGTTACAAGTCTAACACTCTAACCACTAAGCTATTATTGTTCATGTATTGGCTCTAACTGTATTTCATCAATTAAAAGGTTATTTATTTGAAGCATTTCTATTTGTTTACCCAAAAATGTGTTACTAAGAAACATTGGTGCATTTACAGTGGAGGCCCCTCTTATCTCCATGTCCTCTAATGCCCCGTTTCTCCTCTCTTCTCTTCTCTTCTTCTCCTCTCCTCTTCTATTCTCTTCTCCTTCTCTTCTCTTCTATCCCTCAGGTTCCTACATGATGGTGGACTCCTCCCAGCACGATGCTGGAGAAAAGGCCCGCATCCAGCTGCCAGTAATGAAGGAAAACGACACCCACTGTATTGACTTCAACTACTTATTGTACACCCAAGATGGCTCCAGCCCGGGGACGCTGAACATCCTGGTGAAGGTCAACAAAGGTCCCATGGCTAATCCCATCTGGAATGTGACCAGCTACACCGGGAAGGAATGGCTCCGTGCTGAGCTGGCCGTCAGTACCTTCTGGCCCAACGAGTATCAGGTACACAGAGCTACTGCATCGCTCCATGACCTGTCCGTCTGGGTCCGTTTGTATGAAACGTCTCAGAGTAGGGGTGCTGATTTAGGATCAGTTTGAACTTTTCGATCACAATAAATAAGATTACATGGACAGTGGGGGGGTTGATCCTACGTTGGATACATACGGACCAAGGCCTCTGTAGCACTGATATGGAGATGAACCTATTGGCGGTATGTCTCTTGTTCACTGGTTCACTGGACTTTGTTGGGGCTCGATGATCTTTAAGCCAAGAAGGAATTGTAATTTTCTTCACCGCTTGCAATTAGATTCTCAAATTAGTCAGGGTCTGGAAAAGAATATTAAAGACTATAAATTATAGCAGTTTAATTATTAAAATAATTATTATTGAGAGGGCATGGGCAATGAACTGATTCCATATAAATAGGGATTAATTTTGCGCATATTTGCATTTTTCAAATGCCACATTTGATTGTGATGTGTCTAATCGTAAATAGGCAAATGCATAGTTCTCCAAATGTCAGCTGGATCATTGAATTTATTTCTTGTTTAGTATGTTTTCCTTCTTCACGGGCCAATTCATTTTGCTCTGTTTTGGACAATAAAACTGCTAAGCTAATTGTATTGTATAATGTCATCATGCATGGTCATACAACATGACGAGGAATGGTGGTTCATTTCATAGGTCAATACTTTTTTTCGGTGTAAATTGGGGAGTGATAGCAAGTCACTGAAGATCATTAAAACTTCCTCACAGTCAGATTTACAGCTGATAAGATAGGCTTTCAAGTAGCCAGTTCTGTAATGAGAATGGATGGTTAAGGAGGAGATGGGCAGGAAGACGTACAGTCCCGCTCTGCCCTTGTGTTCCCCTATCCGGGATGGGGTCTTAAACCACACATACATGCTTGCACGCACACACTCACGCACATACACACGCGACATTGGTCGTTTGTGCACTGTTAATGAGGCCTTGTCTTAGCAATGTGGTCGAGTGGAGCTGGACCGTGGATCTTTGTCTAAGAAGGCGGCTAGGCCACTGATTTATCGGTCTTGACCGGGACTCAGGAGTGGAGACTGGGCCACAAAGGCAATGTGTGTGGCTGTGTACGCCGGAGGGGCCCGGTAGGATAGCTGCATATCACTCTGTGCCATCTAAAGCCGGCCTGACAACCCAAACCTCCCACCCCTAAGTATGGGTTCTCAGTGAGGAATTTCTGGATGACAACCCAAACTGCCCCGAGCTATACCTCTGAAAGGCTGTAACACAGGAACAAGGGTGATAGCCTGGTTCTTTATCCTCGGAGTCCTGCTAATAGCTGCTGCTGTCGTTGCTGCAGCCTGAAACATAAGTGGAGGCAGGTTTTTATTTCCCCAGCAATGTTCAGAGTTGTTGTTTTTTCACAACCCTGGAGGCACGCCAGGTCCACCATGCGAGATGGCTACATTGGCTGTAAATGACTAAAAACGGATTTGAAATATTCAGAATGCATGTTGATTGATGAGAGCGGAGACTTTGAAAGCTAAAGACGTTGGACTAGATTCGGTGCCAGATACTTTGTGAATATCAAATTACTATGTAGTAGCTAGTGTACTCTCTCCTCTCGCCGCCTCTCCCTCTCTCTCGCCTTCCTTTCACTCTTCAGATACTTTATTTATCCGCCTTTTGCAATGGGATTTGATTCAATAAGCTCGCCTCCCTTTCTTTCTCTGCCAATGCCGTGTTTGTAAGTATTTCATTTGCATTTTGCTGCCTCCCTTTCTCTCTGTATGGTTAATGAAAGCCGTGGCCTGTCATGTCACTAATTGGAAGGAATGAATGATTCAGTACTCTTGTCAACACGTGTCATCTTGGAGTGATAGGGAATTTTAAGTGGGTGATGCGTATGCTTATTATTATTCCAATCAGATATTTGGTTTCTTAGTATCCTTTGCCAGTGTTGCCAGAGATAGAGTTGTAAAGGCCTTCTGACATGCTGTCACGCTGACATGCTGTCACGCTGACAATGGCTAGTGTAATTGTACACCTGTGTTTCCATATTCCTCAGTGAGGACACTTCGCTTGTAATACCAGAACGGTAGTATTAGTGAGAGATGAAATAGAACTATGAGCATCAGTGTAACGGTTATGAAATGTTTTATTTGCTGAAGTACAGCTAAAGTATTTTTAAGTAGGTGTACTTACATTGGCGTGAGCTATTAATGACGTCAGTAAGACGAGTGATGTCAGTAAGATGAGAAAGGTTTGGCACTTGTCTTTATTTCATTATAGTTGGCTGCCTCACGAGTAGTCATTACACATGTAGTCTCTTCAAACTGTTGTTACAGAACTGCACACATGTAGATTTTCCATTTATTCCATCAATACGATTTATTAAAAGGCATCAGAATGCATTCATCATCAATTAATTTGCTCATCAATTGTGGATATGTTTCAGTGATGATTCATAACTCTATTGCCAATATTTGCAATGTCAGCCTTCTCAAAGTTGACCGCGTTCAGGTAAAACAAGTTATTTTTGATCGTAGGCCAGAGATCATCATCCCATTGTTCCTCCCCTGCTGAACGACATTTTCTGTCTCCCACTGAGCTGCTGTCTCCCAAAAGGTGTGCTGGGAAAGGCCTTGTCTGAATAGATCCCTTCATAGAGACCTGGCAGCCCTAGTACACCCCATCCCGATCCCCTGCAGAGGCCGGAGCAAGCTTAGATATCTTAGCCTGTAAATAAGTCTGTACACGCAGGGGATTAGGCATCATTTGAGAGAGCAGAGCGTTATAATTAATAGCCTCTGATATCAGAGGGGAGAAACTAATGAAGCGCTAGGACCAGTGCCGGCATGTCTCTTCGTCCTTCGCTCTCTCTCGCTCTCTCTGTCTGTTTTTCTCTCTGTCTGTTTTTCTCTGTCTGTTTCTCTCTATACTCTCTCTCTCTCCCTCGCTCTCTCTGAGACTGCTTCTCATTTGACCTTTGTCCGCATTTCTCCAAATCCACATCACCGTGAAGCCCAGGATTGGTGTATTTGTCACCTTTGATTGGAGGGATGACCCCCGACACCTGGTCATTTTGTGTGTAAATATTGGTCTCTTACTATATTTGAATCATGTGATTTTGCATTTATGATAGTCCTTTACTTCTGGCATGTGCATTGAAATAAATGAATTAGGACTGATGAAACGTGTCGGAATGAATGTTTAATGAAATGTTAGAGGTGAGATGACACTCTGGGGATTGTTAAACATTGAACAGAATGTAGCAGCTGAGCACACATTGGTGAAGCAGTCATACATGCATGATTTACACGTGTCACTAGACTATTTATTTGTGTGTCTCTTCAGACAGTTCCGACTAATTGCCATGGATATGAGACGTTTTACTCCAGTAGACACTGTTTTGTAATGCTGCAGCGGACAATTCGAAAGTAAACATGCAGTCTCCTCTTTGTCCTGGGGTAAGGGCACTGACCTACATGGTCTTAGCTGCTGTCCAGAACCCTCAGCCGTCAACTCTAGTTGTCTTTAAAGGGGGATCTTAGAGGATCTATGGTGTCATGGAGGGGGTCTGGGCTGGAATGGCACTGAGGGGCCTGTAGGACCCAAGTGATTTATTCACAAGCAGGTGTTTACTCTTTAGCTCAAGACCAAATTGGTGTGTGGATTTAGCCAATCAAGACTGTTAAAACAATTAGGGCTCAAACTGGTAGGCTTTTCCACGCTAGAGGTGTGTGGCTGTGTGTGTCTGTGTGTAAGCCTCTTTTAATTAATGGAGTGACAACTGAGGACTTAAAGGAGTGTGAGTCACTAGGAGTGTGAGAGAAGGCAAGCCAGTTCCTGTAGCACTCCTTGTTGTGTACACTTGGTGTGGGTGGGGGTTGGTTTGTTCAAATGTGTGTGTATATAGGGAAGGGAGGAGTTGTGGGGGAGGGTGGAGGTCTGAGGGCTGGCATTTCTTGTCAAGGTCGTTTCATTTCCTCTCGTCAACACTGACCGCACATATTTTAGCCCAACGCAGTCTCATTCCTGATGCTCTGACTGCTTCTGAACCTATAGATGGCCTGCAGAAGATCGGAACAGGGGGCAAATCAAGCGTTGAGGTCTTTGATTAGCCCTGAATATTTCCATCTGCGTCATGGGGCGTGATGATTAGGACCCCTGCGTGTGCGATCCAGAGGAATGACCACCGCGCTGCTCTCAGCACTTCTCTGCACTGAAGGAAACAAAAAGACAAGAAGGTTCTTCTAAAGCGCAGCCTGACAAAGAGCTACAACGTCTCTCCTTTGTTCAGAGCTTTGACTGTGTGTGTACGTGAATAAAGCCCTCCTGTCGAGTAGAAATATTTGACCTGTTGGAGGGTGCTGACTGTGCTACATTGAGTTAAATCGAATTCTTGCACCGAGGGCTTTCTCCAGCCGGAGCAGAGCTCTGCAATACATCCATTAGAGTCATTTAATCAGTGTTAATGACAGTCTTAAGATGATTAACGTGATTAGAGCCACACTCTGAATGGATTTTAGAGTCATTCTTATTGAAGTAAAACGAGCCTGGGCCCTTTTGAAAGACTTGTGTTTGCTTTTCCGTCGTGGTCAGTGTTGGTGCCTTATTCTGGTAGATATCCTACCCCTGGTTTGTCGGTTTGATGACTTGGTCAGGAATTTGCTTCCCGTTCCTACCAGGGTGAACATCTACCCTCACCGCAGGCCTCTACCCGCTTCAGACTCGACCTCTCCAAGTGCAATCGCTCTGATTCGGCCCCGGCCATCGATCTGAATACGGAAACAATCAGCGTTAATAAGGGAGAATGTCAGTATCTACCTCAAAACATGTTTTCATTTTCCTGAAGCCCCTTACCTCAGTATTGTTGGGGCTCTCTGCCGTATTAAAGTAAAGTACGGCGTAATGGCCGTTTATGGAGATTGCTCCTCTGCCAGCATGCAGCGGGTGAAATGATTGAAATTGATCGCTCAAAGCTGAGAGATTACTCTTCAACTGAGAGGGATGCACCTCCTATGAACCGCCCTGTGAGGAATCATGGGAGGGAGTCTGAAGCCAGAATTTATTGCTTATAATGGGCCATCCTGGAGGAGAGCAAGAGCCTTCGCAGCACTGCACGTCACACCGGAGCCCTGAAAACAGGTTGCGGCATCTGTTTTTAAAGGCAAACATCTCCCCCCACAGACATGATGAACGACGTCTCCCGGGCTGCTCCCCTGGAAATAAAAGGCTTTTCTCTCGTCACATTTGTATCAATTGTGGTATTTTCTTCTGACAGTGTTTACTCTGTGACTGCCGTGGTAATGATCAGCGGAATAAATGCAGATGGGAGATGGGAGGGAGGGTTGGGGGTGTAGATCCTCCAACAGAATGCCTCTCCTCCTCTCCTAGCCAGGCCTCTCTGTGACAGGTGAAGTGATAAGAGAACAGCAAATACCCCCCATCAGGTGGGTGATGAGTGGGTGCCTGGCAAAAGAGAGGGGGTGTTATCTGTCTGTCTGTGTGTGTGTGTGTGTGTGTGTGCGTGCGTATGTTTGCGTCTCTGACAGTGTTTCCTATATATTTCCAAGTCCCGGACGTAGTTTGCCTCGATGATTGGGCCGCATGTTTTGATGATCCTGAGACATGTCTGCGTTGGTTGCGTGTATGTTGAAATTATAATCAATGGATTTCATTTTTCTCTGTTTTTTTTTGAGAAAGGGGTAGAAAAAAATGCTTTATGAACCGCACGCACACACGCACGCACACACACACACTCGCAACCTACACCAGCTGGTAGGGCAGGAGTTGCTGACATCATGGTCATTTGAGCAGTTCATGCAGGCTTAATGCAGGCTCCAGCCCAGCTGCAGTCTCTGCCTGGTTGTCCGTCCGTCGGTGATTCTGTCCCTGCATGTCTCCATGTGAGGCTCCAGCAGACAGGAAACCCTTCTCTAGGTCCATCTGCCACCCCCTCCTAGACCACAGAGCTCCTCTCCTTCCCTCTCCTCCTCTAGCCAAGACCTGCTGGTCCAAAGCGCTACCCAGCATTCAGCCTCTGAAAGGTAACCTCAGTGCTGTAGACACTGAGTTGGGTTCGTTGTAATTTCAGATATCAGAGACATTTAGTACCCCCTGTAATTACTCACTGTTTATGGAGCCATTTTGGATAAATTAACTTCCAGTTAACTTTATCTCCATATGACTTGGATTGCTGATGAAACTCCTCAGTTTCTCAAATCAAAATGGAGTAAACAAAGGTAAAACCAAGAATTTGGATATATCCACTGTGAGTGTTTTTATTCCACTGGCTGTCATCCTCAGCCTGTGCTGTGAACATGTCAGTATTTTCTCCTCACCCGGAGGAGAGCAGTGTATTATTTTTAAAGAGCTGCCAGGGGGGCTGATGCCGAGTTCACTCTGTGAGCCTACTGGCTTGTGGCTTGGTGACATCAGGGCTAGTCTGTCGCAGCTAGCTCTGTTAAGATAATTGCAACCAGCACAGGGTGTCACAGCGGAGTTTTTATTTTTTTTGTTTGTTCAATTTTCAATGATGGCCAACCTCTTCTCTTTACTGTCACAACTGAAAATTGCAATTGGTCGTTCCGGAACGGCCACTCTTTCACCTTTTCCCTCTAAGAGTATTATGACTTGTTCATCTATGTTGTACGACCAGGCTCTAAAAAGATCATGTTATTACGTTATTGTGGGGAAAAGCTGGTAATCGAATACAGTACATCTGTCCAGTTTCACTCGTTGTGGAAAAGCGATATAGAATGGGGGTTTGGGAACATGGCAGATTCCCGTGACTGCCCTGACTGCACTGCTCGCTTAAAGATTTATACCGTAATCCTCTCATTGGAGTTATCGCAAGTGCTGGCTTAAGATTTGTTTAGCAAATGTCGCATGCATTAAGAGAGAGATCACTTAAAAGGATATGATTCTCAGCTAAAAGCAAAATACCATCATTAAGCTAGAGCTCGGCAGCAGCTGGCACAAACTATTATTGTAAATGTTTATTCTGTCTCTCTCTTTTCCTGCTGAAAGGCATGTTTAGAATGCAATTCAGGGGATCACGATTCAGCCCGTAAAGTGTCCTTAGATCCCACAGTAGATTTAGCAAATTGTGAAGTCTAAGAAAGGTGAATTAAAGGTTAAGGGTTGTTTTCTATCATCAGCTTCAAGGGGAGGGACATCCTTTTAAAATGACCACTTAAAGCTACATGTAAGTCTGTTCTCCCGTTGCCCCTCCAACACAGAGACACACTTACAGTGCCTTCAGAAAGTATTCATACCCTTTGATTTATTCCACATGTTGTTACGCCCTGAATTCAAAATGGATTAAAATCTCTCTCATCTACACACAATACCGCATAAATATCAAATGTACATAAATATTAACGCCCGTCAGTCAATACATGTTAGAATCACCTTTTGCAGCGATTTCAGCTGTGAGTCTTTCTGGATAAGTCTCTAAGAGCTTTGCACACCTGGATTGAATAAATGTTTGCATTTTCTTTTTATTCTACAAGCTCTGTCAAGTTGGTTGTTGATCATTACTAGACAGCCATTTTCAAGTCTTCACATAGATTTTCAAGACGATTTTAAGTCAAAACTGTAACTAGGCAACTCAGGAACATTCAATGTAGTCTTGGTAAGCAACGCCAGTGTATATTTGGCCTTGTGTTTTAGGCTATTATCCTGCAGAAAGGTGAAAGGTCTCCCAGTGTCAGTTGGAAAGCAGACTGAACCAGGGTTTCCTCTAGTATTTTGACTGTGCTTAGCTCTATTCTATTTATTTTTATTTAAAAAAAAAAACTCCCTAGTCCTTGCCAATGACAAGCATACCCGATGACAAGCAGCCACCACCATGCTTGAAAATATGAAGAGTGGTACTCAGTGTTAAAATTACATTTCTTTGGCAAATTATTAGCAGTTTTACTTTAGTGCCTTATTGCAAACAGAATATATATGTTTTAAATATTTTGTATTCTGTGCAGGCTTTCTTCTTTTCACTCTGTCATTTAGGTTAGTATTGTGGAGTAACTACAATGTTGTTGATCCATCTGCAGTTTTCTCCTATCACAGCCTTTAAACTAACTGTTTTAAAGTCACCATTGTCCTCATGGTGAAATCCCTGAGTGGTTTCCTGGCTTCCTGAGTTAGGAAGTATTTTTAGTGACTGGGTGCATTGGTACATTATCCAAAGTGTAATTAATAACTTCACCATGCTCAAAGGGATATTCATTGTCTGCTTTTATTTTTTTTACCCATCTACCAATCAGTGCCTTTTCTTTGCGAGGCATTGGAAAACCTCCCCTGGTCTTTGTGGTTGAATCTGTGTTTGAAATTCACTGATCGACTGAGGGACCTTACAGATAATTGTATGTGTGGGGTACAGAGATGAGGTTGTAATTCAAAAATCATGTTAAACACAATTATATTGTGCACAGAGTGAGTCCGTGCAACTTATTATGTGACTTGTTAAGCAAATCTTTACTTCTGAATTTATTCAGGTTTGCCATAAGATTGAATACTTATTGTCTGAAGACATTTCAGCTTTTCATTTTATATTAATTTCAAGAAAATTCTAAGAACATAATTCTACTTTGACATTATGGGGTATTGTGTGTACCAAATCTAAATGTATCCATTTTCAATTCAGGTGTGAATACTTTCTGAAGACACTGTATGTGGTTACATGGCTACAGTACATTGCAGTTTAGGGGCGGCAGGTAGCCTAGTGGTTAGAGCGTTAAGCCAGTAACCGAAAGGTTTCTGGATCAAATCCTCGACGTGACAAGGTAAAACAAGGCAGATAACCCACTGTTCCCCGGTAGGCTGTCATTGTAAATAAGAATTTGTTCTTAACTGACTTGCCTAGTTAAATGAAGGTTGAATGTGTCCAGAGTAGTGTAAATAGGTTGGATGCATACTAAGTGCAGATCAGGTCGATAGACCAGGTCGATAGACCATTTTTGGGTAAGAAGTTGGGTATATTCCAAAAAGTACCTTGATTTTCTGTGAGTGGGCAACTGTCCATAATTTGCCAGAGGCCTAAGAGGCCCAACCATCAATTTGTATTGATGGATGAAAGCAGAGGGCCATTGAGCCCCAGTCTCCACAGCAGGCCCTGTAAGTGTTCTGATTAGCATGACGTCCTCAGTACTGTAATCACCTCTCTGACAGCCTGATGTGGGGGCAGCTATGGACAACTGCAATTTACTGAAGCCATGTAACCATATAGCCTGCTATCCTCACACAAAGGTATGAACGTTAAACTGGCGTTGACATTGTATGTCAACTTATTAAGGCTGAACCGTATGTTCTGCCCACACAATTGGTTCGTTTTTTCCCTCTTTGTGTGCAAGACTCTGACTGAGGGTAAGGACAAAAACAGGAAAGTATTTTTAGATGGTCATTATTTCCCACTGTGTGGAATTTTAGTTGAAACGTTTTCTGTGGTTACAGTATGGTATGTGCTAATTCAATAACCATCCAGAGGAAATTTCACATTTTTGTAAAGCGTGTGATTTTTTTCTGTGTTACAAGGTTCAGTCAAAAAATGTTTCACTTAATGACATCAATGTTTATAGAAGTAATTATCTTCTAAAAGCTTTCACTTGCATTTTGCTTTGTGTTAGAATTTAACCTCAACATTGTTTTCCTCATGGCACAAACGAAGTGACTTGACTTACTGTAAAAAATAAAATAAAAGGGGGAAATAACATTCCACCTCAACTAGCTTACCTGGTTAAATAAAGGTGTCATTTTTTTTAAGTATTGAAATCATGCTGCTGTGGCAATCACAAGACACACATTTTATTTTTTTACAGAATTATATCGCCTGTTGATTTATTTATATTCCCCCTTCACTTTTTATCTGGAGAATATGATTTCTGTCCCAGTTTTACGATCACATCCCCATGGCACCATAAAGTGCCCGCAGCGGATATACCAAAGTGCCTGTTGGAACCTGCAAGTGTCTTGGGCAGACTGATGGAGCATTAGGGATTGATCTGTGAAAACTTGATGGAAATGAGTGTTGTAAACATCCTGCACCTCCCCCTCTCTCTCTCTCTGGCAGGTCATATTTGAGGCGGAGGTCTCTGACGGGAAGACAGGCTTCATTGCGATTGATGACATCCAGGTTTTGAGCTATCCATGTGGTAAGTCATTACACAGGCAGTAATTACCAGGCACTCCTGCATTGCTGCTGATGGATTTTTTTTGTTGCTTTGCAAATTAAGATACGTAAGGTGACACTGTGGTTGAGGGGAAAGGTGAAGTGAGCAAGTTTTGCTGCTGGAAGACAATAGAGTGGGCTGACCTGCATTTGAAAACATCACTGACTGTCAGCAGAGGATGGAATAAATAAATACATTAATAAATGAATCAGCCATGTAATAAAGGATAATTGTGCTCTCTCAGCATGGCTTTATGGGTTGTAATAGCTGGCTTCCAACCACTTCAGCACAATGAAGTACTTTCACTTTCAAAAAATCCCTGGCTTCCCGATGACCTGCCTATTAAATATACCGTAGTAGTGTTTTTTAAAAATGTTTTTACCCAGAGACCATTTTACAAAGACACAGTGAAAGCATGTTTCCGACAGCTTCCACAGATGCCAAGAATCTGAGACGTCATTGGAAATCGACTTTCCATTACTGAAGTGTTAAGAAAATGTAGTGAGTGAGTGTGCCCACAGTTGTTTGCTCTGTACTCACTCGTACACATCAAAAGGGCCCAAATTGTAATATTTCGATTTTTCCCTCACTTCCGTTTTGTCTAGAATCATTTGGATTAGTCGATCCAGGATGATAAAGGATTAGATTAAATAATGGAAAGGCATCCCAATTAGGAGCACCAGCTACCACAGGGGGTAGGGATTTCACCTTCACTGATGAGGTCTACTAACTAGGAATGTAATCCTTTTGAACAGTGTAATAAACCTTTTGTGACAGTTAATTATAAAGGGTGGGTAAAATGGCTGGTTTAGGTACACTGGACCCTTTGAGGACTAGACTGGTGCAGTCCAGTGTGTCCAGCCATGCGTCTTCTCCCGCTACCTCCTCCTAGGCTGCATCCGAAACGGCACCCTATCCCCTACAGTGCACTACTTTTGATCAGGGCCCAATGTAGCGAATAGGGTGTCATTTGAGATACAGCCCTAGCCTCCACAGTAGCAGCATTCATTTAAATTGACAGCTGCATCCAGAGAAATGCTCTGAGCAGTGAGCAGTACTGAGCACTAGCCACCCCTCATTTGGCAGCGGGGTAAGTGGATTGATTCAGGGGACCGATACATCCCAGGCTAATTTGGAGCTAATCTGCTAATGCCGTCGCTCCAGAGGGTCATTTCAGTTGGATTTAACAATAATAATTATCCCTCGGTCTCAAACATTTACCCATTTATTACTTTGGAGAAACCCGTTTTAGTTTTTTAAGGAGTGTTAAGTATTTAGTGAGCACTATAGGAAAACAATCATATTCCTAGTAAGTGCGCGATCGCTCTTCAATAACAAATGCTGACGATTTGGACCGACCGGTTAATCAGCAAATGTCGTTTTCTTTTGCACTTTCCATGTAACCTCTTGGTTCAAAGCGTTTGGCATGACCATATCCTCCTGGTTATCAGTGGCCACTGGCTCTGATCCCTGTCTCAAGAGGAGCTTGTAGCTCCTCAGCGGCAGAGAGGCTAGGATGGATCCCTGACTAAGCTCTGTGTGAAACGAGGGTGTGCTGAACCACCCACCTCTCTAACCACCCATTGTACTGATCATAATGAACTATCTAAGCACACGCCCTAGGTGACACTGTGATTCTCAGTTTCTATTTTCGCCATCGTCTCATAGCTAGTGAAGTCACTATGGTTGGGGCTTTTCTTTAAATGGTTCCTCACTAGCCCATTGGATCATCTCACTGTTCTATCTCCTCTTCCTCACTTCTCGGGCCGCCTCTAGATCTCAGTAGTGCTCTCTCAGTCTAAGATTCTGTCTCTTTGTATGTATGGGTTGTGCATAAAATATGCCTAATCAGTTTTTTCCACTGTAGTATACAGGCTAATTTGGGGGAGAACCCTTAGGCTGTTTTGAATTCGCCACTGGATTATAGAACACAATTAAATTCACAATCACTCCAAAACATTAATTAAAAGAAAACATCTACAGGCAGTGAGTTTTCGTCCTCAAAGTCAAATTGAAGAAAGATAATTGTAGAAATGTTAAACGCAGCGTCTGTAAACTTACCGAGAGAACACTTGGTGCCTCTATACATTGGTGTAGACATAGTTAATGCATTCGAAGTATGAACAGCCAAGCCGTCGTTTGACTCGTTAGATAATATGCAACGAGGATCCCTGGTTGTTAACAACACGTGGTCCTGTTGCGTTCAGATCGAGTTTAGCTCCTTTTCGTAAAACGTTCCTCCTAGTCATGTGTGCTCAGTTACCGCCGGCAGCGCTCCAGACTACCACACGGCATCTGGACTCCCAACCAGCCAAATCACCATGAATAATTTAGCTGTCCAGATCAAAACTTTTCTTGTTAATATTCTTCCTCTCTCCTTCCTGCCATCCTTCTCCTCGTGTCAGTGCATCTAGGTTTCCTTTTCTTTGATTGGTCTCTGCCCTCTTGGGACACTAGCATCTTTTGATCTGACGTGCCAGTACGTATTGTCATAATCCAGGCTGTTCATAGCAGTGGTGTGTGTTTACCTGTACCATTTTCACCCTCTCAGCTCTGGCTGGGTTCGTGTGACAGATGAGGTAGAAGCTAGTAATTAGGACTGGCTGTCTGACATGGCAAGGAGAGGGAGGTGCTGCATTGATCATGTCGTGTACGTTGCATTTATGACTGCTGTAATTGTTTTCTTTCCCGTAGATAAATCGCCTCACTTCCTACGCCTGGGAGATGTGGAAGTCAACGCAGGGCAGAACGCTACCTTCCAGTGCATCGCTACCGGCCGGGACGCCAACAACAACAAACTATGGCTGCAGGTAGGTAGGGACTGGGAGCGGGCAGGGCAGGATAACCACTGAACACCAGGACTTATTAATAAACGGTGGGGTCATACTGTTGTTCATGTATCACACCAATAGACAAAAAGTGAGCTCAAAATTCAACCAAATTATAATATATCACTTGGCATTGTGTCCTCAAAACTCAAACACCTCTCTACACCCTCTGAGATACGATATGCTACTCAAGGCAATGCCACATCTCTTTGGGGAAATGTCTATTATGAAAGAATGTAAAATCTATTTTGTCAGCTAGGGCTGCGGGAAAATCACTGTTCAGGTGACTGCATTGTCAAGCCCCCAATGCCTAGGGTGAACTGATAAGGCCCACAGAGATGAAGGGAGAGTGGGATGGATGGAGGGAGAGAAGGAGGTAGGGTGGGAATAAGGGATAACTCCTCTCATGGATGACTGGGTGGGTAAGTGCGAGAGGCGATGTGACCATTTCGGTGCCGGCGGTCGTGGAGGTGAAACTGTAAAAGAGACAGTGCTGTCGACACCAAACTTGTCTGATAACATTCACCGTGATAAGCCCTTAGAGGAAGTGGCAGCTTAACAAACCCATTTATCCCTCTGAGACACACTTTTACAGTATGTGTTACTAGCTTGACGCGTCCTTGATGCCATGTTTGTTTTTAAGAAATGACTCCAGATTTGATATGTCTGCAGTCATCTTCCTGATAATGTAACGACCTTCCAATGAGTGCAAACGCATATGTTTTTTCCTTGTTTTTATCTTGCAGAGGAGAAATGGGGAGGACATTCCCGTGGCGTCGACTAAGAACATAAACCACAGGCGGTTCGCTGCCTCGTTCAGACTGAAGGAAGTGACTAATCTGGACCAAGACCTTTATCGATGTGTCACCCAATCAGAGAGAGGATCTGGTGTGTCCAACTTTGCCGGACTCATCGTCAGAGGTATGTGCGCCCTCCTCAGATGAACATCCATGCACATCTGTTTACTACCTTATAAATGTATGGTAGCGGCTCTTATTCCATTCTAAGAGCTATTAATTGTGGTTTTGAACTCAGTTGCAAAATTCCCCAAATTTCTTCATAAACATTATGCATTAATCAAAGATAAATATGTGAGGGAAAACACAACTAGCATATGTTTATTCAGATGGAAGAGTTTGAATATTATTAGGATATTCAAATGAGAATCACCAAAGGGAAAATAAATACACAAGTTCTCATGTCATGATGTGTGAAGTCTGCTTGTGGGAATGCTTCTCAGATGGGGTCAGTGGAGAGCGCAGAGAGGCTTGGCGACGGGCCATGCCTCAACAGACACCTCACAAATCAGCAGACTTCTCTCTCTCTGAGCTGTTCTGCATATCTCCAGCTACACAGAGAATTAACACAGACAATCTTAGCATCTTCCCTGTTCCTACCTCCGCTCCCAACCTAGAGGAAGGGAGGGCCAGTTTCCTTGCATCAGTAAAGCAAATCCTATTGTTAGCGCAGGCCAGAGGGCCCCAGAACCCTGGTGTTAGAAGGGAGTTGAACATTAACTGCACTGACAGGTCCGATATCTCACTGGCGCTTGAAAACTGACATCCTGCTACAGCGATCCGAAAGATGGTAATTTTAAAGGAAATTTTGGGGCCATTGATACAGGCAGCCCATAATGAGAGCTGGCAGGGAGTTTCCCGTTGTCGATTATGGCCTAAGGGTAACAGTTTATTAGTGGGTCCTCTGCCAAAACCGAAGTGACAGAGGATGCTGCCGGCAATTTTGGTCCGCTTTGTAACAAATGAAAATTTAAGTGGCAAATTCCTTTCACCGAAGAACTATTGATCTATGTGTCCTCCAGCGGTGAGGGAAACAACACCAAGCGGAACACAATTCACTTCGTCACGAGGTTCGCGCGGCTACCAGAGCTCTTTGAGTAATGATGTTGCCCCCTTGCTAGTAGAAACAAAACTTTATTGACAATGCTGCTCATTGGAACAGGGCCTACAACAAACATGCCTGGTGCGCTCTGCTTTAACAAATCAAAAGGAAAGCAGCCCGTTAACGGCTTTGATTGTGAGATGTTTCTTACGGCTTATTGAAAGACTTCTGAGTTGACCTTAGGTGCAATTCTCAACATGGTATTTCAATTGTATTTCTTATCCAAGGCTTTATGATTAGGAATATGTGCTTCATCTAAAAGGTTCTAGTATGTTGTCTTGTGCATGTGAATGTATGCACAATTGTGTGTGTGCACTCTTACTGTTGTGTAGATAGTGTGTGCTGTCATCTCCCCCGATGTGCGTGTGGGGGCCAGTGTGCCACCCTGCCATAAACAAACCGGCTGATTGGTGGCAGACACTACTGTCAGCTGAGGAGCAGGCTGGGAGATATTTTCTGCTTAAAAGTAGATTCAAACTCAGTACCTGCCAGCTCTTCCCCCACTGAAGAAAGGCTCCTGCTTGACAATACCAGGCTCAAAGAGAGATTGTTAAACTCTGATGAAGCCTCATAATGATGCCAAAGGAAGAACTTGGAAGGCACACAAGAAAAGAGAAACTCGTCAACACAGGAAAATATTTTAAAAATGATATGAATATGGAACTGGGTTGATTCCAAGGCACGGGGGAACAAATTTTAACAATAGTGGTTTTGAATGTATTTTTGTGGTTAACCTGAAATGAACCCCAAGCAGTCTGTGGACTGTTTGCTTCTTAACCACAGGGTTTAAGAGGCAGAATGATTGTGTCACCTTGTAGATGATAGTCTAATACCATCAGCCCAAACTGTGTCTACATGCTGGAAGTAAAGTGGGGGAGACAGGTGGAGGAAGGGATCACTCCTCTGCGTCTTGTAATGCCATCAGTCAGCTGTAGATTGCTGCATGCACTTTGCTGTTCCAAGGCCTGCCTAGTCGCTGTCATCTTTTGCCTCAGAGCTTATCATTAACTTCAAAATAAGCCAGAGCGGACCTGAATGTTTCCCCCCGTACAAAATGAAGTTGCTGCAGCACACTGTTTTTCTCTCTCTCTCTCTCTCTCTCTCTCTCTCTCTCTCTCTCTCTCTCCCCCTTTTCTTTTCTCACTCCCCTTCCTCCCCCTACCCCGCTCCACCTTCTCCTCCTCCCCCCATTTTTTGATCAAGCTACTGCCTTGGAGATTGTCGACTGCATCGGCAATAAATGAAAATCAATTACTATTAGAATGGCTCCGGGGCTGGGGATGCTTGGGGCTGGGTCAGAGCAGTCAGAGCAGAGCTGCAGGCTGGCCAGTCAGTAGCCTAAGTTGTGCGACGGCACGGCTGATGTTTAGCGGCGCGGCCTGCTGAAGGACGAGAGATGGATGAGACAAGGTTCAAGGAGCAGTAATGCGAGGGCTCTGCGATATCATTCCACACTGTCACCCCACATATGATGGATGGGCTGCTGGGGAAGAAGCAATATTAGATGATGAAAGATTCATCATCATCTCCCTCCCTTCCCCCCCTCTGCCCGCCCGCCACTATCTACCTACTCAGCCCAACTGTTACTATCATCCTGCCACCGTTATGAAGCCCTAAATGGGGAGAGTCAGTCAGCCTGCCTGCCTAGTACCTGTCATGGAAGGCTGTTAAAACGCCTGCTTGCCAAAGCCTTCTGCATGCTACTGTGCATTTTATTGCAAGCGTATTTCTAGTTTTTCAGTTGAAAGAAGCCATTTTGGGTGTCATTTACTCCAGACCTTCTCTGTTATGTTTACGCCGTTTCCTCCAAACGTCTTAATGAAATGAGAACGGTCCTCGCCTACAGGTACAAGTACAAATTAGATTGGCAATTGCCTCTGCATTTAAATGGCTTTTTTCCCTCGTTCTATTTTTTCCGCTGATGCCTGGAAAACTACTTCTAATAAGCATCAGTGGTTTCAATAATTCGTTGTTTTGATTAAATCAATTGTGAAGATGCTTCTGGTTCGTTTTAGTTGGAGTCTATAAGCAAACCAGTATTTTGACCCAATGCATTTACCCGGAAACAGGATTTCAGGTATTCAAACATAAAGAAAATACACAGACACATTTCTGGTGACCTTTAAGGGAAAAGTAGAAATATAGATGTAACATGCATTTTCATATATGCTCTCTGCTTTTCGTATGCTTTCTGCCACAAGTGCAGTAGGCCACAGTAGTTGTGTCCGTTTCAAATGCTCTTATCTTATTTAATTATGAGAAATTAGATTTTCCAGCGCAGCCTAATAATTTTTGCAGCACGCGTCTCATGCACAACTAATGAGACAGAGAGAGATGAATTGGCGTAGAAAACCAGGACCTAACACAATTAAAAACTCCAGGGAACTCTCTATAGGGGAGTGTCCTGGGTTCAGGTATTGTGTGTTCCACAAAGAGAGCACTTCTGGGACGTTATCCACCATCACCACCATACACAATTCACTAGCTTATTATAGAGCTACGTCCACCTGGGTATTAATAATGCATAAGAGCTAAACAATTACTCTCTAATTTATGGTCTTCTGTTGGGGCTTAATTCAAGCAAATAACAATTTGTCTCATGAACACAAATGTATCTTTGTATGCCCTGCAGGGCTAAACACTAAACAGGTCCTTTTTGTAGATAATTGTTAGGTTCAACAGACAAAAGCATGAGTCATGTCAGATGGGGGCTCTACGAGCCAAATTGTATCCACATTTCAGTCTGAACCAAAGCACTGGATTCCATGTTTATGACTCAGTGTAAGTGCTATTATACACTCAGTATACAAACTCTTTCCATTACATAGACTGACCAGGTGATTCCAGGTAAAGCTATGATCCCTTATTGATGCCACTTGTTAAATCCACTTCAATCAGTGTAGATGAAGGGGAGGAGACGGGTTAAAGAAGGATTTTTAAGACATGGATTGTATATGCGTGCCATTCAGAGGCTTGTGTCCAGAACTGCAACGCTGCTTAGTTTTTCGTGCTCAACAGTTTCCCGTGTGTATCAAGAATGGTCCACAACCCAAAGGACAACCAACCAATTTGACACAACTGTGGGAAGCGTTAGAGTTAACATGGGCCAGAATTAGATCATCTGTTTTGTTACTGTCCATATGTAGCTTGTTTTTGGTCACAAGTTCAGGAATGGCTGAAGAATTTCAATATTTAACTATAGCCAACTCTGCAAATAGCACTGCTGGGTGCTTTAAAAAGTCATAGTCAATCGATTAATAATATAATAATACTCTTAGAAAAAATGTTTATCTTTAATTTACAATCTGAAACGGAGAATATAAAGGTTCAGAACTTCACAGCACGGTATAAAAATATATGGCAAATAGAAAACTGGATGGTCTTCAGAGGTCAATGGGAGGGGTTGAGGGTAGCTGAAGGCTTGGACTAAAAACGAACAAAAGATGACTATTGTAAAATATACTGCGTCCGTAAAATGTACATAGTATGTATAAGCTGGAAGTAAAAGCCTAAGTTGTATTGTTCATTAGTTTACTCCAATTAGGGGAGGGGTGGTAGGGTTAGAGTAAAATAAAGGAAAATATATATCAAAATATATATATTCTATATACAGTACCATTCAAGAGTTTGGACAACTACTCATTCCAGGGTTTTACTTAACTTTTACTATTTTCTACATTGCATTCTCTCAATCAGCTTCATGAGGTAGTCACCTGGAATGCATTTCAATTAACAGGTGTGCTTTGTTAAAAGTTAATATGTGGAATTTCTTTCCTTCTTAATGCGTTTGAGCCAAATCAGTTGTGTTGTGACAAGGTAGGGGTGGCATACAGAAGATAGCCCTATTTGGTAAAAGACCAAATCCATATTATGGCAAGAACAGCTCAAATAAGCTAAGAGAAATGACAGTCCATCATTACTTTAAGACATGGTCAGTCAATGTGGAAAATTTCAAGAACTTTGAAAGTTTCTTCAAGTGCAGTTGCAAAAACCATCAAGCGCTATGATGAAACTGTCTCTCATGAGGACTGCCACAGGAAAGGAAGACCCAGAGGTACCTCTGCTGCAGAGGATAAATTCAGTAGAGTTAACTGCACCTCAGATTGCATCCCAAATAAATGCTTCACAGAGTTCAAGCAACAGACACATCAACATCAACTGTCCAGAGGAGACTGTGTGAATTTTTTTATATATTTTTTTACCTTTATTTTACTAGGCAAGTCAGTTAAGAACAAATTCTTATTTTCAATGATGGCCTAGGAACAGTGGGTTAACTGGCTTGTTCAGTGGCAGAGCGAAAGGTTTTTACCTTGTCAGCTTGGGGATTCAACCTTGCAACCTTTCGGTTACAAGTCCAACCATGAATCAGGCCTTCGTGGTCAAATTTCTGCAAAGAAACCACTACTAAAGGACACCAATAATAATAAGAGACTTGCTTGGGCCAAGAAACACGAGCAATGGACATTAGACCGGTGGAAATCTGTCCTTTGGTCTGATGAGTCCAAATTTGAGATTTTTGGTTCCAACAGCCGTGTCTTTGTGAGACACAGAGTAGGTGATCTCTGCATGTGTGGTTCCCACCGTGAAGCATGCAGGAGGAGGTGTGATGGTGTGGGGCTGCTTTGCTGGTGACACTGTCTTGATTTATTTAGAATTCAAGGCGCAATTAACCAGTATGGCTACCACAGCCTTCTGCAGCGATATGCCATCCCATCTAGTTTGCTCTTAGTGGGACTATCATTTGTTTTTCAACAGGACAATGACCCAGCACACCTCCAGGCTGTGTAAGTGTTATTTCACCAAGAAGGAGAGTGATGGAGTACTGCATCAGATGACCTGGCCTCCACAATCACCTGACCTCAACCCAATTGAGATGGTTTGGGATGAGTTGGACCGCAGAGTGAAGGAAAAGCATCCAACAAGTGCTCAGCATATGTGGGAACTCCTTCAAGACTGTTGGAAAAGCATTCCAGGTGAAGCTGGTTGAGAGAATGCCAAGAGTGTGCAAAGCTGTCAAAGGCAACGGTTGGCTACTTTGAAGAATCCAAAATATATTTGTTTATCACTTTTTTGGTTACTACATGATTCCATATGTGTTATTTCATAGTTGATGTCTTCACTGTTATTCTACAATGTAGAAAATAGTAAAAAAATAAGAAAAACCCTTGAATGAGCAGGTGTGGCAAACTTTTGAATGGTACTGTATATATATTTTTTAAACAATACAAAACATACACATGCAAACGACAGCATACAGATGCACACAAACATCAACGACATCACACCTGCTCACACCCCCATCTCCAGCACTCTCATCACTCTGCCATGTGGCCTCAAACTGCACCATTTTGTGTCTCTCTGTTGCCCACGCACTTTCAACATTTTACCTTTTCATTGTGTTAACGATGGAGGATTGGTTGATTTCCAGTTTAAGTCAAAAAAATTTCAAGATGATTGATGAGAAAAGTATTGTCCAACTCATCGGGTATCTCACTTCACCCTCATATGCCATGTCTTGAAATATGCAGACAGGCGGATTAATATACAGTGCATTGGGAAAGTATTCAAACCCCTCGACTTTTTCCACTTTTGTTACATAATTGTTTCCCCTCAATATGCACACAATACCCCATAATGACAAAGCGAAAACAGCTTTATTTTTGGGGGTTGCAAATGTATAAAAAAAAAAAATTCAGACACTTTGCTATGAGACTTGAAATTGAGCTCAGGTGCATCCTGTTTCCATTGATCATCCTTGATGTTTCTACAACTTGATTGGAGTCCACCTGTGGTAAATTCAATTGATTGGACAGGATTTGGAAAGGCACACACCTGTCTATATTATATAAGGTCCCACAGTTGACAGTGCATGTCAGAGCAAATACCAAGCCATGAGGTTGAAGGAATTGTCCGTAGAGCTCTGAGACAGGATTGTGTCAAGGCACAGATCTGGGGAAGGTTACCAAAAAAGGTCCCCAAGAACACAGTGGCTTCCATCATTCTTAAATGGAAGAAGTTTGGAACCACCCAGACTCTTCCTAGAGCTGGCCGTCCCAGACAGAGTTCCACTGTGGAGATGGGAGAACCTTTCTAAAAGACAATCATCTCTGCAGCACTCCACCAATCAGGCCTTTGTGGTAGAGTGGCCAGACGGAAGCCACTCCTCAGTAAAAGGCACATGGCACAGGTCAGACAGCTTGGAGTTTACGAAAAGGAACCTAAAGGACTCTCAGACCATGAGAAACAAGATTCTCTGGTCTGATGAAACCAAGATTGAACTCTTCGGCCTGAATGCCAAGCGACATGTCTGGAGGAAACCTGGCACCATCCCTACATTGAAGCATGGTGGTGGCAGCGTCATGCTGTGGGGAGTACAACTCAATATTAAAAAGGTGTTCCTAATGTTTGGTATACTCAGTGTACATGTACCACAGTTTTTGATAAACAGATGATTAAGTGGAAGGTAAACAGGTGGACATGAATAAAATGTACTGCAAGCAGAATGGGGAATAGCAGACTTTGATGGTAACGTGTGTTCACGAAGATGATATGGGCAGGATGGGCTAGCACCAGTACAGTGAATATCAGATTGGACTTAATGTGATCTCTGAGTATTGCCACTGCTGTTGAATTAGCTTCAACAAATGAGTCGGCCGACAGCCATCTGGACTGGGAGAAAAGAGAGAGAAGAGGGAAAAGAAGAGGCCTGCATGATGTGCAGAGCCGGAGACCAACTTCATCTGAGTGCGTTAAACAACGCTCTGTCCTTATGTCTCCTTATCAAATCAAATGTTATTGGTCACATGCACATATTTAGCAGATGTTATTGTGGGTGTAGCGAAATGCTTGTAAGAAATAACACACGAAAAAAACAAAATACTGCAAAGTTGCTTAGGAGCTAGAAGCAGAGCTTCCAGACTGACTGGAAGTGGAACCATCTGGTTGGTCTGAGAGTGTTTGATAGTTTGGTGCCCTCGGCCCGTTCTAACTTCTTGATGATAAATTCATTGGGTGTATGACGATGACACAAATCTCATTAGATTGATTATCGATTTGCAAAGGAGAGTCCAAATGGGTCAATTTTTTTTTTGTTATCCAGACCTTTTAGTTGGATACTTCTGATTGAATAGATACTATGTCATCTGCAATGAAACACACAGACGTTGAAAGCTTTTGCCAATAATAGATAATGCCTTGAAGTATGCTGTGCTAAACCATATTCTGTTTCCCTCCTGTCTCCTCCAGAACCCCCGCGGCCTATCGCACCCCCTCAGCTGCTGGGTGTTGGGCCCACCTACCTTCTGATCCAGCTCAATGCCAACTCCATATTCGGGGGACGGCCCTATCATTCTGAAGGAGGTGGAGTATCGCATGACATCAGGGAGCTGGATAGAAACCCATGCTGTCAACTCCCCTAACTACAAGCTGTGGCACCTGGACCCAGACACAGAGTACGAGATCCGTGTGCTGCTCACCAGACCAGGGAAGGGGGGCACCGGCCAGTCTGGACCACCTCTCATCACCAGGACCAAGTGTGCCGGTAAGTCTCCATCCTTCCTTCCTTTTCCCTCCGTTGTTTTTAATTTTCAATTTTTTGCTCCCTGTTGTCTCTCTCCGCATTCCACGGCTCTGTGATATTTGCATACAGATAATTGCCTTGGGCGCTCTTAGAAAACATAATTGGAAAAGCCAGGGAAAATAAACAAGGTTCCTAGTAGAGGTAGTGTCATGGCCGTCACTCACTAAGAGTTCCTTTCAGATGTGGGGGTTCTAAGGAAATAAACTAGCATGCTTTTCAGAACGAACCTTGCCAGTATTTACCCTGGGGTCCATGGATGACAAACCCGAGGAAGGAATTCTCATTCATTTCTGTCGGGCGGCGTGATACACAGTCCTGGGTTGCTATGGCATCTGCATTAAACAGCATATCAACAAGCCGGGGACTATATACAGAAGTGATATGGGGGAGCACGTAGAGGAGCGTTTGTGTACGGAGAAGGAATCTGAAGATGGAAAGTGGTTATTAAGAATGATGCGGAATGTATGCAGTGTTTCATTACTCTGGGCATTGCCTTTCCATCAGCCTGAGACACTAGCCATCTATTCCCATGCCTCACCCTCAGATGTGAATAGACCAGCTGTGTTCCCAGATTGACATTCAGAGTGGGGACTCTCTGTAGTTTTGCGTTTCCTCTTGGCTACTGTCAGGTTGTGGAGTGAGGTTTCCAAGGGATATAGTCCAGATACAGCCCTGTAGTCTGCTCGGGAGGAGATGCCTACTTTATGTCACTGCTTTCATCCATCACAGCCAATCATATCATTGAATTATGTGCTGCCCATGGAATTGGCAGGAACGGAATTGGCAGAACGCATTATATGTTTGTGGCAATACAGGAAGCTTATATCAATATCTTTCTCTTCCTTAGTTTGTCCTAAATCTCACTGCACGCTCCCACCTAGCAAAATGTATAAGGAATCCTTGGTGATTAGGAAGTCAATTTGAGAGATGTAGGCACCAGGCATCTGTGTAAATAGAAGTTGTGATATGTCTATGGTCTCAGCAGACACATTTTGATTACTGGGCTTAAAGAGGCTTCGTAAATTCAAATCTTTGATATGAGTTTTTTTTTAAAGTATGTCCTGTATGTATGACATAGGAGCTTTTATACTAGACTAATATTCCCCTAGAATTTTATGGCATCGTAACATGGATAATTTCCGCTTATGTTTTCCAGCTTCTATACCTGGAATCAAGTTGATTGACAACATCAAAACATTGTAAGAAGTCATTAGGGATGTTCTCCCACAATAACATCACGGGTCACAATCAGATAGTGTGCGTCTTATGTGACAGGGGACAGAGGAAGCGGGATATCCTTGCTTTGTATCTAAAATGCAAATATGAAGCATCTGAGCATCTTCCTCCCCATCCCGGAATGGGCGGCGTGAGCAAGTGCAGGGCAAGAATGGCAAACCGTGCTCAGAGATTTCTTATGTATGTGTTCTCCTGCACAAACAAAATCAACTTCCTCTCGTATTGATGAACCTTTTTCTGTGAACATCAGGTTATTTTCACTAGCATGGCGATAGCAGTACATTACTATTAGGACAAGGGCTCCTGGGTAGCAGAGAGGCGGGGTGGCTCGCAGACTAGTCAATGTCATATTTTCTGATTTGCAGGGTGAGCGAACGCATTATGAAAATCCTCAGGGCACCTCTCTCCAGAGAGTTTGCGTTTGTATTTATATATATTTTTTTTTTGCATGCTCCCTATGTAATTTATTTCTTACAAATGTCATGCCATTTCAGCAAAATAACGTATTGATCATTTCCCCATGCTTCACTGTTAAATAACAAAAGAAATAAACGATTCGAAGGCCGGGGAATGAAAGCTAATAATTGCTGGTGCATGTCCCAGCCACCATTTACTGCTGCATAGAATTCACGTTCCATATATTTCTCTTTCCCTACCTTTTTGTGTAATAGTATTGTTGTACTGGGAAAATGGGTGGGTCCATTAGTGTCTGGTTTATATTGCGGTGGTGGCATTCCTACCATGTTGTCACTTTGTCGTCTGTCCCAGCGCATTAAACAGATGTCATGCACCACCATGGTTCCCAGCTGTGCTTAATTTCCCCCGACTGCTTCAGACCACGTAGACCCGCCTTAAGTCCCCCATTTCCTGCCATAGGCACTGCCAAGAAGAGAAAAGAAAGCATTAGAAACCATCTTCTTCGCCGTTGCCTTTTAAGTTGGATGTATATGTGTGTGAATAGGTGCGGCACGATGGTGGAAGAACTGTACTATTGTGTAAGTGTCTCAGATTTCCTGAGGGAAGCACATGACACGGTGCTGCTGGAATTGCCAGGCAGGCCGCCCACTGTCTGCCACCTGAGCCCTATTGGACTGGTTACCTACCAGCCGACAGCAGACTGGGACTGAGGGATAGAGAGGAGAGAAAATGTAGGGAAAGAGAGACAGAGCAGGTCTGCTTTCCCACGGGAAGGGTTTTCTTTCATCACCGTCGAGACGAACCACTCACCCACACGATAGTGAGACAACATGGACGACTGTTGGTCTCATCAAGACCTCTCTCTTCAGCTAGCCAAGCAACAACTCCTACAAGCAAAATTGATGAGTAAAACCTAATTAAAGGCTACATTCAACTGGAGATTTCAAATATCAGATGTAGCTCATCATCATCATTACTCAATATGTGTCCTATTTCTGGTAGAGTGAGCAGAGGCTTCATTTGGACCGGTTTCTTATTGAAAGGATAGATTCAGCAGGACTCTGCCCTCTATGCTCCAAGAACCTAAAGTGGTTTCCATACCACTGCCTGCTCCAAAACTCCTCAGCTGGAAATTAGATAGTGTATAATGAAATTAACAGACCACTCGGTTCCTAATGCCCAGCAGGGGTTTTACCGGAGAGTGTTGAAATGTTGTCGCCTTTTAAATTCAAACAGGACACACCGTATTGACTGGAGAGGAAGTAGTGGAGTCGCTAAGCTGACACTTGCACTAGAACAGTTTCCTGCATGACAGACAGGCAGGGAAAATTTATGCTCTTAGTGCGCCGTACGGCTTTGATTCGTCTGTACTCATGCATTTCAACGAGCACCTCAGTCGCGCTACAAACGCCTTTTACCATCTGTAACCGACCTGATTGGTTTTAATAGTTCTACACGTCTGAACATGTTGTGCTTTCAGAGCATCACAGGCTAGGATAATCTCTTGAAGCCAGTTCAAAAAGCAATTAACTCTGCAGAACTAGCTAGCACTGCACTTGGTCCTCAGCCATATACTTTAGCCTCGCTCCTCCAGACAGTGTAGTCCTGCATGGGCTTCGGTAATATCACCCTTAAATGTTGAAGAGCATTGGAATGGAGCAAAAGTAGCCATATCTGTGTCCCAAATGGCAACCTATTACAGTCCTATGGGCCTGTTCAAAGGTATTGCACTAAAAAGGGAAAAGGGTGTCATTTGATAAGAATTCCATGTCTAGGTTAAGCTGAGGCTGATGAATCCACTGTCCAGTAATGGTGTGTCAGGTTTCCTTTGACTGACAAACAGAATAGAGGCCTATCTATCAGGGAGATGTTTCAGGACCACTCAGTCAGGGTTTTCTCCAAGGACCTCAGTCAGTGTGAGAGTCAAGACGTCGCACTCGTGGCAAGACACCATTCCAATTAGTAAAGGTATTAGGGAACCACGAGAGGCTGACCATCACATTGCTGATTACACAGAAAAAAGGTATACTGATTAGTACTGAATGACCTCTCTGGGCTGACATTTGCAGTGGCAGGCCTTTTATTGAGGCACTTTCAATGAAATCACCGGCAGCCCTTCAGATGAACAGTCGATCCAATAACAACCTAAGTAGAGCCAAGGTCAACAGTTCAACCTGTCCTGTGGTACTGAAAGGAATGCATTCGGTCAGGATTTTTCTCCACTTTTCGCTAATGTGTTGCCATGGTGTTTGATTTGGTGTATGCTTTCACTAATTGTCACCATCTATTTGCTGAACGCCGAAGGGACCGGCGATTAGGAGTCTCAAGACAAACCTTCAGAACACAACGGGCGTGTTTAGTGGTGCAGTGAGGTCCATTTCCTCTCAGGTGCAAACACACAGGTCTCAACCCCTCCACTCTCATATGCACATTGACTTCCCACACATTATCAATGCTCAGTCTTCCATATTGATTTTGATTGTGCCCTGCAGCCAGAAATACTATTTAGGGGTCTAATTCTTTGAGTTCTGCATTCATTTCAAAGACCCTTAAAGCACTAGAGATGAGTTTTTTCCCCTGTATGGATGATTGTTTCCTCTTCCTGCATAGGAAAGTGGAAAACGGTCATGGTGGTTATGGCCCCCATTTGATGTTATTAACATCCTAGTACACTGGGATTAATATTATTGATTTGGGTACTCAGTCTGTACTCTCCACTTGACACGTTTGAAAATAACCACACACACACACACACACACACACACACACACACACAACTGTACATGCTACTACTGACCTACCTCAGAGGGACTAGTGTTTCTTTAAGGATGAATTCCTGTGACATTTGCTAATACTGTTGCCCATGACTTTGCCTGTAGTGAGACTGACACCAGTTGTGGTGGGGTCGTCCATGGGTCAGTGAAAACTTTCAAATAGTATTATCCTCCAAAAATACCCCATAAGTACTGAAAGGCACAAAAAGCTGAGATTTTGATAATAAATGCACACTATCAGACTGTGAGAGGGAGAGAGAGTGAGACCCACTGTGTGTGGAATGATCAAAAATGTTAGCTGTTGTACTACACTAGTAATAGTAGCAGTAGTCGTTATATCAGTAGTCCCGGTAGCAGTCACAGTTGTCATGTCAGTCGTCGCATAACTTCGAGAGCCATTTATAACTCAAATGGCCCCGATCAACTAGCCCATGTCAGCTAATGTTTTTTAGCTAGCTTTTTTAGCCCATAGATTTTGTAGTAATGTTCGAGTCACTCAATTATCACATGAATACACATTAGACATGGCAAAATGTATAGAATTGTAAGAAAATTTGCTTTCAAACTGCAACACTTTCTCTGTACCCAATGACACAATCTGTAGAATTGCAGGAAATAAGCTTTAAACCTGCAAAACATTCTCTCAGCCAACAAGAGGGGTGTGAACAGTTTGTCATGAACAGTGCTTGTGCCCATAGAAATATATGTGGAAGGGGGCTTGAGTGAAAAAGTTTGGGAATCCCTGCTCTAAAGGACGTGTTAGAGCACAGCATCTATTAGAATGACTCCCTACTGGAATGTCATATTTTTATGGATTCAAGGGAGAGCAGAAATGCATTCCACTGCCAAATGAGTTTGAATGGTTGATAACATAAATGACTGTCAAGCAGTGAATGGCAGGGGACATGGAGTTGGTATATTACTTTTGTTACCTCAGGCTCTTCCAGAGAGTCTCCCGCGCCTAGGCCTGGCATTACTCTTTCGTGGGAGTCAGAGAAATGCGAGGCTGCACGGGATGAAGATGAATCATAAGGAATGGTGTTCCAGACACTGACAATCCACACAGGACTGCTGAAGCATGGACTCTGATGTATTATTTAAATGCACCCTGTTTGGCATGGGTAGTAAATAGAGTTTACCTTCTGTGTTGTTCCTCTCATGTTACATCTAATATTTCATACCATACATAACCTAGGCCTGGCACAAAAACAAGTCTATCTTTTTGTCAATAGGACTCACTCTCAGAGCAGAGGTGGTGGATGGTAATGTTTTCTGTTCCCAGGCACCGCTCTTCCTCTCAAGCCTATCTCTACCAAGTCCCCTGGCCAGTGTTCTCAATTAAGGCAACACTGCTGGGGAATCTTCCCTCTATAAATCCTCTCGTTTGTTTGTTTGCTCCATTTTTAATCACGAGCGCCTCTGAGAAATCCTGCCTTGTGACTGGAAGGGATTGTTTGGTATTTGTTGTGTTTTTCACCGCTGCCTCACAAACCATTTTGACTTTATGTGGATTATTATTAATTGTGTGGCTGCTCAGTGCTTCTCAGTAATGATGCAAACACAGGAAGGCTTACTCTACAATAGGAAGGAGGCCGGTTTTTATTTCATCATGATAAATGAGGATATTTACAAAGCAAAGCAATTTGTCCCGTTTCATTCCACACCGTGCATTGCAACGGGGATTAGGAGGGGGAACAATTCATATCAATTAAGATCGATTTAATGTGTCATGACACAATTTCTGCCGACTCAAGAAATAATTAACTAATAGTGCAGGGCATTAAAAAACATTATTTGACTTGACCACGCTCTATCTTAGGGGCAATGTTCTGAATGAATAAAAAAAAAATCGTTAATTTATTTTGTGTCTTTTTGCCTCTATAAGTGAGTGAGATTGTTAAAATCTGTGGGTCACGTGTTATTTACCCTCCAGTCACACAGCCCAGTAATTGAATGTGTCACTTTTATTAAACTCTTTTTGCTCAGAACCCCAAGCAAACTTTTTCTCCATTTCATTCTCTTTTCTTCAACTCCTCACTCGACCTCTGGGATCTATTACCCTCTTTCCCATCCATTGAAAATAGTGTATTCTACTCTGTATGCTACTACGTGAATCAAAAGCTGCGTCTTTCCGTAGTTGGCCCTATATGATTCCGTGCCACAGCAGAAAAGTGGGACACTGTGAGGCCGATGGGTCTTAAATGGAACTAATGAGTGTAGGAGCCAGTGGAAGGTGTCCTCCTAAGCACCAGTAGGGGCAGCACGTCCATTTGGCCAGAATGTGGGCTGAGCCTGATGGTGTGCAATGCTTCAGTAATCAGAGAACTCTCATTATAAACAAAGTGCAGGGAGGAAAACACAGGGGAATAAGGAGACACTTTACTCTGTCTTTGAGAGTTGGTCAGCGGCCTTTAAGACGACATTGAAGGACTAACTCCATTATAGTGCATATTGATAAAGGTAAATAATGCAACAGCTGAAAGAACATGGGGACTGAGCTGAACAAAAGTCTATATAGTATTGAGTTAGTCAGGCTAGAAGCCCAGTGGGAGATGTGTCTCTATTTGACAGGATGTCAGCTTTGCTCTCTGTCTTTTGACCTGTCGTGACTCTCCCTCCCAGTGATTGTTTTTACCCAGAGAGCAGGGCTACATTAAATTCATTAATTAGAACAAAGGCCTTACCTGTAGCCCTACTTAGATTAGAGTGTGTGCTCTCTCAATGATTTCTGTACAGAGAAGAGGCCTCCTCGATCAACACATGACCCACACTTGACCTTCCCTGTTCCGAAAGGAAGCAAATGAATTGAACTAGAATTGCCCATTTAAAAATGATGTCAAACAAAAACCATTGCTTTCAAAGTGTAGCTCATTCCGCCCACAGCCCCTGTATACTGTACAGCCCTCTGTAGCTCAGTTGGTAGAGCATGGTGCTTGCTACGCCTAGATAGTGGGTTCGATTCCTGGGACTACCCATACTTAAAATGGATGCACATGACATATATTATTATATGTTAAATGGCAGATTGTCATTGATAAGCACCTAAATTGCAACGCAGTAGAGTAACGTGCTATACATGTCAGTTCAGGTTCTCCATTTCACAGCGCTGTATGGGTTTTGACTGACAGCCGTTATAAACTTGAGCACTGCGCACGACAATAAGATCCTCCCGTCCCTCCTGCTAATTGGGCAACGTTTGCACATTTGTTGTTGTCTGAGTGAGGGAAACGCTGTGAGTCGATGTATTCTGACAGATGAAATGTTGAGGATTGTAATAAATATTGCTTTGAAGTCGTACAAGAAAACCACACACCCGTCCAAATGTGCACTTTACATTTCCATAATTGAAAACATAATGTAATGTACACTATCAACGTTTATGATCGCTATGTTTGCGCCACAGTTACATGGATGACATGCCTTATACCACTGGGTTGTCCTGAACAGAATATGCCGGTGTTTGTCCTATTGTGAAGCAAAGTAGCTGCGGAACACACACACTTGAATGCACTCAGGACTCCATTCTATGCACACCAAAATTGCAATCTGTTTGCCTGAAGTGCCTTTTGAAAGCCTGACACTGTAAGATTGTATTTTATAACTTAGCTAGCCATGTTGGCAATAGAATAAGCTTTCAAATAATGCCCACCTGACCCTGATTGCAATTTAAAATTGAACATTTCTGGATTGCGTAAACAACAACAGTGATTGTATGATGGTGGGGATGCAGGGCTGTGTTAAAAAACAATTATCCTCAATGGCAAAGCTAAAAAAAACACATTTTATAATAGAAGGCTCTTTCCTTTAGTCATAAAAGTGCATTGATATTACTTAGGAACTGTGCACAGTTTAGAGAGGTTTGTGGCCACTTGGAGACACCAGACCTCCCACTCAAACCCTTGTAATAGTTTTTTTCTTATCTTGCACCTACTCCAATGTTAATTCATATTCTTACGTTACTGAATGTACCCAGAGTATTTTCAGATTTCTCTATTTACAAATCCTTTCAAAAGTACAGTAAATGTGAACTGCACAGAAAAATCTGTGTAATGTTTGGATAGTCTTGTTTTTGTCCTCGCCTTTGGCCTGAATTTCTCCATAATCTCCAGTGTTGTCTTTCAATTGCTACCATGTTCATGCATAGTGCTGAGAGAATAACAGAAATGTGGGTTCTTTTTCTTTTACAACTAATTTACCTATGTCGGTTCAATTATTGGAATTCCATTTAGTTAGTTTTTTTTCTGTGAGCTCAATGCGCACATTGCACAGTTTCTCTAGAGATAAATCCGATCCAGTTTGAACTGTGCAATGCAGTAGGGAGTTGTAGTTTCCCACAGGCCAATATTCTACATAGTTTAGCGCATAAAATGTGGCAATTAACTACAATAACCATAATCCATTGCGCATCTTCTTGTCTGGTCTCTCTTTTATGTCTGCTACGAAAGAGGCAAAGAATGCGTGATATTGATGGGATATAGGGAGCAGCTGTTGCTTCGCGACATATCTCTACCTGAAAATACATCTAAGTGACTGATAGTTGGTATTCAGCAGTCAAAGTATGCCTTATTTACTTTGAAGAACTACAAAATAGTGACTTTGACTGACTGCATAGGCAGCCGCTCTATAGAGATGGAATGAAAAAGTCAAATAAAACAAATGTAATTTACACAACTAAAATATTTTATTAAAGTAATGTGAATAAATGGTTAATAAGTGATCAACAGTAATGAGCAGTCACTACCATGGGACCTTTGTTTTATTCTGTTACAGCATTTATATAACCAAAACCGAAAACTGTGATTACCTTTTAACAAACCATACAACTTTGCACAATAACTACTTAACAATTTCCACTGAAAATTAGACACATATACTGGAAAAACTGTACAGATGCATAGTTTGGTAACAGAATAAGCGGTAAAATCTCCCTCAGTTTTACTGTGTTATTCAGGGCTCATCTATAAAAGAAACCTTGGCCTCAGTATGGTACCAGCATTCATTTAAAACATAGATCAGTAGGAGTGCACACACTCATGTACACACTTGGATAACTTAAATCAATTCTGAGGAGTAAGTTAAATGAAAGCAATTCATTGAAAATGTTTTTTTTGTTTGTTGCTGAAACAGTGTCTGCTCTGCCTTAAAGTAACAGTACACGATTGAAGGCTTTTGTTGAAAGCATTCTCATGCTGTACCAAACAATTCACACAAAAGGAGCTAGTGAATACCAATTCTCATGAGACAATTGATTGTTTGGTATTGATCATGTCGCCAGAGAAAACAATTAACATTTCAATGAGAATGTATTGTCTTTTCCAACAATAAGTAATGGTTTATTACTTATACTTTCACTATGTACATATTTTCATATCTCAGACAATATAATGATTGTATTATAGGTTACAGACTCTTCCTTGGAAGCCCATTATAACAGGCCATTATCCTCAGAGAGCCTCTTTTTGAATAGTTAAACTACAAGGCAGCTATATTCTTTCTCCCTGACATAGCATGTCTGAGTTATCACTCATTCTTGTGAAATAAGTCATTCCACCAACGAGTGGCCGTCCACAAATATATAACTCTGAGCAATTTTCCGGAATGCCCTGCGGCAGCCTTCCCGACAATCTCATCTTCCCAGGCTAAAGCCTTTTAAATAGGCGGTAGTAATGAAATGCAAGGGATGGCTTTGGCTCTGTGGCACACCCCGCGGCGTGCCGAGGCCTCCCTAACAGCAGAACGCTTGGCGGTGTTGTGGAGGCTGGGCCGGGCAGAGCAGATAAAGGAGATGGTGATTAATGTTTGTTCAACAGTTATCCCAGGCTTCTTCTGCAGAATACACAACGAAGCGTCAGTGGGACCACAGATCCTTTCAACAAACATTATGAAGTTGCTCACATTATCTGTATGTGAGAGGGAAATGTTATTTAAATGTAAATTCCTTCTCTTTTTTTTGCTCGGTTCTGGTAGATTTTTGTAATCCAGCCACCCATCTTTTGCTCATTATGTTGAGGCAAAAACATGATCCTTTGCATTACTCCTGATGTGATGAACACAATGTCGCTTTCCAGTAATGAATGACATGGAAAAGAAAAATACCTCCATGATATTGTGCACAAACATGTGCGTCATACACCAGTGGCCAGAATAGTGTTTTACTGAATGAATTCCCCTCAGCCATACTTTACATTTTATATAGTCAATTCCCACAATGGATTCTCCCATTTACTAGCCTTTTTACTGGACCAGTTGAACATCTTCTCATCTGTGTTTAAAACACAAGTGTGCTAAAACCCGACTCCATAGACCTTCCTCATAAACCATTACTCTGCATTAATCCTTAATGATATTTTTTCCCCTTTCCATCAGTACATATACTCACCTGTACTATATCTTAGGGTGCGTGTTGACTACTCCTCTAGACTGCTTATCAGCTTCCTTACAGGCTCTGCAATTTGAATTTCAAAAATGAGGCAATTGGACAAATGTGTGGCTTTTTTAACTCTAGTACCTGGCCATTTCTCACTCTCCTCCCCTCCCCCCTTCTGGCTCTCTCCCACTCGGTCTTAGACTGCACCGGCTGCAATTTCAATACAATTAAAGATCACAGGAAAATAGACTTTCCCTTCTAGTGTATATGATACTCTTCACATCTACCATTCTGCAGTGGTTAATATCATACCACATCAATATGCTCTAAAATAAGGCACTGGCTACTTGCTTGGGACTTGGGTTGTCTGAGGTAAGATTGATAAATGGAAGTCCCAACAGTGCACAGTTATCCCTACACCAGTTATCCCTGCACCTCATACAGTAGTACTTCGCCCTGATAGTAATCCATCACATTTGAGATGAATAAAAGATGGCAAAGATGAAGAAAAAAAGATGCCTCGACATTTTGCTCTTGCCAAAGTTAGATAATCTGTGCCTGGGCTTGTTTTACAGATTTATCTGGCTCCTTCCTCCCAGTGATTTGTGGTGCTACTCTTTATATAGGGATGTATGGATCACGCAGCCTCTGTGTAAATGGCATTGCCTCGCTCAGGAATAGATCTCATATTTCACCGCTAACGATCATACTGTACCTGCTATTGTTATACTACACCCATTATCAGCGACGGTCATAGAGGGACCTGCTCTCCGTAATGGGTGGAAGGAGGAATGTGTATGGAAAGTGACAGCAGCAGGGGAGCAGCTTTCTGTTCGTCCCGGGGCTGTAAACCTCCTCAGAAGCCATTAGATTAATTGTCAGTGACTAGGAAGTAGCGAGTCTAGCGACTGCTGTGTTCTGAATGGCTGGGCACTGTGACTTGATATGTACAAACATTTCACATCCACAGTAGTGTAGTTTGTCAGGACGTATGCCCGACGCAAGCTAAAAGGGATGTGCGTGTAATCAAATGACATGTGACCATGACTTCAGTGGCACGCCGAATACCCCCTCCAAACACACTAAACGGACGTAGTTCACTGAAATCTCAGCTCTGATGTGAGGCAATTCAGAATGTGAAAGTTGTGTGTAGTCTTGCTGAATGTTTCAGTGTACTTTTGTGATTTCAGAAACAGTTAACTCATCACTGCTGGAAATCTACATGCAGATTCCCAGAAATAGTATTGTTAAATTCAGGCCATTTAAAAAGCTACAATTATGTAGCACTTTGTCCTCTAGTGTATCAGGCTACAGTATATAACCTACTACAAGCCTCGCTAGCTACATCACAGGGTATGTACTCCATTTAGATCTCATAATAGTTCTCATGTTGGAAAGTGTAGCAGCAAATAGTGCTCTTATTTCCAGCTCCATCCAGACTCAACCCTGCTGACTCTTAATTTAAATTCTTCGTTCGGTACAGAAGATAAGGAGGAAAATCACATCCGTCCTCTCCCTGAATACAATTTCTCTAGTGCTAGTGGTAACTGTGTGGGTAATTGATATGATACTGGAGTGACACACACAGCGTTTCATTTCCCCGTTGGGAATAGTGAGAATTAGTTTTTCAGCGGTCCCAGGGGGAGGCAGACGCAAGCAATGCTCGCCATTCCTTTGTTATATTTTCTATGAGGAGTTTCGCCTCCTCCTGAAGTAGTGATTTATTGGTACTTGTCTGAGAAGAATAAAAGGTGAAATATAATCAAGTTTGGGAAGGACTGGGAGGTTAGTCTGAATGGTGGCAAGCCCGGGCTGGAAATGACTTACACAGGAAATGGATGGCAAATTGGTTGATTGCAGGAAAAGGAAATATTGTGACCACTCAGTGCGGCAACAGCATGATTTGTCTCCTCTACTTCTCAAGTTTGGGATAACACGTCTATTTTAAAATCAGTCCCCATCTTAAACACCATGCAGACTAACATCTAAAACCATGATCACACATGTTAGCGTCTGTGGGTGAAATAGTTAATGGTGAGGCATAGTTAATGGTGAGGCAGAGTCCGGAGACAGGAAGGAAAAGTATTTAACAGAAGGGAGCAATATTAGGATATGAGATAGGAGAGAGTAGTGGGAGAAAAAGAGCAAAAATTGCAACAGGCCATGACCATCTGGGTAGGGTTGAAGGAGAGATGGAGAAAGGGGAACAAATTAGTGATCAGAGACCTGGAGGGGGGTTGCAGTGAGATTAGTAGCCTCTAGTAATGAGGTCAAGCCTGCGTTGTGAGTAGGAGTGGACTGGGAAAGGGTGAGGTCAAAAGAGGTGAGGAGGGGAAAGAAAGGTGAAAATAAATTAATCGAAGGCAGATGTCAGGAGGTTGAAGTCACCCAGTGCGATGAGCCAAGAGCCATCTTCAGGAAATTAGCTTATCAAGGTGTCAAGCTCATTGAGAGACTAAGGGCACCGGGTATGTGATAGATGACAATGTTAACCTTGAGTGGACAAGTGACGGTGGCAGCATCGAATTCAAATGAGGAGATGGACAGGTGAGCGAGGGGGAAATGATTAGCCTAGTGCCACGATGACTAGAGGCTCTCGGACTATGAGTGAACACGTAGTCAGATGAAGAGAGCACAGCTGGGGCAGCAGTGTTCTCTGGGGTAATCCATGTCTCCGTCAGGGCCAAAAACTCTAGGGACTGAAGGGCAGCATAGGCTGAGATTAACCCTGCATTCTTGACTGCAGATCGGCAGTTCCGAACGCTGCCATAGACCAGGAATTCTGCATGGGTTGTGCGCTGAGTGTACACTAAATTAGAAGGGAGAGGCCTACAGGGAGAGAAGCGAACAGTTATAGAAAACACACACATAGTTGACAAAGCTACAAAAGAGCAAAATGAGAATCTGAAAATAACTGGGTAAAATACTCAAGTGAGAGAGTGGTGTGGAGCCTTCCTCTAGTTCCTTCATTGAACAGCTCGGCAGAATGGTCTTAGTTTTGCCGACGAGACCGCGCTGACACAACCACAGCTTACAGCTGCAGCTGAGAAAACAGGGGAGACTGAAGTACTAACACTAATTGCTAATTGCCTAGCAGAGGTGAAGAGCACACCTCCCGGTACTAATTGCTGATTGCCTAGGAGAGGAGAAACCACTCCCCCCCTCCAATACAGCCACTGATTACCAAAACAACAACAGTCACAAATTGCCCTGCCCCTTAATCCTGGTTGATGTGTCAACAATCAGCTGCAAGTTGTCAGCAGTTCACACACCGAGTAGGCTACTGGGAAGACAGACACCACTTAAAGTAAACCCACACGCACACACCCCTTTACACTCTCAGCCTTCATTTTTTCTTTCTTCTGTGGTCAATATTTTAATGGATATATTTAGATAGAGATGCCAGGCAGTGATGTGAAGATGGTTAGATATTTTCCAACTGCTCTGACTTCCTGTAGTGCACCGCTAGTCACTTTAGAGAGTAAATAAGAGCAAATACATTTGAGAGCAAAGAACCAAGGGCGTAAATGATGGTTTGAGTTTCAATACCCCCGACTTCTAAAGAGACTGTGAAAAAAACAGCACTGGTTTGATAGGGTGTTTTAAACTCATGCAAATGAACAAATTTCCTATTATGTCTGGGAAAGAGGGGTCTAAATGATTGGCTAATTTCAGTTAGGTAATTAACAGATGGCAGCTCCCATTATGAATTCATCAGTGAAGCCAAGCTCATTTGGCAGCTGTAACTGGTTTTCAGGTGTTTACGGCGTCTCTGCTATGACATCAAACATCTTGGAGCAGTATTTGTGTACGAAGCGGAGTGGATGACAGTAGTTTCAGGTTGAGGAGGAACGAGAACTCAAGAGTTTATATTTAGCCTCAGGTACTGACAGACTGAGCACCTTGGAAGAGTTCAAACCTGAGCATACCTAGCTTTGTTAATGGAACTGTCTTTGCTATGTGAGATATTAGCCTAGCGATTAACAGCGTTGGGCCTGTAGCCAAAACGTTGCTGGTTTGAATCCCAGAACCCAGTAGGTAAAAAAATCTTGAGCAAACTGTAATTGTCCCTGTAAACCGTTCTGGATTAGAGCGTCTGCTAAATGACTAAAATGTCAATGTAAAAAAAGAAACTGCACCGTTACTTACTTTGGAAAGTAACTTGTTATGTTACTTTTGCGTTTGACTAAAAACAGAAAACCCTCTGAAGATACCTTGGTCAATCCTTCTTATGCCCAGTACAGGGCGCACACTATCTTTGAATGGCTACCATCCATAGCCTAATCTATAACTCTGGGTTATACCAACTCAAGGAATAATGACAGACGCAATATCTCCTTTACAATACTCAAAATAAAATAATTTGTTGAATTACTGTATTTACACAAGTTATTACATCTATGAAACCAACTGGTCACAGTAAAAGGAGATCTCAAATTACAAGGACAATTGGCAGCCAATCTGTTTTACCCAAAGATACGAACTGGGCAGAGATATTCTATGTAAAATTATACGATCACATTGTGTAATTGTAGTGTCCTTTCATTTATGTTTATGGTGAAGATGGAGCTGGAGAAATGTCCATTCTTATCAACTGAGCCTAACTTGATCACCTAGCTATGTTTACTTTATTACCAAATAAATAAATGGGGCACTGGCCTGAACCTGATGGTCCTGTGTCTGAATCCTGCAAGTAGCGTCAGTCAAGATTAAAGAGGTAACGTCTGTCCTTTTCTTCTACCAATTCAAAGTAATGTGAATACTTCCACGATAAAGGCTATTATTTCTGCCACAGCTACCATGCCAGCTACCCACCTAAGCATTGGTGGAGAAACAGGAACCACGGCGAACGTAGCTTAGGGGGAGGGATTTTTGTTGTTTGTTTGCACCGACAAAGGCAAATATGAAATAATATTGTAAAATGTAAGTAAAAAGTAGCGCTTTAGGTTTCTCGTTATCACAAAATAGTAGTCTGGGTACTCGAACATGTTACTTTGTAACACTTTGCCCCCAATACTGGTTAACACACATCGCAGGCATAAAGTATTCACAGCCCTTGACTTTTTCCACATTTTGTTGTGTTACAGCCTGAATTTAAAATGCATTTAAAATATCACTGGCCTGCACACAATACCCCATAATGTCAAAGTGGAATTATGTTTCTAGATATTTTTTTTTTTTTTTTTAAGATTTAAATCTGAAAAGCTGAAATGTCTTCAGTCAATAAGTATTCAACCCTTTGTTATGGAAAGAACAAATCACATAATATGTTATATGGACTCACTCTGTGTGCAATAATAGTGTTTAACATGATTTTTGAATGACTACCTCATCTCTGTACCGCACACATAAAATTATCTGTAAAGTCCCTCAGTCGAGCAGTGATTTTCAAACACAGATTCAACCACAAAGACCAGGGAGGTTTTCCAATGCCTCTCAATGAAGGGCACCTATTGGTAGATGGCAAAAAAGAAAAACACTGAATATTCCTTTGAGCATGTCCTGAATACAAAGTGTTATCTTTGGGGGCAAATCCAACATAACACATCACTGTGTACCAATCTTCATATTTACAGGCATGGGGGCTACATCATGTTATGAGTATTTGTGTCATCGGCAAGGACTAGGGAGTTTTTTCCAACAGACACTGGGATACAAATTCATCTTTCAGCAGGACAATAACCTAAAAAAAGGCCAAATATACACTGGAGTTGCTTACAAAGACGACACTGAATGTTCCTGAGTGGCCTTTTTACAGTTTTGACTTAAATCGGCTTGAAAATCTATAGCAAGACTTGAAAATGGCTGTCTAGCAATGATCAACACCAACTTCACAGTACTTGAAGAATGTTTTAAAGAATAATATTGTACAATCCAGGTGTGCAAAGCTCTTAGAGACTTACCCAGAAAGACTCACAGCTGTAATCGCTGCCAAAAGTGATTCTAGGGGTGTGAATACTTAAGTGAGAGATTTCTGTATTTCATTTTCAATACATTTGCAGAAATGTCTAAAAACATGTTTTCACTTTGTCATTTGTCATTTGTCACTTTGTCATTTTGAATTCAGGCTGTGAAACAACCACAAGTGGAATAAGTCAAGGGCTATGAATACTTTCTGAAGGCACTGTCCATGCGCGCGCACACACACACACACACACACACACATACATACATACATACATACATACATACACACACTGGCTCTGCGTGGCAAGCTACCGCTATCTCTTTTAAATGTTCGTTCTTCAGCCAGTGAGAAAAGTGTGATAAACCTGTATCCTCTGAAGAGTTTGCAGAGTTTCCCTCTCTCCTCTCCCCGGTTGATATTGATGTTTTTGGGGGGTCTGTATATCTCTATCCGTTAAGTAATGTACACGCCATTAGCTAGATACAATGTCTTAGCCACCAGAGGTTAATGGAGCAAAGCACATTAGAAAGCCCTAGCGTCTAGTGCATCCCAGTGTTCGCCTCAACATTCACTGGTCCATAGGGAGCTACATGAGCAGCTAAAAACACAATTAAAAATAAATGATATTGGATTTACATTCTCCCCATAACCATGTAAGTGATGTGTGGTAGGAAAGCTATCTTGGCCAAGCTTTATTGTGGAGTGGATGTTCTGCGGTGGTTCGATGGGAAATGGAATAATGGGAAATGTGTGGGTAGCGGGCTGTTGATTTGGCAGCCGCCTCGTCACTGGAAGGTCTACATCAATTGGGTCACCCCCAGAGAGAACCCAAATGGTTCCCATTCTAATGGAGAGGTAAATGAAGAAAACAACCACCCTTATTAATGCCTCTATTCCAAAGGCCAGCTTAGCCCCAAGTTGATTTCACCACTAGCCATCCATTTTCAATCCCTCCACTTATCACAGTTATGTCAAGAAGACCACAAAGAGCGAGAGAAAGCGAGAGAGAGGGAGTGCTCCTCAATAAGACCTCTCTCTCTCTCTCGCCACGAGTGAAGAAACTGCTGCACCGACAAGCGCCACTTCAAAATTGCATTTAGCTTTCTGACCTGACAATTCTAATCAATTAGGTGAAATGCCTCCTATTACTCACCCCACTTGTTTTGTATTGACTCACAAGAGCAGAGAGATGGACAGACTAGTAATGGAGCGTTTCCACTGGATTTTATTCATATAGAAACGTCTCGCTGTCCTCCCGGCTGGCCAGAGACATAGTGTGTGTGCCTGATGGTGGCTGTCAGATCTTCATTTAAAACTAAATGACTGTGGTTCCTTTTAAAACGTCTCTCAGGTTTAAGAAGTGGAAAACACTCTGCTAGGCGTCTGCAGTCTGAGAGATAGAAAACAAATCACAATGGGGGCGCACAAGATCAACCACAATAGGGTGAACATAATTACAGTGACTCTCAGATTGCTTTGTTGAGGAAGTCTCCTTGCAAATGCTCTGTTCCTCTGCTGGCCGTCCTTAGGCTTTGTTCTCCCATGTCTCCTTGAGAAGGGGCGATAGCTGCACATGTGACGGGGGCGGAGAGTGCGTCAGCCTGCTTGACTAAGGAATCATATACAGTGAGGGAAAAAAGTATTTGATCCCCTGCGGATTTTGTACGTTTGCCCACTGACAAAGAAATGATCAGTCTATAATTTTAATGGTAGGTGTATTTGAACAGTGAGAGACAGAATAACAACAAACAAATCCAGAAAAACGCATGTGAAAAATGTTATAAAATGATTTGCATTTTAATGAGGGGAATAAGTATTTGAACCCCTCTCAATCAGAAAGATTTCTGGCTCCCAGGTGTCTTTTATACAGGTAACGAGCTGAGATTAGGAGCACACTCTTAAAGGGAGTGCTCCTAATCTCAGCTTGTTACCTGTATAAAAGACACCTGTCCACAGAAGCAGTCAATCAATCAGATTCCAAACTCTCCACCATGGCCAAGACCAAAGAGCTCTCCAAGGATGTCAGGGACAAGATTGTAGACCCACACAAGGCTGGAATGGGCTACAAGACCATCGCCAAGCAGCTTGGTGAGAAGGTGACAACAGTTGGTGCGATCATTCGCAAATGGAAGAAACACAAAAGAACTGTCAATCTCCCTCGGCCTGGGGCTCCATGCAAGATCTCACCTCGTGGAGTTGCAATGATCATGAGAACGGTGAGCCCAGAACTACACGGGAGGATCTTGTCAATGATCTCAAGGCAGCTGGGACCATAGTCACCAAGAAAACAATTGGTAACACATTACGCCGTGAAGGACTGAAATCCTGCAGCGCCCGCAAGGTCCCCCTGCTCAAGAAAGCACATATACATGCCCATCTGAAGTTTGCCAATGAACATCTGAATGATTCAGAGGACAAGTGGGTGAAAGTGTTGTGGTCAGATGAGACCAAAATGGAGCTCTTTGGCATCAACTCAACTCACTGTGTTTGGAGGAGGAGGAATGCTGCCTATGACCCCAAGAACACCATCCCCACCATCAAACATGGAGGTGGAAACATTATGCTTTGGGGGTGTTTTTCTGCTAAGGGGACAGGACAACTTCACCGCATTAAAGGGACGATGGACGGGGCCATGTACCGTCAAATCTTGGGTGAGAACCTCATTCCATCAGCCAGGGCATTGGAAATGGGTCGTGGATGGGTATTCCAGCATGACAATGACCCAAAACACACGGCCAAGGCAACAAAGGAGTGGCTCAAGAAGAAGCACATTAAGGTCCTGGAGTGGCCTAGCCAGTCTCCAGACCTTAATCCCATAGAAAATCTGTGGAGGAAGCTGAAGGTTCGAGTTGCCAAACGTCAGCCTCGGAAACCTTAATGACTTGGAGAAGATCTGCAAAGAGGAGTGGGACAAAATCCCTCCTGAGATGTGTGCAAACCTGGTGGCCAACTACAAGAAACGTCTGACCTCTGTGATTGCCAACAAGGGTTCTTCCACCAAGTACTAAGTCATGTTTTGCAGAGGGGTCAAATACTTATTTCCCTCATTAAAATGCAAATCAATTTATAACATTTTTCACGTGCTTTTCTGGATTTTTTTTGTTGTTATTCTGTCTCTCACTGTTCAAATAAACCTACCATTAAAATTATAGACTGATAATTTCTTTGTCATTGGGCAAACGTACAAAATCAGCAGGGGATCAAATACTTTTTTCCCTCACTGTAGCTTGTGTAGTCTAAAGGTCTTATTCTGTGTAAAATCTCTATTGAAATCTTATGTGTCCTTCGAAATGGGCCCATTTTTCCTACGCATGCTTTTGTGCGGGTCAGGTCGGAATACAAATACTGTCCTTCGTGCAAATCTTGACGGCCCACTGCTTGTCACAGTGACCTTTTGTTGACCATCCAAGCTCAGGCAGCAAGGCCTATGGGGAATTGAAGTGTGTTTCCTCCAGACCCTGTTGTGCTGTTTCCCCTTCCCACAGTGACCCTATCCCCGTATGCTGTCACCATCACCATCAAATCACACAATTTCTGGAAAACACCCATTATGTCTGGTCATCCGCGATCCCTGTCTCTGCCAGGGTGGTCAAAGAGCAGAACCTTCTACAAAGTTTAGCAACTCCATTTGATATACACAAGCTACAATTTGTCTGCCTAATCCTCAATTACATTCTTTTTGGGGTGTTTCATTAACTTTTTTCCTTTCTTGTCACGATAAAAGAGTGACAGACAAGACATGTTGCAGAGAAACTCAGTGCAAGCCGCAGCCGTCTTCCTGGCTCACATTATTGCCATTCTAGGAGATAAAGGAGCTGTTCTGCTCCAAAAGGTTTAGCTGCCGATTTCATATGAAAGCCGGTGGAGCCTGGGAGAGATAGTGGTGGAGTTGTGTGGAAGACCGGGCGACTGTGATTGACGTTAAGAAGTTGGGAAGCAGAGAAGAAGCAATCTGTGAGCAAACAGGAGACTCCTGGTGCAATTAAAGATCTAATCCCCCTGTTCTGCCCACAAACAGGAGAAATGGGTGCTTTGTTTTCCTGTGCGACAATGACAGCACCTGTTGTGGGTTCCACGTGGAGGCGAAGCTTCTTTGGTGTGCATTCCTAGACTGACAACAATATTTGCATTTTTGAACAACTCAAATAAATTTGCATCCGGTAATTTAAAAGGGGTTTTCTCCCTGCACCTGGTGTCTGTTGTGCGACAATTAGAGATTTGATTGACAGTACTCATCACCTTTCTTGGAAGTGTATCACACAGACTACATGCATAAATGCACATAGCAACAATATGAAGTGTCTTAAATTCTCTCACAGTCCGGCTATGCCAAGCTAGCGAACATTAGCGCATTACCTAGGCCTTTCTATCCAATCAGCATCAACCATGGTCCGTGGAGCCTGATTGGCTGCGTCGCTGATTGCCGTCCAGCAGGAAGGACAGTGACCCGTCCTGTCTCATTCCCAGCCCCCCTGTGTGTAATTTGTTTGGACCAGCAGCACGTCAGCAATGCCATGACGCATCCTCATTGTCATTTAGCTCAACGGGTGACATATTTTTAAACTCTCTTATAATGCGATCATGGCCTTGCTAATCGGATTAGAAAGCAAAACAATGGAATCAAGCTGCAAAAATAGGGAGGGAAGATCTGAAATCAATACAGGATATTCAATGTGGTTTCTTTGCCATTAAGGAGTCTGCTGACTGCTTATGCACTTAACCAGGTGCTTTAGACATGCCTTTGAATCATGTAAGCACTCAGTAGAGAAATATTTACCTCCGTGTATGCAAATGATACTTTTTCTCTCTGCTGAACGCCGTGGAGACAAAGAATGCATTGTTGCTCGCCACGAAGAGCGGGCGGTACGAACAATGGGTTTTGTTTTCGACATCAATGGTTGATTAAAGATCCAGGGACGACGCCACGGTGTCCTCATCCCAAATGGCCACGTTCCAGACTTCCCTCCACCCCTCTTTCCCTCACCCCTCCTCACCCACCCATTGCACTGTAGATAAAGGAAGCCTAGTGCAAGGAGGGTCAGAGGGGAAATGTGTGTTTGAATTGCGGGGCCAAAGGCGGGCCCTGTCCTGTTTAGTATGGTGAGCCACCCGGTTGCAGCCTGCATCCATCCTGAAAAAGGGGAGTTAGAAAAGTGGGCACACTTTCCTAATCGCTCTGGCACCTTGCCTCTCCCAGGATCGTATATCTCCTTTTAATTTAAGGCTTGAAAAATACTCTGGGATTTTAGCATCTGAGGCTGCCGGAATCGATGGAATTTATTATAGGGGGCTTGCCTAATCTGTAAAGTTAATGCAGGACTTCACGGCTATTGATCAGCTCTGAAGGGTACACGCGTTGTTAATCATGGCCCTGGGTGATAGAATACACAGAATAAAGAAGAGGGGATGGGGGGCAAGAGAGAGAGGGACAGGTAATTGTCTGCTATGCAAATGTTATTGCTTCTTTGTGTGTACGCATGTGGTAAAAGTTGATGGGGCATTGGAAGTCATAAGCAATTAATTTCTACCCCCAACTTATTATTGCCTGGTTGACATTTAAATGATGGAGGATGTCAGGAATCTATCCGACTCTATTCTTCCCTGGTACTTTCATTTATTTTTTTCTGCTCTTTTATCTTTTCACCCCAAACTGAATAGCTGAATTTTGGATCATCATGTGGGTTGATAATGTATAGCTTTGGCTTTGCCTCTGTCTCCCATTCAAGGCCCATTTCAGGCTGATCCTAAATCATTTGGTCGTTACTGAGTTCACGTTGTGCACCTATCCTGGAGTGGATAAAGTGTGGTTTTACCCTGGCTTTTTCATGTGTCCACTTGGCAGATGAAACATATCCCTGATCATAACATGTTATGATGTTACGAACTGAATTCTCCAATGCTTCTGTTAGAATGGCCTTCTCTCGCTATTTCTCTCGCTATTTGTCACGGTTGGCCTCTCTCTCTATTGTCAGGAAAATCAGCTTTTGAAATGATTTTGTCCTTGACCAAACTTGCAAACAGTATTATTATGTGGGGAAAAATGCACTGACTTATTCGTTCCATTCATTTATGACGTGCCTCCATAGAACCTGTCGAGATTTAAGAAAAAAAGAAATGTGCCTTGTGAAAATGTGCAGAAATTGCATGCTGTCACTGGCTCAACTGAATTTTGTGTGCGTTTCCCCCGTGAGTGACAACCAGATAATGACTTGTTATAGGTAAAATGGACCTATGGGAGATGAGTGTCTCTACCCTCGTATTCTTTTTCCTCTTCATTCTTTTCTCTCCCTTGCTTTTATTGCCGCAATTATCTCTGAATAAGTGTACATTGGCTCTACACAGAAATGGTCTCGTATTGAACTATCATGTCGCCGGCTCAGGAAGCAAAAAAGGGGAGAAATTGAATTTTAGTTTCCCAGTTCTCTGGGTATTTATTAAATGCTTGTACTGTCAAGAGAAGAGAGAGGAGGTCAACAGGTTGCTCCCGACGGCTTCCGCTCTGTTACAGACAACCTGTGGCCACTCCTGGACCAATTCCCCTCTGAGCACTGCTCACCCTCAGGAACACTGGCCACTAAATAAGTCACGACAAACGTTTTTTCATCTCCGGTGGCGCCACTCCAAATGAAACACTGGCAGGGCAGCGGGTAACGTGGGTAGAGGAGTGTGAACATTTGTTTCCCCACTCTTCGCCGAGGAAAAGAAGGATTTAATTACATTTTGGTATCTATTGACATTTTCTGTGCCGTAGTTCAAACGTTGCTATGTTTTTTCCAAGTTAGCTCCAACGTCCATGCCATTGATTTGAGACAATACGCCACGTCAATATAAATGGCTCAAACAAATGAGTGCGAATAATGACAAGTGGTGTAGATGGACCGCTATTCCTCTAACGGTGTATGGAGTTGTAGAGAGCTTTATTCATAATAACCCCCAGAGCCAACAGTCGATCTAAGATTCATGTTAACAAGTCCCCAGTCTTTATTCGGAGCTCTTCATTTTAATTAGGCTAGAAAGGAAGGACTCTCCTGGGCGACGCTAGTCAAAGAGCAGGTGATTACACCCAGCAGGCCCAGCCTTTAAAAATGGACAATCTGTGATTTAGCACCACGAGTTCACCTTTCTCCTTTTCTCTTTTTGTCAGTTTGGCCTAAATATAACTTGTTATTAACATGCATATAGATAGAACGTCTAATCTTTTTTTCAATCTTGCTTTCTGTGGCTCAGAGCAGTGGTCGCAGAGATGAGACTGCACAGAATAAGGGCAGGTCTGTTTCCACAGAGGACATTTGAGAGAGAAAGAGGCTTTTGTGTGAGGATGGCCTGCCATGCCAAGAGCCTGCACGGTGCACACGTACAACCCCCACCCCAGGCCGGCCATGATGGCAGAATCCTTACCCCATTACTCAATGAATGAGTGTTGCAGAGTGGGGGCACCGGGGCTCACTGGGGTGGAAGACTTAGCTGAGACTGAACCCCCCCACAGCCTCTACATGTCAGGTCATGCACTTTAGCCACGACTAGGCCGGTGTCTGGAACACATCAAGGACAAATTGAATGCCCCTTAACCCTCAAAACTGGCCCCTAACTCATGTTTAAGCACGGACAGGAAATGAGTAGTATTTTGAATATAAAGCCTAACATGATAATACTCTTTAGTGATAATCCAAATATGAATGTACAGAAAGTCCAAACCAATGCATTGTAATGAGGAAATCAGCACAGTAGACACCAATACGGTGTTATAAGTGTTTCAAGTCATGCTCCTATTAAAGTCCTGCCCTTGCTGGTTGCTGCAGTTTTGGCTGCATCTCCACAATGCAAACAGTCACGGTGAGACAAAGGTGCTACTTGCATCATTGCCTTAATCGCGCAGGTAAATTGGACTATTAGAGTCATTAGTATCCAGCATGGCGCGATTGCTTGATGGATTGCGGGCCGGATTATATTGACTTTCTCCCAGGGTGATATATTGGCTAATTCAGAAGCCCTTAAGAGGCTGTGTGAGTGTCCTCCTGGTCACCAGTGTCAGCTCAACACAATCCACACTGTTTACGTTGCTCATTAGCTTTCCCCCCTTTTCTCTCACATGGACATTTAATCCTCATAACGGCCTCATTATTTGTCTGTGGATATGTTCTGATCCGGGGATGAGGAAAAGAAAAGTGGAGCTTTGTGTAGACTGGCCGCCGTGCTGCTGAAGGACAATTGTAAGGCATCATCAACACCTCGCTTTCACAGAGCATCCGCGCGGAACTGATGTGTTAATACTGGCTAACCGTGCACATTTTTCTGTGACAGACATGTTAGTGGCAGTATATGTTGTCCCCAAATCAGATGACACTGTACACAAGCGGGTCTCTCCAGTGATTTATGTTGGCCATAGTTGTAGTCATGGGTTTCTTTCTCTCCTCCAGAGCCGATGCGGACCCCGAAGAAGCTGAAGATTGCAGAGACCCAGGCCAGGTTCATCGCTGTGGACTGGGAGTCTCTGGGCTACAACATCACCCGCTGCCACACCTTCAACGTCACCATTTGCTACCATTACTACAACGCCAACAATCAGACCAAGGCCGACTGCCTGGACATGGACCCCAAGGCCCCACGCCACGTGGTGGGCAACCTGCCCCCCAACACCAACGTCAGCCTCAAGATGATCCTCACCAACCCCGAGGGACGCAAAGAGAGCGACGAGACCATCATCCAGACAGATGAAGATGGTATGTGCACCCCACATAACGGATAGTTGTCACGAAACAGGGAGGCTTTTTTTAATGTTCAGATTTCAGATTTAGAATTCACACTTATTCGCCAGTGTTAACGATCAAGCTCACCCACATACATTGTGCGTGTTTTTATATCTCTATAATACTCATTTATTTTGAAAAGATAGATGTATCTCGCTCTGTTTGTAGCCAGTTGAGATTGACTCATGCTCTTTGCTGCCCCCCTGTGATTCCTACATCTGGGCTGAGTTACTCATTTCAAAGCAGGGCACGTTTTCTCACTGTTGCTCTCTGAATAGACACTAGCTGGATAGCTAACCAAGGGCTGAGATAACAGCACTGGTGGCAGCCTGGAATTTGTAACTCCCATTAAACGCTTCAGCATTATAATCATGCAGCCAGGTGACCAGCTCTATCCTGTGGCTACTGGCAGACATGTTGTCCCTTGAAGAGGACCTGTTTAAATCTCCCTTCACGTTCGCACAAGCCCAGGAGATAAGGTTCGAGAAATGACTGAGCCCTCTGTAATTGTTCCACCAGAACTTATTTGAACTTTTCCCTGATTCTGCATGTAACTAGAGCTTTGTTTTTGGGGTTATATTCCGGTCCTGCTAGGCTCCCGAGGGGCGCAGCGATCTAAGGCACTGCATCTCTGTGCAAGAAGCGTCACTACAGTCCCTGGTTCAAATCCGGGCTGTATCACACCTGGCCGTGATTGGGAGTCCCATAGGGTGGCACACAATAGGCCCAGCGTAGTCCGGGTTTGGCCGGGTTAGGCCGTCATTGTAAATAAGAATTTGTTCTATTAACTGACTTGCCTAGTTAAATAAAGGTTAAATAAAAAATTATAAATAAATAAAAACATGTTATTACCTATTTATACAATTTGTTTTGTTTTTTAATAGATTGGTGTGTATGACTTTTCAATAGCAGAAGAGATCTGTCTGATTTGTTTTTAACATGACAAACAAAGCCCATTTTCAGTAGCATCAGACAGGAAAAAGGAATGCATGCATTTAGTTTTTTTGTGTGTAAAAAGCTGATGTCTCAGTGACATCCATCCAGTGGATTTGATAAATTGAAGTTTGTCTGACTTGGTGTGAGGAGAGGAGAAGAGAGGCCCACGTAAACAGTTCCTCTAACACTGATCTGGAGACCGCAGACACGCACGTGCGCGCCGCCCCGGGCCCTGCTCCTCTCTTCAGACAGACAGGCCTGACAAGCACCCAACCATGTGACCTGGTCACGCTACTGCGCTCTGTCTGTCTGTCTGCTGTGAAGGAGAGGGCTTTGGACATCCCCGACCCAGCCTGACTAGACTAGAACACAGCCCAGGGAGACAGGCATGCAGGCAGACACAGCCCCATGGCAGAACAGTCCTGTGGCAGCCATAGAGACCCATGGGACTGCCAGGTTTCATCAGTAGTGATGAGGCTGTCAGTCAGTAGTGTTCACCAATCCAGGATGTATTACGAAGGTCCTCAGAATATTAGGCTACTACTGTTACCCGTTGACAGCCCTGCTATCATAGCTATTGTACTGCTAAAATGTTAGACAAAACACTAGGAAGTAGGAAGTATCTTCGTAGAGAGTTCCAATACATTAACGTTCTGGATTTGAGATTCTACTCAATACATTTAGTTTTCCACTGATCAGTACTCATGTCACAGTGGTCTGGCATGCTGGTTTCTCTGGCTGATGGATGTACTCTAACAGTGAAAGGGATAAAGCCCACAAATTAAAGGAGACTAATTTCATCATAAAACATGCAGACAGGGAGAGAGGATGCTCTTGAAAAGACATTGCACCTTGATCTCATCTCGTGTAAATACATTATCAATATTCAATAAAAAAACACCAGGGATTCGAGTGTCTGCCATTCAGTGCAAGCACAGAGCTCTACATTATTATGCCATTTTCAACATGTTGCTTTACTGTAAGTAAAACCAATCAGTGGTCTTGTTACGGGCGCAGAGGCTCAGGAGTGGCTCTCTCTGTGAGAATGGGATTCATTACAGCACAGTGGCCTTCCTTTGATTGCATTAGGACTCACTCCTCCTGTCTTCTGTCCTAATGCAGTGCCTGGCCCCGTTCCCAGCCAGTCCATGAAAGCCACACCGTTTGAGGATCGAATCTTCCTCTACTGGAAGGAACCACTGGAGCCCAATGGGATCATCACCCAGTATGAGGTAATGAAGCATTATGGTCAGAAGGAGGTAGGGGGGTATGGAGAGAGGTGGGGGTGGGGGTGGGGAAGGGAGGGAGAGAGGCGGGGGTGTGGAAGGGAGGGAGATGTTACTGTTGAAAAATACCTTTTTGAGTACTGCTTAGATACAGTATGAAAAGAAGATGTTCTGAACCATAATTAACTGTGTTGTATTCTTTACGGTGAAAACAACAACCTGCAATGATTCATAGCTTGTGTGCAATGGGGTGTATGGAAGGAACATTTCCTTATTCTCAAATGGCATCAAGCTGTGAGAGTATGAGAACACTGGCCCACATAATCCATGGGATGTAACATGACACTTACTACATAACGACATGGGTAGTCACATGCTCAAATTCTTTATCACATATTTTAGTTCAGGTTTACGAGATTGTCTCCATATGCGTTCATATGCACCACAAGTCTTAGTATGCATGTTGTAAACACAATGCAGAAAGATCACTCAAAAAATGAATTTCATTTTTTAAAACGTTGCTAAGTATGTGCATTCCACTTACTTAAAGACGGATAAAAAAAGTTTCCATCACGGCATGATGGAACAGAAAACCCATTACCATTTGCTTGAACACTTTTCGACAGCTCATTAGGTAAATATTGTATTTCCCTCACCTCTCCCTCCCCTGACAGATCAGCTACAGTGGTATTCGGTCCTTTGACCCCTCGGTGCCGTTACTGCGGCCTCCTCTGATCGTGTCTCTGCCCTGGAACACTTCTCACCACGTCTTCAACCAGCTCCACCCTGGCACCACCTACCAGTTCATCATACGAGCCAGCACTGTCAAGGGCTTCGGGCCCCCAACCACACTCAACATCACCACCAACATCTCTGGTACATTTATTCCCACTGCCCTTTTGCCCTCAGAACAGCCTGAATTCGTCGGGTCATGGACTCCGCAAGGTGTAGAATGCGTTCCACAGGGATGCTGGCCCATGCTGACCCCAATGCTTCCTACTGTTGTGTCAAGTTGGCTCCACAGTTGTGTCAAGTTGACTGGATGTCCTTTCGGTGGTGGACCATTCTTGATACACACAGTTACAGATACAGAAACAGTTAAGCATGAAAAACCCACCAGCGTTGCTGTTCTTGGCACAAACTGGTGCGCCTGGCACCTACTACCCTACCCCGTTCAATGGCACTTAAATCCTTTGTCTTGCCCACTCACCCTCTGAATGGCACACATACACAATCTATGTCTCAATTATCTCAAGGCTTAAAAATCCTTTAACCTGTCTCCTCCCCTTCATCTATACTGATTGAAGTGGTGACATCAATAAGTGCATAGCTTTCACCTGGATTCACCTGGTCAGTCTATGCCAGGGTTCTTATTGTTTTGTACACTCAGTATATATTTCCACACTATGAGGTTGGAATAATACTGTGACATTGTGAAAAGGATGATAATGTCATTTTAGTGTAAGAGCTGTTTGAAAAGACCACCTGAAATTTCAGCCTGTTTTGGTAGGGGGGAGTTTTGGCCTGCCTGGTGACAGCACCAGGCGGTAAATTAGTTAATCGACTAATAAGAGAGTTCCAAACCTCTCTGCCAATAACTGCTCGTTTTTTGTTTTCCCTCACAGACAGTTTGTTTTCCCTCACAGACAGTTTGTTTTCCACTCACAGACAGTTTGTTTTCCCTCACAGACAGTTTGTTTTCCCTCACAGACAGTTTGTTTTCCCTCACAGACAGTTTGTTTTCCCTCACAGACAGTTTGTTTTCCCTCACAGACAGTTTGTTTTCCACTCACAGACAGTTTGTTTTCCACTCACAGACAGTTTTTTTCCCACTCACAGACAGTTTTTTACAAGGGAAACCTGGCCAAGAGGGTCCTCCCTAGTATGGTAGATTAAATATACAATGGCACTGGAGTTTCAGCTGCTAGACTATAAGGAGTACTTCCAGAGGTAATATTGTTTATTGTAAATAATAAGTAGCTGTCATAGTTGTGCTAAATTGATGCACAATTGATGTTATCTTAAGACACTCCTGCCTGCGTTAGAAAAGGGTCTGGTAGCACTTCAGCTGCAAGTAGCATCTAGGAAGCAAAGTAACCAAAATGGGGTGAAAATAGTGTATTTTAATGCATAATGTGGTTGGGTTATGGGTTTTGATTTTCAGAGCAAGTTCTCCCATAATACTAAGCACAGCACTGAGCTATCTGTCTAATGTTTTACTGTATCAGACTCAGTTGCGTAATGGAATATCTGGATTCTCCATACCTGTTGGAGTCATTTTCTTCAGCACACTATTTTCCCAACTCTAATCTTGGCAGCACTCAACGTGCACTAGACAGGGATGTATTTGAAATCTGTTGAAGTGACAGCCTAGGACCTCATTAGATAATAATGCGAACCACAGCCAGCATTTAAAGCAATCAAATTAAGCAGGTGAATGGAAGCTAAAAGCTTCTTGATATATTGGCAAATAAGGCCAGTAGCCTTTCTTAAATAGAGAGGCCTGGTGCTTTTTGCACCAAACACCTAGTTCAATCTTTAAGAGATGTAATGTACACAATTTAGATGTAATCACACAGGAAACATAATTTCCTGCTTTTTGGCATAACTACTATTGTAAGTTTGTTTTTTTGCAATTCTCCTAAATGCTTTAGAAAACATGTTCCAAGCAGGAGAGGGGCTGTTTACTATGCACTTTGCAGTGCTATACTAAAGTTCAGCCAAGTTCAAAATTAAACATAATCTGTCTTGATGGAGCATGCTTTTCCCAAGACAGAGTACACCCCATTGCCGTCAATTACCCCCACTCTTGCATTTTCCCTCCATCTGTGATTTTGCATTTCATTCTTGTCTGTCTTTTTCCCCCAAAGCCCCGACACTGGAGGAGTATGATGGATCCGAGGCGTTTCTGAATGAGACGGCCACCACCATCACGGTCCTACTGAAGCCAGCTCAGGCCAAAGGTGCCCCTATCAGGTAAGAAAACGAATGCCTAGCTTTGTTCTAGTCCAAAAGTTCCATCCAATCATTTTAATGAAGCTCCTCCATCCGTTTGCCTGACCTCTCTGTCAGGATGTTTGTGTTGTGTTGTTCCCTGTCCCTCGCTGTCCCTTAATGCAGCACAGCCCACAGATAGAGAGAAAGCAGTGCTGGGTAATGTTTGCAGAGACTCTGCAGGGAATTTAGATATTCAGGTCCATGGCCCTGCCGATCTCTATTTGATTTGGCCATTGTTGGCCTGTGCCTTTTCATTTCCCCTCCCCTATCACAATCGGCAGGGATATGGAGTTTGAAGGTACTTGTCATAAAGGGGATTTGAAGATAACTCTTTGCTCTCAGATTCAGTAAATCAGCTATTATGCGGCCAGGCCTGGGCTTCGATTGTGAAATTGGAGGGCCCGCAGATGGGGAGGGGAAGGACAACAGCCCTGAATACAAAACCAGCTGACCACATTTCTTCCTCACAGGCACTCACTCAGTAGATGTGGCAGGTGTTGCTAATATGTCACACCCCCCTCTGAATGTTGCTGTTTTTTGTCTGGGATACAGATGTTGTGTAGAGTATTGTTACAAATATCATAAAGATGAATTGCATAATCAGATACCAAATATGCAATGGAGGGTGGGTATTAGGATTGGGAAATACACTGCCACTAGGATTATGTCATGTTTTTACCAGCTTAAAGGTCCAATGCAGCCGTTTTTATCTCAATATCAAATCATTTCGGTGTAACAATTAAAGATACAGTCCAGGATCTTAAGCACAACAAATTCGTAACATACTGCACGAAATGGATTCGTAACATATCATACGAAGTGCAAAGAAATTAGATAAAATATGGCATTTTTCAGGACGTAACATGTCATACGAAACGGATGGCGTAGTAAAGGCATGGGCCTTTAAAGGATTTAGGAGTACCAAACGAAACAAAGACGCAAGTTTTTAAAATAGACAGCGATTCGGAATTGGACAGATTGTGGCCTGAGTGCATTGTCAAAAGGATAGTTTAATTTGACCAGTTTTGGCTGTGCACCGTAAAACTGGCCAAGCTCTGATGAAATCTGATTGGCTAATCACGCAGCAACTCTGTGCAGCGGTAATTTAGAGAGGGTTAGTTAAGGTGTGTATTAGGGATTGAGCTATAACGAGCCTCAGGCCATCTGCTCAGGTAATTTGTAACAGTTTGACAAGCAATACAAGGAAGAGGAAAGGAGCCAGAGCACTCACTCTATTTCGGTGAAAGGGGGCAGATTTTGAGTCCATCTGCGCCCGACATTATGGAGTGTCACGTGCATTTTAGATCTGCGGGGGGGACGCACCCCAGAGGCAGTCATTCCCAAGGGTGGAAGGAAGGAGGGTCTGCTAGGTTTACAGCTCCATGGGTGTGTGAGGGGGCTCCTCCTCTCCTCGCTCTGCGCTGTGTTTATAAGTTGCCCTGGCACTGTGGTTAGTGCGTGTCTTGCCACGTCAAGACCCTTAGGGGGAGAGACGAAGCACAGCAGTGGGACTTTGAAATACTAATGAGAGACACGACCTGTTTACTCCCACTGGAGTTTCATCAACCCTTTCTCTTTAGTCTACAGCCTCCCAGTCTGAGAGAATGGATTGTTATTAGTTAAAGGCTATGTGCCGATAAATGGGCTCAGGTAGAGATATCATGGCCTGTAGCGTACGATGTTACCAAGCCAGGGCTAATTCCAGGAGTTCAACTCATTTGGCATGCCCTCTCTGTGCTCTGTGAAGTGAGAGATTGCTTTAAGATTAGCCTGCTTTTGTTTGGCTAGCTGACTTTGTTTGCCTGTGCTGTTTTGTGGGGACTGATTGCCTGTGATGTCCTGTTCCTCTCCGCAGTGCTTATCAGATCGTAGTGGAGGAGCTGAATCCTCATCGCACTCGCAGGGAGGCCAGCTCCGTGGACTGCTACCAGGTCCCAGTCTCCTTCCACGCCTCCAGTGGCGGTTCGCCGTATTACTTTGCAGCAGAACTCCCGCCTGGGAACCTTCCGGAGCCTTCTCCGTTCACGGTGGGCGACAACAAGACATACCACGGCTTCTGGAACCCTCCGCTCGCTCCCAGGAAGAACTATAACATCTACTTCCAGGCCGTCAGCAGCGTGGAGAAGGTGAATATACACCACACTCTATCAGCCAATAGGATTCTCTAATGTTACCTCATTGGGTTATTGGGGTTTTAAATCTGTCTTAAAACTGAATTTTACATCGAGGAGCAATGTTTGCCACCCCACCCTTTGAAATAATTAAAATCCTTTGTTATGTTGTATTTTTATTTATTTTTATTATTTTTTTTCCACAGGAAACAAAAACACAATGTCTGAGACTTGCAACAAAAGGTAAGACTTACATTTTTGCTTATTTATACAACAATAAAGTCCTTCTTGCCCAATATTAATGCATTGACTGTACAGTACAGTTGGATTTCACTTTTCCCAGTAGCCAATGAATGCCCTCTCTCGTGCGCCGACAAAGAACTGTTACATGATAATGCGTATGCCACTTTATTTTCTGTCGCTATTCCAAGAGAATTGTCGTGCAGTGAGGATCTGGATTGAGGCAGAATTAAGGAAAGCTTATTTTTTTGTAGTATTCGCGCTTGTAAAGCACCTTCTCTGGTAAACAGCTTGTTTCTGTGGGAACAGGGGGCTAGCAGTGCCAACCCTTTGGATTTGAGAGAGAGAGAGAGAGAGAGAGAGAGAGAGAGAGAGAGAGAGAGAGAGAGAGAGAGAGAGAGAGAGAGAGAGAGAGAGAGAGAGAGAGAGAGAGAGAGAGAGAGAGAGAGAGAGAGAGAGAGAGAGAGATTTTTTATCATAAAGCCATGCTGTTGGTTTTTAGTGATTAAGAGGGAGTGGTCATTAAATTGATACAATTCATACAGAGCCAGCTCATCCGTGATGTAAATCAAAGGGAAATAGGTTGCCGATTTTATGGACTCTGTCCTCTGGCTTTGCACTATTGAAATTACCTGCATTATAGATTATGGACAACATTTATGCTGAACATGCATTTTTTGCAAGTGCATTGGAATTAACTGGCCAAGTATTTCAAGTACTTATGACTATGTCTCTTACTACAATTAAAGGGCCAGTCAGTTTAGCTTCAGCATCGCATTCAAAAGGCACTAGGCTAGGCGATACAGAAGCAATAGTCCCATCAAGTCGACAGGTAATTGCGTTCCACCCTACTTCTCTCTCTCCCACTACTCTCTCCTCTTCTATCCTATCATCTCTCCCTTCTGCTAAATCCGTTTCCCTCCTGTCTCCTGATTCTGCCTCTTCGACCCTACTCTCCTCCCCTTTCCGCATCCTATGACTCGCACTGCCTCCTTTCCTCCCGGCCGGCTTGGCCCTCCTCTCCTGCTCCATGGTGGAGTGACTCATTCCGAGCTTACAGAACAGGGCTGTGGGCAGCTGAGCAAAAAAGGAGGAAAACGAAACTTCCAGAGGACCTATCATCCTTTCACTCCCTCATCTCTACCTTCTCTTCCTCTGTATCCGCTGCTAAAGCCACTTTCTGCCACCCTAAATTTCAAGCTTCTGCCTCTAACACTAGGAAACTATTTTCCACCGTCTCCTGCCTCCTTAATCCTTCACACCCCTCACTCCTTCCTCTCTGTGGACGACTTTGTCAAACACAGCCTATTGACTGGTCTCAATCACACAGAACTACCCTACGCCTTGACTTCTTTTCCCCCTCTCTCTCCAAATGACATCCTGCGACGAGTGAGGTCTGGCCCCCCCGACAACCAGCCCGCTCAACCCTATCCCCTCCTCCCTTCTCCAGACATCTCTGGAGACCTTCTCCCATTCCTCACTTCCCTCATCAAATCATCCCTGACCACTGGCTGCGTACCCTCTGACTTCAAAATGCCCGAGTTGCTCCCCTCTCTTTAACCTCTCAGGGATTGCTGGGGCGCTAGCGCTACCAGGTGAAATGTAAGGCGCCAAATTCAAAATCCAAAAGTTGAATTATTAAACATCCACCAATATACAAGTGTTCCATACTCATCAAAAGCTCTGTTTCTTGGCAATATCACAGCGTTGTCAGATTTCAAAAAGGCTTTACGGCGAAAGCAGCACATTTGATTGTTTGAGGGTAGCACCTCACATATTTTTCCCATAGCCATGAATCGATTAGCCATCACGGCACACACATAACACATTTCACAGCGAAAAAATAAATAAATTACCTGTTGAAGAACTTCTGCTGAGGTCATCCTAAGTGTCCAACGAAGACAATCCATGGTTCTTTTGTTAGAAAAAGTAATGTATTTTATCCATAAATCCTCCATTTGGTTCTGCGTTATAATCAGAAACGACAGCCTCCACTCCTCCATTGAAACGTGACGCAAACTCGTTCATCTTATACCTATAAACTTGTCCAAGAACAATCAAACATAGTTTTAAATGTATCCTTAGGAACACTTTTACGTATATTTACTATTATAAATCAACCGGAATATAAACTGATCGATAAAGACAGTAAAAAATACACTGCGCGCCTTGTCGGGAACGCGCACTGGGTACTGTTTACATAAAAAGGTCACTTCCTGGTTTGCTCTTATTCCCTGGTCTAATTCATCCAAATTGAAAAATTACACTGTCTCGAGACTGTTGACATCTAAAGGAAGCGATGGGTACTGCATTCATATGCCCTTATATGGTCATTTTCAGGAGGGAGGGGTTCCAAATGAGCAATGTGTCAAAATCACTTTTTCCAGGACAGAAATCCCTCGGGGTTTCGCCTGCCATATGCGTTCTGTTTCACTCACAGACAAATGGTTAGAGTGTTTCCTATCCAATGGTACTAAATATGTGCATATCCTATTTTCTGGGCCTGAATGGGAGGCATTTTACTTTGGGCACGCCAGGCTCTCCAAAACCGACCCCTCAGCTGCCACTCCCTAACAAGTTAAGAAACCAACACTCGACTCATCTGACGTCAAAAACTATAGACCTGTGTCCCTTCTTTCTTTTCTTTCCAAACACTTGAGCGTGCTGTCTCTGATCAACTTTCTCGTTATCTCTCTCAGAACGATCTTCTTGACCTTAACCAGTGAGGCTTCAAGACGGGTCACTCAACCGAGTCTGCTCTTCACTGTGTCACGGAGGCTCTCCGCACCGCCAAAGCTGACTCTCTCCCCTCTGTTCTCATCCTCCTAGATCTATCCGCTGTCTTCAACACCATGAACCATCAGATCCTCCTCTCTACTCTCTCAGGGCTGGGCATCGCAAGCTATTCACACTTGTAGATTGCATCCTACCTGGCAGGCCGCTCCTACCAGAGACGTGGAGAGGATCTGTGTCTGCACCACATACTCTCACTACTGGTGTCCCCCAGGGCTCGATTCTAGGCCCTCACCTCTTCTCTCTATACACCAAGTCACTCGGCTCCGTCATATCCTCACATGGTCTCTTCTATCATTGCTATGTAGATGACACTCAACTAGTTTTCTCCTTCCCCCCTTCTGACACCCAGGTTGCGACATGCATCTCTGCGTGCCTGGAAGATATCTCATCTTGGATGTCGGCCCACCACCTCAAGCTCAACCTCGACAAGTCGGAACTGCTCTTCCTGCCCGCTCAAAGACCTCTCCATCACGGTTGACAACTCCACAGTGTTGCCCTCCCAGAGTGCAAAGAACCTTGGCATGACCCTGGACAACAACCTGTCGTTCTCTGCAAACATCAAAGCATCCGTAGAGTATGACACTACCTCACAGAGGAAACTGCGCAGGTCCTAATCAGGCTCTTGTCCTCTCCCGTCTGGACTACTGCAACTCGTTGTTGGCTGGGCTCCCCGCTTGTGCCATCAAACTCCTGCAGCTTATCCAGAACGCAGCTGCCCGCCTGGTTTTCAACCTTCCCAAGTTCTCTCATTTCACCCTGCTCCTCCGCACACTCCACTGGCTTCCAGTCCAAGCTCGCATCCACTACAAGACCATGGTACTTGCCTATGGAGCAGCAAGAGGAACTACCCCCTCCCTACCTTCATGGCTATGCTCAAACCCTACACCCCAACCCAAGCACTCTTTTCTGCCACCTCAGGTCTCTTGGCCCTCCCACCCCTACCTCTTCAAACAATATCTTAAATATTCCACCTCCTCACCTCGATGCCCCCCTCCCCTCCCCCCACCTAACTATCTTAACATGAATGCACTAACTGTAAGTCGCTCTGGATAAGAGCATCTGCTAAATGACTAAAGTGTAAAAATGATTAATGTACCCCAGCAGCAATTTTAATTCCACTAGGAGGTGTGAAAACTAGGAGGTATGAAACCACCAAAACCCTAATGTCCTTCAGTAAAGAGCTATATGATGATATTGCTACTGGCAAAACATCTCCTGATCAGAACATCTCCTGATCAAAACATCTCCTGATCAAAACATCTGATCTCGGATATCAGCCTAAGGTGGCAGCTAATGCTAATCAGTTTAGCTGCATCAGCTTTCAGCGAAGGTTGACATCACTGACGCTGTTCTTGCTAGGAATGACAAGCTTGCATGCCTTACATTACGTCACGGATAGAATAGGACATGTTCCAACATGGAACTCATCATCAGTGATTATGTTGTCACCCACAATGGTGTATTAACATAGATTCATTTAGCTTTATCTCTATGCCTATCAATTGGACTATTGGATATTTATTTATGTGTTTGAGTGTTTGTGTTTTTCTCATTGATTCGGACAAGTATCCCCCTAATACAGTTCTTATTAATCAGTTAAGATGCAGATTTATATAGTAAGCGCTGTGTATTTTTAACGGCCAAGCTTAGAAATCAGCCCACAAATGCTATTAGATTATCAGACGTGGAAAGCGCTGTATCTATAATCTGTAAACAGCTGTCTATGCATTGACACAACAGGGGTTGGACTTGTTGTTCATTTCAAAGATCGGACAGAAAAAATTGTGTACTATCTTTCATCATGGCTTTGGTAGAGAGAATCCATTGGCCACATCAACACACTCTTATGAATTGACTGAACTGTGGATGATTTTTATTAGTGTCACAATTATGTGTGCCCATGTTGTCAGTGTCACTTCAATTAGGGGTGGGTGGTTTCATGACTGGAAAAGGAGAATACCAAACGTAGCTGTTGATTTCCGAATCCGGTAATAATAACGAAATAGGCCTATATGAGAGTAAGGTACAACAAATATAAGTGTCACATCCTCCCTTAACAATTTTGTTTAGTCTGAACAATAAACGTTCCATTTCACAGAACTGTGTCCTGCTCAGAATTTCAAGTAGCTATGTGTGTGTCCATGCAGTATCCACTTGGAGTATGTGTAGGCTTTGGCCACTTGTGCCTGTCACACTCAATCACTCACGCTTTCCATTTGTGATAGATTAAATGCTAGAAGTGCTCTCATTCTCTGAATTGAGAATCATCTTAATTGCCCTAACTTAATTGGATATGAAAGCTTTGTTTTTTTAACTTAAAAAAAAAAACTGTTGTCATTAATTGTTTTCCGCGTACAGATGTCTCCGAAGCGCATTGGCCTGGAGGTTGTCAAACTAATCCAGACAGAATTTGATAAGGGCTCTGCCGTGTAGCCCCACCGTCCGGAATGAAAATAGATTATCATTTTAAGCCTGGAATTTTATCTACAAAATAGTTGTAATCCGATTCCATTTGAATTTCCTCCTGTATTTTCTTTCATGAATGTATGTCATAAGCTCTAACAGAAACATAAGGATTCTTGAGGCAAGATGGGGATTACCTTAAAACATTTGATACCGGGCTGCAGACCTGATAAAATAACCTTTTAACTGGTGTCAACATCTATTGTGAAACCTGCTCTGCTGGTAAACCTATTGGTTTTCTTGTTGCTTGTTGTAGTGCTCTTGATGGCATAGTCTGGCTGTTGCTTGTAAAGCATTGAGTGGATTAGTGTTATGTATGCCTATGAGATTATTTAATGCTGCTGTTTTACCATATGGAAGAAGAAAAAAACTGGAGAACAGGTGCATTTTTTCTGTGACTGACCCTAAGGCTTTTCTTTCATTCTTTTGTTCCATAATATTTGCTGCAATGAGTGATAAGCAACCTTTGACAGAAAAACTCATAGTTCTATCCTAGTAATGTCCTGCCTTGTTTATCGCCGTATGGCTAAGTTCAGGAATACTCTCAGCAGATCCAAACTATTCTGCTTCAGTTAATTTAGCCGATTTATTTTTTCTAAATGCGTTTGAATCGGACTTAAATACCAGAAAATTGTTTCTGTACAGTAATTTTCCTGGGTACGATAGCATGGCTAAAGTGAGGGCGAAAGAGCTGTCAAGCAGAGAGAGAGGAGGTGTAGGAGTGTTGAAGTGTTAAAGCCGGCGGCACGGACAGTGGGTGACAACGTGAGAGACAAGGACAGTTTGTCCTGCTCCTTTGGGACACTTTCTGTAGACGTCCGTCTCCCTCCAACCTGATAGCAAGGAGGAGAGATTTGCAGAGGCACACGGAGAGGGGTGTGTGAGGTAGGGAGCTCACTGTCAAGCACAACAGGCAGTCCCAAAGGGTATGCCCCTAAAGCTCCCCCCTACACTGACAGAGATTAGTTTTAGCCCCAGAGACCACTTCCTTCCTGCTACATACATCCAGATTTCTGTTCCTTGATGTGTTTTAGTGGCTGTTGGACATGATCTCTAGGGGAGTTTCATCCATCCACAGCTTGTTAGCGATCTCTCTGGTCACAGATGATGTTCTGTTTGTAAAGATTATTGCAACCTGCTCTCTGAAAAACACTGACCATTGATTTGCCCTTTCTTGATATAAAAAAAGGATTTGAGGGTCATGGAAATCAGCACTTATTTAAAATCTGCTGTGCTCCTGAAAGCTTTTTAAAAAGAGGGGGTAGTGGTGGTAGTCTGTCTTTGGAAGATTTTAGTTGTCCTCTTGCCTTAGGGTGGTGAGTTAGTGGAATACACAAGAGTGGCCCCTCCAGTAACACAGATGCCAGCTTGTTGGTCTTCTCTCCCATGGTAGAAACTAGGCCACTGAATTGATCCTGAGGAATAATGGCTTGAGTGCTGGTTGAAGATGGGCTTTGCCCATGTTTTCAAGTCTGTGCAAGGCAGCCCATTGTATCAGTCTCCGTAAACACCTTCCGTTTGATCTGAGGATGGGTGAGATGGGAGTTGTCGTATTTGTCATTTCTTTCGCTGATAGGAAACTGCTGGTTATTATTCAGCTGTTGACATAGAGGGGCTATGTTATTGTATGAATGAATGTACTGGGTTCATTGTTGTTTAGGGATATAAATATCCTTTGTACATCATATTCGCCCTGAAGGTTATAGGAGATATAGGACTTGGGTCAAGAGAATAATTATGTTGTTGAAATTGTACAATAGTATTACAGTGTACCACTACTGTAGGAAACACATTTTACTAAGTGCTGGGAGACCAGAGAGTAGAGGGAAGCATTATGTTTAGTTTTTTTGTGTGTGTTTTGCATTAGAAAGAGGATTATTGCGTTTGAATTTATCAATCGCAAAATATTACAATATATCAAAGAGGGAACAAAATCAGTGTAGATATTTAGATTGTTTTCACTTGTATTTTTGCTGTTCACTTTTGACAGTATTTGCGTATGTCCCTATTTGTAATTAGTTTAGCAAATAACCCGTTGGGTACTAAGATATCATAGTTGATTCTTTGTTTTAAAGTGAGGATCCACACCCAATGCTTTACAGAAGTTAATGGCTTTGAAGATTCAGAAAATATTGAAAGACCGCAGATGAATTTATGCTTGGAAAATCTCGTGGGACCATGGGGGGTATGGAACATAATTAGAAATTCAATTCTGAAGGCATTTAGTAGAAAACCCAACATAACCATGCAATTAGTGTGTATAGAACCAGTGCACAAAGATATTATACGGTAATGGGAATAGATGTGTATTTAAATACGAGTAGCTATGTCTTTAGATGTCTTTTTGAATGTGTTTGTGCTCAAATCATTGCTGTGACATGAGGTGTTGTGGCTCAATCTGGAAGACGTCCACAGTAAATGTTGAAGTGTATGTTTTCATGTGTGATGGAACAGAATGTATGTGGCGTGGAGTGGACCACCATCTGGTCAACTAAAGTCCTCATTATGGTCGAAGAAAGCATGGTTCCGCTGGAAGAGACTCACTTTTGCACTATGCCCTTTCAAGTTTTGTGTTTCCCGGGTCAAAACTACAACAATCTCCCTTTTTTTGTTTATTTCTCTTTGTTTCTAATCTGTTACCTAGGAGCTACAGAGGAACCAGAGGTGATCCCGGACCCAGCTAAGCAGACCGACAGGGTGGTGAAGATCGCCGGCATCAGTGCTGGGGTGCTGGTGTTCATCCTGCTGGTGCTGGTAGCCATTCTTCTGGTCAAGAAGAGGTGAGTGGAGCATCGTAAACAGGAAAAGCTGTGTTACTGGCTCTATGCGACACCATGAGCATCCTCTACTCCATCCCATGCCATCAGCATAACCATGACTTGCAGTGAAGGCTGGGTCATGACTATCAGTCAGCCTACAGTACACTAGGAGGAGGAGGAAGGAGGGATGAGAGGAGGAAGACACTTACAGTACTGTATGTTATTGTTTTTGTAGTGACAAGACTATGTGTAATACTGTTTTACCAGGGTTTGGTAGAGAGTTGGATTGAGTTTCAAGGGGAAGCAGATAGAGTACTGTACATGCAGCTGATTTAGACTAGGGCCCATAAGGCCCGTCTCTCAGAGCAGCACAGTGAATTTATGAGCATATAGATTTCCCCAGGTTCTCTAAACATCTTCTGAGATTTTACATCTGAAGTGGCTGGTCTGAAAAGCCACGAGTTTTGAAGTGGATGTGTACTCACACAAGTGCATACCAGTGGTGTACAATGCGAACAGACAACACCCCCAGCTTTGCTGCAAAGTGGAATATGTATTTGAGGCCTTGGAGAGGTGTCTTCTAATGAATAGGTAGTATTCAGATGTGCTTTACTGTGGGTCGTTAGCACTTCACTGCAGGTTGTTCCAAGGGTTTCTGCTTTTTTTTGCTGTCATTTACAAGGTGGACAGCTTTTTGTTGAGGGTTCTATTCAGGATGCGTACTGTAACAACGATATTGAGCTGTGCTCAGTTTCTCCTAGCCTCGAGGTCAATCATTTTGTCACCTGCTTTACCTCCTCATGCTTCATTCAACTCATTCAGAACACTGTTTATTGCATGGTAACAACACTAGATGTGTTTATATTTCCTGGCCTTTATCCTGTGGTGTTTGACTGTGTTGACCATCTAACCGTAAAAGGCATTAATTGGCAAACTAACAGCCCCCAGTCATCACCAATAGACAGCCACTGATGCAGAGAGTGGGTTGAGCCTAAATGAACTCCTGTGCTGTCTAGTTTTGACTGTTAGGGGAATTGATTAAGTCCAAACTCCACATGCTTTCGCTATACTTTTGTGTTAGTATTTTGCTACTTAGACAAGTTGTGGAGGAATAGACAGTATTTTGAAAGGTTATGGGCTAATATACAATCCCAAACTTCTGTTGTTGTCTAAATGCTACTTTTCTTTTTAGTCATGGAGGCTTTACCTCGAAGAATTGGTCAGTCAGGTGTGTGTTTTTATTTGTTGATACAAATATGTACGCACACACACACACACACACGCGCATACACAAACGCACACACAGTTGGGGTCACGTTGGAGGAGGCAGGTTGCAGAGATCAGGAAGGATCTGGGGCCTTGAGAGAGTAAATTATGTCGCGCTGTAATTACTTTGTGAACCTCCTATTGATTTCGTTCAGTTTTTCAGAAAAGGTTTTGTAATGAACACTGGCAAACTGAACTGTCCCCAGCACCTGTGATGAATGCTTTGGAAAGCCCACATGTTCTATTATTCTCCAGAGAAATTGAGATTGTTTTAAAGGGAAAATATCGATTACTCGCGCCTATCCCCAGTCGGAGCACATCTCTACATGCTGAACAGGTTTAGCAGGAACGATATGCCCAGAGGAGCCGTTACCCTGCGCACCCTGTCTGTCTCTCTCTCTCTCTCTCTCTCTCTCTCTCTCTCTCTCTCTCTCTCTCTCTCTCTCTCTCTCTCTCTCTCGTTCCCTCTCTCTATCTCTCTCTCTCTCGCTCTCTCTTTCCATGACATATGGCACCATCGTGTGGACATTTAACAGAATTACAGTTTTTCACTCTCCTCTTAGAAGTCAGTTACCATGTAAGAATATACATATTGATATCTCACATAATTAACACAGATGATAACACCCATATAGTTCATGGGTCATTTTTCAACTCGTGTTTTTTCAGGTTGACATACACAGTATCTAATCATCCAGCTTAAACAAACACATGAACATCACAAGGAACTTGAATGACATTCGTGCCTATAATCCGGAGGGTACTGGAGAAGCAAATGAGGTTGACGATTTGCTCAATTCGTTGGGGCATGGACTCTACAAAGTGTTGAAAGCGTTCCACAGGGACTCCAATGCTTCCTACAGTTGTGTCAAGTTGGCTGGATGTCCTTTGGGTGGTGGCCCATTGTTGATACACACGGGAAACTGTTGAGCGTGAAAAACCCAGCAGCTTTGCAGTTCTGGACACAAACCGGTACACCCGGCACTTACAACCATACCCATGGATAGAGCAGGTGTTCATAATGTTTTGTATACTCAGTGTACAGTGTATCTTTGTTTAAAGTGTTGGACAGTCAAGCAGTGCCTATGACTACTGATGAGTGAGCCTTCCAAATGAATTGTAATTGGCAGAGCAGCCTCTGCGTCTCTCTAGATGTTCTGCCAATTAGGGCCTGGTTCCTAACGACCTATGCTCATTTTACAGCTGTCTCCGTCCTAATTTCCCCTGCCATCCCCTGCCATCCCCCTCTATAACCTTTCAACTTCAGAGAAATCTCATTCTGCCACACCCTCCTGCACCACAGGTCATTCTTTTAGCTTCCTGATTTATTCCCCCTTTCTCTTCCTTCTCCCCTCACTCTTTTTCTCCTCCATTTTCTTCACTGGGTGTTTAAGATTTAGTGGAGCCGGTCCAGGCTTACTTCGTGGAGATAAAGAGGAGAAGGTCACGACCAGAGTCTTTTTTTCTTCCCTGGTCGTGAGTGACAGACGTGGGTTGAGTGACAATAACAACGTTTCCTTTTCTCTGATATTAAAAGAAAGTGACTTTTCGTCATTGCTCTTTTGGGTCAAGAGTGATTTTTGAAGTATGCTACAGTAAGTCTGGCATATACAAACGTCTTTGTTCAGTATTACAAACAATTGATTTGTGTTGGGTTGGTGTTGGTGTACTATTGTCGTGGTTGCAAAGTAGTTCAATGTTTTGTCATAGATCTAGCTAATCTATTCCCTGTGGTTTAGAATCTTTTTCAGAGAGATGGGAAGGGGTTCATTTTATTGAATAGTTTTCATATAAGTCATTGGCATTAATGACAGCGCCTGCTTTTCAGTTTTTGGATGGCTTCCTGGTTTGTAATTTCAGCCTTAAAAAGGACTGGTGTTTAGAGCAATGGGGTACATTGAGTGCTAATGAGCCATAAGCTCCTAATCCCATTGGAATGGATTAAAAGTACTGATGGTAATTGAATTCTGAAGTATGACTAATGTCCCTTTGTCCCTAAAGTAAAGAGAACGCCTGTGAAAATCAATATAAAGGGAGAAATGCGTTTGTTTTGGAACTAGTTAGCTTAACCTGTTGTGGATGTCTTGAATGTACACTGAACAAAAATAAAAATGCAACATGTAAAGTGTTCGTATCATGAGATGAATTCCAGAATGTTTCCATACGCACAAAAAGCTTATTTCTCTAAAATTTTGTGCACACATTTGTTTACATCCCTGTTAGTGAGCATTTCACCTTTGCCAAGATAATCCATCCACCTGACAGGTGCGGCATATCAAGAAGCTGATTAAACAGCATGATCATTACACAGGTGCACCTTGTGCTGGGGACAATAAAAGGCCACTAATAAAATGTGAAGTTTTGTCACACAACACAATTCCACAGATGTCTCAAGTTTTGAGGGAGTGTGCAATTGGCATGCAGGAATGCCCACCAGAGCTGTTGCCAGAAGCCACCTCCAACATTGTTTTAGAGAATTTGGCAGTATGTCCAAGCAGCCTCACAAACGCAGACCACGTGTATGGCGTCGTGTGGGCGAACCGTTTGCTGATGTCAACGTTGTGAACGCAGTGCCTTCAGCATAATAATGCATGGCCCAATGTCGCAAGGATCTGTACACAATTCCTGGAAGTTGAAAATGTCCCAGTTTTTTCATGGCCTGCATACTCACCAGATATGTCACCCATCGAGCATGTTTGGGATGCTCCGAATCGACGTGTGCGACAGCGTGCCAATATCCAGCAACTTCGAACAGCCATTGAAGAGGAGTGGGGCAACATTCCACAGGCCACAATCAACAGCCTGACCAAATGATAAGGAGATGTGTCACGCTACATGAGGCAAATGGTGGTCACCAGATACTGACTGGTTTTCTGATCCACCTCCCTACTTTTTTTTAAAGGTATCTGTAACCAACAGATGCAAATCCGTAGATTAGGGCCTAATTAATTTAAATCAATTGACCGATTTTCCTTTTAATGAACTGTAACTCAGTCAAATATTTGAAATTGTTGCATGTTCCGTTTATCTTTTTTGTTCAGTGTAGTTGATGGTTGCTGTTGGTGCTATAGTCAACCAGGTTTAGTTGTCAGCTAGACATCCTCTCAGTCCATCAGATATAATAAGAAAGGTGTCTTTTTCTCACACCCAGTTAGCCTGTATGTCTGAATCTCTCTTTCTCTTGTTAGTTGCAATGACTTGATTTTCTTCCAAAATCAGGTGACCAGTAGAGTAGAACTCAATGATATACAAGGCAATAGAAGTTAATGAAGTGGATATTGGAATCTCGTAATTGCTTTGCACAGAAGCAATCAAGGTTGAAGCAAAAACGTAAATGCTTTGGCAACATTTGTATGCTCCTTTTGTTTTCATGTTGTTTTTCTTGAATGGTCACGCCATGTGTGAAGGGAAGTTGTGAATTGATATTTGATGATTACATTACAAACACCAGTTGCTGGGGAGATCAACACTTATGGGCAAGACACAATTCATTGATCTAATACAATAAGGAATATGTGGTTCCCTTATTGAAATAAACTTAAAGAAGATACTGCATCTTTAAAATGGTGGTCCATGACATTGCTTGTTTTCCAGGTAGCAAGCAGCTTGTTCTTTAGTTTGCTGCAATTTGTTTTGCAGCTGTGTTTATCCATTATGCTGATCAAGACATTACTTTTCATATGTAACACTGTAGCCTAAATCTAATGATGATAGTGTTGTGAGTCCATAACACCAACAGTCTTAAGACGGTCCGACTGTCCTAGTGAACGAGACAGTATTTAATGCATGACATTAACGATTACACCCCAAATTCCAAAATTCAACCAGAACAAAAATATGAACTATTAACATGTTTGTAATGAAAATACATTTATTGCACACTATCTTCAATTACACTGGAACATAAAACTGCACGAAGCTCAATTTGAAGGAATGCATGTAAAAATGAAACTCTAACATTAGGAAGTTAATTCATAGAGATAAAATGTTGTTTTGTATATTTTTTTCTGCTCTTGTTGATCCGACTGATTCACACTTTGCATTCACCAATATTTCTTTATCCTGCTGTCTCTGATTTGCGCACCAGGAGGAGCTACTATTCTTACTCATATTACCTGTAAGTAAACAGACAAACAACAACAACAAAACAGAAACAAACAAACCCCAAAATGCACTTGTCCTTAGTTAGTTATGTAGTGTTTTAAAGATGCAGTATCCTTTTTTCAAGTGAAAACGCATATCGCTCAGAACCAATTCCCATTGCCATTGACCAGCTCGAACATGCTTTCGAAACGCTCTCCAAACCAAAGTCATCATGACCAAAAGCGGTGTTATTTGAAAAAAGAATGCTGCACTTTGTGTCCTGTATTCAATCTGAGTGCATGTGGTTGTATGTCAATAACTCATGTATTTCATTCATCTTCTTCATCTCCTGGACATCCTTTGTCCATTGAAAGGATATATGGGGTAATCTGTGTGCCTCTACACGTGCACACTGCTTGTGTTGTATGTCTTCTATATCTCATAAGCCCTTTCCAATTGGTTGCTCTGATTGTTGGTGGCAGAGGGTTTCCTCTTTGGGTTGGTGTAGGTTCTTCTCCTGCTGTACAGTAGACCGTAGACTGCCATCTCCACACTGCGGTGCTTTCCACAAGGGCTGCAGCGAGAGAGAAAAAAACTCCCCGATCTGTTGTCCTGACAAGACGGCATCAGTCTGCCGATGCGCTCACATGCTCTACCATTCGACACGCTTGCCATTTTACCCTCACCTCTGTGAGAGTGTGTTTAAGCTACACAGGCCTTGCATTTACCTTCCAACTCCTCTCATTTTTGTGTTTCTCACAATCATTTTTCATTTCACGCCAAGAAGTGACACCCAACCTCAAGTGAATTCAGGTGAATGAGCCTTTTCAGCATTTCAGAGATGATTCCCCCGACACAGGATAAAAAAAAAAAATCTGTTTTTATTAATGATTTTTTCTCTCCGTGAAAATGAAAGATACTGTATCAGTTTCACAGTGAACATCTTATGCTGGCTTCGCATAGTCCCTTCAAGCGATTTTAGGACACCAGATTTGTTAGCGCTGGGGGACATTTTGACAATTATATCCTGTTAAGTTTGGAATAATTGAAAAACAGAAAGTTACCAATAATTATCTCAAATGTTAAATCAGTTTTTCCCGACGGGAAAGTGAGGTATCCTACAGTTTGTCTCTATCAAAGGTAATTAAAAGGCTCAAAATGGAAGCCGGATAATTTTCTCATGGCTCTTGATATAATTGACCCCATGCTGTGCTTGCCTATTTTCGATCCACTTCCAATTTATGATAGGCAGAAATTGGTATATTCTGCCTGTAATTGTCATTTTACTAGAACAGTATGAAATTATACTATTTGGTCTCTTTCTCCTGCTGTCCCATCTGTCTCTTCTCTAGTACAAAGAGTCCTCTCTTCAATTTCACTAGAGCGGCTCCTTAAAACCCCATCTCAGTGCGTTCATCTAACTGCAATCTGAAAGCTCCAATCAGAGGACAATTTATACTGCAACACCTTTCTTAAGGGTGCTCGCAAAGTGGAATAAGGAACTAAGAATAGAACAGAGTGGGTCTGTGTTTTCATCGCAGTGCTACATTCAAATGTAGTGAAACTCGTAATTGCCCTTGAAATGGAAACCTCCCAGTCTTGTAGGTGTTCAATGGGCTTTTCTCAATCAGAGGCCAATGAGTAAGTCCGTACACATTCGATTTGGCATATCAACCGATTTGGCATATTAATCTTGCTAATATACTGTATTAACCCAATCAACTCCTGTCCAGATGAAATGATCAATAGATAATCAACCAATCAGGGAGTCCCCATTTCTCAGAAAGTCTTGTCAGAGCCCAGACTGGGGATGACATGCGGCAACCTCTCACCTTAGCATGAAGCATCTACCTGTCCCCCTTGAAGCAGAAGTTACTCTTGCATGATTTGGATTCCTTTTGGATTTCCCCTATATGTTTCCTACAGTGTACTGAATGATACTTGACTCTAATAATACAGTATTTGTGAGGTTTGCACCTATTATTGGATGAAAAATATATTTTTTAAAAGGTCATATGTGGAAGCCAAACCAATGGTCTGTTGTCATGGAGATGAGCTTATCTCTTTCCCTTTAGTCTTTACTGTTGTGTATGAATAATCGATGACAATGTGTTTTTGTGGTATTTTAACCTGCTCGTCCGATCCTTCAGGAAACTGGCCAAGAAGCGCAAAGACGCCATCGGGAACACTCGGCAGGAGATGACCCACATGGTGAACGCCATGGACCGCAGTTACGCTGATCAGAGCACGCTCCACACTGAGGATCCCATGGCCGTCACCTTTATGGACTCCCACAACTTCAGCAACAGATGTAAGCATAATGGTCCTAAGACAGTTCCCTGGGGAACACCCTCAACAGATACATGATACATGTGAGAAACGCTCCTGACAGTTAGATAATCTAATGCTTTACAATGGGAAAGACCCTAACACCAAGAAGGGTCCATGAGACGGGTTCTGAAGAGAGGTGTTAAGTTGCCCTTTAACCTTACATATTTTTACTTTAAAATTCATAATAGGAAAATCCCAAGATATGAATGAATGCCTTTAATGATTTGAACTGTTGGCACAGGATATTTTGGGAGAATTTCTTCTAATATTATGCTCTGTTCATCTTGCCCTTGGAATTGTATAATTCAGTTGTGTGATGCAGCTTACTCAAGCCTTCTGGAATGTATTTCATACGCTTTTTTCCCTACAGTGCCTAATGATCCACTTGTGCCAACGGCAGTGTTAGGTGAGGCCCTGGTGCTATATCATCTGCCTTGCCATGGCTTGTTGTGTTCCTCATGCATGTCGTTGTCACAGTCCTGTAGCCGTCCATTGTAAACCTGTAGCCGTCCATTGATTGTCTCTGTGTTGAGTCTGGTTCATCACGTACAACTCACTCTAGCCCTGACAATATACAGTATCACAGTCAGAATGACTAGCCTCCACATTCACTTATCCCTTAAGGGGAATAAAATAGGAATTGTTTCCAGATTTTGGATTTCCCCTGGCTGCCAGTGTAAAACAGACTTGGCCCTCAGCCATGGTAGAGTGGAGACATGGCAGTCCTCCAGTGAACCGATGAACAATCCTTCAGCGTTTAGGACCCACCTATGAGCCGTTGGAGTGGAGCTAAGGGTCCCAACCACATTCAGAGACTCACACTCACTCCTGTACGCATTACAACTGTCTGCACACTCCAAATCCTGCTCAGGGTGTTGGTTTAGAGATGAGGAGGGAAAACTAATTCAAACACAAGTGAAGATATACGATGGCTACATTCACCTGAGACCTTACCTGAAGATCAACGTCCTACATGACATGACACTTTTATAGAATGAAACCAGTCATCCTGTCACTGTGTGTAAGTCGTACAGGCCCCTCTGGGACTTGTCTTTCTGTGTAGAGTCAAAAAACACATCTGACAGTTTCTATGTAATGGAGTTCAGCGTTCACTTGTGACATCAGGATGGAGAGTGTTAGACACTCGACACAAGCAGTGTAGTCCACACTGACAGAACAAGCAAGCCACCGCGGAGGGTCTTTACGGCTCACTGAAAACCTAAGTTTGATGGGGAATTAAAATGCTTCCTCAGGCCACAGTGTTTGCTGTGAAAATGTGTTATTTTAGCTCTGTGTTCTCGCTGGGCTTGGTAATAGGAAGTGAAGGGTGCAGTTCAAGCCCTGACTCAGTCTAGTATGTTAGGGCCGAATTAAGTAGTACACATTTGCTAATGAGTAGAAATGTCAGCATAGATAGTCTCTACACTAGAGTGCAGCAGTTCTCTCGCCAGCTTAGTGTCACTCCTCTTAGATCCTGCCCACTGCATTAGCGTGTCTGTCAGTCTCCCCGTAGCTTTCTAGAAAGCCGTGTGCAGGTGTGTAAGAAAGTCAGTGTTGTGCACGTTTGGTAAAGTAGCTCCTTGGGTCAGTTGTCAGTCAACTGTGAATCCCTCTTCATTGTCAGGTGATCACCTCCGTCACCCTCGTGTTCCAGTATTGTGCTTGAAGTCATGTCACTTCATCATCTATATGTATTGTATATGTACTACAACCCGTGTGTGCTTACTGTTGATCTAGCTAAAAGCTCATGTTGTTGTTTTCTTTTCTTGCTGCCCTAATTGTAAAGTGCCAATTACCGGTAAGTGTGTGTGTAAATTCTAAAGTGTCCCAAAGTGGTTAATGAAAAGAAATTGATTACCAGATCACAAATACTGGATCTCAATGCTGTTGTGTCCTTGATTGAGCCATTAAATGTGTCTGCAGAGTGTGGGTGTCAGTAACAGTAGCTGACTTCCCCTCCACTGACAGTAAATTGTGCAGGGTTCTTAAAACTGTAACTTAACATTCCCCTTAACCTGATATAGAGGCTGGCAGTAGCTCGGGGGCTAGCCAAGCAGAAAAGATATAGAGCTCACGGCTCAGTAGGTAATGTGATTGCCAGCAGGTCAGTCTGGGCTTTAGAGGGGTGAAAATCCTGGCTGCAGATAACCTAGGACTCAACAGCCAGCCAGCCCCCACCCCACCCCACAAACACACACACAACCACACTCACACACGCAGACACACACACTCACACATCTCCACAGACGAAATGGATATGTTTCTCAGGGGTTGACATGGCTCAGATAAGACATTAAAGGGCGCATATGGTGCCTGTCAGTCCTGTGAGCCCAGTGTCTCTCCCCCTGAGAAGCCCTTGCCCTCACACTGTCGTAACTGAGAGGCCCCTGCGTTTGCCTGTCTGTCTGCTGGGACAGGCACCACTCCTCAGCTTTATCAAGCCCTGTCTTGCCCACTCACCAAGCTGACGCAACATGTCAGCTACTGCCAGGTGCCTTGTGACTTACATCCTCCTCAGAGCTTTGCTGCTTTGTGAAGGCAGGAGCCATGTTATTTTTGCAAGAAAAACATAGTTTTGTAAACGTAATTCTGTATGAGAGGGACACACAGTCTGGTTATAATAGGGTATTAATCGTGATTTGCCCCCAGGCCAGATAGGCAAAGGAAAACTCCGCTCCACCATGTACTTCACGTCAACGGAGTTGAGTGGAGATGAGAAAGGACGGACTGGAGCTCGCACGTCACACAAAAGATTGACGGATTTCAGCGCCCCAAAAATAACACGCAATTACATAAGACAGTGTGCCATTAATGTGAAGTACACCGTGGAGTTTAGTTTAACTTGACTAAGGCCAGATTTGTATTCTGTGAGTGATGGTGATGATGATCCTTCACAAGCCTTTGTAAACCTCACCAACATGTGATTTCCTTGGACAGATGAGAACCACACTGCGGCTGCTGCAGAGTCCAGTCGGCTGCTGGACGTGCCTCGGTACCACTGTGAGGGGACAGAGTCGCCCTACCAGACCGGTCAGCTGCACCCAGCCATCAGGGTGGCTGACCTGCTCCAACACATCAACCTGATGAAGACCTCCGACAGCTACGGCTTCAAGGAGGAATATGAGGTCAGACCCCAAAGACTCTAGTCTACAGTACATCCGTAACACAGGCCCAAAGACTCTAGTCTACAGTACACTCATAACATAACACAGGCCCTAAGACTCTGGTCTATACGTATAACCTAGCATATTTACGTTGGCCCTAAAGGGGCAAGTAGCTTTTAAAATGAAGCGACAGCTCACACGCATATTGGCTAAGTGTAGGAGGTCGTCAGCCCTCAAGACGGTCTTACTGACAGTCTCACTATTCAAACAGTCAACCCACCTTAACTCAATTTCTGGGAGGTTCTTCAAAGAGAAAATATCCCTACAGTGGAGAACAAGCAAAATACCCACTAAATGTCACATCCTGTTGAGGTTCTGTGTTGCTCACTGTGTTGACTGGAGGGCAACCACAGCCCTGCAGAGAAGGAGTTTCCTGTCAGCGAGGAGTGCCTGTCAGGGAGAGGTTTGCACTGCTGCAAAGGGTTTAGAGACATTCAGTTACTTGCTGTGCAGCCTTTGAAAGTTCAACGCAAAAAATAACGTTACACTCAAAGTAAAGTTGTCTTGTATGAGTATGGCTCAGCTCCGATAGTCATCTCCCCATAGATTATTTCACAATTATGCTGTCGTTCATTCGACTGAATTTACAGTGGGGAAAAAAAGTATTTAGTCAGCCACCAATTGTGCAAGTTCTCTCACTTAAAAAGATGAGAGAGGCCTGTAATTTTCATCATAGGTACACTTCAACTATGACAGACAAAATGAGGAAAAAAAATCCAGAAAATCACATTGTAGGATTTTTAATGAATTTATTTGCAAATTATGGTGGAAAATAAGTATTTGGTCAATAACAAAAGTTTATCTCAATACTTTGTTATATACCCTTTGTTGGCAATGACAGAGGTCAAACGTTTTCTGTAAGTCTTCACAAGGTTTTCACACACTGTTGCTGGTATTTTGGCCCATTCCTCCATGCAGATCTCCTCTAGAGCAGTGATGTTTTGGGGCTGTCGCTGGGCAACACGGACTTTCAAAGATTTTCTATGGGGTTGAGATCTGAGACTGGCTAGGCCACTCCAGGACCTTGAAATGCTTCTACGAAGCCACTCCTTTGTTGCCCGGCAGTGTGTTTGGGATCATTGTCATGCTGAAAGACCCAGCCACGCTTTCATCTTCAATGCCCTTGCTGATGGAAGGAGGTTTTCACTCAAAATCTCACGATACATGGCCCCATTCATTCTTTCCTTTACACGGATCAGTCAGCCCTGGTCCCTTTGCAGAAAAACAGCCCCAAAGCATGATGTTTCCACCCCCATGCTTCACAGTAGGTATGGTGTTCTTTGGATGCAACTCAGCATTCTTTGTCCTCCAAACACGATTTAGTTGAGTTTTTACCAAAAAGTTATATTTTGGTTTCATCTGACATTCTCCCAATCCTCATCTGGATCATCCAAATGCTCTCTAGCAAACTTTAGACGGGCCTGAACATGTACTGGCTTAAGCAGGGGGACACGTCTGGCACTGCAGGATTTGAGTCCCTGGCGGCGTAGTGTGTTACTGATGGTAGGCTTTGTTACTTTGGTCCTAGCTCTCTGCAGGTCATTCACTAGGTCCCCTGTGGTTCTGGGATTTTTGCTCACCGTGCTCTTGTTATCATTTTGACCCCACGGGTGAGATCTTGCGTGGAGCCCCAGATCAAGGAAGATTATCAGTGGTCTTGTATGTCTTCCATTTCCTAATAATTGCTCCCACAGTTGATTTCTTCAAACCAAGCTGCTTACCTATTGCAGATTCAGTCTTCCCAACCTGGTGCAGGTCTACAATTTTGTTTCTGGTGTCCTTTGACAGCTCTTTGGTCTTGGCCATAGTGGAGTTTGGAGGTGACTGTTTGAGGTTGTGGACAGGTGTCTTTTATACTGATAACAAGTTCAAACAGGTGCCATTAATACAGGTAATGAGTGGAGGACAGAGGAGCCTCTTAAAGAAGAAGTTACAGGTCTGTGAGAGCCAGAAATCTTGCTTGTTTGTATGTGACCAAATACTTATTTTCCACCATAATTTGCAAATAAATTCATAAAAAATCCTACAATGTGATTTTCTGGATTTTTTTTCCTCATTTTGTCTGTCATAGTTGAAGTGTACCTATGATGAAAATCACAGGCCTCTCTCATCTTTTTAAGTGAGAGAACTTGCACAATTGGTGGCTGACTAAATACTTTTTTTCCCCACTGTATGTATGCAGCTCTAGGAAGTTTAATTGTGATGTCCAGTTCCTGTTGTAATATTGTAATAATGATCTCAGTGGTGAAGACCACACTTTTAGGTTTTAAGCATCAAACCACATGCTGCAATGACTCTTCAATGGACAGTTGAAGTCATTTCACTTTTTAAATTGGCCCCATCATGACCAGGACATGTGGTTACCTTGTATCTCTATTGTTCTCTGAGATGCACCAGGCCAGACATTGAAGCTTTGAAGTGATGGTCCTTGACAATACAATAGAGACAAAAGTCCATAGAAAACTGCCCTTCGATTATATTGCAGTGCCTTATCCACAGTCTAGTCTAGACAGTCGTGTTGTACACTCTTGCGAAATGTGTTTTCTTATCAGCCTCGCTCACTCGGTTTCATTCTGTTTGGTATGCAGAGTTTTTTTGAAGGCCAGTCCGCTTCCTGGGATGTGGCAAAGAAAGACACTAACAGAACCAAGAACCGCTATGGAAACATCATTGCATGTAAGTCTTGTATTTAACTTCTAATAAAGTTGCTAGATGTTGATGCCTCCTTTTGCCTAGCATGTTTTTAGGAATGAGCTCATTAAATATGACTAAGTGCAACATCTGTTATCATGTACCTAGCTGTCTTTTAATCCCAAGAAATATAGCAGAATCATTTGGATTTGACTTCTTGTTAATGAAATGCAACTAGTCAGCCTACTAACCCATGTTGTATTGCAGACGATCATTCTAGAGTGATCCTGCAACCAATGGAAGACGACCCTTCCTCTGACTACATCAACGCCAACTACATTGACGTAAGTGGCGCAGCCTCCTCCATTGGCGAACGTGTGCGACACAACCGTCCTTCTCTCGTATGTGAGGCCTTCTATGCATGCCTTTGTCAACAATATGAATACAGCTTTTATTTCCCTCCTTCAGTCAAGGTGCTTGTACTCACTGACATTGTTGTGCTTTCTTTCACTCTTGCCTATGATTTGGGCTGTAGATATGGCTGTACAGGGATGTAAGTATCACTGTAGGGGACCTCACCACACCTCATGTTTCCCACTCTCCTCCTCCCTTGTTCACCTCTGGTTACCTCTAATAACATCTGCATGGCAGCTGTACGAGATGTTAGACCTCCTTCCGTCTCCCCCCTTTTTGATTTGATCCTACCATGCTGTTGTTCATCCGCTTCTCTCATTTCACATGTCCTCATGCCCGACGTGTACATCCCTGATCCGTGTGCTACTGTTCTCGATTAGGAATATTTACAAGATGGGGGCCGCCATTCTGTTTTCCTTTGTCGACCTCCCCTACTGTGCCTGTGCCCAGCCAGATCCAATCTGACGGGGTATCATTTAGGGTGTTAAACCTGCTGACTCTATGAAGCAACTTACTAATAAGTCGCCAATTCCAATAATGTATTATTCCTACGAAGTAATCGCTAATGTGAAATTCTTGGTAATAAAACACGCCAGAGTTGAGCTCTTACAGGGGATAAACGTCCGTTTAATTGACAGATGCTCAAAGCACAAGTGGGAAATGTGCTCTTATCGAAAGTGTATTTCAGTAAATGAATGAATGCACGGGAACAGCTCTTTGCGTATTAGTGCATAAAGCCATTGCCTCTCATGAAGATATGACGCATGCAGTCCAAGCTGGGATCGAGGCACGGTGTGCTGTGTAGTAGTCTGCTGTTGTTGCAACTCGCAAATAAAAGTCTTAACCGAATGATCTTAACATATTGTGTTTGTTTCACTTTTCAGGGGTACCAGAGGCCAAGTCACTACATTGCAACACAAGGTAAGACAACGTTCTGCCTTAAACTCTAAAGAGGGATTGATGCTCTTATGGGATTTTCAGCCTTGAGCAATTGATCTTCTTATAAAGAGTTATCAGATTGTATTGTGTTTTCATTCAGAGATTGAGTGATAGATTGATATGTGTTGTCCTCTCCAGGGCCTGTCCATGAGACAGTCTATGATTTCTGGAGGATGGTCTGGCAAGAGCAGTCTGCCTGTATCGTCATGGTCACCAACCTAGTGGAAGTTGGACGGGTAGGTCGTAATATCATATTGCTGTCAGACCCCAAACCACAGGAGGCCACTGTAGGCGTCGGATCAGTCTTCAGATGTTGATCTGGCGTACTGTATATCTGGGCACCTACTGTGTGCATGTGTGTGTAGTATTTAAAGACGTCTTTAGTTTTAAATGAATTAAATGCTCATGTTCTCGTAGGTGAAGTGTTACAAGTACTGGCCCGATGATGCTGAGGTCTATGGGGATTTCAAAGTGACGTTTGTGGAGGTGGAGCCCCTTGCTGAATATGTGGTCAGAACGTTCACCTTGGAGAGGGTGAGTCAGTCCTTTATCCACCCCTCACTCCCATATTCAACAGTTTGGTCAATAACAGCTAAAGGGGCAATCTGGGATTCACCGCTTTGTTATTGCTTGAATCCAAGATTGCCCCTTAAAATCAACACATGTTGCAAATGTGGAATTCAGACTGAACCCAGACCAGGTGTTACCTATTAACCCGTATGTTCTCTGTCATCAGAGAGGCTTTAACGAGCTGCGGGAGGTGAAGCAGTTTCATTTCACCGGCTGGCCCGACCACGGAGTGCCCTACCACGCCACAGGCCTCCTCTCCTTCATCCGCCGGGTCAAAATGTCCAACCCCCCCAGCGCCGGGCCCATCGTGGTGCACTGCAGGTAAGCCCCTAACGCGACACTTCCTCTGCCCCAGACTGCCTGAGAGAACAGGTGCATCCGATTCACTCTCACACGATACTGTCATATGGCTACGAAATGAGTGCACCTGAACAAACTAGCACGCTCCAATGTCAACAGTGCTAAGCTAGCTAAGGTATCGCCGTGGCCCCCTTGGCAGGATGTGGTTGTTGTGGATTTTGATGCACACACTTGTAAATGTAATCTTGTGCACAAGGTGCCACATTGTTGTGTGTGCTGCACAACGGCTGGATATGTAGGCCGTTGAAGAGCGGTGCTCCGCAGCCCCATGCTCACCTCCCTGTCCTCTCGCTGCCCTCTCACCTTGGTCAGCGCCGGAGCCGGACGCACAGGCTGCTACATCGTCATCGACATCATGCTGGACATGGCGGAGAGGGAGGGCGTGGTGGACATCTACAACTGCGTGAAGGCCCTGCGCTCCCGACGCATCAACATGGTACAGACTGAGGTGACTACTAGATCCACCCCCACCGCCACACACCTCACCAATTAACATTAACACCATTCGCCATTGCTGTCTGTCTGTTCATTTCATGCTACTGTATGCATGGACTGTCTGGAGACGCAGTGCCTTCCCTTGCTGAGTGTGTGTCTGTGGTCCGGCCACAGGAGCAGTACATCTTCATCCATGACGCCATCCTAGAGGCCTGTCTGTGTGGCGAGACGGCCATCCCCGCCTGCGAGTACAAAGCAGCTCACTACGACATGATCAGGATAGACTCACAGAGCAACTCCTCACACCTCAAAGATGAATTCCAGGTACTGGAAGCCTTTCTGGAGCCCTTTTCATATTTATTGTGGCACAATCCCTGTTTCAATCCTCGGTCTTTTATAGCCTGACGTTAATCATGTGTCGTACAACACTAAACGACAACAATACAAATATGGAATTTGATCATGGGCGCATCTCAAATGGCACCCTATTCCCTCGAGTGCCCTACTTGGAATAGGGTGCCATTTCAGATGCATCCCGTGTCTTCTAACAAACGATGTTCCCTGTCATTTTTGGGGTTTCATGTTATTTGTGTTGCTTTCAGACCCTGAACTCGGTGACCCCTCAGCCTCAGCCAGAGGACTGCAGCATCGCCCTGCTGCCCAGGAACCACGAGAAGAACCGCTTCATGGACATGCTGCCTCCAGACCGATGTCTGCCCTTCCTGATCACCATCGACGGGGAGAGCAGCAACTACATCAACGCTGCCCTCATGGATGTAAGTGTCCTCTCCCCTCATGCCCACGTAAACACACACACACAGTATACACATGCACGTACGCACGCAAACACATATGCAAGCACGCACAAATACACAGACACGCACACACACTCCCTCGGCTTTACTAAGTGCACTGGACGTTATCTGAATGTGTAGTTGAGACAGAAAGCTAGAGACAAATCCAGGTGTATACTTCTGTTTTGTGTACTCTTTTGGGAAACGTTGAAGGACTTGATGTTCATTGTATTTTTATGGTGTGCTCAACAGTTTCTGTTCTTTTTTGGCAATCCTTCAATTATTTTATCGTAGTGCAAGTAGTGATGTCGATGAAAATACCAAATTAAAATTTGCTCAAATTATTATTTATTTATTTTTGAAAGTTTTGGTCATCTATCTTTTCAACAATGTAATTTGTTGACATTATTCTTCAAGATGTCTATTCATGTGGTCCTAAATTACACTTGAGCTTTTAAACATGGGGTTTCAAATAAAACAGAAGTCCCCAAAAAAAGAAGTTCACAAAAAAGTTTGATAAAAGGGCGAGGTAAGTGAAACAAGTGCAGTGTATTACAACATGTTATTTTATTATTATTACCAGCTGGTAACTTTACTACAGTATCCACATAATACAACAGAATGCCTCACTATTTGACCTCTTGGATCAGGATTCACTCAGTTTGATATCAGGATCTGTGCCAGAAAGTGAATCCATCTCCTGGGAGTCATCTTGTCAAGCTGTGTGATTGAGAAAAGGGTCAGAAGCCAACATGTAGCTGTAGCCGTTTTTTTTGCAATATATTGCATATAGCGAAGAGAATGCGGTCGGGTGACCGTACTTAACATGACCCTGCTCTTTTTATTCTATATTGTACAGTGTATTTTATACAAAGAGGTTGAGTTCAAATCCTCTTCTCAGTCCTTGCTAGAATTCCAATGGACCCTGAAACTCTCAAAAGAGACTCTTGCTAAATACATGTATATCTGAATGAGACAAACCGGGATGAAGAAATAATAAACTACGACAGAGTATTGACATAGATCCTGGGAGATGGTATTTCATGTGCACAGACAAGCAGAACTTTGCCAGATTATGAGCTTTTTTATTTGGAGGGTAATGTTAAATCACTTCCTCGTACGCTTCACAAACTTTTGGACTTTTTCTAACCAAGCCGTCAGAAGAATACCAGGTAATTTCTGAACTTTTCACTTCTGAATAATTAAATGCTTCTAACTATACTGGATTTGTTTCATGGCTTAATTAAGGTGTATGTCAGCAGAACTTCATTTAATGTATATACTATTGCTAGAAGCATGCCCACCACATGGATTGCCCTGGTTTAAAAAAACACTTGTCATTCAAACATCAGAAATGCCTCCACATTCCTTGCATGTTCGTATACGCACGCATTTTTCAGTGTGAGAGTGATCATATCTTCAGTATGTGTTCTCTGTAAATGTCTGCAGACTCAGTGCTATGAGATGTTACATGGTCCCTTGTTGACTTCCTCCACTGCAGAGCTACAGACAGCCAGCAGCTTTCATCGTGACCCAGCACCCACTGCCCAACACGGTCAAAGACTTCTGGAGGCTGGTGTACGACTACGGCTGCACGTCCCTGGTCATGCTCAACGAGATTGACCTAGCGCAGGTAATACCTGGCCACTTCCCCCTCCTGCGTTCACCGCTGTGGACCCTGATTACAAATCGCATTATTGTGCAATGAGTGAAGGTAGGCTACACGTCATTGCTAAGGTTGTTGTTGTTGTTGTTGTTGTCAATCAGGGCTGTCCTCAGTATTGGCCTGAAGAGGGGATGCTTCGCTACGGCCCTGTCCAAGTTGAATGCATGTCCTGCTCCATGGATTGTGACGTCATCAGCCGTCTCTTCAGAATATGTAACCTCACCAGAGTAAGTGCTCCACTGTCTTGTTGTTTTTAGTCGCTGCCGTCGAGGTTGCCGGTTTGATTGTAATAATGTTATTACGTTCAGAGTCGGGGCCAAAATGGCTGCCGTTGATAATGTACGTTCCTGTGTTCCGCACAGCCTCAGGAGGGCTACCTGATGGTGAGGCAGTTCCAGTACCTGGGCTGGGCCGCCCACAGAGAAGTGCCGGCGTCCAAGCGCTCCTTCCTTAAGCTCATATTGCAGGTGGACAAGTGGCAGGAGGAGTGTGAGGAGGGAGAGGGACGCACCATCATCCACTGTCTGTGAGTTTACACACAAACACACACACCCTCCACCACCACTACCACCACTACCACCCACACACAAACACCTCCTACATGTATACAAATAAAAATCCCATCATCTCTTTCCTATCTGCACCCACCGCCTGTGTTTGCCGTGTTTGGCAGTTGTGTAGAATAGCATTAGTCACCCAACAAACCTCCCATCACCACCCTTGTGTTCCTGTGCTGTAGGAACGGAGGTGGCCGCAGTGGCATGTTCTGTGCTATCAGCATCGTGTGTGAGATGATCAAGAGGCAGAATGTGGTGGACGTGTTCCACGCCGTCAAGAGCCTGCGGAACAGCAAGCCCAACATGGTGGACAGCCCGGTAAGACAGGCCAGCAGCTGACTCCAGTTCAGTCAAACTGAGTTCCCCCAACAGACGCATCTCTGACTCATATAGTGCCAATATATTAGCATAGGCCTACGCCGCCTCTCATTTCTGGTGATATTCACTTCTGATATTTTCTGGAGAAATTTGGAATGAAGCCAGCCAATAATATGGAGGTATTAGAGAACAGATAGGAACACCTCATATTAGATTTGTTTTGCAGATTGTTTGTGAACAAATTATAACCAGGTGATATTGACAAAAATATAGAACAATGATAATGTTATGGACCACTGACAAATGAACAAAAGAGTATGTCGAGATTATGAAATAAACTGCCGCGGGTAAACATGAGAGACACCTCACCACATCCTTTAAAGGAAAATGTAAAGGATGTCTATGCATATGCCTGCAGCCCTGTGTCAAAGTTACCTGTTACCTCCTCAATTCACTGCCAGAGAATAGTTAGAAATAACATATTTTTATGTTTAGAATTTAACATGCCATTCAGAAGGGATTGATCTTGTTATCACCGTGTTATTAGTGTATTGTTCATCGTTGTACGGTTGTACTGTAGCGTTGTGTTTATCGTGTTTTAGCGCCGGTTCACACATGATGTGTTTTCATCTGAACAGGAGCAGTACCGTTTCTGCTACGACCTCGCTCTGGAGTTCATCGAGACATCTTAGCCAAGAAGACGGGACGAAAACAAACTCCGGTACCTGGCAACCATTCCAACACTACAGACCCTCTGGAGGTGGGCGTCGTTGACAGCCTATACAGACTGCTATAGATGGTTTTTGGATTTTTTTTTTTTTTGAAAACTCTTTAATGTTTCTAATTGTACTGGGAGTATGATGTGAGTGGTTTGTAAATGTCTCCATTGTACTTCGCCGTGTTCAGTGCCACAGAAACAAGTGTCGGCCACTAGGCCACATTTGGCTCAATGTCTTTCGCAGATTTAGTTATTTTTACGTGCAGCCATTGTAAAAAAAAAAAAAAGGTAACACTAATGCCAAGGTGTTGCATGCTAAAAACTTTTATTTTGAATTTTTTTTATTAGCACCATTATTGTCAACGAACAATATATATCTATATATAGAAGTCAATCACAAATGTGAAAGAAAAAAAATACAGCACTCTATAAGTGCTGACATGTGACATTGGCTTGGTAATGTTTGTATCGTGGACTGATGGCTGACTCATTTTGTTTTTATTTTGTAGCAAATCTTAATCATAAGCCAAAGACTTATGTAAATATGTCTATATGGATAAAGCACATTGTTTGTATCTATTGTTTACTTGCATTCCTTTTTGAAGGCTAAAAACAATCAACTTCATTCCATGTTTACCTATGCCTTTAAACTGTAAACATTTAATGTTGTTTTTTTAAGTATTAGGGTACATTTCAGTAGTAGTATCTTATTTTCATTTTTTTTTTCTTATCTTCTGTGTGATGTTGCAGTGGTTAATTTGTGTAAAACTTGTGAATTCTACCCATGCAGATAGAATATCAGAAGGTCAAGTGACAACCATGAAAGAGTTCTATTTTTTCTGATGATCTCCTACCCTGTATTGGTATTTTGGAAAAACAAAAGGAACGTTGTAGAGAAATACAATTCATTATAATCAGTATTAGATACAGCTTGTTATGATGTAAGCCAACACAGCAGAGGCATGTGTTGGGGCGGCCGTACTGATTTGGGACATGAGTGGACCTCCTGGAGAAAAGGAAACAAGTCATTATCGTGTGGAGTTTAGTCATGTTTCATACATTTTTGTTGTTGTCTGTAACTGTTGGCTTATTGGCTGTAATAAACAATTTAAATATTTGAATAAAATGTAATCGTGTAAGACATCGTTAGTATCATCACAGGTGAGTGTGTTTAGTCATATATATCATGTATTAGCCCACTGTTCAGAAACTATGCACCTAATGATTATTTTAATCGGGTCACTAGATATTAGATAAAAACAGATATTTTTGTCTGGAGACGTGCTAGTGTATTTATATATATATTTTTGGTCAGTTCCCCTTTAATCCAGTGCTTGCAGAAGTGCAAGTCACTAAAGACTTAGAAGTGGCATTTTTCTGGTGTTATGTTAATCATTGGTATTGTGACTAACATACTGTTGTTCTGTGGCATTGTTCTCAGGCTGATTCCCAGTGTTACAACCTAGCTACTTAGTGAGTTGTGGTTAGTTAGCTGTCTCTGGTTTCCGGAGGCAGAGTGAGGGCTTCTGTAACCTCTGCTGTTGCACTAGTGACTCATACGTGGATGCTTTTTCTTTCTGTGTCACTGATTCGCGTTGTTCACTGTGCCAGACTATGCTATAGAAAGAGAGCCTTAATACTGAAGGATGAGCCCTGGCACACAGGTTACTTGGCATTAACACACCTCTGGTCAACCTTTTGCTGACCCATGGGGAAGATGGCACCTCCTCTCTAGGTTTCCTTCAGTATACTTGTCTGGGTCACCCAGAGATCAAATGAAAAGGATGGCTATGACACTGGATAAGTTCACCCGCTCGCTGGATGCCAAGTCTCTCCCTAGAGTACTGCAGATGCAATCTGGATATTATTTCCAAGGTAAGACTGAAGACATCATTAGCCCGAACTGTACTCACTGGACTGGCATTTTGCAATAAAAAAATGATGTAATGTGAATGCAAGATTAACGGCTCACAGTTATGAAGTATTTTAACATACAAATGATATAAACAAAAGGTATTCCACATGGCAAAATTCAACATAAAACTGTTTGACGAGATTATTATTGGGGCAAATTGTATGGTAACACTTTGTGGTAACATTCATGAATAAGCCTTTATAAATGTTTATACATGAATTATGAATGCTTATTCATGATAGTTTTTAAATAATGTTACTGCCCTTTACTTATTTTCTTACTTACTTGGATCCATTACTCCACAAGGAGAATAGACCATCGACTGTTCTTAGATCCATTCAGTGCCACTACACTAGATCCATTGAAATGACTTTCTACCAGGTTCTGTGTACGAGCTGTATGGAAGAGAGGGGAGTTTCTCCTACGGAGAGCTCCTGAAGATCATTGGGATCAGTGTCACCAGGCTCATAGTGGAGCTTCAGTCTGAGGGATCCAAATCCATGACAGTCGATCTATCGCTTGACTATCCAGGTGGGCCCAAAACATCCAAACTGTACCTTGAATATGAAATACGTTATTTTTTTGTGGTCAAATGTGTACCTTTATAAAGCATTGTAATGTAGATTGAGATATTCAGATTTAATTTCTTAATAAATGGCTTAATTATTGGCCTTTACCATGTATTGCAGTTTACAGTATACATGTCAATGTCCACACCTCTCTCTCGGGTTAGGAAGGGACCTTACCAACATGTGGTTTTGTGCATTCTACATATAAATATAATTTAATATATTGCTTTGCCTGCCTGTATTGTCAGGCCTTTTCAGAATCGTAGCCGACAAGAGGCCATACACCAGTATACAGGAGATTGTTGACTCAGTGCGTATCAGCCCTGAGTGCCTGGGCCAACCAGAGTTCTACTGCCCTGAGAAGCTACAGCTGCCTGAGGTGACCATCCAGGCAGGGGAGAGCTTCAGACTCACTGCTCTTAGGACAGAGCACGGAGACAGCCATGTTGACTGTGAGGTCACGCGGAAAGACTCCAAGCACATCTTCACTGTGAAGTTCTCGCACACCGGGGAGTTCTATGAGTGTGCCGACGACCAGTTCTACACCCTCGGGGAGCTGGTGGAATGGAAAATGCCCAAAGGAAGGAAAAGGACAGTGACTTGGGCCAAGTCTTTGCCGTCAAAGGAGAAGCGCGTGTCTGAGTTGCCAGAGGACTACAGTGGAGAGTTGGTTCTCACACCTGTCTACGAGCTTCAGACGGTATCCAAGTGTGAGTCTCAAACGGACCGTTAATATTTTCACTTTACATCAAAGTTATGTGGAATGAAAAAGGCTTTAATTGCGTGATTAAAAAAAAAGTCGCAAAATGTATTTCATGTTTTAATTGCATTTTTCTCATCTCAGTTTTAGTTTTCAAGTTAAAGGGAACACACTGCAATATTGACAACGAATGTGCATGAAAGCTACACTGGTCTTAGGTTGTTTCAGAAGCACAGACACAAAAGTAGTCAATGTTTTGATGTGTAGTCGTCATGATGTTCAGGCAATCACAATGCATTTCAGCTTTTTTGAAAGATCACAAAAGAAAACTTTATTCAAAGCTGCAGTTAAACGGATTTACTCATGTCAAACCTTTGGCGATGAATTCAGTGTCTTACAAAATATGTATATATACTGCATTATGTATATATTTTTGGAAAAACATTTGAATCAGGAATCTTAGTAGCCTATCATAGCTTGTGCTTGCATACTAAACAAAAATAATACATTTTTTGTTCACAGTTGGGAAGAATGTTGTTTTCATCCCATCCACCCTGGATGTTGAGGTTTTGGATGTTACAGAGGAGTGTGACGGTGCCTGTTTCATGCAGCCTCTGTCCTTCCGTGATGTCTTTGCCAAGCCCAGCGAGTTCTTCCCCTTCAAAGCAGAAGTCATTGAGCCACCATCACAAGTTCAGGAGGAATTTGGTTTCCTGAAATCCTCTAAGCAGGTCATTGTCCACAGTGCCTACCAGGCGAAGAGAATCCTAGCATCTGAGATTCGCAGCGAGGCCCAGAGACGCTTCCTCATCCCAGAGTCTTACAATGGCAGGTTCAAGCGCAGGCCCCGGACATTTCCCACAGCGTATGACCTGGAGGTGGCCAAGAGTAACATGGAGCAGCTGCACGTCGTGGCCACCAGGGCCTTTGAGACCCACTACGAGGGGCTGTCCTCGGTGCTGGTGGGAGACCAGTACCTGGTCCACAAGATGGAGACCAGCGAGGTGATCTACGGAGGCAAGAGGAAGACAGTGGAGGCCCTGGCCTGTGAGAAGATGGTGGGGAAGAAGTACGAGGCCGTGTTGATCCCCATGTGTCTGGACGGGGGCTTTGTGGAGGTGGTCCACGACAAGAAGCAGTACATGCTCTCAGATGTCTGCCACAGGTTCGCCCTGCCCTTCAACGTCAAGGTGTCCATGAGGGACCTCTCAGTGAAGGAAGACCTCTTGGCCGGGGCCACGGGGCTGCAGCTGGAGGAGGAGATCACTGACCCCTACCTTATTGTTTCCACCCCGGACCTGGCCCAGTGTTGGGAAGTGCCTGTCAACCGCACCAACATGGCCCTGCAGCTTCTGGAGCGGTGGAATGGCCCAAAGCTGACCCAAGGCGAGGCCGTCCGCTCAGCTGTAGAGGAGATAGGAGAGGACTGCTACTTCACCCTGAGGAGGTATGTCAATGCCAGCGTGCTGCCTCCCCCTCGACCACCCAAGAGACCCCAAAAGCACTCAGAGGATACAGTGAAACTGCCGCCTCCCAGGCCAAAGAAGCCAGATCCCCCCTCTCCAAAGGTGAGTCGATCATCCATTGTATTTTATGCCTTAATAAACAACAACAACAACAATGGCTATCAAATGTATTTTAATGAAAAGTTATATTCAATCGATTACAGTACTATATCTATGTGTGGTCTGTGTTATTATATTGAAGAGCCCACATATAGCCAATACAGCCAACCCAGCAGTGCCTACCTCTAGAGCATCTAGCTGTGCAGAACAGAACACCACTCCACCAAGAAATGAAACGTCCAACACAAGTCTGGTCACAGTGCCAGATTCAGGCCCGCAAAAAGGTTTGTCTATGTTTCTATATTCTATCAGAATACTTTTGTTGAATATTCAACATGCTTGAAGGATAGTAGTAAGCAAACTTACAGCAGACTCATTTTGCTACTTAACTTAATTATCAGCTGTCAATATAAATACTTTCTAGATTTTGGAAAGCGACCTATTACTAATATTATAAACTGGGTGGTTCGAACCCTGCTTGGCTGACAGCCATGGCATATCAGATTGTACACTGTACCATGGGTATGACCCAAAAATTATTTTTACTGCTCTAATTAAGTTGGTAACCAGTTTATAATAGCAATAAGGCACGTTGTGCCTAAGAACAGCCCTTAGCCATGGTATATTAGCCATATACCACACCTCCTCTGGCCTTACTGCTTAATTAATCTCTATGTCAAAAGCTTGACTTTGATTCTTTCGCCTTGTTGTGTTTGTGTTCTCTCCTCAGCCATCGGTGAAGAAAACAGTCCTCAGCACAAGACAATTAAACAGGACGATGATGGCCCTAATGATTATGAATACATTGATGAGGATGAACTTGCCAGCATCAGGACAAAATTGAATGACCAAAGTATTCACGGCAGGAGAAAAACAATAAACACATATGCCATGCAGACTGCGAAACAGGTTTAGGATATAACAGAATCGATGGGTATCTATAGGATAGAATAGAATCAATTGATTTGATGAATATCTAATACATATCCAAGCTTAACGTTTGAGTGTGAAGATCAGGGAACATTTTGGCGTGTGAAATATAATGTTCAAATTTCAAGCAACATGTATTTATAGTTGTTATTATGCACTTTATACTGAGCCACTCTTCCATATAAATGTGTTATTATAGTCATACAATAGATGCATTGTTTGTACATTAATCAACAAGGACTTTTGTCTACTGTGGAAAAGGAATAATGGCAAACACAGGAAGTGTAAATACCACTGTGTGAGTTTTATTCATTGGACTGATGTGCTGAAGCCTGAGCAGCTGCGGGTCATCTCTGTCAGAACGGAGACGAAGGTGGAAACAGCATATTTCGGGTCCAGGATCAGATTCTGTAGGAGCTCCCGGCCCTTCTCCCGAGCCTTGTCAGAGCACATGGCTGAGCGCCACATCTTAAGCGGAGAGCCGACTGTCACAAGGTGAACAACAACTGGTTAAGAAAATGTGATCATGTAACCTGATGCAACTGAATTGGTACTGTAGATCTCTCAATGTCAATACACTTCATACATGTCACCACTAGAGGGAGACCATAGACTTCATTTTATCACTGACTGGTGTCCATCGTCTCAATTTCACTCTGAAATGTTCCTCTACTTTTCATACAAAAGAATAATAAAATATATGTTTTTAACATCCATCATAGGGGACTAAAAGTACTCACAAAAAATCGTGTTCATACTGCTCATCCAGCCAAAGATATAGAGGGTGTGGTTCTCCTCTGTGCTTAGGTCAGCTATGTTAGGAGCGCTATCCCCTTCCTGAAGCACCCTGCTGGGCAGAGGCCTCATGAAAAGGACAGAGTTATTCAGGCTGGACTGGAAGTACGCAGCTGCCACGTAATCTGCAGCGTTCATCCAGCTTTTGGCAAATGCAACCTCTGGGCTGGAATAGTGGCTCATCCTGTAACAAAGATTACACATAATGCAAGGACTCAATTGGGACTCAAACGATTGAATCCAATAATCGTTTTAATCAATAATAATTAAGGTAAAAGCTGATTGAAGGACAGAGTCATATATTTCATTGAAACTCAACATTGTGTCAGAGTACCAGAGTACCAAAAATGAAGACAAATGGTGATGACCTGTATCACTTAATGTTTCTACTCACTTTGCCTTGCAGCTGGATGAGGCAGTATTCAAAGAGAGCGTTTCCCCTGCCCAAAAGGCACCTAGAATCTTGTCCCTTTTCTCAAAGTCAGAAATCTCAGATGCGCTAACATCTTTCAGGGTCTAGAATGGAAAGGTAACATATTATAAACCAGGAACAACAAGTCATTCTATGCATTCACCAATGCGTCACATACGAACAGTGATTCAATCAGATCCGCACGGCGGTAGTTTTGGCGGTATCGGAGGTGGAACTGCGTTAGAGTTGTCAAATCCACAAGTGGTTCCTGGTTATACTTAAAGTGGACATTACTATTTACAAGTTTGAACACTGGAATGTGAGACCTAATCTACACCTCGATTAGGATGATAGAAGTCATTATTTCGTTAAATGATTGTTCAATTTAAGTGTAATTGTTTCTATATAGCCTACACTTTCGCCTTCTGAAAGCGAGTTGGACGGGTGTGGCTTCACGATCACATGAGCAGCTGCTCACCGATCTGACGGCTCCAAAATAGCTCCACTTCTGACACCTGCCAAAACATCCACTATACGGGTTTCTGCTATCGACGATTGATCTGACTGAGTCTAGGCCTCACTCAACTAAATTAACAAACTGGTTTTATCTCCTAGGGCAAGAAAGAACATCCTTCCTATGGGGAAGGAGGAGGTTCATTGAATAGCTTACCTGGAAGAATTCTTCCCATTTGGCCATGAGGTCTGGGTACTTAGCAGAGCAGTCTGTGTAAGAGGAGCAGTAGTCTTCAGCTGCCTCAGCTGGTGCCTGTACCTGGACCTGAATGAGACCTTCTCCAATCAGGCCTTTCTGCACAGCAGCCAGGAACGGGATCACTGAGAGGTAGTAGTTCACACCTGGGGTGGGAGAGAAGGAGCAAGAGAGTTTACTAATGGTCTGTTACTGAAGTGTAGGGCTACACACATGGCCTGCATGGTTGAATATGTGTCACAGTGCTTACATGCCCACCAGCTATTAGCGGAAATGCACATGGGATCTACTTCCTGTCTACACATTGTAGCGCCAGTGGGGTCAACCAACCGCCCTATGGGAACAGAAGCGCATTCAGTCACATCACTATCTCCATGAAATCCTTTGATAAACCATCAGATCGAGACATCTGGGAAACGTAGTCAACATTATTGTGTACTATAGTTATCGCAAAAACAATGTGCATATATTTGACTCCCTGAAGTTACCTAATGATGGCCCGACATACCTGATCTGAGTTTCCAGGCCAGCTGCAGAGGCAGGCCCCATAACGGGCTGGCACTGTCATTGGTTCCCATGGAGGTCATATACTTGTCAGTGGAGCCCACCAGTATCCTATACAGACTCATCCTCTGCAGGTAGTTCCAGGGGTTGATTGTGACCACGTCGTCCACCTGAGGCAGGTCCGACAGCTGGCTGGGTGCCTGGTCCCAGAGGATGGGGAGGCCATTTTCAGTGAGCACTGCTGCGTTGGCCCACAGGGCAACTAGATGAAGCAGGGAGAGGGTCCAGATACACCGCATGCTGGCTACACCTGGATAAGTAACAGTTCCCCCTTTTTGTACTGGAGTGGCCAGTGCACTTTGGCCTCGCAACATCGCATGATAGAGAAGGGGTATCGGGGGTAAATCCACTGTGAACAGTACTTATCATGCCGTGTTTTTTGTCCAATCAGCACTTTTGAAGAGCCATTGGACTAAGACCTGAGGAACAACCAATACAGTTATGTTAGCCCTCAGCAAACATGCTCTATGGGGAAGGCAAAGGATTTAGGTATTGATCAGTGATTTCATCATTCTAAAAGAGCATGTCTATACTGATTCTTGTTTTTTGATGCTTATCTCTGTTTACTTTACAATGTTTTCCTGAGTCAAACTCTGTCCTGCATAAGGGCTTGGGGTTCCCAGAGTTTGCTGCTGTTATATGTGTGTGCAGCATAAACGTACAGTATATATTACTGTGCATGATGTGCAGCCTGACCCTTAAACATAGGCATAGAACACTTACTTAAAATGGAAACTAACGGTTATATAAAGCAAATCGAGTGTAGATTGATAACGTTTTTGATTAACCATAGAACACATTTAACTTTATTTATTCAGTGATGCAATAAACTAAATTGTCAAACCAACTTTTCAAAAGCCTGTGGGAAGCATCAGCTTCAAGAGCAAGACTAGGGGTTTGCTCATTAAGCTTCCGTAGTACACAGAGAGCATTCAACTGTGTTGTATAAAACGTGACCAATGCACCTGGTTGTCAAAATGGCCACTTAGACATCTGGCTGTGTTATGAGCTAATGAGTCCCCTGGTTTGGAAAGTGTGAACTGCATGACTTGCGAGGGCCAGAGGTAGGTCCATTGGTTGATTGTGACCACGTTGTCCAACTGAGGCAAGTCTGACAGCTGGCTGGGTGCCTGCTCCCAGAGGATGGGGAGGCCATTTTCAGTGAGCACTGCTGCGTTGGCCCACAGGGCAACTAGCTGAAGCAGGGAGAGAGGCCAGATACACCGCATGCTGGCTACCTTACTAAATGCACCCTTGGATAAGTAACAGTTTCACCTTTTTGTACGGGAGTGGCCAGTGCACTTTGGCTTCACAATGTCACGTGATAGGGAAGGGTTATCAGGGGGGGTAAATCCACTGTAAACTTTACTTCTTATAATGCAGTTTTTTGTCCATTCAGCACTTTTGAAGATCCATTGGACAGACTTCAGAGAAATAACCAATACTCATAAATGGACAGTTACATCAGCCATCAGCAAACATGATCTATAGATCTCATTCTAAAGAGCATGTCTATCCTCCCCTGTGCTTCTTGTTTGTTAATGCTTACCTATGTTTACTTTACAATGTTCCCAGAGTTTACTGACTGTGCTGCTGTTATACAGTGCCTTCTGAAGGTATTCAGATCCCTTAACTTGTTCTACATTTTGTTAGGTTACAGCCTTATTCTAAAATTGATTAAATTGTTTTTATTCCTCATCAATCTACACACAATACCCCATAATGACAAAGCAAAAACAGGTTTTTAGAATGTTTTACTGAAAAACTGAAATATAACATTTACATAAGTATTCAGACTCAGTACTTTGTTGAAGCACCTTTGTCAGCAATTACAACCTTGAGTCTTCTTGGGTTTGACGCTACAAGTTTTGCACACCTGTTTTTGGGGAGTTTCTCCCATTCTTCTCTGCAGATCCTGTCAAGCTCTGTCAGGTCTGTCAGGAGCGTTGCTGCACAGCTATTTTCAGGTCTCTCCAGAGATGTTCGATCAGGTTCAAGTCCGGGCTTTGGCTGGGTCTCTCAAAGACATTCAGAGACTTGTCCCAAAGCCACCCCTGAGTTGTCTTGGCTGTGTGCTTAGGGTCGTTGTCCTGTTGGAAGGTGAGGCTTCGCCCCAGTCTGAGGTCCTGAGCGCTCTGGAGCAGGTTTTCATCAAGGATTTCTCTGTTCTTTGCTCTGTTCATCTTTGCTTTGATCCTGACTAGTCTCCCAGTCCCTGCCGCCGAAAAACATCCCCACAGCATGATGCTGCCGCCACCATGCTTCACCGTAGGGATGGTGCAGGTTTCCTCCAGACGTGATGCTTGGCATTCAGGACAAAGAGTTCAATCTTGGTTCCATCAGACTAGACCTTGTTTCTCATGGTCTGAGAGTCTTTAGGTGCCTTTTGGCAACCTCCAAGCAGGCTGTCATGTGCCTTTTACTGAGGAGTGGCTTCCGTCTGGTCACTCTACCATAAAGGCCTGATTGGTGGAGTGCTGCAGTGATGGTTGTCCTTCAGGAAGGTTCACCCATCTCCACAGAAGAACTCTAGAGCTCTGTCAGAGTGCCTATCGGTTTCTTGGTCACCTCACTGACCAAGACCCTTCTCCCCCGATTGCTCAGTTTGGCCAGGCGGCCAGCTCTACGAAGAGTCTTGGCGGTTCCAAACTTCTTCCATTTAACACTTGTGTGGTGTTCATGTTTTTGTTATTCACCCAAAGTTCGCGGGATCTGATGGACCCACAACATTATTGGGTTTTTAAAACAATACAGCTATAACAATTTACTTAAAAATACTTAATACTTAGATGTTGACTTATATAAATTACAAGCAATATAGACAGCATATATGGTTAGTATTTGCCATTTACCTCTGCTAGATCACATTTATCAATAAAAGTTCCATACATTTTTTTTGATAAAATGTGATTTTTGTAAACAAATTCAATACATGGGTAATAATACAACAAACATTGTTGTTGAACTCAAATATACTAATTGATAAAAAAAAAAAAAAAATTGGGCAGATTTCTTTTTTTAACTTTTTTTAACTTGAACGAGTTATGTCACACATGCAGCTAACAAAAACATATGGAAATGTCTTCTCTACTCAAAATTACAACCAACTAATTGCAGCATTACCGCAAAAATGGAAGAGGAAAAATGTAAGGGGGAAAAGTAAGGAACTTGTCTGTCGGCGCTGCGTTAAAGACCATAATTGGTTAAAGAAAATTGTGATAAATAAAAAAGTATACCAGTTTCATTTAAGGACCAACAGCCGTGCAAAATATAGATTGCTAAATAGTTGGGAAGAGATTTTTGACATACCGATTCCATGGAACATGGTTTATGAACTGATACGCAAAACAATGCCGGATTCAAAACTTTGTGAATTTATCTATTTCAATTATTATACTAAATTCTTGCAACCAATGGAATGTTATTTATATGGGGATACAACCTTAATAGCCCTGCAGATTTTTCTGTGAAGAGACATTAGATCATTTGTTTTGGTACTGTCCATATGTAGCATGTTTTTGGTCACAGGTCTAGGAATGGCTGAAGAATTACCTGGAGCTAACCCTGCAGATAGCACTACTGGGAGATCTGAAAAGTCATAGTCAATCGATCAATAATATAATACTTTTAGCAACATTTTTATTTTCAATCTGTCGAAACAATGAGAATAGATAGGTTCAGAACTTTTGTGAAACATTACTGCACAGCTGAAAAATATATGGAAATCCAATATGGATGGTGTTAAGAGGTAGTTTTACAGTGTGTGTGTTGCAAGTGTATTTCTTGCACTTGATGCATGTGCACTGTGTCTTCCTGTCCTTCTTCGGTCCACACACATTGCAGCGCTTTTTCTTGTTGCTACCGGCTGCAATCTAGAATGATGAAAACACTTAGTTTAGGAATTTTACTAAAATCTCACTCACTCACATGTATAGTTATAGCAGGTCAAGGTAGGTGAGTCAGACACACACACATGCAACAACATCACTCACACTTACTTCCGCTATTGGAGTTGTTGGTTCTGTGGTTTAGGCGGATGGGGCACCAGCCTCCTCCTCCTGAATCCTCCTCACGATGGCTGCAGAAGCTGGGGTCCTTGGGATATGTTGCCTCCTCTGGATTTGAGGTCTTACCAATGCCTTGCCCAGCTCCTCGAGAAAGATGTGTCTCCTCTGGAGCTTCCCTCTGTTCCAATCCAACGCCATTCAGATGGCAAACACGTTGTACGCCGAGATGTTCAAGATATTGAAGAATATCACAAGTTGCCAGCGTAGGGTTCTTCTTTTGCAGCTGTAGCCAGTCACCAGCTTGTCTAAATTGTCCACCCTTCCTTTTGTGGCATTGTAATCCATTATGATTTCTGATGTTCCTGGCCACAAATTCTCCCATCCCTATGCAGCGTACTCATGAGTACCACATTTTGGCCTTTCTTTGGCACGTAGGACACTAGTGACGTGTCGGCCATAAACACAAACTTAGAGGATTGACAGGCCTGTTCTGTGTGTTCAACAGCTGAGGTGTGAGCTCTGGTTTGTTTTTCATACTGTTCCTACCATCGTCAGCTTCCTCTTGAGGAGCTTCTGTACCAGCCTGTGCAAAGTAAAAAAGTTATTGCATGTGATGCTGTGCCACGTCCAGGACAACCCACATCCCTTGGTTCTTCTCAGGGGCTCCTCCATCTGGCTTCCCCGTATACAATTGCAAGTTCCACGCATATAATGAAGCAGCGTCACAGGCAGCCCAGATCTTGATTCCATATTTTACGGGTTTAGACGGTATGTGCTGCCTGAAGGGGCAGTGGCCCTTAAATGGCATAAGCTGGTCATCAACAGTAATGTTGGGCCCAGGGTTGTAAAACAGGGGAATGCGGTTCACCCACTTGTCCCACACTGACCTGTCCCACACTGACCTGATTCCAGCTAGCTTGTCTCTCTGCCGCCAAGCTGGTCTGGTGTCTCTGTTATCGATGTGGATAATCCTGGAAATAATGTGAACGTTTTCCAGAGACATAGAAAAGTTCTGTAAAGTTCTGATGCAGAAAAGTTTCTGCATCCCACAAGGATTCTGTGGATTCCCCATTAGATCTGAAAACACCAGCAAAGATAAGAACCACAAAGTATGCATGTAAATGAGTTTGTTCCATCTCCTTCCATCTCTCTCCAAAAACACGCCTTCTCTTCAAATTAGAGCAGTCCAGAATGATTTTCTGGATGGTGTCTGGGATGAACAGTTCAAAAGAAGACTTTATGTCCTGAGTGTCACGTTGGTATGATTGTTTTGGGAGACAGGCGCCAGGAATGTGTAAAAGTTTTTTTTTATTCAGCCCAAATTACGGCGTGCCGTGTAAAGGCCAAACAAACACGTAACAAAACATAGTGTTGAAACCCAAACAAAAGAGCGAGGAGTACCTCAAATAAATAACACACGCGCACAATGATTAACACATGGGACGAGACCCGTAATCATCTGCCCTATCAGCAAGGGCACGAAAGCCCAAAACACACAGCACAGGTACTCACACGCACCAACGGACATTGTAACAATAATCGACAGCACCATGGGGACATACATGCAAGTACAATCAGTGGGATTAGTGGCCAGGTGTGCGCAATGAAAGTTCCAGAGGGATCCGTGACAATGAGTAACCGCCATCCACACATGCAAAGCTATTTATTTGTTGTGTCCCTCCTCCAATTAGCACCTGGCCGAGGTAGAGTGAGCACTCCTCGCTCTTTTGTTTTTTTATTTTTTTTACAATATATCGAAATAATGTATAGAAATGATGTATTGTTATAACGTTGTGCAGGTTCCCGCAACACATTGTGTAGTTTCACACACTAAAAAGGATAAAGAGTGCTTGAAAAGCGGGAGACAGGCAGGGAGACAGACAGGTTATTGGTGCTATGTTGAAACAGCAGGCCCAGGGAGGAGGAAGACAGAGTGAAGGCACACAGAAATTATTTTTGTTTCAGTTTTATTTGTTTTCACCTACACACGCACTTTCCTACACTTTTATTGCCCTCGGGTCCAGTGGACCCAAACACCACATACAATATAAATGTGTAGGGGGTGTACAGTGTGCACTCAATGAAAATATGTTATTTTACATTATGTTCTTCACAGAAAATTAGCCAAGGCCAATGAGTCTCAGGTTGAAAGAATAATTCATTGTATCATTTTTATTTTAGTAAACACTGAAAATGGGTCCCACAGACCCAAACACCACACAAGGGTTAAGAATGATTGAGGCCTGTGTTCTTGGGGACCTTCAATGCTGCAGACATTTTTTGGTACCCTTTTTTTGGTACTTTTTTTCGCTTTGTCTTTATGGGGTATTTTGTGTAGATTGCTGTTGAAAAAAAAGTATTTAATCAATTTTAGAATAAGGCTGTAATGTTACACAATGTGGAAAAAGTCAACGTGTCTGAAAACCTTCCGAATGCACTGTACTCCCCTGTGATTCCTGTTTGTTAATGCATATTGCACTAAGATGGTGCCGGAGGGGAGGGCTGCTGTCTTATCGGCTCTTAACCAACCATGCTATTTTGTTTGTTTTTTCACGTTGTTCGTAACTTGTTTTGTACATAATGTTGCTGCTACCGTCTCTTATAACCAAAAAGAGCTTCTGGAGATCAGAACTGGGATTACTCACCTCAAATTGGACGAGGAGTTCTTCTTCAATGAGTCGGACGCGAGGCATATACTATAGACACCCGACCAGGCCCAGATCCCTGTGATTCGCTGGAAAAGGAAACAGGTTTCGCGGAAAGAGATCAGGATGCCTTGTGAGGATCAGGCGACGAGTGGCTAATCTGCCCTTGCCTTCCGTTCCGCTAGCTAACGTTCAATCGCTGGAAAATAAATGGGACAAACTGAAAGCATGCATATCCTACCAACAGGACATTAAAAACTGTAATATCTTATGTTTCACCGAGTTGTGGCTGAACAACGACATTAAGAACATACAGCTGGCAGGTTATACACTCTATCGCCAGGACAGAACAGCAGCCTCTGGTAAGACACGGGGCGGGGGCTTATCCATATTTGTAAACAACAGCTGGTGCATGGTATCCAAGGAAGTCTCAGGGTTTTTCTCCCCTGAGGTAGAGTATCTCATGATAAGCTGTAGACCACACTATCTACCTAGAGAGTTTATCTGTATTTTTCGTAGCTGTCTACATACCACCACAGACCGAGGCTGGCACTAAAACCGCACTCAATGAGCTGCAAAGGGCCATAAGCAAAAAGGAAAACACTTATCCAGAGGCGGTGCTCCTAGTGGCAGGGGACTTTAATGCAGGGAAACTCAAATCCGTTTGACCAAATTTCTAGCATTATGTTAAATGTGCAACCAGAGGGAAAAAAACTCTAGACCACTTTACTCAGAGGAAAGTAGCACTGAAGCATGCACCATAATTCTATCCTCCTGATTCCTGCTTACAAGCTAAAGTTTAAGCAGGAAGCACCAGTGACTCAGTCTATTAAAAAGTGATCAGGTGAAGCAGATGCTAAACTACAGGAATGTTTTGCTAGCACAGATTGGAATATGTTCCGGGATTCTTCTGATGGCATTGAGGAGTACACCACATCAGTCATTGGCTTCATCAATAAGTGCATCAAGGACGTCGTCCACACAGTGACTGTAAGTACATACCCCAACCAGAAGCCATGGATTACAGGCAACATTCGCAATGAGCTAAAGGGTAGATCTGCCACTTTCAAGGAGTGAACCTTATAATAAATCCTGCTATGCCCTCCGATGAACCATCAAACAGGCAAAGCGTCAATACAGGACTAAGATCGAATCGTACTTCACCGGCTCCAACGCTCGTCGGATGTGGCAGGGCTTGTAAACTATTACAGACTACAAAGGGAAGGACAGTCGAGAGCTGCCCAGTGACACGAGCCTACCAGACGAGCTCAATAACTTCTATGCTTGCTTAGAGGCAAGTAACACTGAAACATGCATGAGAGCATCAGCTGTTCCGGGCGACTGTGTGATCACGCTCTCCGCAGCCGATGTGAGTAAGACCTTTAAACAGGTCAACATTCACAAGGCTGCTGGGCCAGATGGATTACCAGGACGTGTACTGCGAGCATGCGCTGACCAACAGGCAAGTGTCTTCACTAATATTTTCAACCTCTCCCTGTCTGAGTCAGTAATACCAACATGTTTCAAGCAGACCACCATAGTCCCTGTGCCCAAGAACACTAAGGTAACCTGCCTAAATGACTACCGACCCGTAGCGCTCACGTCTGTAGCCATGAAATGCTTGAAAGGCTGGACATGGCTCACATCAACACCATTATCCCAGAAACCCTAGACCCACTCCACTTTGCATAACGCACCAACAGATCCAAAGATGATGCAATCTCTATTGCACTCCACACTGCCCTTTCCCTCTTGGAAAAAAGAAACACCTACAGTATGTGAGAATGCTTTTCATTGTTGACTACAGCTCAGCATTCAACACAATAGTGCCCTCAAAGCTCATCAATAAGCTAAGGACCCTGGGACTGAACACCTCCCTCTGCAACTGGATCCTGGACTTCCTGACGGGCCGCCCCCAGGTGGAAAGGGTAGGTAACAACACATCCGCCACGCTGATCCTCAACACGTGGGCCCCTCAGGGGTGCGTGCCCAGTCCCCTCCTGTACTCCCTGTTCACTCATGACTGCATGGCCAGGCACGACTCCAACACATCAAGTTTTCTGATGACACAACAGTGGGCCTGATCACTGACAACGATGAGACAGCTTATAGGGAGGAGGTCAGAGATCTGATCATGCGGTGCAAGGACAAAGACCTCGCCCTCAATGTGATCAAGACAAAGGAGATTATTGTGGACTACAGGAAAAGGAGGACCGAGCTGTAGTGGAGCAGGTTGAGAGCTTCAAGTTCCTTCGCGTCCACATCACTAACATGGTGCCAAGCACACCAAGACAGTCGCGAAGAGGGCATGACAAAACCTACTCCCCCTCAGGAGACTGAAAAGATTTGGCATGGGTCCTCAGATCCTCAAAAAGTTCTACAGCTGCACCATCGAGAGCACGCTGACGGGTTGTATCACTGCCTGGTATGGCAACTGTTCAGCCTCCGTCCGCAAGGCACTACAGAGGGTAGTGCGTACGCCCTAGTACATCACCTGGGCCAAGCTTCCTGCCATCCAGGACCTCTATACCAGGCGGTGTCAGAGGAAGGCCCTAAACATTGTCAAAGACTCCAGCCACCCTAGTCATAGACTGTTCTCTCTGGTACCGCACGGCAAGCAGTACCGGAGCGCCAAGTCTAGGTCCAAGAGGCTTCTAAACAGCTTCTACCCCCAAGCCATAAGACTCCTGAACAGCTAATCAAATGGCTACCAAGACAATTTGCATTGCCCCCAAGCTGCTGCTACTCTCTGTTATCTATGCAAAGCCACTTTAATAACTCTCCCTACATGTACATAATTACCTCAATTACTTAGACACCAGTGCCCTCTGACTCTGTACCGGTACACCCTGTATATAGCCCCGCTACTGTCATTTACTGCTGCTCTTTAATTATTTGTTATTCTTATCTCTTATTTTTTTAGGGATTTTCTTAGAATTGCATTGTAAGTATGCATTTCACTGTAAGGTCTGCATTTCACTGTTGTATACAACGCATGTTACAAAAACAATTTGATTTGATTTGATATCTGTGTTTACTTTTACAATGTTTTCCTGAGTCAAACTCTGTCCTGCATGTGGGCTTGGGGTTCCCAGAGTTTACTGACGGTTCTGCTGTTATATGTGTGTGCAGCATAAACGTACATTTTATGTAACCGTGCATGATGTGCTGCCTGACCCTTGCACATTGGCATAGAACACTTATTTAACAGGGAAAATCACTGCTGTATAAGACAAATCGAGTGTAGATAAAGTTTTTGATTAACCATAGAACACATATAACTTTATTTATTCAGTGATGCAACAAACAAAGTTGTCCAAACAACTTTCAAAAAGCCTGTGGGAAGCCTCGGCCTCAGGAGCGAGACTAGATGTTTGTTCATTAAGCTTCCGTAGTACACAGAGAGCATTTAATTGTGTTGTATAAAACGTGGCTAATGCACCTGGTTGTCAAAACAGCCAGTTAGACATCAGGCTGTGTTAGGAGCTAATGAGTCCCCTGGTTGGGAAGGTGTGAACAGCATGACTGGCAAGGGCCAGAGGTAGAGTTTACCATTGGAGGAACTGCACACAGGGACTGACAGGAAAAGCAGTCATAATGAGTGGGCTCAAGTTACAGTCTGTCTAATTTGACACTTTCTTCTGCATCAGACCATTACATTAGTCTCTGAATAACAAACACATATTAAGACTACGTTGATAGACAAGAAAGAATACATAACATGTTTATTTCAAAGTCTCATATGAAGGAGTATATGTATACTGTACATATCAATCTCTGAAAGTGTTGTGTTCAATGCATTTGGCAGGTACCGGTGTACAGTATGTACAATGTAACTGTGACATATATAATTGTGACTTATAGGGTCACTGAGATTCACTAACATACCCCCCATAGAAAATCGACTTTGATAATTCCTTAGTCAAAATTCATAACATTCCAAATACCTCTGTAGCCAAAATTTGGTCCTGATTTAAAGGAGCTTATAAAGGCTTCATAAAGCCGTCATCATCACTACATATATGTGTTACAAAGCAGCTTTAACCGACCCATTGACTTTTTTCATATTTTGTTACGTTACGTTGCCTCATCAATCTACATACAATACCCCATAATGACATTGCAAAAAACTGAAATATTATATTTGCATAAGTATTCAGACACTTTGAAAGAGAAGCCATGTTCTCCTGTTTCATCATTTATCCTGTGCTACAGGAACTACTATCTGCTGCACCAGTCCCAAAACTGGATTTTAGGGAGCTCGTCTGGGATTGGCGCCACCTGTTGGTCGGGAGCAGATCCAGTGATAGATAACATCTGGGACCAAGACGGATCTGCGGCTGAAATCCATGTCGCGGACAGACTGATGTGAGCAGAGACTCATTCTTGAATCTGGACTGACCGTTCATGGAGAAAAGGAAGAAGTTACAGTGTCGGACAGTGGAAGGAAGAGCCTGCTTAGCCTGTCAGCAAAGGAACTTGTTCATATTGCCAATACCGTGGGTCAAGTTCAAGACAAAGACCAGTCAGAGCTCGAAGAGGGTGATCATGAAGGTTGCTTTGATTATATCAGCGCCTTTATGTACAGTAAGTCATTACTTAAGTCAGAGGATGCCGGTATGGTTGAATTGTTGGTTTTGAAAGATAATGTTGATGCTGTTATACAGACTCATAATGTAACACCACTGTTTGACCCAAGTGATAATATTGAGCTGTGCGACACACTAACAATCCCTCCACCTACTCAAATAGCTCATGCAGTCACAACTAGTCCAGTTGATGCTACTCCACCTATTGACATAGCTCATACAGTCAGAGCTAGCACAGTCAAAACGACACCAAACACTGACTTACATAGAGCGCTCACAAGCTATGAGGAGCTTAGCAAGAAACTTCTCCGACATGTTACCATACCTACCTCACAGCCGGTGTCCACACCGCCCTCTACAACACAATACAGTGACACGCCATGCAGAAGCCTGTAGTCTGGGCTGACAACACACCCAAAACACGAGAAGGTGATCTCCTTAAGAGACCTCTCCTACCTCCTACCATCGTAGAGAATTCCAAATACAGGGGGGTCTAATTGGTAACTACACATCAGACATCACCTACAACAGTGTGTAAGCAGATAGAAAGAGGAAGGAATGAAAGAAGACTTCAATGATTCGGAAATGGTCAGAGACGTGCTCAGAATAATAAAACCAGGACATTTCAAAGACATTTTGATGAATAAAGAGATGACAGTAGCGGAGCTCAAGGGGTTCCTCCAGGCCCACTTCAGAGAAAAGAACAGTACTGAACTATTCCAGGAACTAATGTGCGCTAGACAAGATGAGCAAGAGACACCACAACAATTCCTCTACCGTGTGATAGGGCTAAAACAACGAATACTGTTCTCATCTAAATTACCTGACGCAGGCATAAAATACAGTGCCACTGTTCAAGATATTTTACTACACACTGTGCACCAGAGGCTTGGGCGTAAATACACCAACATTCGCCGAGAACTAAAACCACTACTCTCAGGTAACGATGTCAGTGACTAGACAATATTGAGACGTGATGAGAATAATGAGTGAGGAAAGTGAGAGACAATGAAGGCAAGGCCCCATGCCTTGTCAACACACATCATATGCGCGCAGTTTGGAAAGACAAATACCTACCTGATCTGGATATCAGACCGCTCATTGAAACGAGTTGGAGGTGTTGGAGGTGTCTGCAGTAAATGGAGACCTCCTCCCTTTTGACGGTTGGGTTGGCATAAACTTACCTGAGAATGAGGACCCCAGCCTGTTAATCAACGTCACTTTCCTAGTGAGTAGTCTATGAATGGAGAGGCCATGGGGTTCAACGTACTTGAAGAACTGGTCCAAGGGAAACCAGAGACTCATACCTACCCTCATTACCCTAATCTGTGGGGCCATCTCTGTCCCGATTGACAAAGCAAAGACCATTGTGAGCTGTATACAGACCATAACACCCAATGTGCAGCAAGGACGCCTGAGAGTTGGCCATCAGGACATAGTCATTACCGCTGGCCAGGTAGCTTGGGTTAAGTGTAGAGTTCCGCTCAGTATGGACCAATCCGATGCCCTGGTATTGTTTGGGCCAGATGAAAACAGTATGCAGCTACAGCAACTGGATATCGGTGAAGGCTTGCTAGGAATACAGGACCCAAGGAGGCCATATGTAGCAGTGCCTGTAGGCAACAACACAAAACACAACATCATCCTGCCACGATAGACAGCTCTGGGCAGTATTCAGCCCATTCAGAAGGTGGTTGAAATACACTCATCAAGCAAATCAGAGTTCAATGTGAAGGTTAACATTGTTAACACCCCACCAGCTGATGAAAACACGTCACTGTGGCACCCGCCAGTTAACATCAGTCACCTAGACGAGAAGCAGCAAGAGACAGCCAAGAAGATGTTAGATGAAGAATCAGCAGCGCTTGCTTGAGACAGCAATGACCTTGGGTGTATTCCAAGCCTGCAAATGTCACTCAACCTCAAAGATGACATTCCTGTGCAGAGAGCGTACTCGTCAGTCCCGAAGCCATTGTTCCAAGAAGTTAAGGAGTATATTCAGCATCTTCTGATGAAGGGGGGAATAGTGAAATCTAAGTCTCCTTACTCCGCTCCGGTTGTGTGCGTCCGTAAAAAGGGTGGTACGTTGCACCTCTGTATTGACTACCGTCTGTTAAAGGCTTTGATGTTTTAGAGTCTCCTATGGGGCTATAGTGGGCAACAGTCAACTACATAATTATAACCTAAACAGGTTAATTAAAGTTAAGAGTAAATTGGATTGGAATTGAATGTTTTTGATGTGTAAATTGATGTATGTTTGATATGTGTATGACCTAATATGTCAGGGATTTATGAGACAGATTATTAACCTCTACAGGCACCGGGGCAGTATTAGGAAGTTTGGAGAGTCTGGTGTGCCCAAAGTAAAATGCCTGCCACTCAGGCCCAGAAACTAGGATATTCATAATTAGTACTATTTGATAGGAAACACTCTCAAGTTTCTAAAACTGTTAAAATAATGTCTGTGATTATAACAGAACTGATATGGCAGGGGAAAACCCGAGGAATTTCTGTCTGGATTTTTTGTTGTTGTTGTGACATGCCCTCAATTTCAATGGCTGTCTATGGGATTCTCAGTAAAATAGGACCCAGATTGCAGTACCTATGGCTTCCACTAGATGTCTTTAGACAAGGTTTCATGCGTTTATCATAGAAAACAACGAAACAGAAGAAGAATTTGTAAGAGGATGGAGGAAGTCACTTTAGTTTTTTGTGCGCGAGACCGTGAGCGCGTTCCTCTGTATTTTCCTTTTCTATCATTTACGATATTATCCGTGTGAAATATAATAGTTAATATACATAAAAGTATACCTTGAGGATACATTATAAATGATGTTTGATTTGTTTGGTCAAAGTTGATAGGTATAATTTGAACGCTTTCTCTTCACTGTACAATGGGCGAGAGGACGCGCCAACCAAACTGAGATTTATGGATATAAACAATGACTTTTTCTAACAAAAGAAACATGGATTGTCTTGCTTGGACACTTCGGTTTGCCCTCAGCAGAAGATCATCAAAGGTAAGCAATTTATTTTAGCTCTTGTGTGTTTTGTGAGACCCGCGCTGGTTATGAAATTATGCTAATGCATAAAATATGTGAGGTGCTGTCCTCAAACAATCAAATTTTGTGCTTTTGCCATGAAGCCTTTTTGAAATCTGACAACACTGTGATATTGCCAAGAGTCTAAGCTTTTGAAGACTATGCAACACTTGTATATTGATGAATGTTTTATAATTCAACTTTTGGATTTTGAATTTGGCGCCTTACATTTCTCCGGGTAGTGTCGGGAATGGGGCGCTAGCGGCTCAATGATCCTTAAGTAGTTTTTAAAAACACTTTAAAGAAAACATTGAAACATAATGAAAAGACAGAAAAATATGATGTGGCCTTGAGAGAATGTTGAATAAAATAATTGAGAGAACCTTTGAAAGAGAAGTTCTCCTGTTTCATAATTTATCCTGTGTTACAGGAACTATTATCTGCTCCACCAGTCACAAAAATGGGACCTGTAACAGTACTTGACTACTACAAATTAATCTAAATTACAAAAAATAAACATTCACATAATAGCTTTTCAATGTCCAGTGGCACCACAAGTGGGCATTTGATTTGATCACATGTGTGCTTACTGTGCTATAGAAATACTGCTAACCAAACAACAGTGCAGGGCATGCGCACTGAATAAAAGGGCAAATACAAAAAAAGAATCTAAGGGAAAAAATTATTGAAGCCAAAAATATAAACTGATTTTAAAAGGCCTTACCAATGTTTTTTGCTGTTCATGACTGCAGTTTAGAGCAGCACAGCCTTTTGGGGTAAAGTTTAGGTCCATGATTGACTATGCACCCAAGATGGAAAGAGGTTTGGCCATCTTAGAAATGTTTCAGAGCAATATAATAGAATATCTAACATTTTACATTTATCCAAAGCGACCTACAGTCAGCTCGGGAATTCGAACCAGCGACGTTTCGTTTACTGGCCTAATGCTCTTAAATAGTAGGCTACCTGGCTGGCAGCGGAGCACACAGCCCAGCTGTTGTAGCACCTGCTCACTATAGCTTCAGGATAAAATGTGCCAAAAACTTGCTCTTGCTGACTCAACAGAACATATGTTTGGGTTTGCCTCTGGGTCTGTCGAGCAGCCCTCAACGTGGAAAGAGTAATGACTTTTTGCCACTGCCTCTCAGTGTTTCGCCCGGCAACATCAATCACGTACTGGATGTGTCTGAGGCTTCTTGGGCTCATGGCCTCCATGATAGGGGTAGTTCCGCTTGGCCTCCTTATAAGAGACTTCCAGCGTTGGGTGACCTCACTCCGCTTGGACCCGTCCCTCCACCGGCACAGACGCGTGCTTCTGTTGTTGAAGTGTCTATCGGCACTTCAATGCTGGAGATACCCCTCCCTCTTGTCACGGGGCTTCCCTAATGAGAGAGTCATCACGTGCAAAGCAGTGACGGCGGATGCGTCACTACAGGGATGGGGAGCAGTTCACGAAGGGTGTACAGTGAATGGTACTCTCCGAGTACAGCACATATGAACTTTCTCGAGCTCTACACTGTGTTACTAGTACTCAGGCACTTCCATCCGTTGTTACAGGGCCAACATGTCCTGGTCAGGTCGGACAATACATCTACGGCAGTGAGGTTTGAGGCCGGGTAAGCAATTTCTATTGAGCCCCTATATATACTGTACTTACACAATAGTCATGTAATAATAGTAGACGTTGCTACTGTATATAAACACTTGCACTTACTTGTACAAAGTCCATCCGTCTATCCTTATGGGTAAAGACATCACTGACTGAAATGTTAAAGTCAACCTTGTTGGCTCTTTTTTAAATGTCTCTAGGTCTTGATGCAATTGAGAAGATGGCAAGGGATGAGAGTCGTCCTTGATCAGTCCGGTTTCGACTGTCTTTATCCGTTTCAACGCAGAAAATGACCTCTCAACGATTGCTTTTCTGGCTGGTATAGAGAGGACAAGCTGCAGAAACTTTGTCGCCTCGGGGACAGTCTGTGTTAGGTCATGCTGGAACAAAAAGCTGAGGAGCTGTTGAGGTGATTTGTCTCGTACCATTTGTGAACTGTGCAATCCGACAAGTTCAGCCTCAAGTCTAACGAAATTGAAGTACTTGGCATATTTTGACAACCTCTCATTTGCTGGTGTTGAACTTTTGTGACATTGTTTCAAATTGTTTGCAGTCCACAAAGCCAAGGAAATTAAGTTCACCACAACGGTCAAAGCTGGCTCTCATCTGAACATTGATATTGACCAGTATGTTGTAGTAGATTCGCCCCCTCTCTAATCTGATCGGCTGTTTAAAACGAGTTTCACTTTCTGCCAGGCCCAGTTCATTGCATTTCTGTTCCAATCGCTCATAGAAACTTGTCGCTGCCTTTCCAGTGCTTTCATTGTGTTGCTGATACAGATATGTCAGAAACCCATATCCATCACTTTGTTCAGCAGAAAAATCGTGTCAGTTTCATTGAAAATTACATCATAGGCCATGAGCAGAAAGCAAACACGGCGGCAGTCTCTAAATGGGTTGCTAACTGTTCATTTATTTCAGCAAAGGCATGTAATCGTTCCACATATTTGCCCCTGGGACTTTGAGCTGGCACTCTCATCATTGCCTTGAAATGACAACTCCTGTTTACCTAGGTAGCATGATGTAGCATTAATTAGCTAGGTCTTTTAAAACTCTCACGGTTCTTTTTTACCTTGGCATTGTGCATGCTGATGTTCAATCTCAGGAGCGAACTCTGTCTATCCTCCTGCCTATCCCATTACTTTGAATGGGACACATGAATGGGACAAATTGAAAGATGAAAGGCAGCGGATCTCTCCGCCTTCCTTTCTGCATCAGATAGCTGGCAGTATAAGGTAGAAACACGCATGAGCAAGTCATGTCAATGCTTTGTTTTGAGTTTGAATGGCAGGAGAAAGGCGCACATCGAGGCTGCCTTTCCTCTGCCCTCCTTGCCCATTTTGTACCAGACTACCGCAAATTTAGGAAGTAAAAAAAAAAAAAAAAAGGTTTTTGATTTTATCATGCAGAAAAAACATGAAGATGACAAGTATTATTGATGAAATGTACAGTGGTGATTTTAGCATGTAAATCTTGGTGGGGCAATATTCGATGATTACATTTCTCTAAAACATGTATAGGCTACATGTGCACCACAAAGTCAGAACAGTAGGCAAAATTAAGAGGGGTAAATAGACCAAATTATTAGGGTGACGCATATGGGCTACTAACAGCTTACTACACAACATACACTTAATATTACTTTCTTAGTTATAGCAAACAAGGCATTTTTTGGACTCACCTCATTGTGCTGTGCTCACTTGAACAGTAAGGTGGCGCGGCGGTCCCTCGTGGACACATTTTGTCATCAAAGTCTGGCATTCTCTGGATTTATGGTGCTCTGTAAAATGTTGAATCATGATGATGTCAGTGATCTTCAGTTCATAGCTCTAGAAAGAGGCCCAAATTCCCAATTTACAATTCCTAGTTGGATGACCATTCAAAACGTATTTTCCCTGTCTGAGCTCTTTTTTTCCCTGAGTTCCCAGTTGTCTTGAACTCACTGAAGTCTGAGATTTCCTTGCTCTGAGGTAACAGTTGTTTTGAGCGCAGCACAAATCATGCTTCATGGACAGCATGGCCAATGTTGAATGTTTAGCGTTTTAAAAATCCTTAGTCCCAGATTTGGGACCACACAGCCACTCCACTGAATAGCAGGCTAGTGATTGCTTTGTGATGCTTGCAGATAGCCACTGATTCATTCTAAACCACTCATTGTTGAATTTGCAATTTCCAACGTGTTGTGTAATGTTTATGGCCGATGAGCACCGATACGTTTTATCTATAATTTCTCTTCATTATTTCTCTTCATATGACAAGGATTAAAAAGCATTTGCCAGTAGACTGTCGACTTGATTCATGATGATGACTGCTAGCTAAGATTTTGAAAGTGTGATGTTGACATGATCAGTCCAATCAAAGCTACTGTAGATATAACGTGATTTGACATAATTTTATCTGTGGTCAATGACCTTAAGCCTTCTTGGATGGGCAGAGGTAACTCTGGGTCTTCCTTTCCTGTGGCGATCCTCATGAGAGCTGGTTTCATCATAGCGCTTGATGGTTTTTGCAACTGCACTTGAAGAAACATTCAAAGTTCTAGACATTTTCCGGATTGACTGACGTAATGATGGACTGTAATTTCTCTTTGTTTATTTGAGCTGTTCTTGCCATAATATGGACTTGGTCTGTATACCACCCCTAACTTGTCACAACACAACTGCTCAAATGCATTAGGAAGGAAAAATATTCCACAAATTAACTTTTAACAAGGTACACCTGTTAATTGAAATGCATTCCACGTGACTACTTCATGAAGCTGGTTGTGAGACTGCCAAGAGTGTGCAAAGCTGTCATCAAGGCAAAGGGTGGCTACTTTGAAGAATCTCAAATATAAAATAACACTGTTTTGGTTACTCCATGATTCCATATGTGTTTTTTCATAGTTTTGATGTCTTCACTATTAATATCTTCTCTATTATTCTACAATGTAGAAAATAGTAAAAAGAGAACCCATAAAATAGGATATGCACATAATTAGTACTATTGTATAGGAAAAACTCTGAAGTTTCTAAGAGTGTTAAAATATTGTCTGTGAGTATAACAGAATGGATATAGCAGGCGAAAACCCAAGGAATTTCTGTCCTGGAAAAAGTGTATTTGACACATTGCCTCATTTTGAACCCCTCCCTATTGAAAATGACCATATATGGGAGTAAGATTTCAGTACCTATTGCTTCCACTGGATGTCAACAGTCTCTAGACAGTGTTTGATGATGTTTAGTTGCTCTGGATGGTAATAGAAGAAGAATTTTGAAGTGGTCATCGGATGTAAACAGAAGAGGATGCGCGTTCACAGGCTTGCGTGCGCTGTGTTTTTTTCCTTTCCTATCGCCCAGTTTATAATCCGGTTGAAATATTATAGTAAATATACATAAAAGTGTTCCTAAGGATACATTATCAATGATGTTGGATTGTTCTTGGACAAGTGTATAGGTTGAACGAGTTCTCTTCACGGTTCAATGGGCGAGTGGACGCTGTATTTTATGAACATAATGCGCCAACCAAACGGAGATTTATGGATATAATAAATTACTTTTTCTAACAAAATAACCATTAGATGTCTTCGTTGGACACTTGGGAAGCCCCCAGCAGAATTTCTTCAAAAGGTAAGGGATTTGTTTTCGCTGTGAAATGTGTTTTGTGTGAACCGCGATGGTTTATGAATTTATGCTAATGGTAAAATATTGGAGGTGCTACCCTCAAACAATCAAATGTAGTGCTTTCGCCGTAAAGCCTTTTTGAAATCTGACAACGCTGTGATATTGCCAAGAAGCAGAGCTTTTGCTTGTGCTTCTAGTTCTGACCATGCAGTTGTATCTAACAAGTAATCTAACAATTTCACAACAACTACCTTATACACACAGTGTAAAGGAATGAATACGAGTATGTACATATAAATATATGGATGGGCGATGGCTGACCGGCATAGGCAAGATGGAATAGTGGGATATAGTACAGTATATACATGTGAGATGAGTAGTGTAGGATATGTAAACATGATATAAATGGCATCGTTTAAAGTGGCTAGTGATACATTTATTACATCCACTTTTTAATTACTAAACTGGCTAGAGATTTGAGTCGATGGCCGAACGGCATAGGCAAGATTCAGTAGATGGTATAGAGTGTATACATTTGATATGAGTAATGTCGGATATGTAAACATTATATACTAAATTGTTTAAAGTGGATAGTGATACATTTGTTACATCCAATTTTCTATTATTTAAAGTGGCTAGAGATTTAAGTCAGTATATTGGCAACAGCCACTCAATGTTAGTGGTGGCTGTTTAAAAGTCTGATGTCCTTGAGATAAAAGCTGTTTTTCAGTCTCTCGGTCCCAGCTATGATGCACCTGTACTTACCTCGCCTTCTGGATGATAGCGGGTTGAACAGGCAGTGGCTCGGGTGGTTGTTGTCCTTCCTGTGACATCGGGTGGTGTAGGTGTCCTGGAGGGCAGGTAGTTTAGTGATGCGTTGTGCAGTCCTCACTACACTCTGGAGAGCCTTACGGTTGTGGGCGGAACAGTTGCCGTACCAGGCGGTGATACAGCCCGACAGGATGCTCTCGATTGTGCATCTGTAGAAGTTTGTGTGTTTTTGGTGACAAGCTGAATTTCTTCAGCCTCCTGAGGTTGTAGAGGGATTGTTGCGCCTTCTTCACCACGCTGTCTGTGTGGATGAACCATTCAGTTTGTCTGTGATGTGTACGCCGAGGAACTTAAAACTTTCCACCTTCTCCACTACTGTCTCATCGATGTGGATAGGGGGGTGCTCCCTCTGCTGTTTCCTGAAGTCCATCATCTCCTTAGTTTTGTTGATGTTGAGTGAGAGGTTATTTTCCTGACACCACACTCCGAGGGCCCTCACCTCCGCCCTGTAGGCCGTCTCGTCATTGTTGGTAATCAAGCTTACCACTGTAGTGTCGTCAGCAAACTTGATGATTGAGTTGGAAGCGATAGTCATTTAGCTCAGTTACCTTAGCTTTCTTGGGAACAGGAACAATGGTGGCCCTCTTGAAGCATGCGGGAACAGCAGACTGGGATAAGGATTGATGAAATATGTCCGTAAACACACCAGCCAGCTGGTCTGCGCATGCTCTGAGGACACGGCCAGGGATGCCATCTGGGCGGCAGCCTTGCGAGGGTTAACACATTTAAATGTTTTACTCACGTTGGCTGTGGTGAAGGTGAGCCCGCAGGTTTTGGTAGCGGGCCATGTCGGTGGCACTGTATTGTCCTCAAAGCGAGCAAAGAAGTTGTTTAGTTTGTCTGGGAGCAGGACATCGTGGTCCGCGACGGGGCTGGTTTTCTTTTTGTAGTCCATGATTGACTGTAGACCCTGCCACTTGCCTCTCGTGTCTGAGCCGTTGAATTGTGACTCTACTTTGTCTCTATACGGACATTTAGCTTGTTTGATTGCCTTGCGGAGGGAATAGCTACACTGTTTGTATTCAGTCATTACCCTGGTTAAAAGCAGTGGTTCACGCTTTCAGTTTTGCGCGAATGCTGCCATCAATCCACGGTTTCTGGTTGGGGAAGGTTTTAATAGTCGCTGTGGGTACAACATCACCGATGCACTTCCTAATAAACGCGCTCATCGAATCAGCGTATGAATCAATGTTGTTGTCTGATGCTATCCGGAACATATCCCAGTCCACGTGCTTGAAGCAATCTTGAAGCGTGGAATCAGATTGGTCGGACCAGCATTGAACAGACCTGAGAGCAACAAAATGGAGTCGTAGTCAGACTTGCCGAAAGGAGGGCGGAGAATGGCCTTGCATGCATCACGGAAGTTAGAATAACATTGATCCAGGGTTTTACCAGCCCGGGTCGCACATTCGATATGCTGATAAAATTTAGGGAGCCTTGTTTTCAAATTAGCCTTGTTACAGTTATTCTCATTTGCTAAGACACACTAAATGAAACTGAGATCCGCTTGATCTTCATCATCACATTTTTAGCACAGCAGAAGTCTTCTCTTGCAAATGTTTTAACACTTTTTCATTTGTTTCACACATTTTTCACACCCTTTGTCAAAACAGTTACATCTGATCTCATTGAAAGACCCCGAATTCTATTGGATTCACTGTGTTGAACAAAAGGAAAACATCTATTCACAGCTGATAGAAAGTACCTGCATAATTATAAATCTCTATGGGGAAGAAAATGGCGCCTTAGAGAGAACACTGTGTTTCAGCGAGCTCCCGTGGCATTCGTAAATTTATCTTTTTACATTAATCCTCTAGCTTGAAAAAGTGGTAAAATGTGCTAAATAAGTTATCCTACAATGAGTCTTGACGGCTATTTCTCAAAAACTTCCGACAACATGCCCAGCAAAACTACTAAGAAGTCGACCAAAACCAAAATCCCTGTAGATGTGCAGGAGGAGCTAGCTAGCGTTAGCGAAGCTGGCGCCACTGCGGATCCAGGCACAATGGACCTGCTGATACAAAGGATGACAGATAACATTACTAAAGTGATCGATGTTAAGATAGGAACGGTCTTGGAAGCAATAGCAGGCCATTCAGCTGAACTACAGAGAGTTGTCAAACGTGTGGATGAGGCGGAAGAAAGAATTGCTACTGTGGAAACTTCAACTACATCAATGGACACTAAAATAAAGGCACTTGAGAAACAGGTGCGCGAAATGGCGGAGCACATTGATGACTTGGATAATCGAGGACGCAGATGCAATATCCGTGTGGTGGGACTCGGAAAACTTCGGAAGGGACACATTCAGTAAAATATTTTGAGGAATGGATCCCGGACTACCTACAAATGGACACTAAGGCTGGTCGTGTGAAGCTGGACAGAGCCCATCGCGCTCAGGCACCGATGCCCGGTCCCAACCAACGCCCACGGCCAGTGGTCATAAAGTTCCACAACTTCAGCGACAAGCAACGCGCGTCATGGATGTGGCTAGGAAAATCGGCTCTGACGGTAATCAACGTCAAGGTCCAAGGGTCTCATTCTTCAATGATTACTCCACAGTGGTTGTGCGGAGACGTAAGGCGTTTGACGAGGTGAAGGCTCGACTCAAGAGAATGAAGATGGACTATGCACTGCTGTACCCAGCCACATTGAAGGTTATGGTCAACGGATCGCCTAAAAAACTCTACACACCTAAAGAGGCTGCTGCGTTTATGGACTCTCTCGGGTAAATAACTACAAGCACCTCCGCAGAATTTGATAACTTAAAAAAAAAGATGAAACAGTGGTGTGAGTTCTCATGTGGTCCTGTTCGGTAATATTGATGTCTTTAATATTCATATATTTTATTATTTTTCTTGCTAAAATAACTGCCGCTATAGTTCAGCCAGAGATATGTGTGAATCTATATTGGTGCCCAGGCTTGGTTTTAGGTGGAAGAGCCTCAATCTCCTTCTATTGATTTTCATTTCCATATATATAGAAGATGAGGCTATGGAGTGGCTATGCGGACTTAAGAGTCTACACTGGAGAGTTGAAATCCCTGCATGTTAGCTAGTGGGAAAACCCCTTTTGGGCTGTTACATGTTTAATTTTTGGGTTTATTATAGTTCAGGTTCAAGGTTTATATCGTTTGTTTATGCTCGGTGAAATTGAGGAAAGTTTAACACATGAGAAAAGGTACCACCCCATTTTTACAGTAGGATTCAGTCTGGATATTGGTTGGTCAAAGTGCAATGGCAGGTAACAGACTACGTGTGTGTACATGGAACATTAGAGGAGCCACAACCCCATTAAAAGGAAGAAGGTATTATCTTTTTTGAAAAAGAGAATATTGATATTGCTCTGCTGCAAGAAACTCATTTGGATGATAAGGAACATTTGAAATTGCAACAAGGGGGGTTTGGTCAGGTGTTTTTCTCATCATTTACATCCAGAAGCAGAGGGGTAGCAATTATTGTGAAAAAGAACCTACCATTTAAGGTGTTGAATTGTGTGAAAGATAAACTTGGTCGTTTTGTTATAATTAATGGTACCTTGCAAGGGCAGAACATTTCCATAATGAATATTTACTTCCCCCTGCCCACCCCCCAGATTTCCTCACTAAGGTATTTCTGGACTTTTCAGAATTAAACTCAGACACTGCAGTGGTTGGAGGAGATTTTAACTGTTTGTTAAACCCCTTTATGGACAAGTTTCCCAGCGGTATAGCTTCACTCTCTTCTCAAGCTAAGTCACTTAAAGCTATTTGTGATGATCTGGGGTATTCTGATGTTTGGAGAACCCTTCATCCCTCCAGCAGAGAGTTCACTTTTTTCTCTGCGCCTCATGGATGTCAGACTAGAATAGATTACTTTTTTATGCCCAGGACGTCTTTGCAGTCTGTCTTATCCGCTAAGATAGGAAGCATAGTCGTATCGGACCATGCGGAGGTGATACTGGACATAAAAATCAACGGAGCATCCAATCTGTCAAGACATTGGAGGTTGAATACAACCATTCTTCAAGACCATACCTTTACATCATATTTTATTGCAGAGTTTAAAGCATTTTTCTCTATTAACTCTCAATCAACAGACAACCCCTCGCTCCTTTGGGAAACCTGTAAAGCGTACGCCAGGGGCCTGATTATGTCATACACAGCCACTAAGAGGCGGAAAAAGCGTGAAAAGCAAAAAACGTTGGAGGGTGAATTAGGAACTAAAGAGAAAGACTACATTAAAACTCCCACTCCTGCCCTATTAAAGGAAATATTAGTCCTTAGATCAACGCTGGACTCTCTCCTAACTCAGGACGCTGAAAAGAAAATGAGATTCGTTAGGCAAAAGCTATATGAACATGGAGATAAACCAGGAAAGTACTTGGCATACCTAGCTAAAAAGAGAGCTGACTCACAGTCAATTGCTATGATTACAGATTCTGATGGCAATAATTTATATGAAAATAAATTGATAAGTGACTCATTTAAGAAATTTTATACGAATCTTTATACCTCAGAACTGACAAATGATGCACCCAAATTAATGGAGGACTTCTTTTCTAAGATCAAGCTTCCCACTATCGACGAAGAGCAGAGATCTCTCCTTAATGCCCCTATTACCGAAGAAGAGATAAGGTTCGCAATTAAGAATATGCAAAATGGTAAGGCCCCGGGACCAGACGGGTTTGGCAGTGAGTTCTATAAGGAGTTCCATGGCCTGATCCTTGAGCCATTGCGTGATATGTTTAACCATTCATTTTTAAATGGCCAGCTCCCTCAAACACTGAGGGATGCCAACATATCACTTATTCTCAAAAAGGGAAAATGCCCAGAGTCTTGTTCCTCGTATAGACCCATTTCCCTTCTGAATGTGGACAGAAAATTGCTATCTAAAATTCTAGCCACAAGATTAGAAGACTCACTACCACTAATTGTGAAAGGAGACCAAACTGGCTTCATCAAGGGCCGGAAATCATGTAACAATGTCAGGCGGCTCCTTAATGTAATTCAAGCCTACCAAAGAAGTGCTATGGATGGTCTTGTGCTCTCCTTAGATGCTGAGAAAGCATTTGATCGTGTGGAGTGGTCTTACTTATTCTTTGCTCTGACTAAATTTGGTCTAGGGGACAACTTTATAAAATGGGTGAAAATTTTATATGATGATCCTCAGGCTGCTGTCCTTACTAATGGGATAAGGTCAAATAGCTTCTCTATACACAGAGGTACCAGGCAGGGCTGTCCTTTGTCCCCTCTCCTATTTGCACTCGCTATGGAACCACTGGCCGAGGCCATCAGAGTAACGCCTGCTATACAAGGGCTGCTCATTGGTGACGTTCACCATAAAATAAGCTTGTATGCTGACGATGTCCTGATATTCCTCTCTAGCCCAGAGACTTCAATTACATCTCTTGTTAATATTATTGAATTATTCAGCGAATTCTCAGGCTACAAAATTAACTTAACTAAATCAGAGGCTATGCCACTTGGTAACCTTCACTCGGTACCTAATACTTCTCCCCCCTTTCCTTTTAAATGGTCTCCCTCAGGTTTTACATACCTGGGTATATTTGTAACTCCTAAATTCCAGCAAATGTATAAAGCCAATTTTGTCCCCTTGTTTGATACAGTAAGACACGATCTGGAGCGCTGGAACTCTCTTCCCATTTCATGGTTGGGTAGAATATCCCTCTTGAAAATGAACATCTTACCTAGACTACTTTACCCAATCCAAATGATCCCAGTCTTACTCTCCAATAAGGTAATAAAGGACGTAAATGGATGGCTAAGTTCCTTTATATGGAGTAAACGCAAGCCAAGACTAAAGATGGCAATATTACAGTTGCCAAGCTCTATGGGCGGCTTGGATCTGCCCAATATTAGACTTTATCAGTGGTGTGCCCACCTGTGTTATATTTCTGACTGGATCACAAATGATGATGACTCTATTTGGTTAGACATTGAGACTTCTTTTTCAGAATACCCCTTACAGGATCTCTTATTTTTCAGAAGTTTCAAGTCTGTAAAGATAAATGCAGTAATCCCATTACACTTAATACACTCAAAGTATGGAGGTCAGTTCAACGTTTTTGGGAAGGTCCAAACTTACCTCTGCTATTACCCAATCCTTAACAACCCAGACTTTGGTCCGGGATTGCTGGACGCTGGCTTTAATCTTTGGCTTAATAAGGGCATACGCAGACTAAATGATTTATTTACTGATAAGATTTTATTGTCATTTGAGCAGATGGTTGAAAAATATCAACTCCCAAAGCAGGACTTTTTCCGCTTTCTACAAGTAAGACACTATATTTTGAAGAGCACCACCTTAATTGGCAACCCTGAGGTGTCTGTCATTGAAAGAATGCTTTTTTCCCCACAAAGGAAAATGTCTGTAAGTCTGTTTTATGATGCTTTAAGGTCCTTTGCTGGTGTCGACACACAGAGGGTGAAACAAGTGTGGGAGAAAGAACTGTCTGTTGCTATTGACGAAGAGATGTGGGAAGACATTTGGAGATATGCAAAAACAATATCTATATGTAATCGTACTAGAGCAATCCAGTTAAGAATAATACACAGGTTGCATATATCCCCAAACCGCAGACATGCTTTCAGTCCAACTTCCTCCTCTCCTCAGTGTCTTAAATGTAAAACGGACACAGGCACCCTAACACATTGCTTATGGTCATGTTCCAAAATACAAAGATACTGGTCTGGTGTTCTGCAAGAAATTGAAAAGATCCTAGGGTGGATCTAGAATTAGATCCAGTTTCTTTGCTGTTAGGTCTCCCTAGTAGGCATGTTACCTCGGTGGGTAGGAGGAGGCTTTACAACATCCTTACCTTCGCAGCGAGGAAAAACATCCTCTTGCAGTGGATTAATGATAAGGTCCCTTCTATTAAAGATTGGCATAAGATACTATTTGAATGGGTGCCACTGGAATATCTGACATGTACATTGCACTCTAAAACAGATCAGTTCTACAAAGTGTGGGAACCGTATCTAAACTATCTAGAACCTGAGATATCAGCTATTATGCTGCAAGGATTCTCTTAAAATGGTGGTGATCTATTTATTTCAGTTACTCTGTATGTTCCAGGTGTGGAACCTAACTTCTTGGTTTAAACTGAGCTTTTTTCTTAAGTTTAAATATTATTATTTTTAAATTTTATTTCTGTTTGTATGTTTGCTTAAAATGCATGTATTGAGGGACGCAGTGATGGGGGTGGGGTGAGAAGAGCGGGGAGAGGAAAATGGTGGTTGTGTGTGTGTGTATGTATATGTACATATATATGTATGTGTGCGTATATATATATGCATACAGGTATGTGTAAGGGAGTGCTGTTTTTGCTTTGTCCTTGTTATTGTATCTCTTAATATGGGTGTATATTGTGAAATTCCAATAAAAAAATATTGTTACAAAATAAATCTCTATGCACCTGTGTGAAACTCATTTGCACAACTCTTCAATCAGCAATCAGTCCTCATCCATCTATAAAAGATGCCACCTCTGTGTTGCTATTTGCAAGCATGGATCAAAGAGGCCATAGGCACGGAAGGAGACCAAGAGGCCATGGCAGAGGGGCCCGAGGAAGAGGAGTTTGTATGCGTGGTGGAGGAGCTGCAGCAGCAAGAGGACGAAATCGAGCTCAAGTTTCAAATGAAATTCGGGCAACAATTATTGACCATGTCATCAATCATGGCTTGTCCTTCAGAGAGGCTGGACAAAGGGTCCACCCCATTCTGAGTCGGAGCACTGTGGCATCTATTGTCAGGCTTTTTCGGAATGAGAACAGGTAATTCACAGTGTTACTGTAATGTATACCACTGTGTATTTCAGCTTTACTGTATTGCCCTGTTAGCAGAACAAACTGTGTCTACAGTAATGCAGATGTTTTATCAATCCCATTTATGTGACTGTCATACAGTAATGTCAATTTTGACATGCTTTTTGCTTTTACTTTATAGAATCCACACATTACCACACACTGGTGGCAGAGGAAAGATATTTAGTATTGAACAGGAGTCTGCCATTGTAGATATGGTAGTGGCAAACAATGCAATCAGACTGCGTGACATCCAGGCAGCAGTAATTGCAGATCAGGGAGCATTTAGAAATATAAACAGTGTGAGTTTGGCAACTTTAGATCGAGTCCTTAACCTCACCGGCTCCAGCAGCAGAGGTGACTGTTTTGGAGAGCCTGGCGTGCCCAAAGTAAAATGCCTCCCATTTAGGCCCAGAAAATGGGATATGCATATATTTAGTACCATTGGATAGAAAACACTCTGAATTTTCATTTGGCAGGCAAAACCCTGAGGAATCTCTGTCCTGAAAAAAGTCATTTTGACACATTGCTCATTTTTGAGCCCCTCCCTATCCAAAATGACCATATATAGGCATGTGAACGCAGTGCACGTCGCTTCCTTATGATGTCATCAACCACGAGACGGTGTTTTACTCCATCTTGGAGGAATTTCGGCCATTGAAAAACAGCATGGCAATGAGGACCCCTCTTCTGAAAACTCTTCACATTGCGCGTGCATGAGAAAGGCGCTGTGCCTTATTTATCGTTTTTAGCGTTCAGTTTATATTCCGGCTGATTTATAATAGTACATATACGTAAAAGGGTTCCTAAGGATACATTTAAAACTATGTTTGATTGTTTTTGGACAAGTTTATAGGTATAATTTTAACGAGTCGGCGCCGAGTTTCAAAGGAGTAATGGAGGCTGTCGTTTCTGATTATAACGCATGAACCAAATGGAGGATTTATGGATAAAAGACGTTACTTTTTCTAACAAAAGAACCATGGATTGTCTTCGTTGGACACTTAGTAAGACCTCAGCAGAAGTTCTTCAACAGGTAATTACTTTGTTTTCGCTGTGAAATGTGTGTGCCATGATTGCTAATCGATACATGGCTATTGGAAAATATGTGAGGTGGTACCCTCAAACAAATGAATGTGCTGCTTTCGCCGTAAAGCCTTTTTGAAATCTGACAACGCTGTGATATTGCCTAGAAACAGAGCTTTTGATGAGTATGGAACACTTGTATATAGCTGGATGTTTAATAATTCAATTTTCGGATTTTAAATCTGGCGCTACAGGTTTTCGCTGGTAGTGTCGGGATGATCCCGCTAGCGACCCACTGGTATTTGAGTCGTTAAACGAAACCATGTCAGAATGAAGCCGCTGTACAGAGTTCCATTTCAAAGAAACTCTGACATCGTAAAGGAGGCACGATTCCAGTATGTGCAGGTACAGATTTTTTATTGTAATACATTGTTTACCATAGTTACATGCGACTGGAATAATTTGCTTTATGAATTTGCTCTTTTTCTTAGAGAATAATGGAGCTTGAAGCTGAAGGGGCACATCACAAATTCATTTTTGTGGATGAAGCCGGCTTCAACCTCTGTAAAGTGAGGAGACGGGGGAGGAACATCATTGGGCAGAGGGCCACTGTCACAGTGTCAGGTCAGAGGGGTGCCAATATCACCATGTGTGCTGCCATCTCCAATGATGGGGTCCTTTGCCACATACCAACTATTGGCCCATACAATACAGAACGCCTCATCACATTTCTTGATGCATTGAAAGAAATACTGATTCCACCGGAAGAGAGAGGGCTGTTGAGGCCTGGCATGACTCTGTATGTCATAATTTGGGACAATGTGGCTTTCCACCACTCTCGCCTTGTGAATGAATGGTTTGCAGCACAGCCTCGTATTATGATGCAATTCCTCCCTGCATACTCGCCTTTTCTGAACCCAATCGAGGAGTTCTTCTCTGCTTGGAGGTGGAAGGTGTATGATCACCCGGCCATATGAGCAGATGCCCCTCCTGGAGGCAATGAATGCTGGTTGCCTGGCAATAGGTGCAGAGGACTGCCAGGGATGGATACGCCATGCAAGGAGATATTTCCCTTGGTGCATTGCAAGGGAAAACATTCAATGCGATGTTGATGAGAACCTGTGGCATAATCGTCAAGAACGAATGGACTAAATGTGAAAGATAAAATATATATATGTATTTTTTTTAAAGGTATTTCCACCCATAAGTTTCCTTTGGTAGCTTTTTTTTTCCGGTATCCATTTGAGTTTGTAAAGTATCATATTTCATATTGATGGCTGTATTTTGATGTCCATTGTGTAATGATTGATTGAAAGAATAAAATAATTTGACCACAAGTTGTGGTGTTTGATGGAAATATTTGCTTATGTTGCATGTTTTTAATGTTTTGTGAGTGTTAGAGCATTTTGCTAACAAAATGAGTCCTTTTGGCCATTGAGCTTCAGTTTTATCCTGTGTGTTAACTGTTTTGAAAATGTGATGTCAGAGTGGGCAAATGTGTTTAAGCAATCGAGAAAAACTGTAAAATCCCCAGCTACAATAAATGCAGACTCAGGATATGTGGTTTCCAGTTTACATAGAGTCCAATGAACTGGGACATTTTAAACTTACAGGATTAGTGTACAGATCATTGTGGCCAGTGGCCATCAAAGGTGAGCATTTGCCCAATGAAGTTGGTTAAGACGCCAAACTGCAGTCAGGTCAAGACCCTGGTGAGGAGCACAAAGATGAGCTTCCATGAGATGGTTTTCTGCAGAAATTCTTTGCTTGTGCAAACCCACAGTTTTAGCAGCTGTCTGGGAGGCTGGTCTCAGACAATCCTGCAGGTGAAGAAGCCGGATGAGGAGGTCCTGAGCTGGCATGGTTACACGTGGTCTAAAGTTGGACGTACTGCCAAATTCTTTAAAATGACGTTGGAGGCGGCTTATGGTAGAGAAATTAACATTACATTCTCTGGCAACAGCTCTGGTGTACATTCCTGCAGTCAGAATTCCAATTGCACACTCCCTCAAAACGTGAGACATCTGTGGCATTGTGTTGTGTGACATGAATGCACATTTTAGAGTGGCCTTTTATTGTCCCCAGCACAAGGTGCACCTGTGTAATGATCATGCTGTTTAGTCTAGTCAGATTCTTGATATGCCACACCTGTCAGGTGGATGGATTATCTTGGCAATAGATAAGCTTGGAAAAGCGTTTTGTGCGTATGGAACATTTCTGGGATGTTTTATTTCAGCTCATGAAACAGTTATGTTATCTACACTATCGAAACAAACTAATTTTACATGATTTGAGTTTGTATAGTGAATAGAACATTGCCTTTAAATTTCAATTGGGCTACAATGCGGAATATCGGCAATATGGATTGAATCCAGTCCCTTAATTTGATTTATTGTAGAAATTTAGGCAAAAATGTAGGCAAAAACTGTAAAATGTGTAATGAACTAACTGATTGGATGGCCTTGTGGCTGATGAAAGAGACTATCATATCCTCTTGAAGGGAGTAGTTACAAGTATGACATCATTAAATTTAGTGCTCTGCTACAGAGCTTTTTATGTAGAGTTGAATGTAGTAATGTCTGATTGGTCAACGTCATATTGTGATCATCATTATGGTAATAGACTATAGGTACAAAAGCACAAGAGTCAAATTCACATTTGCATCACATTGCGACCAGAGAAAAAGGGTTTACATGTGATACATCCCCATCTGCATGGCTGAGAGGTAAGGTATGCTGAATTGAACAGAAACATTTGATTAACTATCTTTTGAAATGGCAAAACACTTCCCTTTTGGTATTTGTGGAAATATTTCCAATTAATAAGCAAAAGTAATGTACATTTTATCAAGTGACAAAAATACAGCATTTGAATTTGTTTAATTCAATCATCCACCACAATGTAATAATTTCCAACTAATATTCTATAATTGATGTTGACATCTATAGTAATAATGTGACAATAATGTATCTTTCATATTTCAGATAAGATTTCTTCAACCACGACCATGGAACCAGGAATCAGTCTCAGCAAGGCTGATATTGTTGAGAACATACTTCTATGTTTTGAATCAGTGAATGGGTCTTGCAAAAGATCAATCTTTCCTCCAACAACACGAATATTACTTTATCTCTTACTTGGCTCAATGTCTGTTCTCACAGTGTGTGGCAACCTTCTTGTAATCATCCCCATCATTCACTTCAAACAGCTCCACACCCCAACCAACTACCTCATCCTCTCTCTGGCTGTGGCAGACCTCCTCTTGGGGGTTTTAGTGATGCCTCCCAGAATGGTATATTCAGTGGAAAGATGCTGGTATTTTGGAGACTTATTCTGTAAAATCCACACCAGCACTGATGTTATGTTGTGCAATACATCCATTCTTAACTTGTGTTTTATTTCTATTGACCGGTATTATGCAGTGTGTCGCCCTCTCCTTTATAGAATTAAAATAACTGTTCATCTTGTTTTGATTATGATTCTGGTCACCTGGACTGTTTCTGCCGCAGTAGGGTTTTGTATGATATTTCTGGAGCTCAATATTTGGGGCATGGAGGATTTTTACTATGAAAATGTTGCCTGTGAGGGAGGATGTATTTTGTTTCAAAACAAAGCGTCGAGTATTGTGGCTTCCGGTGATCTCTTTCTACATCCCAGGAGTAGGGATGCTTAGCATCTACCTAAAGATTTTCATTATAGCACAGAGACAGGCACGCTCAATTCAGGGTACAACCAATCAGAACTCTGTAGGCAAATCACAGAGGAAGGCCACCAAAACACTTGCTATCATTATGGGGGTATTTCTATCATGCTGGACACCCTTTTTTGTCGTCAGCTGCATTGATCCTTTTATTAGTTACTCTACCCCACCCGTTTTGTTTGAAACACTTAACTGGATTGCCTTTTTTGAATTCAACCATTAATCCCATGGTGTATGCATTCTTTTACAGTTGGTTCAGGAGGGCACTTAGAATGATAATTTCTGGTCAAATATTTCAAACTGACTCTTCAGAAATACAACTGTTTTCAGAATAAATACAGTGAGCTCCAAAGGTTTTGAGACAGTGATACATGTTTTGATGTTTTGGCTCTGCACTCCAGCACTTTGGATTTGAAATGATACAATGACTATGAGGTTAAAGTGCAAACTGACATATTTAATTTGAAGGTATTTTGATAAATATCAGGTGAATCATTTAGAAATTACACCACTTTTGTACATAGTCCCCCCATTTTAGAGTACCAAAACTATTGGGACGAATTCACTTCTGTGTAGTAAAAAGTTACGTTTTTTGTCCTATATTCATTGCACTCAACTGTGACTACATCCAGCTTGGGACTCTACAAACTCTATCAATAGAAATGAATGGTAAATAATGAATTGTGTAATTTTGTAGTCACTTTTACTGTAAATAAGAATAGAACAATTCAACATTAATTATAGATAATCCTGAATGAATTGTGAAAGATTATGAATGACAAAGTTAGAGACGCTCAATTATCATACACCCAACACATGCTAACCTCCCCTGTTACTGTATGGTGAGAGGTTAGCATGTCTTGGGGGTATGATATTTGAGCGTCTGTAACTTTCTCACTCATCATTATTCACGATTCATTCAGGATTATCCATAATCATGGTAGCATCCATATTAATGTAGACGTGTTTAGAAACGGGCCTCATGAGTGGAGAAGGGGGCGAAGGCATTGCAGTGCTTGAGGCGTCACTACAGACCCGGGTTAGATCCCAGGCTGTGTCACAACCGGCAGTGACAGGGATTCACATAGGGCGGCGCACAATTGGCCCCGCATCGTCCCGGGATGAAGGAGGGTTTGGCCAGGTGGGCTTTACTTGGATCATCGCGCTCTAGCGACTCCTTGTGGCGGGCCGGGAGCATGCAGGCTGACTTTGGTCGTCAGTTGAACGGTGTTTCCTTCGACACATTGTCGCAGCAGGCTTACGGGTTAAGCAGGCGGGTGTTAAGAAGCGAGGTTTGACATGTCATGTTTTGGAGGATGCATGACTCGACCTTTGCCTCTCCCGAGCCCGTTGGTGAGTTGCAGTGATGAGGATATTGGATATTATGAAATAGGGGGTAAAATACTACAAGAAAAAGGAAGTGTTTAGAAACATATTCTATCCTTGTTTACAACTAAAACTGACTCCAAAATGACACAATACATCATATACCATTCATTTCTATTGAGCACAAAATAATCTGAAACACAACCGAAACGAACAGCAAATGAGTCACAAGCTGGATTTAGTCATTGCGTGCTATGAATATGAGACCAAAAACCAAACTTTTTACTACTTTAATACATGTAAGTGAATTTGTCCCACTTTTGGAGCTCACTGTATGTCTAAAATCAGTACTGACAAAGAAGTGTGACATGTGCCTTTGTTCTCAGTCCTTTATTAAACCATATCAAACACAGGAGTGTAGGTTTTAAAAACAAGTACAATTCAGTTGGCCCCAAAACATGAAATCAATCCATGTCCTCTAGTAGGAGTTAGCCTTTCCTCTCCCATATCTTACATATACATACATACATACATAGACACATACATACACACAGTACATAGGGTGCAGAGACGGTAACACATCACTAGTGGCCTCGAGTGGATGTAGTCACACATTTTTATATGGATCTGAATGTAGTATCCTTTCAGTTTTTTGATGTATTGCTCTGCAACTCCAGCGGAAGAAATGATGTTGTCTAAATGACATGGTGAACACATGTTTGCACTTAGGTGATATTAATGAAATAAAGATTATTTGTGTTGATAATGTGTAATGTTTTCTGTGATACTGAATATTTTTGCAGATCGTACTTTATACTTTACATGATACTGTATATCCGTCTCATAACAAATTACAAACACTTGAGACATCTGTGGCATTGTGTTGTGTGACAAAAATGAACATTATAGAGGGGCCTTTAATTGTCCCCAGCACAAGGTGCACCTGTGTAATGATTATGCTGTTTAGTCTAGTCAGCTTCTTGATATGCCACACCTGTCAGGTGGATAGATTAACGGAGAAATGCTCACTAACAGGGATGTTAACAAATTTGTGCACAAAAGTTGAGAGAGATTTCTGGGATGTTTTATTTCAGCTCATGAAACATGAGACCAACACTTTACATGTTGCGTTTATATTTTTGTTCAGTATAGTTACTTTACACTTCTGTTAGCTATGCTGTTGAAATAAACCAGTTTTACATGATTTGAGTTTGTTCTGCTTCTGACATCTGCCTCTTACTAACAAGTAGTAGAATTAGCCCACTCTGTCCCTAACAGTGAGAGACACGTATGACACATCCAACTTAATGGCCTCCTACCAGCATTCAAGTCTCCACACCCGGCATCGCCAGCCAGTGGCCACTACATGCAAGTCAGACGAGTGCACTCTTAGGACAGGTGAAGGGGACATTTTCTGAGATTCAGGAGCTCATGAAATTAGCTAGTTTGATGTGCAATTCATTACATTAAAAATTAAAAGAGACAATTTGTATTATTCATATAATTTTTTTTAAATCCACCGAGCTACAAGGACACTTTTCATAAGCGGGCAAAAAGAGCAGCTGCTCGGGCGCTGGTTGAGCCCTATCTGTGCACTTGCCTGAACATGACGATTAACCAGTAACTCGAAAGAGCTGAGCAATGATGTCACATTAAAATTGTTTCGAAATTACAGAACTTTTTGTACATAGTCCCCTCATTTTAGGGGACCAAAAGTATTGGGACGAATTCACTTATGTGTCTATTAAAGTAGTAAAAAGTTAGAATTTTGGTCCCATATTCATTGCACACAACAATGACTTATACAGGATACTAACCTCAACATCAAAATCTTCAATCCAAATCACAATTCCATACCTAACACCTTGATTTTTTGGACAAAATTGCCCGAATTGACTATTTCTACCAAGGACTAACAAGAAAAAAACTTCTAACAAACCAAAACCTGCAGAAGAAACAGCGGAACCTAGAAATACCATCCTCAACGACACTGAGTGAGTAAAGTTCAGTCTGAACCTACTTCTGAAGGCTAAAAGTAAAAGATAATAATCTCTAGGGAATTTTGTTATATAAAGCTTAATAAATAAGGCTACAAAGTACCGAACTGCTAGGAAAGAAACTGACCAACAACCTCAATTAGCACTGAGATGTCACGTCCTGGCCATAGATAACCCTTTTGGCTGCTCTATGTTGGTTTTGGTCAGGACGTGAGCAGGGGTGGTTTTTGTTCTATGTTTGGTTTGTGGATGGTTCCCAATTAGAGGCAGCTGAGTGTCGTTACCTCTAATTGGGGACCATATATATGTTTGTTCTTTTCCCCACTTGCGGTGTGGGTCATTGTTGTGTATTGTGTGAGCACCTGTATGTGCTACACCTTTGTTACGGTCAGTTTGGGCTTTATTTTTGTATTGAGTCAGTTAACCAAATAAATATGTTTAACTGCACCCGGCACGCTGCGCCTTGGTCCGTTCTTCACGACGATCGTGACATGAGATGTGAAGTGAGAGGTGTCGAAGCCTTTGAACCAAACAAATGGCAGGAGTCTCACAAGCCCTCTCTCGTCGTTCAGAGACATGTCATTTTCTACAAGAAATCTGCCTCCAGAAATAAAAGCTTGTCCCAAGTGGGTGTGACACCTACTCCTGTTGCCTGCTGCACTGGTGCTTGGATTCTACCTGGCGATCTGTTCACGGTCTTCCCTGGCCTGTCTCCCCCTGTCTGGTACAGGTACCCCCACCACACTCCCCCCTCTCTTACCAATTTTCACTCACCTCCAGCACACAGGCACAGTTGGGGCGAGTGACACTGAGCCCCAAGTCATTATATATTTTTTTATTGTGTATTTTGCTATTTGCCTCATGATTCTTGCATGCTTTGTTGACTATGAACTTTCTTGTTTACCCAACCGTGGGACAGACGTGTTTGTTCCCACACTTGGGACTCTGACTCTCTTGGCCTCCCATTCTATTCTAACCACCTCTCACCGGCTTTGTATTCATGTTACTTGATGAAATTGCTGTACAATATGATCTTGTTGCCATCTAATGCACATTCAAATGTCATAAATCAACACTGCAGAGCTCTCCCTTTCCTCTGCCGTGCCTTAATTGTGTTACTGTTGATGATAACAGGAAATGTGCATGTACACCCTTTCCCATCTACTGTTGCTAGCCCCAATTCTAACTTGTCCTCTAATATCTGCTTCACTGATTTCTGCTCTCGTAAAACGGCTCATGGTCAATGGCGCCGAAGGAGATGTCTGCCATTTTACGATCCCGTAACCAATTGTGCTATTGTGTATGTTTTGTAATTTGTTATTTGTAACTTATTTTATAACTTATTTTGTACATAATATTTCTGCCACCGTGTCTAGTGACCGAAAAGAGCTTCTAGATTTCAGGACAGCGATTACTCACCCCGTACTAGAGGAATACTTTTTCTTCAATGAGTCGGACGGGAAGGATTTACTTCAGACGCCCGACAATTAATATCTTATGTTTCACAGAGTCGTGGCTGAACGATAACATGAATAACATACAGCTGGCAGGTTTTAAGCTTTTTCAGCAGAAAAGAACAGCGGCCTCTGGTAAGACAGGGGCTGGCGGTCTATGTATATTTGTAAACAACAGCTGGTGCACGAAATCTAAGGAAGTCTTGAGGTTTTGCCTGCCTGAGGTAGAGTATCTCTTGATAAGCTGCACACCATGCTATTTACCAAGAGAGATTTCATCTCTATTCTTCTTAGCTGTCTATATACCACCACAAACTGATGCTGGCACTAAGACCGCACTCAATGAGCTGCAAAGGGCCATAAGCAAAAAGGAAAACACTTATCCAGAGGCGGTGCTCCTAGTGGCAGGGGACTTTAATGCAGGGAAACTCAAATCCGTTTGACCAAATTTCTAGCATTATGTTAAATGTGCAACCAGAGGGAAAAAAACTCTAGACCACTTTACTCAGAGAAAAGTAGCACTGAAGCATGCATAAGAGACTGTGTGATCACGCTCTCCATTGCCGATGTGACTAAGACCTTTATACAGCTTAATATTCACAAGGTCGCAAGGTCAGACTGATTTCCGAGGCTTGTTCTCCGAGCATTTGCTGATCAACTGTCAAGTGTCTTCACTGACATTTTCAACCTGTCCCTAACCGAGTCTGTAATACCAACATATTTCAAGCAGACCACCATAGTCCCTGTGCCCAAGAAAACTAAGGTAACCTGCTTAAATGACTGTAGCCATGAAGTGCTTTAAAAGGCTGGTCATGGCTCACATCAACACCATTATCCCAGAAACCCTAGACCCACTCCATTTGCATACCGCCCCAACAGATCCACAGATGATGCAATCTCTATTGCACTCAACACAGCCCTTTCCCACCTGGACAAAAGGAACACCTATGTGAGAATGCTATTCATTGACTACAACTCAGCGTTCAACACCATAGTGCCCTCAAAGCTCATCACTAAGCTAGGGACCCTAGAACTAAACACCTCCCTCTGCAACTGGATCCTGGACTTCCTGACGGGCTGCTCCCAGGTGGTAAGGGTAGGCAACAGCACATCCGCCACGCTGATCCTCAACATGGAGGCCCCTCAGAGGTGTGTGCTCAGTCCCCTCCTGTACTCCCTGTTCACTCATTGCTGCATGGCCAGGCACGACTCCAACACCATCATCAAGTTTGCCAATGACACAACAGTGGTAGGCCTGATCACCAACAACGATGAGACAGCCTATAGGAATGAGGTCAGAGACCTGGTCGTGTGGTGCCAGGACAACAACCTCTCCCTCAACGTGATCAAGACAAAAAAGATGATTGTGGACTACAAGAAAAGGAGGACCGAGCACGCCCCCATTCTCAACGACGGGGCTGTAGTGGAGCAGGTTGAGAGCTTCAAGTTCCTTGGTGTCCACATCACCAACAAATTATCATGGTCCAAACACACTAAGACAGTCATGAAGAGGTCACGACAAAGCCTATTCCCCCTCAGGAGACTGAAAAGATTTGGCAAGGGTCCTCAGATCCTCAAAAGGTTCTACAGCTGCACCATCGAGAGCATTCCGACCGGTTGCATCACTGCCTGGTATGGCAACTGCTCGGCCTCCAACTGCAAGCCACTACAGAGGGTAGTGCGTACGGCCTAAGTGCACTCAGGCCGTATGCCTAAAATAGTTACTTTAAGAAGCAGTTCTTTTTCTGTGGGTCTAATCCCAAGAAGTTCTGGAAAAGGGTTAAGAATAAACCCTCCTCCTCACAGCTGCCCATGTCCCTTAAAGTTGATGATGTGGTTGTTACTGACAAGAAGCACATGGCTGAGCTCTTTAATCACCACTTCATTAAGTCACGATTCCTATTTGATTCAGCCATGCCTCCTTGCCCGTCCAACATTTCCTAATCTTCCACCCCTTCTAATGTGACTAGCCCGAATGCTCCTCACTCCTTTTCCTCTGCCCCTCTACAAAGTTTCTCCCTGCAGACGGTCACTGAGTCCGAGGTGCTAAAGGAGCTCCTGAAACTTGACCCCAACTTGCCAAGCCTATCTCTGACCTTTTTAATCTGTCTCTCCTCTCTGGGGAGGTTCCCATTGCTTGGAAGCAGCCACGGTTTGTCCTTTATTTAAAGGTGGAGATCAAGCTGATCCTAACTGTTATAGGCCTATTTGTATTTTTCCATTTTTATCAAACGTGTTGGAAAAACGTGTCAATAATCAACTGACTGCCTTTCTGGTTCCGCTCAGGTTATGGATGTGTCACTGAAACCTTAAAGGTCCTCAATGATATCACCATTGTCATGAATTCTAAGCAATGTTGTGCTGCTATTTTTGTTGACTTGGCCAAAGCTTTTGATACGGTAGATCATTCCATTCTTTTGGGCCGTCTGAAGAGTATCGGTGTCTCTGAGGGGTATTTGGCCTGGTTTGCTAACTACCTCTCTCAAAGAGTGCAGTGTATAAAGGCAGAGGTAGTCACCTCATACAAGTACTTGGGAATATGGCTAGACGGTACACTGTCCTTCTCTCAGCACATATCAAAGCTGCAGGCTAAAGTTAAATCTAGACTCGGTATCCTCTATCGTAATCGCTCCTCTTTCAGCCCAGCTGCCAAACTAACCCTGATTCAGATGACCATCATACCCAGGTAAGGGTGCTCTCGAGAGGCTAGATGTTCTTTACCATTCGGCCATCAGATTTGCCACCAAAGCTCCTTATAGAACGCAGCGCTGCACTCTATACTCTTCTGTAAACTGGACATCACTGTTCACCCGTCGCAAGACCCACTGGTTGATGCTTATTTATAAAACCCTCTTAGGCCTCACTCCCCCCTATCCGAGATATCTACTGCAGCCGTCATCCTTTACACACAACACCCGTTGTGTCAGTCACATTCTGTTAAAGGTCCTCAAAGCACACACATCCTTGGGTCGCTCGTCTTTTCAGTTTGCTGCAGCTAGCGACTGGAACGAGCTGCAACAAACACTCAAACTAGACAGTTTTATCTCCATCTCTTCATTCAAAGACTCAATCATGGACACTCTTACTGAAAGTTGTGGCTGCTTCCGCGTGATGTATTGTTGTCTCTACCTTCTTGACCTTTGTGCTGCTGTGCCCGAAAATGTTTGTACCCTGTTTTGTGCTGCTACCATGTTGTGCTGCTGCCATGTTGTGTTGCTACCATGCTGTGTTGTCATGTGTTGCTGCCATGCTATGTTGTTGTCTTAGGTCTCTCTTTATGTTGTGTTGTCTCTCTAGTCATGATGTGTGTTTGATCCTTTCAGAATAGTTTTTCAGTTGAGGTGTCCTCAGTGGTGCTGTAAGGAAACATTTGAATCCTGCTCTGCCCACCCGCTGAATCCCGCTATGCGCTGTGGATTTATGATTTCTACACCTGGAATCTTTCAGCTAGTACACACTTTGACTAACACCCAGGAACACAGAGTTAACAAACATGTACAGAGACAACGGAGGTGAAAATATAACTGTCATCAGTCTGTTTTCTGACAGGGCAGTTGATATTTGGCTCAGAGCCCAACAGCCTGTGTAAGGTCATTGAAGTTGTGACTAATTATGATGAATTATTCCTGAACTGTGATTAATAATCTTCAACTAAAAATGTAATCACAGACCATAATTGTGTAATCGAAGGTTAGAGTAGCTACTGGAAGTGTAGTGGAATCCAATGGATTGCTTTAGCATTAGCTAGCCTAGCATGCTGACGAAAAAGGCATTTTTTCCACATCGGATAATGGGATAATTAGGAGTACAGCGACACCTTACACCTTCAATCCCTGGATTGAGGTATATTTTCAAGCCACATCCCGCATTCGTCACTGGGGTGCTAATCTTGTTCCCAGACACTTCCGCCAAATGCGCAAATAGTATGGTGGATCAACACCTCACACTTGGCCTTTTTTAGCCAATACAGAAATACCAGGAGAAACTCCAGGCACATAGGCATTGGCGTAATCATCTTAATCTACCAACCAATCATCTCCCACAACACCTTCTCAATAACCCTGCCTGTATGCTAGCACACCACAAGCACAGAGCCACGCCTCGGAGTCGTGTGATTCGCTAAAATGAAATAATGACAAATACTTTACTCAGTAAGGTCACTCCCATAAAAGTCTATGGTCACTCCCACTAACACAAACTTTGAATCGTTGACGTACCAGGTCTACATAAACTGTGCGCAATAGCCTTGGGACGAGGTTACCGGGGTGCAAACATAACGGCTTAACAGGGTTAGCTAGGTTACTTTCTAAATGTAATCCGATAGGTACTGGTTACATGTCCAAAATTGTAATCAGTAACGTAACTGTTGGAATACCCAAAATCAGTAACGTAATCTGATTACTTTGTTACTATTAGATTACTTTCCCCTCAAGAGTCTTTAGAAGAAATGCATTTGGTGTGTTATCATAGTGGTGTCTGACTTGTGGTCACTCACTCAGGTGGAACAAACTTAAACTTGTGCCTTTTTCAATGCTGAATTGAATGTAATTGAAATAACACAAATGTGTCATTTGTTTCACAAACATCCTTTCTGAATTTAAAAGTAATCCAAGAAGTAATCATCTAGTTTTTCAAAGGTATTTTAGCTTGAAACGTAAAGTATTACAGCTCGTTTTTTGTAATCAGATTACATGTAACGGATTACATGTAATCCGTTACTCCCCAAACCTGTGTTTTAGCATTGTTTCAACTTTAAGGGATATATACTCACTGCTGAATCAGGCTCAAATTGAAAAATATCGAATAGTGATCAGCTCTACCTTGAATGTGTTTTTGTTTGGTTTTTGGCAATGGATATCTCATCCCAGTAAGCAAAATTGCATTGAAAAGAGTACTTTCCAGACATTAAAGTTAGCTTCATATTAGGTTCTGAATAAAAGGTCAAAATACGTTTTTTAGGACATACATTTCTGTCCAGCGTTGAAAATACTTATTTTCCGGAAGTTGAAAACAGGTTAATTTGCGTGTTCTGAATGAAAGTTGAAAAGACATTTACAGGCATGGAAAACATGTATTTTTTGGTCATTGATTCTGCACAAACATTCTCAATGAAGTAAGCATTATATCACAAATACTTTTAAATCCATTTAAAATAGGAAAGAGGAGCTAAACTGAAAGATTTCAACATATAATATTTATTATTGCTCCCATCTGTCACGTGCACTTATGTTAGCTTTTTCAAAAGCTTCAAAACTGTCAGCATTGATGTTCGAAGTATTCCAACATACAGAATAAACCTACAGACCAATTCAACTACACTGAACAAAATATAAACGCAACATGTACATTTCTGATCACATGTTTCATGAACTGAAAAAAAAGATCCCAGAAATTTGCCATACGCACAAAACACTTATTTCGCAAACAATTGGCACACAAACTTGTTTACATCCCTGTTCGTGAGCATTTCTCCTTAGGTGGAGGGATTATCTTGGCAGACAGAAGTAGTATATCAAGAAGCTGATTAAACAGCATGATCATTACACAGGTGCACCTTGTGTTGGGGACAATAAAAGGGCACTCAAAAATGTGAAGTTTTGTCACACAACAAAGTGCGTTTTAGAGAATTTGGCAGTACATCCAACCAACCTCACAATTGCAGACTACGTGTAACCATGCCAGCCCAGGACCTCCACATCCGGCTTCTTCACCTGCGGGATTGTCTGAGACTGGCCACCCAGACAGCTGATGAAACTCTGGGTTTGCACAACCAAATCATTTCTGCCAAACTGTCAGAAACCACCTCAGGGAAGCTCATGTTCCCTTAGGTGTCCTCACCAAGCTCGTCGTCCTCAACAAGGTCTTGACCTGACTTCAGTTCGGCGTCTTAATCGACTTCAGTGGTGCAAATGCTCACCTTCGATGGCCACTGGCACGCTGCAGAAGTGTGCTCTTCACGGATGAATGCCAGTTTCAACTGTACCGAGCTGATGGCGTCGTGTGGTTGAGTGGTTTGCTGATGTCAATGTTGTGAACAGAGTGGGGGTGGGGTTATGGTACAACAAACACAATTGCATTTTATTGATGGAAATGCACAGAGATACCGTGACAAGATCCTGAGGCCCATTGTTGTGCCATTCACCTCATGTTTCCGCATGATAACGCACGGACCCATGTCGCAAGGATCTGTACACAATTCCTGGAAGCTGAAAATGTCCCAGTTATTCAATTTCCTGCATACTGACAAGACATGTCATCCATTGAGCATTTTCGGGATACTCCGAATCGACGTTCACGACAACATGTTCCAGTTCCCGACTATATCCAGCAACTTCACACAGCCATTGAAGAGGACTGGAACAACATTCCACAGGCCACAATCAACAGCCTGATCAACTCTACGCAAAGGAGATGTGTCGCGCTGCATGAGGCAAATGGTGGTCACACAAGATACTGACTGGTTTTCTGATCCACGCCCCTACCTTTTCTGTGCGGCAGCCAGTTGGGTTTTCCCTCACACCTTTGCGAGGTTCTATTGTCTGGGCATCACTTCACCTTCTATGGCACACACAGTCCTCGGCGCAAGAGCTGAGTATGATGAATCAGGCATATTAACATGTACCACAGACTTCTCCAGAAACGGGCTATTAGCAATTGGGGCGTGCAATAGTGAGATCGAATCGGGTCAACTAAACTTTGGTTAACGGTATGTAACCCCGGTTCTCTATAGGAAAGGAGGGAGACATTTCACCAGATGGCCAAAATTGCACGACTCGTGTACATACAGTGCTTGAGAGTCACTACAGACCCGGGTTCGATCCCAGGCTGTGTCACAACCGGCCCTGACCGGGAGTCCCATAAGGCGGTGCACAATTGTCCCAGCGTCGTCCGGGTTAGGGGAGGGTTTAGCCATTGGGGGCTGTACTTGGCTCTAGTGACACCTTGTGGCGTGCCGGGCGCCTGCAGGATGACTCTGGACGTCAGTTGAACGGTGCTTCCTCCGACACATTGGTGCAGCTGGCTTCCAGGTTAAGCGGGCGGATGTTAAGAAGCGCAGTTTGGTGGGTCATGTTTTAGAGGACCCATGACTCGACCTTTGTCTCTCCCAAGCCCATTGGGGAGTTGCAGAGATGAGACAAGATCGTAATTGGATATCATGAAATTGGGGAGAACAGGGGGTAAAATAAAAATAAAATAAGTGTTTAGAAACTGTGGCAGACCAGGGGATTTGGTCAAAACGTTTACAAAGATCAGACACAGACAGAGTAGGATTAGCTTGGTTTCAAGGGTATTTATTTGAAAAACAAACCAAAAGAAAAGAATAGGTCTCTGTCATGAGACCCTCCCCGGGATACCGTCTGGTGAGCAATCAGCCCTTGATTACTCACCAACCACAATCAGCCCCAATTAGTCCTGGCCGGAGAGCCTGTCGAGACCTGGCACGTCCAGCAGAGGGACCTATCGCCTTGTGTTGTAGACTCCGTCTGTCACCAGGCCTCAACGTGTCTCCCCCTGGTGGCTGACCTGCTGTACGCCTCAAAACATATTCAATTTCTATTTACAATAAAAAGTGACTCCAAAATGACACAATACATTATTTACCATTCATTTCTATTGGGCTGCAAAATAATGTGAAACACAACCAAAAGAAAAACATAAAATGCATCCAACAAATTTATAGTCACAAGCAATGCAGTCATTGCATGCTCTGAATATCAGACCAAAACTTCACTTTTTACTACGTTAATACACATATAAGGGAATTTGCCCCAACATTTTTGTAGTTCACTGAATACATACATACAGAAACACACACACACACAGTATATACTGTTGAAGTCAGAAGTTTACATACACCTTAGCCAAATACTTTTATACTCAGTTTTTCACAATTCCTGACACATAATCTTAGTAAAAAATGCCCAGTCCTAGATCAGTTAGGATCACCACTATATTTTAAGAATGTGAAATGTCAGAATAATAGTAGAGAGAATGATTTATTTCAGCTTTTATTTCTTTCATCACATTCCCAGTGGGTCAGAAGTTAACATACACTCAATTAGTATTTGGTAGCATTGCCTTTACATTTTTTTACTTGGGTCAAACGTTTCGGGTAGCCTTCCACAAGCTTCCCAAAATAAGTTGGGTGAATTTTGGCCCATTCCACCTGACAGAGCTGGTGTAACTGAGTCAGGTTTATAGGCCTCCTTGCTCGCACGTGCTTTTTCAGTTCTGCCCACACATTTTCTATGGGATTGAGGTCAGGGCTTTGTGATGGCCACTCCAATACATTGACTTTGTTGTCCTTAAGCCATTTTGCCACAACTTTGGAAGTATACTTGGGGTCAATGTCCATTTGGAAAACCCATTTGCAATCAAGCTTTAACTTCCTGACTGATGTCTTGAGATGTTGCTTCAATATATCCACATAATGTCCCTTCCTTATGATGCCATCTAGTTTGTGAAATGCACCAGTCCCTCCTGCACCAAAGCACCCCCACAACATGATGCTGCTACCACCGTGCTTCACGGTTGGGATGGTGTTCTTCGGCTTGCAAGCCTCCCCTTTTTTCCTCCAAACATAACGATGGTCATTATGACCAAACAGTTCTATTTTTGTTTCATCAGACCAGAGGACATTTCTCCAAAAAGTACGATCTTTGTCCCCATGTGCAGTTGCAAACCGTAGTCCGGCTATTTTCTGGCGGCTTTGGAGCAGTGGCTTCTTCCTTGCTGAGCGGCCTTTCAGGTTATGTCGATATAGGACTCGTTTTACTGTGGATATAGATACTTTTGTACCTATTTCCTCCAGCTTCTTCACAAGGTCCTTTGCTGTTGTTCTGGGATTGATTTGCACTTTGCGCACCAAAGTCTCTAGGAGACAGAATGCGTCTGCTTCCTGAGCGGTATGACGGCTGCGTGGTCCCATGGTGTTTATACTTGCGTACTATTGTTTGTACAGATGAACGTGGTACCTTCAGGCGTTTGGAAATTGCTCCCAAGGATGAACCAGACTTTTTTCTGCGGTCTTGGCTGATTTCTTTTGTTATTCCCATGATGTCAAGCAAAGAGTGATGTCAATTAGCCTATCAGAAGCTTCTAAAGCCATGACATAATTTTCTGGAATTTTACAAGTTGTTTAAAGGCACAGTCAACTTAGTGTATGTAAACTTCTGACCCACTTGAATTGTGATACAGTGAATTATAAGTGAAATAAACAATTGTTGGAAGAACAATTGTTGGAAGACTTACATGTGTCATGCACAAAGTAGATGTCCTAACCGACTTGCCAAAACTATAGTTTGTTGTCAAGAAATTTGTGGAGTGGTTGAAAAACAAGTTTTAATGACTCCAACCTAAGTGTATGTAAACTTCATACTTCAACACACAAACATTCACACACACACGCACCCCACCGTTCAAAGTTTGGGGTCACTTAGAAATGTTCTTGTTTTTGAAGAACATTTGAACGGTAGTGTACATACACACATACATACATACATCCATACATACATACACATAGTACATGGGGAGCAGAGACGGTCACTAGTGGCCTCGAGTGGATGTAGTCATACACATTTTTATAGGATATCTGTGGATGTAGTATCCTTTTAGATTGTACTTTATACTTCACATGATACCGTATATCCCTTAATTTTCCTCCGTCTCGTAACAAATTACCAACCCTTGAGACATCTGTGTCATTGTGTTGTGTGACAAAAATGCACATTTTAGAGTGGCCTCCTACCAGCATTCAAGTCTCCCCACCCGGCATCGCCAGCCAGTGGCCACTACATGCAAGTCAGATGAGTGCACTCTTAGGACAGGTGAAGGGGACATTTTCTGAGATTCAGGAGCTCATGAAATTAGCTAGTTTGATGTGCAATTCGTTACATAAAAAATGTAAAGAGTCAATTTGTTACATTTGTATTACTCATAAAAATCTACAATGCTGCTCGGGCGCTGGTTGAGCCCTATCTGTGCACTTGCCTGAACATGACGATTAACCAGTAACTCGAAAGAGCTGAGCAATGATGTCACATTAAAATGGCTCTGTGTTCTGTGTATTCTGTGTAACCTACTACCATATCAGCAAACAAATCATTCAGGATCAAGGTGCATTTGGATCACCAATAATTGGAATGAGGAGGAGGTTACTGTAGGTATCATAACCCTATCAGTCATTTCTCTTACGTGTAACCACAAGTCTGGTCTTGTGGGGTAGTGCTGGATTCAAGCCTTATCTCCGAAATGTTGCACTGTAGTGTGCTTAAAATGTAAAGGCAATTCCTGATAATGCTGTGAATAGAACATTGCCTTTAAATTTCAATTGGGCTACAATGCGGAATATCGGCAATATGGATTGAATCCAGCCCCTTAATTTGATTTATTGTAGCAATATAGGCAAAAACAGTAAAATGTGTAATGAACTGACTGATTGGATGGCCTTGTGGCTGATGAAAGAGACTATCATATCCTCTTGAAAGGAGTGGTTACAAGTATGACATCATTAACTTTAGTGTAGAGTTTATGTAGAGTTGAATGTAGTAATGTCTGATTGGTCAACGTCATATTGTGATCATCATTATGGTAATAGACTATAGGTACAAAAGCACAAGAGTCAAATTCACATTTGCATCACATTGCGACCAGAGAAAAAGGGTTTACATGTGATACATCACCATCTGCATGGCTGAGAGGTAAGGTATGCTGAATTGAACAAACATTTGATTAACTATCTTTTGAAATGGCAAAACACTTCCCTTTTGGTATTTGTGGAAATATTTCCAATTAATAAGCAAAAGTAATGTACATTTTAGTACATTTTAATACATTTTATCAAGTGACAAAAATACAGCATTTGAATTTGTTTAATTAAATCATCCACCACAATGTATAATTTCCAACTAATATTCTATAATTGATGTTGACATCTATAGTAATAATGTATCTTTCATATTTCAGATAAGATTCTTTCAACCACGACCATGGAACCAGGAATCAGTCTCAGCAAGGCTGATATTGTTGAGAACATACTTCTATGTTTTGAATCAGTGAATGGGTCTTGCAAAAGATCAATCTTTCCTCCAACAACACGAGTATTACTTTATCTCTTACTTGGCTCAATGTCTGTTCTCACAGTGTGTGGCAACCTTCTTGTAATCATCCCCATCATTCACTTCAAACAGCTCCACACCCCAACCAACTACCTCATCCTCTCTCTGGCTGTGGCAGACCTCCTCTTGGGGGTTTTAGTGATGCCTCCCAGAATGGTATATTCAGTAGAAAGCTGCTGGTATTTTGGAGACTTGTTCTGTAAAATCCACACCAGCACTGATGTTATGTTGTGCAATACATCCATTCTTAACTTGTGTTTTATTTCTATTGACCGGTATTATGCAGTGTGTTGCCCTCTCCTTTATAGAATTAAAATAACTGTTCATGTTGTTTTGATTATGATTCTGGTCACCTGGACTCTTTCTGCCGCAGTAGGGTTTTGTATGATATTTCTGGAGCTCAATATTTGGGGCATGGAGGATTTTTACTATGAAAATGTTGCCTGTGAGGGAGGATGTATTTTGTTTCAAAACAAAGCGTCGAGTATTGTGTCTTCGGTGATCTTTCTACATCCCAGGAGTAGGGATGCTTAGCATCTACCTAAAGATTTTCCTAATAGCACAGAGACAGGCACGCTCAATTCAGGGTACAACCAATCAGAACTCTGTAGGCAAATCACAGAGGAAGGCCACCAAAACACTTGCTATCATTATGGGGGTATTTCTATCATGCTGGACACCCTTTTTTGTCGTCAACTGCATTGATCCTTTTATTAGTTACTCTACCCCACCCGTTATGTTTGAAACACTTATATGGATTCCCTATTTGAATTCAACCATTAATCCCATGGTGTATGCATTCTTTTACAGTTGGTTCAGGAGGGCATTTAGAATTATAATTTCTGGTCAAATATTTCAACCTGACTCTTCAGAAATACAACTGTTTTCAGAATAAATACAGTGAGCTCCAAAGGTTTTGAAACAGTGATACATGTTTTGATGTTTTGGCTCTGCACTCCAGCACTTTGGATTTGAAATGATACAATGACTATGAGGTTAAAGTGCAGACTGACATATTTAATTTGAAGGTATTTTGATAAATATCAGGTGAATCATTTAGAAATTACACCACTTTTGTACATAGTCCCCCCATTTTAGAGTACCAAAACTATTGGGACGAATTCACTTATGTGTATTAAAGTAGTAAAAATGTTTTTTGTCCTATATTCATTGCATGCAACTGTGCCTACATCCAGCTTGGGACTCTACAAACTCTATCAATAGAAATGAATGGTAAATAATGTATTGTGTAATTTTGTAGTCACTTTTACTGTAAATAAGAATAGAACAATTCAACATTAATTATGGATAATCCTGAATGAATTGTGAAAGTTAGAGACGCTCAATTATCATACACCCAACACATGCTAACCTCCCCTGTTACTGTATGGTGAGAGGTTAGCATGTCTTGGGGGTATGATATTTGAGCGTCTGTAACTTTCTCACTCATCATTATTCACGATTCATTCAGGATTATCCATAATCATGGTAGCATCCATATTAATGTAGACGTGTTTAGAAACGGGCCTCATGAGTGGAGAAGGGGGCGAAGGCATTGCAGTGCTTGAGGCGTCACTACAGACCCGGGTTAGATCCCAGGCTGTGTCACAACCGGCAGTGACAGGGATTCACATAGGGCGGCGCACAATTGGCCCCGCATCGTCCCGGGATGAAGGAGGGTTTGGCCAGGTGGGCTTTACTTGGATCATCCTGCTCTAGCGACTCCTTGTGGCGGGCCAGGAGCATGCAGGCTGACTTTGGTCGTCAGTTGAACGGTGTTTCCTTCGGCAATTACGGGTTAAGCAGGCGGGTGTTAAGAAGCGAGGTTTGACATGTCATGTTTCCGGAGGATGCATGACTCGACCTTTGCCTCTCCCGAGCCCGTTGGTGAGTTGCAGTGATGAGACAAGATTGTAATTGGATATTATGAAATTGGGGAGAAATAGGGGGTAAAATACTACAAGAAAAAGGAAGTGTTTAGAAACATATTCTATCCTTGTTTACAACTAAAACTGACTCCAAAATGACACAATACATCATATACCATTCATTTCTATTGAGCACAAAATAATCTGAAACACAACCGAAACGAACAGCAAATGCATCCAACAAATGTGTAGAGTCACAAGCTGGATTTAGTCATTGCGTGCTATGAATATGAGACCAAAAACCAAACTTTTTACTACTTTAATACATATAAGTGAATTTGTCCCACTTTTGGAGCTCACTGTATGTCTAAAATCAGTACTGACAAAGAAGTGTGACATGTGCCTTTGTTCTCAGTCCTTTATTAAACCATATCAAACACAGGTGTGTAGGTTTAAAAAAACAAGTACAATCCAGTTGGCCCCAGAACATGAAATCAATCCTTGTCCTCTAGTAGGAGTTAGCCTCTCCTCTCCCATATCTTATATATACATACATACATACACACAGTACACGGGGAGCAGAAATGGTAACACATCGCTAGTGGCCTCGATATTATCTAGTCATACACATTTTTATAGGATCTGTATCCTTTCAGTTTTTTGATGTATTGCTCTGCAACTCCAGCTGATGAAATCATGTGGTCTAAATGACATGGTGAAAACATGTTTGCACTTAGATGATATTACCGAAATAAAGATTATGTCTGTTGATAATGTGTAATGTTTTCTGTGATACGGACTATCAGTGATACTGAAGATCGTACTTTATACTTCACACAATACCGTATATCCCTTAATTTTCCTCCGTCTCATAACGACTCACCAACAGTATGCACACAATATACAGTACCAGTCAAAAGTTGACACACCTACTCATTCAAGGGTTTTTCTTTATTTTTACTATTTTCTACATTGTAGAATAATAGTGAAGATATCAAAACTATGCAATAACATAAATGGAATCATGTAGTAACCAAAAAAGTGTTAAACAAATGTATATTTACTATTATTATACAATGTAGAACATAGTACAAATAAAGAAAAACCCTCGAATGAGTAGGTCCAAAGATTTGACAGGTACTGTACATATTAATCTGGATCTGTGAAACTGGCCCATAATGTAGGTTGTAATGTGATAACAAATAAGTAATATGCTATATACATTTATTCTTTCCTTTTTTGTTTACTTGGCCCTGTGTTTTCCACCTCTATCTGAGGTGCAAACAGGTTATGGTACATTTAGCCTCTGAAGCCTAGACGTCTCAGGAAGGATGGCAACGTGAAATGGTACATTTGAATGCATTTGAAATACTCCAGGCATGTGCAAGGCCTTTACTGTATCTATTTGTTTTTCCATCTTTGAACTTCTTCAGTAGAGCACCTGTCAGTTTTGCGGAGAAACATATTATCAAGATGGATAACTCATTCCAGACTGATACAATATGTTTTATTGAATTTTTACAAACACACATTTTTATTCAAACGCACATAAAGAACAAGTATAGAACTCTGCAGTCTGTTCATAAGATCGTAATGAGATTCACATACCAATATGAAGGCCGATATAACCCTTATGGAAAAACTGCATGAATTTCATGTCACATCTGCTCCTGCTATGCCCTCTGGTGGTCGTCCGGTGTCTCTTTGACCTGCATTTCTCCCCCCTCTACTCTCTCTCTCCCTCTCTGTTTAATTGTGTGGTTGGAGACAGGTGTGCTGGAGTCAGAGCAATTCCCTACCAGCTGCAACTCGTCCAGTAATCAAGACCTCTACAAATACCTTTCCTGACAACTCCACTCTGCCAGATCGTAATCTTTGCTCAGTCAGTTATAGTTCTAGCCCTTTGTCTATTCTCAAGATCCTGTTTGCTCTGCTTTGCTCGCTTCCCTGCCTTACACCATTTTTGTCCTCTCCTTGCAGTACCGCTCTGTCTCTGGCTCCTGTCTCCTGTTCCACATCTCACCACCAACCACCTTGCTCTGGATTTCACTCCCCACCATTACCTTGGATTCCTCTCAGGACCTGTTTCCCTGCTTGACTCAGCCAACTCCAACCTCACTCTACACTCCTGGTTTCTTCAACTCATCTGAGCCGCTCCGGATCTGCACTCCTTATTTCTCTGTATTCAATAAACATATTCAAATCAAATCAAATTGTATTTGTCACATACACATGGTTAGCAGATGTTAATGCGAGTGTAGCAAAATGCTTGTGCTTCTAGTTCCGACCATGCAGTAGTATCTAACAAGTAATCTAACAAATTCACAACAACTACCTTATACACACAAGGGTAAAGGAATGAATACGAGTATGTACATATAAATATATGGATGAGCGATGGCTGACCGGCATAGGCAAGATGCAGTAGATGGTATGGAGTACAGTATATACACATATATATAGTCCGTGATTGACTTTTTGTAGTCCGTGATTGACTGTAGACCCTGCCACATTCCTCTTGTGTCTGAGCCGCTGAATTGTGACTCTACTTTGTCTCTATATTGACGCTTAGCTTGTTTGATTGCCTTGCGGAGGGAATAGCTACACTGTTTGTATTCAGTCATGTTTCCGGTAGCCTTACCTGGTTAAAAGCAGTGGTTCGCGCTTTCAGTTTCTTGCGAATGCTGCCATCAATCCACGGTTTCTGGTTGGGGAAGGTTTTAATATTTGCTATGGGTACAACATCACCAATGCACTTGCTAATAAACTTGATCACCGAATCAGCATATACATCAATGTTGTTGTCCGATGCTATCCGGAACATATCCCAGTCCACGTGCTCGAAGCAATCTTGCAGCATGGAATCAGATCGGTCGGACCAGCGTTGAACAGACCTGAGAACGGGCGTTTCCTGTTTTAGTTTCTGTTTGTAGGCTGGGAGCAACAAAATGGAGTCATGGTCAGACTTGCCAAAAGGAGGGCGGAGAATAGCCTTGTATGCATCACGGAAGTTGGAATAACGCTGTGCTGACCAGCGTAACGCGGCGTAACGTAACGCTGTCAAGCGTAATGCTGTCTCACGTGGTAACGCTGTAGAGTGAACGCTGGCGCACCTAGTTGCCGCTGCTCGCTGCGGGAAACCTCTTTTTTTTAACTTAATTTTACAGACTCACTTTATGGTTCTATGACCTAATTGGACAGTGTAATTGCCTTCATTGGGAATACTTTTACCATCTACCGGCATTACCTTTTTTTTTTCTGAGTCTTCACAGTTAGCTCACCTGTTCTGTTCTGGTTTGAGCCTCATCTGGCGTTTTCACTGGCCGTCGATGCTGCTTAAATCTTCATCAACAATGTGGACTGGTAGGACATACTTCTTGTTTGTCTGTGCCTGGCTCTTTCTACTGCCTGTTCACCTGCTAGTGACGGGTTTGCATCAGTATTCGGCCATTGACCTGCTCCGGCTGCGCTGTCATCTGCCTGGACCTGCGCCGGAGGCTTTCCATCTTCATCCGGACATCGCCTTCTAGCCTCGTCCGAGATATATCCACCGAGGGTCGCGCCGGAATTTCCACCACAACAGTTCAACAGTAATAAAGTCCATCTGGTCCAGCTCTCGTCGCCCTCTACGTTCCACCAACCGGGCTGTTGACCACAGTGTGTTAGCCCGCCTAGCTTTGTCGGCTAGCACACCCACCAGCTGTGACAACACCGCACTCAACTTCGCTCTGCTCAACATCCGCTCACTGACAGACAAGGGACATTTCATCCAGGACCTCATCTCTGATCGTCACCTAGACTTTCTTTGTTTAACTGAGACATGGCAACGACTTTTCCCAGCTGAATGAATCCACTCCCAGTGCGTTTGTTTACATCTGTCAACCCCGTGGCTCTGGCCGGGGGAGGAGGTCTCGCGATAATTTATCGTGAGAAGTGGAAAGTCTCGCCAGTGTCCGTGCCTGTCTCTAGCTCGTTTGAATCTGCTGTCTGTAAGTTGTCTGGGCCCACTCCAACCATCATTGCTACTGTCTACCGTCCCCCTAAACCGAATAGTGAATTTGTAAATGATTTCTCTGCTTTTCTCACTCAGTTATCTTCTCTCTCACCAAACATAATACTGCTGGGTGATTTTAATATTCACATGGACAATATCAATCTGCCTCTTACTAAAGACTTCACTTCCTGCTTAGAGAGTTTTGGATGCCAGCAACATACTAATTTTCCCACACACTCCAAAGGACATACTCTGGATTTAATCTGCTGCTCTGGTGTCACCCCTTCTGACCTTACAGCTGTTGAACTCCCCATAACTGACCATTTTTTCCTCTCATTTACAGTGGAACTCACTCTTTCCATCTCTAAAATATCACGCCTCATTTCATTTCGGAATATAAAGAATATCAATCTCGCCACACTCACTTCAAGTATCCACTTCTTCTGCCTCCCTGACACTCACAATCTATCCACCCCTGATGATCTGGTCTCTCACTACAACACTGGACTCCATAATATTCTAAATTCCCTTGCCCCGTTAAAAACCCGATCTGTTTCTTTTTCTGTCTCCGCCCCTTGGTTCACCCCCGATCTTCGTCTCTTGAAAGCCAAAGGTCGGCAACTTGAACGTCTCTATAGAAAAACTGGTCTCACTATTCACAAAGAAATGTACAATAACCACATCTTACATTATAAGGACTCTGTTGCTAGCACCAAAACCCACTATTACTCCAGTATAATCATTGCTAATAAAGGAAACTCCAAGTCACTGTTTTCCCTTCTCAAGAATATCACCCTACCCCAGAACTTTCTCCCCCCTCACTTGTATACAACCTCCTTCTGCAACTCCATTATGTCATTTTTTTACTGAAAAAATCAAAACATCCACCAGCACCTTGGATCTATCCCTCACCTCAGCATCTCAGTCGACTTTCACCCATCCACACATTCATTTTCTTCCTTCCAGCTACCCGCTATTTCAGAAATCACAGAACTTATCAGGAAATCCAAGCCTTCCACTTGTCAACTTGACCCCTTTCCCACACAACTTGTTAAAGCCTGCCTTTCCTCCCTGGTTCCCCTCATTTCTGCTATCATCCATTCCTCTCTCACTACGAACTGTTCCTACATCTTTCAAAACTGCTGCTATTACCCCAATTTAAAAAAAAATTGGTGCGGATCCCTCCGACTTCAACAACTTCCGTCCTATATCCAATTTACCATTCATTTCCCAAATTCTTGAAAAAATACTTTCCTCTCAACTCCATTCTCATCTATCCCACAATAACTTGTATGAACAGTTCCAGTCCGGGTTCCGTCCACTTCATAGCACCAAAACAGCCCTTATCAAAATCACCAATGACCTCCTTATGGCAGCTGATTCTGGACTTTACCATCCTCATCCTCCTCGATCTGAGTGCAGCCTTTGATACCATCAGTCACACCGTCCTCCTCAACAGGTTAACTTCCATCGGCATTAGCCACACTCCGTTAGACTGGTTCACATCTTATCTCTCTGGCCGCACTCAGTTCATTCAACTTAAATCTTTTAAATCCAGTCCCTCCGCCGTCACTTCTGGTGTGCCCCAGGGCTCTGTCCTGGGGCCCCTACTTCATCATTTATCTCCTGCCCCTGGGCAATATCTTCCATAAATTCAATATTCAATTCCACTGTTATGCTGATGACACCCAGCTCTACCTTTCGACCAAACCCTCGTCCACTCTCCCGCCCATCTCCCTTACTGACTGCATCTCAGAAATAAAAACCTGTTTTTCCCAAAACTTCCTCAAATTAAACAGTAATAAACCTGAGGTTCTCCTTATTGGCACTAAATCTACTTTATCTAAAACCTACAGTTTTTCTCTTAATATTGATAACTCCTCCGTTTCACCCTCCCCACAGGTTAAGAGTCTGGGTGTCATCCTTGACAGCACATTATCTTTTCAATCGCACATTAATAACATTACACGGTCTGCCTATTTCCATCTACGAAACATCAATCGACTCCGTCCCTCCCTTACTCCCCATACTTCCGCCGTCCTTGTCCACAGTCTCGTCACTTCCCGTTTGGACTACTGCAACTCTCTCCTTTTGGCCTCCTCATAAATCCCTCCATAAACTTCAAATGGTCCAGAATTCAGCTGCCCGCATCATTACTCGAACCCCCTCCATTCATCACATCACTCCTGTTCTCCAACAGCTTCACTGGCTCCCGGTCCAGTTCCATATCCAATTCAAAGTCCTTCTGTTAACATTCAAGTCCATCCATAAACTTGCACCCCCATATTTGTCTGATCTCCTCCAGGGTCCAACTTCCACCCGCTCCTTAGATCTTCTTCCTCCATACACCTGTCTGTCCCCCCCGCCCGTCTCACCACTATGGGGAGCAGAGCATTCAGCCGCTCTGCTCCCCGTCTCTGGAACTCATTACCATCCCAACATAGAAACATCGATTCATTTTCCCATTTCAAATCACAACTCAAAACACACCTGTTTAAAACTGCCTATCTCACTTGACGTCAACTGCTCTGCTTCTTTTGTTGTTTTTAATGCTGTTCTATGCTTTTAAATGTCTTATGTTTCCCTGTACGGTGTCCTTGAGTGTCAAGAAAGGCGCCTTAAATAAAATGTATTATTATTATTATAACAGTGATCCAGGATTTTACCAGCCGGGTCGCACATTCGATATGCTGGTAAAATTCGGAGCCTTGTTCTTAAATTAGCCTTATTAAAATCCCCAGCCACAATAAATGCGGCCTCAGGATATGTGGTTTCCAGTTTACATAGAGTCCGATGAATTTATTTCAGTGCCGTCGATGTGTCAGCTTGAGGGGGGATGTACACGGCTGTGATTATAATCGAGGAGAATTCTCTTGGTAGATAATGCGGTCTGCATTTGATTGTAAGGAATTCTATGTCAGGTGAACAAAGGACTTGAGTTCCTGTATGTTGTTATGATCACACCACGTCTCGTTAATCATAAGACACACACCCCCACCCTTCTTCTTACCAGATAGAAGTTTGTTTCTGTCGGCGCGATGCGTGGAGAAACCAGGTGGCTGTACCGACTCTGATAACGTGTCCTGAGTGAGCCATGTTTCCGTGAAGCAAAGAACGTTGCAGTCTCGGATGTCTCTCTGAAAGGCAACCCTTGATCTGATTTCGTCTACTTTGTTGTCAGGAGATTGTACATTGGCGATTAAAATACTCGGGAGAGGTGCACGATGCTATCCAGTCTATTGTCCTGGCTGGGGTAACAAACAGAGAATCCTTTTCGGGAAAGTCGTATTCCTGGTAAGTTGACGTTGCTCTTATATCCAATAGTTCCTCCCGGTTGTATGTAATAAAACTTAATATTTCCCGGGGTAACAATGTAAGAAGTAATACATAAAAAACAAAATACTGCATGGTTTCCTGAGAACGTGAAGCGAGGCTGCCATCTCTGTCGGAGCCGGAAGCTGAACGGTGGTGCATTCATCCCGGCTTCCTCTTCTGAGTCCGCTCTTGGGTTCCCCCCCTTCGCTCCGCGTAACAGTTCACATGTGAACACCTGAAGTGTTCCAAAAACAAATGTTTGGTCCCGCTTTAAATTACGTTCAGATTCATAGAGCCTTCATAATGCTTTATAAAGGGTTCACAAATGTGGCATATCTGTGTGACATAAACACCAATGTCAAATGTGACATAACCCACTATGTGGAATATGATATAAACATGTGCTTTATAAAGGGTGACATGTTGTGCTGAAGGATGGCACACGCTCTAACGTGATATCATGTTAGTGACGTTACACCTAATCTCGTTCCCAGAGACTTCCGCCCAATCCTTTTAAATACCTTTCACACCCTACAGTAACCTGTGTATGATAAGAGAACCTTCATAAATCAGTAGAATGTTAATAACCTATTAATTGACACTTCATGTATTGTTCTGTAACACTTAATTTGAAGTGAGACACCTTTGATAATTCATAACACATCCATATAGACTCTATATCACATGACCCTGTACTTACTTTAAAGTTAATAAAAAATTGGATGAAATAAATGTATCACTAGCCACTTTAAACGATGCCATTTATATAATGTTTACATATCCTACATTACTCATCTCATATGTATATACTGTACTCTAAACCATCTACTGCATCTTGCCTATGCCGGTCAGCCATCGCTCATCCATATATTTATATGTACATACTCGTATTCATTCCTTTACACTGTGTGTATAAGGTAGTTGTTGTGAATTTGTTAGATTACTTGTTAGATACCACTGCATGGTCAGAACTAGAAGCACAAACATTTCGCTACACTCACATTAACATCTGCTAACCATGTGTATGTGACAAATAAAATGTTATTTGATTTTGATTTGATTTCAAAGCAAATAACCTCTACCTCTGTTTTGTATTTGTTGAAGCCCAGTTGCTGTTGGTTTGTTTGTGCGTGCTATCGCTCTTGTTTTGTGCCAACATCTCACATTAACTGTGATCCTGTGAGTATGTACTGCTGTGTTGTGTTGCGGTTTGTTTATTGGTGGAAAAGGGGGTAACCAGCCAAGTCGCCCTTGGGCATACATAACCCGTAGGAAACCTTTGTCTAAATACCCTAGTTAGAACTGGGCAGACCACCCACTGTATTTTATTGGTTAGTTAGCTAGCTGTTCTTTAAGCAGGTAGAATAGCTTAGGGGTGTTTGGATATTTATTGGTTCTTTCCTTGGGTCCAGCTCCTTTTCCCCACACCCCATTACCGTGTGTTTAGAAATAAACCATTAGTGTTTGACGGTAGATTTAAGTTGTCTGTGTTTTCTTTTTGTTCTCACTGTTACTTTTTCACTGGGGTGATTTGCATGAGATATGTTGCGGGTCTCGTTTCCATCCCCCTACGGGGCAAAAGGGATTCGTAACATAAGTGGGGGCTCATCCGGGATCTGTCTTTACTGACACCCATGCCGCTTGTGCAAATTATTTTGGTGGTCTAGTTCAGTGTTGAGCTTCATAGCTGATGTAGCATTAGAGTTTGCTATTTCTTGGCTCTTGTGTTTGGGAGGTAGTTCAAGATACTACTTTTGATACTACTTTTGATTCAAGGCTACTTTTGATTTAAAAGCCTTTTTGGATATCCCTACGTGGGAGGTTTTTGACAAATGTCGTAGAGTTGATTTGCTGACCTTGGCTGACCATTATTCTGTATCTGTTCCGCAGAGTTTAGTTAAAGCGGAGGTTAAACAGCTGGTGTTAAATGTTTTGTTGGAAGAGCAAGTGCTTGTGTTACCGCTGCCTGAGCCCACTACCCCTGTAGGGGATGTTGCTGCTCCTGTAAGCCTGTCGGTGTCTGAGAACGAGGGCGAGGCTAAAGTTCCAGCCACTTTGCCCCGTTTTGATCCACTCTCCCCACTGTCACCCCACGGTGATGCCATAAGGGATGTCCGTTCGATACAGCTCCAACTGGAGGCGGAAGAGAGCCCAAATTAGGCAAGAAAATCTCCAGTTGGAAATGTGTAAACTTGAGGTAGAAAGAGAACAGCGGCAGATGGAGTTCAAAATGCGCCAGATGGAACTGGAGGCAGAGACAGCGAGGCTAGCCTCCGTTCCTGCTGTGCCTGTTAGTGAGCCGTCCTCACTAGCTGTGGCTTCCAACACTTTTGACATTAGTAGGCAGATTGCCTTAGTCCCTTTGTTCAGAGAGTCAGAGGTTGACTCCTATTTTTGTGTTTTTGAACGAATAGCCGTAGCATTGAAGAGGTATGGTGCCTATTACTTCAGTGTAAATTAACTGGTAAAGCCCAAGAGGTTTTGTCAGCGCTACCTCTTGAAGACAGTTTGAATTATGAAGTGGTCAAAGCTACTGTTCTTCGCGCCTATGAGCTTGTGCCTGAGGCATACCGACAGAGATTTAGGTCTCATAAAAAGTCTTCTGGTAAGACTTACGTGGAATTTGCTAGAGACAAGGGAAATCTGTTTGATAAATGTCATGCTGCTAGCAAGGTAACTGATTTCAACTCTCTCCGGGAATTAATCTTGTTGGAAGAGTTAAAAAATTGCTTACCCGAACGCATTGTAGTTTACCTAAATGAACAAAGTATCCTCCTTGTCAGAAGAGTCTGTGTTGGCAGACGAGTTTGTGTTGACGCACAAGAGCGTGTTTTCGGCTCATACTGAGAGTAGAGCCACTGAAATGTCTACTTTTAGCCCTACTCGGCAAGCAGTACATCAAGCACGCCAGAAAATATAAACAGGGACGCTCATTTGTCATAAGGTGGGACATATGATTAATGATTGCTTCCTGCTAAAACGCAAACAAGGGGGATGCCTCTTCGTGCCAAGCCGCCAACAGGTGTTGGGCTAATTCGTACGGTTGGGAGGGCTGAAACGAAACAGGTGCCTCAGGGTAAATGTAGTGTGAAGGTCCCAGTCCCCAAGCGCAGTTATGAACCGTTCATTTTTGAGGGGTTTGTGTCCCTAACGAATGACAAAGCGTCTCAGAGCACGGTTAAAATCCTTACAGATACTGGTGCGGCGCAGTCGTTTTTATTGTCTGATGTGTTGCCCTTATCCGACAATACATACTGTGGTTCCAGTGTGTTAGTTCAGGGTATTGAAATGGGTTTTGTCCCAGTGCCATTGCACTTTGTGAGTGTACACTGAGTTAATCAGTTGAATATTCACGTCCTATGTTGCCAGTAAAATGTGTGACCTTTATAATGGGTAATGATATTGCCGGAGGAAAGGTAGTACCTGTATTGGAAGTAATGGATAAAAGTGACCACTCTCTCTCCAATGAGCTGGCACAAAATTATCCACGTGTTCCCCGCTTGTGGTGTCACTCGTGCTCAGGCACGACAAATGGGTGACGTGATAGATCTGTCGAACACTGTTTTGTTCAAAGAGTGTGATCAAGAGGATGGGTTGTGTGCTACCTCTGGGAAGCTGTTGCCCTCTGACAAACAGCCCAGGGAAGAATTGAAGAATTGTAGTGAACTTACAGTTACCAGTCACTCGGGAGCAGCTGATTGCTAACCAAAAGGTTGTCAACAGGCTTGCTAAATGTTTTTCTAGGGTTGTCTCATTGGAAGAGATAAAGAAGAACATGGCTTACTTCATTGATGGTAATCTCCTCATGCGTAAATGGACATCCCATGTTGACGCGGGCGGAGATTGGAATGCTGTTTACCAAATAGTGATTCCTACAGCCTTTCGACAAAATGTGCTATCCCTTGCTCATGATCACCAGTGGTCCGGTCATTTGGGAATCACCAAGACTTATGATCGGCTCCTTCGACATTTCTTCTGGCCAGGTTTAAAACGAGATGTGGCTCGGTTCTGTCGAACATGCCACACGTCAGATAACAGGAAAACCAAATCAGGTTATTCCTCCTGCTCCTCTTTGTCCAATACCTGTTATAGGTGAACCATTCGAACATGTGGTGGTTGATTGTGTTGGACCGTTACCGAAGACAAAATCGGGTAACCAGCCAAGTCGCCCTTGGGCATACGTAACCCGTAGGAAACCTTTGTCTAAATACCCTAGTTAGAACTGGGCGGACCACCCACTGTATTTTATTGGTTAGTTAGCTAGCTGTTCTTTAAGCAGGTAGAATAGCTTAGGGGTGTTTGGATATTTATTGGTTCTTTCCTTGGGTCCAGCTCCTTTTCCCCACACCCCATTACCGTGTGTTTAGAAATAAACCATTAGTGTTTGACGGTAGATTTAAGTTGTCTGTGTTTTCTTTTTGTTCTCACTGTTACTTTTTCACTGGGTTGATTTGCATGAGATATGTTACGGGTCTCGTTTCCATCCCCCCTAGACTACGGGGTAAAAGGGATTCGTAACATAAGTGTAAACATTATATAAATGGCATCATTTAAAGTGGCTAGTGATACATTTATTTCATCCAATTATAATTATTAAAGTGGCTAGAGATTTGGGTTGATGGCCGAACGGCATAGGCAGGATTCAGTAGATGGTTTAGAGTACAGTGTAAACATTTGATATGAGTAATGTCGTGAACATTATGTGAACATTATATAAAAAATTGTTTAAAGTGGATAGTGATACATTTGTTACATCCAATTCCTATTTTTAAAGTGGCTAGAGATTTAAGTCCGTATGTTGGCAGCAGCCACTCAATGTTAGTGATGGCTGTTTAACAGTCTGATCTCCTTGAGGTAGAAGCTGTTTTTCAGTCTCTCGGTCCCAGCTTTGATGCACCTGTACTGACCTCGCCTTCTGGATGATAGCGGGGGGAACAGGCAGTGGCTCGGGTGGTTGTTGTCCTTGATGATCTTTTTGGCCTTCCTGTGACATTGGGTTGTGTATGTGTCCTGAAGGGCAGGTAGTTTACCCCCGGTGAAGCGTTGTGCAGTCCTCACTACCCTCTGGAGAGCCTTACGGTTGTGGGCGGAGCCGTTGCCGTACCAGGCGGTGATACAGCCCGACAGGATGCTCTCGATTGTGTATCTGTAGAAGTTTGTGAGTGATTTTGGTGACAAGCCGAATTTCTTCAGCCTCCTGAGGTTGAATAGGCGCTGTTGCGCCTTCTTCACCACGCTGTCTGTGTGGGTGTACCATTTCAGTTTGTCTGTGATGTGTACGCCAAGGAACTTAAAACTTTCCACCTTCTCCACTACTGTCCCGTCGATGTGAATAGGGGGGTGCTCCCTCTCCTGTTTCCTGAAGTCCACGATCATCTCCTTTGTTTTGTTGACAATTGAGTGATAGGTTATTTTCCTGACACCACACTCCGAGGGGCCTCACCTCCTCCCTGTAGGCCGTCTCGTCGTTGTTGGTAATCAAGCCTACCACTGTAGTGTCGTAAGCATACTTGATGATTGAGTTGGATGCGTGCTTGGCCACGCAGTCATGGGTAAACAGGGAGTACAGGAGAGGGCTGAGAACGCACCCTTGTGGGGCCCCAGTGTTGAGGATCAGCGGGGTGGAGATGTTGTTTCCTACCCTCACCACCTGGGGCCGGCCCGTCAGGAAGTCCAGGACCTAGGCCATCCAATCAGTTAGGCTACAATGCCATCCAATCAATTGGGCTACAATGCAGAGCATCGGCAATACGGATTGAATCCAGCCACTTAAATTGATTTATTGTAGCAATTTAGGCAAAAACAGTAAAATGTGTAATGAACTAACTGATTGGATGGCCTTGTGGCTGATGAAAGAGACTATCATATCCTCTTGAAGGGAGTGGTTACAAGTATGACATCATTAAATTTAGTGCTCTGCTACAGAGCTTTTTATGTAGAGTTGAATGTAGTAATGTCTGATTGGTCAACGTCATATTGTGATCATCATTATGGTAATAGACTATAGGTACAAAAGCACAAGAGTCAAATTCACATTTGCATCACATTGCGACCAGAGAAAAAGGGTTTACATGTGATACATCACCATCTGCATGGCTGAGAGGTAAGGTATGCTGAATTGAACAAACATTTGATTAACTATCTTTTGAAATGGCAAAACACTTCCCTTTTGGTATTTGTGGAAATATTTCCAATTAATAAGCAAAAGTAATGTACATTTTAGTACATTTTAATACATTTTATCAAGTGACAAAAATACAGCATTTGAATTTGTTTAATTAAATCATCCACCACAATGTAATAATTTCCAACTAATATTCTATAATTGATGTTGACATCTATAGTAATAATGTGACAATAATGTATCTTTCATATTTCAGATAAGTTTCTTTCAACCACGACCATGGAACCAGGAATCAGTCTCAGCAAGGCTGATATTGTTGAGAACATACTTCTATGTTTTGAATCAGTGAATGGGTCTTGCAAAAGATCAATCTTTCCTCCAACAACACGAATATTACTTTATCTCTTACTTGGCTCAATGTCTGTTCTCACAGTGTGTGGCAACCTTCTTGTAATCATCCCCATCATTCACTTCAAACAGCTCCACACCCCAACCAACTACCTCATCCTCTCTCTGGCTGTGTCAGACCTCCTCTTGGGGGTTTTAGTGATGCCTCCCAGAATGGTATATTCAGTAGAAAGCTGCTGGTATTTTGGAGACTTGTTCTGTAAAATCCACACCAGCACTGATGTTATGTTGTGCAATACATCCATTCTTAACTTGTGTTTTATTTCTATTGACCGGTATTATGCAGTGTGTCGCCCTCTCCTTTATAGAATTAAAATAACTGTTCATGTTGTTTTGATTATGATTCTGGTCACCTGGACTCTTTCTGCCGCAGTAGGGTTTTGTATGATATTTCTGGAGCTCAATATTTGGGGCATGGAGGATTTTTACTATGAAAATGTTGCCTGTGAGGGAGGATGTATTTTGTTTCAAAACAAAGCGTCGAGTATTGTGGCTTCAGTGATCTCTTTCTACATCCCAGGAGTAGGGATGCTTAGCATCTACCTAAAGATTTTCATTATAGCACAGAGACAGGCACGCTCAATTCAGGGTACAACCAATCAGAACTCTGTAGGCAAATCACAGAGGAAGGCCACCAAAACACTTGCTATCATTATGGGGGTATTTCTATCATGCTGGACACCCTTTTTTGTCGTCAGCTGCATTGATCCTTTTATTAGTTACTCTACCCCACCCGTTATGTTTGAAACACTTATATGGATTGCCTATTTGAATTCAACCATTAATCCCATGGTGTATGCATTCTTTTACAGTTGGTTCAGGAGGGCATTTAGAATTATAATTTCTGGTCAAATATTTCAACTTGACTCTTCAGAAATACATTTGTTTTCAGAATAAATACAGTGAGCTCCAAAGGTTTTGAAACAGTGATACATGTTTTGATGTTTTGGCTCTGCACTCCAGCACTTTGGATTTGAAATGATACAATGACTATGAGGTTAAAGTGCAGACTGACATATTTAATTTGAAGGTATTTTGATAAATATCAGGTGAATCATTTAGAAATTACACCACTTTTGTACATAGTCCCCCCATTTTAGAGTACCAAAACTATTGGGACGAATTCACTTATATGGGTATTAAAGTAGTAAAAAGTTATGTTTTTTGTCCTATATTCATTGCACGCAACTGTGACTACATCCAGCTTGGGACTCTACAAACTCTATCAATAGAAATGAATGGTAAATAATGTATTGTGTAATTTTGTAGTCACTTTTACTGTAAATAAGAATAGAACAATTCAACATTAATTATGGATAATCCTGAATGAATTGTGAAAGATTATGAATGAGAAAGTTAGAGACGCTCAATTATCATACACCCAACACATGCTAACCTCCCCTGTTACTGTATGGTGAGAAGTTAGCATGTCTTGGGGGTATGATATTTGAGCGTCTGTAACCTCTCACTCATCATTATTCACGATTCATTCAGGATTATCCATAATCATGGTAGCATCCATATTAATGTAGGCGTGTTTAGAAAGCGGGCCTCATGAGTGGAGAAGGCGAAGGCATTGCAGTGCTTGAGGCGTCACTACAGACCGGGTTAGATCCCAGGCTGTGTCACAACCGGCAGTGACAGGGATTCACATAGGGCGGCGCACAATTGGCCCCGCATCGTCCCGGGATGAAGGAGGGTTTGGCCAGGTGGGCTTTACTTGGATCATCCTGCTCTAGCGACTCCTTGTGGCGGGCCAGGAGCATGCAGGCTGACTTTGGTCGTCAGTTGAACGGTGTTTCCTTCGGAACATTGTCGCAGCAGGCTTACGGGTTAAGCAGGCGGGTGTTAAGAAGCGAGGTTTGACATGTCATGTTTCGGAGGATGCATGACTCGACCTTTGCCTCTCCCGAGCCCGTTGGTGAGTTGCAGTGATGAGACAAGATTGTAATTGGATATTATGAAATTGGGGAGAAATAGGGGGTAAAATACTACAAGAAAAAGGAAGTGTTTAGAAACATATTCTATCCTTGTTTACAACTAAAACTGACTCCAAAATGACACAATACATCATATACCATTCATTTCTATTGAGCACAAAATAATCTGAAACACAACGAAACGAACAGCAAATGCATCCAACAAATGTGTAGAGTCACAAGCTGGATTTAGTCATTGCGTGCTATGAATATGAGACCAAAAACCAAACTTTTACTACTTTAATACATATAAGTGAATTTGTCCCACTTTTGGAGCTCACTGTATGTCTAAAATCAGTACTGACAAAGAAGTGTGACATGTGCCTTTGTTCTCAGTCCTTTATTAAACCATATCAAACACAGGTGTGTAGGTTTAAAAAACAAGTACAATCCAGTTGGCCCCAGAACATGAAATCAATCCTTGTCCTCTAGTAGGAGTTAGCCTCTCCTCTCCCATATCTTATATATACATACATACATACACACAGTACACGGGAGCAGAAATGGTAACACATCGCTAGTGGCCTCGATATTATCTAGTCATACACATTTTTATAGGATCTGTATCCTTTCAGTTTTTTGATGTATTGCTCTGCAACTCCAGCTGATGAAATCATGTGGTCTAAATGACATGGTGAAAACATGTTTGCACTTAGATGATATTACCGAAATAAAGATTATGTCTGTTGATAATGTGTAATGTTTTCTGTGATACGGATATCAGTGATATCAGTGATACTGAAGATCGTACTTTATACTTCACACAATACCGTATATCCCTTAATTTTCCTCCGTCTCATAACGACTCACCAACAGTATGCACACAATATACAGTACCAGTCAAAAGTTGACACACCTACTCATTCAAGGGTTTTCTTTATTTTTACTATTTTCTACATTGTAGAATAATAGTGAAGATATCAAAACTATGCAATAACATAAATGGAATCATGTAGTAACCAAAAAAGTGTTAAACAAATGTATATTTACTATTATTATACAATGTAGAACATAGTACAAATAAAGAAAAACCCTCGAATGAGTAGGTCCAAAGATTTGACAGGTACTGTACATATTAATCTGGATCTGTGAAACTGGCCCATAATGTAGGTTGTAATGTGATAACAAATAAGTAATATGCTATATACATTTATTCTTTCCTTTTTTGTTTACTTGGCCCTGTGTTTTCCACCTCTATCTGAGGTGCAAACAGGTTATGGTACATTTAGCCTCTGAAGCCTAGACGTCTCAGGAAGGATGGCAACGTGAAATGGTACATTTGAATGCATTTGAAATACTCCAGGCATGTGCAAGGCCTTTACTGTATCTATTTGTTTTTCCATCTTTGAACTTCTTCAGTAGAGCACCTGTCAGTTTTGCGGAGAAACATATTATCAAGATGGATAACTCATTCCAGACTGATACAATATGTTTTATTGAATTTTTTACAAACACACATTTTTATTCAAACGCACATAAAGAACAAGTATAGAACTCTGCAGTCTGTTCATAAGATCGTAATGAGATTCACATACCAATATGAAGGCCGATATAACCCTTATGGAAAAACTGCATGAATTTCATGTCACATCTGCTCCTGCTATGCCCTCTGGTGGTCGTCCGGTGTCTCTTTGACCTGCAGTTCTCCCCCCTCTATTCTCTCTCTCCCTCTCCCTCTCTGTTTAATTGTGTGGTTGGAGACAGGTGTGCTGGAGTCAGAGCAATTCCCTACCAGCTGCAACTCGTCCAGTAATCAAGACCTCTACAAATACCTTTCCTGACAACTCCACTCTGCCAGATCGTAATCTTTGCTCAGTCAGTTATAGTTCTAGCCCTTTGTCTATTCTCAAGATCCTGTTTGCTCTGCTTTGCTCGCTTCCCTGCCTTACACCATTTTTGTCCTCTCCTTGCAGTACCGCTCTATCTCTGGCTCCTGTCTCCTGTTCCACATCTCACCACCAACCACCAACCACCTTGCTCTGGATTTCACTCCCCACCATTACCTTGGATTCCTCTCAGGACCTGTTTCCCTGCTTGACTCAGCCAACTCCAACCTCACTCTACACTCCTGGTTTCTTCAACTCATCTGAGCCGCTCCGGATCTGCACTCCTTATTTCTCTGTATTCAATAAACATATTCAAATCAAATAAAATCAAATTGTATTTGTCACATACACATGGTTAGCAGATGTTAATGCGAGTGTAGCAAAATGCTTGTGCTTCTAGTTCCGACCATGCAGTAGTATCTAACAAGTAATCTAACAAATTCACAACAACTACCTTATACACACAAGGGTAAAGGAATGAATACGAGTATGTACATATAAATATATGGATGAGCGATGGCTGACCGGCATAGGCAAGATGCAGTAGATGGTATGGAGTACAGTATATACACATATATATATATGAGATGAGTTGTAGGATATGTAAACATTATATAAATGGCATTGTTTAAAGTGGCTAGTGATACATTATTTCATCCAATTATAATTATTAAAGTGGCTAGAGATTTGGGTCGATGGCCGAACGGCATAGGCAAGATACAGTAGATGGTTTAGAGTACAGTGTATACATTTGATATGAGTATGTCGGATATGTAAACATTATATACAAAATTGTTTAAAGTGGCTAGTGATACATTGTTACATCCAATTCCTATGTTTAAAGTGGCTAGAGATTTAAGTCAGTATGTTGGCAGCAGCCACACAATGTTAGTGATGGCTGTTTAACAGTCTGATGGCCTTGAAGTAGAAGCTGTTTTTCAGTCTCTCGGTCCCAGCTTTGATGCATCTGTACTGACCTCGCCTTCTGGATGATTGCGGGGTGAACAGGCAGTGGCTCGGGTGGTTGTTGTCCTTGATGATCTTTTTGGCCTTCCTGTGACATCGGGTGGTGTAGGTGTCCTGAAGAGCAGGTAGTTTACCCCCGGTGATGTGCTGTGCAGTCCTCACTACCCTCTGGAGAGCCTTACGGTTGTGGGCGGAGCAGTTGCCGTACCAGGCGGTGATACAGCCCGACAGGATGCTCTCGATTGTGCATCTGTAAAAGTTTGTGAGTGATTTTGGTGACAAGCCAAATTTCTTCAGCCTCCTGAAGTTGAAGAGGCGCTGTTGCGCCTTCTTCACAACGATGTCTGTGTGGGTGGACCAATTCAGTTTGTCCGTGATGTGTACGCCGAGGAACTTAAAACTTTCCACCTTCTCCACTACTGTCCCCTCGATGTGGATAGGGGGGTGCTCCCTCTCCTGTTTCGTGAAGTCCACGATCATCTCCTTTGTTTTGCTGACATTGAGTGAGAGGTTATTTTCCTGACACCACACTCCGAGGGCCCTCACCTCCTCTCTGTAGGCCGTCTTGTCGTTGTTGGTAATCAAGCCTACCACTGTAGTGTCGTCAGCAAACTTGATGATTGAGTTGGATGCATGCTTGGCCACGCAGTCATGGGTAAACAGGGAGTGCAGGAGAGGGCTGAGAACGCACCCTTGTGGGGCCCCAGTGTTGAGGATCAGCGGGGTGGAGATGTTGTTTCCTACCCTCACCACCTGGGACCGGCCCGTCAGGAAGTCCAGGACCCAGTTGCACAGGGCTGGAGTCGAGACCCAGGGTCTCGAGCTTAATGATGAGCTTGGAGGGAACTATGGTGTTAAATGCTGAGCTGTAGTCGATGAACAGCATTCTTACATAAGTATTCCTCTTGTCCAGATGGGTTAGGGCAGTATGCAGTGTGATTGCGATTGCGTCGTCTGTGGACCTATTGGGACGGTAAGCAAATTGGAGTGGGTCCAGGGTGTCTGGCAGGATGGAGGTGATATGATCCTTGACTAATCTTTCAAAGCACTTCATGATGACGGAAGTGAGTGCTACGTTAGTCATTTAGCTCAGTCACCTTAGCTTTCTTGGGAACAGGAACAATGGTGGCCCTCTTGAAGCATGTGGGAACAGCAGACTGATATAGGGACTGATTGAATATGTCCGTAAACACACCAGCCAGCTGGTCTGCGCATGCTCTGAGGACACAGCCAGGGATGCCATCTGGGCCGGCAGCCTTGCGAGGGTTAACACATTTAAATGTTTTTCTCACATTGGCTGTGGTGAAGGTGAGCCCGCAGGTTTTGGTAGCGGGCCTTGTCGGTGGCACTGTATTGTCCTCAAAGCGAGCAAAGAAGTTGTTTAGTTTGTCTGGGAGCAGGACGTCATGGTCCGCAACGGGGCTGGTTTTCTTTTTGTAGTCCGTGATTGACTGTAGACCCTGCCACATTCCTCTTGTGTCTGAGCCGCTGAATTGTGACTCTACTTTGTCTCTATATTGACGCTTAGCTTGTTTGATTGCCTTGGGAATAGCTACACTGTTTGTATTCAGTCATGTTTCCGGTAGCCTTACCCTGGTTAAAAGCAGTGGTTCGCGCTTTCAGTTTTGCGCGAATGCTGCCATCAATCCACGGTTTCTGGTTGGGGAAGGTTTTAATATTTGCTATGGGTACAACATCACCAATGCACTTGATTTTAATATTCACATGGACAATATCAATCTGCCTCTTACTAAAGACTTCACTTCCTGCTTAGAGAGTTTTGGATGCCAGCAACATACTAATTTTCCCACACACTCCAAAGGACATACTCTGGATTTAATCTGCTGCTCTGGTGTCACCCCTTCTGACCTTACAGCTGTTGAACTCCCCATAACTGACCATTTTTTCCTCTCATTTACAGTGGAACTCACTCTCTCCATCTCTAAAATATCACGCCTCATTTCATTTCGGAATATAAAGAATATCAATCTCGCCACACTCACTTCAAGTATCCACTTCTTCTGCTTCCTGACACTCACAATCTATCCACCCCTGATGATCTGGTCTCTCACTACAACACTGGACTCCATAATATTCTAAATTCCCTTGCCCGTTAAAAACCCGATCTGTTTCTTTTTCTGTCTCCGCCCCTTGGTTTCACCCCGATCTTCGTCTCTTGAAAGCCAAAGGTCGGCAACTTGAACGTCTCTATAGAAAAACTGGTCTCACTATTCACAAAGAAATGTACAATAACCACATCTTACATTATAAGGACTCTGTTGCTAGCACCAAAACCCACTATTACTCCAGTATAATCATTGCTAATAAAGGAAACTCCAAGTCACTGTTTTCCCTTCTCAACAATATCACCCAACCCCAGAACTTTCTCCCCCCTCACTTGTATACAACTTCCTTCTGCAACTCCATTATGTCATTTTTTACTGAAAAAATCAAAACATCCACCAGCACCTTGGATCTATCCCTCACCTCAGCATCTCAGTCGACTTTCACCCATCCACACATTCATTTTCTTCCTTCCAGCTACCCGCTATTTCAGAAATCACAGAACTTATCAGGAAATCCAAGCCTTCCACTTGTCAACTTGACCCCTTTCCCACACAACTTGTTAAAGCCTGCCTTTCCTCCCTGGTTCCCCTCATTTCTGCTATCATCCATTCCTCTCTCACTACGAACTGTTCCTACATCTTTCAAAACTGCTGCTATTACCCCAATTTAAAAAAAATTTGGTGCGGATCCCTCCGACTTCAACAACTTCCGTCCTATATCCAATTTACCATTCATTTCCCAAATTCTTGAAAAAAATACTTTCCTCTCAACTCCATTCTCATCTATCCCACAATAACTTGTATGAACAGTTCCAGTCCGGGTTCCGTCCACTTCATAGCACCAAAACAGCCCTTATCAAAATCACCAATGACCTCCTTATGGCAGCTGATTCTGGACTTTTTACCATCCTCATCCTCCTCGATCTGAGTGCAGCCTTTGATACCATCAGTCACACCGTCCTCCTCAACAGGTTAACTTCCATCGGCATTAGCCACACTCCGTTAGACTGGTTCACATCTTATCTCTCTGGCCGCACTCAGTTCATTCAACTTAAATCTTTTAAATCCAGTCCCTCCGCCGTCACTTCTGGTGTGCCCCAGGGCTCTGTCCTGGGGCCCCTACTTTTCATCATTTATCTCCTGCCCCTGGGCAATATCTTCCGCAAATTCAATATTCAATTCCACTGTTATGCTGATGACACCCAGCTCTACCTTTCGACCAAACCCTCGTCCACTCTCCCGCCCATCTCCCTTACTGACTGCATCTCAGAAATAAAAACCTGTTTTTCCCAAAACTTCCTCAAATTAAACAGTAATAAACCTGAGGTTCTCCTTATTGGCACTAAATCTACTTTATCTAAAACCTACAGTTTTTCTCTTAATATTGATAACTCCTCCGTTTCACCCTCCCCACAGGTTAAGAGTCTGGGTGTCATCCTTGACAGCACATTATCTTTTCAATCGCACATTAATAACATTACACGGTCTGCCTATTTCCATCTACGAAACATCAATCGACTCCGTCCCTCCCTTACTCCCCATACTTCCGCCGTCCTTGTCCACAGTCTCGTCACTTCCCGTTTGGACTACTGCAACTCTCTCCTTTTTGGCCTCCCTCATAAATCCCTCCATAAACTTCAAATGGTCCAGAATTCAGCTGCCCGCATCATTACTCGAACCCCCTCCATTCATCACATCACTCCTGTTCTCCAACAGCTTCACTGGCTCCCGGTCCAGTTCCATATCCAATTCAAAGTCCTTCTGTTAACATTCAAGTCCATCCATAAACTTGCCCCCCCATATTTGTCTGATCTCCTCCAGGGTCCAACTTCCACCCGCTCCCTTAGATCTTCTTCCTCCATACACCTGTCTGTCCCCCCCGCCCGTCTCACCACTATGGGGAGCAGAACATTCAGCCGCTCTGCTCCCCGTCTCTGGAACTCATTACCATCCCAACATAGAAACATCGATTCATTTTCCCATTTCAAATCACAACTCAAAACACACCTGTTTAAAACTGCCTATCTCACTTGACGTCAACTGCTCTGCTTCTTTTGTTGTTTTTAATGCTGTTCTATGCTTTTATATGTCTTATGTTTCCCTGTACGGTGTCCTTGAGTGTCAAGAAAGGCGCCTTAAATAAAATGTATTATTATTATTATAACAGTGATCCAGGATTTTACCAGCCCGGGTCGCACATTCGATATGCTGGTAAAATTTCGGGAGCCTTGTTCTTAAATTAGCCTTATTAAAATCCCCAGCCACAATAAATGCGGCCTCAGGATATGTGGTTTCCAGTTTACATAGAGTCCGATGAATTTATTTCAGTGCCGTCGATGTGTCAGCTTGAGGGGGGATGTACACGGCTGTGATTATAATCGAGGAGAATTCTCTTGGTAGATAATGCGGTCTGCATTTGATTGTAAGGAATTCTATGTCAGGTGAACAAAAGGACTTGAGTTCCTGTATGTTGTTATGATCACACCACGTCTCGTTAATCATAAGACACACACCCCCACCCTTCTTCTTACCAGATAGAAGTTTGTTTCTGTCGGCGATGCGTGGAGAAACCAGGTGGCTGTACCGACTCTGATAACGTGTCCTGAGTGAGCCATGTTTCCGTGAAGCAAAGAACGTTGCAGTCTCGGATGTCTCTCTGAAAGGCAACCCTTGATCTGATTTCGTCTACTTTGTTGTCAGGAGATTGTACATTGGCGATTAAAATACTCGGGAGAGGTGCACGATGCTATCCAGTCTATTGTCCTGGCTGGGGTAACAAACAGAGAATCCTTTTCGGGAAAGTCGTATTCCTGGTAAGTTGACGTTGCTCTTATATCCAATAGTTCCTCCCGGTTGTATGTAATAAAACTTAATATTTCCCGGGGTAACAATGTAAGAAGTAATACATAAAAAAACAAAATACTGCATGGTTTCCTGAGAACGTGAAGCGAGGCTGCCATCTCTGTCGGCGCCGGAAGCTGAACGGTGGTGCATTCATCCCGGCTTCCTCTTCTGAGTCCGCTCTTGGGTTCCCCCCCTTCGCTCCGCGTAACAGTTCACATGTGAACACCTGAAGTGTTCCAAAAACAAATGTTTGGTCCCGCTTTAAATTACGTTCAGATTCATAGAGCCTTCATAATGCTTTATAAAGGGTTCACAAATGTGGCATATCTGTGTGACATAAACACCAATGTCAAATGTGACATAACCCACTATGTGGAATATGATATAAACATGTGCTTTATAAAGGGTGACATGTTGTGCTGAAGGGTGGCACACGCTCTAACGTGATATCATGTTAGTGACGTTACACCTAATCTCGTTCCCAGAGACTTCCGCCCAATCCTTTTAAATACCTTTCACACCCTACAGTAACCTGTGTATGATAAGAGAACCTTCATAAATCAGTAGAATGTTAATAACCTATTAATTGACACTTCATGTATTGTTCTGTAACACTTAATTTGAAGTGAGACACCTTTGATAATTCATAACACATCCATATAGACTCTATATCACATGACCCTGTACTTACTTTAAAGTTAATAAAAAATTGGATGAAATAAATGTATCACTAGCCACTTTAAACGATGCCATTTATATAATGTTTACATATCCTACATTACTCATCTCATATGTATATACTGTACTCTAAACCATCTACTGCATCTTGCCTATGCCGGTCAGCCATCGCTCATCCATATATTTATATGTACATACTCGTATTCATTCCTTTACACTGTGTGTATAAGGTAGTTGTTGTGAATTTGTTAGATTACTTGTTAGATACCACTGCATGGTCGGAACTAGAAGCACAAACATTTCGCTACACTCACATTAACATCTGCTAACCATGTGTATGTGACAAATAAAATGTTATTTGATTTTGATTTGATTTCAAAGCAAATAACCTCTACCTCTGTTTTGTATTTGTTGAAGCCCAGTTGCTGTTGGTTTGTTTGTGCGTGCTATCGCTCTTGTTTTGTGCCAACATCTCACATTAACTGTGATCCTGTGAGTATGTACTGCTGTGTTGTGTTGCGGTTTGTTTATTGGTGGAAAAGGGGGTAACCAGCCAAGTCGCCCTTGGGCATACGTAACCCGTAGGAAACCTTTGTCTAAATACCCTAGTTAGAACTGCCTGAGCCCACTACCCCTGTAGGGGATGTTGCTGCTCCTGTAAGCCTGTCGGTGTCTGAGAACGAGGGCGAGGCTAAAGTTCCAGCCACTTTGCCCCGTTTTGATCCACTCTCCCCACTGTCACCCCACGGTGATGCCATAAGGGATGTCCGTTCGATACAGCTCCAACTGGAGGCGGAAGAGAGCCCAAATTAGGCAAGAAAATCTCCAGTTGGAAATGTGTAAACTTGAGGTAGAAAGAGAACAGCGGCAGATGGAGTTCAAAATGCGCCAGATGGAACTGGAGGCAGAGACAGCGAGGCTAGCCTCCGTTCCTGCTGTGCCTGTTAGTGAGCCGTCCTCACCAGCTGTGGCTTCCAACACTTTTGACATTAGTAGGCAGATTGCCTTAGTCCCTTTGTTCAGAGAGTCAGAGGTTGACTCCTATTTTTGTGTTTTTGAACGAATAGCCGTAGCATTGAAGAGGTATGGTGCCTATTACTTCAGTGTAAATTAACTGGTAAAGCCCAAGAGGTTTTGTCAGCGCTACCTCTTGAAGACAGTTTGAATTATGAAGTGGTCAAAGCTACTGTTCTTCGCGCCTATGAGCTTGTGCCTGAGGCATACCGACAGAGATTTAGGTCTCATAAAAAGTCTTCTGGTAAGACTTACGTGGAATTTGCTAGAGACAAGGGAAATCTGTTTGATAAATGTCATGCTGCTAGCAAGGTAACTGATTTCAACTCTCTCCGGGAATTAATCTTGTTGGAAGAGTTTAAAAATTGCTTACGCATTGTAGTTTACCTAAATGAACAAAGTATCCTCCTTGTCAGAAGAGTCTGTGTTGGCAGACGAGTTTGTGTTGACGCACAAGAGCGTGTTTTCGGCCCATACTGAGAGTAGAGCCACTGAAATGTCTACTTTTAGCCCTACTCGGCAAGCAGTACATCAAGCACGCCAGAAAATATAAACAGGGACGCTCATTTGTCATAAGGTGGGACATATGATTAATGATTGCTTCCTGCTAAAACGCAAACAAGGGGGATGCCTCTTCGTGCCAAGCCGCCAGCAGGTGTTGGGCTAATTCGTACGGTTGGGAGGGCTGAAACGAAACAGGTGCCTCAGGGTAAATGTAGTGTGAAGGTCCCAGTCCCCAAGCGCAGTTATGAACCGTTCATTTTTGAGGGGTTTGTGTCCCTAACGAATGACGAAGCGTCTCAGAGCACGGTTAAAATCCTTACAGATACTGGTGCGGCGCAGTCGTTTTTATTGTCTGATGTGTTGCCCTTATCCGACAATACATACTGTGGTTCCAGTGTGTTAGTTCAGGGTATTGAAATGGGTTTTGTCCCAGTGCCATTGCACTTTGTGAGTGTACACTGAGTTAATCAGTTGAATATTCACGTCCTATGTTGCCAGTAAAATGTGTGACCTTTATAATGGGTAATGATATTGCCGGAGGAAAGGTAGTACCTGTATTGGAAGTAATGGATAAAAGTGACCACTCTCTCTCCAATGAGCTGGCACAAAATTATCCACGTGTTCCCCGCTTGTGCTGTCACTCGTGCTCAGGCACGACAAATGGGTGACGTGATAGATTTGTCGAACACTGTTTTGTTCAAAGAGTGTGATCAAGAGGATGGGTTGTGTGCTACCTCTGGGAAGCTGTTGCCCTCTGACAAACAGCCCAGGGAAGAATTGAAGAATTGTAGTGAACTTACAGTTACCAGTCACTCGGGAGCAGCTGATTGCTAACCAAAAGGTTGTCAACAGGCTTGCTAAATGTTTTTCTAGGGTTGTCTCATTGGAAGAGATAAAGAAGAACATGGCTTACTTCATTGATGGTAATCTCCTCATGCGTAAATGGACATCCCATGTTGACGCGGGCGGAGATTGGAATGCTGTTTACCAAATAGTGATTCCTACAGCCTTTCGACAAAATGTGCTATCCCTTGCTCATGATCACCAGTGGTCCGGTCATTTGGGAATCACCAAGACTTATGATCGGCTCCTTCGACATTTCTTCTGGCCAGGTTTAAAACGAGATGTGGCTCGGTTCTGTCGAACATGCCACACGTCAGATAACAGGAAAACCAAATCAGGTTATTCCTCCTGCTCCTCTTTGTCCAATACCTGTTATAGGTGAACCATTCGAACATGTGGTGGTTGATTGTGTTGGACCGTTACGAAGACAAAATCGGGTAACCAGCCAAGTCGCCCTTGGGCATCACGTAACCCGTAGGGAAACCTTTGTCTAAATACCTAGTTAGAACTGGGCAGACCACCCACTGTATTTTATTGGTTAGTTAGCTAGCTGTTCTTTAAGCAGGTAGAATAGCTTAGGGGTGTTTGGATATTTATTGGTTCTTTCCTTGGGTCCAGCTCCTTTTCCCCACACCCCATTACCGTGTGTTTAGAAATAAACCATTAGTGTTTGACGGTAGATTTAAGTTGTCTGTGTTTTCTTTTTGTTCTCACTGTTACTTTTTCACTGGGTTGATTTGCATGAGATATGTTACGGGTCTCGTTTCCATCCCCCCTAGACTACGGGGTAAAAGGGATTCGTAACATAAGTGTAAACATTATATAAATGGCATCATTTAAAGTGGCTAGTGATACATTTATTTCATCCAATTATAATTATTAAAGTGGCTAGAGATTTGGGTCGATGGCCGAACGGCATAGGCAGGATTCAGTAGATGGTTTAGAGTACAGTGTAAACATTTGATATGAGTAATGTCGGATATGTGAACATTATATAAAAAAATTGTATAAAGTGTATAGTGATACATTTGTTACATCCAATTCCTATTTTTAAAGTGGCTAGAGATTTAAGTCCGTATGTTGGCAGCAGCCACTCAATGTTAGTGATGGCTGTTTAACAGTCTGATCTCCTTGAGGTAGAAGCTGTTTTTCAGTCTCTCGGTCCCAGCTTTGATGCACCTGTACTGACCTCGCCTTCTGGATGATAGCGGGGGGAACAGGCAGTGGCTCGGGTGGTTGTTGTCCTTGATGATCTTTTTGGCCTTCCTGTGACATTGGGTTGTGTATGTGTCCTGAAGGGCAGGTAGTTTACCCCCGGTGAAGCGTTGTGCAGTCCTCACTACCCTCTGGAGAGCCTTACGGTTGTGGGCGGAGCCGTTGCCGTACCAGGCGGTGATACAGCCCGACAGGATGCTCTCTGTATCTGTATCTGTAGAAGTTTGTGAGTGATTTTGGTGACAAGCCGAATTTCTTCAGCCTCCTGAGGTTGAATAGGCGCTGTTGCGCCTTCTTCACCACGCTGTCTGTGTGGGTGTACCATTTCAGTTTGTCTGTGATGTGTACGCCAAGGAACTTAAAACTTTCCACCTTCTCCACTACTGTCCCGTCGATGTGAATAGGGGGGTGCTCCCTCTCCTGTTTCCTGAAGTCCACGATCATCTCCTTTGTTTTGTTGACAATTGAGTGAGAGGTTATTTTCCTGACACCGCACTCCGAGGGCCCTCACCTCCTCCCTGTAGGCCGTCTCGTCGTTGTTGGTAATCAAGCCTACCACTGTAGTGTCGTAAGCATACTTGATGATTGAGTTGGATGCGTGCTTGGCCACGCAGTCATGGGTAAACAGGGAGTACAGGAGAGGGCTGAGAACGCACCCTTGTGGGGCCCCAGTGTTGAGGATCAGCGGGGTGGAGATGTTGTTTCCTACCCTCACCACCTGGGGCCGGCCCGTCAGGAAGTCCAGGACCTAGGGTCTCGAGCTTAATGACGAGCTTGGAGGGAACTATGGTGTTAAATGCTGAGCTGTAGTCGATGAACAGCATTCTTACGTAAGTATTCCTCTTGTCCAGATGGGTTAGGGCAGTATGCAGTGTGATTGCGATTGCGTCGTCTGTGGACCTATTGGGACGGTAAGCAAATTGGAGTGGGTCCAGGGTGTCTGGCAGGATGGAGGTGATATGATCCTTGACTAATCTCTCAACGCACTTCATGATGACGGAAGTGAGTGCTACGGGGCGATAGTCATTTAGCTCAGTTACCTTAGCTTTATTGGGAACAGGAACAATGGTGGCCCTCTTGAAGCATGTGGGAACAGCAGACTGGGATAGAGACTGATTGAATATGTCCGTAAACACACCAGCCAGCTGGTCTGCGCATGCTCTGAGGACACAGCCAGGGGATGCCATCTGGGCCGGCAGCCTTGCGAGGGTTAACACATTTAAATGTTTTTCTCACATTGGCTGCGGTGAAGGAGAGCCCGCAGGTTTTGGTAGCAGGCCGTGTCGGTGGCACTGTATTGTCCTCAAAGCGAGCAAAGAAGTTGTTTAGTTTGTCTGGGAGCAGGACGTCATGGTCCGCAACGGGTCTGGTTTTCTTTTTGTAGTCCGTGATTGACTGTAGACCCTGCCACATTCCTCTTGTGTCTGAGCCGCTGAATTGTGACTCTACTTTGTCTCTATATTGACGCTTAGCTTGTTTGATTGCCTTGCGGAGGGAATTGCTACACTGTTTGTATTCAGTCATGTTTCCGGTAGCCTTACCCTGGTTAAAAGCAGTGGTTCGCGCTTTCAGTTTCTTGCGAATGCTGCCATCAATCCACGGTTTCTGGTTGGGGAAGGTTTTAATATTTGCTATGGGTACAACATCACCAATGCACTTGCTAATAAACTCGATCACCGAATCAACATATACATCAATGTTGTTGTCAGATGCTATCCGGAACATATCCCAGTCCACGTGCTCGAAGCAATCTTGCAGCATGGAATCAGATTGGTCGGACCAGCGTTGAACAGACCTGAGAACGGGCGTTTCCTGTTTTAGTTTCTGTTTGTAGGCTGGGAGCAACAAAATGGAGTCATGGTCAGACTTGCCGAAAGGAGGGCGGAGAATAGCCTTGTATTCATCACGGAAGTTGGAATAACAATGATCCAGGATTTTACCAGCCCGGGTGGCACATTCGATATGCTGGTAACATTTCGGGAGCCTTGTTTTCAAATTAGCCTTATTAAAATCCAGACGCCTCACAAGTCCTCAACTGGCAGCTTCATTAAATACTACCCGAAAACACCAGTCTCAACGTCAACAGTGAAGAGGCGACTCCAGGACGCTGGCCTTCTAGGCAGAGATGCAAAGAAAAAGCCATATCTCAGACTGGCCAATAAAAATAAAAGATTAAGATGGGCAAAAGAACACTGGACAGAGGAAGATTGGAAGAAAGTGTTATGGACAGACAAATCTAAGTTTGAGATGTTCGGATCACAAGGAAGAACATTTGTGAGACAAAAAATGAAAAAATGCTGGAGGAGAGCTTGACGCCATCTATGAAGCATGGTGGAGGCAACGTGGGAGATTTGTACAGGGTCAAAGGAATCTTGAAGAAGGAAGGCGATCACCATTTTGCAACACTATGCCATACCCTGTGGACGGAGCTTAATTGGAGCCAATTTCCTCCTACAACAGGACAATGACCCAAAGCACAGCTCCAAACTATGCAATAACTATTTAGGGAAGAAGCAGTCAGCTGGTATTCTGTCTATAATGGAGTGGCCAGCACAGTTACCGGATCTCAACCCTATTGTCCCAGGGGGTTTGGTCAAAACGTTTACACAGATCAGACACGGACAGAGTAGGATTACGGGTAAAGCCTGGCCCATCGGGCTCAACTGTGGGAGCAGCTTGATCATATGGTACGTAAGAAGTGCCTTTCAAGCCAATCCAACTTGTGGGAGGTGCTTCAGGAAGCATGGGGTGAAATCTCTTCAGATTACCTCAAAGATTTGACAACTAGAATGCCAAAGGTCTGCAAGGCTGTAATTTCTGCAAATGGAGGATTCTTTGACTAAAGCAAAGTTTGAAAGACACAATTATTATTTCAATTAAAAATCATTATTTATAACCTTCCTATTCATTTTACAACTCATTTCATGTATGTTTTCATGGAAAACAAGGACATTTCTAAGTGACCCCAAACTTTTGAACGGTAGTATACATACATACATACATACACACATTCACATAGTACATGGGGAGCAGAGACGGTCACTAGTGGCCTCGAGTGGATGTAGTCATACACATTTTTATAGGATCTCTGTGGATGTAGTATCCTTTTAGATTGTACTTTATACTTCACATGATACCGTATATCCCTTAATTTTCCTCCGTCTCGTAACAAATTACCAACCCTTGAGACATCTGTGTCATTGTGTTGTGTGACAAAAATGCACATTTTAGAGTGGCCTCCTACCAGCATTCAAGTCTCCCCACCCGGCATCGCCAGCCAGTGGCCACTACATGCAAGTCAGACGAGTGCACTCTTAGGACAGGTGAAGGGGACATTTTCTGAGATTCAGGAGCTCATGAAATTAGCTAGTTTGATGTGCAATTCGTTACATAAAATTCTTTAAGAGTTCATTTGTTACATTTGTATTATTCATGAAAAATAAAATCCACCAAGCTGCAAGGACACTTTTTCATAGGCGGGCAAAAAGAGCAGCTGCTTGGGCGCTGGTTGAGCCCTATCTGTGCACTTGCCTGAACATGACCAGTACCTAGTAACTCAAAAGAACTGAGCAATGATGTCACATTAAAATGGCTCTGTGTATTCTGTGTAACCTACTACCATATCAGCAAACAAATCATTTAGGACCAAGGTGGATTTGGATCACCAATAATTGGAATGAGGAGGAGGTTACTGTAGGTATCATAACCCTATCAGTCATTTCTCTTAGGTGTAACCACAAATCTGGTCTTGTGGGGGTAGTGCTGGATTCAATCCTTGTCTCCGAAATGTTGCGCTGTAGTGCGCTTAAAATGTAAAGGTAAATCCTGATAATGCTGTGAATAGAACATTGCCTTTAAATTTCAATTGGGCTACAATGCAGAGCATCGGCAATACGGATTGAATCCAGCCACTTAAATTGATTTATTGTAGCAATTTAGGCAAAAACAGTAAAATGTGTAATGAACTAACTGATTGGATGGCCTTGTGGCTGATGAAAGAGACTATCATATCCTCTTGAAGGGAGTGGTTACAAGTATGACATCATTAAATTTAGTGCTCTGCTACAGAGCTTTTTATGTAGAGTTGAATGTAGTAATGTCTGATTGGTCAACGTCATATTGTGATCATCATTATGGTAATAGACTATAGGTACAAAAGCACAAGAGTCAAATTCACATTTGCATCACATTGCGACCAGAGAAAAAAGGTTTACATGTGATACATCACCATCTGCATGGCTGAGAGGTAAGGTATGCTGAATTGAACAAACATTTGATTAACTATCTTTTGAAATGGCAAAACACTTCCCTTTTGGTATTTGTGGAAATATTTCCAATTAATAAGCAAAAGTAATGTACATTTTAGTACATTTTAATACATTTTATCAAGTGACAAAAATACAGCATTTGAATTTGTTTAATTAAATCATCCACCACAATGTAATAATTTCCAACTAATATTCTATAATTGATGTTGACATCTATAGTAATAATGTGACAATAATGTATCTTTCATATTTCAGATAAGTTTCTTTCAACCACGACCATGGAACCAGGAATCAGTCTCAGCAAGGCTGATATTGTTGAGAACATACTTCTATGTTTTGAATCAGTGAATGGGTCTTGCAAAAGATCAATCTTTCCTCCATCAACACGAATATTACTTTATCTCTTACTTGGCTCAATGTCTGTTCTCACAGTGTGTGGCAACCTTCTTGTAATCATCCCCATCATTCACTTCAAACAGCTCCACACCCCAACCAACTACCTCATCCTCTCTCTGGCTGTGGCAGACCTCCTCTTGGGGGTTTTAGTGATGCCTCCCAGAATGGTATATTCACTGGAAAGCTGCTGGTATTTAGGAGACTTATTCTGTAAAATCTACACCAGCACTGATGTTATGTTGTGCAATACATCCATTCTTAACTTGTGTTTTATTTCTATTGACCGGTATTATGCAGTGTGTCGCCCTCTCATTTATACAACTAAAATAACTGTTCACTTTGTTCTGATTATGATGCTGGTCACCTGGACTGGTTCTGCTATAGTAGTGTTTGGTGTAGTATTTCTGGAGCTCAGTATTTGGGGCATGGAGAATTTTTACTATAAAAATGTTGCCTGTGAGGGAGGATGTATTTTGTTTCAAAACAAAGCATCGAGTACTGCGTCTTGATTGCTCTCATTCTACATCCCAGGAGTAGGGATGCTTAGCATCTACCTAAAGATTTTCATTATAGCACAGAGACAGGCACGCTCAATTCAGGGTACAACCAATCAGAACTCTGTAGGCAAATCACAGAGGAAGGCCACCAAAACACTTGCTATCATTATGGGGGTATTTCTATCATGCTGGACACCCTTTTTTGTTGTCAACTGCATTGATCCTTTTATTAGTTACTCTACCCCACCCGTTATGTTTGAAACACTTATATGGATTGCCTATTTGAATTCAACCATTAATCCCATGGTGTATGCATTCTTTTACAGTTGGTTCAGGAGGGCATTTAGAATTATAATTTCTGGTCAAATATTTCAACCTGACTCTTCAGAAATACATTTGTTTTCAGAATAAATACAGTGAGCTCCAAAAGTATTGAGACAGTGATACATGTTTTGATGTTTTGGCTCTGCACTCCAGCACTTTGGATTTGAAATGATACAATGACTATGAGGTTAAAGTGCAGACTGACATATTTAATTTGAAGGTATTTTGATAAATATCAGGTGAATCATTTAGAAATTACACCACTTTTGTACATAGTCCCCCCATTTTAGAGTACCAAAACTATTGGGACGAATTCACTTATATGTGTATTAAAGTAGTAAAAAGTTATGTTTTTTGTCCTATATTCATTGCACTAACTGTGACTACATCCAGCTTGGGACTCTACAAACTCTATCAATAGAAATGAATGGTAAATAATGTATTGTGTAATTTTGTAGTCACTTTTACTGTAAATAAGAATAGAACAATTCAACATTAATTATGGATAATCCTGAATGAATTGTGAAAGATTATGAATGAGAAAGTTAGAGACGCTCAATTATCATACACCCAACACATGCTAACCTCCCCTGTTACTGTATGGTGAGAAGTTAGCATGTCTTGGGGGTATGATATTTGAGCGTCTGTAACTTTCTCACTCATCATTATTCACGATTCATTCAGGATTATCCATAATCATGGTAGCATCCATATTAATGTAGACGTGTTTAGAAACGGGCCTCATGAGTGGAGAAGGGGGCGAAGGCATTGCAGTGCTTGAGGCGTCACTACAGACCCGGGTTAGATCCCAGGCTGTGTCACAACCGGCAGTGACAGGGATTCACATAGGGCGGCGCACAATTGGCCCCGCATCGTCCCGGGATGAAGGAGGGTTTGGCCAGGTGGGCTTTACTTGGATCATCCTGCTCTAGCGACTCCTTGTGGCGGGCCAGGAGCATGCAGGCTGACTTTGGTCGTCAGTAGCCTAGTGGGGGCGGCAGGTAGCCTAGTGGTTAGAGCGTTGGACTTGTAACCGGAGGGTTGCAAGTTCTAATCCCCGAGCTGACAAGGGAAAAAAATCTGTCGTTCTGCCCTTGAACAAGGCAGTTAACCCACTGTTCCCCGGGCGCCGAAGACGTGGAAGTCGATTAAGGCAGCCCCCTGCACCTCTCTGATTCAGAGGGGTTGGGTTAAATGCGGAAGACACATTTCGGTTGAAGGCATTTGGTTGTACAACTGACTAATAATGGTGACTTTGACTTTGACTTTGAGTTGAACGGTGTTTCCTTCGGAACATTGTCGCAGCAGGCTTACGGGTTAAGCAGGCGGGTGTTAAGAAGCGAGGTTTGACATGTCATGTTTCGGAGGATGCATGACTCGACCTTTGCCTCTCCCGAGCCCGTTGGTGAGTTGCAGTGATGAGACAAGATTGTAATTGGATATTATGAAATTGGGGAGAAATAGGGGGTAAAATACTACAAGAAAAAGGAAGTGTTTAGAAACATATTCTATCCTTGTTTACAACTAAAACTGACTCCAAAATGACACAATACATCATATACCATTCATTTCTATTGAGCACAAAATAATCTGAAACACAACCGAAACGAACAGCAAATGCATCCAACAAATGTGTAGAGTCACAAGCTGGATTTAGTCATTGCGTGCTATGAATATGAGACCAAAAACCAAACTTTTTACTACTTTAATACATATAAGTGAATTTGTCCCACTTTTGGAGCTCACTGTATGTCTAAAATCAGTACTGACAAAGAAGTGTGACATGTGCCTTTGTTCTCAGTCCTTTATTAAACCATATCAAACACAGGTGTGTAGGTTTAAAAAACAAGTACAATCCAGTTGGCCCCAGAACATGAAATCAATCCTTGTCCTCTAGTAGGAGTTAGCCTCTCCTCTCCCATATCTTATATATACATACATACATACACACAGTACACGGGGAGCAGAAATGGTAACACATCGCTAGTGGCCTCGATATTATCTAGTCATACACATTTTTATAGGATCTGTATCCTTTCAGTTTTTTGATGTATTGCTCTGCAACTCCAGCTGATGAAATCATGTGGTCTAAATGACATGGTGAAAACATGTTTGCACTTAGATGATATTACCGAAATAAAGATTATGTCTGTTGATAATGTGTAATGTTTTCTGTGATACGGATATCAGTGATATCAGTGATACTGAAGATCGTACTTTATACTTCACACAATACCGTATATCCCTTAATTTTCCTCCGTCTCATAACGACTCACCAACAGTATGCACACAATATACAGTACCAGTCAAAAGTTGACACACCTACTCATTCAAGGGTTTTTCTTTATTTTTACTATTTTCTACATTGTAGAATAATAGTGAAGATATCAAAACTATGCAATAACATAAATGGAATCATGTAGTAACCAAAAAAGTGTTAAACAAATGTATATTTACTATTATTATACAATGTAGAACATAGTACAAATAAAGAAAAACCCTCGAATGAGTAGGTCCAAAGATTTGACAGGTACTGTACATATTAATCTGGATCTGTGAAACTGGCCCATAATGTAGGTTGTAATGTGATAACAAATAAGTAATATGCTATATACATTTATTCTTTCCTTTTTTGTTTACTTGGCCCTGTGTTTTCCACCTCTATCTGAGGTGCAAACAGGTTATGGTACATTTAGCCTCTGAAGCCTAGACGTCTCAGGAAGGATGGCAACGTGAAATGGTACATTTGAATGCATTTGAAATACTCCAGGCATGTGCAAGGCCTTTACTGTATCTATTTGTTTTTCCATCTTTGAACTTCTTCAGTAGAGCACCTGTCAGTTTTATGGAGAAACATATTATCAAGATGGATAACTCATTCCAGACTGATACAATATGTTTTATTGAATTTTTACAAACACACATTTTTATTCAAACGCACATAAAGAACAAGTATAGAACTCTGCAGTCTGTTCATAAGATCGTAATGAGATTCACATACCAATATGAAGGCCGATATAACCCTTATGGAAAAACTGCATGAATTTCATGTCACATCTGCTCCTGCTATGCCCTCTGGTGGTCGTCCGGTGTCTCTTTGACCTGCAGTTCTCCCCCTCTATTCTCTCTCTCCCTCTCTGTTTAATTGTGTGGTTGGAGACAGGTGTGCTGGAGTCAGAGCAATTCCCTACCAGCTGCAACTCGTCCAGTAATCAAGACCTCTACAAATACCTTTCCTGACAACTCCACTCTGCCAGATCGTAATCTTTGCTCAGTCAGTTATAGTTCTAGCCCTTTGTCTATTCTCAAGATCCTGTTTGCTCTGCTTTGCTCGCTTCCCTGCCTTACACCATTTTTGTCCTCTCCTTGCAGTACCGCTCTGTCTCTGGCTCCTGTCTCCTGTTCCACATCTCACCACCAACCACCAACCACCTTGCTCTGGATTTCACTCCCCACCATTACCTTGGATTCCTCTCAGGACCTGTTTCCCTGCTTGACTCAGCCAACTCCAACCTCACTCTACACTCCTGGTTTCTTCAACTCATCTGAGCCGCCCGGATCTGCACTCCTTATTTCTCTGTATTCAATAAACATATTCAAATCAAATAAAATCAAATTGTATTTGTCACATACACATGGTTAGCAGATGTTAATGCGAGTGTAGCAAAATGCTTGTGCTTCTAGTTCCGACCATGCAGTAGTATCTAACAAGTAATCTAACAAATTCACAACAACTACCTTATACACACAAGGGTAAAGGAATGAATACGAGTATGTACATATAAATATATGGATGAGCGATGGCTGACCGGCATAGGCAAGATGCAGTAGATGGTATGGAGTACAGTATATACACATATATATATATGAGATGAGTTGTAGGATATGTAAACATTATATAAATGGCATTGTTTAAAGTGGCTAGTGATACACTAGCCACTTTAAACAATGCTGTTGCGCCTTCTTCACAACGATGTCTGTGTGGGTGGACCAATTCAGTTTGTCCGTGATGTGTACGCCGAGGAACTTAAAACTTTCCACCTTCTCCACTACTGTCCCCTCGATGTGGATAGGGGGGTGCTCCCTCTCCTGTTTCCTGAAGTCCACGATCATCTCCTTTGTTTTGCTGACATTGAGTGAGAGGTTATTTTCCTGACACCACACTCCGAGGGCCCTCACCTCCTCTCTGTAGGCCGTCTTGTCGTTGTTGGTAATCAAGCCTACCACTGTAGTGTCGTCAGCAAACTTGATGATTGAGTTGGATGCATGCTTGGCCACGCAGTCATGGGTAAACAGGGAGTGCAGGAGAGGGCTGAGAACGCACCCTTGTGGGGCCCCAGTGTTGAGGATCAGCGGGGTGGAGATGTTGTTTCCTACCCTCACCACCTGGGACCGGCCCGTCAGGAAGTCCAGGACCCAGTTGCACAGGGCTGGGTCGAGACCCAGGGTCTCGAGCTTAATGATGAGCTTGGAGGGAACTATGGTGTTAAATGCTGAGCTGTAGTCGATGAACAGCATTCTTACATAAGTATTCCTCTTGTCCAGATGGGTTAGGGCAGTATGCAGTGTGATTGCGATTGCGCTCGTCTGTGGACCTATTGGGACGGTAAGCAAATTGGAGTGGGTCCAGGGTGTCTGGCAGGATGGAGGTGATATGATCCTTGACTAATCTCTCAACGCACTTCATGATGACGGAAGTGAGTGCTACGGGGCGATAGTCATTTAGCTCAGTTACCTTAGCTTTCTTGGGAACAGGAACAATGGTGGCCCTCTTGAAGCATGTGGGAACAGCAGACTGGGATAGAGACTGATTGAATATGTCCGTAAACACACCAGCCAGCTGGTCTGCGCATGCTCTGAGGACACAGCCAGGGATGCCATCTGGGCCGGCAGCCTTGCGAGGGTTAACACATTTAAATGTTTTTCTCACATTGGCTGCGGTGAAGGAGAGCCCGCAGGTTTTGGTAGCAGGCCGTGTCGGTGGCACTGTATTGTCCTCAAAGCGAGCAAAGAAGTTGTTTAGTTTGTCTGGGAGCAGGACGTCATGGTCCGCAACGGGGCTGGTTTTCTTTTTGTAGTCCGTGATTGACTGTAGACCCTGCCACATTCCTCTTGTGTCTGAGCCGCTGAATTGTGACTCTACTTTGTCTCTATATTGACGCTTAGCTTGTTTGATTGCCTTGCGGAGGGAATAGCTACACTGTTTGTATTCAGTCATGTTTCCGGTAGCCTTACCCTGGTTAAAAGCAGTGGTTCGCGCTTTCAGTTTTGCGCGAATGCTGCCATCAATCCACGGTTTCTGGTTGGGGAAGGTTTTAATATTTGCTATGGGTACAACATCACCAATGCACTTGCTAATAAACTCGATCACCGAATCAGCATATACATCAATGTTGTTGTCAGATGCTATCCGGAACATATCCCAGTCCACGTGCTCGAAGCAATCTTGCAGCATGGAATCAGATTGGTCGGACCAGCGTTGAACAGACCTGAGAACGGGCGTTTCCTGTTTTAGTTTCTGTTTGTAGGCTGGGAGCAACAAAATGGAGTCATGGTCAGACTTGCCGAAAGGAGGGCGGAGAATAGCCTTGTATTCATCACGGAAGTTGGAATAACAATGATCCAGGATTTTACCAGCCCGGGTGGCACATTCGATATGCTGGTAACATTTCGGGAGCCTTGTTTTCAAATTAGCCTTATTAAAATCCAGACGCCTCACAAGTCCTCAACTGGCAGCTTCATTAAATACTACCCGAAAACACCAGTCTCAACGTCAACAGTGAAGAGGCGATTCCAGGACGCTGGCCTTCTAGGCAGAGATGCAAAGAAAAAGCCATATCTCAGACTGGCCAATAAAAATAAAAGATTAAGATGGGCAAAAGAACACTGGACAGAGGAAGATTGGAAGAAAGTGTTATGGACAGACGAATCTAAGTTTGAGGTGTTCGGATCACAAGGAAGAACATTTGTGAGACATAAAAAATGCTGGAGGAGAGCTTGACGCCATCTATGAAGCATGGTGGAGGCAACGTGGGAGATTTGTACAGGGTCAAAGGAATCTTGAAGAAGGAAGGCGATCACCATTTTGCAACACTATGCCATACCCTGTGGACGGAGCTCAATTGGAGCCAATTTCCTCCTACAACAGGACAATGACCCAAAGCACAGCTCCAAACTATGCAATAACTATTTAGGGAAGAAGCAGTCAGCTGGTATTCTGTCTATAATGGAGTGGCCAGCACAGTTACCGGATCTCAACCCTATTGTCCCAGGGGGTTTGGTCAAAACGTTTACACAGATCAGACACGGACAGAGTAGGATTACGGGTAAAGCCTGGCCCATCGGGCTCAACTGTGGGAGCAGCTTGATCATATGGTACGTAAGAAGTGCCTTTCAAGCCAATCCAACTTGTGGGAGGTGCTTCAGGAAGCATGGGGTGAAATCTCTTCAGATTACCTCAAAGATTTGACAACTAGAATGCCAAAGGTCTGCAAGGCTGTAATTTCTGCAAATGGAGGATTCTTTGACTAAAGCAAAGTTTGAAAGACACAATTATTATTTCAATTAAAAATCATTATTTATAACCTTCCTATTCATTTTACAACTCATTTCATGTATGTTTTCATGGAAAACAAGGACATTTCTAAGTGACCCCAAACTTTTGAACGGTAGTGTACATACATACATACATACACACATACATACACACATACACATAGTACATGGGGAGCAGAGACGGTCACTAGTGGCCTCGAGTGGATGTAGTCATACACATTTTTATAGGATCTCTGTGGATGTAGTATCCTTTTAGATTGTACTTTATACTTCACATGATACCGTATATCCCTTAATTTTCCTCCGTCTCGTAACAAATTACCAACCCTTGAGACATCTGTGTCATTGTGTTGTGTGACAAAAATGCACATTTTAGAGTGGCCTCCTACCAGCATTCAAGTCTCCCCACCCGGCATCGCCAGCCAGTGGCCACTACATGCAAGTCAGATGAGTGCACTCTTAGGACAGGTGAAGGGGACATTTTCTGAGATTCAGGAGCTCATGAAATTAGCTAGTTTGATGTGCAATTCGTTACATAAAAATGTTTAAGAGTTCATTTGTTACATTTGTATTATTCATGAAAAATAAAATCCACCAATCTGCAAGGACACTTTTTCATAGGCGGGCAAAAGAGCAGCTGCTTGGGCGCTGGTTGAGCCCTATCTGTGCACTTGCCTGAACATGACCAGTACCTAGTAACTCAAAAGAACTGAGCAATGATGTCACATTAAAATGGCTCTGTGTATTCTGTGTAACCTACTACCATATCAGCAAACAAATCATTTAGGACCAAGGTGGATTTGGATCACCAATAATTGGAATGAGGAGGAGGTTACTGTAGGTATCATAACCCTATCAGTCATTTCTCTTAGGTGTAACCACAAATCTGGTCTTGTGGGGGTAGTGCTGGATTCAATCCTTATCTCTGAAATGTTGCGCTGTAGTGCGCTTAAAATGTAAAGGTAAATCCTGATAATGCTGTGAATAGAACATTGCCTTTAAATTTCAATTGGGCTACAATGCAGAACATCGGCAATACGGATTGAATCCAGCCCCTTAAATTGATTTATTGTAGCAATTTAGGCAAAAACAGTAAAATGTGTAATGAACTAACTGATTGGATGGCCTTGTGGCTGATGAAAGAGACTATCATATCCTCTTGAAGGGAGTGGTTACAAGTATGACATCATTAACTTTAGTGCTCTGCTACAGAGCTTTTTATGTAGAGTTGAATGTAGTAATGTCTGATTGGTCAACGTCATATTGTGATCATCATTATGGTAATAGACTATAGGTACAAAAGCACAAGAGTCAAATTCACATTTGCATCACATTGCGACCAGAGAAAAAGGGTTTACATGTGATACATTCCCATCTGCATGGCTGAGAGGTAAGGTATGCTGAATTGAACAGAAACATTTGAAATGGCAAAACACTTCCCTTTTGGTATTTGTGGAAATATTTCCAATTAATAAGCAAAAGTAATGTACATTTTAATACATTTTATCAAGTGACAAAAATACAGCATTTGAATTTGTTTAATTAAATCATCCACCACAATGTAATAATTTCCAACTAATATTCTATAATTGGTGTTGACATCTATAGTAATAATAATGTATCTTTCATATTTCAGATAAGATTTCTTCAACCACGACCATGGAACCAGGAATCAGTCTCAGCAAGGCTGATATTGTTGAGAACACACTTCTATGTTTTGAATCAGTGAATGGGTCTTGCAAAAGATCAATCTTTCCTCCAACAACACAAGTATTACTTTATCTCTTACTTGGCTCAATGTCTGTTCTCACAGTGTGTGGCAACCTTCTTGTAATCATCCCCATCATTCACTTCAAACAGCTCCACACCCCAACCAACTACCTCATCCTCTCTCTGGCTGTGTCAGACCTCCTCTTGGGGGTTTTAGTGATGCCTCCCAGAATGGTATATTCACTGGAAAGCTGCTGGTATTTAGGAGACTTATTCTGTAAAATCTACACCAGCACTGATGTTATGTTGTGCAATACATCCATTCTTAACTTGTGTTTTATTTCTATTGACCGGTATTATGCAGTGTGTCGCCCTCTCATTTATACAACTAAAATAACTGTTCACTTTGTTCTGATTATGATGCTGGTCACCTGGACTGGTTCTGCTATAGTAGTGTTTGGTGTAGTATTTCTGGAGCTCAGTATTTGGGGCATGGAGAATTTTTACTATAAAAATGTTGCCTGTGAGGGAGGATGTATTTTGTTTCAAAACAAAGCATCGAGTACTGCGTCTTCGGTGCTCTCATTCTACATCCCAGGAGTAGGGATGCTTAGCATCTACCTAAAGATTTTCATTATAGCACAGAGACAGGCACGCTCAATTCAGGGTACAACCAATCAGAACTCTGTAGGCAAATCACAGAGGAAGGCCACCAAAACACTTGCTATCATTATGGGGGTATTTCTATCATGCTGGACACCCTTTTTTGTCGTCAACTGCATTGATCCTTTTATTAGTTACTCTACCCCACCCGTTATGTTTGAAACACTTATATGGATTGCCTATTTGAATTCAACCATTAATCCCATGGTGTATGCATTCTTTTACAGTTGGTTCAGGAGGGCATTTAGAATTATAATTTCTGGTCAAATATTTCAACCTGACTCTTCAGAAATTCAATTGTTTTCAGAATAAATACAGTGAGCTCAAAGTATTGAGACAGTGACACATTTGTTGTTGTTTTGGCTCTGTACTCCAGCACTTTGGATTTGAATTGATTCAATGAATTGATGCAATGACAGACTGACAGATTTAATTTCAAGGTATTTTGATAAATATCAGGTGAATCGTTTAGAAGTTACAACTCTTTGTACATAGTCCCCTCATATTATTGGGACAAACTCACTTATATGTGTATTAAATTAGTAAAAAGTTAGGTTTTAGGTCCTATATTCATTGCACGCAACAATGACTAGCTTGGGACTCTACAAATTCTATCAATAAAAATGAATGGTAAATAATTTATTGTGTAATTCTGGTGTCACTTTTACTTTACATTATGAGTGAGAAAGTTACAGAACCATAAATATCATACCCCCAAGACATGCTAACCTCCCCTGTTATTGTAATGGTGCGAGGTTAGCATGCCTTGGGCGTATGATATTTTTGGGTCCGTAACTTTCTCGCTCATCATTATTCACGATTCATTCAGAATTGTCCGTTATCATGGTAGGATCCACATTAATGTAAAAGTGTTTAGAAACGGGCCTCCCGAGTGGCGCAGCGGTCTAAGAAACTGCATCACAGTGCTTTAGGCGTCACTACAGACCTGTGTTCCAGTGATTCAACCGGCCGTGACCGGGAGTCCATTAGGATGGCGCACAATTGGCCCAGCGTCATCCGGGTTAAAGGAGGGTTTGGCCAGGTGGGCTTTACTTGGATCATCACGCTCTAGCGACTACTTGTGGCAGGTCGGGCGCATGCAGGCTGACTCTGGTCGTAAGTTGAACGGTGTTTCCTCCGACATATTGGTGCAGGTGGCTTCCTGGTTAAGCGGATGGGTGATAAGAAGCGTGGCTTGGCGGGTCATGTTTCGGAAGATGCATGACTCGACCTTTGCCTCTCCCGAGCCTGTTGGGGAGTTGCAGCGATGAGACAAGATCTAATTGGATATCATGAAATTGGGGAGAAAAGGGGGTAAAATAACAACAAAAAATGTGTTTAGAAACATATTCTATTGTTATTTACAACTAAAAGTGACTCCAAAATGACACAATACATCATATACCATTCATTTCTAGTGGGCACAAAATAATCTGAAACACAACCGAAAAACCCCCAGCAAATGCATCCAACACATTTGTAGAGTCCCAAGCTGGATGGAATCACTGCGTGCTATGAATATGAGACCAAAAACCAACTTTTGACTCCTTTAATACACATATACTGTAGGTGAATTTGTCCCAATACTTTTGGAGTTCACTGTATGTCTAAAATCAACACTGACAAAGAAGTGTGACATGTGCCTTTGTTCTCAGTCCTTTATTAAACCATATCAAACACAGGTGTGTTGGTTTAAAAAACAAGTACAATCAGTTGGCCCCAAAACATGAAATCAATCCATGTCCTCTAGTAGGAGTTAGCCTTTCCTCTCCCATATCTTATATATACATACATACATAGACACATACATACACACAGTACCTGGGGTGCAGAGACGGTAACACATCACTAGTGGCCTCGAGTGGATGTAGTCATACACATTTCTATATGGATCTCCGTGAATGTAGTATCCTTTCAGTTTTTTGATGTATTGCTCTGCAACTCCAGCTGAAGAAATCATGTGGTCTAAATGACATGGTGAAAACATGTTTGCACTTAGATGATATTACTGAAATAAAGATTATGTCTGTTGATAATGTGTAATGATTTCTGTGATACTGACTATTTTTGAAGATCGTACTTTATACTTCACAAAATACCAAAAATTCCTTAATTTTCCTCCATCTCATAACAACTGAACAACAGTATGCACACAATATACAGTAACAGTCAAAAGTTTACACACCTACTCATTCAAGGGTTTTTCTTTATTTTGATTATTTTTTACATTGTAGAGTAATAGTGAAGATATCAAAACTATGAAATAACACATGTAGTAACCAAAAAAGTGTTAAACAAATCAAAATATATTTTATACAGTATTTGAGATTCTTCAAAGTAGCCACCCTTTGCCTGATGTGCCTATATTTGGATTTGTTTAACACGTTACAAAAGGATTCTTTATGTGTTATTTCATGGTTTTGATATCTTTACTATTTTTCTACAATTGCGAACATAGTACAAATAAAGAATGGACACACCTAGGAATGAGTAGGTTTTTTCAAACATTTGACAGATACTGTACATATTAATCTGGATCTGTGAAACTAGCCCATAATGTAGGTTGTAATGTGATAACAAATAAGTAATATGCTATATACATTTATTCTTTCCTTTTTTGTTTACTTGGCCCTGTGTTTTCCACCTCTATCTGAGATGCAAACAGGTTATGGTACATTTAGCCTCTGAAGCCTAGACTTCTCAGGAAGGATGGCAACGTGAAATGGTACATTTGAATGCATTTGAAATACTCCAGGCATGTACAAGGTTTTTACTGTATCTATTTGTTCTTCCATCTTCAAACCTCTTCAGTAGAGCACCTGTCAGTTTTGCAGAGAAAAACTCACTCCAGACTGATACAGTATGATGTTATATTGTATTTTTATACATCTTTTCAACACACATTTTTATTCAAAACGCACATAAAGAACAAGTACAGAACTCTGCAGTCTGTTCATAAGATCGTAATGAGGTTCACATACCAATATGAAGGCCGATATAAACCTTGTGGAAAAACTGCATGAATTTCACATGTGAACGCCTGAAGTGTTCCAAAAACAAATGTTTAGTCCCGCTTTAAATTACATTCGGATTCATAAAGCCTTCATAATGCCTTCATAGGCACTACATAAATGTGTTACAAAGCATCTATATCCATATGTCGTGCTTTATAAAGGGTTCACAAATGTGGCATAACTGTGTGACAAACACCAATGTCAAACGTGTCATAACTCACTATGTGGAATATGATATAAACATGTGCTTTATAAAAGGGTGACATGTTGTGCTGAAGGATGGCACACGCTCTAACGTGAAGTCATGTTAGTGACGTTACACCTAATCTCGTTCCCAGAGACTTCCGCCCAATCCTTTTAAATACCTTTCACACCCTACAGTAACCTGTGTATGATAAGAGAACCTTCATAAATCAGTAGAACGTTAATAACCTATTAATTGACACTTCATGTAGTGTCCTGTAACACTTCATGACCCTTATTTTACCAGTTAATGCTTGATTGCTATTTCAGATTTAAAGATAATCCTGCATTGTTACAATGCTCATTGTTTATTACAATTGGGCCCATGACTGATGAATAACTTTTGTCAACTGAATCATGTGGACTCATCAGACACATTGAACAACATACAGTAGGAGTCCCAACTGACTAATCATCTGATTTCATTGGCTGTGGAGCAGCCAGAATATTAAAACAGTTCAAAAATTCTGTTATGACCATTTTGACCAGGGGATGTTCTTTAATGGTATCCCATATCTGTTTATGCTAGGATAGCTAATGCTAAAGCAGCCCACAGGATTCCATGAAAATACAACACCTAGCTTTGGGGTGAGTAGCTACTGGAAGTGTAGTGGAATCCAATGGATTGCTTTAGCATTAGCTAGCCTAGCATGCTGAAGAAAAAGGCATTTTAATTCAAAACTAGCAGTATTTCAATCTTCTACATTTTCCACATCGGATAATGGGATAATTAGGAGTACAGCGACACCTTACACCTTCAATCCCTGGATTGAGGTATGTTTTCAAGACACATCCCGCATTCGTCAACGAGGTGCTAATCTTGTTCTCATACACTTCCGCCAAATGCGCAAATAGTATGGTGGATCAACACCTCAAACTTGGCCTTTTTTAGCCAATACAGAAATACCGGGAGAAACTCCAGAGGCATAGGCATTGGCTTAATCATCTTAATCTATCAACCAATCGTCTCCCACAACACCTTCTCAATAACCCTTTACCGGGGTGCAAACATAACGGCTTAACAGGGTTAGCTAGGTTACTTTCTAAATCTCATCCGATAGTTACTAGTTACCTGTCCAAAATTGTAATCAGTAATAACTTTTGGATTATCCAAACTCAGTAACGTAATCGGATTACTTTCAGTTACTTTTAGATGACTTTCCCCTCAAGAGGCATTAGAAGAAATGCATTTGGTGTGTTATCATAGTGGTGTCTGACTTGTGGTCACTCACTCAGGTGGAACAAACTTAAACTTGTGCCTTTTTCAATTCTGAATTGAATATAATTGAAATAACACAAATGTGTCATAATTTGTTTCACAAACATCCTTTCTGTCACGCTCGTCGAGTAAAGAACTGGACCAAGGTGCAACACGGACCGAGTTCCACATCTTTTAATTACTGAGTGGAACGTACAAAACAATAAACCACTACCTTACCGTAACGACGGTGTAGCGCGCACACACTGGTACTCCTACACAAACAATGACCCACAGGACGTGACACTTTCTGAATTTAAAAGTAATCCAATAAGTAATCATCTAGTTTTTCAAAGGTATTTTAGCTTGAAACGTAAATTATTATAGTTTTTTTTTTTTCTTTACTCCCCAACCCTGTGTTTTAGCATTGTTTCAATTTGAAGGGAGATGTACTTACTGCTAAATCAGGCTCAAATTGAAAAATATCGGCTAGTGATCAGCTCTACCTTGAATATGTTTTTGTTTTGATTTTGGCAATGGATATCTCATCCCAGTAAGCAAAATTACGTTGAAATGACGTCTAAAATGAGTACTTTCCAGATGTTAGCTTCATATTAGGTTCTGAATAAAAGGTGAAAATACATTTTTTAGGACATTGAAAATGCATTTCTTTCCAGCGTTGAAATACTTCTTTTCAGGAAGATGAAATCAGGTTGATTTTTGGTTCTGAATAAATGTTGAAAATATGTATTTTCAGATCGTTGAAAATACATATGCTCTGGATGCTGAAAATACTGTACATATTCTGCGGATGTTGAAATCAGGTTAATTTTCGGGTTCTGAATGAAAGTTGAAAAGACATTTACAGGCATGGTCTTGGCTGATGTATTTTTTGGTCATTGATTCTATGGCCAAATTTCAACTGCACAAACATTCTCAATGAAGTAAACATTATATCACAATTAGTTTTAAATTCATTTAAAATAGGAAAGAGGAGCTAAACAAAAAGATTTCAACATATAATATTTATTATTGCTCCCATCTGTCACGTGCACTTATGTTAGCTTTTTCAAAAGCTTCAAAACTGTCAGTGTTGATGTTCGAAGTATTCCAACATACAGAATAAACCTACAGACCACTTCAACTACACTGAACAAAATATAAACGCAACATGTACATTTCTGATCCCATGTTTAATGAACTGAAATAAAAGATCACAGAAACTTGCCATACGCACAAAACACTTATTTCGCAAATATTTGGCACACAAACTTGTTTGGCGCCTTAATCGATTTCATTGGTGCAAATGCTCACCTTCGATGGCCACTGGCACGCTGCAGAAGTGTGCTTTTCACGGATAAATGCCAGTTTCAACTGTACCGAGCTGATGGCATCGTGTGGTTGAGCGGTTTGCTGATGTCAACGTTGTGAACAGAGTGGGGGTGGGGTTATGGTACAACAAACACAATTGCATTTTATTGATGGAAATTTGAATGCACAGAGATACCGTGACAAGATCTTGAGGCCCATTGTCGTGCCATTCACCTCATGTTTCAGCATGATAACGCACAGACCCATGTTGCAAGGATCTGTACACAATTCCTGGAAGCTGACAATGTCCCAGTTATTCCATTTCCTGCATACTGACCAGCCATGTCATCCATTGAGCATTTTTCGCCTTCTATGGCGCACACAGTCCTTGGCGCAAGAGCTGAGTATGATGGATCAGGCATATTAACATGTACCACAGAAACGAGCTGATGGAAATTGGGGTGTGCCATAGTGAGATGTCAAACCGGGTCAACTAAACTTTGGTTAACGGTATGTAACCCCGGTTCTCCATAGGAAAGGAGGGAGACATTTCCCCAGATTGCCCAAATTGCACGACACATGTACCAACAGTGCTTGAGAGTCACTACAGACCCGGGTTCAATCCCAGGCTGTGTCACAACCGGCCCTGACTGGGAGTCCCATAAGGCGGCACACAATTGTGCCAGCATTGTCCAGGTTAGGGAAGAGTTTAGCCAGGTGGGCTGTACTTGGCTCATCGCGCTCTAGCGTCACCTTCTGGCGGGCCGGGCGCCTGCAGGATGACCACTTTATTTTAAGAATGTGAAATGACAGAATAATAGTAGAGAGAATGATTTATTTCAGCTTTAAATTCTTTCATCACATTCCCAGTGGGTCAGAAGTTTACATACACTCAATTAGTATTTGGTAGCATTGCCTTTAAATTGTTTAACTTGAGTAAAACGATTCGGGTAGCCTTCCACAAGCTCCCAAAATAAGTTGGGTGAATTTTGGCCCATTCCTCCTGACAGAGCTAGGGTAACTGAGACAGGTTTGCAGGCCTCCTTGCTCGCACGTGCTTTTTCAGTTCTGCCCACACATTTTCTATAGGATTGAGGTCAGGGCTTTGTGATGGTCACTCCAATACCTTGACTTTGTTATCCTTAAGCCATTTTGAAGTATTTTTGAGGTCAATGTCCATTTGGAAGACCCATTTGCGACCAAGCTTTAACTTCCTGACTGATGTCTGGAGAAGTTGCTTCAATATATCCACATATTTTCCATATCTTATGATGCCATCTTGTAAGGCCAAACCAGCAGAGGGAGCCATCACCTGAGTACTGACTGTGCTCCACTCCCCTTGGCTTCCTCTGCATCAATTTCCTGTTTGGTTGACAATTTAACCTGTAATTATGCCTGGACTCATTGCGAAGTATTGCCAGTTACCCTGCCTTACCGAGCGTTTTGATTACCAGTTGGACTGATGTTTGTGTTAAGATCTCTTGCCTGCCTACTGACCTATGCCTATTGGATTACCCCTTTGGATGACGACAGATCTGACTGCTTCTCTGGTTTTGACCCTCTGCCTGCCTTTTCGTATATGTTCCAGCGACCTGCCCTGAATAAACTTCTGCACATGGATTCTAACTCTGCCTCAGCGTTTTCGTTACACATCTATTTTGTGAAGTGCACCAGTCCCTCCTGCAGCAAAGCACCCCCACAACATGATGCTGCCACCCCCGTGCTTCACGGTTGGGATGGTGTTCTTCGGCTTGCAAACCTCCTCCTTTTTCCTCCAAACATAACGATGGTCATTATGGCCAAACAGTTCTATTTTTGTTTCATCAGACCAGAGGACATTTCTCAAAAAAGTACGATCTTTGTCCCCATGTGCAGTTGCAAACCGTTGTCTGGCTTTTTTATGGCGGTTTTGGAGCAGTGGCTTCTTCCTTGCTGAGCGGCCTTTCTGGTTATATCGATATAGGACTCGTTTTACTGTGGATATAGATACTTTTGTACCTGTTTCCTCCAGCATCTTCACAAGGTCCTTTGCAGTGTTCTGGGATTGATTTGCACTTTTCGCACCAAAGTACGTTCATCTCTAGGAGACAGAACGCGTCTGCTTCCTGAGCGGTATGATGGCTGCGTGGGGCCATGGTGTTTATACTTGCATACTATTGTTTGTACAGATGAACGTGGTACCTTCAGGCATTTGGAAATTGCTCCCAAGGATGAACCAGACTTCTGGAGGTCTACAATCTTTTTTCTGCGGTCTTGGCTGATTTCTTTTGATTTTCCCATGATGTCAAGCACAGAGGCACTGAGTTTGAAGGTAGACCTTGAAATACATCCACAGGTACACCTCCAATTGAATCAAATTATGTCAATTAGTCTGGAAACATTTGTTGGAAAAATTACAAGTGTCATGCACAAAGTAGATGTCCTTACCAACTTGCCAAAACTTAGTTTGTTAACAAGACATTAGTGGAGTGGTTGAAAAACAAATTTTAATGACTCCAACCTAAGTGTATGTAAACTTCAGACTTCAACTGTACATACACACACACACACACACACCCCACCGTTCAAAAGTTTGGGGTCACTTAGAAATGTTCTTGATTTTGAAAGAAAAGCATTTTTTTTGTCCATTAAAATAACATCACAATCAGAAATACACTGTAGACATTGTTAATGTTGTAGATGACTATTGTAGCTGGAAACTGCAGATTTTTAATGGAATATCTACATAGGCGTACAGAAGCCAATTATCAGCAACCATCACTCCTGTGTTCCAATGGCACGCTGTGTTAGTTAATCGAGGTTTATAATTTTAAAAGGCTAATTGATAATTAGAAAACCCTTTTGCAATTAGGTTAGCACAGCTGAAAACGGTTGTTATGATTTAAGAAGCAAAAAAACGGGCCTTCTTTAGACTAATTGAGTATCTGGAGCATCAGCATTTGTGGGTTCGAATGCAGGCTCAAAATGACCAGAAACAAATCACTTTCTCCTGAAACTCGCCAGTCTATTCTTATTCTTAGAAATGAAGGCTATTCCATGCAAGAAATTGCCAAGAAACTGAAGATCTCGTACAACGCTGTGTACTAGTCTCTTCAGAGAACAGCACAAACTGGCTCTAACCAGAATAGAAAGAGGAGTGGGAGGCTCCGGTGCACAACTGAGCAAGAGGACAAGTATATTAGAGTGTCTAGTTTGAGAAACAGACGCCTCACAAGTCCTCAACTGGCAGCTTCATTAAATACTACTTCATTAAATACAAACACGTCAACAGTGAAGAAGCAACTCCAGGATGCTGGCCTTCTAGGCAGAGATGCAAGACTGGCCAATCTCAGACTGGCCAATAAAACTAAAAGATTAAGATGGGCAAAAGAACACTGGACAGAGTAAGATTGGAAGAAAGTGTTATGGACAGACGAAACTAAGTTTGAGGTGTTCGGATCACAGAGAAGAACATTTGTGAGACAGAAAAAATAAAAAGATGCTGGAGGAGTGCTTGACGCCATCTATCAAGCATGGTGAAGGCAATGTGATGGTCTGGGGTGCTTTGGTGGTGGCAACGTGGGAGATTTGTACAGGGTAAAAGAAATCTTGAAGAAGAAAGGCTATCACCATTTTGCAACACTATGCCATACCCTGTGGACGACGCTTAATTGGAGCCAATTTCCTCCTACAACAGGACAATGACCCAAAGCACAGCTCCAAACTATGCAATAACTATTTAGGGAAGAAGCAGTCAGCTGGTATTCTGTCTACAATGGAGTGGTCAGCACAGTTACCGGATCTCAACCCTATTGTCCCAGGGGGGTTGGTCAAAACGTTTACACAGATCAGACACGGACAGAGTAGGATTACGGGTACAGCCTGGCCCATCGGGCTCAACTGTGGAAGCAGCTTGACTGTATGGTACAAAATAAGTGCCTTTCAAGCCAATCCAACTTGTGGGAGGTGCTTTAGGAAGCATGGGGTGAAATCTCTTCAGATTACCTCAAAAATGTAACATCTAGAATGCCAAAGGTCTGCAAGGCTGTAACTGCTGCAAATGGAGGATTCTTTGACTAAAGCAAAGTTTGAAAGACAATTCATTATTTATAACCTTGTCAACGTCTTGACTATATTTCCTATTCATTTTGCAACTCATTTCATGGATGTTTTCATGGAAAACAAGGACATTTCTAAGTGACCCCAAACTTTTAAACGGTAGTGTGCATACACACACACATACATACATACATACATACATACATACCAACACATAGTACATGGGGAGCAGAGAGGTCACTAGTGGCCTCGAGGGGATGTAGTCATACACATTTTTATAGGATCTCTATGGATGTAGTATCCTTTTAGTTTTTTGATTCATTGATTTGTAACTCCAGCTGAAGGAATTATGTTGTCTAAATGACATGGTGAAAACATGTTTGCATTTAGGTGAGATGATTGAAATAAAGACTATTTGTGTTGCTATTGTGTAATGTTTTCTGTAATACTATTTTTGCAGATTGTACGTTATACTTCACATGATACCGTATTTTCCTCCGTCTCATAACAAATTACCAACCCTTGAGACATCTGTGTCATTGTGTTGTGTGACAAAAATGCACATTTTAGAGTGGCCTCCTACCAGCATTCAAGTCTCCCCACCCGGCATCGCCAGCCAGTGGCCACTACATGCAAGTCAGACGAGTGCACTCTTAGGACAGGTGAAGGGGACATTTTCTGAGATTCAGGAGCTCATGAAATTAGCTAGTTTGATGTGCAATTCGTTACATAAAAAAATGTAAAGAGTCAATTTGTTACATTTGTATTACTCATAAAAATATAAAAAAAAATCCACCAAGCTGCTGTGCACTTGCCTGAACATGACAGTTAACCAGTAACTCGAAAGAGCTGAGCAATGATGTCACATTTGTTTGCTGATACTACCATATCAGCAAACAAATCATTCAGGATCAAGGTGGATTTGGATCACCAATATTTGGAATGAGGAGGAGGTTACTGTAGGTATTATAACCCTATCAGTCATTTCTCTTACGTGTAACCACAAGTCTGGTCTTGTGGGGTAGCGCTGGATTCAAGCCTTACAGGAAGATGCCGGACAGGAAGATCACGTCAGTGACTTACAACAATGTACGTCAGATTTTTACAATGTTACGTAGATGAAAAAAGGTGTACAAAGCTGTGCTAAAGTGAAAGCCATCCTCTTTTGGGGAATGCTGCTTTTTAGTTAGCTTTGCGAAAGTATCAAAAATACATTTTGGATTGTTGTCATTTTCCTCAATTAACTTGGAAAAATAGGATGATTGAGCAGCAGTGAGGTCTCTTCGATACTGCACGGTACTGTCTTTCCAAGCTAGTCGGAAGACTTCCAGTTTGGTGTAGCGCCATTTCCGTTCCAATTTTCTGGAAGCTTGCTTCAGAGCTCGGGTATTTTCTGTATATCAGGGAGCTAGTTTTTTATGGCAAATGTTTTTTACTTTTAGGGTATTGCGCAAGGTTACATTGAGTTCCTCAGATTTTTGTACTCTGACGTCCTTGGGTAGATGGAGGGATTCTCGAAGGGCATCTAGGAATCTTTGGGTTGTCCGAGAATTTATAGCACGACTTTTGATGATCCTTGGTTGGGGTCTGAGCAGATTATTTGTTGCGATTTCCAACGTAATAAAATGGTGGTCCGATAGTCCAGCATGATGAGGAAAAATATTTAGATCCACAACATTTATTCCACAGGACAAAACTAGGTCCAGAGTATGACTGTGGCAGTGAGTAGGTCCGGAGACATGTTGGACAAAACCGAGTGAGTCGATGATGGCTCCCGAAAGCCTTTTGGAGTGGGTCTGTGGACTTTTCCATGTGAATATTAAAGTCAACAAAAATTGTAATATTGTCTGCCATGACAATATTTGCGGGATGCGCAGGGGATATGGTCACTAGTGTAACCAGGAGGTGAGGCCTCATTTAACACAGTAAATTCATCAGGCTTAAGCCATGTTTCAGTCAGGCCAATCACGTCAAGACTATGATCAGTGATTAGTTTATTGACTAGAACTGCCTTGGAAGTGAGGGATCTAACATTATGTAGCCCCATTTTGAGATGTGAGGTATCACAATCTCTTTCAATAATGGCAGGAATGGAGGAGGTCTTTATTCTAGTGAGATTGCTAAAGCGAACACCGCCATGTTTAGTTTTGCCCAACGTAGGTCGAGGCACAGACACAGTCTCAATGGGGATAGCTGAGCTGACTACACTGACTGTGCTAGTGGCAGACTCCACTAAGCTGGCAGGCTGGCTAACAGCCTGCTGCCTGGCCTGCACCCTATCTCATTGTGGAGCTAGGGGAGTTAGAGCCCTGTCTATGTTAATTGGGCTACAATGCAGAACATCGGCAATACGGATTAAATCCAGCCCATTAAATCAAATTATTGTAGCAATTTAGGCAAAAACAGTAAAATGTGTAATGAACTAACTGATTGGATGGCCTTGTGGCTGATGAAAGAGACTATGATATCCTCTTGAAGGGAGTGGTTACTATGACATCATCAAAATTAGTTAGATTTTTTATGTAGAGTTGAATGTCTGATTGGTCAACATCATATTGTGATCATCATTATGGTAATAGACTATAGGTACAAAAGCACAAGAGTCAAATTCACATTTGCATCACATTGCGACCAGAGAAAAAGAGTTTACATGGGATACATCACCATCTGCATGGCTGAGAGGTAAGGTATGCTGAATTGAACAGAAAATTTACTTAACCACCTTTTGAAATGGCAAAACACTTCCCTTTCAGTATTTGTGGAAATATTTCCAATGAATAAGCAACAGTAAAGTACATTTTAATACATTTTATCAAGTGACAAAAATACAGCATTTGAATTTGTTGAATTAAATCATCCACCATAATGTAACAATTTCCAACTAATATTCTATAATTGATGTTGACATCTATAGTATTAATGTGACAATAATGTATCTTTCATATTTCAGATAAGATTTCTTTCAACCACGACCATGGAACCAGGAATCAGTCTCAGCAAGGCTGATATTATTGAGAACATACTTCTATGTTTTGAATCAGTGAATGGGTCTTGCAAAAGATCAATCTTTCCTCCATCAACACGAATATTACTTTATCTCTTACTTGGCTCAATGTCTGTTCTCACAGTGTGTGGCAACCTTCTTGTAATCATCCCCATCATTCACTTCAAACAGCTCCACACCCCAACCAACTACCTCATCCTCTCTCTGGCTCTGTCAGACCTCCTCTTGGGGGTTTTAGTGATGCCTCCCAGAATGGTATATTCAGTGGAAAGCTGCTGGTACTTTGGAGATTTATTCTGTAAAATCCAAACCAGCACTGATGTCATGTTGTGCAATACATCCATTCTTAACTTGTGTTTTATTTCTATTGACCGGTATTATGCAGTGTGTCGCCCTCTCCTTTATAGAATTAAAATAACTGTTCACGTTGTTTTAATTATGATTCTGGTCACCTGGACGGTTTCTGCTATAGTAGGGTTTTGTATAATATTTCTGGAGGACAATATTTGGGGCATTCAGGATTTTTACTATATAAATGTTGCCTGTGAGGGAGGATGTATTTTGTTTCAAAACAAAGTGTCGAGTATTGTGTCTTCGGTGATCTCCTTCTACATCCCAGGAGTAGGGATGCTTAGCATCTACCTAAAGATTTTCCTAATAGCACAGAGACAGGCACGCTCAATTCAGGGTACAACCAATCATAACTCTGTAGGCAAATCACAGAGGAAGGCCACCAAAACACTTGCTATCATTATGGGGGTATTTCTATCATGCTGGACACCCTGTTTTGTTGTCAGCTGCATTGATCCTTTTATTAGTTACTCTACCCCACCCGTTATGTTTGAAACACTTATATGGATTGCCTATTTGAATTCAACCATTAATCCCATGGTGTATGCATTCTTTTACAGTTGGTTCAGGAGGGCATTTAGAATTATAATTTCTAGTAAAATATTTCAACCTGACTCTTCAGAAATACAACTGTTTTCAGAATAAATACAGTGAGCTCCAAAGGTACTGAGACAGTGACACATTTTTTGTTTTTTTGGCTCTGTACTCCAGCACTTTGGATTTGAAATGATACAATGACTATGAGGATAAAGTGCAGACTGACAGATTTAATATGAGGGTAGTTTGATCTATATCGGGTGAATTGTTTAGTAATTACAGCACTTTTTGTACATAGTCCCTTCATTTTTTGGGGACGAATTCACTTATGTGTCTATTAAAGTAGTAAAAAGTTAGGTTTTTGGTCGCATATTCATTGCACGCAACAATGACTACATACAGCCTGGGACTCAAATTCTATCAATAGATATTAATGGTAAATAATGTATTGTGTAATTTTGGTGTCACTTTTATGGTAAATAAGAATAGAACAATTCAATATTAATGAGGATGCTACAATGATTATGGATAATCCTGAATGAATCGTGAAATATTATGACTGAGAAAGTTAAAGATGCACAAATATCGTACCGCCAAAACATGCTAACCTCCCATGTTCTTGTAATGGTGAGAGGTTAGCATGTCTTGTGTGTATGATACTTGTGCGTCTAACTTTCTCACTCATCATTATTCACAATTCATTCAGGATTATGTAGAAGTGTTAAGAAACATATTATTTCCTTATTTACAATAAAAGTGAATCCAAAATGACACAATATATTATTTATCATTCATATCTATTGGGCACAAAATACCTGAAAACAATAGCAAATGCTTCCAACAAATATGTAGTCACAAGCATTGTAGTCATTGTATGCTATGAATATGACACCAAAAACCAAACTTTTTACTACTTTAATACACATATAAGTGAATTTGTCCCAGTACTTTTGGTTCCCTATAATGGGGGGAATATGTACAAAAAGTGCTGTAATTTCTAAACGGTTCACCTGATATGGATGAAAATACCTTAAAGTTAAATGCATCCAGAGTGCAAAACTGTATCAAGGCAAAGGGTTGCTACTTTGAATAACCTCAAATATAAAATACATTTTAATTTGTTTAACACTTTTTTGGTTACTACATGATTCCATATGTGTTATTACATAGTTTCAATATATTCACTATTATTCTACAATGTAGAAAATAGTACAAATGAAGAAAAACCCTCGAATGGCTAGGTGTGTCCAAACATTTGACAGGTACTGTACATATTAATCTGGATCTGTGAAACTAGCCCATAATGTAGGTTGTAATGTGATAACAAATAAGTAATATGCTATATACATTTATTCTTTCCTTTTTTGTTTACTTGGCCCTGTGTTTTCCACCTGTATCTGAGATGCAAACAGGTAATGATACATTTAGCCTCTGAAGCCTAGACGTCTCAGGAAGGATGGCAACGTGAAATGGTACATTTGAATGCCTTTGAAATACTCCAGGCATGTGCAAGGCCTTTCCTGTATCTATTTATTTTTCCATCTTTGAACATCTTCAGTAGAGCACCTGTCAGTTTTGCAGAGAAAAACTCACTCCAGACTGATACAGTATGATGTTATATTGTATTTTTATACATCTTTTCAACACACATTTTTATTCAAAACGCACATAAAGAACAAGTACAGAACTCTGCAGTCTGTTCATAAGATCGTAATGAGGTTCACATACCAATATGAAGGCCGATATAAACCTCGTGGAAAAACTGCATGAATTTCACATGTGAACGCCTGAAGTGTTCCAAAAACAAATGTTTGGTCCTGCTTTAAATTACATTCAGATTCATAAAGCTTTCATAATCACTACATAAGTGTGTTACAAAGCATCTATATCCATATGTCGGGCTTTATAAAGGGTTCACAAATTTGGCATAACTGTGTGACATAAACACCAATGTCAAACGTGTCATAACCCAATATGTGGAATATGATATAAACATGTGCTTTATAAAATGGTGACATGTTGTGCTGAAGGATGGCACACGCTCTAACGTGATATCATGTTAGTGACGTTACACCTAATCTCATTCCTAGAAACTGGAATAAAGGGCAACTACACTCAAAAATAAAGTTTCTTTGTTTTTTCCCAGACCTCAAAAGTTCCCCTGATGTGGTTTAAGCATTGTTGTGAACACAATTTAATATGACTTATAAAGCCTTTATTAAGCGGTGCTTATGCCACCCTTTATAAAACATGTTTGTAATATTTGACCTAGTGGGTTATATCACATTTGACATTGGTGGTTGTCACACAGTTATGCCACATTTATGAACCCCTTATAGACATACGGTTATAGATGATTTGTGACACATTTATGTAGTGTTTATGAAGGCTTTATGAAGCATTTATAAGCCGCAGGTCATTTATTATTTTGATCTATTTTCCCTTATTTTACCAGTTAAGGTGACTGAGAACACATTCTCATTTACAGCAACGAGCTGGGGAATAGTTACAGGGGAGTAAGGGGATGAATGAGTCAATTGGAAGCTGGGGATGATTAGGTGGCCATGATGGTATGAGGGCCAGATTGGGAATTTAGCCAGGGCACCGGGGTTAACACCGCTACTCTTACGATATGTGCCATGGGATCTTTAGTGACCACAGAGAGTCAGGACACCCGTTTAACATCCCCCTACACAGTGCAATGTCCCCAATCACTGCCCCGGGGCATTGGGATATTTTCTTTAGACCAGAGGAAAGAGTACCTCCTACTGGACCCCCAACACATTTCCAGCAGCATCTGGTTTCCCATCCAGAGACCGACCAGGATCAACCCTGCTTAGCTTCAGAGTCAAGCCAGCAGTGGGATGTTCTAACGTGATCTTATTTGAATTAAATGTGATAACATGTGACAACATGAAAAGAAATGTGATAAAATGAAACTACACATACGTGATCACATGTTAAGATTTCAAAAAACAAATATTGAATCGTGATTTTCCACTTGAAATCATGTGTTTGTCTATAAAGGACAGTCTCACCCAGATGCTGTATACCACCAAAAACAAACAATCTGTGAGTAATACAAGATCCTTCCAGAATCGTTTTTTTAGTTGAGGTGTCCTCAGTGGTGCTGTAAGGAGGAATTTGTATCCTGCTCTGCCCACCCGCTGAATCCCGCTATGCACTGTACATCTATGATTTCTACACCTGGAATCTTTCACCTAGTACAGTCGTGGCCAAAGGTTTTGAGATTGACACAAACATACATTTTCACAAAGTCTGCTGCCTCAGTTTGTATGGTGTCAATTTGCACATACTCCAGAATGTCATGAAGAGTGATCAGATGAATTGCAAAGTCCCTCTTTGCCATGCAAATTAACTGAACATTTCCACTGCATTTCAGCCCTGCCACAACAGGACCAGCTGACATCATGTCAGTGATTCTCTCGTTAACACAGGTGTGAGTGTTGACGAGGACAAGGCTGGAGATCACTCTGTCACGCTGATTGAATTTGAATAACAGACTGGAAGCTTCAAAAGGAGGGTGGTGCTTGGAATCATTGTTCTTCCTCTGTCAACCATGGTTTCCTGCAAGGAAACACGTGCCGTCATCATTGCTTTGCACAAAAATGTCTTCACAGGCAAGGATATTGCTGCCAGTAAGATTGCACCTAAATCAACCATTTATCGGATCATCAAGAACTTCAAGGAAAGCGGTTCAATTGTTGTGAAGAAGGCTTCAGTGCGCCCAAGAAAGTCCAGCAAGCGCCAGGACCGTCTCCCAAAGTTGATTCAGCTGTGGGATCGTGGAACCACCAGTACAGAGCTTGCTCAGGAATGGCAGCAGGCAGATGTGAGTGCATCTGCACGCACAGTGAGGCGAAGACTTTTGGAGGATGGCCTGGTGCCAATTCTCTCCAGGAAAAACATCAGGGTCAGACTGGTATTCTGCAAAAGGTACAGGGATTGGACTGCTGAGGACTGGGGTAAAGTAATTTTCTCTGATGAATCCCCTTTCCGATTGTTTGGGGCATCCGGAAAAAAGCTTGTCCGGAGAAGACAAGGTGAGGGTTACCATCAGTGTGTCATGCCAACAATAAAGCATCCTGAGACCATTCATGTGTGGGGTTGCTTCTCAGCCAAGGGAGTGGGCTCACTCACAATTTTGCCTAAGAACACAGCCATGAATAAAGACTGGTACCAACACATCCTCCGAGAGCAACTTCTCCCAACCATCCAGGAACAGTTTAGTGACGAACAATGCCTTTTCCAGAATGATGGAGCACCTTGCCATAAGGCAAAATTGATAACTAAGTGGCTCGGGGAACAAAACATAGATATTTTGGGTCCATGGCCAGGAAACTCCCCAGACCTTAATCCCATTGAGAACTTGTGGTCAATCCTCAAGAGGCGGGTGGACAAACAAAAACCCACAAATTCTGACAAACTCCAAGCATTGATTATGCAAGAATGGGCTGCCATCAGTCAGGATGTGGCCCAGAAGTTAATTGACAGCATGCCAGAGCGGATTGCAAAGGTCTTGAAAAAGAAGGGTCAACACTGCACATATTGACTCTGCATCAACTTCATGTAATAGTCAATAAAAACCTTTGACACTCATGAAATGCTTGTAATTATACTTCAGTATTCCATAGTAACATCTGACAAAAATATCTAAAGACACTGAAGCAGCAAACTTTGTGGAAAATAATATTTGTGTCATTCTCAAACCTTTTGATTAATAATCTTAAAATAAAAATGTAATCACAGACCATAATTGTGTAATCCAAGGTTAGAGGCGAAATCTGGAATTTTGCATGTTCACGATATCCAATTTTTTGTTATTGTTTTAAAAACCAGAATTAAACCTACTCCTGGATTTATTTAATCTGGGTCTGTGAAACTGTCCAGAATGTAGACTATAATGTGGTAATTATGCTTTCTGTTAAACAAATGAGGCATATTATTGATTTATTAATCTATTTATTCATGGTCAGTCCTTGCATTTATAGCTTGTCTATGAATTGAAGAGTGGTTACATTTCTGTAGCCACATTCCTCAGCTGTTTACCAAAACAAATGGGGGGTCACCTCTGTTGTTTTTCGAATCCCAGATGCCCTCTTTAAATTTGCATGATCAGAAAGCCTAATCAAAATGACTACCAACTGTCAAACATGACATCACCCCTATTGTTTATCAACACCTTCTGAGTGGCGAGACACCTGTGGGAATGGGATCATCATTAAAAGGTGTTAACAGAGCCCTGTGGATCCTCCATTTGTCCATGTTTAACAGAATCATTACTATGGAGACCTCTCAACATGCTCATCTGATGCCATGAAGTGGTTGCCATGGGCACCTCAAAGCACAGGTAATTAAGGTCACAGACTCACTACACAAAGTGACATACCTCTTCTGTACTAGTGTGGTTTTTAATCAGCTCTCTGCAAAACAATGTAAAATCTTCTAATTAGGAGATACTGCAGTCATTTTACCAATGTTTATAGTACATGCTTGGTCATCATTTCAGCTAACAGTTACATTCTCAAAATACACAAGGAAGTATTCCAGTTTTAGATTGTTTGTGTCTGAACATTGAAAGACGTTTGTCATGGTTCATTTTATTACTTCCAGAAGCATGTCAATCAATGCCAATGCATTTGTCCGAAAGCTACTGTAGGGGACACATAAGCAGCATGGCAAGACATTATTGTAGTTAGTGTTCAAACAGATAGAGTTACAGACCATTACATCACAGGACCTGTAAAGCAGGGGTTTGTAGGAGGGCCTGAGCAAGGCTCTGCAGACTCACCGATGTACAACTGACCTTGCACTCCAAACCACTCCTTAAAGGCACAATCTGTAGATTTCTTATTACTCAATAGTTATTTCTATTAAGGAGGCAGTATACCCACTGATTGTTGAAGAATTGAGGGCTAGATTCAATCCGTAGTGCTGAAGAGCTGCAGTATGGCGTGATAAAAATGTAAAGGCAAGGCCGCTGTGTTGGAGACTGCATACACGGTCAATGCTGCATATGTCAGCTCAATCAATTTAAATCACTCTATAGAGCAGATCTTCAGTGTTATGGATTGAATTGATCCCGAAATTGATTGCTATCTCAGATTTAAAGCTAATCCTGCATTGTTACAATGCTCATTGTTTATTACAACTTGTCCCATAACTGATTAATAACTTTTGCCAACTGAATCATGTGGACTCATCAGACACATTGAACAACATACAGTAGGAGTCTCCACTGACTAATCATCTGATTTCATTGGCTGGAGCAGCCAGAATTTTAAACAGCTCAAAAATTCTGTTATGACTATTTTGACCAGGGGATGTTCTTTAATGGTATCCCATATCTGTTTATGCTTGAATAGGTAACGCTAAAGCAGCCCACTGGATTCCATGAAAATACAACACCTAGCTTTGGGGTGAGTAGCTACTGGAAGTGAAGTTGAATACAACGGATTGCTTTAGCATTAGCTAGCGTAGCATGCTGACTAAAAAGGCATTTTAATTCAAAACTAGCAGTATTTCAATCTTCTACATTTTCCACATCGGATAATGGGATAATTAGGAGTACAGTGACACCTTCCATCCATAGATTAAGGTATGTTTTCAAGCTACATCCCGCATTCGTCAACGGGGTGCTAATCTCGTTCACAGACACTTATGCCAAATTCGCAAATAGTATGGTGGATCAACACCGCAAACTTGTCCTTTTTTATCCAATACAGAAATACCGGGAGAAACTCCAGACGCATAGGCATTGGCTTAAACATCTTAATCTACCAACCAATCGTCTCCCACAACACCTCAATAACCCTCCCCGTATGCTAGCACATCACAAGCACAGAGCCACGCCTCGCAGTCGTGTGACTCGCTAAAATTAAACGATGACAAATACTTTACTCAGTAAGGTCACTCCCATAAAATTCTATGGTCACTCCCACTAACACAAACTTTGAATCGTTGATGTACCAGGTTTGCATAAACTGTGCGCAATAGCCTTGGGACGAGGTTACCGGGGTTCAAACATAACGGCTTAACAGGGTTAGCTAGGTTACTTTCTAAATCTAATCCGATAGTTACTAGTTACCTGTCCAAAATTGTAATCAGTAATAACTTTTGGATTATCCAAACTCAGTAACGTAATCGGATTACTTTCAGTTACTTTTAGATGACTTTCCCCTCAAGAAGCATCAGAAGAAATGCATTTGGTGTGTTATCATAGTGGTGTCTGATTTGTGGTCACTCACTCAGGTGGAACACTTAAACTTAAAACGTGTGCCTTTTTCAATGCTGAATTTAATGTAATTGAAAAAACACAAAAGGTGTCATAATTTATTGATTCACAAACATCCTTTCTGAATTTCAATTCTGAATGAAAGTTGAAAAGACATTTACAGGCATGGAAAATATGTCTGTTTTGGTCATTGATTTAATGGCCAAATTTCAACTGTTCAAACATTCTCAATGAAGTAAACATTATATCACAAATACTTTTAAATCCATTTAAAATAGGAAAGAGGAGCTAAACTGAAAAACTTCAACATATAATATTTATTATTGCTCCCATCTGTCAGGTGCACTTATGTTAGCTTTTTCAAGAGCTTCAAAATTGTCAGCGTTGATGTTCAAAGTATTCCAACATACAGAATAAACCTACAGACCAATTTTTGAAATTGTTGCATGTTGCGTTTATATTTTTGATAGTGTACAATAACATTCTCAGTAAGAGTTACAGAATAATTTGTTTCTTGCTATGACTGTGATATGTAAGTCATTCTGGACAACAGCGTCTGCTGAAAGACCACAATCTAAATGTAAAAACAAACACATGCTAAGCATGCTGGGTATTATTCTAATGCATACCGCCCCCAAACAAGTACTAATTTGGCCGGGCCGGACCAGACCAAAACTGAACGAATCATAGGCGTCTAGGCTATGTTCCACAAGTTTGAACAGCGCAGTACATTTTTGCTAATTTATTACAAATAAAAAACGAAAATATCACATTTACATAAGTATTCAGTCCCTTTACTCAGTACTTTGTTGTAGCACTTTTGGCAGTGATTACAGCCTCGAGTCTTCTTGGGTATGACGCTACAAGGTTGGCACAACTGTATTTGGAGAGTTTCTCACATTATTCTCTGCAGATCCTCTCAAGCTCGGTCAGGCTGGATGGGGAGCGTTGCTGCACAGCTATTTTCAGATCTCTTCAGAGATGTTCAATCGGGTTCAAGTATGGGCTCTGGCTGAGCCACTCAATGGACATTGAGACTTGTCCCGAAGCCACTTCTGTGAAACTAATTGCATTTTTATCTTAAGATCATGATTAGTTGATTATTAGAGTCATGTGTGTTAGCTGGTAAAAGTGTGACACCAATCAGGCCCCAAAGACTGGAGTTGCCAAAGCCTGTTCTAGAAGGTTGTCCTTCTGGAAGGTTCTCCCATGTCCACAGAGGAACTCTGGAGCTCTGTCAGAGTGACCATTGAGTACTTGGTCACCTCCCTGACCAAGGCCCTTCTCCCCGGTTTGCTCAGTTTGGCCGGGCGGACAGCTCTAGGAAGAGTCTTGGTGGCTCCAAACTTCTTCCATTAAGGAATGATGGAGGTCATTGTGTTCTTGGGGAACTTCAATGCTGGATACATTTTTGGGTACCCATCCCCAGATCTGTGCCTCGACACAATCCTGTCTCGGAGCTCTACGGACAATTCCTTTGACCTCATGGCTTGGTTTTTGCTCTGACATGCACTGTCAACCGTGGGACCTTATATAGACTGATGTGTGTCTTTCCAAATCATGTCAAATCAACTGAATTGACTATAGGTGGACTCCAATCAAGTTGTAGAAACATCAAGGGTGATCAATGGAAACAGGATGCACCTGAGCTCAATTTCGTGTCTCATAACAAAGGGTCTGACGTCTATTTTTGGGCCAAATAGTATTGCTGAAATTGAAAGGTAATTTCCTATTGAGCCGACATATGCAGCGTTTACCGTGAGTGCAGTCTCCGCTAAAGCGGGAAAACACTGCCTTTAATTTTCAATCACACTGTAAATCTGAACTTTCGTGATGCGGATTGAATAGAGCCTTTAGTATTTTATTAGGATCCCCATTAGCTGCTGCCAAGGCAGCAGCTACTCTTACTGGGGTCCAAACTGGAACAAAACAACACATCACAACAAAACAATAGGCCGGTCCGGACCAAATCTGAACCAAACATGAATGTCCGTGGACGTTGAAATCAAGACCGGTCTGGACTGCTGTTGGTCCGTGCTTAGTGGGATCTCAAGCGGTTAGGTTACCCAGAATCTAATGCTTCCTGCACCATGCATCCTTTGCTCACATACATCAGCTCCACATGCTAACTCACGTTTATAATGTCTCTGGCACCATCTGTTTAAAATGTTCACCTGGTGTTTATAGCCATAGATTGATATGAGGCTGTGTACAATCTACTTCGCTATTCCACCAAGATTACTATACCAATTGCATGGCTCATGGTTTTTGCCAGTTGGGCCATTTTGCATTGTACTCCTATGGCCTACTATCTTAAAAGGAAAATGTAAGTGACCTGGGTAAATTCCTTGCATCCATATACAGTGGGGGAAAAAAGTATTTAGTCAGCCACCAATTGTGCAAGTTCTCTCACTTAAAAAGATGAGAGAGGCCTGTAATTTTCATCATAGGTACACTTCAACTATGACAGACAAAATGAGGGAAAAAAATCCAGAAAATCACATTGTAGGATTTTTTATGAATTTATTTGCAAATTATGGTGGAAAATAAGTATTTGGTCAATAATAAAAGTTTATCTCAATACTTTGTTATATACCCTTTGTTGGCAATGACAGAGGTCAAATGTTTTCTGTAAGTCTTCACAAGGTTTTCACACACTGTTGCTGGTATTTTGGCCCATTCCTCCATGCAGATCTCCTCTAGAGCAGTGATGTTTTGGGGCTGTCGCTGGGCAACACGGACTTTCAAAGATTTTCTATGGGATTGAGATCTGGAGACTGGCTAGGCCACTCCAGGACCTTGAAATGCTTCTTACGAAGCCACTCCTTCGTTGCCCGGGCGGTGTGTTTGGGATCATTGTCATGCTGAAAGACCCAGCCACGTTTCATCTTCAATGCCCTTGCTGATGGAAGGAGGTTTTCACTCAAAATCTCACGATACATGGCCCCATTCATTCTTTCCTTTACACGGATCAGTCGTCCTGGTCCCTTTGCAGAAAACAGCCCCAAAGCATGATGTTTCCACCCCCATGCTTCACAGTAGGTATGGTGTTCTTTGGATGCAACTCAGCATTCTTTGTCCTCCAAACACGACGAGTTGAGTTTTTACCAAAAAGTTCTATTTTGGTTTCATCTGACATTCTCCCAATCCTCATCTGGATCATCCAAATGCTCTCTAGCAAACTTTAGACGGGCCTGAACATGTACTGGCTTAAGCAGGGGGACACGTCTGGCACTGCAGGATTTGAGTCCCTGGCGGCGTAGTGTGTTACTGATGGTAGGCTTTGTTACTTTGGTCCCAGCTCTCTGCAGGTCATTCACTAGGTCCCCGTGTGGTTCTGGGATTTTTGCTCACCGTTCTTGTGATCATTTTGACCCCACGGGTGAGATCTTGCGTGGAGCCCCAGATCGAGGAAGATTATCAGTGGTTTTGTATGTCTTCCATTTCCTAATAATTGCTCCCACAGTTGATTTCTTCAAACCAAGCTGCTTACCTATTGCAGATTCAGTCTTCCCAACCTGGTGCAGGTCTACAATTTTGTTTCTGGTGTCCTTTGACAGCTCTTTGGTCTTGGCCATAGTGGAGTTTGGAGTGTGACTGTTTGAGGTTGTGGACAGGTGTCTTTTATACTGATAACAAGTTCAAACAGGTGCCATTAATACAGGTAATGAGTGGAGGACAGAGGAGCCTCTTAAAGAAGAAGTTACAGGTCTGTGAGAGCCAGAAATCTTGCTTGTTTGTATGTGACCAAATACTTATTTTCCACCATAATTTGCAAATAAATTCATAAAAAATCCTACAATGTGATTTTCTGGATTTTTTTTCCTCATTTTGTCTGTCATAGTTGAAGTGTACCTATGATGAAAATTACAGGCCTCTCTCATCTTTTTAAGTGAGAGAACTTGCACAATTGGTGGCTGACTAAATACTTTTTTTCCCCACTGTATTGCCTGGGAAGTCTGAATATTTTATTTAATACATTGCGGGGCTTCATAGACACATTGATAGCCTTTTTCTTTCCATGCTCTATTATGGGGAATTTGTATACCAGAACACTTTTGGTTGCAAAATAACATGTAAGAAACACTGAAGACAGATTTTTAAAAACCCTTTGAGGGAGGTAAAGGCATGGTGTCTCAACAGTTAGAGCGAAAAGCAGCTAAAATATTAGGCATTGTGGTGGGCGTTTTCATCTTTGCTGGCTGCCTATCTTTGTTACTGCCATAGTTGATGCATACACAAACTTTAGCACACTTGCCATTCTCTTTGAAGTGTTTATCCGTCTGGGTTACTTTGAAGTGTTTATGCGTCTGGGTTACTTTCATTCTACTGCAAATCCAATCATCCATGCAGTGTTTTATTATTGGTTCAGAAAATGTCTTAATCTTATTGTCACATTGAAAATATAATGGACCTTTTTGGAGGGGCAGACAGATGTACCAGTTAATTTACTTCCCAGAAAATAGTCAATAAATGTGGCTTAGTGGCTGTATTTTTATTTGTTTTACCTAAGCAATGACATGCTCGCCATGAATAGTGTGTTTTTAAACCCTATTTGCACGGGACTAGTATTACTAGAGAACATTGGTTCTGTAATTATTAACCCAGAATGTCTGTTATTCCAAAGAAAGAATCGGACGGGATTAGTGTTTTCCAAACTACCCCCTGTAATTCTTACCTTTTTTCATATTGACAGTTATGACGGAAGCCTGCAGGTTTCTTTTTAAGCAAGTCTAGGGCTAGGCGACAACAGGGCAACAATGATAACTTGAGTTTGGTTCCCAAGTTTCTAAACCATCTTTGGTATAGTGTCGCCATAATACTTGAATTGAGGAAGTGTGATCATAATCGTTAGGATATTTTACGTCTTAATTGCCCCCCAGCCTTCAGATGTGAGCTAAACAGTGCACTTGAGATGCGTTTTAAGACAATGGATGAGACATTTTACTGGTCATTTTCAAACGTTTAGGTCAGTTGTATGCTGCTTTGCAATCTATTAACAGCAAGGGGAAATATGTTTTACTGATGCATTTGGCAATATTCAATTAATACGGACAAAACATAAACAAAAGCATTAACTTTGCAAGTTGATACATGTAGGCCATACATATATCTTATGCGCAGTACTTCGTTAAATTTATCCAATCAGTTAATGTTTGTTTGCTAAAACAGCCGACATTTCTCTCAAAACACAGGGATGTCGATTTGCAAGGGACAAGTATTATCAGAGGACCTTGGAGTTTGCCCCCCAAAAAACTGTAGGTTATTCTGTCTGGAATTGTTACTCTCCTGCCATGTAAAAACTCTAGCATGGCAGATTCGGACGGGACTAAAATTATAGATGTGGTGATTTGTGCTTGTGCACATAATTACATTACCCGACCTCCTCCAGTAAACTGAATAGAAGCATTTAAGAAATATATTTTGCACATTCTACTGCTCTCAATATTTGACTGTTTCTTTTTGTGTAGCAATGTTTGACTTCAAAATCTGAATTTGAGTCCATTATAAAATGGCATGATACCTGTCAAGGTTTCACAATTATCCACAATGGTGCTGAGTGGAGTGATTACAACCATATGACATCATCAGTTTGAGTGCCCTGTAGAGTTGAATGTAGAAATGTCTGATTGGTCAAAAGGATATTGTAATCATCATTATGGTAATAGACTACAGGTACAAAAGCATGAGATTCAAGTTCAGATTTTTGTATCACATTGTGACCAGAGAAAAGGGATTCACATGTGATGCATCCCCAGCTGCATCGCTGAGAGGTAAAGTATGCTGAAGCACCATGAAAACAAATCATACTTGCTGAATTGAAAACATTTACATTGAATGTCACACCTTTTGTAATGGAAAAGGCATGTCCCTTTGGGTATTTGTGAAAATATTTCCTATGAATAAGCAACAGTAATGTAATACATTTTACTAAGTGACAGTATACTGTGGGGAAAAATACAGCATATACCTTTTTTATTAATGTAATTATTTTTATCATGTAATTATTTCCAACTAATATTCTGTAATTTATGTTTAAAATGTATATTACTAACTAATGTGACAATCATTCTATTACATTTTTTTCAGATAAGATTCTTTCAACCACGACCATGGAACCAGGAATCAGTCTCAGCAAGGCTGATATTGTTGAGAACATACTTCTATGTTTTGAATCAGTGAATGGGTCTTGCAAAAGATCAATCTTTCCTCCAACAACACGAGTATTACTTTATCTCTTACTTGGCTCAATGTCTGTTCTCACAGTGTGTGGCAACCTTCTTGTAATCATCCCCATCATTCACTTCAAACAGCTCCACACCCCAACCAACTACCTCATCCTCTCTCTGGCTGTGGCAGACTTCCTCTTGGGGGTTTTAGTGATGCCTCCCAGCATGGTACATTCACTGGAAAGCTGCTGGTATTTTGGAGACTTATTCTGTAAAATCTACACCAGCACTGATGTTATGTTGTGCACTGCATCCATTCTTAATTTGTGTTTTATTTCTATTGACCGGTATTATGCAGTGTGTCACCCTCTCCTTTATAGAATTAAAATAACTGTTCAAGTTGTTTTAATTATGATTCTGGTCACCTGGACGGTTTCTGCCATAGTAGGGTTTTGTATGATATTTCTGGAGCTCAATATTTGGGGCATTGAGGATTTTTACTACAAAAATGTTGCCTGTGAGGGAGAATGTATTTTGTTTCAAAACAAAGTGTCGAGTACTGTGTCTTCGGTGATCTCCTTCTACATCCCAGGAGTAGGGATGCTTAGCATCTACCTAAAGATTTTCCTAATAGCACAGAGACAGGCACGCTCAATTCAGGGTACAACCAATCAGAACTCTGTAGGCAAATCACAGAGGAAGGCCACCAAAACACTTGCTATCATTATGGGGGTATTTCTATCATGCTGGACACCCTTTTTTGTCGTCAACTGCATTGATCCTTTTATTAGTTACTCTACCCCACCCGTTTTGTTTGTAACATTTGTATGGATTGGCTATTTGAATTCAACCATTAATCCCATGGTGTATGCATTCTTTTACAGTTGGTTCAGGAGGACATTTAGAATGATAATTTCTGGTCAAATATTTCAACCTGACTCTTCAATGATACAACTGTTTTCAGAATAAATATGTCCACATCCAATACTAACAAAGAAGTGTGACAAATGTGCCTTGCTCTCAGTCCTTTATTAAACAATATCAGACACAGGTGTGTAGGTTTAAAAAACAAATACATTCCAGTTGAATTTTGCTCTATACTCCAGCATTTCAGATTTGAGATCAAATATTTCATATGAGGTGACATTACACACTGTCACCTTTTATTTTAGGGTATTTTTATACACATCTGTTTTACTGTTTAGAAATGAATGCACTTCATGGGAAACGCAAAATTGTAGTGTATTTGAGTTTTAAAAAGGCTTCTAAAGTTTCTAATTTCCACTTATTTTATTTGCGATAACAAATTTTTTTTAGCAGCCCCTACAAAAGTGTCCATTCATTTTAATCCACATTTCCTGTTGCTGCAGGATACTTTTTCCTGCTGTAGCAAACTGCTGAAGCAAAAGATCCTACATCGGTGGTCCCCTTGAATTTGAAGGTGTCATAAGTATTAGGACAAATTCACTTATAGTGTATTACATTTTGTCAAAAGTGTAGTATTTGGTCCCATATTCCTAGCACACAATGACTGCCACAAGCTTGTGGCTCTACTAACTTGTCTGATGCTTTTGCAGTTTGTTTTGGTTGTGTTTCAGATTATGTTGTGTAATAAAAAGCATGAGCTGGTGCACACCCAGAGAAAATTATTTTGTGTAGAGGTGCTGACTAACAGTGAATAAACTATGAACTATAAAACAAAGGGTGTTGCACACTCAATATGTATAACCTTCCAGTAATTTAAATGGGTAAAAATTTAAATGTATTGCCCAATAGAAACAAACGGTAAATAATGTTTTGTGTGATTTTGGAGTCCCTTTTATTGTAAATAAGAATAAGGGGAAAAGGAAACCGCACGCTGCTCTTGATAGTATCACTGATCTTTAATAAGCTTTACGTATCATAATCATGGTAGTACACACAATGTAGAAGTGTTCAGAAACATCTTCTCTTCTTATTTACAATAAAAGTGGCTCCAAAATGACACAATACAGTATTCATCATTCAGTTCCTATTGGGGCAAAACATAATCAAACAACCAAAACAAACTGCAAATGCAGCCAACAAGTTTCTAGAGCCACAAGCTTGATGTAGTCATTACATGCTAGGAGTATGGGACCAAACGGTAAAACAGATATGTATGAAAATACCCTCAAATAAAAGGTGACATTCTGTATTGTAACCTCATATGAAACAATGTACCTTAAATCCAAAATTCTGTAGTATAGAGCGAAATGTAAAAAATGTTGCTTCACTGTCCAAATAAATACAGTACAGACAAACAAACTTCTTCAGTTGAGCACCTGTCCGTTTTGCAGAGAAAAAGATGAACAAGATGGACACCTACTTCCAGGTGATTCAGTGCTGATACGTCTTCATTTGTTCACATTCATTTGTATTCAAGAGCACAAAAATTAACATGTGTAGAACATACAATAAATAACTGTTCATAAGAGTGTGATGAGGTTCACATATCAATATGAAGGCCTATATACACTGTCCCACATAGATATACCACCAAAAACTAAATCTGACAGTTATACAAGATCCTTTCAGAATTCTTGTTTTAGTTGAGTTCTCAATACTGCTGTAAGGAGACATTTGAATCCCTCTCAAACAGCCTTTAAATATACTCCAAGGAGACTCTATTTGTCTGAATTTTATCTACTTCACCCGGATCGTCCCTGCTCAGCGAGTACCCTTCATCTGGATGAAGAGGAACATCAAAATAACCATCTACTGGGCCCTGTTTGTCAGCAGCATGTTCTCACTGTTATATCTTGCTGTAGATATAGCATCATTAGTTGATCATCTCGACAATGTCTCATGAAATACTAACAGCACTTATACATCAACGAATGGCACTGCTGCTGGCTCACCAAATGGACTGTATTACACAGAGGAGGCATGTCATTATTTGAAAATGATCTACTTATTTTCTGGTGCCTGTGTTGTGGAGGTAGAGGCACAGAAACTCACATCAATACCTTTGTCAGATAACACTGTGAAACTAAGAATTGATGCTATAACTAGCAATCATTGTTGGAAAAGTGGCATCCTATGACGGTGCCACTGAGTTTTCCAGTAAGGCCATTCTACTGCCAATGTTTGTCTATGGAGATTGCATGGCTGTGTGCTCAACTTAATACAACTGTCAGCAACGTGTGTGGTTGTAAGAGCCGAATTCACTAATTTGAAGGGGTGTCCACATACTTTTGTATATATACAGTGCACCCGGAAAATAATAAGACACATTCACTTTTTCCAGATTTTGTTATGTTACAGCCTTATTCTAAAATCTTCATCAATGTATACACAATACCCCATAATGACAAAGTGAAAAAAAGTAAAAAGAAATTTGCTAATATATTACAAATAAAAAACAGAAATACCTTTGATGGAAAATGTTATGTTTGTGCTTTTCTAATAACCCATTTCTGTGTTCATGCAAGAGACTGATTGAACGTGCCTGGGAGGAATCCTCACTATCAGAATCTGCAATTTGGCAGTATGCCCAAAACCTTTTTTTTTGAGAACGAAAGGGATATCTCAGTTTCAAGGTCTCAGCTTGGAGAGAAGAAGCCTTGTGAGGTATTGGTCGGTCACATGCATGAACCAAACGTTAATGAGGAATTCATTATGAATGATGAATAATCTAAATCAAGAGAACTAACGGGACTGCCAAGGTAGAGCTCACTTCAGCCCGGTACATTATGCATCTAAGTTTGACTGTGACCTCTCCAGCTTGCTGTTAATAAAGAATGATTCATTTAAGATTGACTTCAGGTGTCCCTGGTGGTAATTTTCTTGGCATACCATATTTACATAAGTATTCAGACCCTTTGCTGTGAGACTCGAAATTGAGCTGAAGTGCATCCTGTTTCCATTGATCATGCTTTAGATATTTCTACAACTTGATTGGAGTCCACTTGTGGTAAATCCAATTGATTGGACATGATTTGGAAAGGCACACACCTGTCTATGTAAGGTCCCACAGTTGACAGTGCATGTCAGAACAAAAACCAAGCCATGAGGTCGAAGGAATTGTCCTTAGAGCTCAGAGACAGGATTGTGTCGAGGCATAGATCTGGAGAAGGGTACCAAAAAAATTCTGCAGCCTTGAAGGTCCGCAAGAACACAGTGGCCTCCATCATTCTTAAATGGAAGAAGTTTGGAACCACCAAGACTCTTCCTAGAGCTGGCCGCCTGGCCAAAGTGAGCAATAAGGGGAGGAGGGCCTTGGTCAGGGAGGTGACCAAGTACCCAATGGTCACTCTGACAGAGCTCCAGAGTTCCTCTGTGGAGATAGATGGTTGTCCTTCTGGAAGGTTCTCCTCTGCAGCACTCCGCCAATCAGTCCTTTATGGTAGAATGGCCAGACACAAACCACTCCTCAGTAAAAGGCACATGCCAGCCGACTTAGAGTTTTCCAAAAGGCACCTAAAGGACTCTCAGACCATGAGAAACAAGATTCTCTGGTCTGATGAAACCAAGACTGAACTCTTTAGCCTGAATGCCAAGAGTCACGTCTGAAGGAAATCTGGCACCATCCCTACTTTGAAGCATGGTGTTGGAAGCATAATGCTGTGGGGATGTTTTTCAGTGGCAGGGACTGGGAAACTAGTCAGGATTGAGGGCAAGATGAACGGAGCAAAGTACAGAAAGACCCTTGATGAAAACCTGCTCCAGACCGCTCAGGACCTCAGACTCGGGTGAAGGTTCACCTTCAATAGGACAACGACCCTAAGCACATAGCCAAGACAACACAGGAGTGGCTTCGGGAGAAGTCTTTGAATGTCCTTGAGTGGCCCAGCCAGAGCCCCGACTTGAACCCAATCAAACATCTCTGGAGAAGTGAAAATAGCTGTGCAGGGACGCTCCCCATACAACCTGACAGAGCTTGAGAGGATCTGCAGAGAAGAATGGGAAAAACAGGTGTGTAGCGTCATACCCAAGAAGCCTCAAGACTGTAATCGCTGCCAAAGGTGCTTCAACAAGTACTGAGTAAACGGTCTGAATACTGTTTTTTATTATTTAAAGTTTTTTTTAATAAAATGTCTAAAAACCAGTTTTTGCTTTGTCATAATGGGGTATTGTGTGTAGATTGATGAGGGGAAAAAACTATGTCATACATTTTAGAGTAAGGCTGTAGCGTAACAAAATGTGTAGAAAGTCAAGGGGTCTGAATACTTTCCGAATGCACTGTAGTGTAGCAATCAAGAGGAAACTAACTTTTGTTCACCACATGTTGGGGGATGCTATTCACGAGGACATATTGTTCTGTCCCACGATTCCTGTGCATGAAACAGCACAGGGGGATGTTCAGTGTGCTGTGTGGCTATTTTGACGAAAAACGGATACAAATGAGTGAACGAATCAGCAAAATCTGACTGTGATCCTGGCTCAGATTACATGCCGGTAAGTGAAATCGAACAGCTGCTCGAGCTGTCATGTGACCGAATGCAGCAGACAATGCATTCACAGGTCACTATGGAGGAGTTTTGGTTTCTGACTCAAAGGGAATACTGTGCCGTCTCCCTCCGAGCATTAAAACTCATGGTACGCTGATTCAGTGCTCTCGTCTGCATCTGTGAATGCGTTGTCTGCAGCATTCTGTCACATGACAGCTCGAGCAGCTGTTTGATTTTACTTACCAGCATGTAAACTGAGCCAGGATCACAGTCAAACAGATTTCGCTGATTCGGTCACTCAGGTTGGATGTGACAAGCGAGATGAGGTGTGCACTGTCGACCAAGCCCCCCTGATTTTGAGAAGCTCCGATGCGACATGCATCAAGCACACCCATCTCATTAGTGGTGCTGAGATAAGAACAATTATGTCAGACTGACTGCCATATCCAATTAAATTTTAACAAATTCACGTTTAGGGTCGTGAGAATTTTCAGATATGAAAATGAAGGTGCTTACCTTGTCCAGGAGTGAGGCGTCGGTGTCCGCAACGTGGCTGGCTTTCCCTTTATAAATCGTTGATTATCTGGAGTCCCTGGCACATGAATTGTGACTCCACTTTGTCCCTGTACTGTAATTTTATTTCTGATTGCCTTACGGAGGACCTTGCTGGTCTGTTTGTATTCACCCATGTTCCCAGTTGCCTTGCCGTGGTTAAATGCGATTGTTCGCGCTTTCAGTTTTGTGCAAATGCTGCCATTTATCCACTGTTTTTGGTTTGAAACTGTCCCGGGAGAAATAGGATGGTCATCCTAACACACATGGTCAATTTACTAGACTAGGCTACAATGTTTATGCCTATTATCATGAAGTTCAAATAGGCTTACCGGTAGCCAGTGATGTAGTGGTAAAAACATTGGTGGGTAAACTGACTGCCGATCTTGGTGAAAGAAGTAACGCTCCCTTTACCTTCAATGCATATATCTACATATTCTTAAAGGTCACTGGCGGTAGCCGACCCTCTCAGCCAAGGCAATTTTACACACATGAACACATGCAGAACAGGTAGCTTACATTCAATATAATACACGACTTGAATCAAAACAGGTTTACACCCTAGTTCATGAGTGGTCCATAATTCATGAGTTGAATGCTTGGAGTTTTCACAGATCGTGTGACATAAAACACAACCTTTCTTTCCTTACATTAAGGACAGTGTTATTTGTAATTATTAAGTATTTAACAATTTAATTAGAACATTGAACAATTCCTGGATCTTGGATCTACGTAACATGTTATTATTTTTCGCTGTGAAAACAGTTCTCATGGGCACACAAATCCCAAATAATGTAGGCCTACGCCATTGCAAAATCGAATGCTTCTAGCCGAAAGAGTCAACTATAGGCCTACTGTCATTAACGTTGGATGGTTTGGATGCGCATTGGTGTCTAGCTGTAGGCTAGTGATTTTGGTGACCATCATCAGGTGATTCAGGAAAGAAAACAAATATTGATAGAAAATAAAAAAGCGAAATAAATGGTCTACCTGTTCTGGCCACTGACAAGACAGAGAACACCAATACATGCGCAAACCTACCCAACAACGCAATGAGAGCTCTAAACAGCTGACTGACGAAAACAAACAAGGATAAATCAACAGATAAATCAAACGCATTGGAATAAAGGCTATTTTTATGAAGGGTGCATGGCAAACAAATGGTGAAAATGAGCAAGTACAAAGGAAGATCTATACGTTTAAAAGGAGCGCAACTGAGGCCAAAATCCAGCACTACTGAGTGGACATCGCCATAGACAGGGAGACTCTGTTTGTGGAGCCACGTGGAATAAATGGTTTAAACCACGACAGAGAGGTGGGGGTGTTTGTTTCATCTGGACGTTTTTATTTGAATATTTACCACTGCATTTTAAACAAATAGGAGAATGGTTATAATAGCATTATTTAGAGTTTGACTCCCCAGTCCTTAATGATTACAAGCATACCCAATTATAAAATCATTTGTTTTTTGTTTCTCTGTGTTTTCATAATCAATTTGCAAGGAGAAATCATCCGAGCGAGGGAAACAGCGCCCCTCGGTCTCAGTATGTGTAGCCCATGTAGCTAATGCTGTCTTGACCAAAAGAGTATAACATGTTGCTGTGATATTGATTGATACCAGCAAGCATTTGGCCTCTTTTGATAAAAACAATATAAAAGAATTAGCTAATCATTTTGGCTAGGTAGCCTATGACAACAAAAACTAAAAGTGTACTGTATGACAGAGCCATAAACCGTTCTGGCAACATGAAAGAGGGTGGCATAGGTGTTCAACTAGTCTACAAGTAGGGTGAGTCAACATTATTTGTTTTACTTGCACGCACACAAATCAGTACCATGGAGAGCCACATGAAATTTAGCAACATTCATTGGATTAAATTGTTTTGGTATCTTTAAGTTTATTTTCATAATATTAAACTAAGCATATATAACCTTGTTAAATTTAAATGGTGTTGGAATAGTCGAAGACAGTGCTCCTGTTGTTTTTGTGCTGACGGTAACTGATGGTTCTAAATCAGTAGTTGTTTAGTAAACTGTCAAAAACTTTAACTTGCTTGACCATGCTGCAGGTGTTTGTTTGCAATATTTGTTTTGTGGACTTTCCGGTTTTGTGATGAAACAAACAAATGTGTAGTGGAATTTATTCCGTCACTGTGTGACAGTTGTCTTTTTTTTGTCACGGCCTTATTGTATATCACGTGCCGTATGATCAAATGGATTATAGCACAAACGAAGCAATTATCACAACAGCTTTTTTACTGTCTTGGCTTGGCTTCCTTAGTGACTTTACCCAAGCACCACAACTGGAAGCGAAAGGGCTAGCTCTCGCAAAAATCTGTCCAGAATAAGCCCAATGCGTTTCTATGGTCATAATATTCAGACCTAAGCTTCTCGCCTGCCATCCCGCCTTTGGGACAATGACTCCCATTGTTAAGGCGGAGACATAAGTATCTCGTCATTATGTACCGATCTCAGGTTTCAGCCTCTTGCGAATTGTTAAGGAAAGTTGGCGGCTGCACAGTACAGATTCTGGCTTGCCATAAAGTAAATTGATGTTTTGCCCTTTGATTGTTTCTTTTTTATAAATCTGAGAATGCCAAGAGTGTGCAAAGCTGTCATCATTGAAGAATCTCAAATATAACATATATTTTGATTTGTTTAACACTTTTTTGGTTACTACATGATTCCATATGTGTCATTTCATAGTTTTGATGTATTCACTATTATTCTACAATGTAGAAAATGACTGGTACTGTATGCCACCAGTAGGCCTAGTAAATGTACTGTCAATCCCTCTCATTTGGGTACATACATTTCTGTTAATGCATGTATTAATTACAGTCATTTACCATTATCATTCTCGCAGTGCAAATGTTGTTTGCAGAGTTCACAACCTGCTACACTAGTGAGAAACAAGTTTTGGTTTATTTTCATAACCAGTTGTGTACATTTTTTTATTGTCTTGTGAGAAATTAGCATGGGTCTGGTTTATCTGTCCTGGTTGAGGGAGAAGTACATGTAGGGATTAACAACTCACGTCCTGTTGTAAATCAAAGGAGAAGATCCAGGCCTGTGCTCCCCAAATTCACAAAAGGAATGTGCTTTGTCTCAACAGACCTTTACCCGCTGAAACTCTAACACGTTCAAAAGCAAATACTTTAACAATAGAATATTGTAGAACGTGGGGAATGATCAGAGGCTAACAATGTCAGATAGAACACAAATGTCATTTTGTTTGTTATTTTGTGATGTCATTCAAAATGTTATAAAGGAAATACTGTAAGTATACCCACTACATGGATAAGGTGTGCATACTATGGGTTGTGCATGCAATATGGAAAATTATTAAAGTGTTTTTGTTAACCTCTTGGGGATAATTATAGAGCGCTGGCGCGCTAGCGCCCCGTTCCCGTCACTACCCGGTGAAATGTAAGGCGCCAAATACAAAATCCAAAAGTTGAATTATTAAACATTCATCAATATACAAGTGTTGCATAGTCATCAAAAGCTCTGATTATTGGCAATATCAGATCAAAAAAGCTTTACGGCGAAAGCACAACATTTGATTGTTTGAGGATAGCACCTCATATATTTTCCACATTAGCACAAATCCATCCAGCGTGGGTCACACAAAACCCATATAAGAGCTAAAATAAATCCCTTACCTTTCAAAGAACTTCTGCTGAGGGCATCCCAAGTGTCGAACGAAGACATCCAATGGTTCTTTTGTTAGAAAAGTAATTTATTATGTCCATAAATCTCAGTTTGGTTGGCGTCTTATATTCAGAAAATCCACCGTCGAGTCGCCCATTGACCCGTGAAGAGAACGCGTTCAAACTATACCTATCAACTTTGTCCAAACAAATCAAACATCAGTTTTAATGTATCCTTAGGTACACTTATGTATATTTACTATAATATTTAAACCGGATTATAGCCTGAACAATAGGAAAAGAAAAAAAAACAGAGCGCGCAAGACCGTGAACGTGCATGTCATTCTATTGAGTTCCGGGGTCCACATCTAAATTCTTCTTCTATTGGCTTCTAATTCAACCTAATGTCATCAAACCCTGTCTAAAGACTGTTGACATCCAGTGGAAGCCATAGGTACTGCAGTCTAAGTCCTACATAACATTGAATACAATAGGCAGCCAGGAGAAAAAGGTCATCTACAAAAAAAAACTGCAAATCCAAATGGATTTTCCTCTGATTTTCGCCTGCTATATCAGTTCTGCTATACTCACAGACATTATTTTAACGGTTTTAGAAACTTCAGTGTTTCCTATCCAATAGTACAAATTATGTGCATATCCTAGTTTCTGGGACTGAGTGGCAGGTATTTTACTTTGGGCACGCCAGACTCTCCAAAACCGACACCTCGGCTACCGCTCCATAAGTAGTTAAAGCTTCGTCGCAAATGGGTCTTCCAAATGGACAATGACTACAAGCATACTTCCAAAGTTGTGGCAAAATGGCTTAAGGACAACAAAGTCAAGGTATTGGAGTGGCCAAAGCCCTGACCTCAATCCCATAGAAAATTTGTGGGCAGAACTGAAAATGCGTGTGCAAGCAAGGAGGCCTACAAACCTGACTCAGTTACACCAGCTCTGTCAGGAGGAATTGGCCAAAATTCACCCAACTTATTGTGGGAAGCTTGTGTAAGGCTACCTGAAACGTTTGCCTCAAGTTAAACAATTTAAAGGCAATGCTACCAAATACTAATTGAGTGTATGTAAACTTCTGACCCACTGGGAATGTGATGAAAGAAATAAAAGCTGAAATAAATCATTCTCTCTACTATTATTCTGACATTTCACATTCTTAAAATAAAGTGGTTATCCTATCTGACATAAGACAGGGATTTTTTTCTAGGATTAAATGTCAGGAATTGTGAAAAACTGAGTTTAAATGTATTTGGCTAAGGTGTATGTAAACTACCGACTTCAACTGTACATTTTTTCCAGCAGCAGCCTATGATCAATTATGTAAAAAGCTGTACTGAAGTCTAACAAGCCCCCACAATATTTTTATTATCAATCACTCAGCCAGTTGAAGATATGGCAAATAGGAGTGGCAATATCGTCCACTATTATCCTCAGTAAATTTCAATCCAAGTTGTTTTCACCTCTTCACACTCGGTTGTGCAGCCAGACTTATTTGCCATTACTTTTAACTCATCCCTCACAACCATTTTCAATTCCTCATCAATCCACTGGGATTTAACAGTTTTTACAGTCATTTTCTTAATGGGTTATTAGTAACTGGAATAAGCAATTTCAAAAATGTGTCAAGTGCAGCATCTGGTTGCTCCTCATTACACACCACAGGCCAACAAATATTCTTTACATCAACAACACAGGAATCACTCCAACACTTCTTAAATGATCTCTTATATACTATATTAGGCCCAGCCTTTGTAACCTTGGTTTTCCTAGATATGGCTACTATATTGTGATCACTACATCCAATGGATTTGAATACTCCTTTAAAGCTAATTTTACCAGCATTAGAAAAGACGTGATCAATACATGTTGATGATTTCATTCCTGTGCTGTTTGTAACTACTCTGGCAGGTTGACTGACAACCTGAATCAGGTTGCAGCCACTGGTTACAGTTTGAAGCTTTTTCTTGAGTGGGCAGCTTGATGAAAGTCAATATTTAAAATCACCCAGAAAATATACCTCTGTTGATATCACATACATTATCAAGCATTTCACACATTTTATCCAGATACTTACAGTTAGCACTTGTTGGTCTATAGCAGCTTCCCAAAAGAATGGGCTTTAGGTGAGGCAGATGATGACCAAGCATTCATCTATCTCCATCATCATCATCCAACCCTTAGTAAACTTTGGGAAAAAATGGTGTTTGACCAGATACAATGCTATTTTACTGTAAACAAATGAACAGACTTTCCATACACCTATAGGGAAGGACATTCAACAAGCAGGCCACTTACACAAATGAGCACATGATTACTGCATACAATAGCTGTAGGATCAGCAGAGGCATTCAGGGCAGTTAGAAGGACATAAATTTGGTTACTTACATTGTGTCTACCAACACCCCTGGTCTAATGTACATTTGCTGACGCATCATGACAACTCAGCGACACAATGGTAGGGATTAACTGAGCGGGGCTCTCAGCACAGCCTTTTAATGCTGTGAAAGGATCCAGGAAACCAAATGATTTGAGTGGTTCCCATCCTTATTATAAAACAAGCTTCGTTTCCAGAAGGTATCAAAATTGTCAATATATGTTACATCCACAGAGCTGCAATAGTCACGTAGCCAGTTATGAAGGGCTAAACGTCTGCTGAAAAGTTCAATGCTACGATTTAGGGAGGTCACATGGCCAGATATTATGGGGTGTGTGTTGGTGTCAAGCAGAGACCCAATCAGTTCTTTAAAATCCATCTTCAGCTGTTCTGAGCTGCCCTTCATAATGTCACCGAATCCCACGAACTATGATAATATTTCCTGATGCAGGTTTAAAATGTTTTGGAGCAGCTTATTGATGTCATGTACTCGTGCTCCTGGATAGCATAACGCTTTTCACCATTGAACTGCCAAATACAACGGCCGGAGAACGGGATGGAGAAATCCACCCATTCCTACCCCTCACACAATTCGTGGAAACCTTTCACGGGCCTATGAGAAGCAGAATAGCGTACGCCCGCAGCTCCCGGCGATAGGTCCAGACATCCCACAGCAGGCAGAGCCCCATCAGATGCAGAGAGAGGGAAAGGAGCCGAACTCGATGACAAAGCCGAGGTTGGAGTCAGCGTAGTTGGAGTCAGCACAGCTGTCGCAAAAACAGGCAGTCGCAGCCATGAAGGCGCAGGTAGATCAGGCACCAGGGCGGTGAAGCTATTTTTCATGTCGATCTGCTCTGGACCTCTCGCAGACACCCTAGTCCATTTAGCAACATGCCGCTGCCATGGGACCAGTGCTGATTGGAACAATCTAGTTGCTGTTCTCGGTCTACTCCACTACAAGACGGAAAAGGAGAAGCAGATGGAGATGACAAGCAAGTTCCAGGTAGCACAGGCCATTCGGATAAAGACAGATGACAAGGCTGGGATACATCAATTAAGCACAAACGGTGTCCAGCCACAGAAGTTGAGAACGAGAAAGTTCCAATTGACGTATTCCCCATAAGATCGCGCAGAATAAAAATTTGCTTGCTTAGGATAGCCACCGCAATCCTGTAATCCTCCGCAAGCAAACAATTACCACATTGGAACTCCGGATTTTCAATATTGTCCTCGACAATTGCATAATAAACATATTCTACAGCTCTGAAAACATTTGTTAGCTATTCCAGGCGAAGCGGGCTCCATTGCAACCTAGCTAGCTAGCTGGCAAACATCCAGTCCAAACCAGCAGGATTTGACAAACACTTATGAACAAAATACAACTTTGAAAACAACAGGCCGAAACAACAGGTCAAGGCGCAGGAGGAACCTGAGTTCGCGACAGGAAAAGTAAAGGCAACAGGTGAAATCTGAGGCAAATCTGATCCCTAGTGGTAACAAAAAGTATGAAAACACTGCCAGACAGCCCCGAATACTCTCAGTAGAGAACACACGATTTTCTAAGACTCAAAATCAGTCAAAATTCTACAAAGATCCAGAAAAAAAGGACCATTTGCATTTCAGGTAAAATAACAAAACTATGAAATAACACATATGGAATCATGTAGTAACCAAAAAAGTGTTAAAACAAATCAAAATATAATTTATATTTGGGAATCTTCAAAGTAGCAAACCCTTTGCCTGATGACAGCTTTGCACACTCTTGGCATTCTCCCAACCAGCTTCATGAGGTAGTCACCTGGAATGCATTTCAATTAACAGGTGTGCCTTGTTAAAAGTTAATTTGTGGAATTTCTTTCCTTCTTAATGCGTTTGAGCCAATCAGTTGTGTTGTGACAAGGTAGGGGTGGTATATAGAAGATGGTATTTTACTAAATAGGGCTAAGTCCATATTATGGCAAGAACAGCTCAAATAGGCAAAGAGAAACAACAGTCCATCATTACTTTAAGACATGAAGGTCAGTCAATACAGAACATTTCAAGAACTTTTATATTTTCTTCAAGTACAGTCGCCAAAACCATCAAGCGCTATGATGAAACTGCCTCTCATGAGGACCGCCACAGGAAAGGAAGACCCAGAGTTACCACTGTTGCAGAGGATACGTTTATTGGAGTTAAAAGCCTCAGAAATGGCAGCACAAATAAATGCTACACAGAGTTAAAGTAACAGACACATCTCAACATCAACTGTTCAGAGGAGACTGTGTGAATCAGGCCTTCATGGTCGAATTGCTCCAAAGAAACCACTACTAAAGGACACCAATAAGAAGAGGAGACTTGCTTGGGCCAAGAAACACGAGCAATGGATATTAGACTGGTGGAAATCTGTCCTTTGGTCTGATGAGTCCAAATACACAGCTGTGTATATGTGAGACGCAGAGTAGGTGAACGGATGATCGCCGCATGTGTGGTTCCCACCGTGAAGAATGGAGGAGGAGGTGTGATGGTGTGGGGGTGTTTTGCTGGTGACACTGTCAGTGATTTATTTAGAATTCAAGGCACACTTAACCAGCATGTCTCCCACAGCATTCTGCAGTGATACGCCATCCCATCTGGTTTGCACTTAGTGGGACTATCATGTTTTTCAACAGGAAAAAAACACACCTCCAGGCTGTGTAAGGGCTATTTGACCAATTTAGATGGTTTGGGATGAGTTGGACCACAGAGTGAAGGAAAAGCAGCCAACAAGTGCTCAGCATATGTGGGAATTCCTTCAAGACTGTTGGAAAAGCATTCCAGGTGAAGCTGGTTTAGAGAATGCCAAGAGTGTGCAAAGCTGTCATCAAGCCAAAGAGTGGTTACTTTGAAGAATCTAAAATATATTTTGATTTGTTTAACACTTTTTTGGTTACTACATGATTCCATGTGTTATTTCATAGTATTGATGTCTTCACCATTATTCTTCAATGAAAATAGTAAACATTCAGAAAAACCCTGGAATGAGTAAGTGTGTCCAAACTTTTGATTGGTACTGTATGTGTTTCCAGTAGCAGTGCATGGATAAATCCCCTCCGCCAAATCCACATTACAACCTGATAATTGCGTTGTTTGCTCTATAACCTGTTAATTCATACGCTTTGCGACAGTGATATATAGGTCTAAGGGCCCGAGACAATAAGAACACATTTAACCACACCTTTGTTTTATCACAAAACCGGATAGCAACCTCTGTCCAGTGAAGTCCACAAAGCATATTGCATGTACAGTAACAGACAGTTACATGACCTACAGCATGGTCAAGCAAGTTAATGTTTCCGACATTTTCAGACCACTAAACAACTATTGACTTAGAACAAGAGTTACCGCAAGTCGCAAAGGAAACAGGAGCATTTCAACAACAAATCATCTCTGCTTAGTCTAATACAGTGACAACTAAAAGAAACCAAAAACAATGTATTCCAATCAACATAAGGTAATTATGATATGGCTGTCCATGGTTCTGATTTCTGTGCGCGTTCGTGCAAGTAGAAAAACATGTTGACTCACCCTACTTGTAGAGAAACGCCAATGCCATCCTCCTCTCTTTCATGTTGACGAAACGGTCTATCACTCTGTCATTCAGTATACATTTATTTTTTGTGGTCCTAGGCTACCTGGTTAAAATACTTGCTCGCTAGCCTGACTTCCATTCATGGGCAACTTTAGCTAGTAAACATTCTACATCTAGCTACATACATTGAACTTCCATCCTCCCAGGTCAAGGGTACAAAAATGTATTAATTAATGGTTGGATCAGAATTTACGTTATAAACAATGGCCAGTACGGAGAATTAAGTAAAACTACAAGTCCAAATCCCTATCTCAATCCGTGGCTAATTTAGGAAAGGGACAATTTTAGCTAGCTGACTCTAAACTAGCCACCAGAGGACAACAAGATGCAACAATTCAAGATTTTCTGTCAATGAGGTATGCTCTCTTCTTCTATGATATCATGCCGGTCCGCAAACAATCATTAAAGTGCATGCCGCCACCTACTGGGGCTGGAATGTACGATCAATCATGATCTGCCCAATTGTGTACTACTATGAAAATAAAATTCAAAACTAAATAAATCCCTAACTTCTACCACACCCCCCCCTCCCCAACTATATTAAACTGTATATATATCATGCTGAAACACACCACCCTTAGGATTGTTCATCATGTCAACAACCATTTCAACAGTAACATCTGTTACCCCCCAATATCTCTTCTGCCGTCTCCACAATAACCTTAAACCTGGCATTTCTGCTTTCCACAACCCGAGTCGTACTGATAACCTTACCAATAAAAGCTATGAAGTCAACTTTATTCATTAACAAAGTGTCCTTTGACACCGCACATTCATGAGCACAAGATTTCTGGCACAGACCTAGGAACCATGCCAGGACCATCAGAAGCAGCAGTCACGACAGCAGGTCCACCCATGTAAGCTCCATCAGTCCACACTGTAGTTGTACCAATCTGTTTTACGGCCTCTGCATATGATACATCATGACTGATCCTATATCTCTGAGCCTCTCTAGCCTCTCTCTGTACCTGGCATCCACCAAATTCTCCACTGTGTTCTCCCCCACAATTACAACACTTAACCTTCACATTGCTTCCACATGTGCCCCTCTACACTCGACACATCTTTTCTTTCCTTTGCACTGAGCAGTTACATGTCCCATTCTTTGGCATTTAAAACACTGCAGTGCATATGAGACAAATTCTCTAACATAGAAACTAAGGAATCCTGTCTGTACCTTTTCCGGCAAGACTCAACCTCACTGATAAGATGTCACTTCTTTGACCCTTTTTCCTACTGATCAACCTTTTGGCCTCTGCCTCCCTTCACATTTTCTTGATATTATCTGTGGACATACACTGAATATTGGGACCCCAGTGATGACTCCCTTCAATCTAGCATAAGCACCAGGGACATGGCTTTTAATCTTCTTCCCATTAAGCTTTTCCATTTTCAGAATCTTCTCTTGCTGAGCCTGGCTACCACAATATATTAACAATCTACAATTTCCAATGAACTGAGCTAATTTCACACCACCTACCGCTTTCTCTACGGCATTCATTTGTTGGATAGGGTGTAAGTGAGGCCCTGTGGTCTCATCAAACACTATCACCACTTTCCACTCCAACACATCACTACTCTTGCCTCTTACCTTGGCCTTCTTTATGCTTTTTTTACTAGACGCTCCACTGCTTTCTGTATCATGATCTCTTCTTCCTGTGTCTTTCCACTACCGGCCATTCCTCCCACTCATACCATCAGAACTGACACCCATATTGTTCGCATTCCAGCACAGCTGTTGCTTCTCCAACGTTTTCTCAATTTCCTCCATTTCGTCTGACACTACTCACCGCAATTTACCATCTCGAAACCCTCTCTCTCCACCCTTGTCAGCAAGAGAGCCTCTGCTGGATTTTCCCAAGATATCAGACGTGTCACTACTACTACTCGGGAGCGTGATTCCCAGTACAATTGCAACACCATGCTCCTGAGGTATGCCCTCAATGGGAGTTGATAGGAGTGATGCCAAATCCAAGCTGGCTTCCCTTGACACTTTTATATTTGGGTGTGCCAGGACCATTTACAGTTGAGCTCGCTCAGTTTAGCTCAATGCTGATTGGCTAATAAAAAATTAAAAAATTGTCAAGAGAGGCCAGATGCTCGCTGGCTTCCCTTGCCTTCAATGATAATGGCAGCAACAATGTCATACTCGTTTGGACCAGACAGCATCTGATAGATGGCCTACATGTAGAGCGACAGAGGAGTGCTGTTTCGCTTGCTCGGATGCTTCCTCCTGTGAGATGCATTTAGCCTCTTGCGAATTGAAGGACATTTATGAAACACAGAGACAAAACATAAAATAAATTGTATTTTTATTGTATTTTTTTTTAACACAAACCACTGGTTGATTCACAGTTGTTTTTGGTATATTAACCTACGTGTCATGAACTCGTCTGGTGGGGATAGACAAAATCAACATGCGCATGATGAGGATGATTCTCAATGCCCTCCTGAACCAAGTGTAAATTAATACATACACAATAGGGTTAAAAGCAGAGTTCAACTAGCCAAACCAAACAAGGGTATCAAACAACAGTGGAGCGTGGGGTGCAGTATGAAAGGGATTTAGCTTTTAAAGCGGCAATCAGCAGTAGAAGAAACAACAAAGAACCATCCCTGCCCGTTTCGATAAAACACTGAGGGATGGGTCTGGAGAAATGTAACCACTTTCAAATTCATAGACAGAGCTATGGATGCAATTATAGTTTTAACCATGTTTTGAGGCTATATAGTGTTTGTTTGCATAAGTAAAACAATATTATTTTGGGTTCTGATGGGGTATGACAGTTTAATTAACTAATCTCATGAGGCATTTAGGAATGCACGCGCAAGGGCCGGTTTGGACAAAGTGTAACCCTTTTTCTAACCTAATGTAGCAGGCGTAAAATAAAACACCTGAACCTAGATCCCCTACATACTTGACTTGAAGATAAGTATATAAAACTGTTGGGGATGTTTTCTGCACTTTTCCAAAAGCAGAAGTCGCATCACAGGCTCTTTTTCCATTTCCCCCTAAAAACCGGATCATCCATTTGTTGGGGACATGGCAGAGGCTACAATTTTCCTAACCTTAACCTAATTCTCCTAACCTGCTATGTCAATTTTCCTAACCTGCTACGAAAAGTCAATTCTAACATAATCTGTATCCCATCTAGAAAAAAAAAAACAAATCAAATCACTCATTTAAAGGGGCAGTCAGCAGTTGCTACATCCATTTTTGGACTTGTAAAGTCATTATATTTATCCATTGATTCTTGAAGAATATAACTTATAAATGCCTCATGAGATTAGTTAATTAAACTGTCATACCCCATCAGAACCCAAAATAATATTGTCAACTGTTGCAAAGCACTGTACATCAAAAGTGATTTTTATACAGTGGGGAAAAAAAGTATTTAGTCAGCCACCAATTGTGCAAGTTCTCTCACTTAAAAAGATGAGAGGCCTGTAATTTTCATCATAGGTACACTTCAACTATGACAGACAAAATGAGGGAAAAAAATCCAGAAAATCACATTGTAGGATTTTTTATGAATTTATTTGCAAATTATGGTGGAAAATAAGTATTTGGTCAATAACAAAAGTTTATCTCAATACTTTGTTATATACCCTTTGTTGGCAATGACAGAGGTCAAACGTTTTCTGTAAGTCTTCACAAGGTTTTCACACACTGTTGCTGGTATTTTGGCCCATTCCTCCATGCAGATCTCCTCTAGAGCAGTGATGTTTTGGGGCTGTCGCTGGGCAACACGGACTTTCAACTCCCTCCAAAGATTTTCTATGGGGTTGAGATCTGGAGACTGGCTAGGCCACTCCAGGACCTTGAAATGCTTCTTACGAAGCCACTCCTTCGTTGCCCGGGTGGTGTGTTTGGGATCATTGTCATGCTGAAAGACCCAGCCACGTTTCATCTTCAATGCCCTTGCTGATGGAAGGAGGTTTTCACTCAAAATCGCACGATACATGGCTCCATTCATTCTTTCCTTTACACGGATCAGTCGTCCTGGTCCCTTTGCAGAAAAAACAGCCCCAAAGCATGATGTTTCCACCCCCATGCTTCACAGTAGGTATGGTGTTCTTTGGATGCAACTCAGCATTCTTTGTCCTCCAAACACGACAAGTTCTATTTTGGTTTCATCTGACCATATGACATTCTCCCAATCCTCATCTGGATCATCCAAATGCTCTCTAGCAAACTTCAGACGGGCCTGAACATGTACTGGCTTAAGCAGGGGACACGTCTGGCACTGCAGGATTTGAGTCCCTGGCGGCGAGTGTGTTAGTGATGGTAGGCTTTGTTACTTTGGTCCCAGCTCTCTGCAGGTCATTCACTAGGTCCCCGTGTGGTTCTGGGATTTTTGCTCACCGTTCTTGTGATCATTTTGACCCCACGGGTGAGATCTTGCGTGGAGCCCCAGATCGAGGAAGATTATCAGTGGTCTTGTATGTCTTCCATTTCCTAATAATTGCTCCCACAGTTGATTTCTTCAAACCAAGCTGTTTACCTATTGCAGATTCAGTCTTCCCAACCTGGTGCAGGTCTACAATTTTGTTTCTGGTGTCCTTTGACAGCTCTTTGGTCTTGGCCATAGTGGAGTTTGGAGTGTGACTGTTTGAGGTTGTGGACAGGTGTCTTTTATACTGATAACAAGTTCAAACAGGTGCCATTAATACAGGTAACGAGTGGAGGACAGAGGAGCCTCTTAAAGAAGAAGTTACAGGTCTGTGAGAGCCAGAAATCTTGCTTGTTTGTATGTGACCAAATACTTATTTTCCACCATAATTTGCAAATAAATTCATTAAAAATCCTACAATGTGATTTTCTGGATTTTTTTTCCTCATTTTGTCTGTCATAGTTGAAGTGTACCTATGATGAAAATTACAGGCCTCTCTCATCTTTTTAAGTGAGAGAACTTGCACAATTGGTGGCTGACTAAATACTTTTTTTCCCCACTGTACTTCTAAGTACAGATCAGAATGTACAAGTTATATCAATTTGATTGTAAACATTGCTGGAAATTGTTGTCAAATATAATTTAAGCTAATGCTAGCTCATTAATCACTGTGTCTGGGGGGTTGGTTCATGTATTTTGTACAGCGCGTTCAGAGTAGGATGAGGATCTGTGGTGGCTTATAATAAGTTTACAACAGGAATGAAAATTACAATACACAATATTATTGTCAAACTTATTATGGTTACCCCAGTCAACAAACGCCAAAGCAGCGCGCTTGCAGAGTAGGATGAGGATCTATGGTGGCTGCATTGAATAACGGAATCAGATAATACATCCGTGACGGGTGCTATATGCTGGAGTCCTTGTTGATGATTGTTCACAATACAGTGCAAGAAGAGTACTGTTACATAGGGGCTTGCCTTTGTTGGTAATTCCTGAAATATAGCCTGTTCAAAACTTTTGTGAAGGTTTAAACCAGTTCGCAATTGTTTTATTTCATTCTATTGAGCCATTTTCTTTGTCGAAATTAAGTTCTAACTGTAGCGCTGTGTTTGCCGCCATATAATAGCCTGCTTGTATATTCCCTATGAACAATGGCTTGACTTACTTTTGATATTAATAAAGCTTAGAAACTGATGTGAAGGTTTGGTGTGGTGTGGCTATTATTAAGCTTTAGCTAATGCAAGCCGATATGAAGGTAGTGTGCACCAATAGACCGATAGTTGAACTTGAGGCGAGGATGAATGTTTCAGGCCTTCCAGAGTTACTCTTATAATCTAATATAATTCTCTTCTTTATAAAAAAAATGTCTAATCGGAAATTAACTAATTAATCTCCTTCTGTAAGTCTATATCTGCATAGCAGAAGTAGTATCCATCTGGCATAAAGGAATGCATGTTGGTGTCATAGCATGGCGTTGGCATCTCTCTCCCTCTCTGGGGATAGGCCTAAGCTTCTCTTCCTTTATATAGGATAAAATATTGTTTTGATATTAATATCATACAGTGGACATGTAAGCCTATAGGCCTATGCATGCAATGTCCTGATGCATTTAGTGCTCAAATCTCCAACAGCTGTGTCACGTGCGCTCCTTCTCCGGCCTTTAGGTCGCCAGCCTGCTCGTTATGGTGCACACCTGTCACCATCGTTACGCGCACCTGCGCGTCATCAGACTCACCTGGACTCCATCACTTCCCTGATTACCTTCCCTATATATGTCACTCCCTTTGGTTCTTTCTGCCTGATTACCTTCCCTATATGTCACTCCCTTTGGTTCTTTCTGCCTGATTACCTTCCCTATATATGTCACTCCCTTTGGTTCTTTCTGCCTGATTACCTTCCCTATATGTCACTCCCTTTGGTTCTTTCTGCCTGATTACCTTCCCTATATATGTCACTCCCTTTGGTTCTTTCTGCCTGATTACCTTCCCTATATGTCACTCCCTTTGGTTATTTCTGCCTGATTACCTTCCCTATATGTCCATCCCTTTGGTTCTTTCTGCCTGATTACCTTCCCTATATATGTCACTCCCTTTGGTTCTTTCTGCCTGATTACCTTCCCTACATATGCTCCCTAACAGGGATGTAAACAGATTTCTACTCAACATTTGAGAGAAATTTGCTTTTTGTGGATATGGAAAATTTCTGGGATCTATTATTTCAGCTCATAAAATATGGGACCAACACTTTACATGTTGCGTTTATTTTTGTTCTGTGTGTTGTATATACACACACCAGTGGTGTGAAGTAAAAATACTTTTAAGTACTACTTAAGTCGTTTTTTGGGGTATCTATACCTTAATATTTATATTTGACAACATTTACTCCACTACATTCCTAAAGAAAATAATGTACTTTTTACTCCTTACATTTTCCCTGAGACCCAAAAGTACTCGTTACATTTTGAATGCTAAGCAGGACAGGAACATTTTCTAATTCACACACTTATCAAGAGAACATCCCTGGTCATCCCTACTGCCTCTGATCTGGCAGGCTCACTTAACACAAATGTTTTGTTTGTAAATTATGTCTGAGTGTTATACTGTGCCCCTGGCTGTCTGTAAAATAAATAATAAGAAATTTTAAATGATTTATACTTTTACTTTTGATACTTTTAAAACCAAATACTTTAACTCAAGTAGTATTTTACTGAGAGACTTTTACTTGAGTCATTTTCTTTTACTCAAGAATGAAAATTGGGTAGTTTTTCCACAACTGATACACACAATACATACGTCAATTTATCAGAATTATCTATTTCGGATGCAATTTGAATGGAACTGACGAAGAGAGAGAAAAACTATGACAGAATGCTCACGTGTGCACTGATTTAAAGCAACAATATTCAAGTTATATGCTGTTTTGAAACTCTACAGCTGAAATAAAAAATGGAGATGTGTAAATTAGACATGGATTGAGTCCTTATATACTACTGTATTATCTGCTGCAGCAAATTTATGGACCACAATTGAAATAAATCCAACTTTATTGTGCAATCCCGGTTACTTTAAAAATGTGTATATATGTATTTTTTTTCCTGACAAATAAAAATCTATCCAAAGTGGCAATTTGATGAAAGGAAAGAGACATTGCTTACAAAACACCAAAAAGTTGAATGACATCCTGAGATTGTCAAGCCAAACCCTTGATACTGGGTAAGCCTACAAGATATGGAGGGATGTGTTTTCTTTTTCGAGATTGACAGACTATTTATTGTGGTGTTGGGAGAATAAATGTGGGTACAAAGTACAACAAATTAAAAAAAAATTATCCACTAATCGATTGGTCGAAAGAAAGAACAGACAACTTTTGGTTGCCTAATATTTTTGTTGTTGTCGGGGACAGCCTTGCTATTAATACAACTCCCATCTGATGTCGACATCAGGAAATTATTTGAGGGCACTCCAAAAATGGCTAGTAGCTTTGACTGTATGCTGACAGTGAAATCAGACATAATTTTACCAGATTCCCATGAAGCAATACCCTATGAAAGTCCCGCCTACTTGCTTATGCAAGTCTCATTTTCATGAATTTATAAGCTGATATAAGCTTTACGCACAATCAAAAACATTATGGGACATGCACCAGGAAGTAGACAGGACTTTCATTGGGTATTGTAACGGCAGAATTGCATTAGTGGAAACCAAGACGGTTTTCATTAAAAACACAGTTTGAGATCATTGTGAGGGGATTTTGCCAGTGGTTAGAAGGGGGAATTCAGCTTCCTGGGAAAATGTTGTCTGAGGTTTCAATAGTAACCAAGGGGGGCGGGGCTTAGCGAAGGGTCAATTCCATCCAGGTCATCAGGAGGGATCAGCCTTGAGCAGGGGTTCTTAAACATTTTCAGCGGACCCAAATGAGAAATTTTGTTTTTTCCTGGGACCCAAGCTTAGGAAAATGTGCAACTATACATAAATATCGGTACATTTCATTGCCCTTATGCCTAAAATAAATGCAATATAGACAAAAACAAATAACAATGAAATTAAATATCCATATAAATATCTATTCATGTTTATTTTCCCCCATTTAAACACTTGCATATCTGTCTAGGTTGGAACTGTTGCTGTTAAAAATACAATAAATAATTTTCATTCTGAACTGGAATAAACGGATTGATCACATCACACAGATGAATAACAGAACACACACACACAGTCCTTTTCTGGTCTATATCTGTGTGATGTGATCAATCAGTTTATTCCAGTTCAGAATAAAGAGAATGTATTGTATTTTAACAGCAACATGTCTATTCTGTTTCTGTACTTGTTTTTTAAGTATGTCAGAGTTGAGAACCCTGACTCGCATAGGTATGTGGTGCCAAACTGGACCAAAACATCTACTGCTTTCTCTTTCAGGCAGGAGACCGCTTCCTGTAGATGAGCAACCCAGAACTGTGCGAGTGTGTTTGCTTTAAAAAGCATCTTGCTTCAATCAGTTTATTCCAGTTAAGAATAACAAATATTATTGTATTTTAACAGCAACAGTTCCAACCTAGACTAGTTTCAAACACTATTTTCTACAGTAAGATCAGCCTGATCATTTTTCATCTTCATCTGTACTGTTACTTAGGGTTGCACTATCAGTAGCTAGTTTGCTTTGGTGAATGTTAGCTATTAGCTGTGTACAAGGCCAGGGGATTGTTTGAAAGAGAAACTCACATCTATTACTATGAGATTTAGTTAGTACTCCCTTATTTCTGCTTATCATCACCTGTTGTAAAATGACAACAATGCCTTGCTAGCTGACTTACTTTTCCACTGTCGAGGCACTGTTTCCTGAAGCATTCTGCCATGTTTTTTATTTATTTATTATTTCACCAGGTAGGCCAGTTGAGAACAAGTTCTCATTTACAACTGCGACCTGGCCAAGATAAAGCAAAGCAGTGCGACAAAAACAACAACACAGAGTTACACATGGGATAAACAAATGATAAACAAAAACAATTTAGCATTAACACTGGAGTGATAGATTTGCAGATGATGATGTGCAAGTAGAGATACCGGGGTGCAAAAAGAGCAACAAAAAAATTAAGAACAATATGGGGATGAGGTAGTTGGGTGGGCTATTTACAGATGGGCTGTGTACAGGTGCAGTGATCGGTAAGCTGCTCTGACAGCTGATGCTTAAAGTTAGTGAGGGAGATATAAGTCTCCAGCTTCAGTGATTTTTGCAATTCGTTCCAGTCATTGGCAGCAGAGAACTGGAAGGAAAGGCGGCCAAAAGATTTGTTGGCTATGGGGATGACCAGGAAAATATACCTGCTGGAGCGCGTGCTACGGGTGGGTGTTGCTATGGTGACCAGTGAGCTGAGATAAGGCGGGGCTTTACCTAGCAAAAAACGTATAGATGACCTGGAGCCAGTGGGTTTGGCGACGAATATGTAGCGAGGGGCAGCCAACAAGAGCATACAGGTCGCAATGGTGGGTAGTATATGGGGCTTTGGTGACAAAACGGATGGCACTGTGATAGACTACATCCAATTTGCTGAGTAGAGTGTTGGAGGCTATTTTGTAAAAGTCAAGGATTGGTAGGATAGTCAGTTTTACGAGGGTATGTTTGGCAGCATGAGTGAAGGAGGCTTTGTTGAGAAATAGGAAGCCGCTTCTAGATTTAATTTGGGATTTAATTTGGGATTCTTCAGATAACAGTCTCCAGTATCAACATTTCCAAGTAAACAAAAACAGGGAGAATCTGTAGACATGCTGAGATAAAAGTACATACTCTTTGCAAGAATTCAGCCAGCCTTCACAAGACCATAACATATGCAAATATGTCCCCTTTTGTGTTTTACACCTCCAGTAGAGGAATTACATTTCTGAGTGCATGTAATTCAGTTTCACTGGCATATAGTACGTTCTATTGATGGTCTCAAACTGCAGTAATTTATGTCTGAGATGATATGAACATGACTGGGCATTCAAACATGTCCATTCATCATTATCAATAGCTTCTACCAGATCTTCCTCATATTTTTGTTTTACTATACATGTTTTGTGTCATCGGGAAAAGCCTCTATCAAACCTTGATACAGTTTGGAAATCAACTTGAGGTTTGTCTTAAAATAGCATCTGGCTTGTCCAGTGTGTTCTGCACAGAGAAAATAAAGTGTTGTATCTGCAAAAAATCACAGACTGGCCTTCCCTGGCTGCCTGACCCTACTGAGACCCCTGCCACCATCTGATCCTCCTAAGATGAGGCATGACAAAAAAAATCCTTGGTGTACATTTATACAATGTATTATCCAAGAATAGAATCAACAGTTCAATAATTGAAATGATCATTATTCCCAGATCCCAGACTGTAGCTTTAAGCTTAATATGCTGTCCTGTAGCTACTGTAGGTCTACCCATCAATTTAAGATGGAACTTTGTATCATTCACTGATGTTGTTAATATACTGCTCACCTGAGCTCTGTAGTCTGGTCTTCCCTGGCTGTCTGACCCTGCTGGGACCCCTGTCACCATCTGATCCTGGTAAGATGACTGTGCACTAGAGGGATGCATTCCCGCGCGATGCTTGCAGGATTTGCGGGTCCCGACAGAGATTATTGGTGCGCGGTCTGCATTTTTCATTCTGCGGCAGTGAGACAGACGACCTTGGGATGAAAATATTATTGCTGTCACACAAATTATTTGGAAACAGTCCTATTTCTGCTTTAAATGCGTTAGCCTACCGCTTGTATTAAAAGCACATATTTTTCACATACTCAGAATTCGCTGCTTTAACTTCAGTATCCTACCTCTCCTAGTTCACATATTAGAGTTCAAGTGCCCCTAGTATGTGTGGTGTCATTGAAATAGAGTAGGCTGCCTACATTGGCGGAGAATCACGTGGCAGTTAACTTAAATATTAAATTATCATATAATATTTGTTTACCTTTATTTAACTAGGCAAGTCAGTTAAGAACAAATTCAAATTCTTATTTACATTGTGCGCTGCCCTATGGGACTCCCAATCACGGCCGGATGTGATACAGCCTGGATTCGAATTAGGGACTGTAGTGACACCTCTTGCACTGAAATGCAATGCCTTAAACCGCTGCACTACTTGGGAGCCCAAATATGATTAGACTGTAGTTTCCTACAGTGTCTGTAAATAAATATTGACAATGGAAAGAAGTGGAGGGCGCTCAACAAACGTGAGTCGAAGTGCAATCAAAAAATCTAATCATAATTGAAAAGGAAAAGGCACAACGTGCACATAGGTTAGGCTGTGGTGAGCGAGCATTGCACCTTCTCATTTTCAATAAGTATTGATTACCCATTTATTTGTCTCTGCCTGCAAAGCGTCCTCCTAAAAAGGTAGGCTATATCCTAAAGGCCTATGCAAAACATAGCAAGTTGCGGGGTCATCATTCTTGCTGCTTCAAGTTCAGTAGCCATACCTGCAAGATCAGGTGCACGTGTGCTCTCAATTAAATAGAGTAGGCTATTGCCTATGAATGGGCGGAGAAGCATGGGGAAGCTATCTTTCCAAGGAAATGTACTTCCTAAATAGGCCTATGATTAGGCTACAGTTTACTACATTGCCTATAAATAAATATTTACATATTTCTCCATCTGAAAATCTTCCCACCTCTAAAAGGTAGGCTATAAAAATAGCTCAAGAGAAAGTGCAAGTCTCTCCAACTCTTCAAACTACATCTATCATATTGGCTGATATGGCCCAGTAATACAGATAGCCTAATATACTGTAAAGGCCATGTGAGAATCTCTGGTAATTTAACTTTATTATTTTTGCACATTTGATATTGCCTATAGGGCAAAATTGCTGGGATCATGGATGGCAAGTGAGGTGCGTCACATACACCTAAAATAACATTGCGAGACTGCAGTTGGGTTTGGGACCAGTTCTTGCCACTGGCTGGGTGCGGTATGAAAAGCTGCAGGTGGGAGCAGTATGAAGAAATTGGTCCCACTCAAGCCTGCAACGTCAGAGCTGTTTATTACTGTGTCAGTGTGAAAAGTAGGGAATTAGCTTTGGAAAAACAGACAACATCAATAACATTACATGCAAAAACTCACATTGCACTGAACAAACATCAGAATATTGGTCTTCAATCATATGGCTGATGGTTTCATTGTTTGATTCAGGTCTAGTGTGATATAGGTCAAAAGAATAGCTAACACTAGCCAACTTTTGGCCAGCTCTCTCTAACGGTACATCAACTGGCAAAAGTGAATTTACTTCTGTTGAAACGGGACAAAAACAAAGGCTACAAAACATTTCCATACAAACAACAGCCATTAGATAGTAATAATAGCCACCTGACAGATACAGTAGCTAGCTAGAGCTGACCTGGCTGTGGAAGCTAACGTTACTAGCTAAAGTTAGCGTAGGTAATTCATTCACCCCAGTCGAGAGGGGATGAAACATCAGCTAACGTTACTGTACATGTCAGTTACAATAATAGGTGCATGCCGCCACCTACTGTGCGGGAGTGTGTGGTCAATCACAGTTTACAACATTTCTAAATCCTCCAACCTAACTCAGTACTTCTGAGAAAATAAAAAAGAGCCCTGCTAACTTCATCCAACCTCAATGATCCCACACTTCAAGCTTTCCCTCTCTTCAACATACTTACAACAATATAACAACACATGCTCCACCGTTTCATCGACCACACACTCCAGACACAAACCATTCACATGCTTGCCAACCAGATTTAATGACAAGTTCAATGTACAATGTCCTAAGAGCAAATCGAGCAAACCCCACCTCTTCCTTCCTAATCTGACCTTTGAATCTTGGTCCACTTTCCTTTCTTTGGAGGGCATATAAATGCTGGCCCTTGGGCTCAGAGTCCCATCTCTTCTGCCACACATCTATCAAAATATATCTGATCTTACATTTGGCCTCCAGCCCACTCTGTGGTGTTCACATGGTCCTAAATCCAGCCGATCCCTAAAGCACACCATTGCCACTTTTTGTATCACATTGCAATGATACAACTGAGGGGGCAAAATGCAATTTCAGAATGTGGGAGGGACATGCCTCCAGTGAAAGTTGTGCCCCTGCTGTTTTATCATTGGTTCCAAAAATGTCTTAATCTCATTTTCACATTGAAAATATTTAATAAAAATTCCTCCTATATAAATATATTTACTACTACATGCTAGGACATTGTAAAGGTACATCACTATTATGTAAAACTATGTGTGAACAGTATGTACCTAATTTATTGCAAACATTATCCTTTTGGGGGGGCAGATGGCTGGTCCAGGGAATGTACTTCCCAGAAAATTGCTTGTATTGGATTCATGTCAAAAAAATGGTCTGTATGTGGTTTAGTGGTATTTTTTTTATTTATCTAAGCAATGACATTGTCTACTTTGGATAGTGTGTTCAAGCAGGCACATGATTAAAACCATTTGAGAAACCTCTTCTGCACACATTCATTCTACTGCTGTCAACATTTGCCAGTGTTTGACTAATAAATCGTTGAACTCTTTAATTTACCTTTTATTGTAATTTTGATGTACCGTAGAATCCAAATGTATCTTTGGATAAAAAAATATATATATTTATTTGGTTTAATAGTTTATGTTGAACCCCAAAGTCGCCGGTATCCTCTAAAGCAGAGCAGATCATGTGACTGAAAAGCATGACACACAGATAAGGAAGCAGAGTGCAGGCGGAGCAGACTGTCAAGACAGAACTAAGGTAAACGAAACATGGAAAAACAAGTATTTAGTGTTGGCCGAAATTTGCCAAAAGCAATGTTTAGGCATGACATAATTTGGAAATGTCGACAAGCGACAATTAAGCTGTAACTCATGTGACCTTAAAGGAATGCTAATGTTTATAGTCTGCGTTCACAAACAGTTGCCAGCAGTTGTGCAACTGAAGAAACAATGTATATTTACTTCTGTACACTGCAGTGTTTCCTGATATAAATTCACATGGTACTTTACAATTCACGCCTATTGCGTTTGATGAAATGTATATATGATGAAATAAGTCGCAAATAGAGACAGGTTATTCAGGCTTCTGTATTTCCGCATCTTTCTGGCCTCGTTCAGGTTGAGAGCGTTACGTGCCGACTAGACCGTGCACGCGTGTGCGTAATCGCACGCAGGTTGATTTTTGTCCATCCACACCAGACACGCAGGTTGACATATCAAAACAAACAATATTAATTTGCAGACAGTGGAAACAGTTATGGGCATTTACATAGCTAGCTTTCTGTTGCTAGCTAATTTGTCCAGGGATATAAACAATGGGTTGTTATTTTACCTGAAATGCACAAGGTCCTTTTTTTCTGGATCTTTGTAGAATTTTGACCCATTGTGAGTCAGCACAAAATCGTGTGTGTTCTCTACTCCAACAATTAATCCACAGATAAAAAGCGATACCTAGTTAGTTTCTAGTAATCGCTTCTTCTTCTGTGGACTTTTATGACGGTTGGTAACCAACTTTAAGGTGGATTACCACCACGGACTGGACTGGACCGGACCCAGCTAGCAATGAGTAATTGTCCCAGATGCGGCCCTCTTCTGGGGTGCCAGAACTGATTGAATCGGCCCGGAATCGGGTGTCGGACTCGGCCCGGAATCAAAATGAATGACTGCCCAGAATCTGCCCAAGTACATCGGCCGTAACCGTCTACCGGAATTAAGCCAACTTTGCCTGCATCTTACCAGAATTCCCCCCTAGAAGCGGCCTGATGCAAATGTTAATAAACGCATACAAAAGTACCCTATTTTAGTATTTTTAAATATTACTATTATAAATTTTTTACATACAAATTATGCCCATCCACAAAAAAAAAAAAAAAAATGTTTTGGAGGAAAGACCATACACTTGTTGACCGTGTCAGCATGCATGCGCCAAGCCTGCCACTGCGAGATGGGACAAAGGACATTCCAACTGGCCAAACCCTCCCCTAACTAGGGCAAATTGTGCGTCGCCTCATGGGTCTCCCGGTTGCGGCCGACACAGGTCTTGAATCTGTAGCAATGTAGTTTGCACTGCGATGCAGTGTCTTAGAACGCTGCGCCACTCGGCAGGCTCCATCCACAAGGTTTTTAATGCTTATCAATTGCCTTGCACAAAGTATAAAAATACTAAAATACTACACAGGACTCTTGAAGAATTTCATTTAAATGTTAATTGTATTTTTTGATCACAGAAACAATGAGAAAATATGGAAACATTTATAATGAAATGTTAATTATATAAAGCAGCCTGTGTAATCATCTGCCAGAGTAATGTTATCCCCAGTCGGCCCGAGCCCCAAGTAATACATTTGGGCCAGATAACTCACAACGGAATCGGCCCGAGCTCAATCCCCGCATCCTAGCCATAAGTAATACTCCCTAAGGCGGCCTAGACTCGGGCCACATTATGTCAGCCGAGTCTGACTCTCAGCCGAGTGCCCTCTACTCTCAGCCAGAATTGTCCCAGATCCGCTGTCCTAGCTGGGGAGTGTGGACCTCAGTTCATCTTTCAATCACCCACGTGGTTATGAGGAGATGGGAGAGGCGGGACTTGCAGCATGTCAAGAGTCAAAAATAGAAGCAAGTTCAATTTTTCAGATGCTTGTTGACGCGAGCGAGCAGTTTGGATGAAATGATTGAATAACATGTATATGTACATTTATTTTGCAACGCTTGCGCACGCAACGCAGGCATGGTCAGCATATTAGCTTGTTCTGTAGGTGGCCTCTCACTGGGCAAAAATGTGTTGAATCAATGTCTCCACATAATTTATACCCCAAAATGTATGTGATGATGTTGAATGAACGTGGAAAACATTGGATTTGCGAAAAGTCCTCAACGTAAGGGCATTTTTTCTTTTCATCCAAACTTTTAACCTAAACCCAATGGCATGGTGATATGTTTTGTTGCATTCACTTTGAATTGATGTTAGTTGACAACTCAACCAAATGAAGGCTAAATCAAAATTTGACTTTGAGCTGACATCTGTGCCTAGCCTCTTTGAAGGCCTATCTAATCTGAGTGGAAGGCTGATGAATGCAGAATGTACCCTGTGTACTTGGTACATTGTGTACTTGGTACAGGGTACATTGCAGAATGTACCCTGTGTACATTCATTTGTTACTGTTACCGACAGCCTATTATTAGTATGTTCAATATTCATGAATACAATATGTAGGTTTATTAATTTTAAAACAATTTTATACAAGCAAGTGGGATTTTTACCACTTTGGTGACAGCACTACAGTATGTCTAGGGGAATGAGTGTACATAATACCTCAAGCAGGTGGCGTGAACTAAAGCTGTGTGAGTGACTAACCTACAACAATACTTGTAGCATTTTACATTTCAAGGTCTTCGGGAGACTCCCAATGCGTCAACCATGGCCTACCAGTACGGAAAAGTGCAGGACCCAAATGTGCTTGCTCAGACGATAAGCTCCAACATCCAGAAGATAACACAACAAAGTAATTGATACATATGGACAAACTGTGCACACATGTAAATCAGTACACAAGTTTTGTCATATCCTCTGAGTTTAGTAGGCCTGTAGGCTACTATACTTCTCATATGAGGCCTGGGGATTGACTCAAAAGTATTAAAATACCTTTTATATCATTTTTTTCTTTTGAATTAACTTTCAAATTGAATAGTTTTTCTATTGAATGAACACACATACTGTTATTGTTTTGTCACAATATTTGTGCCCTGTTTCTACCAGCATCTGAAATACAGAGAATTGTGAACCAGTTTGGAACACCACAAGACACAACTGAGCTCAGACAGCAACTGTGAGTTCTGTTCTAATCAGAAGAGGGCTCTTGTAGTGTGTTGCTTTTAAAGTTATTACATGCTGGTATGTGTATTTCTATGGAATGTTATCTAAATGACGCTTTTGACTTTTCAAATGTAGGCAGCAGAAACAGCAAAATGTCAGCCACCTTGCCAAAGAAACAGACCGATGTGTGAAGGAATTTGGCTCTTTGCCTGTCACAGCTGAACAGGTAATCAACTTTTTTTGTACGGTAGCTTCAACTTAATTTACAACAAGCAACAAAATGTATAGGATTTGTGTGCACTGCATGGAACGTGTAGTGTAATGCCCGATAGCTGACAGAATGTTATTCATACAGTAATGTGTGAACAGCACCTGTGCTCATTGGTCACATGTTAGGTGGGCAGGCTTGTGCTGTCCAAGCTGGTCCCTGGATTACCTGTTCCTTGTGAGTCTCTTAATCAACACAAAAAAAATGCTATAATGCCCTCTGTTCACCTTTTTAAGAATGCATGTCATTAAACAGCACGTCGCCATCTACAGGCAAGCATTTAAAACCCTGCAATATAAAATAAATGTACATGCTGTTTTTGCATCTTCTATATTAGCCACCTGTCATTCAATTTACCCTGCATACTGAATGTTTTACTTATATGACACATTTGAGATAATACATTTAGATAATTATTTAAAGAATTACATTTTGAGAAGAAATTCTTAACACTTTTTCATTACAGGAACAGGAAACTGTAAGGTACCCCGTTTTTTTATTTAGAAATTCAGCTGGTGCGCTATTCTTAAGCACATTAGGCCTTTATTTCCTGTTTTTGTAGTTGTGGGGGTTCTTGTTGAAGGAAGGCCCAAGGCACAAACATTTTTCCTGACAGCAGATATCCCACCATGTTGAAGGAATTTGTGCTTGTGTGTGGTAAAGAAAGAAATTAATGCATTCTTGTAAAGTTCATAAGGAACGGCTGGAACGCATGCCATGTGTGCGCTGGCAGGAATAATTAAATTCTTACAAACCTTTTATTTAACTAGACAAGTCAGTTAAGAACAAATTCTTATTTACAATGGCGACCTACACTGGCCAAACCCGGACGCTGGGCCAATTGAGTCCCGGGGGAGTCCCCCCGGGACTCCCAATCACAAACGGTTGTGATACAGCCTGGATTCGACACCTCTAGCACTGAGATGCAGTGCCTTAGACCGCTGAGCCACTCGGGAGCCTAAATTTAGACATTGGAAAGAAAAGTATGGGTTTAATTGCAAAGACATTCTAGTTGTATTTATTACTAACAAAATGTATATAATTGTGTTTAATAAGCAGAAGTGAAATACTAACATCTTATGTAAAGTAGGGTGTAATGGCCTGAGACAGAAGTTCTAAGAATAATTCTCAATCGGTGGAAATTGAAGAGTGCTATGACACAGTATCATGTACACTGTACAGTATGTGATGTTTGCTCATTTGTTTACCTCTTCTAGCGCCAGAGAAAAATCCTGAAAGATCGCCTTATCAATGACTTCGCCAATGCACTGACCAATTTCCAAAAGACACAGAGGCAGGCTGCTCAGAAAGAGAAGGAGTTTGTTGCCAGAGTCCGTGCCGAGTCCAGAGTGTCGGTTAGTAATCAATGCACAAACACATCAAATTTCACCTGAAATGCGAGTGCATCAGGCTGACTGTTCTGTCCCCCCTCAGGGTGGCATTCCTGACGTCAACATTGGAGGAAATGGAAACCCCTTTGAAAGGTCAGAGTTCAACATTTCAGTGGTCTAGTTCTTTTGAGTGCCATAGTGCACAGACATGCTGCACTAAACATACTGTGTCTAAATTACAACCCAATGTTTGTCCCCACATAAAACTGCATCCCGACAACGGAGGAAGAAACCGCTGTAGACACACACTATTGGATTTACCCAGAGTTTATAATCCTGATTCAATTATTGTTGCCTACAGTTGTGAAGGATGTAAACATCTTCTTTTGTCAACACCACAACAGTGGAGAGAATATTTATTTGTTCAATTAGGGTTTAGCTCTATTTTTAATATCCTCTTTTGTGACCATATATTTTTGTTCTACTATGAATTGCTCCTCTGTACCCCCTGAAGTCGATTTGAAGCTCCACAGAGTCAAACGGTGACTATGCTAGAGACTTACCATTTCTTGTAGAGCCTGCAGCTCAATCCCCTCTATCTGCCATTATGACGTTTGCACCTATTCCATGACATGGGGCTTGTGAAAGCGGCCTTTTTCTACACCGAGAGGATCCAGACAAGAAAATCGTCATGAAATTGGCTGTGAAACCCGAACCGTGTGAGCTACACACTAATAGTGCGTTCAAAACAACCGGGAACTCAGAAAAAAACTAGGTCCGACTGGGATTTTTTTTTTGGAGCGGTCATCGAACTTGGAATTCCAGTTGTCTTGAACGCCCCATAATGTCACCACTATCAAAAAGTTAGACTCTCACGATCACGACAGCGTTGGTTGTTTTGCTCTACGATATCTTATATGTTTTACGCCAGTTGTCTGAACTTTCTGTCGCGGACATCCTGACTTCGAAGAGGTCTTCTCACAAAACCGACCATCCAGACGGAACCGTTGGAGATACAAACTAATATGTCACCAATAAACGAAAGGGGAGACTCTCACGAACACAAAGGTTCTGGTCTACGGGAGTCGTCTGAAGGTAACCCATGACCGGGCTGTACAAATTGCAAAAAGTGAATAGGGGGTAAAATACATTTTCTTATCTCTCTCTCAGATATAGGACAGACACTTCAAAACTTTGTTCCTTTATGGTTTATTTTTTATCTGTCTGTTTTTCCATTTCTGAATGTGTTATTCAATGCGTTGAGATCAAATTCAATGTTTCATAAAATATTTTTTTATATATATATTTTTTATACCTACAGGGGTCCTGAAATTCCAAATCAAATGGTTAAATTTGACATTTTATGACCATCTTAAAACAATTCAATATGTTAGCTTAGTAGATATTGTGATGTAAAGGCTTAGACCTACAGGGGTTTTACCCATCAAATGAATGTTCACATACTATTTTCTGTCTGCTACTAGTCTGCTACTAGTCTGCTTGTTTATCTAACGATCTACTTTAGTGTTATCATGTCAGTCTTTACAGGCCCATCAGGCCCATCTCTCTCTCTCTCTGGCCCAGCCTGACAGTGGGAGGTGAGAGTTTGCTTTGGGTGGTTGACTGTGTTTCCCATGTCTGACTCTGCAGTGGGGGGCAGGCCCAGGACCAGTCACAGTCCCAGGAGGTGGCCATCACCGAGGAAGACCTGCAGCTCATCCAGGAGAGGGAGACGTCCATCAGACAGCTAGAGGTGACAGCACTCACCTATTGTTACTCATGAACAATTCATGTGCAAGATTCAGGGTTGGATTAAGATTTTGTAGGAGGTCTATTGTTCCTCCAAATTACATTGGTTGCATTTCAATAAATGTATACAGTAAGCCATAGAGTAAGCACACCATATGCTATCCTGCAAATCACACTTACATAATGGATTTCTATCCTATTTGTTATGTTGTCTGTGTATTCAATGCATGGTTTTACTTTTTTTTCAGTCTGATATTACAGATATAAATGAAATATTTAAGGACTTGGGAATGATGGTCCATGAGCAGGGTGATATGATCGGTAAGCATCCATGCAGTCATTTACACCTCGGAAACTCTTCCACTTTCAAAACATTGACAACATACTGCATGTTTAGCAGCCTTTATGGAGAAGAGTCTAACGAGTGTTCTGGGAACAGAGGATGACAAACGGCTATGCCACACACACACACACACACACACACACACACACACACAGAAATATGTCACACAACACTCAGAGGATCAATTCAAGGTGTTAAAACTGACATCCTCTGAGAGTTGAATCATCGTCATAGTGTACAACAAGTTAAAAGTAACAGTGTTCTGAAGTAAACATCCAACTTTTCTGCAAAGTTAACAAAACATTAAACCTAAACTATGAACTTCTGTGAGAGAATGACCCTTTCACTGTGTTTTCTAATACCCCTAGACAGTATAGAGGCCAATGTCGAAACTGCCGACCTTCATGTTCAGAATGCCACCCAGCAGTTAGCACAGGCTGCAGACTATCAGGTAGGTAACATGGAAAGCATTCTTGAATTAATACATAATCATTCAATTAAATTTGTCAATCAATTATTACAACGCTGCATCAAATCAATTTGCATATCACATGAAGTGTTTCTTCTAACCCTTTCAGCGCAAATCTAGAAAGAAGATCTGCATTCTCATTGTCGTTCTGGTCGTACTTGCTGTTGTCATCGGTTTAATCATCTGGGCATCAGTTAAAGGATGATGTTGCTTTTCACACACACTTTGGTCCTGGCAGTTTAATGATTCTTTAGGACTAAGTTTGAGTTACAAGTCTCATGGCCATTGCTTGTAAAATGAAGACAAAATACTACAGATGTTACTTTACTATACTGAACAAAAATATAAACGCAAAATGTAAAGTGTTGAGCTGAAATAAAAGATCCCAGAATTTTTCCATATGCACAAAAGGCTTATTTCTCAAACTGTGTGCACAAATTTGTTTACATCCCTGTTAGTGAACATTTCTCCTTTGCCAAGATAATCCATCTGCCTGACAGGTGTGGCATATCAAGAAGCTGATTAAACAGCATGATCATTACACAGGTGCACAATGCCACAGATGTCTCAAGTTTTGAGGGTGTGCAATTGGCACGTTGACTGCAGGAATGATCACCAGAAAATGTAATGTCCATTTCTCTACCATAAGCTGCCTCTAAAGTTGTTTTAGAGAATTTGGCAGTACGTCCAACCGGCCTCACAACCACAGACCACATGTAACCACACCAGCACAGGACCTCCACATCCAGCTTCTTCACCTGCGGGATTGTCTGAGACCAGCCACCTGGACTGGTGATGAAACTGAGGAGTATTTATGTCTGTAATAAAGCCCCTTTGTGGGGGAAAACTCATTTTGATTGGCTGGGCCTGGCTCACCAGTGGGGTTGTCTATGCCCACCCATGGCTGCACTCCTACCCAGTCATGTGAAATCCATAGATTAGGGCCTAATGAATTTATTACAGTTGACTGATTCCTTTATATGAACTGTAACTCAGTAAAATTGTTGAAATTGGTGCATGTTGTGTTTTATATTTTTGTTCAGTATATTATATTGACATTTAAATAGATTACTTTTTAAGGGAACTTTGTCAATGTGCCATTGTTGGCTTCTATTTGTCAAAATAGTCAATCAGTAATGAATGAATAATGTATAAACTCCTTAAATTCTATATGAAATAAAGTGTTCTTTTGATGTCTATACTGTATGCTATCTGCAGACACATACAGTGAGTATACAAAACATTAAGAACACCTCTTTCCATGACAGGCTGACCAGATGAAAGCTATGATCCCTTATTGATGTCACTTGTTAAATCCACTTCCATCAGTGTAGATGAAGGGGGAGGAGACCGGATAAAGAAGGATTTTTAAACCTTGAGACGATTGAGACATGGATTGTGTGCCATTCAGAGGGTGAATGGGCAAGACAAAAGATTTAGGTGGCTTTGAACCACATGTGGCACCTTAATTGGGGAGGACGTGCTTGTGGTAATCGCTGGAGCGGAATTAGTGGAATGGTATCAAATACATTAAACACATGGTTTCCATGTGTTTGATGCCATTCCATTAACTCCGTCCCAGCCATTATTATGAACCGTCCTCCCCTGAGCAGCCTCCACTACTTTGAACTGGGTATGGTAGTAGGTGCCAGGCACATTGGTTTGTGTCAAGAACTGCAACGCTGCTGGGTTTTTCACACTCAACAGTTTCCCGTGTGTTTGAAGAATGGGACACCACCCAAATTACATCGAGCCAACTTGACACAACTGTGGGAACCATTGACGTCAACATGGGCCAGCATCCCTGTGGAACGCTTTTGACACCTTGTAGGGTCCATGCCATGACAAATTGAGGCTGTTCTGAGTGCAAAAGGGGAAGGGGGTGCAACTGAATATTACGAAGGTGTTCCTAATGTTTGGTACTGTATGCTCAGTGTATATAGTAGTCTCTTGTTCTATGGACCAATGCTTTTGTGTCCAGGCTTTTGCCGTTTTAATTCCTGACTATCCTGAGATATTGAAATCATGTTTTCATTGATTGTGAACTAATACTATAGTAAGAAGAATACACACGGAATAGGCTTGTTTAGTACCTGCTGATTATAATGGACCGTAGCCTTGTCTATGCACTAGAGGTCAAGGATTGTGCAATACTAAACAAGATCTTGCATCACTTTTGTAAGGTTCCTCAAAGGAATGCTGCCTCATTCTTCACTTTATGAATTTGTATTTAATCTCACAACTACTCTCACTGTATGATTAAATATGTATGGATTACACGTTTTTGGACCAGTGAATGTTTTTGCTGCCTCACTAAAATGTTATCTGTTTTTTTATACAGCTCTTTCTGTTTTCATTTTCTTCAATAAAAAGCATCGCAAAACTAGATGCAATGTTCTGTCCTGATTTGTCATAGACGCTTGCTAAAAAACTTTAATGAGCAAGGAGCAAGCCTGTCACGTCCTGGCCATAGATAGCCCTTTTTGGCTTCTCTATGGTGTTTTTGGTTGTAATTTCTATGTTGGTTTGGTTTGGGTTCCCAATTAGAGGCAGTTGTTAGTCGTTGTCTCTAATTGGGAATCCTATTTAGTGTGTTCAGTCCCCCCCCCCACCTGTGTTGTGGGATATTATTTATTGTGTGTAGTTGCGCTACACAGTGCGTTATGGTCGTTGTAACTGTATTGTTTTTTTTGGCGAGTTTCATTTATTAAAACATGTTTAACTCAACCCTGCACACTGTGCCTTGGTCTACTCATGTCAGCGATTGTGACAAAGCCTTCCTTCATGAGCTGAAATCTGTAGGTATGGAATCAGATTGATCACCTCTGTCGAAGATGCTTGGACCTTTTTTTGATATTTTCAGTGGTATTGTTAACAAACACGCCCCCATAAAGAAAATTTGAATTAAAAACATTTTCCGCCCCTGGTTCGACCGTGATCTTGCAGAGTTACTCCACCTCAAGAATTGCATTTGGTGAAAGGCTCGGCACACACGTACTCAGACTGACTGGCTCTTGTTCAGGAAAATGAGAAATAAGTTCAGTCAGGCTATCCGGAAGGCCAAAGTTAATTACTTTAAGGAGCAGTTCTCTCTCTGTGGGTCTAACACTAAGAAGTTCTGTAAAACGGTTAAAGACCTGGAGAATAAACCCTCCTTCTCACAGCTGCCCATGTCACTTAATGATGATGCTGTGGTTGTTACTGACAAGAAGCACATGGCTGAGCAGGATTCCTATTTGACTCAGCCATGCCTCCTTGCCCGTTCAACATTTCCTCATCTCCCACCCCTTCTAATGCAACTATCCCTGATGCTTCTCCCTTTTTTCCCCCTGCCCCACTACAAAGTTTCTCCCTGCAGGCAGTCACTGAGTCAGAGGTGCTAAATGAGCTCCTGAAACTTGACCCAAAAAAACCATCTGGGTCAGATGGTTTAGACCCTTCCTTCTTTAAGGTTGCTGCCCCTATCATCGCCGAGCCTGTCTCTGACCTTTTTAACCTGTCTCTCCTTTCTGGGGAGGTTCCCATTGCTTGGAAGGCAGCCACGGTTCATCCTTTATTTAAAAGGGGAGATCAAGCTGATCATAACTGTTATAGGCCTATTTCTATTTTGCCCTGTTTATCAAAAGTGTTGGAAAATCTTGTCAATTATCAACTGACTGGCTTTCTTGATGTCTGTAGTATTCTCTCTGGTATGCAATCTGTTTATTTCCGCTCAGGTTATGGATGTGTCACTGCAACCTTAAAGGTCCTCAATGATGTCACCATTGCCCTTGATTCTAAGCAATATTGTGCTGCTATTTTTATTGACTTGGCCAAAGCTTTTGATACGGTAGACCATTCCATTCTTGTCGGCCGGATAAGGAGTATTGGTGTCTCTGAGGGATCTTTGACCTGGTTTGCTAACTCCCTCAAAGAGTGCAGTGTATAAAGTCAGAAAATCTGCTGTCTCAGCCACTGCCTGTCACCAAGGGAGTACCCCAAGGCTCAATCCTAGGCTCTGCGCTCTTCTCAATTTACATCAACAACATAGCTCAGGCAGTAGGAAGCTCTCTCATCCATTTATATGCAGATTATACAGTTCTATACTCAGCTGTCCCCTCCCTGGATTTTGTGTTAAATGCTGTACAACAAAGCTTTCTTGGTATCCAACAAGCTTTCTTTACCCTTAACCTTGTTCTGAACACCTCCAAAACAAAAGTAATGTGGTTTGGTAATAAAAATGCCCCTCTCCCAACAGGTGTGATTACAACCTCTGAGGGTTTAGAGCTTGAGGTAGTCACCTCATACAGGTACTTGGGAGTATGGCTAGATGGTACACTGTCCTTCTCTCAGCACATATCAAAGCTGCAGGCTAAAGTTAAATCTAGACTTGGTTTCCTCTATCGTAATCACTTCTCTTACACCCCAGCTGCCATACTAACCCTGATTCAGATTACCATCCTACCCATGATAGATTACGGAGACATAATTTATAGATCAGCAGGTAAGGGTGCTCTCGAGCGGCTACATGTTCTTTAATATTCGGCCATCAGATTTGCCACCAATGCTCCTTATAAGACACATCACTTGTGGCTACTTTGCGTGATGTATTGTTGTCTCAACCTTCTTGCCCTTTGTGCTGTTGTCTGTGCCCAATAATGTCTGTACCATGTTTTGTGCTGCTACCATTGTGTTGCTACCATGTTGTTGTCATGTGTTGCTGCCTTTCTATGCTGTTGTCTTAGGTCTCTCTTTATGTAGTGTTGTTGTGATGTGTGTTTTGTCCTATATTTTTTTTATTTATATTTTTAATCCCAGCCCCCATCCCAGCAGGAGGCCTTTTGCCTTTTGGTAGGCAGTCATTGTAAATAAGAATTTGTTCTTAACTGACTTGCCTAGTTAAATAAAGGTTAAACAAATAAAATAAATAATTCCTGGCTTCCCTTTCCCCCTTCTGACCTTTGCATACTATATTAATTCAGTGTGTTTTGGTCGCACTTTAGGCTATACAACTTTCTATCTGCCTTATGCTTTTAATGGTAAAGGTAACGATAAAAAGTAGAAATTGTTTTTGGACTTTTTGATTGTTTTGGACTTTTTGATTCTTGGTTATGTCCAGTTGTATATTTGAATATGTATTTCTGAAGGAGGAAGCTTTACTGTGCTATAGACTCATTAAACCTGATTAATGAGCTATATAAATGAGAATAAAAACCTGATTTGTGTACTCCATCTCGTATGCTTAATTGCATTATTCTTGTTGAACGATTTTTACTTGGCTACGTATTTTTTTTATTTGCATATAGGAATTCCAACACATTTTCCATTTTATGCAGTGGGTGATTTCATTTCCTCTCCTCATCTTGCATGTAGGTGTGTTTTCTGAAGGAGGGACAGTTCCTGGAAGTTTTGGCAGCTTCAGCTTGTCTCACTGCAGTCAGTCTGACTGATGGCTGCTTTCCTACTGTAGTTCACCAAACATCCAGGCCTACAGACTGGAACTGATACATTTAGGAGAAGTTCAAATTAAGAGACAAGGATAATACCTTCTTTTTTTTACCACCAAATATATGACATGGTGAGATATGAGAAACACAGGCCTTCTGTATCTTTTATTTCGTATTCATGTAATACTCTTGTTTTTCTTCCACTGTAGACCTATTATAACTTAGCTTGAGTTTTTGCTTTGAGTTCTTTTCCTTTTTATCTCAGGTTGTTATTTAGGCTAATAGTCTATTATGATCCACCCAGTGTCTAACTATACATTTTGACCATGCACCCTGTTGTAGCCTTCAGACTTGATGTGCTTGTCACGCACCCATTCTTCACGCTCTGCCCTGTCGATACAGGCAGTTAAAAGAATGTATAGCCGTTATCACGGTCCTATGCCGTACTGCCGAAAGCCATGGCCACCTGTATGTACAGCAAACCACTCAGGTAAGGCCTGACCACAGAAGTAGCCGTGTGGGACGTGTCTCTAAAGATCAAAGGGGCCAGCACACATTTCGACAGTTGTAGTGAGAGGATGAGAGAATCGCTGCTTCCTCGCAGATTAAGCGTCCTAGGTCGTCGCGCACAACTGGCAAACCTCTACAGAAACGTCCGTTTATCTAAACAACGACATCCAATGAGACATTTTAGTTTGTTTGTAGTTGTTGTTTTGACGTCAATGGTCACAATGTTGCACGCGAAATATCGTAGTGTGCTACTTTTCTTCACAACTTTTTGGTTTTACGCATCTTTTTCCCACGGGAGCGGATTTAGACATTCAACTATCTTGGACCCTCATGGGAAATACCTTTTAAAGTGGAGGTTTGACCGGCGAACAATTACTTTTGAAATGGAAGTGGAAACGAGAGGATATATAGGATTTGGTCTATCTCCCAACGGTGCTATGGCGTTGTCGGATATTGTCATTGGTGGAGTCACAGATGGAAGACCCTATCTACAGGTATGCACCTGGGTTTTACAGAATGAAGGTGACGCAGCTAGGCCTATGCCTTGCTTTTTATCAGACGAGGGACTTTCAATTGAATTTTTACATTACATACAGAAGTTGTGCTGCTATAGGGAAATAATGATTTATATTACATTTATGTTGAACTATTTTCCCAGGGCTATTTGGGTATACTGTGGGTGTTGAAATAGGACTATCTAAATCCTGATTAAAATAGATAAAGAAATTGTCATCGAGGGTCTCCAAATTGAACCAATAGTGACATCTGTTATTGGTTAGGTGTAACTAGGTTTGGTAAACTGTTGTGATGCACAGCCAGCCACTCATGGCTTAACTCCAACAGTGTAAGGGGTCTGGATATTGCTACACATCACAGGAAGCTCGCTCTGCCTCAGGGATCAAGGATAACATTTCTGGCAATGATGCCACACAATCTAAAATAACCTCTCTCGTTGTGTTACCAGAAGGAGACGGTATCTGTAGTTTTGTGCCGATGTTGTTGTTCTTTGCCCGCCTTAGTGTAAAATTGTCATACATATTTGCAAGCTAGGCTTGGCAGTGAGAGCCAGACACTTGCCGACAACAGCCCCATTTTATACCTGGTGCTAACATGGGTCCTGTGTCCTGAGATCTTGTCCAGATTCTGATTGTACCCACATTTTCAGAAATCTGTCTACACATGGTATTACATGTCCACGGTGTCCCCATTGTGACCAGATTTGTATGCTAATTATTACAGAGCTATTCTTTCAAAATAATATTGATTTATTTATTTTAAGACCCATAGTCAATGGTGCCACCTGTCTATGATTTTAGAGTCATAAGAACACTGGTTTTCCCCAAGTTTAGTGATTTACATCTATGTATCTATAATTAAATTGAAGAGCTCTCTTATCCCCTCCTTCATTTTTGGGTCATTACAGTATTATTGCAGCCAGAATAGTTGTGTTCTATCCGGCATGCTTTCTGCAGGATTACTTTGCAGACGCCAAGAGAAAAGTGCAAAGAGATGTTCAGCAGAACTACAGGCTGGAGTATGGCATAGAGAACAGTACACACACTGTCCTGGCTTTCAGCAGGGACCTTCTGACCTGTGACACAAATGACAAGGACATCACGGTACGTGGGGGGTGGAAGTGTTTTATCTATTGGAAATGTGGGGGTTGTTTGGATGTTTAAATGCGTGCTTGTGTATGGGATAAGGTGGGTGGGCGTTTGAGTTGAAACGTCAGTTCATGCCCGAGGTGTCATAGTACAGAATAAAAAAATTGAAATGAATTTATAGATAATAGATGTGTAATATGTGCTGCCCAGGAAAGCACAGTGAGAGTGATATGGGCCTACCACAGTGAAGATGTGGGACCGTCAGGACCCATGTACCATGGAGTGAACAGGGGGAGGAAGAGTATGCGGCTACTCGACCCAGGAAGTAAAGCTAATATTACCTCTGGGACCGACTTTTTCAACTTGCAAAACATAAACGTAAGTGTGACAGCTGGAGAAGAGAAAAGCTCCCCACTATCCATCCGTCTCTTAAACAAGCCTGATACCACTTCTGGCTTTTTGTTACTTCCGAGAGACCTTTCCAACTCTGAGACCGTATTTGCACTGTGTGAGATTTAGTCACATTTTATTAAGAGTTCACATCTTGTTGTTTCTCTCAAGATAGGTGCCAGTGCCGTACAAGGACACTACCTACTGGTGTCAGATATTTAAGATCCAGGAGGTGCAGAAGAAGCATCATATAATTAGAGTAAGTATACGCTTGGAAATCATTGCGCTGTATTAACATTAAAAAACAATAGCAAATCGACAACAGGCTTTCTCTTGAGGAAGGACTAGCCTATAGTTCAGTCATGGTGCCTGTCATTTTGTTTACCCTTCTCTAAAGGCATCTCACCTGGATAATTTAAGCTTTTATTTGTCTGTCTGCCTGCCTCCCTCTTTCATTGCTGTCGTCTGAAGTATGTTCCCCCCCTGTGGGGAGCTTTCTCTCACTCCTGAGCCGCACCTGCAGCTTGTGTGCAGCTTCAAATTGCTACTGTGTATGAAAAGAGCCCTTGTTTTAATTATATACCCCAAACATAATTGAACATTTATGAAACCAAAAGGCTTCAAAACACACTTGATTAAAGGAGGTAGCGCGTACAATTTAGAATCAAAGGTATGGTACGATGACACATTGATTTGTCATAAATACCAAATGTGCTCTTATATTTATCTACACTGCCTTAGCTATATAATGTAATATGGAATAGTGGTACTGTATCATTTGTCATATCACTTACAGTAGGACTATTCTGTCAAGTCAAACACTGTTACACAAAAACAAAAAAAAGGCAAATATTGAGAGCAGTAGAATGTGCGAAATGTATTTCTCAAATGCTTCTATTCACTTGTCTCTCTGAACACACTATTCAAGGTGAGCATCTCGTTGCTTCTTTTGACGTTGTCATGGCTATGGCCTCGTCGACTTTAGAACGCTTGGACTGAGCAAGAGCTCAAAACAAAGAGTCTTCAGTCATTAAGAGAACCAGAGCCAGAAAGATATAAATATAGCTAGCTCCCTCTTCTCGTACTTCCCCTCCAGCACATAGCTTACTGTACTGCCCATGGAGCTGGTTCTTCTCTTCTGTTCTCCACTCTGCCACTCTGATGATAACAATTAGAGCAGAGACTGAGAAACACCAGCACCATTCTAGACGGAAAATATGCTCCCAGTGGGGAAAAAACGTGTGGATAATCCTAGCCTTACTAACAGCTGAGGATCTCTGATTCCACCATGCATAACACACGCTGTTCTTTTAAGATAGGCCATATATTGTTGTGAACTCTTATTTTAGAGGGATCTTTGCATGACGAAATAATGTAAGACACTGAAAGAGTTGCTAGTACACAATTAGAGTGAAACGGAAATCATTTGGTCCTCCAAATGCCACGAGGGAGTCAGGCTGTTGTCGTTAAACATATTTTTCCATCCCAGATGTTTTCATGTGCGTGTGCATGATGTGTGAGTCAGCGAGCGAGAGGCAGTATGTAAGACATCTGTTTTTATGCGTGATCTGAATAGGACTGTCTCATCCAATTCATCTGTGGTCTATAAAGAGAAATTACTGTTGTTCTTTTTTGGGTTTTAAAGCATTTATACAGAAGTTTAAAAGAGCCAGCCTCATGTTCCCTGTGCACGCCTATCCTGAAATTGAAAGGAAAAAACATTCCCATTGGTATTTTCTCAGTCACGGTTTCTCTCTCTACCCTCTGCTCCACCTGCTTCATCCCTCTGGGGGGTGTGGTCTTTTACCACCTCACCCCACCCGTTATTTTCTTGGGCACCGCAACCTCACTTCCTGTTTACCTGACTCTGAATTCTCAAGACTTCCTGAAAACTATATCTGCATGACATGCATATTTTAGTTTGATAGACGTATTCTATTGAAGTCCTCTATTCAGAGAAAGCGGCCTATAAAGTGTTCAAATCGTCTAACAAGGGATACTCTTCCCCCTCCCTCTCTCATGGCACAATCTCAACCTCTAACTTCGACTACGACAGCTGCTTCCACCCTAAATAATATAAATCGAGAAAAAGTAAAAGGAAGAATGTCTAAATATTTATACGGTGGTCATAGGCCAAGCTTTGGTCTTATGTCCTGCTGATTTGAAAGGAGGCCTCACAGTATGATGTCACAGTTTGCCCAGCAGGCAGCAAGCAGCTTTGCTCAGAATCGCAGGCCAAACTAGAGGCCCCCATTGAGGAAAAAATATTATTTTTCACTACTTCCATCCTATGGTGAGCAGGGCCAACCGAATCCTGTTTATCCCATCTCATGTGTATCCTACGGTTAAGAGCAATAGAATTGAGGTCTTTTAAGGCAAGTGTAGGCAATTCAAAAGAAGCCAACTGTGGTTAGAATACATTCAAATGTACAACTTCCCCTCTTTTGTTTACAGATTGAGCCTTTGATTCAAAGGGGCCACGAAAACCTGGTACATCACATTTTGTTGTATCAATGTGATAGCAACTTGAATGAGAGTGAGCTCGATGCCAGCCATGAATGTTACCATCCAAATATGCCTGACTCATTTCTCACCTGTGAGACGATAGTCTTCGCCTGGGCCATTGGTGGTGAGGTGGGCAATTGTTTTCTACTGGTAGTGGTTTTAAATGCAGTGTCGTAATACATTTCATTAGCTACATGTATTTGCATGGATTGGAGTGATCATGTAAGCTTCCTTATCGACATGTTCAGTATGCCTCTCAATCTACCCTAACAGGGGTTCACCTATCCACCCCACGTTGGTCTGTCCATTGGCACAGCAATAGACCCTGTCTATGTCCTGATGGAAGTCCACTATGACAACCCAGCCCTTCAGCAAGGTATAGTATACCGACGAAGACGCATCATGTTACAGCGTGTTACACAAACAATGAATGTGGCTTGTTTGCCTTGGCCATTGTATTTTTCCTTTTCACCCGTTCACAGCAGACACACGTGTGTGCCAAAGTGATATATACAGAACTTTACAGTGCAACAGTCAGTTACCCTGTTAATGGTAATGTTACTGTTTCCTTGTCAGGAGTGGTGGACAGCTCTGGCCTGCGTCTGTTCTACACCCCGGAGCTGCGTCAGTATGATGCAGGGGTGATAGAGACAGGTGTGTGGGTCAGTCTGTACCACATGCTACCTCCAGGCATGCAGGAGTACGTCTCAGAAGGACACTGTACCCGCGAGTGTCTGCAGGAGGTAAAACAGCCAGCTCTGGCGGTGTTTTTCAATCTGGTGCGATGCCAGGAAGTCCCATTTAACTAGGGAACAGAGTCCCACATGCACTGTTAAATTACTGTTATGCTATATCACCTACAGTGACAAGCCTCTGTTTTATTCTTGCTGCGTTCCCAAAATAGTGATTATCAAAAAGTGCAATTAAACTACAAAAGCACTTTCTATATCTGTGAGAGAATACCTCTTTGCTCCTCCATCAGTCCCTAGGCCAGGAGATGCCCAGCGGAGTGAGGGTGTTTGCTGTTCTGATGCATGCCCACCTAGCTGGTCGCGCCATCAGAACCAGACACTTCAGGGAACAGGAGGAGCTGCAGCCCATGTCACGTGACGAGGAGTTTGACTTCAACTTCCAGGAGTTCCAGCTGCTGAAGGAAGAGAGGCTGCTGCTACCTGTTGGTACACTGCTATACTGTTAACCTGACATGTTAAGTAGTGAAGGAAACATGGGAATATAAATCTACTGCGTGAGCTTCCCATGCAGATCTAAGCATGTTTGCCTCACCCTCTGATGAACAGTAAAGATTGATGTTTGCATTACTTTGATCCACCGACATACTGTAGATACAGGACAAACGTGGTTAATTTTGGGGGGTTTTGCTCACTTATTATGTGAAAAAGATTTCATACAAACGGCTGTTGCCTTTGACCGCAGTACAGCCGTGCTAAAACCACAGTAAGTCACACCTTGTGTACTGTTGCTTTAGTGTCATATTGATGATGTACTTTATGACAACGCCATTCTGTTTGATGTGGGGTTCTTAATTCACAACGAGAGAAGAGCCTTGATTTCAGTCTGTTTTCTTTTCAGGGTGACAATTTGATCACAGAATGCAAGTACACCACGAAAGGCAGACAAAACATGACCTGGGTAAGAATGTACTACTCGCAATCCACATGGATAAATGAAAACGTACTTCCCCTGCTTTCTCTCTTATCTTCTTTTTTTTGTTGCTTTTTTGAAACTGAGCTGTCAGCCCTGAAATGGTGAATGCAGCATATCCTTAACATGTGGTTTCTTCCTAATTATTGGTTTTTATGAGTTTACAGAGATCACAACATTTTTTCCGTGTGCCCTAATGTTCCTCCGGCTGAGCCTATTTGAGCTCGTGTTTCTCATCTGTCTATGTTTCCAGGATTTGATGATTTGGTTGATTGCAGGATGGTACAATAGTGATCATGTTCACGCCAATTTTATTGCGCAACCCTTTAGGACAGAGCTATGGGATTATTTCTTTGACTTCAGCGTCGCCATGAGACAGACACAAAGCACATTGTTTTGAAACATTCTTATCTTGAATAAGAATTATATTGAAGAGCACGATCATTCCTATTTCTCAAAATGAAGAGGGATAATATATCAATGGAATAGAGTGTAGGCTTTTTGAATGGCATGGAATGGAATTTCGTTATAGGAATGAGTTGTTTCCCCTGCATGAACCTCTTGGTTGATACTTTCAGATGTAGGTGTTAAAGGCTGTCTGTTCTTGGCTGAACAATCTGTCTGCAAATACAGCCCCAGGACCACAGACGAATCTTGGTTACATCGCTGTTTGCAGAGACATCAAACTAACACATTTCTGATGACTACAGTCGTAAATCGGGGCTAGTTTTCTTCTAAAGTTACTCTCTACTGTTCAGGAGAAAACATGATAACTCACTGTTATTCTCTAACGATATAAAACCGAATTTTAATCCATTGTTATGATTTTGTGAATTAATGGCAATTATTTCCCCCGAAATACACATTGCTTGCCATTGCAACTTTGTCCAGCACCTGGCGCCACAAAGCAATGCTTTTGTGTCTGCTCCTTGTTAGAAATAATACGCCCTGAAGTAGTACTTAAAGGGATAATTCACCCAAGTTCCAAAATGTCATATTAGTTTCCTTACCCTGTAAGCAGTCTATGCACATGGTATGACACTAATCCATGATTTGTTTTAGTTTCCCTGGCACTGTTTCCAAATGCTATCAGGTAAGCATTTGTGGCACAAATGGGTAAACTATCTATATCACTCTCATTCAAATTTGTTCCGAAACAGATTTTCATGATTTCTTAGTGGCTGTTAAAGTTGATGATTACTACACAGATATGGATGTATTTGTTGACAAATGTTTCTGTGGAGCTAAATAGAAGAAAATAAAAGTGTAATGTAATAGTTATAAAACATGGTAAGTGTTACCTTTAATTTAGCTGTGGTATTGGCGTTTAATATTGAGCATACTGATTGCCTCCCAGGCTTGATTTCTTGATTATTTTCCCTCTGGTTGTTCCTTCAGGGTGGTTTGACCACCAGGGATGAGATGTGTCTGTCATACCTGCTCTACTATCCCAGAGTGAACCTGGCCAGGTGTGAGAGCCTCCCTGAGATCAACGGGCAGCTCAAGTTCATTGGAGTCAAAGAGATCCAGGTCCCTGTCACGTAAGTATGCAGCTGTATACTGTAACTGCAGTACCTATGCAGCGGTTCAAGTTGGAACCTGCAACAACAATTGAGGAAGATACTTTTGAGGTGAAGAGTTTCTCTTCCTGGTGCACCTTTCAAAGGTCATACAGCTTGTGTTCTCAGGGAGAAGTTATGCTTCCAATTATTTACTGCATGTTGTACAGAGAGTACATACAGTGCATTCGGAAAGTATTCAGACCCCTTGACTTTGTCCAAATGTTGTTACGTTAAAGCCTTATTCTAAAATCTACACAAAATACCCCATAATGGCAAAGTGAAAATAGTTTTTGGGAAATGTTTGCATAATAAAAAAATAAAAAAACAAAAATACCTTATTTGCTATGACTCGAAATTCAGCTCAGGTGCATCCTGTTTCCATTGATCATCCTTGAGATGTTTCTACAACTTGATTGGAGTCCACCTGCGGTAAATTCAGTTGATTGGACATGATTTGGAATGGCACACACCTGTCTATATAAGGTCCCACAGTTGACAGTGCATGTCAGAGCAAAAACCAAGCCATGAGGTCAAATGAATTGTCCGTAGAGCTCAGAGACAGGATTGTGTCGAGGCACAGATCTGGGGAAGGGTACCAAAAAATGTCTGCAGCATTGAAGGTCCCCAAGAGCACAGTGGCCTCCATCATTCTTAAATGGAAGAAGTTTGGAAACACAAAGACTCTTCCTACTGTAGATCTGGCTGCCCGGCCAAACTGAGCAATCGGGGAGAATGGCCTTGGTCAGGAAGGTGACTCCAGAGTTCCTCTGTGGAGATTGGGAGAACCTTCAAAAAGGACAACCATCTCTGCAGCACTCCACCAATCAGGCCTTTATGGTAGAGTGGCCAGATGGAAGCCACTCCTCAGTAAAAAGGCACATGACAGCCTGCTTGGAGTTTGCCAAAAAGCACCTAAGGACTCTCAGACAATGAGAAACAATGGTCTGATTAAACCAACATTTAACTCTTTGGCCTGAATGCCAAGCGTCTCGCCTGGAGGACATCTGGCACCCTCCCTACGGTGAAGCATGGTTGTGCCAGCATCATGCTGTGGGAATTTTTTTCAGCTGCAGTTACTGGGAGACTAGTCAGGTTTGAGGGAAAGATGAACGGAGCAAAGTACAGAGAGATCTTTGATGAAAACCTGCTCCTGAGCACTCAGTACCTCAGATTGGGGCGAAGGTTCACATTCCAAAAGGACAACGGCCCTAAGCACACAGCCAAGACAACGCAAGTGTGGCTTCGGTACAAGTCTCTGAATGTCCTTGAGTGGCCCAGCCAGAGCCCGGACTTGAACCCGATCTAACATCTTTGGAGAGACCTGAAAATGGCTGTGCAGCGACATTCCCCATCCAACGTGACCGAGCTTGAGAGGATCTGCAGAGAAGAATGGGAGAAACTCCCCAAATACAGGTGTGCCAAGCTTGTAGCGTCATACCCAAGAAGACTCAAGACTGTAATCGCTGCCAAAGGTGCTTCAACGAATTACTGAGTAAAGGGTCTGAATACTTATGTAAATGTGATATTTCCATTTTTTTAAGTTGATCAATTTGCAAAATTTCAAAAAATCTGTTTTTGTTTCTCATTATGGGGTATTGTGTGTAGATTGATGAGAAGAACATTTTTATTATCCATTTTCGAATAAGGCTGTAACGTAACAGAATGTGGAAAAAGTCAAGGGGTATTAATACTCTCCGAATGCACTGTACATATGTTCGCTCAGGCCTGAGAGAGAATAGGGGAAGGACTGGAAAAGATTTATGGGACAAGGAGATTGCAGGCCATTAGAAGGAAGGAAGGACAGAGGAATATGGAATATAGTCCCGATGAGCTCGTACTCACACTAGCCCTGTGGGGTCAACATGTGGAGCTGAGCTGCAGCTGAGAACAGTGATACTCATTGTCCTGTTTTAGGCGGTTCTTTTATGTTTTACTAGTTAGCAGGCTGGAATTTGACAGCAAGATATACAAAGCAATAGTTTCTTGTTTTCCTCACTATGTTTTTGCTCTTGAATTCCATTCATCAAATTAAATGAAACGATACACAATAGTGTGAAAATAATCATTTTTTCGTAACGTTTCAATTTGTTTGCTTTAAGTGCATAAAAGGAAATCCTAAAATATAACGTAATTTTACTTCATATGATTACATTACATAGACGTCAGTTCAGTAAACACAGTTCAACGGGTTCCTTAGTCTGATGCTACGTATTGTAATGTGTCCATGTTCTCTACTGTTCATATGCCCCTGTTTAGTAGGTTGTGTAAGGTAGACCTTGGCCCTGAGAGTAATGAGAGGCCTGGAAATGAGAGCCTATTTCATGGGTTGAGCTGCTGGAGTGCGTTTACTCCTCCTGCTATTACAGCGGGGGGCAACTCCTTTTGTTCTCATTTACAGGAACGAGGAGGTTTTGAATAGATCAGGTCGGTTGCTCTAAACAGATTATGTTACACAGCTCTTTCTTCCATCCGAGAAAGGCTATGTGCTCTCCAAGAAACCTTGTCGTAAAGACGAACACTAACCTTCTGTAAACACAAACAGGCCTTAGCAGGAAACGACTAAATGTCCCTCTTCCCCTAACGTCTACCTCATGGAAATGCTTTGGTTAGCAGCTCTGCCCTTTTTCCTCCTGACCATAAGTTGTCAAAATGTTGAATACTGTGCATGTACACGTATACAGCGACTGATATATAGCGCATCAGCAGGTGTACGGTAAGCATTCAACCTACTTTCACTTACTGTACATTCCTCTTCTGTCAAAGGACCTGGCCTTTCATGATCAAGAGCCCAAAGAAGTATAGCAACCTGTCCTTCACAGAGGCCATGGACAAGTACAGGTGGTCAAAGAAAAGAGGGAAGTCCTTCAACGAGATGGTTCTACAGCTGCCCATTAACGTGCGCTGCTCCAAGTGGGGGCAGGACGAGTGGTCGGTGAGTGTTCCGTCCGAGCTGGGGCTGAGGATCAGGCAGCTGGGGCTGGGGCTGAGGATCAGGCAGCTGGGGCTGGGGCTGGGGCTGGGGCTGAGGATCAGGCAGCTGGGGCTGGGGCTGAGGATCAGGCAGCTGGGGCTGAGGCTGAGGCTGAGGATCAGGCAGCTGGGGCTGGGGCTGAGGCTGAGGCTGAGGATCAGGCAGCTGGGGCTGAGGCTGAGGCTGAGGATCAGGCAGCTGGGGCTGAGGCTGAGGATCAGGCAGCTGGGGCTGAGGCTGAGGATCAGGCAGCTGGGGCTGAGGCTGAGGATCAGGCAGCTGGGGCTGAGGCTGAGGATCAGGCAGCTGAGGCTGAGGCTGAGGATCAGGCAGCTGGGGCTGAGGCTGAGGATCAGGCAGCTGGGGCTGAGGCTGAGGATCAGGCAGCTGGGGCTGAGGCTGAGGATCAGGCAGCTGGGGCTGAGGCTGAGGATCAGGCAGCTGGGGCTGAGGCTGAGGCTGAGGATCAGGCAGCTGGGGCTGAGGCTGAGGCTGAGGATCAGGCGGCTGAGGCTGAGGATCAGGCAGCTGAGGCTGAGGATCAGGCAGCTGGGGCTGAGGATCAGGCAGCTGGGGCTAATCTGGTGCTATCAATTAGTCATCTACCAATGAAACTGTGCCCTTTCACTCTTCTGGGATGTTGATTTATATTAATTTTGTTAAAAGTTATTTGTTTTTTATATTGACTGTATAATATGTGCTTTGGATAGTCATCTTCCTCACTGTATTTCATAGATCTTCATATTTCCCTCTCTTTCTTTTCCCCTCCAGATTCAAGGGACGTTAGTGTCACCACCGGAGGTGAAGTCTGAAGTCAAGCCTCCCTCCGTGGTGTGCCGTTCTGCCTCAGAGCCACACAGTGGAGTGGTTCTACTCTTTACATTGTGCCTCACGTGCTCCATAGTCCAGGCCTGTTTAAGCCTTTAGCCTTTAGCCTATAGCCATGCAGCTGTGTGAATCACACCACTCACTGTGGAATGATATAGCCTTGGTCATCAGAGGCGGAGTTATTATAAGGAATCTTCCATCAGATGGGCTGATGTTCACATGGTGGATTTTTGAGGGGTTATTGTCTAAATATATATAAAACATACTTTAAAAAAAATGTTTTATGTCCAAGAGTTAATAAATGTTTGTATTTCGGAGGTAGTAGTATTACCGATGGTCAAGTTTAGGTTGGTAGTTATTTACGTTGAGTGTAAGACCCTTTCTGCTAGTATTGCCCATGACACATTCTTCATAAAGCCTATGATTTATGGATTAATTGCCCAGGATTTAGGCCTGCAATATAGTCCAAATACCAGTGAAATTCTCCAGACCTGATTCAAATAATTGACTACAAATAATTGACTACAAGGCTACATAGAAACATATAGATGGCTCAGGGTAGTTTCAGTACTGTACGGCCACTGTTACAGCCTTGGTCACCCTGGTACCGCTAGGAACATCTCTCCCTAAGGCCGCAGGGCTGCCAGCACCGCTAGTCCGACTTACAGCGATTACTCTGACTGAGTAACTCCAATGTGCCAATGTCCCATACAGTCGCAAACAGGGCGAAAATGAAGGTGTCATTCTTGCTTTTCTGTTAGGAGTAGTTGGAGAGAAGAGTCATGGAAAATGGAATACTGTGTTATTTCCAGACCGCGTGGATGACGTTGGATGAATGGTTGATTGAATGGATGAGTGGATGGATTTTTCATCTAATGGATACAGCAAGATACGTCAGTGGGATAGGGACGGGAAAAGAAGGTATGTGAATTAATAGATTACATGGGACATTTATGAAAATGTATTACCATCATGATCTTTTACTAAGTTATTGAGTGATTTGTTTGTCTTTGTGCCTCTATTTAGGCGTGATAACTAGGAAAAGGCGGCTTTCTGAATGGGGATGAATTTGCCACCATTTACAGTGTGTGACGTGAATTGTTTGAGAGAGTCATGGGTGAAAACATGACCTTTTTTCCCTGTTCGGCTACCTCTGTGTCTGACAGTTCTTCTATCTATGTTGTTCTATGAGTCTGTGCCAACTTTCCTCTCTGTGTCTGTGGTGCATGACATAGAGGTGATACCATAGAATACTGAAAGTACGAGATAGTATCCATCCACCCTCTCTCAAAACTGGAAAACCAAGACCACCCAAATTTAAAAAGGGATTTATTTGTACTCATACCAAAACCAGAAATCCAAGTTAACTGAGGATTCCCTGATAGTCACATTGGTCTGTATGCACTGAGGTGACCTTTTTTTATTTTTTATTTCTTCACCCCTCGGAAATCTAATTAGTATAATAAAAACTCTTGATCAAAATCCATATGTTTAAGCAGTCATTGACATGTTTAACAATGGTATATCCACAACTGAGAATATTGCAGAAATGTGAAAACATATAACAGTTTGAGGAGCCTTTTAAGAGCATCCTGTTGCAAAGTGAGAAGCCATGTAAGACTATTGCAAAGTTATTTGGTTTTCGTGACTGTAAGTGCCCTTGTCAAATGCATGAAAGAGGCTCTCTAAAGATGGGCATGTTTAGAATAAAGTATGTGGTTGTGGTGCATCAGAGTAAATTGGTGTAATCCGTCCAATGATGTTGTTGGATCAAATTCAAATTACTCCTTAGGCCACTTCCTCTGTTGCTACTACTATTACAACTACTATTACCACTACTACTATTACGACTACTACTATTACTATTACCACTACTACTACTATTACTATTACCACTACTACTACTACTACTACTAAACTGAATGTCACTATGTCAATGTTACACAGATATAATTACCCATAGCGGATTATTTTCCTTCATTTGACATCAAAGCTAGTCCTTTTTGTGTAGCCATTCTCCAGATATCAATTCCAAACGTATCCAGCAGAGGTCAGTATTCACTAGCAAATTGCTGCATCTCGTTCTCAAACCAACACAGAAATAGTGTAAGCGCATGAGGACATCCCTATGACAAGTATCTCAGTGTGATACTGTGATCTTGTAACATTAAAACAGTGCAGACACTGATTTTCCATAGTAAGCCTTGTAATGTATGCATAATTTAAATCCAATATCAAAAGTATGACATCTCCTTTACGTCAGACGGTGTAATACAAGATCTTGGGCCAGGATGCTTGCCAAATTTCTTTTTTATTAGGAGCTCTATGCTGCACTGGGTTTGACTTGCTGACTAACCTTTGGATATGAACACACTGATCCCTCATAACATATCCATCCTATACAGTATGTCTCAGCCCGTCTCAGACACAGACAGACACAATCCCTCTGTCTGGGAGCTGCATGGAAACTTTTGTTTCAAATTCGTGGTCAGTCCGGAGGGGCAGGAACCCTCCGCTGAGTCATCTGAACCTGTGAGGTCGTCACTCATGTTTGGGAGACCATTGGTTCCTCTTCCTGTAACAGAGAGATGATTATTTAGCCCAGAGGAAGGTAGTGAGAGAGACTCAGATCACTGTCATTTCTCAAGGCCTCACAGACTGCTGTGGGTAGTGTGTAAACACACCCATCTGGCCAAACCAATGGGGAATGACCTTTTCCCATCCTACCTCTATCCTTTCTCCTCCTCTCTTCTCCTCCTGTCCTTGGACCTTTAACAGCAGCAGACTCACGGTCAACAACTGGCATTCCCTGCGAACGGCATTCAATGGCTCTCAAGCCGCAGAGACCTGCTTATATAAGACAAGAAGACTGCACAAGTCTCCTACTGCAGAAAGTGCCATTTTCTCCTGGCTGGCTGGAGGATATGGATGGAAACAAATGTCGATGCCTTTCTGAGGCCTATTATGTAAAGTCCTGCTTTGACGCAGCTCAGCACAGGATGAGGCAGAGGCAGCAGGGGAATTGAAAAGGACATAAAACTCATTCCTCACTCATGCAGTATGAGGCCAGGAGAATGGCAACACAAGATATGTATTTACTACAGACTTGATCAAAAGCACACAGTGTAGGCTATACTTGAGAATATTTATCGTTTGTTTGGAAGTCCATCTGACAACACATATAACATTAGGTGTTTTGTGTCGTTTATCTAATTCAAATGAACAGTAAATAAATGAACAGTAAATAAAACCGTCTTAATTGCACATAATAACATTTCACTTCTGACCAAAGTAGACTCCCAAGACCGTGTCTGATTGATTTATAGATAACATTGAAGCCCTTGAAGTGGGGTTTCTAAGAATCCGATTTGAGTCCTCCACCCCTGGTCTTTGAACCTTGACTTTTCTCTCCTCCGCCCCATGGTCTTTATTGTCTCTGTACATTACTATGTTTTTTTGTCCAGAGACTAGAGTCTAGTCTGGGTACCATGGTTTCCTCATTACTGGAAGCATGCCATCCTGCTATATAAATTGGATAGGAGGTTCTGAGAACGCATTGACCTACATTTTATAGAGAGAAAAAACAGAACCCAAACCAGCTTCAGTTGGTTGGTTCCAAGTTCCAACATCAGACGCTATCACCTAATACTGGCACTGTAAGAGTACTTACTCTCAGCCACTAGCTAATAGCTTTCAGGGCCACACTCCACATCTGCAACAAATACGCTCCAAATAAAACTCTGACTACAAAGCTGTGTAAAATCATAACTGTTGATTTAGATTTTACTTGATGGGACTATTTTAACAAGATTGCCCCAAAGGAGATTCCCATACATGTATGTTTATGCAGGTGGTATATCATGAAACAAGCACATAGGCTGAGGCTCAGCTTTTCCACTCACTTCTCTATAAAGTAAACTTAGCAAACCTATTTTTATACACAGCTGTCCTTAACTCAAAGACGAGAGATGTTACCAGATGTAACACACAATGGGCATGGTCTTTCCTATAGCCAGATGGTTTTATAGTTGGGTTGGTTGATAAGATACAAGCCACACAAATAACTGGCCAACGGGAAGAAAGAGGGATCTGGTTTAACCAACCACCAGTCTCTTAGCTGGGTGGGGCTAAGGATCCTGGCCCAGGGCCCTGGAGAAGGGTCTCCTTGGGAGTATCTCAATGGCATACTCCTCGTGTCCTCTCTCCTTTCTCCTTCACAAAACCCATTGGATGAGAAAGCCAGTGGTCCCTCCCCTCTGACCTTCTCCTCCAACGGGTTTTGAGAAGGAGGCAAGAGAGAGGAGAGAGGACGCAAGGAGTATGCAATTGAGATTCTCCCCTTGTAAATAGAGGGTTCTGGGTGAGTACCAAAAATACTCCATGTCTAAACTGAGTTATATTCACTTCAATCATATATCTCACTTTCAATTGATGAGCACAGGGAAATAGCCAGGTGATTTGTCGTGTATTCCAATAAGCCAGATGTCCTGAGTATGTTGTGCTGACAGTATTTTTAGGCCTTGCTAAAGCCCACGGGAAATATATCTCTTTATTTACCTTTTTCGCCAGCGGGAGGAAATAGCTGCAGACCAGCAGCTACAACTGTGTTGGCATCGTACATTCCTGCTCGGCCCAATAAAGTGGCCCCCACTGGTAATACCCCTGGCCCCATGAAAATAGAGCCTCGCAAGGACACATTCCAATAGATTCATAGAACCCCCAAAGGAATGTAAACTTTACTTTGGAGCTGGTCTGTTGTTCATTCTGTACTAGATCTATGTACCAAGGAATTTTGTATTTGCTATGAAAGTGTGCACTGCGGTGGCTGCTCTGAGAAGGCATATTTGAAAAAACTTAATAAATAAAGATGAGATCCCTCTCCCCATCTCTCTGTGCAACTGGCATGTTTTAACATAAAAACACTTTTATAGGAAGGCTTCAGTATACCGGTAAATATTGATGTTTTGCAATGACTTCCAGCAATTTGTGGCTGTTGGCCAAGAGTTAAATATGCCCCTGGTGTTTTTCAACTGAAGTCGCTCTCCCAGGCAGTCTTTGAAGTTGTTGGTCTGCTCTCAAAATTGGACAGAGTATTTCATTTGGCGGGTGCGGTTTCGGGCTAATATATTTGTTTCACGTCAATAGCACGCCTGGCCTGACAGCCATCATGGTCCAATTGGCGGCAATGAAACACTTGAGAGCTTTAGGACAGAAAACAACATACCCAATATTGCCTTCTAATGCATGACAGGGATGCATATTTTTTGTCTAAAATACACAGACAAATGTTTGCACAGGACCAGGGGTATTTTGATACACGTTAACAGCAGAGAGGCAAGAGTTAAGTATTCAGCGAGTACTATGGGCCTCCTGTCATCACAGGACACAAACAACAGCCAGGCAGCCAGCCACTCACTGTCCAGAGCGTTTTCCATGTCCACCATGATCAAAAGTGCACAGCAAGGTTGACTACATTCCACTGTAGTCTGTGAAAAATCAGAAACGTTTGATCTGCCAATGTTAGTGGCGCACAGCATGGCTACCATGTGTCCTGTCACGATCTGCAACAACAGCCCTTCCATTGACCTTTCCTCTCTACCCACTTCCCAGCACAAGCCTGTGTGAGGACTATGTACATGGTTGACAGCTGTGTTTTCCCCTTCCATTAGCGACATTGAAAGTGAACTGCTTTAGTTGAGTTAGGGTTGGATGTGTACTTGAAATTCCTATTTGCAGGACAAGGTACACTCTTGAGTAGAGTCCCATGTTCCTACTTCCTCCTATAAAGGTTGGATGTGGTTAAGATGTGGTTGAGACCACACAAATGCCACAGGATGCCAGTGGTATACAGGACGGTGAAAACACGGTGAGGCAGAGGTCTCATAAACAGACGGCTGTAGTTCAGCACTCCTCCCCAGTACGTTCTCGGCTAACGTTGCCAAAGAAAATGAAGTAGACTATTACGAGTTATCTACATGGCCTGAGCCCGTTACCGTGACAACAGACGGTGTTTGCTTTTGTAATTACACAGTCCACTAAGGAAAGGGAAAACATTGATCGTCGTATAATTGAAACCCTTGACCCTGTACTGTGGGTTGTACAGGAACCACTATTGAGCAACCACACAAGGGTGGTCTCACAAATAATTTCCACTGCAACCAGAGAGAGACCCTGAAATACAGGAGTGATAAAACATTTCATTGTGACATAAGGATTTAAGATTACGTGGGCCCCTTTATAAAGCTTGCAACCTACAGGACTGTGGGTCCATTGCTCGTACATAAAGCAGATCCCAGACCATTCCTGACTGCACCATGAATGCAAACCTACTGGTTTTCTTAGAATCATCTAACGGTGGAAGAGGACTTCCGGAGAGAGTTGATTTATGTATTTCTGTCAGGGGTGGGGTGGGGTGGGACAGGGGTGGGTATGTTGGATGAGTGAGAGGCCATGGGTCAGGCCATGATATCCGGTCTGAGCGGATGAGGAAGTGAAGAGAGTTCCAGTGCGTCCTCCCATCTAGTGCACATCCATAGCACCTAGCCGACTGCAAACACCGCGGCTGCAGCTGTCAAAATGAGACGCACAAAACATACCCCTGGTTGTACGCCCTCTGTTTGTTCATAGGCCACCGTTACTTTCGTCACGGTCACACTCACTGAGATACGCAGACATTCTCGTTTCCGCTTCTGTGTTTTTTTTCCTCTGAGTTTTTCCACCTGTGTGGTTTGAGGGGATATTCTGTAGAACTATTGTGGCAGAGGTGATCAATGTTAGATTCCCACTGGATTTGGTTATTTCACAACCTAGCTGTGGAGGGAGAATTTTTTTTTCAGTTACTTCAGACTCCGACACTACTGTAACCCAAAACAGGCATGTTTATTCACCAATAGGTTGTTGCTCTTCTCAAACCAGTTTGAGCTGACCCTCTACAGGACATAGCCCCACAGCATCAAAATATATTTTTAATCAAGTGGTCAAAAGCAATTGCACAAACATTCTAAAGTAGCTTACAAAAACACCCTCCCAGACCCAGGGAAAAGAGAGGCCTTCTTCTGTCGGCTGGAATGCATACTAGGCCTTCTTTCCACATTTGCCATAACACAGGATCTCTTTGTAACCGCCCGGCAACCACGCGGTATGGTGGAACTAGCAGGAATTGGGGCCTGTTTTTCCTGAAGAAAGCCGAAGTCGTTTGTTTCCTTCACAATGTTTCAATATAGTTCACTTCAGGTATATACTGTATGTGTAGATTGCATGTATGTTTGCATTAATATACACTGACCATACGAAACATTAAGAATACCTTCGCTTTCCATGACAGACTGGCCAGATGAATCCAGGTGAAAGCTATGATCCCTTACTGATGTCACTTGCTAAATCCACTTCAATCAGTGTAGATGAAGGGGAGGAGAGAGGTTAATTAAAGGATGATTTTGAAGCCTTGAGACATTGTGTATGAGGGCCATTCAGAGGGTGAATGGCTCAGTCGGTAGAGCATGGTGCTTGCACTGCCAGGGTTGTGGGTTTGTTTCCCAGGGCCACCCATATGTAGAATGTACGCAAACATGACTGTAAGTCAGAAAAAAGCATCTTCTAAATATTATATGTATTACAAAATATTTACGTCCCTTTAACTGGGTATGGTAGTAGGTGCCAGGCACACCGGTTTGTGTCAAGAACTGCAGTGCTGCTGGGTTTTTCACGCTCAACAGTTTCCCGTGTGTATCAAGAGTGGCTCACCAGCCAAAGGACATCCAGCCGACTTGACACAACTGTGGGAAGCATTGGAGTAAACATGGGCCAGCATCCCTGTGGAATGCTTTCGACACCTTGTAGAGTCCATGCCCTGACGAATTGAGTCTGTTCTGAAGGCAGCTCAATAAGAAGATGCTATTAATGTTTGGTATACTCAGTGTATAGCTAGTATGTATGCTCCCTTGTACATGTGCACATTTTAAGCCAACACCAAGTTCACCTGTTTGAACTGGGATCAAGTATAAATAGGAACGAGAGACTTGAGAGTGGTGTTTATGTTTTATTTAAGATTCCAAATGAAGCTATTGGAACGAATGAACTTGCTACTCCAACTGCCTGGCACACGGATGAGAGTAAATTCTATCACATTTTAAGTCATGACTGAGTTTAAAATAGCACAGGTTATTTTCAAGATATGAGGGAACATTTGACTTCTCGTCAGTCGTGTGACATGTACCTCTGTATAGTTGATGTGCTCCTGCCATGCAATTATACAGTGGTAGCAGAATTCAAACTGGAGAGTGGGCACATCAGAGTGTTGGGTCGCAGGTTTAAGTTCAGGAGGTAAGATTCAACTAATTTGCTAATGAAAAACAGAATATACGCCCAGTTTCTCTGGCTCTTATTTTTTATATTTCTATTAAATCGTCTTAAAGTTTCACCATAATCTTCCCCTCTTTCAATCATATAGACATTGCCTAAATAACACATGGAATGTTCCAGCTTTCCCCCAAAAGTAACAATGATGCCCGTTAACTTACAGAGGCTTAACGAGAGTAATTCAGACTTATCCCCGCTAGGGGTTTTAATGCTCTGTTTCCCTGATCTAACGCTGCAGGACCAGAACAATGTGTTTCTGTCCCAAATGGCACCCTATTCCCTATAGTGCCCTACGGGCCCTGGGGGAAATGTAGTGCACTACATAGGGAATAGGGTGCCGTTTGAGACACAGCCTAGCCTGTAAATCTTGGACACGAGAAAATGATTAGCGGCGCCGGACAGGCTTAATGCGGATCACTCACAGCCAACCAGGACATTTACAGGCCTGGGCAAAGGCCCTTTCAGAACCCAATACTCTGTAGACGCTCATTAGCAGCACCATTAGCAAACAGTGACCCCAAATGAAGGAGCGCCATGAGGTAGCTACTTATGGTGCTCTCATAAAGGTTGGTGAAATAGTGTCTCTGCTCGATTGAGCATGTACAGAATATACAATGGGGTCATTTATACATTGGCTTGATGCCCATATGCTTTTTAGGTTGTTGTTTTTTTTTCTTCGGGGAAAATATCTTAAATGCAGCAGCTCTGTTGGGAAGCAGTTGAAAGCCTGCGTAGTGCATAAGGCAGCTTGGTCACTCTGAAAGAGGTTTGGCTCCCTATCAAGTGTTCTCAAATTGCCAGTTTCTTGAGCAGAACCTATCGCAAATCAAATAACGTCACTCTTAAATGATCAGCCAGCTAGACTAGTCTGATGATTAACTGCCCATTGGAGCTGGAATACGCATGCACTCAAAGTACACAAGGTGAACTTCTTCAGTTTTCAGCAGAGCTAATATATTGAAGAGATCCCAAGAGTTTACACAGGAGGCTTCCTCCTCACGTTTGCTTGGCTTGTGCAATACTGTACCAGTAAATTATCTATGTATTTTCCTCCTCCACTGCAGGCAGTTCCATGGACACTAACAATTACATCACTGCCATTATCTTTGTGTTCATGATGAGGGAAAAGTACAGAAATTAGATGAGGTAAACAAGCTGTCCCCAGGGCGCTTTGAGACAGCTCTGTTTACAGTACTGCGCCGAGATGATTACTAGGGGTCTAGTAATGCTTGGCTCAAATAAACAATAATGCATCCAGAGGAATTTAAACCTTGTCTTCATCTCTGGTGAGGCAATGTCTTGGTGAGCTCATCCTCTGAGTTTCGATGCTATTAATCAAATCAAATCAAATCAAATTTTATTTGTCACATACACATGGTTAGCAGATGTTAATGCGAGTGTAGCGAAATGCTTGTGCTTCTAGTTCCGACCATGCAGTAGTATCTAACAAGTAATCTAACAAATTCACAACAACTACCTTATACACACAGTTCCGACCATGCAGTAGTATCTAACAAGTAATCTAACAAATTCACAACAACTACCTTATACACACAAGAGTAAAGGAATGAATAATGCAGTATGTACATATAAATATATGGATGAGCTATGGCTGACCGGCATAGGCAAGATGCAGTAGATGGTATGGAGTACAGTATATACACATATATATGAGATGAGTAATGTAGGATATGTAAACATTATATAAATGGCATTGTTTAAAGTGGCTAGTGATACATTATTTCATCCAATTATAATTATTAAAGTGGCTAGAGATTTGGGTCGATGACCTAACGGCATAGGCAAGATACAGTAGATGGTTTAGAGTACAGTGTATACATTTGATATGAGTATGTCGGATACGTAAACATTATATACAAAATTGTTTAAAGTGGCTAGTGATACATTTGTTACATCCAATTCCTATGTATAAAGTGGCTAGAGATTTAAGTCAGTATGTTGGCAGCAGCCACTCAATGTTAGTGGGTGATGGCTGTTTAACAGTCTGATGGCCTTGAGGTAGAAGCTGTTTTTCAGTCTCTCGGTCCCAGCTTTGATGCACCTGTACTGACCTCGCCTTCTGGATGATAGCGGGGTGAACAGGCAGTGGCTCGGGTGGTTGTTGTCCTTGATGATCTTTGGCCTTTCTGTGACATCGGGTGGTGTAGGTGTCCTGGAGGGCAGGTAGTTTAACCCCTGGTGATGTTGTGCAGTCCTCACTACCCTCTGGAGAGCCTTACGGTTGTGGGCGGAGCAGTTGCCGTACCAGGCGGTGATACAGCCCGACAGGATGCTCTCGATTGTGCATCTGTAAAAGTTTGTGAGTGATTTTGGTGACAAGCCAAATTTCTTCAGCCTCCTGAGGTTGAAGAGGCGCTGTTGCGCCTTCTTTACCACGCTGTCTGTGTGGGTGGACCAATTCAGTTTGTCCGTGATGTGTACGAGGAACTTAAAACTTTCCACCTTCTCCACTACTGTCCCCTCGATGTGGATGGGGGTGCTCTCTCCTGTATCCTGAAGTCCACGATCATCTCCTTTGTTTTGTTGACATTGAGGTGAGAGGTTATTTTCCTGACACCACACTCCGAGGGCCCTCACCTCCCTCTCTGTAGGCCGCCTCGTGCTTGTTGGTAATCAAGCCTACCACTGTAGTGTCGCCAGCAAACTTGATGATTGAGTTGGATGCGTGCTTGGCCACGCAGTCATGGGTAAACAGGGAGTACAGGAGAGGGCTGAGAACGCACCTTGTGGGGCCCCAGTGTTGAGGATCAGCGGGGTGGAGATAAAGAGCTTCCTACCCTCACCACCTGGGACCGGCCCGTCCAGGAAGTCCAGGACCCAGTTGCACAGAGCTGGGTCGAGACCCAGGGTCTCGAGCTTAATGACGAGCTTGGAGGGAACTATGGTGTTAAATGCTGAGCTGTAGTCGATGAACAGCATTCTTACATAAGTATTCCTCTTGTCCAGATGGAGTTAGGGCAGTATGCAGTGTGATTGCGATTAAGTCGTCTGTGGACCTATTGGGACGGTAAGCAAATTGGAGTGGGTCCAGGGTGTCTGGCAGGATGGAGGTGATATGATCCTTGACTAATCTCTCTCAAAGCACTTCATGATGACGGAAGTGAGTGCTACGGGGCGATAGTCATTTAGCTCAGTCACCTTAGCTTTCTTGGGAACAGGAACAATGGTGGCCCTCTTGAAGCATGTGGGAACAGCAGACTGGGATAGGGACTGATTGAATATGTCCGTAAACACACCAGCCAGCTGGTTCGCGCATGCTCTGAGGACACGCCAGGGATGCCATCTGGGCCGGCAGCCTTGCATGGTGGTTAACACATTTAAATGTTTTTCTCACATTGGCTGCGGTGAAGGTGAGCCCGCAGGTTTTGGTAAGGGCCGTGTCGGTGGCACTGTATTGTCCTCAAAGCGAGCAAAGAAGTTGTTTAGTTTGTCTGGGAGCAGGACGTCATGGTCCGCGACGGGGCTGGTTTTCGCGACGGGGCTGGTTTTCTTAGAGACTGGCTGGCTGAACGTTTTCCCTTTATCTTATCCCCGGGCCCCGGTCGTGTGGCTATGTTGTGCTTGTGATACTCTGTGTCACCTGAAATACCAGTCATAGTCATAAACAAGGCCCAAGTTAAACTGGACTTCACCGCTGGGACACGTGAGACTACATGAGCTGCATTCAACCCTCAATTGTGTGAAGAGAAAAAACTTCATATGGGATAAATCCCTCTTCAGAGGTTGTTTTTCTCGTTTCAATCCATTGAGAGTGACCTGAGGTAAACTGGCCCAATGGCAGGGCAGTCAATCCTGTGAACAACGTGGGGAATGTCCAGCTAGCTGGGGGCAGGAAAAGACAGTGTTGACCCCAGGCAAACACCAGCGGGCGACACAGCCCCTGACCCAATGTTGAAATATCCCATTCTGTATAAACAGTTCACACTTTTACAGAGGGAAAACAAATTCTCCCCAGTCTACCGTTTCTTTTTCCCGAAGGGGAGGAATTTATCATGCTGAAAACATATCCTCCAGCCTAGGGTCCGTTTGCACATAGGGGTCAGGAGTCACTCACGACTGGGGTCATTGGCAACAGCAGCGTATCTGGATCAGCAGCGCAGCCATTTATCTTGCTACTCAACGTTTGGGGGATATAAATGTCTCAGTGCGAGCCACAGAGAGGCTGAAGATATTTTGTCAGGCTGATCTGTTGACATATAGGTGGTGGGCCGAAGCCGAAGGTGAAGTTGATCGATCCCTGTCGAGGGAGGAGCAGATTTTTTGTATATGACAGTAAAACATTCTTATGACGATTATAACATTTGTTGGTACCTTCAATTCTTGTAAATTTTCTCATAAAAAGTATATTTCAACTCTATCTGATCAGGCAAATTTGACGAAATGCTAAACTTGGAACCAATCCGAACATACCCCTCCTGATGAAGGCAGCCAATGGCTTCTATATACGATGTAAATACAGCCTCTTGTGAAAACGCGAGCTGCTGTCTGATGAAGAAGAACATGTATAGCTAGCTCCCAAAGACTGAGATAAGATAAATATTTGTTTTCGAGTGCACTTGAAATATGCAGCATGTAATACGAATTGTCTTTATCGTATGAAGAGGGAACTCCATTGTCCGTTTAGACAATTTATTGATACCTATCCAATGCTACAGTTTGACTAGCCTAGCCAGCTACTGTAAATGTAAATGTGTGTGTGTGTGTGTGTGTGTGTGTGTGTGTGTGTGTGTGTGTGTGTGTGTGTGTGTGTGTGTGTGTGTGTGTGTGTGTGTGTGTGTGTGTGTGTGTGTGTGTGTGTGTGTGTGTGTGTGTGTGTGTGTGTGTGTGTGAAATACAATCGTCTCTAAAAACAGTTGTACAATATGCTCTGCAATAAGTTACCCAGAGTTTGATTTCTAAACCAGATGAGTTCTCAAAAAGCAGCTGCTCAATACCATGGTGGGAATGCATAATGTCACTGGACTATAAGGTATGGAGAATGATAAAGAGCCTGTAGGATTATAGGAAAAAACTGTTGGGAAATAAATGTTTGAGTTTCAAATACTAAATGTTCAGTGAATATGAGTATATTTAGATGGTGTAAAGGATTAACTTTCCTACTAACCTTCTAAAAGTTGACGATTCCGAAATCTTGCCAATCCATTCATTATTCTACTAACTATGATGAGTGTGAGACATGTTTTCCATAGTGTACGTTACCTGCATATACATTCGAACAAAGAACACCATCACAAATAGTGTTTTCATCATTTATTGTGTATGGAGACAAATAGCAAAGGTGTCTCAGGCTGTATTTGAAGTATCTAAATATAGTGTAAAATACCAATCAATATTACTACAGACCCTGGTTTGATTCCAGGCTGTATCACAACCGGACGTGATTGGGAGTTCCATAGGGCGGCGCAGCAACGTCCTGGTTAGGGCTTCGCCATCATTGTAAATAAGAATTTGTTCTTAACTGGCTTGCCTAGTTATAGAAAGGTTGAATAAAAAATTAATACAAACTAAATGTTTATCAAGTGCCGTGGAGGGCACAATCTTACAATGTTGCAGTACAGAGATGAGAGCTTTACCATCTATGCCAAAAGCCTAGGCCTCTGATGGAGACTGTATGCTTTGTATCAACGTATGCTTTAGCATTTCCCTTTCTCTCTAGGAGCATTTGTATGCCCAGGCCCAATAGACGTATGGAAATCCCACCCTGGTCACCAATGTACAGTACCAGTCAAAAGTTTGGACAAACATACTCATTCCAAGGTTTTTCTTTATTTTTATTATTTTCTACACCGTATAATAATAGTGAAGACATCAAAACTATGAAATAACACATATGGAATCATGTAGTTGTAACGCCCAGGCCTGGGTTTACAGGCTGGAGCGTTTTGGGTTCATTTTGGTTTAGGGGTTTTCACAGTTCTATGGTGTCTAGTTCTATGTTGATTAATTTGGTTCCCAATTAGAGGCAGCTGAGTCTCGTTGTCTCTAATTGGGAACCATTTATATGTTTGGGGATTGCACCTTAGTTTCGTGGGTTATTGTTCATGTCATGTTTATGTTAGGCTTTTCGTGTTCGGTCGGGTTCTTGTCTAGTTAGGTTTCTACAGTCATGTCTAGTTAGGTTTCTCCGTGTTTCACTTAGATTTCGCCATTCATGTTTAGGTTTTAGAGTTCTGTGTTCGTGTTTTAGGATTTAGCGTTAGGGCTCACGTCTGTTTCTTCGTTTATTGTTTTGTTTTCGTTCTGTCCCGTGTGTTATAATTAAATCATGTATTCTGGCTACATCGCTATGCGTCTTGGTCTGTCCGTCCGGAAGATAATCATGACAGAATAACCCACCAGCAAAAGACCAAGCAGCGAGAGACTCGGGAGTGCTGGACCAGGAGGACCTCATCGATCTCGCCTGGCACGGAGGTCTGTAAGGCTGCCCTGCAAGAAACTTTGGGGGGCACACGAGAGGTTGGCCGGTTCAGGAGGGACTCCTGAGCCAACCCCTCGTGCTTTATGGAGAGCGTTGGGGAGAGCGTCGCAGCGAAGGGGAGGCCGTGCTATGCAGTGTTGCGCACGGTTTCCTATGAGATTCAGAGGCCGGGTGCGTGATTCTCGCCCACTCATCAGTCGGGCGAAAAGAAGTGTTCAGCCAATAAGAGTGGTGCCATCGCTGCGCACTAAGTCCCCGGTAAGCGCCTCCTGGGACCCGGATATCCTGCTCCAGTTCCGTGTGCGGTGTCTCCGCACGTGTCCGCAGCCCAGTGAGAGAGAGATCCCAGCGCCACTCACTGGTCGGGCCGAGGTCTGTGTGTTACCTGGGAGAGTGGTGTCAGCTCTGCGAGCCAGGCCTCCAGTGCGCCTTTTGGGCCCATGTTATCCTGTGGTCTTACGGGCAGAATCTCCGCACGTATCCACAGCCCAGTCCGAGAGATTCCAGCTCCACTCACCCATGAGACCAGGGTTAGTGAGCTAGCTGGAGGTATGGTGTCGGCTTTCTCCATATCAGGTCCCCGGTCCGGGCGGAGGTTTCTACACGCCCAGTCCCTGCCCACGCCCGAGACCCCTGTTCCACGCCCGAGATCCCTGTTCCACGCCCGAGACCCCTGTTCCATGCTCCGAGACCCTGTTCCACGCTCCCGAGACCCTGTTCCGCGCTCCGAGAGTCCAGCACGCCTGTTCGGTCCCGCGCACCCAGCTCCACGTGGCGCTCCGAGAGTCCAGCACGCGTCTGTTCTCCGCCCACTCAGCTCCACGTGCGCCTCCGAGTCCAGCACGCCCCAGCCCGGCCTCGCGCACCCAGCTCCACGGCGCTCCGAGAGTCCAGCACGTCCTGCCCGCCTCGGCACTCCAGCTCCACGGCGCTCCGAGAGTCCAGCACGTCCTGTACCGGCCCGCGCGCAGCTCGCGCTGCGCGCCCGAGAGTCCAGCACGTCCTGTTCGCCCAGCGCCAGCTCCACGTGCGCTCGAGAGTCCAGCACGCCCTGTTCCGGTCCCGCGCATAGCTCCGATGCGCTCAGAGAGCCCAGTTCGCCTGTTCCCGCTCCCGCCGCACCAGAGTGCGCGTCCGAGCCCAGTTCGGCCTGTTCCCGCTCTCGCGACCAGAGGCGCGCGTCCTGAGCTCCAGTTCGCTTGTTCCCGCTCCCGCGCAGAGTGCTGGCCCCGAGCCCAGTTCGGCCTGTTCCGCCCCGCACCAGAGTGCGCGGCTCCGAGCAGTTCGCCTGTTCCCGCTCCTCGCACCAGAGTGCGGCGTCTGAGCCCAGTTCGGCCTGTTCCCGCTCCCGCACCAGAGTCCCAGGGAGCATCACGAGTCCAGTACTGCCAGTTCCTGCTCCACGCACTCAGAGTTCCAGTGAGCATCACGGGTCCGGGTAGGGCCAGGTCCTGCTCCATGCACCAGAGTTACCATGAGCATCGTGGGTCCGGTAGGGCCAGCTTCTGCCCACGCACCAGAGTTCCTAGAAAGGGTCCGGGGCCTCCGGTGCGCGTGACATCAGACCAGCACGCCAGCACCGAGAGCTCCCACCTGGGGACAAAAGGAACCCACTCAAGACCCCCCACAGACTTTTGGCGCGTCCGGAGTCCGCGCCTTTGGGGGTAACGCCCAGGCCTGGGTTTACAGGCTGGAGCGTTTTGGGTTCATTTTGGTTTAGGGGTTTTCACAGTTCTATGGTGTCTAGTTCTATGTTGATTAATGGTTCCCAATTAGAGGCAGCTGAGTCTCGTTGTCTCTAATTGGGAACCATTTATATGTTTGGGGATTGCACCTTAGTTTCGTGGGTTATTGTTCTGTCATGTTTATGTTAGGCTTTTCGTGTTCGGTCGGGTTCTTGTCTAGTTAGGTTTCTACAGTCATGTCTAGTTAGGTTTCTCCGTGTTTCACTTAGATTTCGCCATTCATGTTTAGGTTTAGAGTTCTGTGTTCGTGTTTTAGGATTTAGCGTTAGGCTCACGTCTGTTTCTTCAAGTTTATTGTTTTGTTTTCGCTTCTGTCCCGTGTGTTATAATTAAATCATGTATTCTGGCTACATCGCTGCGTCTTGGTCTGTCCGTCCGGAAGATAATCATGACAGTAGTAACCAAATAAGTGATAAAGAAATCAAAATGTATTTTATATTTGAGCTTCTTCAAAGTAGCCACCCTTTGCCTTGATGACAGCTTTGCACACTCTTGGCATTCTCACAACTAGCTTCACATGGAATACTTTTCCAACAGTCTTGAAGGAGTTCCCACATATGCTTAGCACTTGTTGGCTGCTTTTCCTTCACTCTGCGGTCCAACTCATCCCAAACCATTCAATTGGGTTGAAGTTGGGTGATTGTGGAGGTTAGGTCATCTGATGCAGCACTCCATCACTCTCCGTCTTGGTCAAATAGACCTTACACAGCCTCTAGGTGTGTTGGGTCATTGTGCTGTTGAAAAACAAATGATAGTCCCACTAAGCGCAAACCGGATGGGATGGCGTATCGCTGCAGAATGCTGTGGAAGCCATGCTGGTTAAGTGTGCCTTCAATTCTAAATAAATCACAGACAGTGTCACCAGCAAAGCACCCACATTTGGGCTGGTAATTCTTACTTTCCTGTGGTGGTCCTCATGAGAGCCAATTTCATCATAGTGCTTGATGGTTTTTGCGACTGCACTTGAAGAAACTTTCAAAGTTCTTGACATTTTCCGGATTGACTGACCTTCATGTTTTAAAGTAATGATGGGCTGTTGATTCTCTTTGTTTATTTAAGCTGTTCTTGCCATAATATGGACTTGGGCTTTTACCAAATAGGGCTATTTTCTGTATACCACCCCTACCTTGTCAGAACACAACTGATTGGCTCAAATGCATTAAGAAGGCAAGAAATTCCACAAATTAACTTTTAACAAGGCACACCTGTTAATTGAAATGCCTTGAAGGTGACAACCTCATGAAGCTGGTTGAGAGAATGCCAAGAGTGTGCAAAGTTGTCATAAAGGCAAAGGGTGGCTACTTTGAAGAATCTCAAATATAAAATATATTGTTTAACACTTTTTGGGTTCCTACATGATTTCATATGTGTTATTTCATAGTTTTGATGTCTTCAATGTGGTGACCCGTGTGGTGCCAGGACAACAACCTCTCCCTCAACGTGATCATGACAAAGGAGATGATTGTGGACTACATGAAAAACAGGACTGAGCACGCCCCCATTCTCATCGACTGGGCTGCAGTGGAGCAGGTTGAGAGCATCAGGTTGAGAGCATCAACCCATAAGACTCCTGAACACCTAATCAAATGCCTACCCAGACTATTTGCATTGCCCCCCCCCCCTTACACCGCTGCTCTCTGTTGCCAAACATTCCCTCGTAAAACTGACTATCCTATCGATCCTCGACTTTGGCGATGTCATTTACAATATAGTCACTCTACTCAGCAAACTGGATGCAGTCTATCACAGTGCCATCCGTTTTGTCACCAAAGCCCCATATACTACCCACCACTGCGACCTGTATGCTCTCGTCGGCTGGCCCTCGCTACATATTCGTCGCCAGACCCACTGGCTCCAGGTAATCTATAAGTCTTTGCTAGGTAAAGCTCCGCCTTATCTCAGCTCACGGATCACCATAACAACACCCACACGTAGCACGCGCTCCAGCAGGTATATCTCACTGGTCATCCCCAAAGCCAACACCTGCTTTGGCCGCCTTTCCTTCCAGTTCTCTGCTGCCAATGACTGGAACGATTTGCAAAAATCGCTGTTGGAGATATTTATCTCCCTCACTAACTTTAAGCATCAGCTATCTGAGCAGCTTACCAATCGCTGCAGCCCATCTGTAAATAGCCCATCTGTAAATAGCCCATCCAACTACCTACCTCATCCCCATATTGTTTTTATTAACTTTTTTTGCTCTTTTGCACACCAGTATTTCTACTTGCACATCATCATCTGCACATCTATCACTCTAGTGTTAATATGCTAAATTGTAATTACTTCGCTACTATGGCCTATTTATTGCCTTACCTCCTTATTCCATTTGCACACAATGTATATAGATTTTTCTATTGTGTTATTGACTGTACATTGGTTATCCCATGTGTAACTCTGTGTTGTTGTTTTTTGTCACACTGCTTTGCTTTATCTTGGCCAGGTCACAGTTGTAAATGAGAACTTGTTCCCAACTGGCCTACCTGGTTAAATAAAGGTGAAATACAAATACTATTCTACAATGTAGAAAATAGTAAAAATAAAGAAAAACTCTTTCAAATGAGTAGGTGTGTCCAAACTTTTGACTGGTACTGTAGCTGACTGATGAAGAGAGAGACAAGTGCCTTAGCAAATTGCAATTTAAAGCTTGTGTGGTCCAGAGACGTGGGACAATATAATTCTCCCCACTGCATGTTACAATAGCACAATTACCTGTTTGTCACGTTAAACTGATTCTACATTGAATTTAGTCTTTGAGATGTTCAAACAAGCATGTGTATCTGTAGTTGGTATTCTTCAACTCTGAAATGCACTAAACTGTGTAAGACAAAACTCACAAAGAAAAGACAATAGGCAAATGCATATGTCCTCTCAATGTGTACAGTGCCTTCAGAAAGTACACGTGCCCCTTGACTTATTCCACATTTTGTTGTGTTATAGCCTGAATTCTAATTGATTAAAATAAAATATACACATGGTGTAGATAATGACAAAGTTTAGAACATGTTTTTAGAAATGTTTGCACATTTATTGAAAATGTAATACAGAAATATCTCATGTACATAATTATTCACACCCTTTTCTATGATACTCCAAATTGAGCTCAGGTGTATCCAATTTCCTTTGATCATCCTTGAGACGTCACTACAACTTCATTGGGGTCCACTTGTGGCCAATTCAATTGTTTGGACAAGACCTTGGTCAGCGAGGTGACCAATAACCGAATGACCACTCTGACAGAACTACAGTGTTCCTTGACTGAGATGGGAGAACCTGTCAGAAGGACAACAGTTTGTACAGCACTTCACCAATCTGGGATGTATGGGAGAGTGGCCAGACAGAAGCCATGCCTGATAAAAAGGCACATGACAGCATGCCTGGAGTTTGCAAAAAGGCATGTGAAAGAGTCTAAAGCAAAAGATTGTCTGGTCTGATGAGACAAGAATTTAACTATTTGGCCTGAATACAAAGTGCTATGTCTGGAGAAAACCAGGCATAGCTCATCACCCATCTGACACCATCCCTACCATGAATAATGGTGGTGGCAGAATCATGCTATGGGATGCTTTTCAGCGGCAAGGACTGGGAGACTGGTAAAGATAGAAGGAACAATGACTGGAGCCAAATACAGCCAAATCCTTGAGGAAAACCTGCTTCAGACTGTAAACTACCTTGGACTGGGGCAAAGATTTACGTTCCAACAGGACAATGACCCCAAGCATACAGCCAAAGCAACGCTGGAATGGCTTCAGAACAAGAATGTAAAAGTCCTTGTGTGGCCCAACCAAAGCCTAGACTTGAATCCCATTGAAAATCTGTGGAAAGACTTGAAGATTGTTCTTCACCGCCGCTCCCCATCCAACTTAACAGAGCTTGAGAAAATCTGCAAGGAAGAATCTAGATGTGCAAAACTGATAGACATAACCAAGACGAGTCAAAGCTGTAATCACCACAAAGGTGCTTCTACAAAGTTTTGACTCAGGGGTGTGAACACTTATGTAAATTAGATATTTCTGTATTTCACTTTCTATATATTTGCAAACATTTCTAAAAACTTGTTTTCCTTTAGTCATTATGGGGTATTGTGTGAGAGAAAAATAAATGTAATCCCTTTTGAATGCAGCCTGTAACACAACAAAATCCCAACAAACAAAAAGTCAAGGGGTACGAATACTTTCTGAAGGCACTGTAAATAGTGACAGCAGGGCTATTTCAGGACTTGGCGAATAGATAATGGGAGACAAAAGTGAGAGACAATAATTAATAAAGATGCTCAAACAAGCATGAGTATGTGTAGTGGGTGTTCTTCAACTCTAAAATGTACTAGACTGTGTAAGACAAAGTACACTAATAAAAAAGACAGCAGGTAAATGCATATGTGGTCCCAATGTCTAAATAGTGACGGCAGGGCTAGTTCAAACTGCAGTAGAATAGTTCTCACAGGTGAGTGAATCAGCCCATGATTGTTGAATATCACTTGGTGTCACACCCTGATCTGTTTCACCTGTCCTTGTGCTTGTCTCCACCCCCCTCCAGCTGTCACCCATCTTCCCCATTATCCCCTGGGTATTTATACCTGTGTTTTCTGTCTGTCAGTGCCAGTTTGACTTGTTTGCCAAGTCAACCAGCGGTTTTCTCTCAGCTCCTGGTTTCCCCCCGTCTTGCTCCCACCCTCACCTCACCCTCACCCTCACCTCACCCTCACCCTCACCCTCACCCTCATCCTCCTGGTTTTGAACCTTGCCTGTTCTGACTCTGAGCCCGTCTGCCTGACCACTCTGCCTGCCCCTGACCTCAAGCCTGCCTGCTGCCCTGTACCGTTTTGGACTCTGCCCTGGCTATGAACTCTTGCCTGTCCCCGACCTGCCTTTTGTCTATACCTTGGATTATAATAAATACCAGAGCTCAAACCATCTGCCTCCTGTGTCTGCATCTGGTTAGACTTGGTTGATCTCTGGGAGCAGGACACAGGAGAGCTGAATAGATAATCTAAGACAAAAGTGAGAGACAAGAAACAATCAAGTAAATCATCACAGCAAAGGAATGTAGTTTGTGATCTAGAAAATGAACATCCTGCCAGTCTGAGGCAGGGTGCTCTGCAATCATCCTACTCCATCTATTGACAGGGATAATGTGGCATTTCTTGTCACTATGAATGAAATTAGTGGGTCCTGCCTTGATGACTCTACTTGCCTAGATTTTCACTACTTGTCCTATAGATTTTTGTAGTCTTAAATTATTAGATGGAATAAATTGATAGCTAAAAACACTCCTTGTCCCGGAATTACATGCTAACTATCAACTCCTGCTAGCTAGAAACAGATCTACTCGTTGTAACTATCTAGCAAATGAGCAAGCTAGCTACATTACAAAGGTTGATGTGCTCTAAGTTGGGAGTCATTTTACAGCTTGTATTGATGGTATCACATTTCTATAACTAAATAGTTAGATTACAAATAAAGAAAAAATTGTTTGTCAGATGGAGATCTCTCTCTCGTTTTGGTCAAGACTCCGGCCTTCACATGAGCTGTCAAATACTTTTTATTTCACAGACTTTGCAGTGCATTGCTTTTTTCCTTGAAAAATCTTGAAAATGTTTTTTGGAGTAGTCTGTTTTGTTTTGTTTTGTGTTCATAGTCGCAAGCATCGAGAGATTATAAAGAGAACAATGCACATTCTCCCTCACGGTCTATTGTGCAATCAGATAGCTGAACAGTATGCTTATGATGTGGTCAGTGACATCTTCCTGGGTGTGCCATGCATGGGGTCCTTTAAATCTCCCAGGTGATTGAACAGAGATGGCAGATGATAATGTACCTCACCCTACCTCATCCTATTGTCAGGCTGGCTGTTTTGCTTTCCCAGCACAAGCAGAAATGAAGGTGTTAGCAGATTTAGGCCTGATTAGGGCCCTTCCCACCCAGGTCAGAGGGAGTCTGAACTGGGCCAAGCTATCAGGCCCATCTGGGTCAGCACACGGCTAGTGAGTCAACTCTAAAGAGAGCATAATATTATCATTGTCAGAAAACACCTGACAGAAATGCAGTTACTGGTTCCCACACTTGACCAGCTGACCACTGCCAGTCAGGGTCGAATCAGGGTTCTTTGTAAGCGTGTGGTTTCAGAAGTATTGCGATATGGCAGGGGAAAGAGACGGTCATGATTCAAGGGTCATGTTATATTTCCTGTGTACTGCAAGCTTCAAGTTTGTGTGGTTGTGAGCCCATTATTAGCTCCATCATAAAAGTGCTTACCGGTATGTTAAATTATTTAAAAAAATATTAGCAACACACACAGCAACCTCTAAATGGGTTACAGAGGGGGGGGGGCTGTTACAACTGAGTCTTGCTGTCTTGTCATTCATTTTAGTGTATGACACACCACATAAATCACAACTGTAGAATGCAGCATATGCAGGGTCACTTTTCCGGCTGACCCAAATGACCTCATCAGAATACCCACTCCATGACATCACAGATGCTTAAAGAAGCATCTTAATCTACAGAATGTGACCCCAAGGGCACCGTTTGAACTTCTGATACTGTCCAATATAGATGGAAGGCTACCATTATTCTGGCCACAGCTGCTCCAGAGAGCTGGTCTTACAAAAGGGCCATACAGCTCTGAACTATATTTATAACTAGCCAGGCTTGTTTGGTATCCAAGACACTCTTCAGTGAGGTCTGCAGGATAGCTCCATGCAGGGTGCTCATCATGACTGCTGTTTTTATTGAAGATCGCGGCTGGCAAGGGAGGGCGGGACACTACTACCTCCATGCTTTGAGACCTCCGTGCTTTGTTTACAGTACCTATTGCTTGGTGCTTATAGGCTGCTATAGAACATAGTCAATAATAGAATAACATAGAGCAGGCCCCCCAGGATCTAATAATACATTTGGAGAGGATGATGTCAAATGGATTTATGCTCCTTATTGATGTAACAGACCCTTCTCTTTGTTTTCTCTCATTCTTTTTTATCTGCTACGGTCTTCATTTATAAGCACATCTCCTGGATGGTCCTTGCAGCCTAATTTCCGCAGACCACAGGGGCCTACGTCAAAACCCACATACACATTCACACACCCTCACAGCCACACTCAGACACTCACTCTTTCAGAAACACTTGTCTCACTACTCTAGCTGGCCGTTTGGAGCACAAGTCTCCACAAGTCATGCCACACACAGACTAACCCAAAATGATGGAGGGCTGGGGCCGTGAGCAGGGCAGACAGAAAGACACCCCCGTAAAGCAGGGAAACCCAAACACACAGGGTGTGGGCGTGGTGTTCCTCTCTGCCAAGGACAGACTGTTCACCACAATCAGGATGTAGAAAGGTGGTTGGGCCGGAAGCTGGACATTGTTATTTGAATTTGTACTATTAACCTCATACACAAGTTGTACATACACTTTTAGAAAAAAGGGTTTGAAAAGGGTTCTTCGGCTGTCCACATAGGATAACCTTTTTTGTTCCACAGAGAACCATTTTTGGTTTCACGTAGAACCCTTTTGGGTTCCATGTAGAACCCTCTGTGGAAAGGGTCCTACATGGAAACCAAAATGGTTCTACCTGGAACCAAAAGGTTCTACCTGGAACCAAAAATAGTTATTCAAAGGGTTTTCCGATGGGGACAGCCAAAGAACCCTTTTAGGTTCTAGACAGCACCTTTTTTCTGAGAGTGTACTGTATTGATTATGATGTACTGTAGCTAACAGTGAAATAACCTGCAACAGCAACCCTTGTAGTTGACTTCTGTTGATTAAGTCCATCTCTAATGCAACAAATGCCAAGGAGATTAGCATTATTAGACTGTGCAATATCAGAAGGGGCTGTACATTATGCTGACCACTGATCACCTCACATATTGAGTAAGACTGAGCCACATCTCTGATTCAGAGGGGTTGGGTTAAATGCAGTTGTACAACTGACTAGGTATCTCCCTTTCCCTTTCCCATTTCTATGACCTACATATTTAAATTATAATGGTTAACCTGCCACCTGCTTTGAACATCAAGACTGAGGCATAATGAATTGTATTCTTAATGCAATAAAGGTCAGAGGTCATTATTGTGTTCCCTCACTAGGGAACCGTTAGTCTAATCAACATCACCTTGCTCTATTGCTCTGTGCATAACTTATCATACACAACCTCCTTAAAACTATCACTTTCATACATTTACCCTCAAGTTGTCATTTTAGTACATTCTTAATAGTGCTATTAGAAAGCAGGCATATCCCAGATAGCACATAATGTTCTGAGAACCATATGTTTCCCAGAGCTTGGTGAGAGCGTGGTTGTCCTATGTTTATTTTGCATACAACCTTCCCACAACATTCTGGGAAGGGTGCAGAATAGGTGCTTGGCTTTGGAACATTCTCAGCATATTTAAGGATCTTGACAAAAAAAACGTTATTTTCTTCGTATTTCATTACTTTAATAGAACGTTTCCTAAAAGTTCAAACATGGTTACATAAAAAGAAAATATATACAGTGAGGGAAAAAAGTATTTGATCCCCTGCTGATTTTGTACGTTTTCCCACTGACAAAGAAATGATCAGTCTATAATTTTAATGGTAGGTTTATTTGAACAGTGAAAAACGCATGTGAAAAATGTTATAAATTCATTTGCATTTTAATGAGGGAAATAAGTATTTGACCCCTCTGCAAAACATGACTTAGTACTTGGTGGCAAAATCACAGAGTTCAGACGTTTCTTGTAGTTGGCCACCAGGTTTGCACACATCTCAGGAGGGATTTTGTCCCACACCTCTTTGCAGATCTTCTCCAAGTCGTTAAGGTTTCGAGGCTGACGTTTGGCAACTCGAACCTTCAGCTCCCTCCACAGATTTTATATGGGATTAAGAGACTGGCTAGACCACTCCAGGACCTTAATGTGCTTCTTCTTGAGCCACTCCTTTGTTGCCTTGGCTGTGTGTTTTGGGTCATTGTCATGCTGGAATACCCATCCACGACCCATTTTCAATGCCCTGGCTGAGGGAAGGAGGTTCTCACCCAAGATTTGACGGTACATGGCCCCATCCATCGTCCCTTTGATGCGGTGAAGTTGTCCTGTCCCCTTAGCAAAAAAACACCCCCAAAGCATAATGTTTCCACCTCCATGTTTGATGGTGGGGATGGTGTTCTTGGGGTCATAGGCAGCATTCCTCCTCCTCCTCCAAACACGGATAGTTGAGTTGATGCCAAAGAGCTCCGTATATATATACTGTACAGTACCAGTCAAAAGTTTGAACACACCTACTCATTCAAGGGTTTTTCTTTATTTTTTACTATTTTCTACACTGTATAATAGTGAAACATCAAAACTATGGAATATCATGTAGTAACCAAAAAAGTTTTAGACAAATCAAAATGTATTTTATATTTGAGTTTCTTCAAATAGCCACCCTTTGCCTTGATGACAGCTTTGCACACTTGAGGCATTCTCTCAAACAGCTTCATGAGATTAACAATTAACAGGTGTGCCTTGTTAAAAGTTAATTTGTGGAATTTCTTTCTTTCTTAATACGTTTGAGCCAATCAGTTGTGTTGTGACAAGGTATGGGTGGTATACAGAAGATAGCCCTATTTGGTAAGAGACCAAGTCCATATTATGGCAAGACCAGCTCAAATAAGCAGAGAGAAACAACAATCAATCATTACTTTAAGACTTGAAGGTCAGTCAAGACGGAAAGTTTGAAGAACTTTGAAAGTTTCTTCAAGAGCAGTAAAAAAATCCATCAAGCACTATGATAAAACTGGCTCTCATGAGGACCGCCACAGGAAAGGAAGACCCAGAGTTACCTCTGCTGCAGAGGATAAGTTCATTAGAGTTAACTGCACCTTAAATTGCAGCCCAAATAAATATTTCACAGAGTTCAAGTAACAGACACATCTCAACATCAACTGTTCAGAGGAGACTGTGTGAATCAGGTCTGCAAAGAAACCACTACTAAAGGACACCAATAAGAAGAAGATCCTTGCTTGGGCAAAGAAACACGAGAAATGGACATTAGACAGGTGGAAATCTATCCTTTGTTCTGATGAGTCCAAATTGGAGATTTTCAGTTCCAACCACTGTGTCTTTGTGAGACGCAGAGTAGGTGAACTCCACATGTGTGGTTCAAACTGTGAAGCATGGAGGAGGAGGTGTGATGCTGTGGGGCTGCTTTACTGGTGACACTGTCTGTGATTTATTTAGAATTCAAGGCACACTTAACCAGCATGGCTACCACAGCATTCTGCAGCAATACGCCATCCCGTCTGGTATGCACTTAGTGGGACTATCATTTGTTTTTCAACAGGACAATGACCTAAAAGACACCTCCAGGCTTTGTAAGGGCTATTTGACCAATAAGGAGAGTGATGGAGTGCTGCATCAGATGATCTGGTCTCCACAATCACCCAACCTCAACCCAATTGAGATGGTTTGGGATGAGTTTGACTGCAGAGTGAAGGAAAAAAAGCCAACAAGTGCTCAGCATATGTGGGAACGTTGTGTTGGAGTGTTGGAAAAGCATTCCTCATGAAGCTGGTTGTGAGAATGCCAAGAGTGTGCAAAGCTGTCATCAAGGCAAAGGGTGGCTACTTTGAAGAATCTAAAATATCTTTTGATTTGTTTAACACTTTTTTGGTTAATACATGATTCCATTCATGTTATTTAATAGTTTTGATGTCTTCATTATTGTTCTACAATATATAAAATAGTAAAAATATAGAAAAACCCTTGAATGAGTAGGTGTGTCCAAACTTTTGACAGGTACTGTATGTTCTAGGAAAAACTGTTTTTTCATTATTTTTTTTACATATTTCTACACTATGAGGTCTAAATAACTCTCTGAAATTGTGAAAATTATGACAATGCACTTTTTGTGTAAGAACTGTTTAAAAAAACACTTGGAATTTCAGGCTGTTCGGGTGGGATATAATTTTGTTGGCTACATCACCTGGCAATCTGATACTAATAGATAAATTAATGTTCAATGTTAATTTACGTATTCCTTCCTAGTCTGGTGCTGGTCCTGCCCAAATGCAAGAGAGATTGTGCAGTATGGCTGCCATTGCACTGTATTCCATCCGAACAATCACTTTGTTGGATTTGGCTTCGATTTATTATTCCTAAACAACTGTGAGAGTTCAGTCAAACATTTTGCACAGCACACTTTGCATCAGAATACAATGCAAATCAGGCTAGGTACACGTGGATTTCCCAGCAGCTCCATCAAGCGTCACATGGATCTTGAAATTGGCAGCAGCAATCATTCATGAAGTAAGTGTCTCAATAGTTATTTTTCTATTATAAGTAAACACGTGGGAAGATGCCGTGGGGGAAAGATCCCGAATCTCCTCATTGCACCCCAGCAAAATTAGACTACATTTAGACTATTGTTCATACAGTATGTGTATTTCACACTATGTTGAGGTAAAAATCTGAGTATAATGCTTGTATGGATGTCAACCCCAATACATTTGACTACCACCACCGATTTCTATATCCTACCAGCTTATACAAGCGGGAGTTAGCATTTAGCAGTCACTTCTTCTAAACTTGAAAAGCGACTACTTCTAAATGTTATGCAGCAAAAACTGTCAACTACATTCAAATCGGACTTTAGTGATTATGGGCCTATTACAATACATCACTCATGATGGAGTCGCAGGTGGTAGGAGACGATAGAACTAGGTGAAACTGGGCCGACATTCGGCTAATGTTCTCATCGATGAAACGTCTGATCTCACTTCCTTTTCTGTTCCCAAAACTAGAATCTGTTATGAACACAGTTCAGTTTTATAGACTTGACGCTTTGCCAAAGTAAAAAAAAATGGTGTTGTTTAGAAAGATTGAAAGGTTGAATTGAGTTTGTGAACACGCATACTTCACAGAGGAGGCGTTCGCTAACAGAAATGTACAAATACATGTTACAACGCGCCAATAGGATATCGCTAGCTCGTGCTTGGCTTTGCCCACCTCCTTGCTTGTTATGCCCAATGTGCTTAATTTGCTCCCACTGTAAATGACAGAGATGAACTATCTTGGGTTAGTTATAAATATCTTTGGTTCATTTAGGCAGTTTACATTTGTATTCTTGGGCACAGGGACTATGGTGGCATCGTCGATGCACTTATTGATGAAGCCGGTGACAGAGGTGTTTTACTCCTCAATGCCATTGGAGGAATCCAGGATGCTTGCTGTAAATTGTTTTAGTGTTTAATTAACTATCCAGGTAAGAAAGTGTCTAATCAAGAAAAAAGTACCATCAGTCACTAAAACAAGTGTTCCAAATTTTTTAAGGATCAGAATAGAAATTCCTTTTACTATGAACGAGTTTAACATCTTCCAGTGCTTGAGTTTCCTAACTTGAAAAGATACTTACATGCCATGATTTTGACTTTCATTATAACCTTGTTTGATTTACACAAATACATGTGCAGTTTGCCAGTTAACAATAAGGACAACTGAATTGCAGTGCATCTGTTTATTATGTTATGTGAATAACTGGCAAGATAATTTATGAAGAATGACAACCTTTCATGGCAGTCTGTTTTAAAAAAAATCTTTCAACAACAGAATTCAAGTGATTACTAATTATAAAAATGTAAATACGTTAAAATCTCCAGTATCATCACAAAGTCTATTTTGCAAAATTATGAAATGTACTTTGTGATGATACTGAAGATTATACCATGTATACTTAGTATTACTTACTGTGTTTGGCCTAAGATGCAGAGGTCTACAGTCTGCCCTGTAGATAATCATGCCATTCTACAATGAATAGACGGCAGACAGGGTATAGGCAAGGATGGTCCACCATGCAAACAGGCTGTTCTGGTCCTGCAACTTCTGGTGACCTATAGAAAACACTACCACAATGATAACCTCCCAGAAAAACTTTCAGGGAACCATAGTAAAACATTCTCAGAACCTCTCTGCAACTTAAAAAATGAACGTTCCCAGAAAAGGCTACATTTTTCCCTTACGTTTTCAGAACTTTCCAAAAACGTTCATTTGTACCTTGTTCCCAGAATCAATGAGAAACCAAAAACATACATTCTACCACCTTCCAATGAACCAAATGTGCTAGCTGGGATAGTTCTGTCTGTGTATCTTTTTGGGTGGGGAAGCAAGAGGTGCACAAGACTAAAGGTAACAAACACCCCAAGGTATTCTGCAGTGGGCAAACAAATGTCTGCAGTAGTATGGTTCCCTGCTAAACAGGCCCTCCCTTGTGAGTGTCATTCTCCCTCTTGTTTTCTCCTAGAACAAGGAGCCAGAGCCAGGGCAGCAGACAGGAGACTTTTTGTGTGGACTTTTTTATTAGAACATAATGTTACAAGGAGAGCCAGATCCTGGCTGGCTCCCAAGTGCCAGAGTTAGTATATTTAAAACATAGCTAAGTTTAGATTCACCCCCTCACATACATTAGAACTAGCCGTACATTTCTTTCTTTCTCTCCCTTGCCATCTTTTGCGATAATTCGAGGAGTGGTCTCTTTTGGTTTTTCCACACAGTGTGATTTGCATACATTGCACTGTATTGGACGAATTAGCTCACACAAGCTAGTCTTTGATGTATATGATGTGTTAGAGGGTTTGGAGAGCTTAGCTAGATGTTTTTAAGGGTCTCTGCCAGGGAAATGCTTTGGAATCTCATCTCTCAGTGTTGTCCCCATTGTAAACCTCCCTCCCTGAGCAAAGCTCTGATCCTGCCTGTCTGTCACAATTGCAGTCTAGCGAGCTCTTGGGTGGACCTTGAACTGTACAGTTCCCGTAAAAGGAGGAAATACCACCTATGGGCAGTCCCACTCAAAATGCCCCGCACCTGCAAAAACATACTGTTCAATCCATTGAGTGCAGACGCCCTGTGAATACCGGCAAATCACTTGTGCATAATATACTTTTTTGAGGGGAAAAGCACACTTGGACGCACACACAAGCACAGAGAGCAAAACTTTTTATTCTTTCACACATTCACACATCTTGTTTTCTTTGCCTGAAATCAAAAAGCAAAAGCAAAAACACCATGTCCCTTCTCCCCCTGTCCCAGACTCTATAGGCAAGGCAGAGGGCTATGCTAATAAGCAACATTTGCTTCATAGGCAAACATCTCTGGTGGTGGCCTCTGGACTGCCTTGTATTGCTGTAAATGCCAACATATCTGCACCTCAGCACCTGACCACACATGTTTCTCAGGCACAGTCTGCCAACTGCTGCCTGGCCTTCTGGACTGCCCGGCAGGCTCTGTTTAGTCAGAGGCTGTGTCTCATGTATACTGCCTACAGTCACATCATAGACAGAAGAAAACATCCATTAAGAAGGATACACAGATTACCAGGTTGAATGAAAGAGGTAGTATTTGAAACAACATACTGTAGCTGAAGTGTGGCATGAAATAAAAACGTGTGGACCCATTAATGGCCAACAACTCAACACGGTCCTTGGGAGCAGGTGTTTTGTTGGTTTTCATTCTCACCTTTTAACACTGAGATGCTTGATCCAACCATGGTTGGATATAACTGAAAATGATGATCTGTCGTTTGTTAAATGAGTCCTGACTCCTGAACTAGGAGGTTAGGGTGTTGTTTAATTTAGATGTTTTCATTTGTATAGTATGCGTATGTTTGTTTATAGTATACGTATGTTTTATAGGGTGAAACCAGGTGTAAAGATATACATAAGCTGTCTATATTTGTTCATGCTTCCTTTATGGAGGAGAGGGTTACAGTATAGCCACATTTGTTCTTAAGAATGTGAAATGGAGCACAAAGAGCTACAAAATACATAAGCTTGCAATTACCATTCCTTGGCAGACCTGCACTTATAATGTCTGGAACCTCGACATAAAATTAAAAGCTCATTACTGTTTTTCATTGATTTTGCTTTGCTTTTGTCTTTCTCCTCAAGGCCCACTGTGACCACTTAAAGTCCTTGGGTCTGTCTGGTTTTATTTCCAAAGTCTCCTTTTTCTCTTACAGCTGCGATTGGAAAACTCCCTGCTGCTCGCGACGTTGCCAAGTAACTTCTTTATTTTAGTGGGAGGACTGGAGGGGGCTGTGCTCTGACAGGGGCTGGTCAGCAGGGACGGAGAAGCATACAGATTGAGGTGGGATTCTGGGGAAAGGCGTTCCCCCACTGAACGCCATGCAGCCAGTGCTGCTATGGGACGTTCTCACCCACCCAGAGGAAACCAGTGCATGTACCAGACCCCCAGAACCACCTTTGTCCAAATGATCAACCCCTGGCTGACTGTGTCTGTAATACTTTCTCTGGGACCTCATTCCCTCTTCCCCATTTCCCCTTCAGCAACACCTCACAGGGCAGGGAAGGTTAGATAGCTAGTCCTCCCTTCGTGGCAGCTGGTAGGTTTATGGTGAGATAAGTCAACATGGCGTGGTGAGTTGAGAAAAGGGTTCAAAGAGACTTATGTGTTTGCGCCATGACTATCGTCATAAAGCACGTCACTGAGGAGAAGTTAAAGAGAGGCTGAACCCCTAACAGGAGTAGCACACTCTTTTTTTCTAAGAGTGCACTGTTTGGTGAAGGGAAAACCAAATGCCAAAATGGCTGCAGTTGCTAACAGGCTGACTACAAGGCTGACTTGCAAAATAAATTTAGAAATCTATATTATTAAATTATTGCACCCACACTGCTCGCTTGCGCCAACGAGCGTCTGCGTTGCCAAGGGCTAAAATAGAAGTCAGTTTTATTTGTGACGCAGATCGCGCTGCAAGTCCTGCCTCTCCCATCTCCTCAGTGGTTTATAGAAGCAGGTACCCACGTGCCATCTCCTCATTGGTTATACCCACATGGGTGACTGAAAGACTAACGAGGTCTGTGCACCTAATTTATGAAAGTTGCCAATCGCAATATAAAGTCAAGAGAAGAAAAGGCCTGGAAAGAGGACAGATGACTAGAAACGATTCGGTTGACCGTTTTATGTGTGGATTAATTGGCGGAGTAGAGGACCTTGTGCATTTCAGGTAAAATAACAACTCAATGTTTATATTTAGCTAGCTAGCAACAGCAAGCTAGCTAAATATGACAAATTAGCTATCAAGTGCAAGCTAGCTAGCTAAATTGCTATAAATGTTTAATACTTTTCGACCTGTCCCCAAATTAATGTAATTGGTTCAGAGTTTGTTTTGATATTTTAACCTGCGTGCCGTGATCGCGTTTGGTGTGGGGGGACAAAATAAATGTATGCACGATGGCGCATGATGGCGCATGATGGCGCACACGCACAGATGGTTTGGGTTCCGTGTAAGGTGACAATACACAATGGCCTTGGTCTATAGTGACTACAATACACCTGAAAATTGACAATTAAAATTCATCACCGCAGCATGTCATTATCCTTTTGTCATTCCAAAAGAAGTAGGAAAACTGATCATTTGAAACTGAATATGAGGATAGTTTCCAGTTGCATTTTGAAGATACAAAGACCCTCTTTAAAGCCTCTATTAAGCTCATTACCCAAAAGCTCTTATGTCCATTCCTCCACTCAAGGGTCCAACATGGTCAGATAAAGCACTGTACCAAGAGCTGTTTCTAATCTCAGCTCCTCCAGTTCCAAAGCATTCCTTCCTGGGCACCCCCAGTGTTTCCCTCTCTCCTTTGACATTATGACCCTTGACAGAGTGGAGTGGAGCAGGCTGGAGACTTCAGACCTGAACTGCCCTGACGGACAGCTATGTGCCTCCTGCCTACTGCCTCCTGGAAATTCCTCCCTGGATTAAGAGTTCCCCAGGTCCCCTAAATGGAGTTCAAGGGAGAGAGGTGTTGGAATGCCTGCCACTATAGCTGCATTCACACGCCAAACAGGACACCTCTCATGGCATCAGTCGCACAAACAGTCCCTCACTGTGCAATCCCCACAATCAGGCCTGTATGTCCGCATACCGAGCCAGCACAGGCACGAGCCAGCACAGGAACGCTGAAGCTGAAACAGTTTACTTATCACACTATTTGACGTATTTTGGCTAAAACGGTTTGTGGTTTTGATCTTTAGTAACCTGGACTGGTCTAAGGACTTCAAAAGACTAGTGTGACCTAGGCCTAGATTCAATCAGATCAAGTATTAACCGGCGATAGCCGACAGCCACATAGCTGATGTTTTGGCAGTGTCCGAGGTGGAACTGTATTGGAGCTGTCAAATTGGTGAGCAGCTGCTCTTGTGATCATTGTGACAAAGCCACACCCATCCCGCTCTTGTTAGAAATTCAGAGCGAGAAAGGGTACGCTATATTAGAAATAATGATGCTCAAATTGAAAATCAGCCTAACCGAGGTGCAGATTACAGCTCACATTTCAGTGTTCGAACTTGTAAACAAGGCTACATGGGATTTATCTTCATGCAACTCTGTGAAGCAAATGGCAATGTTAGCTTTAGGTATAATACCGGGAGCCGCTTGTGGATTTGACAGCTCTAACGCCATTTCTCCTCTGACACTGTCAAAACATCAGCTATATGGATGTCAGTCAAAGTGGATCTGATTGAATCTGGCCCCTAGAAGAATTTAAGAGTTTATTTCCAAAACGCTATATCCACATATTTGTAGCATTTGGGTTTTTTCATCAGAAATTATTGCTACTGAGTACCTTCATGCGTTTGGCAAATATTACTGTTTTTTACTGATAAGAGCATTTTACTGATAAGAGCATCTGCTAAATGACAAAAACGTCAAATGTAAATGTTTTACATACAGATCTCATATTACTGTATTTAATTATTATAAAAAAATTAAAAAATAAATAGTGATGGAACAAATGTATAATTTGTAAATTTCTTCATACATGTTTTTAGCTATTTGTTACATTTAACTGTGTAAAACCTAGCAGTACCTCTTATTTCTCTGAGAGTGAGGCAGATATATAGCATTTTGCAAAGAAACATGATTATGAATCTCTCTGAAATGAAACCATCAAGTGATAGATTTTAAACAAATATATGTCTGTCATTGAACAACACCATGCTATGATTAGATAGTGAAAATCTAATTTACCAACATTTCTGAAAGTGTATATATAGCGTTTTGGAATTAAACTCTTCAATTACTTCCGAAGAATGCATAATTTCACACATTGTAAAACCCAACTGTAATTATTGGAGGTATTTCTGAATATCTGCTGTAGGCAAAAGTGTAGTCTCGCAAAGCTGTACTTCCAAAATCACATCATTGTCACGCCTCCTTTGGATTAGGGAAGCCTGGTTCTTGACGAGGCTAGCAAAAGTGATATGTTATGTAAGTTAAATGTTCATCCTAAAAATGAGCAGCCAAATGGACTCAAGGCTGTTGCCTTCAGTTTTCTCTTGACCAAGTTTATTGCTGGTGATGCTATCTGTCTGTATATCTCCTTGTTCTTTTTTGGTTTGTCTCATCACTGGGACTGAGCCAGCTGTCTGGTTATCTCTGGACTGGTACCCCATTCCTCCACCATCACCTCTCCACTTGGCTGTCTGCACATCTGGGCCTAGTGCCAGCGTGTCTCAGGGGCAAGATGAGTGCCACAGGCCAGCAGGCCAGCACAGGGCCTCTATCGTCTGCTACCCAACCCTGGGCCTGGGTCAATCCCGCATTCTGCTTCCTCCTGCGCTAGAGGTCCCCTGGCATTCAATAGTATGTCCTCTACTGCAGGGTCACTTTATCCTTCCGCTTATCTAACTTACGATATACTGTAACTCCTTTGTGTTGATTTCTCCTTTGTGTTGATTTTAAGCCTATTTTAGGGATTTAAGCCTATCTTGAGTGGGCAAGCTGGGAAAATGACATGAATCTCATCCATGTGTGGCTGACTGTGTGCAAAATAAGAATTATTTTGGAATAAAACTTTTATATAACTGTAAACATTCCATGGCAATGTGTTCTTGCCAGGGTGATGGTTGAACGTCCTCCACCACAGTTCTAACCGTTGTGATTAAAGAGCCATTGCAGGAAAGCTAGTCACGTCTCCAATCATGAACAGTCTGTAGGTGTACATATCAAATGCAAGACACATGGAGAATCAGGAAAAGAAAAAGCCCAGAAAAAGCCCAGTAAACCCATGCTTCTATCATGTTTTTTGTTATTTGTGATAATTAGTAAGTCATTATTTAATCGGGAGAAATAGCTATCAGGATAAATTAGCTGTCTAATTAGATATTGGATCTGCCTTGGATATTTTTTGCTTTGATCCAGATCGTGTGTAACTGCTGAAAGCTGTGTTTACACTGCAGGTGCAGCCGGGCTATCGAGGGCCTCCTCAACTTTCAGGACTAGATTTGTGGAGGCCCGCTGCGTGCCCTTTGACTAACAGGTGATGTCATATGCCTTGAGTGATGAACTGCTCCCTGAAACCAAAGCATTTAATTCAATCCTGTGGACACACTAAGTGTTCTTAACAGGCATAAATTGTATAGTTTTGCCGGGCCTTGCAAAGAAAATATCTGTGAAAATATGTTGTGGTCAGAAAGTAGGTCTGCCACGTAGGACACACTCTCTTTTAGCACACAATCTATCACACGCCACGCACAAGTTACATAAGACTGTCACACGTGGTCCATTGATAAAATGTACTGCATGCAGAAAGCGTCCGTTCAGGCCTGTCACATTAGAAAAGCAGTATGGTTGAAACGTTGTTTTAAAAACGACCAGTGGATGGGCCCAGTGTCTGTACAGCATGGCTTCTCCTAACCAAAACCACATGGTTTATAGTAAATAGTATCCATGAAATAAAGGAGGCCCTCCACTCTGATAGTCTGGGTCCCAAAAGCTGAACAGTGGAGCTATTGTTGAAGACAGGAGGCAGACTGGCTGGAGTAGGAGTATGACAGACAGGTGACAGACACTGACCATGTGTTGGGCAGTTTTAAGCTCAGAGCCCCAAGTGAATCACTTCCAGACAGATGCGTTTCAGTGGTTCATTCATTACCCCAGCAGCCAGACAATGAGACATTGGATCCAGGTCAGTATCCGCTAGACTCATCAGTCTTCTACCTCCGTGGTTCTCCCTTGTCTGCCAAGGATGTCCAGATTCCAAATAGGACATGTCATTATGTGCTGTTGTATAACAGCTATTTTCTTATCACAGATAAGCAAAACCATGTAATTCAAAACCATCCTTATTTTTAAGTTAATTCATGGTCTTATCCTTAATGGAAGTGCCACATGTAGTTTAGTGGGTTTTGATGATTTGATTGTACCCACTGCATAGGGGGAACGTTACAGTTGAAGTAGAGGTATTGTTCCTGTCTCAGGTGATGCATGTTTATTTATACTTCAGTGTATCCAGCCATGTCTAAGAATGACAAAGGCCCTTAAAATTACAGGCTAATTTTAGAGCTCAACTGGTGCAAGAGCTTCCTGTCCGATGAGAGTTGAGGGAGGGAGTACTATGTTTTGTCTCTGTGTTACTGCCTGTCTACTGGTGTGGTCTCATGGGTCTTTTACAGAATCCTCCATCACATGACTCCTCCAGGCTCAGGGGGGGGAAGTAGAGAGGGATCGGAACAATTATTTTACTCTATAGGGAATAGGGTGCCATTTGGGAATAGGGTGCCATTTCTCATTCACATTCCATCTTTCAAGTGTAGTGGAGGAATGCTCTTGATATAATTATGCAGGGTGAGGTTAGAGTATGCCTGCTCAAGAGTTCATACATCCTTTTCAGCTCAGTTTATAACACTGTCTGAAGACTGCCTAGATCCTCTGGGATAGAGCCAGGTTGTATCCCAAATGACACCCTGTTCCCTATCTAGTGCCCTATGGGCCCTGGTCAAAAGTAGTGCACTCTATAGGGAATAGGGTGCCATTTGGGACACGACCCTGGTTAATGTCCCCATCAGAGCTATAGGGACTGTATCAGATCATCTGTATAATATGATGTGTACCACTCCATTGTGCCAGAGCAGCAAGGCAGCCTCAGTTGACCTAGTTCAAGTATTAGTCTGGATATTCCACTGATATGTTTCAGATATCACACTGTAGTCTATTCTACCCGACAACTGATCTTTTTAGTCTTCTCCTCTTGAATCGCAATGTTCTGTGCCCGTTTCCCCAACGTACCACAGCTGCTGGCGGACAAGCGTATCAGAAAACATTACCTTCTTTTTCCCCTTAAGATACAGTATATCACAGATGTGAACACTTTGCACAGTTCACAGTCATTTTAAGGTGAGTCGGGCAATGAGTTTTCATCTCCTAAATGATTTCCTTTAATTTACCTATGACCCAATTATATAATGAGCCTTCAATTGTGTGATACACATCAACTGAGAGCAGCTCATGTTATTCCAGGCCGTTCCAAGAAGGAACACAGTATTTCTCATTCACATTCCATCTTTCAAGTGTAGTGGAGGAATGCGCTTGATATAATTACGCAGGGTGAGGTTAGAGTATCCATGCTCAAGAGTTCTTACATCCTTTACAGCTCAGAATACATTTTGATTAAATGTCAAATTCATTTGGGTATGAAAAGGAAGATGGATGGGGATTATTTTTGTATGAAATACAGAATCCATTAATCTGGGTAATCCATCTGGGTAATTTAGTCTGAAATATGGAAATAATGACAATTACAGTAGGAACCACTTCTGGCCGCCTTAGGGTTTTTGTTCTACGATAGGTCGTTATACACAGACTTGTGCAGGTCTGTATACATTTTTCTGGTTGCAAGCATTTGACTATGATATGGCTACACACTATTTGAATATGGCCATCAGATGAACTAAGCTTTCATTGCTATGTTGTGGCTGACAAAAATAATATTGCTTGAGAAAGAACGAAACAATGTATTTCATGTAACATCCAGAAGTTTCAGACTAAATGTTTTGGTCTGTAGTTGCGATCCTGATCATAGTTCTGAGGAATTTGAGCAAAGTCCAAAAATGTTCGACCTTGGTGTAGTTTGTGACTTTCTGAACACCCTTTGAAAACTGGGTCAGATGCCCTGTGTTTGACAGATAATTGAGGAATTGCTTTTTTTCCTCGTCGGGACTTCCTTCTCATCCCACTGCAAGGTTCCAGTGTAAAAATGGTGTGTTTTCCTTTGAGCATGAAATATTTTCATTGTAAACTTTTCCATGTTTTTGCATGCTGGAATTGCGAGAAGGTATCTTTTCCAAAATATCACTGTCTGTGGCAGTGCTTTTATGATCTACTGTACCATTTACCATGTAGCAAATGGTGAAGAGATTGGGCGTTGGTTACTTCTATCATAGTTGTGTCCTTTTGATTTTGTTGATGGAAACCAGTTTGGCAATCCTAAAATACCCTAAAATTGATTGTAATGTAATAAGCACTTTTAATACAGAGTATATCACAACGCCTGTCACTTCACAGTAGGCCCCAACAGCTGTTAAAAATCACATCTGATGGACAATTGGGGGGAAATAGTGCCGCATTAATGCCTTTAGTTTGCATGTACATCCATTTTACAAGGTCTGGGTTTTTCCACATATTATTGGTCTAAGGTTCTCCAAAAGTATAGAGGAAAAATACTTGAAAACACTATTAGGTCATCTCCGTTTACTGAATGTCATAAATCACATTGAGTCAGTAAAGCCATCCCATAGAAAACAGCATTGAATAGTACAGTAAGTGAACTGTCGAAAGCAATCTACATGTTGAAAATGGATTTCAGCTTAATGCACTAATAAAGTGTTTGCTCAATGTCTACTCATTACTGGTCTAAGTGTGTCTACGTGTTATTTGGCCTTTGACTTTTGGGGCGATGTTTAGTTAATTCCCCAAAAATCGAACTGCTATTCAGTGATGGAAACAGACCATTGTGCTTTTCTTCCCACTCCACCTCTCTCTCTTTTTAAACAAACACCTGATACCAATAAAATGAGGTGTATTCCTCCCCATGCTACATAAAAAGGGAGAGCTGGACATTTCACATCCACGGTTCAACCAAGTGAACTGGGAGTTTTCCACGCTGGTATGTGGGTCTGGCAACAATTCAAGCAGCAACCCACCTATACCACAACTCATACATCTCAGACCTTGTCCCTTATGGCACTGACTAACTGTATTGTGAAAAATAAAGTTTAGCTTTGTAACTTCAGTGAGATGGAGTTAAGTTCCTGGAGCATGCTTAATTTATTTGTGCCCCTGAAAAGGGGGTTATTCTCGTTGAAATACATTGGCATGATGGAAATTAAAGCTTATGTGATCCACTGGGAAAGTTCCATGGGTTCAAAAACCTCAAGGTGCCTGGGTTTCACTGCGGGAGCCAAAGGTATGATATACTTTTTGGCTTCAAGTCTGCTTCGGACAGATCTTTATATAAGATAGCATATTCCAATAGTGAGATAGCATGACTACCCAATATTATGGAGAGTGTATTCTATCACTGACTACTGTTAGGTTCAGTAACCTTACTTTCTTAAACACTATTCATTGTAGCAATAATAGCACTTTGGTATTGTCACAGGTGTGACAGATGATAAATCCCAGTCACTTTCTGTGGGTGGCCTGGTAGCAAGTCCTAGTCTCCTGCTGGCACCTCCTTTGGTCATGGCAGGTTATTACAACAAAACTGTGATAAACCCACATAACCATATTATGTTTCATTATCAGAATACTGCCTATGAAGTTGGTACCTTTATACATTCATTATACGGTAAGCCTACTGACTCATTTTTGTATACCAAACATATAAAAATAATGCTTACAGGCTATCAAAACTGCACACACAAATATTACTGTACCAAAATGAGTCATTGGATTACTAAACTGGCAAAGACTTGCATTGTAACACCCTATAATGACATGAATTGGCTTAAACCACAAGCTACAGTAGTCTGAATGCTGTTGTTCAAGCCCAGAAGAAAAAGTAATGATCCCAGACAGTATTAAGGATCAGCTGTTTTTTCTCCTGATGTTTGATTTTTCGCTGAAAACTGTGTCCTGCTGAGGTTTGCTGAACTGTTCGTCACCAGTCTCTTGACTAACCAAGGCGATTGTGACCGCATTGAAGGTTTGCATTAACACCTTCCTAGTACCACCCTCAAGACATACAATCAGTCTGTCTGAGTATTTCTCTTCAGACTCCAAGCTGTACAAGGCCATCAGGTCTCCCATGTCTCGCTCACACCAACGCCTACTGACTCAGCTCCCGTGAGCTGGGACCTGGATTAGTGGTCTGCTAATCAAAGAAGTCCAGATGGGTTGGTGTAACTGAAGTAGGTAAATCAAAACTTGTTTGCCCTACATTTAGGTCTTGAGGCTCTGCTGAAAAGTTGGATGGAGGGCTGTTTTTCCATCTGCTCCTGAAAATCTTACGTTGGATATTTTTTCTCTTGGGTAAAATAAGCAGAACTGGTTTTCTTTGTCTTGCCTGACGCATGATGTAGTCGTGATGGCAGCTGTGATTAATGGCAGAAAGCTGGGGAGCCTCAGATGTGTGGTTCCCTGGGTCCACACCAGGACACAGTATATATCATGTAGGGCCCTGAATAGTAGACCTCAACCTGGGTATCAGGCCATTTTAATTGCAGACCACCAGTGTTATAAGGACTTTAAAATATGGGCATATTGTGAATATTTACATTATTTCATTAACCGTACCTAATTGAAAACTCCAAAACTGTCAAAATGTTTACAGAAATTCAACACTGACCAGTCAAAGGTCATAATAGCCTGCATAACATCCAAGGATTAAAGCCATTTAACAGATAGGCACTTGTGTAATAACAAATTTAGCCAAATATAGCTAATTCTGCCTGTGTTTATTGGACATACTTACAGCTCTTTTATACTGCAAGCAGCTGATTAGCAGGACATGTTTTGACCACAGACAGTTGGAGATAAACAGGAGGGTGAGTAGCCAATGCCATTGCACGATATGCACTATAATGCTTCCCATCTTAGAAGATATGTCTGCTACATAAACAGTGTGAAGTGTGACCAAGAATTCTTATCTAATCCATTGTCTGTATCCACTAGCCAAAATGTCTTCCTCTTGAGTTTAAAAACATTCTAAGTGCCACCTCAGAGAGGGCATGTTACAGCCTGATAAGATTATTACTTATTAGACTCCAAGGACCACTGCACATGCCACATTCTCCCTCTCACTAAAACAACACAAAGCCTATCCCTCCCAATCAGAGATATTACAACTGAACTGACAGACTTCCATTCAGTTCAGTTATAATAACTTTCATTGGGAGGGATAGAAAAAAAAAAAATAATCCCCTCACTTCATTAAATATTTCTTAGAAATAAATAAATGTCTCATCTCTGCTGAGGGTATACATTCCAACGAGAATACCTCTTCCAAAGTACAGTATGTCCTAAGTATAAGAGTGAAAGTTCCTAGTAGTTGTTGGCCCTAACAATTTACCTCACAAAAACACTACGCAGACTTTGGCTCCCTGAGAACGTCCCCAGGCGGGTGGAACTTGACAAACAATTTGAAACAACACTGTTAATACATCTGTCAGGTCACACTGAGACCAGCTCCCGTAGGTGGAACTCCACGTCCAGTCTCCAGACAGAATCCCCTCTGTAGCAGAGGTGCCATTTTCCCCTGCTATCCCACAGCCAGCAGCATGAGGTCATCCCTCCAGTGCCAGGAATTGTGGGGCTATGACGTCACGGGGTGCTCCTAAGGTGGCCAGTTAGACACCCCCGGGGCAGGCCTGCCAGGCAGAGGGCTACCACTGTTTACTGCTCTGAGTTGAATGCCTTGTACTGGTGTTTTGGAGAGTAGATGTGGATGGAGGGAAATATGGGCTGGTTGGTAAGACACTGAAACGTCAATGACCGACAGACAAGCTGGCTACTTCACAAGCTACGGGCTACTCTCTTTCCTTCTAAATACTGTAGTTTAGACGAGAAAGCTGTTGGTCATTGATATACTGTTCTACCACAGCATATCAGTATGCAAAATAATACATCAAACGTCTGTTGAATAATACATCACACGGATGTTCAAATACCGGTAAATATTATTAAAAAAACATCAGTCATGGCCTGTTGGTGACCATTTAGCAAATAAAGATGAATGTCCTTAGGTCCAGCCTGAGATCTGCAGGCTGATACAGGAAGGGAAAAGCCACATGTATTTACTAGGTGTATGCAAAGTTAAAAGTCTAATGAAAGAAAAACAGAAGGTTTATTTGAAGTTTGAGGAGAAAGTGAGGTCAAATTGGACAGGATGTCAACCTATCACGCTAGCATGCAACACCAGTTTTCGAAAAAAAGGAAAACTGTAAAGCAAAGTTTTAGCGGTTTCTCTATGAGTTTAGGTACAATTTACCTTGGCACTATATGAGACAAACAAAACCCATTTCACTAACACCAGTCTTTGTATTCAAAGAGTTTAGCAGGAAACCAATTAGTGAAGAAATGTAACCACTTGCCAAGGCATGAGGAGGAACTGACATTCCTCTTGAACCTGCTCAATGCTGCTTGTCACTGTTGGCCCATGAAAGATGTCTAATTGCTGTTTGGTTTCATGGCTTCCTCTCCTTTTCAGAATCGGGGAAAATTAGCTGAATAAATAAGAGGAAATTAAGGTTCCGTCCTTAGCCACCTCTGTTTACGTAGTCTCACCCCCAGACTGAAGTTTACACCTGGTCTGACATGAAAGTGAGAGCCTTGATTTACCGCTGCCTAGCTGTCTGTCGCTAGCCTGGGAGAGTTTGTGGAATTGTGCCCTGGGTTCTAATCCAGTAGCTGAGACTGACGGGTATGAGTGCAATCAGGCAGAGCAAAGCGAAGCAAAACAGAATGCTGTTTGATTCCTGGGGCCAGGGGAGTCGGACAGGGGCCAACTTGGACGACTTGTTAGTGGGTCAGTGTGCTGCACGGCCAGGCAGCCGTCTGGCAAACATCTCCTTTGTTGTCACAGGAGGTTGTCACTGAAGGGGCCTAATGAAACCCGGGCACTGTCTTCCATAACACAATTAGCAAAGTACAAACAGCAGCAGCACCATTTGAGTGATAACATGTCTGTGTGTGACAAGGACACTTACACATAGAAGTCTGCTGCGTTGTATACTTCAGCCATTCTAATGTCCTCATTAGTGGTCTGGTGAGGACTGGAGTGATTCCACCAATTTCTTTATGTTGCAAAAGACAGCTGGATTCCACTCAAACTTCCTTTTAAGGGAATGTGACAAGCTTGTTGGATATTGCAGAGATTTTGAATGTGATTTAATTGCCAGTGTGGAACAGATACTAAAATGTAATGTACTTTTTGAGGTTTGGTTTCCTTGCCTCCCAATGTCTCTAGCAGTGCTCCAACTGATGGGAAAAGGCCAGACTCTGGGCTGGTTTCAGCCAGACCAACCACAGAGCGAGCCTGGTTGAACAGTGTAAACAATACACGAAAAATAACATCTGAGGTAAACAGAAACTTTTGCTGTTGATCTGCATACCTACTTCGTTTTTACCTTGGGTTATTGGACATTTATTCATACAAGAACATGTACTGATTATGATTATTCTCAAGTATATTCTCAAAAGGTGTAGTTACTGTTGTTTTGGCATCTTCTTTAACATTGGTTGCTCAATGAAAGCTATTGACTAAATCTTTCCATGTTATACATTCAGTGAACTGTGCACCAGTTGTGAACAGCTAGAGTAGTGTTGCGTTTATTCTGCCTCTTAGGTAATGGCCTAATCTGATTGGGTCAGTCTGCAGGAAAGACATGAGTCATTAATGTAATATTCCTCACTGAGGATAGAGACTCAGCCCACTTCACCACCAGACTAGATAGTACACACAGACAGGACACTGGTTACTGTACTCTCTAGTTAACGGTTTGTTTGCTATTGTTTACCTCAAATTCATAATTATTTTCTGTTGTTCACCTCTTGTAATTTTTTTTTGTTAGTCTTTTATATATGGTTGCTATGTCAAATTGCCCTATTAATATCATGTAGTATGCCCTATTTTGTCTGTTCCATATGAAGAAATCTAGGTTAGTTGTACTGTAAGTTTCAGATGTATTGAGATAAGCTGTCAGTTAATGCTCTGACATGGTCTAGTGAAGGTCGCAAAAATTACAAGAAACTGCCATGTGGGGAATCGTAAGTGGCTCATTTCAGCTAGCTTTATCTTGTTCTTGATACCATGTCTTGTTTTGAGGTGTTTTGACTGATTTAATTTCATTGCTAACATGGCTAAAATTCGCTAGCTAGCTAACCACTAACTTTAACGATGTATTTAAGAGACAACAAGTGCTCATTGTGAAAATGTATTTGTGTTTTCAATAAACATTGGAGACAAAACATTGTTTGCATGTTGTCAAAAATCCAAGCCAACCCAGTGTGTTTTGCCCCATAGTTGCGCACGCGTCGGTTTTGTTGCTAAACAACCAACCCGTCTATTCTGTTTGTTTTTGTTGAAGCTACTGAGCTGTGTTGTCTCCTGCGGCTCAGCTCGGTTGCCATGGCGAGTGTGATGAGGGCATTCCTGGGGTGCTTGTGTTGGCGCTGGGGGCGCTGGCCAACTGCAATCCCATGAATGAGTGCTTTTCAGGGCCCTCAGCCGTTAGACTATACCCACCGGCCACAGGTATCTCCAGGAATGCGTGCGGCAGTGATCAAAATATAATTCAACTAATAAAGACAGCAGCTGTTGATGGAGAGGTAGAAATTGAATCCTCAGTTGGCTGGCTTCAGATTCCTCATCCTGTTGCAGGTGGTATTTATCCTCACTGCAGGTATTTCACTAGCTGGCCTACTAGGGCAATACTCAAACTTATGAAACATCAGGTGACTAACTTCTTCATTTTGTCACATTGCATTGTAGAAGAACTCATGTACTGTGGGGTCATAATCAACTGTAACACCAAGTACTGTAATGTATTAGAAAAAGGTGATTGCTGATTTCAGACAGGTCACTCTTGGCTTTTAACTAGGCCAAGCACTGTTAATACACTACATTACCAAAAGTATGGGGAAACCTGCTTGTCGAACATCTCATTCCGAAATCATAGGTATTAATATGGAGTTGGTCTTCCATTTGCTGCTATAACAGCCTCTGCCCTTCTGGGAAGGTTTTCCACTAGATGTTGGAACATTGCTGTGGGGACTTTCTTCCATTCAGCCACAAGAGCATTAGAGAGGTCGACCACTGATGTCGGGCAATTAGGCCTGGCTCGCAGTCGACGTTCCAATTCATCTCAAAGGTGTTCGATGGGGTTGAGATGAGGGCTCTGTGCAGGCCAGTCAAGTTCTTCCACACCGATCTCTACAAACCATTTCTGTATGGAGCTCGCTTTGTGCACAGGGGCATTGACATGCTGAAACAGGAAAGGGCCTTCCCCAAATCACAAAGTTGGAAGCTCAGAATCGTCTAGAATGTCATTATATGCTGTAGCGCTAAGATTTCCCTTCACTGGAACTTAGAGGCCTAGCCCGAACCATGAAAAACAGCCCCAGACCATTATTCCTCCTCTACCAAACTCTACAGTTGGCACTATGCATTCGGCAGGTAGCGTTCTCCTGGCATCCGCCAAACCCAGATTCGTCTGTCGGACTGCCAGATGGCCAAGCGTGATTCATCACTCCAGAGAACGCGTTTCCATTGCTCCAGAGTCCAATGGCGGCAAGCTTTACACCACCAGTCGATGCTTGGCATTGCACATGGGGATCTTAGGCTGGTGAGCGGCTGCTCGGCCATGGACAACCATTTCATGAAGCTCCCGACAAACAGTTCTTGTTCTCTGTAGTGAGTGTTGCAACCGAGGACAGTTCTGTGAACTTGTGGCCTACCACTTTGCGGCTGAGCCATTGTTGCTCCTAGATGTTTCCACTTCACAATAATAGCACTTACAGTTGACCGGGGCAGCTCTAGCAGGGCAGACATTTGACAAACTGACTTTTGTATATATATAGTGTATGTTTACATGCTGTCGTGAAGAACTGTTAAGCTTATTTTGTTGACAAACATTTTGTTCCACTTCACACTTGAAAGGTCCAAAACCTCACTGCATGAAGGCAATCACGTTTCAAGTGGGTCTCTCTGCACCACACCCCGGCCTTTAATGACCTTCGTAGTTCTGCTATGAAGTCTGCTGTGTAAAGATGGGCAGAGATGGACAAAGCCTTCCTAATGACCCGAGTCCTGGCCAGGAGACAACAAACAGCAACTTGCATAAAGGGGCTCATCTGTGGAATGTTCCAATAACTTCTCTGAAGACAGAAAACATACAGCAGAGTAGTCTGGAGAAATGCTAACACTGGGAGTGTAGGGGTTGTGGATAAGGGGGGACAGAGTGTGGGGTGTCTATGCCTATATTTGGAACTCTGCACTTTGTTCATGACACTGTTCAAACCATTCTCTCTTTAGATTCAATAAATTGGGGACTTGCAGGCCCCCATATGAGATTCTGTTCAGAAAGAATGGTACGTTTTACAGACATGGGTCAGAGGTTAGACAGAGAGATGCCGCAGACCTAGGCTCCTTATTCACTGTCATTACCATGGTAGCCCCCTCAGAAGGCATGCGTGTAGCAGTAAATATCTGTGGATGAAATTATTTTCTGCTCTTTGTTGAAAAAAGTTCAGCACCCTAGCACTTCCCTGGGTTGTCCTTTCTAGTCTAAATAGCCTGTAATTTTCCACAGCCAAGGCTTTTTATAGACAATCGCATCTATCAAATCCATTTCCACTTTCCAGCCACTCTCTCTCAGCTGGATCCTTTAGCCCACCAATTATATGAATTTGTTTCACGCTTTCAAAGGAAATTAGATTTAGCCATTTCTAGTCTGTGATTTTGCTCCATGACACGAATTATGTAGTAAGGTCCAACGGTCGGCGAGAGTCTGGGCTATGAATTACCTCAGTCAGCCTTGGTATTTCAAAGACCAGAAACTGTAGCCCTCATAATTAGCAAATTTTGACATCTCTGCCACATGTTCAGTTTAAATAGTGGTGGAGGGATGGTCAGTTTGAAGTTTCAAAGCAGGGAACATTCCAGGAGCTCACTGCCAACTGCCAATTATATAACTTTAGGTGGAGATGGTGAGGTGGATATGGATATGAAGGCAAATAATCTTTGTTCTTGTTTGCTTTGGTGTTCAGTAAGTTTAGTGTATAGTTGTTCCCAGACACTTTTGGATGATCCACCTTTCTTTCTTTTCATCTTTGATCAGATTTTTCAATGAACAGTAGTGCTAAGTAGGTCTGAAAATGGATAGGCTACTAATACTAGGACAATCCCTGAAACATTTGGTTAAGATGAAAACTTTCCCCTTCTTTTTACTGAATACTCAATCATATTCTCACTAATGTTGGCCCACTGTACACCTTAACTTGTAATATTTAACTCTTGTTTATAACTCACTCATTGCCCTTAGTCAGTATTATGCTGCTGATGACTTAATCACCCCAAAAGAGCTGTGTGTAAAGTACATGTTGGTGTTGGTAAAGCACAACGGGCTTCTAGCTACATGAGCACCTGGAAACTGAGCTGAGCAAGGCCCCACCTTGCCTAAATGGAAACTGGAAAATTCATTTGATAAACATTGCCTAGCTATTCCAAACGTAGAAGGAACTGTAATGGATTATGAATGATGGCAATGAAGAGGAAATGCTGAGTTAACCTGTGTGTTCAGAGGACAGAGGCACTGTACAGGGTGTTCTGTGACATCACCTCAGCTTACACCATGGCCAGAGAGCTACCAGTGGAAAACTCTCCAGTCACTCCCAATGAGGAGCTTCTGTGGAGCGTCTTTGGGGAATTCCATCGTCATAGGGCCCATTCTGGCCTCTGATGAGGTCATCCTATTCCTTACTGGGAGATGATCGGAGAGGATGAAGACGGCTTGAGGCAAATCCCATGAGGAATGCACTGCAACAATCTCACAGGAATGCTATGCTGCTGTGGCTGAAAATACGCCCTCTCTGAAGAACAGAAGGGAATCCAAACAGAAGGGAATCCGTCATGGGGCGCTCCGCCCTCACTCCTCCCTCCAGTCAGAGGGAGACCTCGTTCAACTGGAGGCTCTCCATGCCACTATAGCAACATGAGGGTGTCCATTTGCTAATGTGTTTGTTATTTTTGCAGTATTATTACGCACAAACACTGAACAAAAAATCATGATAGGAGAGAAAGCAATTGGGGGCTATAGCGTGTGACAGTAATCCATGAGTTTCCCACTTCTCTAGAAGACTTACTATGAATACACTAAGCTTGAACTAGGTTTTGTTTCTCGGTGGCAGAAACAGAAGCTCAGTTGTTATATGAATCATGAACAATATGTTTTACACTAAAGGAAGTGAAAGCAGATTAGGAGGCGTGTCTTATAAAATTAATCCAAAGAACATCTGGGTAGGGTTACCGCAGTGGGGAACCGTGAGGGCCTTCTAGGCCTTTTAATCTTTTCAATCATTTTAATGATCATCTGATTTAATCTTTTCAGTTTGTGTTGGAAAGAGAAGGGTTAATACAGAAGAGAAAAATTATTCAATCAGGATTTTTCTGTGGTGGTCTCTGGGTAGAAAAATCTAGATAGCTCAGCCAGCCATTGGCTAGGTCTTCAGAAGCTGGACAGAAGGCCTCTGCCATTCAACTGTATTAGAGCAGTGAGTTGTAGGTCAAGCCCAAGAGCAAAGAATCAGTGGCAGTTTTCCAACGCCAGCTTGTGTTGTAGCAGTGTGACAATGGCGATGGCTTCAAGGTGGATACTTTTCAAGATTAACTTTCAAACATTTTAAAATGATCATCACCTGTAGCCTCTACGAATCTGAGTGCGGAAGACTCTTCCCTCTTCTTTAACGTGTAGGCTCACTTTTTATGAACAGTCCCATGAAAAGTCAGACTGTTGAATAAACTTCATTTGAACATACTTTACCTGTTGTCCGCTGATTTTGTCCTCATGTAGGAAGTAATCTGAGACAAAAAAATATCTACAGATATGTCGGTTTGTATTTCCGGGTTTGTATTTTCAATGCTGACGCAATTCGCACTCAATGCTGACGCAACTTTCACACTATCTCTACAATTGAACCGAGGCACAGACCAAACGTTGTCCCATGCAATCAGCTGGAAAATTTCACAAGCACTTCCAGCTGTTTGCAAGGGAACGTGCTTTGGTCGACAACGTTCGGTTACATTCGGCTATCGTTAGCATACTGTGCATCACTGAAATGCATCAGGTGATGGAAAACACAAGCAACAGAACGTACCGGCGCCGCAAAAAGTCGGGTAAACACTTTCCTGTGGTTACCCTATCTCCACTTTCTACTGCTAAAAGGACCAACAGCACGGACAACCAGTAAAGTACATTAAAATATCATTATTTTGCGTCTTTTTTTATAGCGACTTCTTTCAGACTGATATCGAGGGGAGCAACCATGGTAACAGTCTAATGTTTAGAGAACATCATCTGGTGAGTGGCACTGTTTTTATTGCAGCTCACTTAGCTACAGTGTCTTCGGAAAGTTTTCAGACCCCTTGACCTTTCCACATTTTCATTACAGCCTTATTCTAAAATGTATTACATTTGTCCTCATCAATCTACACACAATACCCCATAATGACAAGTATTCAGACCCTTTACTCAGTACTTTGTTGAAGCACCTATGGCAATGATTACAGACTTGAGTCTTCTTGGGTATGACGCTACAAGTTTGGCACACCAGTATTTGGGGAGTTTCTCCCATTCTTCTCTGCAGATCCTCTCAAGCTCTGTCAGGTTGGATGGGGAGCGTTGCTGCACAGCTATTTTCAGGTCTCTCCAGAGATGTTCGAAAGAGTTCAAGTCCGGGATCTGGCTGGGCCACTCAAGGATATTCAGAAACTTGTCCTGAAGCCACTCCTGCGTTGTCTTGGCTGTGTGCTTAGGGTCGTTGTCCTGTTGGAAGGTGAACCTTCGCCCCAGTCTGAGGTCCTGAGAGCTCTGGAGCAGGTTTTCATCAAGGATCTCTCTGTACTCCTTTCATCACTCCCAGTCCCCGCCGCTGAAAAACATCCCAACAGCATGATGCTGCCACTACCATGCATCACCGTAGGGATAGTGCCAGGTTTCCTCCAGACGTCACGCTTGGCATTCAGGCCAAAGAGTTCAAACAGAGAATCTTGTTTCTCCCTGGTCTGAGACTCTTTAGGTGCCTTTTTGATTAAATGTATTCTTTTGAATTTCAGACGAGAAGCTAGGGACATTAATAATAAATATATAAAGGCTTAGAATGATTCAGCAAATTATTGGGGAACCTTCCTCTACAGCTCCAAATCTGACAAGCTAGGCTAGCTCTCGTTGAAACAACGATGCCGTACACTCTCCACAGCAGGCAAATTCAGGTAGATAGATAGATCGAGTTCTTCAGATAGATAGGTCTTCAGATATAAAAGTTCAAGCTCATCAACATAGTGTCCATCTCTCTTCTCCTCTCACAGCTCGAGCAGAATTACCCATTTGAGTGACTCAAAGTCCTATGCAACAGCAAACCCAGAGTTCCCGTGACTGGCCCCGAAACAAAAAGGCTTCTTTTTGGCTAAACCAAACCACTTTAATTAAGTTCAGAGCAACGCAAAGGTCAAAATAATTAATAGGATGGTCAAAATAATTAAAGAATTCAACCAACTTTGATTCTTGAATGATTGGCATGTAATTTCTTGAAGTTTACACATGAAAGAAAAACAAGGGAAAGGGTAAAGGGAAAGGGGGATACCTAGTCAGTTGTCCAACTGAATGTATTCAACTGAAATCTTCCGCATTGAACCCAACCCCTCTGAATCAAAGAGGGGGGCTGCCTTAATCGACATCCACAAGTGTTTGATACACTGCGAAACAACATAGGCTCAACAACTAAAGCTGCTGTGAACATAGTGTTTCTAATACATGGTTTTAACTGTGTATTACGCACATCAATTGTCTGGAGGCAATATGAATTGCTTCTATCCAATCCCATTTCTATTTTACATGTCGTGTCTTTTCTGGAAGGACACTAAAATTGCAATAATAAACATTGGAAAAATGAAAACAGATGGGTTTTAGACCACAGAACGTCCGATTCCATTTTAATCATAGATAAGATCTCTGGTTTGGTTAAAAATACAATCATCACATAGATGGAATATCTCAGACAGAACATTTGTCATTTGAACACAGTCACGTAAACTGCAGACAGAACAGGGTTGTGTACCTAATAGCAGCCTATTCCTTTTATGCTGCACTACGTTTGACTAAGGTCCACGGGGCTCTGATGGGCAAGAGTAGTGCACTATGTAGAGAATAGGGTGTCATTTGGGATGAAGACGAGAGGTGGAAATGGAAATGGAGAGAACTGGAATCACACTGCACAGACAATTACTCCTTGGCAGAATATTTAATACACTGATGTAGCTAGCTATGTGTGTTTGTTTTTTTTGTACAGGGAACAATAAACCACAGCAATTTTTTTAACCACAACACCCTCCTCCGTTGAGGGAATGGGAAAGTGAGTCACATGGTCAGGTCTGCTATATCCCACAGTGAAGCACATATCTACTGGGTACTTTATTTACACTGAATGTGGAATCCTTTCCATTGCGTCACCAGCTCTTGACCTTTGACCCTAGCTAACTTCTGCTTGTCACTCCAACATTAGCACCTCCTCACTTATCCCAAATTGGAACCCAATTGCACCGCGTGTGGAATGTTGAATTTGGAATACTTGCCATGCCTAAGCTTGAGTTTCAGACCCCTTTTAGCCACCATTGAAAACCAGAGAGCATGACATTAAAGGTTAACAGACCTTAAAGTATTTACCTATGCTCCATTGAGTGAGGAAAGTCTTGGGGAGAAAGGTCCACACCAGCAGGGGGCTTAGAAAGAGAGAGAAAGAGAGAGAGCACAAATGAGAGCTCCAGGACAACAGCCTAAGACAGGGAATCTGATGCTAACACACAGCTACGTCTTACCACACACAATGGTTTATTAAACACTGCCCTGTGGAGGGGAGTTCAGTTCATCCAACCCCTCAATGGAAAGCCACACCGCACTGTTATTGGTTCAGGAAATCGAGCGCATTTTCAAATAGGGCATTGCGATAAGCTGCTACTATTTTGTACGCGACGGGGTTAAGGGACTGGCAGCCTTTGTTTGGCCACGAATGAATCTGTGTTGACAGACAGGGTACATTACCATCCCACACACTGTCCGTCAAGAACATCTACAGACAGTACAGACCCTGAGGAGCTCCTACTGTACTTTCTGCTCAAACCACGCTGGAAAAAAGGGAAAGAGATGCTGTTAGTGAAGATTCCCATATAAGGCCACGCTTCCTCCCAGTCGGTGTGTCCATGCAGTAATAGTATGTCTGCTGGCGCAGCCGCACATTCCTCCAGCTCTGAGTTTTCTCTGGGAGTTTTTTTCATTTCCGATTCGGTGGCTGGTGAGGAGCAGGGCTGCCTTTCATAAGACTGAGGTGGAGAGTCTGGGGCTTGTGTGATCGTTTCTTCAAAAATATACAAACCCCAGAGTCTAGCCGCTTTCCTGCAATCCTCAAGTCTGCTCAGTGTTTAGATACTGACGGAGCAAAATAGAATCCCACACCAGGAATGTGGCACAACTATGCTTTAAAGTCCATAGACTAAACCTTATTAGTGAGGTGAAAGCACATGGCTATAAAAAAAAGTATGTGATTAAAGGAATAGAACTGATGAGAGTCTGTTAACTAGACGGTGATGTGGTTTTATACTGTACAAACCCCCTTTATTAAGGACTTGTTGATTAAATCCCAATACCCATGACTTATTAGACTTAGGAAGGACATTGTATAATCTCATACAATACACATCATATCATCTGTTTCTCTGTGCAGTATGTTATTTTCCAAATAGAAAAACAGTCCTGAAGGTGTACAGGGGTTTTATAGCGGTACTGTTTTGTAACGGTGAACTACACTTACAGCCCTTCCTTTCATAATAAAATACACCAGGAATAATAGATATTTAAAGCCTTTGAAGTCACTAGTGAAAAATCTATGTGTGGTGTGCTAAGAGAACAGAGAGGCAGCTATTCCCAATAACAGGGGAGGTTTACGGTCTCTCTCCGGGATACAACACAACCGCCGACTACACATAAAAGGGAAAGTTGAGGGATAGTGCCAAGAATGCACTTTTATTTTGATATGTGACAGCACTTTGGTTTCAGACAGGAGGAATGCGATATGTCAGGGAGAGCGAGTCTAGGAGGGGGGCAGGAAATTAGGAAAGAATGCCAAGAATGTCCATGTTTGTCCAGGACTCCATTCAGCCATTGGCACGTCACTGCAGCCCTGGGTGTATAAAGGCAGGGAGAGCTCCTAGCTTCAGACACAGAACAACTCCTCATCCAAGAGAGAGCTACAAGAGCAGCAACAGCTCTACTACTGAAGCTAAACTCTAGCTTTAACCAAGAGAACTACGAGAACTTAACCGAGAAAGAACCAAAACCAGAAACTTCTTAACAACGAGATCTACTCGATCAGACGACAAGCTCCCTGACTACTCGCAAGAGACTAAGGAAGACTTTTGAAGAACCTGAAGACTTATTTTTGTCTAAGATACTCTGAAGAAAAGCAAAATGTCTGCTGGAATGAACATGAGGCTGATTTCTTTCTTCTGTCTCACTCTCTCCTACCTGGTAAGACCCTTTTACTGAGACTGTCAAGTTATACGGGAACTGTATTGCTGTGTCTACGCGCCATGTACCAGACAGACAGCCACGAGCTATCAGCATGTCTAGCCTATTACAACAGCAGTTGAATTGTAAACAGATATATTTTGTTAACACAGTTACAAAAGGCTGTATGAGGCCCTAGCTCTTGGGGCTGATGAACTGTAACGTTAGTAGTAGTTGTGACCATGTCATCAGGGTCTAACCGTACTCCTATCTCTTTGTCCCTTAGGCTGTGGCTCAGGAGTGCAGTGGGCAGTGTAGTTGTCCTGATGTGCCCCCCCAGTGTCCCCCTGGTGTGAGCCTGGTGCCCGATGCCTGCGGCTGCTGCAGGGTGTGTGCCAAGCAGATGGGCGAGCTTTGCACAGACAGGGACATGTGCGACCCCCACAAAGGACTCTTCTGTGACTTCGGCTCCCCCATCAACCGCCGCATAGGAGTCTGCTCAGGTAAGACACTCTCAACAGGCTTCTTTGTAGTTCTAATGCACCGACTCTTCTTTGTAGTTCTAATACACTGACTCTTAGATTATTTTCCTCTGCTGGTGTTGTGTGACTGGAGATGTGACATTCTCTTCTCCTATTCCCACAGCTAAGGGTGGCGCCACCTGTGTGATGGGTGGGATGGTGTACAGGAGTGGAGAGTCCTTCCAGAGCAGCTGTAAATACCAGTGCACATGCCTGGACGGTGCCGTGGGCTGTATTCCCCTGTGCAGCATGGACATCCGCCTGCCCAGCCCTGACTGCCCCATGCCCCGCCGCGTCAAAGTGCCTGAGAAGTGCTGCGAGGAGTGGGTGTGCGATGCCCCCCAAAACACAAACAGCTTTGTGGGCTCTGCTCTCGCTGGTGAGTTTCAGTCTTAGACACATACAGTAGCCTACATTCTAATGACATAATCTGGTCAGCTTTTGAGTGTAGAGATAAAGAGTCTTATGGCACTTCCCCTTCTTTGCCTGCAGCTTACAGAGAGGAGGAGACCTATGGGCCTGACCCCTCAATGATGAGGGAGAACTGCCTGGTCCAGACCACTGAGTGGAGCGCCTGCTCTAAGACCTGCGGCCTGGGCATCTCTACCAAAGTAACCAACGACAACCGCGAGTGCCGCCTGGAGAAACAGTCCCGTCTGTGCATGGTCAGACCCTGCGAGTCCCACATGGAGCAGAGCATTAGGGTAAGCACATTCTTCAACCACTACCCAACCAACCCTTTCATTACAATAGAAACATTTCGTCAAATCAAGAGTAAAGGAATGGTCACTAATTATAACTTTTTTTACGCTTTGCTTTGCTCTTACAGAAAGGAAAGAAATGCATCCGCACTCCAAGAGTGTCCAAGCCCATGAAGTTTGAGATCTCTGGCTGTACCACCACCAAGTCCTACCGCCCCAAGTTCTGCGGAGTGTGCACCGATGGTCGCTGCTGCACCCCCCACAGAACCACCACCCTGCCCATGGAGTTCAAGTGCCCCGACGGCCAGGTCATGAAGAAGCAGATGATGTTCATCAAGACCTGTGCGTGCCACTACAACTGCCCCGGCGAAAACGACATCTTCGAGTCCATGTACTACAAGAAGATGCTGGGAGACATGGCGTAAACAATTACGTCACCTAACAGCAAGAACAACCAATGACTCTTAACTTGAATCCAACAGAGATCCATCTCATCTCTCAACCCAGCATTTGTTTGTCTTCTGGGTTGTAATTTTCAAATTGTGTGTTTTGTACAAGGACGGAAACATATATGCGTATATTCAATGTATATGTATGAGTGTATTGATGGATGTTTAGAGCCACTTGCCCTAAAGAGGTGGCGAAAGACAGGGGGCTGCTCTGCTGCCCGAAATAGAATACTTACTGCACTATAGTTCTACTATGTGACCTATGTTGTTGTCACTAATTGGCTGATGCCATGTTCCCTTCCCCCTAAACTTTGGTGGGCACCTAATTAACTGGACTGTGTCCAACCTCTGAGCACTTGCAGTAACGAAGGGTGAAGACTTTCAACCCCAGTACGGAAACTTAAATCCTTAAACCCACCAGAGTACTAGTTGAACGTGCCCTTGTGCCTGTTTGCTGATCCTAACTGTTGCAGTGCCAACGACAGGTCATGGTTCAGCCCATGCTGAAAAACAGCTGTCCTTCCAGACAAGGAGCGTAGTGTGCATGCTTTGAGGGTTTGCCACAGCACTGAGAAAAGAGGTATTTGACTTTGACTGACTGATTCAGGTTGCAAGGAAGGAATCAGTACTTTGTCAAAAAAAAAGACTGGATGATTTGTAGCTTCATTCCTTTTTATATATATTATTGATGCTGTAAATATTGTACATATTATTGTACAGTTGTTTAAGTTAATTTAAAGTTTTAAAAAGTTTGTTTTGTTTTCCTCTTCCTTCAATATGTTTATTGATAGCTTATTTGCTGGGTTTGACTGTTCCTGTGACAGTTTTGTGTACTATTTTATTGAGAAGTGTGACAAAAAAGTTACATGTTTTCACTTTTGTAGTTTGGAATAAAATATATTTTTTATATAAACATGTCTTCCTTTCTTTGTTTTACTCTTTTGGCTTTACAAGTAGCCCACCCTACAGAACTTAATCTACTCCCCTCATCACACCCAAATTATATCCCAAACTTCACCATATGAAATCAACCACTAATAAGTTAGCACATGTTTACAAAGCAGTTAGGTGTTCCCACTTTCAGTTCAACAACAGCAGTCAGGCCACTGAAATTCCACTCATTGGATTGTGTGCGGTTCAGTTCCATGCTCTGTCAGACCACCCAATCTCCAGTAAGGTGTAGTCTATGTGTCACTTTTTAGCCACAAACACCAGCAGAAGACTGCCGGTCCATCCAACACGTTTTTCTAAAGTCCTCTATTCTCTTCCCTGTGATGCGTGGATGGAGCGGTGTGCTGCCTGTCCATGTACACACTAACCAGACTGCAGACTAAGGAAACATACTCTGGCAGCGTCTGAGTAAAAGAGCAGTCTAACTGGCAGCCTTGTGCATTAACACTCACTATCAGTGTCCCGCCACTGGGAAAACTCACACCACACGGAACTAGGCCTGATTCAACATCAAAGACAACACAGACACATATATCATGGGGATTGGGAAACGAGACTTACCTCAAACCAAAGGATGAGCCACAAAAATGTATACAGTAATTGGCTGATTAACACAGTGTAAATCCTTTTCCTGTCACTGAGTAGCAGGGTCGTTGGTTGCTTTCCAGCCAAATTGAAAGAGCCATTGGATCTAAAACCTGTAACTCTCCACAAAGGGCTCTTTTCATCTGCTTTTTTTCTCAAAAGTCTGAATTTAGACTTAGTCTGGCTCGTGTTGTTGTTGGGGGGTGACTACAGTGTGAGCCATTCATATCAACAATATAGTGTGATATGTTTAATTAATGATATTGAGGAGGCTCTAACTAGTTGAATGTGCCTCTGAAGCTAAGCAGGGTTGGTCCTGGTCTGTCCCTGGATGGGAGACCAGATGCTGCTGGAAGTGGTGTTGGAGGGCCAGTAGATGGCACTCTTTCCTCTGGTCTGAAAAAAATATATATCCCAATGCCCCAGGGCAGTGATTACCCTGTGTAGGGTGCCGTCTTTTGGATGGCACGTTAAACGGCTGTCCTGACTCTCTGTGGTCACTTACAGTTGAAGTCGGAGCCAAAAACAATGAAACTCAGTTTTTCACAATTCCTGACATTTAATCCTAGTAAAAATTCCCTGTCTTAGGTCAGTTAGGATCACCACTTTATTTAAAAAATTTGAAATGTCAGAATAATAGTAGAGAGAATTATTTATTTCAGCTTTTATTTCTTTCATCAAATTCCCAGTGGGTCAGAAGTTTACATACACTAAATTAGCATTTGGTAGCATTGCCTTTAAATTGTTTAACTTGGGTCAAACTTTTCGGTTAGCCTTCCACAAGCTTCCCACAATAAGTTGGGTGAATTTTGGCCCATTCCTCCTGACAGAGCTGGTGTAACTGAGTCAGGTTTGTAGGCCTCCTTGCTCGCAAATCTTCTATGGAATTGAGGTCAAGGCTTTGTGATGGCCACTCCAATAACTTGACTTTGATGTTCTTAAGCCATTTTGCCACAACTTTGGAAGTATGCTTGGGGTCATTGTCCATTTGGAAGACCCATTTGCGACCAAGCTTTAACTTCCTGACTGATGTCTTGAGATGTTGCTTCAATATATCCACATGATTTTCATTCCTCATGATGCCATCTATTTTGTGAAGCCCACCAGTCCCTCCTGCAGCAAAGCACCCCCACAACATGATGCTGTCACCCCCGTGCTTCATGGTTGGGATGGTGTTCTTCAGCTTGCAAGCCTCCCCCTTTTTCCTCCAAACATAACGATGGTCATTAAGGCCAAACAGTTTTATTTTTGTTTCATCAGACCAGAGGACATTTCTCCAAAAAGTACGATCTTTGTCCCCATGTGCAGTTGCAAACCGTAGTCCGGATGTTTTTATGGCGGTTATGGGGCAGTGGCTTCTTCCTTGCTGAGCGGCCTATCAGGTTATGTCGATATAGGACTCGTTTTACTGTGGATATAGATACTTTTGTACCTGTTTCCTCCAGCATCTTCACAAGGTCCTTTGCTGTTGTTCTGGGATTGATTTTCACTTTTCGCACAAAAGTAAGTTAATCTCTAGAAGACAGAACACATCTTCTTCCTGAGCGGTATAATGGCTGCGTGGTCCCATGGTGTTTATACTTGCGTTCTATTGTTTGTACAGACGAACGTGGTACCTTCAGGGGTTTGGAAATTGCTCCCAAGGATGAACCAGACTTGTGGAGGTCTACAATTGTTTTTCTAAGGTCTTGGATGATTTCTTTTGATTTTCCCATGATGTCAAGCAAAGAGTCACTGAGTTTGAAGGTAGGCCTTGAAATACATCCACAGGTACACCTCCAATTGACTCAAATGATGTCAATTAGCCTATCAGAAGCTTCTAAAGCCATGACATCATTTTCTGGAATTTTCCAAGCTGTTTAAAGGCACAGTCAACTTAGTGTATGTAAACTTCTGACCCACTTGAATTGTGATACAGTGAATTATAAGTGAAATAATCTGTCTGTAAACAATTGTTAGAAAAATTACTTGTGTCATGCACAAAGTAGATGTCCTAACCGACTTGCCAAAACTATAGTTTGTTAACAAGACATTTGTGGAGTGGTTGAAAAACGAGTTTTAATGACTCCAACCTAAGTGTATGTAAACTTCTGCCTTCAATCGTATCTCATGATTTGAATAAAGTGCATCACCTGTAGTAAACATTTTCCCTCCAGAATTATCTTCCTTGTAGCGCTCTAAACGCTCAGGCCTTCTACACTTCCTACATTGTCCTGCATGCTGGGTTTAGAATGAACCTGTACTGTCCCCCAGGGTCTATTCAATGACCTGGTGTTTTCAAATAAACACATGTAAAGTTATTGAGTTATTGTCTCAGTTGTGTTGATGACATAGTCAACTGTTGTAATAAAATGCTACCACCGAACTGTTTTGTCTCAAGGGTCTCTTTGAAGCTAAATGTAACTAAGGTAGCTACATTTGACAGGGGAGCTATTTTAAAATCATATAATAGTACCACACTGGTAGGCTATTCTGACCACAAGGGGTCCCCCTCTGCCTACATGAGGGTCTGGTATGAGTAACTGCAGGGAAATAAAGTAATTAATGAAATGTAATACAAAACCAAGTTTGTTTATTTGTTACTCTCAATATGTATACTTCGCGGGAATTGCAGGTTGAAATTAAGTGTTATTATACATTACCAGTTGTATTTTATTCCATGAGCTATTGTAATTTTAATCAAATCTAGGTAGGCCTACTAACACATAAAAAACATATAGGCCTACACATATAGACATCTGAAATCTAGCGTTGGGCAGGCAGGCTATAACAAAGTATCATTTCACAGCCACTGTGCCTCCGCCACAGAGCTACATACAGCTACAACCAAACCAAACATTTACAGTCCAAAATGAACCAATAGATGGCGGCAGCATTTAGGAACCAAAACATTGGGAGGCCTTATTGAAGAATTACATTAGGTTACCCACAGAAGCTGGCCAACCTATGCAAAATGTACAAATACAAAAAGGGTCATATGCTTGAAAAGGTTATCAATGTATATAGTTGAGATTATTGAATAGGTTATCTATACAATCTATAAATGGGCTATATCATGGCATGAGTCTTTGGGAGCCAAGTGGTTGCTCTATAGATCCTAGTGTTATAAAGCCTCTGGGACATGTTTGTGATTTGTGTATTAGCCTAAACATCAAAAACTAATCTGAGTTATAGGCCTATGTCCATTCTGAGATTAGTTGCAAATCATTGAAACTGTGAATGCTGTCAACAGCTCTCATAGCCTTTAGTACTATTACTACATAACGTAACATGTAGGTTTCAGGCCACGTGATGTAAATTGGGAATTTTCCAAAATGATGAATAGTGCCTATTCTCCAAAGGTCGGGGCAAAAGGGTAAGGGCAACATATACAGTACCAGTCAAAAGTTTGGACACACCAACTCATTCCAGGGTATTTCTTTATTTTTACTATTTTCTACATTGTAGAATACTAGAATCATGTAGTAACCAAAAAAAGTGTTAAACAAATCAAAATATATATTATATTTGAGATTCCTCAAAGTAGCCACCCTTTGCCTTGATAACAGCTTTGCACACTCTTGGCATTCTCTCAAACAGCCTCATGAGGTAGTCACCTGGAATGCATTTCAATTAACAGGTGTGCATTGTTAAAAGTTAATTTGTGGAATTTCTTTCCTTCTTTATGCGTTTGAGCCAATCAGTTGTGTTGTGACAAGGTATGGGTGGTATAAAGATGATAGCCCTATTTGGTAAAAGACCAAGTCCATATTATGGCAAGAACAGCTCAAATAAGCAAAGAGAAGTCCATCATTACTTTAAGACATGAAGGTCAGTCAATACGGAAAATTTGAAGAACTTTGAAAGTTTCTTTAAGTGCAGTCGCAAAAACAATCAAGCGCTATGATGAAACTGGCTCTCATGAGGACCGCCACGGGAAAGGAAGACCCAGAGTTACCTCTGCTGCAGAGGATAAGTTCATTAGAGTTACCAGCCTCAGAAATTGGAGCCCAAATAAATGCTTCACAGAGTTCAAGTAACAGACACATCTCAACATCAACTGTTGAGTAAATCAGGCCTTCATGGTCGAATTGCTGCAAAAAAAACACTACTAAAGGACACCAATAAGAAGAAGAGACTTGCTTGGGCCAAGAAACACGTGCAATGGACATTAGACTGGAGGAAATCTGTCCTTTGGTATAATGAGTCCAAATTTGAGATTTTTGGTTCCAACTACAGTGTCTTTGTGAGGACCAGAGTAGGTGAACGGATAATCTCTGCATGTGTGGTTTCCACCATGAAGCATGGAGGAGGAGGTGTGTTGGTGTTGGGGTGCTTTGCTGGTGATACTGTCAGTGATTTATTTAGATTTCAAGGCACACTTAATCAGCATGGCTACCACAGCATTCTGCAGCGAAATGCCATCCCAACTGTTTTGCGCTTAGTGGGACTATCATTTGTTTTTCAACAGGACAATGACCCAACACACCTCCAGGCTGTGTAAGGACTAATTGACCAAGAAGGAGAGTGATGGAGTGCTGCATCAGATGACCTGGCCTCTACAATCACCCGACCTCAACCCAATTGAGATGGTTTGAGATGAGTTGGACCGCAGAGTGAAGGAAAAGCAGCCAACAAGTGCTCAGCATATGTGGGATCTCCTTCAAGACTGTTGGAAAAATATTCCAGGTGAAGCTGGTTGAGAGAATGCCAAGAGTGTGTAACACGGAACCCAAACTGGCTGCGCGGGTGCGCCATCATGCGCCATTGTGCATAAATGTATTTTGTCCCCCCCCACACCAAACGCGATCACGTACGCAGGTTAAAATATCAAAACAAACTCTGAACCAATTATATTAATTTGGGGACAGGTCGAAAAGTATTAAACATTTATGTCGATTTAGCTAGATAGCTATCTAATTTGCACTTGCTAGCTAATTTGTCCTATTTAGCTAGCTTGCTGTTGCTAGCTAATTTGTTTTGGGATATAAACTATGAGTTGTTATTTTACCTGAAATGCACAAGGTCCTCTACTTCGCCAATTAATCCACACATAAAATGGTCAACCAAATCGCTTCTAGTCATCTCTCCTCCTTCCAGGTGTTTTCTTCTCTTGACTTTATATTGCGATTGGCAACTTTCATAAATTATGTGCATTACCGCCACTGACCTTGTTTGTCTTTCAGTCACCCACGTGGGTATAACCAATGAGGAGATGGCACGTGGGTACCTGCTTCTATAAACCAATGAGGAGATGGGAAAGGCAGGACTTGCAGCGCGATCTGCGTCACAAATAGAACTGACTTCTATTTTATCCCTAGGCAACGCAGAGACGCTCAATGGCACGCGCGAGCAGTGTGGGTGCAATAATTGAACAATATAAATTTCTAAATTTATTTTGCAGCGCATGCGACGCGAGTGGTGTAGTCAGCCTGTAAGGCTGTCATTAAGGCAAAGGGTGGCTACTTTGAAGAATCTCAAATATAACATATATTTTGATTTGTTTAACACTTTTTTGGTTACTACATGATTCCATATGTGTTATTTCATAGTTTTGATGTCTTCACTATTATTCTACAATGTAGAAAATAGTAAAAATAAAGAAAAACCCTGGAATGAGTAGGTGTGTCCAAACTTTTGACTGGTACTGTATACCATGTTGTTGTCTCTTTAAAGCCACACTGTAAGAAATGCATATCATCAAAGAGTGGGCCACCAACAAAACATAAACAATGGAGCAAGTGTAATGTTCACATACAATGAAAATACTGTAGCACTTAACTACTGTGATGTTCAGTAATGACATCCCATGAGAGCTGCATTGTGCTTGTTTTATGATTTGAAACTACAATTTGTTTACAGTACCCATATGACAACAAAAACATGAACAATTGATGGATGGATGACAACTGAATATAGTCAGGGTAGGCCTATTTTTAAGTCATGTACCTCCAATTCAGAGAAGGCTGGTGGGAGTAGCGATAGGAGGACAGGCTCATTGTAATGGTTTTATTGGAATCAATTAAATGGAGTCAAACACGTTGTTTCCATTATGTTTTCAATGTGTTTTGCACCATTCCATTCATTCCATTACAATGAGCCCGTCCTCCAATAGCTCCTCCCACCAGCCTCTTCTACTCAAAATCAAGGAGTATGATTCATCAGTTAAAATTACTGGAAATATTTTCTTACTAGAAAATAGCAGACTGTCGCTTTAAGGGGAAATACGCTCCAACTGTTCCAAATATGGTCATGTCACCGCCCCGTAAACAAGGCTCAACCGCCACCTAGTGTGCGTGAGCCTGTGCAGGAAAGATAATAGTGGAAATAGGGCAGGGTCCAGGGACTGTACATAACATTCGAGTTGGCATTCATTATTCTATAGGCATGGTTTCTAGATGATAGGCTATTAATTGCGCGGCTGCACAGATTTGGACAGCAACCCAGATCTGAGTTCTAGGACGATGGATCAACCGACAACAAGCTCATAAGGAATTTGTAACGATTGAAACCTGTGTTAGTGCGCAACTTCGGAAACTATGTGGAGTCGATCTGGCGACGCTCAAGAATGTCGCAATTGAGTGGTAACTGTTACTTTCCATAGGATCGTTAGCTGTATATGAGTAGCCTATGTGTCGTGACTTCACAGTAACAGTGTCTTTCAATGGTGGTAGTACGCACTATCTTGGTTCATGATCATTGCAAATCGCACAATTTCATGCGAAACCAGGAATGACTTTACAGGAGGTGGACCCATATCACCAGACTGTTGGTTACCTGTGTTGAAATACCTTCAAATAGTATGCACAATTGCCTTGCGTCTCTTTTGCGTTTAATGTCTGTGAGGAAACGTGCGTAATGTTGACTTTGGGTGTATGGAGATGTCGGGCAACTGAACATCTATAACAACACAGAGGGATTGTCAACCAAAACAGACTTTGAAAAACAATGAATCACGATGAAGGGATATCCTTGTCGGTCCCCTCTTCTGGTCCTGGCTCGAACACAGATGGTGCCCGCGGGGGATCTGCTGTCTCCCGGGAAGAGAGTGGCTGCGGTGACCCCATCCCCGCCGCCGGGACGTTCTGGCACGACTCTGTGGTCAGCGGAATAATCAGTCCGAGTATCCTGAGCTGTCCGATGGACAGTGGCTGCTTGTTGTCTACGGGGAAATGTAAAAGCAGGGCCGTCACCGTGGCATATGTCGTCAACAGCGAGCTCACTCAACTGCACACCTCAGAGAACATGGCCCTGCATTGCCTGAAAGACGCGTGCGAGTCCGTGGGAAGTCAACTGGAAATCATACACTTCGGGAAGATCGACTTTGGAGAGACGTGTGTGCTTGATCAGTTCTATAATGCAGGTAAGAGGTGATGATGACATGCAGAGTGCATGAGATGGGTTATTGAATATGTTGCCCTTAAACTATCAGAACCAAACCACTGTCTTTTCATCTGAATAAAACCCCAGACATCAAATCCCAGCCTTCAACACATGACATAGGGTATATTCATATACAATAGGTCAAACGTTTTAGAACACCTACTCATTCAAGGGTTTTTCTTTATTTGTACTATTTTCTAGATTGTAGAATAATATTGAAGACATCAAAACTATGAAATAACACATATGGAATCATGTAGTAACCAAAAAAGTGTTAAAAAAATCTAAATATATTCTATAGGTGAGATTCTTCAAATAGCCACTCTTTCTTTGCCTTGATGTCAGCTTTGCACACTCTTGAATGAGTAGGTATTCTAAAACATTTGATCGTTAGTGTATTTACCAAAGGTATAACAGATTCCCTACTGTTCAATAAACATTCTTATGGATGGGAATTGGGCTACGGTGCACATTAATCCACATGCCACACCACTTGCTCTAATGGGGCTTCCATGGTGGTTGCCATGAGCAGCACACAGAAAACTGCAGATAAAACCTTTACATGTCATGGCTTAGAAGCCTTACATTAACGTCCCCAGTTTAAATATTTCTTTCCACTACATAGCCTATAGCCTACCTATTTGTGTTCATCTGGAACACATACAGCACTGAATAGTCTCAACGGGGAATGCCTAATTTGCTCCACAAATGTGCCTCTAGAAGTGAGCCTCCTGAGCGTCATGGATTGTTCTGCTAAGTGTGAGCAGGGCTTTGAGGTTCCATTAGACTCCAGAAATGAACTGAACATTTTGACTAAAGCACTTTTCCTCCTTTGCCCATATATCTAAAAATGTTCCCTTAATCCCAAATGGAAACGTGTTGTTGCCTAATGGGGTTTCTTAAAAGTCCGATTTTCTAAATGAATATTACTGGATCACAAGGATCACTCCTTCATAGCAGCTGATGACCTGGATTTGTATCATGGTCGATTACATGGTCCACTGTACGGTCAGCTATAATGCTATTTGCCAACCCTCAAGGTTTGAAATATAGGATGGGCGATGATGAGGGACATACTATAAAGAATTCAAACCATGTTGCAGAGAAATTGAAGTTGTAAAGTTGCGGCCAGATATATTGGCCCCCTTACACTTTTCTTAGATAATTCCCTATTTCTTCTCAAATAAATTGAAATTCAAAAATACTTTTTGTCTCCACACCTTGTTGTTGGATTTTCAACATTGCAGAACCATTTTTCTTTCTGTAAATACATGGCATGGATAAAATTATTGGCACCCTGGAGCTAGTACTTGGTTGCACAGCCTTTGGCCAAAATAACTGCCATCAAATGCTTATTGTAGCCATCAATGAACTTGCTGCACATTTCTACTGGCAATTTGGCCCACTCTTCAGCAGAAAACTGCTCTATTTCTTCCCACCACCGACTGCTGTTTTCACCATAAGTTATAAATGTGATTCAGATCTGTGCTCTTTGCTGGCCTACAGTCTTTTTTCCCCTCTTGAACCATTCCAGGGTGCTTTCGATCTGTGTTTGGGGTTGTTGACTTGCTGGAAGACCCACGACCATCAACAGATACAACGTTTTTGGACACCGGTTTAAACATTGCACTCTAAAACACCTTGATAATCTCCTGATTTCATGATGTCTTGCACACATTTAATGCCCCCAGTACAAGAGGCAGAAAAGCAACCCCACAGCATTATCAAACCTTCCCCATGTTTGATTTTAGGGTGAGTGTTCTTTTCGTTGAATGCTTCATTTGGTCATTGGTAAATATAGGAGACCCCACTGCTGAAAGAGACGCAATAAAGCCTGATTGAACTTCTCAGAAACCCACCTAAACAAACCTAAATCCTGGGGGAAATGTTCTGTGGGCCAATGAAACAAAATTATAGCTCTTTGACAATACAGATCAGCACTGTGTTTACTGATGACCAAATGAAGCATTCAATGAAAAGAACACCCTCCCTACAATCAAAGATTATGAAAGGTTTGATAATGCTGTGGGGTTGCTTTGCTGCTCTGGTACTGAGGGCATTGAACTTGCGCAAGGCATAATGAAACAGCAAATTATTAGGTGTTTTGGAGTCCAATGTTAAACCCAGTGTCCAAAAACATGGTGAACCATTCAAGGTTTTTGGTCTTCCAGCAGGACAATAACACAAAACACACAGAAATGGTTTGAGAAGATGTTTTTTTATTTGAGTCACATAGCAGATGTTCTTATCCAGAGCGAATTACAGGAGCAATTAGGGTTAAGTACCTTGCTCAAAGGCACATCGACAGATTCTTCACCTAGGCAGCTCTGGGATTCAAACTTTTCAGTTACTGGCCCAACTCTCTTACCTGCTAGGCCATCTGCTGCCCCAGAAGAAATGCTGGAATGTTCTGGAGTGGCCAGCAAAGAGTCCATATCTGAAACACATCCAAAACCAATGGCGAGAGCTGAAAGCAGCAGTTGCTGCTTAAGAGTGGTCCAAATTGCCAGTAGAAAGGTGCAGCAGGCTCATTGATGGCTACAAGAACCATTTGTCTGCAATTATTACGCTATGCAACCAAGTACTAGTTCTGTGGAGCCAATAATTTTTGCCCATGCCATTGTTCTTTATTTTGTAAATTAAAATCGTATACGTAAGTTTACAAAAATAAAATTGGTTCTGCAATCTTGAAAATCAAATAATAATGTGTGGTGACAATTTTTTTTTTTTTAAATGTCAACTTATTTTAGAAGAAATAGCGAATTATTTAAGAAAAGTGCAAGGGTGCCAATATTTTTGGGCGCAACTGTATATAGCTAATGCTGTTGTATCCCTGACATGCATAAAATACACAGTAATAACACTAATGACATATTCTCCATGGTAGCATTCCATAATACAATAGGGCAGAAAATGTTAAAAAAACACGTGTGTTGTATAGACTTAGCTGACATCATAGCTAAAAGGATTGTCGGTTGTCATAACATTGTTGGTTGTGTAAACAGAACTCAAATTCCCCCCTTTTTTTGGTTTGGCTATTTTCCACAGGGCCTCTGTGGATTTTCAGTGTAATTCAAACGGGAGGTAGAAAGCAGTTCCCAGAAACACCTTTTGTATCTGTTAAATGAACACAAGCTTTATTGAGATGACTGATATAAGCTTCTTAAAGATTGGCAACTTCTTTACCGTGTTCCTACAACAGGACATTTTAGGGATGGAATCATGGAACACAAGAAACGAGAAAAAACTCAAGCTTTCGTATACAATGAACTAGAGGCTTGTCCGCTTTACTCCTTATTTGGAAAAGTTGAACTACCACATTCTGAATGACAGTGCTTACCTCATAAGAAGGGAGCATTCACAGAGCATGTAAATAAGTGCATCAGCAATGTGCAGGTGGAAGCACATTTTCACAGTACATCAAATAGCTGTTCAGATCCACATAAAATGTTCACATGTTGTGACCTCGCTGAGTAAACGCAGCAGTGGCTATTGACCTAACCCCATCAGCTCAATAGATAAAGGTCAAAGCACACATTCATCCTAATGAAGTGAGCCAGTGGTGTAGGCTACTGTTAAAAAGGGGTCATGGTTTTAAGACTTTTTAGGGCATCAAAAAATAAATGGATAATGCTTTGCCTTTACTGTATGTTGGTCCCCAAAGGACAACACTCTTGCACTGACTGCCACCTGTAACTGTGCTGGGGAGCAGTATAAGCCATAGCTATGGCATGCAGTAAAGTACCGTCATGGTACTTATACCACATGTCTGTGTAATTTGGATGGAGGACAATAGTGCTTAAGAGTCCATGGTGATTCCGAGGAACAGTATTACCTTGGTGTAAGTGTTTGTTTACCCCTCAGCTAAAGTGGCTCCGCTGTGAGCTAAACTGAACCATTGGCTGTCTGACTGTGCAAACTAGATGACAAGCCTGAACACAGTGTCTTCTCACACCAGGGACCCAGTGTGTGTTCCATTCAGTTGCTCTAGTGTTTGTCCTTTTGAGAGTCTGTATCCATGACATCCCAAATCCTACCATGTAAATCTCTGGAGAAGAAAGTCTGGATGTTTCCCCACACAGTCTCACCTCATTTTAGTTTGTCCCAAAATGAAGTACTGAACTTCAGCACCATATCCCTGGAGGCTGTCATAAAGGAAACAGTCAAACTGTTGTCATGTACAGAAGAGCTCATCTGGAGGGAACAACTCTCCCCAAACGACGTGGTATCACATGAGACAAATAATTGAATGGATAATCAAGAGTGTGTCCTTTGATAGAGAATTCTATTTTGGAGAAGTATCTATAGAGTATATACTGGATTCAAAGGTTATCAGTCACTCAACATTACAGGATAGGCCTACACGCACCACATTCAGCATTATTTTCCCTGTCAAAAGATTCCACCACAAGATCCCACATGCACTCTGGTCTGACCTGAAGGCTGGCTGGCAGCTGTCACTCTCTGCTTCTATTGGTTGTCTACTAAGTTGTTTATCCATGTCCATGTGTACACTGGCTGCCCATGTGGGCCAGAGAGCATCAGGTCAGGAGAAATTGGATCACCATCCACACTACTTTCCAGGGAATCCAGTCTTTACTGGAAAGGAAGAGGAAAAAATCTGTGTTCCTCAGAAAAATTGAGTGGTGTAGAGTGTCGGTTGACCAAAGTACTCTGTCAGGTTTTATCTGCAGTTTGGGTATGTGGTGTCAAATTTGCCAGCAGCAGTTGGCAGTAGGGCAAGGGAGTAGTTATGACCTGTAGATGTTGTCAGGGTGAGACTATTGCGTGACCTTACAAAGGTATCTTGGCGCTGTATTTCGTTATTGCCAGGTGATCACTTTGTATATTCGTATCCTTCATGTTAAATTGAATTACGTTGAAACATCATTCATTTGACAGAAACCAAACCCCTCTAGTTAAAATAAAGTGCTCTTGTTAAAAACAAGTTCTGTTTAGTTTGTTTCTTTAACAAGAGGCCAATCAGGAAGTGTAAGGCAAATCTTGGCAACTGGCACTGTAGTGACCAGGCAGCTCCTTGTGTTTGTGAGATTGGATGGGATCAATTCACATTCTGTCCTTACACTTTCCCCCTGGGCCATGGCGCTTACTACTCACTCTCTGAAATATGCTAGTGTGAACAGAAACTAAACTACCAGATGCCAAGGATTCCTTCTACCGAAGGCCCTGGTGCTACTGAAAAGTTACTCACTGTTCCTGTCAGGGCTGGGGTTTGTCTCTTTCCTGCATATTGCACTCATTTCTTCTTTTAGGGCAAGGCTTCCAAACAGCTGATTAACCATTGTGAAAGTACCCTGCATGCTTTCCAATGGCTGGGTTTATTTATAGAATCAGGCACGACATGCTCAATTTAAACACCAACACGGTGTCTTATTACTTGGATTGTTTTTGCATAACAACACTGAACCTAATTTGGGCACTTAAACCTCTCCTAACTGGTTTGGTTTCATGGGCAAACAAACCTGATCTGAAAATAACAATACACATCTGAGTGCTTGAATTACTTCCTAGAAGCAGCTAGCAACACTGGATGCTGTTTGACTGCAGGGAAACATAATGGCATGTGAACGGAGCACACTCTGCAGATAGAGGTCTTCAAGAACTCTGCTGTTTTTGGAACTTTGGCAGAGGACATTCACATTTCTCTGGGCTTAAGTCACCACTGGCCCCTTCTTGCACGGTCATTATCAGACACAAGGTCCTATTGCATCTTTGGGGAAAAGAAAACTGCAGTCTGGGAAACATTCACTGGAGACTAGGGACCGTCATTCTTCCACTACTGGGGTTGTTCCGTCCTGCGTCCTCCTCAGTGCGGCTGAGCTCCAGGGAAATCCATTCCACTGGTGCGCTAGTAAACTCTCCTCTTTCCTCCTGAGTGATAAGGGGAAAGTACACCTCATGGATGGCTAGACAGTGATGTCTTCACTCAACACTGTCATAGTTTGATAATGGATAGATGGATTATCACTGAGCAGAATGTGCTGAGAAATGAATGATTAAGCTTCAGTCATTTAATCATCCATCCACCATGGCGCGACGCCAAATGCTCGAATTCTCAACCAAAGGCCTGAGAATTTTCTTACAACAATCTGAAATAATGACATTTTCAAGTGTTCTCATCTTGTGTATGTCTCGCTGGAATTTATTCACTGTGGGTGGTCAAAAGATAAGCTTGAAGTAGAGCTACAGGAAGGTTTGTTTGGATACTCTTGAGATCTTCAAAATATAAATTAAATATGGGAATGTACGGTTACAGTTTTTCTTGCCTGTCAACATTTGCATACATACATACACTCGGTGGCCAGTTTATTAGGTACACCCATTTAGCACCGGGTCAGACCCCCCTTTGCCTCTAGAACGCCTGAAGGTACCACATTCATCTGTATAAACAATAGTACGCAAGTATAAACACCATGGGACCACGCAGCCGTCATACCACTCTGGAAGGAGACGCGTTCTGTCTCCTAGAGATGAACGTACTTTGGTGCGAAAAGTGCAAATCAATCCCAGAACAACAGCAAAAGACCTTGTGAAGATTCTGGAGGAAACAGGTACAAAAGTATCTATATCCACGAGTCCTATATCGACATAACCTGAAAGGCCGCTCAGCAAGGAAGAAGCCACTGCTCCAAAACCGCCATAAAAAGCCAGACTATGGTTTGCAACTGCCCATGGGGACAAAGATGGAGAAATGTCCTCTGGTCTGATGAAACAAAAATAGAACTGTTTGGCCATAATGACCATTGTTATGTTTGGAGGAAGAAGGGGGAGGCTTGCAAGCTGAAGAACACCATCCCAACCGTGAAGCACGGAGGTGGCAGCATCATGTTGTGGGGGTGCTTTGCTGCAGGAGGGACTGGTGCACTTCACGAAATAGATGGCATCATGAGGAAGGAAAATCATGTGGATATATTGAAGCAACATCTCAAGACATCAGTCAGGAAGTTAAAACTTGGTTGCAAATGGGTCTTCCAAATGGACAATGACCCCAAGCATACTTCCAAAGTTGTGGCAAAATGGCTTAAGGACAACAAAGTCAAGTTATTGGAGTGGCCATCACAAAGCCCTGACCTCAATCCTATAGACAATTTGTGGGCAGAACTGAAAAAGTGTGTGCGAGCAAGGAGGCCTAGAAACCTGATTCAGTTACACCAGCTCTGTCAGGAGGAATGGGCCAAAATTCACCCAACTTATTGTGGGAAGCTTATGGAAGGCTACCCGAAACATTTGACCCCAGTTAAACAATTTAGAGGCAATGCTACCTAATACTAATTGAGTGTATGTAAACTTCTGACCCACTGGGAATGTGATGAAAGAAATAAAAGCTGAAATAAATAATTATCTCTACTATTATTCTGACATTTCACATTCTTAAAATAAAGTGGTGATCCTAACTGACCTAAGACAGGGCATTTTTACAAGGATTAAATGTCATGAATTGTGATAAACTGAGTTTAAATGTATTTGGCTAAGGTGTATGTAAACCTCCGACTTCAACTGTATGTGCTTTTCTGAGGCTTTGAAGAGGAAATTATACACATTGCTTGTTTGTAAAAAATAAATAAATAAGAAAGCTCTGTGAATCTGAGAATTTCATGAGAATTCAAAACTCAAGTATTCATGCAAGTGTTTGCATAGGTCCATGGATTTATAATACATGATTCTTTGTCTCCCAGACACCTGCTAGGTGGGCACACTCTTTGGCATGGAGTAAAAGAGGGAATCTAATCCCTCTTCTGATTGACCAGTAAAATAGCGATTCCACCAGTAGGAGGTATAAACTGGATTAGAAAGCAATCTGAACGTATATTAGCTTACTTCTATTTTGTTTAGGTTTTTCCCACCTCATTTTGGTCCAAAGGACAGTTGTAAATGCACAGCCTAGTCAAGCCAGAGGTGACTGACCACTCTCACTGTGTGTTTACGAACAACAGGCAAGGGGTTAAAATTGGTCTACATAATTGACAAAGCAGCAACAATGTTTTTTGTGATTTACTGGGGATTTTTTTTTTTTTTGGGGGTTCTCTGAATGATTTAGTGTTGTTCATCAGAATAAGTATCAGTGAATGTGCTTGGTAAAAAGAAGAGCATCAGTCTCAAGTATATTCAACGCTGTATTACCGAGAGTCACGACTGCAGCAAGGAACAGTTGAGGACACAGAGTATGAATAAGAGCTGCAGTCTGTCCTCACTCATTGTTGTGTCTGTGCGTTGTTCTGAGAAGGGAAATGAAAAGGTTTATTTTATTTTTCTGTCAGTGAATGGATAGATGTCAGAGAATAGTACTCAGTAAAAGGCAAGGGCACAAAGAACTCATACATTGTTCCTCCACTATTCCCAGAGTCCCATTTCCTCCTTCTGTTTTGTTGTTCACTGTTCTGTTCTTTGGAAAAGATCAGCAGTGGGGGAGATGTGCGAAATGGGCAGTGCCAACAAAAGGGGGTGGCAGATTATGACAGCTCGTGTGTCACAGTTGAGATATCAAATCAAATCAAATTTTATTTGTCACATACACATGGTTAGCAGATGTTAATGCGAGTGTAGCGAAATGCTTGTGCTTGTGCTTCTACTCAGGTGTTCTACTTCCAACCATGTTTTGAGGATTCAGATACAACCGAAAAACAAGGACTTACGTACATGGCCTGAATCGCTTTTGTGTGCAGAGTTGTTTCTCACCAGCTATTCGTGTTTCGAGAGTTGGCTGGTGATAATTGGCTAGTTTATCACCACTAACACGTATAACCCATTGATGCTGCATCTATTCACTAAACTCAAATCAATCTTTTCTATCAAGTCTCTCTTATCACAGCACTCTTTCAACCGTACTTTTAAAACAAAGTGCCAGTACAACTGTGCATAATGCAGTCAAGTGTACAGTACTGTATCATGCCTCACCAGACACCTCAGTGTTGTCAGCTGGGAGCTGAGGAGCTCTTAAGTCAAAGAGGCCACTCATGTCTCCTCTTACTCTCTAGTACAAGACTATCATTCTCTGTGTCTCCCATATTTTCCATATGTCTACATTTTCCTAAATCCTCATTCATATAAGCCCCTGCCCTATGTAAGCTAATATTTTCCCTGGCTCATACCTAATCCTATACAAGGCAGAGGTTTCCAAGGATAGCGCTGTATGTACCCCACCCATTTCCTCATAGAAGTGTCTGTGAAGTTCTACCTTCTGCGCAGATGGATGGCTACACTACTGGTATCGAACATTTGCAGTTCTCTGGCCTTTTCACATGAACACATCTCTGAAATGTAATATTGATGGGGCCCCTCTGCTAGCGGATAAATGAGTCCCGTAATATATTATTCAACAGCAAGCCTGTACTATCTGGAATGAGAGATTCTGGCATTTGACCTCATCCAGTATTCATCCTCATACTGTACATCAGCATTCTCTGATCTTTTGTATGATCTGTATTGTCTTCAGCATAACAATTATTGTTTTATTTCCTATTGCGTATGTCTGTAACAGGGACTCAGTCTCAATCAATGGTCCCTTTCATTTTTGTTCGTCACTGAGCAAATTTCAGGTCTGCTGAGCACAAACTTGAACCTTGTGGAGATTCTGTGCAACTTCCAGTACACGTTTACTGTGAACACTGAGGCTGTACCGACTTTAAGTTACAGTTTTAACAGTGGCCAAGTAGGCTACTGTGGCTATTTGATCATAATGTAGGCCTACCAGTGGCCTACCATAAAACAACTATGGAGAAAATGCATCCCATAACATTTTAACATGGAAATAGCTGTTATATCATTCAGCCTACAGTAGCAGCTAATGTGTGGTGTTCAATGTCGGTCTACATTCCATGAGACTTCTGAAAAAAACATGCAGCGCTTGACATTAGCTTGTTTATCCACTTGTCCTTTCAGACAAGGAGGTGACTGAAAATGGTGTTGTGCTGTTTGATGCAAGTGCCACTTTACAAAATAAAAAGCATTATTATTCCCATACCATTATTACAGAGAATCAGACAAATTATGCTACCCTCTGCCTATTGGCTACTTACCTTATTCAAGCCTTTCTCAAAATACAACACTGCCCCTTTAAGATAAAAAAAAGAAGCTATTTACCTGACTTGCTTTTGAAAGATGTCAAGAAATGCACGCATTTTGTGCTCTTGTTGGAAGCAATCACTCCCCTATTGCTGAATTCAAATGATCTATAACTGGGCTAGTAACTCACTAACACGTGGCTACATGCAGCTCTTGCTTTGATCTCAAAACAAGCGCATCTACTCATGACCACAGCACTCCAATTCAAAGTAAATGACACAGATCCATATTTGGCAATGGTCTATTTGCATATAGGCCTACTGCAGCTCTGATTGGTTATGCCGCACGGTCTGTGTAGAGTACAGGCTGAGTCGTGCGCAGTAGAATCCTACTCAGATGCGTTCTGCCTACAACAAAATGTCTTGCAGTTTGTTTTGTTTCGGTATGTTGCACTGAAAGTGGCTAATATTGTGTTGATTTGATCCCAATTGCCTCAGTAAAGGGAAACCTTGATAGTGTTAACTAACAGGGAAAATCTCGTGCTTCTCTCCGTGGGCTCTGATTTTTCTTCTGTGGCTGTGCTGCAGTTCTGGGGGTGCTGCGTGGCAGTCTCTGGGCTACTGCGTGCCCACGCAGTTTAGAGGGAACTGTTGTCTCAGTGATGACTAATTTAAGGGGATGTCGTGGGAATAAGTGCTCACTTAAAAGGTCAACCTCTGAAGGCACATATCATTGTTTATATATATATATAATATCTTTTTTTTACTCCTTTTTCGTGATATCTAATTGGTATTTACAGTCTTGTCCTACTGCAACTCCTGTACAGACTCGGGAGAGGCAAAGGTCGAGAGCCATGCATCCTCCGAAACACGACCCTGCCAAGCCGCACTGCTTCTTGACACAGTGCTCGCTTAACCCGGAAGCCAGCCGCACTGATGTGTTGGAGGAAACGTACAACTGGCGACCGTGTCAGTGTGCATGCGCCCAGACTGCAACAGGAGTCGCTAGAGCGCGATCGGACAAGGCCAAACCATACCCTAATCCGGACGACGCTGGGACAATTGTGTGCCGCCTCATGGGTCTCCCGGTTGCGGCCGGCTGCGACACAGCCCGGGATCGAAAACCGGATATGTAGTGGCACCGCTAGCACTGCCATGCAGTGCTTTACACCGCTGCGCCACACGGGAGGCGAGAGTGCATATCTAGGTTTCCATCAACATAAATTAGCTCCACCTGTTGGGAGACAATACAGTGCCCATCGCCTGCATCACTGTAGGCCTACACACGTACATCACTTCTTCTTGGGTTGTAATGAAAGTGTGTGACCTGAACAGAGCCTTTAAGACCCAGTAAGAAGAAACAACTTCCTGGTGGCATTTACATGTCCTTGCTGAGTGGGAGGGACTGCTCTGTGCTCTTGCCTGGGGGGGACTGGCCCTATGAAAATGAACATTTTGCTAAAACAAGCCAGGCGGTCTCCACTGGGACCTTGTTTTTGCATAACAACACAGCAGCATACACACACTAGAATGTACATTAAAATAGATTGCCTGTTTGCTTTGATTATCCCTGTGGTGTTGGCTGTCTATATGGATGTGACTAGCATTGGGTTTGTAGTGGACCGGAACCCAGGTATTACAGTGAAAGGGAGCTCCATTGGAAGGGATGAAAAGCTCTATACTAAGCTATATGTAATGTGTATGTTGACATGGAAGGGGAAACTTGGAAGCACATGAAAAGGTGGGGTGGGTCTGTTAAATGGTATCTCTCTGGAGAGCTCTGTCATTACAAAACACTGCATCACAGTTCTAGCCCAGTTTTGTTTGTGCAGTTATCAGTCAGTGGGAGCTACCAGAGGGACTTCTGGAAGAACCCCACCCCAGGCTTACTACCGGACAATGTTATTTTGGCCTTTTCTTTTGGAAGATTTATGGATGTCTCACAGTCTGGTCTAAAAAGGACCATTTGGGCAAATTACATATTCTACTTCAGTCCAAAACAATTGTACAGGCCATTATTGTCCCATCAATCTGATTTCATATGAAACCTAAACAAACTGTGGTAAATGTGACGAAACTTGTACAAGATGTTGTAGGCTTAAAATATGTTATACTGCAGGCCTAAGTACAGTTGTTCAGTGTTAAAGGCCCAGTGCAGTCAAATGTGATTTTCCTCTGTTTTTATATATATTTCCAAACTATGAGGTTGGAATTATACTGTGAAATTGTGAAAATATGATAATGCCCTTTTAGTGTAAGAGCTGTTTGAGAAGACCGCCTGAAATTTCAGCCTGTTTTGGTGGGATGGATTTTTGGCCTGCCTGGTGACATCACCAGGTGGTAAATGAGTTAATAGACCAACAAGAAAGAGTTCCAAACCTCTCTGCCAATAACTGCTAGTTTTCAGTTTTCCCCTCCCCACTCAGACCACTCCCAGACAGTCCTAGCTAAATTCTTGCTTGAGAAATTGCTCTTTGCTAAGAAGCAATTTTTGTTTGACCATTTAATTTAAAACAATCACAGTAAGGTACTTAATTGCCACCCAGAAATGATTTGATATTGAGATCAAAACAACTACATTGGGCCTTTTAAGACTACTAACAGGCCTACTCTGTCCCTCTCAGACATTGCTGTAGTGGAGATGACGGATGCTTTCCGCCAGCCCTCCCTGTTCTACCACCTAGGTGTGAGGGAGAGCTTCAGCATGGCCAACAACATCATCCTGTACTGTGACACCAACTCCGACTCGCTACAGTCCCTACAGGTAAGCTGTATGGGCATGTGCGCGCACCCACACACAGGCCTGACGTGAACATATCTGCAGCCTGTCATTTTCTCATCACTTTGTCCACAAATTAATCATTACTGTTCCCACAATGGATTTAATGTAACAAGGCTCATCGGGTTAATGACAAAGGTATATGTAAAGGAGATGCTCCTTCACTAACATTGGACTCTTTTTAAATGCATATACAAGTTATTTATTAAGAGGGAGTCATGTTTGAAAGGTGAGAGGTTGATTTTAGAACCTTTGAACTGCCAAACCATTTTGTTGTTTTATCTTGCTCATTTTGCACAAATTAAATTTTTTCTTCTCCGTGTACTTTTTAAGCCTTTAAGTGCACAAGGTCACAGTCTATATTTAGAATGTGAGTGTGTGGGGAATATGTCATAGCTGTCATTGCTGTTGTGTTGTGGTGACAGGCTGGTGGGAGATGCATTAACACCTAGACAGGATATGGTGTGTTTCATAAGATATTAGGGCTATGTAAAAATAGCATTTGACTGAAGAAAACAAAATCAACACACACGATTTGGTTTCATATTGTACCCCTTTACCTCTGTTTCACCCTTTAAAAGGGAATGTTGTTGACATTGAAATGTGTTTATGACAGACTGACTCATATCCAGTGTAGTCAAAAATGTGATTTTCCTGTGTTATGTCTATACTGAACAAAAATATAAATGCAACAAGTGTTGGTCCCATGTTTCATGAGCTGAAATAAAAGATCCCAGAAATGTTCCATACGCACAAAAAGCGTATTTCTCTCAAGTTTTGTGCACAAATTTGTTTACATCCCTGTTGATGAGTATTTCTCCTTTGCCAAGATAATCCATCCATTTGACAGGTGTGGCATATCAAGACTCTGATTAAACAGCATGATTATTACACAGGTGCACTTTGTGCTGGGGACAATAAAAAAACACTCTAAAATGTTCAGTTGTCACACAACACAATGCCACAGATTTCTCAAGTTTTGAGGGAGCGTGCAATTGGCATGTTGACTGCAGAAATGTTCACCAGAGTTGTTGCGAGAGAATTGAATGTTATGGTGGTCTGCGGTTTGCTAATGACAACGTTGTGAACAGAGTGCTCCATGGTGGCGGTGTGGTTATGGTATGGGCAGGCTTAAGGGACGGACAACGAACACAATTGTATTTTAGCGATGGCAATTTGAATGCACAGAGAAACCGTGACGAGATCCTGAGGCCCATTGACCTGCCATTCATCCGGAGCCATCGGCGCATGTTTCAGCATGATAATGCACGGCCCGTGTCGCAAGGATTTGTACACAATTCCTGGAAGCTGAAAATGTAACAGTTCTTACATGGCCTGCATGCTCACCAGACCCATGGAGCATGTGTGGGATGCTCTGGATCGATGTGCACAACAGCATGTTCCAGTTCCCGCCAAAATATCCAACAACTTCGTGCAGCCATTGAAGAGGGGTGGGACAACATTCCACAGGCCACAATCAACAGCCTGATCAACTCTATGAGGAAGAGATGTGTCGCGCTGCATGAGGCAAATGGTGATCACACCAGATACAAACTGTTTTTTTTTTTATCCACGCCCATACCTTTTTTTTAAAGGTATCTGTGACCAACAGATGCATATCTGTATTCCCAGCTATGTGAAATCCATAGATTAGGGCCTAATGAATTTATTTCAATTGACTGATTTACTGTAACTCAGTAAAATCTTTGAAATTGTTGTATGTTGCGTTTATATTTTTGTTCAGTGTATATATTTTCACACGAGGCTGGAATAATACTGTGAAATTGTGAAAATTATGATAATGCCCTTTAAGTGTAAGAGCTGCTAATTTTGCTAAAACCTCTCTGCCAATAACAGCTAGTTTTCAGTTTTCCCCTCCCCACTCAGACCACTCCCAGACAGTCCTAGCAAAATTCTTGCTTTAAAAATTGCTCTTTGCTAAGAAGCAATTTGTTACATTTTGACCATTTTAATTGAAAACAATCACAGTAATGTACATCGTTGTTACCCAGAGATGATTTGATATTGATATATTTTTTTTTAAACGGCTGCGATGGACCTTTAACCTTTTGGCCCTGAGTCTGTCAGGTGATGAATGCACAGTCGAGTTAACATTTCCCTAAACTGGTTTAAAAAGTGAGAGGGCCTTGCAGCCACATGGGAATCCCATGTCAATGACCACCAACAACAACACACAGGCATGCAAGTGGGAGAATGAGGGGGAGGGGAGATTATGGTTTCCTGTGCATATATATGCAGAAACCAAGACCCCCCACACACTCCTGTGACCTGCTCTGCTCTGACACTGTCACTGACATCAAAAAGCATTGCAATCTTTTGAAATTGTCGTAAATTCCTTAAAGAATAAGTCATATTTTACAAAGTGTACCCAAACATAAATATTATGCCTGTAATCTTGATAAACTATATCCTCCATCTCAACCCACCTACACCCTGCAGTAAAAGAAATATGACTTTCTGTAGTTTTTAACATATCACTATCAGCCTGCAGTCTTCGAACTGTACCAGCTCCCTTCTTGAGGGTTAAGAGTAGCACTGGCTGCTGTGTAAACCGTTATAGATTGTTTAGAATAGCATAGGACCATGCATTAAAGAGACTCCATTGTGTACAAGTGCTGAGGTTCAACCTCTTTTTAAAGTGCCTTTTGCCATGTTTAATATCTCCATGGTTGTTTGCTGGCCCTTAGCCTTCACAATATGGCACTGCAAAATGAAGTGTTAGTGCTAATGTATCCGCATTTCTACTGGCTTTGTTTGCAAGTGCAGGAGTCCATTTATAGCTTGACTTAAGGATCGCTCTAGTGAACTGTGACCAATGTAATGTTTGGGATTTTCACCTACTTTCCACAATGCAGTATTGACATTTCTCTTTTTCTCTTGCAGGAGATCGTTTGCCAGAAGAACACTGTAAGTGCACAAACTAAACGCTGTGTCTCTCTATTTCAAAGTTGTTAATGGCACACCTCTCTTGTCTCTTCCTTCTTTCACATTTCCTGTGTGAAGGTAAATGCAATAAACAGATTTTTACTCATGCCGACATTCAACAACACAGCCGTCGCCGCTACCATCAAACACCTTTCATTACCCAGTTCAATATCCCTCTAGTTTGGCTTTGTGCATTCTGCTGTGTGTACAGTAAACTAAAGCATTTCCCCTTGCTCAGAGAGTTTTCCAGAATTGCTGTACTTGGTTGACAGGCAGTCTTATCACAAGGGTGACTGGGGTGCTGTGGAAAGCAGAGAGAAAACGAGAGAATGAGTTGACTCATTTCCGATTTCCTGCCTCCCTGCCATCTGTAACACAGTCTGCCACTCCTTCTGCCTAGTGATAGCCAGGTCAGACAAGGAGGCACCACACTGTCTGTTTGTCTGTGTCTGTCTGGCTGGCTTTCTTAATACAGAATAATACGATATGGTGACATTAATGCACTGTGGCATGAGGGTGGAAAAGCTGTGAGGTTGAGGCAAGGGCATGGACAGGGGGCCTCCTGAGCAGCTATGGGCCGCCTGCCGGGCTGGTGCTGCCTGTAGGGCTAATGGGAGCGACAGGGTTTCCCTCCTCAAGAATAGCTGGTGTAATTGACTTTACGGTGTGGAATAAGGTGGCTTGGTGGTCCAGGAAGCAGGTTGATGGCTGATCTGTGTGTTGCGACAGAGCCTGCATTACAGTGAGAGTGCGCCACCGCCATCCGTGGCTGACTGTCTTTCTCTAGTTGTATCTACACACCACGCCCCTTCTCTCTCTGCTCTGAGAGAACAAACACACCACGCCCCAGAAGGATATGACACTTTAGTGGCACTCTGACCAAGGGGTTATATCACATGGTACACCACTAATCAGAACAAATTCCTGGATTGTTTTATGGCTGTAGCCAGCCGGGCGGTCATCCAGGTATTAGGGCTAACGATTAATGTTAAGTCATTACTCACACACACTACTTATTCCTGTCTACCCCTCCCCCTTCATGAATAGGTTAATCCTATACTGCCTGACTGATATCCCAAATGTCCCAAATGGCACTGTATGAATTCCCTACATAGTGCACTTTTTGCACTTTTTGTCCAGAGCCCATAGATAGTGCACTATGTAGAAAATAGGATGTGATTTGGGACACCCCCAGTTTTCGGTCCCTTTCTGCTCCTTAAGATTGTTGTTTTGGGGACCTGCGTGCCACCTGCTATAACCTAATACAGTCACAAACAAGAATTTAACGAGACTCAGAGACAGGTGCTGCTGGGGTTGCCGGGGCAAAGGATGGCGCCTAGCGACTAAAACATTTATTATGATGTGTTGTCGTCATGTGATCCGCCGGGCCATGACTCACACAGTGTGTGTGGCTCAATATAGGACAGGAAGGATGTTGTAATCTGTGGATGCACCTAGCTGTGACAAGCCGCCACAGGTTATTTTGGAAAGTTATGGCATGACTAGTGATGTCATAAAAAAACACATGATTGAAGAAGAGTAAGCAGTTTCACTCTGGATCGTTCCAATTTCTACAGGCAGAACTTAACCCTCTGTTCACTTCCTTTTGTTACAAGCGTGAGTAGCAAGCATCCCGGGTGTGTTCTTGAAGATCGAAGTGATACAGAGAGATGAAAATATCCACTGACTGTGCAGACTCAGGATGCATCTGGGCAGCACAACAGATGTGGATCAGCAAAATACCTTCTTTTTTTTTTACTGTAGCCTACATGTTCAAGTATAATTTGGTCAGGATCCATCAACTTAGGCTTTTCTAGTGCTGAGTTTTGAGTATACTGTGAATAACAGACTACAATGACAGACATCAATGATAGATTTATTGGTACTCTCTACACCACATGCAAATACAGCTGGACAAGAGTAGTAAGACAGACCTGGTTTGAATTGGATTTCCATGAGCAACATGAATGGGAGTTTTAAGGGCAGCTCTGCCCTGAGGGCAGTGTGAGCAGTTCAGTCAAACAGATCCTAATGTCACTGTAATTACTGATGTGGATCTGTCCCCCAGGCCACCGGCTCTTTAGACAGACTCATTATGTCCAATTCTCCATGGGTACAACATCACCATTGTCCCTGCAGATCAGAGTGGTAAATTACTAGCACTAAAAAGGCCCATACTGCTGTCCTCCCATTGTACAGTCAGGTCCAGAATTAGAATTGGCACCCTTGATAAAGATTAGCAAAAAGATTGTATAAAATAAATAATACAAGTATACAATACAACAACTATATTGTATGTGTCACGCCCTGACCTGTTGGAGCCTTTTAATGTCTCATTTTGGTTTGGTCAGGGTGTGATTTGGGAGTGGGCATTCTATGTTATAGTTTTTGTATTTCTTTGTTTTGGCTGAGTGTGGCTCTCAATCAGGGACAGCTGTCTATCGTTGTCTCTGATTGGGAACCACACTTAAGCAGCTAATTTTTCCTCCTTTCTTTGTGGGAGGTTGACTATGTTGAGGTGTGTGTACTGTTGGTGCTACACCTGTTTTGATCTTCGTTTGTTGTTTTGTATTTGAGTGAGTTGACGTAATAAAGATGTTTAACTCCACCTGGCACGCTGCGCCTTGGTCCATCCATGAAGATCGTGACAGAACCTCCCACCACCAAGAGACCAAGCAGCGTGCCTACCTGGAGTCCTGGACATGGGAGGAGATCCTGGACGGGAAGGGACCCGGGAGGCAGGCGGGGAAATACCGTCGTCCGGAGGAGGAGCTGGAGGCAGCTAAAAAGGAGCGGCGCTTCTACGGACAAAAATATGCGGGAACACGGCTGGCCTTTAAGCCCGAGAGGCAGCCCCACATTTTTTTGGGGGGGGGGCACACGGGGAGTTTGGCTGGACCAGGTTGGAGACCTGGGCCAGCTCCCCGTGCTTACCAGAGTGAGCAGCACACTGGTAGGGCACCGTGTGAGGCGGTGAAACGCACGGTGTTGCCAGTGCGTGTTCACAGCCCGGTGCGTGACATGCCAGCTTCCCGCATAGTTTTTGTGAGTAGGAGTGTTCAGCCTGGGAGGAGTGTGCCGGCTCAGCGCTCTTGGCCTCCAGTACGCCTCCTCGGACCAGGATATCCTGCGCCGGCTCTGCGTACTGTGTCTCCGGTGCGTCTCCACAGCCCGGTACGTCCTGTGCCAGCGCCCCGCAGGTGCAGAGCGGAGTTGTCCATTCAGCCAGGACGGGTTGTGCAGGCTGTACGCCGGAGACCTCCAGTGCGTCTTCACGGCCCAGTGTATCCTGCCCTGTTCCACGCTCCAGGATCCCTGTGCGTGTGGTGAGCCCAGCATGCACTGTCCCACGCTCCAGGATCCTGTGCGTGTGGTGAGCCCAGCATGCACTGTCCCACGCTCCAGGATCCCTGTGCGTGTGGTGAGCCCAGCATGCACTGTCCCACGCTCCAGGATTCCTGTGTGCGTTGTGCGCCTTCGGAGTCCGGCACGGCCTGTGCCCGCTCCAGGCCCCCTGTGCGCCTCCAGAGCCCGGCCGAGGCCTGTCCCTGCTCCACGCACCAGGCCCCTGTGCGCCTCCAGAGCCCGGCGAGGCCTGTCCCTGCTCCGCGCACCAGGCCCCCTGTGCGCCTCCAGAGCCCGGCGAGGCCTGTCCCTGCTCCGCACCAGGTCCCCAGCGCCTCCAGAGCCCGGGCGAGGCCTGTCCCTGCTCGCGCACCAGGTCCCTGTGCGCCTTCAGAGCCCGGCACGGCCTGTGCCCGCTCCACGCACCAGGCCCCTGTGCGCATCGAGAGCCCGGCACGTCCTGTCCCTGCTCCGCGCACCAGGTCCCCTGTGCGCCTCCAGAGCGCAGCGAGGGTGCCCAGTCCGGGGCCCGCAGCGAGGTGCCCAGTCCGGGGCCCGCAGCGAGGGTGCCCAGTCCGGGCCCGCAACGATGTTTCCGCAACGAGGGTGCCCAGTCCGGGGCCCGCAGCGAGGTGCCCAGTCCGGGGCCCGCAACGAGGTTGCCCGCAGCGAGGTGCCCAGCCCGGGGCCCGCAGCGAGGGTGCCCAGCCCGGGCCCGCAGTGAGGGTGCCCAGCCCGGGCCCGCAGCGAGGGTGCCCAGCCCGGGGCCCGCAGCGAGGGTGCCCAGCCCGGGGCCCGCAGCGAGGGTGCCCAGTCCGGGGCCCGCAGCGAGGTTGCCCGCAGCGAGGGTGCCCAGCCCGGGGCCCGCAGCGAGGGTGCCCAGTCCGGGGCCCGCAACGAGGTTGCCCGCAGCGAGGTGCCCAGCCCGGGCCCGCAGCGAGGGTGCCCAGTCCGGGGCCCGCAACGATGTTTCCGCAACGAGGGTGCCCAGTCCGGGGCCCGCAGCGAGGGTCCCCAGTCCGGGGCCCGCAACGAGGTTGCCCGCAGCGAGGGTGCCCAGTCCGGGGCCCGCAGCGAGGGTGCCCAGTCCGGGGCCCGCAGCGAGGGTGCCCAGCCCGGGGCCCGCAACGAGGTTGCCCGCAGCGAGGGTGCCCAGTCCGGGGCCCGCAGCGAGGGTGCCCAGTCCGGGGCCCGCAGCGAGGTTTCCCGCAGCGAGGGTGCCCAGTCCGGGGCCCGCAGCGAGGGTGCCCAGTCCGGGGCCCGCAGCGAGGGTGCCCAGTCCGGGGCCCGCAGCGAGGGAGCCAGAGGTGGTGCGGTGTCTACGTCCCGCACCAGAGCCGCCACCGCGGATAGATGCCCACCCAGACCCTCCCCAATAGGGTCAGGTTTTGCGGCCGGAGTCCGCACCTTTGGGGGTACTGTCACGCCCTGACCTGTTGGAGCCTTTTAATGTCTCATTTTGGTTTGGTCAGGGTGTGATTTGGGAGTGGGCATTCTATGTTATAGTTTTTGTATTTCTTTGTTTTGGCTGAGTGTGGCTCTCAATCAGGGACAGCTGTCTATCGTTGTCTCTGATTGGGAACCACACTTAAGCAGCTAATTTTTCCTCCTTTCTTTGTGGGAGGTTGACTCTGTTGAGGTGTGTGTACTGTTGGTGCTACACCTGTTTTGATCTTCGTTTGTTTTGTATTTGAGTGAGTTGACGTAATAAAGATGTTTAACTCCACCCGGCACGCTGCGCCTTGGTCCATCCATGAAGATCGTGACAGTATGCTACATGTTTTAATACAATTTCTCAGAGAAAGCGATTTTGATTAACAAGTAAAAATGTATTTTCTCAAAAAGAAAACAATTATTGGCACCCCTTTCAATACCTCCACTTGCGAGGATAACGGCACGGAGACTTTTTCTCAAATGTTTTATGAGATTGAAGAACACATTGGAAGGGATCTTACACCATTCCTTCATACATGTATGATAAATACAGTACTATACTGTCTTTCCAGATCCTTGATACCCTTCGTCTGCGCTTATGGACTGCCCTCTTCAATTCAAACCACAGGTTTTCAGTGGGGTTATAAGTCAAAATGTAGATTTCATCAAATTAACCATTTCCTTGTGGATTTTGATGTGTGGTTGGGGTTATTGTCTTGCTGGAAGATCCACTTGCGGCCAACTTTCAGCCTCCTAGCAGAGGCAAGCATGTTTTGGGCTAAAATGTCCTGGTACTGGGTAAAGTTGATGATGCCATTGGCCTTAACAAGGGCCCCAGGACCAGTGGAAGCCAAATAGCCCCATACCATCAATGATCCACAGCCATATTTTACAATAGGTATGGGGTTCTTTTATGCTTCTGAATTCTTCTTTCGATACCAAACCCACCACGGGTGTACGGGCCAAAGAGCTCTATTTTCACATCATCCTACACATGTAAACGCCTGGAGTTTGCTAAACGGCATTGGTACTTGGATTGGAAAGATTCTTTATGGAGTAGAGGTCTAAGATCTCTCCAAATGTGTTCTCCAATTTTATAAAACATTTTACGAATATATCAGTGCCGTTATCCTCTCAAGGGGAGGTATTGAAAGGTATCGAAAACAGGGGTGCCAATGATTTTGCCCCCTATCGTTTTGAGAAAATAAAAATGACTTAATTTATCTGAGTTATTGTATTAGTATAAAATAATATTTTCTTTGTATATAATATAGCTCACTAGTTGTATTATTTATTTCTTAGTATTATATGCTCGTCTTTATCAAGGGTGCCAATAATTCTGGACCTGCACATGCAGTCAACAGGGCATGTAAGGGGATGCTCTGTTGCTGTTCTCAATTTCTCCAGCCTTCATATTGGGGTAGACTGTACCGAGCAAACTAAACCAAGTATTTGGGATATTTATCTATTTGACCCATGTCTAACTCTAACACATCAAACCACCTCTACATGCACCACAACCCATAATGTTGTTTCTGCTTTTTCCCCCCCAGACATGCTCAGCCAACTACAGCTTCATCCCATACATGGTGACGCCCCACAACAAGGTGTACTGCTGCGAGAGCAGCCTGATGAAGGGCCTGACGGAGTTGATGCAGCCCAGCTTCGAGATGCTGCTGGGGCCCATCTGCATGCCCCTGCTGGACCGCTTCGTCCAGCTGCTCAAGGTGCCACAGGCCAACTCCTGGTGAGTAGCAGAGAAGTGTTTTGGGTTAGGTGCTGGGCCAGCTAGCCCATAGGTCCAACACCTGGTGAATAGTATAGGTTTGGGGTAGATAGTGGCTTAGGAGTTTGCTCGGTTAGACACTGGGCCTAAGACCAGCCCAGAGGTCCACATTCAGCCTGACATGATTTGTAGAAGTCACATGTTTCTTCTCTCACCAAGCTGTAGTGAAACAGGTGTCACCTCACTAGGGAGGTAGGTGTGGTACTGTAGTTGGGAATGAGTTGTGAACACGCATGACAAGGTGATTATTACAGAGCTGTTATTGCCAGCGGAGGTGTATTACATTGACCTAGCGTGTACTGTTTTTTGTGTTGTCTTGTGTTATTTTGGGGGGTTGATTATGCAATATGGATGACTAGCTGATGAAGTGCAATATCCCTTTTCGCCGGATATTGCACTTCATGAGTATTCCTCAGAGGACGTTGTATTATACAACTCGCTCGTTTAATATTTGTTAAATAGCTTTGCAACATATTGGCTTGCATAGCAATCTCAGTTTTAATGTTAGCTTTACTTATTTATGTCCTAATGCCAATATTCAGCATCACTGCCTCCCTTCCAGGAATAATGAGTCATGCTTTAAGAGAGCGGAGAGAATTTTCACTTTGGATGAATGGTTTGTCTCCTGGAAATGTGCTGCTCCAACAGTGCAGCGAAGAAGACATTGATACCTATTTCCCCAGAAAATCATAACGAGACATTGCAATGGGTTCTTTGCAGAAAATGTTGATTTCGTGTTGATTTCTAGTGTGAAATAACATATTTATGAGTCTCTCTGTTTCCCGTTTTGTAGCCAATACTTCAGAGAAACCATTCTCAACGAGCTCCGGAAAGCGCGGGAGTTGTTCACGGGGTCGGAGCTGGCCTCAGAACTCAGCCGTATTCAACAACGATTGGACAACGTGGAGTGCCTTTCAGCTGACATTGTCATCAACCTGCTTCTGTCCTACAGGGACATCCAGGTACATTTGACCCTCTTTTACGCTTGTCGGATGCTGTTGGCACTGTCACTTTTGGCCGACTGCAATGCCTCAGCAGTCAGCATAAATGTGTTAGGGCCTCCCTTGGCTACTAGAGGCATTTCAGAAGGACTGCCTGCCTGTGTTAGGGCCTCCCTTGGCTACTAGAGGCATTTCAGAAGGACTAAGCTTTTTGTCATCTTTCCTTAATCGTAAGGCTACTGCACTCCAGTTCGTTCTCTCTGCATTGCGATGCCATTCACCCTACAGGCTCCCATCCCGCCAGCCATAGCAGCCACCAGCCACATGAATAAATTATACAAACGACCAGAGCTACAAGGAGAAAGTGAATTATTGAACATGTTTTGGATAAATATATACTGGACAAGAAATGGTGGAAGAGAGGACATTTTAATTATTGAACTACTTGAATAAGCCAACAGTGTCCTTCCCAAAGTGCAGTAAAGTGACTTTGTAAGGGAACATGAACATAGACATTTTAGGTTTCATGTTAACGATAGCAACCAAGATGGCTGAGTGGGTACATTATCTTTAGTCCAACGATCTGTTTTTCTATGTTTGTATGTAATGTAGGATTATGAATCTATAGTGAAGCTGGTGGAGACCTTGGAGAAGCTTCCTACATTCGACCCTGTGGCCAATCCCCATGTCAAGTTCCACTATGCCTTTGCACTGAATCGGTAAGACCCCGAGTATGTCACACCTGGTTTGTCTACACACGCACAAGCTCACACCCTAACACACAGATGCATGCATGTGCTAAACATATGTGTCTGTGGTCTGGGTCGGAACATCACAGATGTTCAGGTTGGAAAGTATTTCACTGCTTGCTCTTTAACATGCTGCCTCTCTTGTGAACGGTCACTGGTTCTCCTGCATGCTACAACGCAACACTGGTGTCTAGCCAGTTAGGATAGGATTTTGCTGCATTTATCAGCGGTGGAAAAAGTACCCAACTGTCATACTTGAGTAAAAGTAAAGATACTTAAATGGAAAATAACTAAAGTGAAAGTCACCCAGTAAAATACTACTAGATAGAAGTCTAAAAGTATTTGGTTTTACACATAATTAAGTATCAAAAGTAAATTGAATTGCTAAAATATACTTAAGTATCAAAAGTAAAGGTATAAATCATTTCACATTCCTTATATTAAGCAAACCAGATGGCACCATGTTCTTAATTTTTTTTTTTTAACAGATAGCCAGGGGCACGCCCCAACACTCAGACATCATTTAGAAACTAAGCATGTGTGTTTAGTGAGTCCGCCAGATCAGAGGCAGCAGGGATGACCAGGGACGTTCTCTTGATAAGTGTATGAACTGGACCTTTTTCATGTACTGCTAAGCATTCAACATGTAACTAGTACTTTGGGTGTCAGGAAAATGTATGGAGTAAAAAGTACATTATTTTCTTTAGGAATGTAGTGAAGTAAAAGTAAAAGTTGTCCAAAATATATATACCCCCAAAAAACGACTTAAGTAGTACTTTAAAGTAGTTTTACTTAAGTACTTTACACCACTGCATTTTATACCCTCAAAGAAACACATTTAGAAACCTGTTGCACATGCTTTGCATAATTGAATGGCTCCAAAATGAAGATGGTTGCCATGAGTCTATGTGCTGGTTTAGACAGCAGCCCCTTTGTTCACAATTTCCCCAACTGGAGATGGTTCATGACTCAGCAGTTTAGTGCACCGTTGTGGAAACGTGCCATTATCCCGCAATAATGAAGCATGAATGATGAGAACTAAACATGTCTGAAAAGCAGCGTTTTCTGTTGAGTCATTGGGTTACAGGGATGTAAGTGCTAGGGTTGAAGCCTTGCCTGTTGCACAATCCCTCCCTCCCCTCCTTGTTTGCCTATTGCATGACTGGAGTGGGCTAGGCTGACTCACTGCTTAGCTTTGCCCCCCCCCCTTCCAGTTGCCCTTCAGCGGCACTCTGGTATTGAAGTGAAAGCTGGGGAGAGGAAATAGCTTCCCGTTCTTATGCTTATTTAGCATCCATCTCTATGGCTCTGTTGAGATCCATACTAGTGTGCCCATGCCAACTAAGTTATTCTGGCCACTAGGCTCACATTGGGATGCTGTACGGCTGGCTGCCTTGTGAAAGAACCTGTGGAGACTTTGTTGTCCCCCTTCGGGGCGCAAAGAAGAGGGATAAAGAGGAGGCGTAAGAAAACTGAAAGACTAATCAGGCAATTATATTTGATATTTGAACAATGTATGTTCAAAATAGAATGGGATCCGAGGGAGGGATATAATATGGCTCCCGTTCGCTTGGTAAAGCAGCATTACAGTGTGGATTACGAATGACTGCTGACAGATAAAGTGCTTGGTCATTACTGCCTGCGTTACTCCAGTTCTCGCTAATACCCTTAAACCCAGACAGTCCAACACAGGAGTTAGTTGGCCAGGTCTGTAGGGAGGTAATTGAACCCACTACCCTCATGAAATTTAATCTACAGCCTTTTGATGCCTTCCTCTCTGCCAAGACATAGCGCTTTGGTGTTACACACACACACACACACACACACACACACCGGCTTGTCTCATGTTTATTCATCCCCCTCTCTCAGTGTAGACCATAAGATAGAGAGACACGCCCAGACAAACTCCCAGGACAGTGCATTCGGAAAGTATTCACACCCCTTGACCTTTTCAAATTTGTTACATTACAGCTTTATTCTAAAATTGATTAAATTGAGATGTTGTGTCACTAGCCTACACATAATACCCCATAATGTCAAAGTGGAATTATGTTTTTAGAAATGTTTACAAATTAATTTAAAAATGAACAGCTGAAAGGTCTTGAGTCAACATGTATTCAACCCATTTGTTCTGGCCTAAATAAGTTCAGGAGTACAAATGTGCTTAACCTTTTACTGCAGTGGGATAAATCAGGGACACACAGAATGTTTCTTGGTAGTCTTAAACAAATCTACTTTGAAACAAAAGTATACACCTCACACACATGGTTATTGGCTTAATATAATAAGACACCTGTACCATGTCAGATATAGAGTTGAAATGTTTTCAATTTTGAGAAGACTGAAATATAACAAAAGTGTTTGACATAGAAACACTGGATTTTCTGTGCTTCAAAAAGAAGTATATTTTATTAATTAGGAAATAAATAATAAGATTACACCCATAAGGCCACAAGAGGGTGATTTGGTCATTTGACTGCAGGAATTAACAAGTCACATAAGAAGTTGCATGGACTCACTTTGTGTGCAATAATAGGGTTTAACATGATTTTTTTTATGAATACCTCATCTCTGTACCCCACACATAAAATGATCTGTAAGGTCCCTTAGTCGAGCAGTTAATTTCAAACACAAAGACCAGGGAGGTAAAGAAAAGAAAAAACAGACATTGATATTCCTTTTCAGCATGGTGAAGTTTTTAATTACACTTTGAATGGTGTATCAATACACCCAGTCACTACAAAGATACAGGTGTCAACATGGTTGTTGTCCTTGATGATCTTTTTGGCCTTCCTGTGACATCGGGTGCTGTAGGTGTCATGGAGGGCAGGTAGTTTGCCCCGGTGATGCGTTGTGCAGACCGCACTACCCTCTGGAGAGCCTTGCGGTTGAGGGTGGTGCAGTTCCTGTACTATGATTCCAGCCCGACGGGATGCTCTCGATTGTGCATCTGTAAAAGTTTGTCAGGGTTTTGGGTGACAAGACAAATTTCTTCAGCCTCCTGAGGTTGATTAGGCGCTGTTGCGCCTTCTTCACAACACTGTCTGTGTGGGTGGACCATTTCAGTTTGTCTGTGATGTGTACCGATGAACTTAAAACGTTCCACCTTCTCCACTGATGTCCCTTGTGGATAGGGGGGTGCTCCCTCTGCTGTTTCCTGAAGTCCACGATCATCTCCTTTGTTTTGTTGACGTTAAGTGAGAGGTTGTTTTCCTGACACCACACTCTGAGTGCCCTCACCTCGTCCCTGTAGGCTGTCTTGTAGTTGTTGGTAATCAAGTCCACTACCGTTGTGTCGTCTGCAAACTTGATCATTGAGTTGGAGGCGTGCATGGCCACGCAGTCGTGGGTGAACAGGGAGTACAGGAGGGGCTGAGCACGCACCCTTGTGGAGCCCCAGTGTTGAGGGTCAGCGAAGTGGAGATGTTGTTTCCTACCTTCACCACCTGGGGGCGGCCCGTCAGAAAGTCCAGGACCCAATTGCACAGGGCGAGGTTGAGACCCAGGGCCTCCAGCTTGATGATGATCTCAGAGGGTACTATGGTGTTGAATGCTGAGCTGCAGTCAATAAACAGCCTTTTTTACATAGGTATTCCTCTTGTCCAGATGGGATTGTGCAGTGTGATAGCGATTGCATCGTCTGTGGACCTGTTGGGGCGGTATGCAAACTGTGGGTCTAGGGTGACAGCAGACTGGGATAGGGAGCAATTGAATATGTCCGTAAACACACCAGCCAGCCGGTCTGAGCATGCTCTGAGGATGCGGCTAGGGATGCCGCCTGGGCCAGCAGCCTTGCAAGGGTTGACACGTTTAAATGTTTTACTCACGTCGGCCACGGAGAAGTCCTTGTTAGTAGGCCGTGACGGTGGCACTGTATTGTCCTTAAAGCGGGCAAAGAATGTGTTTAGTTTGTCTGGAAGCGTGATGTCGGTGTCCGTGACGTGACTGGTTTTCTTTTTGTAGTCCGTGATTTCGTGTATACCCTGCCACATACAGTGGGGCAAAAAAGTATTTAGTCAGCCACCAATTGTGCAAGTTCTCTCACTTAAAAAGATGAGAGAGGCCTGTAATTTTCATCATAGGTACACTTCAACTGTGACAGACAAAATGAGGAAAAAAAAATCCAGAAAATCACATTGTAGGATTTTTAATGAATTTATTTGCAAATTATGGTGGAAAATAAGTATTTGGTCACATACAAACAAGCACAATTTCTGGCTCTCACAGACCTGTAACTTCTTCTTTAAGAGGCTCCTCTGTCCTCCACTCGTTACCTGTATTAATGGCACCTGTTTGAACTTGTTATCAGTATAAAAGACACCTGTCCACAACCTCAAACAGTCACACTCCAAACTCCACTATGGCCAAGACCAAAGAGCTGTCAAAGGACACCAGAAACAAAATTGTAGACCTGCACCAGGTTGGGAAGACTGAATCTGCAATAGGTAAGCAGCTTGGTTTGAAGAAATCAACTGTGGGAGCAATTATTAGGAAATGGAAGACATACAAGACCACTGATAATCTTCCTCGATCTGGGGCTCCACGCAAGATCTCACCCGTGGGGTCAACATGATCACAAGAACGGTGAGCAAAAATCCCAGAACCACACGGGGACCTATTGAATGACCTGCAGAGAGCTGGGACCAAAGTAACAAAGCCTACCATCAGTAACACACTCGCGCCAGGGACTCAAATCCTGCAGTGCCAGGCGTGTCCCCTGCTTAAGCCAGTACATGTTCAGGCCCGTCTGAAGTTTGCTAGAGCATTTGGATGATCCAGATGAGGATTGGGAGAATGTCATATGGTCAGATGACACCAAAATAGAACTTTTTGGTAAAAACTCAATTAAATCGTGTTTGGAGGACAAAGAATGCTGAGTTGCATCCAAAGAACACCATACCTACTGTGAAGCATGGGGGTGGAAACATCATGCTTTGGGGCTGTTTTTCTGCAAAGGGACCAGGACGACTGATCCGTGTAAAGGAAAGAATGAATGGGGCCATGTATCGTGAGATTTTGAGTGAAAACCTCCTTCCATCAGCAAGGGCATTGAAGATGAAACGTGGCTGGGTCTTTCAGCATGACAATGATCCCAAACACACCGCCGAACGGCGAAGGAGTGGCCGTAAGAAGCATTTCAAGGTCCTGGAGTGGCCTAGCCAGTCTCCAGATCTCAACCCCATAGAAAATCTTTGGAGGGAGTTGAAAGTCCGTGTTGCCCAGCGACAGCCCCAAAACATCACTGCTCTAGAGGAGATCTGCATGGAGGAATGGGCCAAAATACCAGCAACAGTGTGTGAAAACCTTGTGAAGACTTACAGAAAACGCTTTTGACCTCTGTCATTGCCAACAAAGGGTATATAACAAAGTATTGAGATAAACCTTTGTTATTGACCAAATACTTATTTTCCACCATAATTTGCAAATAAATAAATAAAAAATCCTACAATGTGATTTTTCTGGATTTCTTTTCTCATTTCGTCTGTCATAGTTGAAGTGTACCTATGATGAAAATTACAGGCCTCTCTCATCTTTTTAAGTTGGAGAACTTGCACAATTGGTGGCTGACTAAATACTTTTTTGCCCCACTGTACGTGTCGTGTCTGAGCCGTCAAATTGCGACTCCACTTTGTCCCTGTACCGGCATTTCGCTTGTTTGATTGCCATGCGGAGGGAATAACTACACTGTTTATATTCAGCCATATTCCCTCTTTCAATGGTTAAATGCGGTGGTTCGCGCTTTCAGTTTTGCGCGATTTCTGCCATCCATCCACGGTTTCTGGTTAGAGTAGGTTTTAATATTCACAGTGGGTGCAACATCTCCAAGGCACTTCTTTATAAACTCACTCACCGAGTCAGCGTATAGATCGATGTTGTTATCTGAGGCTGACCGAAACTTATCCCAGTCTGCATGATCAAAACAATCTTGAAGCGTGGATTCCGATGGATCAGACCAGCGTTGAATGGTTCTAGTCACTGGTACATCCTGTTTGAGTTTCTGCCTATAAGACGATAGGAGCAAGATTGCGTCGTGGTCGGATTTGCCGAAGGGAAGGTGGGGGGAGGGCTTTGTATGCATTGCGGAAGTTAGAGGAGCAGTGATAGAGTGTATTACACCCACGCGTGGTGCAATCAATATGCTGAGAGAATTTAGGTAGCCTTGTTCTCAAATTTGCTTTGTTAAAATCCCCAGCTACAATAAATGCAGTCCAGTGAAGTTTCTTGAGGGCCGTCTTGGTGTCTGCTTGAGGAGGAACGTACACAGCTGTGGCGATAACTGAGGAGAATTCTCTTAATATTCTATTAATATAGGCGGCATTTAACCTAGGTCGGGTGAGCAGAAGGACTTGAGTTCCTGTATGTTGTTATGATTACACCATGAGTCGTTAACTCCTCCCAGAGAGGAGTTTATCTCTGTCGGCGCAATGCATGGAGCCTGGTGGCTGAACCGATTCCGACAACATATCCCGAGAGAGCCATGTTTCCGTGAAACAGAGAATGTTACAATCTCTGATGTCTCTCTGGAAGACAACCCTTGCTCGAATTTAATCTACCTTTTTGTCAAGAGACTGGACATTGGCGAGTAGTATACTCTGGAGCGGTGGACGATGTGCACATCTACGGAGCCTGACCAGGAGACCGCTCCGTCTGCCCCTTCTGCAGCGCCGTTGTTTTGGCTCGGCTTCTGGGATTAGGTCCATTGTCCTGAGTGGCAGTCCAAACAGTGGATCCGCTTCGGGAAAGTCGTATTCCTGGTCGTAATGTTGGTAAGTTGACGTCGCTCTTATATCCAATAATTCTTCCCGGCTGTATGTAGGACTTAAGATTTCCTGGGGTAACAATGTAAAAAATAATACATAAAAAAAAATATATACTGCATAGATTCCTAAGGACTTGAAGCGAGGCGACCATCTCTGTCGGCACCATCTTGCCAGTTGATTGGTAGTTAGTCTTGTCCCATCGCTGCAACTCCCCTACTGACTCGGGAGAGGCAAAGGTTGAGAGCCATGCATCCTCTGAAACACGACCTTACCAATCCTCACTGCTTCTTGACACACTGCTCGCTTAATCCGGAAGCCAGCCGCACCAATGTGTCGGAGGAAACACCGTCCAGCTAGTGACCAAAGTCAGCTAGAGCGCAATGAGACAAGGCAATCCCGGCCGGCCAAACCCTCCCCTAACCCGGACGAAGCTGGGCCAATTGTGCGCCGCCTCATGGGTCGAACCTGGGTCTGTAGTGACGCCACTTGGGAAGCGGAAAACCATTTCGTTATAGACCTCACTTTGTGTGCGGGGGCATTGTCATGCTGAAGCAGGAAAGGGCCTTCCCCAAACTGTTGCCACAGTTGGAAGCACCGAATTGTCTAGAATGTTATTGTATGCTGTAGCGTTAAGATTTCCCTTCACTGGAACTAAGGGGCCTAGCCCAACCCATGGAAAACAGCCCCAGACCATAATTCCACCTCCACCAAACTTTACAGTTGGCACTATGCATTGGGGTAGGTAGTGTTCTCCTGGCATCTGCCAAACCCAGATTTGTTTGTCGGACTGCCAGATGGTGAAGCGTAATTCATCACTCCAGAGAACACGTTTCCACTGCTCCAGAGTCCAATGGTGGCAAGCTTTACACCACTCCAGCCGACGCTTGGCATTGCGCATGGTGATCTTAGGCTTGTGTGCAGCTGCTCGGCCATTTCATGAAGCTCCCGACGAAAAGTTATTGTGCTGACGTTGCTTCCAGAGGCAGTTTGAAACACTCAGTAGTGAGTGTTGCAACCGAGGACAGGCAATTTTTATGCGCTTCACTACTCAGCGGTCCCGTTCTGTGAGCTTGTGTGGCCTACCAATTTGCGGCTGAGCCGTTGTTGCTCCTAGACATTTCCACTTCACAATAACAGCACTTACAGTTGACCGGGGAACGGACTTGTTGGAAAGGTGGCATCCTATGACGGTGCCATATTGAATGTCACTGAGCTCTTCAGTAAGGCCATTCTACTGCCAATGTTTGTCTATGGAGATTGCATGTCTGTGTGCTTAATTTTATACACCTGTCAGCAACAAATTTGAAGGGGTGTCCACATACTTTTGTAAATTAGATATTTCTGTTTTTAATTTTCAATACATTTGCAAAATTCACTTTCATTTTGTCATTATGGGGTATTGTGTGTAAATGGGTGAGAACAATGATCTATTTTGAAATCAGGCTGTAACACAACAAAATGTTTAAGTCAAGGGGTATGAATAATTATTGTAGTCCACTACACCCTGTTCAAAAGTAGTGCACTATGAAGGAAATAGGGTGCCATTTGGGACTCACACTCTGTCTCTGACCATTGGTTATTCCCTCTTCTGTGTTGTTCAGGAGGAACCTCCCGGGGGACCGTCAGAAGGCCCTGGACATTATGCTGCCCCTGGTGGATTCTGACAACCAGGTGGCCTCAGACATCTACTGCCTGGTGGGACGCATCTACAAGGACATGTTCCTAGAGTCCCACTTCACTGATACCAAGAGCAGGGACAGTGGCACGGCCTGGTGAGAGCTACACACACACACACACACACACACACACACACACTGGTGAGAGCCTGGCTACTGATGAGGCTAATTACCAACCACTCACTCCTCACCAGCTAGAGAAGTAGAGATAGAGAAGTCTTCCACCTCTCAACTACAGCTAACGAACAGCAGTGTCATCTGACTCAGAGCAAAGAGCCTGCAGGTTATTCTGAAAGTAGCTGAATTTAAACAGCAGCACCAGTGATATTCTAAAGATAACTGCAGTCTTCCTGGAATGGTTATGTCTCTCATCATGGCATCTCGTTAGAATAACTCGGTCTGTCCTCTGTTCCAACCCAAATGACATCTTTGGAGAGCCTTCTCATGTTATTCACACTCATTCCCTCAGTGGAACAGATTGCTCATTAAGTAAATTAGGTTTTTGTCTGTGAGAGTCAAGCTTTGTGCAATAAGTGGTTCCTCTGTGCACCCTGCTAAATAATGCTGTAGTTATTTTGGATGCTTTTTACAAAAGTAGGGAGGAAGTGATAAAGACTATAAAGTTCTCACCAAGGACACATCATAAATTACTGAAGGAACATAAAGTTAGATTTAAAAATGAAGCATTGTGTGTAATATTGGCTTATCTGTCCTTCCTCTCAGGTTTAAAAAGGGGTTTGAGTCCGAGCCGACACTACACTCTGGCATCAACTACGCCGTTCTACTCCTGGCAGCGGGACACCAGTTTGACGCCTCCTTTGAGCTCCGCAAAGTCGGTAAGTAACTAACACTTTATTCTCCTTGATATCTGTTTTGCCTTGAGCTGCCTGATGGTGCATTGGAATTGGCTTGCTATTCTGTCTTTCATTAGAGCTGCCGATGACTAATAATAATTAAGTTACTGATCTGCATTCCCACTGCACTACGGTTACCCTCATGTCATAAAGTGTGAGATCAATATCTACTCATGTGACAGATACTGCTCATTCAAACGAACTGCTTATGATGAGACACTCCCATCAAAGGTAGTCTGGGTGTGAACAGAGAGCCTGCTACTGTACTGCGGGGGTTAATATGAACCATCCGATTTTACGTAAACAATGACGTTTCCATTTTTGTTTTCTTGCAATTACGTTTCCATTTTCTTTTCTTGCAATTACGTTTTCATATTTTATTTTTTGCAAGGGAGTTTTGTGCTGTTTGGCTCCCAATCCTCTGTGTTTGCTGTGAAATCTGAGCCACAGAAAGTAACTCAGGAATGTGAGAAACAGGACAGACAGGCCTGGGAATCAGCCGTGGGCCCCCTCCCAGTCCTTGCCCCCGTTCCTGCCCTCCTCTACTCTGTGCTGCCCCGTCTACATGAGTAGGACATGTAGTGGCAGCTTGCCTCAGCGAGGCCGTAAACAACCATTTTCATTATCACTCTGCAATGTAGTAGCAACATGGCAACCAACTACATTGAATGTTAAGATTTATCCAAAGAGGGCATTGAGATCCTCCAAGCTGCATTTCAGGTGAAATGCCTAACATAAAAGTAGCCTAATAGGCTATACAATGCCCAGCCCATTCCCAAACCCTTGAAATAACACACGGTATAAAAAATAACATAATATATGACAAATTATGTACCTTGACAAAGACAAGGTACAAAACTATGGGAGCATTCACTATGGGAGCATTCACTAGTGTGCAGTATCTTTTTTAGATATTATTATAATATGTCCCTGACCTGACCTCGTTCTCCTTTCCAGGAGTGAAGCTGAGCAGCCTCCTGGGGAAGAAGGGAAGCCTGGACAAGCTGCAGAGCTACTGGGACGTGGGCTTCTTCCTGGGGGCTAGCATCCTGGCCTGTGACAACACTAGGGTCATACAGGCCTCCGAGAAGCTCTTCAAACTCAAGGCCCCTGTCTGGTGAGGGAGGGTGCTGTTTTCTAGTTTTTCTTATTTTATTTTTTTTATGTAAAGATCAACATACAGTTCATTCCGGAAAGTATTCAGACCCCTTGACTTTTTCCACATTTTGTTACGTTACAGCCTTATTCTAAAATTGAGCAAATACTTTTTTCCCCTCGTCAATCTACACACAAAACCCCACATTTTTAGAAATGTTTGCAAATGTATGAAAAAAAAAAGAAGAAGAAATATCACATTTACAAAAGTATTCAGAACCTTTATGACGCAAGCTTGGCACACCTGTATTTGGGGAATTTCTCACATTCCTCTTTGCAGATCCTCTCAATTTCTGTCAGGTTGTATGGGGAGCATTGCTGCACAGCTATTTTCAGGTCTCTCCAGAGATGTTCGATCGGGTTCAAGTCCGGGCTCTGGCTGGGCCACTCAAGGACAATTAGAGACTTGTCCCGAAGCCACTCCTGCATTTTCTTGGCTGTGTGCTTAGGGTCGTTGTCCTGTTGGAAGGTGAACCTTTGCCCCAGTCTGAGGTCCTGAGCGCTCTGGAGCAGGTTTTCATCAAGGATCTCTCTGCATTTTGTTCTCTTCATCTTTGCCTTGATCCTGACTTGTCTCCCAGTCCCTGCCGCTGAAAAACACCCCCACAGCATGATGCTGCCACCACCATGCTTCACCGTAGGGATGGTGCCAGGTTTCCTCCACACTAGACGCTTGGTATTCAGGCCAAAGAGTTCAATCTTGGTTTCAGAATCTTGATTCTCATGGTCTGAGAGTCTTTAGGTGCCTTTAGGCAAACTCCAAGCGGGCTGTCATGTGCCTTTTACTGAGGAGTGGCTTCCATCTGGCCACTCTAGCATAAAGGCCTGATAGGTGGAGTGCTGCAGAGAAATCAACATGGGCCAGCATCCCTGTGGATTGCTTTCAACACCTTGTAGAGTCCGACGAATTGAGGTTGTTCTCAGGGCAATATTAGGACGGTGTTATTAATGTTTTGTACACTCGGTGTAGACAACTTATTTAAACCTACCTTGCACAATTTAAATGTAATTTATTTCCTTGTAGTCACAGTTATCTGTCATATGGATGATTTTTTGTGGTAGATTTTTTTTAGATTTTTAGATTTATTTCCAATATTTAAATTGACTGAAATTGGTCAAACTCAAAGTTCAATACATGTACAAAATGATCCTCTTTCCCATAAAAGCATGGTCATGATTGTCTGACATGAAAGGGAAGTTTAACTTTGCCCCGCAGACAATCGATCTGATATCCTTAAGTTTCAGTCATGTGGTTGTTTTTTTGCTTTAAACCCCTGTAGTCAGTCCGTGGCCTATTTTCTTTCAAGCTCGAGATTTTTACAACATATTCAAACAGGTTTTGATCTGTTTTAAGTGCATTTTCATTTTCTGTAGTCAATGGCCTTTAAAATGTTTTTCAAGCTAACGTTTGTGTTGAATGCACCCCAGGTATCTGAGCTCTCTCGTGGAGACCATCCTGATTTACCAGCACTTCAAAAAGCCATCTGTGGAGCAGCCGCCGCCCAAGCAGGAACTGGTGGACTTCTGGATGGACTTCCTGGTGGAGGCCACAAAGAAAGACGTCTCATCTGTCCGCTTCCCAGTATGTCTTCCTGATGTGACTGCCACTGAGCCTCATGCTCGCTCTTCCTTCCTGGCATTCTTCACTGTTTAGACTTGAACTTGACAGTTAGACATATGCTGTACATACATAAACCATAACAATGGCACCAACTGAGGCAGTGTTCCTAGACTGTTTACTTCTCTGCTTTATTGTGAAATGTCTCGAGGTGATATTGGTTGTCCTCTTTTCCAGGTGTTGATACTGGAGCCCACTAAAGTCTATCAGCCTTCGTACTTGTCCATAAACAACGATGTGGAGGAGAACACTGTCTCCATCTGGCATGTTGCTCCTGATGACAAGGTAAGTTACTGACCACAGGAAGAGTGTGTGACAACTGCCTTTGCTTTGTGCTTTCAGGTGTCAGTCCTCTTCATAATTTCTGAGGTTCATGTTTTTCTGATCTCTCTAACAGCACAGGGGGGTCCATGAGTGGAACTTCAGCGCCATGTCAGTACGGGGTGTCAGGTTGGTGATCTCACAGCTGTCCTGATCTACACACTCATTGTAATATACGGGCAGTAAAGTCACAGCTCTCTACTCTCCTCCTCTTTCCCATATGCCAACAACATAACAGATGATAATGTGGCAGCCTGGTTCCCAAGGCAATATTAGTCAGAGGAGGTCCCTCCATTGCTCTCCCTCCTTCACCCTCCCTGCCTCCCCCTCCACAAAATATTTCAGTGGCAGACTGACAGTCCGAATGATCTTCCACTCTAGAGGGCCTCTGTGAGATGTTGCTAGGGAACGTATCTTACTTGGTGCCCACTCACCCTCCAGTGCACTAGGAGACAATGGCAGTTCCCTCTGATGCAGCAGTGTGCCATGGTGGGCTGAATACAACCACTTATTCTCTGCTCTGCTCCACTCTGCTCAGCCCTCGCCTCGCCTCGGTTAGCTGGCTTAGAATCCCTGTTCACTCCGCTGAACACTGGTGGAGACTCAACAGGGTGTATGTGTGTGTGGGAAGGAACGCTCTGAGTTATGCTCATTCTGTCCGAGTTACTGTAACTTGTTGTACGTGTTTGAATGAAGAAGAGTGTTTGGTGGTTAAAGACTTTTGCAGCTCTGGTGAAAATGAAAAGCTTCTGTAGTTACCTACAACTGGAGTGATTTCTCAGATGGCTACACTCAGACATCCAGTCTATGCCAGTGTGCTATGTCATGTGAATTTCCCCATCTCGTCTCTAACTGTCAACTCCTCTTCCTCAGTATTTCCAAGTTTGACGAGCGCAGTGCCTTCCTCTACGTGCTAAACAACTCCGAGGACTTCCAGATCTATTTCTGCACAGAGATGCACTGCAAAAGGTCTGTCACTCTTCTGTCTGTGCCGTGACCACTCCATCTCAACAGCCAGCCAGTCTTATTAGCTCAACAGTGTGAATCAGTGAGTCAGTGCTGGTGTGATTGGGCTTTCTCCCATTGAGTTTTCACACTGAGAGTGTATGAAAGGGTGCCTGGGCTTAGTGTTCTTTCACAGCTGCTCCTGTGACGTAGTTGTAAGTGCGGTAAAGGTTATCTGGGGTGCTCTGTGTGTTGCAGGTTCTGTGATCTGGTCAACAGCATCGCAGAAGAAACATGGAAAGGCTCCGAAGAGGGGGAGTGTGACGCTGACGCCCTAGAGGTGAGGGAGGAGAGAGGGATATTTTCACTGTATGTTGACTCCAACGGGATTAACCTGATTTCCAGAATGTTTAGGGTGTAGCCAGCAGCGATTGTCTTCGATTGTTTTCCAATTCTATATGAAACCAGATAGAGGCAATGTACAGTGTGGAAATAAATAGAGGGAACTTCCTACAGTGTGGACATGGGTCATGCGGTTCATTGTATGTTTTGCAATGGTGTAGAGTAGGGAAAACACCTGCTCCTCTTGTCACCTTTCTCCCAGTGGTGAGAGGGGGAAAAACATTGCCTGTGAATAATTACCCAAAGGCTTCTTGTCAAACACAATCATGGTGCCACAACTTGTTTTTGAGCCCTGTTTGATCTGTGCCACACCTTGTAAAGCTCACATTGCCCTTTGCTTAGTTGATACCCAGCCGCCACTCTCACCTTATGGCTCACCTGTTCTAAGATGGACCTATATCTCTGGTATAACTCTATTGTTATGGCCCTTGGAAGTTAACATGCAAAAAAAATGTCCTCTTTAAAATCATTTCCTCCTCAGTACGACTATGAGTATGATGAGCTCGGGGAGAGGGTGGTTCTGGGAAAAGGCACATTTGGAGTGGTATACGCAGGCCGGGACCTTAGCAACCAGGTGCGGCTGGCCATCAAGGAGATACCGGAGAGAGACAGCAGGTAGGTGAACATGTTAAGTGGACTTTCTCCAAAAAGACCCTAGCACAAATCTTCAGCTTCTACTATTCCACCTTACACGTATTGTCATTTCACAGGCTACTATAGTTAACATAGTAAGCATCCATGACACTTTTACGGTCTTTTAAGAGGCCCTTTGCTAATGGAAGGCTGAATTGTAACAGGTCCCTGTGTCGTTATTTAAAGTGCGTGATTGGTTATTCAGAGCACAACAACCAAAGGGGTTTCCCGAGAGTGATCATTTGATTGGCAGATCAAAGGGGCACCAAAAAGCTTGTTTAAGTAGTCCACTGGGTTAGGTCTGTGTTCCTGTTGTGTGTCCTTTCTCTGGCACACCAAAGTGTTTATATATACCGTACACCTGATCGAGTGACTGGGCAATGAAAAGAATTGGGGGGAAAGAGTTGCCTAGCAACTAGTGTACCAAGCACTTGCGCTGCCTTCCATCACCATCACTGGTCTGCTCATTGTTCCACCTATTCCTGTCTTATTATGGGACTCCTTCAGAGCCCAATCAGCCCAGATGATTCCTCTGTCATACATTGTTCCACTCATCACATCACAAGTCATTAGAGGGCTCTCATGGGTAAACTCAAAGGTGTCAAGAATTATTCTGAATCACTTAGAAGCAACTCTGAAGTATCCTCTCGGGGGGGGAGGGGACATTGAATAAGTGTCTGATTCACTAGAATAGCCAACCGTGTGATTGAGGGAGAATGTATTTAGTCTTATTATTTATGGTGTTCAGTTTGAACATTTATCTCTAGAAGAAGATTGCAGGAGAGTAACATTTCATATGTAGCCATCTGGTGTGTGTCCTTGTGGTCCTTGTCCTCTGACCATGGTGTACTGGACTGAGTCCCTCTGACATCTCTCTCCGTGATAGGTTACTGCAAGCTACTAAGTGCAACAGTGCAATTTCCCGTCTCAAAGTGCTCTGGTCTTTTTTTTTTTTTTTTTAACGAGAGAGAGGAGACATCATCCTGTCCTTTTTCCTTATTTGATGTAACAGTGGATGTTTTCATCTATTCTGTCCTAGGTACTCTCAGCCCCTCCACGAGGAGATTGCCCTTCACAAACACCTGAAGCACAAGAACATTGTGCAGTACTTGGGCTCCATCAGCGAGAATGGTTTTATCAAGATCTTTATGGAGCAGGTTCCCGGAGGTAAGAGGGCAAATACAAACACGTATACACTCATCTGCCATTTTATTAGGTACACCCATCTAGTACCGGGTAGGACCCCCCTTTGCTTCCAGAACAGCCTGAATTCTTCGGGGCATGGATTCTACAAGTTGGAAACGTTCCACAGGGATGTTGGTCCATGCTGACGCGATGGAATCCCGCGGTTGCTGCAGATTGGACGACGGTAAACCACCGCCACCAGCCTGTACCGTTGACACCAGGCAGGATGGGTCCATGGACTCATGCTGCTTACGCCAAATCCTGACTCTGCCATCAGCATGACACAACAGGAATCGGGATTCGTCAGACCAGGCAATATTATTCCATTCCTCAATTGTCCAGTTTTGGAGCCGCTTCTTGTTTTTAGCTCATAGGAGAAGAAGTTGTGCGTTCCGAGATGCCGTTCTGCACACCACTGTTGTATTGCACCGTTTGTTTGTGGCGCGCCTGTTCGCTTGCACGATTCTTGCCGTTCTCCTTCGACTTCTCTCATCAACGAGCTGTTTTCACCCACAGGACTGCCGCTGACTGGATGTTGTTTGTACAGTGAGGGAAAAAAAGTATTTGATCCCCTGCTGATTTTGTACATTTGCCCACTGACAAAGAAATTATCAGTCTATAATTTTAATGGTAGGTTTATTTGAACAGTGAGAGACAGAATAACAACAAAAAAATCCAGAAAAACGCATGTGAAAAATGTTATAAATGGAATTGCATTTTAATGAGGGAAATAAGTATTTGACCCCCTCTCAATCAGAAAGACTTCTGGCTCCCAGGTGTCTTTTATACAGGTAATGAGCTGAGATTAGGGGCACACTCTTAAAGGGAGTGCTCCTAATCTCAGCTTGTTACCTGTATAAAAGACACCTGTCCACAGAAGCAACCAATCAATCAGATTCCAAGCTCTCCACCATGGCCAAGACCAAAGAGCTCTCCAAGGATGTCAGGGACAAGATTGTAGACCTACACAAGGCTGGAATGGGCTACAAGACCATCGCCAAGCAGCTTGGTGAGAAGGTGACAACAGTTGGTGCGATTATTCGCAAATGGAAGAAACACAAAAGAACTGTCAATCTCCCTCGGCCTGGGGCTCCATGCAAGATCTCACCTCGTGGAGTTGCAATGATCATGAGAACGGTGAGGAATCAGCCCAGAACTACACGGGAGGATCTTGTCAATGATCTCAAGGCATCTGGGACCATAGTCACCAAGAAAACAATTGGTAACACAATACGCCGTGAAGGACTGAAATCCTGCAGCGCCCGCATGGTCCCCCTGCTCTAGAAAGCACATATTAATGCCCGTCTGAAGTTTGCCAATGAACATCTGAATGATTCAGAGGACTACTGGGTGAAAGTGTTGTGGTCAGATGAGACCAAAATTGAGCTCTTTGGCATCAACTCAACTCGCCGTGTTTGGAGGAGGAGGAATGCTGCCTATGACCCCAAGGAAACCATCCGCACCGTCAAACATGGAGGTGGAAACATTATGCTTTGGGGGTGTTTTTCTGCTAAGGGGACAGGACAACTTCACCGCATCAAAGGGACGATGGACGGGCCATGTAACGTCAAATCTTGGATAAGAACCTCCTTCCCTCAGCCAGGGCATTGAAAATGGGTCGTGGATGGGTATTCCAGCATGACAATGACCCAAAACACACGGTCAAGGCAACAAAGGAGTGGCTCAAGAAGAAGCACATTAAGGTCCTGGAGTGGCCTAGCCAGTCTCCAGACCTTAATCCCATAGAAAATATGTGGAGGGAGCTGAAGGTTCGAGTTGCCAAACGTCAGCCTCGAAACCTTAATGACTTGGAGAAGATCTGCAAAGAGGAGTGGGACAAAATCCCTCCTGAGATGTGTGCTAACCTGGTGGCCAACTACACGAAACGTCTGACCTCTGTGATTGCCAACAAGGGTTTTGCCACCAAGTACTAAGTCATGTTTTGCAGAGGGGTCAAATACTTATTTCCCTCATTAAAATGCAATTCCATTTATAACATTTTTCACATGCGTTTTTCTGGAATTTTTTGTTGTTATTCTGTCTCTCACTGTTCAAATAAACCTGCCATTAAAGTTATAGACTGATCATTTCTTTGTCAGTGGGCAAACGTACAAAATCAGCAGGGATCAAATACTTTTTTCCCTAACTGTATGTCACACCATTCTCAGGAACCCTTAGACACTGTTGTGTGTGAAAATCCCAGGAAGGCGGACGTTTCTGAAATACTGGATCCGGAAATCCTGGTACTGTCGATCATACCACGCTCAAAGTCACTTCGGTCACTTGTTTTGCCCATTGTAACTGAATGCCTTGATGCCCGTCTGCCTGCTTTGTGTAGCAAGCCACGGCCACCTGACTCACTGTCTGTAGGAGCTAACCATTTTTGTGAACGGGGCGGTGTACCTAATAAACTGTCCTGTGAGTGTATGTTATCTGAGTTATGTAATGGACTGAATACACTACTGTCCTGCTGATATTAAAGCAGAATGTATTGATATGTATTGTACTTTGGCCTGTGGTTTGTATCCAGGAAGCCTATCTGCCCTGCTGAGGTCTAAATGGGGCCCTCTGAAGAACAACGAACCCACCATCGGCTTCTACACCAGACAGATCCTGGAGGGGCTCAAATATCTCCATGACAATCAGATCGCTCACAGAGACATCAAGGTGGAGCCTTGGCTTTTTCCTCTGCCACTGCTCTATTTCAAAGGCTTTGATTGGCCATTGTGTAGTATGCGCCTGGCCAATAGGGAGGCCACATTCATGTCAGGGGAACACAAATGATTTGATTTGTAAGTGGCGCCTGGCTCTGTTATAAAGACTTCCCCTTATCATCCTACAGGAAGGTTAATGTGACATAATTCAGTCTCAGTCATAATAAAAACACACTGAGCCCACTCCCATCCCATAATAGAACAAGTCATTTAGGTTAGCATACTCTTCCTCCTACACCCAGGACAAGATAGGCCTCTAAATTCTGCCTCATTTAACAATAGTATCTCATAAAATGACCTCAACGGCCATTCACATCAATGTTAGTAATCTTGTTTTGGATTGGAGGCGGTGAATATGGCCCACTGTAACAACTGTTGTTGATTGCCTTCTAGGAAATGCCTTAGATTACCAGGCTGTTATCGTAGTCATTTTGTTCAGGTTAAGGAATGGATATGAGTTGGAATGGAGCTCTTGTCTCATCCCATCTCATCCTTGTCTCATCCCGTCTTTATATCCACAGGGCGATAATGTGCTTATAAACACATATAGCGGAGTTCTGAAGATATCTGACTTTGGTACCTCTAAACGGCTTGCTGGGATCAACCCCTGCACTGAGACTTTCACTGGTATGTTCTGGTCTCCCCGACCTGGTTTATAACCACTGGTATGTTCTGATCTGCCTGACCTGGTTTATAACCACTGGTATGTTCTGATCTGCCTGACTGGGTTTATAACCACTGGTATGTTCGGATCTGCCTGATTGGGTTTAGAACCACCAAGCTTCCCCTCTCTAAACATGCCTTGATGGAACAGGATGTTTGAAAATGAGCTGGACCCACAACCCTCACAGTGATCTCACTGACTATTTATAATAACTTTAGTTTTGTACAAAAGAACCCCCTTCCCTCTGCTGTAATTGATATATCTCAGAATAGCCTGCCGTTTCTATTCAGAGTGCTGTTTGGTGAGAGTTTATGGTCAGGTCAGGGTTCCAGGGTTATGACAGTGTTGACATTGTGGCAGCCAATGGTATCACAGCTTGGCCTCTTTGTTAAGATCAATGGATTGCTGATTGGAGCATAGAGATACACCTCCTTTTAATCTTGAAACCATTACGTCTTGAAACCAGTCAGTTCCTCCTGTTTAAATTGTACACCAATGTGTCTCTCCCATTTTCACCATAGCACTTAGCTTACCTTTTAAAAGCTCTATAAAAGCTCCTCTTACAGTAGGCTATAATTAGACTCCTTTCATCTATGGTTACTATAGAGCCCAAGTTCACCCTCCCAGACCTTATATGCAAATTCTACATATGCAACTTGTAACTAGCAGCTATGATTTGTATAATTTCCAGTCTGTTTGGTGTGTTGTTGTTTTGCAGGGACTCTACAGTACATGGCCCCTGAGATCATAGATAAAGGCCCTCGAGGCTACGGCAAGCCTGCGGACATCTGGTCTCTTGGCTGCACCATCATTGAGATGGCCACTGGGAAACCACCCTTCTACGAGCTGGGGGAACCACAGGCCGCCATGTTCAAGGTCAGAGTTCAGAGGTCAACTAATGTTCCGTTTATTTACCTCTGTTGTTCATTGTGATTTATGGTTTTGCTGACCTATTTCTGTCAGTAGTGAAGTCAGATACGGGAATAGATAGCTGTCTTTATACGCCTCTAGGCACATTTGTGCAAGTGATTGGATGACATACTTATTCAGCTGTGAGGTTAGACATAGTACCTAGAGATAGAATTTGTGTGCAGTACCGTCTATCCTTTGTGTGTTGTTTTAAGTTTCCGTTCCATTAATGAGCCCTCCTCGAGCATTTTCCACTTGTATTCATCTAAAGTGGAAATTGTAAGTGTTGCCCTCATCAGCAGTATCACAAAGGCAAAGTCTGGGCATATGTAGTCTATTAAAAACTGAAGCTAATGATCCAACTGGGTGGTCTGTGGAGTGTGATGGAGATCATGTTGAATGCAGGCCAGAAGCATGGGCATTTCCATGCATTTGAATATAATTACAGTAGTAAATTGCTGCGCGTTCACGTGTCTTAACGTGCATTTTCCAGTGTTTATAAACCACTTTTCTGTACCGGATTGTATAGATCTGTAATGCTAATAATGCTTTCACTAACACTGTCATCTTTCTACGCAGTGGCTTACATGAGAAACTACCATAAAGAGTAATTTCTCATCTATACTGTTGTACAAGTGAGAAAGCGTTTGGTAACAATCCTCACATAAACTTTCTTTTGGAATGTCTCCACTGGTAGGGGCATTACATTCCTAATCTCAAGCCTACATTCCAGAACAATGTTGGGAATTTCTAGAGTGCTTCTTATCAGACGAGCTAACGCATTCGTCCTTCACTGTCGCGTTGACCTCCTATACTGTGATGGTATGAGCACGCCTGCATAGTGTTACAGCGCCACGGAGCTATGGGTTACAAGAGATCAGTTTACACACCATTAACTAAAGTCAGGCCCTTAGGTTAGGGCCTTAGATCTAACATGACTGGGGTTTGTCTTGGCAGTAGATGCAGGTTAAGCCTTTATCTTGGCTGTAGTTCCAAGTTAGGCCCCTTAGATCTAACATGACTGGGTTTTATCTTGGCTGTAGCTGTAAGTTAGGCCCTTAGATCTAGCATGACTTGGCTAGGTCACTCGACTTAGTTCTGTCCTGCGACTTGGCTGCAGCTGTAGTTCAGGCCCTTAACTCAAGCATGACTGTGCTGCGTTTTAACTTGGCTACAGGTCGGCATGTTCAAGATCCACCCTGAGATCCCAGATTCCATGTCCATGGAGGCCAAGGCCTTCATCCTGCGCTGCTTCGAGCCCGATCCCGACCAGAGGGCCACCGCCCTGCACCTGCTCACCGATGAGTTCCTCACCGTCACCAGCCGCAAGAAGAGGGGCAAGAGCAGCTTCACAGGTAGCTAGGACAACGCTTCACTGGTCAATCAGTGCAGCAGTTAGTAGAATATAGATATATCTGAATAGATAGACAATTGCTTCTAGATACTTTGTTTTAGATTCTTTTTGTCTCTGTTTATTTTTTCGGCACAATCCATACTTATCGTTGAATAAAAGAAAATAATAAAAAAATCTGTTTTTCTCCTCAGCTCTTACACCAGCAGGTTCAGGTGAGTTTGTCTGAGCGTCTGTGCTTCATCCTCTTTAGAGCACACTGAGTCTGAGCCCAACAACATTAGGCTAACTCAATTGTCCTGTTGACTGCCCTACCCTCACAGAAGTAGTACTGAAATGTCATTTCCATGTAGTGTCCCTAACAAGTTGTTCGCTCTGCTTTTCTTTGTGTAACAGTGGTGTAACTGTGCCGTCACCCGTCTCTGTGCCCTCCAGAGTACCTGCGCAGCATCTCCCTGCCTGTGCCTGTGGTGGTGGAGGACACCAGCAGCAGCAGTGAGTACGGCTCCGTCTCCCCTGAGAACGACCTCAACACCAACCCCTTCATCTTCAAGCCCAGCACCAAGTGTTACAGCGATCGGGACGTCAAGGGAACCCGCTCCCTGTTCCTCAGGTAACACAACATACAGTCAGCACCATACAGTATGTATTTGGACAGTGAAGCTGACATTTTAAATTTGGCCCTTTACTCATTTTGGATTTGAGATCACAAAAACACACCTCTTAATCAATCTGACAATAAGCAGGGCCGGAAAAACACAAATCTGGAGGAAACTTGTAAATATTGCTGTAGTAAGTAAGAGATAAAGACAGACACTCTGTACATTATCTGGGCAAAATGGACAATGAGGTATGTTGTACATCCGTGGAGTACATTAGTTCCAGATTTGATTATACCACGGTTGCCAAAGAATGTCCTGTAATATTTGTGAACTTTATTATTATTCTCAATATGTTGTCAAAACATTTTCACTGAGGTCTCTCAAATCTAATGTGTTCAGCCTGTGTTTTCTCTCCGCACACGTGCACTCACTCACAAACACACCGACACAGATATACTTTTAATTCTTATTTTTTACGTATCTATTTTTTTCTTAAACATGTATTTTTCTTAAAACTGGATTGTTGGTTAAAGGCTTGTAAGTAAGTATTTCACTGTAAGAATACCTGTTGTATTCGGCGCATGTGACAAATACATTTTTATTTGATACACTCATCCACACACACACACACACGCTACACACACACCACAACTGCTGCTACCAGACTCTTGTTATTATTCCTAAATACTGGACCATTTTAAACACTTGCCCCACAATCCTCCCTTCCCCAAAACACATGTAAATATTGGACTATAAATTGTGCCTTCCTGCAAGTAAGCATTTCGTTGGACAGTGTGTATACCAACTTGAACTTTATTATTCTCCTATACAAATATGTTCTAAAACAAATGTCACTGAGGTCTCTAATCTAACCTGTGTTCCCCACCAGTATCCCAGTGGAGAACTTTGAGGACCACAGTGCTCCTCCGTCTCCTGATGAGAAGGACACTGGGTTCTTCATGCTGAGGAAGGACAGCGAGAGAAGGGCCACTCTGCACCGCATCCTCACTGAGGACAGAGACAAGGTGGTGGCCAACCTCGTGGAGGCTCTCAAACAGGTCAGTTAGCATCTAGTCTGGTAGTGGACAGGGAAAGGGTTGGCCTGGTTCCAGTTCTGTTTTTGCCCTGGTGTGTCCCTCGGCATGACAATGACCCTAGGAGTTGGCAAGACAGCACAAACAGATCTGGGAACAGGTTAGAAGAGGGGCTGTCTCAGAGTAAAACAAACCTCTTATCATCTGCACTCCTCTCTCTACCTTCACCCTCCTCTCATCACCCCTTCTCGTCATCCTCCTCTCCCCTGTGTGTGCAGGGTTCCGAGACATCCGACACCAAGTTGAGACATCAGCATATCTCCACCCTGGTGGTCAGTCTGGGGGACTTTGTGCGCATGACGGACAGGAAAATCATAGCCAAAACCCTCTCCCAACTCAAACTGGAGCTAGACTTTGACAGCACGGCCATCAGCCAACTACAGGTGGTGCTATTCGGGTTCCAGGATGCAGTAAGTGCTCTTTCTTCACCTACTAGTAGGTCTCTCTTTAAGCATTATAAATGGCTTATGATGATTCAAAAATCCCATTGTCTATTTATCCACTGTGAATGCCTTGGAATTAAAATAGTCCTTGTATAGGCCAAAGGCTGATTTAAGGGGGTTTCTGTGAACAGTTCACTCCAGAATTGTCGCCATGCTGCCATTGTTTGAACAAACAGATCAGACTATTGACTGCGAAAATTATTTTAACCTTTAAGGGTAATTAAAGGGAAATATGTCCGCTTAATTGCACATCATGTAAATGGGATGATTCTGCCCTCTGTCTCACAAATACAATTATGCAAATAGCACTGTGGCCTGTAGCAGGCTGTTAGATTTGCGAGAGATATTACATAACTCTTAGTCAATAATGAGCTCTGATGCCCCCTAGTGGATACTTATGAAACCAGCTCCGGTCTGTCTGCAACAGATTATTATCAATGCACGATGCAGACTTGTTTTTCACAGTTGGATTTTCCAGAATGCATGGCTTTTTATAAATGGCAGTCTCTCTTTTTTCTGGGAAATGCTTGTTCCATAGGCTAATTATATAGGGATATCTCAGCTTACTAGGCAACCACCACACGCAATGTAAACAGACACCCTCTGGGGTCAAGCCTGTTGTCCTTTCCACTAATGTGACCATGTAGAGGATGCATAGGTGCAGTATGTGTGTGTGGGTCAGCTGTTTATTAATTTTGTGTGTGTGTGTGTGTGTGCGGCCATTGCGTCTCCAGGTAAATAAAGTACTACGAAACCACAACATCAAGCCCCACTGGATGTTCGCCCTGGACAATATCATCCGTAAAGCGGTGCAAACTGCCATCACCATCCTGGTGCCAGGTAATAGCAGTGACTCCAGCTGCAGAGTTTTAAATTAGTAATTATGCCCCTTAGGGCCCAGGACACTGTTTAACTAAAGATAGGAACTTGACTTTGAACAGAGCCCCAATCTAATCACAACTTAAGGTTACTTTTGTAACTCCGGTTCTCTGAAAATATTAGTGAGATGTATCACAACTTTTGGAAGGACCAATCAAAACTGTCTGTTGGAGACAGACATGTAGTGGCGAATGAGGTGAGCCCCTCACTTCCTTATAAGGAGCCACTCTCCCGCCCTTTGGTCATTCTCAAGCATGCTTCTCTTCCTCTGTTTAATGAGATATGTCCCAAAAACAGTTCCCAAAAGGTAAACTCCTCAGTAGGAGAGGGCAATATGAGAGAAGGACATAACACCCTTGAGCTCTCGTTCAATCCAAGTAGATGCGCAACGTGCGAAATGAAAAGCCCCTGGGCAGACTGTGGGCGCAAACAGTGGCTGGTAGTGTTGGGGAAGCTACTCTGAAAATGTAGTTTACCAAGCTCCCAATTACGCCACACTGGAAGAAGTTAAGCCTCGCTAAAGCTACCCTTAAGGAAAATATAGTTTACTTAACTAAAGTTACTTTGAAAAAGTAGTTCACTACATCCAAACTACTTTGTGAAAATGAAATGTCATATACTACAATCTGCATGAATAGATCGCTTTGGGGTCATATGCTAACAGAATGTGTATTTTAGCCTAAAACACAAAACCGATGTTTCAAGGGAGAATTAGGCATATCTGATGTCGAAAAAGAAAATGATTGCCTACCGCCATATTTTATTTTTGCAAAAAAGAGTAGAGTTACACTACACTCTTAGAAAAAAAAACTTCCAAAAGGGTTCTTCAGGCTGTCCGCATAAGAGAACCCTTTTTGTTTCCATGTAAAACCCTTTTTGGTTCCATGTAGAACCCTCTGTGAAACCTATTCCACGTGGAACCCAAAAGGGTTCTACCTGGAACCAAAAAAGGTTCTTCAAAGGGTTCTCCTATGGGAACAGTCAAAGAACCCTTAACTTCGATAGCACCTTTTTTTTTCCAAAGAGTGTAGCTACATTTGAATTTATTTCAACTACCACCAAGCTGCTGCAAAATGTAGTTAAATTGCTAGTTGAACTCCATGTAGTTCACTGCTTGGTGGACAATGTTACATCTCCACGCTTCTCAGCGGCTAGTAGCTGCTGTGAAAGTATCTTAAGCACAACAGACATGTCCCAGGACTAGCTAAAGACTAGAAACTGGGCGAAAGTGACGTGCCCCTCCTAGAAACAACATAACAGTTATGGATTACTGTCGGGACCTTGGCACACCGACAAAGCGGCTAGAGGACCTTAACCTTCTCTCCTTCCCAAGAAATCCTGCAAAGAGCATAGGACCATGGAAAATAGAGGGTAGGAAGGTACAATCTGTTTAGTCATACCACTTCTCCAAGAAAAACACAACTTTAAAAAGATAGTGAGCATAAGGGGGGCTGGCACCTTCTTCCAAGAGTAGGCTACAAACCCTGCATGACGATAGCTGCCAGGACTGGTCGTGAGCAGGGTGTAACTGCCGACCGGAAAGTCACGGGTCATCAAGGGGTCCGAAGATGAGGTGGAGGCCCAATTCCCTTGCTCTGTGTAGACGGAAAAGGGATGGTAGGCAGCATAGGAGGAAAAGCATACGGCATAACCCTATTTTCTAGGGCTGTGACGATACCAGTATCACAATATTTTTTTCCATGGCAAAAATGTAAACACGAAGCAGACCAAACTCTTTGGCCCTTTAAAAATCCGCTGTATGTAAAATATTGTTGGGACGAGATGTAAGAACCAACGGGATACCACGGGGCCCGGGTCTGCAGGGTAGGCAGAAGTTGAAGTCTTCGCATTCTTTCTTGCGCGTCACACTTCTGCCGCATGAACAACTCATCAAGTGTCACTGGGACATCCGGGAGGTCCACATTTACTTTGTCTGTTAAGCTGGATAAGCTCAGCAAAAGTGCCATTTCACCCACTACTGCTAGGCTCTTGCTATAATCACGCGCTTGAATGGCACTACGGGAGGCACGGAGATTTAGGTCTGTAATCATACAGATCTCCTCACAAGCATCTGGCCATGGGTGTCCTGCTCCAGTTGCTTCCCCACCTCTTTCAGTAGCTCAGTCTGATAAACCAACAATAGAGGTCACATTGAGAGCTCCGATTGCTTGGGCCGAGGCCTTGTACGTTTTCAGAAAGATGGAGGCAGTAAAGCTCTATGTCTTTCTAGGGAGTGAGGTGCCGGTGTCGTTAGTAACATGGCACGAGGGGCTAAGGTGGTAAGCCAGTGACGGCTCCACATTGGGAGGGTTGACAAACCCGGATTCCTCCATATAGTGCATATCCAGGCTCGGAGTGCCTCTAGCAAAAATCTTGCTAGTGAGGGTTTTGTCCCACGAGCGCTTAGCTTCCCTGAAGCAAGCTGGTACCACAGGTAGCAGTTGTTTTACAGGGGCTTTATGAGATGTATGAGATGGGAGTCTCTTCCAGTCGCATAGGTCCCTTGACGGGCCTCGAACCCCTACGGGAGACGACCACTCGGGAGACGGCCACCAAACTCCAATGGAGTAGGAGGTGGCTTCACTGCTCTCAAGGCCGTCAGACCTGCAGACCTGAGATGGCTGGCGAACCGGATCGTCAGCCCTCCTCTCCTGTGCTAGCCCGAGGATAACTGTGAGATTAATCCCATTGTCATCCTCGTCACCCCCTAGCTCGCTTTCCCCTGACACTACATCGTCAGACAGTGAGGTGAGGGAGTTGAGTCTATCCATAACCTCGCCCCAACTGGGCTCGTTTACAGGGAGCTGAGCCTCAGCTTTCGCTGTTGGTCTGAGGTGACGGGCTATCGAAATAGATGCTCATTTAAGCCTCCTCCTCTGACCTGCCCTAGTCAGCAGTTTGCAGTGATCACAGGACTCGGTCGTCGAGCACCTCTTGGGCATGTTCCTTTTCCAAGCAATTGATGCATTGAGGGTGGTAATCCTTCCTCACAATCATGGAACCGCAAGCGCAAAAACCTGGGGGTTCAAGTGCTAGGCTCTTCCTGGGATGGGATAGCAGTGGCCATTGTGAGGAACCAGGCTTGCTAGGAGGAAAAAGCAACGCCTGTTGAAAGAACAACAAGAAGAAGGCTTGGGCTAGCTAGATAGACGCCTTGCTGCTGGCGGCTAGCAAAAGGTAGCTTGTGTAAATGGCGTTTCAAGCCAGCTAGTTAGAAGCCTAGCGGCTAATAACTAGCAATAATGAGCACAGTAGAACGCTATAGCCAAGAGGCTAGTGGAGCCTTAACTAGCTAGCAGCTACCTCGTGGTGAAGGTGTGCTGTAGCTAACTCAGTGCTGGCTGAAGGAAACCATGTGGGGGCAGAGTTAGCCTTCAGGTAGTGTGGTCCCGCGACCGAAAGAGCCGTGAGGCTGAGACGGTCGGTCTATTTAATACAAACGGGTGAACGTAGGTTAAGCTAGACGTCCAGAAGGGAGCTAGCAATGCTACCATGTTGCAGGTAGGGTATGCTAGTGAGGTTAGCTTGCCTCTCAGCGAGCTAGCCAAGTTAGCCTTGCAGCGTGGGCTGAGTCTCAGTAGTTAGCCGTGAAGCTAGCTACCAACAGAGACTGAGAAGTAGAAAAGGAATTTCTACACAAACAAAAACCTTTTGGTCCATACTCAACCTCTCGAAAGGGTCTGAAGACCTACGTTCGCAGCGATATCCTTTACGGTTGGCTTGTAAGCAGTTAAGCAGGAAAACAGGGATCCAGTTGGGCTGAGGAGAACTAGAAAGCAATGCTCTTCGCGAGGAAGAGAAGCAAGAATGACCAGAGGGCGGGAAAGTGGCTCCTTATAAGGAAGTGAAGGGCTCACCTTATTTGTCACTCTACCTGTCTGTCTCCAACAGATGTTTTTGATAGGTCCTTCCAAGAGTTGGTGTTCCTGGTGAATCCCCATAGTGATATATCAAAAGGAGAACAGAGATTTACATTTAACAAGAATATTGAATGACTGTATATACTAGTCAGATGCCATTATAACAATTGCATTTGAAAGATTATTGTAGTCATAGACTGATCTTTATTGAGGCTTGTGATGTTGCTGTCTTTGTTTCATGTTACCTCTTTCAAAGTGCAGTTTAGCTGTTGCATATGAACTAGTTGTCATGCTATTGCTGTAACGGTGTAATGATGCATCACGTGTCCTTACCCAGAGCTGAGGCCCCACTTCAGCCTGGCCTCGGAGAGTGACCCGGCCGACCAGGATAATGTTGACGATGACGTTGAGCCTGAAGATACCTCCGCCCACCAGAGCAGAGCCCCTCCCAACACTGCCCATGACGACACGGTCGCCACCTCCGGCGTGAGCACACTCAGTTCCACCGTTTCACACGAATCCAATAATGCCAAGCGCTCCGTCACCATAGAACTAGGCAGGATGAAGCTGGAAACCAACAGGTGGGTCGCCGTGCGGTCATAACCATGACAACAACTGTCAGACACAAAAGCAGAGATTTATTCCAACAACCTTTGCTATTACCACCACATCTGTGATGAATTAGTAACAGATATTGCCTGTAGCTTCACATTGTTTCCTCACCAATGTGAAATCTGTTATGTTGAAAGGTCCCAACACAGAGGAGAAAATATGTTTATTTTCATCATGGCTATCGCTGTGGCTGCAGTAGCCATGTCTAGTAGAATTGTGTTAACTATGTCTCCCCCTCCTCTCTTCCTGCTGTGTCGCCCCAGGCTAATGGAGCAGTTGCTGGAGAGGGAGAGAGAGTACCAGGCCATCCTCCAGCAGGTCCTGGATGAGAGGGAAGAGGGGATCAAATTACTGAGGATCTGCTCAGAGCCTATCTGTGAGCACATCTCAACATACACTACACACCTTCCAACATACACTCAACAGCTCCCAACATACAATGCACACCTCCGAACATCCACTACACACCTCCCAACATCCACTACACACCTCCCAACATCCACTACACACCTCCCAACATCCACTACACACCTCCCAACATCCACTACACACCTCCCAACATCCACTACACACCTCCCAACCTACACTACACACCTCCGAACATCCACTACACACCTCCCAACATACACTACACACCTCCCAACATACACTACACACCTCCCAACATACACTACACACATCCCAAAAAACACTACACACCTTCCAACATATACTACACACCACCCAACAAACACTACACACCTCCCAACAAACACTACACACCTCCCAACAAACACTACACACCTCCCAACAAACACTACACACCTTCCAACATATACTACACACCTCCCAACATACACTACACACATCCCAAAAAACACTACACACCTTCCAACATATACTACACACCACCCAACAAACACTACACACCTGCCAACAGACACTACACACCTCCCAACAAACACTACACACCTGCCAACATACACTACACACCTCCCAACATTAGTGGTGTAAAGGACTTACAGTTGAAGTCGGAAGTTAAAACTCGTTTTTCAACCACTCCACAATTTTTTTTGTTAACAAACTATAGTTTTGGCAAGCCGGTTAGGACATCTACTTTGTGCATGACACAAGTCATTTTTCCAACAATTGTTTACAGACAGATTATTTCACTTATTGGTCTTCCAAATGGACAATGACCCCAAGCATACTTCCAAAGTTGTGGCAAAATGGCTTATGGACAACAAAGTCAAGGTATTGGAGTGGCCATCACAAAGCCCTGACCTCAATCCTACATACCTGACTCAGTTACACCAGCTCTGCCAGGAAGATGGGCCAAAATTCACCCAATTTATTGTGGGAAGCTTGTGGATGGTTACCCGAAATGTTTGACCCAAGTTAAACAATTTAAAGGCAATGCTTCCAAATACTAGTTGAGTGTATGTAAACTTCTGACCCACTGGGAATGTGATGAAAGAAATAAAAGCTTAAATAAATAATTCTCTCTACTATTATTCTGACATTTCACATTCTTAAAATAAAGTGGTGATCCTAACTGACCTAAAATGGGGAATTCTTACTAGGATTAAATGTCAGGAATTGTGGAAAAACGGTGTTTAAATGTATTTGGCTAAGGTGTATGTAAACTTCCGACTTCAACTGTAAGTGAAAATACTTTAAAGTACTACTTAAGTAGTTTTTGGGGGTATCTGTACTTTACTTTACTCTTTATATTTATGACAACTTGTACTTTTATTTCACTACATTCCTAAAGAAAATTATGTACTTTCTACTCCATACAATTTCCCTGACACCCAAAAGTACTCGTTACATTTTGAATATTTAACAGGGCAGGAAAATGGTCCAATTCACTCACTTATCAAGAGAACATCCATGGTCATCCCTACTGCCTCTGGCTCTTTAAACACAAATGCTTCGTTTGTAAATGATGTCTTGAGTGTTGGAGTGTGCCCCTGGATATCCGTCAGTAAAAAATAAAAATTGTGCTGTCTGGTTTGCTTAATATAAGGAATTTGAAATGATTTATACTTTTACTTTTGATACTAAAGTACATTTTAGCAATTCCATTTACTTTTGATACATAAGTATATTTAAAACCAAATACTTTCAGACTTTTACTCAAGTAGTATTTTACCGGGTGACTTTCACTTCCAATTTAAAAAAAAAATTCACCCCTCTTTCTCCCCAATTTCGTGGTATCCAATTGGTAGTTACAGTCTTGTCTCATCGCTGCAACTCCCGTACGGCCGCGCTGCTTCTTGACACAATGCCCACTTAACCCGGAAGCCAGCCGCACCAGTGTGTCAGAGGAAACACCGTACACCTGGCAACCGTGTCAGCATGCACTGCGCCCGGCCCACAGGAGTCTCTAGTGCGTGATGGGACAAGGACATTCCTGCTGGCCAAACCCTCCCCTAACCCGGACAACGCTAGGCCAATTGTGCACCGCCCCATGGGTCTCCCAGTCGCGGCCGGCTGCAACAGAGCCTGGACTCGAACCCAGAATCTCTAGTGGCATAGCTGGCACTGCATAGCTAGCACTTTTCTATTAAGTTATCTTTACTTTTACTCAAGTATGACAATTGAGTACTTTTTCCACCACTGCCCAACATACACTACACAAATCCCAACATCCACTACACACCTCTTAACATACACTATGCACAAGAGCATTAAGAATACTGCTTTTTAATGGACTAATGGACATATTTGTACAACAGATGAATCAGGAAATAGACAATGCATATTCTTTGCTATGTCTGATATGATTGGTTATATGGATGATACATGGTTGTTGTTAAAGGGGCAATCCGCAGTAGAAACAACAAAAAAGTGACATCCCCACCACTGTTTTGGTTAAAGACTGGAGAAATGTAACCACTCTTAAATTCATAGGCAGAGCTATGGACTAATCATCCAAGAAATATAAATATTATAGTTTAACCATGCTTTGAGGCTATACAGTGTTTGTTTACATTCAATTTGTTTACAAACATTGGAGTAAAACAAGCTTTTATTTGGGGTTCTGATGGAGTATGACAGTTGAACTGAGCTTATGAGGCATTTATAAGTTAAGATTAAATGGGTACATATCATTAATTTTACATGTGAAATGTATGTAGCAACTACAGATTGCCCCTTTAATAGTTGGACATGTACTTTTGTGTGTGACAGATATTCCTACATTATCAGTGAGCCAAAGGAGCAAGTCCACTATGAGCCATGGGGACCCAGAGCTGATCAAGTGGCTGAAACTCCATGGGGCGGACGATGACTCCATGGATAGGGTAGGTCCTGAGGCAGCTCTCCCCCAGCCACGTCTGTTTTAAATGGGTACATTATGTAAACAAACTCACACCCACGTAATTCTCTCCCACTATACTACAGTAAACAATGTGCATTGTTGTAAAGCTGTTAAAACAAATGGCTTGATTGATGTTTGACAGATTATTGCACAGTAGGCTATATGCCTACCGTATGTGTAAAGCCTTAATAACAGATACACAGTTGAGCACCATCTATTGGCCACGAGCTTCATCTATTTCATGTACCAATGATTTGACCCATTTTGTAGATTCTGACCGAGGATTACATGTTGGATGACCTTCTCCACTATGTGACGAGAGACGACCTGAAGAGTTTGAGATTAAGGTATACAACATACAGTATTCTCTCCCACACTGTCAAATACCCAGCCATGTCAACGACCTGATTGAAACACTAATATCGTACGTTGTGATAATAGTCTGTATTTATCTTTCTCATGTTTTCTTCCTCAGAGGTGGGATCCTGTGTAAGCTATGGAAGGCCATCACAGACTACAGAGAGAAGCCTGCATGAGAAGCCTTCGTGTGGCATTAGCCACTGCTAAAGTACAGGACCTTTTCCACAACAACAACAACGGAGTATTCTCCTCAACTCTTACCACTGCACTTTAATCTCAGTATTTATTAGACCAAGACTCCAGTGTAGTTGATCATGTGTGGAGTATTGCCATTATTGTGTGAGAGAGACCTATGGAGTATTGTGTGTGTTAGAGAGACCTTGTTGGCTTATGGAAATGTTTTGGGGGAAATATTATTTTCAAATGGGGTTACTTTTTCATGTAAAAGTATACTGAACAAAAATATAAACGCAACATGCAACCATTTCAAAGAGTTATAGTTCATTTGAAGAAATCAGTCAGTTGAAATAAATTCATTAGGCCCAAACCTGTTGGGCTATTTCTGTGCATTCAAATTGAGAATCTATAAAATGCAATTGTGTTTTTGTCTGTAGCTTATGCCTGCCCATACCATAATGCCACCGCCACCATGGGGCACTCTGTTCACAATGTTGACATCAACAAACTGCTTGCCCACACGACGCCGTACATGTGGTCTGCGGTTGTGAGGCCGGTTGGACGTACTGCTGCATTTTTTAAAACAACAATGGAGGTGGCTTATGATACAAAAATGAACATTCAATTCTCTGCCAGCAGCTCTGGTGGACATGGCTGCAGTCAGCATGCCAATTGCACGCTCCCTCAAAACTTGAGACATCTGTGGCATTGTGTTGTGTGACAGAACTGCGCATTTTAGAGAGGCCTTTTATTGTCCCCGGCACAAGGTGCACCTGTGTAATGATCATGCTGTTTAATCAGCTTCTTGATATGCCACAGCTGTCAGGTGGATGGATTATCTTGTCTTGTCAAATTTGTGCACACAATTTGAGAGAAATAAGCTTTTAGTGCGTATTGAACATTTCTGGGATCTTTTATTTCAGCTCATGAAAACATTTGTTTATACTTTTGTTCAGTGTAAATAAGCACCACTGGTTTTATAATGTCCAACAGTTATGACATGTTTTAAGCTGGTGCTCCAAGATTCACAGGGCAAACAGTGGAACATTTCCTATAAATATCTGAGAATGTTATTTGGTTGTAGAATGTTATTTGGTTGTAGAATGTTCTCCTTACTGTCATTTGTTAACAACACATGAGACTGACCATTTTCTAAACCAAGCCTGAGAGATAAAATACAATGTTAACTGATGTGTTTGAGCTGCTGTACATTATGTTGATAAACAACATTGTTGTTGTCAGTGGCTTCTTATCACTACTTTATTTAAATGTATTTTAATGCATATTGCCTACTCTCAAGGCCATCACTGCATGCCTGCCCTTTTGTACCTTTTTGTTTAACTGTCTGTGAAGGCATTGGAACATCAAAACTCTTGACTTAATTTGTTCAAGTAATTATTTAACATCATTTATGTAATTTAACGATTTTCTGGTGTGATTTTAAGGGGAAATTATGTAAATATATTGCAAATATTATTGACAATAAATTAATATTTTTAGTTAAACAATTTACAAAAACCTAGATGTTCTATCTAATGTGAAACACAAAGTTACATTGGGTAATTTATAGATATTATTGATACTGGCGATGGAACAAAATGATCTAACCTACGCATTTTACTTCCACATGTCAGATTTTGTATGATATTTGATAGGAAAAAACAGATATTTTACTCTAATGGAAGATGTATTTTTGTTGTATATTTGCAGAATTATAGAGTTTTAGCCTGCCTTCATTTGTATATTATATGATCTTTAAAGCGGCAATCAGCAGTTGAAAGGATAACAAAGTGGCCTCCCTGCCCCTGGCATTTATAAGTCATATTCTTCAAGAATCAATAGGTACATATCATTCATTCACAAGTCCAAAAATGTATATAGCAACTGCAGATTTCCTCTTTAAAAATGCAAATTCTTTAAATCAAATGTATATGTTTGATTGAAAATCAGAACCGAAAGCAAGATGGTCATATTGTTATACCACCAACCTTTTATTTAAAATATTTCTGTCAGAAATACACAAATGAAGTTTTGCTCAAATATGTCCGTTTTGTTTTCATATTCATGATAGATTGATTACATTATTTGTGCATTAACATATTGTTGTGTAACACAAAAAAATTCCTAATCTTAACTGTGAAATAAAGTGTAAACTGAAATGTTTATTATGGACATTATATTCACACAACTGAACACAAATAATTTGCCATAGGCCTATGATTTCAAATTGCAGGTCTGGTACCCTAATAATCAGAAGATCTACAGTTCTTAAGCTCGCAGACATACAAGGAGTTGCATAAAACCAAAACTGACAGGCGCGCTGCGGGAAACGGGCTGTGCTATCCGGTATACTTGGGACGTCCATACCCTAAACTCCAACCCTAATTTTATACCCTACGCTAACCATAATCCTTAATTAGCCATACCATTGTACATTTCAACTGCATTGGGGTAGGGACGTCCTAATGATTCCGGATAGCACAGATCCTGAAGAAACTCAATATAAAACATCATCCGTGACGTCAATGATTTCAGTGCGCCTCCGATCACTGTGGCTGGATGTGGATGTCCTGCGCTACGGATGTTGGGCGCTACCTCCAAGCTGTGCCATCATGATACCGACAAAAGGCCTTTAGCATCGCAAAAAGAAGAAAGCACAAGTGTTCACCGGCGACTCGAGATTATTGGATATGAGACAATATTTTTATTTATATTCTGCGTTATAGGTTTCTGGTGTTGAAATAAAGAAGGGCCTCCTAATGCGTCAGAAAATAGCCGGGAAGGATGCCGTCTAACTGCGTAAACATAATGGCTTTGGCTCAGCATCGACTTATTGCGTGTACGCTGCTGTTCTGTATGGTGACTAACATTCACACCCGGTCCTCTAAAATATCGGACTTGAAATCTAAAATATCAGGGGTGGAAGAGCTCTTAGGAGAATTCCGCAAGCAGCTCCAACAGGACCAGACGTATAGCAGGGAGGAAGAGGAGGTGGTTGATGTCTGCCTGGGTGACTTCAAAGCCGTAGAGGAACACATCATTCGCGCGAGGGCCTCCATAGAGCAGGGGGCCACCTTTCTCTCGGCTCCTGACCAGGTGTACAGTTGGAAAGACTGTCTACATGCCTGCTGCGCAGACCCCCACTGCACCGTGGCGGTGGTCCAGGAGGACCTGAGACAGTCGGACGACGGCCTCACCTGCTATTTGCTCAACTGCAGTTATAGAAATAAAAACGTCTGTTCGTTCGCAGCACAGGCAGGGTTCAGCACCTACAGCCGGGCTCACAATACAACAGGACACCTCACCTCTTCCAGTGGCAATGGAGATGGGAACAAAATCAGGAGACCTGAGGATAAACCTAGTGTTGAAGATGGCACGCCAGGTGAGATTCTGCACCTGCTTTGATTTCTATGGGATATAAGTTATAACATACAATATACATACATGCAAGTGTTTGTCTAAATCACAAAAGTATATAATATGTTGCTATTGCTTATGATAAAGCATGCATACATAGTAAATGGTTGCTGGTAATTCTGTTCCACAACCTCTAACAATTATCAGACTGATGTTTAGCTTGGGTTAATCATTTGCTATTTGCCCCCTGCTTCTAAAATTAGATTTAATCTAAGTGAGTGAGTCCAGGTGCGCTTGACAAGTTCCACCCAACTTTTAAACTAAATCCAATGACATGGTGAAATGTTTTGTTGATTTCACGTTGAATACAGGTTAGCTGACAACTCAACTATGTGTAAATGTAAATCAAATTTAGACGTTGAACTGACATCTGTGCCCAGTGGGTTAGCTCTGCTCTGGGTGGTTTTCAGACATGGACGAGCCGCCCCGCAGTGATGCCGGCCAGGATGTGGTCATCCAGCTGCCCACTGACTGGGCCGTAGTGGACGGCCGGGACAGTGTGGACGACCATGGAGTAACTCGTTACGAATGGGCCCTGGTGAAGGGCGACCAAGACATCAACATGAAGGTAACACTGAAACTGGTGTCATTCTTCCGCGTTTAAACTTTGTTTTTGCTTAGGTTCTTTCCTCTGTGAGTAATGTTGAATGTCAAAACACTGTAGAATGGCATTTGCTTTAGCAGATCTGGGACTCACAGTTGTCTTGTTGCTATAATGTCATACGTAGAATGAGGTATATACTGAAGTCAACATGGCGGTTTGCTTGGTGCGGCCAGAGCCACATAATGCCCTGCTGCACAGACACAAATAAAAGGCTATTGTCACCCAACCTGCCGCATAGACAAGAGCCCTATTGTAGGCTACCCTCTCTCTCCCTGTGACGCCACTGAGCGGTTGATGTGATATACCAGTAGTGAGTTTCTAGAAGAAATCCCTCTTGACTCTTTTAATGAAGGTGGCTTTGTTCATGGCGTCATTTTTTCAGTACAGTTTTCTTCAGTACTATTTTCTCTCTAAAATGTTATTTCCGCTCATCTGCAGGTGACCCATCCAGGGTTACTGAAGATCAGTGGTCTACAGGAGGGTGTCTATACCTTCCAGATGACTGTCACCGACACCGCGGGACAGAAGAGCACGGACAATGTCACTGTGACTGTGCTGGCTCCAGAACGCCAAGCTGAAGGTGAAAAACACTTCAAACCAGCCAGATGTGGATTCATTAGTGGATCTTGCCTAATTTCTCGCTATTCTGTGACTAACATTAATAGAAATATTGTGTTGTTGTGGTAAAATTGATTTGTGCTTCTCTGTGGTCCTGTTCCTCATATAATACGTGTTCCACTCTAGACCAATGCGTTACAGGCAATGACCTTTTCGCTGCAATTTAATCCATGCTTCCAAGGGTTGAATTCATCGCATAAGGAAACAGAGCCTGGGATTTAGTGCTCTAATCAATTAAGCAGTACTGCCCTAGTAAAATGGCTGGCTGCCATTCAGATGATCAGGCATGTTAATCTATTCACTGCATAGAGATGGATGAGATACAGTATGCCTTAAATCATCCTAGTCTAGCCCCCATCTAGAGTAATAAACAGAGGAAGAGGGTGGGGATTGTTTATGTACCTGGAATATGAAGGTCCTTTTCTAAACCTATAAGTAATGAATATTACAGCAACATAATGGACTACTATTATACATTTCTCCTGTCCAATCCCGAATTCCAACAAACATAAGATGAGTGACCTATTACACAGAACAGCAGTTTAACACAGCATCCATACTGTAGGAAGGCTGTCAAGTATACCTGGGGACTGTCATTGGGTGCCGTAGTGGTGGTGGCCAATAGTAGCGCTTCATCACCCATTTGTGAGTGTGTAGATATGGCACTGAACAGTGTCATTATAGAGTAAAACAGAGGTGTTTGTGTCTCCTCTCCCCCAGTGTGTACAGGTAGCTGCTCACGCTACCAGTTCATGTGTGACGACGGCTGCTGTATTGACATCACCTACGCCTGCGATGGGAAGCAGCAGTGTCCAGACCGCTCGGACGAGGATTTCTGCCAGAGCTGTAAGTCACTCAGTCTGTCCTCCTCACACTGTCAGCCACGAGGAGGCAGTAGCTCCTGGTAATTGTTGACTTTCCTGTCAAAATAAAGGTTAAATAAATAAAATGTTGATCATATTTTAATATAATAACAGAATAATAATAATAACAACATAGAGGGCTGCAGGTTGCCTGTGTGGACTTTATTGTACCAGGATGGAGTGTAGTTTTAGACTTTATTGTACCAGGATGGAGTGTAGTTTTAGACTTTATTGTATCAGGATGGAGTGTAGTTTTAGACTTTATTGTATCAGGATGGAGTGTAGTTTTAGACTTTATTGTACCAGGATGGAGTGTAGTTTTAGACTTTATTGTACCATGATGGAGTGTAGTTTTAGACTTTATTGTATCAGGATGGAGTGTAGTTTTAGACTTGATAGTACCAGGATGGAGTGTAGTTTTAGACTTGATAGTACCAGGATGAAGTGTAGTTTTAGACTTGATAGTACCAGGATGGAGTGTAGTTTTAGACTTTATTGTACCATGATGGAGTGTAGTTTTAGACTTTATTGTATCAGGATGGAGTGTAGTTTTAGACTTTATTGTACCAGGATGGAGTGTAGTTTTAGACTTGATAGTACCAGGATGAAGTGTAGTTTTAGATTTGATAGTACCAGGATGGAGTGTAGTTTTAGACTTGATAGTACCAGGATGAAGTGTAGTTTTAGACTTTATTGTACCATGATGGAGTGTAGTTTTAGACTTTATTGTATCAGGATGGAGTGTAGTTTTAGACTTTATTGTACCAGGATGGAGTGTAGTTTTAGACTTGATAGTACCAGGATTAAGTGTAGTTTTAGACTTTATTGTACCATGATGGAGTGTAGTTTTAGACTTGATAGTACCAGGATGAAGTGTAGTTTTAGACTTTATTGTACCAGGATGGAGTGTAGTTTTAGACTTGATAGTACCAGGATGAAGTGTAGTTTTAGACTTTATTGTACCAGGATGGAGTATAGTTTTAGACTTTATTGAATCAGGATGGAGTGTAGTTTTAGACTTTATTGTACCAGGATGGAGTGTAGTTTTAGACTTGATAGTACCAGGATGAAGTGTAGTTTTAGACTTTATTGTACCAGGATGGAGTGTAGTTTTAGACTTTATTGTATCAGGATGGAGTGTAGTTTTAGACTTGATAGTACCAGGATGGAGTGTAGGTTTAGACTTTATTGTACCAGGATGAAGTTTAGTTTTAGACTTGATAGTACCAGGGTGGAGTGTAGTTTTAGACTTTATTGTACCATGATGGAGTGTAGTTTTAGACTTAATAGTACCAGGATGAAGTGTAGTTTTAGACTTTATTGTACCAGGTTGGAGTGTAGTTTTAGACTTTATTGTATCAGGATTGAGTGTAGTTTTAGACTTTATTGTATCAGGATGGAGTGTAGTTCTAGACTTGATAGTACCAGGATGAAGTTTAGTTTTAGACTTGATAGTACCAGGATGGAGTGTAGTTTTAGACTTGTACCAGGATGGAGTGTAGTTTTAGACTTGATAGTACCAGGATGAAGTGTAGTTTTAGACTTTATTGTACCAGGATGGAGTGTAGTTTTAGACTTGATAGTACCAGGATGGAGTGTAGTTTTAGACTTTATTGTACCAGGATGGAGTGTAGTTTTAGACTTTATTGTACCAGGATGGAGTGTAGTTTTAGACTTGATAGTATCAGGATGGAGTGTAGTTTTAGACTTGATAGTACCAGGATGGGGTGTAGGTTTAGATTTGATAGTACCAGGATGAAGTTTAGTTTTAGACTTGATAGTACCAGGATGGAGTGTAGTTTTAGACTTTATTGTACCATGATGGAGTGTAGTTTTAGACTTGATAGTACTATAATGAAGTGTAGTTTTAGACTTTATTGTACCATGATGGAGTGTAGTTTTAGACTTTATTGTACCAGGATGGATTGTAGTTTTAGACTTGAGTGTACTAGGATGGAATGTAGTTTTAGACTTTATTGTACCAGGATGGGTTGTAGTTTTAGACTTTATTGTACCAGGATGGAGTGTAGTTTTAGACTTGAGTGTACTAAGATTGATTGTATTTTTATACTTGAATGTACAAGGATGGAGTTGTATGCATGCAGTTCAGTCTGGAACATCAGAGCAAGGAGGGCTGCAGTAAATTAATGATTAACAGGTGATTGTGTATTTGTATTGTGTCCGAGAGCCCAGAATAACCATGCCATGTCGTCTCTTTCCTCTCTACAGTTGATGGGAACAGGAAGTCGGTGACCCACCCTGCAGGTGCCAGCCCACACAGGCCTGTGGCCCAGCCAGATGAGACTGAGGACCACTCCATGGCCCAGGGTGGGCCCAAGAAGACCATGGAGGAGGCCAGACCACCTCCACAACAAGCTCCACAAGCTCCACAGACCCCTCAGTCTCGTGAGCGGAGCAAAGCAGTGCCCCCAGTCCTGCCACAACCAAGTCACAGTGAACAGGAGAGCCCTGTCAGTCAAGGTACTGTCATTGTGTAACTATTACCTAGCTATGTTACTACCTAGCTATAAGCCAGTAGGCAATTTAATGCACATGAATCAAAACACCATGTTAACAGCTTTGGACAAAAACCTGTAGACAAAAAACAAATATAGATTAAAGGTTTTGGTCAGCTGTGAAGGAATTCAATCCATTTGGTAGCTGCAAATTTTTTTGCAGCTTTTCTGGTTGGCCAGAGTTTTGTCTGTGCTAGCAGAGAGCGGAAGGCCTTTGTGTGTTAGCTAGTAAGCGAAGAGAGAGATAGATTGAACCCCTGAAGGCAGCTGATCTGGAACTGTGGAGCGAGGCAGAATACAGCCCACAGGAGCACTCTGTGAGACGAGCAGGGCTGAGATTGGAGTGCAGTCCTGGGACGGGAGTGAGCCTCACAGGGGCCATTTATCCCCATGTCCCCCCTCAGCGTTGGAACAAAACACTCCTCTGTCCCCTGCCACCTGATCCCTGAGTTAGGCTAGCCTGAGACAGATGAGGCGGGGTACTTCCAATGTTAACTTATCAAAGACTGGGACCACCTGACCAAATCTCTCTCTCTCTCTCTGTCCCACCTGAACAAATCTCTTCCTCCCTCTCTCATTTCTCTTTCTGTCCCACCTGACCAAATATCTCACTTTCTCTGTTCTCTCTTTGTCCCAGCAGAGCCCTGTGCAGCTCCCCCTGCTGTGGGGCCATGTAAAGGCATCTTCCCACGCTGGTTCTATGACCCTGTAGCTGAAGAGTGCAAGCACTTCATCTACGGAGGCTGCAAGGGAAACCATAACAACTTCCTGCAGCAGACAGAATGTGTCAATGAATGTATAGAAAAAACAGGTAGGATTATTCTAGACTACATTTTCTTTGTTTTTTAGAATGATCTGGATTCTGATGTGCATTCTCATTACATATCGAATGAGGTGTACATAATGTAGGAATACAATTATGCAAATGAATAATGGAAACAAATAATTCAGGTGCTGCTATCAAGCAAATGACCATGGCACCTCCCCCCACCACCAAACACACAGAGTCAGGTAAATTCAATTGTTTTATGATTATTACTCCTGAACATGATCATTAATGAGCTGAATGCAATCTCTCACCTGTTTCAGTCTTAACCAGTGTATTTACATTTACAGTAGAGACCTCTAAAGTGACCATGAAGTGGCCAGAGACCAAACTACTAGCAGAGAGTGACATATTCCCAATATCTAAACCACACTCAGTAGTGGGTGGACACCCAGGACCTGAGTCAGGTCTGTTCAACATCCTTACCAACATAGTTACAATAACACTGTAATATTAGGGAATACATGGAGAATTCAAGATAGTACATGACAGTGCCTGTGACAATGCCTTTAGCTCTCTCTTCTCCCCCGCAGGTGCGATCCTGCCATTGGTTCTGGGCCTGATCATCACGGCTCTGTTGCTGCTCATGATTGGCTGCCGTCTGCGGTTGGTCCGCCACAAGCTGAAGAAGGCCCGCCCCCTCACCACAGAGGAGTCGGATTATCTCATCAACGGCATGTACCTGTAGCAGCATAGCAGGCACATGCACAGATCGGGCTCTACCTGTGCAGAGCACATGCCCCTTTGCCCTTCCAGTCGCTAAAGTGCCCTTTTGTAAACAAAATTAACGTTGTTTCTTTTTATATACATAGTTTTTGTCGCAGTTGTTCTGAACCCACTGCTCGCAAGTAGTCTTTAAATTCACATTAAATATGTCATTGAATTAGCCATTAAGATATGGCCATCTATTGCTTCTATGTAACTAAATAATCAAAGTCATAATTGCTCAATGAGTCTGTGACCTCGGTGGCAGAATCTTATTTTTTGGGTGCCCTTTTTGTTTGTTTGAGCACCTGCCTCTCAAAAAGTCTTTGCATGGCACTTCTATTTCTTTTGGATGCACCCTCTGCACGAAAAGCCCCTCAGGCAGAAACACCAAAACTGTCAGTCAGCTTGTTAGCCAGGAGAACTCTTCATGATAACAGCCTATCAAATGTTCTATATCATGACAGTGTACACCTTTTTTAGGTGCACTTGATTTATCCAACTCGCCGTGCTAGGTAGGCAGAGATCACTCTTTAAAATTGTCCCATTGCAATGGTCCCAAAAGTGCAAGCTCTACCCACCCAGCACTACAGGGTCATGGTTGAGCTAAGTCGAACCCACCTTTTAACAGGGAAGAAATGTTTGCCACTTTTGTATACTCGCTTGGTGTGAAAACTGATGCTTGTCTGCTCTTTCATTATTTCTCTTTCACCCTCTTATTTTTTTTGTATAGTACGTTTTAATTTCATGGATTATGGATGTATATTTTTGTTGGAGATAGTACTTTATCCCTTACGCAATACTTCTGCCACTGAGTGGCACTGTTGTGCTATTTGTGCCATGATGCTGTATATCTATTAGGCTTGGCCTAGAGTTTTATTTTGTACCAGACTCATTTGAAATATGGGGATAGCAAACTATGTAACTTATTGTAAAATCCAAAACTACAATCATTACTGAAAATTATTATTTTTGTTATAACAGCAAGTAATTCCAGAAACACCATATCAAGCCATAAAGCATTCTAGGCTGTCTGATATTGCAATGTGGTAGGTTGCTTTTCTGTATCGTCTAGCTCTGTAGTTTTAAAATGTTGATGTATCTCAAACGTCTGTATGCATACAGTTTGTGTGAAATAGTAAAGTTAACTCTTGATCAATGTCTTTTGTAACTCTGTGCTGAAGTGTTCAGAATATTTTGAGTGGTAAATGCAATCAGAATATACAATGTGGATTGTTCCTGCTCTACCAGAGTTTTTTAGAGTGGTAAGGACAAAATAGCAGTAGGCACTGTCTTCAACGGCATATACAGCTTGTAACAATAAACACTCCATAGCACAAAGGGGGACAAAAACATAAGCATTTCTTTATTTTCATTTTTGCCATTCCAGAAATTGTGAAAGCCATGGATCATCCAAAATAAATGTGCTTTTTAATTCCATGTTTAAAAAACAACAGACATTCATTTTCTTTGCATTGAGGCTTATTTTGGCAAAGCACCGGCTATTTCATTTAGTGTCGGTCAGCAGTAAAGCCTGCACACGATGTTGTCATTGAAGCCAGGTGTTCAAGTGTGTATGTGCTCCACTCTTGTTGTGGTTTGGCTTTTGCCTGTATCCAACTGTATGAGTAAATCTAGGTGTAATAGTCCTTTCTTTAATGCCATTTAGTGTCGTGTGCTGCATATCAAACAACTGGACGTGGTATAGAGTAGCCATTTGTGCAGCCTGCGTGTGTCTGTTTAAATACTGTGTGGGGGGCTGGCTGATATGTTAGCAGAGCAGTACAGATCTCTACAGTCAGATCTTCATATGCAAATCGGTAGCAAGTGGGTGAATAATCTCATCAACTCAGGCTTTCCTTATCAGAACAGTCTGGCAACCTCTTCACACTCAGCTTTGATAGAGCTGAAATGCATTATTGTTGAAAATGGTTGATTGCAACTCACGGATGTAACCAAAATTAAAACAAACTCAAAATCCTGCAGCAAATCAAAAGGAAAACTCACAACCCCCCCCCAAAAAAACTAACCCAGACACTTTCTTCTGTTCAATCTCTAACAGTCTTTTTCCCAACCTCAGGGGTTATTCCTCAGCATGATAAAGAAAACAAATCACCATGGTTTATGTTTTGAAAGAATTCCAATGGCTGTTGTTGGAACCCAAAGTAGTCTCCTCCGGGCTTACATTGAAATGTGGAATATGGACAGGTTGTCGCCTCAAAGTTCATCCCTGTGAGAAAATAAGAGGCAAAACATTAAGCGATGGACTTAAAGAGGAAATATACTGTGTCAAATCATAACACCTTCTTGTCATGCTACTGAAGGTCAGTTAAACACTCCCATGCACAAACTGTTAGAGAAAGCCCAACACCGCGTGCAAAATACATATGAGGCTAAATGTCTCTTGTAGACTTCCCCCCCAAGAACAAGGATGATCAAAATTGATACAATTGATAAGCTCTCATGCCAGAAGTATCACAGCCAAATGCCAACCATCAAACATTTTAAACATAATTCAACTTCAAAAGAAAACCATTGTGGCAATACCAAACAGAATCCACACTTGAATGTTTGCATCACTGCACTCTCGTTGAGCTGAACAGATCTAAAATATCATACTAGCTTACGGGATTAAAACTAAGAAAACGTGCAGCCAGTTGACATGGTATGGAAGAAGCAACTAATGATGACAAGCAGCAAATGCAGCCCCTTGGGATCCACCATCTGCTCCAGGCCACACCATTTCACCTTTGCCCACTGTGTGAAGGAGAGAGGGAGTAAGAAGTCACTTCCACCTGGACCACTGCTTCTCTTTGTCTGTTAAAGGCACGTAAATCACCCCCATCAGGGGCTTCATCTTGGTGCTGCCGTCCTCCAGCTTGTCGTACTGCTCCAGCATCTGGTTCCCTCCGGCCGGCCCCACGGGCAGAATCAGCCTGCCGCCTGGCTTCAGCTGATCCAGGAGCTGAGGGAGGAGAGGACCCCGGAGGAGAGGAGACTCACTGGGTCAGAACCAGATAACCTGCCCCAAGGTCCAAACATTTCCACTTTTCTACCCCATCAGACTAGACAAGTCTTCTAAGACGAGATGTTCACATTAACAATGCAACGGCTAGCCTAGTAGCAAAACATACTACAGTGTAGTTACACCCGAATAGACCAGGGTACTGTTTGACAAAATAACACAGCATAGAGCACTAACATATTTCCTGAGACCGACCAAAGCCTGCAGTTACTAACAGAGTTAAGAGTCAGTGCGTGATTTGATCTCTTCTCTGACCACAGCATTCCTACGGATGATGGTGGATTGTGGCTCTTATTGGGACTCCTATTAACTGGGTCCCCTGAGGCGTTCATTTGTGTTTTTCTGTGGTTTGGGAACTTACAGCTTGTGGCACATTGGGTGCTGCCGCGCCCACGTGGATGGCATCGTAAGGCGCCTCCTCTGGATGGCCCATCCGCCCGTCTCCCACTGTAACACAAAAAACAGACAGCAGCTGTCACTCACACGCTGCCAGCTGCCACGCAGTGCCAGCCTTATACCCATCAAGCAGGCTGCACTGAGAGGCAGAGTGCCAGAGCACACATCCGCGCTGTGCGATGCCACCTCGACCTCGTCTCTGACGTTGGTTGACTGCAGTACAGCAGACAGTGCTGCACCCATGTCAACTGAGCTGCTTTGTGTTCCTCTCCCAATCAGTGACTGAGTCAACACATCCATTAGACTACTTTGAAACTTTCCTTACTTGACAGTCAGCGCGTCAGCAACCGTATTTTAAGCTTATATTTTATATTTGAACTGTACATTTTGTACAATACCTTTTTCATAACCCAATAATAGAAGTCACCAAATTGAATTTGAAAAAAATCCATCTCGCTTTGCTGCTTTTCAGACTTACCTATTAGTTTGATTCTACCTGATGTTATCAAGCTGGGGTCATCTTTCTTTACATTGGTTATAGAATCATCGACCAGTTCCTTGATGTGGTCAATTCCTATCACCTTGCCTTTGGGACCTACCTGTTAAAGACAAAAAATTAGGAAGGTCTACAAGTCTGTGCCATCAAACATTACACAGAACCCAAAAACCTGAAAAAGAGAAATGTACCCCAACCCTACCACCAAAATGTAGTGTTAACCCGTCATCATAATATAGCTCACCATTCGTGCAAAGCACGCAGAGAGGATTCCACTGCCAGACCCCACATCCAGAGCCTTGGCCCCATCATACAGCTGATCATACAGAAGCTCCAACGCGTAGGCATGCTGGGAGAGAGAGCAACATGCAACTGCATCACCACCTGTCAGCATTGTACTTGCAAACCTCTGGTACGTGCTCAGTTGGTATCCGTTATAGGAGCAAGGCGATCAATGGTTGACAGTTTTAATAATTGATAAGATATGCGACAATTGAAACAAATATTAAAACGTCATAGCGAGGCCTACCATGTGTGGTGCACTGATGGTCGCTTGATAGCCTTTTGGGGTCAAAGAAAGGGATAGTTAGCGTCTAACATTCATCAATGTCTGGTGTATTGAAGTTGCACTACAAAAGTTTGTTGCACTACATTAAATAAGCACACCTATTGCCTGTGGGGAGTCCATGTAAGGGTTGCATCTGGAGAAATGACCTCGGTCCGTGGCCAACATGACTTCATAGACCTTGTCCGACTTGATGATCCCATTTTCTAAAGAACAAAGGAAGACGGGCGGTGTTTAACGGTACAGTGGATTTGTGAAGGGTAACATATTCACAAACACTGCAGTGTCTTCAGAGTAAAGTAATCCCTCCACGGGAGGCTACACTGACAGTGGGAAGTGCCAGCGACAGCCGGTGCTACAGCTCTTATTTCTCCCCGAGACCCAACCTAACAACTATATTGCTGAGTGGTCGCCAATATACAGTGCATAAGGAAAGTATTCAGACCCTTTGACCTTTTTCCACATTTTGTTAAAATTACAGCTTTATTCTAAAATGGATTCAAAAAAACATTCTCAGTCTACACACAATACCCCACAAAGCAAAAAAAAGGAAAAACAGATTTAGACATTTTTACAGATTTATAAAAACAGAAAATAGAAATACCTTATTTACATAAGTATTCAAACCCTTTGCTATGAGTCTCGAAATTGAGCTCAGGTGCATCCTGTTTCCACTGACTGGGGGCGAAGGTTCACCTTCCTACAGGACAACGACCCTAAGCACACAGCCAAGACAACGCAGGAGTGGCTTCGGGACAAGTTTCTGAATGTCCTTGAGTGGCCCAGCCAGAGCCCGGACTTGAACCCGATCGAAGATCTCTGGAGAGACCTGAAAATAGCTGTGCAGCGGCGCTCCCCATCCAACCTGACAGAGCTTGAGAGGATCTGCAGAGAAGAATGGGAGAAACTCCCCAAATACTGGTGTGCCAAGCTTGTACACTACCCAAAAATACTCAAGGCTGTAATCACTGTCTAAGGTGGTTCAACAAAGTACTGAGTAAAGGGTCTGAATACTTATGTAAATGTGATATCAGTTTTTCATTTTTAATACATTTGCTAAAATTTATAAAAACCTGTTTTTGCTTTGTCATTATGGGTTATTGTGTGTAGATTGATGAGGGGAAAAAAACAATTGAATCCATTTTAGAATAAGGCTGTAACGTGACAACAACAAAAAAAGTCAAGGGGTCTGAATAATTTCCGAATGCACTGGACATTACACCTGCATTCCCAACAGCTTCAGATGGAAAAGTTCAAATGCAGCTATATGTACACAATAGGCTAGTAGGATATATTTAATGTTTTTGAAAGACATTGCACTTGAAAGACCAACTCTTGTGCAGAAATAGCTACGCCATTTCCTGGTTGCTAAAATTCTAATAGTTTTCCTAATTTCAGTTTATGTGACAAAACAAGAAATGGATAGTGTAGAGAATCATTGTACCATCTAAACCGCTATGAAATATATTTTCCATAACCAAAATGATTGTATTTTCAGCTGTTTGAAGATGGTGTACAAAACCAAAAGTAAGACACAAAACTTAAGAACGGGAAACATGGAAATAGCACACATAGAACAGATCTACCGCTTCTTAGACTTGCTTTCAATAAGAATGACAGGTCTATAACACACATTTCTATGTGAATTTGGTTGCGTCGTCCAAAACGTTACATATAGTGGCTTTAAATACCTTGATGTTCTGAACCCAGTGTGTGTGTGATAATCAGCTTTAAACTCACAGAGAAAAGCCTGGCCTAAGGAGCATACAAAAAAAAAAAACTATTCAGGAATTAGCATGCATCTTGAGTTTGACCCATTTAAATCTGGTTTAGGCTACTTTATGGTTTGCAGTTGGTGAGTAGGCCTAAATGGATCAGAAAGCACATGACAACGGGGGAGAATGGATGTTGCTAAAATTCACCCGGAACTCCACTTTGGTGGATGAAATATTAATCCACTTCAGCATCACGTTTTACCCCATGTTTTTGTTTCCCTGGATGCAGTGTTGTACCTGCTTGAGCATATTAAAAGCTGGCCTTAATCTCTTCTCATCCAGAAGATGTTCTCAACATAAAATAGGCCTATGTCTTTGTAGTGTATAGTACCACAATGAATAAAGCTATGCAATTTACAATTTAAAAGTGAACAAGGCACAATCAAGCCCAAAGGGCTTTTGGCAAAACTCTCAGACCCGCCCTAGTACCAAAGTGTCTGCTGCAGTGCTTTTCTGGACACTGAACGTGTAAATATAGCCAACTAGGCCTGCTGGCCAAATCATGTTGGACACGGACATAAGCAAGCCAAAAAGCACTCTCTGCAGTCTATACCAAGTCTTCAGATCTTTCTAGTTTCGTTACAAAAATACATTATATGTACAAAAGTATGTGGACACCCCGCAAATTAGTGGATTCTGCTAGTGGTTAGAGCGTTGGACTAGTAACCGAAAAGTTGCAAGATCAAATCCCAGAGCTGACAAGGTAAAAATATGTCTTTCTGCCCCTGGACAAGGCAGTTAACCCACTGTTCCTAGGCCATCATTGAAAATAAGAATTTGTTCTTAACCGACTTGCCTAGTTAAATAAAGGTTAAAATTAAATTAAAAATTGGACACTGGAGCAGTGGAAATGCATTCTCTGGGGTGATGAATCACGCTTCACTGACTGACAAATCTGGGTTTGGCGGATGCCAGTTGAACACTACCTGCCCCAATGCATAGTGCCAACTGTAAAGTTTGATGGAGAATGAATAACGTCTGGTGCAGTTTTTCATGGTTCAGGCTAGGACCCTTAGTTCCACTTCCAAATGTGGCAACAGTTTGAGGAAGGCCCTTTCCTGTTTCAGCATGACAATGCCCCCGTGCACAAAGCAAGGTCAATACAAAATGGTTGGTTGAGATCGGTGTGGAAGAACTTGACTGACCTGCACAGACCCCTGACCTCAACCCCATTGAAAACCTTTGGGATGAATTAGAACACTGCTTGTGAGCCAGGCCAGGCCTAGTGCCCGACCTCACTAAAGTCCCTGCAGCAATGTCATCATCTAGTGGAAAGCCTTCCCAGAAGAGTGGAGGCTTTTATAGAAGCAAAGGGGGAACCAACTCCATATTAATGCCCATGATTTTGGAATGAGATTTTCAACGAGCAGGTGTCCACTTGCACTACATGACCAAAAGTATCTGCCTAGTAAATTGGTGAATTTAAGAGATCTAAATCAGCTAATTCAGGAAGGGAAATGGAGCGAGAAGCTTCCATCTTTCTTTCATAACCTCTCTCATGTCACCTCCCACTTCCTTACTGTATGGCGCACACACAGAGACACACATACACACCCACACAAATCTTAGCAAGCCTAACCACCACAGTGCTGTTTCAGGTGACCGCAAATTGGATAAAATATTGCTCAACTACCTATGAGTGCGTGACGAGTAGCCTGCTTTAATAACAATAAGGTTGGATCATGCCTCTCTCCAAATGATGGCATTCCCTATCCCACAGTAAAGTAGGTACAGTCAGTACAGTGGATCAACATGCAAGGCATGGATACCCAGCCCACAGGTCACAGCTAACCAGATGAGAAGGGTGCAATTGTGTCCCGCAATTCTGGGCGTTCTTGCCTGTGGGCATTCTTGCATCTGCAGGAACCCCTCTTTATACTTTTATCAGTCAAGATTTAAGCTAGGACACCGGTACACAGGCGGAGGGACGACGACGACGACACTCCCGTACAGGTGGTGGCCGTAAACAGTCCTTGACTTGGGCAGGAGCTCACCAGAACTGCGTACCGGCACCTCAAATGTTCTACTGCTTGACTTCCTGCTCCTCCTATAGAATATTAGCGCAAAAGTATTGTGGCGCTCCTGTGGGCGAAGGAGGCCTTCATGCAGGAACCAATGAATGGTGATTTTTTTTGGGGGGGGGCGTTCCTTCAGATGCAGGTGTTATGACACTGATGATGCCACAGACATTGTAGCTAGGCCAAACCTTAACCTCAGTCTCCTACCCTGCTATATAAACAAACCATCTGAGGCGACAAATCATATATCACCACACAGTAATGCCCCGAATTGCGGACCGCAATCACACACTATTGGACCACACTTTTGCTTTTGTAGTAAAAACAGAGAAACTCAATCGAACTTCCAGTGCATGTAATTAGTAGGTTTGCTAACTAACAAACGCCGTAGGTATTCCGCATTTCTCCGCCTGATATGTCATGACTATCATATGAACTGGCTAGCTAGAAAATTAACTAGCTATGTTTCTTTTAATAACAGCTGTGGCTGGTAGCTAGTTAGCTACTGTAGCTAAACAAGGTTGGTGCAAAGCACAATATGACGCACATAAAATATCTAAGGATGTATTTAGCCTTCGCACTAAATACAGCCACTACGATGAAATAGTTAACTTGCAAGCTAGCAGTCTGTGGTAGCAGGTGCAGATTTGCAAACATCAGCCAGATATTAGCGTGACTACAGAGCAAAACAGTCTGCAATGTCCCAACGTTTAATAGCCTGACCGTGGTCACCACGCGTTGGAGAAAGCAGCAGATTACCCATTAGATATCTGAACCCAAATCCTTAATTACCCACTTTAAATAATGAGTCAACTTACTGCGGAGGTTGTTTACAAGCTCTGCGTGGTTGGCTCCTCCAGATTTCCAGGCCATTATTAAACACACTCTGCGGAGCAAGTAGAGAGCGGCTGTCAGTGCCGCGCCTGCGCCAACTCCTTTGCCTATGAAACTGACAACCTCCAAAACAGACGGAGGGGATACGTCACGCGACATCTTTTTACTTCGCAGCTTGCAGCTTTTTCCATACGGTTAATCCCTGAATAAATTATGGTTGCATGTAAATGAGCTAATGGGAGATTTCATCTCAAATGTGCGTTTTTTGACCACTCAGATTTGATTGCCAGAGCAAGAATCTATCGTCCGCGTTCACCCACTAGGAGGGGCGCGAGAGCTTAACACGTTAGTGCATTAGTGACGTGATCACATTGCGTTTGACGTTTAGTTGAGTTTGTCCTCATTGGGCCACCGTACGAGAGCTGGCGGGATTTAAATTATACATTTACAAATACATCCGAAATCGAATTAGCTACGTTTCAGATTATTCTGATGGAGGGAATCAATGCAAAGTGCGTGTCAAAGAAAATCAGCAAAACGAGATGGAGACCGGTCTCATCTTCGTCTTTACAGCAACCAGACATATTTGCTACTGGGTCTTGGGACAACGAGGTGAGTTTGCTAGTTAGCTAAACTGCTAACTTTACCGTTAGCGATCTAATGTCAACACAACGTTACTTTGCTTTATTATTCTGTCAGTAATAGGAAACCTCTGACTTAACCTAAAGTTAACTGACGTTGCTAGCTAGCAGTGCTTTATTTGTGAATCGTGATGTCCCGGAACACACAGTGAGTGTGGTGTTATCCGGGTGGCTCAGTGATGTAACGTTACCTGAACACGTTGAGAAAAAGTGTCAAACACAACGTTGCAACCAGGTAACCTACTATCGATGGTGGTGAAACGGACAGCACTCTCCAAGGTGCTAATTTATTCCAAGCATTTTAAAAATCACTGCAGTATGCCCACATAATTGAGTATTGCATTTGTATTTTTACGACACTGCAGGACACCTGCCATATGCACATACACTAACGTTCAAAAGTTTGGGGTCACTTAGAAATGTCCTTGTTTTTGAATGAAAATCATTTGTTGCCCATTAAAATAACATATAATTGATCAGAAATACAGTGTAGACCATTGTTAGTGCTATTGTATTATTGACTATTGTAGCTGGAAACTGCTGATATTTTTTTTAATAATAATATGAATATCTACATAGGCGTACAGAGTCCCATTATCCGCAACCATCACTCCTGTGTTGCAATGGCACGTTGTTAGCTAATCCAAGTTGATCATTTTAAAACGCTAATTGATCATTAGAAAACCTTTTTGCAATTATGTTAGCACAGCTGAAAAATGTTGTTTTGTTTAAAGAAGCAATAAAACTGGCCTTTAGACTAGTTGAGAATCTGGAGCATCAGCATTTGTGGGTTTGATTACAGGCTCAAAATGGCCAGAAACAAATAACTTTCTTCTGAAACTCATCAGTCTATTCTTGTTCTGAGAAAGGAAGGCTATTCCATGTGTGAAATTGCCAAGAAACTGAAGATCTCGTGCAACGCTGTGTACTACTCCCTTCACAGAACAACGCAAACTGGCTCTAACCAGAATAGAAAGAGGAGTGGGAGGCCCCGGTGCACAACTGAGCAAGAGGACAAGTACATTAGAGTGTCTAGTTTGAGAAACGGACGCCTCACAAGTCCTCAACTGGCAGCTTCATTAAATAGTACCTGCAAAACACCAGTCTCAATGTCAACAGTGGAGAGGTGACTCCGGGATGCTGGCCTTCTAGGCAGAGTTCCTCTGTCCAGTGTCTGTTATTTTGCCCATCTTAATCTTTTATTTTTCTACTGGCTGTAGTGTCTTTTTTTATTTCATTTTGAGTGTTAACCTGGGTGTCCTCTTTAGCCTTGTCTACAAGCCTGCCACCAAATGCGGCTTGGTTCAGGCATGTTCAAAAACCTTTTTTTCTGAGGGCTCTTTGTTTGTTTTTTATGTCTGATGCATAGGATGTTAATTTACTGTACATTCCACCAACTATTTTGCTAGTTTAAGCCCTCCCGTTGTTTCTAGACCCAAGCTCCCTACCTTTTTGCATGTTGTACAGTCCAACTTTGAATGACAAGCCAGGGGTTATGCGTTTGCTTGTTTTTGAACTACAAATTGCACCTGCTCCAAGCACTTTGTCGGTGGATGCACCGTCCCCCCGTCTTCCTCTCCCTGACTCGCTAGTAGGCCTTACTAGCTAGTGGAGGTTCCAGTGGGATGCTGAACTGGTGGGATTAGCATCGCCATCAGGAACAGTTTGCCCCTCACTTCTCTCTTCCAGCACTGACAGTTCTCTGGCTCGTTCTTGGTTCGATTCACCATCTTTTGTCTGGAGATTTGGACTTGAAAAATGTCAAACTCGATTGCCTTTTCTTATCAACTTTTTATTTGTTGTTCCCACGATTGTAATTCAGTTAGGAGACGACTAGGCTCCGTGAGGTGATTACGTAGGGACCTCTTCACTAGCTGACCACCACTACCGAGACTTTTGTCAAGATCAGTTACTTACCCCACTGGCCCTCCCCATAACCTCTATGTACAAGTAAGAGAGCAGGTCTGGAATCAGTGTGGCAGGATAGGATGATTACGTAGACGGATTACCGCGCTTTTTCATGATGGTCTTTCTGAGGAGCGGGAGAAATAACGAGGAGGCAACTTGATTTAACGCTGATCGCTTTTATTAGAATGTCTAAAGTGCGAACAGTTAAACAATTAATAAATCATGCCGCGAGAAGTACCGGATCTGGGCAAATAGGTGCCGGAACAAACAAAGTCAAATCTGAGAGGTGCCGTAACCTGTTCGGCTCAAGTTAAGCACTGATAGCTTGTGTAACTTACCATCACTCAGCTGTTGAACAGTTCTGTCTGATTGCATACCTCTTGCGAAATCTCTTTTTCAGGACAACAGCATTTCCATTTGGTCCATCGGAGAGAATGGGGTCTCCAGTATGGACGATGAATTTGAGGGAGACCCTCAATTAGTATGTGAATACAAACATAATGGGGATGTTCTGGACCTTCAAGTAAGTTAATATACTACTAGGTGTAAGATATTAGACATTGTACTTGGTCCTGATTTTCAATATAAATATGTCATAATTGCAGTGGTGGAAAATTACTCAATTGTCATACTTGAGTAAAAGTAAAGATAACTTAATAAAAAATGACTAAAGTGAAAGTCACCCAGTGAAATACTACTTGAGTAAAAGTTTTTGGTTTTTAAATATACTTTAGTATCAAAAGTAAATGGAATTGCTAAAATGTACTTAAGTATCAAAAGTATAAACCACTTAAAATTCCTTAAATACGCAAACCAGACGGCACAATTTTCTTTTCTGACGGATAGCCAGGGGCACACTCAACACACAGACATAATTTACAAACGAAGCATTAGTATTTAATGAGTCTGCCAGATCAGAGGCAGTAGGGATGACCAGGGATGTTCTTTTAGTAAGCGTGTGAATTGGACCATTTCCCTGTCAAAATGTAACGAGTACTTTTGGGTGTCAGGGAAAAGGTATTGAGTAAAAAGTGCATTTTTTTCTTTAGGAATGTAGTGAAGTAAAAGTTGGCAAAAATAGAAATAGTAAAGTACAGATACCCCCAAAACTACTTAAGTAGTACTTTAAAGTATTTTTACTTAAGTACTTTACACCACTGCATAATTCAATGTCAATCTTACACTCCTTTAGTTTCTGGATCAAGACAGAATAGTAACAGCGTCCTCAACTGGAGCGGTGACTATCTTTCGGCATCACCACAACAGCCAGGTATGGATGTTATTTCACAAGACATAGTCATAATGAAGATCTACCAACAATCATGGATACATCAAATACAAATGTCAAGTTAGCTTGTGGAGGACCTTGTTTTCAATAGCAGCTATTTTCTCTTCTCTACAGACATTGTCTGTTTCTCAACTGTGGGATAGAGCACATCATTATCCCTGCGACAACGCCCCATGTACTGGAGTTGTGTGTAACAGCCCTGAGATTGTCACGGTTGGGGAAGATGGAAGGATCATGCTCTTCAGAGCGGACCAGGAAGGAGTGCTGCGCACCATAGGTCTGAGAAGGAAACAATAGGTCCTTATGTGCTAATAAGAGTGTATATAATTGTATGCTCTCCTGGCAATGCCCATTTATTTTCTTAAATGTTGCATTTTGAATTTGCAATGACAGAGCCTTCATATCCATTTTCAAAAGACAGCTGGAACTTCAAGTGAAATCTCACCCTTTAGCCAAGATGATACTGACATACTATTTTTCATTCCTGTCAGAAAAGGCTGACAGTAGCGCAATCCATGCTGTGACTTTCCTGAGGACTACAGAGATCCTTACTGTCAATTCTATTGGCCAGCTCAAACTATGGGACTTCAGGCAACCAGGCAATGAACCATCACAGATTCTTTCACTGTAAGATGACTACATATTTGAGGAGGAAATCAGTTTTTCTGGTGCAACAACCTTGTCTAATGTCCTTTGATTTTTTTTTTTTTTTTTTTAAAGCTGCAATATGTATCTTTTTGGGCAACCTGACCAAATTCATTTATTGAAAGAAAGTCTAAGAAGCGGTAGATCTGTTCTATGTGTGTGTTTTCTATGCTTACATGTTAAGTTTCGGTTTTGCATCTTTTACTTTCGGTTTTGTACACCAGCTTCAAACAGCTGAAAATACATTTTCCTTAACCAAAAATATTGTATTTCACAGTGGTTTAGAAGGTACAATGATTCTCTACACTATCTTGTTTTGTCACATAAACTGAAATTAAAATAACTCCGAAATTTAGCAACCAGGAAATGACGGAGTGATTTATGCATAGTGCATCTCTGTGTTTTTGTGTCTTTTTTTGGCCTTCTAGAACTGGAGACAGAGTGCCACTGCATTGTGTGGACAGGCACCCCAACCAACAACACATTGTGGCCACAGGGGGGCAGGATGGCATGCTCTGTATCTGGGACATGAGACAAGGCAACATGCCCTTTTCACTTATGGAGGCACACTCTGCTGAAAGTAAGACATATTTATGGAAGTAGTTCATTCGCTAAAACGGCAAGTCGATCTTCAGTTTAAAGGTTTTAACTCATGTTTTTGTTGTGCTCACAGTGTGGGAGGTCCATTTTCATCCATCAAACCCAGACCACCTGTTCTCATGCTCAGAGGATGGATCACTGTTGCATTGGGAGACTTCTTCAAATTCAGACACACCATCCTTCTTAAAAGGCAAGTCATCAGAAATATGTTTTCAAGGCTCACAGAGCAGGACTGTTGTGCTTACTGCCAAAAGGAAGTATTTGATATATCCACTTGTTTTTATTTAGCAGGATAACATTACTGTAACATCAATAGTTCACAATCAGAATTGTGATTTATTTTTATTTTTCACCAGGTGGACGGAACACAAGCATAATTTCTCGCAGCGCAATAGCCCCAGCAGGTGGGAACCAGTCCCTCATCAATGCCTGGCTCACTGGGGACTCTAGTAAGGGACACCTTGAGACCACTCACATGCTTCCAAGCCAAATGCTGTCTGTGAACAGTCTGGATGTACTGGGACAATGCTTGGTGTGTGGAACGGACGGAGAGGCTATTTATGTCAACAGACATGTCCCAATTTAAAAAATAAATACAGTTTAGCTGTTCACATTATTTGACGGGCTGGCTAGGCTTTATCTTGCCAGAAGATACTGACCCTACCATTCCGCTTCTTTACGCTGAGCTGCACTGAGATCGGAACGCAATCATGGTTACATTAAGACACCGTGGAGCCGGCGTGAGATATGGGTTCGGAAAACGTACCTCAATGCAGGGATGGGATATGCCACTGTACTCCAAATTGTACCTTTATCTACACTACTTTCATCAAGAAGATTTAAATACTGCTAGTTTTCGCGGGAAATTTCCCTTTTCGTCTTCATGTTAGCTAGCAGCCACATCAGCCATTATGGAATGGCACGTCGCGTTGAACAACAAAGGAGCTGATATGCTGACACTGCATTCCAACTTGGCTGCAGCAGATTTAAGTCAAAACTAACTAGGCCACTTAGGAACATTCACTGTCTTCTTGGTTAGCAACTCCAGTGTAGATTTGGCCTTGTGTTTTAGGTTTTTTTTCCAGCTGAAAGGTGAATTCATCTCCCAGTGTCTGGTGAACCAGGTTTTCCTCTAGGATTTTGCTTGTGCCTAGCTACATTCAGTGATTTTCTTTTTTTTTTTTTTGTATCCTGAACAACTCCTCAGTCCTTAACGAGAACAAGCATACCCATAACATGATGCAGCCACCACTATGCTTGAAAAATATGTATAGTGGTACTCAGTAATGTGTTGTATTGGATTTTCCCCAAACGTAACACTTTGTATTCAGGACAAAAAGGGAATTGCTTTGCGACAATCTTTGCACTATTACTTTAGTGCCTTATTGCAAACAGGTTAAAAGTTTTTGAATATTTGTATTCTGTACAGGCTTCCTTATTTTCACTCTGTCAAATAGGTTAGTATTGTGGAGTAACTGCAATGTTGTTGATCCATCCTCAGCGTAACGGTAGGGTCGTTATCTTCAGGCAATTATTTACCTAAACTGATTGTTGAAATATTTTCCCAATAAAAGGTCTTGCTCTTGAGGATTAGATTACCTTCATCAGGTGAAAGTATTTAGTAAATTGTATGATTGTTTTTGATATTCCTGAAGGAGGTTGAAGAAATTGAAAGCATACAGAGATCTTGTATTATTACTGAAATGCTCAAAACCAAATTATGCTCAAAACCAACCACAGATTAAGCACTTGATTTTTGGGGAAGTCATACTGGTTGCATTCATGTCATTTAACTCCTGTGTTTTGAAATAAAATATCTTTGCATAAATATGTTATCACTTGTCCAATTATGCATCGCTTTTCGTAAGACTATATACACATGGCAACCATAATGTGGACCACATTTAGGTCTAATGAGAATATTTATAGAATATAAACTTTTGACATCCATTTGTTTTCATTTTGTATGTATATATTGTATTTGTTTTATGTTTATGAGTAAGAATACCTAAATCACTTGGGAAAGGCTTCTGCTTTTGTTGGGGGGGGAAAGGTGCAATCGCAGGGGACGATGGGAAAAACAACCTACACATCCGGGAAAGTTGTCTCTGTCAAGACAGGAATATTCAAGCAACAGTTGGGACACGGAGTAGCAGTAAAGTTCTTCACTTTCAAACGTCGTCTAAATCAGTCGGTTATCTCAATTGATCGCACTTTCTTGTTGATTTGAAGTCTGGAGATTTCATTAAAATAAGAATGCTTCTGAAGGTAAGTTCATTGACAACAACCTGTTAGATAGCATGCTAGCATACTTGGCTAGTGGTTGCTTTGCGACGCGGACAGGCCGTGGACAACCCCCAGCAGTTGCCTTTGGTAGATAGTTAGCTATTTAACTGAAGTTGAGTCAGTAGCTACTTGCTAACTAAATACGTAGCATTTTATTCTTAGCTACCTTTTAGCTTTGTAGCTGGCTGGATTACCTATGTTTATTACCTTACATCCTACAGTCGGTACTTTTAACTACAATATTTGGTACCCGGCTAACTTAGCTACCAGCACCATTTGTTTTCATGGTCACGTTTGCTAACTAACGTTAGTTGAGTTGGTAGATTATAATAGTTTAGTTTTGTAGATATATTCCATAATGAATTGTCTGAATATATTGACAGAATATGTTGGATCATTTCACTGCTCATTATCTGAGAGATCGCATTCATTCCTATTTGCTGCATCATGTTCATATGTTCTGTGTTTTATCATCCCCAGGTATTCAGCAGGATGCAGATGTAAAGTAATTCGAGTCTTGAAGCTCTTCTTGGCCCCTGATACCCTCACAGTGACCCACTGCTGTGTGATACCCTGTTTGTCCCCATTGGCTGTCAACCTATATGTTCTTACATGAAGAGAGGGGAGAAACCCGAAGGATATCGACAGATGCGACCAAAGACTTTCCCTGCTAGCAACTACAGTGTTAACAGCCACCAGATGCTGCAGGAAATTCGGGAGAGTCTCCGGAACATGTCCCGGCCTTCTGACCCCCCTAAGGTGGACATGGGGGGTTCTGGAATAGTGGTGCCTGAAGACCCCAGGCAGCAAGGGCGCTGCAGCAACCCCAGAAACCCCTACCACAAAGCCTTGCAGGAGATTCGCAAGTCCCTGATGCCTTATGCCAATGAGCCCAGCTCTTCTGGACGGACTGCAGAGGTTAACAAACAGATGTTGCTGGAGCTGCTGTCTGCTGGCTTTGATGAGGTATGGAGGAAATCATGTAAAAGGTGCAACAGTGCTTCAGCTAGGTATCTAGCGAAGGTGTGGACTTGAGTCACATGATTTCGACTCTACATTTAGATTGACACACACGTCATTGACACTCTCACACAAAACCCACTCGCATACACTACATTCGCCCACACACGCATATCGACACACACACTTTTACACTTATCATTTGCTGCTGCTACTCTGTTCTTTATTTTATTATTATTATTATCTATCCTGATGCCTTGTCACTTTACCCTGCATTCATGTACAGTGCATTCTGAAAGTATTCAGACCCCTTGACTTTTTCCACATTTTGTTACATTACAGCCTTATTCTAAAATTGATTAAGTCGTTTTTTCCCCTCATCAATCGACACACAAAACCCCATAATGACAAAGGAAACACAAATTTTTTTAAAATTTTTGCATAAAAACTGAAATAACATTTACATATATATTCAGACCCTTTACTCAGTGCTTTGTTGAAGCACCTTAGACAGTGATTACAGCCTTGAGTATTTTGGGGTAGTCTACAAGCTTGGCACACCAGTATTTGGGGAGTTTCTCCCATTCTTCTCTGCAGATCCTCTCAAGCTCTGTCAGGTTGGATGGGGAGCGTTGCTGCACAGCTATTTTCAGGTCTCTCCAGAGATGTTCGAAAGAGTTCAAGTCCGGGATCTGGCTGGGCCACTCAAGGATATTCAGAAACTTGTCCTGAAGCCACTCCTGCGTTGTCTTGGCTGTGTGCTTAGGGTCGTTGTCCTGTTGGAAGGTGAACCTTCGCCCCAGTCTGAGGTCCTGAGAGCTCTGGAGCAGGTTTTCATCAAGGATCTCTCTGTACTCCTTTCATCACTCCCAGTCCCCGCCGCTGAAAAACATCCCAACAGCATGATGCTGCCACTACCATGCTTCACCGTAGGGATAGTGCCAGGTTTCCTCCAGACGTCACGCTTGGCATTCAGGCCAAAGAGTTCAATCTTGGTTTCTTCACACCAGAGAATCTTGTTTCTCTTGGTCTGATAGTGTTCAGGTGCTTTTTGACAAACTCCAAGCGAGCTGTTAAGCCTTTTACTGAGGAGTGGCTTCCGTCAGGCCACTCTACCATAAAGGCCTGATTGGTGGAGTGCTGCAGAGATGATTGTCCTTCTGGAAGGTTCCCCCATCTCCACAGTAGAACTCTGGAGCAAGGTCAGAGTGACCATTGGGTTCTTGGTCACCTCCCTGACCAAGGCCCTTCTCCCCCGATTGCTCAGTTTGGCCGGAAGTCTTTTGGTACCCTTCCCCAGATCTGTGCCTCGACACAATCCTGTCTCGGAGCTCTACGGACACTTCCTTCAACCTCATGGCCTGGTTTTTGCTCTGACGTGCACTGTCAACTGTGGGACCTTATATTGACTGGTGTGCTTTTTCAAATCAATTGAATTTACCACTGGTGGACTCTAAGTTGTAGAAACATCTCAAGGATGATCCATGGAAACAGGATGCACCTGAGCTCAATTTTGAGTCTCATAGCAAATTGTCTGAATACTTGTGTAAATAAGGTATTTCTGTTTTTTTATTTGTAATCCATTTGCAACCATTTCTAAAAACCTGATTTCTCTTTGTCATTATGGGGTATTGTGTGTGTGTGTGTGTATGTGTGTGTGTGTGTGTGTGTGTGTGTGTGTGATATATATATATATATTCATTTGAGAAATGAGGCTGAAACATACAAAATACTTTCTGAAGGCACTGTATAAACTGATTGTTTAAATCAAAACTTCCAAAACGATTGCTGATGGTGAACCTGAACAATCCAAATGCAATATTACTCTACTGTAATGCACTGAATTCTACTGTGCTGTGCATAGCTCATTCTAATAATTGCCAGTGTAGAGTAAGGAGGAAATTAAATGTTTCTACCTTTTTGTGTACCTATTCAGCATACCTCACCATGAAGAGCATGACATTCATAGTTATGCATTTCTGTATAGTTTAAAGTAGTTCATAGAGTTGTATGGTTTGTTTAACTTTGCAAACAATATTTTTTATTTGGTAATTGGCATAAAAGTGAAACATCGGAGTCATTCTGTTACTGTGGAATTGCCCTAATGCTAAACTAGTCAGTCACAGGACTCCTGAATTCAGCACTGAAGCGGAGTATAACATTTTCAATGTAACAGTATGTCATTTAAAAAGCTACTGGGATGTGTTTTAAAAAAAAAAAAAAAAAATTAAATAGCAACAAAAATTGCATGTATGAATTACATTGTATTCGACAGTTGTTGAGATGTTCCTGTTAACTTGATCTGACGTTCGTCTAACAGTACCTCGAGCAACCCTTTTTATTTATTTCCGGAATGAATAGCTAGTAAATGTATTGTGTGCAGGAAATGGTGATCCGTGCTCTGATGCAGACCAACAGTCGCAGCGTGGAGGCAGCCATAGAGTACATTAGTAAGATGAGCTACCAGGACCCTGTGAGGGAGCAGATGGTGGATGCCGCCGCCGGCCCCGTCAATGCAGGCATGAAAGCCCCCGGTAGGTGTCTATCCTTTGTGACCGAACCTCTCCTTTTTCCAGGGTTGTTCACAGGAACTTGGCTACTGTTGTTGCAGGGTCTAGGGCTAGACTATTTGTCGCTGGAGAGGCAATAGATTGTCGTTGAGGGAACAAGATTCTGTTGAACAACTGCTTTGGGGGAAGGTAGTGTGTTTGAATTGAGAATGCTGTACAAGGGTTTGCTCTCTTATTGCTGTAACATCTACTGCAAACAATGATTCATCTCTATATGCTGCTTTTTAACTGTAGTTTGTCTTCCCATCGTTGCAGGTTCCTCTCATATCCAGCAGCCTGTGCTGAGGAGGCAGAGCTGGAAGGGTTCCAAGGAGTCCCTGGTTCAGAGACATGGTCACATGAGGGTGGAGGGGATGGTGTACCGTTCAGACAGCCCTGGACCCCAGGGTGACCTGGCAGGACGAGGCCCTCCCCCAGCCTTCCCACAGGGCCACCCTGGCAACAACCAACGGGTCAACCCTCCCCTACCCCCTCAGGTGCGCAGTGTCACCCCTCCCCAAATAGGGGTGGAACCCCGCCTCCACCCTCCTGGGACAGTAACCCTTCCACCAAGCGCTTCTCTGGCAACATGGATTACCTGGTGGCCCGGATCTCTCCCGTTCCCCAAGGGGCCTGGCCCGATGGCTACTCAGCCCCAGCCCCCCAGAACCAGAGGGGTATCAGCCCAGTGCCCATGGGCCGTCAGCCCATCATCATGCAGAGCTCTGGGGGGAACAAGTTTAGCTTCCCTTCCGGCTGGTCTCAGAACGGCTCCTCTCAGCCAGACTACATGGGACACCAGAGTGGTGGTAGCAGACAACCACCTCCCCCTTACCCAGTGAACCAGAGCAGCAGACAAAGCCCCACCGCTCAGCAGATGCAGGCCGGAGGTCCTGCCTCCTCCCCATCCTACGTCAACGATGGTAACCTCCCCCAGTCCATGATGGTGCCTAACCGGAACAGTCACAACCTTGACATGTACAACATGGGCGGGCCTCAGTCCTGGTCCCAAGCCCCCCCCGGCCAGCCCCAGTCCTCCCCAGGTAGCAGCAACCAGGACATGTCCCCCTCATGGCAGCAGCACAGCATCCCTGTCCGATCCAACTCCTTCAACAGCCACCAGATGAGCAACAGGCAGGGCCACCCAGCCAGCTCCCAACCCTCTGCCACCACAGTGACAGCCATCACCCAGGCCCCCATCCTGAGGCCCGTTAAGAGTATGCGTGTGCAGAAGCCTGAACTACACACTGCTGTGGCCCCCACACACCCACCCTGGATGCACCATCCCCCACCCTCTCCATCTCCCACTACCTACCAAGAGCCACTACCAGCATCGCCCATGCCCCATGTACCCATTACAGTAGCAGAGGTACCCAGTTACCAGGGTCCTCCACCCCCATACCCCAAACACCTCCTCCAGCAGCCTGCTGCACCCTGCCCTGCCTATGACCCAGGGCCCAAGCCCAGTACTGGGAGAGAGGAGGCTGCAGAGGAAGAGGAGTGTAGCAGCAGCTCTAATGACAGGCCAGAAGGCCCATACTCTGCTGCCGTGGGAACAGAGAAGGAGAATAAACAGATCACCACGTCTCCGGTGCCTATGCGCCGGAACAATAAAGACGAGGAGCGGCGAGGAGACCCCAGAGTGCCACTCTACTCTCCCCAGGCCTTCAAGTTCTTCATGGAGCAGCACGTTGAGAACGTCCTGAAGAACCACCAGATGAGGATCCATAGGAAGAAGCAGCTGGAGAGTGAGATGCAGAGGGTGAGTCCACAGGCACTGCTTAGAATTAGTGATGCACCGATATTACATTTTTGACCAATACCAATATTTTCCTTGCCCCAAAAAAAAACATACATATATATTTTTTTTAATGCGGCCTTTTAAGCATTCTAGTATAGTTAACACACACACATGGACGCAGCGGTCTAAGGCACTGCATCTCAGTGCAAGAGCCGTCACTGTCCCTGTAGTGACTTGTCTAGTTAAATAAAGGTTACACACTCACCACACTGACCAAAAAGTTATTTTGTTGCCATTTACGTTTTTTCCCCATTACCAGTAAAACATAATCAAAACCTATTTATTTCACTTACTTGCTGTTTCGTTGTTCATTTGTAAAGTCGGTTCATTGTCAACCTGGATTTCTATGGAACGCCGTTTGGGTCTTTGCGTGTCAAGATACTATTTGACGTGTCAAATAAGCTTGTTGACCAATCAGGACCTGAATATGACTGCACGTCACATAATATTTGAACGCCTTCATACATTTTTTACATAGTTATTACACATCGATTACACTATCACTCGTATTTCATATGTCACAATGATTCATCGATACGTATGCTATGATGCTGGTAAAGTTGTCTCGCACACCTACAGTGCTGGTCATAAAAAAAAATCTATCTAGCTCATGGATGCAAACAATGTTCTATCCCAAAAACATAGCAAAATGACAATCTGTTTCAGTAGATATAGATCACTATCAATAACATACTTTTATTTTGAAGGCAAACTGCAAATTCCACTATTGTGCCTAATCCTTATTGTGGCTAGCTTCACAACAGATGCGGTCGAGCCTCACTAGCCAGATGAAGCTAGCTGGCTGCTTATAACGTTAGCCTTGGGCAACGGGTAAGTAGCTGAATAGCTATTTATTTTCATGAACTGAAGTTCAATTTCAATAGGCGAACAACAAGTGGTAACCTAGCTAATACTTACTCACAAGGATTCCTAAATCATTGCAAAGAACAATGAAAATGACTGGTTTCTACTGGTCATTGTTTTCAGGCTGGTTGTATTGGTGCTAGCTAGGTACCAAGCTAAAGCTAGCTAATCCAGAAGTTGCGGTCAAACAAATTATGCTTTATTACCAACACGGTATTGTAAACACATCGTTTGTGGCCGGAGTTTGCTTGTTAAACTAGACATCGGGCCGATGTTGGCATTTTTAGCTAATATCGTCCGATTCCGAAATGTTATAATGTCCCTGAGTTACATTTGGTCTAAACAATGGTATAATCAGAATTTGGTCTTATCAATTCAATTCGCAGGAATACAGGGTAATTATTTATCAACTGAAAAGCCTAAATTTACACCGAAATGGATTTCGAATGTCCTCATGCAGTCTTACTTAGTTTTCAATCTTTGTCTCTTTCTTACTATTTCTTTCCTGTTCAAGCTGTATGTTCATTGTTTTTTAATGTTCTATTCTTTCTGTCTGCTTAGCTGTCTCTCTTTCTCTCCTGTTCTCTACTTGCTGTCACTAACAGCTGATGTAGAAGGTAAAAGTATCTTCTATCAATGCCGTGACCTGAATAGTCCACACAGATCAGTGACCAAGTAAGCCGCTGTTGAAAGATTGACCATTTGAATTGAACAGCTTGAAGCCCTCTGCTGACTGACAGCATCACACCAACTCCTTAGGGAGAGGCATGCCTTTCCATCCACTTTCCATGTTGATGCTCCGCTGCTGCATATATTAACACCTTGCTTGCCAAGAAAACCAGTCTTATTGAGAACGTCTGCTGTACACTATATATACAAAAGTATGTGGACACCACTTCAAATGAGTGGATTCGGCTATTTCAGCCACATCCGTTGCTGACGGGTGTATAAAATCGAGCACACAGCCACGCAATCTCCATAGACAAACATTGGCAGTAGAGTGGCCTTACTGAAGAGCTCAGTGACTTTCAATGTGATACTGTCATAGGATGCCACCTTTCCAACAAGTCAGTTTGTCAAATTTCTGCCCTGCTAGAGCTGCCCCGGTCAACTGTAAGTGCTGTTATTGTGAAGTGGAAACGTCTAGGAGCAACAACGGCTCAGCCGCAAAGTGGTAGGCCACACAAGCTCACAGAACGGGACCGCCGAGTGCTGAAGCGTGTAGCGCATACAAATCATCTGTCCACGGTTGCAACACTCACTACCGAGGTCCAAATTGCCTCAGGAAGCAACGTCCGCACAATAACTGTTTGTCGGGAGCTTCATGAAATGGGTTTCCATGGCCGACCAGCCGCACAAAAGCCTAAGATCACCATGTGCAATCCCAAAGCGTCGGCTGGAGTGGTGTAAAGCTTGCCGCCAAATCTGTGTTTGGCGGATGCCAGGAGAACACTACTTGCCTCAATGCATAGTGCCATCTGTAAAGTTTGGTGGAGGAGGAATATTGGTCTGGGGCTGTTTTTCATGGTTCGGGCTAGGCCCCTTAGTTCCAGTGAAGTGAAATCTTGACACTACAGCATACAATGACATTTAGATGATTCTGTGCTTCCAACTTTGTGGCAACAGTTTGGGGAAGGTCCTTTTCTGTTTCAGCATGATAATGCTCCTGTGCACAAAGCAAGGTCCATACAGAAATAGTTTGTTGAGATCGGTGTGGAAGATCTTGACTGGCCTGCACAGAGTCCTGACCTCAACCCCATCGAACACCTTTGAGATTAATTGGAACGCCGACTGCGAGCCAGGCCTAATCGCCCAACATCAGTGCCCGACCTCACTAATGCTCTTGTGGCTGAATGGAAGCAAGTCCCAGCAGCAATGTTCCAACATCTAGTGGAAAGCCTTCCCAGAAGAGCGGAGGCTGTTATAGAAGCAAAGGGGGGACCAACTCTATATCAATGCCCATGATTTTGGAATGAGATGTTCAACGAGCAGGTGTCCACATACCTTTGGTCATGTAGTGTATCTTGTTGTTTTTTTTTAACCTGCATTTCCAATGTTTTAATAGTTACTATTTTGTGTTACCTTACCTTGGCCTGCATCCTACGAGGTTGAATTCATTGCTTTGCTAATCCATCTTTGGTTGTTTTATTTTATGTGCCTAATTAATGTTTTCGGGAGATCTCCACAACGGGCCTGAATGTAAATTGTCATCTTTTGCTATTTAGGTTGGGTTGTCAGGGGATGCCCAGGAGCAGATGCGCATGATGCTGTCTCAGAAAGAGTCCAACTACATCCGACTGAAGCGGGCCAAGATGGACAAGTCCATGTTCAAGAGGATCAAGACCCTGGGCATCGGAGCCTTTGGAGAGGTGTGTCTAGCCCGGAAGGAGGACACGGGAGCCCTGTACGCCATGAAGACGCTGCGCAAAAAGGACGTTCTCCTCAGGAACCAGGTGGCCCACGTCAAGGCAGAGCGAGACATTCTGGCTGAGGCTGATAATGAGTGGGTGGTGCGGCTCTACTACTCCTTCCAGGACAAGGACAACCTGTACTTTGTGATGGACTACATCCCCGGAGGAGACATGATGAGTCTGCTGATCAGGCTGGGCATCTTCAAAGAAGACTTGGCTCAGTTCTACATCGCTGAGCTCACCTGCGCCGTGGAGAGCGTGCACAAGATGGGCTTCATCCACCGCGACATCAAGCCAGACAACATCCTCATAGACCGGGACGGACACATCAAGCTCACCGACTTTGGGCTCTGCACCGGCTTCCGTTGGACGCACGACTCAAAGTACTACCAGAGTGGTTAGTATGATCCATGCCTTATGATGCTTGTTGCTGCTTCAATCCAAGAGGATGTTTTGGCCTTTGGGGTAACACTGTTCTCCCTCTCTTCACTGTCAGTAAAGCCAAGCTAATCTTTGTGTCGTCTCTCTCCGTAGGAGACCATGTTCGGCAGGACAGCATGGACTTCAGTAAGGAATGGGAGCAGGACCCAGCTAACTGCCGCTGCGCAGACCGGCTCAAGCCCCTGGAGAGGAGGAAGGCGAGGCAACACCAGCGCTGCCTGGCCCACTCCCTGGTGGGGACACCCAACTACATTGCTCCAGAGGTGCTGCTCAGAACAGGTAAGCCTGTGTAAGAGAAAGTTGACTCTTCTATGGAGTTGGAAATATAATTGATGTTTAAATTACTAGTGTAGGAGTGTCATTTTAAGCGTAATGTGTGAAAGGTTATTATTTTTCTCTTGTGCACCATGTTATTGTCTCTAACATGTGACTGTGTTAACTCTCTGTTCAAGGATACACCCAACTGTGTGATTGGTGGAGTGTTGGTGTCATTCTGTATGAAATGGTGGTTGGGCAGCCTCCTTTCTTAACAACTACACCCCTGGAAACCCAGCTGAAGGTAAGTAAACCAGTTCAAAACTAAACATATCTCATGTTGGCCTGGTTTGTCAGTTGTTTTCCTCCACACTATATTAAACGCTCTGGTTCTGTCTTGTACGTAGGTGATAAACTGGCAGACCACCCTGCACATCCCCCCTCAAGCCAAGCTGAGCCCAGAGGCATCAGACCTCATCATTAAACTGTGCCGCGGCCCCGAGGACCGCCTCGGCAAGAACGGTGCCGACGAGATCAAGGTGCAGCCCTTCTTCAAGACCATCGACTTCTCTAATGACCTGCGGCAGATGCAGCCAGCCCCCTACATACCCACCATCGCTCACTGCACAGACACCTCCAACTTTGACCCGGTGGACCCAGACAAGCTGTGGAGCAGCGATAACGAAGCCGAGGGCAAACACAATGACACCCTCAATGGGTGGTTCAAGAACGGCAAGCACCCCGAGCACGCCTTCTACGAGTTCACCTTCCGCCGCTTCTTTGACGACAACGGCCACCCCTACAGCTGTCCCAAGCCCATTGGCATAGAGTATGAGGAGGGATCTGATGGGGACGAGGCAGATTCTGAGGCCCCGGCACAGGAGGAGGGAGACAAGGAAGAGAGCCGTAGGGGGTCACAGGGCCGTGATTTGGTCTATGTGTAGTATCTTCTATGAACATCTTTGTTCTGCTGGACTGTTGGTACATAATCGGTCTGGGAAACAGGTTTCTGGTTTGTCAGAGAGCGGGTCAGGAGTTGGGTTTATGACGTGTGTGTGTGTGTGTGTGTGTGTGTGTGTGTGTGTGTGGACGTGTTTAACTGTTCTTGTGTGGACCAGAAGTCCCCACAAGAGGTCAAATGCTATTTCTAGGGGGTTTAGGGTTAAGGTTAGAATTAGTGTTTGGGTTAGAATTACATTAAGGGTTAGGGTTAGGAGCTGGGGTTAAGGTTAGGTTTTGGGTTAAGGTAAGAGTACGGGTTAGGGGAAAATAGGATTTTGAATGGGACTGAATTGTGTCCCCCACAAGGTTAGCTGTACAAGACTGTGTGTGTTATCAGCCGCTTCTTCTGCGGAACAATTAGGACCAGATATAATTGTACCATACAGAATAAATACATGGTACATTTAACTACACTACAGTATAGTCTCTCTACACTACAGTCTTCAGGAGGAGGGTTTAGTCTTTCACAATATAGGTGTATTCATGGAGTTGTACAGGGTACGCTTTATATGCTGTATGACATTGAACAGACAAATGAATTGAAAGCAAAAATATCAGGGTGCCTTTCGAAGACTTACAAACCCTGTTTTAAGCCTTCATTTATTTAAGATACTACAAACTGGTGATGCTAGTTGATACTCATAAGTATGGGATTTATTTTTTTAACTTTTTGGCAATTGTCTTTAATATTTATATTTTAATAGGTCTATTGCAATGGGGATATATTAGTGATCTCACTCTGGTAGAATTTGCAGGGATAAGTACATCTTGACTTGTTCATTGCTGTGCCTTTTTGATCTTCTGCTCTTTCACCAAATACTGTATAGGGGGGCATTTTAAACTAGACTTAGTTGATTGATCTAGGGTTTTGTGTATTTTTCTAATTTATACATAACATTTATTTATAAATTGTTGTACACATTTGATGTAAATATTTTCTCTATCTATTCGATTGGTTAGTTGATATTCATTAGGGCAGGCCCTCCGCATTATTCAAATCTCTTTCCTCTAATAATTGGTAGCGATCATTCTACTGTCTATTTTGTTTCCTTGTTGCTGGAAAAAGGCCAATCTGAAAGGTACCTTTTGTAATAATACTGATACTAAAATAAACGAAGAGATGGAATGACTGGGGCCGACAAGCTCCGTTATGCTACTTACAGGACATTTTCTTCTCTCTCATTCACTTCCACAGTAGCATCTGCCTTCATCACTTCTGACATAGTGTCTCAACCAAAGCACTATGCTGTGTATGTATGAGCTCACTGACACGGCGAACCTGTTCATGAAGGACTGGTACTGAAAAAAAATAATTCTAAACTGGCACTCTTTAGTAGCTCATAGTGGATAGATGGGTCACCTCCCCTATTACATATTTTGCCTTTATTAGTGACTTGGAAAGATTTGTATGTAGTTGTAATATGCACTGTTTTTGTTGAAATCATGTAAAGATTACATAATTAGATTTATGGTGTAAATGTTTTGGGGGATTGGGAGAAGGGCTGATGAATAAAGAATGTAAAGCACTTCCACAAATTCAATTTTCTTGGACTTTCACACCTGGAACTATCCAACACAGGCTGCTCTATAGTACTCTCCAGGGGTATTCAACTCTACCCTATGAGGTCTGGAGCCTGCTGGTTTTGTGCTCGATCTGATAATTAGTTGCCCACACCTGGTATCCCAGGTCTAAATCAGTCCCTGAACATTGGTGGGAAAAGTACCAAATTGTCATACTTGAGTAAAAGTAAAGATACCTTAATAGAAAATGACTCAAGTGAAAGTCACCCAGTAAAATCCTACTTGAGTAAAAGTCTAAAAGTATTTGGTTTTAAATATACCTAAGTATCAAAACTAAATGTATTTGCTCAAATATACTTGGGTATTAAAAGTAAAAGTATAAATCATTTCAAATTCCTTATATTAAGCAAACCAGATGGCACCATTTTATTGTTTTTTACATTTACGGACAGCCAGGAGCACGCTCCAACACACGCTCCAATCTAAAACGAAGCATGTGTTCAGTGAGTCTGCCAGATCAGAGGCAGGAGAGATGACCAGGGATGTTCTCTTGATAAGTGTGTCAATTATAATATTTTCCTGCCTGCTAAGCATTCAAAATGTAACGAGTACTTTTGGTTGTCAGGGAAAATATATGGAGTAAAAGTACATACTTTTCTTTAGGAATGTAGTGAAGTAAATGTAAAAGTTGTAAAAAATATAAACAGTAAAGTACAGATACCCAAAAAACAACTTAAGTAGTACTTTCAAGTATTTTTACTTAAGTACTTTACACCGCTGTCAATGTATCGTCCATGTAAAAAACCTGTCTGATTAGGATGAATAATGTCCGACAATACCTTTTTTTATTCTATGCGCTAGGCATTTTGCTAGAATTTTTGCATCACAAAACTGAAGTGTAAGGGGCCTCCAATTCTTGAAACGGACTGGATCTTTATATTGCCACTTGGGTCCTGTTTCAGGAATAATGAAATCAGACCTTCTTGTTGAGTATCTGATAATCTGCCATTTTTATAGGAGTGTTTAAAACATGTTAATAACGGTCCTCTGAGTACATCAGCAAAGGTTTGGTATTCCTCAACTGGTATGCCATCCAGCCCTGGAGTTTTCCCGGACTTAAAGGCTTTAATCACATCAATAAGTTCCTCCTCTGTAATTTGGTCTTCACATGAGTCTTTCTGTACAGCTGTTAATTTTACATTATTCATAGAAAGAAAATCCATACAACTAACTTTGGTTAGTGGAGAGGGAGGAGACTGAAACGAAAACATATGCTTAAAGTACTTTGCTTCCTCTTTCAAAATATTCTTTAGTGAATCATGGGTGACTCCGTAATTAGTTTCAGTAAATCATTTTTGGTAGCATTTCTATGTTGAAGATTAAAAAAGAAAATGGGGCATTTTCCTCCATATTCCATCCAGTTCGCTTTATTTTTTATAATATATTACATTTGATCTTTCTTGAATAAGTTCCTCCATTTCTTTTTGTTTTTCCTCTAACTTATTCTGTGTCTCTATGGTACAGTTGTCTATTGCTATCTATCTGTACTGTTAGTCCTTCTATTTCTTTTGTTAATATGGACTCTTTTGACCTAAATTGCTTTTGTTTTAGAGATGAGCGTAGAATTGCATGGCCTCTAAAGGCACATTTAAAAGTGGTTTTAAATATACTTAAGTATCAAAAGTAAATGTAATTTCTAAAATATACTTCAAAGTAAAAGTATAAATCATTTCAAATTCCTTATATTAAGCAGACCAGATGGCACGATTTTCTTGTTTTCTAAATTACAGATAGCCAGGGGCACACTCCAACACTCAGACATAATTTACAAACTAAGCATTTGTGTTTAGTGAGTCCACCAGATCATAGGCAGTAGGGATGACCAGGGCTTTTCTCTTGATAAGTGTGTGAATTGGACAATTTTCCTGTCCTGCTAAGCATTCAAAACGTAACACGTACTTTTGGGTGTCAGGGAAAATGTATGGAGTAAAGAGTACACTATTTTCTTTAGGAATGTAGTGAACTAAAAGTAAAATATGTCAAAAATATAAATGAGTAAAGTACAGAAACCCAAAAATCTACTTAAGTAGTACTTCAAAGTATTTTTACTTAAGTAATTTACACCACTGTCCCTGATTAGTGGGGAACAATGAAAACATGCAGTGGAACTCGCTTCGAGGTCCAGAGTTGTGTTTGAGGGTACAACTCAAATCAAAATAGTCAGCATCTGTTCACCCAAATGTGTAGTCTGTTGAAGAGGGTCAAAGCCATATTAGTATTTTAACGTGTTGAATATGAAAGAGTTAAAATAATGCTGCTGCCGTTCTATTTCTTATTCCAGTTCAGGATATGACGCCTGAGTTGACAGCTTCAAACGTTCATAGGCGGGTGTGTTGTGTATTTTCGGGCATCGGTGTGGTTTTAGCTCTTTTGTCAGACGAAAATAAATGTAATTAACGTTATATATTTTTGCCATTTTTAAACGCTTGTATCGATTTGTTTCAGTCCTTGGGTGCGGTTCTACACTTTTTGTGTCGTATTTTTTTCCACCAATGCAACAGGTGGGTGTAGCTAGCAAACTAGCATGCTAAAGAAGTTTGGGAGTTAGTTTGTAGTTGCTAATTTTACATGAAATGTGTTTTTATGTGCCAGTAACGTTATGTAACAAATACTTCTGCTAGTTGTATTGCTGGTATTTTCTAAATTGAGGTATTCGCTCGTTCATCTGAAACGTGTTAGTTAGCAAACTAGCCAAGTTATGCTAAGGTAACAGTCAGATATCATTACAACTCCCTGTCACAGCTGGCATCTTCATGTCCATCTTGTGCCATTTGATGTTTTGTTTTACAGGATCTCTGTCATGCCTTCTGGAGGGATCTGCATTTTAACACCACTTTATATAATAAAATGTTCCATCTCTCTAGAATGAGTCTGCATGAGATCAATGAAAACGTGAAACTTGCTCGAGAGTACGCTTTGCTTGGGAACTACAGTTCTGCTATTGTTTGTTATCGGGGAGTACTTGAACAAATCAAGAAATACCTTTTCACAGTACGGGACAGTAGCTTCCAACAGAAATGGCAACAGGTAAAATCTATGACATTTGTCATTTTTAAACCTAAGTTTGTCTGATTGGAACCATTGGAACAGAGTTTTGGTCAGCAAATGTTACTTCCTAATGTTGCTCCTGACATCTCTTTACAGGTATGGCAAGAGATAAACGAAGAAAACAATCAGGTTCAAGAAATAATGACAACTCTAGAAAGTTTTCAACAGGAAACCACCCCATCCAAACCACCAAGTAATCAAGATGGCATTAATGACATATGGCCTGTACAAGTAGAGCGCAGGTACAGCATGGAGTCCTTTCACACATATTTCCATTCTAGTGTATATATTTAGAGGCCCAGTCATTCATTTACTGTGAAAATATATTCCAGTTTTCATGTCTTTGCATTAGTATCTGATGGGGTGTGCACTTTGGTTAGTAAGAGGGGAGAATAAGCTGTTTGTCTGAAGAAAATAACTTAATGATGCAGTCATATGAGTGAGATTAGTGCTCAGAGTGCCTGGTAGTGGCCTGTTCTCTCTTTCAGCACTCGCAAAGGTACGCACTTGATGTCCAAATGTCATCTTTTAAGATACAAAATAGCTGAACCTAAAAGTATTATTTGGAGTGCTTAGGCTGATTGACATACTATTCCCTTCTTTCCTTAAAGATCCTCTCCTCTTCCGGTTAGGAGGCCCCCGGTTCCCTACAAAGACAGTAAACCACACAACAACCGCCTGAGTGTGGCCGGTGTGCGGGCTCAGCATCGCCAGTCACCACGTGGGGCCAATGGGGACCGAGCCAAACCTTTGAAGGGCAAGGAAAAGAAAGAGGCCCCAGCCAAACCAAAAGACGACAAGGTAAACGAAAATGTACCATCAAGGGCTCAAATAGGGACTGAAAGGTTCTTTGTTACACCCTTACATAATACACACGTAATCCTCCTTGTGGTAGGAGTGGTCTATCTGTTCATTGTAAACTCACTGAAATATAAAGGTTCAACTTTAGAAATTATCACTGTCCCAGGGAAAATGTCTAATGCTTTGCCTGGCATTACCCAACCTTCACTTGAAAGCTATTTGCACTGTTGACCAAACATTGTTCACTCTGTGTTTACCTAAAATCATCATTACCACCTTGTCAGTCTGGTTCCTGGCTTAGAGAGAGCCTCTGCTACACAATATCATTGAGCCCCCTCAGGGCTGACAAACAATCTTCCTGTATGTTTGCCTTGCAGAACAAAGCTGAAGTCTCAGAGAAAGAGGTGAAGAGGTTTGACGGGCAAGGATATGACAAAGACCTTATTGAGGCCCTGGAGAGAGACATCATATCACAGAACCCCAATGTCAAATGGTATGTTTGACTGGCTATCAGTAACCTCCAGAACAGGATTATCCTAAAAATATAACATATGTTTCTCGTTGTACGGGTTGTCTAACAGGAAATAATACTTTTTTCCCCAATGCCTATAGGGATGATATTGCAGACTTGGAAGAAGCAAAAAAGCTTTTGAAAGAAGCTGTTGTGCTACCCATGTGGATGCCAGAGTTTTTCAAAGGAATACGAAGACCATGGAAGGTATACATCGAAGCCCAAGGCCCACTTGATTAATAGATTATTTTGATTGGAAGAGCTGATATGATGCCTTGCTAATATGTGATGTATCCATGTGCAATATTTTCTTAGGGTGTGCTGATGGTGGGTCCTCCAGGCACAGGAAAGACACTTCTGGCCAAAGCCGTCGCCACAGAGTGCAGAACCACATTCTTTAACGTCTCGTCTTCTACTCTCACTTCCAAGTACAGAGGAGAGTCTGAAAAACTGGTCCGCATTCTATTTGAAATGGTAAGTTTCTACCTCATCAGCTCCTCTGCCCGTGCAGTAAATTCTTCTTCCTGAAAGAGAAAACCGGCAGCATCCTATTACGTTAAATGTGAAAAGGATGTTTTTTTGAGGTGTTGTGGCTCTATCCAGTGTTTATTTTCTCCTCTGAGCAGGCCCGGTTCTATGCCCCCACCACCATATTCATCGATGAGATTGACTCCATGTGTAGCCGCAGAGGAACGTCAGAGGAACATGAGGCTAGCCGGCGGGTGAAGGCGGAGCTGCTGGTCCAGATGGATGGTACAGTAACAGCTGCCACTCTGCTTAATTGGGTGGCCAAATTAATTACATGCACTATTCATGTCTCTACAAAAATGTTTCTTGCCCAATAGATGGTTGTACCCTAAATACATAGCAGTGATAATATCGATTTGATTGTTTATGGGATTTTATGCTATTTAGGTGTGGGAGGAGCATCAGATAATGAGGATCCCTCTAAGATGGTGATGGTGCTGGCAGCCACTAACTTCCCCTGGGACATCGATGAGGCTCTGAGGAGACGTCTGGAGAAGAGAATCTACATCCCTCTGCCTTCAGGTCAACAATCACTGGAACACGGTTTTTCCTGAATTATATATATTTATATTCACAATGGTGTGATTATGGCTTGTTTTCTCTGCAGCCAAGGGCAGAGTGGAGCTGCTGAGGATCAACCTACAGGAGCTGGAGCTGGCCAATGATGTGGATATGGCAAAGATAGCAGAGCAGAGTGAGGGCTACTCAGGAGCAGACATCACCAATGTGTGCAGGTAAGGCCTTTACTTTTCAGGTTTAGGTTTGTTTTTTAAAACGAGCATAACCAGTCGTAAATAAAGACTGAATAGATTAGTCTTGTGTATTTGTTCAAATACAATTATTCAGCTATCACTGATTTGAAAACAAGATGCCTCTTCAATTAGGAAATAATGGTGGAATGAACCACTCTGAACCTTATGTGATATGAGAGTAATGTCAGGTGTGTTCCACTGCCTTTAGTGAACACTGTGCCCATTACATCTGTAGGGACGCCTCCCTGATGGCCATGCAGCGAAGGATCGAGGGGCTGACGCCAGAGGAGATTCGTAACATCTCCAGAGCAGAGATGCACATGCCCACCACCATGGAGGACTTTGAGTCTTCTCTGAAGAAAGTGTCCAAGTCTGTATCAGCTTCCGATCTAGAGAAGTATGAGAAGTGGATTGAAGAGTTTGGCTCCTGCTGAGAGTTAATCAGGAAGCCTGAAGCGCCTCAAATCTGCAGGGGAATTGGTGGGATGCTCAGGTGATATTCTGGGAACAATAATTTAACACTGTCATGGTTTCCCTTTCTTTGTAAATTATTTATATCTTAGGCTAGGTGACGCGACATGCCTTAAAGTAGGGTAACCATGCACCTAAGTAAGCTGTTTTATTATGGCCCAGGACTGATGGAACAAAGACTGTTGAAAACCAAATGATTCTGATTCGTGTTTTATTATAGCTCGATTTACACTAGCAGATTGGCTGTTTAGATAGATCATTCGTTTGCACTACCAAGTCTCATGACAGCAAATTCTATGGTCCTTTCTATTTCAATTGAAAACCTTTGCTACCAAAGTATCCAGTGTCTTTGGGTTTTATCAAATGTGCTATTGGTATCAGTTAATCAAAGTTACACTACCTGAAAACATTTTTATGCACTTGATTTAATTTCTAAATATGTATTTAGGGAACCAACTGGTTCTACCCACATTTTGTGGGTGTGAATTTATATACCAATCATAGAACACTAACAATGTCTTAATAAAGCTATAAAAGTCATATTACTTGCATTGACAAGGCTTCCATGTGCTTTATTTACATGTAACCTGGCTGTATTGTGTAGCGTGAATGTCACGAACATTACAGAAACACAGTTATTGAGCAGCATTTGGGAATTCAATGTAGTTCGATTAGAATGAAAATACATTATGCACACAAGTCATGCTCCCATGCTTCAGTACAACACACATGACTGAAATGGAATTGAGGCACCATAGAAGCAACAAAGGTAAAGTAACTTAAGTTCTTTACCCACTCACTGAAGTAAAAATCAGCATGCAGTTTCCTTCTATGAAGCTGTTTCTGTGACAGCCAACTGCATTCACTACTAGGGCTTCTGCAAGTTCTGCGGCAGAAAGTCAATGTGCCAAGGCCCCATTCAATGCCATGCGTACATCAACCAGGAGCCTAGTCTTAAAAATCATTCTATTTTGGTCATGCCTGCTTTGAGGCAAACCAGCCAATATGCTACTGGGAGAAGAGTAGGTCTGACTATAACTATATTCTGAGACAAGATGCGCTTTATAAAAAAAGGTCCTATAAGTGTAGCCATTTTCATTAATTGCAAAGAACATCCATGAACCATATTCATACATTTCAGTTAAGTTCATATGCATACAAACAGGCATTTATTAAAGCAGCAGGGGCTTATTCTGTGAGTGCAATGTTTCCAGAGTGAACAGAAATTGAATGTAAAGACTGGACATGAATCTGCTCCAGTTCATGTCCATTCTATACTTTCTAGGTCTGTATCTTCTGTGACAGAGAGCCAAGTGAATATGCCCCAGAAGTGACACTGCTGTAGGAACTAACAGTGTCTTCTCTAACAATTGAAATGGTTAGAATGAGATTTCATATTTGATCATTCTTTATTCTGCACTGCACCTATGATGGGTGCAAGACTAGGCTTCCTATCCATTTTATGAACTTTACTGCAGCCCAGAGTCAAGCTCAGTCAAAATGCAATAGCAACATTCAATATCTTTTTGGGTTTGATCATTTTACAATGAATGTATAGGTGAGGCCTTGACATATGTACTGGCTCAAAAAACAGTAAATAAAAGTAGTTTGTCTTGCATGCAGACAAACACCAAATCCTCAGTTAAATCCTCCAGTCAGAATGATCAAATATTATCAACTGAGCAATAAAAAATTAACGTGCGGTATATTTACATTTTAGTCATTTAGCAGACGCTCTTATCCAGAGCGACTTACATGAGCAATTAGGATTAAGTGCCTTGCTCAAGGGAACATCGACAGATTTTTCACAGCTCGGGGATTCAAACCAGCGACCTTTCGGGTTACTGGCCCAACACTTAACCGCTATTGTAACGGAGGTAACACGATAATAATATGAAAAGTAACAGTGTGCAGTAGGTAGCTAGGTCCATAAGTATGATCTGCTTGCAGTACTAACATTTCAGATTCATGTTTTGAGTGGAGGGTATGAAGCAAATAATGTGTATGCAACGCATGTTTAATAAGTGCTACAAAAAGATGGTTTCTCTAACCACATAATGCCTTGTGTTGTCAACAGCTGCAATCAGACTCACTCCACTTCATCAGTCTTCAGTTTTCATTTAAGGCTTTTTCCTCTGCCTCTATTTCAATGTTCTCTAGCAGGGTGTGTTTCTCATCTTCAGGCATCAGAGTCACAGGATTTAAGTGGAAAATTCCCCTAGAGGAAAAAGTACATTAATTTTCCTAACAAAAATCACACTTAAAAGGGGCAATCAGCAGTTGCTACTTCAATTTTTGAACTTCAATCATTAGTAATATGTACTCATTGATTCTTGAAAAAATATAACCTATGAATGCCTCGTGCTAAGTTCAACTGTCGTGCCCCATCAGAAACCAAAGTATACTCCGTTTGTAAACGAACATCGGTTCAAACTGTAATTTTGATAGCATTAGCATGGATGTTCAGTCCTTGCATCCATACCTCTGTCTATGAATTTGTGTGGTTACATTTCTCCAGCCCCATCCCTCAGCTTTTTACCAAAACAGGTGCGGGGAAGACACTTTGTTATTGTTTCTACTGCTGATTGCCGCATTAAGAAAAGATGAGACTGATGTGCCTCATTAAATGGTCTTGGCAGTAAGGTGTGGTCAATGACAAATCCTGCATACTGACCTGGCAATGTTTCATTTAATTCTACAACAATCATGTAAGCAGTCGCAACAGGACCTATGTGAAAACATACTTGTGTTCACATGTTGGGAAGAGCATGTCCAGGATCTTGACAATGACCGCTGACCCAACCACACCAATCACCACCACCCACATGACCAAGAAGAACAGGGGCAAGGACTCAGACCAGAAGCGTCGCAGGCGGTCCCTCACCTCCTCCACCCATCGACACATAGCCTGCAAACAGATTCAAACTTCAAAACATATTCCGAGCACATTCGAGAAATATTTTGTGGATTTGATTTGGATCTGATGTCCAATTTACTTACACTGTAAGAGGAGATGGATTCTTTGAGCGGTGCCTCTGTCTGCATTTCATCCGACAGCCCTCCCAAGTCATCATCCTCATCATTGTTATCATACAGCAAGTCTGGGTCCATGCGGAGGGGAGTCTCTGGGAGCTTGCCTGGGGCAGCAATCTCCTCCTGGGTGGTGTCAGCATGCTTCAGAGGGTAATGAATGGTGGTATGGGACATCACTTGGTCTTCAGCTGAGCAGAAGGAAGTGGATCATTACCATTCACAAACAAATTTAGGAACATTACTTTAGCAATGGAATTTAGTTAACTTGTCCTTTTCATGTAAAAGTACAAGAACAAAAACAGTTATTCTTGCATACCTTTTTTAGGATTTGATGGCTCTGTGATGACCACATCATTTTCCCTTGGGATCCTGAAAATCTCACTGTGTCCAATGGGGTAGGTGTTGGTATACTGAGCAAGCTTCTGGAAATTGGGGCTCATCAGTATTTTCACTTCGCACATTTCTGGCTGCTGGACCTAAATGATAGAAAAGGATACAAAGATCACACATTTTCCATCATTGTACCACCCACCATAGTGAAGATATGCTCCTTTAGCTGTGACATAAATATCCTAACACCCTTATTTTATTGTCCTTTTCTCCATAAAGTAACTTGACCTTTTTCCCCTCCATCTCAATGACCTCGCTGAACACCTGGAGTGCCACCACCTCTTCTGAATCACTCCACAGGCGATTCTGGCTCACCATTACCCGGGTGACAGTGGACACATAGTCACCAGATTCAAATTCACTGGTGCCATTGATGGTATCCACTGTAAACAGAGTAAAAAGCTGTGTTAATCAGGTGCATAACGCAGTTCTGTAACTAAGTTATAAGCAGCAGAAGCATTTTCACTACTCACACAGCAAGGCTTGGCAGTTTAACCTAGTCACCCCTGACAACTCCATAGGGATGTCATTGACGAGCACCTGCTCTTCATCTACTGAAATATTCAGGTTGATCTGAAAAGGTAAGTGTATTGATTTGATTATGTTATTATTCAATACCATTCTGACAGGATTATTAATAGACCACTTCAGAATATTATAGCTTACCTGCAAATTGTTGGACTCCTGCACCTGTGCGTCATCCAATGTCCCTGCTGTCACATTGATCAGAATGCTTTCCTGTGTGAGAATCATTCATGGGAAAGCGGAACATGATATAAACATCAGCTAGTTAGTTAACTAGCTAGCTAGCTGCAGTGAGTCAGGTAGCAACAACGGCAACGTTAGCATCATTAGCCAGCTAGTTACCTACCAATATTAGTTGACTAGCTAGTTGCATTCAGCACAGCAGGTAAATTTTGATTAAATTAAATTAAATAAATGATTTGACTAGCTAACAATTGACGTTATCTAGACTCGTTTCTTTTTTTTAGCTATCTAGTCTAGTACCGTGGTAAATTCGTCTCCTACCGTGTTCAACTGTCGAGGTGCAGACTCAGCTAAAATAAATGACATAAACAGTAAAAATAGAGCATAACTTGATGTTCGTTTCATCGCCATCTTCTAGCGGTCGTTTAAAAATATTTCGCAGGAAACTTATTTTCAGTCTGATAAAAGGAAACAACAACACGGTCGTCACTAGTTACCACGGCCACAAAGTCATAAACTCCTCCTATTTCTACGAATTGTATTCTTAAAATGAGATTCTAAACCTAATCCTCAACGTAAACCTAGCCTTAACCACGCGGCTAACCTTATACCCAACCCTAACCTTAAAATAAGACGAAAAAAATATTGTTGTTTTCATACATTTTGACGATATAGACGTTCTGACTTTGTGGCTGTGGTAACTGGTGGAACCCAAGTGACACCGGAATCAAACAAGAGCGCGTGCGCAGCTGCGCAGTCACTCTGCAAACATGGCGGTTCTTCTTGAAACAACATTGGGTGATATCGTCATTGATTTATTTACAGAAGAAAGGCCTAAAAGTAAGAAAACATGCACCAACCCACCCAACGCTAATATTTGGAAACACAGCCTACATTTCGTAATAACTAAAGCTTCTCAGAAAGTCAAATATCGCCTTTTAAGTTGCTGCTAGCAAGTGCTAGGTAACAAGATAGCCAGCCATTCATTTACCAAGCGATAGCAAATGCTAACTGTTGTTAATTGTATATTTCGGCTAGCTAACAAACATTTAAAAAGATAGGATTGCTTTGGGGACACATCCTCTGATAGTTAACTCAGTGTCGATGTGGCGCAATCACTGAAACACATGTCTTATGAATATGATGTGTTCTCATAATGATGATCAGCAAGTTTTTTTCCCCCTAGCATCCCTGAATTTCCTAAAGTTATGCAAAATCAAATTCTACAATTACTGCCTCATCCACAATGTCCAGAGAGATTTCATTGTGCAGACTGGAGATCCCACTGGGACTGGCCGTGGTGGAGAATCTGTCTATGGGTCAGTCCTCTTCCTCAGCATAAACAGCATTGTCCAAAATCATCATCACAGATGTTGTTTATATCTCACAGGAATGTTGATCATTTATTTTCTATACCCTCAGTAAACTATATGGAGACCAGGCCCGCTTCTATGATGCAGAGAAAAACCCACGGATCAAACACAGAAAGAAGGGGATGGTGTCCATGGTGAACAATGGCAGTGACCAACATGGTTCTCAGGTTGGTAAAACTGCCATCCACCTCCTCAGTATTTAACTGCTATCAGTTTGAAAGCCACAATGTTAGCGTACTTATTCGAGTAGGACAGTCGGCAAGCATCTGAAATCTTTTATTTGTGCTGTAACAATCTCCTTGGTCCCCAGTTCCTGATCACCACTGGTGAGAACCTGGACTACCTGGATGGGGTCCACACTGTGTTCGGAGAGGTGTCAGAGGGTATGGACGTCTTGGCCAAGATCAATGAGACCTTCGTTGACAAGGACTTCATCCCTTTTCAGGATATCAGGTCAGCAAATTGAATTTACTTTAAACATATTTTAATATAGCCATTTTAGAGGGAGATTGGAATAGAATTTTATATAAAAAAATTATAATAAACACTTACTGTTCCATGAATACCTAGAGTGCAGGGTTTCCGTAAGACGGTAATAGCCTGCTTTTGGTCGATTAAAAAAACATAAAAATAGAAAAGCCGATAAATAAAATTGGCACCGGCCAGATTAACCTATAGACCGATAAGCATGACCAGACAAATGTATTTACATCGACTGGTATTTCCATGAATTAATAGGCTAAAAAGCATTATTTTGCAATGGGATTTTTAATAAAAAATAATGATTTTTTGCCTATTTATTGATGTAAATACCTGACGATATAAATACATTTGACGGGCCACTCTTATTGGTCTATAGGTTCATTTGCATTATTTTGTGAAATTAAATTGGCGCATGTGTACAGTATTTGTTATGTATCATATTTATCAATACGCGTACAGTATACAGATGTGGCATATCAAGAAGCTCATTAAACAGCATGATCATTACATTTTGTGCTGGGGACAATAAAAGGCCACTCTACAATGTGCAGTTTTGTCACACAACACAATGCCATAGATGTCTGAAGTTGAGGGAGTTTTTAATTGGCATACTGCCTGCAAGACTGTCCACCAAAGCTTTAGCCAGATAATTGAATGTTCATTTCTCGACCATAAGCCGCCTCCAAGGTCGTTTTAGATAATTTGTTGTTTTAGAGAGAAGTACGTCCAACCGGCCTCACAACCGCAGATCATGTGTAACAATGCCAGCGCAGGACCTCCACATCTGACTTCTTCACCTACAGGATCGTCTAACCAGCCACCCGGACAGCTGATAAAACATTGGGTTTGCACAACTGAATAATTTTTGCACAAACTGTCAGAAACTGTCTCAGGGGAAAATCATCTGCGTGCTAGTCGTCCTCACCAGGGTCTTGACCTGACTGCAGTTTGGTATCGTAGCCGACTTCAGTGGGAAAATGCTCACCTTCGATGGCCACTGGAACGCTTGAAACGGATAAATCCTGGTTTCAACTGTACCGGGCAGATGGCAAAAGTGTGTATGGCGTTGTGTGGGTGAGCGGTTTGCTGATGTCAATTGTGAACAGAGTGCCCCCATGGTGACGGTGGGGTGATGGTATGGGCAGGCATAAGTTACAGACAACAAACACAATTGCATTTTATCGATGGCAATTTGCCATTCATCCACTCCCATCACCTCATGTTTTAGCATGATAATGCACAGCCCCATGTCGCAAGGATCCGTACACAATTCCTGGAAGCTGGAAATGGCATGCATACTCACCAGACATGTCACCCACTGAGCATGTTTGGGATGCTCTGGATCAATGTGTACGACAGCGTGTTCCAGTTCCCGTCAATATCCAACAACGCAACTCGTCATTGTAAATAATAATTTGTTCTTAACTGACTTGCCTAGTTAAATAAAGATTAAATTAAATAAAAAAACTTCAAACAGACATTGAAGAGGAGACAACATTTCACAGGCCACAATCAACAGCCTGATCAACTCTGTGATCACACCGGATACTGACTGGTTTTCTGATCCACATACATCCCATATATATAATTTTTTTTAAAGGTATCTGTGACCAACAGATGCATATCTGTATTCCCAGTCATGTGAAATCCATAGATTAGGACCTAATTCATTTATTTCAATTTACTGATTTCGTTATAAATCAAATTAAATTGTATTTGTCACATGCGTTGAATACAACAGGTGTAGACCGTACAGTGAAATGCTTAATTACAAGCCCTTAACCAACAATGCAGTTTTAAGAAAAAGTGTTAAGTAATTTTTTTTAAATAAAAGTAACAAATAATTAAACAGCAGCAGTAAAATAACAATAGCGAAGCTATATACAGGGGGTACCGGTTAGTTGAGGTAATTGAGGTAATATGTACATGTAGAGTTAAAGTGACTGCATAGATAATAAACAGAGAGTAGTAGCAGCAGCGTAAAAGAGGTAGTCTGGGTAGCCCTTTGATTAGCTGTTCAGGAGTCTTATGGCTTGGGGTAGAAGCTGTTTAGAAGCCTTTTGGACGTAGACCTGGCGCTCCAGTACCGCTTGCCGTGCAGTAGCAGAGAGAACAGTCTATGACTAGGGTGGCTGGAGTCTTTGAAATTTTTTAGGGTCTTCCTCTGGGGGTATGGTATAGAGGTGCTGGAAGCTTGGCCCCAGTGATGTACTGGGCCGTACGCACTACCCTCTGTAGTGCCTTGCGGTCGGAGGCCGAGCAGTCATACCAGGCGGTGATGCAACCAGTCAGGATGCTCTCGATGGTGCAGCTGTAGAACCTTTTGAGGATCTGAGGACCCATGCCAAATCCTTTGTCTCCTGAGGGGGAATAGGCTTTGTTGTGCCCTCTTCACGACTGTCTTAGTGTGTTTGGACCATGATAGTTTGTTGGTGATGTGGACACCAAGGAACTTGAAGCTCTCAACCTGCTCCACAACAGGCCCGTCAATGAGAATAGGGGCGTGCTCGGTCCTCCTTTCCTGTAGTCCACAATCATCTCTTTTGTCTTGATCACGTTGAGGGAGAGATTGTTGTTCTGGCACCACACGGCCAGGTCTCTAACCTCCCTATAGGCTGTCTCATCGTTGTCGGTGATCAGGCCTACCACTGTTGTGTCATCGGCAAACTTGATGATGGTGTTGGAGTTGTGCCTGAACTGAACTGTAACTATATTTTTGTTCAGTGTGGATTGACATAGGCTAGAGATTTTGCTTTTCGTTACTTGTCTTGTTGGCTGAGGAAAAGTAAATGTGGATAGTTGTTCTAACATCTTCAAAGTGCACATCAGAATTTTGTAAGGATCACACATCGTTGCATCCTCGACTTGCATGTTCTGTTAATATGAATTACTGTAATCTAAATGCGATTTCTGTCAGTCTGACCACTGTGGGTGGACGCCCTAATCAGTTTACGCACCCAATGTGTAATGGTCCGGTATATTTCTCAAATGTCTGTAAATTAAGGGTGCAATATGCAAAAATCTCTCCGCCATTTCCTGTTTGCAAAAATTGTAATAGTTTGCCTAATTTCAGTTTGTGACAAAATAGGTAAGTGTAGTATAGAGAATCATTGTACCATCTAAACCGCTGTGAAAAATGTTTTCCATAACCAAAAATATAAAATTTTCAACTGTTTGAAGCTGGTGTACAAAACCGAAAGTAAAACACTCTAAAACTAAACTTGAATGGGAAGCATAGAAATAGCACACACAGAACAGATCTACCACTTCTTAGACTTGTTTTCAATGACAGATCTATAACTCACATTTTTATGCACATTTGGTCAGGTCTCCCAAAAATGTGCATATTGTAGCTTTAAAATGCAATGTTTTGTCATTTCAGAATAAACCACACTGTGATCCTGGAAGACCCTTTCGATGATCCTGCTGACTTGCCCGTGCCTGACCGCTCCCCCGAGCCTACCAAGGAACAGCTGGATGTGTGTGACTGGACACTTTCTGTACCATTGAATTAAAAGCAATTGCATATCTCCCTTTCAGAGCAAAAGTATTGTAAGCAATATTACTTTAATATGAAGTAATAAGGTTTAAGTTATAGTTCATTATTGTCTTCAGTACCAGAAAACAATGCATCTTTTGACGTTTTGATGTTATATTCTGTACCCCATTCATTTGCAAAGTCTAACCTTACTGTCCCCTCTTTGGTGTGCAGAGTGGTCGTATTGGAGCTGATGAAGTGATCAACGACACCGATGGGAAGAAGGCTGAGGAGCTGGATGAGCTTCTGAAGGAGAAGGAGGCCAAGACCCAGGCTATCCTGCTGGAGATGGTGAGGGGGGCTTGTGGTTCGGTCCACTTAGCGTTGTATAGGATGTCCATGCTTTCAGGAGTGATGGCAGAAGAGATATTGTAACACTCAACATTACCACTTGTTTGAACAGATTGCTGTTGAAGAACCAAACAGTACTTCTACTGTAGTAGTTAATTAGCTAGTGACCATATTAGTGTTGTAAACATTATATGGTGGTTTTAGAGACATTGACGTGTGTATGTGCATATGTGCTTGTGTAGGTGGGTGATCTCCCCTGATGCGGAAGTGAAACCTCCTGAGAATGTGCTGTTTGTGTGTAAGCTGAACCCTGTGACGACAGATGAGGACCTGGAGATCATTTTCTCCCGCTTCGGACTTATTAAGTGGTAAATAGACCGGCTTCACAACATTACGATACATATTTCATTTTAAATAGACCTAGTCCTAACCAATTTTAAATATTGAATGTTGGAGAAGTGTCCCTGATTTTAACATGTTCTTATTTTGCTACAGCTGTGAGATCATCAGAGACTGGAAGTCAGGAGAGTCTCTGTGCTATGCTTTCATCGAGTTTGAAAAGGTGTGTATTGGTTTGGTTTTCACGTGATTGCTTTATGTACCATGAGTTATCATAAAATAATTTTTGCCCTATTTTGATTATGCATGGAAATAAAAGTTGAACATTGCTCCACTCAGGTTCATAAGTACACTGAACAAAAATACAAATGCAACATGTAAAGTGTTGATCCCATGTTTCATGAGCTGAAATAAAAGATCCCAGAAATGTTCCATACTCACAAAAAGCTTTTCTCTAAAATGTTGTGCACACATTTGTTTACATCCCCTTTAGTGAGCATTTCTCCTTTGCCAAGATAGTCCATCCACCTGACAGATGTGGCATATCAAGAAGCTGATTAAACAGCATGATCATTACACAGGTGCACCATGTGCTGGTGACAATTTAAAGGCCACTCTAAAATGTGCAGTTTTGACAAACAACGCAATGCCACAGATGTCTCAATTTTTTCAATTGTGCAATTGGCATGCTGACTGCAGTAATGTCCACCAGAGCTGTTGCCAGAGAATTTAAAGTTAATTTCTCTACCATAAGCCAGCTCCAATGACATTTTAGAGAATTTGGCAGTACGTCCAACTGGCCTCACAACTGCAGACCACATGTAACCACGCCAGCCCAGGACCTCCATATCCAGCTTCTTCACCAGCGGAATCGTCTGAGATCAGCCACCCAGGCACTGAGAAGTACTCCCATGTTTCATGTCTGTAAAAGAAAAAAAAATATTTTGTGGGGAAAAACAAATTATAATTGGCTTGGCCTGGCTCCCCAGTGGGTGGGCCTTTGGCTGCACCCCTGCCCTGTTGTGAAATCCATAGATTAGGGCCTAATAAATTCATTTAAATTAACTGATTTCCTTATATGAACTGTAACTCAGTAAAAAAAAAAATATTGTTGCATGTTGTGTTTTTATTTTTGTTCAGCATACAAATCAAGACTGAGAAATATGAAGATAGAGATTAATTTTTGAACAATTCAAGTGCAGTTATGCAAAATATCAATAGATGGCACCAGTTGAATGGGCATATGGTTTTGTTTACTGAAATTAATTCCCTTGTTCACTGGACCCATAAGGGCTCACATGACCCTCTTTTAGATGTAATTGAGGTCCTTTCTGTTCACAGGAGGAAGACTGTGAAAAGGCCTTCTTCAAGATGGACAACGTGCTCATAGATGACAGGCGCATACACGTGGACTTCAGCCAGTCTGTTTCAAAGATCAAATGGAAAGGCAAAGGTTAACACTTGTTAAAACTTAACTCAATTGGACTTTTATTTAAAGGTTTTGTGTGTTCCATAAAGTATGCGTTATGTATACTTTCAGAGAGCCAACTAAGCCCTAATAAGGCACTTAAGCTAAAGGATGTGCCATTAACCTCTGCCAGGTAGAGAACTTCACAAGGTCTTATTTTGTTTTCTAGGTGGAAAGTATACCAAGGATGACTTCAAGGCCTATGAAAAAGACGTGGGATCCAAATTAGCTCTTAAGGATAAAGTCAAACCTAAGCAGGAGTATCCTTAAATGTGTTTATATTTGCTATTCAATATGTAGAGGAGAATATGAGTTAGTGTGAAATACTTTAACTCAACTGTGCACCATTTCGCATAGCTATCAGGATAGACAGAGGTAAACTATTGTGAAGACATTTCTCTGTTGGAGGAAATGACATTTATCTGAAAGACTTGGCAAACTTGGAATTACACACTTTACTTCCTCAAGTTTTTCTAAACATTCCCAAAAGCTCCAAGTACGACCTGCTTTTAGAGGAAGAGGAAGAAGGAACAAGCCGTCGGCATGCTGATAAGAAACACAAGGATAAGAAACACAATCCCTCAGATGACGAGGACACCCGAAAATCCAAGAAATCCAAGGTTGCCCGAAAATGGCTTTTGAACTAGTTGTTTTCCTTGTGGTGGACACATGTACTTTTTTTTCAAAAGAATGTTCAGTAAGAACATTAGAGTAAGAATCAGAGTAAGCATGACTCATGTCATTAAGGAATGGCTTGTCATTTCAACAGTTGTGGCACCAGTCACTTGAGCTATACTGAGTCATTCCACAGAGCTGTGTTTCAGCACCACCAAAGATTTCTCTTGAACCTTTGTCAAACCTCTTTCTCTCCCAATGTTATACCTACAGTGGAACAGTGAGGAGCCCAGGCGGGAGAAAAAGACAGACCGGCAGCATTCTCGCTCCAGGGAAAGAGACAGCCACCACAAGCACAGCAAGTCCCGTGAAAAGCACCGCCCGGAGAGGAGCCGCAGTCGCTCACCCAAGAAGTCTAAAGACAAGGAGAGGAGCAGACACCGATGATGGGAGAGGAACAGGGTTGAGGCTAATTCCATTTCAACTCTCCATCAATATACTGAATTGGAAAATCCTCTTTGAAAAACAAATGTCAGTTAATTTCATGAATTGACTAAATTGAAATTGAATTGGACCGCCCTGATACCTGCCACTGTGGCCCCTACTACCCATGTCTGAGAGAGCAGCACTAGGGACTCAGCCCTCACATTACACGGGGGGGATATCCTGGGATGTTTACCCTAATTACCTGGAAATAACACACTGTTATGTAACCTGAGAACACTGATCATTATGAATAATAAAACATTTCAGCCTGAACTGATCAATTCCTATAGGGCAACATTCTGTATTTAGGTCTACACAGCATTTTCGAAATCAGTCTCCATACACACAACTAAGTCCCCAGTCCGTAACTATAAGTGTATTTGTATTTTGGTTTGACTTATACCCCACCCACCATTCTCTGTTTATTAATGGGCAGGTGAATGATTTCCCCCCATGTTTGTCCATATTTTAACCATTTGACTCTTTTTTTTGTTGCAGCTTTTGTACAGTAAATAAATGTACCCAGCCAACAAACATTCCCTCAACTTTAACCCTCAGACACATGAATGTTCTTAAAACGCATCTAGAACATTGTATATTCTGAGAATATTGTAACCACGTTCTAGATAAGTAATTTTTGACATGAAAGGAAAATTCTCAATTTTAACACCAAAACATGCTAAAAACGTTTTAAGATGGTTTTTGCTAACATAGAATGTTCCCTCAACTAACGGAAAACTGGACACTCAAACGTCAGGGGAACATCACGGGTAACGTTACAAAAACTTTATCTACCTAGAATTGTTAACTGGGTAGTGGGCATGGAAAGCGTGAGTTGTGCAGAGGGGATTCCCTGTGTCATCCTCCCATGAGTTTGAGCAGTATGTCACTGAAATAACATGATACCCGGGACAGAGTCCAGATTTTCCTGACTTGACTTGGATTTGACCATTGGTGACTCGCCTTCTCGTGACTTGTAGTTGAAGTTGGACTAGATAGGGTACTATGATAAGGAGAATATTAGCAGCACTGGGTGCGCAGAGCAACACGGGTTCTGTAATCTAGCAGTGAAAGAACACGCCATAGCCTGCATCAGCTGTGAGCTGCAAGGGAGCACGCGATGGTTGTGGGCAGGCAGGCTCTGCTCCGGCTTCGACAATCATAGGCTACACATCGCACAAGCGACTCTCTTGCTTCCCCATAACCACCAGTCACCAGCCTACTATTTCGTTTTGCCTGGTTAAGAAACACAAACTGCTTTGAGAAATTGATAAACAATACTAGTATTGAGTTTAATGGTAAAACAACAGTCTAGCTATTTGTCTCCCTCCACTTGATTATAGACATGTGCTGTCTTTGAATTTGTCAACTTCTTCTACCCACCTCCCGCCTCCCCCCTGCATCTCATAGCCAGGTTCTAACAAGTCTCCCTTTAGTTTTTACTCTGCAATAAAAAAAAACTAGGAAATATCAGTGGGCGATTACAAAAAAAGTAGCTGAGAGCCGGATATACCATTCATATATGTAGTAAATAAGTAGTTAAACATTGACGGGTATTGTGTAGAACTTGTGAGGTAATGATGACTAGAACATTAGTTGTTTTTTCACGAGGGAGTGGCGACTAGAAACAATTGTAAAGTAAGAACTATTATAAATTGATGGACTTGACCGTTGGTGACTTCAGCCGTAGGGTATCGTGACTCAACTCTGACTCGAGCACAGGGGACTTGACTCGGGCTCGAGGTTTAGTGACTCGACTACAACACTGATGATTACTCACCTTCCAACTCCCTGAGTGATATGAGAAGAAGTTGGAGGCAGCCGTGCAGGCTGAAACTTGTGTGGGCTACATTCATAAATGAGGTATCCTCTTTTGGCTACAGTTTTACATGTTTTTGGTCAGTATATTGGCAGAACTGTCAGAGAGGGTATTAGTTAGCCCAACCTAAATCATGTGTTGAAGTATATTAGGGACATGTGGGGAAAAACCAAAGGCGAGCTAGATGTAATTCGATAAAGCCCTGACCCAAAGTGTTCAGAATATTGTTTTCAGCCTTGGCAGACATATAAGAATAGCACAGTGAGGGGTGCATGTGCAGCTAGCTAACAGTCATTGAGTTTTCCACAGGGCCTCTCCTTGTGCAACACTGTGGGCCACCACTTCTAGCCCCCGCGGAGTTCCCTGAATTAAAGCATGAGAGACTCCGGCCAACATTCACCATAATTAGTCATTTGACATTTCACAAATCATTTCATACTTGGTTGTTTCTCAGAATGACATGCCGTTTTGAAGCTCCTTATAGGAAGGGGTTGTTTTGAACTTTTACTGAGCATGCAAGTATTGTTCTTTTTCATTTTCGTAACCGGTCGCCAAACGACCTACGGGAACTCCTTCCCCAGCACACCGTGTGATTGAGATGCTTAATATCAAAGATGTTTACAGTCACGCCACACCCTTACTGTACCACGTGACCTGTCACTATAAAAGACGGTGTGGCGTAACATACTGTCTTTTCTTCACTCTCACATTTATGTATGTTACATTACAAGATTAATATTAATTAATATTAATAATAATAATTACTTTCTTACGAAATTACGATTTTTCAACGACTCGAGGAGGTGCCATGAGTAGATGATTTTTCTCAAATCTACTCCCCCTCTCTCGTTATTGTGCCTGCCTATGCTAGCTAACTTTTATTGCTTTTTGTCTGGCATTTCCATCTTTGTGTTTTAGCTAGCTAGTTAGCTTCGGGTCTATCCTGTTAACTCAGAAGTTAGCTCCTAGCTAGCTAGCTAAATTAGCCACACATACAGTGAGCTCCAAAAGTATTAGGACAATGACAATTTTTGTTGTTGTTTTGGCTCTGTACACTTTGGATTTGAAATGATACTGTCATGGGGTCCACACCCAAGTTTGATGAATTCAGTTCTTCAAAAACTAAGACATGCATCCCTTTGTTCAAAGATTGGAGCATGCCAAATGACCGAACCCCTGCCATGCCAAGCATATGCACTCGCTTAGCTACAGTTCATGGAACAGATGAGAATGGTTTTGGACATTTCCCCCGTATGGACAAATTATTTGCTTTGCTTGTTCTGCCTGCTTCTCTCCAACACATTTCAGACCAAGAGCTGCCTAAGAAATGATGCAGGGCATCTAAAAAGGACACATGAAAGCACTGCTTCAGCCGCTAGGCTTAGCAATTCAGCAGCGATACTGGCCTTGTATCAGTAGGAGCTGCAGGAACGCCTCTCCACAAACTATGATGCTGAGACCATGAAAGAACTGGCTACAGTTACAGACCTGATCATCCAATGCCTTCAGGGCAATGCTCAGATGGTTGGAAAATCTTTGGCAAAGCTATCGGTTGCACAATGCCACCTATGGTTAGCGCAGTCCAAGCTCCCTGACGAAGAGAAGGTTCCACTCCTAGGTGAACCCATATCACCTGGCCAGACATTTAGCCCAGTAGCGACCCAAATCTTCCAAGTGTTTAAGGAGGACAGAGAAACACAGATGGAGCTTCAGCGCCTCATTCCAAAGCCTAGAATGCATCAGCCAGCAAACCATTACTCCCATCCCAGGGCCCCAACTGGGATGCCAAGAAACCAGGCTCAGACTCGCGCTGCACATGCTCAGGAGTGGAGGAACAGACACTCTCAGCCCAACCGAAGAGGTGGAGCTCGGCATCGTGCACACCACATGCAGGCTGCGTCCCCTCTGCACCACAGCACGCAGAGCCTCGGTCCCATAAACACCGCTTTCTCGAGCACCACCTTTCCAACTGGAAATGGTCAACGGCCAACAAATGGGTGTTACGAACTGTAACACAAGGCTACGCACCACAATTTTGTCAGCGACCCCACACTTCAGGGGTGTCTTGAAAACCACAGTGAACTTGTAAGACACATACTTTCATATCCTCATTCTACCAGCACACAGAAAATACCTAAAAAAAACGTTTGCATTCTACCCTTCTGCCTTTTGCTTGCCCCTCACACTTTCACAAAGTGCATAAGCTCAACGCCAACCCCACTTCGCCAAGTAGGAGTCAAGGTCCTGAACTACTTAGATGAAAGCTACTGCTTTGGGCAAGCAGACACCTTCCATCAATACACCTGCCGGGGTGTAGAATCAGGCAGCAGACCTTCTCTCCTGAGGAGGCCCTCTTCCTTCAGACTGGATACATCCCACAGTAGTGGATATGATCTGGGCACGATTTGGAAGGGCCATCGCCGATCTGTTCGCATCGCAAGACAACCCATTGTCCTATGTGGTTCTCCATAAAGGGTCCAGCAGGCCCACACAGGATTGATGCCCTTTTTGGTAAAAACTCAACTCGTCGTGTTTGGAGGACAAAGAATGCTGAGTTGCATCCAAAGAACACCATACCTACTGTGAAGCATGGGGGTGGAAACATCATGCTTTGGGGCTGTTTTTCTGCAAAGGGACCAGGACGACTGATCCGTGTAAAGGAAAGAATGAATGGGGCCATGTATCGTGAGATTTTGAGTGAAAACCTCCTTCCATCAGCAAGGGCATTGAAGATGAAACGTGGCTGGGTCTTTCAGCATGACAATGATCCCAAACACACCGCCGAACGCTAAGGAGTGGCTTCGTAAGAAGCATTTCAAGGTCCTGGAGTGGCCTAGCCAGTCTCCAGATCTCAACCCCATAGAAAATCTTTGGAGGGAGTTGAAAGTCCGTGTTGCCCAGCGACAGACCCAAAACATCACTGCTCTAGAGGAGATCTGCATAGAGGAATGGGCCAAAATACCAGCAACAGTGTGTGAAAACCTTGTGAAGACTTACAGAAAACGTTTGACCTCTGTCATTGCCAACAAAGGGTATGTAACAAAGTATTGAGATAAACTTTTGTTATTGACCAAATACTTATTTTCCACCATAATTTGCAAATAAATAAATTAAAAATCCTACAATGTGATTTTCTGGATTTCTTTTCTCATTTCGTCTGTCATAGTTGAAGTGTACCTATGATGAAAATTACAGGCCTCTCTCATCTTTTCAAGTTGGAGAACTTGCACAATTGGTGGCTGACTAAATACTTTTTTGCCCCACTGTAGGTTGTTTGGAGACCCGTTACGGAAAAAAAGAGAATGTTGGGTTACGGATCTCTGATTAGAGTCACAAGTCGCCAAGCTTTCATGTCGTTCCTCCACCTCATTGGGGTTTGAGTGAAATAAAAGACAGCATGTCACTCTGTCAACGTCTTTGATATTAAGCATCTCAATCACATCGTGTGAAGGGGAAGGAGTTGCCATAGCTCATTTGGTGACCCGTTACTCTACTCAGAGAACCAAGGTTACATCCGTATCCCAACATGTTCAAACATCAGTCAACATATAGTTTTGATTTTATTTGGTTGAGTCGACTAACGTGAATTCAATGTGAAATTAACAACAAATATCACCATGTCATTGGATTTCGGTTAACAGTTTGGTGAAAAGCATATGAAATGCCCTGATGTTGATGACTTTTTGCAAGTCCAATCAGTTTTACACGTTGATTCAACATCATCACATTGATGTTTTTCATTGAAATGACGTGGAAACAACATTGATTCAACCAGTTTTTGCCTACTGCACTTGACAAAAGAAGTGAATATAATGGCCCTGGAGAAATGTAAACCATGAGCAGACATTTGTAGGATCCCACGGTCAGAAGCTGATTCCCATTGTTGACCAGAATGAGGAAAAGATTGGGACAAAGGGAAGTGTACAGTCCTTTGACAGCCACAGTAATCCTGTTTGTTCTACAGACAGACAGGTGTAAAACGTGTAATGTCTCAGTTGCAAGAGCTAAGAATGTACTGAATGTGCAGTTTTGAAGAGTAGTTAATTAAACATAAAACTAGACAATAACTTATTCAGTCAACAATAAAAAGCTGCTCAAATGTTTGAAAACTTCACACCCACTTTCGAGTTCAGTTATTTTCTACTTTGTTATACAAGATAAACTGTCACTTGTGATTTGGCGATAGGATGGTTGCCAATGTTGAAAAAAAAGAGCAAGGTTTGTCAGTTCCAGATATCCAATCAGGTTCAGAATCAATTTAAAGAACCCTCTTACTTTATTCCCCTATTATCAAATAAATATAAAATGTCTCAGTGGAAGTGGCGAGGGCAGAATTGGCAATGCCTCCTGTGGCATAGGGCCAGTGGGTGAGCAGGAGTAGAGAGCTCACATTTGCTTTGCCTCCACAACCGTCAAGTGATATTTGAATATCTTGGGGGTTCTTCCTTGTTTTTTTTTGGAAGACATTGTCGGTGTGGTACCAAGTAACTCTTTCGTAAGCCTACAGCTCAACGTGCCCAAGTGGCCTGTAATGAGAGTCGATGATTTTCATGCTGAAGGCTGTTGTCTGTGGTATCACACATCATGATCAACTGCTGTGTCTCTTCTGTGGAAGAAATACATAGCATTTTAGGAACTGAACATATTACTTTTATAGCGTAGATCTTACAGACTCACTTTATATGTATAGTACCTCATAGATAGATAGTACACCAAGAGTATGGTCTGCTAGGCAGATACCCATGTATGGATATTGTATGTGTAACCGGTGTGAAATGGCTAGCTAGTTAGCGGGGTGCGCGCTAATAGCATTTCAGACGTCACTCGCTCTGAGACCTTGAAGTAGTTGTTTCCCTTGGTCTGCAAGGGCTGTAGCTTTTGTGGAGTGATGGGTAACAGTGCTTCGAGGGTGCCTCATGAATGCACGTTGAGATGTTAAAATAACTAACTAACCTACTGTATTATGTCACCACACAATTTGAATGAGCCGGATAAAGTTTACTGTACCATTGTGCATTATTCTGTGCTGCATGCATGCAAAATATTTGAACTCTGGCTAGGGTGACTTTCCTCATCTATTGTTCAGCCAACTTCTTTGTAACATAATACTGTATTACTCAAATCCATGTATTGAATATTTGTCATTCACCAAAACTATGAAATAACACATATGGAATCATGTAGTAACAAAACAAGTGTTAAACAAATCAAAATATATTTCAGACTATGATGAAACTGGCTCTCATGAGGACCGCCACAGGAAAGGAAGACCCAGAGTTACCTCTGCTGCAGAGTTACCAGCCTCAGAAATCGGCAAATAACCGCACCTCAGATGTACCTCACAGATGTACCTCACAGAGCTCAAGTAACAGACACATCTCAACATCAACTGTTCAGAGGAGACTGTGTGAATCAGGCCTTCATGGTCGAATTGCTGCAAAGAAACGACTAATTATAGACACCAATAATAATAATAAGAGACTTGCTTGGGGCAAGAAACACGGTCAATGGACATTGGACTAGTGGAAATCTCACCTTTGATCTGAGGCGTCCAAATTTGCAATTTTTGGTTCCAACTGCCGTGTGTGGTTCCCGCTGTGAAGCATGGAGGAAGAGGTGTGATGGTGTGGGCGTTCTTTGCTGGTGACACTGTCAGTGATTTATTTAGAATTCAAGGCATACTTAACCAGCATGGCTAGCACAGCATTCGGCAGCGATACGCCATCCCATCTGGTTTGCGCTTAGTGTGACTATAATTTGTTTTTCAACAGGACAATGACCCAAAACACACCTCCAGGCTGTGTATGTGCTATTTGACATAGAAGGAGAGTGATGGAGTGCTGCATCAGATGACCTGGCTTCCACAATCACATGACTTCAACCCAATTGAGATGGTTTGGAATGAGTTGCACCGCAGAGTTACGGAAAAGCAGCCAACAAGTGCTCAGAATATGTGGGAACTCCTTCAAGACTGTTGGAAAAGCATTCAAGGTGAATACATCATGAAGCTGGTGGAGAGAATGCAAAGCTGTCATGAAGGCAAAGGGTGGCTACTTTGAAGAATCAAAAATATATTTTGATTTGTTTAACACTTTTTTGGGGTTACTACATGATTCCATATGTGTTATTTCATAGTTTTGATGTCTTCACTATTATTCTACAATGTAGAAAATAGTACAAAATAAAGAAAAACCCTTGAATGAGTAGGTGTGTCCAAACTTTTGACTGGTACTGTAAATGTTTTTTTCCAAGCATGCTCTCCGTATAGCCTAGCCCTAGGCCTATGGCCTATAGTATAGGCTATGGATAATTTCATAGAGACCACACTAGGCGCACTTGATATTGCGCACCCAGCAGAGAATCCGGGATGAAGGGCAGCATCAGGCACACGTTGAGATATAATATGCAACTAATTCTCAAACACTGAGCAATATGACATTTAATACATTACAAATTACGTGACCCTCCCCTGGACTAAATAATAAAAATACTAAACCCTCCCCCTTACTGAATTGAAAAAGCATGACTTTTCTCCAGGTAACAATTGTGTACATTTCGACCACCCCATCATAGAACTTATTACACTCATTACTGGGATGGTTGTTCCAGTTTAGATGATTGAGGTCCTCTCAGTATTCAATCTTCCCTACCCTAGCAGTCATTCTGATTGCAGGTTGCGAGTGAAAAAATGCCACTTAACCCAACTCAGCATAATGTGACTTGCAGGCCTGATGTGGCCTGTAAACCAGGACTTTCCTAACACCACTGAAGAAAGCCTTTACTATACAGTATATGTAATTGCTGTCATAAAGAATGTCATTTTAAATGCTAATAAGGCTGGTGGAACCGTTCATAGACGGTTCTAGGAAGAACCCTCCAAAAGTTAAATAGTTATTCTTGCAAGAACCTTTAGATAATAAAATGGTTCTTGGTAGAACCCTACATATAGGGTTATAGGTAGAACCCTTTGCAAAGGGTTCTACCTAGCACCAAAAAGGGTTCCTCTACGGGGACAAAACGAAGAACCCTATATGGTTCTATTTAACACCTTTTTTTCTAAGCATGTAGTGATGCGGAATGTAAAAAATGGCTCAACTTACCCCACTCTCCCCTATTAAGTCTCAGGGAGACCCACTGTGTTGTAACACCACACCAGGAAGAACAGAGAAAGGGGAAAAACCCTCTGGCCTCACGTACCACAAGCATTCTGGCCAAAACTCTGCATGGGGCTACAACGAGGAAGTGAAATGACTGCATTTGTCTTTTGCTTCCTTGCTGGCAATGGTCTGAGTAAAGTCTCAGGAGACTTCCTCATATGAATAAAAACAGTACACACAGGTTCTGTCTCTCAACGTGACCGAGGTGGCTCTCTCATTCACACAGCAACAGGCTCTCTACCAGACAAGCAGGCTGATGCTCCTTCTAGCCACCACAACAGTAAGTAGAGAGAGAGCAGAATTAGCACCCAATATCCAGATCTTGTTGAGCTGCAAGGGTTTACAGTAGGTAAATGTTTGTAACTTCTTAGAGCCGATGTAATTTTTTTGTTCGTTTTTGTGTCTGTGATAGTTCATTGGGATTATGCGTCTTCCTGATATACAGTATATTTGTGTGCTTAAAAGAGACTACCCACTGGGCAAACAGTCATCAACTAGTTCTGTTTTCATCTAATTTCAAACAGCATTGTAAACATTGAAATGAACTATAAAACTTAACCTGACTAACAGGTTGTTGCATCAATCTAATTTCAGCATATTTATCAGAACTATGTACTGTGTATGCAGAAATTGCGTTGAAAATTCCACTTAGAAATTAGGTTGAATATCAGACATCGGTTATTTGACCTTGTTTCAATGTTGATAGTAAAATGGTATGTTTGAATCAAAGCCATTGTTTCAACGTCATGCCATCAACCTAAATAAAGCGGTATATTGAAACAAAATGCAAATGCACAGTCCAAGGATTCCTGCCTGAATAGGAAAACCTCTGATCTTTATGGTTGAATCCGTGTTTGAAATTCACTGCTCGACTGAGGGACCTCACAGATAATTGTATGTGTGGGGTACAGAGATGAGGTAGTCATTCAAAACTCATGTTAAACACTATTATTGCACACAGAGTGAGTCCATGCAATTCATTTTATTCCTGACCGTATGTAGGCTTGCCATAACAAAGGGGTTGAATACTTATTGACTCAAGACATTTCAGCTTTTAATTTTTAATTAATTTGTAAAATGTTTGAAAAACATAATTCCACTTTGGCCTTATGGGGTATTTACTGTGTGTAAGCCAGTGACACAAAATCTCAATTTAATCCATTTTTAATTGAGGCTGTAACACAACATTTAAAAAAAATCTATTATTTAGGATTTATTTCTGATACAGTGCCTTCAGAAAGTATTCACACCCCTTAAGGCCAAAATCTCATTCTTTTCATAAATAAAAGGAAATAAATAATCTAAAACTGCAGTGGTCAAATGATTTGCACACAGAAGCAAGCACCAACAAGCTTCACATGTGCATTGAGCGTGGCAAATGCACTCTACAAATTAAATATTACTTTTATTATAAAGACAGAAACATATACATGTAAAAGCTTAATTACATAAAGGAATTTTCGTGGGAATATAGCCATAATATAAACAAACAGAAAGGAGAAGGGAAAATATTTGAAAAGCCTACAGTTTAAAAAAATACATTGAGAAGAAGCTGCTCCCTTGTGTGGATGCTACTTCTCAAAAATGTTGATATTTCGTATATTTATTGTGCTATTTTTTGATTGGAGAAAGAAAACAAGTAGGCGGCCAGTATGGTGCAATAAACTAGTGAACAATTTACCACAAAATAATACAAATAGAAGCAAATCAGCCTGAATATCAGGACACACAACTGCAACTCATTTCAACAACTAATTAGTATGCACATTGCATCTGAAACTGTTCTTTAGAGATTGCAATTCCTCTGTCCCCACGAAAAGTGTGTTTAGGGATCCATCTACATTCATTCCACCTGGGTGGGCCTATTGACCTAGCTGTGGATACATACTACAGACTGGTGCATAAAGACATACACTATATATACAAAAGTACGTGGACACCCCTTTGAATTAGTGGATTTGGCTACTTCAGCCAAACTGTTGCTGACAGGTGTATAAAATTGAGTACACAGCAATGCAATCTCCATAGACAAATGTTTGTAGTAGAATGGCCTTACTGAAGAGCTCAGTGACTTTCAATGTGGCACCGTCACTACAGAGTTCCAAACTGCCTTGAAAGCAACGTCAGCACAAGAACTGTTCATCAGGAGCTTAATGAAATGGGTTTCCATGGTCGAGCAGTCACACACAAGCCTAAGATCACCATGCGCAATGCCAAGCGTCGGCTGTAGTGGTGTAAAGCTCGCCGCTATTGGACTCTGGAGCAGTGGAAACGTGTTCTCTGGAGTGATGAATCATGCTTCACCATCTGGCAGTTCGACGGACTAATCTGGGTTTGGTGGATACCAGGAGAACGCTACCTGCCCCAATGCATAGTGACAACTAAAGTTTGGTGGAGGAGGAATAATGGTCTGGGGCTGTTTTTCATGGTTCGGGCTAGGCCCCTTTGTTCCAGTGAAGGGAAATCTTAACATTCTAGACGATTCTGTGCTTCCAACTTTGTGGCAACAATTTGGGAAGGCCCTTTCCTGTTTCAGCATGACAATGTCCCTGCGCACAAAGCAAGGTCCATACAGAAATGGTTTGTCGAGATCGGTGTGGAAGAACTTCAGTGGCCTGCACAGAGCCCCCATTGAACACATTTGGGATGAATTGGAACGCCAACTGCGAGCCAAGCCTAATCGCCCAACATCAGTGCCCAACCTCATTAATGCTCTTGTGGCTGAATGGAAGAAAGTCCCCGCAGCAATGTTCCAACATCAAGTGGAAAGCCTTCCCAGAGGCTTTCCACTGCTGTTATAGGGGGGACCAACTCCATATTAATGCCATGATTTTGGAATTAGATGTTTGACAAGCAGGTGTCCACATACTTTTGGTCATGTAGTGTATATCCAAGCTAGAGGCTTCTATCCCTTATGTCAGGAATAGCTTTACCTACTCAGAAACAAGCCCTTAAATCTCCAGGATGCCACCTCTAGTCATCTGCGCGGACAAGGGAGGCACTGTTACTGACTACAAGACTATACTGCCTATACCATTTAACTACTCAGGCAACTGAATGATCAGACGTTCTAAAAGAGACTCACTATCAACCCCACAAAACAGCTGTTGGCTGTAATCGACCATACTGTCACAGAGGGCATGCATTGTGCTGATATCACCCAAAAATAACACAGATTATTGGTGCGTAGAAACAGCCGCGGTCCCTAAAATACTGTTAAATTATCTAAATCCCCAAGACAGGACGGATCTTTGTGATCAGATCAGGTTTGGCCGAAGGCAGAAACATATGTGGCCGGCTTCGAAATGCCCTGATTCGTAAATATGCACCTACGTATTGTGACACTTGTGTTAACTAAAGACCCCACAATTAGACATTAGTTAAACTTCTTCCCGCTAATAAAAACGACTCCACACAACATTATTGTCAATATAATCCGTGCTCTCCTCAGATATTTGTTGCCCAGTAGGTGGCTTTTGACTCCTGGTAGCTTGAAGTGTTTGAAATAGCCTAACCGGTCTGCTCCAGCCTGCGCAGAATAGTAAGGTAGTAATCGTTTATAATTATTATTATTATTACTGCTACTACTGCACGAGGCTATAAATCTGTCACAGCAAATTAATCCCTGCAATGCCAGGATTTATTTTGCAACCCGTCCGCCAAATCCATCCATTACGCACGGTTCTCCCTCTCAAGCGCTCCTTCTCAAGGGGCTTTCCCTTATTATCAGATTAATCGGTTGTTGTCATCGTATGTTTCAGTAAACCACTAGCCAACACTTCAAATATTAAAGTAAGTGTCATCCTTTCGGTGATTAAATGTATTTGTTCCTGTTATTGTGAACTGCAGGCTATAACAAGTTAACCCTTTCAAGACCTATCTCAAACCTATTTTGGTAGGCGAATGTTCGCAGCATGAACCAACCTATTATCTCTGAAGTTCATTCATTTATTGGTGATGGATTATTTAATTGTAGGCTACTTTTAGGTTACTGTTAAAGCTCTCACATAAGCTACTTCTCTGCCAGAGGGCGTGAAGTAGCTAGTCCTACTGGTAAATGCAGTCTAAGCAAGCGATTCCCGTATGCATAGCCGCGGGAAGTAGGGGTGCTGAGGGTGCTGCAGCATCCCCTGAAAAATCGGAATAAAAAATCTGTTGATAAAAAATATATTTTGATGGTTGAAATAATATATTTTATCCACAAAAGTAGTGCACTGCACTTTTACTGGTATTAGTGGACCAATATAGGCGTCTGTAACATAAAACTTTCTGTTCAGAATCTCTGCTTTGGCTAAAAAGGTAGTTGTTTAATTAAGAACAGTATCTTGCAGGATTCAATAGTTGGAATTGTAAGAGTTGTTGCCCTTTCCCTTTCTCTGCTATTGTCATTCTAATGAAACCCAAAATGAACAAAACCCTGTCCTCAAACATTTACATCAAAAGGTGCCAAGTTATGGGCAAAGACACAAAACATCCACATCAAATTAAAAAACATAGAAAACAACCACTTTTTGTGCAGTATTAATTTACCATCCTTACAAACCACAGTGTAAATGTACATTACTGGTTTGTACATAGGCTGGACATTTAGGTATGTACCTGTAGACTTTCCATCCCCATGAAGAAAAACAATGCACAACATAGTAATTGATTGCATTGAGACAACAAGTGGTTGGTGATACTATGATGGTGTGGCTCTGTTGGTAGAGCATGGTGCTTGCAATGCTAGGGTTGTAGATTCAATTCCCATGGGGGACCAGCAAAGAAATGTATGCACTCACTACTGTAAGTTGCTCTGGATAAGAGTCTACTAGAATGGAAAGGAATGAATAGACCATGTCAGTTTCCACATAGAAATAAGTTTGAATTTGCAAAGTATTTCAAGAAACTGGAAAACATACACTACTGTTTGAAAGTTTGGGGTCACTTAGAAATGTCTTTGTTTTTGAAAGAAAATAAAACATTTTGTCCATTAATATAACATCAAATTGATCAGAAATACAGTGTAGACATTGTTAATGTTGTAAATGACTATTGTAGCTGGAAATGGCTGATTTTTTTTCTTAAATATCTACATAGGCGTACAGAGGCCCATTATCAGCAACCATCACTCCTGTGTTCCAATGGCACGTTGTGTTAACTTCTTAGGGAGCGGCAGCAGAGGTGACGGTTTTGGAGAGTCTGGCGTGCCCAAAGTAAAAAGCCTGCCACTCAGACCCAGAAAATAGGATATGCACATAATTAGTACAATTGGATAGGAAACACTTTGAAGTTTCTAAAAGTGTTAAAATAATGTATGTGAGTATAACAGAACTGATAGCAGGCGGAAACCCGAGGAAAATCCATCTGGATTTGCAGTTTTTTTTGTACATGACCTTCTTCTCCAGGCTGCCTATTCATTTCTAGTTTAACTAGGACTGAGACTGCAGTACCTATGGCTTCCACTAGTCAACAGTCTTTATACAGTGTCTGGAAGCTCTAGCACTAAGCTGTCACGGTTCATGAATCCACTGTCTCTCTCTCTTTCTCTCTCTCTCTCTCTCTCTCTCTCTCTCTCTCTCTCTCTCTCTCTCTCTCTCTCTCTCTCTCTCCTCTTGTGTGTTTGAGTGGGTGTGGGCGTGGTTCCCAATCTCGGTCTGATTGTCTGCGCCAGCTGTAACCACTTACCTTTCCCTTTATATGTTCAGTGACTGGTGTTTCATGTTGTCAGATCGTTGTGACTTTCCTGATGTCGTGTCGGGTTTCTGTGCTCGTCTCTCGCCCTCCTTGTGTGGATTATCTGCTGTGTTCCTTCCTCCCCTACTGGACATTCTCCCCTGGATTTCTCAGTACGCTGTTCTTCACTCCATCATCGGATGGTCCGCCCTAGTCCCTGCGTCGGATCCCTTCTGAGTATAGTCTGTCTGTCCTGTTGCCCCTGTGTACTGTGTTCATTAAACCATCGTTGCTTGCATCTTGCATCCGCCTCTGTCTTGTTACATAAGCAGAATGGATAGGAAGAGGAAGTAGTGAAGGGACCACTTTTGTCAACAACGTTTGACGGGCGAGAGATTGTGAGCGCGCCTCACTTTATTTTCCTTTCCTATTGTTCACGTTATCGTCCGGATTAAATATTACAGTAAATATACATAAAAGGATACCTAAGGATACATTAAAAATGATGTTTGATTTGTTTGTAGAAAGTTTATAGATATAATTTGAACGTGTTCTCTTCACGGTTCAATGGGCGACTCAACGGTGGATTTTCTGATCATAACGCGCCAACCAAATGGAGATTTATGGATATAATAAATGACTTTTTCTAACAAAAGAACCATTGGATGTCTTTGTTGGACACTTGGGAAGCCCTCAGCAGAAGTTCTTTGAAAGGTAGGTGATGTTTTTTAGCTCTTATATGGGTTTTGTGTGACCCGCGCTGGATATGAATTTATGCTAATGTGGAAAATATATGAGGTGCTATCCTCAAACAATCAAATGTTGTGCTTTCGCCGTAAAGCCTTTTTGAAATCTGACAACGCTGTGATATTGCCAAGAAGCAGAGCTTTTGATGACTATACAACACTTGTATATTGATGAATGTTTAATAATTAAACTTTGGGATTTTGAATTTGGCGCCTTACATTTCACCGGGTAGTATCGAGAGCGGCCCGCTAGCGTGCCGCTACTTCCTAAGTAGTTATTAACTAATCCAAGTGTATAATTTTAAAAGGCTAATTGATCATTAGAAAACCCTTTTGCATTTATGTTAGCACAGCTGAAAACAGTTGTTCTGATTAAAGAAGCAATAAAACTGGACTTCTTTAGACTAGATGAGTATCTGGAGCATCAGCATTTGTGTGTTAGATTACAGGCTCAAAATGGCCAGAAACAAATAACTTTCTTCTGGAACTTGTCAGTCTATTCTTGTTCTGAGAAATGAAGGCTATTCCATGCGAGAAACTGCCAAGAAACCAAAGATCTTGTACAACGCTGTGTACTACTCCCTTCACAGAACAACGCAAACTGCCTCTAACCAGAATAGAAAGAGGAGTGGGAGGCCCCAGTGCATAACTGAGCAAGAGGACAAGTACATTAGAGTGTCTAGTTTGAGAAACAGATGCCTCACAAGTCCTCAACTGGCAGCTTCATTAAATAGTACCCGCAAAACACCGGTCTCAACATCAACAGTGAAGGGGCGACTCTGGGATGCTGGCCTTTCTAGTTAAACGTAATAGAATACTATGGTATGTTGGAATCTTGTTATATTCCTGCAGATGGCAGTATTGAGTCATGACCTGAGGGCCCACATTTTCTTTCTCCAATCAATTCTAAACATAGGCTTTTCAAACATTCCATTCTCCTTTCTCTTGTTTATATTATGGTTATCATATATGGTTATATTATATTCCCGAATCTCACTAATATCCCTTTATGTAACGAAGCTTTTAAGTGTGTATTTTTCTGTCTTTATATTAATAATAATAATAATAATATTTAATTATTTCTCACACTTAATGCATATTTGAAGCTTGTTGGTGCTTGCTTCTGTGCGCAAATAATTTGACCACTGCAGTTCGAGATTATTTATTCCCTTTTATTTATGAAAAGAAGCTGATACTGGCCTTTATTATTTACGATTTATTTCTGATATTTTAGCTTAATTAAATTAGTTTATATTATTGTGTTTCTATACCAAGAAAAACTCTAATACATTTTACAGTAGCCTATCTAAAACATCCATTGATACATCCATCCATTTGAAGTCCTTAAAAATAGAAACGACATATCCTAGTGTTAGAAAGTAAAATATAACCTAGATATAGATCGCATTTTGAAAGGATTCAGACCCCTTTACTTTTTCCACTTGTTGAGTTACAGCCTTATTCAAAAATGTATTCAAATGTTTTCCCTCCTCACCAATTTACACACAATACCCCATAATGACAAAGCAAAAGCATGTTTTTAGAATTTTTTGCAAAACAGAAATATCACATTTACATAAGTATTTAAACCCTTTACTCAGTACACAAGCCACTCCTGCTTTGTCTTGGCTGTGTGCTTAGGGTCATTGGATTATTGGAAGGTGAACCTTCACCCCAGTCTGGAGCAGGTTTTCATCAAGGATCTCTCTGTACTTTGCTCCGTTCATCTTTCCCTCGATCCTGACTAGTCTCCCAGTCCCTGAAAAACATCCACACAGCTTAGTGCTGCCACCACCATGCTTCACCGTAGGGATGGTGCCAGGTTTCCTCCAGACGTGACACTTGGCATTCAGGCCAAAGAGTTCAATCTTGGTTTCATCAGACCAGAGACTCAGAGTCCTTTAGGTGCCTTTTGGCAAAAAACCTGTCTGATTAGGATGAATAATATCCGACAATACCTTTTTTATTCTATGCGCTAGGCATTTTGCTAGAATTTTTGCATCACAACACTGAAGTGTAAGGGGCCTCCAATATTTGAAACGGACTGGATCTTTATATTGCCACTTGGGTCCTGTTTCAGGAATAATGAAATCAGACCTTCTTGTTGAGTATCTGATAATCTGCCATTTTTATAGGAGTGTTTAAAACATGTTAATAACGGTCCTCTGAGTACATCAGCAAAGGTTTGGTATTCCTCAACTGGTATGCCATCCAGCCCTGGAGTTTTCCCGGACTTAAAGGCTTTAATTACATCAATAAGTTCCTCCTCTGTAATTTGGTCTTCACATGAGTCTTTCTGTACAGCTGTTAATTTTACATTTACAAAAAAATCCATACAATTAACTTTGGTTAGTGGAGCGGGAAGAGACTAAAACTTATGCTTAAAGTACTTTGCTTCCTCTTTCAAAATATTCTTTAGTGAATCATGGGTGACTCCGTCATTAGTTTCAGTAAATAATTTTTGGTAGCATTTGTATGCTGAAGTTTAAAAAGAATATGGGGCATTTTCCTCCAAATTCCATCCAGGTCGCTTTATTTTTTACAATAAACTCAGCAAAAATAGAAACGTCCTCTCACTGACAACTGCGTTTATTTTCAGCAAACTTAACATGTGTAAATATTTGTATGAACACAACAAGATTCAACAACTGAGTCATAAACTGAACAAGTTCCACAGACATGTGACCAACATAAATGGAATAATGTGTCCCTGAGTTTGCGAGTTCTTGCTGTGAGATGTTGCCCCACTTTTCCACCAAGGCACCTGCAAGTTCCCAGACATTTCTGGGGGGAATGGCCCTAGCCCTCACCCTTTGATCCAACAGGTCCTAGACGTACTCAATGGGATTGAGATCTGGGCTCTTCGCTGGCCATGGCAGAACACTGACATTCCTGTTTTACAGGAAATCACGCACAGAACAAGCAGTATGACTGGTGGCATTGTCATGCTGGAGGGTCATGTCAGGATGAGCCTGCAGGAAGGGCACCACATGAGGGAGGAGGATGTCTTCCCTGTAAAGCACAGCGTTGAGATTGCCTGCAATGACAACAAGCTCAGTCCGATGATGCTGTGACACACCGTCCCAGACCATGACGGACCCTCCACCTCCAAATCGATCCCGCTCCAGAGTGCAGGCTTCGGTATAACGCTCATTCCTTCGATGATAAATGCGAATCCGACCATCACCCCTGGTGAGACAAAACCACGACTCGTCAGTGAAGAGCACTTTTTGCCAGTCCTGTCTGGTCCAGCGACGGTGGGTTTGTGCGCATAGGCGACGTTGTTTCCGGTGATGTCTGGTGAGGATCTGCCTTCCAACAGGCCTACAAGCCCTCAGTCCCTCTCAGCCTATTGCGGACAGTCTGAGCACTGAAGGAGGGATTTTGCGTTCCTGGTGTAAGTCGGGCAGTTGTTGTTGCCATCCTGTACCTGTCCTGCAGGTGTGATGTTCGGATGTACCGAATCCTGTGCAGGTGTTGTTACACGTGGTCTGCCACTGCGAGGACGATCAGCTGTCCATCCTGTCTCCCTGTAGCGCTTTCTTAGGCGTCTCACAGTACGGACATTGCAATGTATTGCCCTGGCCACATCTGCAGTCATCATGCCTCCTTGCAGCATTCCTAAGGCATGTTCACACAGATGAGCAGGGACCCTGGGCATCTTTCTTTTGGTGTTTTTCATACAGTAGAAAGGCCTCTTTAGTGTCCTAAGTTTTCATAGCTCTGACCTTAATTGCCTACCGCCTGTAAGCTGTTAGAGTCTTAACAACCGTTCCACAGGTGCATGTTCATTAATTGTTTATGGTTAATTGAATAAGCATGGGAAACAGTGTTTAAACCCTTTACAATGAAGATCTGTGAAGTTATTTGGATTTTTACAAATTATCTTTGAAAGACAGGGTCCTGAAAAAGGGATGTTTCTTTTTTTGCTGAGTTTGTTTTACATTTGATCTTTCTTGAATAAGTTCCTCCATTTCTTTTTGTTTTTCCTCTAACTTATTCTGTGTCTCTATGGTACAGTTGTATTGCTATCTATCTGTACTGTTAGTCCTTCTATTTCCTTTGTTAATATGGACTCTTTTGACCTAAATTGCTTTTGTTTTAGAGATGAGCGTAAAAGCACATTTAAAGGTGTCCTATACATTAAGGGGATCTGCTGTACCTATGTTATGTCGTAAAAAGTCTGTTCGAAATTATTCTGTCCTAGGTAAAAACAAGGCTTTAAAAGGCTTTAATTAAATGTCCAATATCCTTGCCCACGTGGAAATTCTGTAAGAGTAATATAAACACCTACTCATTCAAGGGTTTTTCTTTATTTTTACTATTTTCTACATTGTAGAATAAATCTATGAAATAACACATATGGAATAATTTTTTATTTATTTTATTTTATTTCACCTTTATTTAACCAGGTAGGCAAGTTGAGAACAAGTTCTCATTTACAACTGCGACCTGGCCAAGATAAAGCAAAGCAGTTCAACACATACAACAACACATAGTTACACATTGGAGTAAACAAACACACAGTCAATAATACAGTAAAATTATATATATATTTTTTTATATCTAATCTATATACAATGTGTGCAAATGAGGTAAGATAAGGAACGTAAGGCAATAAATAAGCCTTGGTGGTGAAGTAATTACAGTATAGCAATTTAACACCTGGAATGGTAAATGTGCAGTAGATGAATGTGCAAAGTAAAAATACTGGGGTGCAAAGGAGCAAGATACATAAATGAATACGGTATGGGATGAGGTAGTTGGTTGGGCTATGAACAGGTGCAGTGATCTGTGAGCTGCTCTCACAGCTGGTGCTTAAAGCTAGTGAGGGAGATAAGTGTCTCCAGTTTCAGTGTTTTTTTTTAGTTCGTTCCAGTCATTGGCAGCAGAGAACTGGAAGGCAGCCAAAAGAGGAATTGGCTTTGGGGGTGACCAGTGAGATATACCTGCTGAAGCGCGTGCTACGGGTGGGTGCTGCTATGGTTACCAGCGAGCTGAGATAAGGCGGGGCTTTACCAAGCAGGGACTTGTAGATGACCTGGAGCCAGTGGGTCTGGCGACGAGTATGTAGCGAGGGCCAGCCGACTAGAGCATACAGGTCGCAGTGGTGGGTGGTATAAGGGGCTTTGGTGACAAAGCGGATGGCACTGTGATAGACTGCATCCAGTTTGCTGAGTAGAGTATTGGAAGCTGTTTTGTAGATGACATCGCCGAAGTCGAGGATCGGTAGGATAGTCAGTTTTACTAGTGCAAGTTTGGCAGCATGAGTGAAGGAGGCCGGTAGTGCATGGTAGTGATACTAGTCGGGCGGGGGGGGTGCAGGCAGTGAACGGTTGAAAAGCATGCATTTGGTTTTACTAGCGTTTAAGAGCAGTTGGAGGCCATGGAAGGATCGTTGTATCATGTAGTAACCATTTTTTTTTAAACAAATCAAAATATATTTTATATTTGAGATTTTTCAAATAGCCACCCTTTGCCTTGATGACAGCTTTGCACACTCTTGGCATTCTCTCAACCAGCTTCACCTGGAATGCTTTTCCAACAGTCTTGAAGGAGTTCCAACATATGCTGAGCACTTGTTGGCTGCTTTCCCTTCACTCTGCGGTCCGACTCATCCCAAACCATCTCAATTTGGTTGAGGTTGGGGGATTGTGGAGGCCAGGTCATCTGATGCAGCACTCCATCACTCTCCTTCTTGGTCAAATAGCCCTTACACAGCCTGGAGGTGTGTTGGGTCATTGTCCTGTTGAAAATCAAATTATAGTCCCACTAAGCCCAAACCAGATGGGACGGCGTATCGCTGAAGAAGGCTTCAGTAGAAAATGGTACTGGTTGATTACTTTTTTTAAATCCAATGTAATTTCCAAGTTGATTCCACACCACAATACGTAAAAAAATTATGTTGAAACAACGTTGGTTCAACGAGTGTGTGCCCCCAATGGGTAGTTATTATAGTTTGGCAAGTGTTCATTTCAACTACTACACTGAAGGCAGCCAGTGTTCAATGAGATACAAAGTGTGTGATTGTTGTAAGACAGGGATGGGAAGCCTCATACCCTCTGCATTCAGCACATTCTGAAGTCTATCCTACCGATCCTTGACTTCGGCAATGTAATTTACAAAATAGCTTCTAACACTCTACTCAGCAAATTGGATGTAGTCTATCACACTTCCATTCATTTTGTCACCAAAGCCCCATATACCACCCACCACTGCGACCTGTATGCTCGCGTTGGCTGGCCCTCGCTACATATTCATTGCCAAACCCACTGGCTCCAGGTCATCTATAAGTCTTTGCTAGGTAAAGCCCCGCCTTATATCAGCTCACTGTTCACCATAGCAACACCCACCCGTAGCGCGAGCTCCAGCAGGTATATTGCGCTGGTCATCCCCAAAGCCAACACTTCCTTTGGCTGCCTTTCCTTCCAGTTCTCTGCTGCCAATGACTGGAACGAATTGCAAAAATCCCTGAAGCTGGAGTCTTTTATCTTTTTATCTTTTATCTAACTTTAAGCATCAGCTGTCTGAGCAGCTTACGATCACTGTACCTGTACACAGCCAATCTGTAAATAGCACACCCAACTACCTCATCCCCATAGTATTACTTACACTCTTGCTCTTTTGCACCCCAGTATCTCTACTTGCACATCTATCACTCCAGTATTAATGTTAAATTGTAATTATGTTTGCCTCTAGGGCCTATTTATTGCCTACCTCCCTACTCTTCTACATTTGCACACACTGCACATAGATTTTTCTATTTTTTTTTCAATCTTTCTTTTCTTTTGTGTTATTGACTGTACGTTTGTTTGAGTATTCTGGTTTGAGATGAAGTGGTGTGAGGGGATGTGGTTAGATGTAGATTGTTCGAGGTATAAGATCTGTGACGAGGTGTAAGATCGTCAACACTGTTCTCCCTTTTCACATGCAAATGAACATGGGGGTGTAGGGTACCTTAATGTAAATTGATCTTCAACTTGTTATCTCAAGGGTTGTGCATGTAGATGACTAACTGGCATGGTATGCTTCTTTGTTCGAATTTATATTAAAACATGGCAATGTTTGTCTTAGCCTGACATGTACTTTGTCTTTATCCAAGAGGCAATAACAAGTCTCTTATCAAACTGAAAACACCACTGCCTTTCAAAGTCGAATGCAATCAGGATGAAAGGGTGCTATGAAGGAACAAATGATGGGGGTGGATGGTATTTCACATAAGGCCAAACAACTGTATTTGTGCATACAAGTGTAACTTCACATGCTAAAATAGAGATAAGGAGTTTCACTGAGTGCTTGTTCATTGCTCACTGTCTACGATCTGTGTAAAATACACATTAGCTTAATATTTTTGGACACTTCTTGCTAGAGTTAAGCACATTCCATACCCAGAATAGAAGTTAAAGGGTGGAGTAAACCTGTATGGTATGTATGCCACTTTTCAACCTCCCAGTCATTAGTGCAGTCACTTTGTAAAATAATTATTAGGGTTTTCCAGATTGTCTTTAGAAGATGTGTCTGACTGGGTTGGTGTTAAGTTTTTGCAAAAATATCATAAAACATTTCTGTTTTGAGAGGAACATCCTCAATGATTCCAGTGGTGTATATTTGTTATAACAACGGACACCACTGGTATCAGACACCAAATTAAAGCATTAGAGCAAGGCTAAATTTAAGTTGGCCTGAGACTACAGGGGCTTTCTCGACCTGTTATGACGTGCGTGTCTGATCATGAGGCTGTGGCTGCGCAAGCAGCCAATTCTATCGCTGCCAGTCTAACCACATTCAAAGTGCCTAAAAGTCCCTGTGACTCCACCATGATACTTCCTGTGTTTACAGAACCAGAGAATGCCTCACCTCAACCCTCCCCTCTTCTGCACCTGTCAGATCTTCCAAAACTGACACTGTTGCTGTGGAAACCATGATGAAATGATAGAAAAGGGAGGCGAGGAGGATTCTCCAACAGACAGAGCCCTGTCAGGAGTCTGGAAGGAGGACACCTAGACTACTTAGAGAAACTGACAGAACTGAGGCAGGAAGCATAACTGAGCTAAGGACCAGCAGCATGGACCAGCAGCATGGAAAAGTGGAGCGCTTCCTCAAGCTGGGCTACTCCCACAGTGACATTGTGCGCGTGTTGGAGAGCCTGCGCCATGACGCCCAGACCAACGACATACTGGAGGAGCTGATCAAGACCTGCCAGACCCCCACTACCACCACCCCATCCATACCAGTCAGCCACTCGGCCTACTCCAGCCCACAGCTGATCCCCCGAGGCTGCAGCTCTCCCCAGCCCAGCCAGCCCCTGCGGCCCAGCTCCGCTACAGACAGGGATCCCACTGGGGGATTCAGACCAGTGGTCATTGATGGGAGCAATGTGGCCATGAGGTGAGTGTACTGATCCTCCATTTAGGACTACAGGGATTGTAGCATTAGATGGATAAAGACTGGATGAAATGCTGGCACAAATGCAGTACTATTGAAAAACAACAACAACGGTACATAGTGATTTATCTGGTCACGGACAGTACCTCTACTGTCACGGTACATTGCCCCCATAGAGAGTACGTGAAGTAGTACATCAATGTTTCTATCATTTTTACTTTATGCGGCTACCTGAATTGTCCTATTCTTGGCGGATGTTAACCCCTGAGGTATAAATAACGGTGCTACCATTGCGTGCCAGTAACTGAATGCTATATCCACTCCGGTTTCACTTCACAGAGCAACTCATCTCACGCTTCCTCATTAATAGAGAGGGAAGTGAGAGTGGCAGGTGACCACAGGTGTACGAGAGGATGACTTTAGCCTTCAACATGAATGACTCGTATTCAGATGCAATGGCAATTGGCTATCGATCAATAGCAACAGATATGCTATAATGAGAAAAGAAACGAGCTAAAATACTCTGAGATAGTCAACAGGTGATGGAGGGAGGGGATAAAACTATAGCAGAAACTGAGAGGAACAAGAAAACATGTTCACTTCTCATAAATCAGAGATTTTTTTCGGACACAGATCACTCGTCTTGAATTAGATCTGCTTTTTTTGGGGGCTGTTGCTGAACTTTGAAGGTTTCTACTTCTCACGGTCACTCCTCTCATACTCACCCCTTTGTCAGAAATCTCAGTGACTGTGCAGTTTTCTTACAAAGCCACCTTTGATTACTCAAGTCCTGAGTTTCCTTGTCCCTAAAGGTCTCTGTCTGACTGGAGAAGAAGAATTCAACAGAAAACACTGTCTCAACTTTCGAAGCAAAGGACATCTTTCTACTAATCATTGTGTATTTTCTATAACACCATTGTTGTGCTAGTGTTGTTGTTGGGTTCGGTGCCCCAGTGGTTTTAAAAGGCAATGAGGTCTTATGTTTGGTGCAAAGCTGCCTACCACTTCCTGATGGTCGAGGGCTCTATTCACTGCTGCCTGTAGGCAAATCATCCACTCCCAGTGAGCTGCTGTCAGTCAGGCCTCCACACAACAGGTCTTAAAGTTCTGCTGGAGACATCACAACCACTACTATACAGGATGCTGCAGCTCACATCTGTCATACAAGGTTAAATAAGTGTAACATTATATCTTATCCAAGCTTTTCTAAGTGAAGGGTAGTGTTGTTGAAGAAGTACACAGAGATTCTGAGACTTCCTGTTATTCCAGTTTATAGTCATTTGGAGAGATAGTTTTCCCTTAAGACTGGTTTCTGGGATTGAAGGACACACAACAGTCTTTTTGCTGTTTCTGCAAAAGAGTTCACATGAATTGGAGTAGTTGGGTCACACGGCTGACAGGCTTCCTGAGAAGGGAAAAGAGATGTGACAGCTGTTTAGAAGTGAAAAAAGGAAGCTAATTTTCATACTCTGCCCCTGTCTTTGCAGCCATGGCAACAAGCAAGTGTTTTCATGCCGGGGGCTGCTGCTGGCAGTCAGGTGGTTTCTGGAGAGGGGTCTTCGTGACATCACCGTGTTCGTGCCCCTGTGGAGGAAGGAGCAGCCCAGTCCCGAGGCCCCCATGACAGGTAGGACACACACCTGTTATACTGTCTGACCGGGGCTAGATGGCACTGTGGAGCTAACGGTCACCAACACACCGAGATCCTACAATCCCTTACAAAAACAGATTACAGTTTTGAAACTGCAGTAAAAGTGCACCGTGGTACTGTAGCTGCAGTTACACTGCAAAATGTGTTAAAAAAAGTGTTATTTTGGACGCAGTTTTTGCAGCATATTGCTGTTGTACTGCACTCTGACTGCAATCTGGGACATATTAATGGTCCAGGTTTCATTCTTCTTTATAGTCTTTTATAACTGAGAATTGTTGTTTACATCATGTCTTCGGACCAAATGGCACCCTTTTCCCTATGTAGTGCACTACCTTTGACCAGGGCCCATAGGGCTTTGGTCAAAAGGCTCAGATCAAAAGTAGTGCACTATATAGGGACCAATGTGCCATTTGGGACACAGAACATCCATGTCTTGTTAATGGTTGACATTTGATCCATCAACTTTGTGGAACCCTAACCTCTTGTCACATGGCCCTGCAGATCAGCACATCCTCCATGAGCTGGAGAAGAGGACAATCCTGGTGTACACCCCGTCACGCTGCGTCAACGGGAAGAGAGTGGTGTGTTACGACGACCGCTACATCATCAAACTGGCCTACGAGTCCGATGGCATCGTTGTGTCCAATGACAACTACAGAGACCTGCAGGTAGAGAAGCCAGAGTGGAAGACGTTCATAGAGGAAAGGCTGTTGATGTACAGCTTTGCCAATGACAAGTAAGTCCCAACACTGAATCTCTCAGCAAAGGTCAAATCAAATCAAACTGTGTTTGTCACATGCGCCGAATACAACAGGTGTAGACCTTACCGTGAAATGCTTACTTACTTAGCTTAACATCTATGAGGGTACCTGATGCAGGGCCTATAAGGAGGATATAAACCATTTTAAATTGGTTTTGGGGACAGGGATACAGTATGAGAGATGGTTCCACCACCTACAAAATCACTCCAGCTTGTAAACATATAATAGATCTGTAATAAAGGCAAGGACTTCAAGACTTTTGAGCATCGTGCTTACATCATATTTATATGACTTTATATTCAAGGTTCATGCCTCCAGATGATCCTCTGGGAAGGAATGGCCCGACGATTGACAACTTTCTGATGAAAAAGCAGTGGACCGCAGAAAACAAGCAGCAGCATTGCCCGTATGGTTGGTAGATTTTTTACAATACACACTTTTATTTTCAGTTTCCTTTTTCATTTATCTGGGGGGGTTTGACTGTAACTCATCCAATATGAGCCAGCTGAGCAGGATTTGATTTCCAGTTTGTGATTAGCAGTTGGGTCAGTTGTGATTTTATTTGGTTGCCTGTCAGTTGTCTGTTGGCCATAAGAGAGCAGCTCCACTCCAAGGCTACAGCGCAGTACCACTCACAAACAAAAGGCCTTTTTATCAACACCCAGGATAATAGAGCTTTAGAGTAAAGGGCAGGTCTGGGATTATTCCTGTCAGGGGAGTACAAAGCGCCCTCATAGCACTCCATCGTGTACCTAGGGGATCAAAACAGGCTGGAGATTAGACCTTATTTTTGTTTGCCTTGCTAAGTGTGTTTACAGTACTGAAGAAGGGGGGAGAGGGCTTTACAGTGCACTCCGACAGACGCACATCCTTGTTGACAGTCTCTTTAAAGAGATACATGGTACATCTGCAAGCCATGTTTTGAAAGGCCATAAATATTCCTTATTTGTTTCTTTCCAGGAAAGAAGTGCACTTACGGAGTGAAGTGCAAGTTCTACCACCCAGAGCGCTCCAACCAATCACAGCTGTCTGTGGCAGATGAGCTGAGAGCCAAGAGCAAACCTACTGCTCCAACAGACAGGGAGCGGTCATTTCTCCCCTCAGGCCCCAGCCCTGCTCTGATCCAGGAAGTCAGCCAGGAGGCCCACCCTTACACATCCCCTTATGAGCTGGATCTAACTACTACTCATCTATACAGATATCTAACCACACCGACTCCCCTTACAAAAGAAGAGCATTCCCACAGGGCTTCACCTAGTGATCAGTTCACCAGCCAGAGAAAAACATGCAGCCCAGCTCTACACCACAGGTCCAGCCTCCGCCTCTGCCCCAGCCCAGACACAGTTGAGGCCTTCAGCTCTCTGGAAGCCTCCCTGTCCAGACTCTATGTCCAGGACCAGACCAACAACACCAAGGGGCCAGTGGTGTCCTACACCTACAGCAGTGGGGTGGCCAACTGCAGCCAGTGCAGTGGGGACTTCTACACTTCCAGCACTTCCAGCACTTCCAGCAGCCACAGCCACGCCAGCAACCAACAGAGGCTCAGCCTGGGTGGACCCTCCTCAGGGGGGCACTATGCCCCCAAAAACCTGCCACAGTGTGGCTGTGATGACTCACAAAGCTTTGAGTGCAGCCCGTGCATGTACAGCCACCAACATCTCCAGCCACAGCTAGGAGAGTGCTCCTATGCAGTTCACAGTAACCATATCCATTTCACAGAGCAGCAGTACTTCCAGAGTCCTCCCGCACAAAGGCAGGGTCACAGCCTCCCAGAACACAGCCTGGGACAGGGCCTCTCTGGCGAGAGAGCGGGAATGACCAGGTCCAATGGAGGTAAAGCTCCAGATAGTGAGCAGAGGAGGAGTGTGAAGAACCAGCTCAGCACCCTCTTCCCCCACAGCATGGTAGACTATGTGATGAGTCTGTACCCACACACCCTCAATATGTCAGAGCTGGTGCCTCTGATTCAGAGGTTCAGAATCAGCCACATTCCTTTCTAACACGCAAGACCGGTGATCATTTCTCTGTCAGCATTAAACACAGTAGTCCTCGGCAGACTAGAGGAGGAAAGCTTGAAATGCAGCAATCTGTGCTAAATGTGTTATGTATGTCAAGTGCAATGCACTACTGTCTCCTGAATGATGCGAGTTCATTTTGAATCTCGCATTGACTGAAATATAATCAAAGCAGCATGTGTTGTTTTATCGTGTAGCCTCAAACTGAGGGAAGCTATAAGACAAAATGGATGTTGACCTGTATGGTATGCAGAATAATACTGTCCTTGTGATGTTTCTTATCCATATTAAACATAAGCCATTGGCGACTGACTGATTATCCGTTTCATTTACACACTGCCATGCTCCCTGCACGTTATCATACCAACTATTTTAGGTCTCTACTGCCATCTATTGGAGTGAGGAGAAATGATCCAAAGACAATTGTCATCACCTCACCACAAGCCAACAACCAATGGAATGGAATCAACATGTAGAATATCCAGTAAGAAATCCAGAATTTCAGAATAGATTTATTTTTTATTTTTTTTACAAATAACTTATCTGTTACAAAGACAGTTTTCCCAGCTAAAATCAAAAACACTTTAGATATCCAAATTATTTTATTTTATTTTATTAATAAAACAAGAATGAACTGACTCTTCACACCGAGCTTTGCAGATAAAGCTGAAAACTGGGTTTCTTTGGGGGTTTTAGAGGAAAAAATATGACATAAGTGCTTAAGAGAGACAACAAAGAATTTAGCTTCTACCTAAAGGTTTTTTTTAACAATATACTAAGCTTTGGTTAAAAAAAAAAAAATCTTGATTTGTGACTGCATAGATAATCAATACAAATGCCAATCTAAGGCATTAATGTAAGGCAACATGTAAAAAACTTCACAAAGAATAATAAACTATTCCACAATTAAGGTAAAATCATTACAATGGTAAACTTTTAAACCATCCTCATCAAACAAAAGCTTCACAGGACAAATTAAACCAAATAAAAACAAGATACAAAGAGGAGTCACCCATTTTGTCTCCCTTTACTAGAAATGTAAAGATGGCACTGTCCTTTTTGTCTTTTTTTTGTTGAGGATATATTCTAAACTTCTGGCCAGGAGGAGATATGGTAAGGCACATTCCTATATAAATATCTGCTGATTTGAAACAGGAATACTTTAAAACATATTCATCCTGATCTTTGGAACACTCTAGAAAACCCAATTTATACTGCATTAGCAAAGTACTCTGATTCTGAAAGCCCTCAGGAAACAGTTGCCTTCCACCAAGCTGTACATAGACAACACCTTAATACAATTACCAAAGTCTTTTCTTCCATCCGATTTGAAAGCTTCTATTTTGATGCAAGTTTTAGGATGAACTGAAAAAATCCATGGGTCTCGTGACGCTGAGGTGTAAAAGTCCCCAAATATTAAAACCTACATTCCAGTTGTCAGATAAGATGTCATTCTGCTTCTGAGCTTTTTTTTTTCACCAGTCCAAGAGCTCTGGCATCCTAGAAAACGCGTCCATCTTTCGATTTTGCTGCATCCGCAGATCGTCCACGGCAAATTCTGCATTTACACAAAGCGATGAACAACAGACTGAGTGAACGAAGCTTCAGGACTGCAGAGTTTTCATACAACTGCTCCCCTTTTTCACACAGAAATCAAAGTAAAGAGCTTGAAAGGGACACTGTGCTTATTGGTTTGAAAGAAAATGGAAACAAAACAAGACAAAGTTAATAAAGTCTATAAAGGTATACTTACAGGAAATACAAGTGTTTCATAGTGTGAGGAAGAAGGCATTTAAGGCACATTCTAAAATGATGTACAGTAAAAAGCTCAAGGGTATTTCCTCCCTCTATGTACTGTACACATCAAGCATGCAATTGATTTTCCGTTCTTTTTACTGTAGATTGAAGAGATTTCCCCCAGTCATCCTATAGAAACAGCAACCAAACAAATAGCCCACAAGTAGTCTGTTAGTTTTCCCTTCAGGTGACGGCTGACCAAAGTTCCCATTCCTGATTGGGCCATCACAAATCAGCAAAGGCACGTTGGCACCCATGTTGGTTTTCGGTGCGTGTGTGTGTGCCCTCACGCTGCAGGACACTGATAATACTGTATAAGGAATCAGCGAGGCATCCCCAGGGGTAAAGTCGACCGTTGAGCAGGGAGGGAGAGGGGGGTGACCCCACGCATGCAGAGACTCCAAGGTGAGGTATCATCCAACTCCGCTGGCTAAGTAAAGTAACACAACCTGTAAACACTATCCAGTCAAGCCTTCAGCATTCTACACACCTCGGAGGAGGGGGGAAAAGAAACAGGCCCAAAATGGAAAAAACGATAAACCCTGTCCCTTCATGTTCTTACCACTAGCAAAAGAAAAAACTTTTCAAATCTAGTTTCTTTGACTCTCATAGAAAAGTGGAGTGGGGTGTTGGGTATTGTCGGCGTCTTTGTGGCTCAGAAGTGCCGTGGGAACTCGCACTGTTCACAGCGGTTGAGGGCGGGGTGGTTGAGGAAGGTGCAGGCCGTGCAGCTCCACTGCGTCCCCTCGTCTTCCTCCTGGTCTGACTCTGGATGGAGGGAGGGAAAGAGAGAGAGAGAAGGAGAGAGAGAGAGAGAGAGAGGCATTAGTCACCCAACAGACTACAGAGATAAACACACAGACACACAGGCAGCTGCAGGCAATGAACATCAATCAATGTGGGCTCAGACTGTCAAGGGTGTATCAATGTGTCAATCAATGTGCTGGTTTGTTTTTCTGCAATAAAACGGGAATTTTGTCACTGCACCACTGATGGTTTGAGTTGGCAGTTGTTGGTAGTTGCTGAATCACTGTGGTTCTTTTACCCTCCGGGATGTGTATTGCACAAGAAAATTATTAAAGGGGCAATCCGCAGTTGAAACAATACCAAAGCGTTTTCTCCGCCCTTTTCAGTAAAAAGCAGAGGGATGGGCCTGGAGAAATACAACCACTCTCAAATTCATAGACAGAGCTATGGATGCAAGTACTGACCATTGATGATATTAAAATGATAGATTTAACCATGTTGAGACTATGTACTTTGTTTACATTGGAGTAAAACAAGCTTATTCTTTGGGTTCTGATGGGGTACAACAGTTGAACTAAGCTCCTGAGGCATTTATAAGTTATATTCTTCAATAATCAATGGGTATATATCAGTAGTTTATAAGTCCAAAAATGGATGTAGCAACTGCAGATTGCCCTTTTAATGCTAAGAAAGTATCCGAGTGCTAAGAGAATCCTGTCAAATGTTCAAATAACAACAGCAGGAAAACCTCTCATCAACAAACGGGCTGAAGGGATGACTCAAGTTATTTTCTAGAGGTCAATGGCGCTTTCTAAGTATGAAATGGCAAAATGCTATCTAAAGGTCATCTGCTGTAAGATTGTTATGGTGTGCAGGTTGGATGGACAGGACTGACCCAGTACGAAGGAGGAGAGGGGAGAGGTTGGACCACTGGGACAGACAGAGGGACAGACAGACAGACGGACAGAGCGACAGGTACCAACCCAGAGGGAGAGCAGCGGGGGGAGGAGGGGCAGAAGAGGGCTCCATGGTTAGCGTGGAGGTGACATTAAATATTCTTCTGTCTGTCCCCTGACCCTCTGGCTCTGACAGGTCCCAAGCACAGGGTGGAGGGAAGGAATGAAGCAAGAGACGGAGGAGAGGAATGGCATGTGCCGAGGTGAAAACAACACAGCAGGTATGAATGAAAACACCGATAATGCCAGGTTTTTACAGATACTTGAATGAAAACACTTGAAATGAGAATTATCTAAACAATGCAGACTTTACCCAGATAGACAGAAATAACCTCTGATAGAAACCATCACAAGTACAGATCTCGAACCCCATTACCAATAGATATTCATTGATGACTAAGTAAAAAAAACAAGAAAGGAGAGATGGAAAGTGGAAGCGGAAGAGGATCAGGTTGTCCAGAGGCGACCATGCAACCTTTCCTAAACTTACCAACACGTAAAGTACCTTTGGGTTTGGGTGGGACCGGACCTAGGAATCCAATGTTGTCATAGAAGTTATGAATTGCACTGGGATTAAAGTGGGGTCCTGCGACAAACAGGACAGAGACAGCATAAGCAAAACTGAAAGCATCGGTATGCATAGCATACAAACATACATGCAACAGTCCACACATACAGTAGCGACTGGGTAGGAGTCACAGACCAATAAAGAAAGAAACTGCAGTCTAACACACAAAGACAAATCAAGAACTCAGGAAACAAAGCGGTGACTCTTTACTCTTCATAAATCCGTCAGTTGAATAGAAGCCGTATTCAATTCTGAGCCACCGTTTAATTCTCTATTCACCTGCGTGACTGTGCTAGCTGGTGTATTAATCCTGTCAGCTGTGGAGAGCGGCCAGGGGAGCTATAAATCCCTTGTTACCAACCAGCAACAGGATGCAATTCAGGAAACAACTGGTAGTTAACATTACATTGGCAGCACCTTGACTGCGTGTGCCGAGGGGATGTGACCAGACCAGGCCTGGCAGAGGCAGACAGACCTACTACTGTACAGCTGTACTGAACACAGGTCATGCTTCCCCTCTCTGCTTCACTCTGTTATAGTCCACATGAGTTACCCCTCTCTGTATCTCTCTCTCTCTCTCTCTCTACAAAGCTCCCCATTATAACATACAGAAATAGGACTAAACAATGAAATATGAGGACCGCATTGCTTGCTGTTTGGGATTTTAGGCTGGGTTTCTGTACAGCACTCTGTGACATCAGCTGATGTAAGGGGGGCTTTATAAATACATTTGACTTGATTTGATTTGACCGGGCTATCCGAAGGAGCCCGGTCTTAAAGCAAGACAAAGACGGCACGTTAAAACACCACGAACACACTGGACGTACAGCACACGTATGCACACACCACACACAGAGAGCCGGCGTCACGTTCATCCCAACACCGAAAGGCACGCTGACAAAGCACAACCCCACGAAACCAACCCGAGCCGCCTACCTCTTGTTTGAAGATCAATTTCTTTGGTTAAAAGGTCGATGTCGATCTGCAGTATCCTGTTTTTGCATCGTAACTGCTGCATTTCCTCAATCTGATAAGAGAGAAGGAAACAGGGTCATAGAAACCGCCATTTACAGACAGGCAGCAGCACGGTATGCTGAAGAGGCACAGTGGAGGAGTAGAGAGCCTCGGCACATGCTGTATGGTACTGACACACAACACAAGCCTGTAATAAGTCAACGGAGGTGCACGGAGCCAAGTGGGCTAACAGTGTCAGGAAGAGAGTTATCTCCTGGCCTAGTGAATACACAGAAAAACACAAGAGCTACTGAGTTCAACTCCAGGCTTTTAACTTCAACCTTCCACGTCCTATTTTCCCTGCCCTGACAAACCCACAGTGTTAGTTGACAACAACAAAAAGAAGAAAAGAAGCGGATTCAACAGAAAACTCAGAGCACCACTTGATTTGCGGTCTGATATAATTCAATAAACCCACAGCTGCAACGCTAAATGTAAACCTGACATTGGGTGCAAAAAAATGTAAAAGGGAGGGTGTGTGTTTTTGAATTGCCCCAAAGAATCATGGTTTCCTTAGAAAATACATCAAATACATCATACGGCTCAGGAGCGTATTGTCAAGTCAAATTGCCGTGGACCTCTACCGAGACGGACCAAAATGTGTAAAACATGACGTACCCATTTATGAAGATAATATGCAGCTCAATATGTAGTAAACTAAAAATAAATGCGTGAATACAGTTGCTGCACAAGGAAATTAACATTGATGTTCTAGTCGTGGTAGTATCTCTCTGTGGGAGAGCAGCGGGTGTAGTGGGAGAGCGGCGTCTGTGGGGACTTACCGACGGGATTTGGGACTGGGAGTTGGAGCGTTCTAACCGTCTCCTAGTCAGGTCGTTCTCCATCTCGTTGACCTCCTCTTTTAGCTTCTCCAGCGTCTTCTTTTTTAACTCCAGCTCGTGCCACAGCCGGTCCATACGGGCCTTCTGGTGAACCAACAGGGCTGCAAGATACATAGTACACAATAACACTGCGACATGGGGACAGACTGATGGCTTATCTCTGACTGCTGAAGTACATGCTTACAGCACAGGCTCATGGTGTGATTGAAGAACCGCAAAAGCTAGATACATTTCCCTTTTGGAAATAACGCTATGTGCAGTGGGCTGAGTAAGAATCATACAGTCGCATAATCGTTCTTCATTTCATGGCCTATTTTAGAAAGGGCTTTTGGGGGAGTGAACAATTATCCCGGGGGAAAAAAACCTGCTCAAAACGCTTCATAAGAAGTGTTACATTGTCTTATAACGCATTCGTAACATGCTATATGCTATGCGGAAATTAGCCGTCCCTGCTTTAATTCATTCATTCCCTACACAGAAAGACCAAAGTAAACAACAAACACAATACCCCCCCACCACTCAGAAGTAGGCTTTGTGTTTTTCCAGGCAGGCCAAACCGAGCTGGGAGCAGCATTCGAGCCAGACAGGAATGCATGTAGAGGGCTGCAGTGAAAGATAAGGGGCAGAAGGCCCAGCCTCAGGGCCGGGGAGAGAGAGAGAGGAGAAGCACCACAGTAGTCGAAACAGCGACTGAGCGTCTAGCGAAGGCCACAGGCACTGACTCGCACCTAATCCAGTCAAAAGTCCAAAAAAGGAAACGCTGCGCTCCAACACAGGGCTGTCAGCGCAAACCCAGCATTATTGCAGCCGACTCATGCTCCAATCACACCCCTCCCTATGCGAGTCACCTTCAACAATTCATCTACTCCCTCAAATCGGGCTTAGATGAAGCAGGGTTTTAAGACCAAGAGGTTTTTTTTATGAGACAAACGTCTACACAAATTGCCTTAAAAAAAATGCATTAGTGTCAATATTACGGAAATCAAAGTTAAAACCAGCCATAAACTATACGCAATAGTCAAATGACTTTCTTGGCAGAATGCAGTGGAAAAGGCATTTACTACTGGTGGAAAAAAATGCATTCTATTCCTTATTGTCGTGAGGGAAAGTTATTCTCAAAAGTGGATGTTGTGTCTCTTTGGGCACTTGACTTTTGTTGCACATGTGACTGAGGGATACCATAGTTCAACTTATCCAATTGCACAACTAACTGTATCCGGATGTGTGTTTGTGGGTGAGTGTCTGTGCTTCCTAGTGACAGACCGTGGCCGTCGACAAAGCGACGCAGCCAACGGCTGAGGTTTTAGGAACTCTGATCCTGTCTCACCTTGTGTGTATGCAGCGTCGTCTGAGCCCATGCTGAGTCTGCGTGGCTCGCCGGGCCTCTCCCTGTGTGCAGACAGCGGCTCTGAGAGATGATGGGGCTCCGGCTCCACAAAATGGTGGTCCGACGGGAGGCTGAGGAGGTTGGTGGCCTCGAAGGTAGGGGAAACAACGCCAGGGGACACTGCTGGGGGCTTGTTGGGGGACACTGTGATTTTGAAAGTGTACTTGGTGTTGGGCTGGGTGACCACCACTCGGGGCGAGGTGGCCGTGCCTGCCCCTCCCATCGACGCCCGGGACTTGGGTGGGTGGTGGTGAATGTAGGCGGGGCCCATGCTCACCTGGCCCCCCATATTCCGGCCCCCCTGCGACCCGTGCGGAGGAGGTTGAGCAGAGATGTAGACGGTTGGAGGGTTTCTGCCTCCACCGTCATCGTTATTAGCAGTAATGTAAAACTTGGGCTGGGAGCGAGAGCCGGTTGGGACCATGACGGCCTCGTCAGAGGGGGCGGTAGTAGCAGCGGTGGGTGGGCTGGCAGAGATGTAAACAGTGGGCTGGCTGCGGCTTAGGCCCGGGCCTCCGATGGACAGGGGGGTAGTGGTGGGGCCAGGGGCTGCCCCGACAGAGGAGGAGGATGACGGGCAGGAGGAGGAGGAGGTGGAGGAGTTGGAGCGGGGGCTGCTGCTGGTGCGCAGCGTGGTCGTGGTGGAGTTGCTCCTCTGAGGAGATTCAAGTTTGATCTCTATCTGGTTCTTGCGCGGTCCGGTGGAGATGTTCTGGATGTTGTACTGGCTGAAGGAGGACATGCCAGAGGGCATGACCGAGGACGAGGCACCAGAGGAGGAGGCCTGACCTCCAGAGGGGGCCTGGAGGATAGAGGAGGGGGCCTGTGGGTTGGTGGGGGAGCTGATGGGCATGTAGACATGGGAGGTCTGGTGGCCCTGTGACTGGTGCTGTGAGGTATGTGAGGAGCCGTGCTGGTGCTGCTGGGAGGAAGGGCCTGTCCGGGAGCCAGGCAGTGAGGAGGGATGGGAGATCTGGTAGATCTGCTGCTGGGGCTGGGAGGTGGGGCTGTACTGGGCCCTGCCCGCCTGCTGCTGGCTTTGCCGGGTCGTACCGCCGGGCTGGGTTACGTAAGGCCTGATGTAGATAGAGTTACCCTGTGGACTGCTCAGGCCGGACTGTGTATGGGGCCCGCCGTGTATGTGCAAAGAGGTGGGGGTGTTGCGTCCCGTCTGGATGTTGGGGGCCAGGGTGACGGTGATGGGGTTGAAGCGGGGCGTCTGCTGGCCATGCTTGCCCATGGACTGCCCTTTGCCCCCCAGCTGGTAGAGTCCCAGGTGCTGGGGCGGCTGGGGCTTGCGCGTGGGCTCCATCACGCCAAACACATTGAGGCTGGAGGGTGCCTGCACGGGGGCTGACTGGGGCTCCTGCTGGAAGAAGTCACTGTTGGGGGTCTGTCCTGCCTGGAGGGGCCCGTCGCTCAGGCTGTGGGACAGAGTCCTGCTGCCGTTCATCCTCAGGCCGTCCCGTCCCGGGGCCGCATGCACATTCTGAAACTGAGACTGCAGGCCCAGGTTCAGCTGGGTCATGTGATTGCGGAGCCTGATGAAGCTGGGGTCGTCGGTGTCTCTGAGGTTGCCTCCTTCGCTGTACAAGTAGCCCGGGCTCACCTGAGACAGGTACTCACAACAGGCGTCCAAATTGTTGTCGTTCTGAGGAAAAGAGAAGCTTCAAAATCAGTCATTTGTGATATATCAGCTAAATATATTTTGTTGGGTAAAACCTATGGATTGAAAAAGGAGGATACCCCAGACTTACCTGCAGAACACACTGGGACACAACACCCTCTGGAACTTCAGGGAACTTCTGGCGCAGGTCGTGCAAAACCCGAATGTCAATCTGGTGGCTTCCCTGGGCCATTCGTGTACTGCCAGGTCAGGACTGCTCTGCTTGCTCCGTTCTGCACACTGACGACGCCTCAGTGGTGGCAGCACCTCAGCCACAGCTTGAGCATCTTCTGGAAAACAGATGCTTAGGTTAGTACCCACAGTTGTAACTGAACACACACACACACACATAGCAGTTTCTGGGTTTCCCTACTATTCTCATACACACCCTCTCTTGGTCTACACAGAGTTAAGAGACAGTGTCTACTGTACTGGTAACAGCGTGTGTTTTGAAAGGATGTTAATGACAAGGTAGGCCTATGCGTGACGCAGTGACAGGGAAGGAGGGAGCACATAGCAAACCTATTCAAACTTCATACTGGTGGAAAAAACACCAGTCAGACATTTTGAGGTCGCCTGTTTCATCACGGTGGGGGAGCTTTCAAAACAATATTTTCAGAAATCCTTTTTAAAATAGGAAAGGCATTCATTTCACAGCCCTTCCCCTCCCCAAAAGCCTCTTAATAAAAGAGTAGGAAACCACCTCGGACTATTGAGGAAGCAAAAGCCTTTCCAACCGATCTTAACGTCAACATTCTCTTATTAAGGACAGAGCAGACCCAAACAGTAGCTCCCAGTACTGTAGCAATCTGCACATGATCATCAGTTAAGTCAATGTCAGTGCTTACAGAGGAGCTTTGCAGCAAGCAAAAACACTGCTTTACTTCTGACAGACCAGCATCATTCACACTGAGCAACAGGGCCACACGGTGTGGATGATGTTGACCTTCTCAAGAGCACGGAATTGAGGGTCTTTGACCCTGGTGAATATTTAGCCTAGATATACAGAGCCAAGGAGAATAGTGGATTTTCATGAGAATAGCACGGTGTAGCTTGGTGAATGTCTTTCGCACATGCCCACAATCTCGAGCTATTTCTAACGCATTCATTCAAAACTTCCTCTAGTGGGGAGGCTCAGAATTTGCGCTGTAGGCCCTGAAAAACCTGCAGAGATCAATCCAGTGTGGGTGGAGGATGAGCATCTTGGATTCTCTCAAAGTTATCGGTCCCCTTGATGGTAATCCAATCCATCAGATTGGACGCCAGGCCAAATGAAATCCAGAAGCGACTTTCAAAATATTAAACACTTGAGTATGATCGTCTGATAACAGGAGTGAGACAGTGCAGCTTTGAGGCACATTCCTTCTGTTGTGCCAAGGAAATGACATAGCAAGTAGCAGTGCTGTCTTATCTGAGCTGGGAGCATGTGTAATGTCATAACTGAGGAGCTGTCAATCTGGATGACAAAACATCCCACCAGAGCTGATGCTAACAGTGGGAGGAGCTACGGGGCTACTGTCAGAAGAAGGAGCCAGCAACAACAGGGCCCTGGAACAGCCTGAGACTGACTCAAACGAGACCGGCTGGGATAACATCTGAAAACTGGCAGGATATTGAATTGGATGATACAATGAAACAACTAGCCTGATCGTGACACACTATTGCAATGTGTCCTCACATGAGAAAAACGTGTAAATCATGTTTCAGAAGAGTGAGACACAGAATAACAAAGGCTGGGTACATCATTTTCTTTCAGCCCAGGCACTCAAACTGTCAGTCAATGCCTTCTTTTGTCCTTTGCAACACAAGGAAATGGAAAGTTATGCAATCATACCAACCAGACTGAAGAATTCCTTTCAGTGCATCAAAAGAGAGGAGTAATTAGCAATGAGAGGCTCTCTCTGTGAATAAAAACTTGAGGAAAAAAAGGTTCGCCATATCTCAAATTACATGTTTAGAGAAAACGTAACCACCTCCATTGAAGGGGTCTTGCTCCGACAGAAGCAGATGCAGCTAATAAGGTCTATGGAAACAAGGCTTTGTTGTTTCAATCATGGAGCCAACGCTGGGGCTCCTCAACACTACAAACACAACTCTACCTGTGTGATTTAGAAACAGGAATATAGGTCAGCCCAAAGGGCATAGTGGCGAACTCTTACGATCCGCCATTGAGGCTCCTCTCGTAGGCTGGGCTGCAGGACTAGTCTGTCTGTGGGAAAGGAAATTCACTACTTGGCAACTGACCCAAGTACAGGTCAACATTGTGGTTAGAGATTTTTGTCCTGCCTTCAAAAAAACAAAAAAGGTCCACACTTCCTTATTGCACATAATTACAGCCCAAAAAGAAAGGCCCTGGTTTGGCTCAGCCCCACAGCGACTCCTGGGCCTGTGAAGGGAGGGAGGGAGCAAATGGGGGGGGGTCATAGGTCCTGAGAGGAGAACTGTGGAACCAGGGAGATAAATAAACAAAGCTCCCATTGCGGAGCTGTTATTCCCAGTGCCAGAGCACTGACCCGCAGCTCCAGGCTAATTTCTGGAGCTAACAGCCCCTGCCACGTTCTGTCAATGGACTCATTCACTCAGTAGGAGTGGGTGCACCATAAAAATGTCCGCTTCAATTAGAGAGAAAATGTAATGGGTATTAATGATCAATGCACGGGAGCCTTCGCTGGAGAGATTGTAACTGGACACAGGGCTGTTGCAGCATTCCTGACATTAAAAAGCGAAGTCAACTAAAATGTATTCTAAACAAACAAGTTATAGCCCACTTCATCTATGTCATTTTATGTTCATATGGAGATGATGAATGCAACTGCGTTACAACCAGCAGTGTGTTACTTTCCTGATCTGGTATGTAGCTGCAGTAGGTCAAGTTCACAGCTTCTATAAATGAGAACCTGGAGGGTTGTAGGTCCAAGGTAACCCTATTTGTGGGGATCAGATATCATGATATATGGCCAGCACATTTTACTCTGATTGATAGAAAATAGAGGCCCACTACACAGCCAGCCAGCCTTTTCCTGCATCAGTGCCCCGTGCCTAACACAACTTTCAACACGGCCAGTCCCCTGGGTTAAACCAGCTGGTACATCTTCTGGTTATGCCATCGATACGCCACGGCCATTACCACGGTGAAAAACCCTATAAATCCCACAGTCTTCAATCAGAGCAGTCCTCTGCTGTGTCAGGCACCAGGCAGCAACACGGCTTGGAATGTCTAACTACCTCGCAGTCCAGCGAAATTTAAACAAATAAAGTGACTAATTGGCAGTGGACGCTCTGAGGCCTGCTGCCAGGCGCCCCAGTACTCCAGTGTGGCCACGTGGTACACACACACACACACACACACACACACACACACACACACACACACACACACACACACACACACACACACACACACACACACACACACACACACACACACGCTACCGTGCAAACACACATCTGCTGTGGGTCGAGGTACGACGACCCAATCATTCACTTCAATATTTGGGGCCAAGCACAATTGTGAACAAAAGAGTGTTGTCAAATCCTCAAAATCAGTGCTGCACCTGAGAGCTTCAAGGCCTCATTCAACAACTCAACATTTCTAACTATTCAAGGAATATTTTAACAGCGGAGAACAAGAAATCCTATTCAAAATACACTGAGTGTACAAAACATCTGGAACTCTTTCCATTACATAGACTGACCAGGTGAATCCAGGTGAAAGCTATGATCCCTTATTGATGTCCCCTGTTAAATCCACTTCAGTGTACTGTAGATGAAGCGGAGGAGACAGATTAAAAAATGATTTTCAAGCCTTGAGACAATTGAGACATGGATTGTGTATGTGTGCCATTCAGAGATTGGGCAAGACAAAATATTTAAGTCCCTTTAAACTGGGTATGGTAGTAGGTGCCAGGTGCACTGGTTTGAGTGTGTCAAGAACTGCAAAGCGGCTGAGCTTTTCACGCTCAACAGTTTCCCATGTGTATCAAGAATGGTCCACCATCGAAAGGACATCCAGCCAACTTGACACAACTGTGGGACTCAAAATGGGCCAGCATCCCTGTGGAATGCTTGGCACATTGTAGTCCATGCCCCAACTAATTGAGGCTGTTCTGAGGGGAAAAGGGGATGCAACTAAATATTAGGAAGGTGTTCCTAATGTTTTGTACACTCAGTGTATATAAGTCAATTTAAGCAGCAGGTCATCTGAGAAATATTAGTTCATCTTTAAAATATTTACAAATGAGTCTCATTTTGATGGACTGTGGTTCAGACCATCTTCAACAGCTCGTATTAAAGGGTAGGTAGGAAGCATGAGTTTTTACTCACCAAAGTAACAACACTGTGTGGTCAAAGTCTTCATAACTTAGTTGTTGTCATGATCTGGCTACCTTCTAAACTACCCACAATTAGTGTCGTCACGATACCAGAATTTTGACTTCGATACCGATACTCTGTAACTCTGTGTTGCTGTTTGTGTCTCACTGCTCTGCTTTATCATGGCCAGGTCGTAGTTGTAAATGAGAACTTGTTCTCAACTGGCCTACCTGGTTTTAAATAAAGGTGAAATATATAGAAAATAAATAAAAATACCAAGTTTAGTATAACGATACTCTATACCATCGCGATACTCGATACCAAAACGATACCACACACACAACAAAGAAAAAGTGTATTAGCCAGTCACAGAATGACAGTTGATCCAGACAGATAAACTCAGCTACTGCTCTGTTCAACTGTTGGGCATCTTTTGAGTTCAATATCATTATATCTGAAATTTGTAAGTCAATCTTTTGGAGACAGCCATGTATGCATTCATTAATAAATTATACAATCATACAATCAATTTGACTTTGTTTTTACCAATCTAACTACAAAACAACATAAATGGTAATAATTTATTTGAATCGTAAATCTCTATTGATAAACTGGGCAAATCAAGATGTAGCTTAGGTCTATTCGCAATACTAGTCAATGCATATTATTCAATAGGAATGTGTGCATGCATTGAGTTATTGAGCTTGTTTTGGCTGATTCCATGTGGCTACAGATGACAAAGTTTTCCATTTAGGACTTATTTTATTGGCAACTGCTAGGAGAACATATTCTTTTATTGTACTGATCAACAACATTTGCATAGAAGAAGCAATCTTTTATTTTATACAAGTATGCGCTGTTTCTAAGGCTGTGGAATCTGACTTTGTGGCTATGTAATCTAGTGGAAACCAGACGGAAGCTTCGAAATCAGCATATTTTGCGTTATGGTTAGCATATTATCCCAAACAAAGTACTAGGGTAGTGAATTCAGCCGTAAGCTAGCAAGGAAAGTTAGCCTACAATTAATGCTGGAAGCTACCGGTGTCGTCTTGCATTGTAAAAGTGTTCTAGCCTTTATGGACATTGTTTCAACATTTCTGCGTGCCGTGTTGCATTATTCAAGTGTGTTAACATCTGCGCAGCATGAGTGGTGAGCTAACAGCAGTCCAGACAGCTCTACCAATGAATGAGTAAGTGGAGCCTTTCTCTGTAGAGGCTGCGTTAATACCGACTGGGTCCTCTCAATCACGAGACACATTTGACAGAAGTACCGAACATAACAAACATTCTAGTACCTAATGTTTTGTACACTCAGTGTATATACGTCCATTTAAGCAGCAGATCATCTGAAAAATATTTACAAATGAGTCTCATTTTGTAGTACTGTGGTTCAGACCACCTTCAACAGCTGGTGTACCTCAGATTACAGCCAGGATGGAAACAGCTCGTCTTAAAGGGTCGTTCTTACTCACCAGCTTTTACTCATGCAGCTCTAACGTAATGTTAGCATGTTGGTAGGGCTAACGTTAGCATGTTGGTAGGGCTAACGTAATGTTAGCATGTTGGTAGGGCTAACGTTAGCATGTTGGTAGGGCTAACGTTAGCATGTTGGTAGGGCTAACGTTAGCATGTTGGTAGGGCTAACGTTAACATGTTGGTAGGGCTAACGTTAGCATGTTGGTAGGGCTAACGTTAGCATGTTGGTAGGGCTAACCTTAGCATGTTGGTAGGGCTAACCTTAGCATGTTGGTAGGGCTAACCTTAGCATTTTGGTAGGGCTAACGTTAGCATGTTGGTAGGGCTAACGTTAACATGTTGGTAGGGCTAACGTTAGCATGTTGGTAGGGCTAACGTTAGCATGTTGGTAGGGCTAACGTTAGTATGTTGGTAGGGCTAACGTTAGCATGTTGCTAGGGATAACGTTAGCATGTTGGTAGGGCTAACACTAGCATGTTGGTAGGGCTAACGTTAGCATGTTGGTAGGGCTAACGTTAGCATGTTGGTAGGGCTAACGTTAGCATGTTGGTAGGGCTAACGTTAGCAGGCTAGTTGGCTAGAAACCTTGCAAGCCTTTGTAACCTTTGTAACAATAAATTCATAAAGTATTTGCTTGTAAGTTGGCTGAAAATCTAATTGAAACCAGTAGTCATGAGAGGAAACGGTTGGTTTAATTTGAGGTCATCCATTTAAAGCTATTTCTGTAGGAGTTAACATTATAGAGAATAGGCTGGCTTGCCGGGTCCTCCATATTAGGTCACACCCCGCACAAATATTTTCCGGCATGACTTCAGGCATGACATGAGGTGTAACTTTGCATTGGGACTTGATGCATATACTAAGGCCAATCCATATTCTACATGTGGTTACGTTTATGCTACCTACCCTTTAAAGCGTGGTGTACCTCAGATTACATCCACAATGGCAACAAGCTGAAGCCAGGCACACCTTGGGGACTAACTCTCCCTCTAACACAATGTTCATATTCACACACACACACACACTTCGTATTCTGGACGCGTGGAACTTGACCCATTCTTTAACATAAATATTGTTTTGATTCAACAACACTGTGAGGAACTTTTCCCTTCATGAAAGGATTTTGAAAGTTTAAGCCTGAATGGAAACTTCATTGAGGTGCCTGGTCTTAACAGAGAAGTATTTACACAGCAAAGACATCGCAGACCCTCCCCTCTCGAAAATAAAAGTGGTTTACCACTACATTAATGTCATATTGTTAAACAGAATGAACATCTAGACTTTAAGAGAGAACACACCGTACCGAATGTTGTGCCGGTATCTGGTGTTCGTTCGCTTGCTGACTGCGTGGTGTGTTTTGGGGACCACCTGCAGATAGCGTCTGACTGTTTCCCTGTCGGTAAAAAAATATATAATTTGAGTCAATCAGAGAGCACGAGTGGGGAGCGGAAAGGACAGCCAATAATAAGAAAAATAGGCTTATTTTCCCGGTGACATCCACCCCCTTGCAGCTTGCTAAATGAGCTAGTCTGTCATGACTCATGTAGAATTTGTATCTAGAATCTCTTGCCAATGCAATGTAGGCAATGGGATGGTGGCTAGCTAAGTGCACAATGCACACAAAACTAAATAATTACTCCAAACTAGCTAGCTGGCCACTGTAGCTCCAGGTACTGCCATAATAATGGAAACACTTGAATAAACAAGGGATACAAAGTATATTGAAAGCAGGTGCTTCCACACGTGTGGTTCCTGAGCTAATAAAGCAAATAACATCATGCTTAGGGTCATGTACAAAAATGCTGGGCATGCCATTATTTTAGCTACCATGCCTTATGCCCCCATAGGATGACAATGCCCCCATCCACAACTGTGCCATGAAGCTGGGGCCTCACGCTGCACATAGAACTGTTGGATCAGCTCAACTCGGCACTTCCGTTGGAAGACAGGCTGATCTTTTAGTTGCCCACAAACAGGGGATAGATTGTGCTGAATAAAAAATTATTCAGCACCACAGCATGCAGCTGGTGATTGATTGGAAGCAGGCAAGGGCACCAGCTCCCCAGGTCGACCAACCCCTCCCTCTCTGGGCAACGTGGGAAACAGAGGTCTCATAAACACAGATGAACCTAAACCTCCATTACACTTCTTGTCTTAGTGAGCATTCAAAGGGGTTGTCAATTTTCCCTGTTTGTTTTCCTCTGTAAACAATGTAAATAACATGGAAAAGCTGCCTGGCAGGTTGTGTCTTTCCTGACCGTATAAGGAATTAGCAGTAGGGGAAAGGGGGATTTAAAAGCGGTAAGTGGGTGAAGCTCTCCAGGCGCTTGCTGCAGCTTGCTTTTCAGTGTGTGTGTCTCTCTTACACAACAGGCTCAATCACTGGTTCACTCCCTCCTCCTCCTCCCTCCCCTTACTCTGCTCCTCCCCCACCTCTTTAACACAACATTTCTGTGGGCAACAAAATGCTGAGTTCACTTAGCAGCCACTTGGAAGTGGAAATGCTGTTGCATTCCATCAATGAGTATGACAACTGGGTTTAACCTGCAGTTATCTTGATACAAGGTGTAACTGGGGTGTGGGCAGGGTAATCTTTATTTATGTTAAAAAAAATTATTTAGCCTTTATTAAACTAGGCAAGTCAGTTAACAAATTATTATTTACAATGAAAGCCTACCAAAAGGCAAAAGGTATCCTGTGGGGAAGGGTGCTGGGATTAAAAATAAAAATATAGGACAAAACACACATCATGACAAGAGAGACACCACAACACTACATGAAGAGAGGCCTAAGGCAATAACATAGCATGGCAGCAACACATGACAACACAGCATGGTAGCAACACCACATGACAACAACATTAGTAGCAACACAACATGGCAGCAGCACAACATGGTAGCAGCACAAAACATGGTACACACATTATTGGGCACAGACAACAGCACAAAGGCAAGAAGGTAGAGACAACAATACATCACGCGAAGCAGCCACAACCCAGACTATTTGCATTGCCCCCCCTCCCCCCCACCCCCTCTTTTACACCGCTGCTACTCTCTGCTGTTATCATCTATGCATAGTCACTTTAATAACTCTACCTACATGTACATATTACCTCAACTAACCGGTGCCCCCGCACATTGACTCTGTACCGGTACCCCCCTGTATATAGTCTCGCTATTGTTATTTTACTGCTGCGCTTTAATTACTTGTTACTTTTATTTCTTATTCTTATCCATATTTTTTTTAACTGCATTGTTGGTTAGGGGCTTGTAAGTAAGCATTTCACTGTAAGGTCTACACCTGTTGTATTCGGCGCATGTGACAAATAACATTTGATTTGACTATCAGTAAGAGTGTCCATGATTGAGTCTTTGAATGAAGAGATGGAGACAAAACTGTCCAGTTTGAGTGTTTTTTGTAGCTCGTTCCAGCCGCTAGCTGCAGCGAACTGAAAAGAGGAGCGACTCAGGGATGTGTGTGCTTTCGGGACCTTTAACAGAATGTGACTGGCAGAACGGGTGTTGTATGTGGAGAATGAGGGCTGCAGTAGGTATCTCAGATAGGGGGGAGTGAGGCCTAAGATGGTTTTATAAATAAGCATAAACCAGTGGGTCTTGTGACAGATATACAGAGATGAACAGTTTACAGAGGAGTATAGAGTGCAGTGATGTGTCCTATAAGGAGCATTGGTGGCAAATCTGATGGCTGAATGGTAAAGAACATCTAGCCGCTCGAGAGACCCTTACCTGCTGATCCATAAATTACGTCTCCGTAATCTAGCATTGGTAGGATGGTCATTTGAATCAGGGTTAGTTTGGCAGCTGGGGTGAAAGAGGAGCGATTATGATAGAGGAAACCAAGTCTAGATTTAACCTTAGCCTGCATCTTTGATATGTGCTGAGAGAAGGACAGTGTACCGTCTAGCCATACTCCCAAGTACTTGTATGAGGTGACTACCTCAAGCTCTAAACCCTCAGAGGTAGTAATCAGACCGGTGGGGAGAGGGGCATTCTTCTTACCAAACCACATTACCTTTGTTTTGGAGGTGTTCAGAACAGCGTTAAGGGCGGAGAAACCTTTTTGGACACTTAAGAAAACTTTGTTGTAGATTGTTTAACACAAAACTCGGGAAGGGACCAGCTGAGTATATAACTGTATAATCTGCATATAAATGGATGAGAGAGCTTCCTACTGCCTAAGCTATGTTGTTGTTGTAAATTGAGAAGAGCGTGGGGCCTAGGATCGAGCTTTGGGGTACTCCCTTGGTGACAGGCAGTGGCTGAGACAGCAGATGTTCTGACTTCATACACTGCACTCTTTGAGAGGTAGTTAGCAAACCTGGCCAAAGGCCCCTCAGAGACAACAATACTCCTTAGCCGGCCCACAAGAATGGAATGGTCTACCGTCTCAAAAGCTTTGGCCAAGCCAATAAAAATAGCAACACAACATTTCATAGAATCGAGCAGTGTTGATATCATGTAGGACCTCAAAGGTTGCAGTGACACATCCATAACCTGAGTGGAAACCAGACTGCATACCAGAGAGAATACTATAGACATCAAGAAAGCCAGTCAGTTGATTATTGACAAGTTTTTCCAGCATTTTTGAAAAACAGGGCAAAATAGAAATTGGCTTATAACAGTTAGGATCAGCTTGATCGCCCCCTTTAAATAAAGGACACACCGTGGCTGCCTTCCAAGCAATGGGAACCTCCCCAGAGAGGAGAGACAGGTTAAAAAGGTCAGAGATAGGCTTGGTGATGATAGGGTCAGCAACCTTAAAGAAGAAAGGAACCAGATGGTTTTTTGGGGTCAAGTTTAAGGAGGTCCTTGAGCCCCTCAAACTCAGTGACTGCCTGCATTTAACATTGTATAAGCAACAATCCTGATCCCTATGGACAATAAAACCAACAATACTATATCAGAGCATAATGATGTTAAGACATTATGACAAGACGTTGTTGGAAAACTAGAAACTGGTCTTAACTAGATATTTTTGTCCTCTCTTTGCTCAGCCCATTAGGCAGGGCTCCAGACTGCGACCATTTAGTTAGCTTCTTCCAAAATCAAGCTTAGCTTGGTAACAGCAGAGAATCCCCTCCTGGATCAAAAGCCTTGCTATAAAATATTTGTTTTGTGCATGCAGTAATGACCTGGCCTCCACAATCACCCGACCTCAACCCAATTGAGATGGTTTGGGATGAGTTGGACCGCAGAGCTAAGGAAAAGCAGCCAACAAGTGCTCAGCATATGTGGGAACTCCTTCAAGAATTCCAGTTGAAGCTGGTTGAGAGAATGCCAAGAGTGTGCAAAGCTGTCATCAAGGCAAAGGGTGGCTATTTTGAAGAATCTCGAATATAAAATATATTTTGATTTGTTTAACACTTTTTTGGTTACTACATGATTCCATATGTGTTATTTCATAGTTTTTATGTCTTCACTATTATTCTACAATGTACAAAATAGTCAAGATAAAGAAAAACCCCGGGATTAGTATGTGTGTCCAAACGTTTGACTGGTACTGTAAATATAATAGCGTAATTGTCAACCCAAAATGCATGACATTCACTGGATTAGGTTGCACATACAAATATTTTTTATCACAACATGAAATTACTTACTTCTTGAATACCATCTCAGTAGTTTATTACACTTTTTAATAAAGCACTGTGAATTACTTCATAAAATGATAAAATCATGTTCTGGTGCCACCAACTGAAAATCTTAGTGGCACCAGTGCCACCAGGGGATAATGTTAGTCTGGGGCCCTGACATTAGGTGATTGTAGATGTGCAGGTCAGGGGTTTACCCTACAGCTGGGCGTGATTATGTCGGTCTGCAGGCACAGTTTATGCAATAACAATAGTTCCCCCGGCCTGGCCTGTGGCGTTAATCTCACTTCTCAACCGAGCCAGGCTGGGAAACAGTTTGGTTCAGGTCAAATGGAGACAACCTAGATGAGTATAACCTAGACGGCTCTGATTACTTCATGACTTTAGGCTTGTATTGCTACTCTCTTGCAGGCCTTATGGTCAATAAACCACTGATGAACATGCTGGGTATTCCTTGCGGCATAGGCCTAAATAAAACCAATAGGAGGAAAACTCAGTAAAATGAAGCAAGCATCTTTCAAACACTATTACAATAATAAGAGATTCAACTCATTCAGCCAAACCCAGTCTTTTAGTTTTTATCAGACACTTCTCTTGGCCTAAAAGTGATGAATCTCAAATCTTACATTTACACTCCAACATACACACGCACACACACACACACACACATGCATATTGACGGCACACACACACACTCACACTCTCCACATACGCTGCTGATACTCTGTTTATTATCTATCCTGATTGCCTAGTCACTTTTACCCCTATCTACATGTAGATTTTACCTCAACTACCTCGTACCCCTGCACACTGACTTGGTTGTATATAGCCTCGTTATTGTTATTTATTGTGTACTATTTTTATTTGCTTATTTTATTTAAAATAATCTCCATTATTGGGTAAGGGCTTGTATGTAAGCGTTTCACGCTAAAGTCTACACCTGTTGTATTCGGCTCATGTGACAAATACAATTGTATTTGATATGCAAACAGATGAAAAATCAACTATTGATAATTACAGAAAGAGCACCCCAAGAGAGCTATTATATCTACCTAGTCAAATATGTAAATGTATTTCAGAGTAAATAAATAAACTCAAGTAAATGTAAAAATGCAGGACACATCTGGTCTACATTTCTGGAATTATTGACAGAAAAATGAAATTAACATTTAACACCACCGGCGTAATTTCCAATTATGTTTGCCACGGAGGTCGTAAATAAGGCATTGCTCTGCATCATCGGGTGCTTTCGACTTTGCAAGAGTACCGTGGCTGTGGCAAGAAACCCGAGAAGTGAAAACGTTCTGCATTACTTCTGAATTAAAGAGAACACTGCACATACTGGATTAACATGCACACCAATCAGGGCAAGGCACAATCATTACTTCGCTGACTGGTGTAAGCAATTTTCATGGATGTTTTTTCAGCCAACAGCCATAGAAATCCCAAGACGTGGAAAAAATACCTAGACTAAATCTAGGCTACTGTAGAAAATACTATATTCATCCTCCTGCCAGTGCCATCACAAGAATAAAGCCAAAATGTTGACAGACATTGTTTTATTTAACCTATATTTAACTAGGCAAGTCAGTTAAGAACAAATTCTTGTTTGCAATGACAGCCTACCAAAAAGCAAAAGGGCTCCTGTGGGGACGGGGGCTGGGATTAAAAATAAAAAAATAAATACAATATAAATATAGGACAAAACACACATCACAACAAGAGAGACAACACTACATAAAGAGAGACCTAAGACGACAACATAGCAAGGCAGCAACACGTGACAACACAGCATGGTAGCAACACAACATGGTAGCAGCACAAAACATGGTACAAACATTATTAGGCACAGACAACAGCACAAAGGGCAAGAAGGTAGAGACAACAATACATCACACAAAGCAGCCACAACTGCCAGTAAGAGTGTCCATGACTGAGTCTTTGAATGAAGAGATTGAGATAAAACTGTCCAGTTTGAGTGTTTGTTGCAGCTCGTTCCAGTCGCGAGCTGCAGCGAACTGAAAAGACGAGCGACCCTGGGATGTGTGTGCTTTGAGGACCTTTAACAGAATGTGACTGGCAGATACAATGAAGCTTTTCATGCACTGATCACCAGTAAAAACTACAGTATTCAGCGTACCACCAAACAACCAGCCTTGCCAAATTGAATTTATATACATAATTATACAGGGGACATTCAATTTATATTTTTGCTTCCGCAATAAACATTTATGTGTCAATGCTTCAGACTGCTTTGTTTATTTCCATCCCTTCTTAGTAGAAAAAGTCATAATCTCATAAAGAAAGCATCCAATAAAGGGCTATCTAGGATCTATTTTAGGGACAAAAATACCCACTAAAATGCTCTGTTTGAAAGTAGAAACCATTGCTATTGCTATATAATAACTTCAATAAAAACAAGAATGATTTATTCTCAGAGTATTTTTTTTCCCGAAGGCATGGAATGGATAAAGAACTCGAAGCAGGCCTAATCTGGGACTGAGACATATGGGAGGGATTCAGGAGACACAAAAGCAAGTAAAAAGACTGACATTTGTAATTCTACCACCCATGTCATTATCCTTCCAAAGTCCCACCGGCTGCTGTCGAACAGTAACACAGTTCAAACGTCTCCCCAATTGAATCAACACTGGAAGTTAATTTAAGACCCCGACAGATATCGCTTGTGTATTTCTGAGAGGACCATGTCAATCAGACAACAGCTAGGACTGGGCCTACGCATCAGAGGATTCCCCATATCCATACAAATATGTGTTCAATATACTGTAGACTGTATCCATGTCCAGGACTCTAGCTCAAACAATATGGCCGCTATGATCCAATGAGTATTCATTAAGGTTTTTTCCTGTCCAACAGTGCCACTAGGCAGCCAAACTGAACCATACTTTCCAAGTTAGCTAGATTTATATCCCTGACCATGTGTACCAAATTTCATCCCAAACAGATCAAGCGATATAAACAGGTGCCTGTTATAGCGCCACCGTGTGGTCGATCTGGATGTGCTTGCATATGTTGACTTGTGTACAGTACAAATATTTGTGTCTGTTTTACATGCATTTATGTGTCAGACGTGAATGTTTATTGGTCTGTATGTTGTTTGACATACTAATCAAATCAAATCAAATGTTATTTGTCACATGCGCTGAATACAACAGGTGTAGACCTACCGTTAAACGCTTACTTACAAGCCCTTAAACCCTTATTAATTGCCTTCAAACAGAAACTATTGTACAGATATCCTTAATAGGGCCGGGCTGATACCAGTATCGGTGCAAAAAAACAAAACACTAAGGAAAACAGCCCTAATGTTGGAAACAAACATCACTATGTTATCATCCAGAGTCAAATTTATTTTGTAAGCTATAGAACACAATATGTTACATACAGCAGGTATTTTCAAGGACCAAAGAGTTTGGTCTGCTTTGTGTTTTCATTTTTGCCGTGTGAAAAATATTGCAATACTGGTACCATCACAGCCCTAACCATTACGGCGATTTGCATATCGTTGGACTTCAGCATTCCACAATATTTACTGACCCAGTCCCATGTAGGCTGAATGCTGCCCTTTCATCAAGCCTTAAAAGCATGGGGAAGTGTAGTGTGCACCAGAGTAGAGCTCTGGTAAGAGATTGTGCAACCATCTACCTCCACCTGAAGACCACAAGCTAAGCTTGAAATAGAAACTTCAGAAACACTAAAATCTTTATCCTAAACCACTAATCTCTTTGTTTTGTTTCTGCCAAAAAGTTAAGAACATTTGATTAAGAAAAGAGGGTGTGACTAATCTTTGGAGTAAAACTGAATAGATAGCCTAGCAACAACATTAATTGTCAGCGGACAAGACTCAACACAGACTCTCATTTAGCAAGTAAAATGTATAGCCTAAGTTTACAAACTAAGACAAGAGAAAGATTGGGTTTTAAGAGTTACAACCATAAAGCATTTGGGCATAGAGAGCTAGCAGCTATTTACTGAACATAAGTCCTTATACTTTCTTTCACACCTTATTAGGATAGTAGCCTATACTTAAAATGATGGTTGGAGCCAGATCTTAAGAAATAGTTGGCAATCAATTGATGACATTGCCCCTCAAAAATGTGATACGGATACGTCTTAAAAACGGTACAGTATTTCTGCAGAACTTGGTGCGGAATTCAATTCACTGAACCAATCCAAAGCAAATGTTTTGTGAAGTGCAAAAACAAACCCTCAAAGTTGAAATACACATCCTAAACTACACTGCATAGTCCTATATATCAACCAGTTTGATGGCTGGTTGCTTTATGTCACAGTATAGTAACCTCAGCAAGAGGATCTTTTGAAAAAAAGGCTGAATAGCTTATTTTTGCAAATCCCTTTCTGCTCCATATATTGTTATTTATGATACCCACCACGGCAAGTCGATGCAGATCCGGCTATATTTGGGCAGTGTCTCAGACCAATGGCGGTTTTATCATGAGAAAATCCTATTTGGTCCCACTCCAAACATTTTAGTACATCAAGGGCAGAACAATAGGAGTTGAACAACACAGACTGTCTGAGACAGTGAGCTCTGAGCTAGGAGATGGGCCTAGTTGGAATTTTGCTGAGCTTCAGGAAGGACGCCAGACGGATAGGAGTGTTTTCCGGTGGCTTCTAGACAAAGCCCAGTGATGCAGCTGGAGACAGAGGTCTTTCCCCCCAATCCTCCAATCTCCTCTGGAGACATGCCTGGTCTGAGAGACCCATACAGAGGTGCTCTAGCATACTGGCCCACACCCTCAGAGAGAGCTTACAAAGCGGGTGGGGGCATCCACAACAGCCAGTGTAGTAAGTGCAGTCTAGTAAACTTAAGGCTTTGAAATACAATAAGGAAGAGTTATGTGGTAGGCTAGCACACAGTCAGTGCTACTATGCCTCCAAGTACACAGGACTGCAATGTAATGAAACAAATAGGTTATTACGTGGTAAGTGGTACAGTATATTATACAGTAGCCTTTGGCGTAACACTAAAAACCATTGTATAAAGCTTTAGCATAACTGAACTTTGCCTCTGGAGAGAATACCCACAAAAAGGCGACAGGAATGTGTGAACACAATGCGGCTGCCTGTCATGTCACAAAGAAAGACAGTGGTGAATTGAAGAAAGCATGCAAGTATGTGAAAAGCGATCTGTGATAGCTGTGAGGTTTAGCAGGATTGGGGTGGGAGGGAGAAGGAGAGAAGGAGGGGCTAAAAAAAAGTTCAGAAACCATTGGTTCAGATAGATTTTCTGACAGAAGTTTCAAAGGCTGCTCAGCTTCACTGGCCCTCTGCCTAGCAACAGATTTCTCCGGAACATGATTCACAATTACAGATTATTTGCTGGCTGGGGGCCATGGAGACGACCCCCTGTTACTAAGAGGGGCGGATTTAGGGATTTGGAGGCCCCAGGCAGAGGCAAATATTTTTTATGGGTTTTATAGTAAAGACTTAATTTACCTGTAAAATTATTTTAATGAAACATTTGTATGACCTTTTAATGTGCCATGAACACAACCAGTCATGAAGTTCATCTGATTGTCAAACAAATTACTTCAAAAAGTAGGTTACCTTCGCACGTTCATCCAAAACAATTCCATCATCCGAACAATGCGCTGTGCACCAGCCAACCTTCCATCAATTCTCCAGTGGCTGAAACTCTCTCACCGGAGAAAGCATCTGAGTGAGCAAAACAGCGCCCCTGTGTCTTACTATATGTAGCCCATGTATCTGATGCTATCTGGCCAAAAAGAGTATGACATGCCATACTCTTTTTAGCCAGACAGCATCAGACATGCCATACTCTTTTTGGCCAGACAGTGTCAGATACATGGGCTACACATACTGTGCATGTCCTCTGCCTCAGCAGCACCTGTCTTTTTACTAAAGAAATGTGTATTGTATCCACCTAAGGCAGGGTTTCCCAAACTCGGTCCTCGGGACCCCAAGGGGTGCACGTTTTGGTTTTTGCTCTAGCACTACACAGCTGATTCAAATAATCAACCAATCATCAAGCTTTGATGAGCTGTGTAGTGTTAGGGCAAAAGCCTAAGGACCGAGTTTGGGAAGCGCTGACCTAGAGTCAAAGGCCCCGCGTCTGGGTTTCTACTAAGCTAGCCTGGTCGAGAACCAGGCTTCCCTAATAGGAGTAAACCCGGGGAAGTTCATAGCAAAAAACATAGCCTTATAGGGGTGGAGATCAGGGTTTACGTTAGCTGGTAATAGCCGGCTTTTGGACGATAAAAAAAATTGAAAAGCTGGCAAATATTAGTATTTTTTATTTAACCTTTATTTAACTAGGCAAGTCAGTTAAGAACAAATTATTATTTAAAATGACGGCCTACCCCGGCCAAACCCTAACCCGGATGACGTTGTGCCAATTTTGTGCCGCCCTATGGGACTCCCAATCATGGCCAGTTGTGATACAGCCTTGGATCGAATCAGGGTCTGTAGTGACGCTTCTAGCACTGAGATGCGTGTGTACAGTATATTTGTTATGTGTCTTATTTATCACATGTGTACACGTACAGATACAGAGCCTTTGAGCGGAAAATCTGTCAGACAGCGCAAGATCTGCTGCTACAGCATCTCAAACACCAAATGCATAGGCAACAGAAGGCAGGCTTCATCAGCCTGTCTCACACCACTTTGCAATGGAGGCCGTATGCAATTTCAAAATATACCTAACCTGAACGTTTTACTACATATTATGAGGCATGTCTTACTTTGCTTCACAATAGCCTACCCAAAATCAGACCTATTAGGGAGGCAAACTTTCTTTCATTGTCCAGTAGCCAAAGGCACAATACGAGTCATAATATTACCAACCCATGCTAGTTGTTGCATATTAGATGTCCCCTCTTTCAAAATCTCAAACAAATATTTTCATTTCTGTCACATGAAACGGTGTGCTTTTGACAGCAGAGTTTTCCCGTCAATTGCATTATGCACGTAGCCTACTGCCTTGTGCGCATTGCTGCACTTATAATGTGAAGAAATAATAGTTTATCAACGTTTTAAGCTGCATTTTCGGATCTTTTGCATCAGATTCATTGCTTTTTAAAGTTTTATGCCTACTGGTTGTTGACATAGGCTAGTGATTTTGCTGTTCGTCACTCATCTTGTTGGCTGAGGAAAAGTAAAAGTGGACAGTTACTCTAACATCTTTAAAGGGCGCATCAGAATTAGGTAAGAAGGACCGCACATCGTTGCATCCTTGACTTGCATGTTCTGTTAATATGAATTACCATAATCGTATGTGATTTCTGTCATTTTGAGCACCGTGGGTGGACACCCTAATCAGATTACGCACCCAATGCATATGGGTCCTGTAAATTTCCTCAAATGTCCAGTAAATTAAAATGCTGCATGTCAAATGTTCTGCGCCACATATTCATAAAGAAAACCCTGGTGGAGACCCAGTGTAAATCAGTGATGCTTCGCCACACGTCAAACCAACCAAATGCCTTGCTAGGGTGGACATCCAATAGTGCTCACTAGATTAGCGTCATAGGTGCAGCAGTGCGTGACGTAATCTTTTTATAGTTTAAGGTGAGGACGGCCGGGAAATCGCCGATTTTAAAACCCCATCAAAATATGTTGATGTACTGTATGTCACTGTCCATGTTACCATACCACAGCCACACCTTCAAAAGGAAGTCACACACCTCTTTGAATGGCACAACAATGCAGGCACGCGCAGAAAGCAAGCAATCGCTCTGACAAGATCACATCCTATATTTCCTACTAAACACAAGCAACCTATTTGTATTGCAGAGCATAGGTTTGTTGTTAGGTTAGGTTTGAACAATTGCAAAATACCTCAACATCCCACTGAGTTGAAAGCTGTGATACAGTGGTCATCTTGTCCCATGCGGTGTTACTGTAATTGAACAATGAAGCTGCTTGATGCAGGACGTTCACCACTGATATACAAGCTATTCACGGGCGCAAGGTATGCACGGGCAAACCTTCACTCTTTACTGCCTTAGGAAATACACTTACGGTGTGCCATCACGCTCTTTATAGTAGCAATTAACCAGCAGGTTATTAGTGCCATCTCTACCTGTGGCTTTGGCCCATTATATCGCCTTACTCCACCACACTGGGGTGTAACTAGGCCCTCGCACACTGAGAGAGAAGCCCTCTGTCAAGCCGGTGGATCTTGTCAGTTCATATTACCACGGCAGCACTTCAGTGTTTTGCAGCAGGCAGGACAGACCTCCATGTGTTCCGCTAAGGAGAAAACCCTCCGCCGGAAATGCTTTCCGCAGCTGCTAGGAGTATTATTCCCCCCACCTTGAGGCCAACCAAAAGACAAATGGCAGCCAAGTCACATGACTCGTCCGCAGTGAGATGGCATTGGTGGAAAGACGTTCTATTCCATCCCTCTCTACACATTCTAGTCATACTTTTCTCACTGTGCTACTTTTTCACCCCATCACTCTAAATGAGTTGGGATGCAACCTGGTAGCTAGCTACAGTATAAATGTCATAAATATTATGCTCCATTGAAAACAGGCCAGTCAAGACTGACAGGAATGCTTATCTATGACTAATTAACACAACAGTCAGTCACCCCTGTTGACAGTATGAACTTATGCCATAAGTGGCTCCGCTCCCCCAGGTGTACTATAACAGTGTGTCCAGTAAGTCTGACCCAAAGGACCTCAGTGACCCCGGAGATGCTGCGTGGAGGTTCTTTCGATCATGAAATGTGAATTCGTCAGCCTCCTTTCCCACCACAGACTTGTGCTGGGCAGGCTTGGCTGTGTTGCATGTGGAGGGGTGTGGACTGGAGGCTCTACTGAGTGGCTCTTCTGGTGCCCACAGAGGACGGGAGGGACAGACTGGCACTGACAGGTGTGCCTGAGAGGGTGCCAGCGGCAGCCAGGCCTGATCCGCTGCGCAGACAGCAGCCAAACCAAACACAGCACCAGGACCTAGGGCCCATGGCAGTGCATTCCTCTGAGGAATAACCCAGCAGAGCCACATCTTCAACCTAGAGCAGGGACGGGGTATTAAGCGGTGGGCCATAGAGGCCAGAGAGCAGGGAGGAATAATAATTAATATGGTGGGTGCTTATATTTGTCCTATTTCACACTATTGTCGCACAGTATACCAAAACGTTGGTACTTTTTTGATACTAGATAATCAAAAACAGTTCGGTACTAGAATTTCTGTTACTTTCGGTACTTCTGTCAAATGTGTCTCACGGATCAAGTCTGTCTATCAGTACAGCCGATGTCCCCCTTAACGCACAAACGCACTGTTCCTGCTCCACTTAGCCTGCACTGGGAGTCTGGGCTGCATCATGTTAGCTCACCACTGATGCTGCACAGAAGTTAACACACTTGAATAGAAGGGATAGCTGACGTCATCACAAAAACAATGCACACGCTTCAATGGGGCAGAAGGCCATGTATTGTTGTGATTCTGAATGAGATAGCTAGCAACAATGACATGCATGTAATCGTAGGTGGCTCGTTTCAGCTAGTTTTATCTTGTTCTTAATACCATGTCTTGTTTTCAGTACTGATGGGAGAAAAAAATCAATACAGTTACATATAGATATAAATTGTTTTGACAATATCGCACATTATTAGAGAATGGTGCCGAATTGTGTTTTTCCGCGTTGTTTGTTTGTATATAACATTTCTGCCACCGTCTCTAAGGACCGAAAACAACTTCTGGACATCAGAACAGCGATTACTCACCTCGGACTGGACAAAGATTTTTTCTTTAACGAATCGGAGGCGAAATATTTGCGGATCCTCCCAGACAAGGCCCAAAACCCTGTCATTCTCATGAAAAGGAGACGCAGATACAGGGTGCTTGGTGAGAATTCGTCGATGAGTGGATAATCCTCCTTTACCATCCGTCCTACTGGCAAACATGCAATTACTGGAGAATAAACTGGATGAGCTCCGTTCGAGACTATCCTACCAATGGGACATTAAAAACTGTAATATCTATGTGCCTCCCAAGTGGCACAGCGGTCTAAGGTGTGCATTGCAGTGCTAGAGGAGTCACTACAGACCCAGGTTCGGTCGCAGCCGGCCGCGACCGGGAGACCCCTGAGGCGGTGTGCAATTGGCCCAGTGTTGTTAGGGAGGATTTGGCCAGATGGAATGTCCCATCCCGCTCTAGCGACTCCTGTGGCGGGCCAGGCGCAAGCATGCTGACTTTGGTCGCCAGGTGTGTGGTTTTTCTTCCGACACATTGGTGCGGCTGGCCTCCGGGTTAAGCGAGCAGTGTGTCAAGAAGCAGTGCGGCTTAGCAGGGCCGTGTTTCGGAGGACGCATGGCTCTCGACCTTTGCCTCTCCCGAGTCCGTACGGGAGTTGCAGACTGTAACTACCAATTGGGGAGAAAAAAAGGGGGAAAAAACTTGAGCAATATATAAAAACTGTTTCATCGAGTCATGGCTGAATGAGGACATGGATAATATACAGTTGGCTGGGTTTTCCGTGCATCGGTAAGACAAAGCAGCAATCTCCGGTAAGATGAGAGGTGGTGGTCTGTGTCTATTTGTCAATAACAGCTGGCGCTAATATTAAGGAAGTCTTGAGGTATTGCTCGCCTGAGGTAGAGTACCTCATGATAATCGGTAGACCACACTATTTACCAAGAGAGTTTTCATCTATATTATTTGTAGTCTACTATTTACCACCACACTGATGCATGCAACGAGCTGTAAGGGCATTAGCAAACTAAAGAATGCTCACTCAGAAGTGGTGCTCCTAGTGGCCGGGGACTTTAATGCAGATTAACTTAAATCCGTTTTACCTCACTTCTACTAGCATGTCATATGTGCAACCAGGGAATAAGAAATAACATATCCCGCTATGCCTTCCAACGAACCATCAAACAGGCAAAGCATCAATACAGAAACTAAAATCCCTAACCTTTCTCACCTGGACAAAAGGAACATCTACGTGAGAATGCTGTTCATTGACTAAAGCACCATAGTGCCCTCAAAGCTCATCACTAAGCTAAGGACCCTGGGACTAAACACCTCCCTCTGCAACTGGAGTCCCCTCCTTTAGTCCCTGTTCACCCACGACTGCGTGGCCACGCACGACTCCAACACCATCATTAAGTTTTCTGACAACACAACGGTGGTAGGCCTGATCACTGACAATGATGAGACAGCCTATCGGGAGGAGGTCAGAGACCTGGTAGTGTGGTGCCAGGACAACAACATCTCACTCAATGTGAGCAAGACAAAGGAGATGATCGTGGACTACAGGAAAAGGAGGGCAGAGCACGCCCCAATTCACATCGACGGGCCTGTAGCGGAACGGGTCGAGAGCTTCAAGTTCCTTGATGTCCACATCACTAACAAACTATCATGGTGCAAGCAAACCAAGACAGTCTTAAAGAGGGCACGACAACACATATCCCCCTCAGGAGACTGAAAAGATTTGGCATGGGTCCTCAGATCCTCAAAGTTCTACAGCTGCACCATCGAGAGGTTGCATCACCACTTGGTATGGCAACTGCTCGGAATTCGACCACAAGACGCTACAGAGGGTAGTGCGTACGGCCCAGTACATCACTGGGGACAAGCTTCCTAACATCCAGGACCTCTATACCAGGCATGGTCAGTGGAAGACCCTAAAAATTGTCAAAGACTCCAGACACCCAAATTATAGACTGTTCTCTCTGCTACCGCACGGCAAGCGGTACCGGAGCGCCAAGTCTAGGTCCAAAGCTATAAGACTGCTAAACAGTTAATCAAATGGCTACCCAGAATATTTGCATTGACCCCCTTTTTTACGCTGCTGCTACTGGCTGTTTATGATCTAGTCACTTTACCCCTACCTACATGTACAAATTACCTCGACTAACCTGTACCCCTGCACATTTACTTGGTATCGGTACCCCCTGTATATAGCCTTGCTATTGTTATTTTATTGTGTTACTTTTTTATAAAAAAAAATATAAAAACGATTTAATATATTTGTTTGCAAATATTAAGTTAGTTACTTAAAGGGATTGGACCCTTTTTTAACATTTTCGCCTAAAATGACATACCCAAATCAAACTGCCTGTAGCTCAGGACCTGAAGCAAGGACATGCATATTCTTGATACCATTTGAAAGGAAACACCTTTAAGTGGAAATGTGAAATTAATGTAGAAGAATATAAGACAGGTAAAAGATAATACAAAGAAAAAACATGCGTTTTCTATTTTGTTTTTTGTTCCATCATCTTTGAAATGCAAGAGAAAGGACATTATATGACTTAGGAGTCTAGGCACAATTTAGATTTTGGCCGCTAAGTACATAACTATAGAGAACATACAAAAATTATATTGTAAAGCAACATTTAAGTTTACACACTCCCAGGAATGTCATAAATGATGGATAATTAGCTTCCCTACAGAAAAGACACTAACCTTCACACATCTAGATGGGGGGGAACACAGCAGGGGTTCAAAAACTGTAGAACCCAGTTCTTACATTTGAAAATCTATGTTACAGTTTTATCTCTGGGACCCTCAGGATGACAAATCAGAGAAAGATTACTGAATGTAAGTACATTATTTACCTTCAGAGGTGTATGTATCAAACCAGTTGCCGTGATAATTTTTGTTGTTGTTGTGCACTCTCCACAAACAATAGCATGGTATTTTTTTCACCGTAATTCTTTTTTATATTTTTTATTTAACCTTTATTTAACTAGGCAAGTCAGTTAAGAACGCATTCTTATTTACAATGATGGCCTAGGAACAGTGGGTTAACTGCCTTGATCAGGGGCAGAATGACAGATCTTTACCTTGTCAGCTCAGTGATTCAATCTAGCAACCTTTCGGTTACTGGCCCAACACTCTAACTAGGCTACCTGCCGCCCCAAATAATAGTAATAGCTATTGTAAATTGTACAGTGCAGTTAGATTAACAAGAATGTAAGCTGTCTGCCCATTTAATTAAGACATGTCTATGTCCTGGGAAATGTTCTTGTTACTTACAACGTCATGCTAATCACATTAGCGCACGTTAGCTCAACCACATTTCACGGTAAGGTCTACACCTGTTGTATTCGACGCATGTGACAAATAACATTAGATTTGGATTTATTTATGCACTAGTTGGCTGTACCTGCACCAAAACAGAAGTATTTTTCCGTCATAACTTGTTCTCCAACTTCTTCTTAAATAGGTAGCCATTTTTGTTTTTTTGCACTTTTATTTCTATTACTGATCAAAACTTGTTTTCTCATGGCTCTCTCTCGCTGCAGAATACATATTGTGAGCAATATCTTTGAAAAATCTAAACGCAACAAAATCACATTATCGAATTGCAATACATATCGTATTGGCACCTAGGTGATAATATCGTATCGGAAGGTCCCTGGCAATTCCAAGCCCTAGTTTTGAGGTGTTTTGACTGATGTCATGTATAGTGCCTCCAGAAAGTATTCAGACCCCTTGACCTTTTCCACATTTTGTTACATTACAGCCTTATTCTAAAATGGATTAAATAAAAATAAATCCTCATCAATCTACACACAATACCCCATAATAACAAAGCAAAAAACTGGTTTTGGGAAATTACCTTATTTACATAAGTATTCAGACCCTTTGCTATGAGACTCGAAATTGAGCTCAGGTGCATCCTGTTTCCATTGATCATCCTTGAGATGTTTCTACAACTTGATTGTGGAGTCCACCAGTGGTAAATTCAATTGATTGGACATGATTTGGAAAGGCACACACCTGTCTATATAAGGTCCCACAGTTGAATTGTCCGTAGAGCACCGAGACAGGATCTGGGGAAGGGTTCCAAAAAATGTCTACAGCATTGAAGGTCCCCAAGAACACAGTGGCCTCCATCATTCTTAAAATGGAAGAAGTTTGGAACCATCTAGACTCTTCATAGAGCTGGCCGCCCGGCCAAATTGAGCAATCGGGAGAGAAGGGCCTTGGTCAGGGAGGTGAGCAAGAACCCGATGGTCACTCTGACAGAGCTCTAGAGTTTCTCTGTGGAGATGAGAGAACCTTCCAGAAGGACAACCATCTCTGCAGCACTCCACCAATCAGGCCTTTATGATAGAGTGGCCAGACGGAACCCACTCCTCAGTAAAAGGCACATGACAGCCCGCTTGGAGTTTGCCAAAAGGCACCTTAAGACTCTCAGACCATGAGAAACAAGATTCTCTTATTCTCTTGATTAAACTAAGATTGAATTCTTTGGCCTGAATGCCAAGCGTCACGTCTAGAGGAAACCTGGCACCATCCCTAAGGTGAAGCATGGTGGTGGCAGCATCATGCTGTGGGGATGTTTTTCAGCTGCAGGGACTGGGACACTAGTCAGGATCGAGACAAAAATGAGTAATAAAGTACAGAGAGAGATCCTTGATGAAAACCTGCTCCAGAGCGCTCAGGACCTCAGACTGGGGCGAAGATTCACCTTCCAACAGGACAATGACCCTAAGCACACAGCTAAAACAACGCAGGAGTGACTTCGGGACAAGTCTCTGAATGTCCTTGAGTGGCCTAGCCAGAGCCCGGATGGGGAGCGTTGCTGTGCAGCAACGCTCCCCATTTAACCTGACAGAGCTTGATAGGATCTGCAGAGAAGAATGGAAGAATAAAGGTGTACCAAGCTTGTAACGTCATACCCAAGAAGATGCAAGGCTGTAATCGCTGCCAAAGGGGCTTCTACAAAGCACTGAGGAAAGGGTCTGAATACTTATGAATACTTGTAATATTTAAGTTTTTTATATTTGATAAATTAGAAAACATTTCTAAAAACCTGTTTTGCTTTGTCATTGTGGAGTATTGTGTGTAGATTGATGAGGGAAAAAAACAATATAATCAATTTTAGAATAAGGCTGTAACCTAACAAAATGTGGAAAAAGTCAAGGGGTCTGAATACTTTACGAAGGCACTGTATCAACAAATGTAACTATATATCTGAGAGACAACAGCTGCTCAATGTGCAAATGTATTTATGTTTTCAATAAACATTGGAGACAAAATATATATTTAACAAAAATGTATATAATTATTTCAAAGATTTTACTGAGTTACAGTTCATTGAAGGAAATCAGTCCATTTAAATAAGTAAATTAGGCAACAGGGCTCTTGATCCAGCAGGGGAATGCCTCTGCTCTTACCAAGAAGTTTGATCTTAACATCTAGCCACACACTCATACAGAACTCCCACCAACACGCACACACAGCCTAACACAGACACACAATTTCACTATGTCTGAACTGTAACACAGAAGGCTACTTGTCTACTAACATAGCTTACTTCTAAGGTAGGCCTACACCTGAGTTGGGTTACATTGTCCTGTTATTTTTGGTGGTGATGAGTCACTGGTGATGGGAGGATAAACTGCACCGTTTCCAGCAAATAATTAGCATAGGCTCAGAAGAAACAGAGTGAGCTGACTGCTAACCAGCTGTACAGAAAGATAAATGGGACACATGTTCAATTCACTGTTATTTAGCTATGTTTTTATCAATTGTAGGGCTGTAGCCATTGAATTCTGGTCGTTTTTACTTGAAAGAATAAAACAATCAATCACAAAATTCGCAGCTGGCACAACACAGCCAATGCCGTGCAGTGCTGCCTCAAACCGGTAGCACCATTTAAGCAGAAGCGCGAGCAATTGACCCGTGATCATTTTCACGCTGTGAGGATATTTACGGCATGTGTTATACGCATGAAAATGCTCACAGTCAATCATAACAATCGATTGTGAGATATTTCGCTTTGACAACCCATTCATCAAAACGTAGCTACGAAGCTTTACTTTGCAACCTGCTATGTTTTTTTTTCATGTCTCTGAAAACATCTGAATGACAGCAGCGAAGGAAAAAACGTTTTACCTTATGTTTCTGTCAAAAGACGTCTGATGACTGTGAAACACCCTCAGGACTTGCCCATACTTCTTGGCAATACAATGTCACATCGATCTTATTCTAATAGGTTGAGGAATACCGATCGCAAAGAGCAAATATGAACACCCGCAGGGCTGTCCCACAGATTTAAATGCTCTTAGCACTGGCTCATTTCGCGTAAACATCATAACATACAGTATTGGGATGTACAGACATGGATAACTGCCTAACTAATGTTTTCAAATGATTTATTATGCATTTTGACGACCACATTATTGACATTTAGTGAAAACAGATTTGTTTAATGTGTTTTTCAGTAGAATTCTGGCATACTGTCCATTGTTTGTCGCGTCAACCTAACACCCTATTTGTAGGCAAACTTTTCTTGGTAGCTTACAGCTGAAGCTAGCATCAATTCACAAACTAGTACTTTGTTCGTGATAATATAACCATAATGCAAAATATGCTAATTTCAAAGCTGATTGCCACCAAAACTTTATTTATTCACTTAATTGGTGTCTCTCTCACGTTTGTCCCAAAGATGATCTATTGCCTCAGCGAACTGACTGTCTGTGAATAGGGTTACTACAGGCCGACCTCACTTGCCTCATGAATAATGTCATTACGGGTTAGAAAGACAGTGCGCACTTGAATAAAATAAGCTACTCTACTCCTCTGCAAATGTTGTTGATCAGTACAATAAAATAAGTCCCAAATGGAAAAGAAACAGAAAGCCGCCAAAACACATTGTCGGCTCGGGGATTCTAACTAGCAACCTTTCGGTTACTGGCCCAACGCTCTAAACACCAGGCCACCTGCCACCTAGCTAGGCTATCTGCCACCTAGGTAGGTAGTAGGGGGGTGTAGAGGGGGGTGGTAGGTTGCACTCAGTTACCTAGAGTAGGGTTAGGTACTACCTACCTCCAGCTCTGCTGCCCTCCTCTCTAGTCACCAGTTTCAAAGTCAAGAGAAGTTTCCATGGATCAGCGACAAGGAACAAGGAAATGGACAAAAACGACCCGAACAAAAGAGGCTCAGGGCAGCTGGGAGAAACTGAAAAGGCCACTCTCACTCAATAGTAGCACTGTGGCCCGCTTCCACCTTCACAAGCCTGCACTCAGCATGCTCCTCTCTAAACTAACTCCGTAGGCACTTTTGGAAGCTTTTTTCTTAAGCATTGATGAAAGTAATTCTGATCTTTATGAAAAAAACAAGGGCGTGGGGGAAGGTTTTGTGTACGTTTGCAGCACTATTGTGCAATCTGTGTGTTGGAAAAAAAAGATTGTCTCCAAGCTCAATGGGAAGAACGGCTTGTTTTCTTCTCCGGGGCTCATGAGGTTGCGTTCGAGATGCAAGTGTTGCAAAACATCGCCAAATGTAATTTAATGGACCGCTACTGCTGCTAGAATTACAGAGAGAGAGAGATAGACCCTCACAGCCAGTTGCCCTTGGCAAAGCCATACTCAAACACAACAAACAAAAGCGTTTCAACTGTGTGAACTTCACTGTCCACCACACCCTGACAATATGTTTTACGAGAGGGAGAGAGAGAGCACTCCGGGAGAGGAGAGAGAGAGAGAGAGAGAGAGAGAGAGAGAGAGAGAGAGAGAGAGAGAGAGAGAGCGTTGGGAGGGTGAGAGCCTCTGCTGATAGGGCAACAGGACACCAGATCAAAGCCCTTTCACATCATTAGTGAGTCAAAACCTGAGAGAGAAGACAAGAGATGAAAGACCATCAGCAGACTGTGGGAGCAATGATGAAGGACAGAGCAGTCCTAGTCCTAGTCCTCTCTGTATGGCAGGAACAAACAACAAAGAATAACACAACTGGAACAGCAATGGTCTTGTCTGTCTGCAGCCAGGGGAAGTCTGCAGGGACACAGGACAGAAATCTGTCCGCAGGATAAGCAGAGCAGTGATAAGACAACCGACTGTCGTGTGATATCTAGACCTCTCAAAACAAGCAGGTCAACACAATATGCTTGACTCATTACGTGAATACAGAAATGTCACTCTTGCACTGTGGCACTTAAGCAAAAAAGACTTGTTTCGTACACACCGTTTCTTATAAACCCAATAGTGTAATGTGGGTAGGTAAAACATTTAGTTAGCAATGTATTACTGCAGCAGCTCGTTTCAGTGTCAATTTCCAGTGCTAGGGGAGATAAGTGCTGCAGCAACAATGTATTATCTTTCCATTTCCACTTGTTGTTTCCACGGTTTCACATTCTTCTGTGGATTTGGACGACCGCCGGCACCAATTAACGGAGAATAATACTAGTAAATCAGGGCTGATGTTGTTGTCTGCGAACCCGTAGCTTGCGCCAGTGGTGCAGACCTACATGATTTGACTGACTGTATTTATTTCATTCATGCTCACAGTCAACAAGACTGAATTATGCAGCATGCAGACAGTTCAGACAATAATTAAAAAACATGGAGGTGTGTGTGTGTACATGGAGAAGGGGGGAGAGGGCGGTTCCCACCCAGAAACGTGTGCAGTCAGCTGCCTGCAGAGGAAGCCATAATCCGTGTCCACTATCAGGTGGTTGCTACACTCCTCTAAACCATTCACTGTCACATCAAATAGATAGACAACTCCAGCACCAGCCTATCTATCTTGGTCGCCACTATCTGGCTCACTTCCCCTTAAGGCTTTCCTGGCCTCCTCTCCTCTAAATAAATACAAGCTCAACGCCCCATTTCCTCTGAACCCGCCACCGCCATGTTGTCTTGACTGGCGTTGTGGGGCTTTAATTTTAGCAGGGCTGCCTGAGGGTGCAGCAGAGCATGTCACAGAGTAGTAGCCAGTAGACACAGTGAGGGAAGGCAAACAGATCCAGGCACCACCTCACAACCACTACTTGTGCAGGATGAGAGGCCCCACTCAGACTGCTGACAGGCCCCAATATTACACACCTGGGAGGAGACTCAGGAGAGTGGTGCACAGCCTCCTTGAGCTGCATGGGGGAGGAATGGAATTAACTGTACAGACAGACTGATGCTACTATGATAAACTGGCACCAACATGAATGAAAAAAGCATCTCTTTCAGTTTATGAGTAAATGCAAGCTACCACTTAGCATCTTCTATGACGCTATTATTCCTTCAGCATTCATTCTGCATTGAAGATGAGGAGTGTCTGTCTTATTCAGTGTCAATAAATATTGAGGTGGGGTGGTTATCAAAATGTCCCTAACAAGAGAAAGTGTTTGTAAGTCACATACACATATGCTGCCGCAGTGTCTGGCTGCAGTCCCCACAATCCCATGATGTGCAATGTTATGATCACTGTTGCTCTGTCTTCCTGTGTATGCACCATGCTATTCAAACCCTCAGATAGCAGATGGCAACAGAATGACTCTGGATACAGCATACAACATAGCCTCCTCCCCCCCCTTTTCTCCTGGACCTGCATGACTACTGTTCCAAGTCCATTGACCTACTGTTTGCTCATGAATGGAAAACAGGAAAACCATTCCTTAAGTGCACAAAACAGCATTTCTCTAACAATAAACATGACTCGAGAGTTGCAATGCTGTCTTTCCAAACATCCTTGTTTAACACACAAGGCTGCTCTGTTTTTAATTAGTTTACTTTCTACATTAAAAAAGAAACAGCTGAGGCGCTCTCCTATATTCCTTCAATTGATGGTTGTGCTACTATCCTATTTCATAGCAGATTTCCCCCTGGGCTCAGTCCCAAATTGTACCCTATACCCTATAAAGGGCCCACAGGGCTCTGGTCAAAAGTAGTGCACTATGTAGGGAATAGGGTGCCATTTGGGACGTAGCTGCAGCAAGGGAAGGGATGCTTGAAAACCACTTAATTAGCAGGAAAATCATGCTCTCTAATTATGCTGCTCTTTTCTATGCTGATATACTGCTGGTGTTACTGAGGAGGGCTATTGGCTTGGTTTTTGCTCTGACATGCACTGTCAACTGTGGGACATTATATAGACAGGTGTGTGCCTTTTCAAATCATGTCCAATCAATTGAATTTACCACAGGTGGACTCAAGTTTTAGAAACCTCTCAAGGATGATGCACCTGAGCTCAATTTAGAGTCTCATAACAAAGGGTCTGAATACTTATGTAAATAAGGTATTTCTGTTTTTTATTTTGAATACATTTGCAAAGAATTCAAAAAACCTGTTTTCGCTTTGTCATTATGGGGTATTGTGTGTAGATTGATGAGGGGTGAAAAAATATTTAATCCATTTTAGAATAAGGCTGTAACGTAACAAAATGTGGAAAAAGAGAAGGGGTCTGAATACTTTCCGAATGCACTGTAAGTTCTGGTTTGAATACGACATGTTCAATTAGAGGCTCAGGTGAACGAATACAAACTGAAGGGAGGGAGTGCTGATTTCAGTTGAGGTCATAGTAGGGTAACTTGAAAAAGTGAAGATGCATTGATTTGAGTAATGATTTTAGGGGAAAAGACACTGATTTTAGGGGAAAAGACACTAGTGATTTGAGGTGGAGAATACAGGCTGATTTAAGTAGTGGAAAATACTACCCAAGTTCAAGGGGAGAGGTGGGGACAGAGTGCACAGAGTCTCACTATAGGATATACTTCTCCAAGTTCCGGAAGCAACAGACACTAAAAAGGTAGCTAGGCTATAATAACACATTTGACTGCACACAGCATGTTGAGCACTCAAAGGCATGAAAACGGAACCAACAAAAGTGGAACTGAATCTCTCACAGCACTTAAAATAGCTTTTTAGCTTATTTTCTAGGCTGATCTAGGCAATAAATCATGACCCAAGGTTAGGCCTACTTCCTACCTGTGAATGAGCAAAAAGACAATACCCACTCACTCTCATCAAAACAGCTGACAACTGTGAAGTAACCAGAATATCACACATCATTATGCACCAAATACATCCACAGAGAGGTGGAGCAAGTTCACTCACATAAACACATCTAAATCTTTGGGAAATAGACCTTAAGTCTCAACTCAAGCTATAACTAGTCCTTGAAAGTCAAATCATCACTTTAATATGACACATTTAATTGGTCCAATTCAATAATTAATGTGAATGCAGAGGCAGGACAATAAACCAACAGGTAATGAACCAGTGTGTTGCCTGCGCCCGAGCACAGAGATAAAGATGTGATATTGACATCAAACAGATCCCAGAACTGACAAGAATTGAGAAGAGAGCGAGACAGAACACTGTGCTCCTGAAAACACCATATTCCCTACATAGTGCACTACTTTTGACCAGAGCCCTGTGGTCCTGTCAGTGTGTTCTGGTAGAACAGCCTGGAGACGTCATCCATGTGCCCAGTCACACAAAAACGGAGCTGGCCCATTACTAATAATACCAATTCAAGCAAACGAAGGAGAGACAAAATGATGCTCTATAAATGTTTTGATTTTGCTAAGTCAGAGAGTTCAACTAGATGACATGCTTTAAATGGCACAGTTGTGATTAACTATTTCCACTGCCGCTGTGAGGATTGTTTAGTCACAACCTCTTTTGTTACTGAGTCTTCTATAAATAATGGGGCTAATGTGTGACATTGGGATAAATATTTCAAAATGGTTTGAAACCAAACTAAAAGGGATGATCATGCAGTTCCCACATGTGTACTTAGAGGAATAAAGGCAGAGGACTAAATACATCCTTTATTAAGCAGGGTTCATACAGACATTAGCAAGTCAAATTCACAGACTTTCAGGGACTTTTTCAAGCACTTCATTGTAATTTTCAAGGGCCTCAATGTTATACTGTACATTGTATGATTCATATATTTGTACATATAAGGCCTAATATAGAAGCCCCTGCCCTCCGCTCAAAAAACGACTTAAAAACCTCAAAGTAGGCCATTACCAATGCATTAGGCCTTGCCAATGCATTGATATTCAAATTGTTATTGCATTCTAAAATCTGTGAGAATAATGTGGACATTGCCTAACTAAGGCGGCAGGTAGCCTAGACGGGCGGCAGGTAACCTAGCGGTTAGAGCGTTGGACTTGTAACCGGAGGGTTAACCGGAGGGTTACAAGTTCGAATCCCCGAGCTGACAAGTTAAAAATCTGTCGTTCTGCCCCTGAACAAGGCAGTTAACCCACTGTTCCCCGGGCGCCGAAGACGTGGATGTCGATTAAGGCAGCCCCCCGCACCTCTCTGATTCAGAGGGGTTGGGTTAAATATGGAAGAAACATTTCAGTTGAAGGCATTTGGTTGTACAACTGACTAATAATGGTGACTTTGACTTTAGATTGGATGCATTAATGACGATTTTTCTGTAGCCCATGTTGGCCCGACACAGGGATACATAATAATGCCATTAATAGCGGTAGCATTAATCTCACCCTTTAAATCTCACCATCGCTGTTTTTATAATGAGAAAGTGACCAAAAACCAGGTTCCTTTTTTAATTGAAGGATTTGTATGGAACGCCAAGTTGAAGCCAATAGATGTCGTGTTCCTCATAATAACCGCACATGGTTTAATGGCAACAGAGTAGCGCAGCACCCTTCAATTGAAAAAGCGCGAAACAAACGAAAGTGGCTGCATCTCTCACAAAAACGGATACAAAATGTAATAATTATAAGGAAGCAGGAGAATTTATAAATTGGCAACAATGATTACAAGGACTTTTCAAGCACCAAATTGAGGAAATGTCTGATTTTCAAGGTAGGCCTATTCCAGTACTTGAATTTCTGAGCTCCAAATCCAGTCACTACGTCATCAGAGTGCGACGTATGTTTGTTGTTGTTGAACGCTGTCGAACGCCGAAACCTGAACTAAAGACCTTGGTTTAAAAGCTGACCGTGTTTTTATGTACTTTGATTTTATTTTGAATCCTGCGGCTCTGTTGGGCTAAATTGCTGTGAGCGCTGCTATCTGTCTGGGGATCCTGCCAGATTCCGTATAGGGGGAGAGACGCGAAAGCCCAGCTAGCCTAGCTGGCTCAGCGGTCTCAATTGGAGGTCGCTATTGAACGTTTCTAGCATTGCAGGAGCTGTGTGTACTTTGCTTTGTTCCGGGACAAAGTGGACCGCTCTGACTTTCAATGTAGCAACTGCTTGCTTGGAGGACTATAGGAGCGAAGTAGCTACTCTTAGCAATAAAGTAGCAAACCTACATAAGCTACTGGGGAACCCACTCCCACCTACTTTGTATTTTTATTCCACCCCAGTAGCCAGACGCCGCTCTGTTTTGATGGAAATTTTGCCGCTGTGTCGGCTCTCAACTGCCGACTTCCCTAGAAGGGGTCTCCCCCTTCCCTGGAGAACGAAACTGTTCTCGACCCAACCAACCAGCCATGGAGGTACGTCACTCGCCGTGGAAGTCGAAGAAGGCGTCCTCTGGCAACGGGGGTCTCCATGGAGATGTTGAGCCCAGAACTGACACAGACCAGAAACAGCTTTGCCGCCCTGGATCCAGAGGTTCCGGCGCCTTCGTCCTTGGTGGCTTCCCAATCAAGATCGGATCCGGAGATAACTGTGTCTTTGTCCTTGGTTCTGTCTCCCTCTCCAGTGGCTTCTACCTCGGGTTCAGATCCTCAGAACTCCCGCTTGAGAGACCGGCCCATTCAACATCACCAGCTGTCATCATAGACAGCTCTATGGTGAGAAACATCTCTGTCCCCAACGCAAAAACCCTGTGCTATCCAGGAGCATGAGTACAGGAAATAACAAGGCTGCTTCCGACTGTTCTACCACAGATGCCAGGAGCTGACACTGTCGTAGTCCACGTGGGGTCATCAGGAGGGCTAGCTCGGAACATTTGAAACTGGATATTAAAGAACTGATTTTAGCATTAAAAGACTCCAAAAAACTACCAATAATTTCAGGTCCAGTACCATCGTTGGGCCGCGGGTATGAAAGATTCAGCAGACTGCTGGCATTACACATCTGACTAAAAGACTACTGTGGCTCTGCTGGAGTCACTTTTATTGATAACTTTGACACCTTCTGGAAACAGAAAATACTCTACAGGAACGATGGAGTCCATCCAAATAATCTTGGCTCCTGGACTCTGTCCACGCATTTCAAGGCTGCGTTGAAACAATGACTGGTAAATGATCCAAGACCAGCTTAGTTAATCCCTACCTTTGTGACAATGAGTCGTCATAATGCTGCATCAAATGTACATGATCTTAGGGGCATTGGCAAACACAATGTAAGTAATTTAATTTATGTACCTCTAATTGCACCGAATACATCTGTTTGTCCTACAGCTATTGTAAGCAGTAATCATGAGCCTATAAACCAGAGTTAAACTTTTAGCACTGAGGCGGTGTGCAATAGTAGGAAGACCACTTTATGCATCTCACCCTGCACTATCAGCTCCAATGTAAATAACATGAGTAAGTCTACCTCTGATAAGCTTCCCAGTAAAGCATTAAAAAGATTGCCCATATTAACATATGTAGCCTAAGAAACAAAGTCCATGAAGTCAATAACTTGATTGTAACAGATGACATTCATAGTCTATCTCTGAAACTCACTTAGATAATACCTTTGATGATACAGTGGTAGCAATACATGGTTATAACATCTACCGAAAAGACAGAAATGCCAACAGAGGCGGCGTTGCTGTCTATATTCAGAACCACATTCCTGTAAAGCTTAGAGACGATCTAATGTTAAATACTGTTGAAGTAATATGGCTACAGGTTCATCTGCCTCACCTAAAGCCCATTCTTGTGGGAAGCTGCTATAGACCACCAAGTGCTAACAGTCAGTATCTTGATAATATGTGTGAAATGCTTGATAATGCATGTGATATCAACAGAGGAATATATTTTCTGGGTGATTTAAATATTGACTGGCTATAATCAAACTGCCCACTCAGGAAAACTGTAACCAGTGCCTGCAACCTGGATCCGGTTGTCAGTCAACCTACCAGGGTAGTTACAAACAGCACAGGAATTAAATCATCAACATGTATTCATCACGTCTTTACTAATGCTGCAGATATTTGCTTTAACCTCTTACGGATCCGATCCCGTGAGCGGGTTCGTTTTCGGAGCAAACAAAGCGCAGCAAATTCAAAATAAAAATGTGTAATATTTAACATTAATGGATATACAAGTGTTGCATATGGTTGCAAAGATTAGAGTCTTGTTAATATCACAGCGTTCTCAGATTTCAAAAAGGCTTTACGGCAAAAGCACAACATTTGATTGTTTGAGGATAGCATCTCTCATATTTTCCACATTAGCATAAATTCATATCCAGCTCGGGTCTCACAAAACCCATATAAGAGCTAAAATAAATCGCTCACCTTTTGAAGAACTTCTGCTGAGGGCGTCCCAAGTGTCCAAACAAGAGAATCCATGGTTCTTTTGTTAGAAAAAGTCATTTATTATATCCATAAATCTCAGTTTGGTTGGCGTGTTATGTTCAGATAGTCCACCAAGCATTTCCAGTCTACTCGCCCGTTGTACAGTGAAGAGAACACGTTCAAATTATACCTATCAACTTTGCCCAAACAAATCAAACATCATTTATAATTTATCCTTAGGCATCCATTTATCTATATTGGCTATTGTTTTTAACTCAGATAATAACCTACATGATATTAAAGGTAAACACCGAGCTGCGCGCTCCCGGGTATCTCGTACACTAGACAGACAGGATTTCCTGGTATGTCATACAAAATCGTCTTCCTTTCGGCTCTCTTCCACTATAAACGCTTCAAAACACTGTCCAGAGACTGTTGACATCTAGTGGAAGCCATAGGTACTGCAACCTGAGTCCTATTTCCCTGAAAATTCAATAAACAGGCATTCAAAGTGAGGAAAGGTCAAAAGAAAAATGATTTCCGGACAGACATTTCTCGGGTTTTCGCCTGCTATATCAGTTCTGTTATACTCACAGACATTATTTTAACAGTTTTAGAAACTTCAGAGTGTTTCCTATCCAATAGTACTAATTATGTGCATATCCTGGGCCTGAGTGGCAGGCATTTTACTTTGGGCACGTCAGACAGACGAAAATTCGGAAAATGGGACCCTAGCCCTAAGAAGTTAAAGCAGTATCCAAATCCTCAGGATGTAGTGATCACAATATAATAGCCATATCTAGGAAATCCAAAGTTCCAAAGGCTGGGCCTAATATAGTGTATAAGAGGTCATTCAATAAGTTTTGTAGTGATTCATATGTTGATGATGTAAAGAATATTTGTTGGTCTGTGGTGTGTAATGAGGAGCAACCAGACGCTGCACTTGATGCATTTAAGAAACAACTTATTCCAGCTACTAATAAGCACGCACCCATTAAGAAAATGACTGTAAAAACTGTTAAATCCCCTTGGATTTATGAGGAATAAAAAAATTGTACAGTTGAGAGGGATGAGGCAAAAGGTATGGCAATTAAGTCTGGCAGCCCAACTGATTGGCAAACTTGCTGCAAATTAAGAAATCATATGACTAAACTAAATAAAAAGAAGAAGAAACCACACTATGAAACAAAGATAAATTATATAAAGAATGATAAGCTTTGGGGCACCTTAAATGAAAATTTGGGGAAAAAAAGCCAACTCTGCTCCTTTATTCATTGAATCAGACATCTCATTCATCACAAAGCCCACTGATATTGCTAACAACTTTAATGACTTTTTCATTGGCAAGATAAGCAAACTTAAGGATGACATGCCAGCAACAAACGCTGACACTACACATCCAAGTATATCTGACCAAATTATGAAAGACAAAAATTGTAATTTTGAAGTTATACCTCTCATCTTTTCACAAACAAATCAAATATCATTAATAATGCATCCTTATGTATTCTTTTATGAATAATAGCGATCATATTTTACACGGATGGTGACTGAAACGTTATAAAAGGAAAAGAAAGCTGGGCGCGTTCTCGTGAACGTGCACGGTTGTTTACATTTTTCCCTTCCTGTAGTCTTTCTTCTTCTATAAGGATCTCCTCAGGGCTATTTCCTCCAGACACTTTCCAGAGACTGTTGACATCCAGTGGAAGCCATAGGTACTGCAACCTGTGTCCTATTCCCCATTGACTTCTATTACCAGGCCTTCAAAGTGAGTGGAGGGCAAAAGAAAAAGGAATTCCGGACAGAAATTTCTCAGGTTTTTGCCTGCTATATCTGTTCTGTTATACCCACAGACTATATCTTAATGGGTTTAGACACTTCAGAGTGTTTCCTATCCAATAGTACTAATTATGTGAATATCCTAGTTTCTGGCCCTGAGTGGCGGGCATTTAACTTTGGGCACGTCAGACAGACGAAAATTCAGAAAATGGGACCCTAGCTATAACAGTTTAATGGTCGATTGTTCTGTCACGTTGGTATAAAGGGTCGGGAGACAGGCGCAGGAATGAGTAATATGGGTTTTTATTTTGCCGTTATTACGGCGTGCCGTGTATAGGCACGGGGACGAAGACGAAACCAACACGTATACAAAAACACAGGGTTTAAACCCAAAACAAAAAGAGCAAGGAGTACCTTGAATAAATACACAGCTGGCTTTCCAAATATCCCTGTTTAAAATTGCACCCTATGACATATATAGGGCCCATAGGGCTCTGGTCAAAAGTAGTGCCATTTGGGACGAAGCTGCAGCAAGGGAAGGGATGCTTGAAAACCACTTCATTAGCAGGAAAAGCATGCTCTCTAATTATTCTGCTGTTTTCTATGCTGATATACTGCTGGTGTTGCTGAGGAGGGCTATTTTGGGGCTCAGCTGAACGAATACAAACTGAAGGGAAGGTGTGCTGATTTCAAATGAGGTCATAGTAGTCTATTCGAAAAAGAGAAAATGCTTCAATTTGAGTAATGACACTGATTTGAGGGGAAAACGCACTGTAGTGATTTGAGGTGGAAATACTACCCAAGTTCAAGGGGAGAGGGGGGGACAGAGTGCACAGAGTCTCACTATAGGATATACTTCTCTGTCACGTTGGTATAAAGGGTCGGGAGACAGGCGCAGGAATGAGTAATATGGGTTTTTATTTTGCCGTTATTACGGCGTGCCGTGTATAGGCACGGGGACGAAGACGAAACCAACACGTATACAAAAACACAGGGTTTAAACCCAAAACAAAAAGAGCAAGGAGTACCTTGAATGAATACACACGCGCACACTGATTAAACCACGGGACGAGACCCGGAATCATCTGCGCAATCCACAATGGCACGAAATCCAAAACACACAGCACAGGTACTCACATGCACCAACGACAGCCCAATGGAGAACCAAAGGGTACATATATACAAACACTAATCATTGGTAATTGGGGCCAGGTGTGCGCAATGACAGTTCGGGAGGGATCCGTCATCTCCAAGTTCCTGAAGCAACAGACACTAAAAAGGTAGCTAGGCTATAATAACACCTTCGACTGCACACACAGCATGTTGAGCGTAACAAATAAGACACCAAAATATTCTGGAAATTCCTTGCGAACACATTTTTTTCCAGCACTTTTCACAACAGCTGTTCATCACTTGACCGTCATTCTGGAAATTCCTTCCTGGATCAGATGATCGTGTGAAAATAGCACGGCGAAGCTAATCAGCTGGACAAATACCAACAACTATTATGCAAAATTATTGAAGAACCACATTAATGACAGTATCGATTTAGGTTTTAAGTATCAACGTAAGGTCACTCTTTCGATTAGAAGCATTTGAATTTGCAATCGCATACATCATTTTGGATGTGTGCCCATAAAAAAAAATTCACCTCATAACATAAGGAGAGGGTGAAATATAAGGGCTAAAGTGGCGCAGTGGTCTAAGGCAGCTGTGCCACTAGAGATTCTGGGTTCGAGTCCAGGCTCTGTCGCAGCCGGCCGCGACCGGGAGACCAATGGGGCGGCGCACAATTGGCCCAGCGTCGTCCGGTTTAGGGGAGGGTTTGGCCGACACATTGATGTGGCTGGCTTCCGGGTTAAGGGGGCAGGCTCTCAACCTTTGCCTTTCCTGAGTCCATATGGGAGTTGCAGCGATTAGACAAGACTGCAACTACCCATTTGGATACCATGAAATTGGGAAGAAAAAGGAGAAAAAGTAAAAAAAAAAATATATATTGAATATAGCTATGTTTCCCCCTTATATCTGAATGTAATGACATTAAAAAAAATGGCTGATTTATTATCAGTGACATCAACAGCTTTAACAAGTTGTCCAGTGTAGGAAACCCTCACTGTTACCCTAGTTTATAGAAAGACCCTACTCCCCAATTCCATGACTTAGTTAATTAACCCCATTTGTTATGGATTCACTCTTTAGCAATAGCTAGGTTTCCATCCAATTGGCGACAGATTTTCATGAGAATATTCTCAAATCTGCATAAAATTAAATATGTGCATATTCCCACCAGAGATGTGTTTCCAACAAATTGACTTGTTGTGCCACGTTGCATTAAATAGAGAATGTGCCCACTCTGGTATTGGCACGTGCACTCTAGCCAACAGCTCGACGATACGGTGCGAGTATAGCTGATGATGAAATTATTATGGACAAAAGAGCAAGATTATTTTTACTTGTCAAACTGCAGCCAAGCATCGATCGTCATGTCATCAGAAAAAGACCCTCGATATTTATTGGAAAGGAGCATCAAGCTAAAAAGTGTGCACTTTCACCACACTGTGAAGTTCATCATACCTTATTTCACCTGTAGCCTAACAAACTGCATGCTTTCCCGAGTCACAGTTGGACGACCACACAATTTATCAAGTTCACTTATTATATAAATATTTGCACATAAAAGCGTTTCCACCGCCATTTCTCGCATAATTAATTTTACAGACACAAAAAGATTCCACCTTGTACAGAGTTTTTTGTTTTGTCGACATTTGGAAAGTTTACAGACAAATTTGCTGCTCCATTAGGCCTGTCATAACATTTTTTATCCGACATGTACTTTACTTGCATAAAAAGGTTGGATGGAAACCTGGTTATAGTCCTTCTCTTATCAAGTAACATTTTTAAAAGTGTGGTGGTTCTACTGGTTTATGTCAGGTTACAATTTTGTGTTTAACTTTGTTTTGTTAGTAAAAAAAAAACTCTAACCACAATCCACCTCAAGTGGTTGGAATCCTTTGAACTGAGAGATTACATGCAGTGGACCTTGCAAAATCTACCACAGTGGTATTCCAACAATGTGTTAATATCCTTATCAACATATAATAATTCAGTAATGCAAAGGTGTCTCTTACAACTAAGCTCTAATGGTGGTGGATTCAACATATCATTTGCAGTGTCATACTCAGTCGATGCATGCAATTTAACCCCTGAACTGGAAAGTCCACCATGTGAAATGAAGGATTGCATTGAAAGCTAAGGAGTTATGGGAGAGCTGCTTTATCAAGGGGGCGGGGCTCAACTGAGCCTCTCTTCCTGACAGCCAGGCAGCCACACACAGGCCAAGGTGGGGGAGGGTAAAATCCAGATGCTCTTTCTCTTCCTGAGACAGACCTGCTGCACTGGGCAAAATGTAATGCATCCTTATAGTCTACTTACTACTTACTGCTCTCATAGAGATAAGGCCACATGACTATAACAAACTATATCAAACCAATCAATAAAATAACCTACTTTCAACTACTTTACGGTGTATCTATTACTGAGCGAACTATGAACATGCTCTGGTGCTAACATTATCAAAATGCGGTGACTGACAGAGAGGAAGATAAGCCAACATTACTTCCTAGGTTAAATTGCCTCTGTACTGTTGACCCAAACAACAAGCACTTGTACTCAAGCCTAGCGTTGCACGGTATTCCGAAACTTCTGTACTTTTTCGATACTAGAGCATGAAAAACTGTTTGGTACTAGAATTTTTGTTACTATCGGTACTGTCAATAATGTCTCACGTCGTCTACTGACAGAGAGGAACCAAGTCTATCTATCAACGCAGCCGATGTCCCCTTATAGCACAAGAGCACAAGAGTGCCTGCTCCGTGACTACTCCACTTACTCATTGCTAGCTCTAGCCTGTCCTGAGGAACCAATGCACTCACTCGGGGTCTGGGCTGAATCACCACTTATGCTGCACAGAAGTTAAAGGGATACTTCAGGATTTTGGCAATGAAGCCCTTAATCTACTCTACTTGCCCAGAGTCAGATGAACTCATGGATACCATTTTTATGTCTCTGCACTCAGTATGAAGGAAGTTAAGAGGTAGTATCTGGAAGTTTATGGTATCTACCAGCATGCTAGCAGTTACCATAGGCTTACAGTCATTGTGCTAACGCTAGTTAGCAATTGCACTAAAGCTAGTTAGCAACTTCCTTCAAACTGCACACAGAGACATAGAAAAGGTATGGATGAGTTCATCTGACTCTGGGGAAGAAGATAAAGGGCTTCATTGCCAAAATTCTGAAGTATCCCTTTAACACACTTGAATAATGCAACACAGCACGTAGAAATGTTGAAACTGTTAATTACTGTTCGCAAAACAATGTCCATTCCAGGCTAGAACATTTTACAATGCAAGAGATACCGGTAGCTTCCAGCTTTGTAGGCTAGCTTACCTTGCTAGCTTACAGCTGAAGCTACCATCAATTGATACCCTAGTACTTTGTTTATGATAATATGCAAACCATAACGCAAAATATTGCTGATTTCAAAGCTGATTGTCACCAAAAACGAATTCACTTCGTCTCCCCCGCCTCATGTCTCTCCCAGTCAAGGGCTGCGGTCCAATAGTGTTATTTTTACCCCCTCAGCCCTCGCGCTAGACACTTTCCCTCGGGGGAATCCCTGTTGAAACTGGATGCAGTGAGATTGCAATCTTAAGTGGCAGTCCAATTCACAAAAGTTGCAGGGTTGATATGACCCATAACTTAATGCAAACTGTAGTCAAATGTCAAATTTAATCAACGCACAGTATTTTGGGACATTTGAGACAAAATTATGACGCCAGCTTGCTAGGTGGCTGGCTAAAAAAATATATATAGATGACATTGATGTTCGCTGTGGCAAATGGGAATAAAACGCTCAAAGTGGCAGACTCATAGTGAGGATCCTATAAAACGTAGCTTGCTAGCTAGCGTCATAAACATATTTTTGGCAATTCTTTTTTTGGGAATGAATTATCAAACTATAAAACTAGCTTGCCAGCTATGGGTAACTGTAGCTAGCTACCTGACAGAAGAGCTAGCTATGCTAGCTTGCTAGGTACGTTACATCAACAGCTTCAGGTTGATTGTTTTTAGGCTCAACATCAAGATTTCCACCAAGGACGTTGCCTCTCCGATCATCACTCTCCCTCGTTTGGTTCACTTGGATGTGACGGTGTAAAACGTCATTCATGGGCTGAGGGTTTAGGGCCGAGGGCTGTCTACTTCACGTTCGGACCACAGTCAAAGATGGATTTTCTGGATTTCTTTTTCTCATTTCGTCTGTCATAGTTGAAGTGTACCTATGATGAAAATTACAGGCCTCTCTCATCTTTTTAAGTTGGAGAACTTGCACAATTGGTGGCTGACTAAATACTTTTTTGCCCCACTGTATGCCTTTTTTTTGTTGCTGCGGTATCATTTTGGTATCGAGTATCTTGATGGTATTGAGTATTGTGATACTAAACCTGCTATCGGTATCAAAGTCAAAATTCATGACCACACGACTCAAGCCAACACACTCATACAGTTATCCTTCCCCCTACCTAGTGAAAAACATTGTCTCTCGCTCTGACTGGTAAGAGTTTGTTGGGCAAATGATAAACCTCAAAACAGGTTTTTCAGGAGAGAGCATTCATGGTCTTGGCAATAGTTAACCATAACATTTTGAAACACCCTGCCATCAGCCTGAAAGACACAACAGCAACAGGTTGAAACTGACTATTAGTGCATTAAATAAAAAAGCACACTAATGCATATTCTTTGTTTTTCAGATGTAGGATTTTAATTTGATCGCCCTGATGTTGCAGGGATTGTCCTGCATAGCAGGAAATGCAAACGTGTAGTCTATTTGAGGTTTAAAAGGGCTTCTAATGTTTGTAATTTCCACATAGAAAATGTCAGACTTTATTTGTATGTATCAAATCAATAATTCACATTTCCTCTTGCTGCATGATTATTTACCTTGCCCAATTTGTTTGTTTGCAAACAGCACATTTGTAAACCACAACTAAGCATGGAGACAATACTTTGACTGCAAGCTTGCAAACAATATCAAACAAGTCACTTCATTCTAATTCACTAACTCAACACTCTATAGCCTAAATGTCTACTCTCCCTTCATTCACACTCACAAAACGCAGAGCAGTGGAGGCTGCTGAGGAGAGGACGGCTCAAACACATGGAGCGCCAGCCATTCCCACGAGCCCGTCCGCCCCAATTAAGGTGCCACCTCCTGTGACAGAGTCATTGAAGAAATACTCCCTTCCCTAACTTACAAAATAAATGAAAAACAGAATTTACAACTTTATTATCCCTGATGAAGACCTACACAGCACATCTATCTACTCGTCATCATCCTGTCCAAACTTGTGATATATCTGTGGATTAGCACCCTCACCAAAGAATGGCTAATCAGCAGGCCTTTCCCAGCGAGCAACATATTTGCCCAGCTAAAGGCACACATGGTTTCAGTTAGGGGTCTGCACCTATAAACAGTTGGCCATGGCAGCTTATTGGTCAGGAAGTTCAATGTTTACTGCAAGTCAAGACAGGCACAAGCTGCTAATGAATGATACTCTACCCCCAACACCATCAGCAACACCAACCCAATCATTGAAGACCAATAGAGAAGTGATTCTAGAAAGCCTAGTATTCCTTTAAATGGACTGCACTTGGCCCTTTACAACAAGGCTATTGACAAATCACGGTTGTTGAAAGTTCAATATTTGAACATTGTAGTAACAAGAATACCACAAACGATCATTCACACATTTGAGTTTGAATACATGGAATATCTGGAATATCACCAAATTATTTGGAATAGATTTAAAGCTGCAATATGTAACCTTTTGGGCGACCTGACCAAAATCACATAGAAATCTGAGTTATAGATCTGTCATTCAAATTGAAAGTAATTCTAAGGTTGTGTCTACACTTGACACTTACATGCGACTTCTGATATCAGAATACAAAGCTCACAATGAAAAGATGGTTCTAGATGCACAGAAGTCGCTTTGTGGTCTGATCGTGTTCAGATCTGGCTGACCACTTCAGGAGGTGGTCAGGGATGCATTGTGTGCAGATTTCTCCTCAGTCTGGATGCATTCAGGCTACCCGAAATCGCATACAGTGGGCGACGTAATCAGCACTCCTCCCACAAGTCTCCAGAAAACGTGTGTTTTGGGACAGAGAGAGACCTTTTCATTATAACATTGGAGGAAATATGTTCCTAGCGTGTGGGGAACGTGTTTGCTGGCCTCATAAGTGCTAGCCGGCCAGCTAATATTTAGAACAATCATTTTTTGTTTGGCTAGAGTTATGCCCCCCTTTAGCTTTGCTTGCTGGCTAGCTACAGCAGTTAGCTGGCTACTTAGCTACAGTAGTTAGCTACTGCCATTAGTTGTTGTGTTATTATCATATTTAGCCTATTCCACCGTTTGTAGAATGCATACTGGCATTTGAATATAGTGCAGGAACAGACTCAATGTGGACATGTGTAACATCTCATTCCAAAATCATGGGCATTAATATGGAGTTGCTATAATAGCTGCTATAATAGCCTCCACTCTTCTGGGAAGGTTTTCCACTAGATGTTGGAACATTGCTGCGGGGACTTGCTTCCATTCAGCCACAAGAGCATTAGTGAGGTTGGGCACTGACTTTGGGCGATTAGGCCTGGCTCGTAGTCAGCGTTCCAATTCATCCCAAAGGTGTTTGATGGGGTTGAGGTCAGGGCTCTGTGCAGGCCAGTCAAGTTCTTCCACACCTATCTCGACAAACCATTTCTGTATGGACCTCGCTTTGTGCACAGGGGCCCTGTCATGCTGAAACAGGAAAGGGCCTTCCCCAAACTGTTGCAACAAAGTTGGAAGCACAGCATCGTCTAGAATGTCATTGTATGCTGTAGCATTAAGATTTCCCTTAACTGGAACTAAGGGGCTTAGCCAAAAGCATGAAAAACAGCCCCAGACCATTATTCCCCCTCCACCAAACTGTACAGTTGGCACTAAGCATTGTGGCAGGGAGCGTTCTCTTGGCATCCGCCAAACCCAGATTCGCTGTCGGACTGCCAGATGAGGAAGCGAGATTCATCACTCCAGAGAACGCGTTTCCACTGCTTCATAGTCAAATGGAGGCGAGCTTTACACCATTCCAGCCAACACTTGGCATTGCGCATGGTGATCTTAGGCTTGTGGGCAGCTGCTAGGCCATGGAAACCCATTTCACGAAGCTCCCTAAGAACAGTTGTGCTGACGTTGCTTCCAACGTCACTACAGACCCGGGTTCGATCCCAGGCTGTGTCACAACTGGCGGCGCACAATTGGCCCAGCGTCGCCTGGGTTAGGGGAGGGTTTGGCCAGAGGGGCATTACTTGGCTCATCGCGTTCTAGCGACTCCTTGTGGCAGGCCGGGCGCCTGCAGGCTGACCTTGGTCATCAGTTGAACGGTTTTTCATCCAACACATTTTTGCGGCTGGCTTCCGGGTTAAGCGGACTCGACCGTCGCCTCTCCCGAGCCTGTTGGAGAATTGCAGCAATGAGACTAGATCGAAAAGAGGGTAAAATACAAAAACATTTAAGCTAATTTGAAGGGGTGTCCACATACTTTGTATCTATAGTGTACTTGTTATTTATGTTGACCATTTGTATAGCCTAATTGTATGGCATTAGGTAACATGTTTATACTCTGCTGTTGTTATTATTGTTATAGCAATCATGCTAGTCGTTACTCCTGTATTACTATGTAGGGTAAGTGTACCTATTAAGCCAACCAAAATCTATGTTGAGACATTTCTAACATATACTGCCCTTAATTTTTGTAAGAAAAGAGGTTATAAAATGAAAGATTAATCTCTCATGTGAAGTTAAATTACTTTACTTACAACATGTTTTAATAAGAAAAAAAGCCCATGGGTGTTCCAAATAAGCCCAACTCTTAAATAATCAATTAATTAATTTCCAAATGTTCAAAACATACAAACCGTCTGACATTTCTTATGTAAAATGAATCTCCCCTAAAGTTATTAAAATAAACTGATCATTACTATTCATCATGAAAGTAGCACTCATAACAGGTGGCTGTCCAATCTTATCCACAGAGATCAATGTGGACTAAGGCTTTTGTTCTTGCCATCCAGTACTACTTATCATCTAATCATGGGCTTCAATCAAGACATGATTAGTTGAATCAGGTGTGTTACTGCTTGGTTGGAACACAAACCTGCACCCACACTGGCCCTCTGTGGATAAGAAGCCATGAAAGAAAGACCATAACACACACAACTTTCAATTAATTATCACATTTGCTGTACTGCTATTGTTGTTAATTAGTTCAACTTGTCTTCCTAAAGCCTGTCTGGAGACAGTTTCAAATCTCCCACTCTACTGTGTATTAAAAAGGTACAGGTGGTGGACCAACTGAATCACCTATGAAGGAAAGACAACAGTATGACAATGCCCCCCACCCAAAAGTGCATGAGTAGTCAGTCGCCCAATAGTCATCTTCTTGTCCCTCATTTGTTTGCATTTTAATCAACCCCTTGTAGGTCTTCTCTCTCAGATATCCCTCATCCCTGGTCTTCTTCTTCTCTCTCTGCATCAACCACTCCCTGTCCACTCCAAACGTCTTGGAGAGACTACAGAGCTTTCTAATTGTTCCTAATGGTTTCTAATCTTGGTAAAGGCACCATGGCTAGATGCAAAATATGCATAAATTTAGCTTTTGAGTGTTTTTAACTTAATTGAATATTAGTGATATCGACATACCATTCCCATGTGTTTCAACGCAAAGAGGGCTTAATAGGAGCATACTGGGCTTAATTGGAACAACAGTGATTTATGGTGAAAAAGAAAAATATGTAAAAAAAGTTTACATATTTGGAAACCAATGGTTTGGGGTATAAATATACACTATAGACTACACTATTATGCTAAGTTAGTATAGATCATATGGAACAATATTGCTTTATTGTCATTTACATTCTGTATAGAGGGAGTGCTTTTTGTGCTACTGTACGCTTTATGCCCACCTGAGAGAAATGTAACATTTTCAAAAATGTCATCCATGTATAACAATACAAGGTTAATTTAAAAGAAATATAATACAAAATGCATTTAAAATATATTATCTTATTGTAGTTCACCAAGTTATGTTGCTACTGTAAGACTGTGACATGCAGGAACGACTGCTAGCATGAAAAACAAATATTTTCAATTGGCAAGAAATAGTCATGAATGCTCATGAAATATGTTATCATATGCATATATCAGCATCTGATGGAATCTATGACTTTTAGATAGAGTATGATCACTTATCTGAGAAGGTACTAGAAATATCTGGAAAACGTGTTCATCTGAGGGTCACCTCAACACCTCTTTTTCACCTATAATGTCAATTTCTATGTATAATATGGGGTCATATCATTAAAAGTAGCAGAGAGACTACTCTGGAAATGTGGTGTGTTTGAAGTAGGGCTGTCAAAGGATTAAAATAATTAATTGTGATTAATCGCATGTAGTTAATCATGTTTAAATACATTTTTGAATATGCTCAAATTTGGCCCTAGAGAAAGATTTTTCATTTAAAAAGCAGTGCATTGGGCCTCCAAAGTGGCGCAGCGGTCTAAGGCACTGCACCGCAGTGCAACATGTAGCTGCATCACTACTGATCCTGGTTGGCGCCGGGCGCATGCACGCTGACACGGTCGCCAGGTGTATAATGTTTCCTCCGACACATTGGTGCGGCTGGCTTCCAGGTTAAGCAAGCATTGTGTCAGGAAGCAGTGCGGCTTGGCGGGTCGTGTTTTGGAGGACACACGGCTCTCGACCTTCGCCTCTCCCGAGTTCATACGGGAGTTGCAGCGATGGGAGAAGACTGTAACTTACTACCAATTGGATATCACAAAATTGGGAAGAAAAAGGGGGGGGGTGGATTATAATAAAATAAACGGTGCATTGAGTTACAGGCATACTATGCTTTGATTGTAAGGCACGGAAACACAAAATAATCTGTATCAGAAACAAAATGATCCCAATGCTCTCTTATCAATGTTCTTGAAGTTTATCACTTGCTCGCAGGCACACACACACACACACACGCACTGTTAAAGCTTAATTCAGCCAGGCATTCTAAATTAGTGTTCTCACAATTTCTGATTGGAGGGTTGAGTAAAGGAAAAAAAAACTGTCTCTATGGATACAGAGAACAAAGAGCACTTAAAGTGGAACTGACAGCGTTTTAACTTCAGATATGAAACAGACAATCAGAATATCAGTCACAAAGATCAAATTCCCAGTTCATGCTACAAAACCAACTTTATAAAAATAGGTTTTATTTGACTCAACATTCTAATGAGGTACACTAAGGCATTGTTGGCAGAATAGATGGATACAGTTCAACGCATGATTAATATTATTCACCAATACATTTCTTGGTAGTCCAAAAAATTGTGCTATCAGGTTGTAATTCACAGCTGGCCAGGTACACTGTTTTCTGCCTCCATTCGGGATGCACTGTTTCAGTTTCAATGACTCAATATGTTGGGCAATAACGGATTAATGTAACTAAGGCTGGGAATGTCAACACAATCAAACTAGCAAGGGAAATTATCACAAGTAAGTCATAATGTGGCAAATAGGCTAGCGTATCAACAGTGCATTCAGAAAGAATTCAGACCCCTTGACTTTTTCCACATTTTGTTACGTTACAGCCTTATTATACAATTTATGAAATAAAACATTTTCCTCATCAATCTACACACAATACCCCATAATGACAAAGCGAAAACAAGTTTTTAGAATTTTTTTCACTTTTATTAAGAATAAAAAAGAGAAATACCTTATTTACATAAGTATTCAGACCCTTTGCTATGAGACTCGAAATTGAGCTCAAGTGAATCCTGTTTCCATTTTTCTAAAACTTGATTGGAGTCCACCTGTGGTAAATTTTATTGATTGGACATGATTTAGAAAGAGATGCAGATGTCATTTGGTTTGCTAGCAAGAATTTGAACGACTGTTATTCAGTTAGCATATCTCTTGCATTCGCATATTGCCTCTGGCTATCTACTCCGATTTCAGAGCACTCTTGTCTGAGTGTGCCAAAGCGCAGAATAACTGATGAATTTATGCAAGACAGTAAACGTAGGCAAAACAATAGTTAGTCACGAATGCTATAGATAATATGTTAACAGCCTAGCTAACCGGCTCTGCTAGGGCAAGTAAAATGCTCAGAGTGAGGTGTTCTCTCATTTGTGTCTGGAAGCAGCTATCTAGCAAGCTACAATTTCCCATCGTTTATCAGTGCAATTTTGACGGCCAACTACAAGCTGAAAAAGTTTGAGAGGGTTTATCTAGTGTTCCTTCAGTATATTTTAGCTTATCTTGTGCTGGCTAGCATTAATTGTTGTTGTTGATGTACATAACTGAGGGAGACAGAGCCTACCTTTCATGGTTGTTTGATCAATAGTTCCCAAATGTAAGAGGACTCCCGTGGTATTTACATATTTGCAGAAATACATTCAGGTGTATTTTGTGGCTTTTGGCGAATGCGTTCTAATGATCTAATGTCGCGCTGTTGCAACTTCCTGTAAACACACAGTCCAGTTCAAAGTAGGCCTGATTACCAACAATGACGTGACAGCCTACATGGAGGAGGTGAGGGCTCTGGCGGAGTGGTGCCAAGAAAATAACCTCTCCATCAACGTCATCAAAACGAAGGAGCTGATCGTGGACTGAGCACGCCCCTATCCACATCAACAGGACCGCAGTGGAGAAGGTGAAAAGCTTCAAGTTCCTCAGCATACACATCACTTACAATCTGAAATGGTCCACCCACACAGACAGTGTGGTGACACCTCAGGAGGCTGAAGAAATTTGGCTTGGCCCCTAAGACCCTCACAAACCTTTACAGATGCACAATTGAGAGCATCCTGTTGGGCTGTATCACCGCCTGGTACGTCAACTGCACCGCCCGCAACCGCAGATCTCTCCAGATGGTGGTGCGGTCTGCCCAACGCATCACCAGGGGCACACTGCCTGCCTTTCAAGACACCTACAGCACCCGATGTCACAGGAAGGCCCAAAAGATCCTCAAAGACATCAAACACCCGAGCCATGGCCTGTTCACCCTGCTACCATCCAGAAGGCGATGTCAGTACAGGTGCATCAAAGCTGGGACCGAGAGACTGAAAAACAGCTTCTATCTCAAGGCCATCAGACAGTTAAATAGCCATCACTAGCCGGCTACCACCCGGTTACTCAACCCTGCACCTTAGAGGCTGCTGCCCTATATACATAGACATGGAATCACAGGTCACTTTAATAATGGAACACTAGTCCTTTGAATAATGTTTACATACTGCTTTACTCATTTGATATGTATATACTCTATTCTATTCTACTGTGTTTTAGTCAATGCCACTCCGACATTGCTTGCCCTAATATTATTTTACTTTTAGATTTGTGTGTATTGTTGTGAATTGTTAGATACTACTGCACTGTTGGAGCTAGGAACACAAGCATTTCGATACACCCGCAATAACATCTGCTAAATATGTGTACGTGACCAATAAATTTGATTTGAAAGTGAATAATGGCAAGCCTGTGTGGCAATGGCTTGTTTGCATAAAGGCCTACTGTAGCTCTGATTGGCTATGGTGCACCGGTCTGCGTAGACTCCGGTCCTGGACAAGACATATTTCTTATTAGGTTTTATTTACTGCAGTGTCTATTACTTGTCCAAACGCACAGCCGTGTTCCCACTCCATATTGATATAGAATTTTCACAAATGCCTTAGTATACGTAATTCCCAAACATTCTATGGATTTATGAAAACGTGAAAATGACCATATCTAAGTGATCGCTTGTCAGAAAATGTTTAAGAAAGTGTCATATTCTTCCTGGGGGTGTATATGAACAGATTTTAATACGATTTCATGTTGCTAAAATGCTGTCATTTCCACTTTAAACCTATCCAACAATGTTATGAATTCCACAGAAGACAATAACAATAGGTCAGCCAGGTCTGAGTTCATGTAGGCTAAGACAGCTATTCAATCTAGCCTAGCTAGGCTACTTCAACATGAACTAGTCACAAGCTGCTGGATAATTCGCTTAAATCTTTTGACCTGAGAACTAGAACAAAAACAGTAGCTAAATGGAAAGGATGTCCTGTTCTGAATAAAATCATTGACGGAAGTTTGAGTTATATGAAGAGGCACTCAGCCATGGCATTGTAAACATTATTTTGCTTAGCTAGCTAGCTAACGTTAGCATAACTAGCTCTCTAGCTACTTCTGTACAAAATTATGTTTCTGCTGTTATTTATTTTTACATTTAACCTTTATTTAACTAGGCAAGTCAGTTAAGAACAAATTCTTACTTTCAATGACGGCCTAACGGGGGAACAGTGGGTTAACTGCCTTGTTCAGGGGCAGAATGACAGATGTTTACATTGTCAGCTCGGGGATTCGATCCAGCAACCTTTTGGTTACTGGCCCAATGCTCTAACCAGTAGGCTACCTGCCACCCCTATTTAAAGAAAAGCCTGGGAAAGTGTTTATAGTTAAACTTTCCGTACATTTTCCTTCAGAATTGTTGTTTAAAGCTGCACGCACAGGGGAGTTTGGAGACAGACAGCGCTACCACCGGGTCGCTGCCACAGGGTCGTCACTAGTAACCACAAGCACAAAGTCATAAACCCGCCTATTTCTACCATTTCTCTTCTTACAATCTGATTTGAAATCTAACCCTAACCACACTGCTAATCTTGCGCCTAATTGTTAAATTAAGACCAAAAAGCAAATAGTTGTTTCATGAATTTTTTTACGTTAGCCAATTTTGACTTTCTGGCTGTGGTGAAGAAAGAAGATGCGATTAACTGTGAAGAACTGCGAAGAAGATGCGATTAACTGTGCCAAACAACATTTTACTGCATTAAAAATATAATACTTTGACAGCCCTAGTTTGAAGAGTATATTGTTTTAAACAATGTGTCAAAAAATAAGTAAAATCAAAAAGGATACTTTTGAGATATTCATATTCATATTTTTGGGGTTGAATATTCAGATTCTAGACATACTCCAAATTTGAGAGAACACTATAAGGAGTATAATGACACCAAGATGTTGCCTGTATCATGTACGGTTCCCGGAACATAGGGTCTAACATGAGGTACGTATAGGCCCAAAAAGTCCCTAAAATGGCCACTTTCATCATGATTTTCAAAAAAAAAATTGTGATAGAAAAGTAAAAAGCATGTCAAACATGCTCTCTACCAATGAAGATTCTATGTGAGAATTGCCAGAACAACCTGAGATGGAATGGAATCACCCTATAATTGTATCAAAATGTACGAACAAGGTTAGTAATGTGTCAAACCCACCCCTACACATGCTCCCCTGCACCTATACATATAGAGCTGTCAAACCTTTCATCTGAAATTCTCCTGAAGGGACATTTAAATGTATAGCTAGGTCAAGTCTGCTCAGATGATCAAACTAACTAACATTCACTATAACTGAGAACATGATCTGTATCACATAAGTAAGCAAACAAACAAATATAAATCCAATAGAATAACATACACATTAACAAATAGCCGAATTCAGAGAATGTGTAAAAACATATTTCATATACGTTCTATAGAAGGGAAGGTGAGAATACAGGACAGGCAACTTTTAGTTTTATTGCGTTTCACTCATCAAGGTAATTCGATTCGTGCATCAACACAATTCATATAATGTAGGCTAGTCTACAGGAGACTTTCGATTAGCCTACGTATTATAGGTTGGGCCTTTGCTATGCCATTCGGTACTCCAAGTCAATACCTCTCTAGGCAATATTTGGTGGAGGCCCATCAATGCAACGAAAGGAAAGACAGTCCATCATAATTGCAAAGCAATGTTTTATGTGTAACACGTTTAGATGCTGGGACCAATTGTAACACGAATTGTTACTTTTTCGAAGCATCGAACGTCACGGTAAATGACCAGCAAAACTATCGCGACTTGCGAGCTGCTATGTTAGTTACCAAGCTAACTAACTTTTTGACAAGCGTAAAACTAGTTCAAGGTTCTTTGAAGTTACAACACTTGATATAATCATATTGGCATAGTAACTTAGTTGTGCACTCAGAACATCATGGATGACGAGGTTTTTCAAGAAACCTCAATGGAAAAATGTAGCTACAGTGTAGCCTATAAGCTACAAAACATGCACGTCAGCTTTAAAATGTACGGTGGAACTATAAACGCAATGTACACAGCTAAATGTTACTACAAATGTGTAATAACATATTCATGCTGGACGCAACAAATCGCACATAGACGAAATAGCTCGCGAGATTGCCTACACCAGTTGCAGTCAAACACTTTTTCACACTTGAAAAGCCGACAGCAGAACGTTTTTTTTTCTTCGTTTTCTTTTCACCAGAGGGACGTGGAGTCGCACACGTATTTCGAGCATGTTAGTCGGGAAAGTTAGACCGAATTTCCATCTACAGTAACATAGCCACAACTTCAAACCACTTCTGGGCCTATTCTGAGGCATTCGCTTACCGTCTCCGCCGCCGCTCCCCGGGCCACCTTCAACACCCGAGACACAGCCACCGAATCTCCACAGGGCCGTGGTGCTGAAAGAAAGAGCGGAGAGGGGAGAGACTTCGTGAACGGAGTTTCTACGGCACTCAGGCCTTCTGTTTTGACTCGAGTGGGGGGTTACTACAGCCCCCCGCTGTTTCAGAGACACGGGAATTATTTTGACAGCTCTTCTTCTTTACCCCCTCTACTCCCACCTTGTTTTCTCTTTTCTTTTCTTACGTCCAACAGATACAAATCAAAATACTGTCACAGAATATGGCGGCTGTCTAAGCGAGCGCCTATCGCGAGACTATTTTTTTCTCCTCGGGGAAAGTTTTGTTAGGGGAGAGGAAGTATGATTGCTACATGCCCTGTAGAAGCAGGCGCAGACAGAGAATGAAACGTTAGTGGTAACTGGTAATATTATTTGAAAGGAAACTGTCAACAGACGCGTGGAAGAAAAACCGGTGGGGTGGTAGAGGGTGCTTGTTAGGTCTATGTCTAATAGTCTCAACTACAGAGAAAGTTAGGTTGCAATAGTTAGTCACCTACAACATGATTGAAAATGATTGTAGGTGACTGCACCCTTGATAAAGATAAGAAAAAAATACTGTATAAAATAAATAATACAAATACTGAGCTATATTGTATGCAAATACTGAGCTATATTGTATTACAATTATGTTATTTTATAGTAATAGAATTGCTCAGAGAAATATAATTTGTTTAACAAGTAATACGTTCTTGGAACTGTTATTGAATAGTTTGGCAGCCCCATGCACCTCAATATAACAATATAAGCAGGCTAATTAATCGTTTTCGTAGCAGGACCCCTACGTTTTGCAATGGCCGTCTCAGTCTCCGGACTTGAGCCACATTGAAAACCTGTGGTTTGAATTGAAGAGGGCCCATCAATGGGCAGACTGGAGGATCTGGATAGATTGTGTATGGAGGAAAGGTCTAAGATCCATCCCAATGTGCTCTGCAATCTCATTAAACATTTTAGAAAAACACTCAATGTTGTTATCCTTGCAAGGGAAGCGTGCATAAAGTATTGAAAACAGGGGTGCCAATACTTTTGGGGAAAAAACTATTACTTGTTAAGCAAAATCTCTTTCTCTGAGCAATTGCATTAGTATAATTTTTCAATTTTTTGGAGCATGCAATATAGCTCAGTATTGTTACCATTTATTTTATACAGTATTTTTTTGCTCATCTTTATCAAGGGTGCCAATCATTTTGAAGGTGACTACACTCTTAGAAAAAAGGGTTCCAAAAGGGTTATTTGTGGAGGGATAGGATTCTACCAAGAACTGTTTTCATCTGAATAACCTTTTTTTGTGTGAAACGAGGGTTCTTTGTAAGGCAAAGTGTTCTAAGAACCATTTTGGAAGAAAGGGTTCTTGAATCATTCTTTGTAAGGCAAGAAGGATTCTTTGGAAGACAAGAATAATTCATAGAACCCTTCTGAATCTGAGTAAGCTTTTTTGTTGTAATTTTTTTTCTTTATTTTAAATAGTGCCTCAGCATTAGGGTTTATCTCAGTGTTTAAACTTTAACACCAGGAGTTTGAGTAATCTGATACATTTAAAAGGATAGGTGTGAGAATGTTTTAAACTACCCATTTTATAGGAATATTTGTGCATGTATCTGGTATTCCCTTAATCATTTTACATATACAGTACTGACATAGTTGAATTTATTTGCCATGATTTTTGACATTCAAATGAGTATTTTCTGTGATTTTATTGAGCAGAGAGTAGGAGATTAGAAGGAAATGAGTGAACCAGCAGTGTATTGTGTGGTTCACAGCAAATTGGCCAGTTTTACCTAGTATTTTACCAAGAATTGACTTTTTCGTTGAACCGTGTCTAGTGTTGATTCTGAGTTAAAGTGGAACTGACAGTGTTTTAACTACTTTGCAGATATGAAACAAACAGACAACCATAATATCAGTCAAAAATATACAACTCCCAGTTTATGCTACAAAATCAACTTTATAAGGTTTTAAAAATAGGTTCTATTTGACAAAACATTTCATGATGTAGAGTAAGGCATTGTTGGCAGAATAGATGGATGCAGTTCAATAAATGTATTTGTAGTCCAACAAATATTGCTATCAGGTTGTAAATCACAGCTGGCCTGGTAAATTGTTTGCTTTCTCTAGCCATTCAGTATGCATTGTTTCAGTTTCAATGACTCTATTTTGGACAAAAACGGACGAATGTAGCTAACCAAGGCTGGGAATGTCAATACAATCAAATTAGTAAGAGCAATGATCACAAGTCAGTCATAACGGGGCTAATATGCTAGCTTATTTATGTAGATATTTATTTAGCAAGCTAAAAACACAGAACCTTAGGTAGCTAGCCAGCTGCTGGGAGGTTGTTATGCAATAGAGGCCGTTGAGAGGAGGACGGCTCATAATAATGGCTGGAACAGAGCGAATGGAATGGCATCAAATACATGGAAACCATGTGCTTTATGTATTTGATACCATTCCACCTATTCCGCTCCAGCCATTACCACGAGCCCATCCTCCCCAATTAAGATTCCACCAACCTCCTGTGATGTTATGTCATTGGAGGAGTGGCCGACTTTTCCCCCCATATAATTTTTCTGTGGCTCCAGCTAGAGATGCAGGTGTCCTTTGGTTAGCTAACAAGAAATGTGAATCACTTTGCTAGCTAGCTATGCTCAACTTGTTCATCTGTTAACCAGAGTTAGCATATCTCTTAGTTGTAAATCAAATGGATTTGGCATCGATCAAATGGGCTGGCAGGCAAGTTCCCATTCAGTTGTCAAAACATGTGATGGACAGGCATGCATTGGCAGGCAAGATGCAGAAGGGAGAAGAAGCTACTATCGTTTTATCAGTGCAATTTTGAAGACAACTACAAGCTGGAAAAGTTTGAGAGGTTTTCCCTCTATCAACTGTTCCCTCGTTAGATTTTAGCTCATCTAGCTCTGGCTAGCATTAGTTGTTGATCTTGTTGTTGATGTGCATAGGCAACTGAGGGAGAGAGCCTACCTTTTCGTGGTTGTTTGATCTAGTTTCCAAATATAAGAGGACCCCTGTGTTATTTATTTTGCCATTTATGAATGTGTTATTCAATGCTTTTCTCTGGGCTGTAAGGCCAAATTCAATATTTTATCAAGAAATTGGTAAACTTAAAAAAAAGTATATACCTAAAGTGGTCCCAATTTTTTTTTATTAAATAGCTAAATAATCCATAGTATTGTCAGGGATCAGCCAGGCTCCACCACCACACAATCACAGAGATCACTGTCACCTGAGTTCTAATCACCCACACCTGCACGTCATTGGATCATCAGCACAGTCAGCATATAGGCACTCCCCCAACACAGTCACTTTGTCTGGTCTCGTTTGAGTATCTTCCTCTAACCTCGACCTTCGTTATCTACCTTGTTTCATCTACCTTCCAGTGTCTTCCTGGTTCCAGTGTTCATCCTCCGGCTACCTCCTTCTCCTCATACAAGAAAACCTGTCTGGATTTCCCATCACCATCTTACAGAGACTTTCTCTACTTCATTTTTTCGTCACCAGCTATATTTCATTAAACCTGTTACTCCTTTTTGAAACCTTTTTGTCTTGAGTCTCTGTTCCATAACAAGTATGACCATCTTAAAACAATTCCATACCTCAGCTTAGAACCCCCCCCTTATGAACAACCCTACTTAGAGAGCTTGCCTTTCATGCCAGCGACCTGAGTCGCTGTTCGATACACTGGTGTCAGAAGTGGTATAGCGGCCGTGAGGCCATTGGAAAGCATGGCCGGGACATGTGTGAGGGGGCTGAGTAGTCGAAGCACTTGGACGTGCCTTCCCGAGCCATATTACAATTCCTACCAAGGGGGTTAGTTCTATTGGCGTAATGCGCAGGGTGTTTGCTTTTCACGTCAGCGACCTGTGTTCGGTTCCCTGCTACACCGTTCGCTACAATACTGTCAATTGGTAAGTACACACCCACAACAATATCTCAACCTTAATAATACACACTCATAATATGAACAAAAAAAAGGTATCCAACAGACAGAACAGATTGGAATTTAAAAAAAAACAGCATGTCCATGATCACACAGCTGGTGGGCTGCTATACTAGAGCTGGGAGCCAGTGGGAGGTCAGTACGGTCATGTGGGTGGTCACTGTGTGTGTTTGCCACGAAGAGAGGAGTTCTGGGGGAGCGAGACCTACAGTAGAGCAAGAAAAAGAATGACTGTAGTTTCTAGCGTCCCTGGGTTCGGTGTAGGATTTAGAGGTTATTCATATAGTACTAAAAATAACTTACTCTACTGTAAGTCTGTATTCTTTCTGTAGGTATTAGTGTGAATTTCTATACTTATTGATCTCTATCCCATTCCTCATCAGGCTTACCACCATCACATTATATTATATTATGGAGTGAGAGCATTCCCACTACAGAGATGGAACAAAACTATTCAGTGTTAACAACTTTAATGACATGCCAACACTCCCCCAATTGAACTGGGAAGTGGAAGTGAGGATTTAACATTCCTGGTACCTGTCATGGTTAATTAGGACAGGTGGGAGTGAAGAGGAAGTGGATAGGGTTGTGTGACTCATTCGAATCAAATTATCTTGGTCACATACACTTGGTCAGCAGATGTTAATGCGAGTGTAGCGAAATGCTTGTGCTTCCAGTTCCGACCATGCAGTAATATCTAACAAGTAATCTAACAATTTCACAACAACTACCTTATACACACAAGTGTAAGGGAATGATTAAGAATATGTACATATAAATATATGGATGAGCGATGGCCGAACGGCATAGGCAAGATGCAGTAGATGGTATAGAGTACAGTATATACATATGAGATGAGTAATGTAGAGTATGTAAACATTATATAAAGTGGCATTGTTTAAGTGACTAGTGATACATTTGTTACATTCAATTATTAAAGTGGCTAGAGATTTAGTCTGTATGTTGGCAGCAGCCCCTCAATGTTAGTGATGGCAGTTTAACAATTTGATGGCCTTGAGATAGAAGCTGTTTTTCAGTCTCTCGGTCCCAGCTTTGATGCACCTGTACTGACCTCGCCTTCTGGATGATAGCTGGGTGAACAGGCAGTGGCTTGGGTGGTTGTTATCCTTGATGAGCTTTTTGGCCTTCTTGTGACATTGGGTGGTGTAGGTGTCCTGGAGGGCATGTAGTTTGCCCCCGGTGATGCGTTGTGCAGACCTCACTACCCTCTGGAGAGCCTTACGGTTGTGGGCTGAGCAGTTACCGTACCAGGCGGTGATACAGCCCGACAGGATGCTCTCGATTGTGCTTCTGTAAAAGTTTGTGAGTGTTTTTGGTGACAAGCCACATTTCTTCAGCCTCCTGAGGTTGAAGAGGCGCTGTTGCGCCTTTTTCACAACGCTGTCTGTGTGGCTGGACCATTTCAGTTTGTCCGTGGGATCATTAGGGGTCACTGGGCAATCAACAAACAACCAGAGTGTTTATAGGCCATCATTCACACATTGGGCTTGTTCGACTTCAACTGCCAACTGATTGATTTACAAATCACTATGCATCATAAATAACTACTCATTATTAGTAGTCAGTCACAATTTGCTCATGATGCATCACAGATGTCATGCTCTCCAACACGGCCCTCACTCCATTGGGGATCATGGATGGCCAGCTATGACAGGACTGGGAGTTACACTTAGTACATTATCATACACTGTGTCACTGGGTTCACCCTCCTCCATTACCAGGAGATTGTCAACACACTTGTACAGGACAGGCCCTCCTGGGTGAAACTACTGTTTCCACTCTCTGTATGTGCTGTTCTTTGTCATTTAGTCAGCCCTCACTGTTAAATTGGATGGTTGAATGTGTCCGTCAAGACATTATAAACAGGTGTCCCATTTAAGTTGTTTTATTGATGTGAACCGAGTCTCTTACTGGGTTGCATTAACCCACACATGGGGTAAGTGAAAAAACAGAAGTTTTCTCGTGAAAAAGGACAGCGCATTTGTTCTTCAGTGGACTGTGTGGAAACATATGGCATCTCGTGTGTCTGCGTAATGCAGTGACTCACACACACTCACTCAGTCTTACACATAGACATTTCTTTTTTAACCTTTATTTCACTAGGCAAGTCAGTTAAGAACAAATTCTGATTTTACAATGACTGCCTACCCCGGCCAAACCCTCCCCTATGCTGCGCCGCCCTATGGTGCGCCGCCCTATGGGACTCCCGATCACGGCCGGTTGTGATACAGCCTGGGATTGAACCAGGGTCTGTAGTGACGCCTCTAGCACTGAGATGCAGTGCCTTAGACCGCTGCTCCCTTCGGGAGCCACATACACACACACGCACACACACACAAACACAAACTGTGGCCCCTGCTATCTGCACAGAATGTGACCTGCTTGATATACACATGGGGGGTGAGGACTCAGAGATACTCAGTGTGTATGTCAAAGGGGAGGGGCAGTCAATGAGTCATCAAAAGTTATGGTTTTTTTTTAACTTCCCAAAAAATGTCCATTAACTTAACACTATGTTGGATGGGAACTTTATGAAGTGGCTTTGTCTCATTCTACAAGTGCCATGTGTGGGATAGAGGTAGACACTGGACAGGGTGCATTGGCACCTCCCAGTCAAACATCAAGAGGGAAAGGGGTGGCCCTGGTCATCCTCCCTGGTCATCCTCCCTGGTCATCCTCCCTGGCCGTCGCCCTGGCCGTTGCCCTGGCCGTCGCCTTGCCTTGCGTAAAGTGAAGAATACTTCACAGAATGTTATAAGGAGCTTCACACTGTTACCGAATCCCTTCCTTCTCATGCACATGCTGTACTGGTCTTCAAGCACATAGATTATCACAGTGACAACTTGATAGGGGGACGGAGGGGAGGAAAAGTGCAGCTCATGCCAAAAAAAGAAGACTGTTTGCAGTCAAAAACAAAGCCACGCCACTGCATGTGGTGGGGCTGTGTCCTGCAGCGCGCTCCTCAGATAGGCTTCTTGGGAAACAAGGCCGGCCACCCACATTCCTGGCATGGAAAGAGGCGCTTTTCTCACGGTCTGAGGACAGCCTGCCTGTCTTGGGTCAACAGTGGTGATTTAGTTTGCAGCGGCTGCGGGTCTCTACTCATTGTTCTGCTCCGAGCAAACTTTAGGCGCCCAATGTGCCTATCCAGTGTCCACTGACCTTGCTGTCCACTGACCTTGCTGTCCACTGACCTTGCTGACCTTGCATCAGGCATAGTTGCTCTCCTACTAACAAGTGTGAAACAAGGCTTGTGGAGGAGCGTACTTAAGCGGCAGGATGAGTTGTGTGTGTGTGTCTTAGGGGGAGGCGAATGGGGAGGTGAGGACAGGAATGTTACCCAGCCCTCTTCGGGGATCAGCAGCATGAGGGGATATTGGACAGGACATTCTAAGCACAGAGAAACTGATATTCTCCTTTATGAGTTTTACAGAGCACTGACAGTAATTATAGGTACAATTTGCACTCCAAATCAGTTTTCAGTTTCTAAACAAGCAATTATATGCTTACTAGTAGGTGTTGTTATAATAATATAATATGTTATACCATGGCATTGTTGAATACTTGTTTCTGATTGTCTTGAAGGACATTCTAGAGCGTGCATTATTATAAGTGATAATACCTGAGAAGCCGGTGATCTTCGAGAAGCGGCGAACTGTGCCAATATATCCTATAAACACTGGCTTCGAGGGCATTCTTACATTTATATAACAGGTTACCAACATATTCAAATAATTATTGACTTAATATTTTAATATTAAAAACATTTTCATGAATTGATTCATACTATTTCATCCTTCTTCAATATATAGTCAGTGGATTGCACAGTCAGATGGAACAGAGTAAATAGGCATTTCAACGTCATAGCTTTAGCTGGTGGTAATTTGTGGAATAGACACCGGATGGAATTGGGTTTTTAACCAATCTGCATTCAGGATTAGACCCACCCATTGTATAATGCACAGTATTCAATCGCTATAGTTCATTCTTCATTCTTGTTGGAGCTGCTTGTGAAAGCAAAAGTCGAAATGAAAAAATGATTGTCATTGTTGAATTCGGTTTTCATAATGGCAAGCTAGGACTGATGGTTTGGTTATCTAAACTACCAAGTATGTTTGTTTACAACAGCAGCTATTGTGCTGTAGCTATGTAGTTAACCCCCTAGCTACTACAGTGGATGTTGAACACATTTCTAGTGGCAAATGTGTTACATTTGGTATAAAAGGGATAATCAACTTGGGGCTATATGTGCTCTCCGTAAAGTAATGCAACTCTGTGGAAGGTCAGTTCACTCCGCTAGCGCGTCGTGGAACACACCTTCCAAGTCCTTCATTATTTTCCATAGAAAGCATAGACCCTCGTTGATTATCCCTTACATATTACCAAATATCTAGGCAAATCCAATTTTATGAATTTGGGTTTTAATTCAACAGTTTTGAACTGGTTTCTAAAATATTTGTTCATATGCCAGTTTTAACCAATAAATGAATTGTAAGATTTGCAGCTTAATTGGGTGTTTTAACGTTTCTGTTGTCAAACGTAGGCCTACCCACCAAGCTGTGCTGTGCTTCTTTAAACAGTCGAGTTGAGTGGCTTAAGGGCTGAGATCTAGACCTAGATATGCTGCTCTTCCCCCAACACAGTCAGCCTGACCCTCTGTAGATCAGCCCAGCATTCCTCCCTTCCAACCTTTAGGGGGCTGAGGGAACACACTCACAACCACCACTGGCTACTTCTGGAGAGGACACACAACCAGGAACCATCATAATCTCTCCCCTGGGATGTTCCCTGAGGCTCCTAGCTAGGCCCCACAGGGCTAACAAGAACTTCCCCCAAACGAGGATGGAAACTTAGTCTCACTAGGTGACCTTTCCCTTTAGATGATTCCTTAGTGGGCCTTCAAGCAGTGGACTCCACATCCATAACTGATGCCCATGTGTCTCCCTTAGAGCTTTCACTGATGTTGTAGCCTCTCCACTGGGGCTGAAAGCACAGGTGTTTTACTGTCTGTCTGCCTAATATGGGCCACTGAGCCTCTATAACAGGGTCATGAGACAGTGAATAGGAGGAATTTGTCCCATGTGTCCAGGGAGTCAGTGTTTGGCTGTTGTATGGGGAGTTGGTCACTGCTGTGCTACTCAGACATTTTCAGAGAATGTGTAGAAAGACGCTAGGCAAGCAGGGCTGTGTGTGTGTGTGTGTGTGTGTGTGTGTGTGTGTGTGTGTGTGTGTGTGTGTGTGTGTGTGAGTGATGGGAAGGTGTGGCACAATAACTCACCCTGGGAGGGGCGCCTTGAGACAAAATGGGATCACATCTGTGTTAATACATTCTGCAGAGAGCCCTCCGGCTCATACATTTCTTTAAGTGATAGGACGAGTAATACCTCAGGGACCTGGGAGTTCACACGGGTGCTGTCCTAAATGGAACCCTATTCCCCATTTAATGCACTATAAAGTGGTGCGCTATAAAGGGAATTGGGTGCCATTTGGGACACAGCCTCGGTCCGTTCCTCATGACTGCATGATTGATGATTGCTTGCCCTGCCTGCACTGGTCTCGCTGTTCAGTCTCCAGTGGCTTCTAGACAATAAAATGACCTTGAATGTGGCACCCATTTGACACATCTCATGGAATACTGTGCAAATACATAACACAGCATAGACAGTGAATGTGACAGGGCTTGATTTTAAATATAGATTTTTAAATATTGAACTATATAAAGTATCAAGAATTGTCATGAAGAAAATGTATTTGAAACCAGTCCTATCTTCCTCTTTCTCTCTCCAGGTGCTTGAAAAGGTACTGGGGGCTGGTTACAGGTAGATCAATTAAAGCTGGTGAAATGTAGGGAAAAACATTGTATATTGTTGCATTTTCACTTGCTTAGATAAGTTTGTTCATGCATGGCTTAAAATAAGGTGTCTCAAAACATGGTCCAGTCAGACTATGAAAAAGACCCCCATCATGCCACCTGACTGGATTGCAGCTGGAAAATCATGCAGCCCACTTCTGACACCCTGTGGCCAAGCAAGAGAACACCACCTAAATTCTTCATCCGTGCTGCAAGGTGTACTGTATCAGTGTTACTGTGACCATAGTTGAGTATTTCAATATCCAGAAGTCAAGATAATAAAAATCCTGTAAAATGTAAACCCTGGTTCCTCCCATTTGAACCATGCATTCCAATTGACCCAAGCATCCAAGTTAACATTATTTGGCCCAGAACTGCTCAAAACAAGACAAAGTTATATATAAATTGCTATGCCACAAGCCCTGTGGATAAGATCCAATGACACAAAGATATCGGACAGTGTGGCACTGGCACATCTCTCACACTAGAAACTGACACACAGCTGTTTACACTCAAACTCAGGACATTGGATTGAACCAGACATGCTATCTGATGCAAAATAGATTTTATTACAATAGAGGATATACACTGAGTCTACAAAACATTAAAAACACCTTCGTAATATTCAGTTGCCTCCCCTCATATGTCTCAGAACAGCCTCAATTCTTCGGGACATGGACTCTACAAGGTGTCAAAAGCGTTCCACAGGGATGCTGGCCCATGTTGACTCCAATGCTTCCCACAGTTGTGTCAAGTTGGCTGAATGTCCTTTGGGTGGTGGACCATTCTTGATACACACGGGAAACTGTTGAGCATGAAAAACCCAGCAGCGCTTTGAAGTGATTGAAGTGGATTTAACAAGTCACATCAATAAGGGATCATAGCTTTCACCTGGATTCACCTGGTCAGTTGATGTCATGGAAAGAGCAGGTGTCCTTCATATTTTGTACACTCAGTTTAAAATAAATATATGTGACTTTTCTCTCATTTAACAGTCATTTGTACAGTAAAATTAATCCAACGTAGCTAAAACCAGCTGAATAAATGTGTTATTTTTATTTCCAGCACTGTGCTACCTATGAAAGCTATGGAAACAAAATACATTTAGGCCATGTGTGTATTTTGAAAGTTGTCTGTGTTGCCACACACACATTTACACGCACAGAAAATGTTTTAGAATTGACAGACACCCAGACCTGCAAAGCATGGTTGTCTCACGCCATGGAGCCAAAAGAGAATGTGGACCACAACACGGTGGAGCACTCATTGTCTTAATACAACTTAGGCTGCGTCCCAATGTAGTGCACTGCATCCCAATGTAGTGCACTATGTAGTAAATAAGGTGCCATTTGGGATGCACACCTGAGAGATGAGGAGGGCTCCTTGACAAACAATTATGTTGCTTTTTGTCTTTCTGTGAGACTTAAATTGTATGCTCTGGTTAAATGGGTAAATTGGTTTCATATTTGGAGGACAGAGAGCACCACACAACATGCACAAGAGACCTAAAACATCTTCTCAGAAGGCATTTTGATGTATCACAGGAGCACTTTGCAAATGGGAGTGTCTGTCTTTCTGTACAGACTGTTGAGAGGGGGGATGATAAGTGCTTCAAATCTGGATTGGAAAAGAGAGGTACATGCAACACTAGTAAAGGGGGGACGTGAAGAGGTACAGGCCTAGAGGTGCACTATCATGGGTATTCATTACTAGTGTGTATCTTTAGATGTCCACACAAAAAGGTAAGAACTCCTAAAAAAGCTTTGTCTGGCATAGAACTTTTATACAGCCTCCATATCTTTAGTGTCTAAACAAGACATACAAAATAACAGTAAATACTTTTCATTTACCACTAAATATTTCAGCTATAACAGTGCATTCGGAAGGAAATGATCCTATCAATAATGTTTCAATGAGAAATTATTCAAATGCGCTCATATGTACAGCATTTTAGGACAATATGAATCAGAATAGAAAATGCAAAATCATCCTACGTTGTACTTTTTGCAGTCATTGAATTAGAGACGGGACACATTGACCTCAAATTTGATATTTAACTGCTTGCGGCCATTTTGAAAATAACAGACCCTACATTTAGATGACAACAAAACAACAAATACAGAAACAAACTCAAATGTAACTCAAAAGTACTATAACAGATCAGAAAGCATAAGACAAGGAGAAATAAACACAATCCTGAACATCCCATCATGTGATGGCAACTTTAAACATAAACATAGGCACTGTCCACATGTAAAAAAAAACAATGCATTGTTTCAGCCCTGTCAAACTGAGGAGTTTGTGCTGATGGACTCTATAGACTGAATGTTGCATCACACAGTACCCAACTAGATGATTATTTCATATGTTTTTATAGAGAATAATATACTTTGAAAAAACTAGGAGCTATCAAGTTGACAAGCAGGTTTATGGTAGATTGGTCATTTTAGTGATTCAGGCTCTGTTGGACAGAGGTGCCTGTCTATATCTAGCTACTGTATGTGTCATTAAGGCAAGAAGAGGAAAGCTCTAAAACATGGGTATTATTCATATATACTGTATATACACAGCGCCTTCAGAAAGTATTCACACCCCTCGACTTGTTCCACCTTTTGTTGTGTTACAGCCTGAATTTAAATTGAATAAATTTAGATTTTTTTGTCACTAGCCTACACACAATCCCCCTTAATGCCAAAGTGGAATTATGTTTTCCAAAATATTTACAAATGAATTAAAAATAAAAAGCTAAAAATGTCTTGCGTCAATAAGTATTCAACCCATTTGTTATGGTAAGCCCAAAATAATTTCCGGAGTAAAATATTGCTAAACAAGTCACATAAGAAGTTGCATGGACTCAGTCTGTGTGCAATAATAGTGTTCAACATGAGTTTTGAATGACTACCTCATCTCTGTACCCCACACATACAATTATCTGTGAGGTCCCTCAGTTGAGCAGTGAATTTCAACCACAAAGACCAGAAAGGTTTTCCAATGCCTCGCAAAGAAGGACACCTATTGGTTGGCAAAGAAGGGCACCTATTGGTAGATGAGAAAAAAAAAAACAAAAAAAAACAGACATTGAATATCCCTTTGAACATGGTGAAGTTATTATTTACACTTTGGATGGTGTATCAATACACCCAGTCACTACAAAGATACAGGTGTCCTTCCTAACTCAAGGAAACAATTATAGAGTTTAATGGATGTGATAGGAGAAAACTGAGGATTGATCAATAACATTGTAGTTACTCCACAATAATAACCTGATTGACAGAGTGAAAAGAAGGAAGCCTGTACAGAATAAAACCTATCCCAAAACATGCATCCTGTTTGCAACAAGGCACTAAAGTAATAATACTGCAAAAAATGTAGCAAAGCAATTCACTTCCTGAACACAAAGTGTTATGTTTGGGGCAAATCCAATACAACACATCACTGAATACCACTCTCATTAGCATAGTGGTGGCTGCATCATGTTATGTGTATGATTGTAATCGTTAAGGACTGGGCAGTTTTCCAGGATACCAAAAATGTACGGACCAGAGATAAGCACAGGCAAAAACACATGGTTCAGTCTGCTTTCCACCAGACACTGGGAGATTAATTCACCTTTCAGAAGGACAATAACCTATAACACAAGGCCTAATCTACACTGGAGTTCCTTACCAAGAAGACAGTGAATGTTCCTGAGTGGCCCGAGGCATAGTTTTGACTTAAATCTACGTGAAAATCTATGGGAAAACCTGAAAATGGTTGTCTAGCAATGATCAATAACCAATTTGACATAGCTTGAAGAATTTAGAAAATAATATATATAAAAAAAAAAAAAAAAAAGCTCTTAGAGTCATACCCAGAAAGACTCACAGCTGTAATCTCTGCCAACGGTGCTTCTACAAAGTATTGACTCAGGGGTGTGAACTTATGTAAATTAGATATTTTTGTATTTCATTTTCAATAAATTTGCTAACATTTCTAAAAACATTGCATCTCAGTGCTAGAGGCATCACTACAGACCCTGGTTCGATTCCAGGCTGTATCACAACCGGCCGTGATTGGGAGACCCATAGGGCGGCGCACAATTGGCCCAGCGTCGTCTGGGTTAGGGTTTGGCCGGGTTAGGCAGTCATTGTAAATAAGAATTTGTTCTTACCTGACTTGTCTAGTTAAATAAAGGTTAAATAAAAATTAAATAAATGCATGTGTTATTGTGTGTAGATGGGTGAGAAGAAAAAATATATATTTCAGCCATTTTTAATTCAGTTTGTAACAACAAAATGTGGAATAAGTCAAGGGGTATGAATACTTTCTGAAGGCACGGTATATGAAAATAATACATATGATTGTATAATGTATACTATCTATATATCTATATATATATAGATATATATGCATTTTTTCTTTCTTAACAATATTTAATTTAGAGTACAATTAACAGTGCTGTAAGAAACAAGTGAATGCCTTCTTCAATTACAGTATTCAACATTAGATTTACAATAAGGAATGGATATCCCAATCATTTTCAAAACCATAAGATGAACTGCAAGCTTTCATAGTAAAACTGAAGCTTTGTGCAAGTGAAAGCTTTTCTCTTTGATTTTGCATAGGAACTGTTTGACAGTTATTTATCCCACCATCACCTGTTGGAGCCGCACAATGAATAATACTTTTGATACCTCGTTTGTGTGGAGAAGAAAATTTAGAAACAGTATCTAATTTATTCTTAATGCTCTTCAACTGTACTTCAAATACATGCCATAGAAAAAAAAGAGAAAAAAACTCTGAATAGCTGCTGATTTTGTTCCCGAGAAAACACCACTGTTCTGGGAAGGCGGTTGTTAAACCACCGGGCCTGTGTGCCTGCCAGACCATCGGGAAAATAGAAAAGAGAAACTCAAAACCAAATCAATACAGTGGCATTGTATCAACATCAAAGAAAGAGCCAATCCGACATGCAAAACATTCTGGGCGAGTATTAGGAACTCATGTTGAACAAGGAGGGAGCAGTCCGTTTTGCTCATCTGGTCTTTTGGCGTTCACCTCAACACATAGAAGATATACTGTGACTGTGATTCAGTAAGCTGGGAGTGCTGAGAAAGACATCTGATATGTGTCAGGAGAGAGAAGGAGAGAGACAGCCAGACGGTGGTCAACAGCAGAACTATCAGTACGACGGGCTCTCTAAACATGTTCGACTGAGCCCGGAGATAATAGACCAATACATCACTGAAGAACTGTGCAGCATCACTGTGAGAAGCAAACAGCGTCACAGAGAGCAGTCTATCAGCTGGGAAATACATGGTAGTACCTTGTATTGTGGCTGTGAATATTTTTACTATAGAAAACAGAATAAGTCTCTCTCTCCTTTGGCAACAAAAGGACTGTGTTGATCATCATCATCATCATCATCATCAATAAATACCAGTTGAACATGGTTGATGATTTTTGAGGCCGTTAAAATAATCGCAACAAAAATTCACACATTTTCACCATTGGCGCAAAAGAGGTCCAGTTCTCTCAATGGCCAGTACATGTCAGTGTTTCTACATCCCTTTCACCAGTCACAGAACAAGCTAAAGTGGCTGCCTTATTCCATGTCCGTCTATCTCGGTGTGTTTGGGCACACACATACAGTACAATTCCAGTCAACTAGTTTTCAAAGGATAAATACTATAAGAAACCACCTCTCTGCCTTGGTTTATACTCAGTGCGCAAACAGCGGTGTGGAGTTGAAGAGGACGGGGTATAATACTTCACTCCAAATTTGTTCCAGCTCTTTGCAGATCCGTTCAGCAGTGCAATCCTTTGACTGAGTAAGAGGAAACCCAAACTGAAACTGTAAAGGGCAATAATGAGAAATTAAAATGTAGAACCTTACATTAACAACAACAACAAAACTATCAGGCAGTAAGTCTCTGGAACATACACACTTTTGGCTTCCCAGTATGATGATGACGCACACCTTCAGTGACCTTCAGTGACCTTCAGTGACGTCCGTGTCCTTGGTAAGATCCGTCGAGCAAAGGTGTCCACAAAGAGGCACCTCACACACTTAAACACTTCCGGCTTGAAATTAGATCGTTCAGACTCACCAACAAATGTTCCCTTGATGGATACGACCCATGGTAAAGAGTAGCTTTGTAGTTGTAACCTGCCTGACGACATGCGGTACCTAGAGTTGTTGGAGACAATTAGAGACTACATAACTTGCTGCAGAAACATTTCCTTCCAATGCAGACTTTTAGAGTACAAATCTAGACAACCAAAAGGCCTAAAAGTAGAAAACCCTAAATATGAATATAACAAGATTAAAATGAATGGTGTATTTCATAGTTCCCTGCAATGACATCAGCTAAAGAGCTGACTTTCTCTTATACAAACGTGATTCCAAGCCAAGTGGCGGATAGAAGATTCTGTCGTGTCTTCTCATCAGGAAAGTGTTGGCTCATTTTCTTTCTTTTGCTTTGACTGTGATCTGTATATAATAGACATCCAGGGTAAATAAATGTACAGTGAAGGAAAGTGATGACAGTAAAGGGCTATTTTCCTTTTTCAATATCGAACAACATTTACAAAAAACATCAACGATCAAAGTAAACTTACACTCTACTTCGCAAACAAGCAAAAAACAAAAGTGTCTCGTTAAATGAATAGAAAAAAAGCGCTATATAGTATTTATATACGAACAGAGCTGCAATTCTTCCTCTCGAAGAACATGTTTTTTGTAAGTGCCGTGATTTGTAGTCTTTGTGTAGTAGGCGTGTGTAGTCAAAGTTGCACCTGACGTGTTTCCTTATAATCTAGTATCAACCGATTTTGTCACTTGATAATAATAGAAAATATTGTCCTATGCCCTTAGGCGGCAATGTTTGTTTTTGGTTCCTATGTTGAGTTTGCCTTCATATTGCAGTAACCTCCGGTAAGTGTGAGGGCATTGGGTGGAAGTGAGGCCAGGGTCACTCGGTGTAGTCGGGCTGGCATGAAGGTGGAGAGAAGTGACTGTTGCGTTGTTGGAACGATCTGACACACGGTGAGGTCTGATCAGGACGAGGGAGATAAGAGGTTATGCTAAGGTTTGTTTGAGAGGGTTAGTTTGGGAGAGGCCCCTGCTGTTGATTTGGAGAGCAGTTCTCGGAGCCTCAGTAGCGGTGTGATTGGTGGGAGTACTGTGAGCTCTGCTGGGATGACGACGAGTATCCCTGGGACTGAGTGGAACCTTGGACGTTGCTTTGGTATCCGAGGCGGGAGTTGGAGTGCTAGAGAAGAGAAGAGAAGAGAATGGAGAGGAAATTGTAAACCGTTGACAGCTAGAGACCCCTTTCATTAATTATTTATCAGTCAGCACCACTGGAAAATACCATTGTATATTTCAACCTTGCATGGGGTTTGAGAATAAATAATTCAATACCTGTACCTTGGGAGACCTTGCGGGAGGGAAATTACTTTTGTTGGCAAGGTTTCCAATTGTAAAGCTGGCTGAATAATTTAGAGATCAAGAATGAGTCCTATAGAAAAGCATGACGCATTGCCACAGATCTGTAGTGTTTATCAACATACCGCCGTGGCTTTCCACTGTTGTTTACTTGGCATCCAAAGATGTGGTCTGCTTCTCACCGATTTATAACAGAATTAGCACGCGACTACCAACCCAATTCGGAGCAATTTACAGTGCCATGACAATTCTATATCCTAAACAGTAAACAGTATATCACGCGACATAGTAAAACGTGCAGAAGCAGCTGATGCCAAAAACCTGCTGCATGTTTTACTGTTTCATGAAGTAAAAACAGGACCGTTTCTTTGTGCTCTGCACTTTGCTCAATGATTCCTATGATTGCTTTTGTTGGTCTGAATAAATAAATAAATGATCTGGGGGACTGAGTCACCACATCAATAGACGTCAAAAGAAGGGCTAACTAACCACTTTACACTACAGCTATAAAGAAAGCCGGCTCTGAATCAGATGACGGATTACTGACCGTGACTCACTCTAACCAGCTCAGACTGGGCCTAAAGCCAAATGTCCTAAAAAGGCAAAAAAAAAAAAGGCAGAAGTCACTGGCCTTCAGATGAGAAACCCTTCTGCTGAGCCACCAGAGTGGCCCTGAGGACCTGCTGCTGGACCGGGACCCAGAAGGCTTGGATGGAGGGTGGAAGGGATGGGAGCAGAACGTGGCTGAAACTCCTGAAGTATGGAGACCTCGTAAAAAAACTACTCCCATTACATCTCTGACTACGCCGCCTGTCTAGCAGTCTATCTATCCACACTCACAGAGAGAAAGGGGGAGTGAGTGGTGCACATTGGGACACTATAGCCTCGGGGAGAGTGATCAATGAGGAGAAAATTAGGGCGCGGAATGTGACGCCACAGCAAGCTAGCTCTCTGTTCCACTCGGTCTGCCCATCCAGAAAGCAAGGGGATATTTATACATCTGTTCTGGTGAGTCTTGACTTTGAAGAGCCCAGCAGCTGTCCACATGCAGCCTCAGCCCCCTGCTAAATATAGCCTAGTCAGTCAGTCAGTCCAGCAGCACCCCACACGGCCCGGGCCAAGCCAGGAGACAACTCTGAACAGACCACAGTTGAGGTCAGGGAGATCACCTTTATCTCACCTTCCTCATACGTAATAGACTCTCTCTTCCTCTCTACCACATTCTCCACTCTGTCCCCTTTATCAGTCACTTCTCCAGTCACCCGAGCCGCGGACTGTTCACTCTGTTACCATCTGGCAAGCGGTGTGGGAGTAGCTTTTCCCACCAGGCCATCAGACTGCTGAAAGGCTGAACCTAGCTGTCTCCCCGCACAGACCTGCACCTCAGAGACTATCTGCACATTAGGGATGATTTGCACTGACTACCCACACATCCAACCCTTACACACACAGTCCACTCTGCTGTTCTAATACATACTATGGATTCCACTACCCGCTTTATACACTGTGTACAAAACATCAAGGACACCTGTTCTTTCCATGACACAGACTGACCAGGTGAAAGCTATAATCCCTTCAACCCCGTGGAAAGCTTTCGACACCTTGTAGAGTCCAGGCCCTGACAAATTGAGGCTGTTCTGATGGCAAAAGGGGGGTGCAACTCAATATTAGGAAGGTGTTCCTAATGTTTGGTATACTCTGTGTATTTGCAAATCCAGTCCATTATTACTATGCATACCCCCCACCCCGCCAAAAGATAGAGCAGGCGCCAAGAGGGGGAACAGCAGCGATAGGGCAGCACAATGTTTTGCTGACACCTTTATCGGCAGGCTAGTGCGAACTAGAGGAAGGACACTATCATCCTGATATAACATGACCTGTATTCCCACTAGCTAGCACAACGCTCTGCTCTGGTCTGAGTTGAGGCTGTTGTGTCTTTTCACAAGTGTTGCACGTCCCTGACATACCCTGCTGTACGTATCTTTGCTCTCTAGTCACATCATCGATAAAGGAACCTGTTGTTAATCAGCAATAAAGGAACACCAGTTCCTTCGGGGCTCCCAAGGGTCTATTATTGACATTTTGGATGAAGTAATATGTTGCCATTTTGAATCAATTACATTTGCTGACATTTGGATTAAACACATTTAAATCTCAACTCTAGATAATAAATGTAGGCGTGCTCCTCAAAAGACAACACCCACAAGCGATCAACCATTGGTGACTGAAGCGATGTCTACGCCTTTCATCTCCTTTCAATGAAAATGGACAGTAACACTATGGATAAGCGTAAAGCTGTAAAAACTCTAACCTGGTATTCGGACTGGTGGACCCCAGTGCCGGAGGAGGCCCCAGAGGGCCCGATCCGAGGTTTCTTGTTTGGGGGCCCCTGGTCCTGGCCGTGCTGGAGGCCTCCACCTTTGTTGGCTCCCGTAGCACCTGTGTTACCGTTGGTCTGGGCAGAGGTCTGTTGGGTGGAGGCTTGCTGGGTGCCGCTCTGCTGCTGGGCCTGGGCCTGGGCTGTTGTCTGCTGGTGCTGTTGGGCCTGATTCTGATGGAGGACAAACACACACAAGTGTTCAGTTAGAGACTGACAGCCTGACAGGTTCCTTAGAGTATAACTCTGTTGTAATGTTGTAATCTGCCATTGTGCACCAACACACTCACAGATTGCTTTGAGTAACAGTGTAGTCAGACATTCATACACAACGTACACAAGGTCACTATGGAAAACGCTCACTCAGAAAATGGTATCAAGACAACATTGCTGTACAACAACAGCCAAATTAACAATGGTTTCACTGTTCCATCATTGTCACCCTCCCCAATAGTTGGGAACTGGTTAGTACAGTATGTACCCAGTATTGTGGTCAGGGGTTTGTTTGCTCAGAGTCCTCAGCCCAGCTTACCACTTCTCAACCACAGGAGGTTGGTGGCACCTGGTTGGAGTGGAATGAGTGGAATGGGATCAAATACATGGTTTCCATGTGTTTGATGACATTCCATTCGCTCCGTTCCCGCCATTATGAGCAGTCCTCCCCTCAGCAGCCTCCGGTGTTCTCAACATATCCACGACCGCAAGGCTGAGACATGTGAACCTTAGGGTCAGCGAAAACAAGAGTGGTGTAAAGTACTTAAAATACTTTAAAGTACTAAAGTTGTTTTTTGTGGTATCTGTACTTTAGTATTTCTATTTTTGACTACCTTTACTTCACTACACCACAAAATATTGTACTTTTTACTCCATACATTTTCCTTGACACCCAAAAGGAGGACAGGAAAATAGTCAAATTCACACTTATCAACCGAACATCCCTGGTCATCCCTACTGCCTCTGGTCTGGCGGACTCACTAAACACACATGCTTCGTCTGTAAATTATGTCTGAATGTGCCCATGGACTTCAAAATATAAGGAAATTGAAATTATTTATAATTTTACTTTTGATACTTAAGTATATTTTAAACCAAATACTTTCAGAATTTTACTGAAGTAGAATTTTACTGGGTGACTTTTACTTGAGTAATTTTCTATTAATGTATCTTTACTTTTAATCAAGTATGACAGTTGGGTACTTTTTCCACAACTGGAAAACAATTAGTCTCTCTCATACCCTCTGGGCCCAGGTTGGCAGAGGCCCTGCAGCCTTCCTGACAGCTGCTCTGAGGCAACACTTGTATCAGGTGTTGCCTACTTGAAAACAGCTGTTAATGTGATGCAGAGCTGTGGAATGGCAGAAACGGCTCTGTGAGGAAGGATCTGGTATCTTTCTAGCTGTAGTACACACATGCACTCCCTTTCACCTCGTATACACTGATTCGGCTCGGTGTCATACAAGCACCTGCTTTCTGTATGGTCTGGCATATTCATAACATGGTGTTTGATACTCATGCTACGGAACAAGCCAGCCTACATGATCAGTAACACTTAAAGCCTCCAAATAAAGCCTCCTGTAGCCTATCTGCTATCGGGGGAAAGGCTTAACATTAGTAAGATTTACCTTAAGTGAGATATGCATAGAGAGCTTAGTGAGATATGCAGGGGTGCAACTTTGGTTTTAGAAGTGGGGGGGGTGATTTTTTTTTATCCCTCCGGATAAACACTCCAAACAGCCTACCTGACCACTCGGAGGCGTCCACATTATCCTAAAGCACACTGTTGCTTTGGGGAAGTCTCACTCATCCACCGGTGTCCTATGAACTAATGACCACCACCTGATGAATTCAGTTTTACTAACTGGAGTGCCTTTACCTCCAGAGGTCAGTGGACCTCTTCTGGACTGATGGGTGCAGCTGCTGCTGTTTGTGCAGCTTGTCTTATTATCCCATGGCATGCCATTCCCTCTCCTAAAACACGGACTCTTTTAGTGCATAGGACTGAAGTAGAGATGAAAATGGATGCAGCGGGATATGTGATCCGGACGCTCATGCTGCAGCGGGATATGCGATCCGGACGCTCATGCTGCAGCGGGATATGTGATCCGGACGCTCATGCTGCAGCGGGATATGTGATCCGGATGCCAATGCTGCAGCGGGATATGTGTTCCAGAGGCAGTGTCTTAGGCAAGTGGTTCCCAATCCCCTTCCCTCATTTTGACGTGTGTTCACGTGATATCTGAGTGACTCAAACATTCCAACAAAATCAATGGCCTAGCCTCCTGAGTGGCGCAGTGGTCTAAGTTACTGCATCGCATGTCAGAGCCTTGTTCAGGTAGGCAGGGACTGGGAGACTAGTCAGGAACGAGGCAAAGATGAACGGCGCAAAGTACAGAGAGGTCCTTAATGAAAACATTGTCCGGAGCGCTAAGGACCTCAGACTGGAGTGAAGGTTCACCTTCCAACAGAACAATGACCTTAAACATAAAGCCAAGACAACGCAGGAGTGTCTTCGGGACAAGTCTCAATGTCCTTGAGTGGCCCAGCCAGAGCCCAATCGAACATCTCTGGAGAGACCTGAAAATAGCTGTGCATCAACGCTCCCCATCCAACCAGACAGAGCTTGAGAGGATCTGCAGAGAAGAATGTGAGAAACTCCCTAAATACAGATGTACCAAGCTTGTAGGTCATACCCAAGAAGTCTCGAGGCTGTAATCGCTGCAAAAGGTGCTTCAACAAAGTACTGAGTAAAATGTCTGAATACTTACGTAAATGTATATTTCAGTTTTTGCTTTGTCATTATGGGGTATTGTGTGTATATTGATGAGGGAAAAATACAATTCAATCAATCAATCTTAGAATAAGGCTGTAACGTAACAAAATGTGGAAAAAGTCAAGGGGTCTGAATACTTTCCGAATGCACCATAGGCCCATTCCCACAAGTGTAAGGGGTTAAGGTGTTTTGGGTCTCTTTAGACAGCATGATGGCAGTTGTTAATAACAGCAAAAGGCTAAGGTTTGTCAATTGAGGGGTTCTCGATGCATGTCCTAGTATTTCACTTTTAGTCTATAGCCCAAACCATTCCACCAAAACTCTATTTACCTTCTCTGTTTTCTCTTCTGGCTCATCTTCGTTCAGAAACTCTCGTTTCGGGTAGGGTATCTGACATCCGGCAAATACACTACGGGAGACAATGAAACGAGGGATACACACAATCATTTGTTTGTGAAATAATTGAGTAGTATGTCAAGAAACCAAATCACAACCAGGCTGAACAAGATAAAAACAGTAATCTAGAAATTCAAAACATACCAGACTATGAAATCACAATTCAAGGAATGATTTGGAAGTGCTCTGTTTTAAAGTTCACTGAAGCAACGACCTCCATTGTTAGTTTATCAAACAGACTTCTCATGGTGAAGAGGGGAATGGGTTCAGTGTGGAGAGGGTGGCTATGATCATGACTGAGTTTGGAAAATACAGTTTAGTAGGTCTCACTCTGAGGTTGGTAAGGGGTCCTCCAGGAAATAGGGGTCCTGCAGTGCCTGTTCAGAAGTAATCCTTTTGGTGGGGTCCATTGTGAGGAGTTTCTGGAGCTGAAAAGTGGTGGATGAACACTAAGTGAGTGGTGCCAAGCAAACCCAACCAGCCAGCCAGGCGTATTGGTTTTACAGCTCTTATATCTAGATTGGTCCTTATCTTATACTCTCCAGTGTAAATCAAGGTAGCAGTAGCATGCCCTCCATAAACTGGTAATAAAGTACAAGAATATAATGGTTACTAGACAGTGTGCTTACCAACAGGAAAACCTTGCTGTCAGGTTTGACTTTATGCTTCTCCATGTATTTGATTAGGCTGCTATTTGCATACCTGTGAATGGAAGCACAGCACATGTAAGACATCCTATAGCAAGTGAATAGTCTCAGAAGGCTGTCAGCCTGAGAATAAAAGTTCAAATGTGATGTTCGATGTGTGTGAAGGGTTCAGGTATCTTTTGACAGCCGAGAAAGCCCAGGTATTGTCAGAATGTCAAGCCTTCTCCACTCACGTCGTTCTCCTGAAGTCTTTCTGAAGGGTGGGGTACTCAGGCATCTTCCTGATGTCTTCCCAATCTTTATCTGGCCAATTCAAAACAGACAAAACTTCAGGTCACTTTAACCCAGTTCTTATACTTGCCGCCTTCAGAGGATAATGTAATCTACTGTACATATTGTATGAAAACAAGTACAAGAGAAGGACAAGGTTGATGTTGAGGACTTTACCAAATACTATACGTCATGACTTTCATGACCGTGAGAATCTAACTGGGTTCTTACTGAATGTTGTACATGGTCTCATCAGGTGTGTGTGTGTGTGTGTTGGTCAGACCTGCTGGGAAGCCCATGACACTGAATATTCTGTCCAGCTGGTCGTGGTGGAAGGGGTTACTGGTCTTAATGTCTTCCTGTCGGCAGTGGAAGATGGGCTCCGACGTCAGCAGCTCCGCAAAGATGCAGCCAATCGCCCAGATGTCTGCATCAGATAGACAAGCAGTTAGCAATTGAGCAGTCTGAGCCTATACCTTAGCAGGAACGGACACAAAAGAAACTCCTTTAAACTTGAAGGTGTATCCGAATATCTCTCACACTAATGGAGACTGGACAGTCACAGGAGTTTCCCCTTGAGAATTATTCTTAATTTGACTGTACCCTTAAATTACATCTGCAACCCTGTGCATAAACTCATCTAGTCTAATATGTGATGGCTGTAGTGTATGCCTAGGGCCTTTCAGTGGGTTGGCCTGCTATATGCATCTGTGATGGCTGACACCCAGAAGGGCCTGTTGGCTTCGGCCAGGGGGGCTCTATTGAGTAACATACGCCATTCCTATACAGTAGGGCGTTCATTCACTGCTGTCCAATGTAGAGAAATACAGGGCAATTCAAGGGGTTATAAATGACATAGAATGAATCATTAGATTGTTCACTACAATATAACATTAATATATTTGTACTTGACAGTGTTGATTAAATAAGAATGTTAATTTGCTGTGACTGTTGCTAGTTCAGACTGCGCCGCTCTTGGTTGTATCTTCATATTTGGCGTCGTGAGGTGGTACCATTTGGAGGCGTTTCCGCTGGTTGGACCAATAAAAATCTACTTATCGCCTATATTGGCGATCAATCTACGTTGAGGGGGGCTGTTTCTATGGCGATTTAAAGGGAAAGACAATGGGTGGATATTGAAATTCAGTCTTTGTAAATCAATATATATTTTAGTCCCTATTTTGTTTTTTATTTAGCAGGATTCATCTGAAAAAGCCCATGTTTTCCCTCACAAACCTGAAGCCACAAGCTAGCTTGACAGTTGACTCTGCTCTGCGCAGTTCTGCCACAGAGCAGAGTTCTATTGAGCATGATGACATTCCATTCATTCCATTCACTCTAAACATGCTAAATTCTCAGAGTAAATAGTCTGTAACGTTTGAACCATACTGTATATGGTAGAGACATCGGGTTGGGACTATTGTTTGTCTGACAGAATTGAATGGACATATTTGTATAAACCTTGAATTAATTAATTATTTTACTCTTGCCTTCAAAACTATTCAGACCCCTTGGATTTCTTCACATTTATTTGTTATAAAGTGGGACTAAAATGGATTGAATTGTAATTTGTCAACAATATACACAATGTCAAAGTGAAAGAATATATATTTTTTGTTATTAATAAACAATTCAATAACTCAAATATAGACCTTGCATAAGTATTCAGCCCCTTTGGATAGGCAAGCCTAAAGTACTATTTCAGGAGTAAAATTTGGTAAGCCTAAAGTATTATTTCAAGAGTAACATGTGGCTTAACAAATCACATAAAAAGTTACATGGACTCACTCTGTGTAAAATAATAGGGGTCGACATAATTTGTAAATGACTCACCCTTCCTCAATCCCCCATACATACAACATCTGTAAGGTCCCTCAGTCAAGTATTGAATTTCAAGCACAGATTCAACTACAAAGACCAGGGAGCCTCAAAAAACAGGACAGTGATTAGTAGATGGGTAACAATAAAAAATCTGACATTGATTATCTATTTAAATATGGTCTAGTTAATAATTATGCTGTGGATTATGTATTAAACCGCCCGACACCTCAAAGATACAGTCGCCCTGAACTGAGCTGCAGGACAGGAATGAAACTGCTCAGGGATGTTACCATGAGGCCATTGGTGATTTTAAAACCGCCACAGTGCAATGGCTGTGACGGGAGAGAACTAAGGATGGATCAACAACATTGTCGTGACTCCACAATAATGACCTAAATGACAGTGAAAAGAAGAACACGATATTAAAAAAATAAAAAAAATCCAAAACATGCACCTTGTACGCAACAAAGCACTAAAGTAATGCCACAAAAAAAACATGGCAAAAGGAATACACCATTTGGCCTAAATGCAAAGCCTCGTTTGGGGCAAACACAACACATCACTGAGTAACTGCCTCCTTATTTTGAAGCATGGTGGAGGCTGCATCATGGTATGGGTATGTTTGACATCGGCAAATACTGGAGAGTTTCTCAGGATAAAAAAACGGGATAGGGCTAAGCACAGGCAAAATCCTAGAGTAAAACCTGGTTCAATCTGCTTTCCACCAGACACTGGGAGAGGAATTCACCTTTCAGGAGGACAATAACCTTCAACACAAGGCCAAATCTACACTGGAGTTGCTTAAAAAGAAGACAGTTGAATGTTCGTAAGTGGCCGTTTTGACTTAAATATGCTTGAAATACTATGGCAAGACATGAAAATTGCTGTCTAAACATGATCCCCAACATCTTGACAGAGCTTAAGAGTTTTAAAAATAATAATAAGCAAATATGGCACAATCCTGTTGTGCAAAACTCTTAAAGACTTACTCAGAAAGGTGTTTCTAACATGTATGGACTCTGGAAGCTGAATACTTATGCAATGACTATTTATATATATATATACACACACACACACACACACACACACACACACACACAGTGGGGCAAAAAAGTATTTAGTCAGCCACCAATTGTGCAAGTTCTTCAACTTAAAAAGATGAGAGAGGCCTGTAATTTTCATCATAGGTACACTTCAACTATGACAGACAAAATGAGAAAAAGAAATCCAGAAAATCACATTGTAGGATTTTTTATTTATTTATTTGCAAATTATGGTGGAAAATAAGTATTTGGTCAATAACAAAAGTTTATCTCAATACTTTGTTACATACCCTTTGTTGGCAATGACAGAGGTCAAACGTTTTCTATAAGTCTTCACAAGGTTTTCACACACTGTTGCTGGTATTTTGGCCCATTCCTCCATGCAGATCTCCTCTAGAGCAGTGATGTTTTGGGGCTGTCGCTGGGCAACACGGACTTTCAACTCCCTCCAAAGATTTTCTATGGGGTTGAGATCTGGAGACTGGCTAGGCCACTCCAGGACCTTGAAATGCTTCTTACGAAGCCACTCCTTCGTTCGAGGCGGTGTGTTTGGGATCATTGTCATGCTGAAAGACCCAGCCACGTTTCATCTTCAATGCCCTTGCTGATGGAAGGAGGTTTTCACTCAAAATCTCACGATACATGGCCCCATTCATTCTTTCCTTTACACGGATCAGTCGTCCTGGTCCCTTTGCAGAAAAACAGCCCCAAAGCATGATGTTTCCACCCCATGCTTCACAGTAGGTATGGTGTTCTTTGGATGCAACTCAGCATTCTTTGTCCTCCAAACACGACGAGTTGAGTTTTTACCAAAAAGTTCTATTTTGGTTTCATCTGACCATATGACATTCTCCCAATCCTCATCTGGATCATCCAAATGCTCTCTAGCAAACTTCAGACGGGCCTGAACATGTACTGGCTTAAGCAGGGGGACACGTCTGTCACTGCAGGATTTGAGTCCCTGGCGGCGTAGTGTGTTACTGATGGTAGGCTTTGTTACTTTGGTCCCAGCTCTCTGCAGGTCATTCACTAGGTCCCCGTGTGGTTCTGGGATTTTTGCTCACCGTTCTTGTGATCATTTTGACCCCACGGGTGAGACCTATGCGTGGAGCCCCAGATCGAGGAAGATTATCAGTGGTCTTGTATGTCTTCCATTTCCTAATGATTGCTCCCACAGTTGATTTCTTCAAACCAAGCTGCTTACCTATTGCAGATTCAGTCTTCCCAACCTGGTGCAGGTCTACAATTTTGTTTCTGGTGTCCTTTGACAGCTCTTTGGTCTTGGCCATAGTGGAGTTTGGAGTGTGACTGTTTGAGGTTGTGGACAGGTGTCTTTTATACTGATAACAAGTTCAAACAGGTGCCATTAATACAGGTAACAAGTGGAGGACAGAGGAGCCTCTTAAATAAGAAGTTACAGGTCTGTGAGAGCCAGAAATCTTGCTTGTTTGTATGTGACCAAATACTTATTTTCCACCATAATTTGAAAATAAATTCATTAAAAATCCTACAATGTGATTTTCTGGATTTTTTTTTTTCCCTCATTTTGTCTGTCATAGATGAAGTGTACCTATGATGAAAATTACAGGCCTCTCTCATCTTTTTAAGTGAGAGAACTTGCACAATTGGTGGCTGACTAAATACTTTTTTGCCCCACTGTATGTATGTGTGTGTATATATTCACAGTCGTGGACAAAAGTTTTGACAATGACACAAATATAAATTTTCACAAAGTCTGCTGACTCAGTTTGTATGATTGGCAATTTGCATACACTCCAGAATGTCATGAAGGGTGATCAGATGAATTGCAAAATCCTTCTTTGCCATGCAAATGAACTGAATCCCCAAAAAACATTTCCACTGCATTTCATCCCTGTCACAACAGGACCAGCTGACATCATGTCAGTGATTCTCTCGTTAACACAGGTGTGAGTGTTGACGAGGACAAGGCTGGAGATCACCCTGTCATGCTGATAGAGTTTGAATAACAGACTGGAAGCTTCAAAAGGAGGGTGGTGCTTGGAATCATTGTTCTTCCTCTGTCAACCATGCTTACCTGCAAGGAAACACGTGATGTCACCATTGCTTTGCACAAAAAGGGCTTCACAGGTAAGGATATTGCTGCCAGTAAGATTGCACCTAAATCAACCATTTATCGGATCATCAAGAACTTCAAGGAGAGCGTTTCAATTGTTGTGAAGGCTTCAGGGCGCCCAAGAAAGTCCAGCAAGCGCCAGGACCGTCTCCTAAAGTTGATTCAGCTGCGGGATTTGGGCACCACCAGTACAGAACTTGCTCAGGAATGGCAGCAGGCAGGTGTGAGTGCATCTGCACGCACAGTGAGGCGAAGACTTTTGGAGGATGGCCTGGTGTCAAGAAGGGCAGCAAAAAAGCCACTTCTCTCCAGGAAAAAAAAAATCAGGGACAGACTGATATCCTGCAAAAGGTACAGGAATTGGACTGCTGAGTCATTTTCTCTGATGAATCCCCTTTCCAATTGTTTGGGGCATCCGGAAAAAAGCTTGTCCGGAAAAGACAAGATGAGCGCTACCATTAGTCCTGTGTCATGCCAACAATAAAGCATCCTGAGACCATTCATGTGTGTGGTTGCTTCTCAGCCAAGGGAGTGGGCTCACTCACAATTTTGCCTAAGAACACAGCCATGAATAAAGAAGGGTACCAACACATCCTCCGAGAGCAACTTCTCCCAACCATCCAGGAACAATTTGGTGACGAACAATGCCTTTTCCAGCATGATGGAGCACCTTGCCATAAGGCAAAAGTGATAACTAAGTGACTCGGGGAACAAAACATCGATATTTTGGGTCCATGGCCAGGAAACTCCCCAGACCTTAATCCCATTGAGGACTTGTGGTCAATCCTCAAGAGCCGGGTGGACAAACAAAAACCCACAAATTCTGACAAACTCCAAGCATTGATTATGCAAGAATGGGCTGCCATCAGTCAGGATGTGGCCCAGAAGTTAATTGACAGCATGCCAGAGCAGATTGCATAGGTCTTGAAAAAGAAGGGTCAACACTGCAAATATTGAATGTTTGCATCAACTTCATGTAATTGTCAATAAAAGCCTTTGACACTTATTAAATTCTTGTAATTATACTTCAGTAATCCATAGTAACATCTGACAAAAATATCTAAAGACACTGAAGCAGCAAACCTTGTGGAAATTAATATTTGCGTCATTCTCAAAACTTTTGGCCACGACTGTATATATATACACTTTTATTTTTACTTTGACATTAGAGTATTTTGTGTAGATTGTTGACATGAAATGGCAATTAAATCCATTTGAATCCCACTTTGAAACACAAAGAAATCTAAGGGGTCTGAATACTTTTGCAAGGCACTGTATATGCCATTTATATTTGCCATTCCCAGGCAAGTATTCCTGGGATGTCGTCTAGCTAATTATACACAAGAAGACACACCCCTCATGTAGTTAAAGACCATGCATCTCACTGCCTGTCAGGCCTTAGCTGTCAATGACACCCACATGGTACTGTATATGTGAATGTCCACATGTGAATGCCCATGTATACTGAGGCTTACCAACGCTGTTTATATGGCTCTGAGCAGAGCCGTCTCTTCCTAAAGTGCATTCGGAAAGTATTCAGATGCCTTGACTTTTTCAGCATTTTGTTACGCTACAGCCTTATTCTAACATAGATTAAATAGTTTTTTTCCCCTCATCAATCTACACACAATACCCCATAAAGACAAAGCAAACACAGGTTTTTGCACATTTTTGCAAATTAATTGAAATAAACAGAAATACCTTATCTACATAAGTATTCAGACCCTTTGCGATGAGACTCAAAATTGAGCTTAGGTGTATCCTGTTTCCATTGATCATCCTTGAGATGTTTCTACATTTGATTGGAGTCCACCTTTGGTAAATTCAATTGATTGGACATAATTTGGAAAGGTACAGACCGTTCTATATAAGGTCCCACAGTTGACAGTGCATATCAGAGCAAAAACCAAGCCATGAGGTCGAAGGAATTGTCCGTAGAGCTCAGAGGCCCTGACCTCCAGCGGGCCATCATAGATTTTGTTAGTCACCCTCACACAGATATCATATGAATATGGTATAAGTCATGGCAAGATGTGTAGAGTTGCAGAAGATTAGCTTTAAAACTGCAAAAGTTTCTCTCCGCCCCTTTGCAAAATTACAAAATGTTCTAAGCCCCATGAAAAAAATTTAGGAATTGCAGAAAATGTGCTTTGAAGTTCGACTTCCGGCACAAAAAAAAAAAATTGTCCAACTCCACCCCTTCCTCAATTTTAAAACAGAAATAGAGTGTGCCTTCGGTGGTTCATCGATGTGTCATTCTTGTCATGCATGACTTGACCAACATAGCTAGTTTGTTAGCTAAACTAATCACTTTAGCTAGCCAGTAACTCCTCCAGTATGTATATATTTTTTTATTATTATATATTTTTTAATATATACATTTCTACTCCTCCAGTATGTGTTGAAATATTTTTACAGGATTTGTTTTTGGACAAAAGCCGTAGAGATCGGTAAGAAATTGCACTTCTTTAGCCAAATATCTTATTCATCCAATTTGTTTTGTTTTTAAGTATTAAATTACCTGGTATGATGATGCATTGACCAGTTATACAGTAATAAAGCCTTTATTTTAGTATTTTGCCAAAAGTCGACCTTTAACTGTCACGATCTTCATGGACGGACCAAGGCGCAGCGTGCCGGGTGGAGTTAAACATATTTATTAGGTTAACTCACTCAAACAAAAACAACAAAACAAAGTTAAATCAGGTGTAGCACCAACAGCACACCCACATAAACAGAGTCAACTTCCCACAAGGCTGGAGGGAAAAATGGCTGCTTAAGTGTGGTTCCCAATCAGAGACAACGATAGACAGCTGTCCCTGATTGAGAGCCACACTCAGCCAAAACAAAGAAATACAAAAAGAACATAGAATGCCCACCCCAAATCACACCCTGACCAAACCAAAATGAGACATAAAAAGGCTCCTACAGGTCAGGGCGTGACATTAACAATATAACATTTTCTCTACACCCCATGGCAAAATGTGTAGAATTGCAGGAAATTAAGTTTAGCACTGCAAAAAGTATCCCCTGCCAAGACGGGGGGGCACTAAAATGTTTTGCCCACGAGATGGGGCGGACCCGACCAAATATCACTTAAATCAAAAAGAGCAAAGTCCTACTGGTCTGTCTGTGCTGGTCGATTTTCAATTCATTTCCATCTAAACTCTGTGCTTTGGTTGCAAAATAGGAAGCATGTGTTAGGTATGAATATAATTTAGTTACACAATAACTTCTCTGGAATGTCTTTTGATGTACACTCTCCTGTGTATTTATTTGGACAGTGAAGCTAAAAGATTTAATTTGGCTCTCTACTCCAGCATTTTGGATTTGAGATTAAATGTTTTATATGAGGCGACAGTATAGAATGTCTGCTTTGATTTGAGGGTGTTTTCATACATATGTGTTTTACTGTTTAGAAATTAGTTTTGTATTTAATCCCATATTCCTAACACGCAATGATTACATCAAGCTTGTGGATGCATTTGCAGTTTGTTTTGTTTGTGATTCGGATTATGTTGTGCCCAATAAAAATGAATGCTAAATAACGTTGTCGAGATACAGAGTTTGCTTGTAAGCCTATTTGGCAGGGAAACTGAAGCAAGCTGTAGTTTCGGTTGCCTGTTTCAGTTTATGAGCCTTTTATTAAAGAATGTAAAGCAATGTTCTGTCTATTTCCTGCTTTTCATTCAATCATATAGCTAGCTGTTCTTTAGGCTATGGCCTAAAATCAATTAGTTCATATGGGCAGAATGTTATATTTTGTAACATAGGCTAATGAATTTATGAGTTCATGCTAAAATATTTGGATCTAGTAAAAGGCAGACATTTGATCCATTTCAATAAAATAATATTCTGTGTCACGTGACAATAGAAATGGAAACAATGTAATTTTAGAGACACAAAGTAACAATACCCTCTATGATTAAAGGGATCGGAGTCCATCTGTTACTGGGTTCTCACCATCATCATGATTTACAACATCCAAATTCACCAAATCATTTGTTTATAAACACACTAGGCTACTCATCTGTTGTCAATAAATGTCCTGAATGACAGAAAGGAAAATACCTTGGGTGTTCGCGCAATAGCCTAGACTAATTGTCCAATACGACGCACAGAAACATATGAAAGCACGAACAGACAAGAGCAGATAATCAACACAAATATAATGGTATTGGATCACTGTCTTCACTGGCACAACGAACGCGACAAATATAATATAAGCTGTTTTTGCATCATGTGCTATAGGCCTATCACAATAGCGGTTTCAGAAAAATATTTCCTGGGATGGTCGACAATATCACTAGGCCTAACGAAACAGCTGGATACCAAATGCGCATCCAACAAGTAAGTCTACTAGCCTATGCATAACCTATTGAAAAACCACGCAAATTAGGTGACTCTTTCACTTAGAAGCATTCGATTTAGCAATTTTGGATTTGTGTGCCAAAGAAAAATGTTTTCACGGGCGCAGCCTAAAATATCAATATGTTCATTTGATAAAGCGGTACTGCCGTTAATAGTGCACCGTCTCATACTCAACAATAATTTTGTCCCGCTGACGGCCCAAAATGGATCAATGGGTTTTGTATTCCAATGATTATGCTTTCAGAACATTCATACCTAGCCTACTGGTCAAATCAGCTCACAGTCGTCTGGACACTTTCCTGTGTGCAGTGCAGGTCAGTCATATTTGCTTCTCCTTTTCATATTCCAAAAATGCAACTAGTAGCCTATTGATCCAAACTTTACATAGGCTTTTGGTGTCAGTCACGATAGCCTGATACTCCTCCAATCGATGGAAAGACTGCCGACAAACAGAGGTGCAAAAACTCAAATAATTAGCCTATCCTAAAAAACGAAGCGTGTGCTGAAAATGAATGCATCTGCACAGCCCTTGCTAAAGCCAATTATGATGTTTGAGTAGCTAGGCCTGTTTAGGGAAATATCATATCAAATATCATTGATTATATTGATAATTAGATTATATAGAGCAAATTCTAAGAAAATGAATTATTACAAGGTTGAAATACCATTTATTTATAGGTGCACGTTTTTAATTGATTCATTCATGTATTAGTAGGTTTATGGATTACATGTTTAAAGTTATTTGCCTAACCCTGTTTTATTTGTTTTATACTGTCTAAAAGAAAGTCAACAAATGCAGCACATTTTTATCTAATTATTTTATACAATATTCTGCCCATATAAACAAATGTATATACAATATTCTGCCCATATGAACAAACGTATTTTAGGGCATAAGTGAACCAATACATGAGAGCCTTCAGACAAGTTTAAACAAGTTTCCCCACAGAAGAGATATGAGAGCCTTCACAAGTTTCCCTACGGAGCCACCAGCACACGTATTGTTTTCTGGGCCAATCGCGCACACATGGGCGCGCGCGAGCACAATAGAGTAGAATATCTCACTGGTCACCCCCAAAGCAAATTCCTCCTTTGGCCGACTCTCCTTCCAGTTCTCTGCTGCCAATGACTGGAACGAACTTCAAAAATCTCTGAAACTGGAGACACTTATCTCCCTCAACAGCTTTAAGCACCAGCTGTCAGAGCAGTGTACAGACCACTGTACCTGTTTATAGCCCATCTGTAAATAGCCCAACCAACTACCTCATCCCCTACCGTATTTATTTATTTATCTTGTTCCTTTGCACCCGTTTTTCTACATTGCACATTCATCTACTGCACAGTTTTCTTTTACCATTCCAGTGTTAAATTGCTATATTGTAATTACTCTGCCACCATGGCCTATTTATTGTCTTACCTTCCTTATCCTACCTCATTTGCACTCTTTGTATATAGATTTCTTTTTTTCCTACTGTATTATTGACTATGTTTGTTTTATTCCATGTGTAACTCTGTGTTGTTGTGTGTCGAACTGCTTTGCTTTATCTTGGCCAGGTCGCAGTTGTAAATGAGAACTTGTTCTCAACTTGCCTACCTGGTTAAATAAAGGTGAAATAAAAAAAAAAAAAAAAAAGAGTCACCGACAAAGGAGTTTGCTTCTGCTGTAGCCTTTGCTGTAAAATATAACGCGTTGCGGCGGTGCTTTGGTAAGTTACAGAGGCATAAATATCATACCTATATCATATTTGGGGGCATGATCTTTGCGCATTGGTAACTTGCTCGCTCATCATTACACACTCATCATTCATGATTATCCGTAATGATTATCCGTAAAAATTCTAATGTACCGCTCACGTTAAGGCAAATTACTCACCGATTGCTTTGGTGTAATGTCGGGCCCCTAGCAGCAGCTCAGGGGCTCTATACCAGAACGTCACCACGACAGGGTCAAGGTCTGCCAGGGGTTTGAGAGGAGAGTTGAAGAGTCTGGCGAAACCCATGTCAGCTAAAAGATGAATAAGATAGAGCGGGGGAAACACAACATTGTATCAACGTGAATGAATGCCGATAAAAAACAGGGCGAGCTCAATTCAACGCTACTCTACTCTCCATGTCTTAAGCCAGGAGAGACCTATCAGAAGAGAGTCTCATGGGAAGGTCCTATTTCTGTAGTCTCATGGGAAGGTCCTATTTCTGTAGTCTCATGGGAAGGTCTTATATCTGTAGTCTCATGGGAAGGTCTTATTTCTGTAGTCTCATGGACAGGTAATTCCCTATTATGGGTAAGTGTTCTGTGTCTGTGCAGGACCCGAAGTTAAGTTTGGTGGATGTCACACGGTCATCAATACCCAGACATCCCTGAGCAGCAGTCCAAGGGGGGGCCCTGTGACTCTAAAATAATAACTTAGCACTAACACTAGACTCTCAGGGTTAGGGTATAAATATAGTCCAGCCGGCACTGCAGACCTGTGACATCATCCCAGAATAGTGTCACGCTGGGGAGTCGGTTATGCAATAGTGTCATCAGTGTCATGTGGCCATTTTAAGCCCCTCTGCCTGCCCCTGTGTTCCCGAGACCCTCTGAGGCTGGCTGAAGGTGAAACGCTGCAGCCATTGTACTCTCAGTCAAGCCAACAAACTCATTGATCTATGGTCACATCATTCAGCTGTTTTGATGACATTTCATTTACATTCAAATGTGAATACAAATAATATAAGTACACATACATTATCTGTCAACCTACTGACAAAAAAAACATACTCACTGACAAGTTTAAGCCTTTAAAACACTGAATCAACAGCCCGCTCCATCAACCATCTACAGAGTACTGACTTCAGTGTGTACATTTAGCCCATCTTACCAATTTTCACCCGTCCTCGTTCTGGGCCCTCCCCCATTACCAGAATGTTGGCTGGTTTCTAGAGAAGAGAGAGACAAACAGTCAACTATCTGCTGCGTGTGCTTCAGCCTTCAGGGAAGCCTCAGAGGCTCCAAGTCCAACTAAGAAAACACAACATAGAAAAGGTTACATTCACTTAACAGGTTTATCACATAATAGACAAAAAATGGCATGCATTTCCAATGACTTTTAGAAGGGAGGTTTGGGCAATACCAGTGTAACACACAAATAACAAAGGCAGAGCATGCCAAATGGAATGGAAGTTACGCTATTGACCTCCATACTGCCAAAGACCAAAAAAAAGAAAAAGAGGTCAAACTATTATGGTGAAAGATTGCTCCATCAATGATTCTACTGATCGTTGATATCAAGGTCTACCAGCATGCCTGTGCCTTTGGGACATTGCTTCCAACGACATAATAATGTTCTCTGTCTGAGTCTGTGTTTTGGGGCTTTGGAGAGGAATGATATTAATGGTGCCTTGTATAGCAATGTGATTTACTGCATGACACCAGAACCACCTAGCCAACTTCAACCCGGAAACATTGAGAAACATAAAAAAAATATATATGAATCTAGGCCAGACAGTCTGTGTACCAACAATTCAAATTGCAGAATACATACATCAAATAACCGTTTACCGTGATGTTCTCACTTTCACCTTATACAAAGCTTTATGCCCAAAGAAAAACGGCCTACATGTTATAGTATTGCTTCATCTAATACTTTACCCATCAATATATACTGAACAAAAATATAAAACAACATGTAAAGTGTTGGTCCCATGTTTCATGAGCTGAAATAAAAGATCCCAAAAATTTCCCATACGCACAAAAAATAAATCTCTAAAATTATGTGCACAAATTTGTTTACATCCCTGTTAGTGAGCATTTCTCCGTTGCCAAGATAATCCATCTGCCTGACAGGTGTGGCATATCAAGAAGCTGATTAAACAGCATGATCATTACACAGGTGCACCTTGTGCTCAGGGCAACAAAGGGTCACTCTAAAATGTGCAGTTGTCACACGACACAATGCCACAGATGTCTCAAGTTGAGGGAGTGTGCTGACTGCAGGAATGTCCACCAGAGCTGTTGCCAGAGAACGGAATGTTCATTGCTCTACCATTAGCCGCCTCCAACGTTGTTTTAGAGAATTTGTCAGTACGTCCAATCGGCCTCAAAACCGCAGGCCCACCCATGGCTGCGCTCCTGCCAGTCATGTGACATCCATATACTAGGGGCTAATTCATTTATTTCAATTTACTGAGTTCCTTATATGAACTACAATTTTTGTTCAATATACATTATCCATACTGCACATGCATGTCGTCTGAGTGTAAAACGTACACAGCACATCCAAAACGAATCGTCAGTTGAGTGTGTCATTCTGTTCCAATGACTATACTTACACAGTAGGCTACCTGCCCACTGTTTATTCCATCGTCTGTCAGTCCCCCGAGTCTGTGTATGTGAATCTTAAACTCATAGGATTCAGTCTGCTCAACAAACACGGGCTGTTGCTATAAAAACCCCACTAATAATGAGCTCTATTATTCAAACACACAAGAAAACACCTCTATCGGCAAACACAATGACGACTCCCTCGAGGAGGGTCTCTTTTCACTCCCAAATGACTGGCACCGGCTCCTCTTTCAAATTCTAAATAACTGGGCTAATACAGTCAGGCTAAAGAAATTCCTTTTCACTGACCCTATGTTTAGAGAGATCATATTTCCATACAGGTGAGAAATAATTACCAAAAAGCTCACATAAAAACAGAGATTGGATGAATGGGCAATGAAAAAGTAAACTGAGCACTGAATTGAGGTTGTAATATTGCGGTCTGATAGTTTTTCTACAAAAGTTAGGATTTTTTGGGACTCTAACGTGTGCTTAGCTTTCCCAGAAATGTAAGGAGGTTTCATGAGAGTGGGTCAAGACTGGAAAACAATTATCCCTAAACCCTCCGTGGGACTGAAAATTCAATCCCTAAGGAAGTGCCTGTCTTTCACAAAAAAAACCTGTAGAGTCAAAAATAGCCCTGTTAAAGACCAGCAAGAGCCAGAGGCACACTATCTTTACATGTACTGGGAACCATACAGCAGTGCCATTATTAATTCAGTGTCTTTGTCCTTGCTTTCGCTGTAGTATTTCTTTCTTCTTCATCCTACATGTCTTATGATTAAGTAATGACCTGTTTTTTTCTCAACATACAAGCATGAACCTCTCTACTATCAGAACCACATTACACACTGCACCATGAGTTATAACAGAGCAGGCCTGCCACAGCCCACTCTACACAGGATATAGACCTAGGGAGGGCACACACAGTACATATTCAGACAAAGGACAGATCGTGTGGCTGCTGTTTTTCCTAGACTATTCCTAGTTGCACATGTGACACGTGACTACGGGGAGCCAGGGATCACTCCAGCTATGAACAATATTCCATTACACCAGAGGGCACGTCTTTTATTAATCATGAAAACGAGCCACCATAGGCAGGTAGGTGAGAGAGAGAGAGCGAGAGAGAGAGAGAGCGAGAGAGAGCGAGCGCAGCCTAGCACATCTATTTGCTGCAGCTGAAACCTGACTTAACTCTCAGTGTAATGTGGCTACAGCCTGTACATATTGACTGTCTAAGGCATTTTCAACCTCAAACATTTGTTTCTGGCAGAAGTAGGATTTCCTGCAGTATTCAGGTAAAGATCTAGGCTTGGAGTACGGCTACAGTCAGCATGGTGGGGGAGGGATCTAACTTCTCTGGCTAGTGTGGGTTACATAATTTAGGCAGGAGCAGGGGGCGGGGCTGCTTGGCTTGCTGGAGAGGAGGGGTAGGGTAGACTGTTGTTTTCTCTGCAGCTGTGCAGCGCAGCTGCAGAGAAAAGGTTCCGTGTTGCATAACAGGCAAAGTGAGTGGTGGAGGGAGCCATGCAGTTACTCGTATCTACCCCTGTGGCTGTTGATATAAGAATGTTCCCCGCGCTACTCCCCCCCCTCGAGCCTAACTCTAACACACCTCCCCCAACATTACTGTGGAGTAAACATTGATAGAAAACCGCCCCATATCCAGATGCGCTGGAAAGTGGCATTTGTCAATGAGTAGCAAAATCCGAGGTAGAAAAAGACTTGACTCTTTCATATTCAGGACAATTTCACAATGAAAAGGCTAACAAACTAGTTGCGCAGAACAGATAGTCACATATCCCAATTCCTAACACCGCCAGCTTGAGAGTGGAATTTGCATAGGCCTTTATTCACAATGGCAGGAAGTGGTAGCTTTGAGAAAGCACATTAAACTGCAATACATCAACCTTTATCTGGAATCAGACACAGAGAAAGTTACAGCTGAGAAATTCATCATGTGGGAAATAAAATAGTTAAGAGGAGTTGATGCTCAGATTAGGGAGAGTTTGGACCTCCAATGAGAAAAATGACCATGTACACTCATAGAAAAAAGGGCTCCAAAAGGGTTATTCGCCTGTCCCCATAGGAGAACCCTTTTTGGTTCCAGGTAAAACCCTTTTGGGTTCCAGGTTGAACCCTCTGTGTTCTACATGGAACCCAAAAATTGTTATTCAAAAGGGTTCTCCTATGGGGACAGGCGAGGAACCCTTTTAGGTTCTAGATAGCACCTTTTTTTTCTAATAGTGTAGTACTGACGAAAGCCCTGGCCTCTGCTTAGATATAGGCTTGCTTGTGCAACAGGCAGGCAGCTACGGCAGGACTTATCCTAAGCCTCTATTCGTGTTTGAGGTCCGACACATGAAATCAAACACACAAGACCATTGTCCGTTCTTTTGTATCCTGGATGATTCATTAACCACGTATATTGACCAGGCATTAAATACCTGCTTACGCGATAGAATCTCTAAGCAAAATTATAGCAATCCACTATTACCATGTCATAAACTGCTTAGCAATCCCCATCATCATCAACAACGTGGTCCACTATCCTCTGAATGTTATCAATCAGATTTCAACTCCAAAAAGAACCCCACCAATAACAGTAGGCCTACTCTCTGATTTTCTCTGCCTCTCCAGTGATGGAATGAATCGGAAGTCACATCAATTGACTGACTCAATTAATGTGCAGGGAGTGAACATCAAACAGCTGGCGTCAATGAGTTAGAATAGATTCTCTACTACCTGTTCATTAATCCACATACATGATGACTTTTTAATCAATATAATCAATATAATGACACAGGTGGTGCCCCTAATAGCAAGTCTGGCATGACACAAACTACTGGCTTTCCATAAGCAAGTTGGCGTGTGTTATGCTTCTGATTTATGGTGCTATACAGTGTTATACAGTGTTATAACAATGTAATATAGCCTAGCCCTTTTCATTGAAAGTCCAAGTTGGACCATAATCTGTTGAGTTTAAGCCAAATCAGAAGAGCAACCAAAAAAACATTTTCAAGCTACAAAAACAAAGCTTCTGAATAAGGAACTGCAGAGAGAGATAAGTGTTGCAAGGAGGAGAGGTTTCCACAGCCAAATAAGAGAAACATTTTCAGAAAACACTTCCAGAAAACACTAAGCAGTGGTGCACGGGTAAAATCACTGAGGAAGCCAAGCCAGGGGGAAAAAAAGGCATTTACAACCGGTTGTGATAATTGTGCTGTTTCATCTATAACCTGTTAGTTCATATTCCTTGCCACCGTGATATATAGGCCTGAGGCCGAAACAATAAGAAGACAGACACATTGTCAGAAATAATTCAACCACACCTTAGTTTCATCATAAAACCTGAGAGAAACACTTGCCCACAAACAAACAGTTACATGACTTAATACAGCATGGTCAAGCAAGTTAATGTTTGACATTTTCCGACTACTGAACAACTATTGATTTAGAACCAGAGAGTTACCGCAAGTCACAAAAAAGCTGCCCCACTACTCCAGCACCATTTCAACTTCAATATTTCAACGTCATCAAATCACCTCTGTTTAATCTAATATAGTGGCAACTAAAAGATACCAAAAACGATTTAGTCCAATCAACGTAAGCTAAATATGATGTGGCTGTCCATGGTACTGATTTGTGTGTATGTGTGAGCGCGTGCAAGAAGAAAAAAAACATGTTGACTCACCCAGAAATGCCAATGCTATCCTCTTCTCTTTCATGACTCTGTCATACACTACACACTTTTAGTTTTTGTTGTCCTAGGCCACCTGGCTAAAATGCTTGCTCGCTAGCCTAACTTCCTTTCATGTGCAACGATGTGCCAGTCCAGCTAGCTACTACATCTAGCTACATATTAAACTTCCATCCTCTCAGACCAGGGGTACAATGTATGAATTTATGGTTAGATCAGAATCGCTGTTATAATCATTGGCCAGGACAGATAATTACATTTTTTATTATATATATTTTTTTAAATATCTCCATCCATGGCTAATTTAGGAAAAGGACAATTTTAGCAAGCTAGCTAGCCACCGGAGGGACAATTCTGTAAACAACGTTTAGCTTGTGATTGGTGTGAAGCAAAATCCAACCTGGCTTCCCTTGACACTCAGTTTAGGTCAACGCTGATTGAGTATTATTTTATAATATTTTCTATCAAGGGAAGCACAATGCTCGCTGGCTTCCCTTGCATTCAATGCTACGGGTGGCAACAATGTCATACTCTTTTTGACCAGACAGCATCAGATAAATGGCCTGCATATACTGAGACAGAGGGGCGCTGTTTCGCCTGCTCGTAAGCCTTCTCCGGTGAGATACATTCAGCCTCTTGTGAATTGAAGGAAAAATATGAAAGAAAGAGAGACGAAATATTTGTTTAAAAATCTAATAATCTTGGTCCATTTGTTGGGAAAGCCTTGCTTCCCTTGGTATCCATTAACACACACCACTGAAAACACTGTGGGAAAACTGTGGGGGAGAAAATCTCACATGGGTGCTAGAGTACAGGTTGGGTGGTGGCGGTTGGTGAGGGTAGGGGGGTAGAATTGACAACATTAACCAGCCAAGATACTTTGTTCCACAGCCAACGGTGTTAAAATTCTAATAATAAAGCGTACAAGCATTTAACAGCACCTGTGCCAGAACATAACAGGATTCAGTTAGCTGGCGAGAGGGTTGCTTTTAGGATAGTTGTTGCAGTGGACACCACTCATTGCAGCTCTTAGATATGCAAGCAAACAAGTGACTTATTTGCATGCATCCTATTGGTTAAAAGCAGCCTGTATCCCAGTTCAGATTAATGACCAAATAGGAAAAGGACAGATCAGTGAAGACTGATCTCCCTAAATGTGAGCAAGACAAAGGAGCTGATCGTGGACTACAAGAAAAGGTGGGACGAACAGGCCCCCATTCACATCGACGGGGCTGTAGTGGAGCGGGTCGAGAGTTGGTGTCCACATCACCAACGAACTATCATGGTCCAAACACACCGAGACAGTCATGAAGAGGGCACGACAACACCTTCTCCCCCTCAGGAGACTGAAAAGAATTGGCATGGGTCCTCAGATCCTCAAAAGGTTCTACAGCTGTACCATCGAGAGCATCCTGACCGGTTGCATCACCGCCTGGTATGGCAACTGCTCGGCATCTGACCGTAAGCGATACAGAGGGTGAAGTCGAACGGCCCACTACATCACTGGGGCCAAGCTCCCTGCCATCCAGGACCTATACAATAGGCGGTGTCAGAGGAAAGCCCATAAAATTGTCAGAGACTCCAGTCACCCAAGTTATAGACTGTTTTCTCTGCTACCGCACGGCAAGCGGTTCCAGAACGCCAAGTCTAGGACCAAAAGGCTCCTAAACAGCTTCTACCCCCAAGCCATAAGACTGCTGAACAATTAATAAAATCGCCACCGGATAATTTACATTGACCCCACTTTTGTACATTGCGGCTACTCGCTGTTTATCATCTATGCATAGTCACTTTACCCCCACCTACATGTACAAATTACCTCAACTAACCTGTACCCCCGCACACTGACTCAGTACCGGTGCCCCTTGCATATAGCCTCGTTATTGTTATCGTGTTACTTTTTATTATTACTTTTTATTTTAGTCTACTTGGTAAATATTTTCTTAACTCTTCTTGATCTGCACTGTTGGTGAAGGGCTTGTAAGTAAGCAATTCACGGTAAAGTCTACACTTGTAGTATTCGGCGCATGTGACAAATAAAGTTTTGATTTGATTTGATCAGTGGATGAGGTGTCAGTGAGCAGGTGTAGCAACACTGTAAAGGGACACGGGTACTACACTCTACTCACCAGATCCCTGTGAAGCACCCAGTTGGCATGAAGGTAATGGATCCCGTCCAGAATCTGATATAGGAGAGACTTGACCATCCCTCTAGGAAGCTGCATGGGCTTCTTATTGGCCTTGGAGGCTCGGTGGAACTTGATGATGTGCTGAAAGGAGATCAGAGGGAGTGGTGTAGAGAAATGCATCAAGCAAGAGACTGAAAACACCTAGGTTTCACAATATACACCACTGTTCAAAAGTTTGGGGTCACTTAGATATGTTCTTGTTTTTGAAGGAAAAGCACATTTTTGGGCCATTTTAAAATAACATAAACTTGTTCAGAAATACAGTGTAGCCATTGTTAATGTTGTAAATGACTATTGTAGCTGGAAACGGCTGATTTTTTTATGGAATATCTACATAGGCGTACAGAGGCCCATTATCAGCAACTATCACTCCTGTGTTCCAATGGCACATTGTGTTAGCTAATCCGAATGTATCATTAGAAAACCCTTTTGCAATTATGTTATGTCTAACTGGCGGTCCTGATGAATCACTTACCCAGAGATCATGCTCGGCATAGTCGAAAAGGAGCCAGACCTTTCTGTCACTGTGAGACAGGAACACTTTCTGCAGGGCGATCACGTTGGGGTGTTTCAGCTCTCGTAGCAGCTAGAACACACAGCAAAAGGTTACATAAATCTCCAATAGCAAGAAAAACCGCCTATTTCAATGCACCTTTATTAACCCACTGTGCACACACTGATAATTCAAAGTTGTTTCCACATCATTTCAATGAAATGACATTGAACCAATGTGGAATAGATGTTGAATTGACGTCTACGACCGTTGGGAATTCATTGGGAATTATTGCACTGACAAGAGAGTCATTCATGTCATTCAGGGTTAAACATCAACTTTGAAAAGTTACACTAAATCAGGTACATCAAGTATAACAGGAAACATGTTTCCTGAGTTAGAATAGATTAGATTCTCTACTACCCGTTCATCCATCCACATACATGATGAGTTTGTTTTGTTATCAGGAACATATTTTTGCAACAGTCCACTACTACATTTATCCTGTGTTCACAATATAATGACACAGCTGGTGCCCCTAATAGCAAGTCACACTGGCTGGCATGACACAAACTATTGGCCTTCCATAAGCAAGTTGGCGTGTGTTATGCTTCTGATTTATGGTGTTATGTGGTGGGATACAGTGTTCTAACAATGTAATATTTTTTTCATGTATTTTTTTATTTAACTACGCAAGTCAGTTAAGAACTAATTCTTACTTACAAAAACGGGCAAGGAACAGTGGGTTAACTGCCTTGTTCAGGGGCAGAACGGCAGATTTTTACCTTCGGGGATTCGATCTAGCAACCTTTCAGTTACTGGCCCAACGCTCTAACCACTAGGCTACCTGCCGCCCCAAATGTATAGCCTATCCCTTTTCATAGAATGTCCAAGTTGCACCATAATCTGTTGGGTTTAAGCCAATCAGAAGACAAAAAAATAAATCATAATAAGAAGACACAGTGGCAGATAAATTCAACCACACCTTAGTTTCATCATAAAACCAGAGCGCAACACCTGCCCACAAACAGTTACATGACCTACTACAGCATGGTCAAGCAAGTTAATGTTTGACATTTTTGGACTACTAAACAACTATTGATTTAGAACCAGAGAGTTACAGCAAGTCACAAAAAAACAGGAACTGGCCCTCTACTCCAGCACCATTTCAACATCATCAAATGTGTATTTATTAGGGATCCCCATTAGCTGCTGCCAAGGCAGAGAACTATGTTTGTACTGAAGATAAAACAGTAAATCATTTTACATCCCTACACCACCACATATCCACAACACAACATGTTCAATACCACCATACAACAATATCACAATGTGTGCGTATGCATGCGTCTGTACCTTTGTGTGTGTCTCTTCACAGTCCCCATTGTTCCATAAGGTGTATTTTTACCTGATTCTACTGCTAGCACCAGTTACCTGATGTGGAATAGAGTTCCATGTAGTCATGGCTCTATGCAGTAATGTGCGCCTCCCATAGTCTATTCTGGACTTGGGGACTGTGAAGAGACCTCTGGTGGCGTGTATTGTGTGGTATGGATGGGTGTCCGAGCTGTGTGCTAGTAGTTTAAACAGACAGCTCGGTGCATTCAGCTTGTCAACACCTCTTCCAAAAACAATTAATGATGAAGTCTCTTCCACTTCGAGCCATGAGAGATTGACATGCATGTCATTAATGTTAGCTCTCTGTGTGCTTAAAGGTAATCCCTGTTCTGAGCCAACTGCATATTTCCCAAGTCCCTCTTTGTGGCACCTGAACACACCACTGAACAGCAGTCCAGTTGCGACAAAACTAGGGCCTGTAGGACCTGCCTTGTTGATAATGTTGTTTAGAAGGCAGAACAGCGCCTTACCATTGACAGACTTCTCCCCATCCTAGCCACTGTTGTATCAATATGTTTTGACCATGACAGTTTACAATCCAGGGTTACTCCAAACAGCTTAGTCACCTCAACTTGCTCAATTTCCACATTCATTATAAGACATAGTTGAGGTTTAGGGTTAAGTGAACGATTTGTCCCAAATACAACGCTTTTAGTTTTGGAAATATTTAGGACTAACTTATTCCTTGCTACCCATTCAAAAACGAACTGCTGCTCTTTGTGAAATGTTGCATTCATTTCAGTCGCTGTAGTAGCTGATGTGTATAGAGTTGAGTCATCCGCATACATAGACGCACTGGCCTGACTCAAAGCCAGAGGCATGTCTTTAGTAAAGATTAGAAAAAGCAAGGGGCCTAAACAGCTACCCTGGGGAATTCCTGCTTCTACCTGGATTATGATTGAGAGGCTTCCATTAAAGAACACCCTCCGTGTTTTGTTAGACAAGTAACTCTTTATCCACATTTTAGCAGTGAGTGTAAAGTCATTACACATACGTTTTCCCAGCAGCAGACTATGATCGATAATGTCAAAAGCTGCACTGAAGACTAACAAGACAGCCCCTACAATAATTGTATCGTTAATTTCTCTCAGCCAATCATCAGTCATTTGTGTAAGTGCTGTGCTTGTTGAGTGTCCTTCCCTATAAGTGTGCTGAAAGTCTGTTTACTGTGAAACAGCATTGTATCTGGTCAAACACATTTTTTTCCAGAGGTTTACTAAAGGTTGGTAACAGGCTGATTGGTCAGCTATTTGAGCCAGTAAAGGGGGCTTTACTATTCTTGGGTAGCAGAATGACTTCCCTCCAGGCCTGGGGGCACACACTTTCTAGTAGGCTTAAATTAAAGATGTGGCAAATAGGAGTGGCGATATCATCCGCTTTTATCCTCAGTCATTTTCCATCCAGATTGTTAGACCCCAGTGGCTTGTCATTATTGATAGACAGCAATACGTTTTTCACCTCTTCCCCACTGACTTTACAGGATTCAAAAAATGTTTTGTCTTTCATAATTTGGTCAGATATACTTGGATATGTAGTGTCAGCGTTTGTTGCTGGCATTTCATCCCTAAATTTGTTAATCTTGCCAATGAAAAAGTCATTAAAGTAGTTAGCAATATCAGTGGGTTTTGTGATGAATAAGCCATCTATGTTTAGTCACATGTTCCCTCATCTGATTAAAGTGGTGTGCAAATCCCTCATGAATTTCACTCAATTTCAGTCTTAATTTTGGTTAATTTCCCTTTCTCAGTTGAATGAAGTCAAGCCCATGTCCCGGTGAGTTAGGACATGAGAGATTTATAACAGGCATAAACAGTAGCCTACAACATGTAGGAAACCTGTTATACTTGATGCACCTGATTAGTGTAATTTTTCAAAGTTCATGTCTAACCCTGAATGACATGAATGACTCGTCAGTGCAATAATTCACAATGTGTTCCCACTGGGCAAAGATGTCAATTCAACGTCTATTTCACATTGGTTCAATGTCTTTTCATTGAAATTATGTGGAAACAACGTTGAATTAACCAGCGTGTTCACAGTGTTGTAAATAACAGCTGGTGCACTATATCTAAGGAAGTCTCAAGCTATTGCTTGCCTGAGGTTGTGTATATCATGATAAGCTGTAGACCACACTACCTACAGAGAGAGTTCTCATCTGTTATCTTCGTAGCGGTTTACATACCACCTCAGTCAGAGGTTAGCACTAAGATAGCATTGAATGAGCTGTAATCTGCCATTCTATCCTCCTGATTCCTGCTTACAAGCAAAAACTAAAGCAGGAAGCACCAGCGACTAGATCAATAAAAAAGTGGTCAGATGAAGCAGATGCTAAGCTACAGGACTGTTTTGCTTGCACAGACTGGAATATGTTCCGGGATTCCTACAATGGCATTGAGGAGTACACCACATCTGTCATTGGCTTCATCAATAAGTGCATCGATGACGTCGTCCCCACAGTGACCATAAGTACATACCCCAACCAGAAGCAATGGATTACAGGCAGCATTCGCACTGAGCTAGAGCTGCCGCTTTCAAGGAGCAGAACTCTAACCCGGGAGGCTTATAAGAAATCCCGCTATGCCCTCCGACAAACCATCAAACAGGCAAAGCGTCAATACAGGACTAAGATCGAGTCGTACTACACTGGCTCTGACGCTCGTCGGATGTGGCAGGGCTTGCAACCATTATAGACTACAAAGGGAAGCATGGCCCAGAGCTGCCCAGTGACACAAGCCTACCAGATAAACTACTTCTATGCTTGCTTCGAGGCAAATATCACTGAAACATGCATGAGAGCACCAGCTGTACCGGAAGACTGTGATCACGCTCTCCGCAGCCGATGTGAGTAAGAACTTTAGACAGGTCAACATTCACAAGGCCGCAGGGCCAGATGGATTACCAGGACGTGTACTGTGAGCATGCACTGACCAACTAGCAAGTGTCTTGACTGACATTTTCAACCTCTCTCTGTCCGAGTCTGTAATACCAACATGTTTTAAGCTGACCACCATAGTGCCTGTGCCCAAGAATACTAAGGTAACCTGCCTAAATGACTACCGACCCGTAGCACGTCTGTAGCCATGAAGTGCATTGAAAGGCTGGTCATGGCTCACAACACCATCATCCCAGAAACCCTAGACCCACTCCAATTTGCATACCGCTCCAACAGACCCAACGATTATGCAATCTCTATTGCACTCCACACTGCCCTTTCCCACCTGGACTAAAGGAACACCTATGTGAGAATGCTATTCATTGACTACAGCTCAGCATTCAACACCATAGTGCCCTCAAAGCATCAATAAGCTAAGGGCCCTGGGACTAAACACCTCCCTCTGCAACTAGATCCTGGACTTCCTGACGGGTCACCTCCAGATGGTAAGGGTAGGTAACACATCCGCCACTCTGATCCTCAACACAGGGGCCCCTCAGGGGTGCGTGCTCAGCCCCCTCCTGTACTCCCTGTTCACTCATGACTGCACGGCCAGGCACAACTCCAACACCATCATTACATTTGCAGATGATACAACAGTGGTAGGCCTGATCACCGACAACAACGAGACAGCCTATAGGGAGGAGGTCAGAGACCTGGCCGTGTGGTGCCAGGACAACAACCTCTCTCTCAAAGTGATCAAGACAAAGCAGATGATTGTGGACTACAGGAAAAAAAGAGGACCGAGCATGCCCCCATTCTCATCGACGGGGCTGCAGTGGAGCAGGTTGAGAGCTTCAAGTTCCTTGGTGTCCACATCACCAACAAACTAACATGGTCCAAGCACACCAAGACAGTCGTGAAGCAGGCACGACAAAACCTATTCCCCCTCAGGAGACTGAAAAGATTTGGCTTGAGTCCTCAGATCTTCAAAAGGTTCTGCAGCTGCACCATCGAGAGCATCCTGACTGGTTGCATCACGCCTGGTATGGCAACTGCTCGGCCTCCGACTGCAAGGCACTACAGAGGGTAGTGCGAACGGCCCAGTACATCACTGCAACCAAGCGTCCTGCCATCCAGGACCTCTATACCAGGCAGTGTCAGAGGAAGGCCCTAAAAATTGTCAAAGACTCCAGCCACCTTAGTCGTAGACTGTTTTCTCTGCTACCGCACAGCAAGCGGTACCGGAGCGCCAAGTCTAGGTCCAAGAGGCTTCTAAACAGCTTCTACCCCAACGCCATAAGACTCCTGAACATCTAGTCAAATGGCTACCCAGACTATTTGCATTGGTTAGGGGCTCGTAAGTAAACATTTCACTGTAAGGTCTACTACACCTGTTGTATTCGTCGCATGTGCCTAATAAAATTTGATTTGATTTGTTTTTGGTATTTTTTAGTTGTCACTGCACACACTGGTTAATTCAACGTTGTTTCCACATCGTTTCAATGAAATGTCATGAACTTAGAAAAATTACACTAAATCAGGTGCATCAAGTATAAACAGGTTTCCTGCATGCTGTAGACTACTGTTTATGCTTGATATATAATCTCTCATGTCCCAGCTTACCGGAACACCTCATTCAACTGACAAAGGGAAATTAACCAAAAAGGAAGACTGAAATTGATTGAAATTCATGACGGATTTCCACACCACTTTAATCAGATGAGGGAACATGTGTTGTTGTTGTGAACTCTCCATCCCACTCCAACCATCAGGCTATGCAGCCAGCCCAGCCCAGAGCTGTGTGTCCATGGATTTATTCCATAAAAGGGATGGCACTGCGTTCTGTTAACTGCTCTAGTCTGTCCACTGAACACTGTGTACCACACTAATGGGTCCAAAGCCGATGTTCCAGCGCCACTGTCGCAGGCAACTCAGCCCCTGCACAGCAGTGTCAGAGACACAGCCCTCCAGGTCTGTCTTCACTTTACAGTACTAACATAAAGACAGTATACTCCTACACACTAAGGACACTGTATTACTGCACTAAGATAATGACATTACACTCCTACAAACTCAGCTGTTTCTCTTCATATTCATCCCTCCCAGCTTCTTTTGTCAGCGGAGGCAATCTCGGACAAACAACTGAATCCATAATCAATCGAGCCCTTTAGATAGAGTACAATGTCGTTGGGGGTTGTGTGTGTGTGTGTGTGTGTGTGTGTGTGTGTAGAGAAAGAGCTGAAACGGTCCGTAATCCAGCTATCCAGTGAATGAATTATTCACCCATAGGGCTAATGTGATTACTCTGTCATCGGACCTGAAATCCCATGGAAAAATACATATAAACTTGCCCTACCAGTTGTCTGTGTGGTTTGTCCTTCTGCTGCTCGAAAATTTAGGCAAAATATCAACAGAGTAGTAGTCGACCGAAGCACAGTTACGGCTGAGCCTAACCAAACCACAGACCGAACGGCAAACACTTCCAGCTGATTGCGAGGAAAAGTGCGCCGGTCGACTAAATTTGGTTACATTCCGCTATTGTGGATACCCTCTCTACCTCCTACTTCTGCTAAAATGACCAACAGCACGGACAACCAGTAAAGTCACCTCAAACATAATTGTATTCAACATTCTGGCTTGTAGAGACTATTGAGTCTTTTTTCCAGCGACATCTTTCAGACTGATAGCCGTGGAGTAACGATGGTAACAGTTTAATGTTTAGGCAAGGGCACGGGCGGCTATAATTTCAGAGTTTCCGCCCGACACGGACAGGTTAGAGCCAGGTGGAGGTAGCTCTCTGCATTGACCTTGTACTCTATCATGCACACACCAAAGCACACGCACACACAGTCTCCCCCTCGGTTCTACCTGCAAGGCGGGCTAGTACTACAGTAGTAAGCTTAAAAAGTGACGAGAGGGGTGAACAGTGAACACAGAGCAGGGGGAATAATGCTGTGATTGTATGCAGCATGTTTGATTTGGCCTTTGGATGGGGGAAATGAGGAGGAGGGTTATTGAGGTTAGGGTTTAATCACACCCTAATCCCTGGGTTATCACATGGCATTGTGCTAAATGAGCCCTGGGCTTAGAGGCAGACTACAGGCAGAACCCCGGCTCTGTGACGCTGGCCACGCTGACTGGACTCAAAGAGCCACAAGGACTAGCCACCCACACAAGACCAATGCTGGTTTGTAGGTCTGGCACAATTATTGTATAACCGCGTAACCGACGGTTATGGATGAAGACCGTAATGAAAATAAAATTAAAATAAAAAATAACCCATCTTCTGTCAACGAACAGGTGACTCAAGACGGGGACGTCTGCAGTAACATGGACTCTTAACTACTCGATGAAACATTGTTGCTCCTTGATGAAACAAGCAGCAGCACACATAGAAACCTCTAACCCTGGCAATTTGACTTGTAAACTCATTGGTACACTCGCAATGGCTGTCTGTATTGGGATGCAATAGTTTCCATGGTAATTTTGTAAACTCAGCAAAAAAAGAAACGTCCTCTCACTTTCAGCAAACTTAACATGTGTAAATACTTGTATGAAGATAAGATTCAATAACTGAGACATAAACTGAACAAGTTCCACAGACATGTGACTAACAGAAATTGAATAATGTGTCCCTGAACAAAAGGGGGCGTCAAAATCAAAAGTAACAGTCAGTATTTGGTGTGGCCATCAGCAGCATTATGTACTGCAGTGAATCTCCTCATGGACTGCACCAGATTTTCCAGTTCTTGCTGTGAGATGTTACCTCACTCTTCCACCAAGGCACCTGCAAGTTCCCGGACATTTCTGGGGGGAATGGCCCTAGCCCTCACATCGAACAGGTCCCAGACGTGCTCAATGGGATTGAGATCCAGGCTCTTCGCTGGCCATGGCAGAACACTGACATTCCTGTCTTGCAGGAAATCACTCACAGAACGAGCAGTATGGCTGGTGGCATTGTCATGCTGGAGGGTCATGTCAGGATGAGCCTGCAGGAAGGGCACCACATGAGGGAGGAGGATGTCTTCCCTGTAACGCACAGCGTTGAGATTGCCTGCAATGACAACAAGCTCAGTCCGATGAAGCTGTGACACACCGCCCCAGACTCTCCACCTCCAAATCGATCCCTCTCCAGAGTACAGGCCTCAGTGTAACGCTCATTCGTTCGACGATAAACCGTGACTCGTCAGTGAAGAGCACTTTTTGCCAGTCCTGTCTGGTCCAGCAACTGTGGGTTTGTGCCCATAGGCGACGTTGTTGCCGGTGATGTCTGGTGAGGATCTGCCTTCCAACAGGCCTACAAGCCCTCAGTCCAGCCTCTCTCAGCCTATTGCGGACAGTCTGAGCACTGATGAAGGGATTGTGCGTTCCTGGTGTAACTCGGGCTGTTGTTGTTGCCATCCTGTACCTGTCCCGCAGGTGTGATGTTCGGATGTACCGATCCTGTGCAGGTGTTGTTATATGTGGTCTGCCACTGCGAGGACAATCAGCTGTATGTCCTGTCTCCCTGTCTTAGGCATCTCACAGTACGGACATTGCAATTTATTGTCCTGGCCACATTTGCAGTCCTCATGCCTCCTTGCAGCATGCCTAAGGCACGTTCACACAGACGAGCAGGGACCCTGGGCATCTTTCTTTTGGTATTTTTCAGAGTCAGTAGAAAGACCTCTTCATTGTCCTAAGTTTTCATAACTGTGACCTTAATTGGCTACCGTCTGTAAGCTGTTAGTGTTGTTAACGACCGTTCCACAGGTGCATGTTCATTAATTGTTTATGGTTCATTGAACAAGCATGGGAAACAGTGTTTAAACCCTTTACAATGAAGATCTGTGAAGTTATTTGGATTTTTACAAATTATCTTTGAAAGACAGGGTCCTGAAAAAGGGACGTTTCTTTTTTTGCTGAGTTTATGTTCATTCAGATGATGTTAACTGCTGTGGCTCATGCAATGGAATGTCTTTTTTGTAATATCAGTTGGGTTGAATCAACAAACCACAGCACATATTGATGGGTACACTACCTGCTTTTACTTCCTGGGGGACCATCGTTCTATTCATTCTATTTTTATGGCAGCATTTTGAAGGTTATTACACCACATTTCCAAAAATATGTGGACACCTGCTCTTCAAACATCCCATTCCAAAAATCATAGGCATTAATATTTAGCTGGTTCCCCCCTTTTCTGATATAACAGCCTTCACTCTTCTGGGAAGGCTTTCCACTAGATGTTGGAACATTGCTGCGGGGACTTGCTTCCATTCAGCCAAGAGCATTAGTGAGGTCGGGCACTGATGTTGGGCGATTAGGCCTGGCTCGCAGTCAGCATTCCAATTCATCCCAAAGATGTTTCATAGGGTTGAGGTCAGGGCTCTGTGCAGGCCAGTCATGTTCTTCCACACCGATCTCAACAAACCATTTCTGTATGGACCTCGCTTTGTGCACGGGGGCATTGTCATGCTGAAACAGGAAAGGGCCTTCCCAAACTGTTGCCACAAAGTTGGATACACAGAATCGTCTAGAATATCATTGTATGCTGTAGAGTTAAGATTTCCCTTCACTGGAACTAAGGGGCCTAGCCCGAACCATGAAAGACCGCTCCAGTCCATTATTCCTCCTCCACCAAACTTTACAGTTGGCACCATAGTAGTGTTCGCCTGGCATCTGCAAAACCCAGATTTGTCTGTCGGACTGCCAGATGGTGAAGCATGATTCATCATTCCAGAGAACACGTTTCTACTGCTCCAGAGTCCAATGGCAGCGAGCTTTACACCACTCTAACCGACGCTTGACATTGCGCATGGTGATCTTGCGTCTCGGTCACATTGACAGCGTCATTGCATTTTGGTACACCAGAAGTACATTCCTTTCCAATAAAAAGCTGTGTTTGCCTTGCAGCATTGCGATGTAGAGGTAAATGCAGTGCTTTCTGTGTGGTACATAAGTTGTTTTTCTTTAACGTTTGGATCAAACTTTATGCGTCGACGGCTTGACAGAAGCAGAAGGTGAATGTTGAACTTTTGTTGCATACATATCCAGAGGATGCAGCGTACCATTTTGCGCAATGACGCTGTCGGTGTGATCGAGGCGTTAGGCTTGTGTGCGGCTGCTCGGCCATGTTAACCCATTTCATGAAGCTCCCGGTGAACAGTTATTGTGCGGATGTTGCTTCCAGAAGCTATTTGGAACTCGGTCGTGAGTGTCGCAACCGAAGACAGACGATATTTACGCGCTACGTACTTCAGCACTCTGCGGTCCCGTTCTGTGAGCTTGTGTGGCCTACCACTTCGAAGCTGAGACGATTTTGCTCCTAGACGTTTCCACTTCACAATAACAGCACTTACAGTTGACCAGGGCAGCACTAGCAGGGAAGAAATTTGACGAACTGACTTGTTGGAAAAGGTGGCATCCTATGACGGTGCCACGTTGAATGTCACTGAGCTCTTTAGTAAGGCCATTCTACTGCTAAAGTTTGTTTATGGAGCTTGCATGGCTATGTGCTCGATTTTATACAATAGCCAAATCCACTCATTTAAAGGCGTGTCCACATTCATTTGTATATACAGTTGAAGTCAGAAGTTTACATACACCTTAGCCAAATACATTTAAACTCAGTTTTTCACAATTCCTGACATTTAATCATTGTAAAAATTCCCTGTCTTAGGTCAGTCAGGATCATCACGTTATTTTAAGAATGTGAAATGTCAGAATAATAGTAGAGAGAATGATTTATTTCAGCTTTTATTTCTTTTATCACACTCCCAGTGGGTCAGAAGTTTAAATACACTCAATTAGTATTTGGTAGCGTTGCCTTTTAAATTGTTTAACTTGGGCCTTCCACAAGCTTCCCACAATAAGTTGGGTGAATTTTGGCCCATTCCTCCTGACAGAGCTGGTGTAACTGAGTCAGGTTTGTAGGCCTCCTTGCTCGAACACACTTTTTCAGTTCTGCCCACAAATCTTCTATGGGATTGAGGTCAGGGCTTTGTGACGGCCACTCCAATACCTTGACTTTGTTGTCCTTAAGCCATTTTGCCACAACTTTGGAAGTATACTTGGGGTCAATGTCCATTTGGAAAACCCATTTGCAATCAAGTTTTAATTTCCTGACTGATGTCTTGAGATGTTGCTTCAATATATCCACATAATTTTCCCTCCTGCAGCAAAGCACCCCCACAACATGATGCTGCCACCCCCGTGCTTCACGGTAGGGATGGTGTTCTTTGCCTCTTTTTCCTCCTAACGTAACAATGGTCATTGTGGCCAAACAGTTATATTTTTGTTTCATCAGACCAGAGGACATTTCTCCAAAAAGTACGATCTTTGTCCCCATGTGCAGTTGCAAACCGTAGTCTGGCTTTTTTTATGGCGGTTTTGGAGCAGTGCTGAGGGCCTTTCAGGTTATGTCAATATGGGACTTGTTTTACTGTGGAGATAGATACTTTTGTACCCGTTTCCTCCAGCATCTTCACAGGGTCCTTTGCTGTTGTTCTGGGATTGAGTTGCACTTTTCGCACCAAAGTACGTTCATCTCTAGGAGACAGAACGCGTCTCCTTCCTGAGCGGTATGACGGCTGCGTGGTCCCATGGTGTTTATACTTGCGTACTATTGTTTATACAGATGAACGTGGTACCTTCAGGCGTTTGTAAATTGCTCCCAAGGATGAACCAGACTTGTGGAGGTCTACAATTTTTTTTGCTGAGGTCTTGGATGATTTCTTTTGATTTTCCCATGATGTCAGGCAAAGAGGCACTGAGTTTGAAGGTAGGCCTTGAAATACATCCACAGGTACACCTCCAATTGACTCAAATTATGTCAATTAGCCTATAAGAAGCTGTTTAAAGGCACAGTCAACTTAGTGTATGTAAACTTCTGACCCACTGGAATTGTGAATTATAAATCAAATAATCTGTCTGTAAACAGTTGTTGGAAAAAAATACTTGTGTCATGCACAAAGTAGATGTCCTAACCAACTTGCCAAAAACATAGTTTGTTAACAAGAAATTTGTGGAGTGGTTGAAAAACAAGTTTTAATGACTCCAACCTAAGTGTATGTAAACTTGCGACTTCAAGTGTATAGTGTATGGTGACCGCTTCATTTGGCTGGGCAATAACAGTCATTCAAAATTCCATGGCCGTCACACATCTGGTTTCTCATCTCATTGGAGGCTGCTGAGGGGAGGACAACTCATAATAATATCTGGAATGGAGTCAATGGAACGGTATCAAATATATGGTTTCTTGGTGGTTGATACCATTCCATTGACTCCATTCCAGCCATTGCTAATAGCCGTCCCCACCTCAGCAGCCTCCACTGTTTCTCATAGTACTCATAGTACAGCGTTCAACAGTATGCACTGTTTATAATCAGCTAAACGAATAAACAGTGATCCTGTGCAGTCACATGACTACGAAATGTCTAAAGGTAATTTTGTTAATGATAAAGAGCAAACAGTATCTGGTATAACAGCACGTTGTATTTATCCTGGGGAAATCCAGGCTGTGTACAGTATAGTAGTATAACAGTGCTGGTTTTTCATCTTAACATTTCAGTGTAATACTCAATCCCCTTTGACACAGACTCAATAAGCTTATTGCAGTGAGTCCATCACAGGGGATTGGACCTTCGTAGAATCACTCCAATCTGAAGTGAATTTGAGAACCCAGAACAAGAGTAAAGCGAGGGTAGTGCAACAACAACGTACTGTAACCAGGAGGACAGCCTCTGTCAATGTTGATGTCCCTTTACAGGGGGCATCGCCTTAGTGAAACCTCACTGCCGTAATCAGATGCCCGTAATCAACTCTCTCTCTCTCTTTGGGTCACAGGAAGCAAAATGGCAGCTATCCCAGGGGACATTTTACTGCGCAGAGTATAGAAAAACTCTGACTGGGTCAAGATGAGGTCATATCTACACTGGGGTCTGAAATGATTGACACCCTTGATAAAGATGAGCAATATTTAATGACTGTATAAAAAAAACAAAATACTGAGTTATATTGTATGCTAACAAAAATAAAGTAATTGTATTATTTTATACTAATACAATTTGCTCAGAGAAAGATATTTGTTCAGCAAGTAATACATTATTTTCACAAAAAGGTAGGGGTCCAAATTATTGACACCACTAAAGATTCTTATAAATAAAGTAGTCAAACGTGTAGTATTTGGTTCCATATCCTAGCAGGCAATGACTACATGAAGGTTGTAATTATTATAACTATTGCTCATCTTCATCAAGGGTGTCAATCATTTCGTACCCCATGATACATGGGGCAATGCTAGCAGATACACAGACTTCCACAAAACTACCTCTAACTTCCTTCATACTGGACACAAAGACATAAAAACGGTACCCCCATGTTAAATCGGACTCTGGTGAAGTAGATAAGGCGTCTCATTGCCAAAATCCCAAAGTATCCCTTTAAGGTAGTACCGCAACATGCTCAAGTACAGAGGGCTGTCGGGGCACGAGCTGTCTCGTGGTCTGTGTTGTTGCCATCTCTGTTTGGATTTGTGTCCCTGATTCTTTTTTTCTGCTACACATAGCATGTCAATTAACGATTGTGGCAATTAACATCAAAAGGTCACGATTTATGCACGATCAATCTGCTAGATCCATAAAATAGAGAAGTCTTGTGTAATCAATCTTGTGACCGTGCTGTAAATCCCAATATTGTACACATTTCCTGTTTCAAACCTTTCCTATTTGTCTGTCAAAATCAGTAACAATAACAAGAAAGAAAATACGAATTGAGTAAAAGAAAAAATACATTAAAACAATGTAGCCTAACCAGAACCCTCATTGTGAGACCTTCGCCTGTTCTGGGAAAAATGTGTCATTTCTTTACAGGGAAAGCTCTGGCTAGATTTGGGCCAAAAGTTAGCACAGCCTCTGTGGCCAGGACAGCCAATACACCTTTAAAAGGAGGGCACATAGGACCTGGATCCATGAGGTCTTTGGCTTTCAGGCCACTAACCACCCCTGACTCTTACAAACTGTAAATAACCCCACATATCATTTGGACAGATAAATAGCTAACAATTCAGTCTATTTCTGGGGGCATTTAAGCCTTGGCAGTCATTACCACATTATACATTGTCACATTTACAGTACTAGTCAAAGGTTTAGACATACCTACTGATTCAAGGGTTTTTCTTGAGTTTTAAAATTTTCTACATTGTCGAATAATAGTGAAGACATAAAAACTATGAAATAACACAAGGAATCATGTACTGTAGTAACCAAAAAAAGTGTTAAACAAATCAAAATATAGTTTATATATTTCAAATTCTTCAAAGCAGCCACCGTTTGCCTTGACAGCTTTGCACAACTCTTGACATTCTCCCAACCAGCTTCATGTGGAATGCTTGAAATTATATTATTAATCCACATAAAATGTAGAAGTGTTTAGAAAGATATTCTATTCTTATTTACAACAAAAGTGACTCCGAAATGACACAATACATTATTTGGAATGAGTACGTGGGTCCAAACTTGACTGGTACTGTACAAGGGTTTAGATCAATGTGGGTTTTGTAATACACTCAACGATCAAGAGTCAAAACAAGTCACAAATGTGACTTGGCGCAAAGAAGGGGGATAAGAGAGTGAGAGGAACCACAAGAAAACAGCGTTTCCTTGAGTTGGGCTAAGTCTCAAATGACATCCTATATAGTGCTCTCATTTTTAACCTGAGCCACATGGGCCCTGGTAAAAAGAAGCGCACTACATAAGGGATAGGGTGCTATTTGGGACGTAGCCGAGGACTGACTAACTCGCTGGCTTCCCTCATGTGGCTACAGTGCACTGGGTCGATAAATCCAGGAGGCATGCTGCTGCTGTGTGTTTGGGACCGAGAACCACTACGCCAAGCTTTTCCCTGAGACTGAACAAAGTGAAGGCAAGGCAAGCATTCCGCTCTTTCTGCTCGTGCCGCCGCCAGCCATTTGCTCTTGTTATTCCGTGTCGCCCAGAACCTGCTGACTCTGCTGTGTCATTGAGTAGCCATGGTCTCTGTGGCTCTGGGGAAGATTAGTGTAGCTACTAGCGGCATATTCTTGAACAGAATGGATACCCACACGCCGGTTCTCTTAGGTACGTAATAGAACTCCCCTGAAGAACCAATCTCATGGTTAATGTGTGCCGTAAAAAGAAGCATAGAGCAATTCAATTTAAAATGGCCATTGGTTTTATATCATCATTAAGCTAGCTCTCCCTCTATTTTCATCATATGAAACAAAATTCCAAATTATACAACCGTCTCCCCTATCTAGCTACAGTACTAAAAGATCTTCCTCGGCATGGACACGCTGTCACTGACTCTCATTTCATCCATGGAAACCAAGTGAGAGAGCCTGTCAACCCACTCCCTATGCAAACACAACCAAAATATGGTCATGTTTGCACAGTGATTAGAATGGTGGGAGAGAATAGCTGACTGGGTCTGGCTGACAGGGGTGAATAGCAGAACTACTCTGAGATCGAGCCAAAGTAGGTCCCAGAGGGAATCCGTGACCATAGGATTCACCGAAAATTCAGTATCAGGTGTCTCGTGTAGAGGGACCCATTATCCCTGTCCCCTAGTAAACCGGATTGCCAATGTTTCCAGTGGTGTGGTTTCGCATGGTTTAGTGTTAAGACATAATGTGTAGCTTAGCCAATGTGTAGCCCTTCCCAATGTGGGCTTGTCTGATGAAGGATCGCCTGAGAGTGCCTTTAAAAACTTTTTTACAACATAAAAAAAGACAGGTTTTGTAACCTCTTCCTCTTTCATTCATCACTCACTCATTTCCCTCTGGCCCTCCCTCTTGTTTTCGTGGAACAAAGTACATATTTGCGCAAATCATTGTTGTCATTGTTTAGTATGAAGGACATTTACCCTGGTCCCCTTAATTGTATTAAAACAAAAGCCATTTTCTGATAAAAAAAACTAAAGGGAAAACGAGACTTGCTTCAGGGGAAACACTGCATTTTCAAACAATGTTTCAACCCTTGAGGAGGGTCAATCTAAACTGGACCAACAACAGGCCCACACCTGTTAGTTTAGAAATAGACTCTCGAAGTAGAATGGGTGAAATGGATGCCAGAATTGCACAATAACACCGTTTTTTTATTGGTGTTGCAGTGCCAATACGCTGCTCAGATTTTCTGCATGAGTCACAGACCTAAAAAGCCTTTGGACAACAAGTGAGAAGTACTGGCAGACCTCAGGCCACACCATAAGTGGCAATAGTCCACTTATGAGAAGTAGGCTTATCGCCAAACGCCTAGGTCTATTGACCACTGACTGAGTTTGAGAGAAAACAGAGAATGACACATCTAAAAGATATGTTTAATACAACGCTACATCTAGTAAAAGTCGACAGAGAAAAAGGGATTGAGAAACCCCATCAACCACAGACATGGATAAACCCACTGACTGACCTGAGTGAAAGCGAGCATGATTCTTTCTATAAGAAGGATCACACTCTGAGGCCTTTATTTAGTACAGGCCTCCACAGGTCCGTTAACTTCCTGAGGACTTACCCAGTATCATCTAAACATAGTCTCCTGTGTAACAGGGGTTTAAGGGGTGAGAGGTTCAACTTGAATCCTCCCTGACTATAGTACATTACGCAACCAGCTGCTTTAAGCCCTGTTTCAACAACCAGCTCAGTAGCAGTGCACAGGTTACATGTGGATCCTTTGACGCAGATGAGTTACAAGACCTCGCTTAATTCAATACAATTAGTAGGCCTACACATCAACATACACTGAGTGCACAAAACATGACATAGACTGACCAGGTGAAAGCTATGATCCCCTATTGATGTCACCTGTTAAATCGACTTCAAATCAATGTAGATTAATGTGGAGGAGAGTCAACATGGGCCAACATCCCTATGGAACGCTTTCGACACCTTGTAGTGTGCATGCCCCGAAGAATTGAGGCTGTTCTGAGGGGAAAAGGGGGGTGCAACTAAATATTATGATGGTGTTCCTAATGTTTTGTACACTCAGTGCATATGCTATTGCATGTAGTCTGGTTTCATGAGGAAACATTACCCATTACATTATGCAAAAGCTTGAATAAATTAATTCCAATGATTGCTCAATTTCAAAGGTACTGTACATTCGCTTCTGAAAATGTATTTCACGTAATGATTTTTCCACAACTTCTGAAGGGACATACCAACATGGAAAAAGCTAAAAAGATCCTCAAGCCATTTGAATGCACAAAACCAATAACACATGGCAGCAAAACCTCCCTCAGTCAGTTGTGAGTGTGGCATGCCAAACATTAAACTCAGGCACAGTTTGCACAACAAAATGGGGGGGTTGCAGTGGTGGTGACACAAAGAGTCCATTGTTCTGTTGACGCGAAGTTGGTCTGAGAGACTTTGATCAAAATCCATTTCTGGTGGCTCTTAACTTCAGCAGGCGCCCCTCTGGGTGTTATGATGTGATGATGGGAGCCTGCTGTTGTACTGCTCATCTGATACTAATTTGGTGGGTGCTTTTATTTGTCCTATTTCACACTTGCACAAGATGTTTTCAGTGTATTTTGAACGCTTACAGACAATGCGATTAATCACAATAAAAACAGTGCACTAACATTTTATAACTGATTAGCCCTAATTTGAACATAGTGCACTTTTAAATACAAACAAATGCTCCCATGCATTTGAACCCAGGTCTGTTTGGTATTCGAAATAATGTATTTGGAATACTTCCAATAGAAGCAGTTGATTCGGGCCATATTATTTGAAAATACTTGAATACAAAGAAAGTAAGTATTTAATGAAAATATGTTTTTAAATAACAAATAGGCTTGTATTTGAACCCTGCAGCTTTCCTCCTGAGGGTGTCCACAAGGTCTGGGTCAATCCCATAGCAATACCAAGAAGAAAAGGCAAGAGATTGAAATTCATGAATTGAACTAACTATGGGCAATTTTCCCGGGACGTGTTTGCATTTCAAGAGCATTACAAGTTATAGTAGTCATGAGGGCAAGCCAGCCAGCGGTGACACAGGGCTGACTAATCCATCAGTTTATAGTACAATGAATAAGCATCGGAGATCACATGAAGGAAAGATTGCACGCTGGCCAGAACTCTGTGCCATCTGACAATTCAGTCTCCTGTAGCACAAACTAGGGACGGCGCCAGGAGAGAGAGCAGCAGAGCAGTAATACAGTCAGAGCAGTAACCTGACACCGACTAACAGTGTGCAGCTACACACGGACTTAGCCCAGGATGATAGGATCCACTGGGGAGAGAAACTGGGAGAGGTGTGCTATGCAAACAGAACAGGCTAAACATGCTAGCTAGATGCCCAATACTGGGTCAGATCACCAACACAACACACCAATATTTACTTTCATTCAGAACAATTTAGTAACATTCCTTGCCAGAATTTCCATCTGATGGTTCGAAAAAACAAAGCAATGCTGTCATAGTAGAATTTGAGCTGAGACTTTTTTTTAAATGAAAGCTTCATGTTCTGCTATAATTATAATTACCATAGAGATTCTATTCAATTACTATTGTAATTCCTAATTCTATGATCGTTACCCTGTATAGCTACTTCTGAAAGCAGAGTGGGTGAACCATAGAATCAGAAATTAGAATACTAGAATGGACATAAACCTTCTTATGATGAAAGGTCAGACATTTTGGTCAGGAAGTTGGTCAACCATGGTTTGCCAGTGCTGTGATAAGATTATGTGTAAAATAATGAATGTATATGCACTGTATGTTTGCTAGCCTAGCAGACAGTTTAAGGAATGATTAATTTCTCAAATTAATTGCCAATATTCCATTCATATCCATTCCACTCTTATGTTCCTGCATAAGTAAAAGCCAGATTATGCCTCTACTGCGATTCATTCCAATTAGACTGGTTAGGATTTTTTCCTGACCAATATGGCTGCCATTTTCACCCCATTCTAAAACGCAAGGGTTTATGATCTAGCCCCTATTGTAATTAAACAGGATCTCTATGGGTCGAACACTATATGGGGCTAAAGTGTTAAGGGTCACCTGGAGAGGATACTATAGGTGTCCCCACTCCTGGGATGGGAATGATGAGTGTTGGATAGTGGGAGTTTGGGCTGAGCAGGAGTAGACAGGTCCAGATGGAGCATCCAGTCATTCAGTCAGTCCCTTTCTTTAGTACTACAGTCAGAGCTGAGGCAGCGGCTTGTAGCCAACACACGCCTGTACCACTGTTCAATTCTACCACCAGGCCATCAGACTGCTGAACAGCTAACCCTAGCTGTCTCCCTACACAGACCTGCATCTTTGTGACAATTTTCACGCTAGTGACTATCTGCATCTTAGAGACTATTCACACTGACTCTTCACACGTCCAACCCTTACAGACAATCACACACGCAGCCCATAACCACACACACACAACAACTCAAAACACAAACAGTCAACGCAGCTGCTCTAGTATACACACACTACACTACCCACTGGGCACACACTGGTTGAATCAACATTGTTTCCACCTCATTTCAATACAATTACGTTGAACCAATGTCAATTCAACGTCAGTTCCACGTCTGTGCCCGGTGGGTACCCACTTTTTTTGCAAATACAACACATTCATTATCTATTATCTTATTGTGTACATATCAGGCTAATACTATGCATATTACCTCGATTACAAAATGTGTATATTTGATTTGACTGCACACAAGCATTTCACTGCGCCTTCTATACGTGATGTAAACTGTGTACGTGATTTTGAATTTAGACTCCTTGTTTACCATACTGTGCCTCCAAGAGCTGTGCAAATTTGGAGATCGCTTTGAAATTCACTATTCCGTTGACAGTCTATCGATCACTAACAATGTGTCCACCCCCCCTCCAAGAACATTTTTTTCCCCGTTTAAGATTAGCCAGCCAAACAATAACGCGCACATTCTTTCTACTCTCACGGTTTGCCGCCAGTCATCACCCGCTGAGTAAGCTTGGCTGTACTGTGGGTAGAAACACAGCAGGTTTGTCACCACAACAAGTAGTGTAACCACCATACAACATTCTGATATTGTGTGGATCATATAGCACATACCTAGAGAGGTTGGTATGTGGAACTTACATAACATATCCCAGTCAGCTCCCCTAGCCTGGTACGAACCATCCTGATCTCACGAGCTTACATTCTACTTCGCTACACAGACACATCACATCCGTGTAGTGAAACAGAATGTAGGGAAAGGAAGATACCTAGTCAGTTGTACAGCTGAATGCATTCAACTAAAAATAACTCAACCCCCTCTGAATCAGAGAGGTGCGGGGGGCTGCCTTAAAATCGACAAGGTCACGGAATCAAGACGGTCGGTACGAGGCTACAGCTCCCCTGTGTGTAGTATGTGTTCTTGGACTGCTTCTGCTTTGCACTGGGTTAGGAAACACCTGCAGAGCAAGTGAAAAACCTAAGTGACCGCTGAGTGGAAGCAAAGAGGAGCTGGGTGGATGCCGTCGTCTTCACAAGGGCACTCGTTTGTGTGTGTTTATCTCTTTGCACCAAAGGAAAATATTGTATTGTTTATAACACATTGGAGGCCTGAACACTATACAGTAGACATGCGGGAGCCATAAAATGTGCAGACCTTTATATATATATATATCATGCTTACATGGTGATGTCTCTGTTCTTTAAGCCATTAGGAACAATGTGCAACTCTGGGGCTATTACAAAGTCAAGAAAATGGCACGGTGCAGCGACTACACGTAACATCTTATTGTAGGAGAAAACACAGGAGAAAGGAAAATAACATTGGAGGAGAAAGGACAAAACAGCGCCTTTAAGCAATATATTAACTTACAGCAATTTCCCTGCAAGCAGACATCGATATTCCAGTGCCTTCAATTTGCTTCAGTGCATACTCCTTCTCATCTTCCCTGCGGAGAAACAGACAAATAAAAAAAAAAACAGGACATCACAAACCAGCTTTACTTCCTTGGCAATGTAACACAGGGACAAATCCCTTGTTCTTGAGCATCGATAGATTCATAAAATACTGCATCGGGTATTGAAGGTTGTGTGTTTATGAGCGAGAGTCAGAAAGAACAGGGGATATGAAAATGATGGATGGACTGCTCGACGTGTTCTTATGGAACAGTAGAATCCCTGCCATTAGCAATATCCTCTGTCTGAAGACAGCTATTCCCTCGCTACAGACGTGCTCTGTTGTTGTTGTTGTCTAAGCACCCTGCATTTCAGCCCCCAATGCAAACACACGCTCTGGCTTCGACTATAGCCTACATACAGAACTCATAGCACACACAGTGCAGAATCAGAATGATCAAAGTCAAATAGGATTTTATTTAATAAGTGCAGTGTCAGGAAAAATCGGAGGGATTTTTCCTTGACATTGTATTCTGAGGGTATTCCTGTGCCCTTGTAAAAACCTGCTGGTGGTGGGAAAAGGCATTGATGAGATGACCCTGCCAATGAAGAAATGTGAGACATATTGTGGTGCGCACACATACAGCACACTGCGATGCAGGGGACAATTGATTATCTGAGATAAGCAGTATCCTCGTAGTAGGGGAACATTTATTAACCCAATATTGACTCTTCAGAAAATATTATTGAGCCTATTTCAAACGTGTTAGATTATAGAAAATGGTTTTGTTGAAAAACCTTTGATAACGAAGACCAAATGTTGTACTACAAATTCAGTGAGTGGATTCATGATGGGTTTTTTTAATCAAACATGACATTACCAACTTGCCTGATGCACAATAAACAACACTGTAATCATGAACAACACAGTGGACTGTCTAGTCATAGAAAATGCTAATGCCCAACAAGAATACAAACATGAGTTTGGAGGGTAGTGGCGGGGGAGTTCCTTTTGCTATTTTCCACCACATAATACGAATGGTGAATAAAGGATGCTACCCTACCGAAACAGTTCAGAAGAGTTCGTGCATATATTATGATGACATTTTGTGATGTTTTTGTTCGTTTTGGACTTTTTTCGACTGTTGGACACACACATTTTTTTCCTCGAGGCTAGCCGAAGTTCTGGAGCCGAAGTCTACGCCCCTTCATTCGTGATTGGTCAACTGCATGGATTCTTCAATAAAGTATTTGTGGTCATTCAACGAGAAACAACTCATTTTCATGCACATTTTTTCATTGAGAAATACAGCACCAAACATCTTAGTTACTGTAGGTGTAAAATTGCGCCACTAAGATCTCCTCGGCAAAAACGTCAAAATTAATGACAGATTTCTTGAGTTATCTTAAATTACTTCTGACTATTTTGAGGAAGTGAACAGGCTACGGCATCTCAAATAGGACAAACAGTACAATTGACGCTTTTTTCTGGTTTTTCAAAAGAAGGTTTTTGAGTATGCGAGCACACTCGTTTGGTTCGCTAGCCGCCAGCCGAACTGAAGCATGCTGACGCCTTAAGGCTGTCACACACAGTCCACAGGCTACCTTTTGAGCCCCACAAAAGCCTGCATGGCCACTACACTTATCTGGCCACAATCCTGATGTTCCTAAATTCACATATATGCAGATAGAGACACTCCCTCTTCTCTGTTCGAATACACATACTGTATACTACATACTTAATGAGTATATACTATATATATATATTTTTTTTTTAACTAGGAAAGTCAGTTAAGAACAAATTCTTATTTACAAATGACAGCATACCCCGGCCAAACACGGACCACGCTGGACCAATTGTGCACCGCCTTATGGGACTCCCAATCAAGGCCGGATGTGAGGCAGCCTGGATTTGAACAAGGGACTGCAGTGACGCCTCTTGCACTGAGATAAAGTGCCTTAGACCACTGCGCCACTCAAGAGCCCACTATATACTATTAGTTCATTTTAGTATACCGTAAACTAGGTATTCCCAAACTGGGGTACGTGCAACATCGTCGGGGATACACCAAATCATTTGTTTGCTTTTTTCCTTTTATATTTTCCAACGGGGCTACACATTTGGGTGAGGTTTTTTTCTCACCTGAGTAGCCTCGTTTCACTGCCAAAAATAAAACCATCTATTGTTCAGAAAAATAACAACACAATGTCAAATAATTAACATCCAATTCCACTAACGGTCCGTAAGTAGCCAAACGTAGCTGCTGCTCTTGTTGGTATCTGTACTGATGGCGCAAAAGCCATGACAGGGAGACATAGTGGAGTGGTAACGCAAGCAGTTGCTCCCGACGCCACTTGGGTACACTGCAGCATCCACCGAGACACTCTTGCTGCCAAGGGAATGCCTGACAGCGTGAAAGACGTTTTGGACACTACAGTGAAAATGGTTAACTTTGTTAAAGCAAGGCCCCTGAACTCTTGTGCATTTTCTGCACTATTCAATGATATGGGCAGCGACCATGTAAAGTATTGACACGTGTTTTTGAATTGAGAGACAAGCTTAAAGTTCTTAAAGTTCTGACCATAAATTTCACTTGTCTGACCGCTTGCATGATGATGAGTTTCTCACACGACTGGACTATCTGGGTGATGTTTTTTCTCACCTGAATGATCTGAATCTAGGATTACAGGGACTCTCCGCAACTATATTACATGTGCGGGACAAAATTGAGGATATGATTAAGAAGTTGGAGCTCTTCTCTGTCTGCATTAACAAGGACAACACACAGGTCTTTCCATCATTGTATGTTTTTTTATGTGCAAATGAACTCAAGCTTACAGACAATGTCAAATGTGATATAGCGACGCACCCGAGTGAGCTGGGTGCACAATTACGCAGGTACTTTCCCAAAACGGATGACACAAACAACTGGATTCGTTATCCCTTTCATGCCCTGCCTCCAGTCCACTTACTGATATCTGAACAAGAGAGCCTCATTGAAATTGCAACAAGCGGTTCTGTGAAAATTTTATTTAATCAGAAGCCACTGCCAGATTTCTGGATTGGGCTGCACTCAGAGTATCCTGCCTTGGCAAATCGCGCTGTTAAGACACTGATGCCCTTTGCAAACACGTACCTATGTGAGTGGATTCTCGGCCCTCACTAGCATGAAAACTAAATACAGGCACAGATTGTGTGTGGAAAATGATTTAAGACTGAGACTCTCTTCAATACAACCCAACATTGCAGAGTTATGTGCATCCTTTCAAGCACACCCTTCTCATTTACCTGTGGGTTATTACAATTTTCGATTAACAAATAAGGTTTTATATGTAAGATGGTTAAATAACGAGCAAAATGATTGATTATTATTATATTATTATTTGTGCCCTGGTCCTATAAGAGCTCTTTGTCACTTCCCATGTGCCGGGTTGTGACAAAAACTCACACTCATTCTTATGTTTAATAAATGTATTGTATATAGTGTGGCAGGCTTACAATGATGGCAAAAAACAACATTTGAGAGTTTGCTGGCCCTGGTGCTAGAGGTTAAATGTTTGAAGGGGTACAGGACTATAAAAAGTTTGGAAACCACTGCTGTGAAAGAACGGTATCCTTTCAGTTGAGCGTACTAGCGCTTCGCCTGTCTACCGGGAGTTGATGCTGTTGCTATGCAACCTCTTTCTTTTTATTATTATTATGAACAAAACCTATACAAAACTATACAAACAAGAGTATATAAACCTAACAGACAGGGGTATTACATATCGAGATACATTTTCAATTTGTCAAAAAGTTTTATGATATGTATTGCTTTTTTGTTTTTACACTTACTGACAATTTTCTAAATAATATTTAAATTCTATCTTAAACAACATGAAGAGGGGTTTGTTCTCCGCCCACTTCATTTTATGGATATAGAATCTGCCATGAAATTTCTTTATTTTAACAATGAAAGTTAAATCAGAGTCCATATCATTTGGATCAAAATGAAACAATATTGTATATCTATGTGGGGGAAATTGTTTGTACATGAGGTTCCAAGTTAGAAGTACTTGTTTACAAAAGTTAGCAAGCTGAATAGGGATCTTAACCCAGATCAAAGTTTCATTTGAGTAAGAATTCTAGACCACAAATCTGTTGAAATATTAAATTAGGGGTTATATTCCAAATGCAATCCTTATTTCTTAAATAGTTTTGTATCCATTTGATCTAAAAGATTGTAATAGAGGTTTTAAAATCCAGAGCATTCAACCTTCCCTCACTTTGGGTGGTACATATTACAGCTTTTCTTAAATAATTAGGTTTATTCCTCCATATGAAGTTAAATAATTTAATATCAACCATTTTAGTTACTGACAGAGTAACATCCAAGGCAAGGGAGGTATACACTAATCTGGACAGACCAGATTAGTGTATAGAGTTTGAAAAAAGTACATGTCCAGATAAAGAAATATCTCTTAAGGGCCAGGAGTTAAATCTCTTTCCAAATTTCTCTACAATAGGAGAGTAATTTAAGTTGTCACTTTCTTTCTGATTTTGCTAACTTTAACACCAAGATATGTGATCACATCGTTACATACGGAGTCACATCTTTTCAACACAAATAATTCCCATTTCCTAATATTCAGAGACAAACCAGACACATGTGAGAAGGCATTAATACACTCAATAGCTTTCCTGACTTCATTATGATCTTTCAAAAAAAATGGTGTTGTTGTCAGACAATTGTGAACATTCTCTCTTTATCTTGTATCTGAGTACCCATAAAACGATCCTTATTGATATGAAGTGCCATAACTTGTGTGACCTATACAAATAAGAAAGGAGAAATTGGGCATCCTTGTTTAATTCCGCGTCTAATGTCGAATCTCTGCGAAGTTCCATGGATAATTTAACAGAGCTGTTACTATTATTGTAAAGTGTCTTAATTACACCTTGAAAATATTGACCAAAACCCAAAAATCAAAAATAATGTTCAACTGTATCAAAAGCCCTGTAAAAGTCTACAAATAAAATAAAACTATATTCCATAATGTGCTCATTGTAGTCTATCAATTCCAATACTAGACTGGGTATCATAAATTATTTGGTCAATACCTTTAAGTCTTTCTGCAAAGATGGATGCAAGTAGCTTTCCATCATTGTTCATTAATGTGATTGGTCTCCAATTTTTTAACATCATAGGAACTTTGTTTGGTTTGGTGATTACAGAAATGAGGCCTTGTGTCTTAGAAACAGGCAGGACCCCTAAATCAATTGCCTCCTTAAACATTAAATATTACTGGTGTAAAGGTTACCATAGAATTCTGAAACATGTTTTGAAATATCTTTGGAGTTTTCATTTTCTTTGCCATCTATATTATGCTTATGAATAGAGGTGAATTCAGATTTGTTTTAATCTAAATTGTATGTATTTTGTGTTTTTTTTCACCTTCCTCCAACCATCTCATCCTTGATTTTGCAAATGCACCTTTTGCTCTCTTCATATAGTCGGTCCATTTCTAAAGATGAAAAATTTTAAAGAAAATAACTGACCCTTTCCTTCTTCATCAAGGTCCTCTATAGAGATTAGAGAAAGTACTTCCTTAACAAGTTTTTCTTCCCTCAATCTTTTAAGTTCAGCAATTTCTTTAACTCTCTTCATGACTGTTTGTCTTATTTCAAACTTCATTCATTCCCAATATTTCCCATAAGACTTAAATAGTTGGGCTTTCCTCCAATTTTCTTGTATAATATGTTTGGCATCCATCTTGAAATGATAATCTTCCAACAATCTACTTTTGGGTTTCCAATAACTCCGATTCAGTTTATTAACTTCAGAGACATAAAAATGTCAAGATAAGAATAACTTTACGATCAGTAAGAATGTATGGTTCAATGGATACCTTGACTACAGTGTTATCTAATTAATTTTGAAATCAACCAGAAGTCAATTCTTGACTGTCTGGACATGTCCTTGTTACTCCAAGTGAAGTACTTTTTAATCAACATATTTTGAGATCCAAATATCGAATAATCCAAGACTAAGACATAGATTAAACTCAGGATTAATAATGCTGGAGCTGTTAGGAGGGGGATATCTGTCAATCATTAGGTACAGAATTAAAACCTCCACCTGAGATCACTTTGATATCCTGAAATACACCTTTAACTCGTTTAAACTATTCTTAAAATTCTTGAAATAATATCCTGTTGTTTTGTTTGTGTTGGATGCATAGATATTCCCTAAAGAAAAACATTCACTGTTAAAATTAACCAACGTCGAGAGTGGTGAGTCCTACTACTGATGACCTTCCCTTTAAATACACCTCTTAAAGAGTGGTTGTTGCCATATGATAACCAGATATCGTTACCCCATAGATTTTTCCAAAAAGCTAGATCGTAAGAACAAGCATGAGACTTGTACAACGTTTGCATTAAACAGTCTGCAATACAATGCAACCTCTTGCTAGCATAACAAATTACTAGCTAGACATTTTACGACTTCGGGTGTGTAGTAAATTCAATTTGGAGTGCCAGAGAGCGCTCAGTGTGTTTGTAAATTCAGAGCGAAGACAGATTGTCTGCTCGTAAATTCAGAGGGTAGGGTTGACCTCACAACCGCAGTCAAGAACCCAAGCGAACTGGCTAAAAGTTGGCTAGCTTTCTAGCTACTTGCAGACACATGAGAGAACACCTCACTCTGACCATTTCTCGCCCTAGCATAGCTGGTTAGTCACCAGAGCGTTGGTGACTAACTGTGCTGCTGGCAACAATTTAATTACACTTTATTTTGCCGACGTTTACTGACACCGGCTATATTCAACGGGTGTTGAGCGTTCATAAATTCAACAGTTATTCTGCACTCTGAAATCAGAGTAGATAGCTCGAACGAATTTACGAACGCATTCGAATTAACAATGTCCACTGAGAACGCACAACGACTATACCATTTAGCTAAGAATTACAGGAATAATCAGGTCAATACACGTTGGATAGTTAGATAGCATAGAGTTAATATAATGGATGTATTAGTAGCCAACTAACGTTAGGTAACAAGCTAACATACCCGTACATACTGCTGTAATGATATGCGGTTCGTAAGGACAGCGTAATTAACAAATTGTCAGCCAACATAACGTGTAACTTATTCGAAAAGTCATTACTTTATTACATTGCTCTAAATGTTCTTAACATTTGTCATATTTCGTTGCAGCAATGAAATTGTATCGCCTCTCGTCGGAATTCGGCTGCATATTTTCCGCCATTTTCTTGAAATCTGAAAGCATTGTGAAGCCACGCCCATTATCGTGGAGAATTTTATTATGGCCCAAAAATCACGGGAAAAGTTATTATATCTTTATTATTAAAAACAGTAATAGTAATGACTGTAAACTTGTTTTTTTTTCACAATCTTTCTGAAGTTTGGTGCGGAGCTCGGTAAAAAAAAAGCGTCTGTTCAAGCCTCAAATCTTGCGCGATCTCGTGTCCATTGCTTGTATACTTCGTATTTTGGCGAATGTTGTATGACAGCCGGGAACTTTTGGCATACTAACTGTATCATATTTCTGACCATGATAGTTCGGATAGCCACGCTAACTTCGCCCTCGTGTGGGTGCTAGCAAGCAGGCTAAGTAGTGCTAAGTGTCAACAGCCAATCCAGTAGGGGCTGGAAGTTATAGAGAGCTTCAAGTGGTCAATAGCGTTGCGAAATTGCAGAGTATTTGCATAAAGTTCAGCTTTCCCCAACTTCGGTCACGCCCTGATTACGCTCCCTCGCCCATACTTGCATCGTCCACATTCCCGTGAAAATAAACTCAGCAAAAAAAGAAAAGTCCCCTTTTCAGGACCCTGTCTTTCAAAGATAATTCGTAAAAATCCAAATAACTTCACAGATCTTCATTGTAAAGGGTTTAAAAACTGTTTCCCATGCTTGTTCAATGAACCATAAACAATTAATGAACATGTACCTGTGGAACGGTTGTTAAGATACTAACAGCTTACAGACGGTAGGCAATTAAGGTCACAGTTACGAAAACTTAGGACACTAGAGGCCTTTCTACTGACTCTGAAAAACACGAAAAGAAAGATGCCCAGGGTCCCTGCTCATCTGCGTGAATGTGCCTTAGGCATGCTGCAAGGAAGCATGAAGACTGCAGATGTGGCCAGGGAAATACATTGCAATGTCCGTACTGTGAGACGCCTAAGACAGCGTTACAGGGAGACAGGACGGACAGCTGATCGTCCTCGCAGTGGCAGACCACGTGTAACAACACCTGCACAGGATCGGTACATCCGAACATCACACCTGCGGGACAGGTACAGAATGGCAACAACAATTGCCGAGTTACACCAGGAACGCACAATCCCTCCATCAGTGCTCAGACTGTCTGCAATAGGCTGAGAGAGGCTGGACTGAGGGCTTGTAGGCCTGTTGGAAGGCAGATCCTCACCAGACATCACCACCAACAACGGGCACAAACCTACCGTCGCTGGACCAGACAGGACTGGCAAAAAGTGCTCTTCACTGACGAGTCGTGGTTTTGTCTCACCAGGGGTGATGGTCTGATTTGCGTTTATCGTCGAAAGAATGAGTGTTACACCGAGGCCTGTACTCTGGAGCGGGATCGTTTTGGAGGTGGAGGGTCCGTCATGGTCTGGGGTGGTGTGTCACAGCATCATTGGACTGAGCTTGTTGTCATTGCAGGCAATCTCAAAGCTGTGCGTTACAGGGAAGACATCCTCCTCCCTCATGTGGTACTCTTCCTGCAGGCTCATCCTGACATGACCCTCCAGCATGACAAAGAATGCCACCAGCCATACTGCTCGTTCTGTGCGTGATTTCCTGCAAGACAGGAATGTTAGTGTTCTGCCATGGCCAGTGAAGAGCCCGGATCTCAATCCCATTGAGCATGTCTGGGACCTGTTGGATCGGAGGGTGAGGGCTAGGGCCAGGGCCATTCCCCCCAGAAATGTCTGGGAACTTGCAGGTGCCTTGGTGGAAGAGTGGGGTAACATCTCACAGCAAGAACTGGCAAATCTGGTGCAGTCCATGAGGAGGAGATGCACTGCAGTACTTAATGCAGCTGGTGGCCACACCAGATACTGACTGTTACTTTTGATTTTGACCCCCTTTGTTCAGGGACACATTATTCAATTTCTGTTAGTCACGTGTCTGTGGAACTTGTTCAGTTTATGTCTCAGTTTTTGAATCTTGTTATATTCATACAAATATTTACACATGTTTCCTACATGCATATCTGATTTGGCTAATGGGCCTAATAGTCCAGTATTATCTAATGATAGTGTTATATAGTCATCTACTCCCCCTCAAAAACGAAATAGCATAGCCTACATTTCCACTTTCCCTCCAATCTGGGGAGAAGTCTACACTCCAGGCATATCATGAGATTGGTTCCCAAATGAGAATCAAACACAGCAAAATCACTTGCTTGTGCAGGAAAAACACATGTCAATGTATTTTAAAATGATCCCACAGACATGTTGGTGCCTTTGCAAAGTAATGTTGGTGCCTCAGCAACAGCAACAGCAAAAATTGACAAAATGATTCATTGTTTGAAGTGTGATGAGTATTTTATCCATATTAGAAAACCATAATAATAAAGTATTAGCCAAATATGTATATTCTAATCCTTGCTGTGACACTTGTTTTATTTGCATTCCAACACCAAAAGGAGAAACACATGTCTCATGTTGCCTCGAGTTCGACTGTGTCAGTGCTCTTGAGAGATCTTGGCAATAATATGATGATTATTTTAAGCAGCAAAAACTTAGCCAAGTTGACCAAGATCATAGCTTACACGATTCTACTGGCGATATTAGGCTTATATAAATAACTAATGTTGAAAGTAGTCTGGGTTACCATGAACAGGGTGTCAAATAATAAACATCATCACTGTGTTGTTTTGGGGGAGGACCGTTGCGAGCGAGTGCGTACATGAAAACAAAAACACAGACACTGGCAGCGCTCAGGGAGGTTCAAATGTAGTCTCTGTCCAACGTGCAAAGAGATATAGTCTTCATAAGGCATCCTGCAATCAGTTTATTGAGTAAACAATAACGTTCAGAATCTTACCCGTCTTTGCGCTTAGCTTTATAAACGTGCCCGTATGTGCCTCGACCCACTTTGCAACCTTCATATTCGAACAGATCTTCTACCTTCTCTCGTTCGGCCGCGAGCTTTGTTTTGAAGTCGTAATCCATTTTAACCCATAAATATTTCTTAAATTACAATAAAATAAAATATTAATTATTACATGCATTAATTAAATAATCTGGTCGTTTTATTCCCCCACCATTTCCTTGTTTGGGATTTTGGTCTACTCCGTTTAATGTTCACTGGCTCGTTGACGTTTCTAATTGGCACGCAAGGCTTTCTGGGGAAGGTAGTTTACAAAAACGTAAATTTGAGTTATCAACATGGAAGTAAAAGGTCCGTGAAACTACAGTCCGCATTTTGCGTTACAGTTTTTATTTAACCTTTATTTAACTAGGCAAGTCAGTTAAGAACAAATTCTTATTTTACAATAACGGTCAAACCCGTCTCTAACCCGGACGACGCTGGGCCAATTGTGCACCGCCTTATGGGACTCCCAATCACGGCCGGTTGTGATACAGCCCAGGATGGAACCAGGGTCTGTAGTGACGCTCCTAGAACTGAGATGCACTGCCTTAGACCGCTGCGCCACTCGGGAGACTTAAAGTGCAGTTACTGCACTTGCGTACTCATGAACACTTAAAAAATTGGGGGAGAACAGTTGTAACATTTCATGTTTTGTATACTACTCAAATGAACAAATGTGTCACCTTTTGTAGTTTGACCCAACATGTGCAGGTCTCCAATATGTTTTTGAATAGAAAGAATCAAGTGAGGTTTTTCTCAAGTAGCCACAACTAGAGGAATAGTCAACTATATCATCCCCCATTTGACATCTATTGCCTTAAACTGTTACATGAGAGAGGTACATGTAGCAAATCGGCATAACCATCATTTTGTAATATGTTTAGAGATTAGCAATGTACACACTTTCGTCATGCGGACAGTTGCCTCAGCCAATCGCCACTTAAAGGAAAGGACCCCACAATGTGATTCGACTAACTTGAGGGTGACGTGATAGGCTAGGTGAATAAAATCACTGTGCAGCCCTCATTCTGCGCTCTCCACAGTATGGCCGGCGATATTAGCTAGCAGTCGCTCTACAGTATTCTCTGTAAAAGGGAAGACGGTAAAACCAAGAAATTACACCTGGATTGCTAAAGGACTGTACTTAATAAATTATAACGATCAAGCAAGGACTAGCTAATTAAGTTGAAAACGTAACCGACGTTTAATTTCTGTTATTGGTGTCTGCTGTGCCACGATGGAAGAGAACGGTGCACACTTCTTCGAGGGGACCGAGAAGCTGTTGGAGGTGTGGTTCTCCCGGCAAGATGAGAATAAAGGAACAGGGGACCTCCGTACCATCCCAAGGTTTGTGAAGTGAAGATTTGATTAATACATGCCTGTCTGCACTTGACTTTGCTTGCTAGCTAAGCTGCTAGCCTGTGGCACTGTATTGACTAAAGCAATCCGTCATCTGAAGAAGACTGGCTGGAGATCCAACCCTCAACAAGCGCTAAAAACATCGTAACCAGGCTTTCTCCCTCTTGCTAGATAGTCTGCTTAATGACAACGAGCTCAGTTTAATGACAACGAGCGCAGTTCTCGTAAACCACCATAGCATCTTTCACTGACATGTCATGTGGTGGCCGAATGAATTACCATCCCCCACCTTCGACCGCTAGCTGTAGTAGCTTGGCGCTTGCTAACGCGGTAGCTAGCTGAGTCATTCATTCAATCGGTGTCAGTTAGCTAACGTTAACAATGTCACCTGTTTGTTGGATGGTTCGCTATACGTTTTTCAGTCTAGCTACAATTCACCCAACTGTCAAGCTTTGTCTCCAGGAATAATCTTTGTAATCTAACATGTTCAGAAATGTATCCAAATATGGCTTGATGAATTGTAAGGTGTCTGGCTGGCTACCTATTTGAAATCGAGCAAGTTTTTTTTTTCTTCCAATGCAAGAGAAAGGGTACGATTTTGTTGAGTTTGACTGCGCGGGTTTTTCGCATACTGCGCATGCATTTGGCGTTAGACCGACGTACACGTGCATCTTTATGTAGTAATGTATCTTATGTCAAAAGCTAGGTAGCTCACTAAATCTACAACTCAACTTGTGAAGTTGTCATTGTGTAACTACGTTGAGTAATCTTCCATTTAATTTGTTCTCCTGCGTCACGCATGTGGGCCCTAGCATCATGCTAAGCATGTGGTAGTGCCTTGGGGCCGTGCCTTGTGGCCACTTTTATTTGCGGTCTTTTTAAGCTTTCTCTTAAACTAAAACCATAAAGATAATCAATAGGCGATGTATAATCAGTTTGAGTGTTGATTGCCCACCAGCTATCTGAAAGAAACTAATCTTCTGTGCGATTTACGCAATCGGACTCAATGCTTGAATGAACCGTAGATTCCAGGTAACGGTATGAAACTCTTGCTACTGTTACACGTGCAGGTACGATGAAACATTATAGCGCCATGATACTCACTCGTGGTTATCTCCAACCAGATAAACTAGGCCCTTATTCGTTTGCATTGCCCTAATATATGTTAAAGGACGTCACTATCAACCATACTAAAATGATTGAAATGCTCTTGTTTTTAATACGCTTGAGTATTTTTCTTGGCGTTCCAGTAAACTGCTGTTATGTATAAGTCAGACAGGGATTCCCTAACCGTTTTCCCCTGTGACGACCACATTTGGAGAATTTCATTATCCCACCATGTAAAAAAGCGATTTAAGCGGCCAATGTTTTTTTTTTTTTAATTTGGGGCATGACATGTATTTACAAATGAGCCTGTGTACTTTTGACAGTTTCAATCTAAACGAAGTATGGTTTGAAGTGACAGAAATGCTTCATTTAGTGGATAGTTCAGAAGACCATCAGGCAAGTTTGTATGATCTTCTGTGTAAATTATGATTTTTCTATTCTATATTCCACTCAGTCTGATTTAGTGCCTGGTCTAGGCTTGGGCAATACCAGGATATTTAGAAATAGTTACGTAATGGTTTTTCAGTACTGCTAACAATTTGATCTTTCTCAATAAATTAATATTTGTACTTTAAGTAAATACCTGCAGTCAACTTGTGCAATACTTTAGGAGACAAAGCAGAGTGTTCATTTCACGTCACATTAAGAAGCTTATGGTAGTTCCCCACAACAGTTGAGCCAGTCAAGTGTTTGTAAATTGCACAGCAGGAGAAAGCAGGAACAGGTGAGTCCAGCTGTGTATTGACAGGGTTTGCGTCTTATATTGAAAAACTGTTTATTTTTCTCAATAGTGATCAGGGATGTGCAGCCTACATTTTCCTTCATAGAAAATGGTATAAATCATTAAGCAGCAAATGGCTTGTCAATGACAACAGAAGTGCGGCTGCCAGCCAAAGTTCTGCACAAGTAAATGAGCTTACAATGACGCTTTTTTTGTTTGCCAAAAACAATGCATGGCCATATCTTTGTCATAAAGGATATAACCAGCTACATTTCCTAAAGTATTAGAGTTGATGCTGAAAGTTGAGATTGCATTTTACCAGAGGAAAAATAGTCTAGCAACACATGTCAGAGCTGTCATCTGATAGATGAGAATTCATGAACGGGCATGCTAAGTGTAGAAATGCAACTGAAGAGAAAAATTAGTTTGATGCTGAGCAGAAATTACAGTAGAAAGCATTATAGAGCTGTGGTCATGAAACGCGGCAAGATATTTCTTATGCCTTTGATCGTTTGTGTGGAAAAACAGAATAAGTTAGGGCAACCCTTCAGGTTATCTTGCTAGTTAAGGTTGTGGGGCATATTGTGTTGGCTTTCTGCAGTGCTTGTAGTCAAAGCCCTTTGGATGAGTTACCTGTACAGCTGCCTCTGCAGCTTGATTTCCTTGTCGTCTTTTTCTCTGTTCTGGGCCGGTCTGTGCCTCCCTTCTCCAAGAAGCAGGCAAGCCCATTGCACTTGCAGATCCCAGACTCCACACAGTGTACACAGTACAGTTCTTCCTTCAGACAAGCATGCTTACATTTTTTCATTTGCACTGTCTTTCGTTCACATTTGCTTGTAAAATTAAGGAATTCAAAAAGTGCCGTTCGGTACCTCCTACCTGCAATACATGACAAAAAGAGTGTGGACACATGCTCGTCAATCATTTCATTGCAAAATCATTGGTGTTAAATTAAGTTGGTCCCCCCCTTTGCCTCTATAACAGCCTCCACTCTTCTGGGAAGGCTTTCCACTAGATGTTTTAACATTGCTGCTGGGACGTTTGTCCATTCAGCCACAAGAGCATTAGTGAGGTTGGGCCTGGTTTGCAGTCGGTGTTCTAGTTCTTCCACACTGATCTCGACATACCATATGGACCTCGCTTTGTGCGCGGGGGCATTGCCATGCTGAAACAGGAAAAGGCCTTCCTCAAACTGTTGCTCCAAAGAATGGTCTAGAATGTCATTGTATGTTGTAGCATTAAGATTTCCCTTCACTGGAATTAAGGGGCCTTGCCCCGAACCTTTTCTCCACCACCAAACTTTACAGTTGGCAATATGCTTGGCCCTGGTTGCGTTCTCCTGGCTTCTGACAAATCTGGGTTTGTCAATCGGACTGCCAGATGGTGAAGTGTGTCATCAATCCAGAGAACAGGTTTCCACAACTCCAGAGTACAACCACACCAGTTGACGCTTGGCATTGCGAATGGTGATATTAGGCTTGTTTGCGGCTGCTCCACCATGGAAACTAATTTAATGAAGCTCCCCCGAAGAAAGGTTCTTGTGCTGATGTTCCAAACTGCATCTGGAAGCAACTTGGTAGTAAGTGTTGCAACAGAGGACATACAATTTTTACATTCTTCAGCATTCTATAGTCATGTTCTGTGAGCTTGTGTGGCCTACCACGTCGCGGCTGAGCCATTAATGCTCCTAGACATTTCCACTTCACAATAACAGCACTTACACAGAACCCAAACAGGCTGTGTGCGTGTGCCATCGTGCGCAAATGTATTTTGTCCCCCTACACCAAATGCGATCATGACACGCAGGTTAAAATATCAAAACATACTCTGAACCAATTATATTAATTTGGGAACAGGTCAAAAAAGCATTAAACATTTATGACAATTTTAGCTAGCTGGCTTGCACTGGGATATAAACATTGAGCTGTTATTTTACCTGAAATGCACAAGGTCCCCTACTCCCAATTAATCCACATAACGGTCAACCGACTCGTTTCTAGTAATCTCTCCTACTTCCAAGCTTTTTCTTCTCTTGACTTTGAGATTGGCAACTTTCATAAATTAGGTGCATTACCGCCAATGACCTCGTTTGTCTTTCAGTCACCCACGTGGGTATAACCAATGAGGAGATGGCACATGGGTACCTGCGTCTATAAACCAATGAGGAGATGGGAGAGGCTGGACTTGATCTGTGTCACAAATAGAACTGACTTCTATTTTAGCCCTTGGCAACACACACTTGTTGGCACGCGCAATAATTGAATAATATAGATTTTTCTAAATTTAGCGGTGTAGTCAGCCTGTTACAGTTGACCGGGGCAGCTCTAGCAGAGCATACACTTGACATTCACTTGTTGGTCTAAAATGAAGGAAATATTCAGAATCAATTTATAATGTGCCATGTTTGAGAGTTTTGGTGCACTGTCTACTTGGCGCATTATAGCCCCCCCCATGTGGTAAGGTTCATGGCTACTCTTGCCAACCTAGGGGAAAGCCTGAGTTCTGTTTAGAACATAATCATCAGATCTGGGTTAGGAAAGTGTCTGGCTTACAGAATGAATGACAGCGGGTATTAATTTACAGCCAGGGCAGATTAACTGCTCAGACTCTGTTGATCAGGGGTGCTGGATGCCTGCCAATGTCCAAATAAGTCCAAGGGCGTCTGATTCACGAATCTGTACCTCTCACCCAAATTGTGGGCTGTTGATCAATATTTTTGGGGGTATTGTCTAACTGAGGAATGTTGACTAGAGCTGCCACTCTAATGTGAAAGTTCACCTATTCATTTGACCTATATTGAGGGTGTTGCAAATTTGAGAATAGTTCCCCAGATAGACTTGCCGTGTCCCTGGGTTTGAAGTGCATATCATTTATTTGGCTCTGCTTATCCTGGCTTTCCCTTTCCTTCAAATTTCAATCGGTACTGGGATGTTACCAGAAGCTTCTAGTAAGTGGTCAAAACTTGATGACCCCTGAAATGAGTCCTGGTCCTGTAAAGGATATTGCCATCAATGTTCTTTTTGCCAGGGTTATTTTTGCCCAAGGCTTGCACAATCAGGCAGAATGGTAATTTACGTCAACCATGGAAATTGACATTGGTGGATGGTTGCGCTAAACTATTGTAACTTCTATTGACCTCTATTACTTAAAGGACAATTCTGCCGCATTACCAGTTAGTGTGTTTACACATACTCCTTTAAGTTTTGATACAGTTGTTATAGTTTTGTTAGGCACACTGCATGATGACTTGTTTTTGCTACTTTGAAGCTTCTGTATTGCCCTCGTCTACAGCATACTAGGATTCCCAGGTTGCATTTTGTCTATCAAGCCCAGACTAAGCTTAGTCTAAATGTATTGCTTATGTTATGAGTGCATTTCCCATTTTACCTTTGGGTTGTACATTTATTATGCTTGCATGAATATACATTGATTATACAAAATATTAGGAACATATAGACTGGCCAGGTGAAAGCTATGATCCCTTATTGCTGTAACTTTAAAGCTTTGAGACATGGAGTGTGCCATTCAGAGGGTGAATGGGCAAGACAAAATATTTAAGTCCAGTTTAAACTGGGTATGGTAGTAGGTTTCAGGTGCACAGGTTTGAGTGTCCAGAACGCCTACGCTGCTGCCCAACAGTTTCCCGTGTGTCAAGAATGGTCCACCACCCAAAGGACATCCAGCCAACTCGACAGGAAAAGCTTTTGACATATTGTAGGGTCCATGCCCCGAAGAAAATAATTCCAATTTAGATGTTCACTACCTATGCTAATTTACTGTATATAGTTAGCCTGCTAGCCTGACTGCTACATGCCAAAAAAAAAGTGTTTGCAACCGCAGTTTCATCTTAACTGTCTTAAACAGTCTCAAACAGGCCTGTTTAGAACACATTTTAAGAATGTATAGTCTTACAGCCTGTATGTTTGGTGCTAATGTTAGCAATGCTAGCTAAGTATCTAAACCTGCTGCATCTAGCAGTGTTTTCAACAAGACCTGCAGCCTCCGTGACTGTCCAAGCAATTATCCAACACTGGATGTCTTTTGGAACTCCTATGAAGTTTACAAGTAAATATGAAAATATAGCTATTTGCAAAGGGCACAATGGCTGCAGGTGTGCCAACTTCGGTCCTTCATGGTGATAGTGGTTTCGCCGAATGGTATCATGGGAGTTTGAGTATTGACCAGAAAAATATTTGAGTAAGCTTGCTATAAATATCATTAGGTATTCGGGCATCTATTTAAAAAAAATAAAATCAATGTTATTAGACAAAGACAATCAGAGAAATGTGTATAGCCAAATATCAAATAGGATCAGAACTACCATTGAACAGGACTGTCCAATTATTGTACTAGTCATCTCAGGGATTCTACTGGACAATGTCAGAAGGAATTTCTGGTTTTGCTCTGCACTGAACAGTCAAACTTACACATTACTAAACACTTCATAATAACCGAAATGTTAAGTGGCGGAGTTGTCCCTTTTTTTTAAGGAGCACTCCTGATTTAATTTAAACTGTTTGGATATTCATTCTTTCGTGGCTCACCATAGTAAAGTTGGCCTAATTGCTATGCACATTACATTTCTTAAACACACCGACCGATAAATAGACCCAACAGGTCTTCAACACTTGTTTCCATGACAGCTCAACTCATTTTCTAATTTCATCCCCCTGCAGCAGACATTTAGTGAGCAATATGTTGTGAACATCTAATCGCAGTATCGAATCGCAATACTTATCATATTGGCACATGTATCGTATCATGAGATCCCTAGTTGAGAAATCTGTGCCCTGGAGGTGAGGACTGAATGTTAGACACAGCTGGACTCTTTGCAAATGTATTCTATACTGGTCTGAGGATGTTTTTCCTGTTCAAAGGTCACAAAGCCAAAGCTTTTTGAAGTGCGACCACTAAAGGGGCAGGCAAGTCATGTGGGTTCTGCCGTTCTCGCAGGGTTGCGCAACGCACCTATCAAACTCCCCATTGAGCGCCATGCTCTTCAGTCACTACCAGACTACTCTTTATGGGGCCAGTGGGACTGGGACCCTGCTCCGACACTGCAGCTGTCCTTGAGTGTTGAATGCAGGAGGGAAGAGGGCAGGCAGCTGCTCTACAGTAGCGGTCTGCACTGCCAGGGCTCTGGACCCGGCTCAATCAATGAGTATAGTACTTGAGATTTGTCTTTTCTTTGAAGGTGATTTGGTCAAAATTGAAATGCGAGTTAACCATCAGCTGTCTGACAAGTTCACTCACTTTCACTGTCCGTATATTTCTTAGTCGGGCTATTTTATTAACCCAAAATTGCCACTTATGGAATCGTTAAATGATTAGATTAGGGCTGGGCGACAATCTGAATTTTTTTTTTATGCGACATTCCAAATGCCTGTTGTAAGAATCAAGGTTTTGTTTATCGTTTTATGAGCGTTTCTGTCTGCATGTTCTGCTTTCGTCTTTCTCACTTGTGTGTACCTTTTTAGAGTACAGTGCCTTCGGGAAAGCATTCATACCCCTCAACTTTTCCATATTTTGTAAAGTTCAATCTACACACTAACCCATATTGACAAAGCAAAAACTGTTTTTTGCAAATTTATTAACTGACATTTACATAAGTATTCAGACCCTTTACTCAGTACTTTGTTGAAGCACCTTTGGAAGCGATTACAGCATCGAGTCTTCTTGGGTATGACACTACAAGCTTGGCACACCTGTATTTGGGGAGTTTCTCCCAGTCTTCTCTGCAGATCCCCTCAAGCTCTCAGGTTGGTTGGGGAGCATTGCTGCACGGCTATTTCCAGTTCTCTCCAGAGATGATCGATCGGGTTAAAGTCTGGGCATTGGCTGGGCTACTCAGACATGCAGAGACTTGTCCCGAAGCCACTACTGTGTTGTCTTGGCTGTGTGCTTAGGGTCGTTCTGTTGGAAGGTGACCCTTTGCCACAGTCTGAGAACCTGCTCCAGAATGCTCAGGACTTCATCAAGGATCTCTCTGTACTATGCTCTGTTCATCTTTGCTTTGATCCTGACTAGTCTCCCAGTCCCTGCTGCTGAAAAACATACCCACAGCATGATGCTGCCACCATGCTTCACCGTAGGGAGGGTGCCAGTTTCCCCCAGACGTGACGCTTGGCATTCAGGCCAAAGAGTTCAATCTTGGTTTCATCAGACCAGAGTATTTTATTTTTAAAACATTTGTAAAAATGTCAACCTGTTTTTGCCTTGTCATTATGGGGTATTGTGTGTAGATTGCTGAGGTATTTAATACATTATAGAATAAGGCTGTAGGGTAACAATGGGTCTGAGTACTTTACTAAGGCACTGCATGTGAGTGGAGTGAGGAGTGGAGCATGACCAACTTGACTGGAGCGAGATTCCAAAAGGCTGGAGCTTCACAAGCTCAGCATGCATTTGTAGTCTTTTTATTAGTCCCCCCTCTTTGGAGGACAGATCTTAGTTTTTTTTTGTTGCTACATATGCATACATATACATTTTAAATTGTACTTTTATGTAAAACAGTCACAGAATACATAAGCTCTTTAATTTCATTCCACCTATCACCATAGATGACCCTCATTTGGTTTCCATGTGCCATATATTAGTTGTGCTGTGTTTACAATTTTAACCTTTCTAATCGTATATATCCACGGATCGTGAGCTAAAGAACCTTTCCTATGAGTATTATATTATTTATTGACCGACTATGGCTTTACAAATAGCAGTGTTGGGCAATTTGGAAGGTTAATTTTAAGTGCATTTTGCATTATTTTTTTATAAACCATTCCTGAACCTGTGACCAAAAACAAGCTACATAGGGGCAATACCAGAATAAATGATCTATTGATTGTCTCTTCGCAACAATCTACAGAGCTGAGATTGTATGCCATATCTCTCTCATTCTGTTGGTGGCAAGAAGGTTATATTTAAATAACTCAATCAAGTGTAGTTTTCTACCAGTTCATAAACCATGTGCCATGATTTGATGAATTTATTTTGCAACCTGTGGCCCAGATGTCAATGTTTTTGTTCTCTGAAACTGGTGGTCTATATGCCAATTTGTATCTTTTTAAAATTTCGCAGGCAAACAAGTTCCCTACCTTCTCCCATTTTCACTTGCCTCCATTTTTGTGGTCGTGCTACAACCAAACTGATTGCAGCAAGTTTGTATTGAGCGGATATCCCCTTATAGATTTGATAACTGCATATGTGATGACTTTCTATTCATATCGTTAATAAATATAATGATATATAGAAATGAGAAGTAGTAATTTGTGAAGGCAAAAATAAGCTTTTAGTGAGGTTTAAAGCTTTAATATTTAATAATTTTAGCCCCAACTCATATTCATTATCTAAATAGGCACACATAATTGTCTGGCTAAGCATTCCAAATGAAATATTTTTTGCTCATATGATTTAAAAAAACGAGTCCTCTGGAGTAGGCAGTGCCATTTAGTAAGTAAACTGATAGCACCAAAGAGTTAATCAATGTGATTCTTCCACAAATAGGCAAGTATTTACCTCCATGGTTGCAGAATCTTATCTAGTTTTGCTAACTTTCTATTGAAAGTAATTGTAAGTATTAGTTTTTTTCAGATGTGAATACCAAGTATGTCTACTTCACCATCTGCCCATTTTATTGGTAAACCAGGTAGTGTAAACTATTTACATATGGTACACTTGTCGCTAGGTTTTAATCCAGAGGCTAGAAAATTGATCAAGATATTCAATGAGACTGCAGGGATCCAGTTTGCGGCATACATTGACCCTTTATTTTTATTTTTTTTATGTTGGCTCTTGCATTTCAATGGCCAAAAATATATGTGGAGACAACGGACAGCCCTGTTTGACTCTTCTTAAAAGAGAAATTATTTTATTTACTATTTAAATTATTTACTATTTTTACATCTGGGGTTGCTTTACATAACTTTAACCCATTGTATAAGAGATTCACCAAAATTAAAATAATCCAGGCATTTATATATAAATTCTAGTCATACGTTAAACGCCTTTCCAAAATCTGCTATGAAGACCAGACTTATCTACAACGTTTCATAATGTTCCATTGTTTCAAGTAATTGTGGTATATCGTCCATGTAAAAAAAAAAGTGTAATCCGAATTAACATTATCTGAAACCTTTTATTCTGTGCTATGCCTTTTGCCCGGATTTTGGCATCACAACATTGAAGTGTTAGAGGCCTCAACTTTTTTTAAATGGACTGGATCTTTATACTTACCACCTGGGTCCTGTTTTAGTAGTAGTGAAATCAGACCTTGTTGAGTACCTGAGGGTACTGTTTGTATAAGAATAAGTAAAACATACTAATGGATATTTGAGTACATCAAAGGTCTGCTATACCTCTACTGGTATACTGTCAAGCCCTGGTGTTTTTCCAGACTGAAAATATTTTATTTCCTCTTCTGTAAGTTGGCCTTCATTTGTAGTCTGCTTGTGTGCTGCTATAACCCCCTTGCTTTAGCTACGCCATGGCGTTCGCTAAATATTTTCATAAAGAAACATAACACATTTTGCTCAACTTGAAATATAAAGATTAGCTGGCTAATCACTACCATGTGGCCTGGAGTGTTGAGACTTGTGTTAATTTTCTATAGCCTATTGCCTGCTACAAGAGGTTAGTCATTATTATTGCATTATGCATGGTTCTAGTTAAATTTGTAACCAGGGCAATTTCATAGATTGACTTGAAAGCCAGATCAGTGATTTATTGCACCAAAAAAGCAGCTAATTATTTTGATTTAATTGTATTATTGGGTCTTGTTTGGAAGGTTTATTTAGCATTTATATAAAAATATATCTTCAAGCCCTGAATTCATTAGATTATTTCTGACTTTTTTTAAATGCAGTGGATTTGACCTTTTCATTGTACAACTATGCTTATTTGTAGAAAATGTGATGTATATTGTGAATCGCCCGTACATTAGAGTATTTTTAGGCCATATTGCCCAGCCCACGCCTAGATCAATGTTTAGTTTTAGTCTGCTAGCAATAGAACTACAAGACAAGGCTCTGATTGGCTTTTATTTTTGAGAAAAGAGAATGTTGATCTTGAGTAAAAAAAAAACATCTTGAACAAATGATTTTGTCTTTCAGGTTTGAGTGGGACAAACTTCTGGAGAATGTGCACTGTTTGATCATAAGTGTGACGAAGACCGACAAGCAGGAAGCTTATATACTCAGGTGAGTAGTGACCGGATCCCTGTTCTGTTAACCACTGTCACCTTGGCACGTCCCTTTTTTCCTTTTCCAGATTAGAAGGCAGGAATTAGATTTGGGTCATCTGTAAGCTTCTCATTACGAGTGGCTGTATGGCTGGCTGCATGGAAACTGTCTTCTACCTTGGGGTGAAGGGTGTCTGGCTCTATTCTGAAGGGCCTAATGACCTTGGGCTTATCCGAACCCAGGTGGTAAGTGCCAGCGTTTGCCCCCCCCAAAAAAGAGCAGCTAAATAAAACTGGCACCAGCCAATTGTCCGGGAGAAGAGGGAACCCATTGCAAAACAATGCTTTTTAGCCATTGATGGAAATGAATGCTTATCGGTCTATAGGTTAGTTTTCATAGTTTGGTGGAATTAAATTGGCCCATGTCTTAAGTCGTTATGATTCTTATCACACCACATACAGATGGATATGAAACTTAGTTTGAGGGGGAATATATCAGACAGTGCGAGAGCTGCTGCTACAGCTCCTGTTGCTGCCCTGGGAGTGAGACATTATTTTATGACTAATCATTGCGAAACCATTCTAAATGCAATTTAATGTTGACGGTTTTGATGGCCACGATTTAACAATGGCTGCTTTATTTGTTCTCCACCGGTATTTGGAGCGCAGCTTCCCGTTCACCATTCAAGTGCTGTCAACGGTAAGCAGGCTTCAGCACATCACACCACGAGGCGAAGAGCGCTGGAGGCAGTATGCATTTTGAAAACCATATAGCTAATTGTGAAACTAACATTTTACTTCATATGAGGTATGAACTTGCGTTGCTTCAAAGTACCCAAGAAAATCAGTTTCTATAAACGTGGAGGCAATTATTTTACAAGACTTGCCATTGAAACGAGTAGCTTAATTCTGTCATGTTCTCTTTGTTTTCAAATCCACTTTCATTTTCCAGCATCCAAAGGCACAATCCTTGTCATATTAGCGACCCATGCTAGTTGTTGGCTCTTTAGAGCTTGCTTATTTTAATCTCACATGTCACCGCTCACATGTGCAGTGCGCTTTTGAAATCTGTTTTCCATCGAATTGCATTATGGTGCATGTAGTCTACTGCCGTGTGAGCATTTCTGCAGAGCTATGTGGAAACTAGTTTATCACCGTTTTGAAGCTAAATGTTCTGATCAGCCTCAATGCCTTCCAAGTTATTTTGATATACTGGTTGTATGAATTTGGGATCTATCGTTCCACAACTGTCCCAGGCTGGAGTAGGCCATTTGTTTCTTGCACAGAACGACAAGCTTACCAATAGTAGAATAGGTAAACTTTTCTATGTGGGATAGTAGGTAGGCTAGTGATTTTTTTATTTTTATTTTTTTTATTTTTTTTGCTGTTCGTTACTCATCTTATTGGAAAAGTAAACCTGTACGGTTAATCTAAAATCTTCAAAGTGCGTGTCGGAATTCGGTAAGGACTCCTCCCACCGTTGAGTTGCATGTTCTGTTAAGATTCATTACCGTAATCTAAATGGGATTTGTTATTCTGAGCTCTGGTTGGATGCCATAATCGAATTAAGCACCCAATCCATATGTCCAGTAAATTTTTAAATGCTGCCAGTCAAATTTAAGAACATATTTTAGACCAGGTATTCCCAAACTGGGGTACGCAATGCTGTCGGGGGTACGCCAAACACAAATGATTCTGATTTTAAAATAAAAGATTCTCACCGGAGCCTCATTTCACTGCCAAAAATAAAATTTAAACGATCTTGTTCAGCCAAATAACACAATGTCAAATACAGGTAGCTTAGTCAAATAATTAACATCCAGTCACATTAACAGTTACACTAACAGGAATTCCGCTGGCGATCCGTATGTAGCCAAACGTTTATCTGTACTGATGGCGCAAAAGCCATGACTGGGCGACAGTGGAGTGGTAACTCGCGTGAAAGCAGTTGCTCCTGACATCACTTGGGTACACTGCAGCATCCACCAAGAGGCTCTTGCTGCCAAGGGAATGCCTGACAGCTTGAAAGATGTTTTGGACACCGTGTATTAAAGCAAGGCCCCTGAACTCGTGTATTTTCTGCACTATTCAATTATATAGGCAGCGACCATGTAACGCTTTTACATACAGAAGTGCGCTGGTTAACAATGGGCAAAGTATTGATACGTTTTTTTAAATTGAGAGACTAGCTTAGTTTTCTCTACAGACAATAATTTTCACTTGTCTGACTGCTTGCATGATGACTTTCTCACACGACTGGACTATCTGGGTGATGTTTGTTTCTCACCTGAATGATCTGAATCTAGGATTACAGGGACTCCAACTATATTCAATGTCGGGGACAAAATTGAGGCTATGATTTAAGAAGTTGGAGCTCTTCTCTGTCTGCATTAACAAGGACAACACACAGGTCTTTCCATCATTGTAGATTTTTTATGTGCAAATGAACTCAAGCTTACAATGTCAAATGTGATATAGCGAAGCACCTGAGTGAGCTGGGTGCACAATTACGCAGGTAATTCGTTATCCCCTTCATGCCTTGCCTCCAGTCCACATACCGATATCTGAACAAGAGCCTCATTTAAATTGCAACAAGCGGTTCTGTGAGAATTTTATTTAATCAGAAGCCACTGCCAGATTTCTGGATTGGGCTCACAGTATCCTGCCTTGGCAAATCACGCTGTTAAGACACTGATGCCCTCTGCAAACACGTACCTATGCGAGAGTGGATTCTCGGCCCTCACTAGCATAAACTAAATACTGGGAAATTATTTAAGAATGACTCTGCAATACAACCCAACATTGCAGAGTTATGTGCATCCTTTCAAGCACACCCTTCTCATTAACCTGTGGTGAGTTAATCACAATTTGATGAACAAATAAGGTTTTAAATAAAGTGCAAAATGATTTATTTGTGCCCTGGTCCTATAAGAGCTCTTTGTCACTTCTCAAGAGCCAGGTTGTGACAAACACTCATTCCTATGTTTAATAAATGTATCATAGTGTGTGGCAATGATGGCAAAACCCAACATTTGAGTGTGCTGACCCTGGTGCTAGAGGGGGGTATGCAGCTGGAGGTTGAATGTTTGAAGATTAAACACATTTTGTTTAATCTTCAATCTGTTAGTCATTGAAAAAAAATATTGTATTTGAGATCTGACTGCGGCGGACCCCACTTTGAGACCCAATGGACTAGGGTGTCATCTGAGTGGAGAAGTTGTGAAGGCAGAATTCTCCACTCCTGTCGGTTAAGTCCCACCTACAACCCTCTGCGAGAGCGCTCCGATCACAAGGGAGGTGGTGGATCCGCCAACCTTGACGGTGGCAGCTGTCCACTGTTTGTTGTTATGGGAACGGCATAGTCCTGATTCAGGAAAGGACTACTTGTGATGGCTTGAATGCAAGTAGACAAAACATGGCTGACTCCTACCTTCTCACTGGTTATGCTATATTCAACTGACTGTTCCTTATAAAAAATAAAACATCACCCGGCAAGTCTCCCTAGAACTAGTCTGACTAAAGCCTTGTTCACACTGGCAGTTTGAAGTGCACCTGAGGCATATGACTAACTAGAATGTTTCATTAAGGCGTTTTATTACGTGGGCCCTCAAACTCCACTCGACTTCGAAGCCAGTTTCACTGCATTTTGTCATTGTTCCCCTCTAATCAGGGACTGCTTTTTAGAACTGGGACACTGGGTGAGTGCAATTCATTATCAAGTAGAATGGAACCAACAGGCTCCAGAACTCGTAGGGTAAGAGTTGAATACCCCTGCTCTATAGAATCATTGGCAACCGGTCACCTGGGTAATGCCTGGCCATGGCTGCTGCCGAGAGGTGCCATGTCATGGTGTCTTAGAACCTTAACTGGAAGTTGTAGGAACTCAAACCTGGGGAAACAAATGTTCCTGTTTTGAATTCTCAACACAGTTGGTAATATTTTCAGTCGAGTTCATGTCACAAATGTAGGCTATGTTTAACTTGTATGCAAAATAACTAATCTTGCTTTTCTTTCTGTCCTTTTCTCTTTTCAGTGAGAGTAGCATGTTTGTCTCCAAGAGACGTTTCATTTTGAAGACATGTGGAACCACCCTCTTACTGCAAGCACTGATGCCTCTGCTGGAACTCGCCAGAGAGTACTGTGGCTTTGATGCCATCGAGGTCAGTGTGACGCGCGCACACATTACCTAAAGGTTCTTGAAACCAAGAATTGCACACTGTTTATAAACCATGTTATGCGTCAAGACATTTTGTAATCTTTGTATTGTCTTGTTTGTGGTGACCTTCTCGTGGACAGGATAGGTCAGAAGTTCTAACTCCATCTCCTCACTACCTACAGAATTTCTTCTATTCTCGCAAGAACTTCATGAAGCCCACCCATCAGGAGTTCCCTCATCGGAACTTCCAGGAGGAAGTGGAATTTCTCAGCCAGATTTTCCCAAGTAAGTACTAATCCCCCCCCCATGCTCTAAATTCCATTCTCAAACTAATCACCATGGGTGTGACTGGTAATTCATGGATGGGGTGAGTCAGCGACGCTATACAGGCTGTGCTGTTGTATTCTCTACTGATTTAGAGGACAGAGTATGAGACATGGGCACATAAGATAAAGAAATTACATGCAGTTCTCTTTTCCAGACGGAGCAGCGTACTGTATGGGACGTTTAAACTCTGATTGCTGGTAAGGTCATATCAACACTTGATACTGAAGGAATATACTCAAGATACTGTTCCATTAATGACAATGAATAATGCAGTGGACATTGCCATTGTGAAACTTTAACCACACTGTCCAGTGCTGCTGAATGTGTTCATGTTTTCCTGTACGCCCTTGTTTCCCTGCAGGTACCTGTTTACTCTGGATTTGCCAGAGTTCTGGGAGAACGAGCATGCGGATCAGACGCTGGAAGTTCTGATGAGTGACCTTGATCCAGCAATTATGGACCAGTTCTTCATGAAAGACGGTGTTTCTGCAAATGATGTCACTCGTGTAAGGCCCACTGACTAGCAACGTTCTATAGTTGCTCTTGATTCCTAAAAGAGGTGTCCCTCAGTTGGGCACTGTTCATGGGGACCTGTCCTTATGACATGAATCTATTGTTTTTTTTCTAATGACCTTCCCCTAGTGATTAGTACTATTAATATCTTTCATAAAAATACATTGCAACTGAATGTTAACTTCCACGTGTCTGAAGTTGACAGCTGCTTGTCGATTGCCCATTTGGCCAGATGTGAATGTTCTGGGGGCATAACTTACCGAACCAGTTGGTATACAATTGGAAGCTCATCAACTGTTGTCCCATGAGCAGGCAATTATATGTTGACTGTCTGTGGCTTTGTGCATGCAGAGTTTTATTTATTATTATTTTAACAATCGTGTAGGTGAACGGGAAGAATAAACCAATATCGCAATATGCCTTGCTCATATCAATATCAAATTATCCCTATTGGTGCCCACTAGCAATATTCCCCTTATTGTATAGATGAACACCATCATAAAGTTGACTGTATCAGTCAATTTGTAGTGCGCCTTATTAGTCAATTTGTTTGTCTTTTTTTCAGATGAGTGGAATTCGTGACCTGATACCAGGTTCTGTGATTGACGCCACAATGTTCAACCCTTGTGGATACTCAATGAATGGCATGAAGACTGATGTACGTGGCTCTTGTCAATGGTCTTGTCTTCAGGGTCTTCTCTACAAATACACCTGGGAAGTTATCTAAAACCAATGTCTTTGTCTTGAAGGGAACTTACTGGACGATCCACATCACTCCAGAGCCAGAGTTCTCCTATGTCAGCTTCGAAACCAACCTCTCTCAGACGTCCTACGATGATTTGGTCAGGAAAGTTGTGGACGTGTTTAAGCCAGGAAAATTTGTGACAACGCTATTTGTTAACCAGGTATGTTCTCGTTCCCATTGTTGCTTGTGGATGTTTGGCTCTGTTTTTTCAGAAATGTGCTTCATAATTGATTCATCTTATGTCTCTACTGTACTTTGACATTTTCACCGTTAACAACCTTTTTTTCTTTTCACTGTAGAGCTCCAAATGTCGCAGTGTCTTTTCTTCCGCCCAGAAACTCGAGGGGTACAAGCGCCTCGACCGCCAGTTGGCCCAATTCAACGATTACAATTTTGTCTTCACTAGTTACGCCAAGAGCCGCCAGCAGAACCAGCAAAGTTGAGGTTTAAGAATGAAAAAGAAGCGTAAAAAGAAAGGCGGCTGCGTTGCAGGGCTCGCCCACCGCGGCTGTCTCTCTGTCTTAGCGGAGAGGCCCACTCCACTCTGCTACCGTTGTTGTTCAGGCCCTAATAGTTTAAACTCCAGTTTGAATTGTATGCGTTGTTGTACCTATAACTTAGATCTCTTGCATGAAAGCTCTTTTCTCTGTTTAGATAGTCTAGTGCACTCTTGCTGTGATCTTGAAGTGCATGTAGAGGAGTTCAACATGCTCTGTTTGAGGCTGTCCAGCCTTGCCCTGTGTGCCCAGTGCAGCGGCCCCTTCCTGCAGGTCTCCCCCCTCATTCCCCACAGACAGGGCTTCCGTGCCCACTAGTCCAGGGCCCTGACATGCTCAGATGGGTCCACCTCGATGTGCTTACCGATGTATTAAAAAATGTGTACGTTGAAATGCAATCTCCCCCCTTCACTGATTTGCAGCTTATTTGATCTGTTGCAAATGTGTCCTTTGTTTTTTGACCTTTTTTTGAGTGCACTTTAAGAACACACTGTTTACAGCTCGAGCAGGACTCCCCAGTACCCAAATGTAAAACGCCAACCCTTTTTTGGCTTATTGAATTTCATGACTTTGTGGTCTGAGTGATTAGAAGCATGTTATGGCCCAAAGCTCACGTTATTGGTCATGTAGCATCAACCTATTTAATGAGTCCCTTAAATCAAAACGCCATACTTTGGCAGTGTTTCACTACTAGAGGATTGGATGGAGTCTGACTGCTGGGTTAACGTGATCTAGTTGTTCTTGGCTGTAAACGTCACCGGAGCCAAAATTAATTCCTGCTAGAATTGGGTTAACCCCCATTCAGTCAGCCATGCTTCTCTTCACCTTGACAATAAATGTAGACAGGTTTTCAACTTTTTACTATGAAACTATGAGTTAGTGTAAGTAATTGAAAACGTCCAGTTGGGTACTTCACGGTATGGGATGTGTAATACATGTTCACATTTTACACCAAGGCTCCTTCTACATTTATAAACTGGGTGGTTCAATGCTGATTGGCTGAAAGCTGTGGTATATCAAACTGTATACCACACCCCCTTGTGCCTTATTGCTTAAGTATACTGTACCAACAGGGAGTGTCTGGTTCTTGGAATTCTCAGTTTGAAACACTCACTTTATGCATTAATTAATAATTGAATACATTTTTAGGTCTGAACTTGATGCTAGATCAGTCATGTAAGAACAAAGACTGTGCCAACCGTGAATGTTGAGGGCCATGTTCAGACTAGAGGAGCCTGTTGAGGGGCTTTATAGCTGAATGGAAATGACTCAAGGAGACTCAGTTGTCCCCTTGTAGCTGTGGTGTGGGCCAGAACAATGCCCTCTGCCGTCCAGCATGGTCAGCCATTGTCCCCCGGCCCAGCGGGTCTCCCCGTAGCACACAGTGAGACTGTCAGCTGGCCCCAGAACTGGCTGCACCGTGTGGCCCTGAATGGAAATAATGACTCAGACTCTGCTTAGTGCAGCGGTTGCCCAGCAAAGCATTTCTTTCTTTTTCTAAACAATGTACATCCTCTCTCTTTCCCCCGCTATACAGGAATCGGTAAGCGCACAATAGAGGCCCACCAATCTGAGCATGCCAGGGTGATCCCGGATCATTCCACACAACTGTTGCATAAACCGTTTTATTAATTGTGCGCAGACATTTTGCAGTGAATTGGTCCCAAATGTGACTCCACTGCAGTTTTTTGGAGCACAATCAATACCCTTTGTTCAGTGAGGGGAAAAATCCTGTGACGCTGTGGTGCATGTGACTAGTGCTGTATTGCTTGACAGTGTAGTGTTCTGCGGTCTGTTCCTCCTGTGTAGAGCGATGTGCTTCACCTTCCAGTTATATCAGCTCATGTAGATGGGACTGAGGCATCCTGATTTATTGAACAGGTGGGTTGGGGTTAATTTTTTTTAATACTTTGCCACCTTAGTGCTGAAGGCAGGCCCTCTATATGGTTACTATACAGACATTGATGTTTGGAATTGAGTTTTTTTTTTTTTTATATATAATTTTGGGGTAGGATGTTGGATTGTCTTCTCCATTGGCTGGTCAGTAATATTCATGATGCTTCCCCTGCCAGTGAATGCAGATTGATTTGAATTTGCTGACAAACCTGGGATGGATAGGAAACACTTGACTGATATTTTTATTTTAAGACTACCATTTCTGGCCTGCCTTCAGCACTTCTGAGGGTTATAACCTGTGCTGCGTTGCCCCGCTATGTTAGATCATGCTAGTTCAGAAAGCTCTTAAAACACCAGAGAATGGATCATATACTATATACACACCCAAATGTGTGGATTCAGCCATTTCAGCCACATCTGTTGCTGACAGGTCTATAAAATTGAGCACATAATACAATCTCCATAGACAAACGTTGGCTGTAGAATGGCCTTATTGAAGAGCTCTGACTTCAATGTGTCACTGTCATAGGATGCCACCTTCCCAACAAGTGAGTTTGTCAAATTTCTGCCCTGCTAGAGCTGCCCTGGTCAACTGTGTGCTGTTATTGTGAAGTGGAAACATCTAGGAGCAACAACGGCTCAGCCGCGAATTGGTAGACCACACAAGCTCACAGGATGGTCGAGTGCTGAAGTGTGTTAAATATATATTAGTTATCGGTTGCAACACTCACTACAGAGTTGCTTCCAGAGGCAGTTTGTAATGTCAGCACAAGAACCGTTCGTGAGCTTCATGAAATGGTTTTCTATGGCCGAGCAGCCGCACACACGCCTAAAATCACCATGCGCAATGCCAATCATCGGCTGGAGTGGTTTACAGCTTGCTGCCATTAGAATATGGAGCAGTGGAAACTCATTCTGTGGAGTGATGAATCATGCTTCGCCATCTGGCAGTCCGATGGACAAATCTGGGTTTGGCGGATGCTAGGAGAACGCTACCTGCCCAATAGTTTGGTGCAGGAGGAATAATATCCAGGGGCTGTTTTTTTCATGGTTCGGGCTAGGCCCTTTAGTTCCAGTAAAGGGAGCACTTAACTCAACAGCATACAGTAACATTCTAGATTATTTGCTTCCAACTTTGTGGCAACAGGGGGAAGGCCCTTTTCCTGTTTTCAGCATGTCAATGCCCCTGTGCACAAAGCAAGGTCCTTACAGAAATGGTTTGTCGATCGGTGTGGATGAACTTGACTGGCCTGCACAGAGCCTTGACATCAACCCCATCGAACACCATTTTAGGATGAATTGGAACGCTGACTGCGAGCCAGGCCTTAGCGCCCAACATCCGTGCTCGACCTCAAAGGTTCTTGTGGCTGAATGGAAGCAAGTCCCCGCAGCAATGTTCCGACATCTAGTGGAAAGCCTTCCTCGAAGAGTGGAGGCTGTTTTTTAAAAGCAGCAAGGGGGGACCAACTCAATATTTAATGCCCATGATTTTGGAATGAGATGTTTTGAGAAGGTGTCCCCTGTCTTTTGGTCATGTAGTGTGATGGTGTACCGTAGATAACAACTCCCCCAGGATGCTGAAATTGTGACTGACATTACAAGTGGACCACTAGAATTAGTTGTTCATGTAAGGACTTGGGCAAAGTTGACAATTGGAATATCTTCCCTCCAATATGTCTGGCTTTTGGAATGGTTTCATATTTCTTTTCCTGAAATGTTATTCTTATACCTGTAGTGACCAGCCTCTTGTGTTCTAAGAGCTGTAGTGACTGGTTTAGGGAATAGGCACCAGCACATTTCACAAAAGGTAACTTTGGTTACTGTTTTTGGATGAAGTCATATTTAGACTTGAAGATATGCGTATTGGTTAGTTATGTTGGTTTGGAACATAGCTTATAATTGTTTTTTTTGGGGGGGGGGTGCAATTTTGCCTACGGACCAACCATATTTTATTTTTTTTGCCAACCCTTTTTGTTGTAAAACCAGTGTTCCAAACTTAGCTTCTAAAAAATATTTGGATCATGAAATTGTTCTTGCCTTACCTTGAGTCCCGTGCTGGGTTTTCTGGGGAAGGGAAAAGTCAAACACCTCCCCTGATGTGAGGGTGAACTTACAGGATGTACCGAAGGGAAAACTTTGCTGTTCTAATTATTTTGCTATTCTTTGGATGGTCAAGATGTGCTAAATATATCTGTACTATGAGCTTGATGCTTTAATAAATAAAGATGACTCTTCTCTGACTTATTTTATCCGCATTAGGCATAAGTTGTAAAGCAGTAAGTCCAGTCCACTGTGTTGAGCTAAAACTGTACAATATCTGAAATGCACATAAATATATGGCATTAATAATGCAAGTGTTAGGATCAGGTCTGATGCCTGACCTTTCAAATCTGAGCATGACTGGTCATGATTCAAGATGTTAAATTAATTGATAAACATTTGAAGTTACCAGGTTCACATTCCATTTCAATGTCTCACGGCCCAAACGACACATTTATATTGTTTGCCAAAACATGACCCCAGGACCGAGTTTGGGAAACATTTATTGGTTAAAATGTGCACCTACAATATTGCTATCTCAATTTATTTGCATCTAAATTTAATGTCGCCCTTTCAGATGTCGGAAATGTGTCTTGTATTTTATATATACTAAGTGTTATTTTTCATGAATGTATTAAAGATAAGTTAACATTTAAAACAAATCATTCTGAAAACAAGTTTAAGGCTAGAGGTTGGTGTTGGGTTTGAGCATAAACCAAAAAATATGAATTTAGTAATCGATTACTTTACTTCATTGTTTCCCATGAGATTGCTTAGGGGCGTGTTTGTTCAGAAAGTGTAATTTTAGCGTGTGCCATCTTGGAGGTTTTGGAAACGGTGCATGCGCAGTTTGAGCAACTAGGCTCAGTGCTGCTTTGAGTGTCAAGTTGGAGGGCGACCGAGGTACTACAGGCTGCCATTAGCAACTAAATGATCCTTAACGTCGTCTTGTCATGTTAAAGAACACATTGGTGAAATAGAAGCAATTAATGGTACCATAATTGTGCTCCAAAAAAAATATCCACGAATATTGACTACGAAGATCGCCATTTGCACCCCAGTATCTCTCCTTGCGCGTTCATGTTCTGCACATCTATCACTCCAGTGTTTAATTGCTAAATTGTAATTATTTCGCCACTATGGCCTATTTATTTCCTTACCTCCCTAATCTTACTTCATTTTCACACCATATATATATATATACTTGTTATTGATTGTACGTTTGTTTATCCCATGTAACTGTCGCATTGCTTTATCTTGGCCAGGTCGCAGTTGTAAACGACAACTTGTTCTCAACTGGCCTACCCGGTTAAATAAAAGAAAATCCCCGTTCGCTATAATGGGGGAATCCTGCTTTCTGGAAACAATGACTGCAGCTCCGCGGTCGGCCTTCAATTTATCCTGGCGTTGAGTCATGGACGGGTTTATGGCCCTCTGTCGTCACCCAATGGCCACGTGAGAGTACTGCACATGTATCCACTGCACCGAACGACGGATGTGACGCGCCTTCAACCGCGACATTTTCCGCTGCCTTAATATTCACGTGGAGTATTTTGAAGCAAGCACACGAGTGAAGCCCTCAAACATGAAACAATACGGAGGAGTCATGTAAGTTGTTTTTTAACAACCTAAAGTAGTTCATGCTTAATGTGTTAACAACCTAAAGTAGTTCATGCTTAATGTGTTTTTTTTTACCCTTAAACTATAACTTTCGAGTATTTATGTAGTTAACGGAGTCACTTGCTAGGAAACTAGCAACGTTAGTTATCTAGCTTGCCTAATACATCTAACTGTAGTTAGGTTTCCATCCAATTGGCGACAGATTTTCATGCGAATATTCTAAAATCCGCATTAACAAGATTCGCATTTTACGGCCAGAGATATTTCAATTACATTTATTTGTGGATAAATTGCTATGCGCGATGACGCAGTGCACATAAAAATGCATCGCAATTGCCACTCCGCTAATGGGGTTTTCTCCCAAATGTTGCGTTAGATAGCTAGTGTGCCAACTCTGGTATTGGCATGTGCGCAGATACCTGACGTTACATGGTGAGATAATGGACAAAATAAGTGTTTTTTTTGTTTTGTTGAACTGCAGCCAAGTATCTGGTCATCACCTTGTACTTTCACCACCCTGTTAAGTACATCATGTATTTCATCTGTAGCCTAAAACTGCATGCTTTCCCGACGAATCGTAGTGGGAGGACCACACAACGCCAGAATGACTCCCACATGTACTTCTATTATATAAATTGTTGTGCATAAAAGCGTTTCACCGGCATTTCTCGCATAATTAATTTTACCGACACAAAAAATCCCACATTGTCTAGCTTGTTTTGTTGCGATTGTTTCCATCAGTCCTGTCTTGACTTTTTTTTATCCGACGTGTACCTTACATGCTGACCAAACCGCTCCCATTTCCTCATTGGTTTTTAGGAGCATATACCCACCTGGGCGATTGAAAGATGAATTTAGGTCCTCTCTCCGGTCAGTTGTAGTAATGTTGTTAAGTTGGTTGCCAACCGCTATATAAATTCCGAAGAAGAAGCCTGAAGGAGGAGAGATTACTAGAAACCCCTTTATCTGTGGATTAGTTGTCGGAGTAGATGACTTAATTAGCTAGCTAAATTGCCATAAATGTTCAGTGCTTTTCGACCTGTCCCCCGAAGCATTATAGTTGGTTTTGAAATTTCAACCTGGGTGTCCTGATCGCGTCTGGTGTGGGTGGACAAAATCAACATGCGTGCGCACACAGCGTCGTGGTCTGCATGTTACAGGTGTGTAGGCCATTTTTTTTTTGCATGTGCCAAGTTAACCCATTCATAGATGCTAACTACCTTTAGCGACTCTTAACAACACGGGGGGACTTTGTTGCCCCTTGCTGAAGCAATCGATGAATAGAACCGACTTGGAACTAGTCTGTGTACCAGTCTTTTTTAGCTAACTTTCCACTCCGTCATTGCCAAAGAGACTGGCCTTTCGGCAATAGTCCCAGTAGGTAATAGAACGTCGCGGCTCTGCCTGCCTGTGGGAAACAACCTGTGGTTACCTTTCAAGCACAATTTTTTTTCCCCCAGTACATGTCTAAAGAATAATCATCCTGTCTATTTTCCGCAAAAGGCTACTTTGCGAACTACTAGGTATGGTATGAGCTATGCTGAAACCCCCCTACAGGTTCCACACTGAAGATATGCAAAAAGATTGGTTTGATAAAGACAGTGTATTTTCATCAACCATTAAGCCTAAGCCTACTCCCCAAACAGATGTTGTGGTTGTAATTTATCACCATGCAGTGTTCAATGTGGAATTGCCCATTTTAGAAAATAAATCAAAAGTCCTGTATATTGAAAATAATACATATTTTGGTTTGTAGGCTAACTCTTTCAACTCACCAAATTGAGCCCTGTTTCAAATGATCACTCTTTGAGAATCACTGTTCCAGGCACAAGATGCACATCACTTTGCACTGGCAACTTTTTGGATTTGGAAAAATATTCTGTTTTAATTTATTGTTGTATTACATCATCTTTTAAGGTCGACCGATTCTGATTTTTCAACGCCGATTTATTGGAAGACACAAAAAAGCCGATACCGATTAATCGGCCGGTTTTCATATATATATTTGTAATAATGACAATTACAACAATACTGAATGAACACTTATTTTAACTTAATACATAAATAAAATCAATTTACGTTTCACGTTTAATGAAACGTGTTCAATTTGGTTTAAAAAATGCAAAAACAGTGTTGGAGAAGAAAGTAAAAGTGCAATATGTGCCATGTAAAATAGCTAACGTTTAAGTTCTTTGCTCAGAACATGAGAACATATGAAAGCTGGAGGTTCCTTTTTAACATGAGACTTGAATATTCCCAGTTAAGAAGTTTTAGGTTGTAGTTATTATAGGAATTTATAGGACTATTTCTCTATGCCATTTGTATTTCATATGCCTTTGACTATTGGATGTTCTTATAGGCACTATAGTATTGCCAGCCTAATCTCAAGAGTTGATAGGCTTGAAGTCATAAACAGCGCTGTGCTTCAAGCATTGTGCAAGTTCTCAAACAGTAAAAAAAAATTCAACTGCCCATCCCTAAGGTGTACCTGTGCAAATTAGCTATCGGCGTCTCCGAACACCTGTGTGTAAATGGAAGACGGACACCACAAACGTGTTGGCACTGAAAAAGACGGCCCAATCTCCTCCAGCTCAATCCTTGGGGTCCGACATCCAGACTTCTTCAACAGAGATTAAAACAACATATTTTGATGTAATGTTAGGCTCCCTTAGTCTGTTGGGCTAGTGCCAGGTTATATAAATCAGCGTTTTGAAAAGTCAGTTTAATAATACTTATTAAACCAATAATTGGTATCATGGTCTGATTTATTGGGCAAGTAGTTAACATTAGCTAACTAGCTAGCTAGACTTCCAAACAGTGTTGATTGAGCTCTTCCATCTAGTGAAATGTCATCTGTGTTGTTACTCGTGTCCCTGTCTACCAAAGCTGAAGTGTCTTTTGTTGTTGAACGAATGTCTCCTCAGAAAACCTAAGACGAAGAGGGCTAAGCGCTTTCTTGACAACAGAGCTCCCAAGCTTACAGAGAACATCAAGAATGCCATGATTATGAAAGGAGGCAACACCAGTATGACTGTCACTCAGGCATTAAAAGACATTGTACGTTTTCTGACTGTCGACCCTCCTCCCCATCTAGAATCATGAAGACTGTCGAGGTTTGAGAGTGCCAGCTAGATAACTCTGTTTTTTTTTTCTCCAGTATGCCCTGAAGAAACCAAGTGCTGTACTGTACAAAAAGTAAGTGATGGATTCTAACTTTACTTAAGTTAGTCTTCAAACAAACCCAGTATACTGGTTGTACTGAAATGATTGTATTTAGTGTTCATCATGTTTTATTTTTCCCCTGTCGTTGATAAGTGGATATTTAATACTTGAGGGTAAAGGACTGAGTTTACTGAAATAATAACAAGGCATAAACACTAGTCCGTCAATTGCTGGTACTTGAGATGTGTGTTTTATCCAAATGTTGTTTTTCCTTTCAGGAAAAATATAACTAGGCCATTTGAGGATTCTACATCATTGGTCAGTTAAATAAATATGTTGCATGAATTTATTTCCGCTTGATATCAGATTTGTTTAACTTGGACATACCAGTTGTTTGGGATTGTGATCATTTGTGAACAAGCACCTGCTAGCAGTCAAAGCAGTATTTTACACTGTAGACATACAAGCATCATTTTAAAACGCAGTGTATTCACAGCACTTAAATCAGTACTCCCTGCAGATTATGTAAGAATTCCCAATCATCTGTATTTTGTCTCTGTCTACAGGAATTCTTCTCAAAGAAAACCGATAGCTCTCTGTTTTTGTTTGGCTCACACAACAAGAAAAGGCCAAACAATCTCATATTTGGTAAGCATTTTTGTATTTTATCAGTGGGAGATGGAGATCTTGCTCTACAGGAGATGTCTGGTACGTTTCACAGCAGATAAGGGTTTGACTTATTTTTTTTTTTTCAGGTCGTCTGTTTGATTTCCATGTGCTGGATATGATTGAGCTTGGCATTGAGAAGTATATCTCCCTAAGTGACATCAAGGTGATGTTTCCTATATTTTAAGACATTTCCTATGGAAGTTATAGTTGCGTTGTTTAACATTGGTGCATGACACCACTGTACTTTCTCAATCTGCCAGAATCTTAGTTTATTAACACTGTTTCATCGCCTTGTCTTTGTCCACAGTCTGCTACAATAGGCCAAATGAGTACCTCCTTTACATTCTCTCCCGGTGGCCTGAATTAACATCTAGAACTGAACTTTCCTCCAAACACTATTCTAGACGCATTGTCTCCCTGTTCTTTAAAAATTATTAATTTGGAAAATTTTAGTTTTACTGACCAGACACTGTTTGGAACAGGCACACTTGGATTGTAAACAAATTAAGTTGTTTGTGTTCATCTTCATGTCTATTTTTATATGATGAATTTATTGTACTTTTCCTCCAGTGACTTTATGTTCGGTTTCCAATGCATTACAGAGCAGCAAATGTCCCGAGGGGACTAAACCAATGCTGGTGTTTGCAGGGGATGCTTTTGACCATGAGAATGACCACAAACGCCTGAAGAGTCTTCTTACAGGTCCAATTTAGTCTTAAACTAAACGTTTAAATTTAGTGTTAATCAGTTGTTGTGGGGTTGATTTCAGTCCTACAGTTAAGATTTCCCCTTTAGTTAAAACACATTTATTCTAACTAAACTTTTAGATAATAAATACTTACCAAATCTTCCATTACTTTGGTCTTATAATAACATTGCATTTCATGTCAACGACACTATTGACCATTTTCTACTCAAACTTGTTTTTATTATTCAGACTTCTTTAGAGGTCCTGTTGTTCCTTCAGTGCGCCTGGCTGGTCTGGAGCATGTCCTGCACTTCACTGCTCTGGAGGGGAAAATCTACATGCGCAGCTACAGGTATGTCTGCCTTCTAGCAGCTGGACCATCTACCAGTGCCTCCTATTATTCCCGATAGATTATGACATACGGGCTGTGTCCCAAATGGCACCCTATTCCCCATATAGTGTAATACTTTTTGCCAGAGCCCTATGGGCCATTTAAAAGGAATAGGGTGCCATTTGGGATGTAGCCACGTTCTGTGAAGTTGGTGTCAACCGTCCGTCTCACCCCTGAAATGATCACTAGTCGAGGCTCTTTGTTTTCTCCAGATCTCTGTTGAAGAAGTCTGGATGTCGGACCCCAAGGATTGAGCTGGAGGAGATTGGGCCGTCTTTTGACTTCATCTTGCGGAGAACCCACCTGGCATCAGACGACCTGTACAAGACAGCTCACAGACAGCCCAAGGCTCTGAAGGTAGGAGAAATGGCTAGTTGCAGTCAGCGTCTTTTTCACGCTCTTTCAACAGCCGCTATGTAGAATGGTTGCTTCTTTTTAAACGTCCTGTCTTAATTGAAATTAAACTTCAAGGCAATCGAAGTCCTCATGTTGCACTTTGTCATTTCTATTCTTTACAGCCCAAGAAGAAGAAGAACATATCCCACGATACTTTTGGTACCAAGTTTGGCAGGTTGCACATGCAGAGGCAGGATCTGGCCAAGCTCCAGACACGTAAGATGAAGGGTCTGAGGAAGAGGAGGGGCCCAGCAGCAGCCGCCGCTGCTGTTGTGGAGGGAGAGACGTCCCCGAAAACCACTGAAGTAGAGTGAAGTCTTCCCAGGCTTTAATTGGCATTTCACAAGCTCACGTCATCAAGCGAACTGTGGATGTTGACTGATTTCTTCAGAATTTATATCAATGATGAAAAGAATGACCCCCACATACATGTTTACCTTCTGCAGGTATGTTTGTCAATGTTTCAAGACAACAATGTGGTGGTGTGCTTATAGATATTTATCTTTTTAATGCCTTGCAAATCATCTTCGTTCTGTTGCTGATGTTGCTTAGTTTGGAAAGGTTTTGTGTGAAAGGCAGGCAGTCTGTGTGGGCGCATAAGGAAAATACTTTATTTTCTGTATTTTAATCTCTGCTCGTACATCGAGGAACCGTTCTCAATGATTAAATTGGTTTTGTACGTCTTGTCTTGTGCTGTTTTCATAGATGTACTATTTAGCTGTTTGGTACATTCAAAAATGTTAATTTTTTTGTGAGGAAAGAATTCTACTTTTCACTGTGCCACCACAAACCTTCAGGTATAAAGATTTGCCTCCATAAGAACAAATCACAACTGTAATTAGAAAACTTGGTATATTTCAGCTTCTAGGTATGAAACGTTTGCCGGCAGATGTTGATATGAAATCAGAAGTATTGGTGTTAAATTGCTGGATGTTTCTGGGGATAGTTAACTTTGTACACGAGGTCGCTGTTTGACTATTGAGCTGCTAAATTCATCGTTTAATATTCTCTTTTATTGAACCTGTATTTAACTAAGCAAGTCTGTTAAGAACAAATGATTATTTACAATGACTGCCAAACCCGAACCCAGATGATGCTGGGCCAATTGTTCACCGCCCTATGGGACTCCAAATCATGGCCGGTTGTGATACAGTCTGGAATCGAACCACTGAGATGCCGGTGCCTGAGACTGCTGTGCCACCTCGGCTATGGCGTTATATTGAAATCAATAGCAAAATAGTACAATTAAGTCTTATTGAAAGGGAGTTTGTTTAAAAGTGTTAGATTTCGTTTTTTAATGTATATGCCTACTGATCCTGGGGATAATTCAGAAAACTTTGGGTAATAGGCTATTTATGAAACATGTAATCCCCCCCTCCCTAACCACCAGTGTCAAATTTATCCGGAATGATTCATTTTTGGATAATGGACGTTAACTTCAATACAGCACAAATTATAGTTCTGAGACTCCTAAATCGACTTTTTCCTTGCAAGCAGAAGATATCTCATCTGTATAACCAGGTGAAATAAATGTGTTCTGGATCTTCTCTGAATGTCAATTCTCGTTTTTCAATCACTACAGTAATTCTTCAATGCTCTGACGTCATACTTTATAAAGACAGCAATGCGTCCAATCAGCGACAGATACCGACATAATGTATGCACAACCCGCCCCTCAGGTATCTATTTATACAATATTGCAACACTCGTGTTTGACACTACAGACAGTGCGAGCTGGTAGACATTTTCAATACGGCTTCCGAATGGATGCATCTTCCAGGTAACAATTCGCTCAAAGGAGATTCAAAGTATTCCTATTAGTAGATAGACACGTTTTGGGGCATACCATTATCTGATTCTCTTCAGTTGAGTTTGGCTGCAGCTTGAGAGCACAAAATTAAGACTAGTTACCGTTATATCGGTGTCATATTTGACAGTGTTAAAAATCTGTACAGTCGTTCCAAGAAATGACAGTAGGTACCAACATGACAGACATTGAATCTGATGCAAGTAAAGAAACGGTCGCTGCGGAGCCTGCAGAGGAGACACCAATGAAAGCAGAGGAAAAGCGCCCGGACGATGCTGAGGAAAAGAACGAGAACGGGGATAGTAAAGGAACCATCCAAGAGCAGGTCCCCGTGGCTGTGGAGGAGCCCGAGTTCGTCCATCCAGAAGGAGGATGGGGTTGGGTGGTTATGCTGGCTGCAATGTGGTGCAATGGAGCGGTGTTCGGAATCCAGAACGCCTTTGGCATCCTGTTCATGTCCCTCCTGAAAGAATTCGGCTCACCAGAAGATGATGACCTCCGGTTTAAAACAGGTAAATTCACAAAATGGGTAGTGGGCACACGAGCACAGCAAGCTAGGTAGCCAAATCCCGTAGTAGGCGTAGTGCATGCATAATCACATATTTGTATTCCTTTTTGGCTGCATTTCATCAAGTAAAATTAATTATTGCACTTCCTGGTATGGCCAAGCCACGTAAATACGTTCTGATTAGTCAATGGCATAAAAACCCCACTAATGCAAAATACAGTTACCGTACATTCTACTCTAGATTATTTTCTGTCAATCAGCGAGTCACATGGCTTGCTTTTTCGTTGAACGTTAGCTCAACGCGGTTCGTTTAGGCCGGCATTTCAATAACAGTCCGTCAGTCGCAAACTGCCAGCTAGCGTGCCAAATTATTTATAGAAACCAGTGGATACTAGCTACATGCCTCAAGTAGAAGCTGGCATCATTCAACTTTAGCTTTTCATTTGGAAAGTTGTGTAAATAATGTCCAGCTCCCCGGTGCCCCACTACGTTTAGGTGGCTAAAGGTGTGCAGGGTTGCATGACAATCATATCTGTTCTACTCTTTTGTTACTTTACACCCCTTTCAACCGGCCCCTGACAGTATAAGTGATTCAATGTGTGGTGGAAATCTTTGTCCACCCTCACTGACATAATATACCATCATTGAAATTTGTCATTTCTACATCTGCTTATGTTGGCTAAATTGTGTCTGACTATCTGCATACTTTCCTTCATTCCCATATGGCCATGTAGCCTATGTACAGACTACTAGGAACAGGGCAAGGGGCATATTTCTGCTCCCACTGACTCTCTCCAGTCCCAATGTGCATTCTTTGGCAGCTGCTCTTGCAGTGCATACAACACTCATTAAATGTTCATGAAAGAGCAGGACCCCAGAATACCTTAGCATTTCAAGGTTAATGTTTCAGAAAAGAAGCCCATGAAAGATTGTGTTCTCATTTGGCTGTTAGTTACAGCTGGAATCCTTAATGGTGAAACTGCCACGTCCATTTGGGATATTACAACAAAGTAGTTACTGCATACAGTTAGAACTGCAGAATGTGTTGCAATTGTTTTTACTACACTGCTCATCTGTTTCTACGCTCCTCACTTCTGTTTAGTCAACAAAACAAAAACAAATGCGCCTGGAAACAGACCGTGAGGTTGCCCAGTGTGTGTTTTTCCTTTCCATGGCTAAAGGTTCACCACTACCACATGGATAATGATCCTATGTTGTTTCGCCGTGTCTTCAGCCACCTGTTGCTGATGTCGTGTGTTTCTGTTGACGTGTGAAGGGCTACATTTGGACACTAATAAATGTGCGAGAAGGCTATTTTCCACGCTTTGATTAGGTTAACGTGTTGAGAAGACTCATTGTGTAGACTATAACCTTTTCAAAGGGGAGGCCATGCGTCAAATGTAGGATCAAAGCTGGGAAGATGCTCTGTCCTTGGCAGTGTTAATCAACAGATTTGATAAGGCAATCAGTAATCACCCTTTTCCTCACATTGACATTGTTCTGATTATTAGGAAGATTTGCACAAGTGATTCATCCTGATATAGATGAATCAGAGCCTGTTAACTGATAGCTACTAATCAAAGCATTCACTTAATCAAAGCATTGTCACATTGTAATTACAATTAATTATAATTCAAACTAATCACATTGGTCATGGATTTCCTTGTTAGATTGTTTTTCTTCAGTACCATACTTAGGCCTACTGAACTCAGATTATTCCCCCGCCCCAACGTGTAAACCTAGTCCCCTCTTCCTCAGTCTGAAATGATTAGCAGGGATTGCGTCAGCGTGCTTCGAGTTCAGCTGTCGCCCGCCTTCCACTTTCCCTCGTAGTCCCTCTCCAGTTGTCAGAGGTCTCAGCTAGGGAGATACTGAGAGGAACATAATCCAGCTAGAGGCACTGCCAGTAGATACAGGTCCCAGACAGTGGGGGTGCTTCTGGAACCTTTGGCAACACATACAGTGCTTTCGGGAAGTATTCAGACCCCTTGACTTTTTCCACGTTTTGTTCGTTACAGCCTTATTCTAAAATGGATAAAACAATTTATAATCCGTAGCAACCTACACACACAACCACATAATGACAGTGGAAGCAGTTTTTTAGAATTGTTTTCAAAAGTATTCAAATAAAAAATATAACTTATTTACATAATTATTAAGACCATTTGCTATGAGACTTGAAATTGAGCTTAGGTGCATCCTGTTTCCATTGATCATCCTTGAGATGTTTCTACAACTTGGAGTCCACCTGTAGTAAATTCAATTAATTGGACATGATTTGGAAGGGCACACACACCTGTCTATACATGACAGTGCATGTCAGAGCAAAAACCAAGCCATGAGGTCGAAGGAATTGTCCGTAGAGCTCCGAGACAGGATTGTGTCGAGGCACATCTGGGGAAGGGTACCAAAACATATCTGCAGCATTGAAGGTCCCCAAGAACACAGTGGCCTCCATCATTCTTAAATGGAAGCAGTTTGGAACCACCAATACTCTTCCTACAGCTGGCCACCTGGCCAAACTGAGCAATTGGGGAGAAGGGCCTTGGTCAGGGAAGTGACCAAGAACCTGATGGTCACTCTGACAGAGCTCTAGAGTTCCTCTGTGGAGATTGGGAGAACCTTCCAGAAGGACAACCATCTCTGCAGCACTCCACCAATAAGGCCTTTATGGTAGAGTGGCCAGACTGAAGCCACGCCTCAGATAAAGGCACATGACAGCCCGCTTGGAGTTTGCCAAAAGTCACCTAAAGACTCTCAGTCCATGAGAAACAAGATTCAATGTCCTTGAGTGGCCCAGCCAGAGCCCGGACTTGAACCCGATCGACCATCTCTGGAGAGACCTGAAAATAGCTGTGCAGCAATGCTCCCCGACCAACCTGACAGAGCTTGAGAGGATCTGCAGAGAAGAATGGGAGAAACTCTCCAAATATAGGTGTGCCAAGCTTGTAGCGTCATACCAAAGAAGACTCAATGCTGTAATTGCTGCCAAAGGTGCTTCAACAAAGTACTAAGGGTCTGAATACTTATGTAATTTTTTTTATTTGTAATAAATTAGAAAATATCTTAACCTGTTTTTGCTTTGGCATTATGGGGTATTACGTGTAGATTTAATCAATTTTAGAATAAGGCAGTAACATAACAATGTGGAAAACGTCAAGGGGTCTGAATACTTTCAGAAGTATAATGTATATTTTGCTGAACTCTGGGTATGCCTTTTTTGGGTTGCTGGTTGGCTGCCAGAGAGGAAACGTGATAATTTCTCTGCTATACATTACATCATTGTAGGGCTGCATAAGTAACGGGGAACATATAGGAAGGGGTTTCTGGAAGTCTGTTAAATTTATATGGAGTAGATGGATCATGAACACAGCAACAAGTTTATTTTATTATCTTGTTGTAGAATACCAAAGATCAGCCCTGTCTTCATCAAGAAATTGAGTAAGCTCTAACTGGTATTAAACCCTCCTTGATGTTAACACGAGCATACTCAATGGTCCCAAAGGTGTTGAGATGAACTGGGACCTAAAATTAGCTGTGACTCAGGTAAAGTAGACTTTTAAATTTTTTAAAACTAGACAACACCCATTTAGGCCTATCTATAAGCTTGATACACCAACATGAGCCCCTTGACCCCTTCCTATCCAGTCAGATCATAAAGGTGTTGGCTCGCCAGTCACCAGTTGGACAATTTCCTGTTAGGTGCTGTTTGTCTCAACAGTTGGACTAATGACCTCGGTCAACATTCATTTACGTCCTTTCTCTCCCCAACATGGGGGTTCAAGGGGGGAAGATTATTGTGTTGCACAAATGCTACCTAAATGCTACCTGCCTCTGTCAGGAAGTCTCCTAAGTAGAAGTGCAAAGGAAGGCTGTTGGTGGGAGGCCCATTGCTTTCACATGATCCGATGCGTTGATATAAAGACTCATTTAAATTGACGCACAATCAATCATCCCAATGGAACTTTGTCCCTTCCGTCTATGGCATTTCTTTCACAGAGCGAGGTGTTTTCAGATAGCGGTTCACTCATTCAATTCTGTGTAACAGGGTAAACAAGATTGTTTAAAATGATTTAGATTGTATTGAACTCCATCAGATTGGCCTAATTTTACAAGCATTTCATTTCATGAGGGATTGTGACGACATTATTTGTAAGTTAATTCTCAATGACCTGTCAGGGAAAATTTGGTTGGATGGGAGATAAGAGATACTTTCAGAGTACTACAGATATCTTATCTTAATTTGATCACTCTGTTGTAGCAAACTTGTAGTGTGTTCAATGTTTAAAAAGGGCTAAATCAGGTTCACCGAGTGTTTCTTGGTAGTCTTAAACAAATCTACTTTGAAACAAAAGTATACACCTCACACATGGTTATGGGCCTGCACCATGTCCGATATAGAGTTGAAATGTATTACATTTTGAGTTTGCATCCCAATATTACACTTAGTATACATCACACAAGCCTCAAAATTAACTGTTTCACATAGAAACACTGGATTTTTAATTAATGTTTATTAATTATGGAAAATATTAATATAATTCCACCCATGACACCACTAGGTCATTTGACTGCAGGAAAGGTGTACTTATAATTAACATTTCCTGTTGCAGGATTCTTTTCATGCTGTGAGAAACTGGTCACATTAAGATGGTACACCTGTATAATCAACCATGTAGTTGCACTTTTAAGCCTACAGTGGGGCAAAAAAGTATTTAGTCAGCCACCAATTGTGCAAGTTCTCCAACTTAAAAAGATGAGAGAGGCCTGTAATTTTCATCATAGGTACACTTCAACTATGACAGACGAAATGAGAAAAAGAAATCCAGAAAATCACATTGTAGGATTTTTAATTTATTTATTTGCAAATTATGGTGGAAAATAAGTATTTGATCAATAACAAAAGTTTATTTCAATACTTTGTTATATACCCTTTGTTGGCAATGACAGAGGTCAAACGTTTTCTGTATGTCTTCAAGGTTTTCACACACTGTTGCTGGTATTTTGGCCCATTCCTCCATGCAGATCTCCTCTAGAGCAGTGATGTTTTGGGGCTGTCGCTGGGCAACACGGACTTTCAACTCCCCCAAAGATTTTCTATGGGGTTGAGATCTGGAGACTGGCTAGGCCACTCCAGGACCTTGAAATGCTTCTTCTGAAGCCACTCCTTCGTTGCCCGGGCGGTGTGTTTGGGATCATTGTCATGCTGAAAGACCCAGCCACGTTTCATCTTCAATGCCCTTGCTGATGGAAGGAGGTTTTCACTCAAAATCTCATGATACATGGCCCCATTCATTCTTTCCTTTACACTGATCAGTCGTCCTGGTCCCTTTGCAGAAAAACAGCCCCAAAGCATGATGTTTCCACCCCCATGCTTCACAGTAGGTATGGTGTTCTTTGGATGCAACTCAGCATTCTTTGTCCTCCAAACACGATGAGTTGAGTTTTTACCAAAAAGTTCTATTTTGGTTTCATCTGACCATATGACATTCTCCCAATCCTCATCTGGATCATCCAAATGCTCTCTAGCAAACTTCAGACGGGCCTGAACATGTACTGGCTTAAGCAGGGGACACGTCTGGCACTGCAGGATTTGAGTCCCTGGCGGCGTAGTGTGTTACTGATGGTAGGCTTTGTTACTTTGGTCCCAGCTCTCTGCAGGTCATTCACTAGGTCCCCGTGTGGTTCTGGGATTTTTGCTCACCGTTCTTGTGATCATTTTGACCCCACGGGTGAGATCTTGCGTGGAGCCCCAGATGGAGGAAGATTATCAGTGGTCTTGTATGTCTTCCATTTCCTAATAATTGCTCCCACAGTTGATTTCTTCAAACCAAGCTGCTTACCTATTGCAGATTCAGTCTTCCCAACCTGGTACAGGTCTACAATTTTGTTTCTGGTGTCCTTTGACAGCTCTTTGGTCTTGGCCATAGTGGAGTTTGGAGTGTGACTGTTTGAGGTTGTGGACAGGTGTCTTTTATACTGATAACAAGTTCAAACAGGTGTCATTAATACAGGTAACGAGTGAAGGACAGAGGAGCCTCTTAAAGAAGAAGTTACAGGTCTGTGAGAGCCAGAAATCTTGCTTGTTTGTATGTGACCAAATACTTATTTTCCACCATAATTTGCAAATAAATTCATTAAAAATCCTACAATGTGATTTTCTGGATTTTCTTTCCTCATTTTGTCTGTCATAGTTGAAGTGTACCTATGATGAAAATTACAGGCCTCTCTCATCTTTTTAAGTGAGAGAACTTGCACAATTGGTGGCTGACTAAATACTTTTTTGCCCCACTGTATATGCTATTACCAATTTTCATTTGTGCTGTTATTCAATCAGGAATTCTTGAAAGATGGGACAATCAACTTTTTAAAACATATTTTTCTTAATATTAACACTTAACACTATATATTTTGATTAAGTATCAGCTATCCTGGCCTGTTCACCGGACGTGCTACCTGTTCCAGACCTGCTGTTTTCAACTCTCTAGAGACAGCAGGAGCGGTAGAGATACTCTGAATGATTGGCTATGAAAAGCCAACTGACATTTACTCCGACATTTACTCCACTGTGATTATTATTATTTGACCCTGCTGGTCATCTATGAACATTTGAACATCTTGGCCATGTTCTGTTATAATCTCCACCCGGCACAGCCAGAAGAGGACTGGCCACCCCTCCTAGCCTGGTTCCTCTCTAGGTTTCTTCCTAGGTTCTGGTCTTTCTAGTTTTTTTCCTAGCCACCATGCTTCTACACCTGCATTGCTTGCTGTTTGGGGTTTTAGGCTGGGTTTCTGCACAGCACTTTGTGACATCAGCTGATGTAAGAAGGGCTTTATAAATACATTTGATATTAAACCATGTAAAGCACGTGTCAAACTCATTCTACAGAGTGTCTGCGGGTATTTGCTCCTCCCTTGTCCTTGATGGATGTATTAAGTGATTAGTACTAGGCCCTCCATGGAATGAGTTTGACACCCATGTTGTAAAGGAACAACCCTTTTATTTTTTTCTCTTCATAAAATGCAATACACTGGATTTATTTCAACTCCGTCAGACACAATAAAAGCCTTTTTTTCCCTTCTCAATGTATTGTCCCAAAAATGTTTAAATTGTTTCATTATAACGTTGGATTATTCAAATATGTAATACAAATCTCACCTTTTTTGTTTGAAACAACATTTATAAAGCAAACATTACTTCAATAGTTTAAGAATATGTTGCAGAACAGTGATTTAAAATATGGACAAAAAAGAGGGGTTAGCCATCAGCGACAGAGTTGACAAGACATATTAAAAACCATTTAATTAGGAATTCTCAATGCTCTCAACTGACATTTGTACCTAAAAAAAAAAAATGAAAATATTCATTTGAAAATCCCCAATTTAAAAACAACCATTCTATCAGATCTTTCAGCAGTTGAAATATATATATTATTTTAAAATCTGAGCTGATGTTTTACGGAGTTGACAAATTGCATATTTATCTTCATTATTCAAGTGGCATACGTAGTAGAAATTGTTTTTCCTCTGTTGCTTTATGACTCTAAAACCTAACTTTAAAATGAACATATTTTAACCATAACTCATTCTATCTTAATGGGTAAGGGAGATGGAGTTGACAGGTTGTGATCGTGGTGATTTCAATATTGTTTAAATCTATCAAAAGTAGAGGTCTTTCAGGACCATGCGTTGTCTTGTTGCACTACATGTAATCAGGAGATGAAGAAGGGGTTGTTATGGTATAGCTGACCCTGCTCATTCCTGATTTAATTTACAATTTTATACAAATCTGAGTTGACCAAACTTTTAGGAGTCAGTTTTGAAATGAATATTATTTAAAGTCAGAGAGGGCTATTGTAAGAAACTACATAATCCTTTATCCATTGTTTTTTTTCAACTATAAAAATTAAGTTTCCTAGCCAGACAAGGATTATTAAGACTCAAGAATCTCTGCAATAATATTTAAATGTTTATCATTTATTTATATGAACTCATTTTCAGGAACAAAGACTAGGCATGCACAATTAAAAAATATTGGTAGTGTTTATTTGACCTGTATTTCTCAACTGATGCATCTTTATATTAATCATTTATGGGACGCTTGCCATCATAAGATGTGCTCTAATTCTATGGCACTTCGCATGACAACTGTAATCTTAAGCCACAGACCGGGTAAAAAGTTTGGACTGGCCCTCATCTGCTTAGGTAGATAGCTATGGGTCTCTAAGAAACCTCTCAAGCTCCGGCAGCAGAGGTGACTGTTTTGGAGAGCCTGGCGTGCCCAAAGTAAAATGCCTCCCATTCAGGCTCAGAAAATGGGATATGCATATATTTAGTACCATTGGATAGGAAACACTCTGAATTTTCCAAAACTGTCATCCATTTGTCTGTGAGTCAATCAGAACGCATAGGGCAGGCAAAACCCTGAGGAATTTCTGTCCTGGAAAAAGTCATTTTGACACATTGCTCATTTTGGAACCCCTCCCTATTGAAAATGACTATATATAGGCATATATTTGCAGTCCAGGAAGCTTCCTTGTGATGTCACCAGCCTCTGGATGGTGTTTTCCTCCATTTTGGGTGAGTCATCCCAGAGAAAACAACGAAACCACGAGGACCCCACATTCTAAGATAGTTCACATTGCGCGCGCACGAGAAGTCACGGAGTGTCTTTTGTAGCCTAGTTATTGATCAGTTTATATTCCGGCTGATTTATAATAGTAAATATACGTAAGAGTGTTTTTAAGGCTACATTTAAAACTATGTTTGATTGTTTTTGGACAAGTTTATAGGTATAATTTTAACGAGTTGGCGCCCCGCGTTTCATGGACTAGTGGAGGCTGTCGTTTCTGATTATAACGCTCGGACCAAATGGAGGATTTATGGATAAAAGACGTTACTTTTTCTAACAAAAGAACCATGGATTGTCTTCGTTGGACACTTAGGATGACCTCAGCAGAAGTTCTTCAACAGGTAATTGATTTGTTTTCGCTGTGAAATGTGTTATGTGTGTGCCATGATGGCTAATCGATACATGGCTATTGGAAAATATGTGAGGTGATAGCCTCAAACAAATGAATGTGCTGCTTTCGCCGTAAAGCCTTTCTGAAATCTGACAACGCTGTGATATTGCCAAGAAACAGAGCTTTTGATGAGTATGGAACACTTGTATATTGGTGGATGACTAATAATTCAAATATCGAAATTTGAATTTCGCGCTTTACCTTTTTACCTGGTAGTGACGGGATGAGCCCGCTAGGGACCCACTGGATACTGAGAAGATAAAATACATTCTTACTGGTATTCCGGCCTCCTTGATGTTTAAACTAGCAGACCAGTTTTTTTGTGGCCAGCCTGCAATTGTTCATGTAGACTAGAGAGTTCTTGAGGTGTAAAATGCATGACATTATGCTAGCGTTAGTCTGTTCAGTTGAAATTGAGGTTTTATGATTTTACACCAATGGTGTCGTTTTACTGTGGATATAGATACTTTTGTACCTGTTTTCTCTAGCATCTTCACAAGGTCCTTTTCTGTTCTGGGATTGATTTGCAATTTTCGCACCAAAGTACGTTAATCTCTAGGAGACAGAACGCGTCTCCTTCCTGAACGGTATGACTGCTGCGTGGTCCCATAGTGTTTATACTTGCGTACTATTGTTTGTACAGATGAACGTGGTACATCCACAGGTACACCTCCAATTGACTCAAATTATGTCAATTAGCCTATCAGAAGCTTCTAAAGCCATGACATCATTTTCTGGAATTTCCAAGCTTTTTAAAGGCACAGTCAACTTAGTGCATGTAAACTTCTGACCCACTGGAATTGTGATGCAGTGAAATAATCTGTCTATAAACAATTGTTGGAAGAATTACTTGTGTCATGCACAAAGTAGATGTCGTAACCAACTTGCCAAAACTATAGTTTGTTAACCAGAAATTTGTGGGGTTGTTGAAAAACGAGTTTTAATGACTCCAACCTAAGCGTATGTAAGCTTCCGACTTCAACTGTAGTAAAAAAGACATTACAGACAAAAATACTTTTCATAATTATTAGTATTTTTTTTTACCCCCTTTTTCTCCCCAATCTCATTGACGCAACTCCACAATGGGCTCGAAAGGTGAAGGTCGAGTCATGCGTCCTCCGAAACATGACCTGCCAAACCGCGCTTCTTAACCCGGAAGCCAGCCGCACCAATGTGTCGGCGGAAACACAGTTCAACTGACGACAGAGTTCAGCCTGCAGGCCCCCAGCCCGCCATAAGGAGTCGCTAGAGCGCGATAAGCCAAGTCTAGACTTAGGTCTAGATAGCACTAGATTTGTACTTGTACCTTTTCTATTTATGGTGCACCTCATATATAAGAGCTTGAACTGCCATGTCAGGGGAATTTAGCTGAAGAGTAACTTCTTGAATAAATATAATTACACCCAACTTTTCATCAAGCTGTTGGGACTGTGAAAACAAAGCCAGCCCCTCTTGGCCATTTGCCATAAGTCTTAAAGGAGAACTTAACCTTTTAACAACCAAATCTGTGTAAATGCATGTTATAGAAGTGTCCAGACCCCCTGAACCTTATCCATTACGTTCCATTTTGTGCGACTCAAGCAGTTTCCCCTAAGCAGCTGTACAGGCCGGGTGTGTCTGTGTACTATAAGGACACCCCCGGCCTGCACAGCTCTGTGTAGGAAAATAGAATATAATGTTTGTTTTTTTATCAAACTACACTCCTTCAAGAATGTCAGCCTGACCGTTGGCCAGGTTAGTTGATCATCAATGTGGGTCATTGCCACTCACAGTTTAACTGACGTCATGGCATTTAGACATTTCCCCAGAGCTGTCAAATCTAAATGAAAATCTAGAGTCCCCTTTTTAATCCAATTAGTATGGTCCATGGTTACCCCTGCAAATGGGGGGCAGTGGTACAAGCCCTTTGCTTTGGCCCTAGGCTTAGCCCTCCTGGTGAAAACTGAATGAAAGCCACTTGATCCCCATTCAACTTGCCAACTGAAAGGGATAAACAAATTATTACTAGCTAATCTAGAGGTATTAGTTGTGAGAGGATAGCGGGAGAGGAGTGATCACAGACCAGGTGGCGTCTGTAAACTCATGACGTGTGTGTGTGAAGTACGCATCCCGGACAGTAAATTATCCTAACACCATACTGGCTATCAGGAGGGGGACATGTAAATTCATTGTGCGGGTATGTCTCGACTGTGCTGTGGTGAGGAGAGGGCAGTCAGGGACAGCTAGGCTGTACTGGCCAAGTTACTGTTGGTTTGAGGTGTTGCGGCCCTCATTGCCCAAGTGCTAAAGATCTAAGGAAGAGCACTGTTCCAATTTCCCAGCAGGCTTCTATTCTGTGCTCTTCTGCCACAAGTGAGCTATTCAAAGTTGCTAGTTGAGTGTTAGAGGTCAGGGTAATCTTTCTGCCAGTATATTGTGTGGTCTTGTATTCATCATCCTGTCATGAAGTAGTAAATATTTCTCTATAGCCTCAAAACAGCTCAGTAGTTAATGCTTGACAATAATCGTTAAAGAGATTTACGTCGAATAAAATACCCTCGCCTTTTCTGTGCGCTGTGGACAGGGGTGTCATGCAACCCCAAAATCCCTGTACATTAAGATGGCTGGGGTGTGGTCTTTTTTTCAAACGCCTGAAACAGATTTTTCCTGCAATCTAAAGCCATAATCATCATGCTTAATTCTATGTCAAAAATGTATATTTTTCTGCATATCTTAGCATACCTCTTGAGCTGTCTGTATCCTCCTGACTTACTGTTGAAGCTCTTCATCAGAAGCACACTTTTTGTAAGTAGTTAACTGTCATCTCCAAGTTTAGCTGGAATTTAGACTGAAAGGATTTGACAAATGATTGGTTGGTTGACTATATGACATTGGCCTATGTCTCGTCTTGCGCTGCGCAGAATATCAGATCTCAACAACTATTGGAGAAGGGTTTTAACATCACCAGTAACACATCCTTATATATCTATATCTATCTCTATATCTCAGTACCAGTCAAAGGTTTGGACACTTACTCATTCCAGGGTTTTTCTACATTTTTACTATTTTCTACATTGTAGAATAATAGTGAATATATCAAAACTATGAAATAACACATGGAATCATGTTGTAACAAAATCTATTTTGATATACTTTTTTGATGTCTTGACAGCTTTGCATACTCTTAGCATACTCTCAACCAGCTTCACCTGGAATGCTTTTCCAACAGTCTTGAAATAATTTTTGCTTGCTTTTCCTTGACTTTGCGGTCCGACTCATACCAAACATCTCAATTTGGTTGAGGTTGGGATTGTGGAGGCCAGGTAATCTGATGTAGCATCACTCTCCTTCTTGGTCAATAGCCCTTACACAGCCTGGAGGTATGTTGGGTCATTGTCCTGTTGAAAAACAATTGATAGTCCCACTAAGCCCAAACCAGATGGGATAGCGTATCTCTGCAGTATGCTGTGGTAGCCATGCTGGTTAAGTGTGCCTTGAATTCTAAATAAATCATAGACCGTGCCACCAGCAAAGCACCCCAGCACTATAACACCATCTCCATGCTTTACGGTGGGAACCACACATGCGGAGATCTTCCATTCACCCACACCGCGTCTCACAAAGACACAGGTCGGTTGGAACCAAAATCTCAATTTTGGACTCCAGACCAAAGGACACATTTCCAATGCCCGCAAAACACCAGTCTCAACGTCAACAGTGAAGAGGTGACTCTGGGATGCTGGCCTTCTAGGCAGAGTTGCAAAGAAAAAGCCATATCTCAGACTGGCCAACAAAAATAAAAGATTGAGATGGGCAAAAGAACACAGACACTGGACAGAGGATATATGTATGTCTGGTATGTATGTCAAAAGTGCAACGTCACTGCAAAAGAGGCAGGTTGGAATGTCTGACTGAAATACGGGACAAATCAACCTCTTGTAAATTAGTGGTGTTTGAATTTGTTGATAAAATGCAGGACATTATTTTTTAGTTGCGGGACAATGGGCCAATATGTGGGACTGTGAGGCACAATCCAGGACATGTGGTCACCCTAATTCCACACATAGCTTCTCCATTTCTATCCCACTAACTGTGACCCCAGAGGATGAGCTAAGTATCATCACTCAAAAAGAGAAATCCATTTTAAAATCTAAAACGTGGATAAATATCCCTTTTAGGAATTACCATGATTTATTTCACCACATACAATCCACTCCAGAGGAATTCCGTACCTTGTACAAAGTAAATAAATCATTATGTTCTTCAGTCTTGGATGTTCTCCTTGTCTCTAAGGCTCTGGTGAGATTAGAGTGAAGCCTGTGCCAGGCTTATCTGGTCACGTGGCATCATGGTTCACTCCCCCACACAGTACACACATGCCTAACTGTGCCCTCCCTCCTGCCCAAGTGCAACTCCACAGCCTGTGCCAAAGCTGAACACGGGGAGGCTTGACAGTTGGAAACCTGATCAGCCTATCATAGCGTTGGATGTTGGGGCGTGGGGAGCAATAAGCGAAGGCCCTGCCAGGTCGCTGGCCTTCACATCTGTGTAATGGGCTTGGACTACCATCAGCTCTCACTCCCCTAAAGGTTTCGACTTCGTCTCATCTGTCCTGGGCTCTTTGTGTACATCCAACCAAATCTTCTGGCTACCCAAAAGGTAACGCTGGCGAAAAATAAGCAGGAGAGCGCGTCCTTGTGAGACTGAAGGGAAAACCGGCCAGCACTTGAAGGGAAAACCGGCCAGCAGGTGAAGGGAAAACCGGCCAGCACTTCCCTCCATTCTATTGGTATAGTCCCTTGATAATAAGATGGATGACCTCCGGTCATGGATTTTCTTTTAACGGGACTCTCGAGCTGCAATATTCTCCGTTTTTCAGGAACATGGCTTTCGGACAAGATGCCCTCCCCTTTTTGCCATCAGAGCAGACTAATTTCATCGGTCATGGACTCTACAAGGTGTCGAAGGCATTCCACATTGATGCTGCAGGTAGCCTAGTGGTTAGAGCGTTGGACTTGTAACCGGAGGGTTGCAAGTTCAAATCCCCGAGCTGACAAGGTAAAAATCTGTCGTTCTGCCCCTGAACAAGGCAGTTAACCCACTGTTCCCCGGGCGCCGAAGACGTGGATGTCGATTAAGGCAGACCCCCGCACCTCTCTGATTCAGAGGGGTTGGGTTAAAAGCGGAAGACACATTTCAGTTGAAGGCATTTGGTTGTACTACTGACTAATAATGGTGACTTTGACTTTTGACCCATGTTGACTCCAATGCTTCCCACAGTTGTCAAGATGGCTGGATGTCTTTTGGGTGGTGGACCATTCTTGAAACCACAGGAAAATGTTGTGTGAAACCCAGCAGTGTTACAGTTCTTGACAGTCCGCCTAGCACCTACCATACCCCGTTCAAATGCCCTTCAATATTTTGTCTTGTCCAGTCACCCTCTTAATGGCAAACACACAATCCATGTCTTGATTGCCTCGAGGCTTGGAAATCATTCTTTAACCTGTCTCTTCCCCTTCATCTGCACTGATTTGAAGTGACTTTAACAAGTGACATCAATAAGAGGTCATAGCTTTCAGCTGGATTCACCTGGTCAGTCTGTCATGTGAAGAGCAGGTGCTTTTGTATAGTCAGGCCACAACAACAAGCTAGCACTTGACGGACTGTACGAGGCTATGAACCATGCACCCAGAGGCTGCTTTTCTTGTTGCCGGTAATTTTTATTCTGCTTCACTAAGACGCACGTGATGCCCAACTTCTAGCAACAAGTCTCCTTCACCACTAGTGGCGATAAAGACAAGCAAGTATACAAGGCCTTCCCTCTGGCAAATCAGATCATGACTCCATACTTCTGCATCCTGTTTACAAACAAAAGCACAAACAGGAAGAAACCGTGACGTACCATAGAAAAATTGGCTACCATAGTAGAGGCTATCCTGCGAGACTGTTTTGCTAGTGCTGACTGGAATATGTTCCGGGACTCCGCCAACAGCATCGGCGAGCTAACCACCTCAGTCACCGGCTTCATAAGGAAATGCATCGCCGATGTCATCCCCACAGTGAAGGTTCACTGCTTCCACAATCAAAAGCCCTGGATTAACACCGAGGTGCACTATTGCAGCCAACCCTGAGGCTATAGCTGAGGACACGAACGCGTACAAGAAGTCTCACTACGACCTCCGCACAGCCATCAAACAGGCAAAAGGACAGTATCGGAACAAGGTGAAATCCTATTATACCGTCTCAGGCGCATGTGGCTTTCTTAAAAATGTTTTTAAACGGGTCAACACATGGCCAAATGGTATTCCAGGGCATGTGCAAAAACCAAACTGAACACAAGGGTGCTGTTTTCAAACCCCACTGATACTCTGTATTCCGATGGTTAGCAATGCTAACAAGTTCTTGTAAAATCCCATAGAGAATACAAACTAAATGCTAACAAGTGCATTGCGAACATTTTATACAGTGTCTGACCTAAACTATACCAGTAACTCAAAAATGCTACACAGTTTGCTGCATGCACAAAACCAATATTCGACAGCAAGGCTCTTGACCCAGGAGGGGATTTGCTGCTGTTAATGCTTGAGTTTGGAAGAAGCTAACCACTTAGCTAGATAGCTAACCAGCTACTAAATTAGCAAACCAAATGCACACCTGCAGAGCATTTTAGACAATTAACTGAATAGTTATTAGATATCTAGCTGGCAATCATTTAGTTGTGAATTACAATGTAATTATATCACCTAGTGCATGCTGATCAACAGGGAGTGACTCACAAGACAACGTACTCTCTTGTCGTTGAGTGCTTGTAAACAAACATCACATCACACATGACTGGGGACTCAACCTGGTCTCAGAGCATTTCGAATTATCCAAGACACCCCATTTAGTGTGATGTATGGTTAAATAAGATTGATGGTTACTTAAGGCAAAAACGGTTGGTCGGGGTGGATGGGTAGGCGTATAATGCAAACGTCAGACCCTTCATGCGCTTGCCAGTCAACCACCAATGGACAGTCTAGCAACCCAAAGGTTGCGAATTCGAATCTCATCAGACAGCTTTAGCATTTATCTAATTGGCAAATGTTAAATTACTTACTACTTTTTAGCTACTTTGCAACTACTTAGCATGTTAGCCAGTGGAGGTTGCTGAGGAGAGGATGGCTCATAATTATGGCTGGAATGGAGCAAATGGAATGGCATCAAACCATGTGTTTGTATTTACCATTCCGCTGTTGACTGCAGGTATTTACTTAAAGTAGCTACAAATATTCACATTTATAAGAACTTCAAATAAATAGTTAAAATGTTATTGACGGTATTGAAAAACCATCCAGTGTCTTTTTTTCCCCCAAATAAGTCTAGACTGAATACCCATTTTGGTAAGAGTCGGCAACACCTCCGCCACGCTGACCCTGTGTGTTTAGTCCCCTCCTGTACTCCCTGTTCATCCATGATTGTGTGGCCACGCACATCATTAAGTTTGCTGACGACATGACCGTGGTAGGCCTGATAACCAACGGCCTACAGGGAGGAGGTCAGAGAATTGGCAGTGTGGTGCCAGGACAACCACCTCTTCTTCAATGTCAGCAAGACCAAGGAGCTGATCGTGGACTACAGGAGCTGTGCACACCCCCATCCTAATCGACGGGGCCACAGTGGAGAGGGTCAAGAGCTTGAAGTTCCTTGATGTCCACATCACTGAGGACTTAACATGGTCCTCTCACACCAGCACAGTTGTGAAGAAGGCACAGCAGTGCCTCTTCTCCCTCAGGAGGCTGAATTTATTTGGCATGGCCCTTTAGATCGTTAGGAACTTTTACAACTGCACCATCTAGAGCATCCTGACTCGTATCACAGTCTGGTATGGCAACTGCACTGCCGTCAACCGGAAGCACCTACAGAGGGTGGTGCGGACGGCCCAGAGCATCATTGGGGGTGAGCTCCCTGGCATCCAGGACTTACAGTGGAAGTCGGGAGTTTACATACACCTTAGCCAAATACATTTAAACTCAGTTTTTCACAATTCCTGACATTTAATCCTTGTAAGAATTCCCTGTCTTAGGTCAGTTAGGATCACCACTGTATTTTAAGAATGTGAAATGTCAATAATAGAGATTTATTTCAGCTTTTATTTCTTTCATCACATTCCCAGTGGGTCAGAGGTTTACATCCACTCAATTAGTATTTGGTAGCATTGCCTTTAAATTGTTTAACTTGGGTCTAACGTTTCGGGTAGGCTTCCACAAGCTTCCCACAATAAGTTGGGTGAATTTTGGCCCATTCCTCCTGACAGAGCTGGTGTAACTGAGTCAGGTTTGTAGGCCACCCCCTCAACATGATGCTGCCACCCCCGTGCATCACGGTAGGGATGGTGTTCTTTAGCTTGCAAGCATCCCCCTTTTTCCTCCAAACATAACGATGGTCATTATGGCCAAACAGTTGTATTTTTGTTTCATCAGACCAGAGGGCATTTCTCCAAAAAGTACGATCTTTGTCTCCATGTGAAGCTGCAAACCGTAGTCCGTATTTTTTTTTTATGGCGGTTTTGGAGCAGTGGCTCCTTCCTTGCTGAGTGGCCTTTCAGGTTATGTTGATATAGGACTTGTTTTACTGTGGCTATAGATACATTTTTACCCGTTTCCTCCAGCATCTCCACAAGGTCCTTTGCTGTTGTTCTGGGATTGATTTGCACTTCGCACCGAAGTACGTTCATCTCTAGGAGACAGAACGCGTCTCCTACCTGAGCGGTATGACGGCTGTGTGGTCCCATGGTGTTTATACTTGCGTACTATCGTTTGTACAGATGAACGTGGTACCTTCAGGCGTTTGGAAATTGCTCCCAAGGATGAACCAGACTTGTGGAGGTCTACCATTTTTTTTATGAGGTCTTTGATTTCTTTTGGGTTTCCCATGGTGTCAAGAGGCACTGAGTTTGAAGGTAGGCCTTGAAATACATCCACGGGTACACCTCCAACTGACTCAAATGATGTCAATTAGCCTATCAGAAGCTTCTAAAGCCATGACATCATTTTCGGGAATTTTCCAAGCTGTTTAAAGGCACAGTCAACTTAGTGTATGTAAACTTCTGACCCACTGGAATTGTGATACAGTGAATTATAAGTGACATAATCTGTCTTGTGTCATGCACAAAGTAGATGTCCTAACCGACTTGCCAAAACTATAGTTTGTTAACAAGAAATTTGTGGAGTGGTTGAAAAACGAGTTTTAATGATTCCAACCGAAGTGTATGGAAACTTCCGACTTCAACTGTACATGCCAGGCGGCCTCCGAGAAAGGCCTGAAAAATTGACAAACTCCAGCCACCCGAGACATGGGCTGTTCTCCATGCTCCTGTCCGGCAGACTGTACCGGTGCATCAAGGCTCAGACCAAAAGGCACCTAAACAGCTTCTATCCCCTGGCCATAAGACCATTAACTGATACTATTAACTACTACTACAACTACACTGATGTTCATTGATTTGTGACTGCCATTATCATTAGTATCTGTCTATCCTGCTACTGATCACTATTACTTACTGCTCTTGACATGTACAGTACCTTCTGAAAGTATTCAGATCCCTTGACTTTTTCCACATTTTCTTATGAAATAACTTTCCTCAAGATTTCCTCAAGTACACACAATACCCCATAATGATAAAGCAAAAGCAGGTTTTTATACAGTTTTGCAAAAAGAAAATGACTATCACATTTTACATTAGTATTAATAGCTTTTACAGCCTTGCGTCTTCTTGGGTATGACGCTACAAGCTTGGCACACCTGTATTTGGGGAGTTTCTCCCATTGTTGCAGATCCTCTCAATTTCTGTCAGGTTGGATGGGGAGCGTTTCTGCGCAGATATTTTCAGGTCTCTCCAGAGATTTGGTTCAAGTCCGGGCTCTGGCTGGGCCACTCAAGGACAGTCAGAGACTTGTCCCGAAGCCACTCCTGCATTTTCTTGGCTGTGTGCTTAGGGTCGTTGTCCTGTTGGAAGGTGAACCTTCGCCCCCAGTCTGAGGTCCTGAATGCTCCTCCATTGATCGTCCTTGATGTTTCTACAACTTGATTGGAGTCCACCTGTGGTAAATTCAGTTGATTGGACATGATTTGGAAAGGCACACGCCTGTCTATATAATGTCCCACAGTTGATAGTGCATGTCAGAGCAAAAACCAAGCCATGAGGTTTTCATCAAGGATCTCTCTGCATTTTGTTCTGTTCATCTTTGCCTCGATCCTGACTAGTCTCCCAGTCCCTGCCGCTGAAAAACATCCCCACAGCATGATGCTGCCACCACCATGCTTCACCTTAGGGATGGTTCCAGGTTTCCTCCAGATGTGACGCTTGGCATTCAGGTCAAAGAGTTCAATCTTGGTTTCATCAGAGCAGAGAATCTTGTTTCTCATGGTCTGAAAGTCCTTTTGGTGCCTTTTGGCGAACTCCAAGTGGGCTGTCGTGCCTTTTTACTGAGGAGTGGCTTCCGTCTGGCCACTAGCATAAAGGCCTGATTTGCGGAGTGCTGCAGAGATGGTTGTCCTTCGGGAAGGTTATCCCATCTCCACAGAGGAGCTCTTTCAGAGTGACCATCGGGTTCTTGGTCACCTCCATGACCAAGGCCCTTCTCCCCCAATTGCTCAGTTTGGCCGGGTGGCCAGCTCTAGGACGAGTCTTGGTGTTTACAAACTTCTTCCATTTAAGAATAATGGAGGCCACTGTGTTCTTGGGGACCTTCAATGCTGTAGAAATTTGTTGGTACCCTTTCCCAGATCTGTGCTTCAACACAATCCTGTCTCAGCGTTCTACGAACAATTTCCTTCGACCTCATGGCTTGGTTTTTGCTCTGTCAACTGTGGGACTTTATATAGACCAGTGTGTACCTTTCCAAATCATGTCCCATCAATTGAATTTCCTACAGGTGGACTCCATGTTGTAGGAACATCTCAAGGATGATCAATGGAAACAGGATGCACCTAAGCTCAATTTCGACTCATAGCAGAAGGTCTTAATACTTATGTAAATAAGTTATTTATTTTCAATACATTTGCTAAAATTTCTAAACGTGTTTTTGTTTTTTCATTGTGTGTTGAGGAAAAAAAATGCATTTAATACATTTTAGAATTGTCTGCCTATCATGCCTACGTTGACACATTTGCACACACACCCACCCACCCACCACTTATACCGCTGCCATACTGTTTATTATTAATCCTTCTACCAGTCACTTTCTCCTAATCCCCGCACATTGTACATTTGGTACTGGCACTAATCCTGTATATAGCTTCCATTTTTTTTTTCTCTTTATTAGCTATACTTCTTTTTTATTTTTTTTTAGCTGTTGGGTAGGGCTTGCACTGTAAGCATTCCACTGTACTTGTGCATGTGACACATTTAAACATGAACTTGAATTTAAAAGAATGCCAGGTGGGGTTGTTATAGGCCCAAAGTCATGATAAACCTTTTGAAGAGCCTGATGTTAGCTGTAAAATAACTTTGGGTCAGCTCAAAGTCCCAAAATGCGTTTTTGTTTTGATTCAATGTGAAGTTCAACCTGAATGATTGATTGACATCTAGCTGCTAGAGTAAACAGGGGTTCTCATATATATATTTAACACTGATATTGTTTTGCCTAGCTATTGAACGAAAACAAAAACGGACAGGGAGACGGATGAGAGGATGCTACTAACGATGTTTTCTCTAGATGTGAAATTGATCCGTTTTCAGGGATGAAACAGAATGTTATTTCACTAGCTCTCCTAGTGAGATCTAACTGTTTCTCTGCAAATGATAGTTGCTATGACTGCCCTCTGGTGGGTTTGACTGGCAAGAGCGTGAAGGGTCTGACATGCCAGTGACCTGCTGGAATCCAGACCCATACTTGACCTGCTGCCTGTCGCCATCATAAAATCAGTACAATAGACCCCAAACATGAACAATGATTCCGACGCAACTAAGACACTGTGCAAATGTCTGTAATTCTCTTACACATCAACACGGCACTCAATCTGTACAGGTCGTCAGGTGCGCCTCACTGAAAGTGATTTGACTTTTACTGATAATTTGTAAATGAAGTAAGTTAGGATTGCGCAGCAGCCTGGGATCGAGATGTATATTTTTAGTCCTAATCCCAAACCTGTCCCTCCTGGCTACGCACAGTGTTCCTCCTCAGGGTAATCTGCCAGCTGTCCTGTGCGTTGCTGGACCGAGCTAGTTCTCCCAATCTGAGTTATAGCTGGGACACAGTGTTGCTTTCCTTCCAGTCGAGATCCCACGGACCTGCTGGGGGAACAGGAAACAAGGTGGAGTGGGGTGAGGCCTTTCCTCCTTGTATTCCTCTCCTCCGTTACTCCCTCCATCTCTGGGGGTCTCCAGCTCAGGTTCTCCAGGCCAACAGCAGGAGCTGTCTGAGAACGGACCACACAGGGTAAAGTGATTTTAAAGAAAATAAAATTACACAATGATCAATGGTTCCATGTCTGCCTGTGGTGGAGGGAGGGATCTTATCAAGCGTTGTTTTAGAGGAAACGCTTTGCATCGCTCTATCAGTCTCTCCTTCCATACCCCTTATCCTGAGCTCAGCCATACAAAAGGCATGCATTCCCAGCCTTGTTTTCAAAGTGGTTCTAGTGGGCCCTTGGGTTTAATTCAGTACTTAATGCGTCTGTTTTTTTTTTTTTTTTTTACGGCTGCAACAAATACTATAGCCTACTGGAGACGTGCACAAAGTGTTGGTATGACAGAGTATGGGCAGTTGGCACACATTTTTAAACGAATACGTGGACGAAAGCTCAAATGTTTGATCAGTAAGCAGGTTAATGTTTGACAGCATTTGATCTCTGTCTCAAGTAAGCTTGACACTGCGTTTAGGTGAAGGCTGTTGGGAGATGACGTGTATGAGTAGGTAAACACACTGGCGGAAAGAGCAGCAGCACACAGCCCACTGGAGCGGCATGAGCACCGATTTGCTTGGCTTCCTGATCATGATAGTCAGCCCATAGCCTGAGGGGCTGGAAAAAGGACACCAGCGATTGACCTTTAGTGACTGAGCACCTACAGTAGTGCTTTGGAAACTGGTACAGCAGGAGTCCACAAAAGCTTGACCATGTGCAGAGTAAAGCAGAACACGGAGTCCCTCTGCTCTGAACACCCCTATAGAGCAGGCAGGCCCTCCAGCAGGGAAGGAGTGAGAGGAGAGGGAATGAGTGGGGCAAGTGCAGTGTAGTGTGTAGAGCAGACCTGGGTTCAAATCATATCGAAAATCATTCATACTTTTAGCATTTGCTTTAGTCTTCCTGCAGTGCCAGATGGACAGGGTTTGCACTTTTGTAACTATGCTATTGGTTCCGTTGCACCAGGCAAGCTCAATCGAGACCTCATAATGAAATGATTTAAAATAGTATTTGAACCCAGGTCTGTGGTTGTGTAGTGTACAGTGAGGCCCAGGTGTGGACTGGAGTAGTGGACTGTGGCCCTCCATGGGGTCTGGAGGATTAACCAACCAACCGCTATAATTATTGGTGTAATTGCTAGGAGCTCTGGTAATGTCATGATTTGGAGCTTTTCTCATTACTGCTTGACATCACAGAGAAGCAGGGCTGGGCTGGTCTGGCCTGGAGGTGGGTGTGTGGGTAGGGGGCAGTGCCAATGAAGCACCAGGCAGGAGAGAATGGAGCCGCTGGCAGCCTAAGCCGGGTGTTATATCATTTGTCAGTGTAACACCAAGGTGCTCAGGCAGAGCTGGACCATATCGGCCCTCCTCCAAATGGAGACTGGCTTCCTGTGAGCTAAAATGGACTGAACAGTTTAGTTCTGTAATGATATCTCTCAGTTCTCTCTCAGACCGTGTCTGTCTGTGGGGACTGGGGATGACTTGTCTCTGGTCATTGTCAAACCCTAAGAGCCCTGTTTCCTTGGCAACAACGGCACAGATTTGGACTGCTTTAATACTATTGGTTAGTGATCATTGTAATAATGAATCTGAGAAACTACAGTTTTTATTTTTTAATGGACTGAATCATTGAGATTTTTTTTCTCCAGATTCTGACATGTTTTGAAGAGCCATATGCGTAATGTCTTTCCGTGATGCCTGTGTCTTAGAGCAGTAAATACTATTTTGTGGGCTGAACGTAAAGGGAGAGCGTTTAACGACCGCTGTAGTTGTTTCAAGATTGTGGCCGTTACTCTCCAACTCCCCTTGGGGCGCATTTAACATCAGGACATGGCCTGCTATGTTCAAAACATGCTCAACATATGGAGCCTAGTGTGTTAAACCCATTACTCCTACTCTAGTCTACTCTCCTCCTCCTCTCTTGGATACATCTCTGCTCCAGTCAGTTAGCCTCACAGTTTACTCTTTGTCTCTGTGACACCAGAGGCTTTATGTTATACTGACACTGTACAGTAACAATTGCTTAGTCGTTCTACAGTTACAGTACACAATCTCTGAGTCAGTCTTCCTTAGAGTCAGAGGTGACTGGGTCTAAAATGAGTCCGACAGGCTGATCATAATGCGACTTGGCTGTGCTGGCTGGTGGTGTTGAGGCCGCGTTGCTCTGGAGCTGTGCTCCATTTACTTCCCCCCTGATGGAGCCCTGATTGGGGCTTGTCCTGAGATGTCTGGGCTGCAGCATGGGCCGGGCTGGGGGATGTGTGAGCCCTGCGGGACGGGTCTGGATCTGGGCCAGTTTGTCAACATCAAGCAGCTTAGCCTCCCCAGATCAAACCCAGGAGCAGGGACAGAGGCCATGGTCAGGACTGACGGGTCGGGTCGGCTACAGAGTTACTGGGGCAGCCAAGCCAAGCAGCTCCTCCATAAGAGTTAATTAACCAACGTCTCTCTTTCTAGCTGTTAGCCTACATCTCTGACCATGCTCCGAAACCCCTGTGTAGTTAATGTAATAACACGAACAAAAAGATTTAAGTCTTATTTTTTTGTGTCGACTAAGCTGAAGTGTAATTGAGGTTGCGGTTATGCAGTTGTGGGCTACGTCACAACCTACTTTTGGGGTGTTGTAATCTTCCTAGGGAAAGTAAAACCAGCCCATTATGTAGACCAGTGAGTACCGGCTGACACCGAAGTTCATGGATGTTGAAATTTGGTCCGTCCGCCCTGGCGTTGAATTCAATATCCAGTCATCCACAGATGTCTTTTTTTTTGGCCCGGTTCCGTACCGGCCGTGATTTCAACGTATAATGGCTCTTATGAGTTACTGAGCTGAGCTCCACATGAAGACAGATTACCGTTACCCCTTCTCCCACTAACCCCCGGTCCCTCTGCGCCAGGTTACACTTTATATCAGGGGACTGGTAGTAGCAGTCATACTGCATAGGAGACTAGTCTTGTGTCTTATAGAAAATGAGTATATTTTAACAAGCCCCAGTATATGGATGGAAACCTAAAAGTCATTTAATATTCCAAACGCGCACAAACATACCATATAGAATTGCCAGCTTCAGATCTAGATGTCTTCCTTCCATTGAGGCATTGGATGTATGGCAGATTTACAGCATATCGCTAGTGCTCCTGCCTTATTCCAGTTATCGTCACATGTTCTCACCACCGTGGTCCATTTAGACTTGCAAATGCAAACCGTTTGGGCACCATACGGTCATAGATTTGGTATTCTATTAACTATTGGATTAGCATAGCTGCGGTTTGGATCCTACCTGTCTGTGTTGCTTTATCATTTTCACTATAATACAAATTTGCCTCTTGCTCTGATTTTTTGTTTTTAACCGCTTGAGTGGTGTTGATGACCTAGTGGTTCTAAGGACAAGGTTGGTAACTGTAATAATAGCCAACCTAGTTTCAAATCCCAGTGCCCCACAACCAACAGTATGTAAGTGAGCTAAGCTATCCTCTCAGTGTAGGTAGGATAGCACAGTACACCTGTACTTGTTGACAGGTTGTCAGTGTGTGTTGCGGACCTGTGTTCAAATACGTGTATTTGAGTATCTGGTATTTTAAAATAATTTCTGTGTATTTGAGTATTTCCAAACACATAAAAATATTCAGCTACTTGACTTTTCAAATTGATATAATTTTCACCTGACATGATCACTTGGCCTACTCTTAATTATTGCCTAAAGGTTGGCATGCATATTTTGTATTTCTTCATAACCAATTCTGCCGCTTGTTAAAAGTGGAATTGTGATCATAATAACGTTATATCAACACACGTCACTCCCGTTTTAACAACTCAGTAGGCATCAAGTCACTTGCCTTTGTTTCATAGTGTACAACGTTTGAAAGGCGTCTCATTTTCCTCTAACACAATCAAAGAAACAACGTGTTTATTCATTAGCCTGCTGGTTTAAAGTATTTAGGCATATCGTGACATCGTTGTCAAAATTGCAAGAGATACTGTTGCATGTAAGTATAGATGATTCATGTTTTGATCATTAAAGAAATATCAAAACATTTATGCAATTCCAATGCAATTGCATGTGTCGCAGGAACCACTGACTCGCTGCGTTTTTTCTGTTATCAAGACACCTGCTGGTAACTGGTTAGGACCGCTCAAGAGGTGTCCAAAATATCTGTCAACTAAGTGGGACTCTTATGGGTCTTCATGCATAGCTTTTTATTCTTACTCATACGGTTAGGAGTAAAGGATCTCTATTCTCAGCACTTACAACCTAGAGTCCTACAGGTGTGGCTAAGGTCTCTTCTCCAGCCCTGGGCTGTTTGGTGTCAGGGGAGTCCTGGCCTGTACTGAAAAGAGTGCTCATGCCATGGCTACCTAGCTAGTTTCCATGTTGCTAGGCCTAGAATGTATTATGAGTGGCTTTTTGTTTGACGAATGAAGAGATCATCTGTTTCAACATTGAAAAGTGGTGATATTGGATTCTTTGCTTTGCCATTAGTAGTTACTTCCTGCTGACTTTGGCTAATAAGTAGCCAAACCCTCAGCTAATGGTCTAAAATGTGAGGTTTTTAGTGTATTTGCTCAATTCAGGTCCTAGCCACCATCTTCCATTAACTAGAACCCTTGGGCGTCCTGTTAAGAAACTGTCTGCAGCTAGCTACTGCTAATGTTACTGCTTACTGCCAGAGAAGAGCCTAGACAGACAGACTTACCATGTGAAAAGGACAAACATTTTGTCCTGTTTTCATCCTGGGCTCAGTCAGTGAATAACAGAACCTGCGTGAGCAGAATAATTGCCATAACAGCAAAATCTATTACATTTTTTTTCTTATGGGCTGCTCAGAACTTCTACTCGGTCATTAAATACATTGCGTAATAATCACTTGGGAATGATGTAGATGCTATAAAGGACTTTGTGCAAGAGTGTTCATTGACCTCTACTGGAAAGTCCATCAATGTGCCCTCCTTAGTTGCACAGTGAGGTCTTGTGAGAGGGAGATGCAGGCCCAGGGTAACTGAGTGTGAGGGGATTGTTTCTTGGCGTGGGGTAATGTAGGTCTGGTCTGGTTGCTGCTGGGTTGACTGGGTTCACCATCTACAGTCTCCGAGCACAGCAGAGAGAGGGGGGTTAGGAAGTGAACAGAGGAGACTTAGACCAGCTCTGACCAGTGTCTGGTTGTCTGTCAGTGACTGCACAGTTGGGGCCTCCGGCGCTAGCAGGATGTCACCTGGAAAAGAGAGTATCATCCTGATATTACATTTTCAATTTGGAATTCTTCCCTTCGTCTGATGTGTAAATGCTTTTTAAATGGGGAAAGCCCACAGATGAAAACGGGACAGCAATTTCCTGTTGTCTTTTGTGAAATTATTCTTAGTTTTTGTTCAGTTCGGTCCATGTATTACAGAATGTAAGCTAAAGTGGTATGATGTCTGAGAAAATGTGAGACCGACTCTTAGAACATCCATAGAATGTCTAGGAATTTGTTCAGTTGGGACCTCAGTACTTCCTTTTGAATGTGGCCTTAACCACATCAGTGTTTTTATTTTATTTAACATTTTTACATTTAGTCAGTATGTTTTACATTTAGTCTGGATGTTTTACATTTAGTCAGGATGTTTTATTTAGTCAAGATGTTTACTTCCACAGTGAATATAAACAACTAGAGGTGATACCAGGATATTAAGCAATAGTTTTCAATTTTGTCACATGCAGTGTGACAGTACAGTGAAATGCTTTTCTTGCTAACTCTAACCCCAACAATGCATTAATCAATAACAATGTAATACTAAAAATAAGGTAGAACCAAAAAAACACGAGATATACAAATAAGAAGAACATGATAATATAACTAATAATACTATATAGTCGTGGCTAAAAGTTGAGAATTACACATATTAATTTTCTAAATCTGCTGCATCAATTGTATGATGTAAATTTGCATATACTCCAATGTCATGAAGAGTGATCAGATGAATTGCAAAGTCCCTCTTTGCCATGCAAATGAACTGAATCCCCCAAAAACATTTCCAGTGCATTTCAGCCCTACCACAAAAGGACCAGCTGACATCATGTCAGTGATTCTCTCTTTAACACAGGTGTGAGTGTTGACGAGGACAAGGCTGGAGATCACTCTGTCATGCTGATTGAGTTTGAATAACAGACTGGAAGCTTCAAAAGGAGGGTGGTGCTTGGAATCATTGTTCTTCCTCTGTCAGGCATGATTACCTGCAAGGAAACACGTGCCGTCATCATTGCTTTGCACAAAAAGGGCTTCACAGGCAAGGATATTGCTACCAGTAAGATTGCAACTAAATCAACCATTTATCGGATCATTAAGAACTTCAAGGAAAGCGGTTCAATTGTTGTGAAGAAGGCTTCAGGGCGCCCAAGAAAGTCCAGCAAGCACCAGGACCGTCTCCTAAAGTTGATTCGGCTGCGGGATCGGGGCACCACCAGTACAGAGCTTGCTCAGGAATGGCAGCAGGCAGGTGTGAGTGCATCTGCACGCACAGTGAGGCGAAGACTTTGAGGATGGCCTGGTGTCAAGAAGGGCAGCAAAAAAGCCACTACTCTAATTTTCTCTGAATCCCCTTTCCGATTGTTTAGGGCCCTGAAACATTCTTCACAACAATTGAACCGCTCTCCTTGAAGTTCTTGATGATCCGATAAATGGTTGATTTGGGGCGGCAGGGTAGCTGGTGGTTAGAGCGTTGGACTAGTAACCGAAAGGTTGCAAGTTCAATTCCCTGAGCTGACATGGTACAAATCTGTCGTTCTGCCCCTAGGCCGTCATTGAAAATAAGAATTTGTTCTTAACTGACTTGCCTAGTAAAATAAAGGTAAAAAAAAAACATCAGGAAAAAAGCTTGTCTGGTGAAGACAAGGTGGGTGCTACCATCAGTCCTGTGTCATGCCAACAGTAAAGCATCCTGAGACCATTCATGTGTGGGGTTGCTTCTCAGCCAAGGGAGTGGGCTCACACAATTTTGCCTAAGAACACAGCCATGAATAAAGAATGGTACCAACACATCCTCAGAGAGCAACTTCTCCCAACCATCATGGAACAGTTTGGTGACGAACAATGCCTTTTCCATAATAATGGGGCACCTTGCCATAAGGCAAAAGTGATAACGAAGTGGCTCGGGGAACAAAACCTCAATATTTTGGGTCCATTGCCAGGAAACTCCCCAGACCTTAATCCCATTGAGAACTTGTGGTCAATCCTCAAGAGCCGGGTGGACAAACAAAAACCCACAAATTCTGACAAACTCCAAGCATTGATTATGCAAGAATGGGCTGCCATCAGTCAGGGTGTGGCCCAGAAGTTAATTGACAGCATGCCAGGGCAGATTGCAGAGGTCTTGAAAAAGAAAGATCAACACTACAAATATTGACTCTTTGCATCAACGTCATGTAATTGTCAATAAAAGCCTTTGACACTTATGGAATGCTTGTAATTATACTTCAGTATTTCATAGTAACATCTGACAAAAATATCTAAAGATACTGAAGCAGCAATCTTTGTAAATTAATATTTGTGTCATTCTCAAAACTTTTGGCCACAACTGTACATGGTCAGGTCCAGTACCATATTTACAATGTGCAGGGATACTGGATTGATAGAGGTAGCTCTGTATAGGGGTAAGGTGACTAGGCATCAGGATATATGACAGAGTAGAAGCAGCAAATCATATCAAACTTTCACCATGTTTCATCGAAATGTACAGCTGTGTGTCGTCCGCATAGCAGTGAAAGTTAACATTATGTTTCCGAATGACATCATCAAGAGGTAAAATATATAGTGTAAACAATAGTGGTCCTAAAACAGAGCCTTGAGGAACACTGAAATTTACAGTTGATTTGTCAGAGGACAAACCATCCACAGAGACAAACTGATATCTTTCTGACAGATAAGATCTAAACCAGGCCAGAACTTGTCCGTGTAGACCAATTTGGGTTTCCAATCCCTCCAAAAGAATGTGGTGATCGATGGTATCAAAAGCAGCACTAAGTTCTAGGAGCACGAGGACAGATGCAGAGCCTCGGTCTGACGCCATTAAAAGGTCATTTGCCACCTTCACAAGTGCAGTCTCAGTGCTATGATAGGGTCAAAAACCAGACTGAAGCGTTTTGTATACATTGTTTGTCTTCAGGAAGGCAACCGCTGCGCAACGTCTTTTTCAAAAACAATTGAGAGGAATGGGTGATTCGATTTTCTATATTTTCTGGGTCAAGGTTTGGCTTTTTCAAGAGGCTTTTACTGCCACTTTTAGTGCGTTTGGTACACATCTGGTGGATAGAGAGCCGTTTATTATGTTCAAAATAGGAGGGCCAAGCACAGGAAGCAGCTCTTTCAGTAGTTTAGTTGGAATAGGGTCCAGTATGCAGCTTGACGGTTTAGAGACCATGATTGATGAAAATAATGTGTCAAAAGATATAGTACTAAAAAGTGAAGTGAAAGCCATCCTCTCTTGGGGAATGCTGCTTTTTAGTTAGCTTTGCGACAGTATAATTTTTTTGGGGGGGATTGTTCTTATTTTCCTCAATTAAGTTGGAGAAATAGGATGATCGAGCAGCAGTCCCTCACTCTGTCCTACTTCGGTACGGTCTTTCCACGCTAGTCAGAAGACTTCCAGTTTGGTGTAGCGCCATTTCCGTTCCAATTTTCTCTAAGCTTGCTTCAGAGGTCGGGTATTTTTTGTATACCAGGGAGCTAGTTTCTTATGACAAATGTTTTGTTTTTAGGGGTGCGACTGCATCTAGGGTATTGCACAAGGTTAAATTGAGCTCCTCAGTTAGGTGGTTAACTGATTTTTGCACTCTGATGTCCTTGGGTAGGTGGAGTCTGGAAGGGCATCTAGGAATCTTTGGGGTGTCTGAGAATTTATAGAACGGCTTTTGATGATCCTTGGTTGGGGTCTGAGCAGATTATTTGTTGCGATTGCAACATAATAAAATGGTGGTCCGATAGTCTAGGATTATGAGGAAAAATATTAAGATCCACAACATTTATTCCACGGGACAAAACTAGGTCCAGAGTATGACTGTGGCAGTGAGTAGATCCGGAGACATGTTGGACAAAACACACTGAGTCGATGATGGCTTCGAAAGCCTTTTGGAGTGAGTCTGTGGACTTTTCCATGTGAATATTAAAGTCACCAAAAATTTGAATATTTTCTGCCATGACTACAAGGTCCGATTGGAACTCTGTGAGGAACGCTATATATGGCCCAGAGGCCTGTGAACAGTAGCTATAAAAAGAGATTGAGTAGCCTGCATAGATTTCATGACTAGAAGCTCAAATGACAAATAAAAAAAAAAAAAATTATAAATTGAAATTTGCTGTTGTAAATGTTAGCAACACCTCCACCTTTGTGGGATGCACAGGGGATATGGTCACTTGTGTAACCAGGAGGTGAGGCCTCATTTAACACCGTCAATTCATCAGGCTTAAGCCATGTTTCAGTCAGGCCAATCACATCAACATTATGATCGTAATAGTTTTCAAGCCCTGCCACATCTGACGAGCGTCAGCGCCGGTGTAGTAGGATTCAATGTTAATTCTGTATTGACGCTTTGCTTGTTTGATGGTTCGTCGGAAGGCATAGCAGGATTTCTTATAAGCATCCGGATTAGTCTCCCGCTCCTTTTAAAGCGGCAGCTCTATCCTTTATCTCGATGCGGATGTTGCCTGTAATCCATGGCTTCTGGTTGGGATATGTACGTACAGTCACTGTGGGGACGATGTCATTGATGCACTTATTGATGAAGCCGATGACTGACTGAGATGGTGTATTCCCCAATGCCGTTGGATGGATCCCGGAACATATTCCAGTCTGTGCTAGCAAAACAGTCCTGTAGTGTAGCATCCACGTCATCTGACCACTTCCATATTGAGCGAGTCACTGGTACTTCCTGCTTTAGTTTTGCTTGTAAGCAGGAATCAGGAGGATATAATTATGGTCAGATTTGCCAAATGGAGGGCGAGGGAGAGCTTTGTATGCCTCCCTGTGTGTGGAGGAAAGGTGGTCTAGGATTTGTTTTTATTTTCCTGGTTGCACAATTTCCCTGGTTGCACTATTTGCACAATTTGGTAAAACTGATTTTAAGTTTGCCTGCATTCAAGTTCCCGGCCACTAGGAGCGCCGCTTCTGGGTGAGCATTTTCTTCTTTGCTTATGGCCTTATAGAGTTGGTTGAGAGCGGTCTTAGTGCCAGCTTCGCTTTGTGGTGGTAAATAGACAGCTTCGAATAATAGAGTACAGTTGACAGCTTATCGTATGGGTACTCTACCTCAGGAGCGCAATACCTCGAGACTTCTTTAATATTAGAAATTGCGCACCAACTGTTATTGACATAGACACACCCCTCGTCTTAGCGTCTTAGCAGAGGTAGCGTCTCTGTTCTGCCGGTGCGTGGAAAATCCCGCCAGCTCTATATTGTCAGTTTCTTCGTTCAGCCACGTCTCGGTGAAACATAAAATGTTGCAGTTTTTAATGTCCCGTTGGTAGGATAATCTTAATATTAGGTCATCAATTTTATTTTCTAAAGATTGCATGTTAGCGAGAAGAATGGAAGGCATTGGGAGTTTACTCGCTTGCCTACGGATTCTCAGAAGGATCCAAGATCTACGTCCCCCTTTTCCGGCGTCTTTTCTTCACACAAAAGGCGTGGATCTGGGCCTGTTCCAGTGTCGGACTCGTTAAAGGAAAAGGTTTCTTCCAGTCCGTGATGAGTAATCACTTTTCTGATGTCCAGAAGTTATTATCGGTCATAAGAGGCCGAAAATAAGTTACGCAAAAAAACATAACAAAATTGCACAATTGGTTGGGAGAATTTAAAACGTCAGCCATGGTCTTCGGGCGCCATCTTGGTTCAGCAGCGTGTATGATTGTAGATGAGTGGGTGTGTGTGTGTAGAGTCAGTATAAATGTTTGTGTGTGTGAGCAGATGATGGAGTGAGTGTTTGTTAGTCTCAGTGTGTTGGGGCCCTGAGTGTGCATAGAGAGTGCAAGAATAAAATACAAAGGTCAACTCAGTCCATGTAGCTATTTAGTTAGCTATTCAGCACTTACGGCATGGGGGTAGAAGCTGTTCAGGAGCCTTGTGGTGTCAGACTTGCTGTGCAGAGAGAAGTCTATGGCTTGGGTGGAGTTCTTTTTCTTTTTTTTTCTTTTTATGATTTTCCGGGCCTTCCTTTCACACCGCCTGATATAGAGGTCCTGGAAGGCAGGGAGCTCGGCCCCAGGGATGTAATAGTAGCCTAGGAAGCCTAGTAGCCAAACAGGCTATGCTATGTAATGCAGCTTAAAGTGGGGAATGTTCCTATCTGCTTTTAGTATGTAAGTCTCTGCAATAAGCCCACTCAAGGTACCCTATGCAACACAGCAAACTCCGGTCACTCTATAAGCTTACATTTCCATAACAATTGTTCATTTTATGATAAAAGCACAACATTTGGCAGAGAGGTAGATTCAATAGATGACTACAAATGCCTGGTTTGCTAAGTTCGCCGTATTGTACATTGCTCTTCCTTCTTTTTTTTTTTTTTTGTATCTGTGTTAGCACAGCATACATGATCCCAATTTTTGTTCCAAGACGACAGCCAACCAAAAAGGATTGTGCTGATTTTATTGGTGCATTGAACCTCTGTAGTTTAAAAACTCTGTGGATAGTGCTAAAACAATGACGCCATCTTTATGCACATCCTGCAGATATTGCTTTTATCACAAAGTCAGTGAATGTGACAGTACCAATGTCATGGCCTTATGTTTCCATCACTAGGATTGGCTCTAGCACCAACTCTGTTTACTAGCCTGGAGCCTCATTTATCAACCCGTGAGTACATTTCTTACTAAATTCGGGCCTACGTGGAGATTCTAGGATTTGCATGCGCCACAAATGATTGGGATTTAGAGCCATATTATATTTGTGCGGTCGTGAACAATCACTACAACCCCGCCTGGGAAAATGCCCTCATTCACCTTTTTATGGTAACACAAACTTGCTAATTTTCTGTATGATTTGGAGAGGCGGAGTGTTGCAGTGACTTTTCCAAACGAAAAAAATGCATGCCGCCTAGCAAGTGCCAAACACTGGCCCCGCATTCTGCAATATCGATTGTCCTTTCAAAGAACTTAAAAGTAAACACCACAGCCCACACTTCTATGCAAAAAGACATTAAATATTTTTGTTCATCAAAAGATGATAGAAACACAATCTGCCTTGGTAAAGGCTCTGAAATTAAATAGTCCAGGCTATGATGTCGCGCTCCTTATCGCACAGCAATACTGTAGCCTACGCTTCCTGTCAAGGCTACTGGTCTATTTGCTTTCGATCATGCTTGGCTGTTGAATGAGCGATTTTTGATAAATGGTAGCATACTATTTGTTGTCTAGTCGGAATAATTTAAACCAGTTATGTCAGAAAAGGAGAGACGTCCTGCTATATGATTATAAGTTCGGCCTATATAATAAAGTAAAATACACATTTTAGACAACATTCTGCTATGCGATCTCCTTACCAACAGCAAATTATCTGTTTTATCATTAGGCCTACGTTTATGTTTTATTAGTTTACCATTTATAATTCCAGTGTATCAAACACCTCCCATTTCCCCTCAAACGAACAAAAAGCATATTTGCTAGAAGCGCAGGCATGGTTTGAGATTTGCGTGGAGATGCACACACCTTCCGGTCAAATTCAACATTTTATAAATACCAACCTTTTGCGGGAAAACTGGCGCATTGCAAGGTTTTAGAGTATTTTTGGGGTGTGTACGGACCTTGATAAATGAGACCCCTGGTCCCAGATTTGTTTGTGCCGTCTTCCCAGCTCTTATTGTTGTTGCGTTGGCAAGACCACGTAAACAGATCTGGTACCAGGCTCAGATCTCCTTAGCAGCTGTTTCCTCTTGACAGTGACTTGCGTTATCTGTTCCTCTCTTATAACTGTAGACTGCCACATCTGTTTGTAGTCACCCTCCATGCTTAGGACAATATCAGTTGATTTGATTTGAGTTTAAGTTTATTTACATTTTTACAGGGACAGTGCACATTAATCAACGTTTGAGTAAAAGTGATGGTTTTAACCAGCCGGCTAATTTTCATCCGCAGTACCTGGGCAGGTTTTTAAAAATAATTACAATAACAATACAGACAAACAGTGAGCACATGCAGAGCAACATAGGCCGAGCAACACGTAGACTTGTTTTTGATAGCTCGGAAAGATGTGTTGTGTATACTCTTCACGTTCACTGATGTGGGGCCTAGTCCTATCTATGGCGTTTATTATAGACACCGGTGATTTTGGACTGTGTAGGATTGTCATCACAAGCTTGATCTATTTGTACAATCTGGAATAATTGAATTAGCCTAGCAGGCAGCCTGCAGAGAGGAGGGATTCCTCAAATGGGAAAAAAAAGAGTATAAATTGAGGCATGAGCCAGGCTCTTCCCCCTGGGTGGAATGGAAAAGAACTCCAAGACCTTTCAACTTGGAATCCGTAATGGTGAAACCCCCCCCTTGACATCATTGCACGTGTGATAGAAGAGCACATTATGTTCTGGAATTTTGTTTACAATGTTACGCGGCGATAACAGTGGTGGTGGGGCGGCCAGTGTCGCTGTTTCCCCACTACTGCTGATTCCTTTAAGGCAGGGATTGACATTCAAGTCTGAAAAGTGTGTGTGTGTTCCACTGCCGTTGGGAGAAGAAAAACAAGCAATCTCAAGTGTGCTTATTTCCTATGATAAGAATAAAGGCCGGAAACAATATTTCTTCAGCTCCATGCTGTGTTTATTTATTCCAAGGAGGGATCCTAGAGTGAGGGTTGTTATGGCCATGGTGGTAGACTAAGGCCTGCTGGGACCCAGATAGAGATTAGACAAGCAGAGCAGCTCCATGGGTCTATATGTTGGCTACGACCGACCGGTGGTACCGTTGTTGTTCACGCCTCTATTAGACTGTCCCTGTAGTAATTTACCTGCACAGTAAACAAGAGGAATAAGCACATTCCCCACCGGGCACAGACGTTAGTTCTCAACGTCATTTACATTTGGTTGAGTTGTTAACCAAATGTAAAATCAACAAACAAAAAAATCAGTCATTGGATTTAAAATAAAAGTTAGGTGGGAAAAAAAAAGGGGAAATGCACTGACTTTTTGCAAATCCCAAAAGTTTTCCAGGTTGGTTCAATGTCATCACAGATTTTTTGGGGGGGGTTGAAATGATGTGGAAACAATGTTGATTCTACCAATTTTTGCACAGTGTGTTCTCTCTCTTTTGAAATGTATTTAGGAGGTTATTCTGGTCCGGGAGTATCATTATTCAAAAGGGCTGATGTAACATAGTCCTAGGCTATATGTTTTTTTGTCATGAGGAACTGTAAGGGTTATTTTTACGTATCTGTTAGAAGGATTTAGTGTTGATATAAGACTCAACTGTTTTCCTGATCAGTGCTTCCTCTTTCCTCAGTCTCTCTTCCTGCTCCTTTGTCCTACTACTAGTGCTCTTCACTACTGGTCTGGGTGGCGCTACATGTTTAGATCAAGCCTCTGGAAAATTCTAGTTTACTGTATTCTCTAATACGTTGGTTAGGATTCAGATATTAAGGTCACTGAGCCTCGGCCTTTAGGACTGTCATGTGTATATAAACATGGCCTATTCCATAGGATCAGTCAAAGTTTATTTTATGTTTAACCTTTTCTTTAACTAGGCAAGCCAGTTGAGAGCAAATTCTTATTTACAATGACGGACAACGCTGGCGCAATGGTACAGCCTGGAACTATGTAATAACACATATGGAATCATGTAGTAACCAAAACAAAAAAATGGAAATATATATTTTGTGTGCAAAGCTGTCATGAAGGCAAAGGGTGGCTACTTTGAAGAATCAAAAATATATGTTGATTTGTTTAAGGTCAGCCTGGAATCGAACCAAGGTCTGTAGTGACACATCTAGCACTGAGATGCATTGCCTTAGACCGCTGTGCCACTCGGGAGCCCAAACGTATCCTCTGGTTTAGACCAGAGGATGTGTTTGTTTAGTTAAATGCTCAGAGGACAAAAATAGTCACTTCACTAATTAACCCAGAAATGAAGCGTAATGCAGAAAACTATCGAATGTACACTACCAGTCCAAAGTTTGGACACGCCTACTCATTCCAGGGTTATTCTTTATTTGTGCTCTCTTCTACACTGTAGAATAGTAGTGAAGACATCAAATCGATGAAATATCACATATGGAATCATGTAAGTAACCAAAACAGTGTTAAACAAATCAACATATATTTTAGATTCTTCACACACAAAGCTTTTGGTTTTGGTTACTACAGGATCCCATATGTGTTATTACGTAGTTTTGATGTCTTCACTATTATTCTGCAATGTAGAAAATAGTACAAATAAAGGAAAACACCTTGAATGAGTAGGTGTCCAAACTTTTGACTGGTACTGTATTTGTACATATATGGGGGAAGGTTTTACTTACTCACCTCTTTTCTTTGTTGACATACATTGTTCATAGTAAATCATAAAACCTGACTTTTAAAATGTTTGTTTAGCGGGGCAGCCGGAAGAGGAGTGCATCACTTCACCTCACACTCCAGCAACATTTCCCATGTAATAACAAAGCCTGTGTGAACAGTTAAATATTGCTGTTATTGTTTGTGTACTGTAATGTAATACGTAGCCTAACCCTCATATCTCTCTCTGTCCTGCAGCGTGGGTGGGCTCCCTCTCCATGGGGATGATCTTCTTCTGTTCTCCCATCGTCAGCGTCTTCACAGACTTGCTGGGCTGCAGGGTGACAGCTGTGGGCGGAGCCGCCGTGGGCCTGGTGGGACTGCTGGCCAGCTCCTTCGTCAAGTCAGTACTTGTATAGCTACCCTCCTCATCAACCATTCTGATGTGTTGTCTAAACGCTGTCTGGCGTTGGTGTGCCAGGGACTTTTTATACGTGTGTGTGGGTGATAAAGGATATACAGGATTTCAGCCTGCTCTCAGGACCTCTCTTTCTAGACATCTCACGAGATGGCACAATACCAAACTCAAACATTTTAATCTACATACATACATTACTACTACAATAATAGTTTGCTCCGTGTCAGTAAGGCTATTGCCTGACTTTGAACAACACCTAGAAAACCCCCTCCGAATCTGCTCTCTGGGTGGTCTTTTTTTTTTAAATAACTTTTGTCACAATCAAAATAACTCTAGCTTTTTTTTTAAACCCATTGTCTGTCTACTAAATTAAGGGAACATTACTACAGGTGACATATCACTGGGTCAAAGTAGAAGTACAGTGAAAGTATTGTTAAACGCAATAAATGAATACCACAGCTGTGTTTTATCTAGGATTAGCCCTGCAGGGGCGCGAGAGAAGTGAGTAAACATTAGCGCTCTTGTCTTGATGATCGTAGCACTCTGAGAGACCTGTCATTAGCGCTGGCCTGGAAACAGCCCCAACTCACCCCTGACCGATCTCACTGATCTATTTATCCAGGATTAGTGATGTGCTAACGGTAAACCCTCGGCAGGTAGCCTAGTGGTTAGAGCGTTGGGCCAGTAACCGAAAGGTTGCTAGATCGACTCCCTGAGCCGACAAGGTAAACAAACATCTGTCGTTCTGCCCCTGAACAAGGCAGTTAGGCTGTTCCTAGGCCGTCATTGTAAATAAGAATTTGTTCTTAACTGACTTGCCTAGTTAAATAAAGGTTAAAATAAAAACAGAGGACTGGGAGGGAAACAAACACTGTCAGCAGAGTGAGTGTACACACCCTGGGAGTGAGGCTGTAACTGATACCCTCCAGGTGTGTGTTGGACCAGGCTAGCAAGTTCACAGCAGCTCAATTATCTTCACCCTGGTGTTTGGTTCAAGTCAGACTTGAGAACTTGTTTTGCTAGAACCTCCGAGTCAAGTTCATAGAGCTTGTTTTTTCTGTGTGTGAAATGTAAGCAGGTTTAAACATGACTGTGGTGAACTCCCATCCTATCCTGTCTCTCTTCTACTCTGACCCCACAGGTCCCTGGGTCCCATGTACTTCACCTACGGCATCGTGTTTGCCACGGGCTGCTCCTTTGCCTACCAGCCCAGCCTGGTGATCCTGGGACACTACTTCAAGAAGCGCCTGGGCCTGGTCAACGGCATCGTGACAGCCGGCAGCTCTGCCTTTACCGTCACCCTGCCCTTCCTCCTGTCCGGCCTGCTGGAGAAGGTGGGCCTGCAGAACACCATGAGGGTCCTCAGCATCCTCATGTTCATCCTCATGCTAGCTGGGTTAACCTACACTCCCCTGCTGCCCAAGCCTGTCAGCAGCAACAAGCCAGGCAGCCGCTGCCCGCCCATGAGCAAGGTGTTCAACGTCAACATCTGGAAGTCTCTGGGCTACAGGATCTGGGCCTTCGGCATCCCGGCAGCTCTCTACGGATACTTTGTACCTTACGTTCACTTGGTGAGTTGTTTTGTTTTTCAGTGGTGCCATGTGCTATTGGTGTGTGTTTTCATGACTCCGGTCTCTCTGTGTTAAAGGTTACTGACATGTGGCAAGAAATAAGTAGAAGTAGAAACGCAGCATAGAAACTTGGCAGTGTGGAACATGTGGGGTTGATTTAGTGTCCACTGTCCATCATATTCTCAATATTTCCATTGGCTCTGGGTAACTCAGTTGACAGTAATAGCCAGGATCTCTGCCAGTAGCTTGCTGCCCACCTATGAGTAGCTCGCCAAGCAATTCTGAAAGTACATGGATTTTTTTCATTTGTTCCATCCCAAACTGTAAAAAAATATTATCCCACCCCTAGTTAACCACTATTGGCTTAAAACGCCAAACGTAACACAACATCTGCCAATACATTTCCATCAATATTGCCTCTGTTTGTTTGGTGGATGTTATAGAAATTTCGTTCTCAATGTTCATAAACTGAACCTCAATTCAGCAAACTCTGTCTGTTACCCAGTATTTGTGAGATACTGGTTGAAATGAGACAGAGGCCCAATCTATAATGGTCAAATGTAGATTATTTATTCACGGGAGAGCTCTGACCTCTAAAAGGTTTACACAGTCTTTTATATGGTACAATGTTGAAATACAAAGATGCAAAATTCCCACCTCTCCCCCCACCCTCTCCAAGAACATAGTCTCTTCCCACAGCCTTATCACAATCTTTGCAAATAAGTCAAACTTGGGAGGTGTTGGGAGGTTCTTCTCAAGGACGGGCCTCTCGCATGTGTCTGGTAGAATCAAAGAATTCTTTGTTCACACAGACACCTCCTAAATGAAGTCATACTTCTGCACACCAAGTTAATATCTAGACACACACACATTAATTGGACTGCCATTTGTCTTGTAACCCTCTCTATTGCATACCCTTTCAGAATGGAATGTTCTTAGATGTACAAACATTTAGTCATAACCATAAAATCTATAACCGTGGACACGTTTGTTTTTAACGCCGTCTGTTGCCAGTTAGCGACGCTAATGACAACGTCTTGTGGGTAGACCAAAAGACTTTCCCCAAAAACCTTCTCAATTTAAATGTTAACGTCAAAGTAGGCTTACCTGACAGAACTATAAATCATGATGTATCTGTATCAATGGGTGGCAGTTTTTCTACAAACTGTGCCAGGAGTAGTCCTAACAGCAGAAACATTGCTAGACCATCTTCTTGCACATTTGTTCACAAAAAAATGGAAATGTCAGGTGAAAAAGGAAATTGCACCATCATCTAGCCCTATATACAGTGCATTCGGAAAGTATTCAGACCCCAAGTGGATTAAAATAGTTTTCCCCCCTCAATAAACACACAATTCCCCATAATGACAACGCAAAAACAGGTTTTTAGACATTTTTGTAAATGTATAAAAAATGTATTCAGACCCTTTACTCAGTACTTTGTTGAAGCACCTGGCAGCGATTACAGCATCAAGTCTTCTTGGGTATGATGGTACAAGCTTGGCCGATCCTCTCAAGCGCTGTCAGGTTGGTCATTATGGGGTATTGTGTGTGTGTGTGTGTGTATGTGTGTGTATGTATGTATGTATGTATGTGTGTGTATATATATATATATATATATATATATAAAAAACATTTCATCGATTTTAGAATAAGGCTGTAACATAACAAAATGTGGAAAAAGTCAAGGGGTCTGAATACAACACACCCCACTACTTTGACCCCAACAGATCCTACACCAGGCTGTTGGCCTGGGAGGCTGGAACCCCTTCTCTCAAGCTTTCTGTAGTTCTTCTGCACTGAAATCTCTGCTGTTACTACCAATTAAATCTTCTGGGATTTCCTTTCCATCTGTGTGTTACAATTAAAGACCATAGCTATAAACGCCAAGAAGCCAACCTCACTAAAGCACAAACTGTTGGTCACTCTGTAATGGCCACCCTTTGCCCACCATCCTCTACTTTACTCACTGCCTCAGCATATGACACTTTCTGCACTGCTCTCACACTGGAAACTTCAACCTGCCTCACTCGCACAGGACATTTCTGGTCCCCAGCAATATAGCCACCCCCACAATTGAAACACTTTTACTGATGTGATTTAAGTATTGACATGGACTCAGAACATCCATTTTTCCTTGTTTCTCTATTAATAATTGTAATATGGAGAGGAAAAAAAATCCCAAACCAGGAAAATTAAACCGAGAACTGAATTCTGGAAAATACTAAAGATAATTTTACTGGGGCCTGTCAGGCCAAATACTGTTTATTAACTATTATTTACCAGGTGTATATAGACCGAAAACACATCTGTTGCACACCCAGGACCCGGTGAAGAACTGCAGGGTATAGGAGAAGAGAACAATGTGCCTATTCAAAGGCTATAAAATAAATGAGTAGCTTGCGACATGTTTATTTATTTTTTTAAGTATCTCTCGTGCTAGAAAAGTTTGGAGACCCCTGATCTTGAGCTTCACAAGCACAAATACAAAAACTCACTATCAAGTGTGGAAGGTCAGGAGAGGGGAAGCCTACACCTCAGCCACACCTGTGGCATAATGTCTTTGTATGGCCTCAAGGACCTGTGTCACTGTTTTTGAGCTAGAGTTTTTGTTTCCTTCCTTCCTATGGCGTGAGAGTTGTTTTTAAACATCTCTCCTGGCCTGTTGCTGCTCAGTTCAACTGAGTACTGTATCATAAGCGTTTAGTCATAAAGCAACCCATTTTGTACATTGCATGTCAAAATTTGAAATGCTCTTAAGCTGCTATGATGGAGGCTTATCAGGCTTAGACACACACATTCGTTTTTTCTGTCAGCTTATGAAAAATGTTTGTCTTCAAATGGTACAAAGATATAAAACACAAGCACTGCTCACACATCACATACTGGACTGTTCATCTGTGGTGCCATAACATTCCTAGATGGAATACTGTTCAGTCTTGTATTTTACTGTACACATTATACCAAAGACAGAGCCTGTAGTCTCTTCCCTGTGTGACATGAGTCTGGAAAGCAAAACTAAAGTGCTTCAGACCTGACCGGAAGATAGTTGTAATTTGTAGTTTATTTGAAAATACCAACTTTTTAAATACTCAAGGTTGAGTATAGAGTTTCAACTAAAAGGCAACAATTTTCTTTGATATTCAATTAAAGGTCTCAGAAAAACAAATAATATTTGAAAGTATTTTGAATACCTCTCATAAAACCAAATACTGTTTGCCTGTATTTGAATATATGCCTTCTTGAAAAAATATTTTTATTTGATGGCTTCCAAATATTCAATAACCAAAAACTACAATAGTTAGTTGAATCCTTCTAAATATATGATCATAAGCACATTTTTAGAGGGCTCTTAGATACGAGTCTTAATATAGTCTAGAATTGAAATACGCGAGGGACATGGAATCACCTCAACATTAGAATAGACTACTTTTGCAGCTTCAAAATGAACTAACAAATAGATTTTCATACAGTAACGCTTGACAACATGCATTGTAACTTTGATTATTACAACCGCAACGTTATTGTTACTAGGACGTTGGAAATTGCTTTATAATTGCAATCTAATGGAATTATCTAAGTGGAATAAATAACAGTCACTTTACAGTAGCTACAGAAACACTCAGCTCATTGCTATGCAATTAAAATGAAAGGACCAAAGTATTATGTAACAACATGCTAATCAAAACAGGCACCAGAACTGAGATTGCTAACATCAACAAAATATGGCTATTAAGTGTCAAGGAAATATCCCAAAACTGCCTTCTTAAATCAACTACAGTCAAGGTAGCTGGGGGGAAAAAAATCATGTTTGTATTTTGAGTAAACTGTCCCTTTTTTTAAAGATGGTATAGTGCAGGGGTTGGCAACAGGTGACAAGACTGTAAAATCACCAGAAATGCAGCTAAAAATTTATTTAGCTTAGGAAATCTGTTCTCAATTATTCCCACGAATAAAAAAATATCTAAACGTGTCTCAATGTAATTAAAGGTATGAAATTATTGTTATTTTCAAATACAATCTATTTTGGGGCTTAGTTGGGGTCAATTTGCAGTGTACAAATTATTCTAATTATGGGCCTCCCTTCCCCTAGTTGCCTATAGTGTAGTGTGTTAAAAAATAAGAGCACTTACCCTGAGATGGACAGAGGTTCGAAGTTGGTTTTGCTTAGCATCCAACTTGCTGTAGGCAATGGGCTTTGAATTACTTTTCAGGTATTCTAAAATGAATTGCAGCTTTAAAATCTTTTTTCAGTGGCATCTTGAAAAAGTCAAAGTCGTTTAGTCACAACTTATTTATACTTATCTGTACAAAATAGCATTAGTTAATTGGTTTGACTTGATTGATGTACATCTGGGGCAATGGACATTCAGGAGAATGGACATTTACAGAATGTTCAGATATAAATGAATTGTGTAGATAAAATATGGGTGTCAGATTGGAATAGTATAGGGTATTGTGTGTGCTCAAGCTGCAGTTCAGGATACAGCCCTGGATTAGTTGAAGGCAGCCAATCCAATAGTTTCAGAAAAGTAGTCACTTCCTGAGATCTGTATTCAACATTTTTAGAAAAAGTAGTTGAATTTCTGAGGTCTGTATTCAAATAGTTTTGAAAAGTAGTCATTTTTGGGGATCTGTATTCAAATAGTAGTAGTCCCCTCCAAAGTAACTTGGTTTCCCTGGAAAATGTTTTACTTTCCACACAGCATAGATAAAACTATAGTTATTCCTGGCCCGAAGAGCATGAGACTCTGTAGAACTCAGGGCATTCAAACAGACGATAACTCAATCGAAATAACAAGGTTGCCTAATGTGTGGTATTGCTTGGATGCATACCAATTACAGTATTTCACAGCAGTTATTCAATCCCCTAATATACATTTAGGTAGATGCTTTAGTAGTGTGGTCTGTGGAGAGTCAGTAAATATGTCTGGGAGGTTTGCTGGAGTTACATAAACACAGGTCTTTATTATTTCAGTATTGCATACCATTTATAGGATGGAAAACCTCTTCTGTGGAGAGCCGGAGAGGAGAGATCTTTCCTGGGGCTCAGTAGGTCACTGTTTATTTGGAGATTACTTTGTTATTGGAGGGAGGTCACTTTCTTCTGGGGACAGCCCTCCGTGTTCTCCTAACACTTTAGTGTCTGCTACCCAGGCTGGGCCACCGCTGGGCCCTGTCAGTGTCTAGCCCCATCCCGGGCCCAGCCCGAAGCTTCTATATCACCAGGAAGACAGGGGAACCCAGGGGTGAAAGGCTGGATTGTTTAACCTTTCAGGAAGGGAGTGCTCACCTCGCAGTGTGCAGGGACGAACAGAGCTGCTAATCCTAGTGGGATATTTGAGCTATTCTGTTTTCCCTCTGCTCTGGTCAAAGTGCTGAGTCCAGCCCTTCAGTGCCACAGTTTGTGTGTGTGTGTCTATTCCCCCTTATCCGTAGCCAAGTCCCTCCCCTATCAGCTGAAGACTGGGAGTCTAAAGTCCTGAAGAAGCTTTCCCTCTCACACTATTCCAGGTATTTCACATATTGGAGAATTAGATAGCGTATTTCACGTACAACTGTGTTCCTAGAGGTCTGATTTAAAGGGAAAGGCATTGCCAAGGACAAGTTGAACTGTCTGTTTTGCAGGATATGTGTGAAGTCTGGATGGTATTGGTGTGCAAAAACTGGGCAGGCGGTAAAAGATCCAGTCAGTGCATGGATTGTGTTAAGGTAGTCTCCCAGAGGCCGTGCAGGCCGGCTTTCTCACAGTGCTTCCTAATTACATTCAATCATGAAACCTGTTTTATCAAATTAGAAAGTTTGATTCAGCATTTACTTTGATGTTGGTTTTGCACCACTGTTAGTCACGGTCACTGGTGAGTTTAACTGCCACCACTTTGACAACAACAAACTCATTTACTGTAGGTTGATTTTAAGGAAGTCACCAGCTGCTGTGTGCTGGAGGGAGGGTGTTTTGGCCTGGAAAGGTTTATAATAAAGCTTTTGGAGAGGGCGGCAAGTAGCCTAATGGTTAAGAGTGTTAGGGTTAAGTCCCTTGCGCAAGGGCCCAATTGCTCCTGTAAGTCACTCTGGGTAACAGTGTCTGCTAAATGACAAATGTAAAATAGTGGCTGAACTGCAGATGGAATTAGTTTAACAAGCAGTGTGTGTGTCATCGAGAGCGAGTGACGTGCGTCAGCGTGCACTGACGCTGTTGTGTTTGTGTGCCTCGGTTGTGTATTGTTTGATGGTCAGTGTGGGTGTTTATTTAAGGAGGGTGGGCGGTTCCATGTTCCTGACAGGTACATCTGGCAGTAAGTCAGTAAGCATTAAGTCATGTGGATAGGCCACATACCAAAATTCTGGAGAATACGTGATCACAGACGGGGACATGGCCCAAATGCCAGCCTATCCCCTATATATTCACTACCAGGGTCCCATAGTGCTCTAGTCAAAGTAGTGCACTACATAGGGAATAGGGTGGCATTTGGATCACATCAGAGTCAACATCCCCCAAGGTTATGTGATTGATAGGGAGGGATGATGCCCACTGGCCAGTAAGTAAAGGGCAAGTGAGGCTGAGAGCAGGTGCCCTAGCAGTATTTAAGGGCCAGGTGTTGCTGGGTAGTATAATGGCCAAGCACAGCAGGCCTGGAGTCTGAGCCAGCAGGGAGTGGGACACCCTGTGGATTGGAGGAATGTCTGTGTGCTGTAGTGCTATAGCCTCGTAAAACCAGACTGAAGGTGGAATAGAGGCTCTTTGACTGGGACGCAGCAGCAGGAAGGGGTTTGGATGTGGTGTTGGTGTTGGTGTCCTTGGAGGCTGCAGCTACTGGCAGGGCTCCAGGTACCAGGCCGGGCCTCCCAGGCAGCCTCCCCAGCTCTGGGGCACACCGATTGGTGCTCCCGTGTAGGAGGGACCGGTAAGAGGCCTGGAATCAACATCTGGGCCGCATTTCACATGCTCCGATACACTACGACCGCAACTATGCAGCCCACAATAGTTGTGATGGTACTTTTGCTTTGTCTGTGAATTGAGCAGAAGGAGTTGCAGCGGCTGCTATAAATATTATATAGGGATACAGTGCCTTCAGAATGTATTCATACTCCTTGACTTATTGCACATTTTTTTGTTGTATTACAGCCTGAATTCAAAATGTATTTTAAAAAAAAGATCTCGCCATCTACACACACACAACCTCATAATGACAGTGAAAACATGTTTTTAGAAAAGTTAGCACATTTGTTTTGAAAATGAAGTACAGAAATATCTAATTTACATAAGTATTCACACCCCATTTGCTCCAAATTGAGCTCAGGTGCATCCGATTTCCTTTGATCTTCCTTGATGTCACTACAAGTTGGAGTCCACCTGTGGCCAATTTAATTGTTTAAACATTTTAAAAAGAAACACCTGTCTATGTAAGGTCCCACAGTTGACAGCGCATGTCAGAGATGGCTGACTTTACTTGTCTCGTCGCTACAATTCCCCAACAGGCTTGGGAAAGGTGAAGGTAGAGTCATGCGTCCTCTGAAACATGACCCTCCAAACTGTGCTCCTTAATACCTGCCCTCTCCAGTACAGCCCTCTCCACCAAGCCCTCTCCTAACCCGGACGATGCTGGGCCAATTATGCGCCACCCTATGAGACTCCCGGTTATGACATAGCCCGGGATCAAACCCGGGTCTGTAGTCGATATAGGACTAGTTTTACTGTGTATATAGATACTTTTGTACCTGTTTCCTCCAGCATCTTCACATGGTCCTTTGCTGTTGTTCTGGGATTGATTTTCACTTTTCGCACCGAAGTACGTTCATCTCTAGGAGACCGAACGCGTCTCCTTCCTGAACGGTATGACGGCTGTGTGGTCCCATGGTGTTTATACTTGCGTACTTTTGTTTGTACAGATCATCGTGGTATCTTCAGGCGTTTGGAAATTGCTCTCAAGGATGAACCAGACATCAAATCAATTTTTATTTGTCACATACACATGGTTAGCAGATGTTAATGCGAGTGTAGCGAAATGCTTGTGCTTTTAGTTTCGACCATGCAGTAGTATCTAACAAGTAATCTAACAATTTCACAACAACTACCTTATACACACAAGAGTAAAGGAATGAATACGAGTATGTACATATAAATATATGGATGAGCGATGGCTGACCGACATAGGCAAGATGCAGTATAGAGTACAGTATATACATATGAGATGAGTAATGTAGGATATGTAAACATTATATAAGTGGCATTGTTTAAAGTGGCTAGTGATACATGTATTACATCCACTTTTTAATTATTTAATGTGGCCAGAGATTTAAGTCAGTATGGTGGCAGCAGCCACTGGCTGTTTAACAGTATGATGGCCTTGAGATATGGCACAGTCAACTTAGTGTATGTAAACTTCTGACCCACTGGAATTGTGATACAGTGAATTATAAGTGACATAATCTGTCTGTAAACAATTGTTGGAAAAATTACTTGTGTCATGCACAAAGTAGATGTCCTAACCGACTTGCCAAAACTATAGTTTGTTAACAAGAAATGTGTGGAGTGTTTAATGAGTTTTAATGACTCCAACCTAAGTGTATGTAAACTTCCAACTTCAACTGTATTATTAATTATTAAGGTGACTAGTGTTCCATTCCTTAAAATGGCCAGTGATTTCTAGTCTATGCCTATTGGCAGCAGCCTCTAATGTGCTAGTGATGGCTGTTTTTCAGTCTCTCGAGGTCAGTACAGCTTTGATGCACCTGTACTGACCTCGCCTTCTGGATGATAGCAGGGTGAACAGGCAGTGACCAGTGACTCAGGTGGTTGATGTCCTTGATGATCTTTTTGGCCTTCAGGTGCTGGAGGTGTCCTGGAGGGAGGGTAGTTTGCCCTCGGTAATGCGTTGGGCAGACCGCACCACCCTCTGGAGAGCCTTGCGGGTTGCGGGCGATGCAGTTGCCGTACCAGGTGGTGATATAGCCCGACAGGATGCTTTCAATTGTGCATCTGTAAAGGTTTTAGGTGACAAGCCAAATTTCTTTAGCCTCCTGAGGTTGAAGAGGCTCTGCACCTTCTTCACCACTGTATGTGTGGGTGGTCCATTTCAGTTTGGCAGTGACGTGTACGCCAAGGAATTTGAAGCTTTCCACCTTCTCCACTGCGGTCCTGTCGATGTAGATAGGGGGGTGCACCCTTTGCTGTTTCCTGAAGCCCACGATCATCTCCTTTGTTTTGTTGACGTTGAGTGAGAGGTTGTTTTCCAGGCACCACACTCCCAGTGTCTGTTGGAAAGCAGACTGAACCAGGTTTTCCTTTAAGATTTTGCTCTCGCGTTTCTTTTTATCAACAAAAAAAAAACTCCCTAGGCCTTGCCGATGACAAGCATACCCATAACATGACGCAGCCACCACCATGCTTGAACATTTGAAGAGTGGTACTCAGTAATGTGTTGTGTTGGATTTGCCCCAAACATAATGCTTTGTATTCAGGACAAAGTTAATTTCTTTGCCACATTTTATTCAGTTTTACTTTAGTGCCTTATTGAAGACAGGATACATGTTTTGGATTATTTGTATTCTGTACAGGCTTACTTCTTTTCGCTCTGTCATTTAGGTTAATGTTGTGGAGTAACTCCATGTGAAACGCTATTATTGCACAGTGAGTCCATGCAACTTATTATGTGACTTGTTAAACACATTTTTACTCCTGAACTTATGTAGGCTTGCCATAACAATGGGGTTGAATACTACATTTCAGCTTGACGTGTTTTATTCATTTGTAATTTCTTCATTCCACTTTGATATTTTGATATTATGTGTAGGCCAGTGACACAAAATCACAATTTTAATAAATGTTTCATTCAGGCTGTAACACAACATTTTTAAAAAGTCAAGCGGTGTGAATGCTTTCTGAAGGCCCTGTATGTATAACTGTGGAGGCTGGGAGATGGTGGTGGCATACTGTAAACTCTCACAAACATGTAGATCCTCCTTACAGCACATTGTCCACATTGAACACAATGTGCCAAGACCATTGTTCTGTGTTCCATATATGCTTCCCATTGCGTCTTACCATCGCTCTTATGACGTCTAGAAACGAATCAATTGTAAGCATACTAGCCTTTTTGTGTCTGTTTTCCACTCGACGTGCCATTTGATACGGCCATAAGTGCATGTGGCAGCTGCGTTCTGATGTGACTGAGTACTAACAAGATGCTTGTGTCCTTTGCGCCATAGATGAAGCATGTTGAGGAGCGCTTCGGAAAAGACGCCAACAAGGAGGTTCTGCTCATGTGCATCGGCGTCACGTCCGGCGTGGGCCGCCTCATCTTTGGCCGGGTGGCTGACTACGTACAGGGAGTGAACAAAGTCTACCTGCAGGTAAAGTCTACTAACCTCGAGGTCTTGCACAGGTCATGACTAGGTCTTAAAAGATACCCTATTCCCCATATAGGGTACTACTTCTGGCCCGATGACAACCCACTCCCCATGAAGTCTAAGATGTGTGTAATTTAGGATGTCATTTCAGATGTAGCCTGAACCCCATGTCATAACCATTACTCTGATTTAATGCAAAGAAGCAATGCCGCTGTGTGCATCACATTCATGTCACCTCTCTGACATTCCCTCCGGTCTCCTCCCGCCCAGGTGTCTTCGTTCATCGTCATCGGCGTGATGTCCATGATGATCCCTCTGTGTCATGTGTTCGGAGGGCTGATCGCTGTATGTCTGCTCATGGGCCTGTTTGACGGCTGTTTCATCTGCATCATGGCCCCCATCGCCTTCGAGCTGGTGGGCTCCCAGAACGTGTCCCAGGCCATCGGCTTCCTGCTGGGCATGATGTCTGTGCCCATGACCGTGGGCCCTCCTATTGCAGGTACAGTTAAGCAGTCAAGCCGGTTGGCCGCGTCTGAGATGGCATCTTCCCAGGGGGGAAATAGGAAAGTTAGTATGATGCAGGAAAAAGTTAAATCATTCATTGAGCCACTGAATTGGTTAGTCTGTACTGTTTGAAAGATATTCGCATTTAGCTTGACGCTGTAAAACGTTTCTCCCTGGAGTATGATTCTGAGCTTCGTTGTTTTTCTATAAACCTCTGGTTCCACCTGGTGTTTCTGTGGAACTGTGAAAGTGAAACGCTTCATACTCCTACCATACACAAAGGAACATAAAGAAATTGATTCACAACATGGCAACTTTGCACCTTCTACAATTACAGCTTGATATGAGTAGAGACATTATCTTGTGAAATATGATACTTGTGTAAGAAATGATATACCTTATGGAAGATGCATACATTTCTCCACTGGAATGTTGAGGGCACAGACGTCCATTCATGTTCATCTCTTTCTAGTTTAGATATCATTCATATCCACATGAGTCATGTGCAACCTGTTTGCACTGTATTATTAAAAAGGCATCCGTGTTTCTCTGAAATAGACTAGCATTCCAGGAAGAGAGGGAAACAAGGCGGTAGAAGCAGGGAATGCAGGAAGTCATGCAGCCTAGTGATGTTGAGGGAAGGAAACCACAATTCACAAGGGGGGGTCAGACGGAGGGGCCTAATTAACCTTGACCCCAATCCACTTCACTAGCCACTAATAATCCACTCTTTGTATTAAGAGTGGGTTTGCACTAACCCACTACCACTGGGCAAAAGCTGGTTGAATCAATGTTGTTTTCATGTAATTTTAACCAAAAAATGTATGTTGAATCCATGTGGAAAACTGATTGGATTTGCCAAAAGTCATCAACATAAGGGCATTTGGTATTTTTTTCCAAACAAATTTTTACCTAAATCCAATAACATGATGATTTATTTATTTTTCACATTGAATTAACGTTAGTTGACAACTCAACCAAATGTATATCAAAACTAGACGATGAACTGACGTCTGTGCGCAGTGGGGACTGTCCCAGCTCAGAGAACCCTACCTTTTTGTTTTCTATCTGAAAGGACGAAATAAGGCATTCACTGTGGTTTGAAGTTATGTGGGTATGCACTCAGGACTGGGGCATACTATTGCTGACCTGTGGGGTTTGCTCTTTCTCTTTAGGACACGAAATTATTAAGGATGAACGAGTCCCAGATATTTCAATTAATGATGAACGAGTCCCAGATATTTAGATTAAGGATGAACGAGTCCCAGATATTTATATTTCTCTCTCTAGGGTTCCTGAGGGACAGGCTGGGGAGTTATGACGTGGCCTTCTATTTGGCTGGTATCCCGCCTATCATCGGTGGGGCCGTGCTGTGTCTGATCCCCTGGGTGGAGGCTAGACGTATCAGGAGAGAGCAGGAGGAGGCAGCCAAAGATGGCACCCAAGAGCAGATGCTGGAGTTCAAGAGGAACAGTGGGGGTCAGGGAGATGCACTAGCAGTGAAGACCGCAACCCCCGAATCTGTCATCTAAGTCTCCCAAAACAAAGCGATACACCTAGACATACAGACAGTTCATATTCACTCGCAGGAACTTGGAACTGCTGATTATCATATTTTTTTTATGATACAAGTATAGATGAAATATGTGTTGACCTGTGTATGTGTAAACAATATTTTAATGGCTGCTTTTGCAGGAGAATGTGGGGCAAATTCTGAAGTAATACTACATATCAGTTATATGCATAGATACTCAACAAACACAATTGAACATGAAGGTGATCTTGAAGAGCTATGCATCAGATTGTTTTCCAATCTTGCAGCTGTTGAATTAACTTGAAGGTTAAAATGGGAAATGAGGAAATCTCACATTTTTATATTTCTTACAAGGGAACGCACGCTTTACTTGGGTTTTGAAGTCTGCAACCACTTATTTACATGAGAATAGCAGTGGCCAGTCTCGCTCGAAAATTCCCTCGTTTTCAATGTGCATTTTTTAAGGGCATTGAGGATCATTCTCATCATTGCCTAGAAATGTTCAATACAAGCTTGAATATAGTTTTTAGGCTTTGCAGAATTTTGAAAAGAAAAACAAACTAGATTTATTGGGTTTGTTGAAAAATATATATTTCCAATAAACGCTAAGGACATAATTGACCATATATATGGTAAAATAAACTAATATTTTTAAAAAATTCTCAAATGATCCCATAAGTAGTATAGGTAAGTAAAGTGTGTTTGGGACACCGATGTTGCTTGTCTTGACAACAGTATAACAAAGAATCTACTGCTAAGTAGAATTTAACTGGGAAAAAAGCTGCTTTTAAAAGTCAACCCTTTTCGGTTTATAGCACAGAGTGATCTGTGGGGGTTTGATACTCTTAAAACATGGCGACATTGTGAATTTGTGAGTATTGAGGTATGACCTGACCATACAATATCACTTCAAAGAAGTGCTTTATGAGATAATGGGTGGGGAGGTAGTTCGTTTCTAGTGGTTGTAGGGCATACTATTGTCTTAGTTTTAAAGGTCACCTTGAAGGTGCTTGAGCACCTCAAGGGAGCAGCTTGAAGCACAATTACAGCGTTCCACCCGTGAAATATGAAACGTCATCTCAAGGCTGCAGTACTCTGGACCTGAAATAGGCCTGACTTTACCTGACGCTGTATTCAGTCTTTAGTATCTCCTGATACAGTATAACTTGAATGTGCCGTACACAGTGCCTAAGAATCCTTTTTCAGTGTTTTTGAATCAGAACCACCATTGTCATTTTGTATACATAGTTTATAGCAGCTCATAACAGGATTCTCAATCTGAAAGTCTGCTTGTCTGACTATGCAACGTGAGTAAAGGATGAACGTCAGTGTTGATTATAAGGAGTAATTTACATGAAACAGGGATGAATGAATATTATGAATAGATTTTTATTGTTGATGGCAGTATTTTGTCCAGCACATACATATAGGCTAGTAAACCAATGTTATACTTTCATATAATTCTAATTGTAGCAGGCTCACTCTGTCCACCATATTTCAAATGTAATGTGATATGTAATCATTGACATGTGACCATTAGTGAAGTTGAGTCAAGTTAACCATCGACTATGCGCTCAGTTCATTAGCCTTTTGCTAGGAAAGATATATTTGTTTTAATGATATTTTTCATATTTGTATTTATTTTTTTCTAGAATTTGTTTAGCGGCTGACGTCATGCCATAATTAATTGGTGCTTTCTCATATTATTTGATGTTTTGAAGACCAAAACAAACTTTTGTAGTGATTATCTTGGGTGTGCCCTTGAAATGTAAAGAAAATGGCTGATTATCTATGGTCAATTCTCTTTGCCAAAGCACCACCCTCAGGATGGTTTATTAGGCCTTTCAAACATTTTATGTTTCAAATCACCCTCCTGAATTTCAACAATCATTGATAATTATAAAGATTGCTATTGGAGAACTTGAAGACCCACAACTTTTACAGTGTAGGATTTTCAACAATCCCTTGACCACTAAGCACGCAGAAAAGTCACAACTTATCAAAATCCAAACTATCCAGCTCTGTAGGTCATTGGTTTCACCAAGGCAAGACTTGTGACACAATCTACCTCAGATGTCATGCAAATTTCTACTATTTTGTCCTAAACAGTATTTGCAGGACAGAAAGAGGCTTTCAGTTCAAACCATTACAAAACATGACCATCACGTGTTGTTTGGGCAATATTTCCCTTCCACTGTATGTCTTTTATACAGTCGATATCCAAACATTAGGAGAGAGACTCTGTAAAAGAGTCTTCCAGCTTCCTAGCCGTCACTGTTTGCTCTGAACGGGATTGCTGCCTATCTGTTCCACAGAAAAGTGTTTGTCTGAGAAGTACAGTGCTTCAGTGGAATTTTGTGACCAGGGAAATGCAAATAAATCACTAATTCTGAGAAGAAAAGTTGAAATCTTGAACTTAATCTTCCTTTGGTTATTATCTATTTTTTCTATGCTTTGATTTTCCAGTTTAGATTTTTTTTTGCTGTCGATGTGAGAATTGGATAATAATACCCATGTCACAAGGAATGTTTTGGATTAAAAAAAATAAAAAACATTCTAACCAGAACCTACATTTCTATTAGGGAAATGTCAAATTATATATCATTTGTTTTATCAAGTCTTATTTTTTGTTAAGTTCATCTTTTAGTTATAATTTACTTTACATCCTAGACATACGCAGTTGCACAATTCACCAATGAAAGCCTCAGGTAATTTCTCAAGTAATAGAAATTCCTGAAATTGTACCCTGGAGGTTTACTGAGATACCTCTTTGCCATACACATCTTAGTAATTATTCATTACATTATCTCGTACTGAATGAATTCCTTGGCATCCAAAGAAGTTTGTCACTTTTTGGGAATGTCCCAGTATTTAGATCATATGAAGAGATTTTAAAGATTAGTTTATGCATGTTATATTTTTGTTTAGTGGCTAAAGACCAAATTCAAAAGTATTTTGTTTGAAATTATTCAATTACCATGTTTCTAGTTACATATGCAGGTTATATATAGATTTTTATTCAAACTCTTTTGCTGTTCACAGGTGTAATTCAGACTATATCTAATGCAACTACAATTCTACCACACTGCACACTGTAATGTCACAAAAAAAATTGCGGCTTTCACTTTCACCCCATGTTATGTGCATTGTTCTCTCATTTCGTTGTTCACACAGATACAGTATGTATTTCTTTACAGTAAATGTATTTCTTTACAGTATATATGTATTTCTTTAAAATACACATTTTATGTTGCTGATCATTAAAATCTCATAGCTTTATGTAGTTATTTCAGCATTTCATTGCTTTTCTAATTGCCTTCATAATTTTATTGCATTATTTAATGTTTTAATTTGATTGTATGCTATGTAATATGTCATAGTACTATGTACAACTGAAATTAAAATACATTTTAAACAAAGTATGGATGCGTTTAAGTTTTTTTTCCTTGAGTTTCTCATCATTCATCACTCTCCAGTTGCATCATGGGAAAATGATACGTCACCCAATTTGAGCCTACCAATGTTTCTGTCAACCTATAGGGCCTGATTTATTTAAGCTACTTGATGCATGTACACCCACACACTTAAAACAAAGAGTGTTTGCTGTAATCCAATGTCAATATTGGACCACCCTTCCTCTTAACACATTTTTCTCACACGTCTCTGTCAAAGGGGAGTCGGACTGTTGCCAAAGCAAGCCATCTGCGTGGCCAAGCACGACTCCAACACCATTAAGTTTGCTGACGACACAACAGTGGTTGGCCTGCCAGGACCACAACCTCTCCCTCAACGTCAGCAAGACCAAGGAGCTGATCGTGGACTACAAGAAAAGGAGGGCCAAACACGCCCCCGTTCACATCGACGGGGCTGTAGTGGAGTGGGTCGAGAGTTTCAAGTTCCTTGGTGTCCACATCCCCAACAAACTATCATGGTCCAAACACACCAAGACAGTCGTGAAGAGGGCATGACAACGCCTTTTCCCCCTCAGGAGACAAAAGGTTTGGCATGAGTCCCCAGATTCTCAAAAAGTTATACAGCTGCACCATCGAGAGCATCCTGACTGGTTGCATCACTGCCGGGTATGGTACTGCTCGGCATCCGACACTAAGGCTCTATAGAGGGTAGTGCGTACGGCCCAGTACATCACTAGGGCCAAACTTCCTGCCATCCAGGACCTATATACTAGGCGGTTAGAGGAAGGCCCAAAAAATTGTCAGACTCCAGTCACCCAAGTCATGGACTGTTCTCTTTGCTACCGCAACAGCTCGGTACATGAGCGCCAAGTCTAGGTCCAAGAGGCTCCTTAACAGCTTCTACCCCTAAGCCATAAGACTGCTGAACAATTAAACAAATGGCCACCTGGATTGATCCCCCTATTGCATTGCTGCTACTGCTACTCGCTATGCATAGTCACTTTACCCTTACCTCGGCCACTGATTCGGTACCGGTACCCCATGTATATTGCTCCATTATTGTTATTTTGTGTTCCTTGTATACATTTATTCTTACTTTAGTTTATTTAGTAAATGTTTTCTTAACTATTTTCTTAACTGCATGGGCTTGTAAATAGGCATTTCACGGTACCCGTTGTATTCTAAGCATGTGACAAATACAATTTGTATAGAAGGCCAATCTTGAAAAGATGTGAAGACATTTTCAGTAAATGTAGACATTCTTACAAGTATAATGACCTTTCCTTGCATGCAAAGCACAAAAGCATAAGTATTCGTAAGGAAAACGTCACAACATATTTATATTATGACCTCTAGAGGTCACTGTTTTCAACGACCATTTCAATCCTACGACTACTACTTCCTTTACGCTGACGCGACAGCTGAGCCTATCATCCATGGAACCACATCGTAGTAGCAAAGATTTGTATAACTAAACCAAAATAGACAACAGCCTGTCATTTCCAATGGGAACAAATTAGTCATAGTGGGAAGAACAAGCAAGGAGCTGGGCAGAGCCTAGCACGAGTTTGCGAGAGCCTATTGGCGCGTTCTAGCAGATATCTGCATATTTCTGTTAGGGAACGCCTTCTCTGTGAAGTGCGCGTGTGCTCGATTCACCATTGCACTCCTAAACAACGCGATTTTTTTTTATTTCAAAGGGTCAAGTCTACAACTTTGTTCACTCTGTTCATAACAGATTGTAGTTTTGGGAACCGAAAACTGTATTGAGATCAAATGTTTCATCGATGAGAAAATGTGCAGAATGTCATCCAAAACCCATCTCTTCTCCTACTGAACGGCCAGTGGGCTTCCTCTCACTACCATATTTGGTAGTGAGTGGAAACGCTAAGCGGATGCTTCACATTTATACATCCGGTGAGATATCTGTCTCACTGTGGTATTAGGCTTTTGCCTTGTTCACATACTAGTCGGAACTAGGAAACTCGTCGAGTATAACTACAGCCAGTTACCAAGTCAGAAAGGAACGAGTTTCCTAGTTCCGGCTAGCATCTGAACGCGGCATATTACCCGCAGCCACCATTCTCCCTGTCCGATTCCTCATGCGATGGAGGACAGAATGAACCGAAGGGGTATATCGACCTCGCCAACTTGTAGTCCTAAAAAACGGAAATGAGTTACCTCTGGTTCGTTCAGCCATTCCCATGGAGAAAATGAATGAGGAAAGAATATGTTTTGGGGGATAAAGGCGGAAAATAAAGTCTGAGGTTAACACAGGCTTAGGAGATCCTATACGTTTTGTTCTATGAGATAATAATCAGTCAGTTAATATGACCTTTAAAAATTATGAAGACTTTTGTGGGTTTTTTCTTCTTCATAAACGCTTAAAAATGCACAAAAAGTGACGTTAGCTGAACAAAACGTATAAGATATCAAAAGCCTGTGTTTACCACATACCTTATTTTCGGCATTTATCCAAAAACCCTACCAAAAAGGCTTTGTACAACGAACCATGGCGGAGTTAGTGCATACAAAAAGACGCCATTACTATTTATCTCTATAACGGAGTAAGATATCAGAACGTGTCGTTCACTGAAGGCGCACCCGGTCAGTACGCGCACTTTGTTTACCAACTGCGCTGGCGCAAACGTGTCAATCTTGCCAACCAGCAGGATTCAAACAAAGACGTTAGCCATAATTTGACAGCTCGACCATGTCTGCCTCGGCCGCCAGAGATCCTGTTGCGAGAAAGAAGCATGTTCGTTTCGCTAGAATGGAGGAGGAGGAGGAGGACGATAACGATGACCAAGAGGAAGATACTCTGTTTGACAAGAGGAAAGACACGAGACGAGGGCTGAAGAGTGTAATAATGAAAGGGAGGAAGAGAAGTTCGAATTCAGAGTTCGATGATGAGGTTGAAATCATCGGTGGAGGTGGCAGGGCCAGCGGCTCTGGAGTCTGCAGCAGCTGGATGATCACCTTAGCGCTCTGTGCGTCATTCCTCGGCCTGGTAATGATGAATGCTTTCTGTTAGGCTAGTAGGCCAGCCCAAAGGACTGAATTGGCACCATTCTGTCATCATATGTACCTTTATATCTGAGAATTTAATAGGGTCTCTGGTTTTATTGCATAGTTTGTTTTGCATGGACATTATTGTTCTGATTGTTTCCCTATCGCCATATCTTCACTAAAACTAAAAATACAGGTTTTCTGTACGTGTTTTAAAGCTTCATCTTATTTTACATGAGTCTCATGGTCAGTAACTATTCCTATTCCCGTTCAATAACATCTAGTATTTCCAAGATTCATTCATTTAGTTCATTAGTTATGTGATTGTGGTTGTTTTAGTGGCATTTAAGACAATGGTTACTTTCTTATTCTCAGGTAAAATGAGCGTTGTTAGGCATATATTCTGAATGAGCCGGATTTGCATTTCATGGCTGTAAAACTAGCTCTTCCACTTAAAAACAGGTTTAAAAGGATCCGCCCCTTCAAATTTTCGCCTAAAATGAGATACCCAACTCTAACTGCCTGTAGCTCAGGACCTGAAGCAAGGATATGCATATTCTTGATACCATTTGAAAGGAAAAACTTTGACGTTTGTGAAATGAATGTAGGGGAATATAACACATTAGATCTGGTAAAAGATAATACAAAGAAAATAACATGTTTTTTTTATTTTATTTTATTTTTTGTAACATCATCTTTGAAATGCAAGAAAAAGGCCATAATGTATTATTCCAGCCCAGGCGCAATTTGGATTTTGGCCACTAGATGGCAGCAACGTTTTAGACTGAGCCAATGAACCATTGCATTTCTGTTCAAAATGGTTTAATTGGTTTATTAATACATTTTCCAGTTCATAACTGTGCACTCTCCTCACACAATAGCATGGCATTATTTCACTGTAATAGCTACTGTAAATTGTACAGTGAAGTTAAATTAACAAGAATTTAAGTTTCTGCCAATATCAGATATTTCTATGTTCTGGGATTTTTTGTTACTTCTAACCTCATGCTAATCGCATTAGTCTATGTTAGCTCAACCGTCCCACGGGAGACCCACCAATCCTATAGAGGGAGGTTAAGCTTTTACTTTCTGGCACCTGTCCAAAGGTACAATTTTGAATAGCTGTTGTCTTCCCGAAAGGGAAATGAAAACACAAAATGTCACAATTTATATTATTTACCATTGGCTGCCACAAATAAAGTTCAAAATACCCTTAGAATATTACTGTATGTATCCTAGAAAAATGTATCCTAGAAAATGATGATGGCCCTAGACGCTACCACTGTTTGCCTAAGAACTCTGAGAAAGTTCTGAGATATGCGCTTGCTTATACTTGCCTGTAGTACAGTGTACTAGTACGTGTTTTATTATTTATGTGTTCCAGGGGATGAGTATCTCTGTTTTAGGCCCCACATTTCAAGACCTTGCCATCAACGTCAACCAGAACATCAGCAACATCTCCTACATCTTCGTAGGCCGCTCGATGGGCTATATAGGCGGCTCTGTGTTGTCCGGGATTATCTTTGACTGCATGAACAGCCATCTGCTGCTGGGTATGTCTAACAGACTAAAATATACCTAGACTTAACTAAAATACAAATACATGGTGTCCATTGGCTCTGAAAAACATTAGATTTAACCTCTAAGATATTATTGTGGTCCTGTGTGGCTAAGAGTTCGTAGAGCATGGCGCTAGCTATGCCAGGATCGTACGTTTGATTCCTGCCCGGGCCACCCATACGAAATATGTATACACGCATGATTGTAAGTCGCTTTGGATAAAAGCGTCTGCTAAATGGCATTTATTAGTATTAGTATACAGTATGCATTTGTTATTATTGTTATTATTATATTAGTATACAGTATGCACAGTAAATGCATCACCTTTGCTTGTCAAAGAATGCCAATGGTTGTTTTTGTGGGTGATCATGACCTTTATGCAGTGCATGGTGCATGCTGGTTGAATACACCCCACTCCTCCTAACACTGTATCTTCTCCACAGGCCTCTCCATGTTGGTCACAGCGTTTGGGATGTTTGCCATCCCTTTCTCGAAGACGGCCCTACTTCTCACTGCTCTGATGTCCAGTATTGGAGTTTCCATGGGCTTTCTAGATACAGGTGCAGTTAATCTCACAGTCTGCATCTTAAAGATAGTAAATGCGTATCTACTGCACACAGTACAAGAAGTGGTTGTCAGTGAATGTCTCTGATGCTGTTTACTGTCCTCTCTGGTAGGTGGTAATGTCCTGATCCTGCAGACGTGGGGGGATCAGGCTGGCCCCCACATGCAGGCCTTGCACTTCAGCTTCGCGGCTGGGGCCTTCGCCTCGCCCATCATCGCCAAGCTGCTCTTTGGAACGGACCTGAACGTGGCTACAAACAGCAGCATGGAAGCCCCGGAGGCAAACTTTACCTCCCCATCTGTCACAGACCACGTGCCCCATACCGTGTCCTCTCTTGCGCTCATGCGCTTTGTCCACAGTAGCAGCACCCTCAAGTCCATGTGGGCCTACGTTGTGATCGGTGGTTTCATCCTGTTCGTCTCCCTCGTCTTCTTCATCCTTTACGCCCGCCACAGCCCCTCTAGGGACAGGCCCCAGACCCCCTCAGGGAAACCTCTGGTGTCCAAGCACCACAACGCACTCATCGCTATGCTCTTTGTCTTCTTCTTCTGGTACGTGGGGGCCGAGGTGGCGTACGGCTCATTTATCTTCACCTATGCTAAGGATTACATTCATATGGACGAGGCCCAGGCAGCAGGGCTCAACTCCCTGTTCTGGGGAACGTTTGCTGCCGGCCGGGGCCTGGCCATCTTCTTTGCGACCTGCATGCACCCAGGCACCATGATTCTACTGAGCCTGGTGGGCTGCACCCTGTCCTCCCTGTTCCTCACCCTCTTCAGCAGTAACAGGGTGGCCTTGTGGGTCTGCACTGGTGTCTACGGTGCCTCCATGTCGACCACTTTCCCCAGTGGCATCTCCTGGGTGGAGCAGTACACCACGGTGACCGGGCGCTCTGCTGCGGTGTTCGTGGTGGGGGCGGCCCTGGGGGAGATGGTACTGCCCGCCCTTTTGGGCTTCCTACTGGGAAGGATCCATGATCACCCCTTGCTAATGTACCTGGCCCTGGGCAGCGCCACCATCACCTCCATCCTCTTCCCCTTCATGTTCTGGCTGGCCTCGTCCCCCAGCGGCCCCAGTAGGACACCTCGCACCAGGAGCCACATGGAGCCTGACGACAGCGAGTACCGCCAAGCCCTGCTGGACTCGGGCGCCAATGATGAGGAAGAGGAGCAGGAGCAGCAGCGGGAACAGAAGCAGGATGACGAGGCCGACCAGTGGAATGATGCCGACTTCGAGGTCATCGAGATGGATGACGCCAGCCTTATGACCTCTCCTAATAAAGCAGCGTTCTCTTCTCCTAGTAAAGCGCTCTCTTTATCCCCTAACAAAGGCCTTCCACCACCTGATGTTGCTGGAACATCAGGGGGCACCACTGCCACATCTGTCCCCGCTACTCTCCAGTCCCTAGAGCCAACAGTTGGGGCCTCTTTCTCAGACTCTATCTCTCTCCGGGGAGACTCACCCAGACGGAAGCTGCTGCGTTCCCTGGACCGGCAGAAGAGAGACTAGGGGCTAGATTCAATCAGATCAAGCATTAACCGGCGATTGCCGACACCCCCATAGCTGGTGTTTTGGTGGTGTAGCTGCATTAGAGCTGTCAAATCGGAGCGGCTGCTCGGGTGGTCATTGTCACGAAGCCACACCCGTCCCACTCATGTTAGATATTCAGAACGAGAAAGTGTAGATTTATATAGAAATAATGACGCTCAAATGTAAAATCATTAGAAATCCTCATTTTGTTTATCAGCCTAATCGAGGTGTAGATTTATATCTCACATTCCACTAAACAACTTGTAAACAGGCTGCATTGGATTTCTCTTAATGCGACTACGTGCAGCCAATGGCAATATCCGCTTTAGGTATAATGCCGGGAGCCACTTGTGGATTTGACAGTTCTAATGCAGTTCTACCTCTGACACCGCCTGGGAGCCCGGGATTCAATCGGATTAACAGTAAGGCCGGGATTCAATCCTAAAGCCAGGATTGCATCCGATCGTGCTTTGTCTGCAATGCACCTTTTAAAGGCAATTTCTCGCGTTCACGGAGACCACATTTACAGTCAATGCTGCATATGTCGGCTCAATCGGAAATGACCTTTAAATTGTGCATTGTCACGAAGTGCGATCGGAATGAGTACCGGCCTAAGGGCTCTAGTTTGTGAAATGCGCCATGACTCCCAAGTGCTTTAAAGACATTACTGTATTCTAGAAGAGCCATGGCTCTCTTCAGAGAAACTTGTTGATGTCATTGTCAGTGACTGTAATTTGACCTGTTTAGTTTAACACTCCAAATGTTTGATACTACAGAATTACAGTGCAATATTATTTTACCCACTCCTATTATTTTACCCACTCCTATTTTACCCACTCATTTGAAGCTGTATTCTGTGGTGGAAATTGAATTTGTTTAAACATTAAGACCCCTTGCCACTGTTGCTGGTAATCAATTATAACAGTTTCACAGTAGTGCAACACTAAAAATGTTTTCCTTTGTCATATTTATATTTAGTAATATTTGAATTATCAGCAGTTAAAGATAGGAATTTTGCCACCAATGTGGCCTGATTATTAATCATTTGTTTTTGTCAGACCTTTGTTTGAATTGATGTCGCATTCACGGGCTAGTTGGAACTAGGAAACTCAAAAATGTTAGACTTGCTATCTCGTAGAAAGATGTTCCCGAGTTTCCCACTTGGAAAGTATCAGAATCAAGCCACTGGGCAAAGATGTGCAATCAAATCAAATGTTATTAGTCACATGCGTCGAATACAACAGGTGTAGGCCTTACAGTGAAATGCTTACTTACGAGCCCCTAACCAACAATGCAGTTTAATTAGATGTTCAGGAGTCTTATGGCTTGGGGGTAGAAGCTGTTTAGAAGCCTCTTGGACCTAGATTTGGCGCACCGGTACTGCTTGCCGTGCGCAAGCAGAGAGAACAGTCTATGACTAGGGTGGCTGGAGTCTGACATTTTTTAGGGCCTTCCTCTGACACCACCTGGTGTAGAGGTCCTGGATGGCAGGAAGCTTGGCACCAGTGATGAACTGGGCCGTACGCCCCAACCTCTGTAGTGCCTTGCGGTCGGAGGCCAAGCAGTATCCATACCAGGCAGTGATGCAACCAGTCAGGATGCTCTCGATGGTGCAGCTGTAGAACCTTTTGAGGATCTGAGGACCCATGCCTAATATTTTCAGTCTCCTGAGGGGGGAATAGGTTTTGTTGTGCCCTCTTCACAACGGTCTTGGTGTGCTTGGACCATGATAGTTTGTTGGTGATGTGGACACCAAGGAACTTGAAGCTCTCAACCTGCTCCACTACAGCCCCATCGATGAGAATGGGGGCGTGCTCTGTCCTTTTCCTGTAGTCCACAATCCTCCTGTGTCTTGATCACGTTGAGGGAGAGGTTGTTGTCCTGGCTACACGGCCAGGTCCCTATAGGTTGTCTCGTCGTTGTCAATGATCAGGCCTACCACTGTTGTGTTATCGGAAAATTGAATGGTGTTGGAGTCGTGCTTGGCCGTGCAGTCATGAGTGAACAGGGAGTACAGGAGGGGATTGAGCACCCACCCGAGGGGCCCATGTGTTGAGGATCAACGTGGCGGATGTGTTGTTACCTACCCTTACCACCTGGGGGCAGCCAACATCTATTCCACGTTGGTTCAACAGAATTTAATTAAAATGAGGGAAATGTTGATTCAACCAGTGTATGCCCAGTGGGAACCACTACACAAATAAGTTACGTTCATTTTAACTCAGAGTTTCTGATGGCACTGAAGTTTTATTTTTTTCCCCAGACTTTTCTGTAAATAAATTTGATTTAAGTCTTGTGCTGTGATGAATTGGTTGTCCAGTAGTTTTTCATTCAGATGTGTGATCTTTGTTAAAGTTGATTACACTTGAATTTTTTCTATTAAAACAAATCAAAACCATGAAAAATACTGAAACAAAGACTAAAGAATTGAATACATTGAGTTTTATTATATCAATCTTCAACCTCCACCCACAGCAATGTCCATTAAAAACAAAGCAAGAAACACTTCCTTCATATTTTTTTTGTACATTTACATTTATACAAATACACAGATCCTGTGTATAGTTGTTTGGGAAATAATATAATCCATCTTGACATGGGTAGATGGCATATGTTGTTTTAACATGGAGAAAGCATCAGAAATGTGTACAAAACAAATATGCACAAGGAAATAATATATACTCTTGCCATAAATTATCAAAATACAGTATTGCAACAGTCCCAGAAGTAAAAACTGAAATGAATACTCCCCCATCCTCTTTTGATAGGCTTTAGTGCCTCAGAGTATAATGTTAATATGCTTTTTCAAAACGGACAAATCCAAATCGAGGCTAAAAGAAACAAATGGCACACAAACAGAATGCATAAAAACTAGTTGATTTGTTTTCATTTTTTAATGCTGATGCACAGATAATTCAAAATGGCCACTTTACAAGAACTATTTACCAAAGATTGGATTCGATATAAAAGGGAAATGTAGTTAAACAGTGTTTTCTTTAGTCAACCTTTGCGTCGTAAGGAGCTCCTTAGAAAATACTGTTCAGACTTTTTAAAGTCTTGCATTTACAAATTGCTACAGCGCCTACAAAATAAAACGGTAGGGTCCTCTTCGGTCAGAGTTAATGCCGTCTTTATGATACAGATGAGACCATCTCCATCCATCTGAAGAAAAAAACATCAGCTTCAAATCACAACCAACCAATAGCAGCTAATGAAGACACAGTGAGCGAGGGAGAATGAGCCCTTGAAAACCACTCCCTCGTCTCCTTCAGGAGGCCAAACCCAGCCAGTCTGCACTTAGAGCAGAAATACTTGTATAACAAATAACAACGGGACAACATGAAAACCCAACGGGGTTCAATCAAAGCACCATTTAAAAAGGAAAAGACAAGGAAACACAGCTGGATGAGATGGCGTTGGTTTAGCACCAGAGTAGCCGTGCTGCGCGGGGGCAGTGGGCCATGGGGGCGTTCAGAGTCCGAACTGCTCCAGGAGCTGTCGGAGGTAGGGGGCCTTGGTGAGCTGTCTGTTGACCCGGGACAGCTTGTAGAGCACAGGACAGTCCAGAGACACACACGGAACCTGCCGCTCCGCACTGCCGCTGCAGTTCCTACAGATCTGGACCAAACGGAAAACAGGTTGGTTGGTTAATGGAGTGTAAACGCTGATGAATCTTTATAGCGTCTGCTCTAGCTATAGAACCTCACCAACCAGTTGGAGTGAACTATCCCCTCTAATATTACATGATGACAGGGCTAAAAATACAAGTCTAAGCTTAGCTCGACCTTCATCTCGCTGTACTCCGACTCGAAAGTAAAATGCAGACAGTGCTTGGAGACTTATTCAGAATCAGCTTGTGGTACACTACATGACCAAAAGTATGTGGACACTTGCTCGTCTAACAGCCAGCCGACGCTTGGCATTGCGCATGGTGATCTTAGGCTTGTGTGCAGCTTCCTGGCCATGGAAACCCATTTCACGAAGCTCTTGATGAACAGTTCTTGTGCTGACGTTGCTTCCAGAGGCAGATTGGAACTCGGTAGTGAGTGTTGCAGCTAAGGACAGGCAATTTTTACGCACTACGCGCTTCAACACTGCAGTCCCATTCTGTAAGCTTGTGTGGCCTACCACTGAGCGGTTGTTCCACTACATAACAGCACTTACAGTTGACCCGGGGCAGCTCTTGCAGCGCAGAAATTTGACAAACTGACTTGTTGAAAAGGTGACATCCTATAATGGTGCCACATTGAAAGTCACTGATCTCTTCAGTAAGGCCATTCTACTGCCAATGTTTGTCTATGTAGATCGCGTGGCGGTGTGCCCGATTTTATAAACCTGTCAGCAACAGGTGCGGCCGAATCCACTAATTTGAAGGGGTGTCCACATACTTTTGTATATATAGTGTAGCTTGCCAATGATGTCCTGCCCCCGACCTTTCACCTTTAGCAGCTGGTCCTGCTGGCTCTCCCAAAGCCGCATGTCCTGGTAGAGAGTGACGGCCACGCGTTGGGGCTCGGCCCGGCAGCTGGCACACACCCCTAGCTGGGTGAGCTCGTCACACACAGGACAGTGCAGCGTGGTGAAGAACTGGGAGATGGTCCCCTTCCTCCCCACTTCCTCCCCTCTGGCCACCATGGAGCATGACGCCTTCTGGACCTGAACACAGAGGACATGTTTAGAGCCATGGACTAGGATAGATCTGTGGTGATAAATAAGTAATTTTTCTTTATATATCAAGACTGTCATTTGACAGGTCAGACTAGTTTTGCCTCTAAAACTGGTGTCAAACTCATTTCATGGAGGGCCTAGTGTCTGCAGGTTTGTGTTTTTTTCCCATTCAATTAAGACCTACGCAACAAGATAAGGGGAGTTCTTTAATGAATTAAGGTTACTAATTAGTAATCAATTGCCAGGGAGGAGCGAAAACCCGCAGACACTCGGCCCTCCGTGGAATGTGTTGGACACGTTCTCTAAAAACAGTGTTTCCCAACTCCAGTCCTGCAGTACCTCCAACAGTACACGTTTTCGGGACAAACGCACCCGATTCAACTCACCCAGGTCTTGATGATTAGTTGACAAGTGGAATCGGGCGAGTTTGTCCGGAGCTACAACAAAAACGAGGTACCGCAGGACTGGAGTTGAGAACTCCTTGCCCTTCAGTCTGAAGCAGGCTAACGACAGCAGTGTGAAATCTGCATGTCCTTCACACAACTCGCCACTAGATGGAACCATTGGCATTTCAAAAGGGCATGCCTAACAATGACTTGGGTACAAGATTGAATATTTGTCTCATTTGATTCCCGACATGTAGCCCTTTTTTCTTTTGTTCTCTGTCTGCACGACAGTCCGGACAAAGCTTTCAAAAGCACCATCTCTGCTTCGGTGGTCTGTGTGTGTGTCATCAAACGTCTATTCTCCCCTGCATGGCTCAATTGTCAGGTTGATGAATCCCAGTAACTAAGTAGAAGAGCATTTTGGTGGGAGACCAGAGGGCCCACATTTTAAGGGTCTGACCCCCTCAGTCTCACCCTGGGAGCTCCTGGTACCAGCTGAGCACATCCACACCGATGAGCTGGAAGATGCGCCGCAGCGGGGCAAGGATCTGCTTGGTGATGTAGTAGGTGGCGTTGAGGCGCAGGGCCGGGTCCTGCAGCACCTCCAGGGGCCGCCGCACCAGCTGGATGAGGGGCACGCCGGGCGTCCCGTACACGATCACGTAGGGCACCCGCTCGCCCACCCGTGGCTCCAGGCGCCGGTCATAAGCCATCATACGTCTGGGGGGGGGGCGACATTTGGGAGATGGGGGTGTCAGGACACCGCATTGGAATGGCTGTTTCATTATAATCTAGCACCTCAAATATGTGCAGTGGTATAGGACCACACATACATGAAGTACTCGGATTTGATTTGATTAATTTATCACAATTGTTTTTGTCTTTTTTTTTTTAAAACCAAAGTACAAATATCTGAATAAAATATGATGCATTTTGCTCATTGTTTTTGTACTGCAGTAGTACTACTGACTATAATAAATTGTAATACATTTCCTGAATCACACAGAATATTTTCCTTCTTTAACCATGTCTCTGAAATCAGGTTTTGCCACCCATTATGGGCTGGGTTGCTAGGCAACTGTCTCAGGTACAGTACACTGAGCTAGGCCGGCCGTAGTGCAGGCAGACAATGGACATTGTGGGGAATCATTAGGGAGGAAGGTCTCACACACACACACACTTCAACAAGCCACTCCACAGAAACACACTAGTTAGACATGCAATGCCATATTGTCCACACACAGGATTTCTCAAAAAAGGTGCTACTGTTAATTCAACACTGTCGTGTCAAACAAACAAGACCCCCCCCCTCCCCTCCGGCGGCGTGTCGTTGGTGTACCTGGTGAGCTCCAGAGCAGGGACGCAGGTCCCCGGCCGGTAGGAGCTGCTGCCCCTGTACTCCTTAGCGAAGGTCAGGTCCTGCATGCTGGCCTTGGCCTCCAGCACCTTCACACACTGACGCTGCACAAACTGCTTGACCAGGCTGATGTCCCGCGTCTCAAACAGCAGCTTGATGGAACGCTCCAAAATCTAGGGAGACGGGGGGAGTTCGCACATACCAGACACCAGTCTAGATTCTATACATCCACCAGGCTGACTGATAGTGTAGAACGTTCAGACAAGGACTGATTCCCGTGTGTGTGTGCTTTGTATTAATCTGAGCATGGGCTGCTAGTAGAAATCTGGCATGATTGTGAAGGCTGTAGACAGAGAAGGCAGAGTCGGTCAAATTTTGCCGGTTACCTTGGAAACAGCAGGGCATCCGTCTCGGCGCACTGTTTCGATCCCCTTGGCGTCGAACACGGGGTCCTTCTGGTCCAGGCTCTCGTACATGTAGCCCACGTACCGCTTCTTTGTCTGGAGCACGCACGGGAGGTACACCTGGGATCACACACACACACACACACACACACACACACACACACACACACACACACACAGAGAGAGGAATTAAACCACACACACATACATTGTGTTGGCTTCAATACAGACAGCCAGTCTATCACCTTCATACTGTACCTTCTCAAACTTCAGCTTGACAGGTTTCGGGTTGGTAGCAGTCACCGCCTCGGCGATCTCGTTGCCGATCTTGAAGGCCTGCTCTTTAGTCGCACCCTTCAGCAGGACAAACATGCTGGAGGAGACAAGCAGACGGTCAGAAACGAGTCACAGAAAACCAGAGGGCCCAGTATCTCATGCTTCCCACTCTAGGCTTGTCCCGACCTGTCTGTGTCACCGTAGACAACGTGGGCTCCCCACTTCTTGGTGTCGTTGACCAGCTTGATGGCCCTCTCCAGGGTTTCCCTGGCCTTGTGGACAATACTATCTCCAACCTGTAGAGACAATAGATGGAGACATGTATGAGGAAAAAGGCTGAGCTAAGGTTACTGACAGAGGAGAGGGGGCAGAGAAAGATGCATCATGGTCATGGAGTTTTGGGTAAGTGTGCCAGACGTTAGCGTGACCCCTCACCTCTACGCTGGGCATGCGTCCGGAGTAGTGAGCGGCGGTGTAGCCGAAGGTGACGTTGGCGATGAGCTTGAGTCCCAGCTGCCTGGCGTCCAGGAGCCTCATCAAGGCCTTGTCCTGCTTGTAAGTCTTCATGGAGCGCTTCACCATGAACCGCGTGTTCAGGATCTCATCCAACATACTGGGCAGGACCCCCTTCCTTACCGTGGGCTGAGCAGGGAGCAGAGACGTTGACCAGACAAGAAAACTTCCAACTTAATAGTTCCATAACAGTTGCGTTTATTTAAAACAAAATCCACCCCTTTCATAAGGAAAAAGTGAATGTATCAGAAGAGTTGTACCTTGACAAAAGCGATGCCGTTGGGAGAGATGGTGATATCATTGCGGAGCTGATAGAGGAGCTCGGGGGGGACCCGCAGGGAGGTGCAGCCAAACTTAAACTCATCAGGCCTGAAACATGACACAGTGGTCAGTCTCTGTACCTTGACTGACATCTCACTCTACCAAAACTAGAAGGTGAATGTATGCATGTATGTATGTATGTATGTATGTATGTATGTATGTATGCATGCTTGTCTTACGTTCCCATGCTCTCCACGTGGCCCAGGCAGGTAGAGTAGCAGTAGTTGTAGGCGATGACGATGGAGGGGTAGAGCGACTGGAAGTCCAGCACCACCATAGAGTTGCTGTAGAAGCGCGACTCGGGCTCCATGACCAGCGGGATGCACTGCGGCGCCCTCTGCTGGGCTCTCTGCTGCACGCTGGGCGTCACGGGGATATAGTTCATGGGCTTGGCCACGCGCAGCATCATGGACTCCACACGGTACTGCAGGGAGAGGAGCGAGATGAGGAGAGAGGGCAGAGTGGAGTGAGATATCTCATCGGACTTTCTCAGACTGATCACCGACCACGCGTACTCCATGCGGTTTAGCTCCGTCTCGACAAAATGTGTCTTTGTTTCCCCTTGATCATCTTTCCTTTAAATTTGTGGTATGTAGTACTTGTTCTGACCATCACCAAGTCCTAAACACCTTCTAGTTTACCACAGGAGGCGGTAGAAGTGAGCCAGACAAGAAACTCATCCTGGACTTCAAACTGTCCCTGCTTAACTCCGCTTATAGTTGAAAGGTCAAACCACACAAGATACAAAATGAGACAGTGAGTGAAACACCAGAAAAACGTAGCGCCTGCAGAGCGAAACATTACATCAACACAGCATGCCAATCCACACCACAGCCAATAGCCCAACATTTCGGGAGATCCGGTGGGCTCCTGACCTGGGATCCTCTGGTGAGCACGTGGTAGAACTGGATCCCGAACACCCTGGCCAGCTCGCTGGTCCTGCCAATGATGTCGTGCTGCTGGAGCAGTTGCATGGTGCCGCCCAGCCGGCTCACATAGTGGTCCACCATCTTCCACCTGGCAGGCACACAACACAGAGTCATACTGCAGATGTAACTACCCCTTCTATGGTCTTCTCTCAGTTTCAACGGAATTGGTGTGCAAAACCCTTAAGAGTTGATCACCAAACAGAGTGACGATGGTTACAATGTGAGCACGGTGAAAAGAGAGCAGCCAGGTAGGTAGGTAGGTGGGTGGGTGCGGTGCCCACCTGTGCAGGTCAGTGTTGTGGTCGAACCAGTCCGACAGGGTGCGGGGGCTGTACAGGGGGAAGCGCTGGTGTAGGACGTGGAAGGCCACATTCTCAAAACTGTAGTTGTTCAACGTTACCTGGTAAAAAAAATTTTTTTATAATAAATAGGAAATACACTCCTACAAATGACCCCAGAAACCAACATGAGAAGACTCATAACCAAATGATCTGCAGCTATACAATGTAAATAAAAAAAATAAAAATGGAAAAAAAGGGAACAAAGCTAATTTATACGGTGGAAAGGTTGCAGCTACCTCAGTCTTCATGATTCTCCACAGGTTGATGACGATGCGGCCGATGATGTGGATCTCTGTCATGGTGTCTGCTCCGTACTCATCCCGCTCTGCAGCGAAACGGTTCTCCTTGGCGTCACCTGAGGACAACAGACAAGACGTCACTACCCCCACGGACGAGCGGCCGGACGACAGGAGACATCTAGCCACATTCTCCTTTGACCTGGACGGAATGGCAGGCTGTAGAAGGGCAGGGGAGAAACCTGCTTGATTTCTGTGTGAGAGCCAATATGATTTCAATACAGTGTTGTGGCAGCAGAGAGGGCAAGGGTCAGTGCCACCCTACCTGGCACCCTGGAGAGCTGCTGGCACAGGTCCACGCCGAGTGCTGATGCCCGCTGGAGGATGTAGCCCCAGGAACGCATCTGGACCTCATAGCCTACCAGCATGTCTGGGTCAAACCTGCCATGACAGAACGGGGACTCATGTTAACAGCCAAAGTATACGTTTAACACTGGCCAAAACAACATAGAAAAGATAAGAAGATAACACAGAAATGGGAACAGATATGAATATGAATAATATAAAAAAAAAACAGTGAATTTGTATATGCGCTGTCAGTCTTGGGAACATGAACACCCAGCGAAATGTTTAACAACCAATAAGGTGTCCAACAAAGCTACCATGTGCTTCAGTTCTCTCCGTTTCCACAATATAAGGTCAAAACCACAGGAGCCAATACGGTACCTCCTCATGATAGTGACAACTTCCTGGAACAGCTGCTTCTCATCCACAGCGTAGGTGACCTGCAGTCCTGAGACCCCGGATCTGACCAGCAGGGGCGCTGTTCCTCTGACACCTGGGAGGGAGGACACACACACACACACACGTCACAAAACACTGTTCTTTCAGATCCAAGCACAATGACCATGTACACGATGACAATAGTCGAAGCCAGGTCAGACAAGTACGGTCCATCCATCCACAGCATGGCGGGAGGGAATGAGGGAGGGACCCTTCACCTTGGCCACTGTCCTGGTAGTCCTTGTCCACCACGATGGCTCCAGTCAGCTGAGTCTTGTCTGAGTCCAGTAGGGGTGCGTCAGAGCTGAAGCAGTAGAATAAGGCACATATGGGGTCAAACTCGGGGTCGGGTTCCAGGTCCCGCCGGGTCCGCACGTGAAGCTCCATGCTCATCAACGTCAGGTGCTGCACCTACAGATGCAAAGGAAAAGCATGTCACGTTCCTGCTGTACCACTACGAGGTGGGTGGGTGGGTGGGCGGGCGGGTGCGCGTGTCACCTCGTGCAGGGCTTTGGCGTCCTGGAGGTTCTGCATGCTGACTTTGAAGCCGTACGAGTTGCTGATGCTGGGGCCCTCGATCTGAGAGTCGTCTTTCTTTGTAACGTTCAAAGCAGCAAACTGGTTCTGGGGACAGAGGAAGAGGGGAAAGCATGTTCACGTAACGTTAAAAGGGAGAACAGTGTATCCGGGCAGATAAAGTAAACGCGACTGATTCAAATGATCAAAGTTATAGAGGCCAACATATAAACGGAGGCTTTTTTGGAGTGAACGGCCCAAATGAACACGAGCAGAAATTCTCTGTGTTTTGTCCTGACCTTCATCTGGGTGGTCAGTAGCACTCTCCTCAGGGTGTCGGCGTGTTCCCCTCTCCTGTGCTGCAGTCTCTGAGAGGGGGACTCCGCGTCTGGGATTGAACAGAAACCCCAAAATGAGTTAAGGGTGCTGGCAGGCTGGTTCGACGCATAAATGACATTCCAGAGGACAAAACAACTGCATGCAGACGGCTTCCTCCTATTAAAGCTAATTCAATAAATGACTGTGACAGATTAGCAATTCTGGTACGCCTGATTAGTCAATTACGCAGTCATTAATAGCAGCCATAAAAATTTCACACCGAGGTAAGAAAGTTGGAGTAAAGAAAAGCTTACGGCGGAAGGATAGCGGATCGCTAATGTCATTTCCCATGGCCGGAGTAAGTGTTAGCGGCCGAGGCAGGGTGAAGAGTGATAGCTGCTGATAGCCTGCGGCCTGGATAATGATGGGGCTTACCTTCGGTCAAAGGGGTGCTGCACACAGGTTCCGACTCGCCCCTGCATCTGCGTCTCCTGAGGACTGGGGTGCTGTGGAGCTGAAGGTGGGGGCTGGTCCTCTCCCTGTCCCCCCGGCTCTTCGTGGAAGGCAAGGGGGAGGGACTGAGGAAGTGCTTCTCCTCTCTCCTCTCTGGGGAGGTGCAGAGCCTGGGGGACAAGGGTGACCCTAGATCTGACCCTCTCCTCTCCCCCTCTACTCCTGAGGGGCTGGGCTGCGTGGGCTGCTGCCAGGGCGGCAGGTCTGGTGAGTCTGGAGAGATGGATTTACCGTAGTACTCCTCCTCAGGGTCTCTGGTGTTAATGTCTGATACAGGCTTCACTCCTCTGGGGCTGTCCTGAGTTTCCACCCCCTCAACAGGTGATATATGTAGAGAGAGATTGTCCCTCCTGTCCCTCTGAGTCCTGATATCGGAGGGCTTCTCAAACCCCTCCTCTTCCTTCAATGCTGAACAATGGAACAGAGTGGGCTGGTCAGTCCTGTCTGTTTGCGGCTCTTCTCTTATCTGTTCTAACCTTCCCCTCTCCAGTGCTCCCATGTCTCTCCTGCCCCTCTGCAGATGCTCGTACTGTTTCCTGGCCTCCAGCCATAGCTGGACGCGCTCGAGGCTGGGGGCACTCCTACAGGGCAGCAGGACGACCTTCTGGTCCCCGGCTGAAGACGGGCTGAGCTGGGCCTGGTCTCTGGTGGCCTCTGCTCCCAGGGTGTGAGAGGAGCCGGGCCGGGTCATGGCGGAGAAGGCTGTCTTCCAGAAGTGTAGCCCCTCCAGGGACAGGTCCCCGTTGAACTCAGCCAGCTCCTTGGCCAACCTGGTCTCCACCGTCAACTTACGCCCACCAACCTCCCTGGAGAAGATGAAGTGATTAAATGACGTACAACATCACGCCTCGCCACAGCCTTAGTCACAGACATGTATTGTGTGTCGCATTTAACCCTTGAATCAAACGTATTTAGAAAGTATTTTTCACATCAGTAGTTGTCATAAAGTGCTTTTAAAAAAGTAAATCAAATCAAATAATCCCGCGATTAGAGCTTAGTGGTGTTACCTGGGTTTCCCTGGGGCATCGGAGGGGTTGCTGCAGAAGGGTTCCTGGAAGGTGGCCTCAGACATCTCCAGGTCCAGGAGGGTGGTGAGGATCTCTTCCCGGTTGGGAGGGGACATGAGGGGCTTGAGGATGTGGCCCCCTGTCCCCTGAGGAGCTGGCTGCTGGTCTTCGCCTGGGATATAGAGTTTACCGAGCGCGGAGAACTACTGGCCGTGGTCGACGTCAAAGCATCATTCCCCTCCAGTAGGTCCCCGGTCGGTGATCCTTCGTTGTCTGCAAAAGACGCAGAGCTCAAAGGCAGCGGTAAGACGGGGTCGAAGGCAGAGAACAGCAGCTCTTTCCTCTCACAGTGAAAGCCCTGGAAGTGGCTCAGGCCATGGAGTTTGCCCAGGGATGTTCCCCACTCTCTGCTCCTCAGTAACCTCTCGGAATCCAGAGAAGATAAATGGTTGGAGACAGATTCACCGTTTTCTGGCTTGTCAAAGAGGTCAGGACTCAGAGGTCCAGACAAGCTTCGTTGGCGCGCCTCCCCAGACCCAGACAGCCTATCAGGCCTCTTCTCAATGCTCAGCGCCAGCGCAGGGACGGCCTCCTGTGTGACGTCACTCAGAAACTTCTGAGGCAGGTTCTTGTCGGTCAGAACAAACTGGCTGCCCATGTACAGGCTGGAGAACTCTGTCTGGCTGCCAATGCCGATAGCGTTGATGTCGAAGTTGTAGTTGTGTGGGAGCTCTGGGGAGAGGCTGTCCTCTATGGAGTAGCAGCTGTCCAGGCCTGGGTCTGACAGGAACACTGGGCTGTCGTCTGACATAGGTGGCTCCTGCTTCACAGGTAACTCCGGCTGAGAGTTCGCCTTACCCTTCCTGCTTCTGGGCTTCCTCTCCTTGGGAGTTGTAGTTCTTGAGACCCGGGGTTTCCGTGGGGTGGCTGAGGGAGTTTTCCTGGCTCTTGGTGGCTTGGCTGCAGCAGGCTCTGGGGTGGGGCCAGTGGGCTGTGTTGTAGTGGAGGAGATCTCTGTGCCCACTGTCTGGGTTGGGAGGCACTGACTACCTCTCTGCTGCCTCTTCTGCAGGAGCTTCTTCAGAACAGCCAGGCCAGAGGTATCCTCAGGTAGGGCCTCCCCGTTCCTAGGACCTGAGTGGGGGGATCCAGCTTTGGGGGCACCCTTACTCTTCCCCACCATGGGGGATTTCACCTGAGGGAGTGTGCACTCATTAACTGTAGTTTCTGCCTTCACAGCAGAACCCTGCAGTTGGCCCGGATGCGTTTGGAAGAGTTTGAGAGCAAAGCTTTGGTTCACCTCCATGATGGAGGTCTCATGGTCCTCGGACTTTGGTTCAATGAACTGGGACAGGGATTTAGAGCCAGTGACCCCCTGGGAGTTGTCAATGTTCTGGCTGGTTTTGTTAGCTGACTGCTGAAAGGGTGGTATGGCCTTTGAAGAGGATTCAGTAGGAGGCAACTCATCCTCTGGGAAGAGGAGCTGGGAACTGTCACGGTCTCGGCTTTTTACAGGGGGCTGTTCAGGCTCTTCAGCCTGCTTCTTCCTACGAGGCCTTCGCGTTCTTGCGGTGGTGTTAGTAGAGTCATCACCCACACTAGTCCCATCAACTGTTTCTAGATCTTTCTTTCTCCTCCGTGGAGTCCCATTAGTACTTTTCCTTCTCGTGGCACTCTCCTTTTTGACTTCCTCCGAAAGCTTATTAGCAGACTTAGTCCGTCTTCTTGGGCTGCTAGGTTTAGCAGTCCGGCTTCGGTTCCGCACACCTCGGCCTAAGGACTCTGGGGGGGTTTCCTGACACACAGAACTGAGACAGGGATCATTTAATGGGTTCATCAACCCATCAGAGGACATGGCTTCCATAAGGGGGTCACTGGGGGACCAACACCGGGGTGGGGTTGAGTCAGTGGGGCTAGGGGATCTCTCAGACAGATAACCCAACTCCACCATCACATCGGAGTACTCAGTGGCGTGGTCATTGGCCAGTTCACAGTAACATGGCCGCGGGCATGGCAGAGAGGGCAGAGTAGAGGCTTTCCTAAGGCCTTTAGTCCTCCTAGGCCTCTCACCCCCCTGCCCGACTCTGACTCGAGGTTTGGGTGGGCCACTGACCGTTTTCTTAGTGGTGGTGGTGTTGACCTTGACCTTTCGTTTGGGCTGTTTCTTATTAGCCTTGGGCTCACTGAGAGGAAACTTGACTGCACAAGACTCTAGAACCTTAGGCCAGAAAGTCTTGAGAGGGGCCATTTTAGTGTACGTCTCCAGTTTGTCTGGTGTGAGCACCACCCGCTGCTCCTCAGCACTCACCTTGGCCATCTTCACCAGCATGTTCTTCTGACCCTTGAACCTGTTGATGATGATGTATTTGATGATGATGGGTGGCTCCCTTGGCTCCTTTCTGGACATCTTCCGTCGTTTCTGGTACTTGAGTTCCTGCGTGCTGAGGATATAGTTGTCTTTGAAGCGGACGTAGTTGTCTCGGAGGGCCAGAGGGTGTTTCACGCGAGACGCGCCCGAGTGTTCCCCGTCCTCGCTGCTGTCGTAGCTCATCTTGCGCTTGGCCCTCAGGGTGTACTTGCTGCCAGGCAGACCTGAGGCTTTGGTGCCGGTCACTTTAGCAGGGAGCTCAGGCAGTGGGGCCAACCTTCCCTCCACAGACGCCTCAGTGGGACTGGCAGGGACTGGAGCCGGTGTAGGGGACACGACAGGGGCTGGTAGAGGGGAAGGGGCCAGTGCAGGGGAATGGGCAGGAACAGGCGATTCTGGGAGTGGTGCTGTGGGTCCAGTCTCCTCTATGACTGACTTTGCCACTGTGTCCGTGCTCTTAGGACAGGCAGGCATGATGGACGTTAAGGCCATGCCCACTTGGCTGTCAGAGGCTAGGCTTTCCCCAGCGTTCGCTTTAGCTTTCTGGGCTGCAGCAGCCGACCTCCTCTTGCCCAGCTTTAGCCTGGACCTGCGTGGCTCTGCCTGCTCTAGCTTAGCACAGCCGTCTGTCAGCTTGTTGCCCACCACCTTCTTGGCGGGCCTGGTAAGGCAGTTAGAGAGAATGACACTGGGGAAGAACTTGTAGTGTGCCTCCTGCTGGGCTACTATGGTCCTCTCAGTCTTGTTCTCCTGATAGTCCTCGTACCGGATCTTCAGCTCGCCCATGTCCCCTTCCTCGCTGCCTCTGCCCATCTTACCCTCCTGCGAGGCAATGAGCTCGTCCTCTTCTATGGGGCAGGGGGCTGGGGTTATACTGTTCCTTGGTATGGGGCTTTTACAGTCTTTCTGACCCAGCTCCAGATCTGTCTTGCTGGGGCAGTTCCTCAGCTCAGAGTAACACAGGGAGAAGCTCCTGTGGTTCTGCAGGATGGACAGGCGATTCTTCTCCACATTCTTGATGCTGCTGTACTTCTTTCTGCTCTGGGTGATTTTCCCGTTGCCGAACGGAAAGACGTCCAGATCGGACTCATCCAGAGCCATCGTCTTCTTCTCGTAGGTGTACAGAGGCCGAACGACGTCCATTTTGTCCACACAGATCTGAGAGACCTCGGCCTGGTTGGCGATGTTGCAGGGAATGGGGTGTTTGACCGGCTGGATGTAAGGTATCTCTTTATTCACCTTGAACCCTGTGGAGCACTCATGACTGTCTTGGCTGAGGGAGAGGAAGTTCTTATCAGCTGGTTCCTCTGTGTCCTGTGAGAGGGCTTGCCGGTGCTCCGGGTGTTTGCGGTCTACGAGGATCTTGGCTGAAGACGGGGGCTCCAGGTGGACTGTCTCCCCAGGAAAGGGGTTCCTCTTCCCCAGGATCTTATCGGTGACAGTGAGGGACGAGTGGGTCCTGGAGCCTTTGTCCGTTACCGATGAATCTAAAGAGGAAATATAACAGGAGAGGAGACGTAACATCTCGATACCGTGACAGGAATGTAGGGCAGGAGTCAACGAGATGTGTCGACGTGTTAGCTGCAGTTGATCATCTATACTACGTTCCTATAACTCACCACTGTTCTCATCCGCAGCGCCGTCCAGCTGAGGAATGGACAGGTTGGCAAAAAGAGAGTTGTTCCCGCTCCATTCCATCTCCTCATCTGACGAGTCCTGGGGCTCGTCACTGAAGCTCTCTTCTGCCTCCTTCACACCGGGTCTACGGAGGGAGATAAGAGACATTGATTTAACAAATGAGGCATCGCTTAAACTATTTAGTCACGGCTCACCGCAGGTGACCTTCGTCTGACTGCAAAAAGTGTTTACCATTTACCATTGTGAATTCAGTGACAACACAAGAATCGAGAGATTTGTGTAATTAGGTGTTTTTATTGAGTTAATATTAAAAACTCATAATTAATAAGTTCATATTGAGCAAGGCAAAGAAGGTAAAGAAAGAAAAGAAGAAAAGAGTCACCTCCGTCTAGAAGACTGTTCTGGAAGGTCGCTGTCCCATCTCTGTGACATCATCAGACTGAGTTCTGCCTCCTCCCTCTCTAGCTCTGGCCCCTCCTCCTCCTCGTCACTGTTGTAGTGAGCGCTCCCTCCCCCGGGCAGGGAATGCTGGGAGTTCTGCCTCATAGGGGCCGCCCGATACCCATCATCCTCCAGGCCTGCCAGCATGTCCACCATGGCATGGTCCTGGCTGCTGTCTGCAACACACAGAAATACCTTGGTCACTCATCTCCAGACTTGGATGCTCTGCTTATGGCCTGGAGTTACAACTAGGGCCCAGAGATTAAAAACTGCCATTGGCGATGCTATATAAACAATACGTTGACTAAAAGCTGATTTTTTTCAAATGAAAATGACATTAGATCAGTAGGATAAGCTGTTCTCCATAGATCCGATGAACACAGTGCAGTATGTTTGCCTACCTAGTATGGGTGAGTGGTTGGATTTCTGGGAGAGGGGGAGAAAGGTTTGACTGCTCTCCAACAGACTCAGAATGGCCTCCTCATCCACAATGGCCTCCTCCTGTACTTTACCACGGCTCCTTTTAGTGTCTGAGTGGAGGGAGAGAAGGTTATCATTACTGACAAACAGAGTCCACGTGTCCCAAATGGCACTCTATTCCATACATAGGGCGCTACTTTTGACCAGAGCCCCATGGGCCCTGGTCAAAAGGCATACACCACATAGGGAATAGGGTGCCATTTGGGACGCAGCCACAGTGGGTGGTTCAGCATGAGGCCCAGCCGTACTCCATTCGGTCTCTGTGTGTGCCAGTCGCCTTGCTTCCCTAGCATTTCCACTGGTCCTACGGGAGACCCGGCAGACTGAGCGAGCGGATTAGGCTAATGTAGATCAACACTGTGTCACACTTGAAATTCAGTCACAGTAGGAGTGCTAGGATATCACTCGGACGAGTGTCGATCCACCTTCCCTGGCATTCAGACAGACAGTCTAGCAGAGGGCCAGTCGGTTGGGAGAATTGGGAGGAAAGTTGACGTCACATCCCCGTTACTGTCTAGACCGGCAGAGGGCCAGTGGGCCTTGCTCACCTGTCTGGGAGTATCTATGCGCCTCTACCAGGTTGGCTGGTGTACACTGCAGCAGCTCTGGGGTCAGGACATCAGGGTGTAGAGACAGTTCAGCTGAGGATGGATCCTGCTCCTCTGCCTCGTCATCCACAGACACAGGCTGAGTCCTATTTAAAAAAGAGGGATAAGACCGTTCAAAGGGAGACTGTTGCTAAGGTTATTACTTGAGTCATAGACGCGGTCCCTGGGACCAAGCGCTGCAGCAGTCATGTTTTATTAGCAATCCTTAGAGTCTTAATGAGGAGATATGGCTGCAGTGTGCGTGTGAGAGAGGAGACAGGAGAGAGAGGGAGAACGAGTGAGAGACAGAAAAGACAGAGAAGAGTGTGGGATAGAGAGACAGAGAAGGGAGTGTATGTAGACTGTGTGTGTGTGGGGGTGTGTGTGTGTGGGTGGGTGTGTGTGGGAGGTATGAATGGAAAGCTGGCAGGTGGCCAGCAGTACTTTGGGCTCTCCTCCAGATGCCTCTCCCCATCAGGCTCTGCCATCCGCTTTGTCCCGTGCTGCACCCCTGCATTGCTTAGCAACTCACTATTGAAAAATACGCAAGGTGGAACACAAAGGTAGAACAAGCAATGCAGGTACTAGTTTTTTTTATTGAATATTCTATTCTGTATGTCTTATTTCTTATTGTGGGGCGGATGAAGGAGTACAGAGGGGCTCCAGAGACGGGCCTCTGTGCTCACGACTGTCTCGATCTGGTGTTAATTAGTCTCGTTCCTAATGACTTTGGTGGCTAAACGGAGGAGCCCAGCAGGTGCCAGGAGATTCCTGCAGCGATTAAAACATTTCAGCTCCCGACTCCGCCTCCTCTCCTCTGCTGTACTTACTACAGTACAGCCTGCCTGCCTGCCTGTCTGTCTGTCTGTGGTAACAATCAGAGAGAAACTAAATAATAGCTTAAAAAAAAAAAAAAGTACACGAGAGACTAGTGGACACCTTTAGATGTACAATAGACAGACAGAGAAAGAGAGAGAGAGAGAGGCTCAAATCAAAGACTGTTTGTATACGTGCGAGAGCACGCCAGCCAACCAGTGAGAGTTGTGATCTGGGAGTGTGTGTGTGTGACACAGTGCTGGTAAGCCACAGCTCCATCACGGGAGAGGAAACGGGTCCCTGTGCCAGGGCCCAAACTGCTCCCATACTGGCCTGGCGTTTGATAGAGCCGTTTCACTTTCTTCCCGCTTTCTACCCATTGGTATCAACTTAGCTTTGTGAGTAGGAGCCATCTGGACCTGATGTAACAGCACACACCGGGCCAACTGTACTTTCATTTATAACAGGAAATTCTTTCTGCTCGGCAAGGAGGGGGAACAGGGAGAGCCCTGGGATATTAGACAGCAATGACCCCATCAACCCTGGACTAACCCCCCTCTCCCTCCAACCATCCTCTCTGGCCCAGCTACTGACAGTGTTGAGATGAACCAGGAAGAGGCAGTCACCGTCTCATATAGACAAAGACAGTAACACACTAACCAAAAAGGCATGGGGAAAATAAGTAGCCGTTTTAACATAAAGAATGAAAGACAGACCAGATGTAGATTCTCTCTAAACGCAACTTATGTGTTCCCCGGCGGTAGACATCTCGTCTCGAAAGCTGCAGATGTTGACTCTCAAGGACCACCCCTGCCGCCCCCTCTCTAAACCTCCCAAACCAAACAAAGCACAGCGATCCTACTTACGCAATGTTGCGCAACGGTTTGTCCGACGATGACTAACAGTCAAGTTACCCTTAAAGACTATGGGAAAACTCTGTGGTGAGCCATTCCCCCGCTTAAAGAGAGCGAGCTCGAGGGTGAAAGCTGTTACTTACACGTCAAACTCATTTCCCTTCAGGATCTCCTTGAATCTCAGCATGAAGGCTCTCTCGCTCTCCGTCGAGGCGACAGACCCACGATCTGGAGGAGCATCAAACGCAGGCAGAGGTTCAATTATTACACTTTGATGTACGTGTGATGCACATGGGACAGCAGTCAGACTCCGATGCACATGAGTCGTGAGAGACAGTCCTAGATGATTTATTACCTGGCGATGTTCCAACAAGCAGATGGCACATCATTCGGGGCATAGACCACTGGAGGTTGGTGGCACCTTAATTGGGGAGGACGGGCTCGTGGTAATGGCTGGAGGGGAATAGCTGGAATGGTTTGGATGCCATTCCTTTCGCTCCGTTCCAGACATTATTATGAGCCCGTCCTCCCCACAGCAGCCTCCACTGGCATTGACTTACAGGTAACAGCAAAAATAATACAAACAGTTGAGTAGATGAGTTTTCTGGCGGCTCTGTTATGGGGTGGGGCGCATTTTGTCATGGTTTAGGTCAGGGGTCGCCAACCTTTTCTAGCATGAGAGCAATTTTAAAAAAACATAACCCGAGCGACTCATTTTTTGTTCTCTTCTCTACCCTGCAACCCTTTCCTGAGTCTTTGGTGTACAAGAGATGTGTTTTCTGTCAATATACCTGGTAAAATAATGGTTAGTAAACATTATTTGGCATGACAGGCCCCATAAAATTATAATCGGTTTTCTCTGGAAATAGGTTATATGTTTTCTACTCAATATTACAAATATTCATAGAGAAACAACAAAAATTGATGTTCTGAGTCAATGCTTAAATCACATCAGAAGAAAGAAATGTAGGTCTGGAAAAACTGTAACCTGTAACTCCTCTTTAATTTCCCATCTAGCAAGAGAAGAATGTGTTGGTCTAGTGATGTTTCTGCTGTTAGGCCTACTGCTGCAGAACAACGGCCACCCAAATGAAACAAACAGTCATGATTAACAGTCATGATTAACAGTCATGCTAGGCAAGCCTGCTTTGCAGTTAACATTTAACTGAGAACGTTTCGGTGGAAAGTCTCCGTTTACTCTACCCAAAAGACGTTGTCATTAGCAACGCTAACTGGCTACATACGGCGTGATAGACAAAAACACGGTCCAAACAGAGACGGACAGACAGACGGGCAATATTGCTGGAAATTAGTTAGCAGATTGTGTTACATTTGGCTTTAGAAGCCAATAGTGGCTAACCAGGGGTGGGAGAATGTCAACGTGGCTTTTGATTCGATATCAGCTGAATTGCTTTATGTTTATGACAGTCTGACGGAAAAAAGCATGTGGGTTCAGAATCGCTTGGCTAGCTACTCATAAGCGGGCTGCGATCTACTCAAACGCCAATGAATACACCGCCATTTTGAGTGATCGCCTTCAACCTATGGTGAAGCATTTCTATCCTGGTCACTGAATCGCCAGATCTCAACCCAATCTAACACTTCTGGGAGCTTCCGGAGTGGCGCCTAAGACAGCGTTTTTCCACCACCATCAACAAAATGCCAAATTCTGGAATTTCTTGCGGAAGAATGGTGTCGTATCCCTGCAACAGACACTTGTAGAATCTATGCCAAGGTGCATTGAAGCTGTTCTGGCTCGTGGTGGCCCAATGCCCTATTAGGACACTAGGTTTGTGTTTCCATTATTTCGTCAGCCCCCTTTCTATTCAGCCAATACGCATGTAGGTATACCTGCTGGAAGTTTAACGGGGGTGTTGACTAATGGAGGAATGGGCTGTGAGGAGGTATATAGCTGTTGTCAGTCACTCACCCTGTGACTGTGGGGTCTCCGAGATGACTGGTTCACTCACCCTGTGACTGTGGGGTCTCCATCTGAGATGGCTGGTTCTTCTCTCGTCGTCTCTGCTTCTCATCCTCCCAGATGGCCTGCAGGCCAGGGTTGCTGCCAATCTGATCTACACACACACACACACACACACACACACACACACACACACACACACACACACACACACACACACACACACACACACACACACACACACACACACACACACACACACACACACACACACACACACACACACAGTGTCGGCATAGATCAGTCGGTTGAATGAGGGCCTCTTCATTTCCCCCATCTACAGTTGGTTGAATGAGGGCCTTTGTTTCGACGAGTACATTGACGCACACAAGTTAAAGATCTCAGATCACCACTCAAAACTGGACAAGAGCTCGAAATCAGAATCATTCCCCAAATCGTTTCCTTTTCAACAGTTTGTATTTCTGTTTTTTGGGCAGATGGGAAATCTACTTGCTGAAGGCACATATGTGGACTGCCCTGGCGTGCCTCCCCCCTTTCTGCCAGATAATGGTGTGTGTGTGTGTGTGTGTGTGTCCCACACTCCGTATTCTGAGCACAGCTAATCGAAAACACAACCAAGCACTTTGTTTCTGCTGTGTCATTCTGTTCCTAACATTTATCACGAATAGCAGAAAGGATGTAGAAATAGTTCATACTGAATTGGGATACTTTGAGGTCTGGGAACACATTCCAATGGCAGATGCATATTCATGCATTTTTTTACCAGAATGTTCTCTTTTTGCTTTATGTTCCCAATCTGCTCTTCCACCCTACACCCCTCTCCCTAACAGAAGGTCTGAGGCAGACGAGACTATAGAGACAGGGTGAGTGGACACTGTTTGTTTTGGCCCGGGTGGTCACTGATCTAACGCTCTGATGTGCTGGGAGAGCAGGAGCCTAGCAGTGGGGTGAGAGACAGACTGTTTGATCTGGAGAAGGCCTCCATCGCTCATCTGGGTTACATAGGCAGGGGTCCCAAATGGAACCCTATTCCCTATATAGGGCTCCGGTCAAAAGTAGTGCACGATATTGAGAATAGGTTGCCATTTGAGACGCAACCAAGGTTTGACGAGGAAAAGCCTTCATTCCTCAACTGTGTTGCATAGTCAGTGCCTGGCCGTACCGTCTGACTCGCCGTTTTATATTATTGACTAAAATATGTTGGTTTTCCAGTTTCTCGTCGTCCTTACTCTCGATCTCCAGACGGTTGAGGACATCTACAGCCACAGCATCCACTTCCAGCTCACATGTACTCTGTTTCTCCACATCCTCCAGAACCAGGGAACTGCATCAGAGAGAGAAATGGTGAAAGAGAGGAGACAATGCAGATTGGGTGAGCGAGAGGTGAGCACACAACATGGATACACATTACACACCAAATCCTACACAGAAAGAAAATGTACAGACGAGGCCTAAAAAAAAAACAACAACACTGCATTGGCCCACAACATGTAATTGGAGCTGGTCTGTGCTGCTGTGGCTCACCAGGCTATGGCATCCTCCTCCCAGCGGACAAACGTGCCTCCCAGGGTACTGTCACTCAGTTTGGAGGCACAGGGGCTCTTCAAGGGGCTGGTGCCTGGCTTGCTGCTGAAGCCCTGGCGATCTGGGGGAAACCCCTCTGTTTAAGACACACACACACAAAAACATGTGTTGGAAGCCAATTGTTTTGGGTGGGTAAAACAGTCCGCAGACATTGTGTCTTCAACATACAGCAGAATACAAAAAGCAAAGCATACCTGCTCAGTATTTCCAATTTATTTGGATCTACACCGCTTTCTCAAATCCCAGGTCTTTTGTCATCGTCTTCACTTGATCCCAGATTACAAACTCCCTTTCAACTAGGTGTTGTACAAATAAGAATATAAAACAGGTGTACATTATCACAGCGTTTTAGTCCCTTTGTACTGTTAGGTTCTTTGCAAGCCATTTTCCTTTGATTGCGTCAAAATCCAGGAGTTGGCCCTCTCTTTGTCTGGGGAGAGTGTTGCGTGAACATTGTTAAGAATCTGTTCATCTGAAGCAGGGGAGGGGTTTCCTGGCCTATTCATTAACCCTTCCATGCGTGCTGGTGTCATGCTGGCTTCTGCCTCCCCTGGCCCAGGAGACTCGCTCAGGCATGAAGACAACTGCAGAGCGGCGATACCTGTCCCATCTCGGGCTCAGCGCCGGCCCGGGATTAGCGCTTAGTAAGCCTTAGGCCTTTTTCTGTTTGATCTCGACTATCTACCGCTTTATTCCCAGCCATCAGGCGTAGACGAGTGTGAAGCCAAGGCCAAGTTCAACCCTCAGATCTGAGGGGCTCCTCCAATCCCACTGTGAAACCTCCCCCCCGTTCTACCACTCTCGCCCTCCTACTGTGAGGGGCCTGGTTAGTTCACGTCCTGGGATGACGGGAGGAAATCTGACCCGCCGCGGCCCTCAACACTACGGTCTCACCGGAGAGATATCGATTGTCCCAGCTTGGCTAGCTGTCTGTGGTTTTGTTTTGGTTGGCAGAGGCGATGTGGAACGTGATATTAATACTAAACAGCTGTGTACAGCCCAAGTTCAATCAACAGTCGAGTTCAACAAGTCATAAGTAAACACATCCATATTCAAGCCCTTCCTGTTCATTTCTCTAGATTGGATAAACACCCAGCCATCAACGCCGGTGAAAAACGGGTCCGCAGCAGCAATACCGAGAATGTTCTTCAGGCTCCTGGATAGGGTGACAAACAGGGGGGGTTGTCTGTCTAGCGCGATCTTCTGTGTACCATCCCTTTTTTGTTAGGTATGCCTCAACAGGCTTGCAGTGTTCCAGAATGCTAGTTCTTCCTCTAGTCTGCCGCGGACCCCATTGCTTCCAGTCTCCCTCTTGCACTCTTTTCTTCCGCCCCGAAGCTTTTCTGTGTGTTGGTGAGGTGTCATCTTTGAAGAAGTCCACCTTTTTTTTTTTATGGAAAGCCTATCAGGTCTTTGTAGAGCAAGGCTGTTATCTGCTAGCCACTCTTTAGGAAATTACACCCTGACCAGGACGCATTAGGAGGATAAGGTTTGTGTGTGTGTGTGTGCGCGCACGCGAACCTGTGTGAGATAGAAAGAGAAGGAGAGCTATAGCGGCTCCCGAAGCATCTCAAGGCCATCGTACACAACACTAATACATCACGACAGCTCTTCCTCTCTTACACCAACAACACAAAAGCTGTGTCGCGCAACACTGCCGCCAGCCAGGTCACAGGTTAGTAACCAGGGTCCTAAGCAGCCTACGCCGTCCCTGCCCGTCCCTTACCTCCTCGCGGCCGGCTCCGCCGGAACTTGACGGCTCCCAGATTGATCAGGTTCATGCCGTACAGGTTGTAGTCGATGAACAGCTGCAGCAGGTAGGGGATGTGGGCCTCGTGGGGTTGGTAGTTTTTGTTCATCACAGCACCTCCTTGTAACAGCTCACACACCCTGGAACCACACACACACACAGTTTGACGTTAGATTAGATGTACGCTATTCCTAGACACGCGATCCCCTTGCAGTCCTAAGTCGCTGGAAAGAAACTGTGGCAACGCGCAATTTTACTTTTCCAAACTTGAAACTTCCCGCCAGTCTTTCGGTTGGTCCTATATCCATAATAATAATAATAATGTAGGCCACAGTGACAGTTCCCCTTTAAAAGGTCAGAGCGGAGAGAGTTGATTGATTCAGTGATTGATCTGGAACAAGACAGGGGCTCATAACAGTCCGTCAGGCTGGGAGCAGACAGTGTGCCAGTTAGTCTCTCACTCGCTCTCTCTCCTCCCTCAGTATCACTCGCTCGCTCTCCTCTGTCCCGTCTCTCGGAATCAGTGCAGTAGCACGACTCCACTCACAGTGACTGATAGCTTCAGCAGCTAAATAACAGCCGGTGCGCGCACACACACACTCTCACTCCCTCTCTCTCTCACACAAAACAGACACGTACTCGCTTTGTCTCGCTCGGTCTCAAACGCACACACGGCCTAAAAAAAAACACACACCCTGCGAGAGCTCTGTACTACATAAGCGGGGCGATCAATATCAGCAGAATGAGCATCATAGTCACGTCCGCACAGGCTAGCCTACAGACAGAGCGTAGCCCTCTCGAACAACAGAAACACACAGCGAATGTTAACGTATAGGCTATTACAGCTCCGGCTAAAAACACACAGAATGGTGAGAAACGCAAGCGAAGGCAAAAAAAAAAAAAAACAGTAGAACACGCCTCCTCACCTTTTGACCATCTGAGGATTGTACAGATAGATCTTCATAAACTTCTTCTCCGTGGCATGGTATCCATAAAAAGGCCTGGGGGACACAGTCAGAAGAAAATCTTGGGAAAACAACACAACACAGACTTCACCTACCATTCACCTTCTCTCCTCGCCTCCGACTCAAAACCCAGAGGAGAATGCCCTAGGGGAGGAACCTTGTGTCATCTCCTCCAATGAGGTTTGAGAAGGAGGCGAGGAAACGAGGGATGGAAAAAACTAATTGAGAAAGAGCCTCTGCCGTGTACCGTCTAAAGAACAGTGCTCGAACTAAAAGAGAGGGAGCGGGGACTTACATGCCAGAGACCAGCGCCACCTTGAAGACGTGCTGTGTGCTGGACGAGGGGTTTCCCATGGACACGTTGAGGGCCCTGTCGACGCTGAAGGCCACCTGACGCAGGTAGCGCTCCGCCTGCTGCCCGTAGCCATCGTAGGGCACATAGAGGTAGGGGAAGATGCCATGGAGGTGGAGACAGGTCTTCTGGCCTGAGAGAGGAGATGAGAGGAGAGGAGAGAGGAGAGGAGAGACTGGTTGAGACAGTGGTAGGCTAATCCTTTATTCACCACGTAGAATCACCGGGAAATTAACAAACAACGTTCTGTGGTCCGAGGCGGTAGGACGTCCGCCCGCCGCGCACGGCCGGCGTTCGCGTTGGTTCCGCCTTGTCCGTTAGGCAGAGGGTTTGTGTTCATGCGGGGCAGAGCTACGGTGTCAAACTCAAAAAGGTTGGTTACCTCAACCCATAGTAACAAATGTGAAACTGGTACACAGAGTCAAAACACAAAGCCACTCAGAATTATACAGCGATATATAAAAAAAACTAATTCAAGCAGTAGTCAGACTCCCAGTTAACTTACCAAAAAGCGTGCCGACTTCAAAACAACATATTTACAGCCGGTGACGCAGTCTGCCGGTGACATGACAGATCTGGACTAGGATACTACTAAAACTAGACATGCACACAATGGAGATAGATTGGCCTCTCTACTGAGGGGAGAAAGAGAGGAGGGGGGGTCCAGTGAAATAGCTTTGTACGCCCTTTCCAAACCGCGGGAAGAGAAATGACGCCATCCAGCCCTGCTCAGACAGACTGATGAACAACAACAAAAAGGACCGTAAAAGGAGCCTTGAATCCCGAGTGCACGCCACCACGATGTCAAGCCGGTCATGAATAACCAACCGGATAGTAGACCGGGGGATGTGGAATGTATTCTGTGTATTCCGTGTGTGACGGAACTAAAAAGGAAGCCATCTGGACCTCACCGGCTGACTGACGGTCCCGTTCAGGTGTGGGCTATTCCAGGCCTAATATCAGATACGGAATACGACACCGTCCTACTCTGAATAGGGACCGTGCGGCTGTGGTGACGGGACTAGAGACCGTGCAGACCAGACAGCAGGAGGCGGCGGTATAGAACTTCACCGTCCCGGCACCTACAGAGCCTCTCCTCTCCCACACGTCAGCCCCGTCCGTCCGCTAGGAAAACACGCGCCCGCGCTCATGCACCCACACGGCGACCGCCACGCGGCCTTATCGCCACCATTTGTAGGGGAATTGGGAAGGGGCGGTGGGCAGGGGCCCTGCGGTGGGCAGGGGCCCTGCCCGCGGTGTGACAGATGCTGAGAAGTGCAATGGCGCTGCAAAACTACATCTACATATCTCTGCAACCATGCAGGGGGCGACACGGGAAGTGGTCAAAAATATACACAGAGAAACAGATAGGGTTATGACATCGCCACCCGTGTCGTCGTGAGGTGGGCGAGGGAGAACAGACCGCGCCAAACAAGAGAAAGCAGCTCTCCGGGGAAACCCCCTTCTAGAGGACGGTGGCAAACAGCGCAGCGTGTGAATTGCTTTCGGTTTTCAACACGCGGGCGTCAACGAGCCTGGCAGACCAGACCGATAAATAACCCTTCAAGTCTACATAGAACGAACGGCCTAATCTGACATCCTATCCTTTCACCACCACAGAAACAGACAGCCAAGGCAGGAACGGTGCACTAGGCAGAGTGTGTCTTCTCTAAGGACAGACAGGTAGACTGGCATGGAGCCAGTCGGGGGCGGAGAGGGCAGACAAAAGAAGCTGTGAGGTAGCCTAGGTACAGTTGGGAACGTGTGTGTGTGTGTGGCATGTGCCTTGCTAGCTAACACAGCCGAGACACACAGACACACACAGCCAACGCCATTGGTGAAGCTGCTACTGCAGTTGCTAGGTAACGGAAGCCGGCAAGCAGCACAAGCCCCTGACAGACAGCGGGGAAATATAAACAAGTGATTCTTTCCACCCAGCTGGCCGGTGCGGAGCGAGAGGAAGTAAGAGAGAGAGAGAGAGAGAGACAAAAATAAAGTGAGCGAGGGAGAGATAAAAAGTGAGATAGAGGTAGATAGTCTCTCGAAAAGAGAGAGAGTGAGAAAGAGAGATTGAGATCGAAAGTGAGAGAGGCTCTCTTTCTAAGAGACCAAGAGAGAGACCGAGATTCTCTCTCGGTCTCTTAAAGACTGAGCGAGTAAGAAAGAGAGTGAGAGAGAGTAAGGAGAGAGCGAGTAAGGGAGAGAGAGAGAGAGAGAGAGAGAGAGAGTGGAAATGAAAGAGGGAGTTGTGACTGACTGAGGTCTAGGCCCTAGGGCTGTTCTCTCGCTCTCTCGCTTCCTGTCTGAGTAGAGAGTAGTCCCCAGCCACCCGTCAGCTCCTGACCGCCCACCCGAGCGGGGCTCCCTGATTTGTTAATGGGAGGGAGGACCAGACCAGGAGAAGGGACTGTGGGGCTACTGCAGACAGGGCCCTATCATAGAGCTAGATAGAGGACGCAACATTGTATCCGTTCCCATTATAGCATCTGCTAGAGCATGGTCAGAACAATTGAGGACATCTCCATTTTGAAGTAGTCCATTTTCTTCTTCTTCTATGAGTTGGTAAACAAACTGAAAGAGTGCACACTGCCACCAGGAGTGCATTGTTTTGAACAGCAATAAAGCCCAGGTTTGTGATTTACTGCCACCTGCAGTTCTGGAATGTTTGCTCACAAGTATAATTCCCTCCTGATGACCTGGATGAAATCATGTGATCCTTCGTTAACCCATAGGAAGTCCCACCCAGTTAACTACTTCAAAATGGTGAAAGTCCTCAATGGCGCTGCCCATGCTAAAGCAGGGCACTAGAGTCCTCCATCTACAGGAAGGAACATGGAGGCAGAGATGATTCACTGCCAAACTCCTCCCTACCTACCTCTCCACCCATCCCTCTCTCGCTCTACCCATCCCCCGTCTCCTATGCCTCCCTTTCTCCTCTCCAATGCCTCCCTCTCCTCCTCCAGATCTGCAGCGGGCCTGAATGACTCAGCATTACAGCAGCAGCTCCAGTCTGTCAGTACTGTAGAGTTACAGTCAGAGTGCTGCCTGCCTGCTAGCTGCTACTGTACACTGCTGCTGTCTGTGAAGGCACAGACAGATAGACATGTGGCTCACACCAGCCAGACAGCGGTCTATAGGTGTCCCTCTCACTGCACGGAGCAGCAGCGCTCTTCATAAATATGGAAATTAGCCTGTGTGTCCGTGTGTGCGGGGGGGGGTTTGGATGCACGTGTGTGCGCAGCTAGCCACTCAGATCCTCCATCTTGATGAATACCCATTCATGCTCTCCCTGGACTGGACCTGATTGATTGCAGGAAGCGCCGGGTCGCACAGAACAAGAGTGTTGAGCTGTATAGAACCCCTCTCTGTACAATTTGGGCCCTGAGGCAGAACCCACAGATGAATGTAGCTTCGGAGTGAGGGGGATTCTGGGAGGGAGCGAGGGATGCAGTCCCTCTTAGATGGGGGTCTGTAGGGGGGTGACGTCCCCTCTGCTATTGCCCCTGGGCCAGAGTAATAAAGAACATGGACAAAACTTGGTTAGGGATTGGGACTGTGGATTATGGACAAAAATACCAACCGGGTCTTACAGTAACAGAGAATAAGGCCAAGATGTTCTAATGAGTTGAGAGAACAGAACGGAGCACAGTGGAGGGGAGGCTCGTTGACACAGCCTGAGCCCATGGTCGGGGACATAATATCTGCCTGGTCATGAACCCAAACCCTAACACTGTAGGGAGGATAGCGGGGAGATGAAAGGATGGTGGAAACCTAACACTGGTATCTCAACATCTGTAGAGAGAGCCTCCTGCGTTGTCTCTCTCAATGCCAGGGCACTAGGGTGTAGGGAGCGACAGGAGAGAGAGACAGGAGAGAGAGAGAGAGAGAGAGAGAGAGAGAGAGAGAGAGAGAGAGAGAGAGAGAGAGAGAGAGAGAGACAGACAAAGAATGAGAGAGAGAGAACGATCAGAGGGAAGGCAGAACAAGTTCGTCTGAGGGAGGAACGCACCTGGCATCATCAAATCCAACCCCCTACCCATTATGCTGCTTCATAGTCACGGTTCCCCTCTATCCCTGCCAGAGCACCTGCAAAAAAAGGAGAGAGAACCTCACAGCCCAACCCACCAGTGGCCTGACTGACCAGACATCTGCCCATAGCCCTGTAAAGTACGGAGAGAAGAAGGGCTGGATGGCAGGAACAAACTAATGGGCGCCGCATGAAGATACTGTCGATCAATAAAGCTTCTGCTTGCTTAGCAAGATCTGCACCATCATTTATCCCCCCCGTCCTTCTAATGAGTTTTAAATGCGGGCGGGTGCGTCATAACTCCTTCAAGCACAGACACACGGCCGTTCTGAAACACATCACAGTAAACGTCGAAGAGAGTGTCTCCTTTTACACTAGACTTCAGGGTGATAAACGGGAATATGTTTAGGGAATATCAATGTACTGTGCCTGTCTCTAGTCTACATCGTGCACATAGCGTCACCCCTGGGAGAGGGAGTGTGTGTGTGTGTCGTGTCGAATCTCACGCGACGGTTCAGTTCCCGCGGGATCACTACAGACGCCATCCTGCACCACGACACGAGAGGGGGGGAAAAAAATACTTGTTTGAGGAGGAGGGAGAGAACAGAGACTGCAGTGAAGGGAAGAGGAGAAAGAAAAGAGATGGACTACTTTAAATCACATCGCTCGGGGGGGTAGAAATGTATGCCGCTGCTTTATAAACTACACTGAACAAAAAAATAAACTACACTGAACAAAAATCTAAAATACACTGAACAAAAATATAAACTACACTGAACAAAAATATAAAAAAATTGCGACATTCAACACCTTCTACGATTTTACTGGGTTACAGTTCATATGAGGACATCAGTCAGTTGATATAAATTCGTTAGGACCGAAAATCGATTTCCCATGACCGGGAATACTGATATGCATCCGTTGTTCAGGGAATACCGGGAATACTGATATGCATCCGTTGTTCAGGGAATACCGGGAATACTGATATGCATCCGTTGTTCAGGGAATACCGGGAATACTGATATGCATCCGTTGTTCAGGGAATACCGGGAATACTGATATGCATCCGTTGTTCAGATACCTGAAATAAAAGTAGGGGCGTGGATCAGACCACCATTTGCTTCCTGCAGCACATCGCATAGAGTTGATCAGGCTGTTGATTGGTCCGTGGAATGTTGTCCCGCTCTTCAATGGCTGTGCGCAGTTGCTGGATATTGGCGGGAACTGGAACACGCGGTCACTCGCGGCGATCCAGAGCATCCCAAACATGCTCACCGGGTGACATGTCCGGTGAGTACGCAGGCCATTGAAGAACTGGGACATTTTCAGCTTCCAGGAATTGTGTGCAGATCCTTGCGACATGGGGCCGTGTATTATCGTGCTGAAACATGAGGTGATGGCGGCGGATGAATGGTAAGACAATGGGCTTCTGGATCTCGTCACACTATCTGTGCATTCAAATTGCCATCGATAAAAATCAGTTGTGTCGGTGGTCTAACTTATGCACGCCCATACCATAACCCCACCGCCACCATGGGGCACTCTGTTCACAACATTGACATCAGCAAACCGCTCGCCCACACGACGCCATACAAGTGGTATGCAGTTGGGAGGCCAAATTCTCTAAAACGATGTTGGAGGTGGCTTATGGTGGCGAAATTAAATTCTGGCAACAGCTCAGGTGGACATTCCAGCAGTCAGCATGCCAAGTGCACCCTCCTCCAAAACTAGAGACATCTGTGGCATTGTGTTGTGACAAAAATGCACATTTTAGTGGCCTTTTATTGTCCCCAGCACAAGGTGCACATGTGTAATGATCATGCTATTTAATAAGCTTCTTGATATGCCACACCTGTTAGGTGCATGGATTATCTTGGTAAAGGAGAAATGCTCACTAACAGGGATGTAAACAAATTTGTGCACAAAATTTGAGGGAAAGAAGCTTTTGGTACATATGGAACATTTCTGGGATCTTTCATATTAGCTCATGAAAAATGGGACCAGCACTTTCCATGTAGTGTTGATATTTCTTTCCAGTATAACTGGGCAGCATGGTGTAAAGGTCTTCTAGCAGACACACCTTAATGCTAGTCCTGGGTGAGACTATTGAAATGCTGCCAGGACAGCAATTTATGAAGTGGTGTTTGGTGGCATGCAGGAGGAGTAAACAGTGTGTTTGCCATGCTGTGGAGAGACTCTGATCACACTGTGCCTGTGCGTGTGCGTGTGTGCGCGTGTGTTAGAGACACTCAGGGAGGAGGAGAGAGGCAGACATCGAGGCGGGATGCTGCTATTTTTGGCCTTGCCTGGCTGCGAGGAGCGAGTCTGCTGATGAGCAGAGCAGAGGTGGAGAGGACACAGACAGGGGCTGCTGAGGTGGAGAGGACACAGACAGGGGCTGCTGAGGTGGAGAGGACACAGACAGGGGCTGCTGAGGTGGAGAGGACACAGACAGGGGCTGCTGAGGTGGAGAGGACACAGACAGGGGCTGCTGAGGTGGGGAGGACACAGACAGGGGCTGCTGAGGTGGGGAGGACACAGACAGGGGCTGCTGAGGTGGGGAGGACACAGACAGGGGCTGCTGAGGTGGGGAGGACACAGACAGGGGCTGCTGAGGTGGGGAGGACACAGACAGGGGCTGCTGAGGTGGGGAGGACACAGACAGGGGCTGCTGAGGTGGAGAGGACACAGACCGGGGCTGCTGAGGTGGAGAGGACACAGACCGGGGCTGCTGAGGTGGAGAGGACACAGACAGGGGCTGCTGAGGTGGGGAGGACACAGACAGGGGCTGCTGAGGTGGGGAGGACACAGACAGGGACTGCTGAGCAGGGAGATGAGCATGTTGATCTATTTACAGCCCTGTGCTCCATTCATACACCACTGTATAGTCTGTACTGTGCGTGTGTGTGTTAGGGTGCTGCTCATTAACTACCTTGTTCGGATACCCGCCCTCTGCCACCCCTCCTCCCCATACACCATCCTCCTAAAACCCCCTCCATCACACACACACACACACACACACACACACACACTGCAATTTAGGCACAGCGATAATGCACACCGCATCCCTTCAATCACCCATCCTTCAAAGTGCTTATGCAAATTGTTTTGTTTTAGAGCGACAGAGAATAAACAAAGGCGTAAGGGGAGGCCCGTTTCTTTACGCGCACCTCACTCGGAATAGTACACTGCCGCAGCTTCCTGCTCTGCACTCTTCTCGGTTCTTTGCTTTCCACGTCTCCAGACCGGAGGCCAACAACGCCGACCCAGAAACCTCTCCAGTCCTGTCTGAAATCCCACAGAGTGGTAAAACCAGGAACTGTTCACTCACTGGCGGCCCCGTTCTGTAATGCCTCGCCCTCCCATTCGTCGAACCCTGAACAGCTCCTATACAGTGGTTTAACCAGGCGCATTCGCCACGGACTGCATCCAGATCTGATTCCGAACACAAGACCTGTGTCTTCAGCTGTGTCTCAGGCCTCCAATAGAAATCTTCTTAAGAGGCTGGTCGCCCTGAAATGCTTCCCTTCCACTCCCAGCGTGTCACAGGTTCCATTGTGTCATCGCTAGGAGCCAGAACCCTCCCTGGCTGAGGTGACTTCATGCTGGGAGAGAGTGTGGTGGTCCCCGGGCCAAACCTGGAGCAGACAGCAGAATCCTCCCTGTGACTGTGCTGTGTTTTCCCTACCCCTCTCCACAGCCAAGGCCTGTCCTGGCAGACGGCCTGACTCCTGAGCACAGTGGTGCAAACAAGTCACTGTACGTCGATTCCCAGCTCCCAGCGAGGGATTTCCTACAGCATTCCCAGTCGTTCCAGACAGTCCTTACCTAGTCCAGTCCTGAGGCAGACAAAAGCCCAAAAAGTCTTTATGAAATCTCTGCAGGGGAATTCCTACATCGTTCCCAGACAGCCATTACCTACAGTCCTGACTGAGGCATGAAACACATCTAAGTCGTTGTGAAGCTCCAGACTGGAACAAGCGGCCTCCTGCTGGGTTCAGTGGCGAGGAACAAAACAGGCCAGGCGACCCTGCCAACCAGTGCCAGTCAGGAGTCTTAACAGATGTCCAACCACCTAGCCTCACCCGGAACCTGCGGGGAACACACCCACCCACCCACCCAGGAAAAACAGCAAAATACAATATCATGCCTTGTTTTATTTTGTCTCTGACTGAGGAGCGTGTCACAACAGCACATTCTTCTCCAGACTTCACGGGTATAGGCCTTTGTTGTGAGAATCCATCCCAGTGGAAGATGTAGTTGGCTGGGCAGTGAGCAGGGGCCCCCCGTCCGCTACCATCCATCTCCGGTGTGGGATACGAGTGGCGATAACAGGCCCCAGTTCATTCATCCAGCGACGGTGGGGCGGCACTAATGATCCCGGTACAGCTGATTAACAGCACAGGCCTCCATGCCCTCTGGTGTGTCAAAGCAGGGGCACACACAGTGTTCGCGCTGCAGTCATTTAACTGTGGCGAAGCACCGCGGCAAAATCATTTGCCGCTAAGGCAAAAGGAATACGGAACATGGAAGAATATTTTGAAGAGCCGAGAACAGTGAACAGTCCACATTGACCTTCTCTGTAAACGATGAATAGAAGAAGAAAAAAAAATAACCCCATAGTAGAATAGCATATCTATTTACCTAGTCGGGTTGTTGTTGTTGTGTGTTCCATGTGAGAGAAATAGGCTATTCCTCTCACGGTGCATCCCAGTCGCGTGTGCCACTGGGAGGGGAACATGCATTCTGACAAGCAATCAACGCACAACCCTTCATGCAGTCGCAGGAGGAACAGCCGTTTTTAAAAAATGGCCTTCGTTAAAAAGAGGGACATCCAGCTTCCCATTCCTACTTTATTCCTGAGTGCATAGGGGAGAGTGGGGCTAAATGTAACACGTGTCTATTGTAGGGTAACTTGGGGTAAAAACGCCACCCTACCTCAAATACATTTGGGGGGGGGGGGGTAACTTCAAATGTGATAAGACGGATGACATTTTTGTTGTTGAGCAAGAGTGGTAACCAGGGAAAGTGTTGGGGGGATGGTGACATGAAGTGGTTTCTGTGAGAAGTACAGGCAGGAGGTGTTTTACGGGTGGCGGAATACCCCACGATAACCTAACAGATACCTACATTATAGTCACTGTGTTTATGCAATTTCTTGGAACATAAAAGTCATAAATATGATGCTAAATAGTTAAAAGATCACATTCGGGGCCTCCGAGTGGCACAGTGGTGTAAGGCTGTGTCACTAGAGATTCTGGGTTCCAGTCCAGGCTGCGTCGCAGCCGGCCGCGACCGGGAGACCCATGGGAGCGGCGCACAATTGGCCCAGCGGCGTCCGGGTTAGGGGAGGGTTTGGCCGGCAGGGATGTCCTTGTCCCATCGGCGCACTAGCGACTCCTGTGGCGGGCCGACACATTGGTGCGGCCGGCTTCCCGGTTAAGTGGGCATTTTGTCAAGAAGCAGTGCGGCTTGGTTGGGTTGTGTTTCGGAGGACGCACGGCTCTCGACCTCTCCTGAGAAGGTACGAGAGTGGCAGAGATGAGACAAGACTGCAACTACCAATTGGATACCGTGAAATTGGGGAGAAAAAAAATTGTAAAAAAATAAATAAATAAGATCACATTCGGGATCTAGCTAACGATTAGCAACTCGGTCCTTCGACTCTATTTATTAATATGCTGCAGCTGTTGGGCTACAGGTGATAATGCTAATTGATTATGGTATACCTGATAATAAGGATGGGCTATATGTAGGGCTGGGAATAGACAGGGACTTCACGATACGCTATTGGGCTCATTTCATTTTGGAGTAAAAAGGCACCAGAACTGAGCTTCTCATTCCTTCTCCATTAAAATGCTGTGTGTCCTTCTCCCCCACTGACACACATATTTCCAGAGGAAACACACACACACACACGGTCAGACACCACGACCCCCTGGGAGGAGGAGGCAGGAATATAAGGACAAGCAGTCAGAGACGTCACACAGTGGGAAGGAAATACTATGACTGGGAAAAGGCAGAATACTAGGTCCATGAGATGAACCACTAAACCCAGCATTGCTGTAGCAGCCTGCCTGTACGGAGGCTTCTTTATCCAGGCTGAGTCGTCGCTGCACAGCTGCCCAATGTCAGGCGTGGTGAGATAGACAAAATCGATGACCTTTCAATGAGCATCACCTGCACCCCGGCACACCTGTCTCAACCAGTCGCATTAATCAGGTGGGCTAGAAGGGTGTGTGTGTGTGTGTGTGTGTGTCTGCCAGACCTGTGCGATTAGTGCGACGGCAGCCTGTCGATCGATGCCCTGACAGCTCTAGCTGTGCTCACACAAAACATGTTCAATCAATCAAAGTCGGCACGTCCAACCACCTCAAGAAGCGACGGCAGCGAGTGAGCCATAAGATACAAAACTGAGAAGGTGAGGTGGCCAAAGAATGACAGAACGGGATAGAATGACAGAACGGGATAGAATGACAGAACGGTAGCGAGAGGAGGAGGAAGAGCCGGAGAGGGGCTTTACAGACCAGTTCACTACCACTGCAGTGGGTGACCATCGCAGTGGCGCGCGCAAGTCCACAGAACCACGGCCCCGAGACCAACAGACTGAACCAGGACCTTGTTTCTGTGGTTTGACCTTCGCTCCCTCACCGCTCGGTGTGTTATTGTGGTCCAGTCCTCTCGCCTACTCCATGTTTATCGTGACCCACTAACACCAGTGGCCCCCTGAGGCCCCCTCCCTCTAGCTACAGTAGAGGGGATGAGTATTACTAACAGGCTGATGAACTCTGCCACCAGTGGCCCCCTGAGGCCCCCCCCTCCCTCTAGCTACAGTAGAGGGGGATGAGTATTACTAGCAGGCTGATGAACTCTGCCACCAGGGCGGCTTTATTCCCACATAGTCCCGACACAAAGCCACATCTGGCTGACCGCAGGCCCAAGCGCTCTGCTTAACGATGAGGAGCAACAGAGGAGGACAGACCAGAACAGCACCGCCTGAGGGTAGGACAGAATCCACTGTAGATGCGACGACAACTAGAGGAGGTCTCTGCATAGCACGAGAGAAGGAGGAGAAGGAGACGGAGTGGAGAGAGGGGGTGCTGTGGAAGTGCATTATGCTAGTATGCCAACACTGAGACAGAGGCCACACATCCGAACGACCTGTCCAGTCAGATTAATGTTGGAGCTCAGGTATGTGACCGTGGCTCGGGGTGATGAAGGAGGGGTGGCAGGGTGAGAGGCCGATGAACTTGACAGGGGTCAGGGAGGGTAAAGGCCAGGGAGGGCAGCTCCAGTCCCACACGCATCACTGACCGGGCCCCCTCCCCCCCCAAACAGGACACAGGAACACAATGTGACATGACACCTGCAGGGACAGGTCGTCTCCGACACTGGAAGAGAGAGAGTAGCTGTGGAAAAAGGAACCAAAAGGGGGTGGGAAGAGAGAGAAATTGGATCTGCAGGAACTGATTGAACAGTCGGTAGAGGAGAACAAAGGGGCAGAAGAGGGAGCGAGGGGAGAGGGAGAGCACAGAGAGAAGGGAGAGAGAGAGAGAGAGAGAGAAAGAGCGAGACAAAGGAGAGGGGAAGAGCGAGTGGAGGAGCGCGAGAGAAAGAGAGAGAGAGAGAGGAAGCGCGATTGCGAGAGCGACAGAGAGAACGAGAGAGCGAGCGAGCGAGGAAGGGAGTGAAAGAGCGCGAGAAGAGCGCCACGGACTGTGACCAGCGGGTAGGGTACCCTCCGTGTCTGCGGCTCCCAGTCGGACAGCAGTGTGCCGACTAGCCTGACAACACACGCGTACATGTGCACACACGGCAGGGATTGAACGGCGTCAGGGAGCGACTTCTCTCCCTGCATCTTCAGGTATGTGGCCGTGGCTCGGGGTGAACTTGACAGGGTCAGGGAGCGCAGAGCACGGGGAGGGAAGCTGCAGTCCCACATGCATCTCTGACCTAGTCACAATTTTGACTGGGGTCCCCACCCCCCTGAACAGGACACAGGAACACAATGTGACATGACACCTGCAGGGACAGGTCGTCTCCGACACTGGAAGAGAGAGAGTAGCTGTGGAAAAAGGAACCAAAAGGGGGAATTAGGAAGAGAGAGAAATTGGATCTGCAGGAACCCGACTGCACAGTAGGTAGAGGAGAACAGAGTGAGAAAGGCCGGCGTAGGCAGACCCGGCTCTCAAGAGAAGACATTTTGTGGGCAGTGTGCACACAGCCTGGTGTGGAAACTGAGCTGCACCTCCTAACCTCCTGCCAAATGTGTCTCTAATATGGTCATACATTACACAGACCCACAAAGCATTGGAAAACAAACCCAATTTCCCATATCGATTGGGGGGGGAAACCCCAGCGTGCCATCACAACAGCAAGATGTGTGACCTGTTGCCACAAGGGCAACCAGTGAAGAACAAGCACCATTGTAAATACCACCTATATTTATCTCGCCTTTAGTACTTGAACTACTTGCACATATGACATTTGAACTGTCTTCGCTCTTCTGGAACACACACACACATCAGGGAATGAACAGCATCACTGTGGACACACAAAATCCTGCAGTATGTACGACCAGACACGCTGCTGGTTGACATGAACATACGCTACACCATTAGACTGGACACTTCTGTACTAACAAGCAGTCTGATATTCCAATCCAGGCCATTAAAAGACAGACACATTTAGTGTTCGGGAATGTAAATATTCATTTAGTCAGAAACTGCCAAGCAGTCTGGACTGGAGAGTGACTGTGAAATTCAAAATAAAATGAGAAATGGATACCCTTGTTCGACGACGGTCAAACAGAACAAAGGGAGACCGACGGTGTCTGAATCTGAATTGAACTTTGCTATGAAAATAATATATTATGTAAATGTCTTCCCTTGAGATATTAAAAATGTGAGAGGTGTAATCAAATGAAGCTATTGTGTTTCCAGCCTAATGTGCTAGCTAGACCAAGTGTTGCACATTATCTATTGTAGGCTAGTACTGTGGCTAATATCAGTATGGCCGGAAGTCATCTCTATCAAATGTTAAAGAGACCGAGAGAGGAGAAAGAGAGCAGACAGAGAGGAGAGAGCAGACAGAGAGGAGAGAGTGAGTGAGTGGAAAAGAGAAAGAGGAGAGAGCGAGAGCGAGAGCGAGAGAGAGAGAGCGAGCAAGGTACTACGACAACAGCCATCAACATCCAAATCTGAGTTGTCACCAATGTCGTTTTTATGCTCCAGTGTCTGCCGGTGTCCAAACGCCCTGATCAAGTAAAAACACAGCCAGACAACAGGACATTTTCCCTTAACAGGTCTGCGTGCCCATTTTCAGCACGTCGAAATTTGATATTCATGGCATGTCTCTGTGCCACACATCACACAGCGTAGGGGAGGCGTGATTGGTGCATTAGACGAGCGAGACTCCCTTCCTCCCTCTAAAACACACACACACACACACACAAACCAAATTGCAGCCGAAATAGTGCTGTGAGGGAACATAAGGTAGCTAGGAGAACAAAGAGGATATGGGGAACAGGTTTAGACATTTCCCTTCAAGAAAAAAACGGATGCCTTTTATAAGAGGGCGGGCATGAAACTCTTCTAAAACGAAGACAGCAGCAGCAGAAGACTATGTTCTGGTCGACCCAGAATCTCAAGTGTTTCACGTAGCCCGCCCTTCACCGTGCTCCTCCAGCACTGACACAACCAGAAAGAAGCAGGCTTGGGTTGCCTTTAAAAAACAAGCCGGGCTATTTTTAGAGCCAGCCAGAATTCCCCATCCCCCTTTAATAAGCCTGCTTTCATCCACACTGTGTACAGTGGAATTAAAAATGTATCTCAAGACATGCCGTTTGGTCTTCACAAGCAAATTGAGATGCAGGTCCTGGCCAGGCGGGGAGTGTAGAATGGAGTGGTCGGAAAAGCAGGGCTTTCCTGTTGTAGCTACAGCTTCAAAACACGAAGCTGTAAGTCCTACTCCTCCGTCCCCAACGGCAGATACCAAAGACCTACTGATAAGAATTAAATCCATGCGTGTGTGTGTTTTATCAACAACCAGATTGAAGACGCAGCGTAACAGGTTCAAAGAATTCCAGTCCAGGCTCTTTCTCTGCCAAATTATTTCATTATTTTAAAATAAGATCTTAAAACCTGCCTGAAACACGACAGTTTTCCTACAACAGTGAGTGGCCTGGGGAAAAGAGAGACGGCCTGAACGGCCCGAGCAGGGCCCCTCTCCCTCAGTTCTCTAATGTAGGGTACAAAGAGCCAGGAGAAGAGAGGAAGGGTTGGAACACTCAGCAGCGACCCGATGTGACCCAACTCCACGTGCCAACACTGGGCTCCCTGGACCAGAGTGGGACCACACAGGCAGTACCTGCTTTTTAGGGACTCCCTGTATTCAAAGAACACAAATCCACTTAATATCCCAACACAACCGTTGGCAGGGAGACAGCCCACAGTTACTGAGCACTCCACCATCAAACGAGAACACAGGCGTATTTCATAAAGTACCAAAAAAGGAGGCATTTCCGGGCCTGACGCTAGCGACCAACGCAAGTAATCCAGTCCAGCTTCACTAGGAGGACTAATCGCATTACCTCACTGGTAGCCGGGCAGTAAAAGCTGAACAAATACACATACAAGGCCTACTGATGAGAGCAACAACAGCCCACTGATATCCCCACACGCCCTAGTACTGCCTATTGCGTGGTTAGGGCAGGCATTTAAGGACAGAGTCCTATGTCTGCTATAGTCCTGGATGTGGTAGAGAGAGAGCTTGGCTGGTCTGTCCGTCCGTCGTCTGGCTGGAGTGTCTGTCTGTTACGTCAACCTCCCCTAGGCCTGGAGGTATGTCTGTGGCTCAGTCAGTCAGTGGGATTTGCAGCCAGCAGCCGGCAGACGTATTGACCAGCAGCGAGCGGTAGACCCGGACGGCCACCTCTGCGTGTCTTATTAACACAGCATGTCTCCTATTGATTAGGCCCAGCCAGAAATCAAACAGTGCAGAAAAGAGCTGCTCACTCAGACAATTAGCCATCCAGCAGTGGCCTGTCAGAAGGAGGGAGATGAAAACGCACACGGAGCTGGCTGGGTGAACCGTCAAGGCATGGCGCTGCACCTGCAGTAGTAAGGTGGAGCTCCTCAGACAGGTGCCAGTACCAGAGAGGACAGGTGGCTGGTTTCAAAATGGCACCCTATCCCCTATACACACACACACACACACACACACACACACACACACACACACACACACACACACAGGTTCCCTGGTCCAAAGTAGTGCACTATAAAAAGGGAATAGGCTGCCATTTGTGACGCAGCATCCAGTGACCAGGGAGATCCTGGACTCCCTCTGGTGGAGTGACCTTGACATGGCCGGAGGCCTGAGGGAGAGGAGACCGCAACTAGAAAGCCCAACACCAATCAAGACTGACAGCACACAATAGTCCCCCACACACACACACACGTCTGTCTGCAGCACCGTCTCAGATTTAGCCGAGCCCACCTTGAGGCGAGCCAGCCCAGAGGCCAGGCTGCGCTGGCTGTGTAGTCACATTCAACTCCCCTGTGCTAATGAATCCACCATCCATCACACAGATATACGCCCCCGCAAAAAATAGCAACGTGGCCACCACACCAAGATTCCATCTCACTCAGGCACTGCAGACATTTCCTTCTCCTTTTACCAGATCCACAAAATTCTGCCATTAATTCAGCTGAAATAAATCACCTGGCAAAGTTGAGCATAATTTCCCCCTGTAAGCCATTAGTCAATTGACAAACTGAAATAAAGGCTTCGCTGTAAGGCTGTGCTGGTCTTTTCTGTTCACTGAAACCTGTCTAAGGTGAAGTCTGAGGGCTAGGTGGGCACAGCACTACAGTATAAAGACCCGGGTGTCACCTAACTCAACCTGGGCGACAGAAAAGGATGGCAGGGACAATGACTAGTGCTGCAGCACCACATTTCTGCCCTCGGCGGTGGCGACGCATTCAAAAAGCCACTGTAGAACCGGAGGGAGCTATTAAAGCCATCAATCACCCAGGCCCGGGCGCTGCAGCAAGGGCATATGTGTACTGTACAGAAAAACCTCAGGAGAGAGAGAGAGAGAGACAGCGAGAGAGAGGAAGAGGGAGCCGAGAGAGCAATCTGAGAGAGCGATGGAAAGAGGGCACTCAGGAAAAACCTCCCCTCATACAAGACAAAAGGCACACAGTTCAGCTACAGGCCAGACTAAAAAAAAGGTAGGCCTAGAACAGTTCAGCTACAGGCCAGACTAAAAAAAAGGTAGGCCTAGAACAGTTCAGCTACAGGCCAGACTAAAAAAAGGTAGGCCTAGAACAGTTCAGCTACAGGCCAGACTAAAAAGGTAGGCCTAGAACAGTTCAGCTGCAGGTTAAAGATTTAAGGTGTTCACATGCTTCCTAGCTGCAACAGTTCAGAAGAGTGTGCCGTTTTTATTCATTTTAGACTTCGGTACGGGTTTTTCGGCTGTTCGGGCACAAATGTTTTTCTTGAGGCAAGCCGAAGTCGGTAGCCGAAGTCTACGCCCCTTCGTCAGTGATTGGTCAACAGTAAGGATTCTTCAATAAAGTCTTTGTCATTCAACGAGAGACGACTCGTTTTCATACACATTTTTTCATTGAGAAATACTGCACCAAACCGCTTAGTTAGATGCAAAATTGCGCGACTAAGATCTCCTCAGCAAAAACGTCAAAATTAACAGACAATTTTGAGGAAGTGTATTACTGGCTACGGCGTCTCAAAATGGACAAAAAGTACTACTGCCGCTTTTTTCTCATTTATCAAGCGAAGGTCTTTTAAGGGAGTATGCGAGCACACTCACTCCGAACGGAAGCATGCTGGCGCCTTTAAGAGCAAGCACGTAGCCCATAGCTCAGCTATGGGGTAAAGGCTAAAAAGGTATATCGCCTTGGCTACAGTACAGACTAAAGGTATTCGGTTCTGCTTCAGGTTAGAGGCTATAGGGCGAACTCAGCCATGTGGTAAAGGCATTGGCTACAGTACAGCTATAGATTGAAAGTTCACTGTGATATAAAACCTACCACCCCCAGTAACCGTTCAGCCACAGGCTAGCAGCAGCAGGTGATCGTCCTCATCATCCAGAGAAAGGGCTGGGGCCCAGTCTTCAGCCTTAATGCACTGTAATCCTCCATAGAGGCCACCTGTAGTATTAAAGCATTCAAACGGACAAAAACTACCTCGCTGATTTACACTTGATTGATACCCGTTGCATGGAGGGAGGAGGGAGCTATCCGTTTTTCTAAGCTTTCAAAGTCCATCATGTGCCTGCGGAACCCTTTGAAACCAGATAGCACTCCTGGAATTCCTGGCTTGATGTGAGGCCCCTATGACAGAGACACGGCATGGCACGGAGACGCTTCTTCGCGACCACAAAGACAGGACGAGGTGCCATTACTGTCTCCCATTACTCATGAGAGGGTGCACTGATTGGACCACCTTGACGTACTAGGGAAGGAAGGCCCAAAGAGATGGAATGCATGGCAAACAAAAGAACGACAGGCCTTTGTTAATGGTTAATGAGACCTGGACAGGCAGAGAGGGGCGTGTGTGTGTGTCTTCACTGGAAACCCCCAACGGAAGGGCTTTTTAAAAAGACCCGGGGCCCCAGTGTCTTGACAATAACATCACAGCCTCCGGATTATCAGGGGCCAGGGTTCAAGCTGCTCTCTGCATTCACAGCAAACTCCTCTCTCACAGAGCAAGGCATTCCTCCCGGGCAGCTATTTCTGGCATCAAAACTAGTCGAAATTGGAATGAGCCTGGAAGGGAATGGATTCAGCTGAGGGTAAAGGGACTCGGCCCGCAAAAGACAGCCAGCCATTTGGCTACAAAACATGAGAAATAAGTAGATAGCCGTATCCATGTTAAAGTAGCCTAATTGGAAACAGGCCTAGGTTACATCTTGAGAATGCTAAATAGTCCAATAAATAAATAAAAACGGGAGGTAGCAAATCAAGAGGAAAAAAAAAAAATGACCTTTTGACTAATGAGATGCCCAGTCTTTGAATCCCCCATTATCCTGTTAATGGTTCCAGGAGGAATTCCTTTAGACGGCATTAGAGTTCCCCTGGTGAGAGGTAAAGGGGGAGGAAGGAGACAGGGGCCAGGAGGAGAGAGGGCTGGAGGGAGGCCCCTTTGTTTTATCCCTCGCCGCTGTTCGCTGCTTGACCCCTCATTCAGGTCAATTGGTCATGCAAGTTTCCCCTCCCCTGCACGCGCACGCAAACACACAGCCGAGCAAAACAACAACAAAAATGTAACGGTTCCTGGCTGCCTCTCCCAGGCATTGAGAATGCCTGCTGGATCTAGTAAATCTAGCCTTGCTAGACATCAAGCAGGATCAATGCTGCCAGAGCTCAAAGACTGCAGCAAACTGCGACTCCCAGCAGTGTGGGAGAGACTCTGTATTTACCATGCATGGAAACTTCAATCAAGCCTGCCAGCGCTGCTCGAGCTGGCTGCTGCTGGCCTCTTACATATGCAATGAATTACTGATTACCACTGCATATTGTGCCCAAGCACTATCATTTGGCCTAAATTAGCAAAGATTGAGCACGCTGAAAAGCAACAGGAACCATGAAAAGAACAACACCAGCGTCTCCAGCGTCCAGTCATGCATATGGGTCCCTGATGGACGCAGACAGGTAGCTAGGCCTATAGAGGAGTACATGACGTCATGTGCTGTGCAGCCATACAGCAGCGCACCACTAGAACACCATGCTCTATCGGGGCTGGGACTGGGCCTCAGGGGCTGGCCAACCAAGAGCAAGCAGCCTAAGTGAAAACAGGAAGTGTGGTGTCGAGTGACAGAGGGCAAAACGGGGGTGTCTCTCGTGTCTGCTCTGTGCACATGGCTCATATCAGGAGAGGACAAGGAGGGGTTAGAGAAACACCAGGTGCATGTCGCACAGGGCCACGCATGTAAACACACACACACAGCCTAGCAAAACACACAACTTACTTTTTAGTCCAGCAACTCCCATAGAATGAGATCACTGTTTAGGTTACATGACAGCTTTGAAAGCATTACAGATAAACGTAGCCTAGCCTATTTATTGGCGTGTAGGGAGAAATAGAGACAGGCCAACGTGTTATAGCTCAGCCCTGACGCATGTATACAAGACTGATGAGTGCATTCTCTTTGTGTGGGTGTCTGTGTGACCCATTTCCAAGCTATCCTTTTTAACACTAGAAAAGCCTGGCATCTTTTGGCACGTCAACAGTCAAAAAAAATAATACATTTCACATACGCTAGTCCAAAAATAATCATTTGGTTGCGTTTATGAAGGTACAGTAACATAAACCGGGTCGGTCAAGCCCTGGACGCAGATTGTCTGAAAACCGTGGTATACGAGACAATATACCACAGGTATGGATGCAAAACTATTGTTAACTGTTCTAATTACGGTGGTAACCGGTTTATAACAGCAATAAGGCACCTCGGGAGTTTGTGGTATATGGCCAATATACCACGGCTAAGGGCTGTATCCAGGCACTACACGATGGCCATTTACACCACACCCCCTCTGGCCTTATTGCTTGATTAGAATATGAAATAAGGTGTATTTTAAAGAACAAAATAGCATTTTCATTCGTTTATGTAACTGTAGGCTATATGTACAAAGGAAAAAAGATGATAACCACTAAAAATACCACAATTCAAGTGTTAAATCGATTAAATAAACACCATCACAAAGATCATTCATTAGTTTGTTATTAGGGCAGGTCTTAAGGAACATAATGCATTTCGAAAGAACCGAATGGCACATTAAGTTGAAATATACTACTGCGTTTTGAGCGTTGCGAGTGTACGCAGGGAGCGCAGTAATGCTATAAGAAAACTATATATTTTGAAACGGAACAAGGGGTCGTCTTTAAGAGTTGTTTGGCAAGGATAGGTGATTTGAAAAGTTCAGAATCTGCTTTCTGATACAAGCCTATAAAGACATAAAAACAGCTTAACTGCTAAAAATCCACTTTTTGGCCATTTCATTTCCCTGCCTCTAAATTCAAAGCTAGACTATTATATACATGTGAAATTGAATTTAAATTAAATATTGAATTAAATAGTTTAGGTGAAGTTTCAATGGGCCATCATCAGCCAGTGAATGACAGATGGGTAGGGGATGACATGTCTTAAAACTGCTTATAACAAATTATGTTAGTGATATCAAGATTCTAACAATGACAGTATATTATACAGACTTACTTAGGAAAAGTCAAGGACGGGAGTTATGACAACAACAAAAAAAATGGCAGAGCAATTTAAAAAGTAAATGAGTCAATATGACGCTGTTGGCTCTTCTAGCGTTAAAGATGCACTTCAGCAAAGCCATTCAAAATGGAGACATAAAGGAGTTGTGCTTCTAGTCAAAGTATTCCATCTTGTGACGCAATTGCACATTGGAAATACAGAGCCAACGCCGATTTAGGCTCGCCACAAGTAACACACAAACTGAGTGGGGCTGCAGGAGAGTCACTGTAAACCAATGCACACTGCTAATCCCAAAACAGACGCCTTGTTGTATTGTTATTGAAACCCATGGCCTCGCAATACCTCGAGGTAAAACAATATCCCAAGCACATTCCAGCAGAATACAAAGCTACGAAAATACGCGTCAAATTTCGGCTGTCTGTGCTTGCCTCTCGGAGTGTGATCTCGTGTTGACTAATCGTCTGGGGGTTAGAAAACATGACACAGACTACGCAACACAATACCAAAAAAAAAAAAGGGGCAAAAGAAGTCTACATGGCATCGGTGAACCCAACCCACATCCACTTGTTACACTACAGTGCTGTGATGAAACTGGTCAGTGAGGGGTGCAGGGACATTGTCTGGGTGTAGATATGAGAAGTAGGGTCCACTTATCTGTTGGTTTTTTTGCAAGCTGTTAGAGCTGCCTCCTTTACGATGCAGAGGTCACCACGTGAAAAGGTGAGGGCCTAACAGACATCATTTGAGTGACACCCTGACCCACACTTGAACATATTTCCTTGTGTGGTCTGATTCCAATACATAAGCCATACCAGAAGGCAAAGCGCGTCCGTCCTCCATATTTGGCTCGAAATTACAACCACTTTTCCGGTGGGTGCTGCAGGAAACCAGTTCAAATCAGACAGACAGTCACACCTCCATTGTAGAAACTTTGTCATGCTGTGATTCCAAGTTGCCGTGGCACCATAACCCCGGGTTGTTGGCCACAGAAAAGACACTTCATATATTTTATTGAAGGTATTGTAACGTGGGTTATGTACCAAATGCTGATGACGTAAGTGTGGTGAAGGTCTGTCTGTCCACAACCCTGGAATGGAGCACGAGACTGAAAACAAAGCAACTATGTGAAGCATCGCGTGCATGCTGGAAACAGTGGCGAGTGGTGTATGGTTTGTTACAATGTGTCACCTCACTAAACATCATTCAAAAGACCGCTTCTGTATTGTTATAGTTTGAATTGGGTTGCTTTTGTCAATGTGTGTTACACCCGTGCACCGCGTGGCGGTACTGTACCAAGCAGCAGAGGATGACCATATATAAAACATGAACGTACCTGCTGGTGTTGCCCCGAAGATTCGAACCACTGGTACTTTCTTCACGTCACTTTCTCTGAATTCATTATAACAGACGTCCAAGTCTTTGAGGGGACTTGCAAGGTAGTAGTCAGCGGTGACGATGCGGACAGCAAACATGACTGCTGTGCTGGATACACTCAACGACGCTAGCTAAATTATGATCTGGGACATCTAGGAACAGAATGAGAATAAAAATGTCTTTGTAACAATGTAGCAACCGACGAACGAGAATCAGTTGTATGTACACAAACTACCTAGCAATAAACCAGAGTCTCGTTTGTTTGTTTACCGAGGCAGCCTGCGGAGTTTCCCCTATTCCACCTAGTTTTGCAGGCTACGAACTATGAAGAGTAATCGGAGCTGCAGCTGCTGGGGACCATACCGTAACTAATGGAGGTGCCCCGTGATTCAGTTACTATTGACATAGTCCACTCTTCTCCGAATGCACAGTGCTGAAACTAGCTGCCACCCGTCCCTTCAAAAAGAACACAACCCTGGGCTTCCACGACACGTTCCATTGGTTCGAGCGGCCATAGCTAGCGAAACCAAGACCACTTTCTCCCCACTCGCCGAATCCGGGTGTTGCTACGGCATATCCATCCTGGAAAATTGGCAATTGTTGAGTTCCTCTCCCGCGGAGACAGAATATTTGACTGCACGTATTTGACTTGCAAACAAAATGCTCGAGACGAGAATCAAGTGTGGCTGTTCTTGCAGTGGTTTTCATGTGCGCTTCCAATGTGGCACTGCGGACAAGGTTTCCTCGTCTCTGTAATATGATCACAACACTAACCCAAAGGAAACACCATTCCTCCCCGGCAGACCCTCCCCTAGCCTCTGCCGCTACTGGTTAGCTGCTCGCTACTGACACACTGCAGCATTCCCAACAACACGGGTCAGAAGAGTCGAGATCCAGTCCCACATTTTGCTGTTAGAACCACCTCATTTTCACGATTGGCATTGGTTCGTTTACAAGCGCGCAAGTGGAAGTTAGGTTTTCCATTGGTTTACAAATCTTTAGGCGGGACATGGGTATGAAAGGCAAAATCGTATTATGCATTTTTAAATCTTCCTATTTGGTTGGGAAATGTTGTGAATATTGAATGGCTGGGCTATGGGACAGTGGATGCGCATTGATAAATCTAATGGCACGGTTAATAGGCATTGCGCAGAGAAGGCGAAGATTGTGGCGCTATAGCTCACTGCTATCAACCAATCAGCATCCAGGATCCAAACAAGCCGTTTTATTACGAGGGAGTTCTATTAACCAGAGCCGCTGTGCACCGTTCTTTTGCACGTGACGTGAGCGGGCAAAAGCGGCGAGGGAGGAACGCCCTTCTCAAATAGAACAGTAAATCTGCGCCCCTCGGTCATGTTGTTAACAAGTCAGCATGGTGGCATCATCCAGAAACAGACAAGATCTATTTTTCATGAAATATAGGGTTTGAATTTTCAAACTGTTTTTTATTGGGACGGCAGATAAAGCGTTTTTATGAGAAAAAAAAAACAATCACTTTAGCATGTGAAAAACAGACTCCTCATTACGCCACGTGCTTAATCTAGCTCAGGCTACCTCACTTTGGTTTTAAGAGAATTTCGCCATGAGTTTTGAATGGCACTTGGCTCACGCACACCGGTTCAAAATCCAATGCAATCACTTTTGACCCGATTCAAACTACATTCCACCGGGGTAACGCGGGTCAGATAATCGAATCTCCTCAATGACTTAACATCCTCGAATAATTAATTATACTACTCCACTGATCTAAACGATTAAAAAAACGAAACACATAGAAATTACGCCTTCCAATGATGAACGATTACAAAATGCTCTTGAAAGGAACTGATTTCGATTGCAATTAAATTTTTATAGAACAAAACTTCCACATACTACTATACAGGCTCAAGACAAGTTCCCGAAGCATGTTTACATTCTGCGTAACGTAACATTTCAGTCGTAAAATACGCTGGCGAGACCCTCGTGTATGATTGGATCACTTTAACGTTCGTCGGGCTGTGATTGGCTCTAACACACTTCCAAGTGTGTCCTTCTTTGAAGACTTCTAGAAGTTCCTCACTACAGTACAGTACAATTACCATATTTTGATAAATGTATCCCATTTTGGCCCTATAATTCCTACATCCATATGAATACAATTTTGTTCCTACATCCGGTTCCCCTTGGTACTAAATCATGTTTATTTACCACAAGACAAGATAGACAAACAGAATAGAATGGACAAAGTTCTAAATTCCACAATATCTTTCAGTCAGTCCACACAATATTGTGGCACACAACAATATTTGCCACAACTGCATAACAAACATGGGCTATTTTTATAATTATAGGCCTATTGTTTTGCACTTTCTTTCTACTGCCCTGTCATACATTTTTAAAGCTTCACATTGGTCCATTTAATTCCTTCTAGATTTCCACAATAAACCAGGCTGTAGTTGTGGATGGGCAGAGCCCACTCTTTTCTCTTCCACTGAAAAGCCCATAAACCCCTCCAAACACTCGGCTCACACTAGGGACACAGCCACACTCAATGGGTCCCTGATGACGAAGAATGTTCCATTAGCATTTCATCTGGATGTAGTGGGAGAGTCTGTCAATGGGAGTGTGGTCTGACCTTGAGTGGGATTCGGCCCTTTCTCTGGAAACCAATCAGCACAGGTGAAAATGAGGCAAGTCTGTTTAATAGCAGTTTTCTGCTAAGAGGTAGGCATATGCATCACAATCCGGGATAGACTACAGCTGACTTATTGGAACAATCATACAAGCAACTATATATTTCTGGGTAAGTATTCACATACAACAGTTAACACAGCTCTCTTGTGAAGGGACTTTTCTCCTTGTTGATGGTTGGACAATTTCCACTTCTAATCTGGAGGCACAGCCCCGTTTGCCCAGGTTAATCAATCACTCACCTCACTGATAAGATGACAGGCTCAGTTTCACACACAGAGCCACCTGCAGGCGAGTATCTCATCTCCCCCTTCCCCAAACCCCTGTGGTTGCTTTGGGTTTGCCAGATAAGGCTTTGTATAGTGTGGTGCATGTATTGGAACAATCATACAAGCAACTGATTTATGGGTGCAGGAAACTAAGCTCTCATGGTTAATGAATGCAATAGGCTGATAGTGATATATATATATAACTGGCAGTTTTTTGAGAATAGCAGACATATGTCTCATAACACAGAGAAATACATTTGAATACTTTATTGTTATCTACAGTGGAGTATGGTTGACATGATTGACAGAAAACAGTTTGGTTTGGCTAATCAAAGGATGATGAAACCACCACAGATAAATACAAGTGTAAAGAGCGGAATAGGTGTGAACCCCAGGCCCTTCCTCTGTTGCAGAAGATTGATGTTTTAGTGACAGATTCTTCCTGTGGCCCCTCTGTGGATCTTAAATCATGGATGAATAGGGGGCCCCTAAAAGCACCTTTACATCCTGTTCTATTTATCTGCTATAACCCAAAGAAGTGTGAGACCTTTGCATTGCTCATGGTTTAGTGATATTCTGGGTAATACAGTACTACAATATAAAAAAGTGTGGCATGTAAATTCAACAACCTCACAGTCAACAGGCAATTATTACTTTCCATTAAAATACATATTCAGATCACATAATATAAGGAACACAGTCACCACAATGTCAGGCGTAACTATTAACTCCTAGCATGTCAAGCAAGCACATTTTTAGGACTTGAAACATGAAAAAGTAAATACTGCCACCTTGTGGTTATTTGAGAATTGTGCTAAGCTACACGCCTCTGCCCACACACCATTTCAGTTGAGTACAAAAAAAGACTAATCATTTGCCATATAAACATCCAAGTCAACTACGCACCAGAGAAACAATGTGTCTATAGCAGTTTAGCAGTTCTTAGAGGGGCCGTATAGAGAGGGTCACCTCTTTCCCTAGAGAGGGGAAGATGTAGCGTTCCTCTCTTAGTAACCGGAGAACCAGGTCTTGGGTATCCTGGGGCCAGCGGTAGATCCTGGTACTCTGGAGCCAGGCGGGGACATGTTTCTGGAAGACAGGAATGGGATAGGTATCATTACACCACAGCGTGAGTGACTCATGAGGATATAACAGTATATAACAACAGTATAGAATCCTATCCCTATGGGGAAACATCCCAATATCCACTCACCTTGGTAGCAGTGGGAAATAATATGGGTACCAGTCTGAAATTAAGGCAGTGCTGTTGGATGAACTCATTCTGGATCTAAAATGGGAAAAGGTGCTCAGATAAACGCCTAATGCTTTTATGAATTGTCTTCATTGCCTATTAAATGTATACTCTACATAAACTCTACATGGCTATGGTACAGTATATGTTTCCCTTTGTATCACACAGCAGTGTTTTATACCTATGCTACGTCATGACAGGTAGGGGCTGTGGCCAAGGCCCAGAACCTTTTTGTCTCACTGTCCTAATCTTGAGACTCCATAATCAACACAAAAAGGACTGTAGCTACACACATTCATTTGATATATTCTTACAGGTGCACGTAGAAGTGCCTACCTGCGCGTGAATGTACTTGGTGTGGAGGCCATGCTCGTCCTCCCCGTATCCCTCCACGTCTGCCTTGTACTTAGGACTGATGACCACGATGATCAGCACTGACTTCTGCAACGCAGCATCTCATAGTCAGTTCAGTTTTTGAGAAGACTTTATTTTAAAGGGATACTTCAGGATTTTGGCAATGAGGCCAATGAAGGAAGTTAGAGGTAGTTTCTCGAGCCAATGCTAACTAGCGTTAGCGCAATGACTGGAAGTATGACTTACAGTCATTGCGCTAACGCTAGTTAGCATTGGCTCGAGAAACTACCTGTAGCTTCCTTCATACTGGACACAGAGATGTAAAAATGGTATCCACAAGTTTATCTGACTCTGGAGAAGTAGATAAATGGCCTTACTTCGGGATTTTGGCAATATTGCTTTAAGGGTCTGTAATAAACTATTCATAAGGCATTTATAAAGTGGGTGTTCACCGTTTATTAGTCTTTACTCCCACAGTTTTGCAGCCCCTAATCTAAAGTGAGCACTAGTTATGCTTTATAAATACATTGAGTGACCAGTAATTTCTCACAAAAAGATGGGCAAGCCATTGGTAGACATTCCAGCAGTACCTGGTAAAAGAATAAGCACACAACACAGGATATTTACGGGATATATATAGATTTGTGAAGAATTAGTTTACTAACATTTACAAATGTGGGAGTAATGATTCATAAATGGTTTATTACTGACCCTTAAAATAAAGTGTTACCCATTTGTTTTCTGTATACTTTCATAATTGAATAGCTCCATTTTATGCTCTAAAAATTCTGACCGTTTAGACTTACATCCTTTAAATAGCTGTCCATCCACTTGTTGATGTCCATGCTTCTGACTGCATTATCAAACATGTCAATCTGTCGGAGAGAGGAATTATGTATGAAAAATAGTGTTTAAAATATCAGGAAATTGATGAATAAAAGACAATGGAAAATATCGTTTGCAAACTTACAGCTGGTTTAAAGCCCTGATCTATCAGAAACTTCACGAAGGTAAACATCTCACTGGCTGTGTCCACAGAATACGTAATAAAAACATTCCCTGCAATCAAACAGACAAGCATGGCATCCACATGAATGCTAATTGCACTCAAACAACTATTTACATTTTAGTGGATGTTAGAGTTGGTTTTAAGTCTTAATATTGAGCTCTTACAAGCCAAGGCCATAAGGTGACAATCATTCTGATTCACAGAAAATCCACTGTTTAATGAACAATCATCTTTAATACATATATATATATTTTTTATAAACTTTTTGCTGAGGGATGGAGAATGATATGCACTTACTGCACTCCTCAGGTAAACTGATGGTCTTCCTCAGTTCCTGTGTAGCTGTTCCTCCCCCACCTGGTTGGCCGGGGGTCACTGGGTAAGAGGGCACCACACTGACCTCAGTCATCAGCTCTCTGGGAGGGGCCACACGCTGAGGAAGATTCCAACTAGGGGCTTTTAGAGCTCCTTGTCCATATAGTCTGTTTTGAGCCGTGGGATTCCTAGAGAGGGAAACAGTATAGAAGATTTGGGTGTCTGCTCCAAACACTCATAAAACAGAAATTATATGTATATTGTAATGCCCATCAGCAGACATTAGTGCTAAAACTGGATCCCCACCAAACATTTGCCTGTTGACATTTGCCTATTAACTGTGAACAAAGCAAAACTAGGAACTTGCGAAATCCAATTGGTTTTGATATCTAGGCTAATGATACCATCTGATGTTAGACCAGTAGGCTATAGGAATAGTTCGTGTACCAGGATGGTGGGTCCTGCTGAAGCTCCCGCTGAGGTTCCGTAGGGTGAAGATGGTTATAATAATGACGATTATAGAGGGGACGGGTTTGATTTATGAGTTTCTGACATGTGGACAGTCTCGGACACCTGCCGTGCACAGGATCAGGGCCTGTAGAGGGGTGTGAGAAGACATGCTCTTAACATCCTGTCTTGGAAGGGCTCCCAATCAAAATCATCACTATCTGAATTATAGAATGTGGATCATCCAGGCTATATTTCAGACAGTAATATAAACAACAACCTAAACAAAAAACATCACCTACTTCCCAGAAAATGTTATATAGCTTGGTCTTTCCACAAAAAAAAGTGTCTTTTGGGTGGGGTAATTCTGTAAAATAATCTGTCATAAAGAGCTCATAATGTTCCCCTTCGTAAAAACATGCTTTCCCATTTCAAGAATTCAAATTAAGAAAAGTACTAAATAAAGTAACAGGGTTGACTATGACAATTTGATCTTAAATCAGCCATAACTCCATTGTGACGGGAGGAATGGAAGCATGTTGTTTGCAACAGGAAAGGGCAATAGAATGCGAGCTAAAAAAATATATTGAAAAAAACGTTCAAACATTTATAGCCGATCTATATATGGGTAACAGGGGTTGTTGTGTTATGCTTGAGGCGCACAGTTTTTAAACACAAAAACACCAATGGCCCGAAAAGAGTAGAACCAGCTCATCTGCCTTCACACTGATTTGACTATTAGATGTTCAATGTTTATTTTGAAAAAATAATAAAACAATAGATAGTTTCAACATATTAAAATGAGAGTTCAGTTCCCATAGAAGGGTTGAGCTTAAAACGAGGGAGAAATCACATGCAGACTTTTTCATATAAAAATGTCCATGTGGTTTAAAATGCTTTAAAATTTAATAATAGTACATCATTTCCACTTAAAATATCAAAGGGACGCAAAAGGCACTCTATTCGTGGAATGACCCCGCTCCAGTATCATTTTGATTAATTTATCTATATCTTTTATATTTAATTATATGAATACAGTTGTCATATACAGCACGTTACTTACACCGAGGAGGCATGTGTGCTGGGCATCTCGGAGGGACACAGTGGATGTCATTTAAGTCAGACCTGAGAGGAAGAGGGGCTTCCATGTGTTCTGCTCCTTCAAGGGAACAGTCCTGAGGTCGAGGCCAGCTGGGTGGACCAGGGAAGCCCTCCGCTCCATGCCGGAGAATCCCAGGGAAAGAGAAGTCCTCATCCTCAGTCCACTGAGCCCTCTCTCTGTAGGGGTGTAACCTGAGGTCGACAGGGTCAGGGGTGTGGGGGGACTTGTCTTTCTGATGCAGGGAGGGGGCTCTGGGCTGGGGTCGAAGGTTACCCAGAGGGTCTTCCACAGGGGTTCTCCAGGTGTCTTTGGGGTATTCCACCTGGCCTACGTCATTGACGGTTACCTCAGGGGTGAACCAGGCCTCTTCCTTTGGCCTCTTTCTGTGTTCTGAGCACTGCCCACAGTCTGAGGGCAATGCTAGGTTCAGCGTTGAGGATGTCATTGACTCATCGGTCTCCACCGGAATACTTCTGTGACGACGGGAATCTGACAACAAAAACAGCAACAGCAACAACAACAGACAATGTTATTCATCTTAAGCCATTTAGGAGAAGGAAAGAAGGAAACAAATGATGTGATATGTAGGAGTGAGTTTAGTGTAAGGTTAACTTTCCTTTTCGATAGGGGTTTTTAGTGTGGCCTGTATTTGACAATGCCGTACCTGTGAAAGACTCCATTCTTCTCTCAGGACGAGGGATAGATTTGTTGTAAAAGGAAACAGAAACAAATGTGGTTTAACAGGAATGAAAGCTGAGCTCTGTGGATAGCAGAATGACATGACATTCCTGGCAACACTTTTTAGAAAAACTGGATTCACATGTGAAAAACTATTTTACGAGTAAAACAGAAAGCAATGATATATAGCAGATCGATGTAAAGCCCTTATCACTACAGAACTCAAAGCTGTCCTTTGGCTATACAGAGTCACTATAATACATAACTAAAACTAGTCAGAACAAACATTACGTATGTTCCAAGGAAGTGAACTTTGTCCTCCAGTCAAGCAGCTAACTTACCTGCAATGTGTTTGTGAAGGAATAATACAAAAACAAGTAAATTACAAAATGTTCCTGACTTCAAGCAATGAAAACAAGTTAAAACATACAACACAGGTGCGAGCTAAACCGGACCCCGGCTCCTATCTGTGTCAGAGCCGTGTATTCCACCCTCTATATGCAAATCTTCTCTGGAGCGAATAGGAAACATTCCCAAAATGTATAGAGGAAGAGATCAGTGCTTGCTAAGAAGGGAAGTTCCCCTTCACCATTTATGCAAATAATGTGGGGCATGCAGTTCACGTCCACCAATCAGGTTGTCGTACAAACAGAGCAGGAATTCTGCAACCAGTCACAGGGAACCTTGTTGTTTTAAAGTGGAGTGAGTTGTCATAGTAAAAGCACACCTACAGACATGAGGGCACTTGATTCATGGAAAGTTTACAGCCCATTAAAGTGAACACGCTTTTAACATTCATGATCTTGTTTTGTTAAGAAAATACAAAAAAAAAACACAGAACGATCCTACAAACTCTTACAAAATATAGAAAAAAGCTCAAGTTATATAACTCTAAAGTTATCCAGCAAAGAAAACAAGAAAATAAGCATTTCAAAAAGTTGTTCATATTCACAAGTAAATGGAGAGTTTTACTTGAGAATTCCTTAGCATCGGGTAGAGAGGCTTTAGTAGGAGTCCAGTCACGCCAGTCACAGTCCAGTCTCTCTCCTGTAGTCGTTCCTGTCGAACCAATCGTGATTGTACTTGGTGCACAGGATGCAGTAGGCGACGAAGCGCGGCAGACTGAGCACCACAAAGGTCAAAGACACCGTGCCCAGCAGGAAGATGGTCCTCTGCACCATACCCTTGGTGCTCCACCCCTGCATGGCCCGCCACTCCTCCTTCGTGAGCCATCTGCTGGCACTGATCAGGTGGTGGCCGATCACTGAGTTGAAGATGATGACCAGGATGATGGGGATACCACCAGAGAGGATCGTAGTAACCCACACCAGGACGGTAGACTAGATATGGTCCCTGTAGTGACACCGGGGACGAGTCACATTCTTCAACCTCTATAGTGAAATTCTTCAGCGTCATCACGTTGATCCAGCCAATGGGCACGGAGGCCAGGTGGGAGACCAGGATGATAGCCCCACGCAGGTCAGCCTGGTAATCTTGCCCTGGGAGAAGTGCTGCTTGGTCGGTCGTGCTGCTGAGGAACAGGTAACGCTCGATGGTGAACACAACCACAATCCAGGAGGAGCTGTACAGGGGGCCGTACTGCAGGAAGCCCATGACGCCGCAGGCCGGGTGGGAGTGCCAGAAGGGCTGCAGCTGCCAGAAGGTGAGCATCAGGTCCAGCAGAATGACCCACACCAGATAGAAGGTGTCCACGATGGCCAGGCAGCTCAGGTAGATGATGGCCGTGTCAGACATCCCACAGTTACAGAAGCAGATCATGTGGAACGTGAAGAGATTGGCTGAGGAAGAATAAATAAAAAGCAACGCATCCTGTTTGGAGTAGTGACATTTCCTTTTAAATGAATCTATGAAATGTATTCATGAAAACAGGTTCTGAAACATCTCACAGACACACGTAGATTTAGAAAACAGCACAAAAAAATATAGGAAACACACACACCTGGGATCCCCAGAACACACAGCAAAGGGTATTAGACCTTCTGAACAGTGATGAAGACACTGGCCCCCTCCATGCTTCAGTCCTAATCCTCAGTACCAGGCAATAGCAGAGACGGTAATCCCTGCAATAAACCCATTAGGGTTAGCTGGATGGGAGGACATTATTGATAGAGAGATAAGCATAGTGTAATAAACAATATATGGATAAGGACCGAGAAGGGTTCCATCACAGATTAATAAGCGCACTATATATTTTTTTTTAAATTAAAAAACATAGTTTTTTACTGGGCCTTTACGGATACATTATGATTGGAGTTGGTTATTTATTGACAGGATGTTGTGAAGGTTACATTTCAATGAGAAAGGGGAGCACGGTTGAAACAGGTTTGTCAGACCTCTTGATCACACTTGAAAATGTGTGTATCGTATGTCTAATGAAGACTACTAGCACAATAACAGACAAAGGATATTTGACTACCTGAAACATGCTCATGTGAAGTCTCTATAGAATAGGATTGCATAGGATAACAGCGTGACCCTTGTGTACATATGACCTTGAAAGGCTTATATACTGTGAGTGTCTAAATGACTGTGTGGTAATGTATTGACACTGACATAAAGATGAATTTGTGCTGTTATCTTGGTCATGTATCTGTGGTTCCAACAGTTGTTTTCTTGGAACTAGGAAACATACAAATTCACCTGTGCTGTTTCAATATAGCACCAACAGCACTTTCTTTTTTATACCTGGATGCCCATTTAGCAAAGCCCAATAAAATATATATATATATATATATATATATATATATATATATATATATATATATATATATACATACATACACTACCAGTCAAAAGTTTTAGAACACCTACTCATTCAAGGGTTTTTCTATATTTTTACTATTTTCTACATTGTAGAACAATAGTGAAGACATCAAAACTATGAAATAACACATATGGAATCATGTAGTAAACAAATCAAAATATAGTTTATATTTGAGATTCTTCAAATAGCCACCCCTTGCCTTGATGACAACTTTGCACACTCTTGGCATTCTCTCAACCAGCTTCATGTGGAATGCTTTTCCAACAGTCTTGAAGGAGTTCCCACATATGCTGAACACTTGTTGGCTGCTTTTCCTTCACTCTGTGGTCCAACTCATCCCAAACCATCTCAATTGGGTTGAGGTTGGGGGATTGTGGAGGCCAGGTCATCTGATGCAGCACTCCATCACTATTCTTCTTGGTAAAATAGCCCTTACACAGCCTGGAGGTGTTTTGGGTCATTGTCCTCTTGAAAAACAAATGATAGTCCCACTAAGCCCAAACCAGATGGGATGGCGTATCGCTGCAGAATGCTGTGAAGACATCAACACTATGAAATGACACATATGGAATCATGTAGTAACCAAAAAAGTGTTAAACAAATCAAAATATGTTTTATATTTGAGATTCTTCAAATAGCCACCCTTTGCCTTGATGACAGCTTTGCACAATCTTGGCATTCTCTCAACCAGCTTCATGAGGTAGTCACCTGGAATGCATTTCAATTAGCAGGTGTGCCTTCTTAAAAGTTAATTTGTGGAATTTCTTTCCTGCTTAATGCGTTTGAGCCAATCAGTTGTGTTGTGACAAGGTAGGGGGGTATACAGAAGATAGCCCTATTTGGTAAAAGGCCAAGTCCATATTATGGCAAGAACAGCTCAAATATGCAAAGAGAAACGACCATCATTACTGTCCATTATTACTTTAAGACATGAAGGTCAGTCAATACGAAACATTTCCAGAACTTTGAAAGTTTCTTCAAGTGCAGTCGCAAAAAACCATAAGGCGCTATGATGAAACTGGCTCTCATGACGACCACCACAGGAAAGGAAGACCCAGAGTTACCTCTGCTGCAGAGGATAAGTTCATTATTGTTACCAGCCTCAGAAATTGCAGCCCAAATAAATGCTTCACAGAGTTCAAGTAACAGACACATCTCAACATCAACTGTTCAGAGGAGACTGTGAATCAGACCTTCATGGTCGAATTGTTGCAAAGAAACCACTACTAAAGGACACCAATAAGAAGAAGAGACTTGCTTGTGCCAAGAAACACCAGAAATGGACATTAGACCGGTGGAAATTTGTTCTTTGATCTGGAGTCCAAATTGGAGATTTTTGGTTCCAACCGCCGTGTTTTTGTGAGACGCGGTATGGGTGAACGGATGATCTCTGCATGTGTATTTCCCACTGTAAAGCATGGAGGAGGATATGTGATGGTGTGGGGGGGCTTTGATGGCGACACAGTGATTTACTGTGACACTGTTTCTACTGCCGCTGCGGAGCCCCACCGGGCCTTCACGACTGGACTACCGACGTTATCCGCTCGAGGGGGGTATTCAACCGGCCCTCCATCGCGACGTCACCTGATCGCCCATCAGCTAACTGCGGCCTGTTAACGTTTGCTGTCTAGAGCATATCGGCTGCTAGCTAAACAGGTCCATCGGACAATTACCTATTTTGCCAATTGGACTGGTCCCCTTCACCACACGGAACCCCACTAACCCATCACGACTGGTCTACCGACGGAAATGCACGAGGAGGCTATAAACAGACTTCCTCTGTCTTTGTTAGCCGGCCTGCTAGCCTTTGCTAGCTTGCTGTCCCCGGCTAGCTGTCTGAATCGCCGTGAAAGCATCACTACTCACTGGACCTTAATGATCACTCGGCTAAGCATGCCTCTCCTCAATGTCAAAATGCCTTGTCCATTGCTGTTCTGGTTAGTGTTTATTGTCTTATTTCACTGTAGAGCCTCTAGCCCTGCTCAATATACCTGTACCTTATCCAACCCTTCAGTTCCACCACCCACACATGCCATGACATCACCTGGTTTAAATGTTTCTAGAGACAATATCTCTTTCATCATCACTCAATGCCTAGGTTTACCTTTACTGTATTCACGTCCTACCATTCACGTCCTACCACCTTCTGGCCCTTCTTTGGACACTGTGTTAACTACCCTCCAGACGAGCTTCAAGGCCATACAACTCTCCTTCCGTGGCCACCAACTGCTCTTAAACGCAAGTAAAACTAAATGCATGCTCTTCAACCGATCGCTGCCCGCACCCGCCCACCCATCCAGCATCACTTCTCTGGACGGTTCTGTCTTAGATTATGTGGACAACTACAAATACCTAGGTGTCTGGTTAGACTGTAAACTCTCCTTCCAGACTCACATCAAACATCTCCAATCCAAAATTAAATCTAGAATTGGCTTCCTATTTCGCAACAAAGCATTGTTCACTCATGCTGCCAAACATACCCTTGTAAAACTGACCATCCTACCGATCCTTGACTTCGGTGATGTCATTTACAAAATAGCCTCCAATACTCTACTCAACAAATTGGATGCAGTCTATCACAGTGCCATCCGTCACCAAGGCCCCATATACCACCCACCACTGCGACCTGTACGCTCTCGTTGGCTGGCCCTCGCTTTACACTCGTCGCCATACCCACTGGCTCCAGGTCATCTACAAGTCCCTGCTAGGTAAAGCCCCGCCTTATCTCAGCTCGCTGGTCACCATAGCAGCACGCACTCGTAGCACGCGCTCCAGCAGGTATATCTCACTGGTCACCCCCAAAGCCAATTCCTCATTTGGCCGACTTTCCTTCCAGTTCTCTGCTGCCAATGACTGGAATGAACTACAAAAATCTCTGAAACTGGAGACACTTATCTCCCTCACCAGCTTTAAGCACCAGCTGTCAGAGCAGCTCACAGACCGCTGCACCTGTATATAGCCCATCTGTAAATAGCCCAACCAACTGCCTCATCCCCTACCGTATTTATTTATCTTGTGCCCTTGCACCCCAGTTTTTCTACATTGCATATTCATCTACTGCACATCTACCATTCCAGTGTTTATATTCTATATTGTAATTACTTTGCCACAATGGCCTATTTATTGCCTTACCTTCCTTATCTTATCTCATTTGCACTCTTTGTATATAGATTTGTTTTTCTACTGTATTATTGACTCTATGTTTGTTTTACTCCATGTGTAACTCTGTGTTGTTGTATGTGTCGAACTGCTTTGCTTTATCTTGGCCAGGTCGCAGTTGTAAATTCTCAACTTGCCTACCTGGTTAAATAAAGGTGAAATAAATAAAAAATATAAATAAATTCAGGATTTAAGGCACACCTAACCAGCATGGCTACCACAGCATATGTCAACACCAGTCTCAACGTCAACAGTGAAGAGGCGACTCCGGAACGCTGGCCTTCTAGGCAAAGTTCCTCTGTCCAGTGTCTCTGTTCTTTTGCCCAGCTTAATCTTTTCTTTTTATTAGCCAGTCTGAGATATGGCTTTTTCTTTGCAACGCTGCCTAGAAGGCCAGCATCCCGGAGTCGCCTCTTCACTGTTGACGTTGAGACTGGTGTTTTGCGGGTACAATTTAATGAAGCTGCCAGTTGAGGACGCCTGTTTTTCAAAGTAGACACTAATGTACTTGTCCTCTTACTCAGTTGTGCACCGAGGCCTCCCACTCCTCTTTCTATTCTGGTTAGGGCCAGTTTGCGTTGTTCTGTGAAGGGAGTAGTACACAGCGTTGTACGGGATCTTCAGTTTCTTGGCAATTTCTCACATGGAATAGCCTTCATTTCTCAGAACAATAATAGACTGATGCGTTTCAGAAGAAAGTTATTTGTTTCTGGACATTTTGAGCCTGTAATCGAACCCACAAATGCTGATGCTCCAGATACTCAACTAGTCTAAAGAAGGCCAGTTTAATTGCTTCTTTAATCAGAACAACAGTTTTCAGCTGTGCTAACATAATTGCAAAAGGGTTTTCTAATGATCAATTAGCCTTTTAAAATGATTAACTTGGATTAGCTAACACAACGTGCCATTGGAACACAGGAGTGATGGTTGCTGATAATGGGCCTCTGTACGCCTATGTATATATTCCATAAAAAATCTGTTGTTTCCAGCTACAATAATCATTTACAACATTAACAATGTCTACACTGTATTTCTGATCAATTTGATGTTATTTTAATGGACAAAAAAAAATTGCTTTTCTTTCTACCGTTCAAAAGTTTGGGGTCACTCAGAAATGTCCTTGTTTTTGAAAGAAAAGCAAAAAAAAACAAATTTCTAAGTGACCCCAAACTTTTGAACGTAGTGTATATGAGTGTAGAAACATTCTCTTTCCATGACTTAGACTGACCAGGTGAAAGTTATGATCCCTTATTGATGATCCCTTATTAAAACCACTTCAAATCAGTGTAGATGAAGGGGAGGAGACAGGTTAAAGAAGGATTTTCAAGCCTTGAGACAATTCAGACATGGATTGTGTACGTGTGCCATTCAGACGGTCAAAGTGTATTGAAGTGCCTTTGAATGGGATATGGTAGTAGGTGCCAGGTACAGCGGTTTGTGTGAAGAACTGCAACGCTGCTGGTTTATTCACGCACAACAGTTTCCCGTGTGTATCAAGAATGGTCCACCACCCAAAGGACATTCAGCCAACTTGACACAACTGTGGGAAGCATTGGAGTCAACATGGCCAGCATCCCTGTGGAACACTTCGACACCTTGTAGAGTCCATACTTTGTTCTATTCATTACCATTCCTTTCAAACTGGATAAAACAAATATAGAAGATGTCATAGTAAACTGAATGTATTGCTTTTTACCAGTACAACAAAAACACATTTTCAAAACCCCATAAAACATGCACTTGTCTACAATAATCCCATCAAAAGTAATTGCGTATGGAACAGTAACAAGATGTAGTACAGATGACTTACACAGAGGGGCAAGCCTGCTGGTATAGTAGAGATCCACAGTGTTGGCAGTCCAGTCCAGTTGTATTAGGTGATGATGAGGACCAAGTGAGCCAGCTGCAGGTCAAATAAAGCTTCCCTGCTCTCTCGCTCTCTCTGGGAAGCCAGATCTACATATATAAAGGAGGGCTCATCTACAGGTGTCACATCACCTGAAGCACAGGTAGACAGACCTCTGGTGTGTCTACATTGATCTGTGAGCGCCAGGCCATGAAAATCAACATATCTCATATGCTTAAATAAGATTCTTGTAATATCCTCCTAACAATATTGATTGACATATTGTTATTGTGATGTATCCAAGGAGATTAATTGCAACAAGTTCCCATGAATCATCAATGAAGTCACCATTCTTGGCAGCTGCTGGCTGATAGGGCTCAGTACACTCCGACAGTGTCCTTTCCCACACACAGTGGTGGAAAAGACTCCCTCTTGTGGTCTTCACAGAAAATACAATTTAAGATTACTGTTGAACTCACAAAGTTAATGTAATGCTTTTTTTCTACTACAGAGCTTGTGTAATAGCCAACATGTGACTACCATTGCTGAGTTGTCCCTATGCAAACTTTACCAATGGAGTTGACGATGTGCTAGACGAGTTGTGAGGTGATTGTATGAGCTGCAGGCTGTGTGTGTGTGTGTGTCGGTCTGACCGCAGAGTTCCTCTAACTAGCTGGCACTGGTGCCTCATCCCAACTGCAGGCCTGCCCTGTGTTCATGTAGCAGTCATTTAGCACCTCCTTAGTGCCTGCTGGCCGATGGCCCTCCCCTCATCATACAGCTAAGGTACTGGAGAGACTCCTGACCAATGATGTCAAAGGTCCAGTCTGTTCATCTGCGTGAGAGAGAGCGAGAGAGATAGCGAGAGAGATAGCGAGAGAGAGAGAGAGAGAGAGAGAGAGAGAGAGAGAGAGAGAGAGAGAGAGAGAGAGAGAGAGAGAGAGAGAGAGAGAGATGGACAGAGAGAGAGAGAGGACAGAGAGAGAGAGAGAGAGATGGACAGAGAGAGAGAGAGATGGACAGAGAGAGAGAGAGATGGACAGAGAGAGCGAGGGACAGAGAGAGAGAGAGAGCGAGACCGAGACAAAGACAGAGAGGGAAGTCTTCTTTAAATCTCTTCTGCTTCACCCTGGAGCAGTGTGGTCATGAAGGCAGAGATGGACAGGCCTGTTGGATTATGTCCAGACACACACAGCAACAGAAGCAGCAATTCCATAGCATAAAATAATATATAAAATAAGTGGAAAGAGTGTAAAATGTTTATTGTTCTTTTTGAACTTCAAATGCCAAATCACTGAATTAACAAAACAGAAAATGTTAACAAATGGAAAAATAGAAGAATTAAACTAGGAAGGCTACTGACACTTTTAAAACTGTTAAGCTGTAAAACCGACGAGGGGGCTCAATCTTAAACAGATCCTTATTCGCACTTAAACTATCGTAAGATAAGAACAAATACCACATTTAGATTAAACAAGGTCAAACTTTACAGCCGGCTGCATCACCAGTGTATTAGCAATGTTCCCCCTGAAGATACAATACACCCCATTCCTCAAAGATCTCTCCATTAAGGTTAAATAAAACATACTCTGAAACAGGAGACGCAAGACTTCAGATATCCACGTCAGTTTAAACATAAAAAGGTAAAGTAATCCAAAGGAAGTGGTCCAGAAATGAGCTGAGGGAGGATCCTACGGGTGGTGCTGTGCTGCATAGACAGACAGGCAGACAGACAGACAGACCGACCTGACGGACCCAGTGTGGGACATGAGTTTGAGGAGCAGTTGGATCGGGACATGTCACTGTTCACAGAGGGAGGAAGAGACAGTACCCACTAAGACTTCCCAGTACATGGCTTCACAGCATGGAGGAAACAAGGACCATGAGATGGATGCCTTGGAATGGCTGTTAAAAGTTAAAATAAGACCATTAAAAGCAGAGACAAATATCTTTCTCTTAAATAAACATCATGTCCTTCCAGTATACACTAAATAATACCTGGAAAGACACATTTTTTTCCACAATTATTTATTTTTCTTAAAACCTGGTAAGCGAGAAGAGATATGTTCAAAAGGAGAATTGTCACACATTTGGCTGTAATTACAAAATGTAACATACATTATTTGTAAAATAGCTTTGTTACGGCATTAGCCTAACAACTATTACTTTGAGGGGGACAAAACTATTTTACAAGGATGAACAAAATAAAAGCAAAATCATATCAAACTAAATTCATGTAGGTGCAAAAGAAATCTCTACGGAGTATTTTGTCATGCTTGCCTCAAGTCCCTGTAAAACAGATGACTTTGCCCCCAAAATGACTTATACACTGAGGCAATACACTCAGGACTGGTTTTCTTATTTATTTTTATATATGAGCAAAACAGCAAAAATGAAATAAATAATTTATGGAGGTGTTCATTAAATTGCCCCAAAAATAATAATAAAAAAATATTCGCTTTGATAGACGTCCTGTATATTCTGGATTAGAAGTGACCAGATATCATGGTGCACTTTTGAAATGATCATCTTCATTGACCATTTTCTTTACCACCCTCATCATCATCATGGAGAAAACAGAAGCAAACAAACCACCAAAACATAAACCAAAAGTTAAGCAGACTAGCTGTTCATATTTACATTGAATACAGGCATTTTCATTACATCATAACTAGCCCAATCACCCCCAAACCTCCCTCCCTCCTAACTGGTATCTCTGGTATCCAGTCTGTTGAGTCTGTCTCAGGGTTAGCCACGGAGAGTGTTTAAGAGTGCTGGGAGCTGGAGGAGAGTTGAGACAAGATGCTCTGTTGAGCTGAAGAAGATGTACAGGTCCCTGGTGTGGCTCCAGAGAACTACGGTTCAGTCCAGTCCCAGCCCAGAGCTCTGTGTTTAGAGGTTGTCCCCTGGCTGGTACTGTGGCTCCGTGGCCGTGAAGTAGTCCTCCAGGAAGGCCTGCAGGTACTCGAAGGTGGGCCTCTCCTCGGCGTCTTTCTTCCAGCACTGCACCATAAGCTCGTGGAGGGAGATGGGGCAGTCCTGGGGACAGGGCATCCTGTAGCCTCGCTCCACCTGCTCCAGCACCTCCCGGTTGTTCATCCCTACACACACACACACACACACACACACACACACACACACACACACACACACACACACACACACACACACACACACACACACACACACACACACACACACACACACACACACACACACACACACACACACACACACACACACACACACACACACACACACAGAGAGAGATAGAGGAAGAAAAATTGAGGGTCAGTAACTACAACAGAGGCTCTTCAAGTAATCGATAAGTCAGTTCAATGAAAGAGATCTGTTTAGACTTTACCTGTACTGAATGACCTTAATGACACAGACATTGAGCTTTAAACCTCATACTGTAGATGCTGATCTTAAGGCAACATTTGGACCTGGGAAAAGCTTTTACGCAACACAGGGGTCAAACGTTTTACAACCTGGGGATGTTGGAGTGGCTTGCCATCTATTTTTCACTAGCTAAGAGATGTGGCTTCGGCAGCAACAAGAACAGTCCGGAGGGAGGGCCTCAGAAAGCTGCTAAGACATCTTTTAGGATGATGCCATTATCCCCTAAGTCCCAGCTCGGCCTCCATAGCGTGCAAACCCTCCCCTCACATCCCCTCCCTCCCTCTTTTGTGCACACCAGCCCAGTGCAGCGTGGCCCATCTGGACAAACATGTGTTCCCCATCCCCCCTCCCTCTCTCTCTCAGTGAGGCTGATCTCAGTCAACTCCCTGCCCAAGACCAGCCCTCTCACATGGACTAGCAGCGGCCCAGAGGCAGGCCCTGGATTACGGTTATAAATCTCAGATTGTGTCAGGAAAACAAAGTTACTCAGCCGTGTTTAAAGACCCCTTCTTTTCTTTATCGTTCAGTAAACAGCAGGACCTACCTGCCACTTGTTATATAAGCTCTTGTTGTGGTATATAATTGCATCATAGTCCTCTACTTATTTACAATACAAGCGAGGACTCAACTCAGAATGTGGACATTACATCACAAGGGTTGCGTCCAAAAAAGGTCCCAGGACCCTAGTGTTCTAGAAACTAAATAGGGTGCCATTGGAGACGTGACCATTGAATCTCTGGTTATTTGACCCTCCTCACCTGGGTAGGGTACACGTCCCTTGGTGACCAGCTCTGTGAGCAGGATGCCAAACGACCACACGTCTGACTTGATGGTGAACTTTCCGTACAGCGCAGCCTCCGGGGCCGTCCACTTAATCGGGAACTTAGCACCTGGGAGAGAACAGAGGGGGAGATATGAATAAATGACAGAATGTAAGTTAGCTATTGTATTCTTTCTCTCTAGAGCTGGGAGTGTCTCTCAGTGTCTCTGTTCCAGTCTGTAGTACAGTGGAATAGGCAGACAGTGAGCACATGTTTGGATCTGAAATGGGAGCCATTGACATCCTCTCAGGGTGTGATTATACACACATTATGGCCAGTGTTGGAAGAACTCCCTTCATGACCTAAGGCAATCATTAGTGTGTGTCTGTTTCGTTATTGTGTGTGACCTCACCTTGCCGTGCTGTGTACTCGTTGTCCTCAATCAGCCTGGCCAGTCCGAAGTCGGCGATCTTACATACCAGGTTGTCCCCGACCAGGATGTTAGCCGAGCGCAGGTCTCTGTGGATGTAGTTCATCCTCTCGATGTACGCCATGCCTGCTGCCACCTGGAACAGACACACACACACGCACACACACAGTGAGCACAGTAAAAGCACTGCGTTCAACTTAGTTCCAGAGAGAATGCTGCACACGGTGACACACCACTGTCTTGAAGTTTCCGTGCCGCTGAGTCGTCTTGTTTGTGAAGTCACTCAAGAGTTCCGTTATAGAAACACCGAGCGGAATGGGCAACATTTATATCAGGGCTTACCTGGGCGGCCATGTCAACCAGATTGGGCAGTTTCAGTCCTCGTCCCTCCCCATCCTTCAGGAAATCCAGGAGGCTTCCTAAACAACAGGAGATTTCTGTTGTCAGAACATGCATTTGAAATAGCAGATCTTTATTGAAACGCCAGTTGACAGTCTGACCAACATGTGGGATTCCTTCGCAGCACGCCAATGAAACAATGATCACATCAAAGTTTCCATCCCAGCTTTTTCTATACTTAATTCCTGGATCTGAAGCTCTTTCTTGTGGTGCTCGTGAATGTCAGCTTCTCGGCCGACTCTGTCATAGTTAAATATAGGCTCTCATTACTGTGGTAATGAATAAAAACACTATTCCAGAGTAACAACAACTGCCGGGCCGGCAACAAGGCAGATATTTACATAGTCTGTCTAGTTAGACCTACAACGTGTCACCGAAGGTGGTGGTTCACCACAGTGTCAATGTTGGATTGAGTGCTCCGGTCCGTTTTTCTCCATGGCATCGTCGCAGAGTACGTGGGCAAAGGTATTGCGTGTGTGTTTGTGTGTGTGTCACAACATGAACTGTGTGTGGGTGGGAGTGTGTGTTACACAATGTATATTGTGTGTGTGTCTGACTATGTGTGCATGCGTCCACTCGTGTGTGTGTGTGTGTGTGAGTGACAATACCTTTGCCCATGTACTCAGTGACGATGTAGATGGGTTCCTCAGACACCACAGCGTAGAGCTGCACCAGTTTGTCATGCCGGAGTTTCTTCATGATCTGGGCTTCTTCCAGGAAGGACTCAGGAGACATGGTGCCCGGCTTCAGCGTCTTCACCGCCACCTTAGTGGTGCCGTTCCACGTTCCTGTTACCCACCAACGGCAAAGAATTAGTACATCTCACAGGTCTCGGGGCCGGTTTCCTAGACACGGTTTAAGCCTAGTGTTGGACTAAGAAGTGGTTCAAATGGAGGTTATCCGTTCAGCGTGCTTTTTAGTCCAAGACCAGACTTAATCTGGAAAACCCGCCCAATTATGTCTACAGTACGTCATGTCACAAAGCAAGACTTGACCCCACTTTGTTGTGGATTGAATAGGTATTGCGGTTGTACAATCTAGTACGTTCACATCTAAAAAAAAAAAGAGTCTTGCTTTGGCATACCAACAACACAGCACACAACCCAGAAATGGACATTGAGGTCTGCTTGCCTTTAATTCACGCGCACAAAGGTTGCACTGAGGGGACGCATCAATGTGCATCACATTTCTAGCGACCCTTCATTTCAAATGGCTTTCAAAAGCCGCGAGAGAGATCTGGTGAGCTTTTTAAACCCCACAATATACCAACACGGGAAAGGATAATCCATTGTAGGATGATTAACAAAAGCAACAGCCTCATAAGTAAAACCCCACGGTGGAGCTGTGCCTGTTACTGTACTGTAGCACAGTGTGGGCATGCCAATGTTCTTCTTTACAGTACATACACCCAATATTGAACCATTGAAATCAGGGTCAATTCTTCATACAAGGTCATTTAGCTTGTTCTGTGGCTCAGTCGCAAAATTGCACGATATTCCCTATATAGTGCAGCAGTTTAGACCAGGGCCCATTGGTCTCTGTTCAAAAAGTATTGCACTATATACAGTAAGGAATATGATGCCATTTGGGATGCGGGCTGTGTCAGTAAATAATGCAGAAATATCAGCTGTGACCTAAAGGCAAGACAGACCTCCTGTCAGTCGGTGACATTTGGAATTCACATGCGTTTCTACTGTGGTGGGTTTAATTTAAGAGCGCACTCAGAAATCCTTGAGAGCAGTGCTGATTAGTGACACAGCTATGGCTGCTGGGCCTCGTCGGCCATTTTGGGGCCTGGCGCTGTGCAGTTACTGTGCTGAGGTCACCCGCTGGGTTCTGAGGTAATGGTATCCCAGGGGTCTGGGTGTCACTAGCAGCAGGGTGTGGGGATAGCAGCTGGGACTAGCCCCAACCTAAACTCCAAACCCCTAAACAGCCTGTTGAAATGTTGAAAGGACAGGACACACCCTTGATCTCTGGACTCAAAAGTAGTCAATGTAGCCAGTTCTACACAGGATACATTAAAATACTAGTAAGATTATATGCTTAAAAGTCAACTTAAGACTTTTGGATTTAAGCCTGAAGTGTCAACTGAAGCATGATAAAAAATAATATTTGCAAAAATCTAGGGTATCCTGGAAAAAGATAACTTACAGTTGAAGTCGGACGTTTACATACACCTTAGCCAAATACATTTAAACTCAGTTTTTCACAATTCCTGACATTTAATCCTAGTAACAATTCCCTGTTTTAGGTCAGTTACGATTACCATTTTATTTTAAGAATGTGAAATGTCAGAATAATAGTAGAGAATTATTTATTTCAGCTTTTATTTCTTTCATCACATTCCCAGTGGGTCAGAAGTTTACATACACTCAATTAGTATTTGGTAGCATTGCCTTTAAATTGTTTAACTTGGGTCAAACGTGTCGGGTAGCCTTCCACAAGCTTCCCACAATAAGTTGAGTGAATTTTGGTCCATTCCTCCTGACAGAGCTGGTGTAACTGAGTCAGGTTCGTAGGCCTCCTTGCTCGCACACACTTTTTCAGTTCTGCCCACAAATGTTCTATAGGATTGAGGTCAGGGCTTTGTGATGGCCACTCCAATACCTTGACTTTGTTGTCCTCAAGCCATTTTGCCACAACTTTGGAAGTGTGCTTGAGGTCATTGTCCATTTGGAAGACCCATTTGCGACCAAGCTTCAACTTCCTGACTGACGTCTTGAGATGTTGCTTCAATATATAAAAATAATTTTCCTACCTCGTGATGCCATCTATTTTGTGACGTGCACCAGTCTCTCCTGCAGCAAAGCACCCCACAACATGATGCTGCCACCCACGTGCTTCACGGTTGGGATGGTGTTCTTCGGCTTGCAAGCCTCCCCCTTTTTCTCCTTTTGATTTGCACCAAAGTACGTTCATCTCTAGGAGACAGAACGCGTCTCCTTCCTGAGCGGTATGACGGCTGCATGGTCCCATGGTGTTTATACTTGCGTACTATTGTTTGTACAGATGAACGTGGTACCTTCAGGCTTTTGGAAATTGCTCCCAAGGATGAACCAGACTTGTGAAGGTTTAAAATAATAATAATAATTCTGGCTGATTTCTTTTGATTTTCCCGAGATGTCAAGCAAAGAGACACTGAGTTTGAAGGTAGGCCTTGAAATACATCCACAGGTACATCTCCAATTGACTCAAATTATGTCAGTTAGCCTATCAGAAGCTTCTAAAGCCATGACATAATTTTCTGGAATTTTCCAAGCTGTTTAAAGGCACAGTCAACTTAGTGTATGTAAACTTCTGACCCACTGGAATTCTGATACAGTGAATTATAAGTGAAATAATCTGTCTGTGAACAATTGTTGGAAAAATTACTTGTGTCATGCACAAAGTAGATGTCCTAACCGACTTGCCAAAACTATAGTTTGTTAACAAGAAATTTGTGGAGTGGTTGAAAAATGAGTTTTAATGAGTCCAACCTAAGTGTATGTAAACTTCCGACTTCAACTGTATATGTTCACTAACCATTATAATACAGAACAGAACTAGCTGCACGAAAGTTTCCTTTTGTGTTTTGCTGACTGGACTGAAAAAGTCCTCAGGTGATTCAGTAAAATCCCTTTACATTTATAAATAAATACATGTAAGTTATCCAATTTCCCTCCCAGACACCCCTCAATAGAAATGAAAAGAAAGGAATGGAACTATTTTGTTCTTACCACACCACACCTCAGCAAAACATCCCGCCCCCAGCTTTACTTCGAACTCAAGTGAGTCTCTGGCGATTTCCCAGGAATCGTGAGTCAGGCCCATAGTATCAGGGGTGTAGTTCACACACACACCCGTTAAATTAAAGCACAAACCATCCGCACTCTCTACAGGGGAAGGAACAGGGAAGTCAAGGCACACAGGGTTAACTACTAGGGAGAGGAACATGCAAAGAGGCAGATGGAAGGCGGCCATATTGAACTGAGAGAGCGGAGCTTGTAGACATTGACATACGATCTCATTTAACAGTAAAGACACAAATGTCGTTTTTTGGTTTCCCGCCTTTCTCCCAAAGAGAGAGGTTGTGAGTAGACTGTCAATCTGTTCTCGGTCTGATGTCTCTGCTTGCTCAGTCAGTGGCCCCCTTCCATGCAGCCTGTGGTCGGACGTTTACGGAGGCGACTCTGCCCGTACCCATCCAGACCTCCCCAAACTGCCCATTCCCCAGACGCTTGATGAGCTGCAGTGACTCCCGCGGGATCTCCCACACGTCTTTGGTTTTGACGGACAGGTCGGTGAGGCGGGGCATCCCTTTGTGGCAGGGCACCACCAAGCGACAGCACAGCCCTGCGGCCCGCTCTGCACACAGGCACAAGGAGCGCGCGCGGACACACACACACACACACACGCATACAGAGACACAGGGTGAGATAGAGAATAAGGGGGTTGAAAGAAAGCAGTTAGCAAAGCGCTGTGAAGAGAGAGAGAGAGAGACAGAGAGAGAGAGAGAGAGAGAGAGACAGAGACAGAGAGAGAGAAGCTGCAGTAGACAGTAAGTTAAAGTGATCTGCCATAGCAGAACAGTTCCAGGTGCATCCAGCAGTGAGCTCAGGTAAGCACCACAGCAGCCAGTCAATCTGTCCCACTAGATGTCCCAGACAGTGTCTGTCCCCAGGCCATAAGGTCAAGAATTAATCTGTCTAATGCCCTCCTAGCTACTGTTCATCAAATCACACTGAGTGCTGTTCCCATCTCCATCCTCCCCCCTACAGCACTGCACTAGGGTTCTTTCGGCTCTGTTGATGACACACGTAACGGGATGTTTTTACCAGCTGCACTATATTTCTTTGAATGTAAGGAATTCAGTAAGGAAGTCAGTAAGGAATTCAGTAAGGAATTCAAAAATAAATTTAAGGATCAATATTGCTCAGGTTGCAGCCTGTTCTGAGGTTGCTCTTAGTCAAAGCTAGAACCCACTGGGCACAGTTGTCAGTTCAACGTCTAGTTTTGATTTAGATTTGGTTGAGTTGTCAACTAACGTGAATTCAACATGAAATCAACAAACATTTCACCATGTCATTGGATTTAGGATAAAAGTCGGGTGAAACAAAGACGAAATACCCTAATGTTTTCCACGTTGATTCTTGATTTGTTTTTGGGGGGGGGCGCGGTTGTAATGACGTGGAAACAACGTGATTAGCAAAGGCAGGTCAGGCTTGACCACAACAGCCTGCTATAGATGGCCACGTTAATGGTTCTACTTTGGCTAATGGCATGTGTGACTCCCAATGCTTTACAATAATGACTGTGATTGTTTAGAGACGTGGCTTGTCAATCACTCCAAATGCACTACACTGTGCATTACAACTAGGACGTTTTAATGTTCATGCATACTACGTAGTAAAGGAGGGTACTGTAGTCTAGATTTGAGTCAGGGACAACAGAAGCCATTGTGGCTGGCAGCTGTGTCCATTATTGTGTATGAGGATGAAAACAAGTCCTCTCCTCCCTGACATGAAAATGTGGCGTTTCTCCTTTCCGCAGTGGAAGTAGATGTGTTTGCCCACCGCCGATTAAAAGCGAGGCATGGGAATGGTGCTTCCGCCTACTTCCCTTCCACTTTGATTCCCCTGACATAAAGTGTTAAAAAAACCCAAGTGAGAGATTGTGAGAAAGCAAAAGGGTAATTCCACGAAATGAGTCCTTTTGCGTCCCTTTGATATTTTAATTCGACATTTCGTTATATTAAAGGAAGTGCCCTTTAAAGCGGCAATCAGCAGTTGAAACAATAACAAAGTGTACTCCCAGGCCCGGTTTTGGTAAAAAGCTGAGGGATGGGGCTGGAGAAATGTAACCACTTCCAAATTCATAGACAGAGGTACGGATGCAAGGAGTGACCATCCACGATTTAACCATGTTTTGAGGCTATTCAGTGTTTGTTTACATTTTCTTTGTTTACAAACATTGGCGTAAAACAAGCTTGTATTCTGGGTTCTGATGGGGTATGACAGTTGAACTAAGCTCATGAGGCCTTTACTGGTTATACTCTTCAAGAATCAATGGGTACATATCATTAATGTATTAGTCCCAAAAATGTATGTAGCAACTTCAGATTCTATAAATATGGATATAGGCTTGTTAAAATGCAGAGATTCAGCATGTTGGCATGTCCCTCTGTGCCCTCTCCGACTTATCTGAGGATTCTAAGCCACTTAACCCCAACATTTCTCATTTCTCACCATCATTGTAAAGCCCTGGTTATTTTGTTGCTTTGAAAAAGTCATTTCTGAAGATGATTGTTTAGTTCATGTGATTAGTGATTTATTTTAAAGGTAAAAAACAAACTAAAAACCTGTCCCTCATTTTAAGGTCAACTCTGTTACATGAACTGAACTCGCATTTTATTAATGGTGAAAGTATTCTTTTAAAAATCATCTAATAGTCAAATCAGTGTAACATCAGGTGAGCTGGTCCTACCCTTTTTGGACATTTTCTGATGTTTTGTGGTGGAAAACTGAGCGGGTTGAACATATCAAGTCAACCCTGTTACCCATAGACAGACAGGCGAGAAATGGTTTAACAATTAAACTTTTTTTGTGAAGCCTGCATTCAATTGCCCCTCCCTGTTGCACACAAACAAGCTTCCAGTCTCCTTTTCACAAGGGGATTTATGGCTGTTTTACTCGTCAACCCTGTTACGGTCAACCCTGTTATTTGATTTATTTGTCACTTAATAGGCAATTACTATATTAACGGTCGTTTTTATTGAACCTCTTGAGATGGGAAAACGTGCACGTCATTAACAATGCTAAAAACGTTTTGTTTTTTTTACATTCTACCAACTTACACTACCCAAAAAGGACTCATTTTGTGGAACGCCCCCAAAAGACAACAGAAGAAGCACAAGCCCTGGAAGAAAACAACAGCAGTCAAGGTCATTTGAAGAGGTGTGTTGGAACTTCACATTTGTTCTCTGGGGTGGCGATAAAGAAAAGAAATGGACAGTTAATGCACTGTGACACAAACATACACAAAATCCATACTGTTCATTTCCAATGGGCTAAGTACGGACATGTCAACGTGCTAACTGGAGCATGTGGAGGGAAAATATCCCCCTTCTCATGGAGAGAGACAGACAGGGGAGAAAGACAGACATACATAGAGGGAGAGTGATCCATAAAGAGAGAGGGAGAGAGAGAGAAAGAGTGGCGGAGGAAAAGAGAGAGCGATATACTGTATATAGAGAGAGAGAGAGAGAGAGAGAGAGAGAGACATCTCATCTGACATCAACACATGCTCATGAATGCAGTCTGTGGTCATCACAAAGTGACGTTCAACTTTCCTCGTGGCACAACTGGGACACTCAATAGCATGGTGACGGTACAGTACAGACCACCGTTTTTAACGGGCTCGCTAACCTCTACAGGGTGAGGTAATAAGACCCCTATCTCACATTAACACAAACAGTAGACTACATCATCCTATCAGGGTGCCCTTTTCAAACCACAATAAGTGGCGCCAGTGTCAATCTAAAATGTATTCCTCTCAATATTTGTGGAATAGTTGATTTCAAACCATGCCACTTCATCCCTCCTTGAATCACTTAGTTGTTGCATTCTCAACAGTTTTCTGGAAGTACTTCGCTCAGTATTTGAAGTTTGTGTTTATGGATCACATTACACCAGACGTCACTTCAATTTCACTCTATTCCCTTCTCAAATGTTAAGTGTCAGCATCACTTTCTATTTCTGCTTTTAAAGAGGCCTCCCCAGCGTAAATCACATTATACTGATTGTGTCAGCAGAATACACTTCTGGATTAATCCAAGGAATTGGATGCCAGGCCGAGGAGAAGCCTCTTGTATCTATTTGTTTTGAAATGATGTCTCCACTAAAACACCAACATCACCACAGCTATTAAAAAGAAAGGAGGACCAAGGCACTCTTCATATAATTCATTAAAATGCCTTTATTTGTATGGCATGTTCAATGGAAACAAAGATTAAAAACTCTGACGCGTTTCAGCTGCATGGCCTTCTGTCTACCAATACCTACTATTGTGTACCTTGGTAACTTCTGTCTACCAAAACCTACTATTGTGTATCTTAGTAACTTCTGTCTACCAAAACCTACTATTGTGTACCTTGGTAACTTCTGTCTACCAAAACCTACTATTGTGTACCTTGGTAACTTCTGTCTACCAAAACCTACTATTGTGTACCTTGGTAACTTCTGTCTACCAAAACCTACTATTGTGTACCTTGGTAACTTCTGTCTACCAAAACCTACTATTGTGTACCTTGGTAACTTCTGTCTACCAAAACCTACTATTGTGTACCTTGGTAACTTCTGTCTACCAAAACCTACTATTGTGTACCTTGGTAACTTCTGTCTACCAAAACCTACTATTGTGTACCTTGGTAACTTCTGTCTACCAAAACCTACTATTGTGTACCTTGGTAACTTCTGTCTACCAAAACCTACTATTGTGTACCTTGGTAACTTCTGTCTACCAAAACCTACTATTGTGTACCTTGGTAACTTCTGTCTACCAAAACCTACTATTGTGTACCTTAGTAACTTCTGTCTACCAAAACCTACTATTGTGTACCTTGGTAACTTCTGTCTACCAAAACCTACTATTGTGTACCTTGGTAACTTCTGTCTACCAAAACCTACTATTGTGTACCTTGGTAACTTCTGTCTACCAAAACCTACTATTGTGTACCTTAGCAGCACTTCCCTTCCACCTCTTTCTACAAATGAATCACTACAGCTATGTTCAGATGAGTTGAACTGTACCTTACTTTAACGCCAGGCCTACATACTGTATATTCTCATCATCGGTATAAACATAGTCCCTCATAAAGGTCTTATAAACATTGTAACGGTGTATGAATGGTAGGTGTAATAAATAATACGCATGCTTTTGCATCTGCCTGGGTTTAGGATCTTTTCAATGTGCAGCACAGGAGGTTGATGGCACTTTCAGCGGGGAGAACGAGTTGATGGTGACGATGAACGGTGGGCGTAGTAATGTTCTATTGACGGTGTAACTCGGACCATTTCGGACTCTTACCTGAGTAGTGCTGCACCAGCTGCTGCAGGGTCTCAAACTGAGCCCTGGTAGTGATGTAGTAACCGCCGCTGTCCAGCTTACGGATCTTATAATGCTTGACGTGGTCCCCCTTCACGTCATCCCAGTCTCGTATGGACAGGGAGAAGGCACCTACAGAACACAGACGTGGAGGGGAGTGAGTCACTGGGAAAACATTCACTTACCTCATGCATTAATAATAATTGTGGTCATAGGGAATGGTTGATAGTATTACCAGAGGCAGAAATAGCCCACCGGGAAAATATTCTGACATCATTTCAACCAGTTTTATCCGCTGGATAGTTTTTCTAGAACAGTTGGCTGCTCCTCAGTTGGGTACATCATGCATTCTATTACAGTGCCGTCCCGACAGTCTCTCGAGGTTACCTTTAGTGGTTTCGCTCTCCCTGATGAGATAGGTGCCGCGGGGATTGCCGGTGAACAGAAGTTGCCTCTCTGCATCCTTCCGGCCCAGTTTCCCAAAGTACCAGCTACAGAGGGAGGGTTTAACACAAGGACGGGTCAATAATGAGTGAGGGAAGCCATTGCGTAAGCCATCTATCTGGATTGATTCGAGTGCGGAGAGCTGCCTTTGAAGTTGAAAATGATGATCTGACATACAGAGCGAGAGAGACACAGGTCACAAGACCAGTTGAAATTCTCACTGTAAACTGTAAATCCCACTTTGGTCGTGGTTTCTCAGACTGGAGGCTGAACAATGGCGAACTGCATGTTGAGCGTGAACAGAGGATTTAAATACCCTGCATGAAATGTCTCCCCTTGTCTTACAGTAATAAGCCCGTGTTGGTAAATTGAACCACACTCAACGCAAACCCTGGCTGTGCTTAAATCCAGCATACTGTAGTGAGCTTAATGAGAGCTTGCCTTGTGGTGCACCGTTCGAATAATCACATCATTATTCCTCAGAGAGTCTGACGAGGAGGGGAGGTGGGGGAAGGGCCTGCAGCACCGTCAGACACCCGGGTTCATTCACACATGACACAGACAACGCTCTTATACATTCTCTATGACGTTTCAAATATCCGAACACACAGCATTTAACACGATTCTCCTTCCTTTTATGGTGTCTAATAAAAAGTCGCTTTAACGAGCCGGGGAAAGGGCCAGCTCTGCGGAGACATATACATCCCAGTATGATTCCATTTCTGCTCAGAGCCTTGTGTTGACTGTTAGCGCCAGACGCTGAGCGAAAGAGAGGATATCTATGCTTGTCTTAACTTCTGACATCTTCCTCTCTCCCTGTTGTCTCAGACAGTGAAGAGAATGAAGAGAGGAGAGAGAACCAGTGCTTGACTTGGGCAGGAGCTCGCCGGTGCGGAGTACCGGCACCTCAAATGTTCTACTGCTTGAGCTCCTGTTCCTCTTATAGAATATTAGCTCAAAAGTATTGTGGAGCTCCTGCGCCTAAATATAAACAGTACCGGCACCCAAAATGAGTACCGGCAACTATTTTAGTCCAACACAAGCGCTGGAGAAAAGAGAGACAGAGAGAGTGTGTGTGTGTTCAATCATTAAATTGTTCATTTCATTCTTTTTTCTTTCATGCCATGTAGTCAGCTCTGTCAGAGCGTGTCCCAATGAAACTCAGTGTGACAGACTGCTACTCACTCCTCAGCCTGGATGGAGTCCACTGGAGCCACGTAATTACTGGGAATGTAGCCATTTCCACCGGTGGTGAGGGAACGAGCATCCCACCAGTCCCCTTCACTGAGGGAGAGAGAAGAGGGGGTCAGATGGTACAGAGTGTATTATTAGAGCGGCGACAAAACACAAACCACTATGTTCAATAATGCAGTTGACAATGTGAATACATTGAAAGCAGTATATGCCTTGTTCATGTGGAATCGTGGAGGGAGGCGGTATTTTGCAGCGCCGGCTGATGACAAGCAGAGGAGGGAAGGAAGACGGATGTAGAGAGGAGAGAGAACCCGTGCTTGAGAGAGCTTGCATGCCTACACAGCCATTACTGCCTCTCTCATGTCCTCCCTCTTTCCCTCTAACTGCCTCCTCTCCTACTCTCCCTCCCTCCTTCCCTCCACCGCCTTTCCTATACGCTCCTCCCTCCATCACTCTCACTTGTCTGTCCTCCAAACACACTGCCCTCTTTCACATCTCTCTCTCTCCCTCGCACATTTCGTCTTTCTTTTTTGTGCCAGCTAGTGGTGGTCTTTCATTTGTGCCGAATAAAAACATGATGGGGGCCTGGGGACGACATCACAGCAAGAAATGGGGCCGGTTTCCTTTGTTCTCAGAGCAGAATGGAGGTTCCCCCTGGAGGGCTAGTGTGTTCCCCCTGGAGGGCTAGTGTGTTCCCCCTAACACGCTAACGCTAACAGCTGAGCGGATGGATGGATTGCTGGGAGGAAAAGCAGGAGAGAGAGAGAGAGAGAGACGGGAGGGGCCCCGTCAGTCTCCTTAAACCCTCTTTAAACCATCTCGACTCCGACCGCAAAGACAGAAAACAACAACATGTCAACAAAGAGAGAACCATCCTCCTCCCATCTCCAGAAGTATTGTAATGCTCTGACTAGCCCCCCTCCCTGTGGTCACTGCCGATGACAGAGTAATGAGTGGATTGTGTCGACCGACTGGAGTCAGGCTGGTATCCACTAGCATAGTATTCATAGTTGGAATATGTACAAAAACAATACCCAATTTACTAACCATTAAGACGTGAACCATTGAACAACAAATCAGAGCTATTTCCTGCATATTTCTGAGGTCATTTTTCAAAACAGTATGAGAAAAAAAATGGCTAAATACATGCGTCTTTATATCAAAACTGCTATAGGAAACAATCACAAGCAATCAAACTGGAGCATTATAAAGACTTGAGTCTTGTTGTTTAGGAGGGTTCCCTGTAACGTGTTGGATGCATTCACCAAGCTCAGTGTTTCCTAGAGGACGCCACCACACCACATCACAACACAACAGTCCCTTCACTCACTGCTCGGTGCCCAGTGTGTCCGATGGAGTCCCAGGGCTACTCGCGTAAGCCCTGCCTGAACAGGCATCTGCCATGGACTGTCTGTGCGCCAGGCAGCCCTGACTAAGAGGGAGAGACAGGGTCTGGGACTGGCTTGGGTGCAACTAGTCTTCTCTCCAGAAGGGGGCAGTGTTAGAGGTTCCTGCCAGGAAGGGAGGGAGGGAAGCAGCAGGCGTGGGCGGACTGAGGACGGACGATGGAGGGTGGTTGATGCAGCTCTCTCTGGCCACTGCCCAGGAGGAGGAGGAGGAGTAGGAGCAGGAGAGATAAGGAGAGGATAGGGAGGGTTCCTAATGATGGTGTCTTCCTGCCTTTGCTCTAGACGGGAAGGCGGTGGGTGGAAAGGTGAAAGGTGTGCTGCTGGGGTATGAGGGGTGAGAGGGCAGGATGTTGAAGCAGTATGAATGGGTGTGGTGACTGGAGAGGAGAGAAGACACTGTGCTGGGACTGGAGTTTAGGTTTAACAACTACAGGGGTGAACATGGACATGGGGACAATAGAGGAGATAGGAAATCCCAAACCTAAACAGACCCAGTCACACACACTCCTGAGAGAAATATCTATTCTTTATTTTGCAGTGTGCAGGCTATCAATTCAGCTGAAGGGAGTCTTTCACATAGGGGGAAAAAAAGCATCATGTTTGAAATATCAGCTGTCTTCCCATTGGCTGGTCTGAGACAGTTTTGCTGACAGAAGGGTAACTGTAGCCAACATGGCCGTAGAGTAGGCACAGGAAATAGGGCGGCTGCACTTCGTGTCAGACAGTTCAAAGCGAAAGTCCACACCAGACCAGAGCAGACTGAAGAACAACACAGAACCATTCCACATCACCCACTGCAAACTAAAGACCCCTGGCTGCTCCACCCAGTTTAAATGTAGATGTAACCGCTGCTGTTCATGGTTGAAAATGTAAATACAACTGCTGTCCCAGACGCCATTCAATCACCACTTTCCCTGAATCAAAATGCCTTACCTTGACAGCCAGACTGCAAGAGCGATTGTAAATATGCATTCTAATTTACATATATAATATAGACACGTTTCCCCCCCCTCGGTGCAGTGGGTGTGATGTGTGATAAGCATCTGTGCTGTTACTGTTACTTACGTGCTGTTGATAATCTGAAACTTCTCCCCTTTCCTGAAGCTGAGGTCGTCCTCTGTCCGGGCCTCGTAGTCGTAAAGTGCCACGAAGAGGGTGACTCCTGCCGAGGGAAACACACAGCGTCAGCACTCACACGATTAGGACGAGCAGCAAATGAACCTGAGAGTCTGACAGACTCACATTGAACTGACTGGCACTGGGAGGTGAGGCTGGGTGCACTGTGAGCTTTTATACTAGAGACAGCAGCCATTTCTGGATGCAGTGGATATACTGTGTATAAGCTATATTGAATTACATGTGAAATCATCCATTTTATGGGCATAACTAGCTGGAAATTAGCCTTCATACAGTACTGGGCATCTTTCACCTAGAAGGTAGCATACTGCAGAAATGACGAACGGAAAATAACCTCTCAGCAGACACGGACAGTAAATAACATATGTAATAGAAGAGTTCTGTCAAATAGGAAAAACACATTCCTTTCCAAGATTAGAGGGAGGACTGAGACAAGTGTGAAAGCCTCCTAGTCCCTGGGGAAGTGTGTAGGGGCTCCAGACAGACTGGGCTGAGAGAGAGGCTGAGCTCCATGTACCCAGGCGGCCTGCTGAATCTCTCAGGATAAGCCTCCAAAAGTCTAAAGAGCTTTCTTGATTTATCTCATGTCCCTTATCTGAAAAGACTCGATGCTTCACAGCAATATGGCGGAAGCCTATGCAGTCTTAAAAATCTAGTTGCAACACAGTGACAGTGGGTCAAATACAACCACGGACCTACAGAGATATCCCACTCTAACAGTGGTACTGCCTGGCTGCTCCACTGCAGTATCCCAGTCGCCACTTGCACAGACGGAGGTATCATAATCCAGCCATTCAAATGGGACTAATGCTGGCCTGGTCTCCACACACTAGAGGATAGAAGGATGAGCTGTGGCTGTGGTTGGGCAGGAACCAGGAAGGAACATCAAGAGGCCTGATGTATGTTGACCTCGCAAGCTGGGCCGGCCTGATCTTTACCCATGCTGCCTGCAGGTGGCCAGAGGAGCTAGCTGATTGGCTTGAAAGGGCTGATGAGGAAGCTGAGTGTGCGCTTCTTTTTCCTCAAGGGCCACATCATCACATTTACCTCAGGTCACTTCAAAGCCCTAGCCCTTGTGACTGGGGGTGGTAGGGACAATGTGTTCTGTGGAAATGATGAGCCTGTGCTTTGAGAGCAGGGCCCTTGATGATATCAGCAGTGAGAAGAGCACAAGCTGCTGCCTTTCACATGACACAGTACAGAGACAGAGAGAGACAGAGAGAGACAGAGACAGAGAGAGACAGAGAGAGAGAGAACACTGGGGGGATTTTGAGAGCCACACCTCTGATGCATCTACCCGCCACACCAGTCCCAAGATACAGACTGGATAACTTTTGCAACAATAACTCCACATCTCCACCACCACCATTTACAAGAAACCCACAGAGCAAGCCACAAAACAACAACCGGGCTTGGTTATCCAGAATCTTGGTATGTGAAGCCCATTCAATTAGGTTACAGTTGAAGTCGGAAGTTTACATACACCTTAGCCAAATACATTTAAACTCCGTTTTTTCACAATTCCTGACATTTAATCCTAGTAAAAATTCCCTGTTTTATGTCAGATAGGATCACCACTTTATTTTAAGAATGTGAAATGTCAGAATAATAGTAGAGAGAATTGTTTATTTCAGCTTTTATTTCTATCATGACATTCCCAGTGGGTCAGAAGTTTACATACACTCAACTAGTATTTGGAAGCATTGCCTTTAAATTGTTTAACTTGAGTCAAACGTTTTGGTTAGCCTTCCACAAGCTTCCCACAATAAGTTGGGTGAATTTTGGCCCATTCCTCCTGACAGAGCCGGTGAAACTGAGTCAGGTTTGTAGGCCTCCTTGCTCGCACACGCTTTTTCAGTTCTGCCCACACATTTTCTATGGTATTGGCCACTCCAATACCTGGACTTTGTTGTCCTTAAGCCATTTTGCCGCAACTTTGGAAGTATGCGTGGGGTCATTGTCCATTTGGAAGACCCATTCGCGACCAAGATTTATCTTCCTGACTGATGTCTTAATGTATCCACATAATTTTCCTGCCTCATGATGCCATCTATTTTGTGAAGTGCACCAATCCCTCCTACAGCAAAGCCCCCCCACAACATGATGCTGCCACCCCCGTGCTTCACGGTTGGGATGGTGTTCTTCAGCTTGCAAGCCTCACCCTTTTTCCTCCAAACATAACGATGGTCATTATGGCCAAACAGTTCTATTTTTGTTTCATCAGACCAGAGGACATTTTTCCAAAAAGTACGATCTTTGTCCCCATGTGCAGTTGCAAACCGTAGTCTGGCTATTTTATGGCAGTTTTGGAGCAGTGGCTTGTTCCTTTCTGAGCGGCCTTTCAGGTTATGTCAATATAAGACTCGTTTTATTGTGGATATAGATACTTTTGTACCTGTTTCCTCCAGCATCTTCACAAGGTCCTTTGCTGTTGTTTTGGGATTGATTAGCACTTTTCGCACCAAAGTACGTTCGCCTCTAGGAGACAGAATGCGTCTCTTTCCTGAGCGGTATGATGGCTGCGTGGGTCCATGGTGTTTATACTTGCGTACTATTGTTTGTACAGATGAACGTGGTACCTTCAGGCGTTTGGAAATTACTCCCAAGGATAAACCCGACTTGTGGAGGTCTACAATTCTTTTTTCGGAGGTCTTGGCTGATTTCTTTTGATTTTCCCATGATGTCAAGCAAAGAGGCACTGAGTTTGAAGGTAGGCTTTGAAATACATCCACAGGTATACCCCCAACTGACTCAAATTATGTTAATTCGCCTAGCAGAAGCTTCTAAAGCCATGACATAATTTTCTGGAATTTTCCAAACTGTTTAAAGGCACAGCCAATTTAGTGTATGTAAACTTCTGACCCACTGGAATTGTGATGCAGTGAATTATAAGAGAGATAATCTGTCTGTAAACAATTGTTGGAAAAATTACTTGTGTCATGCACAAAGTAGATGTCGTAACCGACTTGACAAAACTATAGTTTGTTAACAAGAAATTTGTGGAGTGGTTGAAAAACAAGGTTTAATGACTCCAACCTAAGTGTATGTAAACTTACGACTTCAACTGTACGTAAGGTCATTGGACAAACGATACTGCTGTGAATTTCCATTCTGACTATCAACTAAGTGCATACAGATGAAGCTATGAGGCTGATAGGCAAAATGGTGCCTGTTAGACAGACAAGGCAGTACCATTATTTTGTCATTAAAGTGGTTGAGAGAGAGAGAGAGAGGGACAGCTTGTACCAAAGTTCCCCACTAGGAAGAAATGTAAAAGTTAAACCCGCTGGTCCCCTGCGACCGACTGTGTGGATTTGGACCACTTTGGGACAGAAATAATCCACACTTTGAGGGAAGCCGTGTTTAGTTAAGTGGAAACGTTGAGTTCTTCTTGTAACAGCTGTGGCTCAGTAAAACATGAAGGATATCCTGACTGGATATATTCCCTATGTAAACAATGAAACCACACACAAAAGACTGTGCAAGCGCCGGCCGGACATTCCAATACAGAGGCGAGGCGCCGGGAGGTGAAGAGAGTCGGGGGAAATCCGCAAAGGGATAAAGGGGGAACATATCAAACCCCTACCTGTTCCGCCACGGGTGCGGAGGGTCCCTGTGTGGGAGGAGGTGTGGACCCCTCCGAAAACCGTTATCCCCTGGCCAACGGGTGCCTGGAAGTTGTTGAAGTTTGGGATGGCGGTGACCCCGAAGCTGGGGTAGTGCTGGTGCTGTGGCGTGGGGTCGGCGCCATAGCGGTAGCCCGCGGCACTCTGGGAGATGCTGGTGTCTCGGTCGTCCGTGAGTTTCGTTGCTTCTTTATCCTTGCATTGCACACAGCCCATTATCTATATTCTACAGAGTCAGAGAGAAACACAGAGAGAATAGAGGGATTATCAACTTGACTGGAAATCAATTGTACAACCAGTCTGATAATGAAGTTAACAGGGGAGATGAGTAGTAATACATGCAATAGCGGTGCACTTTAGCATTGCTCTTGGTTTGCTCTCCCATCTCCTCAGATCACATTTCCTTAGGATGCTTTCTCTCGAGGACCACTGGGAAGTTTATAGCCTGATAGGCACGCACGCACGCACAGACACACACACACAGACACACACACAGACACAGACACACAGAGCAGACTACTGGGAAGTTTATAGCCTGACACACATACAGACACAGACACAGGCGACACACACAGCACAGCTCCGGATGACTCACACACACACTGTGTCTCTTTCATGGCCAGGAGAAAAAAACCCACTGTGATACACACTGGGCTTGGGGAAGGAGAGCTAGTCGGGGAGCAGGGGACCCATGGAGGAAGGGTCACAGGGGTATTGACTCATCGATTATTCCGTGATCACATCACTGCCAGCATCGACCGTCCGGTCAAATTAACTCCAGTCAACGGAAGGGCGGGAGGTGGGGATGGAGAGAGGAGAGCACTGCAGTGTGGACGTCACTTCTGTCAGTTAAAGAGACGGGACATATTTCCAGTAGGACATCTCTATGTTCCTGCCACCACCATTACTTAGCCATGGGTAGTGTACTTCGATGGTATAACCTAGGTCTTTAAATACCAGTATATAAGCACACCTACAAACATACAACAACAAAAGAATACCTTCAGTAGACTACTTATGCGTTAGCTGAGATGGTATATGCACTGTCAAAACGAAAGCGCATAGTCAATGAACTGCCGAGAGCAAAGCTCCACTACTGTGGTGCTGGGAAGATTACCACTGGACAGTTTTATTCACCCTGCGAGAATGAATGTCATCTCATTACCAGCGTGCAAAACAAACACGAACATAACACTGTCCGTGTAGTAGATCAGTGGAGACAAAATAGACTGTAAATTGCAGTGTTCCCATGGAGACAGACTGCTGATCGGGCCTTCAGCTAAAGCCACTGACTGCCCTCAAACGTGACATTTGAAAATATTCAGGATTTAAATAAGAGCCCTGTTTCTCTCTCTGTCTCTTTATCCCTCCCCCCTCAATCTCCCTCCCTCTCTCTCTCTCTCTCTCTCTCTCTCCCCCTCATTCCAAGCCTCCTGGTCCAGAGTCTTCTGGCTCTTCCATCTCTTCTGAGAGGAGCAGGACGCGCAGTCTGCAGTCATTGAAGACACATGCAAGGAGAAAGACTCAGTATGCTTCCTTTTGGTCAAAGGGGAAAAACAAGGCCCACATTATAGGAAGCCCTCCTCCTCTCTATCAATCAGCACAGCAGCAGGTCAATGGTCACCCATAGAGCATTGCAGTGGCCCAGACCATTCTTCCGTCATCGTCACTGACTGACTACCGCCCGCTTGGCAAATGGAGAGAGGACAGCGAGAGAGACAGAGAAACAAAGAACATCAGGGTTCCCAGTCTATTAAAGTATAAACAACTAAACGACATATTGGTTTCTATTTGTAGATTGAGGCTGAATCCACACAGATACGGAGATAGATGAAAATGTATCTCTGTGACATCGTCCAATCTCATAAACTACATAACGTACCAGAGCATCGTATTTGTCCTGTGACCGTGACCTGGCAACCAACGAATCCCTGGCCTCCGCAAAATGGGTGTGGGAATGCAGTAAATGCCACAATGACTCAGTGGTCTAACTCTGTAATCCAAGTCGACAAGCCCTGAGTGGGAAGAGGAATCAGATAACTGCTATGGTCGGTGGTGGATTCCACAGCATTTCTAATCGTCCAGCTACACCTACAACTTGTAGCATCACTGAAAAATGCTCAAAGTTGCTCTCGATAGTCTACCTCACAACATAGCCGCTGAGCAGCAGAGAGAGATTGGATTGGCTGTTGGACATTGACATTTGCATTGATCTCGGGTTAGTCGGTCAGAAGGCTTGGCTTGTGTTGTGGTAAATGTCAGAGTAATCTGCAGAAGCGGTGTGTTGTTGACTAGATACAGTCAAAGCTGCCTCTGATAGCAGCACAGTGTTATAGGTGATTCCAAAGGAGCCAGTTGGAACAAGTTGCTGCTGTGTAGATGAGGGGAGATGCTAAGAGTGGCAAGCACACACACAAAGCAGTGTGTAGTCAGCTTCAACCATATCCCAGAGTACTGCAGGACCACTCCCAGTATTGTTATTCTATCCTGCAGTAGGCAGCTATAAGACACTCCTCATTGCAGGAGACAATCAGCCATGAACTAACAGAGCCTCAGCCCAGTACTACGAACACTGCTCACTATGGACCCCTCAACACTGCTCACCATGGACCCCTAAACACAGGCTAGGGACTGAGCTCAGCATCACTGCTCCCTTAGTTTGAACCCAATCTCTCTCTCTCTCTCTCTCTCTCTCTCTCTCTCTCTCTCGTTTAGAAAACAGAAAACACCTGCTAGCCGTAGGCGCTTGTATTGCTGTTTACTCCTCCCCTTCCTCTGCTGCAGAATAACAGCCTGAAAGCAACTGAAAGCCATCAGCACAGTGTTTCATATAGAAACCCACATCCTCCTCACTCTTCTTCTTCTCCTCAGATCAATGGTCCTTCAGGCAAAATCAATTATAAAGCAGAACATGACCAGAAGCAGAGTAGCAGTAGGGTCTATAATTAGTTAAAATAAAGGCCATTCATTTAGGGTCCATATGGACCAAATTCATTAAGATCTTTAATTGAAAGCCAAAGATCTAAAGATTTGAAGAATCTAAGGCTCCTGTTCATTAAATAAATAAATCAAGAAGGTGACATTTTCTAGCATATATATCCTGCAATCAGTCTCTAAAGAGAAGAAAGGGATAGAAAAAAGATCCATCCACAGTGAACACACGCTCGTTCAGAAAAAGATCCATCCACAGTGAACACACGCTCGTTCAGATCCATGTCAATTATTCATGGGACAGTTGTGCAAAATCAAGGTAGGCATGCCTCAGAGTCGGTGTTGGGCCAGCTGCAAGAGAACTGAGGGGGGAACGCCCTGGATGGAGTCATGTATATTTCATAGAGGGTGATGAATCATTAGATGGGGGTCTACAATGTCGCGTTATGCACTGGGGGTCTGGACCCTCATGGGACCCCCTCTATCTGAACAGAACACAGTAGGCCTTTACAGGATGCCATCATCTCTGAGCAGAGAGCAGGGAGGAGATGAGGGAGCAGAAAATAAAATGGCCCGCCTATTCAGTACAGTACATATCCATCTGTGGGTCTGTGGATGTTTTTGTGAGCTCATCTCAATGACCTAGTCCTTACTGTGTGGCCAAGCCAGCTCAATGATGTGGCCTAACCTATTTTACGTTCCCCACTTCAGAGCCAGACAAAGGATAAAGACATTTGGTTTTGTTCTCTCACTTTAGTTCTGCGTGTGTGGAATATTAGCCTGCCTCAGTGTTATACCCTTCATCAGGTGAAACCGAGTGAATGTTAAAATAGACTTCCAGACAGAGAGAGCAGGAGTTCTACAGAGATAATGAGATAGAAGATTATCAAGGGGGGGGCGAGAGGAGAGACAGAGCGAGAGCGAGAGAGAGAGCAAGAGCGAGAGCAACAGAGGGAGGGGAAGGAGAGAGAGAGAGAGAGAGAGAGAGAGAGAGAGAGAGAGAGAGACAGAGCGAGAGCGAGAGCAAGAGCAAGAGCGAGAGTAACAGAGGGAGGGGAAGGAGAGAGAGAGAAAGAGAGAGAGCGAGCGAGAGAGCGAGCGAGAGAGCGAGCGAGAGAGCGAGAGAAAGTGTGAGACAAGGAGAGAGCAAAAAGGGGAGAGGGAGGAGGAGAAGGAGGAGTGCCTTGGGGAGGAGCACAGCCCCCCCAAACACTTGACAAAAGGAGCAGAATAATGATCAGTGCTGGGCGTCACATGCTGAGCCCCAGTCCGCCGGGGGACGGCCTTGCCTCTGTGCTCTCAGCGTGCTGCCAACCAGCCAGCCAGCCAGCCTCTGTCACGCACACAGGCAGCAGCATCACGAGCAGGCCTGCACCGTTCAAGGTTAACGCTCAGAGGCTTATGCCTCATTCAATCCCCAACCAACATACAGCCACTTAACATGAACAGGAACACAAACATAGCACCCAACACACGCAATCAAGGGGTGAGCATTGTGTGCATGTGTAAGCACTAGTGGCTCAATTATCACAACAGCTGCAAGGCGAACCATGGGATTAAGCCGAATCACTGCATCAACATTCTGACACCGACCCTCATAATATTTTTTTGATCCCTCCAAATCTCTATACTGAACGTTTAGGACTCTAAATCGGACTGTGTGGTGCATCAGGTCCCCTCCTCTTTCTCCTCTTTCTCCTCCTCTCCATCCTCCATCCTCCCTCTATCACAAGGCCTGGTGTTACGCGATTCATCATCAGCTGGCGGAGAGAGAGTGAGTGCTGTGGTGTGCTGCTTCCGGGTCTGACTGACTGCTCTGGCTGCGTCTCTGTGAGGAGAGAGAGTCCTGTGGTCTGCTGCTTCCGGGTCTGACTGACTGCTCTGGAGGGTCTCTGTGAGGAGAGAGAGCTCGTGTTCAGGACGGGCTGGCCCACTGCCACCGGTTTACAGGGGTCACCTGGCACGGCCCTGAGGAAACAATTAGGCACAATACCACCGCTGGAGGAGCAGGACTCAGGCGGGATCCAAACCTCCTAGAAACCGCCCAGGAGTCGCCTAGCCCAAAGAGAGGGCTCGCGCTGGCCGGGCTTGCTGGCCGGGCTTGCTGGCCCGGGCTTGCTGGCCAGGCTTGCTGTCCGCCCCCTTCTCTCCCGCATCCCACAAAAGGAGAGATCTGCCACCAATCTCCTATGGAGAAGCCTTCACCAAAAGAGAGGGAGGGAAATAGATCATTTTTAAAACTCTCTTACTCTCCATGGCTTACTCTGAACGAAAGGGAAACAACACGGAAGCTCCAATTTACATTAGGAATCCTGTGAGATATGAAACTGATTAGGCCTCATAAGAAGCCGTATCGTGCTGTTACCTTGACCAACAACACACGGACTAACCAATCCACTGATCAGAGTCTCTTTGAGGACAATACTCAATCCAGAATGTAGTTCTCCTTTAAAGCCACAGATCAAGGACTCTAGCACAACAGTAGCCTCTGCCCTGACCACACATAGTGCCTTGTAAAAGTATTCAGACACCTTGCATTTCTTCAGATTGTAACACAATACAAAGTGGGATTAAAATGAATTTGTCCTTTTTTTGTCAACAATATACACAACATACTCTGTAATGTCAAAGTGAAAGAACAATTTCATATACTTTTTTTATAATTAAAATATAGTCGTTGCATTCATATTCAGCTCCTTTTGTTTAGGCAAGCCTAAATTAGTAAAATGTGGGGTCACCTGTTGAATGACTACCCCTTCCTCTGTCCCCCATACATACAACATCTGTAAGGTCCCTCAGTCAAGTATTGAATTTCAAGAATAGATTCAACTACAAAAACCAGGGAGTATTTTTGGAAAGCCTCGTAAAAAATGGGCAGTGATTGGTAGATGGGTAACAGTAACAAATCAGACATTAAATATATCTTCAAGCATGGTCAAGTTAATAATTATGCTGTCGATTATGTATTAAACCACCCCAACACCTCAAAAGATAGTCGTCCTTCGGAACTGAGCTGCAGGACAGGAATGAAACTGCTCAGGGATGTTACCATGAGGCCATTGGTAATTTTAAAACAGAGTTCAATGGCTGTGACGGGAGAGAACTGAGGATGGATCAACAACATTGTAGTGACTCCACAATAATGACCTAAATGACAGAGTGAAAATAAGAACACAAATACACAGAATAAAAATATTCCAAAACATGCATCTTGTATGCAACAACGTGCTAATACTGAAAAACAAAAATGGCAAAGGAATACACCTTTTGGTGGAAATCCAACACAACACATCACTGAGTAACTCCTTATTTTCAAGCAAGGCTGTATCATGGTATGGGTATGCTTGACATAGGCCAATACTGGGGAGTTTTTCAGGATAGAAAGAAATGGGATAGGGCTAAGCACGGGCAAAATCCTGAAACCTTTTTCAGTCTGCTTTACACCAGACACTGGGAGGGGAATTCACCTTTCAGCAGGACAATAACCTACAACCCAAGGCCAAATATACAGTTGAAGTCGGAAGTTTACATACACCGGTTGGAGTCATTAAAACTCATTTTTTCAACCACTCCACAAATTTCTTGTTAACAAACTATAGTTTTGGCAAGTCGGTTAGGACATCTACTTTGCGCATGACAAGTAATTTTTCCAACAATTGTTTACAGACAGATTATTTCACTTGTAATTCACTGTATCACAATTCCAGTGGGTCAGAAGTTTACATACACTAAGTTGACTGTGCCTTTAAACAGGTACCACATTCATCTGTACAAACAATAGTACGCCGTCATACCGCTCAGGAGACGAACATACTTTGGTGCGAAAAGTGCTAATCAATCCCAGAACAACAGCAAAGGACCTTGTGAAGATGCTGGAGGAAAGAGGTACAAAAGTATCTATATCCACAATAAAACGAGTCCTATATCGACATAACCTGAAAGGCTGCTCAGCAAGGAAGAAGCCACTGCTCCAAAACCGACATAAAAAAGCCAGACTACGGTTTGCAACTGAACATCGGGACAAAGATCGTACTTTTTGGAGAAATGTCCTCTGGTCTGATGAAACAAAACTAGAACTGTTTGGCCATAATGACCATCGTTATGTTTGGAGGATAAAGGGGGAGGCTTGCAAGCCGAACACCACCATCCCAACCGTGAAGCACGGGGGTGGCAGCATCATGTTGTGGGGGTGCTTTGCTGCAGGAGGGACTGGTGCACTTCACAAAATAGATGGCATCATGAGAAGGAAAATGATGTGGATATATTGAAGCAACATCTCAAGACATCAGTCAGGAAATTAAAGCTTGATCGCAAATGGGTCTTCCAAATGGACAATGACCCCAAGCATACTTCCAAAGTTGTGGCAAAATGGCTTAAGGACAACAAAGTCCAGGTATTGGAGTGGCCATCACAAAGCCCTGACCTCAATCCCATACAATGTGTGGGCAGAACTGAAAAGGTGTGTGCAAGCAAGGAGGCCTACAAACCTGACTCAGTTACACCAGCTCTGTCAGGAGGAATGGGCCAAAATTCACCCAACTTATTGTGGGAAGCCTGTGGAAGGCTACCCAAAATGTTTGACCCAAGTTAAACAATTTAAAGGCAATGCTACCAAATACTAAATGAGTATATGTAAACCTCTGACCCACTGGGAATGTGATGAAAGAAATAAAAGCTGAAATAATAATTCTCTCTACTATTATTCTGACATTTCACATTCTTAAAATAAAGTGGTGATCCTAACTGACCTAAGACAGGGAATGTTTACTAGGATTAAATGTCAGGAATTGTGAAAAACTGAGTTTAAATGTATTTGGCTAAGGTGTATGTAAACTTCCGACTTCAACTGTATACTGGAGTTGCTTACCAAGAAGACAGTGAATGTTCCTAAGTGGCCAGTTTTACAGTTTTGACTTAAATCTGCTTGAAATACTATGGCAAGACTTGAAAATTGCTGTCTAGCCATGATCCCCAGCATCTTGACAGAGCTTGTATAATAAAAAATATCCAGGTGTGCAAAGCTGTTACAGACTTATTCAAGAAGACTCACAGCTGTAATTGCTGCCAAAGGGGTTTCTAACATGTATGGACTCAGGGAGCGGAATACTTAGGCAACAACTATATTTTTTTATAAATGTTTACTTTATTTTACATTTTATAATCTATAAAAAAAATTAGGTATATATATTCCACTGACATTACAGATTATGTTGTGTACATTGTGTACATTTTAATCCCACTTTGTAACACAATAAAGAAATCCAAGGTGTCTGAATACTTTTGCAGGGCACTGTATCAGTGCCTTTCAAAGGGAATGGGAGGCAATGCATTAGCCTTGTGTATCTGGGATTATCTTGTTTCATGTCTTTTTTTTCCAGCATGTGCCCACCAGGAGGTTTGCTGGAGGATGCTCCAAGCCCTGTAATTAAAAGGCAAGCGGGGACCACTCTATCCCCCCACAATAAGCTCCTCAGTGTCTAACATTGTTTCCTGGGTTGAAGATAAGAAGAGCAGAATAGCCTGTAGCTATAATCCTGCTTCTGTAGCTCGCCTGTCTCTGCCACAGCCGTAAAGTACCGGGACTAAGTGAGACAGTCAAGTTGTGTGACATTCATGCGTTTCTTCCTGGAATGGAGTGTGGAATGCAGTCCCCCCCCCACTGTCTATGGTTAATTTCAACAAGTTGCTTTTGGGCATGGGAGGGTGCCTCTCTGGGTGGGATTATGAACTGTGAGCTGTCAAAACGGTGGATAACCCTTCTCCCCCAATTCTCTGAGAAGCCTCTCACTCATTACTTCCTCTTTCCACTGGCTGAGCCAGGATCACAACACTAAGCCATCTTCCTCCCCCTCCTCCTCCTCCTCCACCTCCACCAACTCCCGAGGAAGGCCACTATCCTCTGCCCTGCCTGCGCCTGTCAGTCAAAGACCTGGCCAGCCATGGTTAGGCTGCGCTGGGCTGGGTGAGTGGGAGGGGCCTGGGTTGGCACCATTGTGTCAGGGTGACTTAGTGTCAGTGCATTCTGAGTGCTGCTGGAGGAGGGACTTTGGGTTCGATTCCGACGGGGAGCCAGTACGAAAATGTATGCACTCACTACTGTAAGTCGCTCTGGATAAGAGCGTCTGCTAAATGACTCAGATGTAAAAACCTGACTAGCACTTACCCATAGCGGGAGAGGAGCTGCCTGGCTGGGAGGAGGACTGCTGCTCTCTCACCACTGACCCTCAGCCTTCAGCCGTCCTTAGCTGTTAGCCTGCCTGAGCCCAGTCTAATGCTCTCAGGGCAGGGATTAGCAATGTGGCTTCCCTGCTTTCTCTCCCTGGGACTGCAGTTAGTGGAAACAGTTAGTTGGTTTTTAATCAGGCTAAGAATCAAGTACCAGCATTGTGTTATCATGCATTTACAACACAATGCACAAATACTGTGACTCAGACCTGGCACCAATTGACTAAGGTGGCAGTTGAAATCGGTGAGGGGGACACAATTTTGGGGAGTTCTTGCATTGGAATGATGTAAAACTCTGCTTTAGCATGCAATACCACAATAAACATAACGTTTGAATGCCGAGACTCCGAGTCCATTGGGTGCTTTTGAAGTGACAGGGTTGGCACAAAATCTGTAACCCATCTCCGCTGCGCTGTATCAGCACAATGGACAGCGACAATACAAAGAAAAGAAGGGCCTATTTGGTAATGAATATAGGCTACAAGATAGATAGGGTAATTCACCTATTACAAACAGCCTATGTCAATGCAGCCGATACAACTTGTAATTCTTTCCACAGTGCATTTCAAATGCTCCTTGCTTGATGCGTACCTAGCGAATCCTTTGGTTTTACCAATAGCACGCTTTCAGATAGAATACCTGCCTTGGGTGCGTTAGCACTGGACCAAATACAGAACTTTCAACACGGGAACCAAAATGACACATCTGCAGTAACCGAGTATTCCAGCCACTCTCTTCCTATGAACCAGTTGCTATTAAATGAACGTTTTTGGACAGAAAACCTGCGGCTAGGGTAGAATTCTACGCTGGCTCCTCTGTTCCAAGATCGTCAGAAACCGTCGGGGGTGGAGGGGGCTGTGGAGCCATTATTCTGGCGACGCTTGTTGAAGGAGGGGTGGGCTATTCACGCGTCGCTATCTACAGCTCGGCAGCATCGTCGCTGCCGGTCTTGGCGGCGGCCTCTGTGGTTTCATTTCTGATATCCTCGTGGCAGATTAGCTGGTTAGAGCTAAATAGGTTAATAGCATTTTAGAGCTAGCTATGAAGCTAACTTAACTGTAGCGGTGGGGCGTGAGGCAGCCGCTTCAACTGTAAACTTGACCCCGTCCTTATAAATCAAAATCAAGTATTACAGGCGGAGGAGTATCTTGTTATTTATGTAGCCCACCACAGATGAGCAGCGTTTTTTCCCGCTTTTTAGGGAAACCCGAAAAGAGTCATACCTAACCGCCCAGTGCCTTTCCATAGCCCACCTACACACAAACACACACAGACTCTGCGGCTCGCTCTGTCCATGGTGCTGATACAGCGCCAACCTGTCACTCAATCACTTGAACTTTTTTTGCTATTTTTATATAGGGACATAAAACTAAAAGTGAGGAGGCACAAGTTAACTGAGGGGGCTAAGCCCCCTTTTGCCCCCCCTGTGGAGCCGGCACCACTGTTACTGTACTTATTCCACCGCTCTTTTCTCATAGAATGCTAACATAGTAAGCTATTGTACGTTTTTCAACCTGAATAACAAAGCTGTGTAAATCCCTATAGAATCTGAATTTAATATGTGTGTGTTCTGTGTTACATATCACAGAGATGTTTCAAAACATAGCGCTAAGTAAATGATTGGCCGAGTGACAAGCATAAAAGCAGAGGTTGAGTATAAAAAAAAGTGACGTAAATACAACCGTCCCCTAAATGGAGCTTGCGAGCCAGGCGAGCTTAAATAAAGACGTTATTTTGAAACCATGTCATCAAATAAAGTGGAATGGCAGATCACTGTAATTTGAGCCCTCCAGAAGTATGCTGCCAGCTTACCTTGTGTTAACAATGCAGCTGTGTCCATGACTTGACCGTGACCTCTGCCCTATGGCTCCCCCAGGGAGGGCCCGTTCTAAATCACCAGCATTATACCACCCATCCAAGATGTTGCCCTGCCAAGGACCTAGCCAGCTACCCACTGAATGGAATATTCATTAAGTCTCCAGTCCAGAGAGAGAAAAATGTCTCTGATTGTTTGTCCTCTGATTATCTTATATTCATTAGCTACCACATAGAACTGGCTTTGTGGTGGCAGGATGACACCATTACACATGAGCCATTATGCTAAGTCTAGTACAGAACCACCTAATTCAGAGAAATTAGAAAGATATTCAAAAAATGCGTATTGTTTTTCTCTAGCTAGGCTACATGACGTGTTAATGGTGGCGTAAGATTAACATGGCTCTGTGGCTACAAGTCAAGACATGTCTAGCTGCCATCTTGTTTTGAAGAGGACCACACCACCAGTAGCAGCCCAAAGCCATCTGTCTGTACAACATTAACACCAGAGGCCAGTTAAAGGACAGAGGAAGGCAACAGCAAGACATGGGGAGAATCTCACTTGCATACTTCTCGCGTCCTCTTTCCTCACCTCCTTCTCAAAACCCATTGGAGGAGAAGGTCAGAGGGCAGGGACCTCTGGCTTTCTCCTCCAATGAGTTTTGAGAACGAGGCGAGGCGAGAGGACGTGAGGAGTACGCAACTGAGATTCTCCCCATGGTCTCAGGGGAGACGGTAGTTAATGCGTGTGTAAGCATCCTCAATGATTTACACCACCATTCACACCCCTGGAACATCGTATACCATACCTATTTCCAGCATGTTTTCTCCATGTTGGTAATTTCAAAAGGAATCCATTACATTTTAGTCATTTACATTTAAGTACATTTTTATCCACATGACTGAACATACGAGGACAAGAAACGATAAAATCCTGCAATAACCGACAATTGAATACCATTAAAAATATGGAAGTGAAGTACTGTCCAATGGTAATTACATTACCAAGGGTGTCATGACTGAGTAAAAATAGGCCTAACCCTTCTGCTAATGAGTTTCATCATAACTATAACAATGTGTCCCAATTTTTTCTCGCACGTGTCACTCACTACCGCAACGAGTGAAATGTGGGAGGCAGGCACATCATCATTTCCCAAGCTCCTCTGTTTTCAGCACAAGCTCAAGCAGGCATAGTGTCGCCGCATTTTATTTGAATGAATGGTGGGCTGAACAACACACAAAAACAGTGAGGTTACTAGTCTGAGACCGCTGATGGAAGTCTGTCGTTTTAGTATACTGCACAGATGTGATTTCCTTTCTTTTCGTACCGCAGTATAGACCTCATTTTAAGTCTAAACTAAAATAATATATGCCATTTAGCAGACGCTTTTATCCAAAGGGGACAGTTATGTGCACATACATTTTATGGATGGATGGTCCCGGGAATCAAACCAAGTACCATGCTCTACTAAATGAGCTGCAGAGGCCCACAAAATGGAGCCATGATGCTAGAGGTCTGAAATGAAAAGGAATTTAGCATTGGGGAAGTCATCTAGCCTCAAATTATTATTTTTTAAATTAGGAGGGAAACGTCTTGTGTTTTTGTGTGTCCGGCTGAAGGAAGCGACTGCACGCGTTGTGTTTAAGTGCAACACTCTGTCCCCCCATTAGCTAGCGAGCTACCTTGCTGGTTAACACATGTACACAAACAACATGAAGGCTATCTCACAAGGCTGCGAGAGCAGGATGTGGTTAACAATCACGTGTGCTAAAGTTTCCATTTACTATGCCGCTGAAGAATAATGTTGAGACTATAGGTGAGGGTATAAGAGCAGAGCTTTAGCTTAGCGCTATGTTTAGAGAATATAGGCCCTCAGTCAGACAGTGAAAACAGGCACTATCTTCTTCCATATGTAGAAGGTACAGGTAGGACAGGTAAAGCCAAGTCCAGCTCTATAAATAGGCCAGGAGGACTAGGTTGTGCTCCATTAGCAGGGTAACTCAGTTGTGCGTCCCAAACGGCACCCTACTCCCTATAGTGCCTTACTTTTGACCAGAGCCCATAGAATAGGGTGACATTTCGGATTCACACAGAATGACTCATACTCAGGGTATCAACACCTCAGAAAGGGCACAGGGAGAGAGCAGAGAGCACCTGTAATTCTACCATGTATCATCCTAATAAAAAAAAATCCATAAATAATAACCCTTGCACTTGTCTTTTCCTACTAGCATTGACTTTGGTGATAACTTCTTTATTTACGACTGTGATATGTGGTTGTGTCACACTAGCTATCTTAAGTTGAAGCAGATTGCCATGTATTATCATGAATATTGCCCTGGAGGCAGCTCCACAGAGTGGTCACTAGCTGGCAAAGCCACAAATTCAAAAAACCTGATTTTAAATCCAACCCTAACCTTAACCGCACTGCTAACCCTAATGCCTAACCCAAACCTTAAATTAAGACCAAAAAACCAACATTTTCGTGTTCATGAATTTTTATGATATATGCAACAACTTGCAGCTGGTCCATCTAGCAAAAATCCCCTAAATTCTGCCTCCATGGCAAGATTCATGACAATATACACTACCAATCAAAAGTTTGGACACACCTAGTCATTCAAGGGTTTTTCTTAATTTTTATTTGAGATTCTTCAAAGTAACCACCCTTTGCCTTGATGACAGCTTTGCACACACTTGGCATTCTCTCAACCAGCTTCACCTGGAATGCTTTTCCAACAGGCTTAAAGGAGTTCCCACATATGCTGAACACTTGTTGGCTGCTTTTCCTTCACTCTGCGGTCCGACTCATCCCAAACCATCTCAATTTGTTTGAGGTCGGGGGATTGTGGAGGCCAGGTCATCTGATGCAGGACTCCATCACTCTCGACCTTGGTAAAATTGCCCTTACACAGCCTGGAGGTGTGTTGGGTCATTGTCCTGTTGAAAAACAAGTGATAGTCCCACTAAGTGCAAACCAGATGGGATGGCGTATCGCTGCAGAATGCTGTGGTTGCCATGCTGGTTAAGTGTGCCTGAATTCTAAATAAGTCATTGACAGTGGCACCAGAAAAGCACCCCCACACCATCACACCTGCTCCTCCATGATTCGCATGTGTGGTTCCCACCGTGGAGATCATCCGTTCTCACAAAGACACGACGGTTGGAACAACAACAACAACAAAAAATCAAATTTGGACTCAACAGACCAAAGGATAGATTTCCACCGGTCTAATGTCCATTGCTCATGTTTCCTTCCCCAAGCAAGTCTCTTCTTCTTATTGGTGTCCTTTAGTAGTGGTTTCTTTGCAGCAATTCGACCATGAAGGCCTGATTCTTGCAGTCTCCTCTGAACAGTTGATGTTGTGATGTGTCTGTTACTTGAACTCTGAAGTATTTATTTGGGCTGCAATTTCTGATGCTGGTTACTCTAATGAACTTATCCTCTGCAGCAAAGGTAACTATGGGTCTTCCTTTCCTGTGGCGGTCCTCATGAGAGCCAGTTTCATCATAGAGCTTGATGGTTTATGCCACTGCACTTGAAGAAATGTTTAAAGTTCTTGACATTTTCCAGATTGACTGACTTTCAATTCTTAAAGTAATGATGGACTGTCATTTCTCTTTGCTTATTTGAGCTCTTCTTGCCATAATATGGACTTGGTCTTTTACCAAATAGGGCTATCTTCTGTATACCACCCCTACCTTGTCACAACACAAATGATTGGCTCAAACGCATTAAGAAGAAAATAATTTCCACAAATGAAAGTCACAGAGTAAAATACAACTTGAGTAAAAGTCCAAAAGTATTTAGTTTTAAATATACTTAAGTATCAAAAGACAAATTTCTTATATTAAGCAAACCAGACGGCATGATTTTCTTGTTTTTCTTAATGTACAGGTAGCTAAGGGCACACTCCAATACTCAGACATGATTTACAAACAAAGCATGTGTTTAGTGAGTCCACCAGATCAGATGCAGTAGGGATGACCAGGGATTTTCTCTTGATAAGTACGTGAATTGGACAATTTTCCTGTCCTGTTAAGCATTCAAAATGTAACAAGTACATTTGGGTGTCAGAGAAAATGTATGGAGTAAAAAGTACATTATTGTCTTTACGAATGTAGTAGAGTAAAAGTAAATTGGCTCAAACACATTAAGAAGGAAAGAAATTCCACAAATGAACTTTTAACAACACCTGTTAATTGAAACGCATTCCAGGTGACTAAGCTGGTTGAGAGAATGCCAAGAGTGTCTCAAATATGAAATATATTTAGATTTGTTTAACAATTTTTTTGGTTACTACATGATTCCATATGTGTTCTTTCACAGTCAAATCAAATCAAATTTTATTTGTCACATACACATGGTTAGCAGATGTTAATGCGAGTCTAGCGAAATGCTTGTGCTTCTAGTTCCGACCATGCAGTAGTATCTAACAAGTAATCTAACAATTTCACAACAACTACCTTATACACACAAGAGTAAAGGAATGAATACGAGTATGTACATATAAATATATGGATGAGCGATGGCTGACCGGCATAGGCAAGATGCAGTAGATGGTATGGAGTACAGTATATACACATATATATATATATATATATATATGAGATGAGTAATGTAGGATATGTAAACATTATATAAATGGCATTGTTTAAAGTGGCTAGTGATACATTATTTCATCCAATTATAATTATTAAAGTGGCTAGAGATTTGGGTCGATGGCCGAACGGCATAGGCAAGATTAAGTAGATGGCTTCACTATTATTCTTCACTATTATTATACAATGTAGAAAATAGTAAAAATAAAGAAAAACCCTGGAATGAGTAGGTGCTAAGAGGTATACACTAACTGTAAGTCCCTCTGAATAAGAGCGTCTACTAAATGACTAAAATGTAAAATGTCATCCACTGATTAGCAGCAGTAAGTCATACCTCTCCCACCACCAGCATGCAGCAGCTCCAACCCAGCAGCAGCAGAGCAGTGTAATAATACCTGATGCACAGCCGCCCATCACACGCCAACAGAGCGATCTATCACTTCAGACCCTGTTGCTAGGTTACCGACATTCTTCGGCACACTGAGTACTCTCAGCCCTTTTGCTACTGGCAAGTAGAGCTTTCAGGTCTGGGGAGTGTCAACTAGAGAGGGAAAATGACGCAGGAGCCTCCGACTAAAGCACTTGTGAATGAGGACAAGGCATGAGAGACAGGGATGAGTGTGTGAGCCGTGTGCAGTAGTGTGTTGTGTAGTACGTGCAGCCTGCGTGTGTATGCTTGTGTGTGTGTGTGTGTGTGTGTGTGTGTGTGAGTGTATGCTTGCGTGTGTGTGTGAGTGTATGCTTATTGCGTGTGAGTGTATGCTTGCGTGTGAGTGTATGCTTGCGTGTGAGTGTACGCTTGCGTGTGAGTGTACGCTTGCGTGAGTGTATGCTTGCGTGAGTGTATGCTTGTGTGTGAGTGTATATTGCGTGTGAGTGTATGCTTGCGTGTGAGTGTACGCTTGCGTGTGAGTGTACGCTTGCGTGTGAGTGTATGCTTGCGTGTGAGTGTATGCTTGCGTGTGAGTGTACCCTTCAAAGTCACCATTATTAGTCAGTTGTACAACCAAATGCCTTCAACCGAAATGTGTCTTCCGCATTTAACCCAACCCCTCTGAATCAGAGAGGTGCGGGGGGCTGCCTTAATCGACATCCACGTCTTGGCGCCCGGGAACAGTGGGTTAACTGCCTTGTTCAGGGGCAGAACGACAGATTGTTTTCCTTGTCAGCTTGGGGATTCGAACTTGCAACCCTCCGGTTACAAGTCCAACGCTCTAACCACTAGGCTACCTGCCGCCCCTTGCGTGTGAGTGTACGTTTGCGTGTGAGTGTACGCTTGCGTGTGAGTGTATATTGCGTGTGAGTGTACGCTTGCGTGTGAGTGTATATTGCGTGTGAGTGTACGCTTGTGTGTGAGTGTATATTGCGTGTGAGTGTATGCTTGCGTGTGAGTGTACGCTTGTGTGTGAGTGTATATTGCGTGTGAGTGTACGCTTGTGTGTGAGTGTATATTGCGTGTGAGTGTATGCTTGCGTGTGTGCGCGCGTGCATTTATGAGTATGCCGAGGGATACTGGGTGGCTTCAGGGCGTCTTTAATCTGCTGTCTTTTCCCTGAGAGAGAGAAAGAGAGACAGAGAGAGAGAGAAAAATAGAACGAGAAATAAAGAGAGAGCGAGCGTGAGTGCTACAGCGGTAGCTCACTGCGCCAGTCATTAGTTATCCCTGGGAACATACAGTAAACCCCCTGTGCTGGCAGCCAGCTAGACGATACAGGTCCACGTTCAGATCGGAGACGATGGTTCCTTGTTTAGGGATAATCTTAAGACCCCCCTTTTTTTCTCTCCAGAGGCTTAGACGGGGGGGGCGACCGTCACTCTGTGGTCCCCTGCGTCTACGATAGGAAGAATCTGGAGACCTGACCAGAGGTGGCCTGATGAGCTGAGTAACTGACCAACGTGGCTCGACATGGAGCTTATACTATTTAGACACTTTGAAACTTGAATTTAACTTCAGAGGAGCTAGTCTTTCTGACAGTAGAACATCCACTTTCTAGGTCTGCCTATGTGTGATTGATTGACGACAAATGCAGGTTCAATGGTGTGAACTGGTGCAAGATTTAACAGGAACGGTCCTCTTCATTACTGTCCTGTCGACTGGAGAAGCCTGTTGTATTGTCTGTTGGTGCAAGCCATGATCACTGAACCAGCAATGTCAACTTGCTAACTGGGTCTATACAGAACATTGTTACTCTGATAGGGTTTCCTTTTGTTCCTACATTTATCTTCACTTTTGACCAACGCTCTGTTTACACCCTTACAAAGACGCAGTGGTGGAAAAAGTACCCAATTGTGATACTTGAGTAGAAGTAAAGATACCTTCATGTAAAATGACTCAAGTAAAAGTGAAAGTCCCAGAGTAAAATACAACTTGGGTAAAAGTCCAAAAGTATTTGGTTTTAAATATACTTAAGTATCAAAAGACAAATTCCTTATATTAAGCAAACCAGACGGCACGATTTTCTTGTTTAATATACAGATAGCTAGGGGCACACTCCAATACTTTACAAACAAACATGTGTTTAGTGAGTCCACCAGATCAGAGGCAGTAGGGATGACCAGGGATTTTCTCTTCATAAGTGTGTGAATTGGACCATTTTCCTATTCTGCTAAGCATTCAAAATGTAACAAGTCATTTTGGGTGTCAGAGAAAACGTATGGAGTAAAATGTACATCGTTCTCTTTACGAATGTAGTGAAGTAAAAGTAAAATATGTCAAAAATATAAATAGTAAAGTACAGATCCCCCCCCCAAAAAACTTCTTAAGCAGAACTTTAAAGTACTTTACACCACTGGAAAGATGGTACTTGAAGATATTCTGTCAAACCACAATCACTGACGCTCTGCTTGTCCTCACCACCTCTTTTGCATCTAACCCAGCGCTAGTCAGGTAAATATTCTACTCAGAATGGTCGGATCAGATTTGCCTCAAAGGATCTTTCTCCTCGCATTTCTCAAGGCTTTTGCCATCACTTGGCAGGTGGTTTCCATTAGGATCAATCAACCGATAATATTTGAACACCTCAAAGAGCTGATTGCAGTAACACATTTGCTGAGTGCTGAGACTGAGACTCAGTCCTTTGGAAATGCCATGTCATGGAGAATTAACAAAATAAGAATAATTTCATAGCAAAAAGGAAGAGATGTTGGCTAGTAAATTACTGACACAGTTGTACTGCACGTGAGAGGTTCCAGCCTTAAATCCATGGAAGCAAGGGGGTGCATTTAATTTCGTCTACTCTGTTCAGATCGGCCAAATGTGGGAGCCACAGTAAAAACCAGAACAGCACACAGAGTTAAAACACAACCTCACAGCTCTACTATCATAGCCCAGGCTTAAACACTGCGATGTGGCCAGATCCACTGCGCCACACAAGCTCTGCCTGCGCGTTTATATGGAAGCCTGTTGCCGCCAATCACCTAAATAGCCATTCTTTTACTGTCGTTTTGTGTCCCCAATAGCACTCTATTGCCTTTATACTGCACTACTTCTGACCAGAGCCCCACGGAGCCTGGTCAAAAGTAGTTTACTATATAGGCCCTATTATAAGGAATAGGGTGCCATCTGGGACGTTGCATATACATTTCTTTGTCTTGCATGCAAGAGGAGTCATCCACAGTATCATCAGTGGGTAATAAAGCGGACAGGCGCTATTGGCCCTAGAGCAGGGGTGTCAAACATACGGCACACAGGGGTTAACAAAATTCAAAACCAAATCGAAATTGTGTAGAAATGATAATGGACCTACACTCATACAGTTTGACTGTTCAGCTCTCTAATTATCAGCTTAATAAAAGATAGACAGTCAGGGAGCTTAAAATACATTTAAAAAACGATGGATAGAGGACAATTGTTCTATTACATTTTTTTACGGCGAAGAAATATAACCAATTTTCAGTGTGGTCCTCTGAACCTCAATGAAGACCAAATGTGCCACCCGGGGGAAAATGAGTTTGATACCCTGGCCCTAGAGTGTCCATATGGCCAGAGCCCAACAGTCTGCCTCCTTCATAATTAAAAGGACATCATTGTCAACAAACCAAACCTCCAACATGTGGAGTGGTGCTCATGTAAGCTGCAGACCATTATGGGCCCAGAGCAAGAGGAAGCAAACAGAACTTCAAAGAGCTTCTCCTCCTACTCTGGCACTACACTACACCCTGCTACGCCCGGGCCCTGTTTAATGGGACTGACCAGCCTGTCCACATCATTCAATAGATTGATTCCAAATGTATGGCTAGCTACGGGAATCATCAGTGAGCAGCATCAACATCAGCGATTCGGTCTGATGTTTTGAGCTACCCTTTTCTTTGTACTTTTTCATATCGTATCCAAATCTTGAGTTGAATTTCAGTTCACTAGCTAAAGCATTGGACCCCAGCCACTAATACAGAGGAAATGAAGGGTTCTTTGTGTCAGCTGCCATCTTGACTGGGTAGAGATTAGGCTAATTTGCAAACCCTGCGACGGATGTCCCATACGGCAGTGTCAGACGCAGAACGATCAAGTGAAAGAGACCATTGTCACCGTCCACCCAAGTCCATAATAAGTCCATCCATGTGTGAAGCCATTAGTTAGCCTGGTCCAGTCTTAAGGCTTTCTCAACTCCTCTCATAATATACCTATCACGCCTCTCAACAGGGTGAACAGTAAGTCTAACCTTAACAATGAGGAGAAGGCAGCGACCATTGTCCCCTTGGACCCTGATCCCTGCATCAATGCCTTTTCATGTAAGGCCAATAAAACCACTGCAGACTCAGAGTAACGCTCAGCTCCACTGTAATGAGCACGTTGTGTTCAGTGAGGCAATATGGCCGCCTGAAGCCTACAGCCCTCCCTCTCGTACATGCATTTCTGCTGTAGGTGGGGTCATAGTAAGGCTGTTACGTGACCGTATTACCGCCACAAAGGCAGTCACGAGTCATGACTGCAGTCAAGTTCCATGTGACCGTTGAGTCATGGTAACAAGGCTTCTCCAAAACTGCTCTCTGATGCCGCTGATGGTCATTAGTAGTCTACCAAACTTGCTAACGGCCGGTCCCTAATGGCTGGTACTCAGCGATCTATTGTCCCTCTAATCACTCTGACATCAATGCTTGACGCACAGAATGAAATAAGAGTTCATATAAGCCCATGTTGCGCCACATTTCTATAGGCTATGCTATGCAATTGCGTGAGAAACAGAGTTTTGATGGCCTCTATTAAAAAGAGGAAGTTCCCATCAGCTTTCTATAGGCTAGGCCTTCTCTATTCATTTCTCAACCGCAGTAGCCTGCCTTGTTGGCATGAAAATGAACTGCGGGAAAAGCGTCCTCCATTCGCTATTCAAGTGTATACGTGTGACATGGATTTTTGTCCCCTGCCCCTGTTCTGACAGGTGCATGATAATATCCCATTCTATATCAAAACTAATGTCACACATACGCGTATATTATTTACTATATGTAAAGACAAGATTAAATTAAGAATAGTCTGATGGGTGAAAATATTATCCCTTGTGAATGATGCCCATAGTCATATACTGTATGTTTGATAAGGTTTGTATCACAACTAACGGGGCCAAATAACTCCAAAACGTAGCCTAAAAGGCCCAAGACCCCTGGAACAAGGTTGGAGAGCCCATAGCCTACAGAGCCTAGTGAAACGTGTTCTTATAAACTCAGTCATTGCTCAATCGAGTGTGAAAACAGAGTTGACTGCCCACTACTTAATAGAGAATCCCAGCTTTCTCATACTGCTACATGTATTGCTCAATTCTTAAAATTAAGCACATTACAAACGGTGTAGCCGACCTGGCATATTATAAACGTAACTGCAAGTTACCTCCATTCGCTATTTGAGTGCAGCCTATGGATGACATGCTTTTTTTTGTGGGCCATTCTAATATATTAGTAGGCTATAGGTAAAGACCAGATGATTAAATGGAGAATAGTCTGATGGGTGAGAATATGATCAAGTGCTTGTCAAATTGTGAATGAGAGACTGATGAAGTGTGTGCAGGCTGTGCAAGAAACAGAGCAGAGCGCTTCCCTTTCATGCAACATTTTTCAAATCATCATTAGAGTCGCATCATGCAGTTTTACAATGTAATACAGATCAAAACATAGCCTAACATTTGTACCACAACTTAAGTTGCATAAATAACTATTATTGAAGCATATAGGAGCGCCTGTTTCATTGATAACTGCTCAACACAGAATAGCAGCATGTGCGCACCCCCTTGGAAATAGTTGGGGAAAAATATCCTTTCTATTTTATTCAGCTATGTTCAATTGTATTATTCTTACTATGAAATAATGCCAATGGAATTATAAGCAAATCTAGCCTGCTAAATGAAATAGCATAGCCAGATCAGGGCCTAACATATGGACGACTGAGAATATGCTATTCTGTTTTTTTGAAATAGGCTACATATCTTCATATCATATCATTTAGACACACACACACACCCTGGAGCAGAGTACTCCTCCACTAGCGAGCATCGAGCTGCAGCAGCAGCCACAGAGACAGGTCATGAACTCTCAACCACATTGACTTCCTGAGTCAAACAAACAAACAAATCCAGAGAAAACAGAGGCGAACAGCATAAATAAGTCCCCTTGGAGCCAAACATACATGCCCTGCACGTGTGTGCTCGTCCATCAGCCCTGCAACCCACCCAATAAGAGGGACAAACTGAGGCAAAGTAAGAAGGGGTTGAATGAGTCAGAGATCATTAAACTGCCTCCTTCTCGCCCCTTTCTCCTCTTTCATCTGCAGAGAGAGAGAGAGAGAGGAAGGAGGAGAGAGGGGGGAGGAGAGAGGGGGGAGCTTCAAAAGGCCCCATGCTGTAACTCTTGATTACATCCATCTGTGGCAGTCCTCCCTTTATCGTCTGTCTCTACCCTCCCACCTTTCCTCCACCTTTCCATGCCCTATGCCTGCAGGTTAGAGGGAGAGAGCCCTGCTAACCTGGCCCAGTGCCGTGAGACCGTGAAGAGATCATTGACATGGGAGCAGCAGGGCAGAGAGACTAGAGGAGCTCTTCTCTATGTGAAAGAGGAAGAAAGCCTGCTGCTGGTGGTGGTGGCTCCCGAAAGCGAAGCGCCTCACTGAGACACTTTGATGTTTCCTGGAGCTGACGTCTCTCAGCGGGACTAATCTGCGTCAGTGCCTTTAATTTTCTGACGTCTTGTGTTTCTCCACTGCCGCTGCACCTCGACATAGCGATAGCGATGGGGCAAGAGGGAGATGAGCTTCACTAAGAGGCTGGCAATTATGAGACTGAGGCTGGGGAATGATGTGGGCGGGTGGGTGTAGGGCACGAAGGCGGTTTCCCATTCCTGAGGTGAATAGCACATGACCACAGGAGAGCCTGTCTGTAGTAACACCACCTGACTAGAAGGTTAAAGTGGAGTCTAGTGTTTTAGTCTGTCTGCTGAGGTTTTAATGAGGTGTTTCTCACAGGAAATAGTACCATTCTGGAGAGGGCCTATAGCCTATTTTATATTGGGTGGTATAGCAGTGATCACCAACCGGTCGATCTTCAAAGCATTCCTAGTCTATCACCAAACATTTATTTTCTGCTTGCGCTCCTTTTTTAAATTTGATTTATGTTGCGGTGTTGGCGGTTCAGAAGCCCTGCACACCGGGTAGGCAAAGTGTTCCCATTTTTAACCATTTCATTTGTTTGAAAAGACAATCTCTGACCGAGAGATCTGGGGCTAAAATCCAGTCGTATAAAGTACTTAAGTAAAAATAGTTGAAAGTACTACTTAAGTAGTTTTTGGAGGTATCTGTACTTTACTATTCATATTTTTGACAACGTTTACTACACTACATTCCTAAAGAAAATAATGTACTTTTTACTCCATACATTTTCCCTGACACCCAAAAGTACTCATTACATTTTGAATGCTTAGCAGGACAGGAAAATTGCCTAATTCACACACTTATCAAGAGAACAATCCCTGGTCATCCCTACTGCCCCTGATCTGGCAGACTCACTAAACACACATGTTCCGTTTGTAAATTATGTCTGAGTGTTGCAGCATGCCCCTGGCCATCCGTAAATAAATAAAAACAAACAAGAAAATTATGCCATCATGGTTTGCTTTATATGAGGAATTTGAAATCATTTATACTTTTACTTTTGATACTTAAGTATATTTTAGCAATTACATTTACTTTTGATACTTAAGTATATTTAAAACAAAATACTTTTAGACTTTTACTCAAGTAGTATTTTACTGGCTGACTTTCACTTTTTTTCTTGAGTCATTTTCTATTAAGGTATCTTTACTTTTACTCAAGTATGACAATTGGGTACTTTTTCCATCAGTGCTAAAATCGAGTGTGCCTAGCCTACTGCGCTGGCCAAGTCAGATAACTAAAATCACTGTGCCTACCGCTTCCATGACCCCGGCGACAGCGATGTTTGATACTACCGTAAATAAGATTTCATCACTTTTAAAACCATGACCAGAGAGAGAGTGGGTGTAGGGCACGAAGGCTGTTTCCCTTTCCTGAGGTGAATAGCACATGACCACAGAAGAGCCTGTCTGTAGTAATACCACCTGACTAGAAGGTTAAAGTGGAGTCTAGTGTTTTAGTCTGTCTTCTGAGGTTTTAATGAGGTGTTTCTCACAGGAAATAGTACCATTCTGGAGAGGGCCTATAGCCTATTTTATATTGGGTGGTATAGCAGTGATCACCAACCGGTCGATCTTCAAAGCATTCCTAGTCTATCACCAAACATTTATTTTCTGCTTGCGCTATTTTTTTAAATTTGATTTATGTTGCGGTGTTGGCGGTTCAGAAGCCCTGCACACCGGGTAGGCAAAGTGTTCCCATTTTTAACCATTTCATTTGTTTGAAAAGACAATCTCTGACTGATAGATCTGGAGCTAAAATCCAGTCGTATAAAGTACTTAAGTAAAAATAGTTGAAAGTACTACTTAAGTTGTTTTTGGAGGCATCTGTACTTTACTTTTTATATTTTTGACAACTTTTACTTTACTACATTCCTAAAGAAAATTATGTGCTTTTTACTCCATACATTTTCCCTGACACCCAAAAGTACTCATTACATTTTGAATGCTTAGCAGGACAGGAAAATGGCCTAATTTACACACTTATCAAGTGAACATCCCTGGTCATCCCTACTGCCTCTGATCTGGTGGACTCACTAAACACATGGTTCATTTGTAAATGATGTGTGTTGGAGCAATACAAATTGTGCCATAATGGTTGGCTTTATGTTAGGAATTTGAAATGATTTAAACTTATACTTTTGATCCTTAAGTATATTTTAGCAATTACATTTATTTTTGATACTTAAGTATATTTAAAACCAAATACTTTTAGACTTTTACTCTTTTACTCAAGTATTTTTTTTACTGGCTCACTTTCACTTTTACCTACCGCTTCCACGACCCCGGGGACAGAGAAGTTTGATACTAGCGTATGTGAGATTTCATAACTTTTAAAAGCATGACCAGAGAAAGACTGTTAAAGAATACAGCAAAAAGCTGCTGTTTTTATGAGTGAGTTCATGTCTAAGTTTATTCAGCACTGTCAACACTATTACAAAACATAAGACGTGCTTCTCTCAACTTCCACTCGCGCTGCAGCTGCAATTAATGATTATTCAAGTGTAGCGATGGCCCAGTGTTTTTATTTTTATTAGCAGCTCGTAGTGCCTACTTTAATATAGAGGAATATTTCACTCTCTGGTCATAGGAACAACATGAATTTGTGCATGAGACGTGGTGCCACTCAATGGAAGACGGTGTCCACTCTCTCTGGTCAGTCTCACCGGAGGAAAGGGAGGAGAGAGCAGGGTCTGTGGGAGGTGGACCCTCTGCTACTCCCTCCCTCCCTCCCTCCACTGAGACTATTGCCGTGTTCACATGCTAGTCGGAACTTCGAAATGTTCGACTTGTTGAGTCATTGAACACGGGCACGTGTATAACTACAACCAGTTAGCAAGTTGAACATTTCTGAGTTTCCTAGTTCCGCTTGCATGTCAATGCGGCATAATGACATCGTCAAAACAACTGTGAAATCGCAACTCGAAAATCACAGACTTCCAACTTCAGTGTATTCAAGACAACTGGGAACTTGGAATAAAACGAGAAACGACTGGAAAAAAAAACATTTTGAATGGCCATCCAGAATTCCAAGTCGCAAACTCTGCCATCTTTCTGGAGCTCCGACTTTTCAACCTGAAGATCACTGACGTCATGATTTGACCTTGTTTTATTTCACAGTTCCCAGTTGTCTTGAAAGCACCATGACCATCAGATGCAGGTACCATCAGTCCAGTAAAATAAAAAAGCGAATTATTTGCAAACTACTTCAATTTATGCTCAGCTGTGCCTCGCACGTGCTAAACCAACCGATCTATTTTGTTATCAAAGCTCGAGTTTTGAAATATAGGCCAGGCATATAGCCAATATGCTGTGATAATGTATTAGTCCTAATGCGCAAAGCTCATTCCTACAGAACAGTTTTTATTAGGTTACATTTTTTAAGAAATGTTTTAACAAATTCTGAGCGGTAGATCTCGGCTTGCTTTTTGACTGTGAAAGGGATCTCGACTCAGAAAAAGGTTGGTGACCACTGCCATATAGCTATTGGTGTTTATATATGAATGGCTTCATTAAGATTGCACAGGGGAAGGAGAGCAGCATGTGGAGGGAAAATGCCAACAGAAGCGTCAACATAACGGAGTGCGGCTACAATAGGTTAGCAGTTAGTACCACCACTACCACAGCCTAGCCTGCTTTGTCCCAGGCTCATCTGATTTACTGTCAACCACAGGGGAACAACAACCGTTTGACGGTTACTCTGACATTTCAGATGTCTTTTTCCAAGCCCACACCCCAGATAATCAATGAGCGCGAGAGAAAGGGGTCAGAGAAAGGAACGGATTTAAAAACAGATAATTGAGGGTGGTGGTGGGAGGTCTTCGCATGGAACAGTCTCGCTGGAATGAGTGACTCGTTTTCAGATCTCACTAACCGTCACCCACACGCAACACTGACAACAAACTCACACTGTTTTCCACTGTTTCACTCAGGGTGCGACAGTGAGGGAGGGTCTCTGTACCATGGTGCCATGATGACACCACTGCAGAGCTCCTGATTACCCCAGCGTGTCATGACTAAACAGACAGACAGGCACCACTACATTATACACACTGACTCCCAAATGGCACCCTTCCCTACACAGTGCACTGCTTTTGATGAGATCATGTAGTGAATAGAGTGCTATTTGGGACCTCTTGCCACAATCTCAACTCAGACCACCAGCGTTACAGCCACATCCACGCACAACTCTTCAAGCCCGCATAAGCTCCCGTTACAAACCATCAGCGCGCACAGTTAGCGCCGTCCGCCTTGGCTCAACCAAATCACGGGATTACTGTCAACGCGCGAGAGAGAGCATGCATATACTGTGACAAAACAGAGGCCTGCATAATGCATGCATCTGCCATGACTGCTAAATACCCAGTTGGCTTGATGGAAGCTTAAAGCTGGTTCTTGGAAGAAGAAACCCTTGTACACCAACCGGTTTCCAGTCTGCCACTGCTGAGGAATTCAGTCCCCCCCAAAAAAAGCTTCCTTTCCATTTATAGCCTGTTGTACGCTTGCTCTGGACTGACCAGCGGGGTTCCCACCACAATACATCCCCTTTGTCTGTCGGCCTGCCCATACTGCACTCCACACACAGGAAGAGGAAACCGCAGAGTGCAGGCCCTTTGACAGGGCCAAAGCATGGCTCGAGCTCTATGCTGATATTCCCAAATGGTCACAAAACAAGTGAGCTCACTGCCAAGCAAAAGAAAGCCCCTGTGTTGATGACTGATACAGACTACGTCCCAATTGGCACCCTATTTACTATCACTATATAGTGCACTACTCCCAGGGATCATGATCAAATTGAAAAACATGTTTCGTAAGAATTCATCTTTTCAAAGACATTGTGCGTCACTTGTGAAAGACAAACGTTAAGACAGTAGGAAAGCTGGATAACTGCTCAGAACGGTTGTATGTATAAAGACAGTGAGAACACATGTATGTGCACTCTGTGACACCAGATTAACCTGCTGGTAGGGTAAAGTTCTGGGCCAACCCGCAGAGAGCTTTAGCTTGCAGCACAGAGAGGATTAAAGTAGAGCGAGAGAGAGAGAGCGAGTGGCAGACAGACAGACAGACAGACAGACAGACAGACAGAGAAAGCGAGAGAGAGCACAGCCCGCTGGAATCCCATTGGAGTCAGGTCACATATAAAGTCAAGCCAAAACATCCTATGCCTTTTTTTTTTTTAACCCTACAGATCCCAGACAATGTGAGACTGAAATAAATGGGGATACTAATGAATATCTCCTTCCTGACTTGGTAACCTGGGATTTGAGGTACAATAGGAAAACCACAGCCCCGTTGCCTAGCTGGAAGACACATTTGCTACGAGTGCTGTGTATAACATCCTACTTGTAGAGGTTGACAAAGACAGACAGTGTGGCTGTGGACAGCCTATAGGACAAACTCCAGAACAGCGGTTGCCAGCTGGTGTGTGTGTGTGTGTGAGCCTGGCTGGTTTGAGAGCAGCAATTGCTGTGACAGCGTGCGTGTACGTACCTCTGGTTTCAGCGTATCAGGATATTTATTTGCTCCACATTGCTTTGTGCAGCGCAAAAAAAACAGAGGCCCTGTGGGGAGAGAAACACATTCAATTATTCATTTATCGCATTCAATGAAACATGACTATCAACGGTGTGCATCAGCCAATGTCATTTACTGTATCCTTCACTCCAACATTTGTATTTCTGCCCCAGCCCCAACCCTGGCCCTCCGAGCTAATGCTTGTGAGAGGCTGCGCTCTGTTGGACAGTGACCTCAAGATCTGCCCATTGGTAAACAACAGGTTGAAGTGCAGAACACACTCTAGGAGCCAGCTTAATCAAAAACCCTGTCTGTATGATGGCCTCTTTTCTCTCTGGCATTTCCTGTAGCAGATAGGTGGATTTGGGGGGCTTAATTCATTCAATGTTCTGAGATGAAAAGTGGTTTTCATCAAGTATCCTTCAATCCAAGAGCCTCATACAGGTGTCACCAAGCTTTGATACTTGGAATTACTACAGATGATATGCGTGAGGCAATGCGCGATTTAAGCAATTAACCCATTTATTGAGTAACTTATGCCAACTTGAGTGTCTAGGAAACCTTCACACTGCAAGTGGAAATATTGGCTTCATAACAGACAGAGGCCACTTCAGCCTTCCAGTAGAAATCACAGCAGTCACTGATCAAAGCACAAAAAAATCATACATAAATTCATTCAAACTGAGATGGCAAGATCTGAAGAGCCGTAACTTTTCTACCCCATCTACTACCCCCAAATACATTCACACATAAAGGAGAACAGCCAATGTACTTGCACATAAATCAACCTCCACTTAAAACAGCGAACAACAAATGCACCACGCCCTGCCAGCACTTTGAAACACTAATGTTTCACAGTGGAGTCATTATGCCCATATGGACAGGTGTTAGCTACATGGTAAATTGACTAAACGCACTTCATCTACAACAGCAATGATGCCTCATAAAACACACAAACTTGACTTCTAAGCAGAGCACTGTTATGATGCATCTGTTTCTATCGGAATCTGTTAACGGTTTGGGACTTTGTTGTAACGTGTATTATTCTGTCTCCAAATTTTGGTTGTGTGTAATTCTCCAGTTTGCATATATTCTAAATATCCTGGCTGTATTGGAGCATGTGTAATGTCATTATCTGGCATGCACACACACACACACACACACGCACACACACACGCACACACACACGCACACACACACGCACACGCACACGCACTTCAATCGTACACCCCATACTGCGATGCAAACACTTTAGGAACAGGATTTTTCTATTAAAACTCACAAATCAGGCTAAAAGGAATAGATGGTGATTTAGATAGTGAGGCCAGAGGAAATTGGTGGGCAGAAAATGTGAGAGTTCCCCGTCGTGTGAGGCAGCTTCAGTAATTTATTACCTCTGACGGTGGCTGATCAGACAGACAGACCTTGCTGGCAGAGAACAGAGAATGGGCCAGTAGAGACAGGCAATAATCATGTTTTATATTCTCACTCTTCCTTCAGACTTTCCTTTGACCCATACTGTTGTTCTGGGACGATCGTGACATCACATAATAGAGCCATTCCATTGTACTGTAGAAAAATCACAGACAGATGGCTGAGATAGCTATTCAAAGGCTGGTATTCAACATAAAGGATAAAATGGCATGCAGATGTAAAAATATAAAAATTAGTCAAACCCTGCAAACATTTAAAAAGTCTCATTTGGAGATAAAGGGACAAAAAAAAGAAAGTACCCTCATTCAGTAGCATTCTGCTCTGCCAGACACCACTATTGAGGGTTTGCTGAGCTATCCTATTTGAGGCGTATATGTGGATGAAACATTGGGAGTCCCAAAAATACACTGGCAGTGCCCTATGTGTGGAAGTGAAACGGGATTTTCGTCCACATGCATGCTTGCTCTCTGTCTATCGAACATAATGGGGCTGAGGCCTGCGGGGGAGAGCACTCAGCAACACACAGATCACATGACTGGCCGGGCACAACGAGCTCAGTCATTCTTGCTATCGCTCTTTACTGAGTGGAGAGCAGAGGACAAAGCTACGGCTGATACAGTGGCTCTGCAGAGGGGGAGGAGCTCTCCATTCACAGCCTGCGGGGTAGGTACTAAGCAGGGGCACACCATATGCAGCCTGAGAGACAGTAGTCACAGGCCAGCCCTATCTCAGACTCCTACATCTATACTCTCGTATAATGCACACCAAGTTAATTCCACGGCTTACCTCTAAAGGCAAGGGACTCGTCACTTTGCTATTACAATGTCAGCTGTATCTACAGTACATCCTTTGACAGATGTGGACTTTGATTGACAGGTCAGGAATGGATGTGAGCAGACAGCCTTCACATGGAGGCTCTCTGGCTGAGTCTATTCCTTATATAGTGCACTACTTGTGATCAGAGCCCTATGGCACTTGGTCAAAAGTAGTGCACTATACAGTACCAGTCAACAGTTTGGACACACCTACTCATTCAAGGGTTTGTCTTTATTTTTACAATTTTTTTACTATTGTAGATTAATAGTGAAGACATCAAAACTTTGAAATAACACAAATGGAATCATGTAGTAACCAAAAAAAATGTTCAACAAATTATTTTATATTAACTTCTTAGGCAGAAGCGCACGAGGTGACCGTTTTGGAGACCCTGGCGTGCCCAAAGTAAAATGCCTCCCATTCAGGCCCAGAAAATAGGATATGCACATATTTAGTACCATTGGATAGGAAACACTGAATTTCTAAAAGTGTTAACCATTTGTCTGTGAGTAAAACAGAACGGATATGGCAGGCGAAACCCCGAGGAATTTCTGTCCTGGAAAAAGTGGTTTTGACAGAGTGCCTCATTTGGAACCACTCCCTTATGAAAATGCCCATATAAGGGCATATGAATGCAGTACCTATCGCTTCCTCTAGATGTCAACCGTCTCGAGACAGTGTTCAGATATTTTTTGGATGCCATTAGAGCAGAGAAGAAGAGAAATCAGGAAGTGTCCCCTTTGAAGTCAACAGAAGAGAACGCGCGCTCCCGAGAAGGCACGCTCTGTGTTTTTTTTTCGTTCTTATAGCTCAGTTTATATTCCGGTTGAATTATTATAGTAAATATACGTAAAAGTGTTCCTAAGGATACATTTAAAATGATTTTTGATTGTTCTTGGACAAGTTTATAGGTTTAAGTTGAACGAGTTCTCGTCACGTTTCAATGGAGGAGTGGAGGCTGTAGTTTCTGATTATAACGCGCGAACCAAACTGAGATTTATGGATAAAATACATGACTTTTTCTAACAAAAGAACCATGGATTGTCTTCGTTGGACACTTTGGAAGCCATCAGCAGAAGTTCTTCAACAGGTAATTGATTTGTTTTCGCTGTGAAATGTGTTTTGTGTGAACCGTGATGGCTAATGAATTCATGGTCATGAGAAAATAGTGAAGGTGCTACCCTCAAACAATCAAATGTGCTGCTTTCACCGTAAAGCCTTTGAAAACAACGCTGTGATATTGCCAAGAAACAGAGCTTTTGATGAGTATGAAACACTTGTATATGGGTGCATGTTTAATAATTCAACTTTTGGATTTTGAATTTGGCGCCCTTGCATTTCACCTGGTAGTGTCGGGATTGGGGCGCTAGCGCCCCACAGCTCCCCAAGAAGTTAAATTCTTCAAAGTAGCCACCCTTTGCCTTGATGACAGCTATGCACACTCTTGGCATTCTCTCAACCAGCTTTTCCAACAGTCCTGAAGGAGTTCCAACATGCTGAGCACTTGTCTGCTTTTCCTTCACTCTCCGGTCCAACTCATCCCAAACCATCTCGATTGGGTTGAGGTCGGGTGATTGTGGAGGCCAGGTCATCTGATGCAGCACTCCATCACTCTACTTCTTGGTCAAATAGCCCTTACACAGCCTGGGGGAGTGTTTGGGGTCATTGTTCTGTTGAAAAACAGATGGTAGTCCCCATAAGCGCAAACCAGATGGGATGGCGTACCGCTGCAGAATGCTGCCGTAGCCATGCTAGTTAAGTGTGCCTTGAATTCTAAATAAATCACAGACAGAGTCACCAGCAAAGCACCCCCAACGATCACACCTCCTCCTCCATGCTTTACCGTGGGAACCACACATGCGGAGATCATACGTTCACCTACTCTGCGTCTCACAAAGACACGGCGGTTGAAACCAAAAATCTCATCCAACCAAAGGACAGATTTCCACTGGTCTAATGTCCATTGCTCATGTTTCTTGGCCCAAATAAGTCTCTTCTTGTTATTGGTGTCCTTTAGTAGTGGTTTCTTTGCAGCAATTCGACCATGAAGGCCTGATTCACGCAGTCTCCTCTGAACAGTTGATTTTGAGATGTGTCTGTTACTTTCTGTAAAGCATTTATTTGGGCTGCAATCTGAGATGCAGTTAATTGCTGATTTCTGAGGCTGGTAACTCTAATGAACTTATCCCCTTTAGCAGAGGTAACTCTGTGTCTTCCCTTCCTGTGGTGGTCCTCATGAGAGCCAGTTTCATCATAGCGCTAATGTTTTTTTGCGACTGCACTTGAAGAAACATTAAAAGTTCTTTAAATGTTTCCAATTGACTGACCTTCATGTCTTAAAGTAATGATGGACTCTCGTTTATCTTTGCTTATTTGATCTGTTCTTGCCATAATATGGACTTGGTCTTTTACCAAATAGGACTATCTTCTGTATAACAACCCTACCTTGTCACAACTGATTGGCTCAAACACATTAAGAAGGAAATAAATTCCACAAATTAACTTTTAACAAGGCACACCTGTTAAATGAAATGCATTCCAGGTGACTACCTCATGAAGCTGGTTGAGAGAATGCCAAGAGTTTACAAAGCTGTCATCAAGGGCAAAGGGTGGCTACTTTGAAGAACCTCAAATATAAAATACATTTTGATTTGTTTAACACTTTTTTTGGTTACTACATGGTTCCATATGTGTTGTTTCATAGTTTTGATGTCTTCACTATTATTCTACAACGTAGAAAAGAGTAAAAATAAAGAAATACCCTGGAATGTAGAGTGTTTACACAGACATAGTGGAGACAATGGATTACAATGAATGAATGGTTAGAGTTGAATGACATTTTTGGATGACGACCCACTGTAGCCTATATCCCAATGAGACCTCACATTAACCTAGCGTTGGGGAAATTTGCAATAAAGGGCCAGGTTTGTAATTGTCACCACTGAATACGCAACACAATTATGAGATAATGAAATTCCTTCAAAATGACTTGCAGAGGAAGAATAAACCCATATTACATCCAGCTCTGTTGCTGCTCTCCCACTACAGTAATTAAAGAGAAAGAAATTAACATTAACAATGGCTTAAGGCCCCTTTGACGTTTACTGAGCTTCCTAAAGATAAAGCTCTATACTTCTGTCAATATTGCTTTATCCCCTGGCAATGAGGGGGAATTTAAATGGGGCATATTGAGGGCCTAGGCCTGGTGCTCCAGCCAGGAGGCCGGGGTGATGCCAGGATGAGCAATCGTCTCCTTTGTCAAACCCCCAGCCACAAGCAGCTGCATCAGCATTGCAGAAAAACGCTGCAGAGAGGCAACAGAGAGGAGCAGGGAGCATGGAGAACGGAGGGTAGACAGGCTCTCCTCAGAGGCACAGTTTAACTGCTACCTGTTGTACAGTTCTACTGTACAGGTGTATATCACTATACAGTAGAGTATGGAGGCCAGACAGGCACCACTCAGACAATGTTAAACTGTTTCAAATGTGTCACAAATCCCATGGAAGTCAATGGTACCTATGTCCAAATCATCCTAAAGTATCTAAAAATGTATTGTGTAACTCAATGATGTTGCTTATAGATGATTTGGACATGAGGTGTGAAAATGCTTATATTTTATTGGGTTTGTGCCACTAATGCTAAAAAGTTAGCATTTGAAACAGTGGCCAGGTAAACAAAACCAAAGCCTGGGTTACTGTCGTACCTTGTCACAGACTACATACAGGGTAAGGAAACCAATATGTAATTTTGGTGAACTATCCCTTTAACAATGGGGTGGGAGGGTTCTTTATAAAATAATCACCTAATAGCAGTAACACCACCATCTAGTGGTCAGAGCCTGGTAATATAAAGATGTAGGATATCCTATTCATTGATGGAAATACCAGATGATGGAAATACATTTGACCGGTCATGCTTATTTGTCTATGGGTTGCATAATTTAGTGGAATTAAATTGCCGGGTGTATATATTTGTTATGTAACTACAATGACTAATTTCTCTGAACAGACAAAAACAAAAAACTAAAATTCACTGAGAATACATAACATAGGATGAAGAAACAATACTCCTAGCTGCAGCTCCATACTACTCGTCAAACATAGAGAACTGATACTTTATACCCGTTATTGGGGTGGGGTTGACATGGGGTGTGGGAGTCTGGATGGTTTTGGACCACTTCCTTGGATTCCTCATGTCGTTTTCATTGTTAGAAAAAAAAGTTGGGTCCAAATAGGATGTAAGGTACTATAATAATTGAATATTATATGAATCATATCAATTAAAATGGCCTATTTGGGTGCCATCAATTAGCTTAATTTCTCAGAGAAAAATATTTCAACAAAATAATGTTTCTGGAATACTTCCGTTTATCCGTTTCTAACTACAGAAAGTATTTCATAACAATCTGAGGTGGGCGGTGTCATGGCTTATTGAAAATACATGGAACCACCCATATGTATGGCATTAAACACTGCTAGCACATTCATAGGATTAATTAAATATTCATAAAAACAAACTTCCTGGGCCACAGACACACAGCAGACTTTTGTTTTCCCTTGAAAATGCAGACACGTGACATGAGGGCAGCATATCATCATTAATAAATTACCTAACATACTGTACTGTATTCTCTTTTCATTCTCTTGTTCAGTGGAGAGCGCACCACCCTCATGAGTCATAATTCATTATGGCAGGGGGAAAATGACATACTTTTTAAATTTATTTTTATTTCACCTTTATTTAACCAGGTAGGCCAGTTGAGAACAAGTTCTCATTTACAACTGCGACCTGCGCAAGATAAAGCAAAGCAGTGCGACAAAAACAACAACACAGAGTTACACATGGGATAAACAAACGCACAGTCAATAACACAATAGAAAAATCTATATACAGTGTGTGCAAATGTAGTAAGATTAGGGAGGGAAGGCAATAAATAGGCCATCGTGGCAAAATAATTACAATTTAGCATTAACACTGGAGTGATAGATGTGCAGATGATGATGTGCAAGTAGAGATACTGGGGTGCAAAAGAGCAAGAATAAATAACAATATGGGGATGAGGTAGTTGGGTGGGCTATTTACAGATGGGCTGTGTACAGATGCAGTGATCGGTAAGCTGCTCTGACAGCTGCTGCTTAAAGTTAGTGAGGGAGATATGTCTCCAGCTTCAGGTATTTTTGCAATTCGTTCCAGTCATTGGCAGCAGAGAACCGGAAGGAAAGGCGGCCGAAGGAGGAGTTGGCTTTGGGGATGACCAGTGAAATATACCCGCTGGAGAGCGTGCTACGGGTGGGTGTTGCTATGGTGACCAGTGAGCTGAGATAAGGCGGGGCTTTACCTAGCAAAGACTTGTAGATGACCTGGAACCAGTGAGTTTGGCGACGAACATGAAGCGAGGGCCAGCCAACGAGAGCACACTACTCAAACGTTTACAATTTAAAGTCTATTTCATGGAGTTACATGTCCAAGTCATACATATCACAACACACACAGGCACACAATCTTACCACCCACAATATATTATATTGATATCCTTTCAGATGCAAAATCTTTAGGAGAGCGTAATCGTCCTGCCATTCAACAAAGGATTCCCTATATACAATCCAACACAAGGCAATATGAAGTCTAACATTGCTTCATGAAGTATTAAAGGTTCTCTCTTCATTTTCCACAGGAAATATTTTGTGTGCTCTCCCAGCTGTGTGTAAAGCCCCACGAGGATGTGATGGAGATTTCGCAGCATATGGCGGAAACCTGCTATGAGAACCTGTCATTGCTGCCTCAGTACTTGTGCAGTGGTAAGAACATTTAGGTTGGTGGTTGGTAGAATCCATGTACTTATTTAGCAATATAATCTTAAATATAGCCTTGCCAGTTTGCACATAAGAGCGCCATTAGGACTGCAAAGCTCCTGAATACAGACCTTTACTGAAGATGAAAGGTACAGTACATAGGAGTTTGAGAGATTAAATACGAGAGAGCGAGATTTAAATAGAAACCGTTCAGGACACTATTAGGGGAAGCCCCGGCGCTGTGCTGATGCTCTCAAACCAATTTCAGTTGAATCAAACCAATTTCAATTGAAAAAAAACAAAAAAACAGTACATTTCCTTAAATTATATCTGTATAGTCAGTTACCACTTAGAGACACCACATCAGTGTATAGGCTATTTCTGCCTTCACTGTAAACACATCTTTCAGTACCAAGAAATCACTAGCTTCCTTCCCCACGCAACAAAACCACACACACACACACACACACACACACACACACACACACACACACACACACACACACACACACACACACACACACACACACACACACACACACACACACACACACACACACACACACACACCCACCAGGGTTTCCATTAGCCGGTAATAATCAGCTTTTGGCAACAACAAAAAAAGAAAGAAAAGCAGATTAATAAAATTGGCACCGGGCAATTGTCCGGGAGAATAAAAAAATCTGATTGCAAAATAATGCTTTTTAGCCTATTCATTAATGGAAATACCAGTTGATGGAAATACATTTGAGCGGTCATGCTTGTCGGTCTATGGGTTGCATCATTTAGTGGAATTAAATTGGCGGGTGAATATATTCGTTATGTAACATATTTATGACAAGCGCACAGTACATAGCTTTGAGCTGATGACAGCGCTTTTAGAAGCCCAATCATTACGCAACAATTCTACTGTAAATGCAATCGTGTGTTAAAAATGGTTTTTGGGCCACGATTAAAAAGAGCTACTGTTTTTATTTCTCAACTGGTAATTGAAGCGCATTTCCAATTTGCCATTCAAATGCATAGGCAAAGTAAGGCAGACTTCCTCAGCGCGTCACACACCACTTTGCAATGAGCTGGAGGCAGCATTCATTGTGAAAACATATGACCAAAAATTTTACTGAGTTACAGTTCATATAAGGAAATCAGTCAATTGAAATACATTTATAATCTATGGATTTTACATGACTGGGAATACAGATATGCATCTGTTGGTCACCGATAACTTTAAAAAAAGGTAGGGGCGTGGATCAGAAAACCAGTCAGTATCTGGTGTGACCACCATTTTCCTCATGTAGCGTGACACATCTCCTTCACATAGAGTTGATCAAGCTGTTGATTGTGTCCTGTGGAATGTTGTCCCACTCGTCTTCAACGGCTGTGTGAAGTTGCTGGATATTGTCGAGAACTGGAACACGCTGTTGTGCACGTCGATCCAGAGCGTCACAAACAGGCTCAATGGGTAACACGTCTCGTGAGTATGCAGGCCATGGAAGAACTGGGAAATGTTCAGCTTCCTGTCACACCCTGATCTGTTTCACCTGTCGTGTGCTCGTCTCCACCCCCACCAGGTGTCTCCCATTTGTCCCCATTATCTCCTGTCTATTTAGAACTGCATTTCCTGTTTGTTGCCAGTTCGTTTTGTCCCGTCAAGTCCTACCAGCGTGTTTTCCCGTTTTTGAGTTGCTATAGTTGCTGTTTTCTAGTCCTCCCGGTTTTGACCATTCTGCCTGCCCTGAGCCTGCCTGTTGTTCTGTACCTTACTGACACTGCCCTGGATTACTGACCTCTGCCTGCCCTTGACCTGTCGTTTGCCTGCCCCCTGTTTGATAAACATCTATGATTCGAACTGTCTGCATCCGAGTCTTATCCTGAGTTCTGATACTTCCAGGAATTGTGTACAGATCCTTGCAACATGGGGCTGTGCATTATCATGCTGATACATGAGGGGATGGTGGCAGGTTTTTGGCATGGCAATGGGCCTTAGGATCTCACCTCGGTATCTCTGTGCATTCAAATTGCCATCGATAAAATGCAATTGAGTTCGCTGTCCGTAGCTTATGCCTGCCAATACCATAACCCCACCGCCACCATGGAGCACTTTGTTCACAACGATGACATCACCAAACTGCCCGTCCACACGACGCCATACATGTGGTCTGTCAAATTCTCTAAAGTGACATTGGAGGCAGCTTATGGTAGAGAGATTAACATTAAATTCTCTGGCAACAGCTCTGGTGGACATTCCTGCAGTCAGCATGCCAATTGCAAGCTTCCTTTAAAACTTGAGACATCTGTGGCATTGTGATATGTGGCAGAACTGCACATTTTAGAGTGGCCTTTTACTGTCCCCAGCACAAGGTGCATCTGTGTAATGATCATGTTTAATCAGCTTGTTGATATGCCACACCTGTCAGGTGGATGGATTATCTTGGCAAAGGAGAAATTTTCACTAACAGGGACGTAAACAAATTTGTGCACAATATTTTGGTGCATATGGAAGATTTCTGGGATCTTTTATTTCAGCTCATGAAACATGGAACCAACACTTTACATGTTGCGTTTTATATTTTTGTTCGGTGTAGCTACTTAATTATTTGAAACCTGAATGTTTTACATATGAGGCATGTTTTACCTTGCTTCATAGTAGCCTATGCAAAATCCGACCATATCCGTGGAGGCAATTATTTTATAAAGACTTCCATATGCCATTGAAACCATGTTCTATTGGTTTTCAACTGTCTTTCATTGTCTGGTATCCAGATTTGCACGTAGCCTACTGCCTTGTGCACATTGCTGCGCTAATAATGGGAAGAAATAATAGTTTATCAACATGAAGCTTTAAAAAAAAAAAAATAATTATGTACCCTAGGCCTACTGGTTGTATGAATTTGAGCTCTACTGACCCACAACTGTCCCAGAGTCGGTTTGGGCCATTTCTTTCTTGACAAGCTGACCAATAGAATAGATATTATAAAAGTTTATGGGGGGATAGTAGATTCTCATAGGCGGCACATCCATAAGGCTAGGTAGAGGAAACTAAGTCAATTGAATTAAATTGCCAAAATGATAAAATGGACAACGTTGTTTTTATTGATCTGTTTATTTGTCAGTGTCAGCAGAGTAGGCTACCCTATAATTTGTAGTATTAAAAAAGATTATGCTAATGTCTCCAGTCATATAAAGTTGCATGAAATGTGATTTTCCCATGCAAAGAAAGAATAAAAGTATCTGATATTGCCTATAGCCCAGGCCTCTACACTATGTGTGCTCAGCCATGCATTGAACAGTCTTTTTTGCAAACAGTGATCGGATTATATTATTAGCCTAAATTATGACTATCCAATCTACTCATCACATTACATAAGTCTGCAAATGCGATGATGCACGGAATGCTTTATTATAAAAAGGTGCATTTTTATTGTGAAAATGTGCTTCCCCAAACTTGAAACTCACGTCCCGCCTAGTGATTTTGCTACTCGTTACTCATCTTGTTGGCGGAGAAAAGTAAATGCGGACAGTTATTACAACATCTTCAAAGTGCACGGTAAGGACACACGTCATTGCATCCTCGACTTGTAAGTTGTGTTAAGATGAATTACCATAATCTAAATGTGATTTCAGTGTGTGTGTGTGTGAGATATGATCTGGCTGTGGGGACTTGTTAGACAAACAGTCCAGCTAATTGAATTCTCCTTTGAAGGAATATTCCCAAGATGGCCATCTCCATGAGGCCTGAGCCAACCCTGTTTTGACAGGCTATCATGCAAGCATATCAGTTGCACACATCATTTAATCCGATGATATTAGCGCAACAATGACCCAGCGGCATATGCTTGGGTTTCAGTCATATTCTTTCCACCATGTTTAATTTTGGGGTGGAGTCTACGAGCTGTGAAGAAGTGAACACACCGGCCTTTCATATCACTAAAGTTAAAATGCAAAAGCAGAAACAACACAAAGATGCTTGGGGGGAATTCACGTGGAGGAAATCATATGATCTCCTAGCTTCACATGTCAACCACAGGAGGCTGCTGAGGGGAGGACGGCTCGTAATAAAGTCTGGAATGGAGTAAATGGAATGGTATCAAATCAAGCTTTATTGATACAACACATTTCAGAAGTGGAATGCAACGGAATGTGCTTTACAGGAAAAAACGAATAAAAAACAAAAATAAAAGCTGAAATATTTACTACATAAACAATATAAAAAAAACGAAGGAAAAGCAAAGCTAGAAATAAGTGTTTTAAGATCTCTTTTAAATATATCCACAGTTTCGGGTTTTCATGGACGGCTATTCCAGAGGCTGGGGGCATGTAACTAATGGCTGCCTCTCCATGCCATTTGGTCCTAGGCTTTGGGATAGTTAAAAGGCCAGTGCCAGAGGACCTGAGGGACCTACTGGGTACATAACTTAAAAACATGTCTGACATGTATTGGAGTGCACAAATGTGGATTGACTTACAGTGGCAAGAAAAAGTATGTGGAAGTATGTTACCTGGATTTCTGCATAAATTAGTCATAACGTGATCTTAGTCACAACAATAGACAAACACAGTGTGCTTAACTTAATAACACACAAAATGTATTTTTCTTGTCTATATTGAATACATCATTTAAACATTCACAATATAGGTTGGAAAAAGTATGTGAACCTCGAGGCTAATGACTTTTCCGAAAAATAATTGGAGTCAGGAGTCAGCTGACCTGGAGTCTATCAATGAGACGAGATTGGAGATGTTGGTTAGAGATGCCTTGCCCTATAAAAAACACTCACAAAATTTGAGTTTGCTATTCACAAGAGGCATTGCCTGAACAAAAGAGATCTCAGAAGGGCCGGGCATTTCGGAAAGAGATCTCGAACAAAAGAGATCTCAGAAGACCTACAATTAAGAATTGTTCACTTGCATAAAGCTGGAAAGGGTTACAAAAGTATTTCTAAAAGCTTTGATGTTCATCAGTCCACGGTAAGACAAATTGTTTATGAATGGAGAAAGTTCAGCACTGTTGCTACTCTCCCTAGGAGCGGCCATCCGGCAAAGATGACTGCAAGAGCACAGTGCAGAATGCTCAATGAGGTTAAGAAGAATCCTAGAGTATCAGCTAAAGACTTACAGACATCTCTGAAGCATGCTAACATCTCTGTTGATGAGTCTACAATATGTAAAACACTAAACAAGAATGGTGTTCATGGGAGGACACCATGGAAGAAGCCACTGCTGTCCAAAAAAAACATTGCTGCACGTCTGAAGTTTGCAAAAGAGCACCTGGATGTTCCACCTCGCCTTCTGGCAAAATATTCTGTGGACAGATTAAACTAAAGTTGAGCTGTTTGGAAGGAGCACACAACACTATGTGTGGAGAAAAAATGGCCCAGCACACCAACCTCAAAACCTCATCCCAACTGTAAAGTATGGTGGAGGGAGCATCATGGTTTGGGGCTGCTTTGCTGCCTCAGGGCCTGGACAGCTTGCTATCAGATGGAGAGAAAAAAATGTCAAGACATTTTGCAGGAGAATGTAAGGCTGTCTGTCTGCCAATTGAAGCTCATCAGAAGTTGGGTGATGCAACAGGACAACGACCCAAAACACAGAAGTAAATCAACAACAGAATGGCTTCAACAGAAGAAAATCTGGAGTGGCCGAGTCCTGACCTCAACCCGATTGAAATGCTGTGGCATGACCTCAAGAGAGCGGTTCACACCAGACATCCCAAGAATATTGCTGAACTGAAACAGTTTTGTAAAGATGAACGGTCCAAAATTCCTCATGACCGTTGTGCAGGTCTGATCGGCAACTACAGAAAACGTTTGGTTGAGTTTATTGCTGCCAATGGAGGGTCAACCAGTTATTGAATCCAAGGGTTCACATACTTTTTCCACCCTACACTGTGAACGTTTACACAGTGTGTTCAACAAAGACATGAAAACGTATAATAGTTTGTGTGTTATTAGTTTAAGCAGACTGTGGTTGACTATTGTTGGGACTTATATGAAGATCAGATCAAAATGTATGACCAATTTATGCAGAAATCAAGGGTTCACATACTTGTTCTTGCCACTGTAAAAACCAATAGAAGAATCTTAAAATGAATTTGAAAACTCACAGGTAGCCAGTGCAGAGACCTTAAAACCACTGTAATGTGTTCTCTCCATATGGTCTTGGTCAGTACCCGTGCTGCAGCATTCTGTATGTTTTGCAGTTGACCAATGGCTTTCTTGGGTAGACCAGACAGAAGAGCATTACAGTAGTCAAGCCTGCTTGCAATAAAAGCATGGATGAGACGCTGTATCAGCCTGAGAGAAAAACGGCTGTGACTTGGCAATGTTCCTCAGGTAGTAAAAACCTATTTCGGTCACATTCCTAACGTTTGATGTGTTCGATACGATTCCATTGATTCCTTCCAGGGATTACTATGAGCCTGTCCTCCCCAATTTAGGCGCCACCAGCCGCCTGTGATGTCAACATACACCCCTAGTGAAGCTGTCATACTCTGCATTCATCCATGGTTAAACATTTACTCATCTGTAAAAATCTGTTAATTTTAGCCCATCAGTACATCAGTGTAAACCACACAATCTGAACAAAAAAACTGTAAAACACAGACAGATTTCATCTCCCCACACTAGATTTGTCACACCAATGGCATCATTGTTGTTGTGTGTGACCGGAGCACTGGGCTGATGCTGAGCACAGAGCAGCTACTGAGCTCTGAGGTTAGGGGGACGACCCACATCTGACTGAACGTGGGCTTAGAGCAGAACAGCAGCTATGCGATTACATCAGCACTGAACACAACACAGGCCCCTGGTCATGGCCCTTTCAAAATGGCCTCTGCCATTAGAGGAGAGGGTGAGGGGACAGGGAATGTCACACAGAAGACTGTGACTACAGTGGCCCCACTTGACCAGATTGTCAAAATGAAGCACAAAGTGGTTGGGCATACATCCAGCCAAAATGACAACACAAAGACCTGGATTGATTTAGCCAACAAATGTGGTGATGTTGGGCAAGATATGAACCAAAGCATCCCAGTTCAAATGAAAGCACCTGAAAAGCACAAAAACCCAGTCCAAAGAAGTGACTGTATAGCGTGATTTACTGTTTGAGCAGGTCAGAGCAGTTTTGTCTCTCTGTGGTGCGACAGCAGAGAGTAGCAGCATGCCATGCTGTCACAGGATCAACAGTGAGCAGCAACATGGTGGTTTGGCAGCTCTCTCTCTCCAGCAGAAGAATGGGAGAAAGTGCATAGTGCTGTATCTCGGACTTACAAACTGCACTGTGTGCAGACTGACTGGGCTCCAGGTGCCAAGTGGTGAATTACACAGAGGAAAAGGCTCTGCATGCCTCATTACTATCTGGTTAAATGACCCAAAAGAGCTCGCACCTGTAGGTAAGTTCATTATGACAAGAGCAGCAAGCCCTTTCCAAGCTGAAATTTCTACAAGGACAACCGTGGCTAAAATGCATTGTGGAAAAGTCCAAACCTTTTTTCAAAACATGAAGGAATATTGAAGAGAAAGGAGGGAATATTTGCTCTATCTTGTGCTGAAATGAGACAAAACAAACCTCATTTCATTCATCAGGGACGGGAACATTTGATGGGGGTGGGGGCCACAACAAAAAAACTCTGAACTCATCACGAGGGGTCGCAGTTGCTCCCGAGTCTGCGTAAGAGGGCCGCCGCCCATGGAACACAGCCTTGTGAACCAGGTTGAGTTTACGTGTGGCTTCTATGAAAGATTATATTTCAACATGAGCAGGGATTTCTGTAGTTTCCAAGGTTACCATTGGGGATCCTGCAAAAAAAAAACCTGCAGGAGCACCTTGCAGACAGCTTTTCACACCAAACAATTATACTATGCATTCATGCCTGACACCTGAAATCAAGCCGACAACATAGGCCTATGTTCTGCAGTCGTAATACAAGCAGCTTTTCTGTAAAAGACTCGCAGTAAGTTTAGTCAGCAAGTTGCCGTGCCAACCCGGGTCATTGGTCAAAAACCAACAGATACAGGAACACTGTATTCTGTGCTTCCAACTTTGTGGCAACAGTTTGCGGAAGGCCCTTTCCTGTTTCAGCATGACAATAACCCTGTGCACAAAGTGAGGTCCATACAGAAATGGTTTGTCGACATCGGTGTGGATGAATTTGACTGGCCTGCAAAGAGCCCTGACCTCAACCCCATCGAACACCTTTGAGATCAATTGGAACGTTGACCGCGAGCCAGGCCTAATCGCCCAACATCAATGCCCGACCTCACTAATGCTCTTGTGGCTGAATGGAAGCCGCAGCAATGTTCCAACATCTAGTGGAAAGCCTTCCCAGAAGAGTGGAGGCTGTTATAGTAGCAAAGGGGGGACCAACTCCACATTAATGCCCATGATTTTGGAATGAGATGTTCAACAAGAAAGTGTCCACATATTTTTGGCAATGTAGTGTATCTAACCTGTCTTTGACAAAACCTTCCTACAGGGTATGAAGAAAATGGACCAAATATAGCTTGGTATGGCATCTGACCTTTGTTGACAAGAAGTTAAAGAATAAGAAACTAACAATACAACAGTACTCCCGTTTGGTACAGTAAGCATAATGCAAAACAATATGTATCGGCCTATGTAAACTAGGCCACAGCTATGTAATAACAACCAGTTATTATGTTTGGGACCTGTACCGCACAGAGGAAATAGCGTAAGTCTTTAGGAACGGATGCCTAGTATTGTATTGATAGACGAATGCGGAGGTCAACCAGCACAATTGACCCCAACTAACAATGGAAAGTGGCAACCAATTTCACAACAACGGGTTGCTGTATTCTCAAAGACCGCATATTCTCAGGAGTATTCATTGAGGAGGTTATTAATCCAACTCACTTCATGTAATTAAGATGACTTGAAAGATGCATAAATAGCATTGTTATTCTGAATGAGTCATATCCAAGTCTTGTAATATTTCTAAATTATTTTAATTGAAAATGTGGGTCATCAACAAGTGCTGTGATGAACACATAGTAAAGGATGTGAAGGAATACAAGTTGGCAACACACAGTAGGAGCATACGACGGTCTTCACAACCAAGTAATGGCAAGCTTGTTCACTGGTTGACCATAGCACTCCACCATATAAAGAGTAGTCAACCAATAGAAACCAATAAAGAAATCAACATAGCCTACCCTAAGGAGAAACATTTACTTCATTGTATCCTTCATCGTGATGCCATCTTTTATGAATGAATTGGGTTTTATGTTGATAGAGATGGTTATCACTAGGCTACTAGTGCTGTGTTGTAAACAAATTCACCAAGCGGCTCAATGCGACAAGGCACTGAAGGTTGACTGTTTTTGCAGACACAGCACATTAAATGTTATTTCTAATGAATACACATAATGCGTTCGAGGATCGAGGGCAGGATACTTGCGATTGGGCCAATGCAATTTGCACGTTCTTATTATGGCAACGAAAGCCTATAAATATATTTCGGAAACATCTGCTCTGTAACATCAGCCCACAGACAAGAGACAAAATGCGTTATCCACAAGAACACACTAAATTGACCCCATTTGCTGTTCCAATTGATACAATCAAAGTAATTCATTTCGCACTGTTAGCTATAGGGGGTGATTCAACAGAAACAGGATAGTAAAGGATAAATGGTTCCTTACCGATTCGAATGCGTTTAATTAACCGGACGAATGTATTCCATTGCAGTTGTAGATGAGACAGACGCTTATAGTTTTTGTGACAATAATAGCCAAATAGCTTGCAGAAATCCAGCGCTATCTTCGTGCTGCCCCACTCGCTCGCTGTAGCTGATGAGTGTGATGGCGTTGTCTTTGCAGGGCCACAATTAAACTAACGGGACCAGTGGAGTGATTGACTACACCGCCAGCCAATAGAATGGGAGGATGCTTTTAGTGAGGAACAGGGGATTGTAAACAGGGCCACGTTCAGTTTCCAAACGTGCTCGAACGTTGCAGATATAAATGCCATAAATAGAGCCTCCATGATTCCTTGTTCTACATGTCTGAGAAGCGTGTTTGCTTTAACATATTGATATCGGAACATTCCAAAACGTTGTGACCTACTGGACGCGCCCCAGGTTAGATAAAGTCAATAGGCTAGGCCTATGTGGAGAGCGTTGAAGTTGAGATACTATTGCATTAGAAGTATTTCCATGACATCAGATTCATTTGCGGTCTAGACTTGGACAAGGCGTGGTGGCCCATAATGAATGTTCATCAATAGATGCTGGGATGACGTATGCCTACTTCACATTGAAAAAAAAAAATGATTTTGTAATGGAAAGCTGGCATCAGTTATATTAGAACAGTGCGTGGCCAATTAACATGCCCATAGGCCTACATAAATACCAAATGTTAGATACTTTTCGAGTTGAGAAGATTCCAAATAACTGCTCAATACAAGGAAAAGGTGTAGGACAATGCAATGTCCTCCTCCTCCTCATCATCAGTGTGATTCAATCAAAGATTATTGGAATTCAGTCAATTATTCCTCGCGTTGACACCGCGCTCTAAAATCATTGCGTTAAGGGCGCCCTCTGCTGCTTTAAAGACAACAATTACCAGTTCTCGTCACTCAAACTCAGTTATCCCTTATTATAAACCAGGTCGTTTGGGTGCTGTATGCTGATTGGCTGAAAGCCATAAACGCTAATGTTCTGTACATTACTTTGGAAATAATGGACGACGCACTCTGCAACCTCCCTTTGCAAGGTTTATGTTTCAAAGGTAATGTACAGAACGGAGGTGTTTATCCTGCGGATAAGTTGCCAAAGACAAAAATACTTAAACACAAATTTACCGGTAGAAAATAATAATTTGGTTGATATTTTCATTTTTATAAGCAAATTCATACTTTCTTATCTTTTGGTTGCTAGAGGTGCGACCCAGTCGTTCGTTCGATTGGTTCTATATTTATGGACACGACCCAGTCGTTCGTTCGATTGGTTCTATGTTTATGGAGACGACCCAGTTGTTCGTTCTGTATGTTCCGTTGCCATGCTCGCTGGCAACCTTTTTATCCCTTGCTTGCTAGCTAGCCAACTAGTTTGTTTAAGCAGTTTTCTATTGACATTTGGATACATAATTTGGATACATCCAAATGAGTGATGATGCCTGAATTTGCTTGGCATAGCTAGAAAAGGTTGCCTTCTCATCAGGACACTCAACTCTGTTAATTACGAGGAAATCACATTGCACATCAAACACTAGGCTAGAAGCTAGCTAAATAGTTTGTTGCTAGCAAACCTGCCAATATGACAAGCAAATAAAAACATACCAGTTGCTGAAAACAGCTGGTCAAACTAGAAACGTGGGAGGATTTGGCAGCATAGTGCCACTTGCGTCATGACTGCAACAGTATGGACCGGAGAAATCCATGTTCATGACATAAGTATAAAATACCTGTTTGCTTAATTATACCTTGATAGAATTCAGGAAATGAGATCTGGATTATTCAAATACCAGTGAGATCAGATATGGAAATGTAGTCACATGTATGAAACTTCTGTTTTCAATTTAATGTCTTTATTCTAGAAACAGGGGTCTGGAAAGTAATTGCATAGGCCTAGTGTAATGAAAAAAGGGCTGTGCATTCTTAAAAAGGGCTGTGCACATGCCCCATCATTTAACTTTACTGTAATTCCACACACAAATTACAAACGAGCCTACGTAGGACACTGTCGAAACATTCTCAGCATAATACCAGAGCAAATGTCAGTGTTGGCATGATATTCTATGGAGAGGTTAGCCTACAACTTGGCCCTTGTTTCAGACTAGCTTCTCTGTCGTTTCGAACAATGGATCTTTTCACACCACGCTTTACAATGACAGTAGGCCTACTTTCCATCCATGCATTGCCACAGACAATGCCACTACAACCATGAAATATTTAGTCAAAGCTCTCACAGACAAAGAAGGGTAGAACAGCTCTGAGCTCCCTGCATGTCAGTGTCGTGGGGGGATGGTCAGTGGGAACTTGCAGCTGTTGCCTCTCAGAATCCTCTGTTGTAATTGAAATGGGAGTAATTGAAATGCCAGTTGTTTTCTAATGCCCCATGAGCAGTGAATCATTGACAGCCATGCTACTACTCAGTCAGTCAGAGAGTACAGAACCTGCAGTTGTTCCCGACAATGAGGTGGAGTCTATTAACACTGGCATCTGGTCAACCCCTTAGCTGGCCCTCACCATTGGCTATAAGCCTTTTTGAAATGACACACAGCATAGCAGACATTGTGTAAACCGAACTATCTTATATAAATTCAGTTTATCCCCCCCCCCCTCACAGCATGGATACAATTTTCCAGTCATACTTTGGTTCTGTAACTCTGAAGCGCATACGTATGCATGTATTATGTATGTATAAACGTGCTGATGGCACAGAACCGTAGAGAGGAAATGCACATATTGTAACCCAATCTCTGTGGTCATAATGCTTGTGCATCGTTCCAGTACTTATACTGTGTACAGCACCTGATGTCAGAAAAGAAGCAAGTAGCACTTTTCTCCAGAGAGTGGCAGTGATCAGTAGCACAACGAGCCCTGGCTCCTGTTGACCACTCTTACTAAAAGTATATTACAGTGGGTTAGCCCACATGACTGCAAGGCAAACACTGCATTTCATCCAAAACAAGAAGCCTTACAATGACAATGGAACAATTCAGACCTGTCAAATCGCTGTAAGAACAAATTATAAGTTCCAACCCAAACCACCGTCCTACAATTATTTTTCTATCCTGCTCCACCCAATGTTGAAGATAGGATCCGGTTTCTCTGCTGTTAGTGCTGCCGTTCAACTGCTTTATGTCATACACTTAGTGTAACCGCTCAGAATGAAAGCCTTCAGCAGAAGTATTTATAACGTAATGGAAATTGTGAAATGTAAACTTCGTGTTTGAAGAGAGGGCACTGTCATAACGCTTTATCATTCAGTCTACCCGTCCCTGTCTTGTACAACGGCTTCCTTGTCTTGCATTAGGGCTTGCCATAGACACCACAGCATATCTGCCGACCCTATAGAGACCTGTAACTGGGTCATCTTGGAGTTGACGCTGGGACCTTGAGGTTCCATGGCTGGTAGGTCGCACGTAGATGGCTAGCAATTCAACATGGTAATCTGACAAACATTCGGTGGAGCAGCCTGCTGTGCTGGAGAACGAGTCAAACTTACCGCATAAAAAGGCTCCTCGTGATCATAAATCAACAACTTCAAACACATCCACTTCTAAGAGGGAGAGTTGGAGTGTCAAATACAAAATCCACAGAGTAAACAACATTCTATTATCAAATAGAAAAAATGGTTCCCTATTCAACTTGCATATGTGTGATATTCTTTGCATAATTGGTTATCTCTGCTCTTTCACAGTGTGGACACTTGGGTCTTTATATTAAATCACAATGCATGATGAACAGTAAGGCATTTTGCTGGCTGGAACTGAGTTCACATCTCAAGGTGAACCTGTTAGGTTGAGCATTACTGTAGGGGTGTGCAGTCTGATACGACAGGCACTCAGGAAGACCTACTAGACCGGAGTGTAGGGGTGTGCAGTCTGATACGACAGGCACTCAGGAAGACCTACTAGATAACAGACAGGGACGGGACCGGAGTGAGTTCCGGTTCAGGAAGAGGGATGCACCGGCAAAAATATTTGGACAAAAAGAGCACGAGGCTATTCGAACCACACAAAGGTGTGTCCGTGACAGTATACACTGAGTGTACAAAACATTATAATATCCTAATCCTAATATTGACTTGCTCCCCCTTTTGTCCTAAGAACATCCTTAAAATCGTCAGGGCCTGGACTCTCCAAGGTGTCAAAAGCATTCCACAGGGTTGCTGGCCCATTGAGTCCAATGGTTCCCGCAGTTGTGTCAAATTGGCTGAATGGCACCTACTACCCTACCCCGTTCAAAGGCCCTTAAATATTTTGTCTTGCCTATTCACCTCTGAATGGCACACATACACAGTCCATGTCTCAATGTCTCTTTAACCTGTCTCCTCCACTTAATCTACACTGATTGAAGTGGTTTTGATAAGAGATCATAGCTTATTAATAAGGGATCATAGCGTTCACCTGGATTCACCTGGTCAGTCTGTCATGGAAAGAGCAGGTGTTCCTAATGTTTTGTACACTCAGTGTATCCAGAAGCTAAGAAAATATATTTGGTGCATAAATGAACTGTTACTACTGTACTTCATTATCAACTAATATATGAACTGATAGTCACCATAAAAATCTATATACTGTACATCTTTTCACAACAAAATAACATTTTTGAAATATAAAGCAAAACTGTATAGTTAAGTGACATCATTGTCTTATGTACGAAATAGCTTTACAAGCTACAACTATGTTCAAGCGCTCGTAGCAGATGCACAGTCGAGTTCCTTGGGCTAATGGTCTTTCCGCTTAGAAGACATCCAGAAGACAGTACCACAGGTCTCAAAGTATCAGTGCTGACTGGTGGCTTGTCCCGCTCCAAGTTCTTCAGTTTAGGATGTCTGGGTTCCTTGTTGGGCATTCCTCATAGAGGTCTGGCTTCATGTTCCCTTCCTCTGAGTCCTCGCTAGAAGAGACAAGGGGATACCCGTGGATTACTATTAACATTACATGAACATAACACCAGTTCAGCACCATAATTAAGCGATAAGGCACGGGGGGGTATATGGCCAATATAACATGGCTAAGGGCTGTTCTTAATCTCGACACAACGCGGAGTGCCTGGATACAGCCCTTAGCCGTGGTATATTTGCCATATACCACAAACCCTGAGGTGCCTTATTGCTGTTATAAACTGGTTACCAATGTAATTAGAGCAGTAAAAAAATTTTTTTGTCATACCCATGGTATACAGTCTGATATACCACAGCTGTCAGCCAATCAGCATTCAGGTCTCGAGCCACCCAGTTTATAATAATAGTTATAGTACAATAACAAAGGATGAAATGGCTACTAACCCAGGCTTAGATGTTCATCCCTGGTTTCAAGGCTGTATCTCCAGAGTATAATATTAACAGATAAATACTAAGGAATTTAAAGCGTTAAATACTATGTAATAGAATATTCCCTCGCTCTTCCCCTTCAGTGGACAAACTAGGGTAAAGACCTGATGCTGGATCCCTCCACATCCTGGATGGTGTCAGCCAGGGGCTGGTGAACTGTCTCAGGCAGCAGCAGGGTGAGGGCTGCCCCTAGCAGAGTACACAGGCCAAACAGAACCATAGGAGCCTTCTTACTGACACCCCTCAACAGGTAGATGATTGGGGCCAGGACTCCCCCTGCCCGGGCACACATGGAGCCCATACCGATCCCACTCTGCCTGAGGATCACATTGGAGACTTGTTCAGCCAAACTAACATCACAACGTTATATATTTAAAGTACTGTAATAAAGACTGGATCAAGATTAGTCTCGCCGACATCCCAAAGCAATTACAGTACTTACTGTAGTTGTTTGAAAAACAGAATACAATGATAGAGGATTGTTAATACATTCGAAACACTCTTGAGCAGTTGTCTCAACCCTTATCAGAAGCTTGCGCTGACCCTAACATAAATCTACGGAGCCAAAGTTGGCTATTGCAATGGAAGAATAAGTTATGTTACACACCGATACCAGTTATCTTGCTTAAGAAATACCTCATCCCCCTCTCCACAACCAAAAGTAAGGTCACAGAGATATTGACTGAGTAGCGGCGAGGATTATTTAAACAACTCCAAAGATGGTTAGACTCATGTTGTGACCTCGTGATCTACACCTTTGACTCTGCTGGAAACACGCCCAGACATCAGCAGTCCACATTAGTCAGCAGAACACTACGTTTGACCAGAGCCCTATTGACCAGACGCTCACCTTATGACAGTAGGGAAAACCTCTGCTGAATAGACGTAGACTATGGACAGGGAGGCGGTGATCCCAAACTTTCCCACCATGGCCAGGACTGTTCTAATAATGGAGAGATCTGTGCGAGACAGAGAGAAGTGATGGGTTTAGACGGTAAAGGGGTAAAGAGCCGGGCTGTGTATGTTTAGCACCTGCAACTCAAGTCTACATCCCTGTGGATCAATCTGCAGCATTCCAACTGGAGACCGTAAACACCTAAGGTAGTGGCCTCGAGTGTGAGCCTGACATGACTTCCCTGAGGGCCGCGGTGGGAGTTCTTAACAACTCTCACTCTACATCCAGGAGGTTACGTCGGTGACAAACTGGTTATTACAAAAGCAGCTTGCTATATACAAATGAATAATGTGGCTTGAATACCTTTTTCCGTTTCAACCAAAAGCCAAGTTCCAAGCCACAAAGACTTTCCATTGACTACTAGCTAAACCCTAATAAACAGGGCTATAAAACAACACAACTATGGCATCACTCAATGTCAATAACTTCAGTCAAATGAAGTGTTTTCAGTGCCAGGGGGATACTATAACTGATCAAGTACCTCAGGATGTTCATAACCAATACTTTAAAGGCAGCAGAGTTTTCTCTGGAAAGCTCCGTACCATCGGGAATGAAGACAGTGAGCAGGCAGGCTAGGCCTCCCACGGTGAGGAAGGCTATCTGGGATATCCTCCTGGAACGGTTGAGGGTGAAGAGAGTGATGGTGCGAGCAGGCATCTCCACCAGGCCAAAGATCAGCTGGGTCAGGTAGATGCTCATCCCAAAGTCAGAGATGTTTAGGGACAGGCCGTAGTAGACCATCACGTTGACAAACCTGGACAGACAGAGATGGAATGGTAGGGGAAACACTGATGAGGCAAAGAAGGGGTTAATAACCCACTACTGTCACAGCAGTGAAACAAGGACTTCCTTCTTCCTCTTCCTCCACAAGTCTACCATGCAGAATAGAGAGCTACAGTACACAGGGTGAGAGATGAGAAGTTAATGTTGCAATGAATAGGAAATGAGAAGAAAGTGTCTAGGAAGCAGCAATGTCTCTCTAGCCACAGACAGGGTAATAAAACCCTGGCATAATCAAGGGACTTTTCTACCAGAGTGAAATGACAAACAAGGCCTACTCTAACTTGGACTGGATAGGGAATATAATACAACATTTCACAATAGTGAAAAAATTAAGTCTATTGGCAATTTCTTTTCTCATTTCTCATGGCCTGGTAAGCTACGCAAAGTATTCACATCTGAATAATAATCCTCCAGTGCCACCTCAGTGAGTGATGCACTGCAATTCGAATGGCTTACACAACAAGCACAGTGACCTAAGGAGGCCTTGAGAAGCTTGTGTTATAGTTCTGCAAACTCCATTGGCATACCACATCAAGTGATCAACCCATAATGAAAAGACTAGATGAAGATTAGTGTGTGTTTGACTGACGCATGAATGTTTGGCAGAACTAAGAATGTTTGGCAGAAACCTATTTGAAACAGTTGTTGATGCGATAAATGCTTGTTTGCCCCCAGGAGGCACGTGTCCTGACAAAGTTCTACTGTACGTCTATTTCTCCCTCGGCGACAGATTGTATTTGAGGCTTAATTGCTGCCAACTTCCCAAGCAATTAGTGAACTGTGAAAAGAATGGTAGGACACTCACCACAGATAAAACATGATCAATGAGCTCCTCCTCATTTTTGGAGTTCGGACCAGGTCAATGACTGTGTATTTTGTCCTCTCCTCTATCTTCGCCGTGTCTTTGTACCCCTTGGAAAATAACAAGAGCAGATTAGCCATGAGCATTTCACAGTGATGGTTATCAGTAAAGGAACGAGCTCATCAAAGTGATAAGCACACCAATGCAATTTATATAATGCTCATGCCCCACTGCATGCCTTACAGTATAGGGACAGCATGCAAAGCAATTTAATATGCTCAGGATTCAGCGCTATTGCTCTCAACATTGCTTGTATATAGAAGTGTTGTTTTGCCATTGCTTTTATCAAGGCTGTTGGAATCTCTCTCTATAGCAATTAGCCTGTGGACAAAACAACATACAGTTGAAGTCGGAAGTTTACATACACTTAGGTTGGAGTCATTAAAACTCGTTTTTCAACCACTCCACAAATTTCTTGTTAACAAACTATAGTTTTGGCAAGTCGGTTAGGACATCTACTTTGTGCATGACACAAGTCATTTTTCCAACAATTGTTTACAGACAGATTATTTCACTTATAGTTCACTGTATCACAATTCCAGTGGGTCAAGAAGTTTACATACACTAAGTTGACTGTGCCTTTAAACAGCTTGGAAAATTCCAGAAAATTACAGTGGGGCAAAAAAGTATTTAGTCAGCCACCAATTGTGCAAGTTCTCTCGCTTAAAAAGATGAGAGAGGCCTGTAATTTTCATCACTTCAACTATGACAGACAAAATGAGGAAAAAAAATCCAGAAAATCACATTGTAGGATTTTTAATGAATTTATTTGCAAATTATGGTGGAAAATAAGTATTTGGTCACATACAAACAAGCAAGATTTCTGGCTCTCACAGACCTGTAACTTCTTCTTTAAGAGGCTCCTCTGTCCTCCACTCGTTACCTGTATTAATGGCACCTGTTTGAACTTGTTATCAGTATAAAAGACACCTGTCCACAACCTCAAACAGTCACACTCCAAACTCCACTATGGCCAAGACCAAAGAGCTGTCAAAGGACACCAGAAACAAAATTGTAGACCTGCACCAGGTTGGGAAGACTGAATCTGCAATAGGTAAGCAGCTTGGTTTGAAGAAATCACTTTTGGGAGCAATTATTAGGAAATGGAAGACATACAAGACCACTGATAATCTTCCTCGATCTGGGGCTCCACGCAAGATCTCACCCCGTGGGGTCAAAATGATCACAAGAACGGTGAGCAAAAATCCCAAAACCACACGGGGGGACCTAGTGAATGACCTGCAGAGAGCTGGGACCAAAGTAACAAAGCCTACCATCAGTAACACACTACACCGCCAGGACTCAAATCCTGCAGTGCCAGACGTGTCCCTCTGCTTAAGCCAGTACATGTTCAGGCCCGTCTGAAGTTTGCTAGAGAGCATTTGGATGATCCAGATGAGGATTGGGAGAATGTCATATGGTCAGATGAAACCAAAATATAACTTTTTGGTAAAAACTCAACTAAATCGTGTTTGGAGGACAAAGAATGCTGAGTTGCATCCAAAGAACACCATACCTACTGTGAAGCACGGGGTGGAAACATCATGCTTTGGGGCTGTTTTTCTGCAAAGGGACCAGGACGACTGATCCGTGTAAAGGAAAGAATGAATGGGGCCATGTATCGTGAGATTTTGAGTGAAAACCTCCTTCCATCAGCAAGGGCATTGAAGATGAAATGTGGCTGGGTCTTTCAGCATGACAATGATCCCAAACACACCGCCCGGGCAACGAAGGAGTGGCTTCAGAAGAAGCATTTCAAGGTCCTGGAGTGGCCTAGCCAGTCTCCAGATCTCAACCCCATAGAAAATCTTTGGAGGGAGTTGAAAGTCCGTGTTGCCCAGCGACAGCCCCAAAATATCACTGCTCTAGAGGAGATCTGCATGGAGGAATGGGCCAAAATACCAGCAACAGTGTGTGAAAACCTTGTGAAGACTTACAGAAAAAATTTGACCTCTGTCATTGCCAACAAAGGGTATATAACAAAGTATTGAGATAAACTTTTGTTATTGACCAAATACTTATTTTCCACCATAATTTGCAAATAAATAAATTAAAAATCCTACAATGTGATTTTCTGGATTTCTTTTTCTCATTTCGTCTGTCATAGTTGAAGTGTACCTATGATGAAAATTACAGGCCTCTCTCATCTTTTTAAGTTGGAGAACTTGCACAATTGGTGGCTGACTAAATACTTTTTTGCCCCACTGTATGTCATGGCTTTAGAAGTTTCTGATAGGCCTCCAATTGACTCAAATTATGTCAATTAGCCTATCTTCAAACTCAGTGCCTCTCTGCTTGACATCATGGGAAAATCAAAAGAAATCAGCCAAGACCTCAGAAAAAAAATTGTAGACCTCCACAAGTCTGGTTCATTCTTGGAAGCAATTTCCAAACACCTGACGGTACCACGTTCATCTGTACAAACAATAGTAGGCAAGTATAAACACCATGAGATCACGCAGCCGTCATACCGCTCAGGAAGGAGACGCATTCTGTCTCCTAGAGATGAACGCACTTTGGTGCGAAAAGTGCAAATAAATCCCAGAACAACTGCACCTTGTGGACCTTGTGAAGATGCTGGAGGAAACAGGTACAAAGGTATCTATATCCACAGTAAAACGAGTCCTATATCGACATAACCTGAAAGGCCGCTCAGCAAGGAAGAAGCCACTGCTCCAAAACCGCCATAAAAAAGCCTGACTGCGGTTTGCAACTGCACATGGGGACAAAGATCATACTTTTTGGAGAAATGTCCTCTGTTCTGATGAAACAAAAATAGAACTGTTTGGCCATAATGACTATTGTTATGTTTGGAGGATAAAGGGGTAGGCTTGCAAGCCGAAGAACACCATCCCAACCGTGAAGCACGGAAAATTATGTGGATATATTGAAGCAACATCTCAAGACATCAGTCAGGAAGTTAAATCTTGGTCGCAAATGGGTCTTCCAAATGGAAAATGACCCCAAGCATACTTCCAAAGTTGTGGCAAATGGCTTAAGGACATTAAAGTCCAGGTATTGGAGTGGCCATCACAAAGCCCTGACCTCAATCCTATAGAAAATGTGTGTGCGAGCAAGGAAGCCTACAAACCTGACTCAGTTACACCAGCTCTGTCAGGAGGAATGGGCCAAAATTCACCCAACTTATTGTGGGAAGCTTGTGGAAGGCTACCCAAAACATTTGACCAAAGTTAAACAATTTAAAGGCAATGCTACCAAATACTAATTGAGTGTATGTAAACCTCTGACCCACTGGGAACGTGATGAAATAAATAAAAGCTGAAATAAATAATTCTCTCTACTATTATTCTGACATTTCACATTCTTAAAATAACGTGGTGATCCTAACTGACCTAAGACAGGGGATGTTTACTAGCATTAAATGTCAGGAATTGTGAAAAACTGAGTTTAAATGTATTTAGTTAAGGTGTATGTAAACGTCCGACTTCAACTGTAACTAACAAACCACACCTGACATATCTCTATGTCCTCCCGCAGGGGTTTGCCGTTCATCAGAGCTGCTTTCCTGACCAGATCCATGGCCTCCTCGTACCTCTGGTTGGCCATCAGCCACCGAGCCGACTTTGGTAGGACCCTAAGAAGGTAGAGGAGAGGTGTTCAATTGAGCCACACACATAATCAACTACATATGACAACGGGCATTAGTTCGACCCCATTGGAACAAGAGACAAACATGAAGTTACATTTAGCCATCAGGTAGGAAGTAGGCCAATACTTGTCCTACAATATCAGGGAAAAAATGGACACAATCCTGCAATTTAGATATACTTAGATATTCCCAAATGGCATTTAATGACCCATTTGGCTTCGATTATTGGAGTCAAAAGTGTTCCTCTTCATTCTCTTGAAATTCACCTTTAGTGGGTTGGCGTGCTAGCCTGGAATCCAAACTGAATGATCCTTTCATTTTACTGAAGATAATGAAAGTGAGTGATATTCAGTTTGTAGTCCAAGCTATAGGCATACTGCAGTTGGCCAGTGACTCACCAAATGTAGAAGATGAAGAGGAAGCCTGGTGCTGAGATGGCCAACTGGAGCTTACGCCAGTCTCGGATGAGGTAGGCCAGGCCTGCCAGGATGATGTAGCCAAACCCAAAGAAGTAGTCGGTGATGATCCCAGCGAGCATGCGGTGCTTTGATCCTGTCCATTCTGTGCCTGGGGGCCACAAATAAATGAGTATAGAGAGTAGAAAACCAGAACCATATCATCTTCATTTTGTTAAGATAACAAGTCAATAACTTTATGAATATTTAATGTGTGTATGTGAGAGAGAGAGAGAGAGAGAGAGAGAGAGAGAGAGAGAGAGAGAGAGAGAGAGAGAGAGAACGAGAGAGAGACTGACCTAAAACAAATGCGTTCATGATGACAGCAGAAATAGTGGTTCCAACAACAAAGCGCAGGAAAACATACATGTAGAAATTTGGGGCGAACGCAGCTCCGACCCCACAGGTTGACTGGATAGTCAAACCAACCAGGATTATGTTCCTGCGTCCATACCTGAAACAAGAAAGAGGGAGATTATACCTTTTCAAATGACTAGAAACTGTTTCACTTGAGGTGTCCTCACTCACGGTACTGTACGGGTGTGTTGAGAATGAATTGGACTGATAGGGAGTGGGGAATGTGCTGCAAATTAGATGCACTCTTTAATATCCCGTGTTAAAATGCTTCAAATGCTTTAGACTTGGCTGGCCTACAAAAGCTCTGAATAAGACTGCTACTACTGAAAATAGTCTGTGCAGACATTTCTCTGTGTACTTTCTAGAAATAATCCGAGTTACACAAAGAAAATGTACTAGCAAATGTAAATAGCGATACAAGCTGCAAAGTGTTCATTGGGCTCAATGAGTTTGTGTGAGTTTCGTTTAGCATGACCCTGCAGTAAGTTTGCGACCTACCTAGAATACATGTCTCATAGATCATCAGGCTAAATAAGATAAGAAAACACATGGTGGAAAATGTTGTTTTAACTTACTTATCAGCTAAGAAACCAAACAGCACAGCGCCAACCAGAAGACCAAACATGTAGATTGAGGAGCCGACGTTGTTTAGATTGGCGTGGTCACACACCAGATCCCACTGTCAAGGACAGAGGGTTCAAATGAGTTGAAAAGCTACATCATATTGGCAAGCACCTGTATTTTCACCTACTGTCCACATCGTTTATAAACCATGTACACGGTATAAGATTCCACACAAGTGTTATTATATCCCTGTTACCAGTGTTTTGTTATTGATTGACTATACTTAGTCTAGCTATGAAAGCTCACAATTGCACAGCCCTGTAGCTGCATTTTGACTGTGGTGTCCAAATCTTTTGCCCATGAGCTATAGAAGCCTACAAGCACATGCTTGTCAACAGATTCCATCTAAGTGTCCATCATGGCTCTCACATCAATAATAACAGATGAGTCGTTCCATGTCATTTCAGCGTGCCATGACACCCACCATCTCAGATTGTTCTGAAATCGTGTCTGTATTTACAAATCGACAAGATTAGCATTCCTGCAACATTATTTTGTTAAAAAATCTAATAAAATGGTCAAAAGCCACCAACCCACCCACCACCAATCCCACCCATGCAACCAGTATACAGTATCAGACTTGTATGTCTGACAAGTAGTATGGAGCTGCGGCATGGAGTAGATTGCTTCTTCATCCTAAGTAATGTATTCCCTTTGAATCTGATGTTTTTCCCCCTTTGTTCAGAGAAGTTAGCCATTGAAGTCACTAGTTTGCATTTCTTTACCATATATTTGTGTGAAGGTACCAGGTTTAGCCCACTAGATGCCACTGTTTCTGCTACTGACACACCGTTTGTTAACTTGCTGGTCTCTTTTTTTGTGTTTATTAATTGGATCACAACCTTTTCTTTGCAAACCAATAGATTTTCCTAATGATGAAAATAAATGAATCCTCACAAGTCAAGACAGTCCTTCATGAAAGCCATTCAGTTTCACCTTCCATTAACAACCCCTATGCTTCAACCCAACTCTCCTTGAATTGTCCAACAAATAGCAGGCCTCTGAGGCAGCTATCCCTATGATGCAATTCTCACGCGAAGATTATTTCCTGCAAGCCCAAAGATTTGATGGAGAAATGGCCTAGTGATGCAAATGTTGTGACAACCTTGCATTGCAGTCCTATGTTTTTCAATAAAATACCATTCAAAAGTTTGGGGTCACTTAGAAATGTCCTTGTTTTTGAAAGAAAAGCAATTTTTTTGTCTATAAAAAAAACATCAAATTGATCAGAAATACAGTGTAGACATTGTAAATGTTGTAAATGACTATTGTAGCTGGAAACGGATGATTTTTCATGATATACTGTATCTACATAGGTGTACAGAGGCCCATTATCAGCAACCATCACTCCTGTGTTCCAATAGCACATTGTGTCAGCTAATCCAAGTTTATCATTTTAAAAGGCTAATTGATAATTAGAAAACCCTTTTGCAATCATGTTATCACGGCTGAAAACTGTTGTCCTGATTAAAGAAGCCTTCTTTAGACTAGTTGAGTATCTGGAGCATCAGCATTTGTGGGTTCGATTACAGGCTCAAAATGGCCAGAAACAAATAACTTTCTTCTGAAACTCGTCAGTCTATTCTTGTTCTGAGAAATGAAGGCTATTCCATGCGAGAAATTGCAAAGAAACTGAAGATTTCGTACAATGCTGTGTACTACTCCCTTCACAGAACAGCGCAAACTGTCTCTAACCAGAATAGAAAGAGGAGTGGGAGGCCCCGGTGCACAACTGAGCAAGAGGACAAGTACATTAGAGTGTCTAGTTTGAGAAACAGACGCCTCACAAGTCCTCAACTGGCAGCTTAATTAAAAGACCGGTCTCAACGTTAACAGTGAAGAGGCGACTCCGGGATGCTGGCCTTCTAGTCAGAGCCCATCTTTTGCCCATCTCAATCTTTTATTTTTGTTGGCCAGTCTGAGATATGTCTTTTTCTTTGCAACTCTGCCTAGAAGGCCAGCATCCCGGAGTCGCCTCTTCACTGTTGACGTTGAGACTGGTGTTTTAAGGGTACTATTTAATTGAAGCTGCCAGTTGAGGACTTGTGAGGCGAACCCACAAATGTTGATGCTCCAGATACTCAACTAGTCTAAAGAAGTCCAGTTTTATTGCTTCTTTAATCAGTACAACAGTTTTCAGCTGTGCTAACATATTTGCAAAAGGGTTTTCTAATGATCAATTAGCCTTTTAAAATGTTAAAACTTGGGATAACTAACACAATGTGCCATTGGAACACAGGAGGGATGGTTGCTGATAATGGGCCTCTGTACACCTACGTACAGTTGAAGTCGGAGGTTTACATGCACCTTAGCCAAATACATTTAAACTCAGTTTCTCACAATTCCTGACATTTTATCCTAGTGAACATTCCCTGTCTTAGGTCAGTTAGGATCACCACTTTATTTTAAGAATGTGAAATGTCCGAATAATAGTAGAGAGAATTATTAATTTCAGCTTTTATTTCTTTTATCACATTCCCAGTGGGTCAGAAGTTTACATACACTCAATTAGTATTTGGTAGCATTGCCTTTAAATTGTTTAACTTTGGTCAAATGTTTTGGGTAGCCTTCCACAAGCTTCCCACAATAAGTTGGGTGAATTTTGGTCCATTTCTCCTGACAGAGCTGGTGTAACTGAATCAGGTTTGCAGGCCTTCTTGCTCGCACACACTTTTTCAGTTCTGCCCACAAATGTTCTACAGGCCCGAGGTCAGGGCTTTGTGATGGCCACTCCAATACCATGCCTTTGTTGTCCTTAGGCCATTTTGCCACAATTTTAGAAGTATGCTTGGGGTCATTGTCCATTTGGAAGACCCATTTGCGACCAAGCTTTAACTTCCTGACTGATGTCTTGAGATGTTGCTTCAATATATCTACATAATTTTCCTTCCTCATGATGCTATCTATTTTGTGAAGTGCACCAGTATCTCCTGCAGCAAAGCACCCCCACAACATGATGCTGCCACCCCCGTGCTTCACGGTTGGGATGGTGTTCTTCGGCTTGCAAGCCTCCCCCTTTTTTCATTATGGCCAAACAGTTCTATTTTTGTTTCATCAGACCAGAGGACCTTTCTCCAAAAAGTACGATCTTTGTCCCCATGTGCAGTTGCGGTTTTGGAGCAGTGGCTTGTTCCTTGCTGAGCGGCCTTTCAGGTTATGTCGATATAGGACTCATTTTACAGTGGATATAGATACTTTTCTACCTGTTTCCTCCAGTATCTTCACAGGGTCCTTTGCTGTTGTTCTGGGATTGATTTGCACTTTTCGCACTAAAGTGCGTTCATCTCTAGGAGACAGAACGCGTCTCCTTCCTGAGCGGTATGACAGCTGCGTGGTCCCATGGTGTTTATACTTGCGTACTATTGTTTGTACAGATGAACGTGGTACCTTCAGGCGTTTGGAAATTGCTCCCAAGGATGAACCAGACTTGTGGAGGCTGATTTCTTTTGATTTTCCCATGATGTCAAGCAGAGAGGCACTGAGTTGGAAGGTAGGCCTTGAAATACATCCACAAGTACACCTTCAATTGACTCAAATTATGTCAATTAGCCTATCAGAAGCTTCTAAAGCCATGACATAATTTTCTGGAATTTTCCAAGCTGTTTAAAGGCACAGTCAACTTAGTGTATGTAAACTTCTGACCCACTGGAATTGTGATTCAGTGAATTATAAGGGAAATGATCTGTCTGTAAACAATTGTTGGCAAAATGACTTGTGTCATGCACAAAGTAGATGTCCTAACTGACTTGCCAAAACTATAAGTGTTAACAAAACATTTCTGAAGTGGTTTAAAAACTAGTTTTAATGACTCTAACCTAAGTGTAAACTCCCGACTTCAACTGTAGATATTCCATACAAAATCTGCCGTTTCCAGGTACAATAGTCATTTACAACATTAACAATGCCTACACTGTATTTCTGATCAATTTGATGTTATTTTAATGGACAAAAAATTAGGTTTTCTTTAAAAAACAAGGGCATTTCCTCCTTTTGAACGGTAGTGTATATGTAATGTGATTGGTGACATTTACCATTAAACCCAACCCTTGGAAGTTGTGGGAACATACGTTTTTGGTTTCCCATTGGTTCTGGGAGCGAAGCCAAGTTTCCTGACCGGTTAAACAGATTAAAAAAAATAATAATCTGATAACGGAAGAGAACATTTTGCCTGTTCTGAGAAGGTAAATTTTTTGTTTCAGGGTGGTTCTGAGGAAAATATCGCCTTTTTCTCCCCAATTTCGTGATTACGATCTTGTCTCATCGCTGCAACTCCCCAACGGGCTCGGAAGCCACCCGCACCAATGTGTCAGAGGAAACACCGTTCAACTGACAACCGAAGTCAGCCTGCAGGCGAACGACGATCCAATTCAGTCTGCATGCTTCTCATCGCTGCAACTCCCCAACGGGCTCGGCAGAGGCGAAGGTCGAGTCATGCGTCCTCCGAAACATGACCCGCCAAACCACACTTCTTAACACCCGCTCACTTAACCCGGAAGCCAGCCGCACCAACGTGTTGGAGAAAATACCGTTCAACTGACGACCGAAGTCAGCCTGCAGGCTTCCTGGGAGGTTTTATTAACGTTCTGATAACATAAATTATAGGTTATTTTTTAAGTTCCTTAAAACTTTCACTGAGCGTCTCAATAAGACTTTTAATAAAATGAATACTTAGGTTAACTGTTATGAACTCCAAGCACAGTTAGGACACATAGAAATAAATTTGCTTAGGCATTAATCATTCAAACACATTTCTTTTTTATTGTGGCACGGAATCAGTGAAATTCGAACCCACGATCTTATGTTCTCTACCCATGGAATTAGTCCACTGCTCCACCAGTATGGAGCTAGCATGTCATGTTTTTTTTTATTCATACAAAGCTGTTCATTTTTGTCAACTCAAACAGACCCCATTTCAAAGGAAACTAGCACTCATTAAGATCAGGTGTGGCCAATTAGTGGCCGCGGCCAACACACTTAACAAGATAGAGGATAGTTCCTCAATATGAGTATGTTCCAGCCAACTATGCTGCAACATTCCCAGAATGTGGTGGGAAGGTTATATGCAAAATAACCATAGGACAACCACACTCTCACCAAGCTCTAAGAAACATATGGTTCTCAGAACGTTATGTGCTAGCTGGGTGTGTGTTTGGGACTATATACAGACCATTAAAACCATTAGAACTGCTGTAGTATAAAGGTTTGCTTGTTCACCAAGAATGGTCTAACTAATCCAGAACTTTTGTGAAGGGAATAAACCACACACAGAGCAGCCATTTCCTGGACACAGATTAAGCCTAAGAGAAGGACAAACTGAATTGCTTTCATGGAGGACTTGCTTGAATTATGAGGATGACCACACATTTTATTTTCATCATGAGCAAAATCTATTGGTTTTCTACCCAAAGTTCCAAAGAAAATGTTGTAATCCATTTAAACACAAGACCAGCTGGATAAAATGGTGTGGCAGTAGCAGGGAAAGTGGCATCTCCAATGGCATTGAAGAGTACACCACATCTGTCATTGGCTTCATCAATAAGTGCATCGATGACGTCACCCCCACAGTGATCGTACTTACATACCCCAGCCAGAAACCATGGATTACAGGCAGCATCCGTACTGAGCTAAAGGCTAGAGCTGCCGTTTTCAAGGAGCGGGACTCTAACCCGGAAGCTTATAAGAAATCCTGCTATGCCCTCCGACGAACCATCAAACAGGCAAAGCGTCAATACAGGACTAAGATCGAGTCGTACTACACCGGCTCTGACGCTCGTCGGATGTGGCAGGGCCTGCAAACCATTACAGACTAAAAAGTGAAGCACAGCCGAGAGCTGCCCAGTGACACGAGTCTACCGGATGAGCTAAACTACTTCTATGCTCGCTTCGAGGCAAATAACACTGAAACATGGATGAGAGCACCAGCTGTACTGGAAGACTGTGCGATCACGCCCTCCGCAGCCGATGTGAGTAAGACCTTTAGACAGGTCAACATTTACAAGGCCGCAGGGCCAGACGGATTACCAGGATGTGTACTGCGAGCATGCGCTGACCAACTGGCAAGTGTCTTCACTGACATTTTCAACCTCTCCCTGTCCGAGTCCGTAATACCAACATGTTTTAAGCAGACCACCATTGTGCCTGTGCCCAAGAACACTAAGGTAACCTGCCTAAATGACTACCGACCCGTAGCACTCTAGTCTGTAGCCATGAAGTGCTTTGAAAGGCTGGTCATGGCTCACATCAACACCATCATCCCAGAAACCCTAGACCCACTCCAATTTGCATCCCGCTCCAACAGATCCACAGATGATGCAGTCTCTATTGCACTCCACACTGCCCTTTCCCACCTGGACAGAAGGAACACTTATGTGAGAATGCTATTCATTGACTACAGCTCAGCGTTCAATACCATAGTGCCCTCAAAGCTCATCAATAAGCTAAGGATCCTGGGACTAAACACCTCCCTCTGCAACTGGATCCTGGACTTTCTTACGGGCCATCCCCCAGGTGGTAAGGTTAGGTAACAACACATCCGCCAAGCTGATCCTCAACACAGGGGCATGTACATGTACCTACATACTACCTCAACTAACCGGTGCCCCCGCACATTGACTCTGTACCGGCACCCCCTGTATATATTGTTCTTTTTTACTGTTCCTCTCTAATTACTTGTTACTTTTATCTCTTATTCTTATCCGTATTTTTTGGAAACTGCACTGTTGGTTAACGGCTCGTAAGTAAGCGTTTCACTGTAAGGTCTACACCTGTTGTATTCGGCGCATGTGACTAATAAAAAACCTGGTACTTTCACACTCATTTATCGTAAATAATGTAAGTGACTTCAATTGCTAATTTCTCTGAGCTGGTGAACAAAACATCACAAAATACAGAGGGAAGCAATAATCCAAGAATATCAGAGAATCTCAATTCTAAACTACAATCTGAGAACAATCTGAGATGGTGGGTGTCAATCTTTTGAGGTGGAACCACACCCCATGGAATGTAAATGAACGGGTTGTGAGTTGTCATACATCATACTGTACAGACAGCCTTTAACAGTCTGTGGTTATCGCAGGTGCAGTGAAATGCGTATGTTTCTCGCCCCCAACAATGCAGCAATACTAAGACATTAAGAACGGGCAATCCTAGGTCAGTGTTTGTAAATCAAAAACCTTCAACATGTTCTGCGGTCTGGGACCATTCCACTATGGTTAGTGTCTCTGTGTGAAGGTCCCTCAAGAAACACTAGACCCAAAGACCCGCAAGTATCCCCCCACCCAACCCTGATCCATATACTGTTTACTAGTGGGTCATGGGGGGAATGAACTTCACTGGCCAGAGAGAGAGAGAGAGAGAGAGAGAGAGAGAGAGAGAGAGAGAGAGAGAGAGAGAGAGAGAGAGAGAGAGAGAGAGAGAGAGGATGCCTGCACCACAGGAGTCCATCTCACAACCCTCCGCTCTCCCCGCAGCCCAGACTAGACCAGGTTCAGATATCACCACCACTACACTGTTGCATAGCCGTAGAAATGCTTCCAGGGAAAAATGAGTTCCACATAACCAACTGCAGAATGGCTTCAATTCATGTGAGATTGTGGGACCAGAAGGTGTTCATCACATTTGAGCCCCCCAGACAGAGAGAGAGCCTGCCCTGCCTGCCACGTCGATTTTCCTGCGGTCTCTTACTCACCTCGGTTGCCACGGTGCTGTGGAAGGTCTCCTTGCTGAATTCCCATCCCCCCTGGCAACCCTCAGTGGCGTGGCTGTCACTAAGGGCCAGGGTGGTGCTGTGATTCACCTGGGCCAGCGGGGTGCCAGGGATCCCCCAAGGGGCAGAGCAGGACCGCCCAGGGTTACTGTCTGGGCCGGTCACCAGGCTGAAGTTGAAATTGGGAGGGTCTGAGCTGGCGGTCAAGGGCCAGGTGGTGTTGGTGGAGAGACAGAGATGAGGGGGGACGGCCCCTGTGAATACGGATATCAGCATATGGAACGCAAGCAGGATCTGGGGGAGGCAAATCCACACATACAGGCTCTTCTGGAATTTGCCAAACCCCCCAATATGAGAAAGAATCTCGTCAAAATTCATGCTTCTTTCCATTGCTGCTATTCCAATGCAGACCTTACCCTAATGTATCACCACAGATACAAGACGTCCAACAGAGCAGTGCACTCTCAAGTTGCCACTAAAGATCTGAGAGTGAAACAGAAGGCTGAAGGTTTAGAGGCAGCTGGCACAGAGCTCAGGATCATCGACAAAGGCTGGTTTAATAATGAGTTGTGTCAGTCTTCTCCTTCAGATGCAATCACACCTGTCTGTAGCGTAGTGAACCCTGAGTGCAGGCAGGCTGTTTCTGTCGTCTGCAGTGTTGTGAACCCGCAGCTCTGCACTAGCAGGGTAATATAACTGTCTTCTGCAGGGAGGGAGGGAACTAGATCATGGGGCGCAGTCCTAGCTCAGAAGGAGGAGTTGCTCTTTGTGATCGCTGAGAGACTGCATTCGCTCGCTCTCGCTCTCTTTTGCTCCCCCTCTCGCTCTGTTTAATTGCATGGTGAGTCTTGTGTTTTGGAAACAGTGGTAATAAGTCATATAGAAGCCCATAACACAACATACAGACATAAAGTGAAGGCTAATTGTCAAATGTATCAGAGGGATGTACAAGAAAAGTCAACCTAAGCCCAAAGTTATCGTGCAGACAACTCCTTAGAAAGTGTGTGTGTGTACATGTATTTTTGCTTTACAGTACGTTTTCAACAATCAAATTCCCAACAATGACGTGGGAATCTTGCTAAGGTCAGCTGTAAGTCCACTTGCCTTCCCCCTAAGACACTGCAGTTGCAAAACACCACCAAATGCCCCCAGTTCTAAAGAAATGCAAATTCCCTCTGGCACCCAATCATTCATCTGGCATGGGGATGCCAACAGGGGAGAGCTGGCTGGGGCTAAGCTGGCCAGACAAAAGCAGCAGATAAATACCATGGCAGGGGACTTGTACATGACACAAATGAAAGGCCTGTACTCTGGCAACTCCATAACTACCCATTTTCCCCGGCTCTGATCATTTCATCTTTTCCCCTGTTGTGGTGTCACATGTTTTAACAAATGGCGAGCGCTCTTTTCTCTCAATGAGTCACAGCCCCTCGCTCTCAACTAGGGAGGAACTCAATAATGTCTGTATGTTGAAATGACTGCCACTGACTATCATGATCATATTCCTCAGACTCATGTGAAACTAGCATGTGAAGTTGTCCTGTGTCTGGAGTGACATGACGACATAGCGTCCATTCTGTGAATGGCAGTGTTGGAAGAACAGGAAGCCAATGAGAAACAATTTGTTTGTAAATTGTTTGTCAATTGTTTCTCCCTGATAATGATTTAAATTAATGTGTAGTTCCATAAAGGGCAAATGCTTTCTTTAGAATGATGGCTAGCGGAGTAGAACACTTGAAAATGTAAAGGAGAGCCGCACACTCTAGGAGCTCAGATGCAATAATTGAAAAACCTAATAACCAATGTTTCGACAGACAAGCTGTCTTCATCAGGGTATAATGTCAAACACTGCGGGGTGACTAGTTTATATAGTGTCAAAAGACACACACAAGTGTCTGTAATCATGGCCGGGTGTGGCCTGATATCATTGGTTAATTCTCAGATATAAAAATAACATACCAAAAACATGAATGGATAGCATACTATCATAGATACTATTTGGCTACATAGGCCTACAAACATTTACAATAGCAAAATCACAATAATCACAAGAATGGCTTCAGATCAAAGTCTACGTTGAGACCGAAAGGGGGCAAAAGTCTTTAAATTAAAGATCCAGGCAGCCTCTCGTTTTAACAGTAAATTGTCGAGGTCACCCCCTCTCCTAGGGAGGGTCACATGCTCGATGCCGATATAACGTAGGGACGAGATCGAGTGGTTTGCTTCCAAAAAGTGGGCCGCAACTGGGTAAGTCGAGTTTTTGCACCTAATGGTGCTACGATGCTCAGAGATTCGTACTTTTAATTCACGCTTTGTTTTACCCACATCATTTTTACCACAAGGTCAAGTTATAAGATAAATAACTGCCTTAGTGGAGCACATGATAACACCTTTGATTGGGATCTGTTTCCCTGTTTGGGGGTGTTTGAAGGATCTACATTTATAAGTGCCATTGCATTGAGCACAGCCATTACACTTGTAGTTTCCATCCAGTAGGGGCGCAAATAGACGTTGTGCAGGGATATCTTGGGGTGGTAATCAGAGTTTAACAATTGATAATGAGATTTCTGCCCCGCGAGAATACGATCAAGGGAGGGTCCAAAAACACATTACCGATACTGTCATCGGAGCTTAGAATATGCCAATGTTTGTGAAGGATTCCCTTAATTTGTTCAGAGCTTTGAATAGCGGGTAGTTAGAACGCAATAACTTTCTCAATCAGACCATTTTTGTACCCCCTCTCTTTGAATTTTCTTTGCGTCTCAGCCATATTTCTGTCAAAATCTGATTGTGTTTTGCTAATTCTTTTAATTCGACAGAATTGGCTGGAGGGCAAACTGTTTTTTAAGGGAAGAGGGTGACAACTATTAGCCCTCAACAAACTGTTACGATCAGTAGGTTTGCTGTAAAGAGCAGTGTATAGAACATTATCCTCACACAATATCAGAAGATCAAGGAAACTGATTTGACGTGTGTCAGATTGCATCGTAAATCTCAGATGCTCAGAACAAGAGTTAAGAAAAGCATGGAATGCCTGGAGCTGTTTTGCATCACCCCTCCATAGAACCAAAATATCATTAATATGCCGTTTCCAAATAATGATAGGCAAGAAAGGATTTTTGAGAGGATTGAAAATGGACTGTTTCTCCATGTAACCCACATACAAATTAGCATAGTTAGGAGCCATTGGGGATCCCATAGCGGTACCCTTCGTCTGAATAAAGAAATAATTTAGAAACATGAAGTAGTTGTGTGTGTGTGAGTACTATTTCAGCCAATGTTACAATGCATGCACTGTAAGGTAGTTCATTAGGGTCACGATTCAACATCAAAAGTAACTAACAAAGTATTATCAGGGAGAGGATCAAGAGATTCAATAATAGAGAGCATACTGCTGGTGTCCTTTACAAAGGAGGGGAGCTGTTCTGCGAGTGGTCTAATAAAAAAGTCAATAGAGGGGTCGCTACAATAGGGCACCCTGGAGGTTTTGTAACATTCTTGTGTAATTTCGGTAAAGTATAGAAAGTAGCAATTTTAGGGTGTTGAATAGCCAAAAAGTCGTGTTTTTTGGGGTTATCTGACCAGAACTTAAATACCCATCTAGGACAGTACAGATAGTGTTCTGAAATTGGGCAGTGGGGTCACTTCTGAGTTTCTTGTAAAAAGTGTTGTCAAGCAGTTGTCTATGACACTCATTTACATAAACAGTCCTATCCATGAGTACAACCGATCATGAGTACAAGGACTGGCATATCGGATTGTAAATCAAGCAAAACTTGTTTATGGAAATTATTGAAAGATATGTACAGTCGTGCCCAAAGGTTTTGAGAATGACACAAATATGAATTTTCACAAAGTCTGCTTCCTCAGTTTTTATGATGGCAATTTGCATATACTCCAGAATGTCATGAAGAGTGATCAGATGAATTGCAAAGTCCCTCTTTGCCATGCAAATTAACTGAATCCCCCCAAAAACATTTCCATTGCATTTCAGCCCTGCCACAAAAGGACCAGCTGACATCATGTCAGTGATTCTCTCGTTAACACAGGTGTGAGTGTTGACGAGGACAGGGCTGGAGATCACTCAGTCATGCTGATTGAGTTTGAGTAACAGACTGGAAGCTTCAAAAGGAGGGTGGTGCTTGGAATCATTGTTCTTCCTCTGTCAACCATGGTTACCTGCAAGGAAACACATGCCGTCATCATTGCTTTCACAAAAAAGGGCTTCACAGGCAAGGATATTGCTGCCAGTAAGATTGCACCTAAATCAACCATTTATTGGATAATCAAGAACTTCAAGGAGAGTGGTTCAATTGTTGTGAAGAAGGCTTCAGGGCGCCCAAAAAGTCCAGCAAGCGCCAGGACCGTCTCCTAAAGTTGATTCAGCTGCGGGATCGGGGCACCACCAGTACAGAGCTTGCTCAGGAGTGGCAGCAGACAGGTGTGAGTGCATCTGCACGCACAGTGAGGTGAAGACAGGACAGCAAAGAAGCCACTTCTCTCCAGGAAAAACATCAGGGACAGACTGATATTCTGCAAAAGGTACAGGGATTGGACTGCTGAGGACTGGGGTAAAGTTATTTCCTCTGATGAATCCCCTTTCCGATTGATAGGGGCATCCTTGTCCGGAGAAGACAAGGTGAGCGCTACCATCAGTCCTGTGTCATGCCAACAGTAAATCATTCTGAGACCATTCAAGTGTGGGGTTGCTTCTCAGCCAAGGGAGTGGGCTCCTAAGAACACAGCCATGAATAAAGAATGGTACCAACACATCCTCCGAGAGCAACTTCTCCCAACCATCCAGGAACAGTTTGGTGACGAATGATGCCATTTCCAGCATGATGGAGCACCTTGCCATAAGGCAAAAGTGATAACTAAGTGGCTCGGGGAACAAAACATCAATATCTTGGGTCCATGGCCAGGAAACTCCCCAGACCTTAATCCCATTGAGATCTTGTGGTCAATCCTCAAGAGGTGGGTGGACAAACAAAAACCCACAAATTCTAACTCCAAGCATTGATTATGCAAGAATGGGCTGCCATCAGTCAGGATGTGGCCCAGAAGTTAATTGACAGCATGCCAGGGCGGATTGCAGAGGTCTTGAAAAATAAGGGTCAACACTGCAAGTATTGACTCTTTGTGTCAACTTCATGTAATTGTCAATAAAAGCCTTTGAAACTTGTGAAATGCTTGTAATTATACTTCAGTATTCCATAGTAACATCTGACAAAAATATCTAAAGACACTGAAGCAGCAAACCTTGTGGGAATTAATATTTGTGCCATTCTCAAAACCTTTGGCCACAACTGTACTCCTGTTTGTTCTTAAGGAGATGAATAACGAGTCTGCAAAATGTCTCAATAGAGTGATTGCGATTGTATGGAGGTACAAAATAACTCTTACTTCTAAAAGGAGTCCGGGTATGTGCAGGTGAGCAACCTACAACCTACAGTAGAAATATCACGATTAGGGGAGCTAAAGTATTACCTTAAACAGATGTTTCTAAAAACAACTTAAACATGTGTACCTTAACATCGAAATCGTTGCACTGAGTTGTAGGCACAAAATATAACCCTTTATTATGCAAGGAGACATGGGCAGGGCTGTCACGTCCTGGCCATAGATAGCCCTCTGGGTTATCTATGGGGTTTTGGGCCAGGACGTGACTAGGGTTTTCTATGTGTCTTTATGTTGTGTTTTGTGTTGGTTCCCAATTAGAGGCAGCTGTTAGTCGTTGCCTTTAATTGGGAATCCTATTTAAGTTGGTTCCTTCCCCACCTGCCTTGTGGGTTATTGTTTTTTGTATGTATGTATGTATGTATGTATGTATGTATGTATGTATGTATGTATGTATGTATGTATGTATGTATGTATGTATGTATGTATGTATGTATGTATGTATGTATGTATGTATGTATGTATGTATGTATGTATGTATGTATGTATGTATGTATGTATGTATGTATGTATGTATGTATGTATGTATGTATGTATGTATGTATGTATGTATGTATGTATGTATGTATGTATGTATGTATGTATGTATGTATGTATGTATGTATGTATGTATGTATGTATGTATGTATGTATGTATGTATGTATGTATGTATGTATGTATGTATGTATGTATGTATGTATGTATGTATGTATGTATGTATGTATGTATGTATGTATGTATGTATGTATGTATGTATGTATGTATGTATGTATGTGCAGTTGTGCGCACACCTATGTCCGATCGGTTGATTGGTCTTGTTTTGTTTTTTGAAGTTTCACTTTATTAAACATGTGGAACTACCAACACGCTGCACCTTGGTCCGCTCATTTTCCAGATCCTGACAGAATAACCCACCACAACAGGACCAAGCAGCGTTCCCCCATGGAGAAGGTATTCTGGACCTGGGAAGAAATAATGGGGGGTTGCGAGACCCTTCCGTGGCGGGAGTTGCCGAGGACAGAGAGGGAACAGCGAGGACGCCGGGGTCCAGGGCCTCAGCAACACCAAGATTTTTTGGGGTGGGGGGGCACATGGGGCTTTCGGGCGAAAGGAGAGGAGAGCCTGAATGGAGGAACCTGAAGGAGTTCAAGGAAGGTTACAGGAGAGAGGTATGGGCAAGGAAGGAGATGCAGCGCAGGCGCCTGGAAGAGCATCTGCCCAGCCCGGTATGTCCAGTGCCGGCTCCCCGCATTCGCCCTGAGGTGCGTGAGACCAGCTCGGTGCGTCTAGTGCCTGCTCCACACACCAGACCTGCAGTGCGCCTTCCCAGCCCGGTACGTCCAGTGCCAGCTCCCCACACTCGCCCAGAGGTGCGTGAGACCAGCCCGCTACGTCCAGTGCCAGCTCCCTGCACCAGACCTGCAGTGCGCCTCTCCAGCCCGGTACGTCCTGTTCCTGCTCCACGCACCAGGCCTCTAGGGTGTCGTCCCAGCCCAGTACGTCATGTTCCTGCTCCAAGCACCAGGCCTCTAGGGTGTCGTCCCAGCCCAGTACGTCATGTTCCTGCTCCACGCACCAGGCCTCTAGTCGTTGCCTTTAATTGGGAATCCTATTTAAGTTGGTTCCTTCCCCACCTGCCTTGTGGGTTATTGTTTTTTTGTATGTGCAATTGTGCACACACCTATGTCCGATCGGTTGATTGGTCTTGTTTTGTTTTTTGAAGTTTCACTTTATTAAACATGTGGAACTACCAACATGCTGCACCTTGATCCGCTCATTTTCCAGATCCTGACAAGGGCTCAATATCTTGCTTGATAAATTGAAGACACCCAATTCTGTGGGTTCTGGGACCGTCCCCTCTGCCTCTGGTAGTCGTTTCTTCTTACCCCGTCGGGTGCGGCATCTTGTCGGTGCGCGTGTCAGCGGCCACCTCCGCGCTTCCGTCGGCCCAGTCTCTCGTTGGATAAAAATCTGGCACTGGAAGTGGATGAGGCACTGGTTATAGAGCGTTGGTCAGACGGGGGTGGATAGAAGTAAGCGGCCTCCCTCCTGCGTCTGTCATTGAGAGGAGGAGCAGAACATTCTGCCAGTTGTTCAGGGGAAATTGGGGATTTCATAATGGAAACTACATCTTAGAGTGGGCTGGATAATGCAGGCAACGGCATGACATCACCGGACAGGAATAAAACCTTAGTAAAGTGGAAAACAGGCGGGCCAGGGAATGGCAAATGGCTGTCACAGACTTGGCATGGTGGGCACTAGGCAGTGGGCTGTCCTCTGCAGTAGTCTGATATAGGTTTAATGCAGATTCTTTGAATGGTGGGTTTCGTGGATAACTACTAATAATGTAAATCAGGAATGGCCGTGGATCAATTTCCAAAGAAAAAAAGATATGTATGCCTTTGAGGATTAAAATAGTAGAATACACAAGGTGCAATTTCAAACTTTGGTTGTGCATTAGCAGTTTTCCTCTTGTAATGTCAGTCACTAACAGTCACTCAATTAGCCCATGTCAGCTAACATGTTATAGATAGGTAAATTAGTCTAGTAATCATGGTTGAATTAACAACCGGGTTCCCCCCCTCTCCCACAGATATCATATTAAAAACTGCAACCATTTCTCTCTACTCCATGTGTGGGTATGGATGTGTGTATGCAGACCCGTGAGCCACTGTCGTCCCCCATGATCAGTTCCGATTTGTTTTGTGGTCCCCACCCCCATCAAAGTTGCCCATCCCTGATGTAAGTGTATGTTATATCCATAAAACAATACATTTGTTTTCAAACCGTCAAAAAACGGTAGTCAAACCGGCAGACCTGCCTTGAGAGCAGTCTTTGTTTCCACTAAAGCAAGATTGACACGTGAACATTCCTTGACGTTTACAATTTATTTGCATAATTCCTCAAATCCAAGCGAATCAGATAAACAACCAATCTTACAACCTTTCATAAGCCTCATTATGTGAGGATGTGTTACACTTCTGTTGAAGCATCATGCTGTTAGTTCTTCAGTCCAACATATTGTTGACCACAGATGGTTTCTATAAGGGAAACCACTTTGAGTAACTGGCAATGGCATTTACTCTACTGCATTTTAGTGTGAGATCATGTGAAAGGTGTTTGTGTAATTTATGAGTGGCTGAGCTGAGAACAGCACCGCTTTGGACAGGAATGTCCCCCAGGCTGTCAGAGATGGCTCCTGGGAGGAAGGGGAGTTGGCCCTCTGTTTCAACGTTTTATTAAAGCACTCAGAGGTCTCACCTACATTTTTGTTAAATCGTTTTTAGCGATCACCAACGGCGGAAACAGAAGTGTGAATAATTGCGCTGTAACTGTCAAGTTCAAGACATCAGGTAGTATATTTAAGATGGGAGTGAAAGTAAAAATAACTACTCAGTTTGAACCAGACATTTACTGCATGAAAGAAGCTCAAGGCACAAATTCCTGTTTGTGATATAGGATTCCCTCTGATTGTTCTGTGTGCCCCCTTGTGGTAGGAGAAGTATATTTTATGCAACAGGCAGCTACAAAACTGTCGGCAGGGTTACTATTTCAAAGACCTACGGAAAGGTTTTGCTGTCATGCACTGGCCATAAGAGAAACTTTCATAACCCCATGCCATATGACATGAATATGTTGGATGAAAAGTAAAAATAACCATTATGTATGGACATTATGAAAAATAACTTTGGTTTGGAAATTACTTTCTCTTTTAATCAATACATGATACCCTCATAGAAGGGAGTCTTGCCTGAACGAGTGGCTGCATTCCAGATCAGTGTGCGTGTGTGTGTGTGTGTGTGTGTGTGTGTGTGTGTGTGTGTGTGTGTGTGTGTGTGGAACTACAAAAATCTTTAAAACTGTAGACACCAGTTTTAAGCATCAGCTGTCAGAGCAGCTCACAGTTCACTGCACCTGTACATAGCCCAACCAACTACCTCATCCCCTACCATAGTCATTAATTTATTTTGCTCCTTTGCACCCCAGTATTTTTACTTTGCACATTCATCTACTGCACATTTACCATTCCAGTGTTAAATTGCTATACTGTAGTTACTTTGCCACCATGGCCTATTGATTGCCTTATGTTCCTTATCCTACCTCATTTGCACACATTGTATATAGATTTGCTTTTTTTGACTGAGTGTTTGTTTACTCTAATGTGTAACTATGTGTTGATGTATGTGTTGAACTGCTTTGCTTTATCTTGGCCAGGTCGCAGTTGTAAATGAGAACTTGTTCTCAACTTGCCTACCTGGTTAAATAAAGGTGAAATAAATAAATAAAAAGAGAGAGAGAGAGACTGTGTGGGTTAGTGTGTCAGGATGCCACAGGCCCTTCACCACTTCATTAAAAAACAAATACATGTACGGGTTTGTTCGTATGACGCCAGCCTCAGCACCTCCGTCCCAAGCCCAGAATCCTGTCCACAGACACAATCCTTGCGTAAGAGGAAGGGGGACACATCAGCAGCTTGTGCCCCCACATTCACTGGGGGCCTGTCTCTGTCTGTCTGTCTCTCAATATCAGGACGTCTGACTGTCAGTTAATCTCTGCATTTATACTGAACAAAAGTATTTTTTATTTGTATTTGTATTTATTTATTTCACCTTTATTTAACTAGGCAAGTATATACACGACATGCAACAATTTCTAAGATTTTACTGAGTTACAGTTCATATAAGGAAATCAGTCATTTGAAATAAATTCGTTAGGCCCTATGGATTTCACATGGCTGGGAATACAGTTTTCATCATGCAGTGCGACACATCTCCTTCGCAGGTTGATCAGGCTGTTGATTGTGGCCTGTGGAATGTTGTCCCACTCCTCTTTAATGGTTGTGTGAAGTTGCTGGATATTGGCGGGAACTGGAACACACAGTCATTCTACACATCAATCCAGAGCATCCCAAACATGCTCAATGGGTGACATGTCTGGTGAGTATGCAAGCCATGGAAGAACTGGGCCATTTTCAGAATCCCAAACAGATATAATACTTGACTAAAACATAATAATGTATATAGTCACATTTGTATATGATATTTAGCGTGGGAATACCTGGGAAAAGATGTCCAAAATTAAAATGACTTCATGGTGTATTTACATAGAGAATGATCATAACCTGCTCTACAGTATCTCAGATGAGCACTACATTTAAACTAATGATTACGGTTTTATAACCATTTTTGATTGGATTATTTTAATTCAAAAAGTGATTTCAAATATGTGAAATAATATGCTCATACCACAGTAAATTGTAGCAAAAAAAACGATCAATAACCTGTTATTATCTGTAACTGTAGTAGTAGAATGTTGTGTTAGGGGTTGGAGGTAGGTTACTGGCTGTGAGAGGGACCTCTTTACACAGTGTAAATAATTAAGGAATGTTACCTCAGATATATCCAGGTCCACCAAAACAAGGACATGCCCAGCACCACACGAAGACGAAAAGCCCTGTACATTCCTGCTTGAGAATATCACTTCTATATACATTAATTCACATATACTGTCTATCTTTAGAGTATGTGTGTAGTGTAAGCATGTTCATCTAAAGGTTTTCAAATACTTTTAACTGAAAGCTACAAGGTTTGAGAATAAAGCACAGATGAATCCGATATGAATGTGCTTGTGTTAGCCAATAGATCTACAGACTGGGGGATAAACAAGTGGGCCGGACTTGGAGGTCTAAGAGCATACCAGAAGTTATGAAGTTAAATATTTCTCCTTCGGGCCAGTAAGCCACAGAAAGGTGTGCTTGAAGGAGACAGAGGGGTGCTTTGTGCCTCTCCACCAGGTCAGCTCCCTCGATCTCTCTTTCCCATTCCCCCTCCTTCTCTCTCGGTCGCTATCCCTCCTTCCCACTCTTTCGTTCTCAAGCTCACAGAGCTCACGCAAACCTGAGTACTTAAAAGATGCTATCTCTGCTCTGCTCTTTGCTCCTGGTCATTCTAGCTCAACAGGTAAGAGCTGCGACTTTCCTTTTCTCTTAACAATAATGATGAGTTGTGTCTCCGCGGTCTCTGATAGGACCAGGCTTGATGTGATACTCAACACCTGCTTTCTAGGGAGAACCGGGAAAAGGTGTTGACAACAAACCATAGAGAAAGGTGGTAGGGTTGATCTCCAAGTAAGGCATCAGTTGAACAGATGTTATTCACACCTTACAATATGGGGAACTTACGTTACTTTCTAGGTTATGTTATCTGAGTGAAAGTGTTTTCTTGGCCTTATTTTTATATTTACAACTTGATTCAAGGTTTAGTTGTGAATGAGTGGCCGATTCTACAGTGGCAGGAAATTACTATCGAGGCTTGCTGAGTGAGGTAACGTTACAGTAAAGTCGCAGACAAAAGGGTTCCCTTTACGTCACTTTTTAAGATTTTTTGGCATAACCAATCAATCAAATGTATTTTATTAAGCCCATTTTACAACAGCAGTTGTCACAAATTGCTATACAGATACCCGGCCTAAAACCCCAAAGAGCAAGCAATGCAGATGTAGCACAGTGGCTACGAAAAACTCCCTAGAAAGGCAGAAAAATCACGTCAGTGGCTCAAGCCGAGTATAGCAAAAAAAGCCTGGCATGTCGTGATGCGCCCTAGGGATGGCATGGGAGCCCCCCGTAGTAGGGTCAGAGGCAGAGAATCCACGTGGCGAGGGGAGAGCCGGCTAGGCAGAAACAGCAAGGGTGGTTCGTCACTCCAGTGCCTTGCCGTTCACTTTCGCACCCCTGGGACTGACTACACTCAATTGTAGGACCTACTGAAGAGATGAGTCTTCAGTAAGTACTTAAAGGTTGAGAGGCCGAGTCTGCGTCTCTCACATGGATCGGCAGATCATTCCATAAAAATGGAGCTCTATAAGAGAAATCCCCACCTCCACCTGTTTGCTTCGAAATTCTAGGACAATAAGGAGGCCTGCGTCTTGCGACCATGGCATATGTGTAGATATGTATGGCATGACCAAATCAGAGAGAGATAGTAGGAGCAAATCCATGCCATGCTTTCTAGGTTAACAGTAAAACCTTGAAATCAGCCCTTGACTTAACAGCAAGTCAGTTGCTGTTAAGGAAGCCATATTACTCCAGAGGCTAGCACTGGAGTAATATGATTAAAAAAATGTTGGTTCTAGTCAAGATTCTAGCAGCTGTATTTTACACTAGCTGAAGTTTATGTAGTGCCTTACACTGGCAGCCAGAGAGTAGAGCATTACAGTAATCTAATATTGAAGTGGCAAAAGCATGGATGGACAAAAAGTATCTGATTTTTGCAATATTACTAAAATGGATAAAATGCTGCTCTTTAAATATTTTTGATATGTTCGTCAAAAGAGAGATCAGGGTCCAGAGTAACGCTGGGGTCCTTCACATTTTTATTTGAGATGACTGCACACCTTTCGAGATTCATTTTCAGATCCGACAACAGATATATTTCTTGGGACCTAAAATTAGCATCTCTGTTTTGTCCAAGTTTAAAAGGAAAAAAATTGCAGGAATCTACTTCCTTCTGTCTGAAACGCAGGGTTCAGGGTAGAAAATGTCAACCCCAGTGACCCTGGGAAGCACTTAAACCTGTGTCCCAAATGGCACCTTATCCCCATAAGGCTCTGGTGAAAAGTAGTGCACCATGTAGGGAATAGGGTGCCATTCGAGACACAGATTTAAATGCTTCCCAGGGTCACTGGGGATGACATTTCCTACCCCGAACTTGCCCTCACTATGGACACTACTGACAACACACTGGGATTGCATCATAGTTAGGGTAGCAAAGCTACCGGAATCATCTGTAATTTTGGTAATTAGCAGGTAATCTATGGCAATCTATGGTAACTTTGGAAATGCATTCTTGAATAACTTTAACAACATGAATACGTATAGTATTCTTTATATATGTGTCGATATTGTCCATGAGTTTCTAGTGGATAGACCATATATTTAAAGAAAAAATTGCCTAATTAATGAAAAAAAGCATCTAATGGCATTATTTTCAATTAACTCTGAAACTCTTCCAACTATTGTATTTTTTCAAACCTGCCAACAAAGACATATTGTTACAGTAAAATAAATAAAAGTGTGTAAAAATATATAGAAAGGATATAGGTTTATAAAGTTAGTTATTGCATAGCATTTAGTCCATTTTTTTTTTACAGCTTTGTTGTTTTATTATTTTTATTTTAAAATCATATTTTTTTAAATTTGATATATTTGACATCTGATAAGGACACACAGAGGGCCAGAGATAATTACAGACACTTACAATAATCTGAAATACCCAAAAAGCCCAATAGATGTCATCTGATAAAATTCCATACATTCCTTGAAAGTTACCAAAATTCCAGTAGTTTACTGGTAAATTTAAAGTTTCCAATAATATACCATCAATTTGCAGCCCTAATCATAATCAATGGGCATTCCATTGACTCGCTCCCTTCTTTCATTGAGTTGTCCCTTTTTTATGTAATACATTTTAAATCTGTGCCATAACATCTCCATATGCTGGAACAGAAATGAATTGCTCCCAGTTAAACTGACCTAAATACTACGACTTACTGCTAATGCACAAAGGAGCTACTTGTTTACATTTGAGGGCTGAAAAGATTTTTCGAGGGCTCCATGTTGATTTAAACATGGCTATTTCTAGATTAATAAAAAGTCATTGCTGATTATGGAATGAAAATTACAAAAATTGTTAAGCAATTTACACATCAGGAATGTATGATATGTTGTGTCTCAATATGAATTCTATCACTATTAATACTGATATAATGTATATCATTTTTTGCCTAAGATCGATTTTTATAATTCATGAATGGATTTTGTTGATACTTTTGTAAGAGCACCATGTTATTAGTCCTGCATTGTTTTGGTGTTCTTTTTTATCCTTGTTCGTAGCCTCTTGACTGTTGTGAATGTTCTGAATGTTCTACCTTAGGTGACTTCTTGGTGAACTTTACCAAGCATTTACCAAAGGCAAAACTATATGAGGTCACATAAGGCAACACAATCGCAGGCTTTGTTACCTATTGGGTAACGATTAAATTTGACTACATATCCATAACACATGTACAGTATTACACGTCTATAAGCATTTCATTAACATTTTAGAACAGGTCCCAAATTAAAGGTTAATAAAGTACATCCATAGCATATATATAGCAGATTTATGTCATGCTATGCAATAACTAATATTTAGGTATCTTAATACAGGAGATGCATCATTACAATGAAAGTGTAGTGTCATCATTATGGCAGTTTTTATTTTCTATAAAAGAGTGCTTCTGTATACAATAAGCCAAAAGGTATACACAGGTTGGCTGACAACATCATGAAAATGATGCGTGCGCATCGATGGTGCCGGACGCCGTCGGTTGTTACGATTCTGAACCGTCCGATAGCTAGCAACAATGACAAGAAGCTGCCACGTGGGGAGGCGTAGGTGGCTCGTTTCAGCGAGTTTCATCTTGTTCTTGATGCGTCTTGTTTTGAGGTGTTTTGGCTGATTTCACGTCAATGCTAATATGGCTCGAGTTCGCTAGCCAGCGAACAAACAACTGTAACGATGTATTTGAGAGACAACACGTGCTCGTCGTGCAAATGTATTTATGTTTTCAATAAACATTTGGAGAGTAAATGTAGTTTACATGTTGTCAACAATAAGCCAACCCTGTCTGTTTTTCCCAATAGTGGCGCACAAGTCGGTTTTGTTGCTAAACAACCAACCCACCCATAGGCCGGTGACACCTTCTCACCGAGGTCGATGGTGCATGAAGATCCCCACAGGGTTGAATACTCGGTCAATTTTACGAACAATTCGTGTATTTGAGGGTCATAATATAACTAATTAGAATTATTTTCAATCACTTCGGCAAATTTTTCAGATCTAAGTGGTATATTTTAAAAACTCTTTAAGTACTCTTTAAGGATACGACTTGTAAATGCCCCCAATCTTATGTTCAGAACCTTCGATTGTGCATTCACCCATGACTCGTTCATGCAAAAACTACGTTTTCCATGAAATACCATGAGAACATTTAGTTTTGTCACCAATACATCAAATAATGAAAGGCTCACCATTTAAGTCATTTCAACTACCATTGAATCCAATAGCAAAAAATACAAGATACACATTTCAAAACTGTTCTTTTTGAAGTGCTGAATATAAACAATAGTAGGTGGTGTCGTTTTCCATACAGTATTTTACGATTACTTGATATATATGATTTGGTTTTACATTCCAACACAACTTGAGATATATACATTTATAGAATTGTACAGTGTTCAGCAGCTAATAAACTATATACCTTAACTAGGCACTACATCATTTGGTTCAGTAGTTATTCGTTTTGAGTAGTTTGATTAAGTGATAGTCAATTGTATTGTTAACAAATTACAAGAAAATCATATCAAAAGTAAAGTTAGTTTTCAAAAGCAGATACTTAAATTGAATATGTATCCAAATTGAAAGAGTGATTTGTGCAGTGATCAAGTGACTTTGTGGATTTGTTTGCTGTACACAGCAAATAAAAATGTGCTTAGTTTTGAAACCATTTTGATGTTTAGATTTTTGCTTAGAGTTGTGAAAATGTACCACGTACTTGTGAAAATTGCACCGAAGTGAAAAAAACTGTAACAGCCCTCCTCCACATCATAATTGACCTAAATTGGCCATACTGGTTTATAACAGTCTATGTATGAATTCTATTCAGTCAAAGTAAAGTCAAATCAATATTCCAATTCATAATGCATTGATAGCTAAGCACTTCATGGTAATTAATGCCGCGCGTTCATGTGCTATCAGAGTTATCGGAAGGCCCTAGTTCACAGTGGGAAATTTCACTTGAATGACCCCCTAAAGTCGGAATTAAAAGTGGGAAACTGAGAAAATTTTGTCAGCGTACCTGTGTAGTTTGCCACTCTGATCTATAACACCAACATTATAAGGTCTATGCAGTCATTGTACTGTCATTGCTATTTTCCAATTTATAAAGCATTTATAAACATTCCTCACTTATAAAAAAGTATACGGACACCACAGATTGTTAATGGAAATATGAACATTTTATTTACATTTTCCAGATGTAGTACAGAAAACAATTGCTGAGGACATCGCCAAAGAATCTTACTATTGACATTTTTCAGTTTGACTTTTCTTGAATAGATTTAATATTCTAATATTCAAATTCAATTCCCCATTTCAGACTCATAGCAATAACTATTTTAGTGAGTAAAATGTATTAACACAAGGTGTAGCTAGCTAGCTAAGCCCCTGGCACAATGTAAACACGTTAATCATCATTATACTCATAAAACATTTAGTTATGTTACTATTTACAGTGTACTTTGGGACATAAAACATTTGAAATTAGGACAAATAAAGAGACAGAAAGCTGTTGCTTTTGTTTTGACTGCAGAGAAGACAAGAGGTGAGAGGTCAGTAACATCACTTCCAGGTGACAGCCTACAGTGCATTCAGAAAGTAACTTCTACATTTTGTTACGTTACAGCTTTATTCTAAAAGAGATTCAATTGTTTCCCCTCATAAATCTACACACAATACCCCATGCTTTTTAGAAATGTTTGCAAATGTATAATAAAAAAAAAACTGAAATATTACATTTACTTAAGTATTCAGACAATTTACTCAGTACTTTGTTGAAGCAACTTTGGCAGCTATTACAGCCTCAAGTCTTCTTGGGTATGACGCTACAAGCTTGGCACACCTATATTTGGGGAGTTTCTCCCATTCTTCTCTGCATATCCTCTCAAGCTCTGTCAGGTTGGATGGGGAGTGTCACTGCACAACGATCGGGTTCAAGTCCGGGCTCTGGCTGGGCCACCCAAGGGCCTGAGCGATCTGGAGCAGGTTTTCATCAAGGATCTCTCTGTACTTTCCTCTGTTCATTTATGCCTCGATCCTGACTAGTCTTCCAGGCCCTGCTGCTGAAAAACATCCCCACGGCATGATGCTGCCAACACTATGCTTTACCATAGGGATGGTGCCAGGTTTCCTCTAGACGTGACGCTTGGCGTTTAGGCCAAAGAGTTCAATCTTGGTTTCATCAGACCAGAGAATCTTGTTTCTCATGGTCTGAGAGTCCTTTTGGCAAACTCCAAGCGGGCTGTCATGTGCCTTTTACTGAAGAGTGGCTTTCGTCTGGCCACTCTACCATAAAGGCCTTATTGGTGGAGTGCTGCAGAGATGGTTGTCCTTCTGGAAGGTTCTCCCATCTCCACAGAGGAACTCTGGAGCTCTGTCAGAGTGACCATCAGGTTCTTGGTCACCTCCATGACCAAGACCCTTCTCCCCAGATTGCTCAGTTTGGCTGGGCTGCCAGCTCTAGGAAGAGTCTTGCTGGTTCCAAACTTCTTCCATTTAAGAATGATGGAGGCCACTGTGCTCTTGAGGACCTTCAATGCTGCAGAAATGTTTTGGTACCCTTCCCCAGATCTGTGCCTTGGATCTGGGCCTCACAATCCTGTCGAAATCATGGCTTGGTTTTTGCTCTGACATGCACTGCCAACTGTGGGACCTTATATAGACAGGCGTGTGCCTTTCCAAATCATGTCCAATCAAATGAATTTACCACAGGTGGACTCCAATCAAGTTGTAGAAACATCTCAAGGATGATCAATGGAAACAGGATGCACCTGAGCTCAATTTTGAGTCTGATTTCAAAGGGTCTGAATACTTATGTACATAAGGTTAAATATATTAGCAAAAAAATTCTAAAACCCTGTTATCGCTTTGTCATTATAGGGTAGTTAATACATTTTTGAATATGTCTGAAACCTAACAGAATGTGGAAAAAGTCAAGGGGTCTGAATACTTTAGGAAGGCACTGAGTATACAAAATAGGACTCAGTGAGAGACCAGGTGAATCCAGGTGAAAGCTATGATCCCTTATTGATGTCAGTTTTTAAATCCACTTAAATCAGTGTAGATGAAAATTTGATTTTTAAGCCTTGAGACAATTGAAACATGGATTGTGTATGTGCGCCGTTCAGAGGGTGATTGGGCAAGCCAAAAAATGTAAGTTCTTTATAACGGGTTATGGTAGTAGGTGCCAGGCGCCCCACTTTGTGTCAAGAACTGCAACGCTGCTGGGTTTACTGTGTGTATCAAGAATGGTCCACCACCCAAAGGACATTCAGCCAACTTGACACAGCTGTGGGAAGCGTTGGAGTCAACATATGCCAGAATTCCTGTGAAATGCTTTCGACACATGCCCCAATGAATTGAGTCTGTTCTGAGGGCAAAAAGTGTGTGTGTGTGTGTGTGGGGGGGGGGACCACGTGTATGGCATGAGACCGGCAGTCTTTTGCATGACAATAACCGGCTGACAAAATTACATGACCGTCACAGCTCTAGCTTGGCCTTTAGGCATATTCACTGGTATGGCACACTACGGTGTCATTGCAATTATGCATCTATTAAGATACCTAAATATGAGCTCTTGCATAGCATGACATGAATGCACTATAGATCAGATCAAATCCAATTTTATTGGTCACATACAGATGGTTAGCAGATGTTAATGCGAGTGTAGCGAAATGCTTGTGCTTCTAGTTTCGACTATGCAGTAAAATCTAACAAGTAATCTAACAAATTCACAACAACTACCTTATACACACAATGTATACTGATATGCGATGGATATAGTTAATTAGTTAATTAACATTTAACAAATGCTTATAGACATGTAATGAATGCATTATGTAATCAAAGTAAATCGTTACCCTGTTAATTCCACCTCCCAAGCAGTAGTCTTTTACCACTGCGCCACATGGGGCTCCCGAGTGGCGCAGCGGTCTAAGGTGCTTGAGGCGTCACTACAGACACCCTGGTTCAATTTCAGGCTGTATCACAACCGACCGTGATTGGGAGTCCCATAGGGCGGCGCACAATTGGCCCAGCGTCGTCCGGGTTTGGCCGGTGTAGGCCGTCATTGTAAATAAGAATTTGTTCTTAACTTACTTGCCTAGTTAAAAAAAGTTACATTTAAAAACCCTACAAGAACCCTGTCCTTCCTTCCCTCCAGTCTCTATGCAGGGCTCAGAACCATGGTGGGCAGCTGTCTGCTCCGCGAGGAGGCAAGGCTATGTTGGAGAGGAAACAGTTCTGCCATTGGCCGTGTAAGTGCAAGGCCAAGCCCCAGTGTGCCCCGGGGGTCAGCTCAGTGCTGGACGGCTGTGGCTGCTGTAAGAGCTGCGCCCGGCAGATAGGAGAGGCCTGCAACGAGAGGGACATCTGCGACCCCCACAAGGGCATGTACTGCGACTTCTCTAATGACCAGCCGCGATATGAGGTCGGAGTCTGCGCTTGTGAGTGAACTTTTCGTTTCATGTGTTACCCCTTCGGGCTATTCATAAGAGTTAAAAGTCAATGTATGACTGAATGTCTCAAGGTCAATCACTTTTTTTCAGAGGGGGCAGGAGCTGGATTGTGTAATAAGACTCAGCTACTTCAAAGACCTGGCTAGAAACTGTACTACAGCTAAATACTTTAATCCCATGCTACTCAATCAGGATTGGAGATTTGCATAAACCTGTAGTTCTATAGGATTGGTTGACTCATTTACCCATTGTCTCTTTGACCATCAAAAGAACCCAGTAAGGCACACACACACACATCCATCAGGAAAACACCCCAAGGCCAACCGCACTAATAGAAACACACTAAGACCAGAAGAATGCTGCAAGCAGTGCACAGGCCAGTCAACCGAGTCGTGTTCCGTTTCCCCATCTCCTTCTCTGTAGACTTGATGGCAGTTGGTTGTGACCTGAACGGGGCCCACTATGAGAACGGCGAGGCCTTCCAGCCCAGCCCGCTGTATAAATGCACGTGCATCGCGGGAGCCATCGGCTGCACCCCGGCCTTCATCCAGAAGCCCGCTGGTCTCCTGGGTCCTGCCCCTCTGAGGAGCAACGCACCCCTGCCAGCTGGCCTCCAGAGCGCCCCTGGGGCCTCCAGAAAACACCAGCAGGACACAACAAACATGGCCGCCATGCCAGGTGTGTGTTTGCAGGGAAAACCAGGGCCAGAACCGCCAGCTTGTCTGCCCTGGAATGCTAATTGCTGTAAAAGATGGATGGAAAGAGGGAGGCGTTTTGATTACTTTGGCTGGGAAGTGCAGAGGGTGGATGGAGTGTGGCTGACTGACTGTGGTTAGCCACACAGAGGGAGTAGGGTGGATGGTTCCAGTCATGCACAAACGTCCATAGAGAGGTCTAGTTCACTTTCCATCAAAGGCACCAATGCCTCTTTTAAGTATGCTTCTTTGATATATTTGAGTAAATGTTCGCTTTGCTTGGCTTGATAAACACGAAACTCCTGCTTTCTTGTGAATCTGAAAGGCTAGCCGTCACTAGGTCTTGATGTTTTTGATATTGCCAACACACAAATCAAATATGTTTGCAATCACTGACTTCAAACCTTACAAAGAGGCAATTGAAACCATCTTGACATCATGGCCTGCCTAAAGATCATTTCTCTCCAACAACTGGGTTATCCAATCATCTTTAGCAGGCAGAATGACTTGAGGACCGAGGGCTCTTGATTCACTCTGAACAGCATGTGCTCTGTAGCAGCATGGCGGCGTACAGGCGGGTTCCTTCCCCTAGCGATGCCCTTTTAATATTGTAAAACCGAAAGCTTACAGGGATCCTCCTTTAGCCTGGAAGAAGAATTGCCTGATCCAGACCACTCCGTGGAGCCCCTGCTCCAAGGCCTGCGGCCTGGGTATCTCAGTCCGGGTCAACAACGACAACGGCAAGTGTGAGATGAGGAAGGACCGCCGCCTCTGTCTGCTGCGGCCGTGTGAGAAGAGCATCATGAAGTCCGTCCAGGTGACCGACCACTGACCAGCCAGGCTCTCTCTGGGGGTAGATGATGCATTGTTCAGATGGGGATCGGTGTAATGTTAAATAAATGACTTGTATGCCCACAACTCCCAGTGATATTTCTAATTCTGAAATATGACAATGGTCTTGGAACTACTGTATACAGTGCCTTCAGAAAGAATTCACACCTCTTGACGTTTTCCACATTTTGTTGTGTTACAGCCTGCATTTAAAATGGATTAGATTGAGATGTTTTTGTCACTGGCCTACACTCAATACCCCACAATATCAAAGTGGTATTATGCTTTTAGAAATGTTTACAAATGAAAAGCTGCAATGTCTTGAGTCAATAAGTATTGACGACCTCATCTCTGTACCCCACAGATACAATCACCTGTAGGGTCCCTCAGTCGAGAGGTGGCTTTTCAACATATTTTCAACCACAAATACCAGGGAGATTTTCCAATGCCTCGCAAAGAAGGGCACATATTGGTAGATAGGTAAAATAGCAGACATTGAATATCCCTTTGAGCACGGTGAAGTTATAAATTACACTCTGGATGGTGTATCAATACGCACAGTCACTAAGAACATACAGGCGTTCTTCCTAACTCAGTTGCCTGTAATGTGGAAAAAGTCAAGGCGTGTCAATACTTTCTGAAGGCACTGTATGCTCACCAAAGGAGAGGAGAAGTATGATAGATTGATAGAAACCCTATCTTATGACAAGAGAAGATTTAACTATGTCCATTTTCCCTCTAGATGCTGAGAGGAAAGACGTGTAAGCCCAAGTTCCAGGCTAAGAAAGCAGAGAAGCTGACCCTGTCTGGGTGCACAAGCACCAAGAGTTTCAAACCCACTTACTGCGGCATCTGCACTGACAAGCGCTGTTGCGTCCCCAACAAATCCAAAATGGTGACCGTCAACTTCAAGTGCAAGGGCGGCTCCAACGTGCGCTGGAAGATGCAGTGGGTAACGTCCTGTGTGTGCCAGAGGAAGTGTAATGACCCTGGGGACATGTTCGCAGAGCTACGCTTCCTCTAGCACCTTCTCCAGCATCTATATCAACTTCAGAGCCATGTCCATGCCCACAGACTAACACAGGCCTGGCCTAACTGTCTCTGGCCCCGTGCTGCCCGAGTCATGGTATTTGTGTGTACAGGGCTGAGCTGGTCAGGGTTCGGCCTGGCCACAAAGTGCTACTAAACAGTGCCTGTGTTCTCTGGCGATATGCCAATGGGCTGGTATGGAAAGCTTAAAACGTGGAGCCTCAACTCATGAAGACTGAAGAGAAACAACTTGTTCTGGGTATATTGCTTGACAATTAACATGAAAGGAAATGTCATGTAAGTGATGACAATGTGGGGTTAGACCTCAATTCAATTGTTTTTACAGTACCTCAAAACAATAAGGCTGTGAGTGAGGCCATTAGTGGCAACAGGAATAGATAGAGCAAACATGTTCTGGGTCAATCTTAATGAATATTTGTTATAAATCTTTGTAGAGAACCACTGATTATCAACACCAAACAGTGTTGTACCAGCTGGATCACAATACATATTCCTAATAGTTCATTCTCAACCAAGTTTGCACCACAATACCTCATACAATCTCATGTCCACACTAATTCACTAGAGATTTAGATTCAGAATCAAAATCAATAAAATGAATTGTTATTTTTTTTGTATTTTTCCATGTTGTTGACCTTATACAAGGCATACATATTCATAACTCAGTAATGAATTGTAATTTATTTTTAACGGATAAGGAATATCATTTAGACAGGTAAGAAATACTTTGTAACTTAAAATAAATAAATAAACCAGTTATCAAATTACAGTACCGTTTTCTGCCAATAAAATACAAAAGTGCTTTGCACGCACACACAAACACGCTCCACTGTGTGTAGTCTGCTAGTGAACACACGGAGGACCTTCATGTGGCGATGTTGAGTCTGGCAGCGTCAGGCATAAGTCTGTCCTTGGTGGCATCCAGCTGACTGTACTCTTCTATCAGAGAGGAGAGGGAGGAGATAGCCTCCGTGAAGCAGGCCTGCTCCATCCCGTCCACATGCAGGTAGTGATGCATGTGAGCCTGCCAAAACAAATCCATCATGTCAGATAAGAATATACTCTACACTGATTGCAAGAAGAAAATAAAAAACAGATTGGGAAAACACAGGTGCCCACAACCCTGCTTAGAGAACATTAACTGTTGGTCTTTCTGTAGTATAACCCTGGTATTGTCCACTGTGAAATAGAAACGGGTCTTTTTGCTGTCTTTAATCCTCAATCTTCTGGACCGTAAACACTTATTTTGCAACAGGGTTTTGGATTGTTGTGATCGAAGATTAGGTTAGGATGTACCTTCTTCCTGTAGAGCTTGGTGAAGCGGTCTCGGAGCTCCATGAAGGTGGGTTTGACACAGGTGTTGTTGGCCAGGGCCAGTAGTGAGTGGGAGTGGCCCACAGGGGGCACAGAACACAGGCCTGTCTTCCATCCCTCCTGATTCCATGACACAAAAGGCAGCATGGGCTTCAGTCTGAGAGGAAGAAGGGAAGGAGAATAAATGCTGCTTTTCTATGAAGATGTACAGGATCTGCTTTTCCTTCTCAATAGAGAATATTCATTTAAAAGTGCATTTTAGGCTCTGGGAAAAATCAGCCCACAGGGTGTTTGATTTTTTTACTTAGTCACAAGAAACCCATTTAGACCAGGGTCTCATTTTTAAAAGGTGCCCTGAACACAGCAATACAACAAAATGATCACTCTAACATAGAAAAAATAACAAAAAACTACAAGTTACAACATTACAACCACAACACGTTCTTTAATTTCTTCATTCAACATCTAATACTAGAGTCAAAAACTGCCATGGCGGCACCAGGGAACCAAGATGCAAAGAGTTGTGCAGGGTATTCTAAGAATGGGGACCATTCAAACGTAACGCGTATCTACCTAGATCGGTACAGAGTCCACCCCCCTATGAATGGGTTTGGGGTCTCACTTTTTTTTCCCCCTCCGCTGTGAAGTAGGTTGCAAGCTTTTTCAGCAGAGCTTTGTAAACAAAAAAGAACTAATGAAGTGCTCTATGGGACTTTAGTGAGCACAGGCCGACCTTCTGATACAGGATGCAGTGATGAGTGTTAAACCGGTCACCTGTGATAAAGCAAAGTGCTCTATGGTAGACTGCATCCAAAGGTTTTAAAGTGGTGTCTGCTGCAATTTGATAAGTGGTGTCTGCTGCAATTTGATAAGTGGTGTCACCATAGTTGATTTGAAAACCCGCTTCCTGCTGTTTAGAGAGAGGCAAGATATATTTCTAAAAAAAGAAGCCCACTTTAAATCTTAGCTTTTTAACTAGCTCTTCCATGTTTCTTTTAACATGAGATCTTTATCAATCCAAAACAGCCAGATATTTATTGTCGGGAACACACACACGGTGAGAGAATCATCCGATGAGTAAATACTGTATGTAGTCCATCGGAGACATTTTTGCCATGAATTAGAGAACATATATTTAGATTTGCCCGCATCAAGTCAACAAGGGCTTTCTGTAATGTACTGTAACAAAAATCAGATTGCAGCTCTAACAGCTCTGCAGCTCTAGCTTAGTCAACAGTTGGTGCAATGGCATACACAACCGTATCGTCTGCGTGCAGATTCATATTACAGGATATTACAGGTCCCCGACACTGAAGCACACCACATATCCAGGAGTAACTTGAACTCGTATCTTGATGTGCAGGCTAATTCAACAACCAAGGTGAATAATACTGTCGCTATCTAAAGCCACTAAAACGTGCCACGAGGTCTCTTGTGCGCCAGGAGATTCCACTCCCGATTTACATGGCGGTCACACACAAGTACGTGCTCTCAAAGGAGCTCCTGTTTGTGTTGCTCTTGACAACATTCCGCATGAAACAGGTCTCTGCAGGAAGAGGGAAGCCGGTGGGAGCTGAATGGGCCAGTCATGAATCAGGGGCGAATGTAGTGGAGCACAAACACAGCGGTGAATGGGAACACTATTTGAGAGTGAGCCGTTGGGAAGGTCATCTCTGGGTCTTATAAGTAGTTATGATGCTGGGTGAACCGGCAGCCCTTTTTACTCGAGACAGGGGGAGGGAGGATAGTGCTCAAAGTCATTTCCCCCGTGGCGATCAATGAAGAATCGTTCCAATGTCATTTCAGCAAGCCATGACACCCCACCATCTCAGATTGTTTCTAAAGTTTGGTCTGACTCAGATGTTGGGTACTACACTGAACAAAAACATAACATGCAGAAATGTTCTGGTCCCACGTTTCATGAGCTGAAATAAAATGTCCCAGAAATGTTCCATACGTACAAAAATATTATTTCTCAATTTTGTGGACAAATTAGTTTACATCCCTGTTAGTGAGCATTTTATTCATGGTCAAGATAGTCCATCCACCTGACAGGTGTGGCATATCAAGAAGCTGATTAAACTGCATGAACATTACACAGGTAATGATCACGGGGACAATAAAAGTCCACTTTAAAAATGTGCAGTTTTATCACGCAACACAATGCCACAGATGTTGCAAGTTGAGGGTGCGTGCAACTGGCATGCAGACTGCAGGAATGTCCATCAGAACTGTTTCCAGTGGATTGAATGAGCCGCCTCCAACGTCGTTTTAGAGGATTTGGCAGTACGTCCAACGTGCCTCACAACCACATGTAACCACGCCAGCCCAGGACCTCCACATCTGGCTTCTTCACCTGCGGGATCGTCAGAGGGGGAGGGCGGGGGTGCTGAGGAGTATTTATGTCTGTAATAAAGCCCTTTTGTGGAGAAAAACTAAATTCTGATTGGCTGGGCCTGGCTCCACAGTGGGTGGGCCTATGCCCTCCCAGTCCCACACATGGCTGCGCCCCTGCCCAATCATGTGAAATCCATAATACATTTATTTAAATTGACTGATTTCCTTATATGGACTGTAACTCAGCAAAATTGTTGCATGTTGCGTTTCTATTTTTGTTCAGTATATACACAGTACCAGTGTGAGGGCATTTTCTGTTAAACCTTACCAATGTTTGTGTACTAAAATATCCTTCTTTAAGCCTAGGCATTGGGCTTGAGTTAAGTTTCTTTAACAAACTCACGTAAGATAGAAAAGTAAAGTTTTGAATTAATAGAGGCGTGTGTGTGTGTGTAGAATGACCCCATGATGACTGGGCGTTCAGCCAAGAGCTGGCAGAAACTAACTGGTTCCTCTTAGCTTAACTGGAGACAGAGTAAGGGTTATATCCCGCACACCAGTGGCAGAGCTGTTGTTCTGTTTGGAGCCTGTTTCTGGGCCAAAGATTCATGCTTTGTGTGTGTGTGACCAGTAGGACCATACATCATCTGGGACAACAGTCAAAGGCGCTTGCCTGCCCAACTCGGGGGAACCGTTGAGCTACCGTTAGAGGAAGTATGTCTGGAGTGACTTCCTGTCACTTTGGTACCTATTGTCCTCACTCAATTGTGACAGACTGAGACAACCTCTCCATTATAGTCTGTACCCTGTAACCCAGTTTCATCTCTCCAGACACGTGCACATTTTTTTGTCCATTAAAATAACATCAAATTGATCAGAAATATCAGTGTAAACATTGTTAATGTTGTAAATGACTATTGTAGCTGGAAAAGGCCGATTGTTTATGGAATATCTACATAGACTGACAGCGGCCTATTACCAGCAACCATCACTCCTGTGTTCCAATGGCACGTTGTTTAGACACACCTACTCATTCAAGGGTTTTTATTTTTACATTGTAGAATAATAGTGAAGACATCAAAATGAAATATAATATGAAATAACACATCACGTAGTAACCAAAAAAGGACTCCAATAAGAAGAGACTTGCTTGGGCCAAGAAACACAAGCAATGGACATTAGACCAGTGGAAATCTGTCCTTTGGTCGGATGAGTCCAAATTTGAAACTTTTCGTTCCAACCGCTGTGAGACGCAGAGTAGGTGAACGGATGATCTCTGCATGCGTGGTTCCCACCGAGAAGCATGGAGGAGGTGTGAGGGTGCTTTGCTGGTGACACCGTCAGTGATTTATTTAGAATTCAAGGCACACTTAACCAGCATGGGTACCACAGCATTCTGCAGCGATGAGCAATCCCATCTGGTTTGGGCTTTGTGGGACTATCATTTGTTTTTCAACAGGACAATGACCCAAAACACACCTACGGGCTGTGTAAGGGCTATTTGACCAAAGAGAGTGATGGAGTGCTGCATAAGATGACCTGGCCTCCACAATCATCCGACCTCAACCCAATTGAGATGGTTCGGGATGAGTTGGACGGCAGAGTGAAGGAAAAGCAGCCAACAAGTGCTAAGCATATGTGGGAACTCCTTCAAGACCGTTGGAAAAGCATTCCTCATGAAGCTGGTTGAGAGAATGCCAAGAGTGTATTATCCGTCTGTTATATCTGGAGTATTTCTCCACTCTTATTCGGTGTTCTGTGTGAATTCAAGTCTCTCGCTCAGGACCTGAGCATTAGGACCATTCCTCAAGGCCTACCTGGCCTGATGACTCCTTGACATCCCCAGTCCACCTGGCTGTGCTGCTTCTCCAGTTTCAACTGTTCTGCCTGTTCTACAAACATTTTAAAATCTTGTCCATGTTCTGTTATAATCTGCACCCGGCACAGCCAGAAGAGGACTGGCCACCCCTCACAGCCTGGTTCCTCTCTAGGTTTCTTCCTAGGTTCTGGCCTTTCTAGGGAGTTTTTACTAACCACCGTGCTTTTACTCCTGCATTGCTTGCTGTTTGGGGTTTTAGTCTGGGTTTCTGTACAGCACTCTGTGACATCAGCTGAGTAAGAAGGGCTTTATAAATAAATTTGATTGGTTTAACAGTTTAGGTTTCTACATGATTGTTATTTCATCGTTTTAATGTTTTCACTATTATTCTACAACGTAGTATAGTGTAAAAATAAAAGAAAAACCCTGGAATGAGTAGGTGTGTGTAGGTGTGTCAATTTTTGACTGGTACTGTATTTATTGAATATTATGTTAACCATATAAATAAAAGGGCCAATTTGCATGCAATCAATTAGCTTCATTTCTCTGAGATCAAATACAATTTCAACAAATAAAATGTTTCAGGACTTGTTTCTAACTACAGAAACAATTTCAGGAAAATCGGAGATGGTGCGTGCGCTTTTTGAGGTGGAACGACCCTAGTAGCTCTCTCTGGGTCTCACCTCTCTATGTTCCTGCGGAGGTCAGACACCTGCACGTTGCCACGGACCATGAGGGCACAGGCCAGGTACAGGCTGTGTTTGGGGTCAGCCCGGATCAGCTGGTGGTCTTTGCTGAAGGCATCAGTGAACATCTGATCAAGCCTGAGGTAGACAGGGTGCACAGCTAAAGAACAACAATTATACAGAAGGGAGACATGCCATTTACCTTTGACTCATTCAGTAAACACTATTATCCATGGTGCCTAACTAACAAAAAAAGTGCATTCAATGAAGAAATACTACACTAGCTCTTTTGCAGTACACTAACGTTATACAGGCCTGGACATGATCATGGCACAATTTGCTGCTAATATATTTCCCACGTTCATCCTGAAATGAGACGAGTGAAAAGTAATTCCTGTTCCGTCTTGTCCTGTACATTTTTTGCCCGTACTGTCCCAATCCCACAATAGTTCTATTACCCCACAATTTTCCTGTCCTGATAAAAATCACTCCCGCTCAATTTAACACACAGAAATAACTTACTCCGTTAGCTGCACTCTGCTGCATGAGTTTCCATAACAACAGCCTCGTTTTGGGCTCACGAGACAAGAGTGGGGGCTGTTAGGTAGCTACTATTTCGTTGCCTGCCCAGCTGGGTCTGGTACTGTATAAATGGCATATATTATATTGATATTTATTATGTTAACTGTTGGAATCATATAAATAAAAATGAGTAGGCTACTCTAATTCTATGGTTGGTGTTTGTCATGAAAGTGAATGAAGAAGACAGTATAGTAGGAGTTGTGAAAAGTCAGTGCTTCCCAGGAGACCCGACCCTTTGAATAGAAATGTTATCAAGATTTTAGAATATGCTTCACCTACTCTCGCTGATTCAGAACATGCCTTTGCTCAAGCAACTTTCCTGGCACCACCACTGGCAGGCGCCTGTATTAGAGCTAACGTTTGCTAGCCAGATGTGCCCTAGCTTCATATTAGGTGCTAGCTCAAAGTATTTAGCTAGCAATTAGCATTAGCAGCTAATGCAAAAGTAGTATGTGGAGCTTGCTAAGACTAACTTACAATTGGCAGAGATAAAAGAAACTAATAGTATAATACAAAACATGTGGATTGATATGAGGAAGCAAAGTTGAAAGCAGCGTCGTTCTTGTTTCTTGACTGCATTGGAATCCCGTGGGAGTCTCGTTCCCTTGTCAACCTCTAATCCAGAGATTCAACTTTGAGATACCTGGATTTATAACAAGTACTGTTTTATACAGCACAGATCAGAGAAGACAGCATGGATAACACAGAGCTTTGCCATACACTAACTGTCAACAAAGGGCACTTGTACAGAGGGTGGTGGGGGAGCTCCAAATAGACTTTCCTGTAACTCAGAATATTATAAACAAACAGGAGTAAAATTAGCAATAGGCACAGCAGAGCAGACCTTCTGGTGGGGATGTTGACATCAGCCAGGGTGTAAAGAGGGGTGAGGCTGGGCACCAGGTAGTGCAGTCGAGGGAAGGGCACTAGGTTCATGGCTATCTCATTCAGGTCCATGTTGAGTGATCCCTCAAAACGAGCTGAACTGCAACAAAAGAGAAACAAACAGTAATTACGTTGTTGGTGGGGAGATGGGTTTTTTGAAATTCTAACGCAGTACTTATACAATTCAGAATTTTCTCTGATTTTTACAGTGGCAGTAAAATGCACTGGAGGAGACCAGACTCCAAACACCTGGGAGGCTCAATGAAGAGAGTCTGGAGGTCAAAAGGCCTAGTACCACAGACAGCAGCCAGTTTGTCTCCAGTAGCCTACCTGGTGATATTGAGCAGCAGGTTGGCTACGATGTTGTTCATGGCATCAAAAGGCTTCTCGGCTCCACTGACCCCTCCCTGGCCTGAGATGATGGCGCTGTCCTTCTTGATCACAGAACCTGGCTTCCCACTGTGGGACATGTGCTTGATCTTGTTCACTATGTCTACCAATGACTGGAAGAGGAATCATAAGAATGGACAAACGGAAGGGAATTGGTATTTACAACAGTCGGTAACAGATGGTAAAACATGGTCATGCATCATATGCATAATAAGGAAAATACCTTGCACGCATGCAAACACACCTGATTCTCCACAGGGAGGACACAGTCGGCATGCTCGGTGAGCTCCCGCATGGCCAAGACACTGTTGTAGGGGGAAGTGACGACATCGTCCTCTGCTGAGGGGTAGACTGAGGTGACGATACGACAAACCTCGGGGAACTCTTCCTCCAGAAGTTTCAACACACAGGTGCCCAGGCCTGATCCAGTCCCTGGCCATCACAGCATAGGACACAACACAGCACAGTTATCCAAATGTCACATTGAAAAATCTGAAAGCACCAACGTCGTTCATGTAGTAATAACGTGTTTCAGTAGTTATGAGACTATGAATACATTTGTACACTCGAGTCCTCACCTCCGCCCATGGAGTGAATGAGAAAGAAGCACTGCAGGCAGTCACAACGCTCTGCTGCCCTCCTCAGCTGGTCCACAATCTGTTCCCTGTAGGCTGAGCCATACGTCCAGTGGCCCACTGCCCTGCAGAGGAACAAACAGGTGGCACACTTGTTTTACAAATTTATGTTATCCAACATAAAATGTACCTGCAATCGTACTGATGGAAATTACTACTGAGTGCCAGTCTGGTGCTATCATGCCAAGTCCTTGTCACTCATAGTTATGCCATGAGAAATGGAGTTGGCAAGAGCACCAACAGATCTGGCATGAGCCTGGGAAATGACCATGTACAGCCTATACAGGCAAAAATTAAGAGTTTCATAAGCAGTATTTTGAAGGCATGTGAGATGGCACCCCGCGAGGCAGGCAGGCACAGTCGCTAACCAGTTGTTGCCTGAGCCAGACACATCAGTGATGAGCTGAGTGCTATCAAACAATTCTCTCAGCGGGCCCTGTAGGATCTCATTCACCACGCCCTCCTCCATGTCCACCAGTACCGCCTGTAGTGAAGACATTAGTCTTGTCAGAGGGTGTGAAGCCGACACACAAACAAACACACACATCAAAGTGACGCAATAACTCATCACTGGAATTTACCCTGGCCTTTAGGGATTGGATCCTCCCACCGGTGATGTCACAAGATCCCCCGACGCTTCTCCTGGAAATACACACATAGCAGGGAACCACAGCAGTCATTTGAGAGGGCACTCCATTTGTTTGTCTGAATGAACTTGCACGTTTCACAGCCATGTGGTAGCTTGGGTTGAATGGAATTACCTTGAGTCAACATTCCGAAAGAAGCTGCTCAGCGCCTCATCGTAGATTCCTTTCTAAAATAAATAAATAAATAGTAAGGACATGTTAGAGATACTGCAGCTTAGGTAATGAATATCCTATGCTGTGTCCAATGGAAACATACCATTGGACTTCCTGTCCCATTTCACACAACAAGTGATAAGACAACAGGGGGAAAGTATATTTAGGCTACCAGCCTGTACTTTTTCCACATAAAATCAAATATTTTATCTTTAATTATTTGCTTTAAAAAAAAAAGTGTTACTTACTTTATTGACATGGGAATGTTCCCGCAAAGCAAGATCCCAAAACCTGCAGCCCACCTGGTTACCACACTGCCCAACTGCAGAACACAGACCACGAAAGCTAAGGGCATAGTCTGTCATAGAAAATTGTGAAACCAGTTGACCCATGTAAACATTAGGTAGCTCTTCCAGTTTCAAGTAATGATATTCCCATTGATATTCCTCACGCATCAGCCACCTGGGTAACCAACTTTCGCCAACATGGCGCTGCTTTGTTTACGAGACCACGGTAAACAGTGAGCTCTAAATAGATCATCTTTGTCACTGCTCAAAAATCGTAGCAAACAGATAGACCGTATCAAACAAACTCACCTTGTACAACAACGGATTGTGTCATCACTGGAAATAATAGCAGCCGGCAACTTATTGCAACATGATCGTTTACAGAACTTCATATAAACTTTCAGGGCAAATGTCCACGAATGTAACAAAACTGTTTTTATATCCGCCGCCCACGTTTGTCGCATGTTGATGACGTATATTTGCCATGGAAACAGATAAACCGTGGACCAATGCAACTTGTTTCTTTCGTCATATTTTCCCGTTCAGTTTGACATCGGCTTGCATCCGTATTGGCCGAGATGCGTTCGCGATGAATGTTGAGGCAATCGAAGAAGAACGCGATGAATCAGCACAGAGAAATGTTCCATCAACTTCCATCTTCCACTGTCATCATACGCTAGATGGCAGTACACTGTGGTTGGAATTCATACCGCTCCCTCCTAGAATAATAAACAGGGAAGACCTTATTTATTTCATTCAATATACTTTCCATACAGCAATAGTGGGGTTTTAGGGCCACCTTCTGGATTCAAAGTTTAAAATAAAATCATACTTGGTCAAAACTAACTTACTCCGCACAACTAAAATAGTACATCGACAAAACTAAAACAAACTCACACTTATTCCGTCCTTCAAAGTTCCATATTTCCCCACTCAGTCTCTGGGGCCTGAGAGGGTAGTACGGCTCGTGACAGCCTTTCATGTAAGTCATTCGTAGAGAAGTCCTCCAATCCCAGAATCCGCTGCACAATGATGTCAGTTTTTATGGACCTTTTCTTCACTTCGGCAGTGCCGTTGATCACTATAGCCACAAAGACTACAAAGCCCACCTTCTTAACATGTAGAATATCTGTGACCTGCTGATGAGAGGCAACCCCTTCCGCCTGCAGTGAAGGCCTACCCACCACCATGGGCCCTTCAGGACCATTCACTCCCCAGCTCTCTTGACAGCCGCTGCATATGATACAGTATGTTCTGGTCAGTGGTGGAAAAAGTACCCAGTTGAGTCTTGAGTAAAAGTAAAGATACGTTAATAGAAAATGACTCAAGTAAAAGTGAAAGTCAGCCAGTAAAATACTCCTTGAGTAAAAGTCTAAAAGTATTTGGTTTTAAATATACTCAGGTATCAAAAGTCAATGTAATTGATACAATATACGTAAGTATCAAAAGTAAAAGTATAAACCATTTCAAATTCCTTATATTAACCAAACCAGACGGCACTATTTTCTTGTTTTTAAAATTTACAGATAGCCAGGGGCACACTCCAACACATAATTTACTAATTAATTATTTATGTTTAGTGAGTCCGCCAGTTCAGAGGCAGTAGGGATAACCAGGGATGTTCTCTTGATAAGTGTGTGAATATCCATGCTAAATGACATTAGCTAGCTAAATTGAAACTGCTGGGGGAATAGCTACATAGCTAACTCTCACCATAATCACTGCGGTGCAGCTAATATTAGCTAGGTTTCTAGAAAATAAAAACGACGGCTATATTTGCTAGCTATGTTTTAGAGACTTGTTGCTGACTTTTGAACCCTTTTTTGTCAAAGTACTTAATTCCACTGCCTGTTTATTTATTAATTGGTGACTGAAAAAGTTGCAAAGAAAAATGTCCCTCCCAATTTCACTGCAAATAGACTAATAGGCTGTATTGGTGGGGTATCGTTTGGCTGATGTGGACATTTACATGACTGTTTAGTTTGCCAAGTTGCTGACTAAGAGGTGTATTGTTATTCATGTTTTTGTTATTGCATTTTAGGCGGAGAGGGAGTAAGATCAATAGAAAGCAGCATGCTGCCACAACCACTGAATACTGGGGCCTGCCTTGGAGTATTGTTGTATTCATCTCCACCAGGTGCCTGGAAATCATATGACAAACCTGCATAGACTAACAAAGAAAAATAGTGTATAGGTTTTTGTTCCAGCACTTCACTAACACCTCATTCAACTAATTGTGGTCTAAATTGAACAAAAACTTGCACAGTTTAGTCCCCTGGGACAGAAATCACCAAAGTCTGTATTACTGAATGAGCTTCCAAAGTTACAAGCTGAAATTCTGCATGATAGAGAATAACATGTGTCGAACTATTTCTATCATGGTTGTACTTGCAAATCTCATCCTACAAATTGACAAAACTTCCTACAACGTGACAACAGTGACAGAACTCTGAGCATGCGCAGATTCAAAATCTTCAAGTGTATTTTTCTTATTCACAGCGGAAATGGACTTGCAATAATTTTGAAAATAAATGATGCTTTCAAATTTTATTGAATGCGAATCGTACTTGCAACCACGAAACTCAATTTGCGACCACAAAATGTAAAATACAAATTCACATAGTTCTGTCATGATTATAATCCCATACAACATAAACTCTTTTCTTATCCTCAGAAGTACACTAAATGAAAACAGGCCTCTTCTCATAATCCTCCCAGCATTTACTTTACCCATCACTCTTTCCACCAGGTTGGATATCTCAAATGGACTCCTCAGGTTTGGCAACTCGATATGCCCCTTCTCAATCTCCACGTTTCCCATTCTTTTGGATCATAGTCCAATCCTCCTCGCTTTCACCGCCATTAGTTCCAAGATCTACACCTAATCCTGCCATCTTTTTCTCCTTTCCGGCCTCTCTTTCTGTGTGTGTGAGGGGAATAAACCAATAACAACAAGGATTTTAGAATATACATTTTATTCGTCAGAAAAAAAGTAGAAAAACTGCAGTGACAAAGCAATGAAGAGGATTTTGTTACATACAGATGTGGCAGCATTGAGATGACAACATAGGGTGGTGGAAGCATTGTCTGGAACTGGACTTGGCTGCAATCCTACAGTACATCACAGCACTCTGACAGAAATATAAACTATGCTTTAGGGTCCTATCAACCAAACCCAAACCAATTCCTTTGGAGTGTGAATTTATGAGTTCTGTCAATGTAGATTAAAGGCCCAATACAGCCTTTATATATATATATATATATATATATATATATATATATATATATATATATATATCAAATCATTTCTGGGTAACAATTAAGTACATTACTGTAATAGATTTCCTTTAAAATGGGCAAAAATAGCTTTTTTAGCAAAAACAAGAAATTTGCTAGTACTGTCTGGAAGTGGTCTGAGTGGGGAGTGGAAAACTAGAAACTAGCTGTTATTGGCAGAGAGGTTTGGAATTCTCTTTGTTATTGGTCTATTATTCAATGTACTGCATGGTGATGTCACCATGAAAAAACGAAAATCCCGCCCATGCAAACCTGCTGATTAGAAGGTCTTGTGTAGATTGTATTTTCAACTATCAGGAAATAACACTGATTAAAAAAATTATCTCACACTTTTACAGTGTTAATTTCATCAGCTGTTGAACAATGTTATGTAAAACAATGCGTTTTGACTGTACTGGGCCTTTAAGAAAATGAAGATACCTTCTCATAGGGTGATACATTTACAATCCTTCTTAAGTTGGCTATAACATGAGCAGTGGTCCTTAATGTTTCAGTCCAACTCTTTTGGGGGATATTTTCTCATGTGAAACTAATTCATATGGGACGGTTGGTTACGTTGCCGGGTCATTCTCTTTTACAGATAAAACAAACATTGCTCTAGTTAACACCAAACAAGAATAGACAATTTTAAAACACAATGAAAATGGCTTTTCATGCTTTATTGACAGCGTGGAAACTTGTTAGGAAGCAGAATTTGGTCAGTCTTGCTGGAGAGCTGGGCTGTGTTCATTAGGGCCTTTAGGCAGCGGGACAGGAGCCCACACTGACGGCCCCGCTGACCAGGGCAGCTTTGCTGAAGGCCACTTCGCTCTCGTTCACCGTCAGGTTCCTCATACAGCCTGTGTAGGCCCTCCTAGTGGCAATGCCCTCTGGGAGAAGAGATTCTAGGAAGATATATAATGAACAACATTATAAACACATTTCCTTTTATTTTGCAAACTCAAGGTTGATAGTGCTGCCTCACCCTGTAACCTAAGTGCTCACAGTTTGGATGTGTTTTGTTAGTTGGACTGTCAGATATTGTGTCTAGCAAAAACTATTTTGGGTGAAGTTCAGTAGTCTTGAAATGCATGGCTTTGCCACTGACCTGGAGCTCCACCAATGAACACAGGGGCCCTGGCACTCTGGGCACTGGGGTGGAGAGGTCCCACCACATGGTTGACATCTGAGTCCACATCCAGCTGGATCACGTTGGCATCTCGGATCACTGAACCAGAGGCAGAAAGGACAACAGAACACATTGTTGTCAGTCACTGCACATAACATTGGCCAATCATTGCAAATGAACCGTGGTCCCATACTGTTTAAATCAGGGGCAGTCAATGCAATGAATGGAGCTCTTACCTGTGATCCTGTGCCAGCTCCCATCACACAGATCCAGTCTAGGAGTGACCTGAGTGAAGAACTCACGGACCCCATTGTTCACCAGCACCACCACCTGTGAGCATAGAACAATACTCGCATTGAAGATCTACTAATAGCAAATTAGCAAATTACGACTGATTACTTTGTATTAGTCGCTTACCGCTCCTTGATGAATATACATGGTTAAGTACTCCTCCGCTGCTGTGTAGACATGCAGTAGTACCCCCTGACGCCACACGAGGGCGCACCTCTACCACCAGCTCAAACTTCCTCCCTATGTTGTACGTGTCATCTGAGGGAGACGGACAGAAAGAGTAATTCAAGTAAAGTCTGCTCTACCACCCCATCCGTCCGTTCTTAACCTCATCTTTAACGCCTGTAACCTGGAATGTTTCACTGCACTTCGGCCCAATGGGGCATGTGCACGTGTGAAACTTAGCCAGCCACAGTAGGGTGTGAAATTGCTCTGCGCTCGTTCAAACAGCTGCAGCTTGGCTTCCATGACCTTCCAAGTCTGCAGCTCTCCTCCGCGCCCTCAACTTTTCCACCAGGCCAAATTTTCACCACAGCTGCACTTGGGGATATGAAATTCTGATATCCTGAATAGAGCCTCTCTGCTTCCCCGTCTCTGTAGGGATTGGTGAGCGACCAAGGGGTTTTGTCTGCTTTCCAGTGAAAATCAAACATGGCGTGTGATATAACCGACGCACGTTTCCAAACAGCTCCAGGCCCTGCCAAAGTGAACCGTGTACAACGATAGGATGGAGTATGTCCTGAAGATTGCAGCAAATCAATGTTTCACAAGCTTTTCCTTTGGTATCATACTTCAAATAAATCTGGTAAGGTTCAGCCACAGTATAAAGCCAGAAGGGCCTTGAGGAGAATCATATGTTATTACTTTGTTAATTCCTAGCAAAATGGAGAGGCTTGGCAAAGTGTGTTTGTGTCTTACCCAAGACGACATATCCTCCCTCTTCAGAGAAGTATGTCCCCGGCTCAGATAGTCCCTCGAAGCACGGCGTCACCCCAAAGGCCTGGGACACGGAGGACAGCCATTGACCGTTCAGCTGGAAGTTCTTCACACAGCCAGTGAAGCTGTACGCAGAGTTTCTCTATTGGAGACAAATACAGCACAGGAAAGTGTAAATGGGTGGTAGTACAGATATCTGTAGGTAATATGTTCCACTAACAGATGCGGTCCTGCAAGGTTTAAAGCAGAGAGGGGTCACGTTGATGGTTTCTTGTTTTCTTTGGGAAACATATTGTCTGAGCACAGCAGTCTGAAGTGAAAATACTTGGATGGCTCCCAGTGTGAACATATAATGCCAGAAAAGACTAGAGGACCATAAATCATCCCAGACATCTCTTATAATGCTCTTTATCGAAAGGTCAGGATCTTGACTTTTTTCTTCTTCTTGTACATTCTTGGCCAGGGATTTCATATGTTTCCAGGTTTCCACTGTAAAAACATATTCTGCTCCATTTTCCTTCAGTAGGCTATAAGGCCCTGCTCTGTGTCCCAAATTACACCTTATTCCCTATATAGTGCGCAACGTTTTGACCCTGGTGAAAAGTAGTACATAGGGAATAGGGTACCATTTGGGATGCAGCCATGGGCACTAAGGGGTGTACAGTATCTTACCAGTATGTTCTGCTGGGCCCTCCCTGGTGGCACCCCTCCCACATAGAGGATACTGCTGACGTGCCAGGAAATGTTGGAGCCCTGAGCTCTATCCTCCAGCAGTGTCAGCCCATCAATGATTAATCGGCCCAGATTCCCATCACGAATAAAAATAACCTGTAGGAGGAGAGACAAGACAGGGCTGTCATACTGTAGTGTAGAATTGCTGAGAACTAGTGGCTTGTCCCTTAGAACAATCTATTTATCTCTGACAGATGTCAGAGATAAAAGTTATGTATTTTAGTATATGGTTAATGGGGAATAAGTGCACTACCGGTCAAAGTATTTTTTTATTTCTTCACTATTATTCTACAATGTAGAAAATAGTAAAAATAAAGAAAAACCCTTGAATGAGTAGGTGTTCTAAAACCTTTGGCCGATAGTGTTTATTTACTTACATTGTGCCATGTTCCGTCATTGTACTTCTCCGGGCTCTTGACCTTGACCTGTTGTTGACCCAGGTTGAAGGTGTACACCAGTTTTCCATGAGAAAGGAACAGAGCCATGTAGTTGTCCTCTGCCTCGTCTGATGCATAAAAGATGAGGCCGAACGAGGACTGGGTCTTCAGGGACAGGGAGAAGTGAGACCTGGGGGTAAAATGTGCATTATAAACCGGATGGTTCGAGCCCTGAATGCTGATTGGCAGAAAGCTGTGGTATATTTAAGTAATAAGGCCTGAGAAGGGTTTGAGGGCCTTATGTCTTTCATAAAACGGTTACCAACATATTTAGAAAAACATTCATTACATTTTTTCATTAAGACATGGTATATGGCAATATACCACGGCTGACTTCTGTATCCAGGCACTCCGCGTTGCGTCGTGCTTAAGAACAGCCCTTAGCCGTGGTATAGTGGCCATATACCACACTACCACACTAACTCGTGCCTTATTGCTTAATTATACTATACTCAGACCATTACTCAGAGACCCAGAGTGCATGTGACTAGTACTTAGACCAAGAAAACAGAGTGGAGTTCATGTGTAGAGTGGGTTCATGATTGACCTCTGGTTGACCTCTGGTTGACTTCTGGTTGACCTATGACCTATGTTGTACCCCCAGGTTGTGTCCCAAATGTCACCCTATTTCGTTCACAGTGTACTACCTTTATCCAGAGCCCTATAGATGCGGTGAAGAGGTCATTGGAATGCAGACCATGGGGGGATAGAGGAAGGATGCAGGATTGATCTAACAAAGTGGATATTCGTCAAATCCGTCACGGTTAATTTATTGTAACAAGCCCACAATGTGGTTAATAAAGTCTGATGTGGATATCTTTGGTTGTTTTTGCACAACATTTGAAAGTTGTCCCTTTTCAGGTTGAGAAGAAGTGTCTGCTAAATGCTAACTCCCATTAATATAAGCTGGTAGCATACAGTAGCTAGCATACAGTGAGGGAAACAAGTATTTGATCCCCTGCTGATTTTGTACGTTTGCCCACTGACAAAGAAATGATCAGTCTATAACTTTAATGGTAGGTTTATTTGAACAGTGAGAGACAGAATAAAAAAAAAAAAAACGCATGTGAAAAATGTTATAAATGGAGTTGCATTTTAATGAGGGAAATAAGTATTTGACCCCTCTGCAAAACATGACTCAGTACTTAGAGGCAAACCCCTTGTTGGCAATCACAGCTGTCAGTTTCTTGCAGTTGGCCACCAGGTTAGCACACATCTCAGGAGGGATTTTGTCCCACTCCTCTTTGCAGATCTTCTCCAAGTCATTAAGGTTTCGAGGCTGACGTTTGGACTCGAACCTTCAGCTCTCTCCACAGATTTTCTATGGGATTAAGGTCTGGAGACTGGCTAGGCCACTCCAGGACCTTAATGTGCTTCTTCTTGAGCCACTCCTTTGTTACCTTGGCCGTGTGTTTTGGGTCATTGTCATGCTGGAATACCCCTCCACGACCCATTTTCAATGCCCTGGCTGAGGTTCTCACCCAAGTTTTGACAGTACATGGCCCCGTCCATCGTCCCTTTGATGCGGTGACGTTGTCCAGTCCCCTTAGCAGAAAAAAAACCCAAAGCATAATGTTTCCACCTCCATGTTTGACGGTGGGGATGGTTTTCTTGGGGTTATAGGCAGCATTCCTCCTCCTCCAAACACGGCGAGTTGAGTTGATGCTAAAGAGCTCCATTTTGTTCTCATCTGACCACAACACTTTCACCCAGTTGTCCTGTTCATTGGCAAACTTCAGACGGGCATGTATATGTGCTTTTTTGAGCAGGGGGGACCTTGCGGGTGCTGCAGGATTTCAGTCCTTCACGGCATGGTGTTACCAATTGTTTTCTTGGTGACTATGGTCCCAGCTGCCTTGAGATCATTGACAAGATCCTCCCGTGTAGTTCTGGGATGATTCCTCACCGTTCTCATGATCATTGCAACTCCACGAGGTGAGATCTTGCATGGAGCCCCAGGCCGAGGGAGATTGACAGTTATTTTGTGTTTCTTCCAACTGTTGTCACCTTCTCACCAAGCTGCTTGGCGATGGTCTTGTAGCCCATTCCAGCCTTGTGTAGGTCTACAATCTTGTCCCTGACATCCTTGGAGAGCTCTTTGGTCTTGGCCATGGTGGAGAGTTTGGAATCTGATTGATTGATTGCTTCTGTGGACAGGTGTCTTTTATACAGGTAAGAAACTGAGATTAGGAGCACTCCCTTTAAGAGTGTGCTCCTAATCTCAACTCATTACCTGTATAAAAGACACCTGTGAGCCAGAAATCTTTCTGATTGAGAGGGGGTCAAATACTTATTTCCCTCATTAAAATGCAAATCAATTTATAACATTTTTCACATGAGTTTTTCTGGATTTTTTTGTTGTTATTCTGTCTCTCACTGTTCAAATAAACCTACCATTAAAATTATAGACTGATTATTTCTTTGTCAGTGGGCAAACTTACAAAATCAGTAAGGGGATCAAATACTTTTTTCCCTCACTGTACATAGGTGGTGGTAGTCAAAGTCATTTTTATCTGTAATGCAGTTGATTGGTGACGATGACATGAACATGTATTGGGGTTGTCATCCATAAAAGCATTATACTCTGATTTTTACCTCAGCACAGTGTGAAATACACAAATGAACACTAGCCTACATGTAGGATCATTTTGCTGGGGGGCAATGAGGAGATTGGGGATCTTTCCCAGACAGCATCTTCCCCCCTGGCGTTTCCATGGTGTTTCCATTGTTTTGGTCGATTTCCATTGACCTCTTTACAGCATCTATGGGCCCTGGTCAAAAGTAGTGCACTATATAGGGAATAGGGTGCTATTTGGAATGCAACCCAGGTGTTCCTCCTTTTCCTGGCCTTACCTCTCAGTGAGGGACTCTGGGATGTCAGTGTACTCCTGCCTGCTGTTGGCGATACCGCCGTAGTGGTGGGCGTGGCGGGTGGCATGGGGCCTGGCGGACAGGTAGCATGGCGTCTCCTCTGTCTCTCCTGGCTCCTGGTCATCACTGTTCAGTCCCAACATGCCTTGTGGCTGGTTGGACTTGTCTCTGCCCACCTTAGTGAGATACGGGAAGTTACTTGACTGTTAGTAGTGGGTCATTGCATGCCTATTGTTCAGTATACAGTATCATCTTTAAAGATCGAAATTAGGGGAAGCAGCGCTACCGTTTGCCCCAGCGCCTTTGTTATTGTGGGGAATGGCGCCTCCGGCAGCGTGGGAAAAAAATGTGCATTACATATTCTGCTGTTCAATTGTGCGTGCAATGATGTCCGAGGAAACAGTGTTTGTTGTTTGGAGTAACTTCTTTGTTATTGCAGTATCCCAAACGGACGTGGCAGTATCACCAATTAAGGATTCCATCTTTAGGTGTTTATAGACTCTTTTAAGACTTGAAAAGACAGGCATTTTTTTATGAATGAATACTGATGACTTTTGTATCTGGCAGGCATAAACTTTTAGAAGCCAAACTAGGGTTCAATGACATGTATTTCAATTATATTTATTTCTTTACCTTCCTAGTATGGCTCTGCTTGGTTTTGGCAGAGTTTTTGCTGTGCTTTGAGAGCAGGGCAGCGGGCGGTCGCTCCACAGGGCAGTCCTGCAGGGAGGTCTGGACATTCTCAGTGTACTTCTGAAAGTCCTCAGGCTCAATATCCCTGTCTTGTCTGGAGAGAGAGAGAGAGAGAGACTAGCAACTCAGTGTCAAAGACATAAGAGCCATAGAGATACTCACACACACACACACACAACTCTGTCTCCATGGAAACAAACTCCATGTCCTCCCACTCGGCTCTCAACAGCAGCGCTGCCTGGCTTTCTTCCTCTCATAGATACAGCTAGGCAGCAAGGTTTTCACCAACCGGCCTGAGCCAGATGACCAATGAGCTTGCTATCATTACAACGTTCTCTGGAGATAGGAAGTGTGTAAAACTTGGACTCGTTCACTTGCTTAGACTAGATGCAATCCATTACACTCCATGACGTCAAACGCATTAGGCTTTTAATGTGGTCTGAGGGCTGTGGCAGGGAGAGGGGGGCCAGGTCACCTGCTGATGTAGGCGTAGCTGATGCAGCCAGTGAAGTTCTTGATGCTGCTACTGGGAGAGCCTCCTAAGTAGAAGCTCCTCACTGTGGAGGCTGAGGCGGCGGAGGACGGACGTTTCTTCTCATGCTTGTCTTTGTCATCCACCACCAGCTCATATCTGATGGAGATAGATAGTTATCGGTCAATTGTTACAAGTGAATAATTATAATGCATTTTGCTTTTAAATCACACTTTTAAATATGAAGAAATATGTATGTGGCTTGACAGCGAGGCAATCCGTAAGAAATACTTGCCACATAAAGGGAGATGTTTTTTAGGGTACATTGGATTCTTACTTGTTATTATTCGCTGAAGCTACCAGGAAATGGGTCATTCCATCGTTGTACTGCTTCTTGTGTGATTTAACTCTGGTGCCCCTGGAGTTCAATACCACTGCTCCGTTCTCCAGAGCGATGGTAAACTCATCAGACTGAAGGAGGAAGAGAGTTTGGAGTTGAACAGTTGTATTTCCTTTGCAGTTCCTTTGAAACTCAAACAAATAAATACAATTCCGTCAAGAATCAGTATACCCCTTCGATGTGGTAGAACAGGAGACCAGTAGGCTGCAGTGTCCTGAAGTTAAGGCCACCCTCGAAGGCATCGAAGGGAGATATCTTTGCTGCAGACCCCAGGTAGCTCTCTCCAGTGAAGTAGGCTTTACGGGACATCTGTTAGAATCCAAGACACAACAGGGACATTGTCAACTATTGTAGTTCAGTTGATTCTGTATACACTACCGATGCTTTGTCTAGTAGCGATTGATATGGACTACAGTACGTACAAAGGACTCCTCAGGACAACCGCTGCTGATGCCAATAGTGCCTGGTTCCTCCAGGAGGTTAAAGTCTTTCTTCTGGAACTGGAAGCCCTTCACACAGCCCTTCAGCCCCATCGGGGAGGACAGCTCAGGCCTGGGGGAGAGGGAATAGGCTCATAGTCACATAGGGCATTGGGGAACAAACCAGCCGGAACAATCAAACCCTGCGGTCCAACTGTACTCAGTGTAGTGCTAATGTAATAATCTGTTGATATTGTGTTACAATTGTAAACTACGCTTACAAAGTTAGACCTCTTAAGGTCCTTGGATTGGTGTGAGGAAGTGCACGTGTGTGATTAGATAACCAACTCACCTGGAGAGGAGAATGCGCGAGGGGGCTCCTCCTATGTAGATGTCGGAGAAGGGCAGAGTTTTTTTCTCATTCTCCATGGACCTCACGTGACTCTTGTCCACCAATAGAATGATCTTCTTGGAGTAATGATAGATGACTGACACCTATAAAAAGAACAGCACCGCTTAGATTGGATTAGGCCTACTGTTGAAAGTAAATATTATTTCATTCACATCTCAGTAGGCACACCCCTGCCGACAAAGACAACGGGTTGATTTAGATGTACCTCGTGGTATCTTGCGTCATTGATCTGTAGTTTAGGTAAGTTACTCTCCATGACGGTCGGGCCTCCGCTGAAGCCAAAGTCGTACATGAGACGTAGGAAGCCATTCTTCAACTCTAACAGGAAGAAGTTGTCCTGGAAATAATTATTGAACCGTTTTTTTCTCGAGTTGTTTTTCCCAGTAACATGATGCAGAAACAGCATTGGTAAATCTCTCTATGCTCTCTGAAGAATTGCAAGGCATTGCATCACTGACTGACTGACTATGTTGCTTGTTCAAAAATAAAGAGGATGTTTTCGCTACTATATTTACCCCGGTGACCATGAGTAACAGGATGCCGTTGTTTGCTACTGTCCGAACAGCAATGTCAAACCTGGTGACGATGCCAAATTTACTCCTCCTCTCCATGTTGTTGATGAGGGCATATCCAGTTCCGTCAAACAGGTAGCTGGCGATACGACTCTGTGAGAATGCCAGCTTATACCTGATACGACAAAGAAAACAATGTTAGAGTTAAGTCGAAATGAAGCAACTTGTCTGAAGGAGCCTCAGATGGAGACATGTGGACTCTTTAAGGGCAGAGGTAGTAACTCAAGTTCCTTACAGGAAACGTATAGACAAGATACAGTATATCATACCTGGGACAAGGTGTTGAAGCAACTACATCCATCATGTGGGTCTGTTTGAAATTGTACAGACTGATGACGTCATTATTTAAAGAGGCCAACTCGATGCAGCCCACAAAAGGAGCTAGGCTGAGTGCAGGTGGAAGCTACAAGAAAAAGAAAACATTCAGAATCTTATCTTGGAAGGAAAAAGTAAATAGAGTCATCGCAAGGCTGATTCAATTCTGCCGTGTCAATGGTTCATGTGTGAAGTACAGTTTACAACAACACTGTATGATGGAAATGGTCTGCTATGCATTAGCCAATGCCACAGAACTCTGATCAGAGGTTGATGTCATATCCTGTTAGAAAGTAATACCGTACCCTGACATCAGCGGGGACGCCACCCACGAAGAAGACAGTGTCTTCAGGGTCCAGGTTGAACAGGGAGTCGGTGCCAATAGCTTCGCCCTTTTGGATGAACTTCTGCTCGTCAGTGGACGTCTGACTGGGTACAGTCAAGAACACCTTTCCATGTCTTCCCAGCCTGTCAAAACAAAGACACAAAGCAGCGTGAATAACCAGTCCCATCAACACCATTACATCCCGCATGGGCAGAACAGCCTCATAAATCCCTGTGAGTGGTTAGACTAGACAGATGTCCTGTCTGTGTGAATGGATGGACGGTCTTTAGCAATGTTGCAAATCTGTGCTGTATGTGCTTTAGCCAAGCCCTTTGCCATTGGTTGTCATTCATGAAACATGCATGGCATGACAACAGACACGGCAGATGTCTTGTCTAATAAGCATTAGTTGATCTGCTACCAGGCTATGCCAGTCTATCTGTGTGACTGGATCTGTTGCTTAGGTAACGCACTACTGTACCTCTCCACTTTGATGAGGTTGAAGACTGGAGGCCATTGGCTGACAGGCTTTGAACCCAGCGAGATTTCAACGTCTTCCCCTCCCAGGTTGTAGACGTACACCAGGTTGTCATTCTTGATGGCCAGACCCATGTAGTCCTTCTTACCCTATATGATATGTAGGAGAGAAACCAAGGTGACAGGTTTTATATAGCATAGTGCATGTATTGTAATATTGAATCCCTGCCTGCGATATTATTCAGGAAAATCTCCTAATCTTGCTTTATAAAACCAACGAAGGGTCACAGAGCGCCATTTCTAAGCATCAAGGAGACTTACACAAACACCACTGCATAATTTACAGCAGTGGCAGTATCCCCAGGGTAAGCAGCATCATTTAAAGAGAACAGAGAGGCCCGGAGAGGAGAGCTCTGCCCTGCCGTCATTAAGCTCCTGTGGGTGGGGGGGGGTGACAGCCTTTATGTAAATGAGCCCCAACTTTGACAGCAGTGGCACACACAACAGGCGTCTCCTGGAAACCTTTTGAAAAAGGCAACTGTCTGTTCTCAAAGGCCTCTGCTGCTCACATGATCACAACAAACCATTCATCTGCACACAAGCTGCTCTCGCCCTTTTATCTCAAGCCGTCCTCAGGGTCCAAGTCTGGGAATAGCAGATCTCAGGGTCCAAGTCTTTCAATAGCAGATCTGGGTCATTCTGCAACCCCTTTCTCCAACCCACCCACTTCTTGCACACAATAGAAAAACACCTCAGTATTATCACAGGGGCCGTTGCGCTATATACTGCTCTATGCTAGCCTGATCCCAGATGTGTTTATGCTGTATGGCCAACCTCCATGGTTGTGGCATGACAACGAAAGGAGTCGGCTATACAGGACAAGTAGATCTGAACCCAGCACCAGCCCAGACCCCTATTTCCTGACCCCCCCCCTCCTTCCTCCCCCCAGCCTACTCACGTTTCTGTCTCCCAGATAGAAGATGAAGCGGTCCTCAATAGGGTCCTTATCTGGGTCCACCCTGATGAACAGACTGATGGTGGTCACTGTCTTAAGGTCCGCAACATTGATGTGGGGCTGCACTTCAACCGACGACTGACCGTTGAACTTCATGGACACTTGGACCTACAGTATGGTGTAACAAAACATGATATACAGTGCCTTTGGAAAGTATTCAGACCCCTTGACTTTTTCCACATTTTGTTACGTTACAGCCTTATTTTAAAATGGATTAAAGAAAATAAAATCCTAATCAATCTACACACAAAAACAGAAATACCTTATTTGCATAAGTATTCAGACCCTTTGCTATAAAACTTGAAATGGAGCTCAGGTGCATCCTGTTTCCATTGATCATCATTGATATGTTTCTAAAACTTGATTGGAGACCACTTGTGGTAAATTCTATTGATTAGACATGATTTGGAAAGGCAAACCCCTGTCTATATAAGGTCCCACCTTTTTACAGTGCATGTCAGAGCAAAAACCAAGCTATGAGGTCGAAGGAATTGTCCGTAGAGCTCAGAGACAAGATTGTGTCGAGGCACAGATCTGGGGAAGGGTACCAAAACATTTCTATAGCATTGAAAATCCACAAGAACACAATGGCCTCCATCATTCTTAAATGGAAGAAGTTAGGAAGCACCAAGACTCTTCCTAGAGCTGGCCTCCTGACAAACTGAGCAATCAGGGGAGAAGGGCCTTAGTCAGGGAGGTGACCAAGACCACGATGGTCACTCTGACAGATCTCTAGAGTTCCTCTGTGGAGATGGGAGAACCTTCCAGAATGACAACCATCTCTGCAGCACTCCACCAATCAGGCCTTTATGGTAGTGTGGCCAGAAAGAAGCCACTCTTCAGAAAAAGGCACATGGCAGCCCACTTGGAGTTTGCCAAAAAGCACCTAAAAACACTCAGACCATGAGAAACAAGATTCTCTGGTCTGATGAAAACAAGATTGAACTCCTTGACCTGAATGCCAAGCGTCATGTCTGGAGGAAACCTGGCACTGTCAGCTACGGTGATGCATGGTGGTGGCAGCATCATGCTGTGGGGATGTTTTTCAGCGGCAGGGACTGGGAGACTAGTCAGGATCGAGGCAAAGATGAACGGAGTAAAGTACAGAGAGATCCTTGATGAAAATCTGCTCCAGAGCGCTCAGGACCTCAGACTGGGGCGAAGGTTCACTTTCTAACAGGACACAGCCAAGACAACGCAGGAGTGGCTTTGGGACAAGTCTCTGAATGTCCTTGAGTGGCCCACTCAGAGCCCGGACTTGAACCCGATCTCTGGAGAGACCTGAAAATGTTCAGCGACGCTCCCAATCCAACCTGACAGAGTTTGAGAGGATCTGCAGAGAACAATGGAAGAAACTCTCCAAATACAGGTGTGCCAAGCTTGTAGCGTCATACCCAAGAATACTCAATGCTGTAATCACTGCCAAAGGTGTTTCAACGAAGTACTGAGTAAAGGGTCTGAATACTTAAGTAAATGTAATATTTTAGTTTAAAATGTTTAATAAATTAGCAAACATGTCTAAACCTGTTTTTTCTGTGTCATTATGGGGTATTGTGTGCATATTGATGAGGAAAAAACAATTTTATCAATATTAGAATAAGGCTGTAACTTAACAAAATGTGGAAAAAGTCAAGGGGTCTGAATACTTTCCGAAGGCACTGTATCTGTGTCATACAGGACTCGATTATGATTACGATTATGAAGACTTGGGATTATAGTAACACAAGACTATACAGGGTTTTTCATTGGTGGTTGAAAGTACATTTTGTTGTGCTGTTAATGATTGTTCAGGTGATAATATTGACCTTCTTGGCCACACTCCTGGCCTGGGCGATGAGCTCTCTGATCCTCATGATGTTGGTGGTCACGTTGTTCACTGGCTTCTTTTCCTCAATAACACGCAGCTTGTCCAGCAGCTCAGGAACCAGCTCAGACAGGTTCTCAACTGAAAACCCCACCATGGATGGAGAGGATTACCACTTTCTAGTTTGAGTGTAATGCTTTGTCATTTAGTCTTCTCTGTTGAGGATTGAAATACTGTAGAAGTGTTTATGAGTGTACTGTACCTGCTTCCCCAGCAGATACTACGGCGCGGTCGAAGGCTGCAGCAGAGTAATCTTGGTTCTTCATGTTGGTGGCCCACTCCTCTACCTTCTCGTGGATGGGGGTGATGGTCTGCAGGACCTCCACGGAGCGGTTCAGGGTGCCTTCAGCCACCTCCTTGGTGAGCTCCAGACGTTTGGTGGTTCTGCCTGGAAGGTCAGAGTGGAATTCAGAACAACAAATTCAGTACAGAGAAGAGGAGAGAAGTCTTGGAATGGCGGTGAATACAATGATGTGTATGTCAGAGACCCTAGATAGGCTATGGTCCAGAACAAGACTGTGTTTTACCTGGCTCAATTCCCTTGATGTCTTTCAGTACTTCCGTTAGTTTTTTGGTGTTGTCATCCATGGTCTCCTTGGTCTCCTCAATATATTTCATCTTGTCCAGAACCTCAGCTTCAACCTCTGTTGAGACAATTCACACATGTATCATTGAGGAAAACCTATACAGTCTAGTCTAACAATAATCAGACAATGACCAATCTAATAAATATGTCATACCAAATTGCTCAGAACGCAATGAAATAGATTCCTTGAAGATGTTGTCACTCTGGGTCTTCAGGAACCCCAGCTGTGTGTTGATCCCATTGGTGGCCTGCCATAGACAGCACAGTTTTAGCTTATCAATTGAAAACCACTCTATATTAGCCTAAATACTGTATGTAGCTAACTGCTGCGCATTTCAGACAACCTACATCCTCAGCTCTTGTTGCTAAATCCAGTGTTGTCAGTCCAGTGATGTTGGCCTCTTCGATGTACTGGACTATGTTGTTGTACACATTGGCTGCATCCAGAGCCTTCTGCACGAATCCGTTGGCGTCGCTGCGTTTCAGATCACTAGGTGAAAAGAAACGTGCAACAACGTCGAGGTCTAGTTAGAATCTTTGTAAAGCATTAAGGGTAAAGAACATAGCTGTAGTGTTGGCCTACTTTTAAGTGTGATATTACTACTGTAGTACTCATTTGTGCTTCAAGTAAAGTGTGATTGAGTGTTGATCAGTGTTGAATAATGTTCAGTAGTGGTATTGTTCTTGAATGTGGTGTGCATTATAATGGAATTGGATAATCGAGTGTTGTCGTGTTTAGCAGTGTTAGTTGGTTGGTTCTACAATGTGATTTGCGTTGGAGTGATGCCATTATGAGATCACTACTATATGACGTCACTACTACTCACTACTCCAGCTCATCCGCTTGACTCTGTAGATCCTTTGCGTGGTCCTGGGCTCTCTGGACCAGGTCTCTGTCTGCCAGGGACAGCGCCTCAGTCTTCTCCTGCAGCAGCTTGCTGGCACCATCGATCGCAGCGTGGTACTCAGTCACGTTCTACACAGATACAGACCCCATTCCAGGACTTAACTAACAAAGTTACATCTGAATGATTCTATTTCCCCACTGACTAAACCAATAGAGAGCCAATTGCCATACCTTGGGATTTTGGCAATAAAGCCCTACCATTAATGTCCAGTCATTATGCTAATGCTAGTTAGCAATATTCTTCATGCAGAGACATACAAATGGTATCCACAAGTTCATACCTTTCTAACAGTACTAAGCATGTGTTTGTAGTACTTATAGTTTTGAAACCCAAAATGGACTTCATGACGGTAGTATACAATATTATGAATCGTTTAGAAAATGCCACCAGAGGGCGTCAGAGTTTGCAGCAGCGTTTTTGATCTCATGCAACTTAGATTTGTCATTGATTCATGCTAAGTGCATTGACAATACATGGTACTCTCCCTGTCATGCCATACAGTGCCTTCAGAAAGTATTCACACCTTGACTTTTTCCACATTTCGTTGTGTTAAAGCCTGAATTTATAATGGATTACATTTAGATGTTGTGTCCCTGGCCTACACACAATAACCCATAATGTCAAAGTGGAATTATGTTTTGAGACATTTTTACAAATTAATAGAAAATGAAAAGCTGAAATGTCTTTGGTCAATAAGTATTCAACCCCTTTGTTATGGCTAGCCTAAATAAGTTCAGGAGTAAAAATGTGCTTAACAAGTCACATAATAAGTTGCATGGACTCACTCTGTGTGCAATAATAATGTTTAACATGGTTTTTGAATACCTCATCTCTGTACCCCACACATACAATTATTTGTAAGGTCCCTCAGTCGAGCAGTGAATATCAAACACAGATTCAACCACAAAGACCAGGGAGGTTTTCCAATGCCTCGCAAAGAAGGGCACCTAATGGTAGATGGGTAAAAAAAAAAGCAGACATTGAATATCCTTTTCAGCAGTAATTAATTACACTTTGGATGGTGTATCGATACACCCAGTCACTACAAAGATACAGGCGTCCTTCCAAACTCAATTGCCGGAGAGGAAGGAAACCGCTCAGGGATTTCACCATAAGGGCAATGCTGACTTTAAAACCGTTACAGAGTTTACTGGCTGTGATAGGAGAAAACTGAAGATGGATCAACAACATTGTAGTTACTCCACAATACTAACTTAAATGACAGTGTGAAAAGAAGGAAGCCTGTATAGAATACACATTTTCTAAAACATACATCCTGAATAAGGCACTAAAGTAAAACTGTAAAAGATTTGGCAAAGAAATTAGCTTTATGTCCTGAAACACCAACACAACACATCACTGAGTACCACTCTTCATATTTTGAAGCATGGTGGTGGCTGCATCATGTTATGGGTATGTTTGTCATCGGCAAGGACTAGGGAGTTTTCTTTTGGATAAAACTGAATGGAATAGAGCTAAGCACAGGCACAATCCTAGAGGAAAACCTGACTCAGTCTGCTTTCCAACAGACACTGGGAGACCTTTCAGCTTTCAGCAGGGCAATACCCTAAAACACAAGGCCAAATATACACTGGAGTTGTTTACCAAGATGACATTGAATGTTCCTGAGAAGCCTAGTTACAGTTTTGACATGAAAATCTTTGGCAAGACAGAGAAAATGGCTGTCTAGCAAAGATCAACAACTAACTTGAAAGAGCTTAAAGAATTGTTTAAATAATAATTTGCTAATATTGTACAATCCAGGTGTGCAAAGCTCTTAGAGACTTATCCAGAAAGACTCAGCTGTAATTGCTGCCAAATTGATTCTAGGTATTGACTCAGGGGGTTGAATACTTATATTTTTGTTATTACATTTTTTTACCCCTTTTTCTCCCCAATTGGTAGTTATAGTCTTGTCCCATCACTGCAACTCCCGTACGGACCCCCGAGAGGCGAAGGTCGAGAGCTGTGCGTCCTCCGAAACACGACCCTGCCAAGCCGCACTGCTTCTTGACACACTGCTCGCTTAACCTGGAAGACAGCCCCACCAACGTGTTGGAGGAAACACCGTACAGCTGGCGCCCGAAGTCCGCGTGCATGCGCCCGACCCTCCACAAGGAGTTGCTAGAGCACAATGGCCAAACCCTCCCCTAACCCGGACGACGCTGGGCCAATTGTTCGCTGCCTCATGGGTCTCCCGGGTCTGTAGTGACGCCTCTAACACTGCAATGCAGTGCCTTAGACCACTGCGCCACTCGGGACGCCCCCAATTCTAAAAACATGTCTTCACTTTGTCATTACGGAGTAGATGGGTGAGGGAAAAAACATCTATTTAATCCATTTTGAATTCAGGCCGTAACACAACAAAATGTGGAACAAGTAAAGGGGTATGAATACTTTATGAAGGTACATGCACTGAAGCAATTACATGTATAATACAGACGACCTCGTTCAGTGGGTCCAAAATACAAAGCTTTCAGGCATAGGTTAATGGTGACTGTGGTGTGTAGAGAAAGAGAACAGGCCTTACCTGCACCAGGAGAACCATCTCAGCAACAGTTTTCTCAGTGTCCATGATGAGGTCTTCAGCTGTCTGCAAGGTGTCATTCACAGCTTCGTAGTTCTCCATCAGTATCTGCTGCTTGGCCTGGGAGAGAGAGGGCACAGGACTGGTGACTACTTGAATACTTTATAGTAGCCTGATGTTCGGTCATATCTTTGTTTTAGTACAGAGCAAAGGAGGCTGGTGGGAGGAGCTATAGGAGGACAGGTTATACATTATGTGTAGTGAGTACAAGTTATGCATGTCTCCCATATGAACACTCTTATCATAAAAGTACATCAATCATAGGAACAATAATATTAAACGTGAAATGAAAATGATGAAAAATGTGTTTTTCCCCAAAGAGGCAAGATAGAGATATTTGTTGACAAAGATATGAGTATAGTACAGTAACATCGTCCTACCCCGATAGTAACCCTGGCTTTGTTTCTGTTGCTACGACTAGTGTTGACCAATCTGCTTAGGGAAGGAAGAGCCCCAGATTATGGGAGGCCTCCTGTTTGGACAGTGCACCATTCATGTCATTGGTTTACAGCAGAGGCCCTGATCATGGGGATAACACACACGTACAGCACTGCAGCAGCTGACTGCTCCAAGCTCCACTGGAGCACAACCACAATGGGCCCATAATGTCAACTTGGGCATGACAACAGGCCAGTCTGTGTTATACAAAGAATCGCAATCCCTCAGGTTTTCACACCATATTGACTAGGAACAACAGGCCTGTTGTATTGTATTTCGGATCTATCAAGCAGAACAGACACGCCCCAGACTTAAATAAATGTTCAGGAGCTTTACAAGATGACTGTACACATGATACCCAATTCAATGTCAAGCAGCTGTAGGTATTTAACTCTAAGGGGCATAGCCTCTTTATATGGGGATACGATTGTGTGGTGCAGTAATGCATCTCCCCCAGTTTGTGCCTCCTAACAATCCAATCCAACATCTGTTTCTGTGTTACTGTTCTCTACTACCAAATACCACGGATAATTGAGTTCTCTGGCAGACTTTGGGAACAACAACAGTCCCCATACAGATGGAGAGAAATATCTGGTCTATTCCTTGGCAGGAGCAGGACGGTGTTGCTTCCCAGTGATAAAGCCAAGCTGAACTCCTACAACGTTCAGAGGGAAGATAGAGGTAGACTGCACTGAGGAAGACAACAACATCACACTCCCCCAGAGCAGGCTTGAGCTGCACTTATCTTTTTAGCAGGGTGTTCTCAGAGTGAGTTGTAGTAATAAACCCATGTGAACGAACACAGAGAGCATCAAACCAGAGAGCCAGGGAGTCAGGCAGGCAGTCAGTCAGGCAGCCAGTCAGGAAGTCAGTCAGAGAGTCAGAGGGTCAGGGAGGCTGGGAGTCAGGGAGTGAGCTAGAGACATTTGGGGAGGCAGGACGAGAGCGGCTCCCGGCGGCACTGTTTGGGCCAAGCGGACCCCGGGGTTGTGGGAGGTTACCTCACTCCTCTGGAATTTGACGGTGTTGGCCTTGTTCATGTCCTCCGTCTCCTGGACAGTGTTGGCAGCCTTCTGGAGGATCTCCTGGGCCTCAGAGAGCTTTTTGGTGAAGCGGGAGAGCACCTCCCGTACCGGGGCCACGCGGCCTTCCGTACTGATCAGCTTCTTCTCCAGCTGACGCACGTGTCTAAGGACTGAACAACACACAAATGGGACCACAAACGCAGCCTTTTTGTAACACATCATCAAAAATGTGTGTGTGCGCGCATGCACGTCTTTTCCTCACGGTCGTGGGCCTCCGTGGACTCATCGGTGGCGGTGGGCTCTCGTGGGGACAGGTCCAGTTTCTTCATCAACGTCACCATGCCCTCGGCCATGGCCGTCTTCTTTCTGATGACCTCTGGGTCCAGGTCCTGATGGACACTGTAGAGCTCCCAGTCACTGATCATCTCTGTGAGACACAAACATGACAGGGAGCACAGAGTGAAGGAAGGATGGGATATGACTGAGGCCGCGTTACCAGAAGCGCCCCCCCCCCACGTAAACTCAAACGCTGATATAGTGGATGACAGTAGGAAGCGAAGGTGATTTGGATTTCAATCTTAAGCCAAGGGACCATTCAAAACGGTATTGGATATCACATATCAACATTTTAGAACATACCTAAAAGCCTTAATAATCACGGGGAGGTGGACACTACTCAAAGAGGCATAGCAGTGTAGCTTAAGCAGGCCTAAAAATACCTTCAATAAGTACGTTGAGGGCGGTGAGGTTAGTGGTCAGCTTGTCAGCCAGAGTGACACTTTGTAGTGTGTCTTCATCCACTCGGTCCCCCATGGACTTCACGACACTCTCCTGGCCCACCAAAAACACCAGACAGATCAATGACATAGTCGAGACAAACGCCACAGAACACACAAATCAATCACAGAGTCGGGACACTACAGCTCAATAAAATAGATTTGATGGCTCTGAGAGATAAGCTAACTGATCTACACTCCCCTACGCATTTATTTTGACCGTGAAGACAAAACAATTCTTACTGGCTCTATACTCCAGGATTTTTGTATTTGAGTTCAAATATTTTTTGCTCAGGCGACAGTACAGAATGTCATCTTTTTTTTCCTAGGGTACTTTATTTCCCCTCCAGAGTAATAGAAACAGTGAAAGAGGGAGGAAGAGGAGTGTGAGTGAGTTAGATGAGCGATGAAGGTGTCCTCTTACTGTCTCTGCCAGATGGTGCATGTCTGAGAGTAGAGCAGCACTGGCCTCCTCCAGCTGCCCTGTCTGTGTCCTCATCATAGATGACTTATTCCTCCAGTTCATAAACTGAGTCTGAAAACAAAACGGGAGAAATTAGATACACTTACACAATACTATTACAGTAAAGTCAATGCATGTTAGGATTGTGAGAAGTGCGTGATGTGCACTGTACAGTGGTTGGTGTATTGGTTGGTTAGTTAGTTGGTAGGTTAATTAGTTGGTTGGGTGGTTGGTTGGGTGTTTAGTGTGTGAGATTTGCCAATATCCAGTGGCTTTGTAAGAGTTAAACTCCTGAAGTTGAGTTGCTTATTTCTCTTGTTTAAATCAGAATGAACTGATGGTATAGGTGTGTATTAACATGATTGAGTCCCGACTATATCAGCGTGAGCAGATATAGGCTGTGCTCTACCTGCAGACGGTGGGCGGTGTAGTTGTAGTACTTGAGTCTGTCGTTGGCTGCAGCCCCAGTGGAGATGTTTAACACACTGACCTTCACCTGGTCCAGCGTCTTATTGGACAGCCTCAGGTCACCAATCAGGTGCCAGATACACTCATCACAACCTGATAGGAGGGAGGAGCCAAATGATGACAAATTATTTTCTATGTCATTTCCCCAACATCACATCAGTCCAACACAAATCAATAGTTGTTTACGATGAACTGAAATGTATTTTATTTCTAACCAGGCCCTCTTACTGATGTTGCAGAGGTTGACCATGGCTGCTTCTGGCAAACACTCCCCAGTGTGCATGTCACAGTGGCCGCTAGCACAGTCACATTCTGGATGGAAGAAACAGACACACACATGCACCTCATATAGCTACAGTTGATTACATGTTTAGTTCCCTTCATCAAGTCGAATGCTTTATCAGCTGGACATGTGAGAGTCAGTCTGGGTGCCAAAAATATGGAACCCATGGTGAGTATTATGGCTGGGAAGGAGTGCTGCTGCACGTGCTGAGTGGTTTGGTACTGGCTCTGACCTTGTAATGTATATAGCTTCCTCTCTTAGTTCTTATTGCTCATGTTTTGTATTTTCTTCTTTTTTATACTTTTGAATACTGCACTGTGGGGTAGGGCTTGCAAGTGAAAGACTCAATAATGTCGAAATCGCTCCGCCATTGCCTGGATGCAAACATTTTAAAAGTTCGCCTAATTTCAGTTTATGTGACAAAACAATCTATGCATAGTGTAGAGAATCTTTGTACCATCTAAACCACTGTGGAATATCTTTTCAACAGCCAAAAATGTTGTATTTTCAGATGTTTGAAGCTGGTGTAGAAAACCGAAAGTAAAAGACGCAAAAACGAAAGTTAAAAATGGGAAGCATAGAAATAGCGCAATAGATCTACCGCTTCTTAGACTTGCTTTCAATGAAAATGACAGATCTACAACGCACATTTCTATGTGCATTTGGTTGGGTCGCCCAAAAGGTTACATTGAAGCTTTAAGCATTTCACTGCACTTGTGCATGTGACAAATAAAACTTGAACTTATTTCCCAGGTTCTCTGTGGCTGTGGGATGGTTTTTGCAGCTGGCCAGATTAATTGGGGCTGGGCGGTGATGTCAGAGGAAAGTCGGATGCTAGCTGCAGTCTGTCTTTGTGGTCGTGTACAGATGTGTACAGCTGGCCCCGGGGTTGCAGATTGCAGCAGATGCCTGCCTGACATCATGTATGAGTGGGTGTAGGAACAGTGGACTGGCTAGCTAGCTGCAGTAAAAACTCTGAGGAAAACAATATCGGTTCAGAATGTTTGACCAAACTGTTCTGGGTGGTTTGTGAAACACAGAGAGAGTGATTTCTGACATGTATGATAGACACTAGCTATTGATTCCAGGATTTCCTGCATGTTGGTGATTGAGACGGGAGTAGGGTCACACATGACTTACTCTGACACCCTGAGGGGCCGTAGTTCCAGTGGTCTGGGAGGCAGCGCTCGCAGTACCGGCCTCCGGCCCCTGGTTGGCACTGGCAGCTGTGGGTCAGAGGATGACAGGTAGGCCGGAGACCGGCAGCCCCGCAGTCACACCTCCGGCAGCCCTGACAACTGTTGAAACCTGTGTGACCCTCCTAAAGCACATTATAGACACAAGCCTTGTAGTTAGTTTTGCTTGTTGTTGTTGTTCATGCTGTTGTTAAGTATATATTCACAGTAGCCTAAATTATTTTGTCTGCTCTCTTCTACACCTGTTTGCTTAGCTATCAGGAAAGACTGTCCAACAGTGTGAATATGTGTCTACCTTATTGTGCGGCTCGCCTTGATAAGGCCCTTGTGCAACTCACCTCACATTGGTCACAGAGTTGGCCGGTGACACCAGGCTTACAGTGACACGTCCCGGTCCTGTCGTCACACGAACCTGTTCCGCACTTGCTGCACTCACACGCTGTAACACAGGACACCCTCAGCGCAGGTCACAGAGGCATGACATGGTCACAGTGGAAAAGGTTATTTTTGTCCTTGCGGAGGACAATACAAATGCTAATCCGGCAACCGATTGACAAGGAGTTTCCCCATGTCTATTAGTAGTCTATGACATTTTCTACAAGTGACCAGAAGATCGACTCTTTGTCTCGTAGTTACTAGAGCTTGACTTTCCATTGTGCTATTTTTACACTGCACATGCCACACGGTTATCTTTGTTGTACTGCACTGTCTCTGAGGCATGGAGGCATTAGAGCATGGCAGGAATTCTCACTGACCAGCCCGCCAAACTATGTAAACACACAAAGTAGACTTTGTTTCACATAGAGCTTTGTAATTGGCGTATGTCTATAACACCCATTATGAGCAACACAAGGGGGGATTGTTAGAGCTCTATTGAAGACAAAGGCATAGTAAGCCTTTAAGACAAAGAGCAAGGTAAAAGCCGGGTTAAAATACAAAGTTAAGCATATTACTGCTCATGGACATATCTTCACCCTCCAGACAAGTGGGTATCATCTTTTAGACGTATAAATATAATATTTCTCTATGTTTTTCCATGGGTAGTCTTCATTGACAGTAGGGCTGACTTATATTAGTGGAGCAAGGGCCTTAGGGTAAGTCATGTTTAATAGACAGTTTGACAGTTGGCACACACCTCTGCAGTTCTTGGCACTGATGGCATCACCGTAGAAACCCGGGGCACACCGTTCACAGTTGGCTCCAGCCGTGTCCCCCCAGCAGTTCTGACAGAAGCCGGTCACGTTGTGGCACTCATTGAAGATGTGGTTGGGGTCCGAGTTACCGTTACAGTCACACCTCTTGCAGGAGTCACCAATCACCATGGGGTTGCCATAGAAACCTGGAGCACATCTGGGTGAGGAAGACGCAAGGTGATAATAATTGTTTGACTTAGGATGTCTTATCACTGAAACATCATTATTATTTGAAAGCATTTTCAAATATTTTCCTTTCAGATTCAGAAAAATTGGCCCATATTCAAAATGTAGAAATAGGTGAAAATGTGTGTAATTGCTCCCATTGTGGAGTTGCAGTAACTCATGGTTGTGGCCAAGCCAAGTCCCTGTCAGCACTGACCTCTCACAGTAATGTCCAGCATAGCCCTCTTGGCACTTGCACCGTAGGATGTTACTGCTTCTATCACAGTGCTGTGCAAAGCTGGTCAGACACACAGAGGAAAGAATGTTAGTCAGTGAGCTCTGCCCGCCAACACACAGCCCACTGGGCACAGACGTAAATTTAACGTCTAGTTTTGATTTACATTTGGTTGAGATGTCAACTAACGTGAGTAAAACATGAAACCAACACAAAATGGCACCATGTCATTGGATTTAGATTACAAATTGGGCAATAGAAAGACGAAATTCCTTTACATTGATGACTTTTGGCGAATCCAGTCCGTTTTTTTTCAGATTCAATGTCATCAGATTTGTATTTATTTTCTTATGACGTGAAAACAACGTTGATTCAACCAGTTGCCCAGTGGGAGGCTTCTCCCTGCAGGGCCGACACAACAGTAGGGTCTGGAAGTACGGGCGCTGTGGCTTACTTGTTGGAGGGGATCGAGAGGGGACAGGCGCACGGCCGGCAGGAGTGTTGTCCGAATGTGTTGACGTCAGGCATGTATCCATCTTCACAGATCTCACAGAAATCCCCAGTGGTGTGGTCCTGACATGACTGTATGGTAGGGGAGAGTAGGGTTAGTTGAGCCAAAGGTGTAAGTTGAGCTATCCTTGTTTCTAGGAAACCATACACAAATTCGTAATTTGACCAAATATTTAGGAAGAGGTCATAATTTCATGGAGCCTGTGAAGGAAGAAACCACATATAAAAGTGGTAAGTAACTGTATTTTCACCAAGTCAAAGAAATTCATTTGTGTTTGAGGTTTCATGATGCTTGTATCTAAACCAAAGTAGATCATTTTAAGATTGTTCTATACATCAGTTGGGGTCTCTATAAGCTTCAATATGAGGTCCTCAACCTAGCATGAAAGTGCATCCTTGTAGCTGTGTGGGCTAATATAGTCAAAATGTTTTCCTTGGGGTAAGTTGAGCCAATGGCCATGAGGTAAGTTGAGCCAATGGTTGAACAAATGGAAGTGTTTTCTTCTCAGGCGTAATGCAAGGCATTATCGCTGGGATATGAGGTAACAACAGAGCCTGGCCTATGTTAAAAGTGTTTAAAAAAAGTGTTTGTTTACAAAGTGTTAGTTTGCTGCTAAGCCGGTGTAAAAAGACGCTTAAAATGATTAAAAGACCAAAATGATTGTGATTGTGTTGAATTGTGTTTGGGAAATAAAAATAAACATGGTTTTAAAAAGGTAGGGGTAATATTTCATTCAGTACATGAAGTTGTAGGCGGTTTAAGATACCCTATCCTGCGGCTCAACTTACCCCATACCCGGAGTAAATTGTGCCAAGAGACCACTTTTCTTTGGACAAGCTACATTTTCAAAACTGTAACGTTTACATGAATTCTGATTAATTCCAGGGACACACATCACCCTAAAATATATGTCGATATCTTTGTGAGAAAGAATCCTATATTTCCCTTGATGGAGGGATATTGAATATAAAAAATAAACACTCTACCTTAAAGAGTGTAATCTAGTTGAAATCTATTACTGATATAATAGTAGATTGTAATCTGAATATTATAATCTATTACACCATAGTGTAATAATGATTCATCAAGAAGATGTAAGACATAGGGAAATACTTACTGTACAAATGCCTGTGATCTCCTCACAGGTTTCTGAATGGCCTTTGCAGTTACACGGTAGGCATTTGTTCTGGTTACTGAGGAAATATCCTTTTGCACACACCTAAGAGACGGAACATGACGTAGATTTTTGTTAACCGAGTACAACCTCGGTTTCCCAAAAATACACATTTGTCCCTGAACCTGATCTATCTAAAACGAACCAGTTTAACGGCCGCAGAATTGGAAACACATTGACCAGAGAGCAGCTGGGTTCCTGACATTAATGCCAAGTTGCTAACGAGGCACTCTTATCATTCAACAGCAATTTCAGAAAGTAGAGCACCTGGAATCGTTTTGGCCAGACTGGCTTAGGTTGTCTGTCGTCAACGGGATACAACGTCCCACTGTTTTCCACAACATCTCTTATCAAACACACTCCCATTCCTTCATAGGATGAAGATGCTCTCTTATTCAGCTACTGTAAGATGTGGAAGATAAGCACAGTACTTGACCAGGGAAAAAAAGTATTACATACTGGATACTGCTCCGTAATATATTTACGGAATGTCAGTTACACAAAAACATTTGTGCCCAATTCACTCTGCCACTTTTTCTGCCACTTGCAGTGCTGAGGATTAAAGTGCAGGGATGTGAGAAGGGCAGTCCCAGCTCCGGCATCTCAGAGTTTCTCCCTCTCACACGGCCGACACGGAATTTATGAGACAGTACTTTTAGTCATCCCACGTCTGGTACATGTAAATCCACTTAGAGGTGGTTTCCTGCTGCAGTCTGATGTCAGAGTTCAGTAACCCCCCCACCCCCACACATCACTTTGATCTTCAGTCACCCCATTCAAAGAGCGCACTGATCATACAATACCACTCTGTTCATATTGGCCTACTGTAAGAATGCCAAGTTCGCCCCCTCGTTCCATCCAGAGTGGCTGGGACAAATACATCATACATTCCAGAGATACTGTATGCTCCCAGTTGTGGTGCATATTTTCCCTTGATTTATTCGTGAGCAGGCCGTGAGACAAAATAATGCCTCTCCAGTGAACTAATGTGAAACATCCTGTGAACAGCAGTGCTTTCCTGACCAGAGCAGATTTTTCCTGTACCCCCTTCCTTCCTGTGGCTTTCCTGACCTATAGTACACAAAGCAAATAAGAACAGACTTATACATCATATTGTTACGATGTTATATGATGTCCTGGTTATAGTTCAATCAATTCTACTGACCTTATGCACACACACATACAGTATGTTTGCATTACAATTGATGACATACTTTTTAATTGAACCTTTACTTAATAATTAACACATACTAAAGAGTAGGCGTTAGAATCTAGGCCAGACATAATGTAAAAGGATCTGACTGGGTACTGGGACGATGAGCAGTCTAGAGATCCATATCACAGATGAGGGTATTGGACAAGGGTTCTAGTCCACCACAGAATGTTAGTCCACCGGTTTTAGCCGTGGCTGACAGTGCTGAAGAATGACCCTTCGTTGCTAATGACTGGATTTAGAATGATTAGCTGTGTGACATCCTGTGATGGGTCAAACAGCTGGACGATGCATACACAACCAGACCCATGGGACAAGAGATTCCTGGGAAAGATGGAGCAGAATCAGCAGATGGTTTAGTGTGGGATAGGCTGTGTCCCAAATGGCACCCAATTCCCTACATAGTGCACTACAGTAGGGTTCTGGTCAAAAGCAGTGCACTATATAGGGAATAGTGTGCCATTTAGGACTCAAGTGTGTAAACAACCCAGCAGCCTTTACACCACATCATATCAAATTACATTATTTCCTGTTCGTATTAATGCTTTCATTAAAATGTAATTTAGTTTTGAATCCCCTTTCATTCAAAAACCAAGCCCAAACTTTGGGTGATATTTCCCCTGGGCATAGGGAGTAATCCTGAGATACTGAAAATGAACCCCTCAATAAGAATTCACAGCATGGTGAATGCTCTAATCCGCTCCTAAATGGCATGAACATTGAAGTAATGGACATCTGTAGCCTTCTGGTCCGCTATGGATGTCCTCTGTAATGTGAGCAATTTCTGAACTTCTTCTCTGTGTGCACACTACTGTAGAGAACAAAGATGACATTCACCATGCAGTATAGCCTTTCAGTATAGTGTTTCATATGCAGCAGCATGTTCCAAGACTATGTCACTGGGTTCCACTTCTAACAGGACTGAACATTGTTAAATGGTATGCGTTTATCACTAGCTGTTCATATCATGTGTTCAGAAGTGCTGTAGTCGGCCTATGTTATTATATTCACAAGATTGACCATGAGTCTGCCTCTATTTCTGCCTCTGGGACAACACTGAATAAATGCAGTGGGTTTTAGGCAAAAAAACAAGAATTGGCTTCAAACAGGAATTCAGGCCAAAGTCTACATCTCTTCAGGTCTGAGGCTGTGGGACTGTGTGGCTGTAAAATCTCACTCTCTTTGCAATGGGAACAACAAACCATATGCCTCCCTGATTCCACTACATCACAATAAGGGGCAGATAGCTTATTGACCTTGGCCCTGGTAAAGGCTTCAGTCCCTGGCTTAGTGGTAAACTCCTCGGAAGACACTGAGGGGGGGAAAAGGGCCTGGTTAGGTCATGTGAATTTCATCGTAATCCAATAACAGAGCAGAGACAATATGTCTGCAGTGGAGAGGCCTCATTCTCCTCATGGGACTCTGGTATTAGAATGCTCACAGAACAAGTAAACAATCTTCACATTTCACAAGAGGCGGAAGATCGTCAATTCTCAGTTGAAACACTGTGGGTGGTCTGCTCCCTGCTCCCTGCCCCTCCCCAACACAAATCTAGCTACTCAATTCATTGTTCTTACATTAGTCTAGCTCTGGACACATTGTTTTGCCTGTGTCTCCCTGAGATAGAAGGCCTCTTTAAGCTCGATGCCCATTATAGGGGTCCCTATTTGCCCCACAAATAGTAAATACCAGCCTGTACCCAGTCTACCCACTATAAATACGTCAGCAGCACGTCATGTATTGTTTCTCATGCTCTTTCTGCCCGCTGTGTTCCCTCTATGTGTGTTGCTCAACACTTGGCAGCTGGTTTCCATTAGGGCCCTGTCGGGGGGCCAGCGGGTGCCAGTGGAGAATGGCACGGCCCTCATCGTGGTCTCGGCTGGAGCTCCTCCGCTAACAGCCCAACCCCAGGCGGAACACAGAGAGGGTTGAGACGCAGCACTGAGTGGCCAGAGTGCGGCCATAGCGATCTAGATCCACACAGCGAGATCCTCTCACACCCAAACCACCCCAGCACTTCACAAATGTCTACGAAGCACACTGACTGACTCACAAACCTGTCTGTCTTACAGTGGCTCTCAAATCTAAACCCGCCTGGGTTAGATACAAAGGCATTCAGCACAAGTCTTTGACATGATACAGTCCAAAGGATATGACTCTTTCCACAGTCGTGGAAAAGTTTGTAACAACAACAGGCCCTCTATATTTAGCTGTGATAAGGCACTGGAAGCCTGCTATGCATCCTGTACCAGCCAAGCAGAGGAAAGAACTAAAAGTCTGGTCTTACTTTCACCACCGATCGCTGTTCCAAATCTAAACCATTTGGAGCCGCTGGGCAGACGATCCCTGAGAGGATGATGGAGAAAAGAAGGCAGAGGCATGGCAGAGCTCTAGTAGCAGACATGTCTGTGTGTTAGTCCAGTGGAGCACTGCTCCCTCTCTGTCTCTCCCTGTCCCGTCTGTAGTGAAGTCTCTCTGGGACACAGGCAGCTCTCTCCCTCGCTCCACTGCACCCGTTGGTTTCACTTTTCCACTGGTCCGACCTCCAGATGCGGTGCCTGCGCCAGCCCAGCCCCAAGTCCTGTAAAACTGTATGGACTTCCTCCTCTCCCTCCTCCCCCTCTCCTCTCGACTCCCCTCTACGCCTCCCCCAGCGGACCTGCCTCTCCCCAGAGCCTGAGCTTAAATCACATACATATGGGAAGTCTGGAGAGAGGGAGAGAGAGTGGGAGAGATGGGGGGAGAGAGATAGGTGGTTTGAATTGAGAGAGGAGAGAGGGAGAGATAAAGAGAGAGAGCGGGGAGAGAGTGGGAGAGAGAAAGAGAGGGAGAGGAGAGAATTGAATTGAGAGAGGAGAGAGAGGGGAGAGCGAGAGGAGGGGGGTGGAGAGAGGGGGGAGAGAGAGCAATAGAGGTCACTAGACTAGTGTGTATGTCCAGTAGGCAGGCAGACAGACAATGTAGTGTAGACATCCAGACGGCATATCTACCGCTGACTGTCAGAGTCACATTGAGTGTTGTCTGGCAGCAGTTGCCTCCGTTTGCAGGGTCCGTGTGTGGTACCCTTTCACCTTGGGGGCCTGAGCAGCAGACACAACCCGTAAACCCCCTCAGACCCCTATCCCTACCCCCTCTGCTCCACTCGTCCAGGATGAGAGGGCAGCCGGAATAAGCCTCAGCACTCTGTCTGTAGTACAGGCTGAATAAAAACCAGCTGCCCTCCCACCCTACCTCCTCACCCTTCTCCTCCACCCCTCTCCCTTGCCGGCACCACCTCTATGTTTGTTTACCCAGGTCAGACCGTCAAGGAAGGTGATTGATTCATTTCTGAAAAATGTGTAAGGGTCAGGATGCTTCCACACACCAGGAAGAGGCCGGTAACTGACTGACTGCTACGTTTAGTCACAAAGGAAGTATTGTTCTGTGTATTCGTTTTTTGTGTATATGGGCATTTTTTTCAATGCCGAAACTCAAGACTATAAAGAGACATGTCATGCTGGACATTAGATTGTGACAGGGTGATTTTGTTCTCGCTTCATGTCTCTGCCTACAAACGAGCGTGTTGTACGCCGTTCCAAATGCGGCTGAGTTGTGCCATTGGTCCTGACTGGACCATGTGGAAGTTATATGTCTCGGATGACCAATAGAAAGGTTGTCAAATTCCATTGATGCATGTTAGGGATGTTCCTTCCTCGCAAGAGCAAAACAACCCCACAACAACATGGCAATTAACCACCTCCACGTGAATGAGACGCATCAAAGGAGAGCAGACCCCAACCTTTATAATATGCATAGGGTTTCTCTCTCGCACACACAGACACAGCACACAGAATGCCTTATGTAAGGTTTGTGAGAGGCTGAGAGCTCATAATATGTTATTATAACCATGACCAAAAAACAGCAATTCAGCGTTCTGAAACCCACAAGCGCTCAGCAAGGTTTGTCTAAACTCAGTGAGCACCATGTAAACAAACCTCTCTGGCTGCATGTTGAAGAGGCTGTTGAGGAGACTGTGAGTCTCCTCTTGGTCCCCGAGAGTCCCTCCCCCGTTTGCCCTGTTGCACATTGGTATTCTCAGCAGAGGGTCTAAACACAGGGGGAGATCACTCAAGGGGCAGCGCCTTCTGGAATGATCTGTGGTTCACTCCTTCATGGGTAAATCAGTCTGTGGTGGTCTACACTGCCTCATTCAGCCCACTGAGCCCAGGAGTCACAGCAAGGCCATCAATCTGATGAAAAGCTTGGAATGCCCGTCCTTGCCCACTGAATACTACAACAGGCATGACGCTGCTGCCCTCTGATCAAAAGACTGAAAGAGATCTGATGCATGGTGCTGCCGCCACCCGAGACACTCAGTTCTGCATTGTTCATTGGTGTTTAGGGATGTTGTTCTGTGTGCCCTACTGCTTTCAGGATCCTTACACTGCTCTGAATAATAAGGAAATGAATTAAAGGCTACTGCCAGCACATTATTTAGGTGTTTTGATAGAGACCAATGCTATCTAACCCCAATCTCCCATTTATCTAACATTTTGGCCTATCTAACCTCCAGTATGGGCTGAGAATGTCATGGTACTGTATGGAGAGGGAGTCTTTACTGCTGCAAATGAGTGGTTGATTAAAGTGAAGAAGCGTTTGTTATGATAGATCTTTTCTCTGGCTGCCTGGGCTTGCCATGTGGCAGAGAGTGAAAGAGGATCTCCTAGGCTCAGCAACACAGCTTTAAGGGGCAAGCAGGGAGACAAACAGGGGTGAGGGTTGACCTCTCAGGGCGCTCTTGGACTCTGATCTCCCTCTCACTCCAGGAGAGACCGTAAAGCCAGTCTGCGTCCCCCACTCTATGTGACCCTGCTCAGCCTAACCCTATCACGGTGGAATGAGGTATACATTTCACAGGCGAAATGACTTGGGGTTAGGTCTAGCACCCAAACTGTTTTCAAAATTAACTCGAGGACACTGCCTGCTTAGTTGACCATAGAGAAGGAAGTTGCAGGAAATGATTCATCCATGTATTTGGAAATCATGTATTTGGAAATCCTCATGAAATCCGATTTAGTTTTCCTCTCACCACTCCCAGACAGTCCTAGCAAATGTCTTGCTTGAGAAATTGCTCTTTGCTAAGAAGCTCTTTGTTTTGTTACCATTTTAATTTAAAACAAGCACAGTAAGGTACTTAAATGTTACCCAGAAATGCATTGATATTGAGATAAAAAAAATAGATCCACCAATCTGGAGAATACTGACAGCTCACGAGGTACAGTGGCAAGAAAAAGTATGTGAACCCATTGGAAATACCTGGATTTCTGCATTAATTGGTCATACAATTTAATCTGATCTTCATCTAAGTCACAACAATAGACAGTCTGCTTAAACTAATAACACACAAAAAAGTATACGTGTTCATGTCTTTATTGAACACACCGTGTAAACATTCACAGTGCAGGGTGGAAAAAGTATGTGAACCCTTGGATTTAATAACTGGTTGACCCTCCATTGGCAGCAATAACCTCAACCAAAAGTTTTCTGTAGTTGCGGATCAGACCTGCACAATGGTCAGGAGGAATTTTGGACCATTCCTCTTTACAAAACTGTTTCAGTTCAGCAATATTCTTGAGATGTCTGGTGTGAACTGCTCTCTTGAGGTAATGCCACAGCGTCTCAATCGGGTTGAGGTCAGGACTCTGGGCCACTCCAGAAGACGTATTTTCTTCTGTTGAAGCCATTTGGTTGTTGATTTACTTCTGTGTTTTGGGTAGTTTTCCCTTTCGCATCACCCAACTTCTGTTGAGTTTCAATTATCAGACAGATAGCCTAACATTCTCCTGCAAAATGTCTTGATAAACTTGGAAATTCATTTTTCCGTCGATGATGGCAAGCTGTCCAGCCCCAAACCATCATGCTCCCTCCACCATACTTTACAGTTGGGATGAGGTTTTCATGTTGGCGTGCTGCGCCTTTTTTTCTCTACACATAGTGTTGTGTGTTCCTTCCAAACAACTCAACTGTGGTTTCATCTGTCCACAGAATATCCAGGTGTACTTTTGCAAACTTCAGACGTGCAGCAATGTTTTTTTTGGGATAGCAGTGGCTTCTTCCGTGGTGTCCTTCCATGAACACCATTCTTGTTTAGTGTTTCACGTATCGTAGACTCGTCGACAAAGTCTTTAGCTGACACTCTAGGATTCTTCTTAACCTCATTGAGCATTCTGCGCTGTGTTCTTGCAGTCATCTTTGCAGGAGTGTAGCAACTTTCTTAATTTATAGACAATTTGTCTTACCATGGACTGATGAACATCAAGGCTTTTAGAGATACTTTTGTAACCCTTTCCAGCTTTATGCAAGTCAACAATTCTTAATCGTAGGTCTTCTGAGCTCTCTTTTGTTCGAGGCATGGTTCACATCACGCAATGCTTCTTGTGAATAGCAAACTCAAATTTTGTGAGTGCTTTTTATAGGGCAAGGCAGCTCTAACCAACATCTCCAATCTCGTCTCATTGATTGGACTCCAGGTTAGCAGACTCCTGACTCCAATTAGCTAATTGGAGAAGTCATTAGCCTAGGGGTTCACATACTTTTTCCAACCTACACTGTGAATGTTTAAATTATGTATTTAGTATAGACAAGAAAAATACAATAATGTGTGTTATTAGTTTAAGCACACTATGTGTGTTTATTTTTGTGACTTAGATGAAGATAAAATTTGATGACCAATTCTGTATCCTTAGATAAGCAGAAAATGTAACATATTTTTTACATAGAATTCTGAATAATGATTATGGATCTAGATTGCAGGAAAAAGCTGTTTCAGGTGTTTGGAAAATGCAACATTCTCCAACTTCCGGACTGGTGGCGTAGCCCCGCTCCAGATGACCCCCCCTTCCCCAGCCATCCTCACGTATTTTGTGCCCCCTCAGATTTTTGGCGTGCGTTACACCCTTGAAAGGTAGTGCACTATACAGGGAATATAAAGTGACATTTGGGATGCAACCACTGAGGCAACATGGTAAAGGATGTACAGTATGCATCACTTCCTGGTCAGGGTATGATGATTATCACCACCAGATGATGACGAGGACCCAATCAAAGAACAGGAAACAGATTTGTTTATATCACCGGTTTCAAGAGTTGAGATAGAATGCAATTCATTCCCACCTGGTCTAAACATATGTTCAACATGGAAATAAACATTTTTCCTGTATAATTACATGTTTTTGAACTTGAACTGGTATACGTGTAAACATTCCTTTTGACAAATTCAGTGCATGTATTATGAGTGTATGGTTTTCATGAGTCATGTCACTACTATAACAATTTACTTCGTTCTCTGTCCTTCGGTATTTTGAAAGGCTCATATAAAATGTATTATTATTAGTATTATACCATTTGAATTATGTCTCTAGCTGATTTGTTGACAGTAAAGTCTGTATAATGTGAGCCAAGGAAAGGAATGCAATTTATTGTCTAGTTTCTAGTCTGTTACGCAGTTTCTCAGTTTGTGAAAAGGCTACCATGGGGAATAGGAGAGAATTGGATCCCTGGGCCACTGGCGGTTAGCGTTGATTAGAAGCAGATGCAGAGAGGAGAGGGGGTGTGTGAGAGAGGGATTTCATTGTGTAGAGAGGTCTGACTTGGTGGGAAAATGTGTAACACATTCGAGACTGGTTTTACATAAATTGTTCCTGTCTACAGCAAAAATTGATACAATCGGACGAAGTGAAATTTCTCTAGCCTATAGGCAAATTTAAAAAATATCCAGCCTGTGACTTTGAAATGTGGAATGTATTTTTATGCCTTTCATAATGAAATATACTGAACAAAAATATAAATGTTAGTCCCATGTTTCATGAGCTGAACTAAAAGATCCCAGAAATGTTCCATACGCTTATTTCTCTCAAATTAAGCTTAATTCTCAAAAATTTGGTGCACAGATGTGTTTACATCCCTCTGAGTGAGCATTTCTCCTTAGCCAAAATAATCCATCCACCTGAAAGGTGTGGCATATCAAGAAGCTGATTAAACAGCATGATCATTACACTGGCGTACCTTGTTCTGGGGACAATAAAAGGCCACTCTAAAATGTGCATTTTTGTCACAATGCCACAGATGTCTCAGTTATTGAGGGAGCGTGCAATTGACATGCTGACTGCAGGAACGTCTACCAGAGCTGTTGGCAGAGAATATAATGTTCATGTCTCTACCATAAGCCGCCTCCAATGTCATTTTAGAGAATTTGGCAATTCATCCAACCGGCCTCACAATTACTGACCACGTGTAACCACGCCAGCCCATGACCTCCACATCCGGCTTCTTCACCTGCGGGATCGTCTGAGACCAGCCATCCAGACAGCTGATGAAGCTGTGGATTTGCACAACTGAAGAATTTCTGCACAAATTGTCAGAAATCGTCTCAGGGAAGCTCATCTGTGTGCTCGTCATGCTCAGCAGTGTCTTGACCTGACTGCAGTTTGACGTCGTAACCGACTTCAGTGGGCAAATGCTCATCTTCGATGGCCACTGGCATGCTGGTGAAGTGTGGTCTTCACAGATGAATCCTGGTTTCAACTGTACCGGGCAGATGGCAGACCGTGTATGGCGTTGTGTGGGCGAGCGGTTTGCTGATGTCAACGTTGTAAACAGAGTGCCCCATGGTGGCAGTAATGGTACGGTATGCGCAGGCATAAGCTACGGACAAGCTACGGACAACGAACACAATTGCATTTTATTAATGGAAATTTTAATGCACAGAGATGCTGTGACAAAATTCTGAGGCCCATTGTCGTGCCATTCATCCGCCGCCATCACCTCATGTTTCAGCATGATAATACACGAAAGGATGTCGAAAGGATCTGTACACAATTCCTGGAAGCTGAAAATGTTCCTGTTCTTTCATGGCCTGCATACTCACCAGACATGTTGCCCATTGAGCATGTTTGGGATGTTCTGGATCGACGTGTATGACAGCATCAATCCACTGATTTCCTTACAGGAACTGTAACTCTTGGAAATTGTTGCATTTATATTTTTGTTCAGTGTATAAGAACTGCAAAGGAAAACAGAAGGTGTCTTGTGTATCAGGTCAGATGAAACCACATATGAAACCACATGAAACCACAGATGAAACCACATGAAACCACATAAAACTAACCCAAATAAAAATGTAGAGCTATTGCTGGTGGGGCAGTGGTGAATATATCCTTACATAGCACTGGCCTGCCTGCCTCCCATGAGCTTGGTTAGATCAACACAGTCCCAGCAATGCACAGCTGCTGTGGCCAACAGACCTCAGAAACACTACTCCACCATTAGTCAGTTGCTGGGTAATTTTCTAGCGTTCACATATACACAGCAATGCCATGAGACAGTACATTTGTTGTATCATATTGTAATACAGTGGGAGTGGTTGCACGATCATACTATACATGAAATGGCAATGGAGTAAAAGTCTAAAAGTGTTTGGTTTGAAATATACTTAAGTATCAAAAGTAAATGTAATTGCTCAAATATGCTTAAGTCTCAATTGTAAACATAAAGCAAACTAGGCGGCACTATTTTTGATTTGTTAATTTATGGATAGCCAGTAGGACACTCCAACACTCAGACATAATTTACAAACAAAGCATTTTTGTTTAGTGAGTCAGCCAGATCAGAGGCAATATAGATGACCAGCAGGTACATCCGGCGCCGTCAGAGATGGCCGCCTCACTTTCAAGCATTTCGCTACACTCGCATTAACATCTGCTAAACATGTGTATGTGACAAATAAAATACCATTTGATTCGATTTGGTTGTTCCCTTGATAAGTGTGTGAATTGGAGCATGTTCCTGTCCTGCTAAGCATTCAAAATGTAATGAGTACTTCTGGGTGCCAGGGAAAGTAGTCAAGTAAAAGTAAAAGTTGTCAAAAATATAAATAGTAAAGGACAGTACAGATACCACAAAAAACTACTTAAGTAGTACTTTCCAGTATTTTTTATTAAGTACTTTACACCACTGTGAAATGGTGGCATTAAACAGATAAGGGAAATCATCATCTCTTATGAACATAACTGCATGTTTACTGAGTTGTTGTCTGTGATTATGCTTTGTGACTTTATACCATCCAAAAATGACAGCAGAATGTTGCCATCAACAATTCAAAATGTAACTTAGTGACCTTGTCTGTATGTTATGTATCATATTCCTAATGGTAGACATTCAAACATACTGATCGTTGTTAGTGCCAGGGCCCTGAATAGGGTACAATGCTTCCCCAACACTCAGCAGGCGTAGCACACACACAGGAAGTGTTAGACTTCTGGATATGCGTTCCTCCACTATCTCAGTGTGAAAGGCCGGATAACAACCAGTCTGGATACTAGCAGTGACACTCGGGACTCCTGTCCTGCTCTGTGTTCACACACCATGTCCTCCTGTTATCAGAGACACTGGCAGCAACTGACAAGGACACCTGTCATATCCTGTCCAATTCCTGTCACCCTATCATGGTCTCACACTCCTGGTTCCAAACCAAGTTCCTTTGAAAACTGTTAGTCCATCCTAAAATCCTTAGTGGGAGTAAGCAGTCAAAGAAAAGATTGTTGCATGATGTAGATAAAAGTCTGAGTAAAACGCTGCTTCATTTCTAGTGTATCTTGTTTTAGGCTTGATCATCTTTTAATGATCCTTGCTTGATCGTATTCAAAGTATTTATCACCCAATGTTAAGAATCATGAAGTTAAGCTACTCAACTGTGCTGGGCCCTGCTTCCCAAAAGCATCTTTAGAACCATAGGATCCTATGGTTCTAAAATTAATTTAGCCTTAAGATGCTTTTGGGAAACCTGGAGTTATATTTTAGTTATATGAGTGCCCCCTGGTGTTGATAAACTAAACTACAGTTAATTTCCCCCAGTAGAATGTCCAGGGCAGTCCCCACTTTGGACTCACCAACCTCATCCTCATTCAGAGAGGAGCATGTTTTTGACAAAAAGCACAGAGGATCTTCACACTGGATGAAAAAAGATTTGAATTACAGGATAAAGTGTCATCCATGGTTGAGGGCTTCTAAGATCTAGTATATAAACTCCCCACAATATTTTCAAAAGCAGAAACTTAGTAGTGGTAATTTCAACATACACTGAAAATCCTTCTTCATCTGTCGGCCCCAATTACCATGAAAAAATAAGAGGTGCTGTCAAAGTCTCCAGGGGACAGGGGGTATTCATCTGCTCCCTTTCCTTCTTCTAGTGAGGTGCTGGGGCTGCTGAGAGCAGGTCTGTAGGAGGAGGTGTAGTCCTATGGTGCCTGACAGAGCACTTTCCCACAGAGACAATAAACCCTATCCATCACCTCCACCCACCTCCACCAGCGAACACCACGGCACAGAAAGATGACAAATTACATTGATTTACTTTTGGAACACAGCTACCGCCGCGCTGAGGTTCGTTGCTCCTCACTTCAAAGTGCTTATTTTGTTTGCGGGAGGACCAGTGGAGCGGTGTGTGTGTGTGTGTGACAAATGCTCTTCATATTATTGGTGAGCTGGCTTGATCAAAGCAGCCCACTCCCCGGAACTGTCAGTGCCCAGCCTTCCGTAGGCAGCCCAGCTCAGCCTGCATTCAGGGAGACAGTAAATTACTTTTTCTTTCTTCAGAGGCCAGGCAGACAATAATTGTGCTGTGATGGTCTGTCAGACTAATGAAAATAACTGGAGGGGAGTCACTGGCATTTTAATAACTTCATGATGTTTCATTCATTCATTAGATTAAAACCTTCTCCGCTCTGAGTAGTTTTTTGCACTTTTTTTTCCACCCAGTACAGCTATTGTTAGGCCTATTGAGCTGTCACCTGTCTTGTTGGGCTTTACATGAGCAGAGAGTATGTTTCAGTAATTTGAGAACAATGCTTGAAAGACGATCAAGAAATGTACAGGACTTAGATTAGCAGTTGGACCACACAGTTGAAGTCGGAAGTTTACGTACACCTTAGCCAAATACATACAAACTCAGTTTTTCACAATTACTGACATTTAATCCTAGTAACAATTCCCTGTTTTAGGTCAGTTAGGATCACCACTTTATTTTAAGAATGTGAAATGTCAGAATAATAGTAGAGAGAATTATTTATTTCAGCTTTTATTTCTTTCATCACATTCCCAGTGGGTCAGAGGTTTACATACACTCAATTAGTATTTGGTAGCATTGCCTTTACATTGTTTAACTTGGGTCAAACATTTTGGGTAGCCTTCCACAAGCTTCCCACAATAAGTTGGGCAATTTGGGCCCATTCCTCCTGACAGAGCTGGTGTAACTGAGTCAGGTTTGTAGGCCTCCTTGCTCGCACACACTTTTTCAGTTCTGCCCACAAATGTTCTATAGGATTGAGGTCAGGGCTTTGTGATGGCCACTCCAATACCTTGACTTTGTTGTCCTTAAGCCATTTTGCCACAACTTTGGAATTATGCTTGTACGCAAAGAGCTGTTCCCGTGCATTCATTCATTTACTGAAATACACTTTCGATAAGAGCACATTTCCCACTTGTGCTTTGAGCATCTGTCAATTAAACGGACGTTTATCCCCTGTAAGAGCTCAACTCTGGCGTGTTTTATTACCAAGAATTTCACATTAGCGATTACTTCGTAGGAATAATACATTATTGGAATTGGCGACTTATTAGTAAGTTGCTTCATAGAGTCAGCAGGTTTAACACCCTAAATGATACCCCGTCAGATTGGATCTGGCTGGGCACAGGCACAGTAGGGGAGGTCGACAAAGGAAAACAGAATGGCGGCCCCCATCTTGTAAATATTCCTAATCGAGAACAGTAGCACACGGATCAGGGATGTACACGTCGGGCATGAGGACATGTGAAATGAGAGAAGCGGATGAACAACAGCATGGTAGGATCAAATCAAAAAGGGGGGAGACGGAAGGAGGTCTAACATCTCGTACAGCTGCCATGCAGATGTTATTAGAGGTAACCAGAGGTGAACAAGGGAGGAGGAGAGTGGTCATTGTCCATTTGGAAGACCCATTTGCGACCAAGATTTAACCTTCTGACTGATGTCTTGAGATGTTGCTTCAATATATCCACATAATTTTCCTTCCTCATGATGCCATTTAATTTGTGAAGTGCACCAGTCCCTCCTGCAGCAACGCACCCCCACAACATGACGCTGGTACCCCCGTCCTTCACGTTTGGGATGGTGTTCTTCGGCTTGCAAGCCTCCCCCTCTTTCCTCCAAACATTATGGCCAACCAGTTCTATTTTTGTTTCATCAGACCAGAGGACATTTCTCTAAAAAGTACGAACTTTGGCCCCATGTGCAGTTGCAAAGCGTAGTCTGGCTTTATTATGTCGGTTTTGGAGCAGTGGCTTCTTCCTTGCTGAGCGGCCTTTCAGGTTATGTCGATATAGAACTCGTTTTACTGTGGATATAGATACTGTTGTACCTGTTTCCTCCAGGATCTTCACAAGGACTTTGCTGTTGTTCTGCGATTTATTTGCACTTTTCGCACCAAAGTACGTTCATCTCTAGGAGACAGAACGCGTCTCCTTCCTGAGCGGTATGATGGCTGCGTGGTCCCATGGTGTTTATACTTGCATACTATTGTTTGTACAGATGAACGTGGTACCTTCAGGCGTTTGGAAATTGCTCCCAAGGAGGAACCAGACTTGTGGAGGTCTACAATTTTTTATCTGATGTCTTGGCTGATTTCTTTTGATTTTCCCATGATGTCAAGCAAAGAGGCACTGAGTTAGGCCTAGAAATACATCCACAGGTACACCTCTAATTGACTCAAATGATGTCAACTAGCCTGTCAGAAGCTTCTAAAGCCATGACATAATTTTCTGGAATTTTCCAAGCTGTTTAAAGGCACAGTCAACTTAGTGTATGTAAACTTCTGACCCACTGGAATTGTGATACAGTGAATTATAAGTGAAATAATCTGTCTGTAAACATTTGTTGGAAAAGTTACTTGTGTCATGCACAAAGTAGATGTCCTAACCGACTTGCCAAAACTATAGTTTGTTTACAAGAAATTTGTGGAGTGGTTGAAAAACGAGTTTTAATGACTCGAACGTAAGTGTATGTAAACTTACGATTTAAACTGTATATTCACATTGTTTGTACAATAGTTACTCCCACAATGTGATATAAATTCTAGGTTAGTTTATCTTTGCCAACTGTTGTTTGTATATGTGGGACATGAGTCTATCTATAATGGTTGCCTGGCTATTTTCCGCCCGGTAGGTCTATATATGCTCATGGTACTGAGCTTTCACCTGTCATCTTGTGCTTTGGATGAGCAGAACATATAATGTTCCAGTAACACAACCGTGTTGGAAAATAAACCTGAGTACCATAGCAACATGCCTGCATATTGATTCCAAATGGACTCTGCAGAATGATACCTATTCATATGCTAATCCCCTGTGAAGCTGTTTCAATCTGAATTGAGAAATTCTTTTAAAAAAGCATGAGAAATGTGAAACATTTGCTTATAATTGTATGAAAAGAGACGGCTGGTGTCCATGCGAAAGCAAACTATTCTAACTCACTATCAGTTTTTCTATTTTTGCAATCTGTTGTTCATGAGTGTGTAAGTGAGACAGTCTGTAATGGTTGTGAAAGCAGTGAGTGATGTAATGGTCTTTGAAGTAGAAGAACTAAGAGTGGAAATGTCAAACCCTTGAACCCAAAGTCCCAATTATTTCAAATTTGTCATTATCATTAGCTAGCAATAACATAAAAAATATATATGTGACATTTTACAAACATATCAGCCATCTTTGAACCCACCCACTCATGGTCACATGGTGTGTATCAACCAGACCCATTTCCCCAAGAGCAAGATTTCACCACACAGACACCAGCATATCTCAACATCTGCCTGGTCAAACAACACACTAAATCTGACTCAGTCCCTAGGATAAACAATCTGATTCGTCATTATCAGCTAACAAAGCCTGCAGTGTAGCACTGTTAGCCCCATCTCTCAGTCAGAGTCAAGCCGGCTGGATGACTGGATGTCTGGCCCACATTTCTCCGCAGGCTGCAGTACCCTGCCAGACACTCTAGAGGGCAACACCGCTCACAGGTTCAGGCCTTGACCAACCGCAACATCTCCCTAAGGCCTCCTATTACAAGGGGTGAAAAAAACAGGCTGTCTTCCTCTTCCTAGTTACTGCAGGATGGGACCCCTGCCAGACTCCTCTCAGAGAAGAATGAGTGAAAACCCTATGGAGCAAAATACAGGCCACAAATATTCAGACCTGGCATGTGCCATTTCATTTCTGGGTTTGGGGAGTGGAAGTGGAAGTGGAAGTGTTTTTTCCTTCAGTAGGCCTAAATAATATAACCAGCAACATTTCACAATGGCAGTCAATTTGTCTGGTTGCATCAAACGATGATAGATGTAACTCGAAAGAGAGATAAGATATACTGTAGAAGGCCACAAAGCACTGCTTTTGATAAATCTGCCAAGCGCATTGATATTGTGGCGTGAAAATGTATATTTTAAAAGAAAAATAAGCCAAGGTGAAGGAAAGACTGTAAAATACGCACGAGATGTCTCTTTAAATGCTATTGTCAAAGACAACCGGCAGGTGTCAAAGGTTACCAAAGGAGATGGAAACACAGACGGCCTTCTTCTCTCCGGTCCCCAAGGCGTTATGGGGGAGTTATCAATGTCAGAGCAGATGCAGGCGGGCAGGGTGGGTGTGGGAGAGCCGCGCTACCCTCGTGTGATTGGGTTGAAATGTCCACTCTACCCCAATAGCACACGCCCACACAGCACATCAAACCTGTCAGTCTCCTCGTGCCCTTAGCTGTAAATCAAACACGTCCTTCAGCTCCCAGATCTATACTGTGGAATTCACGCCCCATCCCCGGCCTCCCATTTCTGACACATAATGAAAAATACATATTTCAAAGTCACTCCTGTCTAATCCTTTTTCTAATATCTCAGGAGAGACTCGGAGACAGGTCAAGGTTGAGGTGAAAGCAAACCAGGCACAGAGATGTCGATGAAATAACTATTAGAATATATAATTCTGAATCATCAATCATGTTTGGTCAGATATGTCTTGTTTTGTTTTTATATTCAATCTTTAGAGGGTGCAAGAAAGAACAAAACATCAGCAGAATGTGGGAAATTGCAAATGAAACGGCCGGGCACTCACACCCATAACAATCTAGTGTTGTGCACACTTCTATTTTCTGCATCAAACATTCAAGAGCAGATTAAATCAGAGGAGTCCCTTCCCTGGAGGGATTTCTGGGACTATGGCTCCAAAGTGACCATACCATGATTGTATGCACCAATATGATGATTGTAGATGACCTATGACAACATGCTTACATATAGCATACACACAAACATAGTAGTATGTGCATGTAATGAGAGTACATAGAAGCAACTCGAAAAACAAGGCACTGAACTGGATGTGCGCCAGCGCAGCCTGCTCGCTTGAGGACAGTAAGAAGAACCATGTCCTTATCTGTAAAAACAAGCACACCATTGAGGAGTATGCTTACGCTGTGAGAACCACTCAGCTCTGTTTAGCAGTCAGCCTCAGAGCTAGGAGTCTGAGGCAGGGCAGTAGAATGGCGAGTGAACGGACAGGCAGACATCTGCTGCCTGCCAACTTGTCAATATTTGCTCTAATATTTGGCAGGTGCTGTACTATCCTCCGAAGCCCCCTGGAATAAGGGTCAATCAGAGTTCCTCAAATAAGAAGCCGTGGTCTGCGAGCACTTTCAGTTTTTACTTCAAATAGGCTGTAAATTTCTATGCATCTTTTTTTCGAGGTGTGAGACAGAATTCCCTTTCGTGGAATTTAGTTTTCTATGAGATGTGTTCAGGGTCTCCAAAAGAACACACAGGCAGGGAGAAGTGTACTGTAGTAGTCACCGCATAGCTTAAGGGTCGTCACTGCTAATGTCCAAGATACAGCTCACGTACTGCAAAGCAAAGAAAGCGTCCCCTTGATGCAGAGACGTTCCCCTCCTGCCCTACCATGCCGATTTTAGAGCATGGCCTGAAGGAAATGAACAGCAGCTCGACCACGAGATGACTTGTCCGCTGATACAGTCTACGGCTGAGATGTCATTTGGTGGAAGGTGTGCTTTGCCTTACTTCAAAGGGGGAGTGAACGTAGTGCCAAAAACAGATCTCACATGAGAGTCATTACCTATGTATTTCACACTTTAAAATACACACTTTGATTCAGCAAAAATGTTTGTCTACTTTTTTCGATTTCCGTCAAGTGACCACAGCTCCTTATGAAACTTCTCTGACTGAGAGCACGTTGCCTGGGGAGGAATGTACCCGTTGCTCTCTGGGTGCAGCCGAGGCAGCTGCGGTGGACCTTAACCATTGATTTATTATTCCCCAGCACATTCTACTGCTTTGTGTCAGTACACCATTTTGTTTTTGCCCCGGAGCGCTGAGCCTGATCTCAAAAGGAGACATGTCATAAAATACAGTAAACACAATGTTGAAATTATTACAAAATACCCACAAAATACGTGGCTTAGAGATTTATGAAACCATCATTCAATTAAGTGTGTTTTGAAAAGAGGCCAGACTCCCCTAAACCCTACTGCTTTGGGTTGGCCAGCCAGTCTTTTTTTTTGCTTTTCACTTCACAGATTTATATAACTCTAGTACACAGAGATATTGATGAATTATGCCTCCATTACTCTCGTTGCATTGTGTAGAGAGAGTGGACACATTTTCACCATCTGTTTCTTCTCCCAAACGGAAAATCCATACACCTTTTCCTCATCTGTTATAGTAGAATCTAGACATGATCACATGTAATACGCTATAATGGGAACTGACATTTAAATGCCCAGATGTTAGTCGTAAGAAATCTCCATGCAATACATCACATTCCACATTCAAATGTCTCTGTACTTTCTAGTTTCACCATGCAAGGCATTCTTTAAAAAAAAGTGCTCCTGTCCAATGTTAGTGACAGTAAATAAAGTGTGTTTGGAGTGAGTGGCCTTGGTATAGGCTTGAATCCCAAATGGCTTCTCATTCTTTATGTACTGTAGTGTGCTTTTTTATAAAAAAAACAGGGCCTATAGGGAATAGGGTGCCATTTGGGACACAGTCATGTTGTGCAGCATGGGCCAGACCAGAGGCTCATGGTGCTAGCTGTGTCAGGGAGGTCCAGCCAGCAGGACTTAAACCAACACAGCTGTTGGTTATTATAACACCGCTGTCTCTAGACAAACATTAGCGTTAAAATGCATTCTATTAATTAAGCAAACATTCACCCAAAGTTATTTCTGCAATGTATAAAAAAACGATTTATGTTTATTCACATTCTAGGCATTCCACCCGTCTCTTCTCTCTTCATTCACGTCAACCTGACATTGTGCACCCAGTCTCTTTTGCCCTCACTGACGATTAACCCCACCAAAATGACGGCGGTCCTACCGGAATCTAATGTAATACAGCCATGCCCAACTAGAAAATGACATTAGAGAAGCAGTCAAATACAGAGTTTCCAACAAGTTGCACTTGTGATTAGCCCGGTGTGAAGGACTCCTGCTCCACTAATTCCTTGGCTCACTGGCCTTTTAATGGGATTAAACTACTACCACAGCCAGATCAACTGGATTCCCATATCACTCCTGGCAGGAGGACCTAGGTTATTATCACTGGAGGAGCTACCGAGTGGAGGAGAAGAGAAGGAGCGTGGGATGGAGGAAGGGAGAGGAGAGAATTAAAGATGGGAGGTGATTAGGCTAGATTAGGGGCCCTGGTGTCCACATCTCAGCTCTAATCAGCCCACAAGGAGAGAAAGAGCGAAGAGAGAGAGAAGAGGAGAGAGGGAGGGAAGGAGCGGATGATGAGTCCAAAAAGCAGTGGTGCCCTACCGAGAGGAAAGAGAAGTAACTACAGTAATCAGTCCCCTATGAAATGGACTGAAGAATGGCAGTGGATCTGTACTGTGGAAGTAGTGCCTTTGTAGGACATCAGTACTATAATAAGCTTCAGACAGATTCAACTACCGTACTACTTGAACAGAATAACCTAAAAAGGTTCTTTGGCTGTCCCCATAGGAGAACCCTTTCAATAACCTGTTTAGGTTCGGGGTAGAACCCTATTGAGTTCCATGTAGAACCCTTTCCCCAAAGGGTTCTTCATGGAACCCAAAACAATTCTTACTGAAACCAAAAAGAGGTCTACCTCGAACATAAACGGGTTTTTGAAGTGGTTCTCCTATGGGGACAGCCAAAGAACCTTTTTAGGTTCTAGATAGCACCTTTATCAGTTAGTTGTGAATGTTTCTGTTCAAGTAGTACGTTAGTTGAAACTGTCTGAAGCTTATTATAGCAATGATGTCCTACAAAGGCACTACTTCCACAGTACAGCTCCACTGCCATTCAAAGGGTTATCCTATTGGGACAGCTGAAGGAACCCTTTTGGAATCCTTTTTTCTACGACTGTAAGATAATGCTAATGCTATGAATCTAGTGTCTAGACTACAGTATGACACAAGGGGATGGGTAGCAGGCTATACAATGATACCATTCTGCTCCTATAATACTACAGCACAATCACTTGCATGATACAGTATCACCCTGATGATCCCCTTCAATGATCCTCTTTCAGGGCTCTTGGCGGTAGAGCGCTTCTTCCATAGAATTAAAGAGATCATATTCTCTGGCTTCGCCCCCTCCCTCCTTCCCACGTCCTTCAGCAGAGTGTTTTTATAGCAGTGTGTATTGTAGTATACAACATACAGTAAGTGGCAGTTGGTGCCGACCCCCCCTGGAGCAGTGTAGTAGGAGTGGTGATGGGTGATGCCAGACCCCATGTGAATAATAGGAACCCTGTACGATGGCCCAGCTGCTCCTGGTTGGCCTCTGCACAGCCAAAGGCAAACAGCGGGGCCTCTTACAGTCGACTTTCCACACAGATAACACACTCTGCTCTGCCGCTGGCCAGTCATAGGCCAGTACAGGCACACAGCCAGTCATAGCAGAGCATGGCATGTGGCGATATCTCAGGCCTCTGCCCATCTGCTTCCTGGCCTATGTGACCTTGGAGGTGACCTCTCTTGACGGATGTGACAGACTAGACCTGGGATGAAGTCAGGATGATGTCTGAGTGTAGGACTGACCCCTGGTTAACACACAACCTGCATTCAGAGGGAATATCTGAAATGCATGACACAGTTTTTTTCACAGCAGCGTGCTTGTCAGAACTATTTGTACAACACAACAAGTTGTTGTTGTAACACACCACTAACTCACTCCTGTTTGGATCTCATTCTCCTTCCTCTGATGAAAACCAGAGGCCTGCACCGCAAACAGGTTTCCAAACAGAAACAGAAAGAGACACTTATGGTAATGAGACGCATGACACCGGCTGACAGTCAAAAGACAGCTATCGACCCGGTGTAATAAAACTGCCAGGAGCTTCACTACTCCCCTGTCAAGACGTGAACGGCACAGAGCAGACTGACTGACAGAGAGACGGTCCCCACCTCATTTCCCCTGCGTATCAGGCAGCCGTAGTGTGCATAGAGCAAATCAACAGGACGCCAACTGATAAGTCAAGTAAACACTGAGCGAAGGTGATGAACTGTCAAAAGCAGAGAGCGGCGCTCTGGGAGATAGGATGAGAGGAGAGGCCTTAGCTGAGGCGGGAATGCTTACCAAACACATAGATAAACCACAGAGCAGAAACATAGCTCACACAATCAATGGCTGGGATGAGAAGTGCATCCGGTCATTCCCATGTATGAGATGTTTAACCCAAGGTGCACAGGGGGAATTGCCTGGTGGGATCTGGGATGTGGGTGGATGAGAGGAAGCAGGGGCACCGCTAGAGACAACTATTTCCCCTGGGCTCAGGTCTGGATGGGGGAGGGCGGTGGGATCACATCCCTGAGAGGAACGTAGACAGTGTTTGGTTAGGGGTGGATGAAGGAAGTGGATGGAGTGATAGGTTAATGATGTAAGGAGAGTGCGTGGTGGTTGGGGGTGGATGGTATAGAAGGGGGGGTAGTGACTGTGGCTTGGGTGGTTCAGTCGACACTGACCAGCAGCTAAATGTGGAGCTGGAGCTGGAGGTGGAGCCAGAGCTGGAGGTGGAGCCAGAGCCAGAGCTGGAGGTGGAGGTGGAGGTGGACCAGAACCACACCAGACCACACTGCTGTGGCTCCACTCTAAGGAAGTCAGCCCGCTCTGTCCCCACATTCCTCCAACAGATGTTTGACAGAGAAAATATTTCCAGAGCTGGGAGGGAAGGGAGGGAAAATAAATGTTTTATGATATATCATACTGGAGGTAGCGGGAAAAAAAAGAAAACACACACAAGATGATATTACGGTCAATTTACTGTTCTCACAGAGTCTTGTGTGGGCCAGAACACTGTACAGTATGTCCATTCAGAGTTTCATCAATCTTTCCCAGGTTTCACTGTGTCACTGCTCTGAGGTGTATTCCAGCTGATCTTTATCCATTCATCCATCATCTATCCACCAGCCTGGTGAGAGGACTGTGCATGGGTGCATTCTGTTCAGGGCCCTGACACTAACAACGATTAATGTGTTTGTCCACCATTAGGAATACGACACATAGCTTATATGTCACAGGTGTGACTAATTTGCAATGTTTTACCTAACAATAATTTATATTGGTTAATTACCTGGTCATGTGACTTGAGCTGTATCTGTTTAAACCCTCCTGTTTTGTGTTTCTTGGCAACCGCCCACAGGAAGTGATGCAGTCTGGAGGTGTGGTTGAGAAGAGCCTGTAATGGCAGCGATGGGTGAGAGCATATGGCTAAAATGGTTAGTATGATCAAATAGAATGCATGATGAAATGGTTGCCTGCCTGCTGGACTGTGCCGCTTTTTGTTTGTTTTGTGTTAGTTTGTTCAGTTGTATTTTATATTACGTGGTTTGTAAAGGTAAAAGGATAAGAAAATGATACAAAGTGTGGAAATTATTTTTTACCGCCTTTTTTCCCCCCAATTTCGTGATATCCAATTGGTAGTTACAGTCTTGTCTCATCACTGCAACTCCCGTACGGACTTGGGAGAGGCGAAGGCCGAGAGCCGTGCGTCCTCCAAAACACAACCCATCCAAGCCGCACTGCTTCTTGACACAATGCCCACTTAACCCGGAAGCCAGCCGCACCAATGTGTCGGAGGAAACACCTGGCTACCGTGTCAGCGTGCAATGCGCAGGGCCCGCCACAGGAGTCGCTAGAGTGCAATGGGACAAGGACATCCCTGCTGGCCAAACCCGCCCCATGGGTCTCCTGGTCGCGGCCGGCTGTGACATAGCCTGGACTCGAACCCCGAATCGCTAGTGGCACAGCTAGCACTGTGATGCAGAGCCTTAGACCACTGTGCCACTCGGGAGGCCCGGAAATGATTTATGGAACCTAAGCGAGAACGAGCATGAACTTTGATTTCAACTTGTGGAGAACCATGCCTTAAGGAAATACATGTTGACTTTTGTTGTCTGCCTCTGGTTCACTAAGCCTGCTCAACCCAGACCTAGAACTTGTCATTTCCCACCCTGTGACATTTACACAATGTAGCTTTGTGACATTTGAATAGTTTATAGTTTAGGATGGTATAAAGTTACACTGCATAATCACAGACAACAACTCAGTAAACATGTAGTTATGATTATATAAGATGACGTCCCTTATTTGTTTAACGCCACCATTTCGTTTATAGTTTGACCGTGCAACCAATACGATAAACAATTTACTGTCTCATGGTATTGCTGTGTAAATGTGTACGCTAGAGAATTACCCAGCAACTGACTAATGGTGGAGTAGTGTTTCTGAGGTCTGTTGGTCACAGCAGCTGTGCATTGCTGGGACTGTGCTGCTGTAACCAAACCCATGGCAGGCAGGCAGGCAGACCAGCACTATGAAAGGATATATTCACCACTGCCCCACCACTTGAGGGAAACATTCAGGTAACTGCCAAAAATAACGGAAACACTAACATAGTGTCATAATAGGGCATTGGGCCACCACGAGCCAGAACAGCTTTAATGCACCTTGGCATAGATTTTACATTTGTCTGGAACTCTATTGGAGGGATGTGACACCAATATGCTGACACAAGAAATTCCATAATTTGGTGTTTTGTTGATGATGGAGGAAAACGCTGTCTCAGGTGCCACTCTAGAATCTCGCATAAGTGTTTGAGATCTGGTGACTGAAACAGCCATGGCATATGGTTTACATTGTTTTCATGGTTCTTAAACCGTTCAGTGACCACTCTTGCCCTGTGGATGGGGGCATTGTCATCCTATGGGGGCATAACCATGGTAGCCAAAATAATAGCTTGCCCAACATTTTTATACATGACCCTAAGCATGATGGGATGGTAATTGCTTAATTAACTTGGAACCACACCTGTGTGTAAGCACCTGCTTTTAATATAATTTACATCCCTCATTTACTCAAGTGTTTCCATTATTTTGGCAGTTACAAAATTCTAAACTTTTATTTGGGTTGGTTTTAAAAATTGATGTCCAATTAAAGACAGGGCCTAGGATATGTGGTTTCATCTGACCATATACAACATGCCTTCTGTTTTACTTTAATATTTGTGGAATTGGGACAGCTGCAGTTATTATATTTAATTACAAAATGCATAAAAATAAATGCCACATTCCAAAGACACGGGTTGATTTTGCCTAGGTTAGATGCAATGCTTCCTCAACACTCAGCAGGAGTAGCACACACACATAAATGCAATGCCCAACACATTCACTTCACTTTGTCCAATTGTATCTATTTTCGCTGTGGACAGGACCAATTGATGTAAACCTTGAAAGTGTGACAAATCTTCCCAGCATGCCCTTGGACTCTACTATGCACACTCCCAGTTCTACACCAAGGTCCATAGAGTTCTGTTAGTCCATCTCTAATATGTAACAAAGCAGTTGGATGGAACTAAATGCAGTAGTTGGATGACTTGATGTTTTGTTTTGGACCATGTCAGATGGGAGAAGCTAAGTGGTCTTTATCAGGCAGAATAACAGTGCCAGCCCAGTACAGGGTTTATATGGGAGACTGTGTGTGGTTCCTAAATGATACCCTACATAGGAAATAGGGTGCCATTTGGGATGCAGCGGAGGTCTTATCACCAGGAATACAAACGCCAGCCAGCGTGCCAAGTACGTGGGTGCTTTATATGGGAGCCTCTCTCTAGGGCAGCCTTTCCCAAACTCTGTCCCGGGGACACCAAGGGGTGCACATTTTGTTTTTTGCCCTAGCTGATTCAAATAATGGACTCTTCATTAAGCTTTTTATTATTTGAATCAGCTGTATAGTGCTTGGTCAAAAAACAAAACGTGCATCCCTTGGGGTCCCCAGGACCGAGTTTGGGAAATGCTCCTCTATGGGGAGGCCCCAGTGCTCTGAGCTCTCTGAACAGAAATCTCATAAACACCAGGGACCAATTAAGCTCTATTTTCTGGGCTGTGCCTGGGCCGTTTTGATCCAAAGTGAATCGAACACCCTGCTGAGACAACAATTTTCTCCTCTCAGAAAAATGTGCCCGGTCAATTTTCCAACCACTCTTTAACCATTCAGTGTTTTATCTAGCAATTGAAGTCAAAACAACCGGTAAACAAGTTTCAGTTTTCCCCAGAATGTTGTCAACATGCATTTGTCTAAGGGATGGACGAGTTGTATTTGGAAGGCTGTAATACAAAACGCAGTCCATTGGAGTGTTTATGACATTTAGATCATACTGTACATTTACCCCCCGCACTGAACCCTCTCCTCGTAATGGAAGGAAAACATGGGCTGGGAGAGATCAATATCCATTCTGCTGTTATTGCTTCTGTGGCTTAGAGACGCTCGTGGAGCCTGGCCAGAGGCAGCAGGCAGTATGTCACTCAAAAGACCAGAGGGGAGAATCCGGTCTGAGAAAGACAGTAAAAAAACAGATGGGCAGATAAGGCACTGTAACTCAACGTTGATGTATAGTAACGGAGTATTGAGGGATGATGTGAGGACGATGATGCTGCTGCTGCTGATCATAATTATTGAATTGTGTTGTCTGCCCAATACATGGTGCATATTACTAAATGCTGTGATCTATGGAATGTCTTGAGGATGTGTGCTAGTTAGTACACCTACATGAATGCTGACAACGTACATCTTTGTCATCTTAGTCTTTTACCCTTACCCTTGATAAATGTACTCCTAAGTTAAAGAGGAAAAGTTGCCCTACTTTGCCACTGATTCTTAACAGGGAAAATATGAGCTTCCTCTAGCCTCTAGCTGTTGCCATGTTAGTCATGACTGCTAACTGGTAGTGTCATACCCCCCACTGTCTGTACTTGTGTCATACCCCCCACTGTCTGTACTGGTGTCATACCCCCCATTGTGTGCTGCTGTCCACACTGACCAGACAGTCTCCTACAGCTGCCCTGGTGTCTGAGCAGACTGCCCTTAGTCAGGATACAGCCACTATGCTAGAGCAGTGAGGACTGGCTAGCAGTTGCAGTATCAACTCTACTCTGTGTTTTATTTAAAGCATGAAGTTTTTTTGGGGGATTGGCTATTGCTTGATCGTACACTATTGTACTTATTGAATGTCATGCATTAACACAACTCCAACAGTGCTTGATTCCAAGCGGAGAGTCAATATCTAATGCTCATCTCACTGTTTTCTTCCAAATCACTAGGGCACATTCATCTACTAGTCAGTAGTCAGAAACAACCTCTGTAAGCTATTGGCACTAAGATATGCAGGGGCAGGATTGTAAAACAGGGATGATCAGGGATGATTGTAAAAAAAGGTCTTCCACACCCCTGCTGACGCTCAACACTGTGCTCCACGTCTCTAGATAAGTTAAACAACTTCAATGTTTATTAGGGAAGTTGCATTTTTCCTAGATGGCTGGTACCGCGTTAGAAAGAAAAGTTTAGCATTTGCTTCCTGTGTATGTCCCATTCCCTCTTAGGATGTTGCACGCTCACATATTTTTTGGAAAAAACGAATAATAAGTGCACATGCGGGAATGCGCACGCACACTCATGCAGACAAGCACACGTAAGCACATGATGCACTTGCACATGCACACCACACACAGTATTGTAATATTTACTTCAGAAAGAATTCACACCCCTTGATTTTTCCATATTTTGTTGTGTTACAGATGGATTTTAAATGGAGTAAATTGAAAATGTGTGTCCCTGGCCTACACACACAATACCCCATAAGGCCAAGTCAATAGGTATTCAGCCCTTTTGTTATGGTAACCCTAAATAAGTTCAGGAGTAAAACATTTGATTTTTAAATGACTACCCCATCCCTGCACCCCACACATACAATTATCTGTAAGGTCCATCAGTCAAGCAGTGAAATTCAACCACGAAGGCCAGGCAGGTTTTCTAATGGTTCACGAAGAAGGGCAACTATTGGTAGAAGGGTGAAAATAAAAAGCAGACATTGAATATCCTTTGAGCATGGTGAAGTTATTAATCACACTTTTGATAGTGTATCAATACCCTCAGTCACCACAAAGATACAGGCACCCTTCCTAACTCAGGTGCCGGAAAGGAAGGAAACCGCTAAGGGATTTCATCATGAGGCCCATGGTGATTTTAAAACAGTTGCAGAGTTTAATGGCTGTGATAGGAGATAACTGAGGATGGATCAGCAACATTGTAGTTACTCCACAGTATAAATGACAGAGTGAAAAGAAGGAAGCCTGTAAAGAATAAAAATATAATAAAAAATGTGGCAAAGAAATAAACTTTATGTCCTGAATACAAAGCGTTATGTTAGGGGAAAATCCAAAGCAAGGTGGTGGCTGCATCATGTTATGTGTATGCTTGTCATCTTCAAGGACTAGGGAGTTTGTTGGGATAGAAATACATGGAATAAAGCTAAGCACAGGCAAAATCCTAGAGGAAAATTTGGTTCAGGGTGCTTGACACAGACACTGAGAGACAAATACAACTTTCAGCAGGACAGTTACCTAAACCATAAGGCCAAATTTTCAAGGCACAAGGCGAGACCCAGATGCAGACACAGATAGTTGGAGTCTTACAATGTTTAATAATCCAAAGAGGTAGGCAAGAGAATGGTCGTGGAAAGGCAAAAGGTCAAAACCAGATCAGAGTCCAGGAGGCACAGAGTGGCCGACAGGCTCGTGGTCAAGGCAGGCAGAATGTCAGGCAGGCGGGTACAGAGTCCAGAAACAGGCAAGGGTCAAAACCGGGAGGACTAGAAAAAGGAGAATAGCAAAAGGAGTACGGGAAAAACATGCTGGTTGACTTGACTAAACATACAAGACGAACTGGCACAGAGAGACAGAAAACGCAGGGATAAATACACTGGGGAAAATAAGCAACACCTGGAGGGGGGTGGAGACAATCACAGGAAAAGGTGAAACAGATCAGGGCGTGACACAAATATACACTGGAGTTGCTTACTAAGTTAACACTGAATGTTCCTAAGTGGCCTAGTTACCGTTTTGACTTAAATAGTCTTGAAAATCTATGGCAAGACTTGAAAATGGATGTCTATCAATGATCAACAACCAACTTGAGAGAGCTTGAAGAATTTGTTAAGGAATAATGGGCAAATATTGTACAATCCAGGTGTGCAAAGCTCCAAGAGTCTTACTCAGAAAGACTCACAGCTGTAATCGCTACCAAAGGTGATTCTAACATGTATTGACTCAGGGGGTTGAATACTTATCTAATCAAGATATATTAGTGTTTTATTTTCCATAATAAAAATATAAAATACTAAAATTAATTGTTCTTCCAACTTCATATTCAGAGTATTTTTTGTGTAGATCGTTGACCCCAAAAATGACAATTAAATCCATGTTAATCCCAATTTGTAACACAAAAAAAGTTAAGGGGTGTGAATACTTTCTGAAGGCACTTACAGTGGGGCAAAAAAAGTATTTAGTCAGCCACCAATTGTGCAAGTTCTCTCACTTAAAAAGATGAGAGAGGCCTGTAATTTTCATCATAGGTACACTTCAACTATGACAGACAAAAGGAGGAAAAAGAATCCAGAAAATCACATTGTAGGATTTTTAATGAATTTATTTGCAAATTATGGTGGAAAATAAGTATTTGGTCACATACAAACAAGCAAGATTTCTGGCTCTCACAGACCTGTAACTTCTTCTTTAAGAGGCTCCTCTGTCCTCCACTTGTTACCTGTATTAATGGCACCTGTTTGAACTTGTTATCAGTATAAAAGACACCTGTCCACAACCTCAAACAGTCACACTCCAAACTCCACTATGGCCAAGACCAAAGAGCTGTCAAAGGACACCAGAAACAAAATTGTAGACCTGCACCAGGTTGGGAAGACTGAATCTGCAATAGGTAAGCAGCTTGGTTTGAAGAAATCAACTGTGGGAGCAATTATTAGGAAATGGAAGACATACAAGACCACTGATAATCTTCCTCGATCTGGGGCTCCACGCAAGATCTCACCCGTGGGGTCAAAATGATCACAAGAACGGTGAGCAAAAATCCCAGAACCACACGGGGACCTAGTGAATGACCTGCAGAGAGCTGGGACCAAAGTAACAAAGCCTACCATCAGTAACACACTACGCCGCCAGGGACTCAAATCCTGCAGTGCCAGACGTGTCCCCCTGCTTAAGCCAGTACATGTTCAGGCCCGTCTGAAGTTTGCTAGAGAGCATTTGGATGATCCAGATGAGGATTGGGAGAATGTCATATGGTCAGATGAAACCAAAATAGAACTTTTTGGTAAAAACTCAACTCGTCGTGTTTTGAGGACAAAGAATGCTGAGTTGCATCCAAAGAACACCATACCTACTGTGAAGCATGGGGGTGGAAACATCATGCTTTGGGGCTGTTTTTCTGCAAAGGGACCAGGACGACTGATCCGTGTAAAGGAAAGAATGAATGGGGCCATGTATCGTGAGATTTTGAGTGAAAACCTCCTTCCATCAGCAAGGGCATTGAAGATGAAACGTGGCTGGGTCTTTCAGCATGACAATGATCCCAAACACACCGCCCGGGCAACGAAGGAGTGGCTTCAGAAGAAGCATTTCAAGGTCCTGGAGTGGCCTAGCCAGTCTCCAGATCTCAACCCCATAGAAAATCTTTGGAGGGAGTTGAAAGTCCGTGTTGCCCAGCGACAGCCCCAAAACATCACTGCTCTAGAGGAGATCTGCATGGAGGAATGGGCCAAAATACCAGCAACAGTGTGTGAAAACCTTGTGAAGACTTACAGAAAACGTTTGACCTCTGTCATTGCCAACAAAGGGTATATAACAAAGTATTGAGATAAACTTTTGTTATTGACCAAATACTTATTTTCCACCATAATTTGCAAATAAATTCATTAAAAAATCCTACAATGTGATTTTCTGGATTTTTTTCCTCATTTTGTCTGTCATAGTTGAAGTGTACCTATGATGAAAATTACAGGCCTCTCTCATCTTTTTAAAATGGAGAACTTGCACAATTGGTGGCTGACTAAATACTTTTTTGCCCCACTGTATTTTAATACCATTTCATTTGTTTTTTTCTGTGACCTTAATGTGCACATTTTCTCTAGAAATAAATCAGTTCAAGCCCGAACTGTATGATGTAGTAGGGAGTTGCAGTTTCCAACAAGCCAATATTCTACATAGTTTAGCACAGAAAACGTGGTAATTAACTACAATTACCATAATTCATTGCACACCTTCTTGTCCGGTCAGTGTTATGCACTTGCAATGTAGAAGAGACAGAAGAATGGGTGATGAGGGATTGAGAGCAGTTGCTACACAAAATAGTCATAAAAGTATGCCTTGTTTACTTTGAAGACCTACTAGTGAATAGTGATTTTGTCAGACAGCATAGGCAGCAGCTCTATAGAGATGAGATGATGACTTGGAATGAAATAAGAAAGTAATAAAATAAATGTAATATACAACAACTGAAATATTTCAATATAAAGGTAAAGTAACGAGAATAAATTATGGTTAATAAGTGATAAGCAGTAATGGGCTGTCACTACCATCATGGGACTTTATTAATTGTTTTATTCTGTGTTGTTACATAGTGAATTTAATGTTGAAAGCTCAGCACTATATGAAAAGTAATTTTAACTTTCACTCTCTTATACTCAGACAAAGTGATTTGACATTTGATATACAGGCTGACTAGCTCAGCAGGATTGTGAAATTGTGTAGGGCAGATTCCCATGAATCTAATGACAGTTGTCATCTGACATAATTTCAGGGGCCCCTGCTCTGTTGTACTTTCAACACCATCCCTCCAACAGTAGTCAACTAACAGAAAATGGCATCTGTGAAAAGACCGGCTTCTTGGCTGTAATTTTCTAATCAATAGTCAAACTATTTAGTAATTGCTGTTTAATGATATTTGGAGAATAAAAGGCCATTTCCTTTTTGACTGGCAGGTCAGAGCGTGTTATAAACAGGATCTCCAGTCAACCTGGGGCCAAAATGTCTCCCAGCACACTAGGAAAATAGCAATCACATAATATGCTGCTTCTCTCCGGAGATGGGAACAAATCCTTACACTATACAATATTTCAGGGGAGCGAGAGAAGGGGAACATGAAATAGTAGAGCAAGTTTGCTTATAGTCAAAGCCCAATGACCGACGTTGGAGCATTGCTGCCAGGTTCGGTTTTCTTTCAAACAGCCGTGGTCGTGAAAGTAGGAGGCACATTGGTATAGATGGTGTAAGGGGTCGGGGGCCCGGCCGTGTCTCGCCTGCTCCGCTCACTGTCAGGTCCTTTTCAGTGCTCCATGCACGGGCTTGGGCTCAACCACAGCCTCCCTGTGAAAAGAGCAAGGATTAAGACAGTCAGAGACAAAGACAAAGGGGACACATTGCCTCCCTTTCCCCTTAGAGCACCCCCGGCCACACAATGACAGTGAACAATGGGATGATGTGTTCTTTCGGCCTAGGCCGGATGTGTCATCCCGCACTACTGTGCAGAACTTCCTAGCATTGTGTGCGGCCCTCTGCCATTGTGCCCGGGCCATACTAATACCTTACAGATATTTCACAGTGGGTGAATGCTTTCTTTCCGCCCAGGCTGCCTGGTGTTCTCTGGCACCCAGGGCCAGGAAGCAGGGAGGACCTTTTACTCATGAGCCAGCAGAGCCGACCACAGCCTGTTGGCCATCACCACTGTAGGGGATGTAAAGATCCTCTTTGAGGATCCTCTTTCTGTATATCTTTCTGGCAATCAGTCTGTCCATCCATCTTTCCCTCCTCTATTGCTCTCTCTCTCTCTAACTCCTCCTGTCACCTATCACCTGTCACCTGGTCCCGTGTGTCCTCAGTTGGTAGAGCATGGTTTGCAACGCCAGGGTTGTGGGTTTGATTCCCATAGGGAACCAGTATGAAAATGTATACACTCACTACTGTAAGTCACTCTGGATAAGAGTGTCTACTGTAAATGTTAAACACTATTTCTTTTTTAAAGAAACTTAAATGTTAAACCTGTCAAATGGCTTCAGGCCAGAACTAAAGTGTGAGATGATATGCAGATGTCTGTCATATTTTTCATGGCCACAAAACCGTGTCTGGTGAGAAGTGACTGGAGATCAGCTGAATGGGCGGCCAGAGGACAGAGGACCTGACTGACGGGCTGATTGTGTGAGAGCTGAGCAGAGCAGAGTGGAGTACTGGCCTATGGGAAAGAAAATGGCCCCAGGGGGCTAAGAAAGCACATTTCTCTCCGATGTCATGGAGATTTCTGTCTCTAATGAGCTGAGGCCATCGGCTATCAACTGCTGCCAAACTGCAGAGGGGTGTCGTTCATTTGGTTAATTCAATTCTGGGTAATTTCGCAGCGGTAATGCTCAGAATGTGAGCCGCTGTGAAACTGTTAGTGGGAATTCTTTTCCACACGTTCTTGTTTGATTTGATTCCATGAAAGAGCTCAATGAACGTCTAAGGGGTTACATGATTTGTTGAGGTTGGTAAGCAGCGTTTTTATATTTTCACACTGAGAGTTAAGTGTGAACATTCGTCAATATTTAACCTTTCCCTCCCCACACCTCCAACAAAGTCAGTTGCACACCCAAAGCATGACTTTTAAGTGCCCCTCTCTCCAAACAAAGGAAAACAAAAAAATTCCCAAACTAGACTCGTTGCCAAAATGGAACTATCCACTGGTTGAATCAACGTTGTTTCAAAATCATTGCAAACAAATTGTGACATGGAATCAACCTGGAAAATACTTTGATAAAAGTCATCAACAGTACTGTTTTCATCTCATTTCAACCAGCGTTGTAAACATTGAAACTAGGGTAAACCTTCAACTGAAATATATTTACTTGACTAAACCTGACTAACAGGTTGTTACATCAATCTAATTTCAACGTAATCATCAGAACTATGTACTCAATGTTGAAATTGAGTTGAAAATTCCTATGGTTGAAATACTGTTGAATTTTATATTTGATTAGACATATTTCATTTGACCTTGTTGTCATGTTGATAGTAAAATGGTATGTTTGAATCAAAGTCATTGTTTCAACGTCATCCTATCAACCTAAATAAAGAGGTGTATTAAAATAAAATGTTAAACCACAGTCCAAAAGATGTCTGCCTGAACAGTGACTCCTCCTGGTATATGAGGGGTAATGCACTTCAGTGAGAACAAGTTTACCAGCCAGATGCTTACCACTATTTACGCTGCTTAGTTTTGGAAACAAGGTGTGTTTGATTCAGCTGAGCTATCATGTCAACAGTTAGACAATGATCAGCTTCCATACTAATGTGTGTAGACTACCTGAATAACATTGAATAGTTGTAAATAATTCCTCTAACTTGTCTTACACAAGCTGTATAAGTAAATTCAGAGTGAGGTTGGGTTTATGTAGGCTACATTGACATCTGATTTGACTAAAGGACTCCATTTCAACGTGAAGCTAGGTGTACTATCATTTGTCCATGCTTGATTGGATCTTTGGAAGTTTAGAAGTCAACTTTAGACTTATAAATAGGATTAAAAAAAATATTATATTATATACACTTTTGCCTTTGGATATTATCTTGTATATGAAGGATGGTTGGTTGTTTTCAAATTTAATCTGCAAGTTATTAATATGTTGGATTCATGCCTCCATCTCAACCAGAAATGTAAGTTGAAGAATAGGATTAAATCAAATTTTATTTTAAGTGCATTTGATTTAGTGCTATTCATGAACTTTTCTTTTTGGTTGAGATGGAGAAGTGAGTCCAACATATCCATCATTTATTTGTAGACAAACTGGAAATTGATTTGTGAACGCAACCAAATATCAACATTTGAAGGAGATCTATCTTCTGCATGGATAGTATACTATGAATAACATATATGAATGACAATATCCAAAATAACTGTGGCTACACATATTATTTAAATGTACCTCTTTATTTAGGTCAGGGGTTTTCTAACTGGTGTCTGCAAATTATATTTATTTATTTTTATTTTATAACAACTATTTGTCGGGATTTTTTTATGTGAGAAATAATTATTTGATGAATATCGCTAGCTGAAACAGAATACCATCGTGGATACCATTTTTATGTCTCTGTGTCCAGTACGAAGAAAGTTAGAGGTAGTTTCACAAGCCAATGCTAACTAGCGTTAGCACAACTACAGGAAGTCTACAGGAACAGTTAGTACGCTAGCTGTTCCTGTTCATCAGACTCTGGGGAAGTAGACAAATTGCTTCATTGCCAAAATCTCGAATTATCCTTTTAATATGGAGGAAATTACAGTCATTGGAGCTAATTACAGGGTTTTTTCTGTGTAGAAAATTCTTAAGCGGACCGTTTAAGTCAAGTGTCAAACTCCACGGAGGGCCGAGTGTCTGCAGGTTTTTGCTCCTCCCTTGTACTTGATTGATGAATTAAGGTCACTAATTACTAAAGAACTCCCTTCATCTGGTTGTCTTGGTCTTAATTGAAAGGAAAAATCGAAAACCTGCAGACATTAGGCCCTCCATGGAATGAGTTTGATCTCCTTGGTCTAAGCAATCATTTTCGGAAAAAGAAAAACAGTTTCTGAGTCAACTTAAACAACCAAAAACAAATAGAAAGTGTGCAGAAAAATATTGAATATTAGTAATAATAATATTCAATTCAGGGCACATGCCTATTGATTTTTATATACTTTTTGAGCAGAGGAACATAGCTTTGACAAAATGCATAGAATTTCAGGAAATGTGCTTTATAACTGCAAAATTGTCTCTCAGCTCAATTGAAACATTTGTAGAATTGCAGAAAATGAGTTTTACAACAGCAACATGTTACCCTTACCTTTCTAGTTAATAGACTATGTAACAGTTTACACTTCCTCGTGAAAAATCTATTATATAGTGTATATATATTTTTGCTTTCATATGATGGGGGTCCCTTCTGTGAGCTTGTGTTGCCTATCACTTTACGGCTGAGCTGTTGTTGCTCCTAGACGTTTCCACTTCACAATAACAGCACTTACAGTTGCCCGGGGCAGCTCTTGCAGGGCAGAAATTTGACAAACTGACTTGCTGGAAAGGTGACATCCTATGATGGTGCCATGTTGAAAGTCACTGAGCTCTTCAGTGAGGCCATTCTATTGCCAATGTTTGTCTATGGAGATTGCATGGCTGTGTGCTCGATTTTATACACCCGTCAGCAATAGCCGAATCCGCTAATTTGAAGAGGTGTCCACATACTTTTGTATATACAGTATAGTGTATACTTTTCTACACAATTTAAACGTATACATGTTGAAATTAGATTGATGTAACAACCTGTTATCCATGTTAAGTCAATGTATTTAAGTATTTAAGTAGTTTTAATCTAATTTCAATGTTTACAATGCTGGTTGAAATAAGATGAAAATAGCAGTGGTTAATGATTTCAAATCCATTTTCAAATGTATTTTCTACGTTGATTCCATGGCAGAATATGTTGACTAATTACGTTACACAACGTTTGAATCGAGCAGTGTGTTCCCAGTTGGTAGATTTTCTCTTAGGATGGCTATCTTCCTTCCAAACAATATTGACTATGGTATGACATGTAACACAATACCCTCCACAGAAAAGCAAAACAGACTTTAGCCCATAACATGATACATGATCCTTGAACAATGCTTTGGAAAACCTACACACCTCAAAGAGCTTAGGCAATGTTAGCTCTGCCCTCTGGGTAATACCTATGGTAAATGTAATGGATCCCAGCGATGAAGAGAAGACTGGTACAGTGAAAACAGCAAGGGGCTCAGTATCATATAGGTAAAACCGCAACAGCCAGAGTAATCCCTCTCATAGTGCTGTCCCTCCACTTGATAGGCATGTGATTGACAGGTAAAACGTCTGAGAACTTGGCAGTATTATCTCCCGTTCATCAGCTCATTCGAAAAGTCTTTAATGACTTGATAATGCATAGAGATACAGTATGTCAGCGTGGTCAGTTCAGGCATTTCCCTTCAAGCTTTTCTTAAATCTTCATTTTCAAAGCTGACAGTTTTACACTTCTCTAAGGAGCTGAGGGACAGAAATACATCAAATGGAGGGGTTTACGCTAGTGCATTCACCTTGGCAACCTCGATTCTACCACATTTCCTCTTCTAATAGACCAATGAGGTTTTTGTCTGAGAAGCCTTTGAGATTATGAAAAGAAGTTCCGCGTAAAAGCTTAAGCCAACAGCTGTTTTAACAAAGCAACAGAAGTGAGAATGCAACTTTTTCATGTTCAAGGCTCGCCCCTCCTGATGAAAGGGTTCTTTCATGGTGTTATATGTGTTAAAAATGGCCACTTGTATGCAGCAGACTGGAACTTGGGGGGGAAATGGTTCCAGATGGTCACGGCTGGCACACAATGGAAAAACAAACTTGGTTGTAGACCGGTGTTGTATTTACATTTGTGTTGGTCCCTGGGTCTTACATTTGTGTTGGTCCCTGCTTCTTTCCCTTTCAACATTATGGAGAGTAGTCACTCTGCTGTTACTCACACAGGTGCTTTACATTTTTATTTTATTTAGTGGGAATATAAATTGGAAATGGAACTGCTCACATGCCAAAACACAAGTACTGTATTCTCTATGGAGAAGTTGCAGCTTACTGTTTCAAAATATATAAACAACATATTTGCTTATACTGTGGTTTCACATAAAAACCTAAAATACAGTATGTAACTATGTCACAGTAGTTACAGTAGTAGAATGCATTCCACAGAAGTGTCATAGCCCTGCTCAGCTAGATACCAGTGCTGTCTCATGTTCAAAGTGCTGTGCTTTCAGACGTATCTCTTGCCACAAGGGACTTCATTTATGACATTCTGATGCTTAGCGGGCCTCATTTCCACAAAGAGCACTCACTCCCGATTTTCAAAGGGCTTTTTTTCTTTATTTTCTTTTCCAGCGTATATTCCTGTGTTCAACTGTACCGCTCATACAATATCCAAACCCCAAGCACATCTGTTCCTGGTCCCCTCTCAAAGCAGACACATCTGATCTGGTGGCAATATTCCTAGAGTACATGTGAAGTCGTAGGAACACATTACGATGAATGAATAGGTCAATTAATTCCTAACAGTAGTGGTACTCTACCCCAACGCAGTTAATGGTAGCAGGTTGTTTGATGAGTGTCTCTCTCTCTCTCTCTCTGACCTGTGCCAAGGCAGAGCAGAGGTTGTGTTTAAGAGGCAGGATTTGCTACCCTGCTCTGGGTTTCCGTGACAGCAGAGCTCCTGTCAGCGCCTAGCTGAAGCTGTTGGAGTAACGCCTGCACACCCATCTTCTCGGTTCTGAAAGGCTGTGCTCCTCCTCGCCCAGGGGGAGTGGCCATACCTTAGAGTAGTGGGGGTCTGTGCTAACAGAGAGTGGGATTTCACTTTCAGTACTGTTGAGATTTCTAAATACTGGTAAAATATTTAGATTGGCCTTTATATTAAACAAGTCTGGACTGGATCTGCTTCCCAAGTAAAACATGCTTATATGAATATAAGCATCTAAGCAAATTGTATGTGAACAGCGTCTTATGTTTGCCAAATCTGAGATATGTAATGGCCAAAATAGGACTAATTGTTTTGGCAAGAGATGAAAATGAAATTAAAGGTCAATAGTTTTGGCTCATCCTTACAGTGCCTGTTGATATATTCAAAATCTCCACGTTTGAAATGTTTGCTTTTAATTTCCTGTCTGTAAGAAAAAGATGACATCTGGAAAAGATATCATCCACTCCGTTTGCTTTGTCACTTAGTTACAGTGGTCATGGAAACAAGGCGCTAGACAAGGCAGACAACTAGTTTTGAGGAGTGCTGTATGGCTGAATACCTAAAAATGCCCAAAATATAAGTAAATTATGTTATGCTTCCTTGGATAAAGTTCAGCTTTATCGTCAGTGCTTGAATGAAAATGTGCCGTGCAATCCAAGCTTCAGTAGACAAAATGAAAGCACAAAACAAAATGTCCTCAGCCGGCAATGCTTCTGTGGGTTAGACTCTTCATACTGTCTTTTTGAACAGTCATGGCAAATGAAAGCTCAGTCAGTTTTCTCTCACTCTCTCTCTCTCTTTCTCCCCTACTCTCTCTGACAGCCATCTTAAATCCATTCAGAGATCTCAGGGGACCAGTTTTCTGCATACTCAATGTGCTCGCAGCTCCTTAAGCCCACACAGTCGCCATGGCAACCATGGACCACCTCTGGCTCCCAGTGCATCTGTCAGCCTTCCCCCACTACTCCCTCTGCCCACCCCGCCCGGGCTCACCGCCACCATGCCGCTCCACCTTTACCACAGAGAGCAGAAAGCAAGGAGCTCCGTACACCGTACGCTTTGTGGTATACTGTAGTAGTTAAGTCTTCATTTGATTATGAAGACCTCAGATTTACCACAAACCAAGAACTGCACTTGTCATAGTTTTCAATGAAAGCCAGTGCTGAGGAATATTGGTCCGTTTAATAGATCACAAACCATTTTATGTCTGCACCTTAACTAGATACGGTGGAGATGTTACTGTAGCCGAGAGCTCTACTCTGTCTTTGCACAATTTGCAGTTGGTTTTCAGGTGCCATGCGCACCACCTGAAGAGGGCAGACTTGATCCTTTCTCTTGCAGTCAGTGTGGATACTTCCATCACGTCCTCACCAAAACCACGCAAACCTGCTGTGTCACAACCACTTCTTTGAACCCAAGACCACCCATCCAGCACCAAAATTCTCTGGCCGTGATTTAAACCCTTCGAATCTCCCTCAGAAGCACAGGAAACTGTACCGTGGGTGTGCACGTATGCATGCTTTGACGTGTGTGTGTAAGCAAAGGGGAGGAGAGAGAGAGTGAGAGAATGAGAGAGGGAGAGGGCAGCTCTCCCTCAGCCCTCTGTAATGTTTCCCGCAGGCTTTCAGAAAAGGCGAAACAGCATTGTGCAGTCAGCTGCGCCGAATGTGTCTATTCTCTAGTAGCCCTCTTCTCTTTCATGGGAGATTTATTTCCATTGTTGTCACCAAACCCTCCCCACCCTCCAAAATCTAAACAAGAGGAGAGGTGGGGTTGGCCGTGATCGGGAGCAGGCAGGTGGGGGGAGGGGTGTAACTAGCGCTGTTGTAATCTGCAATTGTTACAGTCTGTGGCCTAGCTACGCTGTCACCATTCCAAATTGATTTAACCATCAATGGCAGCAGCCATTTAGATTTGTTAGTGGTCTGGCCGGGCTGCTCAAACTCAACTGAATGTGCAATGAGCCCCTCACTCCCTTTCCCACCATCTGGTATCAAAGGCCATTGTGTCCCAAGAAAGTGGAGGGGTCATCCATTCACCCCGTGGGTCAACTACAGGCTGAGATAGAGGGAAAGTGAAAGAAAGAGGGAGAGAAAAAGAGAGGGAGGGGGCTAGGGTCTTTAAGTTTTGGAGACAGCAGCTCCATAGAACAACTCTCTCTCCAACTCTCTCCCCCGGCGTCAATGGAGCCATTTAATCCGTCAGACTGAAAATATTTGGAATTTGAGGCATTTGTCTCCTATTATCACTGGGATGTATATGAGTTCCTTGTTTAACGTCTCCTCGTGGTGGGTTCCTCTCTGCCTCCGCCTGGTCGGCTCGTCTCCCTCAGGCTGTGTTTACAGGGACTCATCAGAGGCCATGTGAGGATTGTTTGACCCTCTCACAGACAAAGCACGGCTTTAAAGGGCCACACTCATAGCTTGTTTGTTTTGGCTTGGCACATTAGATTTCACCATTTTTTAGTTTGCACACACACAAGCATTCATCGCCCATGAGGTTTCTTTCATGTGTTGGCTGTCGTAGCGAGACGCTGATTGACAGGAGCAGAGCGTGAATAAGAATGTTTTCATAATATCTGCTGAGGGGCTGGTGGTGTTTATGATCAACAAGAACATATCTTAATCTAAGCCTGTTGATGTTAAGTGGGCGAGTATAGCAAGCTCAATAATACGATGTAGAGCCAAGATAGCTAATACATACACAGTTACTCCCAGTCCCAGCCCCCCCAGCTCAACAGACTCTAGAGCAGGATCCCAGATTACACCAGACGTGTTCCTTGATTTGCTAATGGTTGTGAAGTCCAACCTGACAGATTCTTGGCCCGGCACAGTTCATTGCAGACATGTTAACGTAATGACGCTGTTTATGCCGTTTGAAATTTCCCCCATTTCTCAAGCCCAACATGAATACATAAGAAAGCAAAAACAGATCCTAGAAAATAGTCTGAATGAATGGTTTTACAATGCTTATCAACAATAACAGAAGTTATTCGACCCATGGGGGAGAAACAAAATATTTGTCGTTTTTAAAGTAACTTTGGTAAATATGCTTTCTTGGAGTGAAGCCAATTTTATAATACACTGTACTATATATCATATCAATTTTAAATAATATCCATAATGTGTCATTTGTCATAATCAGCAAGCCTGTGATATTGTCAGAGTCAATCGAACAGTCAACTGATCTTAATTAGCGTTGGCATGAGTTGTTTTGACACTTCACTTTTTTTGTTTGTGTGTGCCAACAGAGGCATCTAAACTATGCAGCTCATCGTCCAATCAGATTCCTCGCATACTACAGTATGTTGGGGCTTTAGTATCTGGCTGGTGAGTGTGTAATGTGACTCAAATCTGGATAACAGAGGCTTCGTTTACACAAGCAGCCCAATTCTTATCTTTTTTTCTCACTAATTGGTCTTTTGATCAATCAGATCAGCTTTGAAAAAGATATGATGTGAAAAGATCTGATGTGATTGGTCAAAACACCAATTAGTTGGAAAGTTATCAGAATTGGGCTGCCTGTGTAAATTCGGCCAATGGTAGCCAGTCTGTGTCCATACGGCAAACTCATGGCTCAGGATAATACCACAATTAGCTGCACAGTCACCATTCAGCAAATCCATGTAACCACATTTAGCCATCAAAATGAATGACTCTGGTAAGAGAGTTAGTCAGTTCATTATGAGACTTAATGGCGTGTGAGGATCTTGAGGTGTTTTTTTTATTTTATTTATTTTTTACCTGAGACCAGTTCTCAGGTTTATCTCCTAATTGTCCAGGAAGAGTTTCATTTTGAAAGCAGAGTGTTGAAGTTTAAATGGAGCTGAGGGGCGGAGGAAAATAGGTAGCTTTGGGAGACAACAATTATGCATAGGATATCTTTTGGTTGATACATCCGTCAGAATGCAGATGAGGCTTACTTTCACGTTCCTTCTCTCCTTCTACAAAGAGGATCACTCTCTCTGTCAGCCAGAGAAGTACTGAGCTGCTGAGCACAGTCCCTTTATTTCCCAGTTTCGCTGCTCCCTGTGTTACCATAGTAACCTGGATACCATTCGGTCCTCTTCAGTGAGAGGCAGGCAGGCAGCCTTTGCAGGTGGCTGTGCTTTCATGCAAAGGCTGCTACAAATGCAGTCCCTTCCTAACAACTGACTGTGTGAGGGAGGGGCCCACCGTTATTTGGATTATCTACATTCGTAATGTTTGTTTGAAATAGCGAAACATGATGAGTATCGAACAACGCGTCGTCTATACCAGATTCCTGAAATGTAGCTTGCTCAGAAACAAATATTACGTGTTATTCTGTAAGGATGCACCTTTCAGGAGTAGATGCGTTTGATTAGCATGTGGATGTAATAAATGAACCTAACCTAAAATGGATTAAGCAATCTGCACACAATACCCCGTGATGATGAAGTGAGAACAGGTTTTTAGACATTTTTGAAAATATATTAAATGTAAAAAACAGAAATAACATATTTACAGTTGAAGTCGGAAGTTTACATACACTTAGTTTGGAGTCATTAAAACTCGTTTTTCAACCACTCCACAAACTTCTTGTTAATAAACTATAGTTTTGGCGGTTAGGACATCTACTTTGCATGACACGAGTCATTTTTTCAACAATTGTTTACAGACAGATTATTTCACTTATAATTCACTGTATCACAATTCCAGTTGGTCAGAAGTTTACATGCACTAAGTTGACTGTGCCTTTTAACAGCTTGGAAAATTCCAGAAAATTATGTCATGGCTTTAGAAGCTTCTGATTGGCTAATTGACATCATTTGAGTCAATTGGAGGTGTACCTGTGGATGTATTTCAAGGCCTACCTTCAAACTCAGTGCCTCTTTGCTTGACATCATGGGAAAATCAAAAGAAATCAGCCAAGACCTCAGAAAAACAATTGTAGACCTCCACAAGTCTGGTTCATCCTTGGGAGCAATTTCCAAATGCCTGAAGGTACCACTTTCATCTGTACAAACAATAGTACGCAAGTAAAAACACCATGGGACCACGCAGGCGTCATACCGCTCAGGAAGGAGATGCGTTCTGTCTCCTAGAGATGAACGTACTTTGGTGCGAAAAGTGCTAATCAATTCCAGAACAACAGCAAAGGACCTTGAGAAGATGTTGGAGGAAACAGGTACAAAAGTATCAATATCCACAGAAAAACGAGTCCTATATCGACATAACCTGAAAGGCCGCTCAGCAAGGAAGAAGCCACTGCTCCAAAACCACCATAATAAAGCCAGACTAAGGTTTGCAACTGCACATGGGGACAAAGATCGTAGTTTTTGGAGAAATGTCCTCTGGTCTGTTGAAACAAAAATAGAACTGTTTGACAAGGTATTGGAGTGGCCATCACAAAGCCCTGACATCAATCCTATATAAAATGTGTGGGCAGAACTGAAAAAGCACATGCGAGAAAGGAGGCCTACAAACCTGACTCAGTTACACCAGCTCTGTCAGGAGGAATGGGACAAAATTCACCCAACTTATTGTGGGAAGCTTGTGGAAGGCTACCCTAAACGTTTGACCCAATTTAAACAATTTAAAGGCAATGCTACCAAATAATTTTGAGTGTATATAAACCTCTGACCCACTGGAAATGTGATGAAAGAAATAAAAGCTGAAATGAATCATTCTTTCTACTATTATTCTGACGTTTCACATTCTTAAAATTAAGTGGTGATGCTAACTGACCTAAGACAGGGATTTTTTACTAGGATTAAATGTCAGGAATTGTGAAAAACTGAGTTTAAATGTATTTGGCTAAGGTGTATGTAAACTTCCAACTTCCAACTGTACATAAGTATTCAGACCCTTTGCTATGAGACTCAAAATTGAGCTCAGGTGCATCCTGTTTCCATTGATCAGCCTTGAGATGTTTACAACTTGATTGGAGTCCACCTGTGGTAAATGAAATTGATTGGAAAGGCAAACACCTGTCTATATAAGGTCCTGCAGTTGACAGTGCATGTCAGAGCAAAAACTAAGCCATGAGGTCGAAGGAATTGTCCATAGAGCTCCGAGACAGGATTGTGTCAAGGCACAGATCTGGTGAAGGGTACCAAAACATTTCTGCAGCATTGAAGGTCCCCAGGAATACAGTGACCTCCGTCATTCTTAAATGGAAGTAGTTTGGAACCACCAAGAATTTTCCTAGAGCTGGCCACCAGTCCAAACTAAGCAATTGGGGGCGAAGGGCCTTGGTCAGGGAGGTGGCCAAGAACCCGATGGTCTCTCTGACAGAGCTCTAGAGTTCCTCTGTGGAAATGGGAGAAATTTCCAGAAGGGCAACCATCTCTGCAGAACGCCATCAATCAGGCCTTTATGGTAGATTGGCCAGAAAGAAGCCACTCCTCAGTAAAAGGCACATGACAGCCTGCTAGGAGTTTGCCAAAAGGCACCTTAAGACTCTCAGACAATGAGAAACAAGATTCTCTGGTCTGATGAAAACAAGATTGAACTCTTGGTTTCTGGAGGAAACTTGGCACCATCCCTACGGGGCAGCATGGTGGTGGCAGCATCATGCTTTGGGGATATTTCTCAGCGGCAGGGACTGGGAGACTAGTCAGGATCGAGGCAAAGATGAACAGAACAAAGTACAGAGAGATCCTTGATGAAAACCTGCTCCAGAGCATTCATGGCCATCGACTGGGGCGAAGGTTCACCTTCCAACAGGACAACGACCCTAAGCACGCAGCCAAGATGCAGGAGTGGCTATGGGACAAGTCTCTGAATGTCCTTGAGTGGCCTAGGAAGAGCCCGGACTTGAACCCGATTAAACATCTTTGGAGAGACCTGAATATAGCTGTGCAACATCGCTCCCAATCCAACCTGACAGAGCTTGAGAGGATCTGCAGAGAAGAATGGGAGAAACTCCCCAAATACAGGTGTACCAAGCTTGTAGCGTCATACCCAAGAAGACTCGATGTTGTAATCGCTACCAAAGGTGCTTCAACAAAGTACTGAGTGAAGGGTCTGAATACTTATGTAAATATGATATCGGAGTATTCAGAACCATTTACTTTTCCACATTTTGTTACAGCCTTATTCTAAAATTTATTAAATCATTTTTTTTTTGTGCTAAAATTGATAAAAACCTGTTTTTGCTTTGTCATTCCGAAGGCAAGTATTCAGAACCGCCTTCTTTAATCACAAATTATTTTTGTCCTCTAACAAATTTGCACTCTGAAATTTGAGGGGTGTGGGGAGTGAGGTGGTTGGGGGGGAGAGATGGGGGGTAGGGGGTTGGGGGTAGAGATAGTGTAATGAGATTGATGTAATATAAGCAGATTTCTATGCTGCGCTTGTCGCTGAGTAACGGGTTGCCGTGGCAACCAATCTTCTTTCTTCTGCTTCTTCCCTGCCAGCTCGCCTGCCCGCCTCTCCTTCAGTGGGTATGTGATCTTCATTACTGGTGATATTAAAGTTTATTGAGGCTTATTATCCTAAGCCTCAATACCAGGCCAGGACAGGGTAATCCGTGTTCGTACACAGGTCCAGATAAACGATCCAGGGGACTGGTGTGTCATCCGCCATATGCTCCCTCCTGGGTGGCTCTAAGGAGAGCCCTGGTTCTGTCATGTCACTGGTTGGGCCAATGGTTCTGCACACCCAAACCTGACTGAGGGCAGCTTGGCTGGCTGAGTGAGTGGCTGGCTGGCTGGCTTGGAGTGAAGGGGGGCCTGACGGTGCAATGGGGAGCTGAAATGACAGAAAACACACTTGGTTTTTTATTAAAGAAACTAGAAATTCATTCAGTCACTTTGAGTCAATTATGAGGCAATAACAGGGTGTGGAGTCAACCTTTTTAAAGGGGGGATGTAACACAAAAAAATGATGTGACAATCAGTATTGAGAAATGTGCCAGCTGATGTCACCTTAAAAATGTCTAAAGTAAATCTGTTTTGAGGTATGCATAAACCCTGTCAAATAAAGCTATTGATGTTACTACAGTTATTACTGTGTAGTTACATAGTAATAGGGGCAACTTGATGTAAAGTGTTACCCAAGATATTACGAGTGATTTAATGACAACTTACAATCATTGATATATGCTTAAAAATGTATGATCTAATAAACCTCATACTGCATTTGAATAGCATCACACCACACATTACATGAATGTACTGTGCATGATACCTTAGGCCCATTATGCCTCAGATGTATAGACGTGCTGTGAGTGTCAATACCATAGTATTTATGAGCATTCCTGCCTGTCTTGCTCCGACGACAATCAACTGTGTCATGCATAGCACCACGGTGTGTGATTGGAATCTACAGGCGATTGAAGTTCGTGTCGGAGAATGCACGGCTTGTTGACATAAAGCTATACATTTCCTTCATATCCCCTCCACAATTAACAACTAGTTACAAGGACACACTTCATCTTTCCAGATAAAAAAAAGAAGTCAGAACTTTGTCTGCTCCATGAAATGGCTTGTTTTTTCTCAGCAGTTGAAACATCTTGAGGAACATGAATATTTAGGCCCTAAAGTAGAGAGTTCAGGGGGTTGTCTTGCTGAAGGTTGCTATACTTCACTAACTAGTCGTTCTAGTACTGATAGCCACACATATTGATGGAGTTAAATGCCTGTTTCATGCCCTTTTAACTCCGTGTATTATGATTCACATATTGTCAATCAAACATATTTGCTTCTGAGGATACATGGGGCCAGTATAGATCTAGCCCAGATTTCTGATTGGACCGTCGTCAGAGGCAGAACAAATCAGATGAAATAATCAATGACCGCCAGTTTCCTTCCCTCATTGCAGTTGTAATAATCTCACAGCAGACATCAGAGGTCATTAAGGTTTGTCATAGCGATGGCGGCCAGATAAAAGCAGTTATTGTAACTCATCATTTCTCATCAGTGAGTGCCGCCCCCTCATTGCAAACATGGTTATTTGCTCCTATAGATGAACACATACTGATGAAACAGGCAATAATGTGAACATCAAATAGACTCCCACTTGGTGGAAGTATTTGGATCTGTTCTGTAGTTATGGATCTGTTCAGATGGAGATTACTTATGTCACTGTAATGGATATTGATTTTAAGGCAAGTCTGATCTGAAGCAGGGAGGCTTGATTTAAACTTCTATTAGTCTTCTAGAGAGGAAAGAATGAACTCATCTTAAACATTCCAAAAACCATTGATAAGCCTAATTATTCTAATTCGAAATTACGTGTGCACTCACTTAAACTTCCAAAAGTGTTCCCGGATTCACAGTTTCCAGCTAACTAATAGGAACATAAAATGATCTCTTCTATTTAAAAGTGCATTTAAGTTTCTAAGTCAAACACTTGCTTGGTGGGTCTGACTTAAAAGAGGAGAGCAACTTTGATTTCCTGGTGATTTTCCTGCAACAACACAGAGCACCACTCTGAATCCTGTTTTAATTATGGAAACGAAGCGGCATTTCAGGAGCGAGCCAGAGCTGCTGGGGAGCACTGACTAATTTATTCTGGGTTTGGAAACACCTCCCGTCAGAACTCTCACTGAACAGGCATAGAGAGCTTCGATTCACGGCCCAAAATACCCCCAGCCTTCTGAGATCAACTTCACAGGGATTCATGAAACAAACAGTTCATGCTTTGAACACTGATCAAGAAGTCAAAATTCTGGTTCAATTACCCCAACTTTGTTCATTTAGAATTAAAGCTTTGTTTTACAGTGTACAGCTGAGTCAGAAATAACCATGGGGGTTTTGTTTTGTCTTTCAAAAAAGGCAGGCGGTTTGAATAAGACCTATTAGATTCACAAAACACTTGAGGGGGAGAGAGATGGAGAAACCGGATGATGAGCAATAGAGAGTCCAGACGACACCTTCATCTAAATCATCAACCGCTCAAGAGTTTTAACCATCATAATAACCCTCCGTATCAGTGAGTTAGTGAAAGGAATACAACAATGTGAATGAGGTGAATCAGCCTGAGGCTAAGTGTTTCCCAGTAGGCCCTGGGAGGTTGGCTCTGTATGAGGTGGTATGTACTACTGGGCCTGGCTGACATTTCCCTGGACAAACTCTCTGCAGCTGGAGCCGAGCGTGGGGAAATAAAAGGAGAAGGAGGAAAGAAGTGCACTGTGCAGAGCCCCCTGGAAAATCAGTTAGAGGCATTACAAAAGTCTGATTGTCCTCTATTTGATCCAAGAGTGCAGCTGGGAGCCGTGATTTACTACCCTGTACCCAGAAGTCCTTGCTGCGCTCATCACATGGCACTGGAAACCACCAAGGGTCATGGCTCAAAACATTTCTGGGGGATGCTGGGGGATTACTGAGCAATGAGGCGCGCAACCACAAGGCCCTGGCTTCCATCCATGAAACCCCAGAACGAGTTAATAACTGCACGGGAGCTGCATGGGCTTACCTGGGACGGTCAAGTCAACTGGGCCGCAGGGCCTGGGGCTAGACGGTGGGAGGAGGTCAGTGGGACTGTATGGAAACAGAACATAACAGAGCTTTTTAAATCAGAGAGGAGATGTATTGTACACAGTCTAAATTGTCTGCATTAAAATTCAGTACAGTTTGTTCAATGAACAAATGCGTTGGTACTCAAAAGAAATAGGCCTATTTGTACTAAATACACCCATAACCTTGCTTCCCTCTCCACTCAGACCCTGAGATTTAATGAGGGAAAGCAATGAACTAAAGAAAACACTAGTAATATAGATTCTGAGCTGGTAGATAGGTTGGAGTTTAGCCCTCCATTTGTCACTTAAAGGTCTAAAACAGCAATTTGTTATCTCAATATCAAATCATTCCTAGGTAACAATTAAGTACCTTCATGTGATTGTTATCAATTAAAATGTGACTCATATCAGGAAATGTCGCAATTCACTATTTCAGAAGAGCAGCATTTGAACGTAAACATTTTTTTTTAATATTTTTTTTTTATTCTGGAACATGTGAACTTTCATGTGCCTTAATAACAAACGTGTATTCCATCCATAAATACGAATAAATTATGAGCCTAATTGGTTTAGCCATGGAAAAAGACAGGAACCCATGAGCCATGATTGGCTGACATAATGTATGGGCTGGACATGCGTGGAGATTAGTTTTGGATTGGTCTGCCATGTACTGTAGCACGCTTCTGTCTATAATGTGAGCAGTTCAGTATGTGTTGACAGTCCTTTCTACCTCGCTGTTCTTGAAAGATATGCATTTAGCCATCGAGTACTACAAAAGTTTTGCTATTTTCTCAACTACATTGATGCCCTGAATTTAGCAAGCGCTATCGACAGATCAGTAGGAAAAAGTGATGGGCTACTTTCTGTACATGCCATGGTCAGTGTGAACAGGAGTGACTTGACACAAAGCTGGCCAAACAAGATGTAGCTACAAACAAAACGGTAAAGCTAAAGCGTTCATCCATGTATACGAGTAAGAGTCTAGCTACATTTTCCAGATATAAGTTTCTAATTTTGTCAGAAAGTATTTTTTTTATTGCAAGTTAAAGCATACTGTTACTTAGCTAGCAAACCTTAGCTTGCTGGCTCGCTAGCTATCGTTACGTTTATGATCTGTGTAGTAATAGTATTCAAATCAGAAATCCATTTGCATTGCTAGTTATAGCCTAATGTTAGCTAGTTAACATTGAACCTAGTTTGATAGCTTTAGCTACCTGTAGATTCATACTACAGCTATGACAATGTTTGTATTGGTAGTAGTATGAGTTGGGGTAATGTCGGTTCATTGTTTAGCTAGCTAGCTACCTAGCTAGCAACATGTCTAAACAAAAGACTCCACTTCGGACGTATTTATTACATGACCCATCAAATTAGCAGGTGTGTCTGGGGGTGATTATGTCCATCGATTGTATTTCATGAACATGTGTACATGTCGAGACAATAGTGACCTATACCATTGGATAAAAGAGTCTCTACTTTTATCTAATGTAAAAAACATAAGATCGAATCGAGGCGGTCGGTCACAAATGGTCAAAAATAAACAAAAATAGCTTTTTAGCAAATAGCAAATCCTCAAGCAAGAATTTTGCTAGGACTGTCTGGGAGTAGTCTGTGGGGAGGGGAAAACGGAAAACAAGTTGTTTTTGGCAGAGTGATTTGGAACTCTTTTTCTTATTGGTCTATTAAAAGTCCATCCCACCAAAACAGGCAGAAATTTCAGTCGGTCTTTTCAAACAGCCCTTACAAAGGGCATTATCATCCTTTTCACAATTTTCATATTGTGGATATATATATTTTTTAAATCACGTTTTTGACCGCACTGGGCCTGCACTCTAGTGTTGCTTTTAGTGCTATTTTGTGCTAAGTGCTATTCCAATAAATACTAATTGAAACTTGTCCTTGGTCATGCTCCAAGTTACCACCAACTTAGCCACCAACAAAGCTAGACTAGACTGTATGCATTAACCCTTGTTCCTACAGAAAACAAAGTCATAGAAGGTTGCATAATGTGCGGGGGAATCAACACACAATAAGAATGCTTCAGTATCATGTGAACATACAGTATTAGTGTTGAAGTTTGCAACAATTATCAGTAACAAAAACACATTTTAAGTATAGCTGTTTTGTTTTTAATTCCTCTTAAATTAAAATGGAATCTGTGTTGAATGGTTTCAGCCCTGACCCTGCCTGCCTTATTATGGCCCTCCTGAAATGCCTGAACCCTACACCCTGCTACCTCATTAGATGGTCTTTTGTTCTCTTAAGCCCAGTCTCCAGTCTTGTTGTTTCTATGGCCTTGTTATTGGGATGGTGCTTAATTTGGTGGGAGCCATGGTGCAGGGATAGAGGTTTATGTAAGCTGGAATGATATTAGCCTCGACCCTGTCCTGTTCAGACCACTGTGATATTTGTCTGAATTTGATTTTAATTAGCACTCTGACATGATTATGATATTTAGTTATGAGGGTAGTGAGATCCTTACACGTTGCTGTTCACATAAGTGACGCAGGTCATGGAAATGTAAGTCATACGTTGCACTGATATGGAATTGAAATGATGGAAGGATCATATTTATTCATTTATTCACTCTACTTATTTAGAGTAAGAGGGAGGATGAGCATTGAGTGAGAAAGTATAAAATAAAAAAAGGTGGAGGGTTAAATGAATCAAAGTAACTTGACTGTAACTGTAAAACCTCTTTGATAAATATAATTCAAATTTAAGGATGTCTCCACATGGCATCCACCTGTACAGTGTTTCTGTTTCTGTGTTGAGTTGGATGGTCTCAACCAACAGCCCTTAATCAAACCAATTATTGGCGGGTAGGCCTATTGATGGTGTTTTTGATTCCCCCAGAGGGAGGGAGCCTATACATGAACTGAGAATATAAAAAAAGAATCCCCCTTCCCCGTCTCCTTACAGATGGCTGGCAGTGAAGACTTTCTCATCAGAGCTCACGCCCAGGCAGACTGAGGAAACCTGGAGGGTGGCGTTCCACACTGAATACATTTTTCATATTCTTTATCTCTCCATCAATAGTTTATAAGCTAAGTCTTTTCTACTGTTTTAATACGGGAGGAGTGCTCGAAACGTCTGCCAAGGTCCTGACACACATTGGGTAAATCACTTCCACTCTATTTCAGATTGACCATTGTTGCAGAATACAGTAAAGGAGTGGATGGCTTTTACAAGCACAAGATCAAGTCCTTTGGGTGGTCAACTCTGTGTGTGTTTACACTACGCCATTGGTCACTTAGCCTGGCGCTGGACAGTTACTGTACGTGTGCACTACATACTTTTGTTCCCGAACCAAAACTAAAACGCCTCATTCCACAAATCACTTCATCATCAAGAATCAACATCATCATTCATCGAATTAGATGTTTTAGTGCTGGGCTGGAACAAAGCCTCCTCAACCTGTGTAGCTTTACCAGGACCAAGGCTGGAGACCAATGCACTCATTAAAGCTGTATGGTTAATTGTTCCCTCCAATGCAAAGCAACAGAGATGCAGGGAGAAAGAGTGAAAAGGAAAGTTAAAAGAAAGCTTTAATTATGAAATATTTATGTAATATACAAGACATAGAAATGTAATTTTAAAGAGCTCCTGGGATAGGGTTTATTATTAGAAAGTGCTGAATATTTCACTTAATTTTCCTCTTCAGATAGCAGGTGACCCACCCTTCTCCTACTCTCTCTCGCCCTCTCTCTCTCTCTCTCAAGCTCTCATGTATCTCCAGTCCCTCTGGTGTTGTGTTTGTTCAAAGTATCTACCCGTCATCCGTAGAAGTGCATGAATGGGGTCAGCTCATGTTTTCGTCAATATGAGCCAGCCTCAGACAAACATTATGTAATACTGGGACCTATCTTTTACTTGTTTCTGACAATAACAGTGTGGGTAGGCGTGTGCTTGTGTGAACAAAACAGATATTAAACCTTTTCAGAAATGCAAATACAGAGGCGTTAATATGTTCCTTCTTGTCTTTCATTGTGTTGTTGTGTTTATCTTGCTAAGTTCCATTACAAAAACTTGTTGAATCAACATTGTTTCCACGTAATTTCAACGATGTTGAATCAATGTTGAAAACTGATTTGATTTGCAAAAATTCACCGATGTACGAAAAAAATTTCACCCAACTTTTAACCGAAATCCAATGTCATGGTGACATTTTTTGTTGATTTCACGTTGAATGCACATTCGCTGACAACTCAACCAAATGTAATTCAAAAATAGATGGTGAACTGACGTCTGTGCCCAGTGAGATCTGAATCAGGGGAAAGAAACAAAGATGGACGTCCAACTTCCCAAAGAGAGGAGCAGATGGCAGATGGCTCAGAACAGGAGCCTGGACACACAGCCAGGGCCAGGTTGGCCTGCCTGCCCTGTAAACACATTAACTTCACAGGCCCAGGCAATATACTACACTCACTGAATGAGATTGATTGGACTTCAGTCAGAAACCTGGCGCTATCTTTGGTATTTCTTTTACACAATCGCCCCAACGTCTAATTGGATTATAATGATGAGGAGATTGGGGTTTGTGTCTTTTTTCTGCCTGTTGGTCAACCCAAATATGACATCATTGTCTGGATAGGAAAGAGGAATCTAACCTGATTAACTGAGCAGAGAGAATCTGAACACCCCTCTAATAATTAAAGTGGCTGATAGCCATGACCTCAGACTTATATGACACACCATCCCTTTCACAATGTGAAAAGGCAGTACAAAAAAAACTATTTTCAACCATTTTCAACGCCTCAAAATGGGCAACATTGTTACAGACGATTTGGTCCTAGTTCATGTAATATTACAGGTCTTATGGATGTTAGTTACAAGGTGTTCAGTCACAAAAATGTTTAACCCCCCATATTTCACCCTTTTTGACGGATTGCCTTTTATTTCCCCCCAAAGATATATTGACCTTTGTGAGACCTGCCACAACTTTTTGCCAGAGACGGTAGAAAATATTTATCCTGTCTCCTATTCACATGGCTTATCAGGGGAAGAGACAATGAATGTGTGATACAACCAGTGTCTCCTGTCACAGAACTACATTCAGCCGTGTTTCACCATGAAACACAAACATTATACACTCGTTTATTTCCCAAGGATAGGGTCAAACGAGGTCATCAGATTTCACAGTGAACACGGGTACTTCAGAGCCAATCACTCCACTATAGAATGGGGTGCTGCTATTGCCTAATTATACTCCCAATCGAATGGAAATCAATTGGTCTTATTGTGTGATTTGGATTAGAAAAACAAGCATCAATAAATACTGAGGACTGCTATTGACCGACTTCCTGACTGTACACATAGAAAGACACTCCTAGGGCCTGACTGTCGCGTGGTGGTGGTAATTTCTCGCTTACATGCACTTCCGATTGAATACAGAGGTCGTGAATGTAATGAATACAATTAAGCAGACCACGTTTTGTCACTACGAACGAATAACCAAGTGGAATTCACACACGAACATTCCTCCTACAAAGTAAAAAACCCTCACTGGGGTTTGTGGTCTTCACGCCAGATCCAATAATGTCATCCTCACATAAAATATGAAAAAACACTGCTCACCCTGTGTTTAGCAAGATTTATGTCTGACACGTACCATTCAAATCTTTGTTGTGTCGTTTATTCTCACCCCCCTGTCTCTGTCTCTTTTTTCTGTGTGTGGAATTAGACGTCTGTAACTTGTCTCACCAGGCAGGTTTATTGGTCGTTGCGCCTGACTTAATGATGCACTTGACAGGCTTCCTGGCAGCCAGCAGCTCCTGGAGAAGAGAAGCCCCTGGCTCCAACGGCTCCGTGGGAGTGAGTTATTACTCCACCAGGCTGGATGGGGGGTTGTTTATATATCTAGCTACCCCAGTCTCCACTGACTGCCATTTTGAATGCCTGCGTTGTGTTTATATGGGCAGGCAAATGAACCAAAGTGATGCCAAATGAACGTCACCCTGGAGTTGTTTCTCCTTCATGTTCTTTTTGGGCCTTGCATTCTATCCAACTGAGAGGACAACAGATGTCACACACTGCCGGGTTGACATTGAGCCATTGATCACTGCTGTGACGTCTCTGAATGAGACTCACCGTAGAAAGAACACAGCTCTTTCTTAATACGGTAATACGCAGAGTGACTGGCAGGTAGAGAAAGGGGATACCTATATTCAGTTGCACAACTGAATGCATTCAACCGAAGTGTCTTACTCATTTAACCCAACCCCTGAATCAGAGAGGTGCGGGGGACTGCCTTAATCGATGTCTACATTATCGGCACCCAGGGAGCAGTTGTTGTTGTGGGTTAAGGGCAGAACAAGCAGATTTTTCCACCTTGCCAGTCCAGGGATTTGAAACAGCAACCTTTTGGTTACTGGCCCAATGTTCTTAACTGCTAGGCTACCTGCCGTGAGGGAGAGGCTCTAATTTGAGAACACTGCATTCAAGTTCTGAATAGGGAGCAGATTGTATTTCTTTCCATGTCTACGCTCCTGGACTACTGACTACATTAGTACATTGTTTTCAGCTCCCTGTGGACAACAGAGAATCATTAAAGATGTACTCCGGGATCTTAAGCACAACAAATTTGTAACATACTGTCACAACTTCGACTGAAGTCGGTTACCCTCCTCGTTCGGGCGGCATTCGGCGGTCGACGTCACCGATCTACTTTTCATTTTCCATTTGTCTTGTCTTGTTTTTCACACACCTGGTTTGCATTCCCCATCATTATCTGTTTTGTATTTAACCCTCTGGTTTCCCCCATGTCCTTGTGATTGATTGTTTATTGTTCAGCCATTGTCGTGCCGGCTTGTGCTTTATTTCATTCTGCCTCGCTTGTTTGCGTTTGGGAATGAGTTTACGCGGTTAGCGTCTTTTGATTGTTGGTTATTTGAGTAAAGTGTTTTTGCTCACTCAGTCCTCTTCTCCTGCGCCTGACTATTTTTGCACCAGCTACACACGGATCTTGACACATACTACACAAATTGGATTTGTAGCATATCACACGAAATGGATGACATACCCTTACAAAAAAAACATGAACAAAAAACACGTGTGAACAAATCACGTGGAAAAATTGATTTCACATGAGTCACGTGTGAAGTTTCATGTATATTTTTATAATTATTATAATTTTTTCACACATTTTATTTTTTACCACTTCCAGCTGCATCTGGTCTCCCATCTTGGATGACCCTGCTTAGCTTCAAAGGCAAACCAGCAATGATTTCCTTACAATATATTATTTTGCTATCTTTGCTACTTTTGGGTTTATGCTTTGCTTTCAATATCATTATTTTAGTTTGCAATACTAAGAATTTTGTTCTTGACTTCAGAAGTTTTGCTTGATATTAATAATGGCACAAAAGTAACTCACTTGAGGATTGCACCATATAATTACACTATGACGCTATGAAAGGTGCTTAAAGCGACAATCCTTAATTGAAACATTAACAAAGTGCCCTCCCCAGCACAGCTGCAGTAAAAAGCTGAGGGATAGGGCTGAAGACATGAAACCACTCTCAAAATCATAGACTGCATTACTGACCATCCATGATATCAAAATGATAGGTTTAACCTTGTTTTTAGGCTATACAGTAGTTGTTTACATTTACTTTGTTTACAAACATTGGAGAAAAACAAGCTTATATTTTGGGTTCTGATGAGGTACGACAGTTGAACTAAGTTCACGAGTCATTATATTCTTCAAGAATCAAGGGGTTCTATCATTAATTTATACGTTCAAAATTGATGGAGCAACTAAGGATTGCCCCTTGAACAGGCAGTGACCTTCATACAGCAGAGCTATGTTGCCAATTGAACGTGACACATTAACCACATTAACCTGAACCGCATTTTGGCTTTTTTTAGATGTGGTCACCCTAATTCCAGGAGGAGAATAACATTATTTCAACCTCACATGTGAATCTGCAATTCCACATGTGAGAGTACACAATTGGATGATGTAGTACAGAAAGAACGAGGACCACTTTTGGCTTGTGAGCACCACTTTCGAAACTACTGGCTGAAAATATACAAATGTTCGAGGGTGCATCTTTAATTATCTCCAATCCAACCAAGCTGTAAATGGGACATACACCGAACATTACTACCCTCGATGCACTGTCAATTCACACAGTGTTTGGTAAAGCTTGGCCACGTTTACAAGTAAAACAAAGCATTCAATTTAAAGCTCTAATTTCAGTGTTTTTGCAGCGATAACTTGAGAGGGGGTGCCCATGCTGGAGGGGTCGAAGGTGAATTGGGAGGAGGGGTAGGGGGGTGACTGATACAGTATTAGCTTGCACACTGACTCCAGAGAGAGGGGTGTCTTGCTCAGGGAGTAAACAGCAGATGCCCTGTGTCAGAAGTCACTCCCCATGGACCTCCCTCCCTCCATCCCCCGTCCCTCCATAAACAGAAGGGAGATAGGGAGGTCACTAGGCCCCTTTGAGATGCAAAACAAAACAGGCCTTTCACCTTATAAGCCTCTGAAGCTTTGTCTCGAGATCCACTACTAACTTACAGCCTGGCTGGTTAGAGAAGAGCAGTAAATCTAGCCACAGCTCAGTGGATGGTTAGGGTATTGGTTGGGAGACAACAGAGAAAGAGTTTATCCAGTAAATACACATGCATTTCAGTTGTATTTATGGCTTATTTCTCAGAGCAGATTTCATTATTACATATAAACCAAATCAAATTTAAATTGGTCACATGGAGATAGATGTACATTCAGGCGGGGGTCAAGTGACTTTCTGCAGCATATGATGAGTGTGAGTGTGTGTATATGTGTGTTTGGCGTGGGTATGCGTGTGTGAGTTATGTATGTGTGTGCTTCTGCAGTGTATGTGTGTGTGTGTGTGTGTGGGAGGGGGTTTGTGTGAAAGTGTCAGAGTCTTGTGAGTGTGCATAGAGCCAGTGCAAGGTAGGATCAATGCAGATACTGTAGCTCGGGTAACCGTTTGATGAATTATTTAGCAGTCTTATGGCTTGGGGGTCGAAGCTGTCTCAGAGCCTGTTGGTCCAAGAGCTGCGGTACCATTTGCCGGATGTTAAGCAGAGTGAACAATCTATGGCTTGGGTGGTTGAAGTCTTTGTCAATTATTCGGGCCTTTCTCTGACACTGCCTGATATAGAGGTCCTGGATGGCAGTGAGTACTGGGTCGTCCGCACCATTCTCTGTATCGCTTTGAGGTCATGGGCGGTGCAGTTGCCATACCAAGCAGAGATGCAGCCAGTCAAGATGCTCTCGAAGGTGCAGCAATAGAACTTATTGAGGATCCGTGGCAAATCTTTTCAGCCTACTGAGGGGGAAAAGGAGATGTCAAGACCTCTTCATCACTATGTGGGTGTGTGGACCATGTTAAGTCCATAGTGATATGGACAACAAGGAACTTGAAGCTCTCAACCTGCTCCACTGTTTCCTACCTTCACCATTTTGGCCGGCCCGTCAGGAAGTCCAAGGTCCAGTTGCAGAAGGAGGTTTAGTCCCAGGGTCCGAGCTTGGTGACGAGCTCGGAGGGCACTATAGTGTTGAACACTGAGCTGTAGTCTATGAACAGCATTCTCACACTGGTTGAAACTTCCGGCGCCGACAGAGATGGCAGCCTCGCTTCACATTCTCAGGAAGCTATGCAGTATTTAGTTTTTTTATGTATTACTTCTTACATTGTTACCCCGGGAAATCGTAAGTTTTATTACATACAGCCGGGAGGAACTGTCGGATATTAGAGCAACGTCAACCCGAGTATACTACTTGCCAATGTCCAGTCTCTGTCAAGTCTCTGGACAACAAGGTAGACGAAATTCGAGCAAGGGTTGCCTTCGAGAGAGACATCAGCGACTGCAACGTTCTTTGCTTCACAGAAACATGGCTCACTCAGGACATGTTATCAGAGTCGGTACAGCCACATGGTTTCTTCACGCATCGCGCCGACAGAAACAAACATCTATCTGGTAAGAAGAAGGGCGGGGGTGTGTGCCTTATGATTAACGAGTCGTGGTGTGATCATAACAACATACAGGAACTCAAGTCCTTTTGTTCACCTGATATAGAATTCCTTACAATCAAATGCCGACCGCATTATCTACCAAGAGAATTCTCCTCCACGAGAGGAATGTGGCAGGGTCTAAGGTCAATCACGGACTACAAAAAGAAAACCAGCCCCACGCGGACCACGATGTCTTGCTCCCAGACAAACGAAACAACTTCTTTGCTCGCTTTGAGGACAATACAGTGCCACCGACACGGCCCGCTACCAAAACCTGCGAGCTCACCTTCACCGCAGCCAACATGAGTAAAACATTTAAGCGTGTTAACCCTTGCAAGGCTGCCGGCCCAGATGGCATCCCTGGCCGTGTCCTGGCTGGTGTGTTTACAGACATATTTAATCAATCCTTATCCCAGTCTGCTGTTCCCACATGCTTCAAGAGTGCCACCATTGTTCCTGTTCCCAAGAAAGCTAAGGTAACTGAGCTAAATAACTATCGCTCCGTAGCACTCACTTCAGTCATCATGAAGTGCTTTGAGAGACTAGTCAAGGATCATATCACCTCCATCCTACCAGACACCCTAGACCCACTCCCATTTGCTTACCGTCCCATTGGGTCCACAGACGACGCAATCGCAATCACACTGCAAACTGCCCTAACCCATCTGGACAAGAAGAATACCTATGTAAGAATGCTGTTCATCAACAACAGCTCAGCATTTAACACCATAGTACCCTCCAAACTGGTCATTAAGCTCGAGACCCTAAGTCTCGACCCAGCCCTGGACTTCTTGACGGGCCGGCCCCAGGTGGTGAGGGTAGGAAACAACATCTCCACCCCACTGATCCTCAACACTGGGGCCCCACAAGGGTGCGTACTCAGCCCTCTCATGTACTCCCTGTTCACCCATGACCGCGTGGCCAAGCACGCCTCCAACTCAATCATCAAGTTTGCTAACGACACTACAGTGGTAGGCTTGATTACCAACGACGAGACGGCCTACAGGGAGGAGTGAGGGCCCTCGGAGTGTGGTGTCAGGAAAATGATCTCTCACTCAACGTCAACAAAACAAAGGAGATGATCGTGGACTTCAGGAAACAGCAGAGGGAGCACCCCCCTATCCACAGACGGGACAGGAGTGGAGAAGGTGGAAAGTTTTAAGTTCCTCGGCGTACACATCACGGACAAACTGAAATGGGACACCCACAAAGACAGCATGGTGAAGAAGGCGCAACAGCGCCTCTTCAACCTCAGGAGGCTGAATAAATTTGTCTTGTCACCAAAAACACTCACAAACTTCTACAGATGCACAATCGAGAGCATCCTGTAGGGCTGTATCACCGCCTGGTACGGCAACTGCTCCGCCCACAACCGTAAGGCTCTCCAGAGGGTAGTGAGGACTACACAACGCATCACCGGGGGTAAACTACCTGCCCTCCAGGACACCTACACCACCCGATGTCACAGGAAGGCCAAAAAGATCATCAAGGACAACAACCACCCGAGCCACTGCCTGTTCACCTCGCTATCATCCAGAGGGCGAGGTCAGTACAGGTGCATCAAAGCTGGGACCGAGAGACTGAAAAACAGCTTCTATCTCAAGGCCATCAGACTGTTAAACAGCCATCACTAACATTGAGTGGCTGCTGCCAACATACTGACTTAAATCTCTAGCCACTTTAAATAATAGAAAATTGGGTGTAACAAATGTATCACTAGCCACTTTAAACAATTTTGTATATAATGTTTACATATCCGACATTACTCATATCAAATGTATACACTGTACTCTATACCATATACTGAATCTTGCCTATGCCGTTCGGCCATCAACTCAAATCTCTAGCCACTTTAATAATTAAAAAGTGGATGTAATAAATGTATCACTAGCCACTTTAAATGATGCCATTTATACAATGTTTACATATCCTACATTACTCATCTCATATGTATATACTGTACTCTATACCATCTACTGCACCTTGCCTATGCCGGTCAGCCATCGCTCATCCATATATTTATATGTACATACTCGTATTCATTCCTTTACACTTGTGTGTGTATAAGGTAGTTGTTGTGAAATTGTTAGATTACTTGTTAGATACTACTGCATGGTCGGAACTAGAAGCACAAGCATTTCGCTACACTCGCATTAACATCTGCTAACCATGTGTATGTGACAAATAACATTTGATTTGATTTGACATAGTTATTTCCCCTCTTATAGTGATGGGAGAGAGCAGTATGAAGTGCTATTGAGAGTGTCATCTGTGGATCTGTTGGTGCGGTATGCGAATTGGAGTGGGTTGAGGGTGTCTGGGTTGATATGTGTCATGACCAGCCTTTCAAAGCACTTACAGGCTGGGAATTGGAGAGATTGAAAATGTCTGTGAAGACAATTGCCAGCTGGTCTGCGCATGTTCTGAGTCAGTCTGGCCCGGCGGCTGGTGAGTGTTAACCTGTTTAAAAGTCTTACTCATGTCTGTCAAGGAGAGCAAGATCATACAGTCGTTCGGAACAGCATGGGATCTCATGCACGACTCAGTGTTGTTTCCCTCAAAGCGAGCATAAAAGGCATTTCGCTCGTTTTGGGAGTTCTGCGTACCTGGGAAACTCACGGCTCGGTTTTCCTTTGTAATCTGTTATTGTCTGCAAGCCATGCCACATCTGAGGAGCGTCGGACCCGGTGTAATAGGATTCCATCTTCCTCCTTCATTGTATTTTTTCATGTTTGATGGCTCATTGGAGGTTGTAGTAGGATTTCATGTATGGGTCCATGTTTGTGTCCCGTTCCTTGTAAGCAGTAGCTCAAGCTTTAGCCGAGCACTGATACTGCTTGTACATACAGTTGAAGTCGGAAGTTTACATACACTTAGGTTGGAGTCATTAAACCTCGTTTTTTAACCACTCCACATAATTCTTGTTAAACTGTAGTTTGGCTTTAGAAGCTTCTGATAGGCTAATTGACATCATTTGAGTCAATTGGAGGTGTACCTGTGGATGTATTTCAAGGCCTACCATCAAACTCATTGCCTCTTGACATCATGGGAAAATCAAAAGAAATCAGCCAAAAACTCAAAAAAAAATTGTAGACCTCCACAAGTCTGGTTCATCCTTGGGAGCATTTTCCAAACGCCTGAAGGTACCAGGTTCATTTGTACAAACAATAGTATCCAAGTATAAACACAGCCGTCATACTGCTCAGGAAGGAGACACGTTCTGTCTCCTAGAGAGGAACGTACTTTGGTGCGAAAAGTGCAAATAAATCGCAGAACAACAGCAAAGTCCTTGTGAAGATCCTGGAGGAAACAGGTACAACAGTATCTATATCCACAGTAAAACAAGTTCTTTATCGACATAACCTGAAAGGCCGCTCAGCAAGGAAGAAGCCACTGCTCCAAAACCGACATAATAAAGCCAGACTACGCTTTGCAACTGCACATGGGGCCAAAGTTCATACTTTTTAGAGAAATGTCCTCTGGTCTGATGAAACAAAAATAGAACTGGTTGGCCATAACGTTTGGAGGAAAAAGGGGGAGGCTTGCAAGCCGAAGAACACCATCCCAAACGTGAAGGACGGGGGTACCAGCATCATGTTGTGGGGGTGCTTTGCTGCAGGAAGGACAGGTGCACTTCACAAATTAAATGGCATCATGAGGAAGGAAAATTATGTGGATATATTGAAGCAACATCTCAAGACATCAGTCAGAAGGTTAAATCTTGGTCGCAAATGGGTCTTCCAAATGGACAATGACCCCAAGCATACTTTCAAAGTTGTGGCAAAATGGCTTAAGGACAACAAAGTCAAGGTACTGGAGTGGCCATCACAAAGCCCTGACCTCAAACCCATACAAAATTTGTGGGCAGAACGGAAAAAGCGTATGCGAGCAAGGAGGCCTACAAACCTGACTCAGTTACACCAGCTCTGTCAGTACGAATGGAAGGCTTCCCAAAACATTTGACCCAAGTTAAACAATTTAAAGGCAATGCTACCAAATACTAATTGAGTGTATGTAAACTTCTGACCCACTGGGAATGTGATTAAAGAAATAAAAGCTGAAATAAATAATTATCTTGTCACGATCGTTGTGAATGATGGACCAAGGCGCAGCGTGAGTGTAGTTCCACATTTTAATACAATTGTGAAACTTACAAAATACAAGAAATGAACAAATGATCAGAATAAATGTGTATCACACAGCACATAAAACATACAAACAGTAACCCACAACACAGGTGGGGAGAGGACAAACTAAATAGGATTCCCAATTAGAGGCAACGACAATCAGCTGCCTCTAATTGGGAACCACACGCAACACCAACATAGACATACAATAACTAGAACCCACCCTAGTCACGTCCTGACCAAAACCACCATCTATGGCCAGGACGTGACAGTACACCCCTCCCTCCAAATTGTGCGGACTCTGCTATTATTTTGACATTTCACATTCTTAAAATAAAGTGGCAATCCTAACTGACCTAAGACCAGGCATTTTTCCTAGGATTAAATGTTTGGAATTGTGAAAACTGAGTTTAAATGTATTTGGCTAAGGTGTGTGTAAACTTCCGACTTCAACTGTACATAACTATAATGATCTACATTGTTTTGTCTCTCATATGCTGTGAGCAAAGACAGATTGGTCAAGTTGGTTTGAGGGTCCAGCATGATCTAGCCAGTTTAATTTGACAAAATGACTATCATGAAGCAGCTTGACGGTGCTTGCTATTTGCCAGCCATTGAAAAACGGTCACTGAAGACAAGGCGTATGGACCAGTCAGAAAGAGTCCATGGATTAGTGCCTAGCCACCAGTGTTTTCTGCATCCATGTGAATGTTAATGTCCTCAGTTATTGTATGTCACACAATACACAACCCGCAGATCTCTAAAGCAAACACTGTAGGTGGTTAGGGCTCAACCACGCGCCACCCTAAATGTAACCTCTGGGTACGAGCCTGTGTTCGTACCCAGTCAAGGCATGCAGACATAGTGCAATTAGCCAGATGGTATTCATTCAAGGCAAACAGATACAATTATTTCTGGCTCCTAGGCTTTGGGCTGACCTGGACTGCGGTGGGCTGGGGTGGCAAACATGTCTGTGTCACGACTTTCGCCGAGGTCGGTCCTTCTCCTTGTTCGGGCGGCGTTCGGCGGTCAACGTCACCGGTCTTCTAGCTACCGACGATCTACTTTTCATTTTCTATGTTTTTTTTGTCTTCATTATACACACCTGGTTCCTATCCCGTAATTACATGTTCCTTATTTAAACCCTCTGTTTCCCCCATGGTTTTGTGCAGGTTTATTCTATGTTAGAGGTTCTTGGTTATGTGAGCTTGATTTTGTACTACCAATTTTGGTAGTTTTGATTTTTGAGTAAAATATTATGTGAATACTCATCTCTGTTGTCCTGCACCTGACTCTGCCTACCTGCTCACTGAGATCCTTGACAGTCTGTTTGTTTTAACAGTTGTGTATGTCGGCCCTGGTCATGTACAAAATTGGAAGGCTTCTTACAGGTATGGTCAGACAGGTACATTAGTATAGTTGTGAGACTTTGGTCACACCGGAAATAACTCATAGACGGAGCATTTGCTGCATCTAGTTGTTAGAGTTGTTGTTCTTCTGGTTAAATGTTAGTGCCAGCATCTTGCATTCCACAGTATTTTCTTGAAAAACTGAAGTCTTAAGAATATCCTCTCGAGTCAAATTACAGCTCTGCATTTTCCCCGCCACCAAAAATGTCCCCTGATTTGCGCTGGCTGTCATTTCGCAGAAAAGCTTTTCCTGTCTCCACAATTACATTTTTGTGACAGTGTTTATGGTTGACTGTTTGCATTCTGCTGGCTGATCGGGCAGTTTATATTCCTGGAAGGTGGGGAGGTTTGCTTGTTTTGATGGGCAGAACACAGGAAGTGCTCACAGGAAGTGGGGTGGTCTGGACGACTCAGAGATACAGAGGTGGTTGGTGCCGTTTAAGATGAGGGAAAACGATAATTGTTTTTAAGAGCATGGCCTTATTTCTATTACAGCATATTGGATGACTGTAATTCATATTCCATTCACCCAGCTTAACGCAACATCGATAAGTTTAGGCTACTGCATGATACTCTAATATTCCCTACACCCATCATGAGGTTACTTTATATATTGAATCAAATAAAATGTTATTTGTCTCATGCGCTGACAAAAATTGTCACAGGTGTAGACCTTACCATGAAATTGTTACAAGCCTTTAACCAACAATGCAGTTCAATAAATAGAGTTAAATATTTACTAAATAAACTAAAGTGAAAAGAAAATTACAGGCTATATACAGGAGGTACCGTACGAGTCAATGTGCGGGGGTACAGGTTAGTCGAGGTAATTTGTAAAGTGATTATGCTTAGATAATAAACAGTGAGTAGCAGCAGTGTAAAAACAATGGGGGTCAATGTAAATAGTCTGGGTGGCCATCTGATTAATTGTTCAGCAGTCTTATGGCTTGGTGCTCCGGTACTGCTTGCCGTGCGGCAGCAGAGAGAACAGTCTATGACTTTGGTGACTGGAGTCTTTGACAGTTTTTGGGGCTTTCCTCTGCCACCACCTAGTACATAGGTCCTGGATGTCAGGAAGCTTGGCCCCAGTGATGTACTGGGCCGTACGTACGCACTACCCACTGTAGCGCCTTATGGTCAGATGCCGAGAAGTTGCGTTACTAGGCGGTGATAAGCACAGACTAGAGCTGCCAAGTGACACGAGCCAACCAGACAAGCTATAGACAAGTAACACTGAAACATACATGAGAGCATCAGCTGTTCTGGACGACTGTGTGATCACGGTCTCCGTAGCCGATGTGAGTAAGACCTTTCAACAGGTCAACATTCACAAGGCCGCAGGGCCAGACGGATTACCAGGACGTGTACTAGGCTGTCTTGTCGTTGTCGGTGATCAGGCCTACCACTGTTGTGTCGTCAGCAAACTTAATGATGGTGTTGGAGTTGTGCTGGCCCACACAGTCGTGGGTGAACAGGGAGTACAGGAAGGGACTGAGTACGCACGCCTCTGGGTCCCAGTGGTGTTCCTTTTTCCAAGTAGGAAAGGGCAGTGTGGAGTGAGATTCATCCCACGGCTTTGTGAATGTTGACCTGTTTAAAGGTCTTGCTCACATCTGCTACGGAGAGCGTGATCACACAGTCGTCTGGAACAGCTGGTGCTCTCATGCATGCTTCAGTGTTGCTTGCCTTGAAGTGAGCATAAATTACATTTAGCTAGTCTGGTAGGCTCGTGTCACTGGACAGTTCGCGGCTGGGTTTTCCATTGTAGTCTGTAGTATTTTTCAAGCCCTGCCACATACGATGAGCGTCAGAGCCGGTGTAGTAGGATTCAATCTTAGTCCTGTTTGATGGTTCGTCTGAGGGTATAGCGGGATTTCTTTTAAGCGTCCGGATTAGTGTCCTGCTCCTTGAAAGAATTTCACTGGGGAGGATGGTCCTCCCTTTCCTCCTCTGAAGTGCCTCCACTGACTGACTGTAACCGACGACAAACAGACACAGACACACCTTGTCCCCAAAATGACCCACTCAGCTTCAGCCCTTGTCACCACACCCGCGTGTTGTTTCATGTCAACTGGCTAAATGGCCTGGTCCCAAAGGAAGTCCATGACCAAGCACTCTCTCTACAAATGTTTCCTGGTGCAAACAGCTTATGCAACATGGCTTCAAATAGCTTTCTTATGTGGGGGAGTGCTCTTTGGGGTTAAGAATGTTTAGTGAATTCATGATTGTCTAACGAGGATTGCATTTTGGTTCAGTAGTGCAGGAAGAGGTACTTGGTGACTTTCAGTTTTAAACTTTCACATTTTCTATTAAGGAATCTTTACTTTTACACAAGTATGACAATCGGGTACTTTTCCACCTCTGATTTCAGGTAATTTTTCAGAACTGACGACATGAAGCCTTGGGCAAAACAGTACTAATGCGTGATGATACATTTTGTCCTGTCTTAAATATTGCATGGCCTTCTCAGCCTGCTGGATTGAGCAACTCTCATGCTAAAGCACATTACTCTGTTGAATACGATGAACTACATTTGCAACTGAAAGTTCAGGGCTTGTGACTACTTAGTTCACTTTTTTAACATCATTAATAATCTGATTTCTAAATCTAGATATGTTCCATATATTGAGATATTTTTTGCGCAAATACATGCTTCTCTGTAAAATAAGCCTTGCTTTGGTACGCCAACAGTAACTCATTCTGGGAAACTAAGTGAACCTAGAGAGAGGAGGCCACTTCATACGTTCTGAGAAAACATTTGCATTACTATCATCCTTCACAAATAAAGAGAAGGCTTGCTTTTGTTGTCTTTCATGTACATTTTATCTACACATAATCTCCAGGGTTTGATCTGATATGGGAGTTATGGGAGGCCTGCTTGTTTACACTGTTTTCATGGTCTTCTCTATTATTGTTTAGGCTCAATGATCCAGGAAATCCCACACACTGTTTTCTTAGACGACAGTAGCGGATAGTAATTTTGTTCAACCAAAATTACAACATAATTACAAATGTAAGACTTACTGAGCTTGCTGTATCACTAAAGTTATTGCTTGGTTATGTATTACCTTTCTATAGCATCCCACGTATTGTACTCTGGGTAAAAAGTAACAAAATACATTTAAAATACCCTTATAAAGATCAGAAGACAATCCACAGTGCTGTTGTCTTATACGCTACAGGATGTTCTCCCACTTCCTAAAAACGTTTTCAGCTCAAGACCCAAATGAGAAATTCACCGTCTTCCCATGACCCAAAATCCTCCTACAACGACACAAACTAAGAATATATAGTGTGTGATTGTAGATTTATTCTCATAACTCGCAACCCACCTCTCACATACCCAGGGCCCAATATGGGTCCCCACCCATAGTTTAAGAAACCTTGTCCTAAATCCATTCAGAGGACAGGACAGTGGGTACAGATCTTGAGCCATGGGATTTGACGACAGCATATTAGAGATTATTCCTCTCAACCAACAGAACCACCTCAGACTTTAGAACGGATGTCTCTGAGGCACTGATGATTCTGTATATGAGTTAGGAAAATGAACTTTGTCATTTCATAAGGAATGACGATGTGAAGAATGTGCCGGGAAATGTGCCAAAACCACAGTTCATAGATACTGACTCACGTCATAGACAGCTTCTGATTTACTCTAAGACACATTGTGAAACACTTATAATTTGTAGCCACTCAAATATGATTTTCAAAAACGTGCCCTAAAAAAATATTATACTCTTCATGAACGTTAGTGTCATCCTAGGTGGAAATATTAGAGTTTTGTGAGCAGTGTTTCAACAAGGCTGTCGAGACGTTATCCTGCTCTTTCTCTAGATACACGTAAGCTTGCCAAGCCCATGACATTTGATCAATGGCCAATGGTACAGGAAATTCCAGTCTGCTCCTCATAGGCATCAGGCATTTGGATGTAAAATGACATTCTTTCATTTAACCTTTCTAGAAAAGGTTGACTAACGCATAACAACCCCCTTTAGTTTGAGTCATCCATCTTGTTGATCTCTAGTAATAAACATGTTTCATAGCTGCAGTAAGTGGTTTATAAGACCTTCCATCATCCACAATAACATCCCAAATGGCCACAATCCTTCCAACAGCATTCTATCTTCATCTAATGTTCACCTCAATGTAATATAAACACATGCATAATGCTAGCAAGTATTATTCTATGTGCCTTGTAGTTGCTGCTGCACACATACCACAGATATGAATAGGCTGCCATTCTATGAATAATGCATTGGCAGTGAGGACTGATTTATAAATCAAACCTTTGAACCTGCTCCAGTTAATCAAGGCGGGTGGGGTTGGGCGAGGAAACGGCTGCATTGTGTGACAGACAGCAGACCTTGGTGGGTTATCTCTCACACTGGGTTATGCAAACAGCTCCTGACAAACTCCCTCTTTACTTCCCCATGTGTGGGATGCATTTTGTAGTGGGGCCTTGTTCAACATGGCATAACTGCTACTGATGAATGCCAAGAGCAAAGTGTTGTATTGTTAAGTCCTCGGTCCGCCAATACATCACAAATGGGAGTGTGAGCCGAGCCAACGCCTTACATGCAATACAAAAGCTTTAAGAAAGATGAGGTGCCATCACCCTTTCAGAGAAACGTATCATTCTCAGAGAAACAATATAACAGGCGTGTTGCCTACCAATACTCCCATATCGCTCCTCCAAAAGAAACTTGGCCTCCAAAAGAGAATGGACCATATAACCAGTGTGGATAAGATCCGTTACCTAAATCAAATATTGTAGTGAATTAATTATTTATACATGATTATTGCATTCAAGACACCTTGCATGAATCTCATTATGTGGCAAAACGTCTCCCTTATGAAATGGCTGTCTAAAGAAATCAAATTTTGCGTCTCTAATAAAAACTAGCAAATGAGGGGCGTAATATTCTCGCTGACATAATTCAATAAACAGTCTGTTTTCAATTCTGAATCATTAGACGGTATTAAGGGGGAACAGGTTTCGTTGATAACTCAATAACTCAATACAGTAAAAGGGTCAGTGAGTTCATATTTGGACTATTTATTGTTCTGTGACATTCTGCTACTTTTTTCTCTCACTGCACTTAAAGAAATCTGAGCCTCATTTAAAAATCCGGAGAGAGACAATTGAATCTCTAAACAGTTGAATTTGATTGTACTACAGACCGAAGATCATTTACAACGTTTTCAGGACTGTGTCATCATCCTACAGTGGCGGATGGACCAAATAGAGCAGAAGAGAAAGATATCAGGGTGAGGATCAGATCAGTCAGACAGAGACGTGGGGTTATGGAGATGAGTAGAATACAGGGGATGTTCTATCAGAGAACGTAATCAGGTTTAAAGCAGAAACCCAGTCATCAACAGTAGGCAGGCTCTGCTAGTAGAGTTAGCCTAATACATTCTGAGTGGTGCAGCGGTCTAAGGCACTGCATTTCAGTGCTAGAGGCGTCAATACAGACCCTGGTTCAATTGTATTACAACTGGTTGTGATTGGGAGTCCCATAGGGCGGCACACAATTGTCCCAGCATTGTCCAGGTTGGGGTTTGGCTGGTGTAGGCCATCATTGTAAATAATAATTTGTTCTTAACTGACTTGCCTAGTTAAATAAAGGTTAAATGAAATAAATGTAAAAAAATAAAAAAATACCACTCTCCTGCTGGTGAGTGGGATTTACCATAGTGGGTCGGAAATGTCTACAACTGATGTTTTATTCATATAGTAATATAACCCCATTTCACTATAAGAATACTTTGGCCTTGATGTAAGTAAGAGTCCAAGCCACTCCCAATGCTCTTGCCCATTTGGTGTGCACTGTGGGACTGAGACAGTCCAGTGATTTATATTATTTTCATCTTCCACATAAGATGTCTATTGTGTTAGCGCTGAAGTGCATTCCTCAGCGCCCACTTGTCTCCCTCCTCCTCTCTTGGGGCGTGAGCCTCTTTAGGGCTGATAGAGAGGGGTGAACAGTGTATAGGAAGAAAAAGAGATGAATGTTGAAGTTGAACAGGTTCAAACTCACCTTAATTTGTATGGACATTGGAAAAATGATGGTTAGGTTGATTTTAACATGAAGATTTTGGGGACTGAATAAATCAAAGGCTTTGTACATAATATGTATTTTACAGTGCTAGTAAAAGTCTGCAAACCCCTTAAAAAGTTTGCTGCCTTAAAATTAAATAAAAAAATGTATTAAATTGCTCTCCCCACACACACACAATCTACCCCACGTTTTCAAAGTGAATGTCACGTCCAGGCCTGAGAAGACAGGCTGGTGTGTTTAGTTTTGGTTTTGGTGTAGGGTTTTTATGTTCTAGGTGTTATATTTCTATGTTGGGGTAATGGTTCCCAATTAGAGGCAGCTGTGTGTCGTTGTCTCTAATTGGGAACCATATATATGTTTGTAGTTTTCACTTGGGGTTTGTGGGTTATTGTTTGAGCATAGCTTAGTGTTTATTCTTTGTTACGATCGTCGGTCGGTCGGTCGGTCGGTCGGTCGGTCGGTCGGTCGGTCGGTCGGTCGGTCGGTCGGTCGGTCGGTCGGTCGGTCGGTCGGTCGGTCGGTCGGTCGGTCGGTCGGTCTGTTATTTTCCCAGTTATGTCATTTAATAAAATGTATACTGGAAGCATCGCTGTGTCTTGGTCTGTCCCGCATGAAGATCGTGACAGTGAAAGAAAAATTATAGAACATTTTCCAAATGAATAAAAAACAAAGATCTTGATTGCGTATGACTTCACACCCCAGAGTTAATAAATGGTGGAAGCACCTTCGGCAGCCATTACAACTGTGAATCATTTTGACTAAGATTCTAGCAAATTGCTCAATTTGTTTGGTAATCATTCAAACCTTCTCTCTGATTTACAAGCATATTTAAGTCAGGACTGAGACTGGACCACTCAGGAACACTCAACACCAATTGGAAAAGCCACTCTGGTTTATCTTTGGCATTATAATGTGTGTAATTTTCCTGCTAAAAAACAAAACTATCCCAGGGTTAGGTATTCAGAAGACTGAGGCAGAGGCTCCTCTAACTTCTTACCTGGGCTTTGCTCCTTTTCATATTTATTTTTATCCTGACAAACTCCCCAGTCCCTGCCGGTGACAAGCATACTCATAACATGATGCTGCCACCACAATACTTGATTAACAAAATTGCATTCACTCCACAAATCCACTCCAAACCATCTATTCAGTTTGCAACAAGCCCGTTAAGTAATACTGCAATCTCTTTTTAGATTTAATTTTAAGGCAGCAAAATGTGAAGACAGTGCAAGGGGTGTGTAGACTTTTACTAGCGACTGTAATAAAGCAACGCAAGTCTTAGTAGTTCAGATGTATTATTACTACAATATTGGAGTATTACGTGATTATTAAGATACACATCAGGAGATGCATCTTCAACAGGGATCAGTGGTGTAGCAGAGGGAAGGTAAATACACATAAACATATTTAGATATCTTTTTATTTTGCGTGAGCTATTATCCACCTAACAAGGAAAAATGCATTGCAAACATAGTAGCATTATTGATTCATCGCAAACGGCAATTAGCATTTACCTATATACAGTTGAAGTCGGAAGTTTACGTACACCTTAGCCAAATACATTTAAACTCAGTTTTTCACAATTCCTGACATTTAACCCTAGTAAAAAAAACGTGTTTAGGTACAGTAGGATCACCACTTCATTTTAAGAATGTGAAATGTCAAAATAATAGTAGAGAGAATGATTTATTTCAGCTTTTATTTCTTTCATCACATTCCCAGTGGGTCAGAAGTTTACATACACAATTAGTATTTGGTAGCATTGCGTTTAAATTGTTTAACTTGGGTCAAACGTTTTGGGTAGCCTTCCACAAGCTTCCCACAATAGGTTTGGTGAATTTTGTCCCATTCCTCCTGACAGAGCTGGTGTAACTGAGTCGGGTTTGTAGGCCTCCTTGCTCGCACACGCTTTTTCAGTTCTGCCCACAAATTTTCTATAGGATTGAGGTCAGGGCTTTGTGATGGCCACTCCAATACCTTGACTTTGTTGTCCTTAAGCCATTTTGCCACAACTTTGGAAGTATGCTTGGGGTCATTGACCATTTGTAAGACCCATTTGCGACCAAGCTTTAACTTCCTGACTGATGTCTTGAGACGTTGCTTCACTATATCCACATAATTTTCCTGCCTCATGATGCCAATTATTTTGTGAAGTGCACCTGTCCCTCTTGCAGCAAAGCACCCCCACAACATGATGCTGCCACCCCCGTGCTTCACGGTTGGGATGGTGTTCTTCGGCTTGCAAGCCTCCCCCTTTTTCCTCCAAACATAACGATGGTCATTATGGCCAAACAGTTCTATTTTTGTTTCATCAGACCAGAGGACATTTCTCCAAAAAGTACGATCTTTGTCCCCATGTGCAGTTGAAATCGTAGTCTGGCTTTTTTATGGCAGTTTTGGAGCAGTGGCTTCTTCCTTGCTGAGCAGCCTTTCAGGTTATGTCGATATAGGACTCGTTTAACTGTAGATATAGATTATTTTGTACCCGTTTCCTCCAGCATCTTCACAAGGTCCTTTGCTGTTGTTCTGGGATTGATTTGCACTTTTCGCACCAAAGTACGTTCATCTCTAGGAGACAGAACGCGTCTCCTTCCTGAGCGGTATGACGGCTGCGTGGCCCCATGGTGTTTATACTTGCGTACTATTGTTTGTACAGATGAACGTGGTACCTTCAGGTGTTTGGAAATTGCTCCCAAGGATGAACCTGTCACATCCTGGCCACAGAGAGCCCTCGGGGTTCTCTATGGTGTTTTAGGTCAGGGACGTGACTAGATTTTTTTTTCTAGTTGTGTTATTTCTATGTTGGGGTTGTTTATGGTTCCCAATTAGAGGCAGCTGTTATTCGTTACCTCTAATTGGGTATCATACTTAGTGTGTTCCTTTCCCACCTGTGTTTGTGGGATATTGTTTTGTGCTAGTGCCTGTGAGCGCTAAGTTATTGTCCGATCAGTTATTTCTTTGTTGTTTTTGTGTGTTTCACATTTAATAAGTATGTGGAACTCCATGCACGCTGCGCCTTGGTCCATTTATGTAAAAGACGATCGTGACAGAACCAGACTTGTGGAGGTCCACAATTTTGAGGTCTTTGCTGATTTCTTTTGATTTTCCCATGATGTCAAGCAAAGAGGCACTGAGTTTGAAGGTAGGCCTTGAAATACATCCACCGGATCCACCTCCAATTGACTCAAATTATGTCAATTAGCCTATCAGAAGCTTCTAAAGCCATGACATAATTTTCTGGAATCTTCCAAGTTGTTTAAAGGCACAGTCAACTTAATGTATGAAAACTTCTGACCCACTGGAATTATGATACAGTGAATTATAAGTGAAATAATCTGTCTGTAAACAATTGTTGGAAAAATGACTTGTCATGCAGAAAGTAGATGTCCTAACCAACCTGCTAAAAGTATTGTTTGTTAACTACTTAGGGAGCACTACCTGGTGAAATGTTAGACGCCAAATTCAAAATCCAAAAGTTGAGTTATTAAACATTCATCAATATACAAGTGTTGCATAGTCATCAAAAGCTCTGATTCTTGGCAATATCACAGCGTTGTCAGATTTCAAAAAGGCTTCACGGCAAAAGCACAACATTTGATTGTTTGAGGATAGCCCCAATCATATTTTATGCATTAGCATAAATCCAAAACCAACGCGGGTCTCAAAAAACGCATAAAATCGCTAATATAAAATCCCTTACCTGTCAGCATCCTGCCCCCTGTTTGTCTCCGGGCCTCTAGAGGTCACCTGTGTTTCCCTCTGCCTTAGCTCTTCCTCGTGTGTCCTTATTAGTGTTATCCAGGTCACCTGTGCCTTGTTTCCCCTAGAGTATTTTAGCTGTGTTTTTTCCCCTTGTTCCTCACTTGGTTTTTGAGTCTGGGCTATGTGTCTCCTGCTGTGTCCCACAGTCTTTCCAAGTGATCTAAGCTATCCCAAGTAAGCCTTCTAAGTTATTTTTATTTTGTTTTTCTCCCCTCGTGGAGTTATTTTACTTTTCCTCCTGTTTTGTTTACTTTGTCCCCGTTAGTATACCTCTTTCTGAGAAGAACTTTTGTTGGACTATTTTTGACTTGCAAAGAAACCTTTCCTTAAATTAAATCTACTTTGCCTGGAGTATTGCCTTGAGTGTTTCGTTTGGGTCCAACTATACCTCCTCTGTGGCTAAGGGGTAGAACACCCAACTCTCCACTTCTGAGACCTGAGTTTGAGCCCAGCCTGTGACAGAAAAACCAAGTCACTTATGGACTCAGAAACACTCAGTTCCAAGGACCTGTTGGCGGTGATGGCTCAACATGAGGCATCTTTCCAGCGCCATGAAGCCATTCTCAGCTGACAAGAAGAGCTGATGGCCAGTCATTCTCAACTCCTGGCCGATATGATTAGTTCCATCCGCCAGCTCTTTGAACGCCTCCCTGGTCCTTCCCCTTCCTCCGGGTCACCCCCCAGTGGCGACAGGCCTTCTCCAGTGGCGGAGCCCCGACTACTACCTCCCAAGCCCTTTTCTGGAGATCCAAGTTCTTGCCAGGGTTTCCTCACCCAATGCTCCCTCACCTTCGAGCTCCAACCCTCAAGTTTTCCCACAGACCGTTCCAAGATTGCTTACATCATTACCCTTCTTTCAGACAAGGCGCTCTCCTGGGCCTCTGCGGTGTGGCAATCCCGGAGGCCTGTTGTGACTCCTACACGGCATTTGTAGAAGAGTTCAAGCGGGTGTTCAATCATCCTGTCAGTGGTCGGGAAGCTTCCAAGCGCTTACTGTCTCTCCGTCAGGGTTCCCAAAGCACGGCAGATTTTGCCATTGAATTTCGGACCATAGTAGCAAGGAGCGGATGGAATGATGAAGCGCTGAGGGTCTGTTTTCAGGGAGGGTTGTCTGAGCCCCTTCAAGATGAGTTAGCCACCCGAGAACCAGCTGGGGATCTCGAGTCCCTCATAGCATTGGCCATCCGCCTGGACAATCGTCTGAGAGAGCAGAGAACGGCTCGCCGCCAGGTGTCTCAGTCCCAAGTTCCTCCTGAACAGCTCCAGGATTCCCCGGAGGACATGCAGTTAGGCCGTTCCAGGCTTTCTCCCAACGAAAGGAACGTCGCATGAGGGAGCGTCGGTGCCTCTACTGCGGGGATGCCGGCCACTTCCGCTCCACTTGCCCGAGCTTTCGAACGCCTGTCCCGCCCAGCTACAGGAGGGCTGTGATGGGGAAAATTAGAGCTCCTCCTACTAACGCTGTCCTAGCTATTCCAGCCACTCTGTCCTGGGGGGGCCACCAGCATCGGGTCCAGGCTATGATCGATTCCAGTTTCTCCTGTCTTACAGACCTGGCACCAAGAATGTCAAGCCGGATGCCCTGTCTCGAGCCTATTCTCCCGAAATACAAGAGAAGCCCTTGGCATCGATTATTCCGAGGTCTAGGATCGTCGCACCTCTTCAGTGGGAACTAGAAAGAGGGGTACGAGAGGCCCTTGTCCATGAGCCCGATCCAGGCGGTGGTCCCGCCGACGCCTGCACGTTCTCTCTCTGTTCGGGCCCGCGTCTTGCAGTGGGGTCATGAGTCGCCCTTGACATGCCATCCAGGTAGTGCTCGCACACTGGAATTCCTCCAGCGGCGGTTTTGGTGGCCGTCCATCAAGAAGGACGTGCAGGTCTATGTTGAGGCCTGCCCTGTGTGCAACCAGGGAAAGTCGACACGTCAGCGACCCCAGGGACTTCTCCATCCCTTACCTGTTCCTCGCAGGCCATGGTCACACCTTTCTCTGGACTTTGTTACAGGACTTCCTCCATCCCAGGGCAACACAGTCATCCTAGTGGTTGTAGACCGGTTCTCTAAGGCTGCCCGGTTTATTCCCTGCCCAAGCTGCCTTCGGCCAAGGAGACTGCTGAGCTCCTCATGAACCATGTCTTCCGGATATTTGGAATTCCCCTGGACGTGGTCTCCGACCGAGGTCTTTTGGCTCCGACACGGCCCGCTACCAAAACCTGCGGGCTCACCTTCACCGCAGCCAATGTGAGAAAAACATTTAAATGTGTTAACCGCAAGGCTGCCGGCCCAGATGGCATCCCTGGTCGTGTCCTCAGAGCATGCGCAGACCAGCTGGCTGGTGTGTTTACGGACATATTCAATCAGTCCCTATCCCAGTCTGCTGTTCCCACATGCTTCAAGAGGGCCACCATTGTTCCTGTTCCCAAGAAAGCTAAGGTGACTGAGCTAAATGACTATCGCCCGCAGCACTCACTTCCGTCATCATGAAGTGCTTTGAGAGATTAGTCAAGGATCATATCACCTCCATCCTGCCAGACACCCTGGACCCACTCCAATTTGCTTACCGTCCCAATAGGTCCACAGACGACTTAATCGCAATCACACTGCATACTGCCCTAACCCATCTGGACAAGAGGAATACTTATGTAAGAATGCTGTTCATCGACTACAGCTCAGCATTTAACACCATAGTTCCCTCCAAGCTCGTCATTAAGCTCGAGACCCTGGGTCTCGACTCCAGCCCTGTGCAACTGGGTCCTGGACTTCCTGACGGGCCGGTCCCAGGTGGTGAGGGTAGGAAACAACATCTCCACCCCGCTGATCCTCAACACTGGGGCCCCACAAGGGTGTGTTCTCAGCCCTCTCCTGTACTCCCTGTTTACCCATGACTGCGTGGCCAAGCACGCATCCAACTCAATCATCAAGTTTGCTGACGACACTACAGTGGTAGGCTTGATTACCAACAACGACGAGACGGCCTACAGAGAGGAGGTGAGGGCCCTCGGAGTGTGGTGTCAGGAAAATAACCTCTCACTCAATGTCAACAAAACAAAGGAGATGATCGTGGACTTCAGGAAACAGGAGAGGGAGCACCCCTATCCACATCGAGGGGACAGTAGTGGAGAAGGTGGAAAGTTTTAAGTTCCTCGGCGTACACATCACGGACAAACTGAATTGGTCCACCCACACAGACAGCGTGGTAAAGAAGGCGCAACAGCGCCTCTTCAACCTCAGGAGGCTGAAGAAATTTGGCTTGTCACCAAAATCACTCACAAACTTTTACAGATGCACAATCGAGAGCATCCTGTCGGGCTGTATCACCGCCTGGTACGGCAACTGCTCCGCCCACAACCGTAAGGCTCTCCAGAGGGTAGTGAGGACTGCACAACGCATCACCGGGTTAAACTACCTGCCCTCCAGGACACCTACACCACCCGATGTCACAGAAAGGCCAAAAGATCATCAAGGACAACAACCACCCGAGCCACTGCCTGTTCACCCCGCTATCATCCAGAAGGCGAGGTCAGTACAGGTGCATCAAAGCTGGGACCGAGAGACTGAAAAACAGCTTCTACCTCAAGGCCATCAGACTGTTAAACAGCCATCACTAACATTGAGTGGCTGCTGCCAACATACTGACTTAAATCTCTAGCCACTTTATACATAGGAATTGGATGTAACAAATGTATCACTAGCCACTTTAAACAATTTTGTATATAATGTTTACGTATCCGACATACTCATATCAAATGTATACACTGTACTCTAAACCATCTACTGTATCTTGCCTATGCCGTTCGGTCATCGACCCAAATCTCTAGCCACTTTAATAATTATAATTGGATGAAATAATGTATCACTAGCCACTTTAAACTTTAAACAATGCCATAGCCACTTTAATAATTATAATTGGATGAAATAATGTATCACTAGCCACTTTAAACAATGCCATTTATATAATGTTTACATATCCTACATTACTCATCTCATATATATGTGTATATACTGTACTCCATACCATCTACTGCATCTTGCCTATGCCGGTCAGCCATCGCTCATCCATATATTTATATGTACATACTCGTATTCATTCCTTTACTCTTGTGTGTATAAGGTAGTTGTTGTGAATTTGTTAGATTACTTGTTAGATACTACTGCATGGTCGGAACTAGAAGCACAAGCATTTCGCTACACTCGCATTAACATCTGCTAACCATGTGTATGTGACAAATAAAATTTGATTTGATTGATTTGAGGTCCCCAATTCTCGTCCCGGTTTTGGGGGGCCTTCTGCAGGCTTATTGGGGCCACAGCCAGACTATCGTCTGGGTTCCATCCAGAGTCTAATGGCCAAACGGAACGGATTAATCAGGATCTGGAGACCACCTTGCGGTGTATGGCGGCCAATAATCCCACGTCTTGGGCCACCTATATCATTTGGGCTGAATATGCCCACAACACCCTCCAGTCCTCAGCCACCGGATTGTCCCCTTTTGAATGCCAGTTCGGATACACCCCTCCATTATTTCCAGAGGAAGAGGCGCAAGTTGGTGTTCCTCGCCCAGCGCTTTGTCCAACGCTGTAGGCGGACCTGGAAGAAGGCCAGGCATACCCTCCTTCGACCTCCCAGAGATACCAAAGTCAGGCTAACCGCCGCCGGACGGCCCCTAGTTTCCGAGCTGGTCAGAGAGTTTGGTTGGCCACTAAGAACCTGCCCTCCAGGTCGAATCCAAGAAGCTTTCCCAGAAATACATCGGCCCTTTTCGCATAGCAAGGAAAGTTAACCCGGTTTCTTATCGGTTGGTTCTCCTCGCTCCTTAGAATTAACCCCACTTTCCATGTTTCATTACTAAAACCTGTCTTGTCTTCTCCTTTGCCCCCCCGCAGACCCCCTCCACCTCCCAGGATCATTGACGGCCAGCCAGCCTACACAGTGCGCCGGATACTGGACTCTCGGAGGGTCCAGAACTCTCTGCAGTATCTGGTGGACTGGGAGGGCTACGGGCCAGAGGGGCGCTCCTGGGTTCCAGCCAAGGACATCCTGGACCCAGGTTTGATCCGAGAGTTTCGCACCCTGAGGCCAGGGTGTTCTGGAAGGAACGCCAGGAGTCGTTCCTAGAGGAGGGTCCTGTCAGCATCCTGCCCCCTGTTTGTCTCCGGGCCTCTAGAGGTCACCTGTGTTTCCCTCTGCCTTAGCTCTTCCTCGTGTGTCCTTATTAGTGTTATCCAGGTCACCTGTGCCTTGTTTCCCTAGAGTATTTTAGCTGTGTTTTTTCCCTTGTTCCTCACTTGGTTTTTGAGTCTGGGCTATGTGTCTCCTGCTGTGTCCCACAGTCTTTCCAAGTCATCTAAGCTATCCCAAGTAAGCCTTCTAAGTTATTTTTATTTTGTTTTTCTCCCCTCGTGGAGTTATTTTACTTTTCCTCCTGTTTTGTTTACTTTGTCCCCGTTAGTATACCTCTTTCTGAGAAGAACTTTTGTTGGACTATTTTTGACTTGCAAAGAAACCTTTCCTTAAATTAAATCTACTTTGCCTGGAGTATTGCCTTGAGTGTTTCGTTTGGGTCCAACTATACCTCCTCTGTGGCTAAGGGGTAGAACACCCAACTCTCCACTTCTGAGACCCGAGTTCGAGCCCAGCCTGTGACATTACCTTTCATAGAACTTCTGCTGAGGGCTTCCCAAGTGTCCAAAGAAGACATTCAATGGTTCTTTTGTTAGAAAAAGTCATTTATATCCATAAATCTCTGTTTGGTTGGCGCGCGTTATGATCCTAAAATCTACCATTGAGTCGCCCATTGAACCGTGAAGAGAACACGTTCAAATTATACCTATACACTTTCTACAAACAAATCAAACATCATTTGTATGTATCCTTTTGTGTATATTTGCTGTAATATTTCAACCGGACGTTAACGTGAACGATAGGAAAGAAAAATAAAGTGGTGCGCGTTCACAATCTCGCACGCGCCAAACCTTGTTTACAAAAGTGGTCCCCTGATCCTTTCCTGTTCCTAACCGTTCTGGTTACTCCTAGAATTCCCAGTCTTTGTATAGAGACTGACATCTAGTGGAAGCCATAGGTACTGCAGTCTCAGTCCTACATAACATTGTATGCAATAGGCACAATGGAGAAGATGGTCATTTACAAAAAAAACTGCAAATCCGCATGGATTTTCCTCGGGGTTTTCGCCTGCTATATCAGTTCTGTTATACTCACATACATTATTTTAACACTATTAGAAACTTCAGAGTGTTTCCTATCCAATAGTACTAGTATTATGTGCATATCCTATTCTCTGTGCCTGAGTGGCAGAGATTTTACTTTGGGCACGCCAGACACTCCAAAACCGTCACCTATGCAGCCGCTCCCTAAGAAGTTAACAATAAATTTGTGGAGTGGTTGAAGAACAAGTTTTAATGACTCCAACCTAAGTGTATGTAAACCTCCGACTTCAACTGTTTATATGTTTTTACACTGAATCACTGACAGGGATGTAATACAACTGAAATGTGACCTACAGCAACACATACCAAATGCAATTGGTCTCCAGTATGGAATTTGAAATCCTCAGTGGGCTTTGCAAGACAGAAACCAGTGTTTTGGAGAGAGATAAAGATCTCATACCAGGCATACTGAACCACCACCACCGGCACCACTGACACTACAAACATCCCAAAAATCTGGTTGTTACTGTGAAAGGGGAGGCGCTAAACATAATCACAGAACACCGGAAGCACAGTGAAAGCTGGTTGAGAGAATGCCAAGAGTGTGCAAAGCTGTCATCAAGGCAAAGGGTGGCTACTTTGGAGAATCTCAAATACAAAATATATTTAAAAATTTTTGGTTACTACATGATTCCATATGTGTTATTTCATAGTTTTGATGTCTTCACTATTATTCTACAATGTAGAAAATAGTACAAATAAAGAAAAACCCTTGAATGAGTAGGTGTGTCCAAACTTTTGACTGGTACTGTACATTGTAGGTACACGGCATCGTTGTCATTCCAACTGCAGCTAGCTACAATATTTGATAGAGCCTCACTTCTGTCTGAAAATAGGGGAAATAGTAGAGAACTCATCTGAGATGTCACAGGCCCATGGATGATGAGGTGCCACAACAGAGACTGTAAGGTGAGCTCTTAGTACAAAGGAAGTAAGTACCTTGACGCATGACTGGGTTCTCATAATAAACACACAGCAGGGGTAGCTGCTGTTGTTTTAAAAATGAGTCAATCTGTTGAGGTACTTTGAGAGGGGCCATTTCTTCTAAATAATATAACATACTAAACCGCCTTTTCTTCTATTGAAACTTTAATCAGATTGGAGCTGTTGCTATCTTGGTTATGTCAAACCTCTTCGCTGGTCCCCTTGACAAAAGCTTCAGAGAATAGAGATGCAATAATTCGATTTTGACGTGTTTGGAGTCTTGATGTTAAAAGGCCTGAGAACACCAAAGCTGTCTTTCTGTTCTGTGCTGTGTGAGAATGAACGTAGGCGTACAACGCGTTTCGCCAACCCGTGGAAAAGGATTCTCTGTGAGTGTTTTTCAACTTGTGTAATCGGATGTGTACCCTCAATGTAAAAACAAAAGTGCTGACCTGTAAAAACCCAGCTGTGGCCCAGTCGCCAGTATAAACAGAGGTTTTCCCATCGAAAGTAATGACCAAAGTAACACATGCCATGTTTTGCTGGCGGAAACCAAGGAATTTCGTTCTCTGCAGGGCCTGGTTTCTGTTGAAGTACTCCCCTTCCAAGGCTGTGGCCAAAGTAAATAAAAGCAGAGCACTCTCTCGACCTCCATCAAACACATGACTCTGAAACAGCTGTTAGCATTTAGTTGGAAAAACCACTGACATTCCTCCCAGCAGAATGTATATGTGTCATGTGAGATAGCAATCAACACACACATTCTTCCAGTGTGGTTAGACTCCAGCGATTTCTTCCCCTTCCAAAAGAAAACACAGAGGAACGCACCACTGATCAGGTTAGAATTACGACTTCAGGATATTCATTATGTCTTCCTTTAGTACCAGAATCAAAGCGTTTCTCAAAATGGCCAAATGACTTCAAAGTCTCCATTTGTTTTTCTCAAATTACATGTACAGTAAGTGGATACTGTTTAAACAAAAACATCAAGCTAACTTAGCTACTACATCAGGGACATGCGTACAATTTCATGTATGTGAACATTTTGGAACATTAGGTTGGGCTAAATTGGGTGCTGCAGTATAAGACCCCAATCCAGAGGTTAACTTTTTTGTCAGGGAGAGAAAGAGATTGTGCTTGGCAGATCCTTTATCCATGGTAATGCTGTAACAGCATATGATGAATAGGAATGCAGTGCATAGCAAATCCACATTGAACTTGGTATGGATCTACCATTGGGAGTATGTAGGCGTTATACACTTAAAGAGAAAACATATGTCATTAGATTCTGTAGGGCAGTGGTCGCCAACCGGGTCGATCGCGATCGATAAAGGCTTGCGCTCCTTTTTAAAAATCGTGTTGAGCTGTTGCCAGTAGGTGCACTTCAAAAGTCCTGCCCACCGGGTAAGCAAAGTGTTCCCATGAGACAAACTCCGCCTACCCGGTGGACCGGCAAATCTGTGACTAAATCGAGTGCACCTACTGCGCTGCCCAATCGGATAGCTCAAATCACCGTGGCTATAGAGCTTCCATTACCCTGGCCACAGCCAAGTTTAATAGGCTACTAGCCTACAGAAGGTTTAATAACTTTTGAAACCATGACCACAGAGAGACTGTCAACGAATACAGCAAAGAGCTGCTGTTTTTACGAGTGAGTGTCACGACTTCTGCCGAAGTCGGTCCCTGTCCTTGTTCGGGTGGCGTTCGGCGGTCGACGTCACTGGTTTTCTAGCCATCGTGAATCCATTTTTGTTTTACACACCTGGTTTCAATCCCACAATTACTTGTTCATTATTTAACCCTCTGTTCCCCCATGTTTGTTTGTGAGTGTTTGTTTATTGTATTGCGGCCTGTTATGTTGGGCTTGGCTGTATGTTGATGTGTATTGTGATTTAATCTTTGAGTAAAATTGCTAAATTTACTCATATCTGCTGTCCTGCGCCTGACTCCTCTACACCAGCTACACACAGACGCATTACAGTGAGTTCATATTTAAATTCATATTCAGCACTGTCCCTGTTTTTATTCAACACTATTACAACACGTGCTTCTCCGTACTTCCGCTTGGGCTGCAGCTGCAATTAATGATTATTATTATTATTATTAGCAGCAGCTCGTTGTGTCAGTTTTAAAATGAAAGGAATATTTCACTTTCTCTGGTCATAGGAACAACATGAATTTGTGCATGAGGCAGATACGGTGCCACTCGAGTTTCGCTATCAGGTGGAAGACTGTGTCCCCTCTCTCTGGTCAGTCTCACCGGAGGAGAGAGCAGGGACCGTGAGAGGCGGTTGGGAAAAATAGTTTTGAACGGTCATGAAGATGAAGATCACTGACGTCGTGATTTGACCTCGTTGACCATCAGATGCAGGTAGCGTCAGTCCAGTAAAATAAAAAAAGCAAATTATTTCAATTCATGCTACACAGCCTCACAAGTGCTAAGCCAACTGATCTATTTTGTTGTCGAAGCTCGAGTTTTGAAATATAATATGGTCTGATTAACAATATTGGCAGGCCAATCATATAGCCAATATGCTGTGATAATGTATTAGGCCTACTGCCCAAACCTCATTCCTACAAAACTGTTTGTGAGGTTAATGTAAAAAAGAAATCTGAGCAGTAGATCTCCGCTTGCTTTTTGACTGCAAAAGTGATCTTGACTCAGAAAAAGTTGGTGACCATTGCTGTAGGGCATGACTAAATGCCTGGCAAAAAAAAGTGCTGTCTATCTCTCTCACTCTCTGAAAAGAATTTAAACAATGACACGGTATGAGTCATTGATTTAGTGTTTTATCAAAAAGCCGTTAAGGAAATGTCCCAGTGCCCACTCCCAGCTCCCCCCGCTCACTCAAAGGCCAAGCTGATCTCAACAAACAAAGCTTACGGTTCCTCCTTCCGGATCCATTGTGTACATCTTTACTGAATACACAGGACCAGGCGAGAAATTCTTAGATTTGACTTGGGGAAAAAGGGAAGAGTATTTGATTGTATAGTAATGCTGTTTTAATGAGGGATCCTTTTAAATTGCTTCTGATGGGAGGGTGCCGACTTATAAAGAACGACCAATCGAAATGTCTAACTTGAAAAAATGTATAGTGTGCTTTATGGTAATATGGAAATGATTAAAACAGCACAGTAAACACAATATACAACAGGAACACACTGACTGACTGACTGCATGAATTATGTAAGAAGTGGAAGAAATGACTGACTTCATAACGCAGCCTTTCTTGTCATATAACTTGGTGAGCAAAGCCAAGATAGGCACTGGAAATGTCAAAGTGGAATAACAAAGGGAGCTATAGTTGAGCCAGAGGAATCCACAGGCTATTTGACGAATAAACGTAAACTAATGGATGAACGTTGACCGCCTATGAAATTAAAGATCTCGTTGCTGGTGTTCAATCTGGCAATCCTTTTGTCTTTACCATATAAACAATGCACATGTAATGGAATACCATAAACAAATCAAATAAGTAGCTAGTTCTACGAAAGCCATCCTATTACTGGGAAACTAGATTAGGACTGTATCTAGGGCTGGCACAATTACCGTATAACCGTGTAACTGACGGTTATGGATGAAGACAGTCATGAAAATAAAATAACCGTCATTCACGTTTACCTTTTTGTTTTTATTTTTCAGCTGACTAAAGATGGGATGGTTGAGTCCATTTCTGCGGTAACATGGACTCTTAACATGATGAAACGTTGTTGCTCCTTGCTGAAACAAGCAAGGCGTTGTAGCAAACAAGTCTTTGTTTGCCAAGGCAACGCCCCCTCCCTACAGAACCAGACATAGACATATAATGAATAGAAAGGACTTGGAACCTCTAACCCTGGCAATTTGACTGGTTAACTCATTGGTACACTCGCAATGGCTGCCTGGTATTGTGATGCAATAATTTCCAAAGTAATGTAGAATGTTCACTCAATTTATGTTAACTGGTGGGGCTCATGCAATGGAATGTATTTTTTGTAACATCAGTTGAGTTGAATCAACAAATCCCAGCCCATATTGATGGGTACACTTCCTGCTTTTACTTCCTGCTTTGCTCCTCGCATTTGTCACCAGTAGGGTGACCACATTTCTCGATTGTGTAGAACAGTTCCGCATCCCGCAACAAAACAATCATGTCTGCGTATTTTATCAATAAATGAAAACACCACTAATTTACAAAAAAGATTTGTCTTGTAATTCAGTCAGAATTCCTATTCATTTAATGAAGATTGGCATTCCAACCTGTCTCTTTTGCAGTCCCGTTGCACTTATGACAAGATATATCATAAAGATGTGGTACTGGTAATGTAAAATACTCCAATCGTTGTTGAGATCTTATATTCTGCTCAGCGCAAGACGAGACGTAGGCCAATGTCATATTGTCAACCAATCGCATTTGTCAAATCGTTTCGGGCTTATTTCCAGATGAACTTGGAGAGGACAGTTATTACTTCAAAAAGCGTGCTTCTAACAAAGAGCTACAAAAGTAAATAGCCGTATTAGACTGAAATATATAAGATAATTTTGTCAAACTTGAGACTCTCCATGCTCATTAGTTGTTCATTTAACATACAGTATTTGCTGCCACTTCACTCAACCCGTTTTGAAAGTGTCCCTTTCTAACTGTTTTACATTCCCTGAGACCAACCAGAAATGTTTCTTTGGTCAAAAAGTTTTGTCTACGTGCACTTCAATTAGTTCGCTTGGTGCATTGGGAGGGTGATTTGCATAAAATCTATCAATCAACAATTATCTTTCCAAAAGTCAATACTCATTCTAATGTAGCCTCTGTAGTAGAGTCCGCCCGTTGTCAGTTCCTCCACTTTTAGTTAGGCGTTTTCTCCTTAGCTTTCCATTGAATCTCCGCAGGTTCCAGTCTCCGTGAAGGGAGGGTTCAGGTCCGTCCTCGGGAAGAAGGCAGCAGTGTAAATATCCGAGTCAGGTAGGTATCACAAGAGAGTGGAAAGAGACTTCTTCTTCTGGTATATTGGCGATCACACAATTTAATGTGCATCCCGCCATCTACTATGCAGGATGGAAACAGGATTCCCCCAAAAACTGAACAAACTACAAAATAACTACCCAATAATAATAATAAATATAAAAATAAAGCTTTTCTGTGAAAAAAATAAAACAGATCTGATCCCTACACAGGCTAAAGGGAATGCTAGGAGGGCGGGTCTTCCGGCGCCAGTACCCTTTGCAAGTCTTCAGATGTCAAATCCCTAAGTCCCAAAACTTTGCTGCCACAGCCACAATAATGTCCACTTTCTTAGACTTCTTTCAGACTTGTGCTGTACAGTTTATAACTGTGGCAATGAACACGTCTAAATCCACCTTTTTAACACACAGGGTATCTTTTATCTGGCAGCAAACAGTTACCACAGGCTGTGGTGTATCCACTACCTTATCTTCACTAACATCACTTGTTTTCTCAATTATTTGAATCACCTCCACATAGGAGATTCGATTGACCGCTCTATCTTTTGCCACCTCAATTTCCTTCACCCTTACAGGGCACTCCAGGAACTCAGGTTCAGGATCTCCACCAGAGTTGCAACACTGTCGTCCTTCTACACACCTTTCTTCAATATACTCTGTCCCTCTGCACACACTTGAAACATGGCCAAATCCTTTACAATTCTTACACTGCAGTGGTTTGGGGATGAAAGCTCTTACAGCGTATCTTACATAACCAAGATTCACATGTGTAGGTATTTGCTCTTTATCAAAAAAACAACAGGACCGACAGACTTTCTTTTTTTCCCCCCCAGCGGGTCACCAACCACACCAGGAATTCTCTTCAGGTATTCAACCTGAACATCCGTTGTCACCCCAGGGATGACTCCTTTGACGGGTGCTCTACTCCAAAGTTCAAAAACACAAAACTTCTGTTTTCCAGATTCTTTTGATGCCTACTGCATTCTTCCTCTGCTCTTCAGAAATACAACTGAAGCGCCTCGAGCACCTCAAACTGTTTCCCCACATATGCATCCTTCCTCAACAAACGCATTCCAAGAAGACGTGATTCATTATCAATCACACACGTATCCTCCACTCCAATTTCAGACAATTTCAACTACTGTTAGCCATTCAGACATTCGCCTTCACCAAATTTGCTCGACACGCTGCTTGGTTCGAACTTAGATTCCACTTCCACCATCTTCCCATTTACCGCCGTGTCGGTCGAAACCGTCATGCTGCAATGTCGCCTCTCAATTTCGGTTAGATCATATCATTGGCTAGCTTAATAGATAGCAAGTGTGAGAATTCAGGACATGTGCTACTGGTAGCACACATGAGATTTCCCACTTCAATTATTAAACACACAGCACTAGTGAATAGATTAGCACAGCAAACACATTTCAAAACATGTGAACACTGCAAACGAGGGAGAAAAAGAGGAAGCTCTTTGTCACCTGGTGTACATAGTGACAATGGATCCTCTTATATAAATGTCTATGTAACAGATGCTCTTTTGTTTATTGACTTACTGTTAGTATAAAGGAAGTAGGAAGTTTGACAAATGACTCTCAAATGACTTATTGCCATAATGTGTCTGGGTGAGGTGTGTAACAGAACTAGACTCTTAGTATTCCATCATAAAATATCACAAGCACATCCAGCAGTAGTTACACCTGAATAAGCACTCTTTCATGTGTTTTTTATTTTGAAACCAAAAAGGTCACCCGTCACAATATTCATTACACTTAATTAATGAGGTCATTGAATAAATTGTATGCGTTGCAAATGTCAACCCATAACAAGCTATAAGTGCTACAACCCATTCAAACTGTGGGCTACAAAACAAACTCAGACTGTTATAGAACATTTCCACCCAGAATTCAGAGCATGACATACGCAGAGTAGCCTACGTGAAGGCCCAATGTGTTCCAATTGGACCCAGAGAAACCCAAAGTGAGAGGTCTGTGGTAAGTCATGCATGCTAATTGATAAGCAGTTCAGACTGGTGACCGGGCCAACATGGGGGATGTAGACACAGTTGACTACTCCCTGGCCGGCTGGCTGGGTGGCCTGCTGGTATAGTAGAGAGTGAGTCAGAAGCAGACGGCCTGACATGGCCGGACGGCCTGTCTGCGACCTACCGCCAGTCAACCCAGCACCCTCCCTCCCTGCCATGGTCTGCTGGGCAGGGCGCTGCTAACTCTGGGCTTTTACTGGGTTAGTGCCGATACAGACTGACAGTCTTATGCAACGCTTCCATTATTTCAAGCAGGACAGCCACAACACACTGTCTGCAGGGGATAGAACAGGACGACCTGAATTAAAGATGCATGTAAGGGATATTGTATTCTAGAAATGCCTAAACATTACATTTTTTACTTAACCTTATTTTGATAGTGAGTCAATGTTAAGACCAGGTATCTTTTCCAGATGAGCTCTGTATAGCTACACAACACATAAAAAAACAATAAACACATTAAACTACACATTTATATACACAATAAAATACACATTATTATACACAACAATACACTAAAAACAAAACACAATGGTAAAAAACAAACACATTCTTCAGTAAAAAAGTCTGAAGAATGATTATATATAAAGTACTATTCAAAAGTTTGGACACACCTACTCATTCCAGGGTTTTTCTTAATTTTTACTATTTTCTACATTGTAGAATAAAAGTGAAGACATCAAAACTATGAAATAACACATATGTAGTAACCAAAAAAGTGTCAAACAAATTCTTCAAGGAGCCACCCTCAAGTAGCCACCCACGCCCTGATGACAGCTTTGCACACTCTTGGCATTCTCTCAACCAGCTTCATGAGGTGGTCACCTGGAATGCATTTCAATTAAGGATCTCTACAGATCGGTGTCCCACCCTCGGGACGGTTGAGCTAATGTGCGCTAATGCGATTAGCATGAGGTTGTAAGTAACAAGAACATTTCCCAGGACATAGATATATCTGATATTGGCAGAAAGCTTAAATTATTGTTAATCTAACTGCACTGTCCAATTTACAGTAGCTATTACAGTGAATGAATACCATGCTATTGTTTGAGGAGAGTTCACAGATATATAACTTGAAAAGTTATTAATAAAACAATTAGGCACATTTGGGCAGTCATGATAAAACATTTTGAACAGAAATGCAATTGTTCAATGGATCAGTCTAAAACTTTGCACATACACTGTTGCCATCTAGTGGACAAAATCTAAATTGCGCCTGGGCTGGAATAATACATTATGGCCTTTCTCTTGCATTTCAAAGATGGTACAAAATACAAAAACGGTTGTTTTTTTCTTTGCATTATCTTTTACCAGATCTAATGTGTTATATTCTCCTACATTAATTTCACATTTCCACAAACATCCAAGTGTTTCCTTTCAAATGGAATATGCATATCCATGCTTCAGGTCCTGAGCTACAGGCAGTTAGATTTGGGTATGTCATTTTAGGCGAAAATTGAGCAGATGGGCGGATCCTTAAGAGTTTTCAGGTGGGCCTTGTTGAAAGTTAATTTGTGGAATGTCTTTCCTTCTTAATGCATTTGAGCCAATCAGTTGTGTTGTGACAAGGTTGGGGTGGTATACAGAAGATAGCCCTGTCTGGTGAAATACCAAGTCCCTATTATGGCAAGAACAGCTCAGATAAGCAGAAGAGAAACGACAGTCCATCATTACTTTAAGACTTGAAGGTCAGTCAATCGGGAAAACGTAAGAACTTTGAAAGGTTCTTCAAGTGCAGTGGCAAAAACCCTCAAGCGCTATGATGAAACTAGCTCTCATGAGGACCGCCACAGGAAAGGAAGACCCAGAGTTACCTCTGCTGCAGAGGATACGTTCATTAGAGTTACCAGCCTCAGAAATTGCAGCCCAAATAAATTCTCCACAGAGTTCAAGTAACAGACACATCTCAACATCAACTGTTCAGAGGAGACTGCATGAATCAGGCCTTCATGGTCGAATTGCTGCAAGGAAACCACTACTAAAGGACACCAATAATAAGAAGAGACATGCTTGGGCCAAGAAACATGAGCAATGGACATTAGACCGGTGGAAATCTGTCCATATTTTAGATTTTTCGTTCCAACCACCATGTCTCTGTGAGACGCAGAGTAGGTGAACGGATGATCTCTGCATGTGTGGTTCCCACTGTGAAGCATGGAGGAGGAAGTGTGATGGTGTGGGGGTGCTTTGCTGGTGACCCAGTGAGTGATTTATTTAGAATTCAAGGCACACTTAACCAGCATGGCTACCACAGCATTCTGCAGTGATATGCTATCCCATCTGGTTTGCGCTTATTGGGACTATCATTTGTTTTTCAACAGTACAATGACCCAAAACACACCTACAGCCTGTGTAAGGGCTATTTGACCAATAAGGAAAGTGATGGAGTGCTGCATTAGATGACCTGGCCTCCACAATCACCCAACCTCAACCCAATTGAGATGGTTTGGGATGAGTTGGACCGCAGAGTGAAGGAAAAACAGCTAACAAGCGCTCAGCGTATGTGGGAACTCCTTCAAGACTGTTAGAAAAGTATTCCATTTGAAGCTGTTAAACAAATCCAAATATATTTTAGATTTCATATTCTTCAAAGTAGCCACCCTTTGCCTTGATGACAGCTTTGCACACTCTTAGTATTCTCTCAACCAGCTTCAAATGGAATACTTTTCTAGCACTTTTTTGATTACTACATGATTCCATATGTGTAATTTCATAGTTTTGATGCCTTCACTATTATTCTACAATGTAGAAAATTGTAAAATGAAGAAAAAGCCTTGAATGAGTAGGTGTGTCCAAACTTTTGACTGGTAATGTATATATACAGTGTATATATATATACTCCTGTTCAAAAGTTTGGGGTCGCTTAGAAATGTCCTTGTTTTTTAAAGAAAAGCACATTTTTTGTCCTTCAAAATAATATCAAATTGATCAGAAATACAGCGTAGACATTGTTAATGTTGTAAATGACTATTGTAGCTGGAAATGGAATATCTACATAGGCGTACAGAGGCCTGTTATCAGCTACCATCACTCCTGTGTTCCAATGGCACGTTGTGTTAGCTAATTCAAGTTTATAATTTTAAACGAATAATTGATCATTAGAAATCCATTTTTGCAATTATGTTAGCACAGCTGAAAACTGTTGTCCTGATTAAAGAAGCAATACAACTGGCCTTCTTTAGACGAGTATCTGAGCATCAGCATTTGTGAGTTCGACTACGGGCTCAAAATGTCCAGAAACGAATAACTTTCTTCTGAAACTCATCAGTCTATTCTTGTTATGAGAAATGAAGGCTATTCCATGCGAGAAATTGCCAAGAAACTGAAGATCTTGTACAACGCTGTGTACTACTCCCTTCACAGAACAGCACAAACTGGCTCTAACCAGAATTGAAAGAGGAGAGGGAGGCCCCGGTGCACAACTGAGCAAGAGGACAAGTACATTAGAGTGTCTAGTTTGAGAAACAGACGCCTCACAAGTCCTCAACTGGCAGCTTCATTAAATAGCACACGCAAAACACCAGTCTCAAAGTCAACAGTGTAGAGGCGACTCCAGGATGCTGGCCTTCTAGGCAGAGTCCTCTGTCCAGTGTCTGTGTTCTTTTGCCAATCTCAATCTTTTATTTTTCTTGGCCAGTCTGAGACATGGCTTTTTCTTTGCAACTCTGCTTAGAAGGCATACGTACAAATACACTGAGTATTCAAAACATAAGGAACACCTTCCTAATATTGAGTTTCACCCCCTTTTGCCCTCAGAACAGCCTCAATTCTTCGGGGCATGTCGAAAGCCTTCCACAGGGTTGCTGGCCCATGTTGACTCCAATGCTTCCCACAGTTGTGTCAAGTTGGCCAAGTCTTTTGGGGTCTGGACCATTCTTGATGCACACGGGAAACTGTTGAGTATGAAAAACCCAGCAGTGTTGCAGTTTTTGACACACACAAACTGTCGGTGAGTTAGTATCGCTCTTGGTCTGGGAGCTCTCATGTAGCACTGAGAAGACTGTACACAAAAATATACATTCAACATACTGTACATCCTACAAATATCACAGACCAAACATTTACTGCATATAACTTTAAAATTACAGAGCACTATATGCGTATGCCTTCTACTTATCAAAACGTGACATCGTAACTCTTTCCCAAGGACCTGGATCTGATGGTTTGATACTGTACTGTAGCTGTCTAACAGAACCTTGTGTGATGCTAATCACATACTTTAATGTTGTTGGGTGTCTATTTCTAAACCACTTTCATAACAGCCTCAAATTGCTGTTCAATAATGACCCTATTATAGTGCAAACCACAATGGTCCATGGTCGCTAGGTTTTTGAAAGGACCTCATTACTTCCTACAAAGACAAGATGTGGGGGAAGAGAACACATGGCCCCACTTATTCAAACCGAGGTCAGATCTTTAGGCCTGGTAAACAGACCCACACAGCTAGCGTGGGAATAGAGCTTCCTAACAACCCTCCAAACACCTTGATGATGAAGGAGGTCTCTCTCTCTCTCTCTCTCTCTCTCTCTCTCTCTCTCTCTCTCTCTCTCTCTCTCTCTCTCTCTCTCTCTCTCTCTCTCTCTCATGCAGCTTTCACTCTCTCTCTCCCTCTTACTTTCTCCCTTTCTATATATCAGTCTTTATCTCTCTCAGTATCTCTATGGCCTAAACCCAAGTGTCACATAACAACAGGTTGGGTCCAGGCCAGAGTTGTGTGCAGAGCTCCTGAAGGCTCGCTGGAGAAAGAGGATGTAATGACACAGTGCATGAATGTGGTTCCTCGATGGAATGGAGCACGGACACACAGCGCTCCATGTTTGGCTACTGTTGACTATCGAGCAGAGCTGGACTCACAGAAGCACTCACTGGCACGCCATGCAGGGTGCTTGTTAGGGATGAAATAGGACCGACCTTCCGTCCTGTGGCTGAGCCTCCATATGTACAGGCTGTACACCAATCTAACCCAGGGCCGGGCAGACATGCAAGCCCTAATCCCCGGTGTGGCTGGATGGTTTTATGGCATATTTCAGGGTCTTCCAGCGTAATACAGCCCTTACTCTTGGGCTTCAAGGAGGAAGACGGGGATCTCAGCACATATGATTCGAATGAACTGTGCTATGGGCACGTCTAACCCAGAGGAACGCTGATTCTCTGAAAAAAGATTGAAGGAATAAGTCAGGCGGACCAGAATCACTGATCTGTTGTGTTTATCTTGAGCATGCCCCATCTTGCACGGTTATGTTTGAAATTTCGAGTTCTAATTTCAGGTCAGAACAACAGTGTTTTCAACACGCCTCTTAGCGATAATAGCTGTAATTCAGACACAGGGGCACAGGGCTGCTGAGGCATCTACTGTAGGTGGCTGAGATAGTGTGGGAGGTCACTGACACTCAAAGAGAGCTGGGGATGATGATTAAATGGACTGTGCCTGTTGGCAGACTTCTAGCTTGCTGTGACAGCACATACCCACTACAAAAACAAATGAGGGTGCATGACATCATGGAGTCCTGTCAACAACCTTTCTCTGCCTCACCTGTGCTGTAGTCCACTGCTCTATGCACACTTGTACACTACGACTAGGCCTATATCAGACGCACCTGCTCCCGCTCTCCCTCTCCCTCTCTGACGCTCGAGGGCGCCAGGCTGCCCTTCACTACGCACACCTGTCACCATCATTACGTGCATCTGCGCTCATTGGACTCACTTAGACTCCTTCACGTTGTTGATTGCCCCCTCTATATCTGTCCGTTCCTCAGTTTTGTTCCCCGTGTTAGCATTATTGTCGTAATGTCGTTTTGTCCCCCACCGCCAAGATGCTGTTCTTGTTTTGTTTGATGTCCGTTTTCCATTAAATGTTCACTTCCTGTACTTGATTCTCGTCTCCAGCATCGGTCCTTACACTATAGCCAATTAACTTATACTGTACATGGGCAGGAATTGAAAACAAGCCGATTATTCAATACAGTAATGTTTACGGGAGCTCTGTTAGATAAAGTATGAGCCTCTATATGGATTCATAGTCAATGAACTTATACATTGGCAGAAATTGAAGGATACTGTGCTATATTTAAGCAATATGGCCCGAGGAGGTGTGGTATATGGCCAATTTATATGACGCAACACGGAGTGCCTGGACACAGCCCTATATTGGCCATACTGTATATCACAAACCCTTGAGGAGCCTTTTTGCTATTATAAACTGGTTACCAACATAGTTAGAGCAGTAAAACTAAATATTGAACCACCCAGTTTAAGATAGCCTACTATGCAGTAAGGTAATGTATACGGCAGCTCTGTTAGTTAAAGTCGTCCCTTCATCCCGGCCGTCTCCTCAGGGCTCACAGAGGCAGAGTGAGGAGGCTCATGTAGGCTTTCCTCGCAGCAACAATAACCATAAACACATGTTTAGGATCTCTCCCCTCAAACGCCATGAATCATATCTCCAGAGAGGAGCTGTGTCTCAAAAGGAACACCTATGTGAGAATGCTATTCATTGGCTACAGCTCAGCGTTCAACACCATAGTGCCCTCAAAGCTCATCACTAAGCTAAGGACCCTGGGACTAAACATCTCCCTCTGCAACTGGATCCTGGACTTCCTGACGGGCCGCCCCAAGGTGGTAAGGGTAGGTAACAAGACATCTGCCACGCTGATCCTCAACACGGGGACTCCTCAGTGGTGCATGCTCTGCCCCCTCCTGTACTCCCTGATCACTCATGACTGCACTGCCAGGCATGACTCCAACACCATCATTAAGTTTGCTGATGACACAACAGTGATAGGACGGATCACCGACAACGATGAGACAGCCTATAGGGAGGAGGTCAGAGACCTGATCGTGTGGTGCAAGGACAACAACCTCTCCCTCAACATGATCAAGACTAAGGAGACTAAAGTACCGGTACCCCCTGTACAGTCGTGGCCAAAAGTTTTGAGAATGACACAAATACTAATTTCCACAAAGTTTGCTGCTTTTGTTTGTCCACCCGCCTCTTGAGGATTGACCACAAGTTCTCAATGGGATTAAGGTCTGGGGAGTTTCCTGGCCATGGACCCAAAATATTGATGTTTTGTTCCCTGAGCCGATTAGTTATCACTTTTGCCTTATGGCAAGGTGCTCCATCATGCTGGAAAAGGTATTGTTCATCTCCAAACTGTTCCTGGATGGTTGGGAGAAGTTGCTCTCGGAGGATGTGTTGGTACCATTCTTTATTCATGGCTGTGTTCTTATGCAACATTGTGAGTGAGCCCACTCCCTTGGCTGAGAAGCAACCCCACACATGAATGGTCTCAGGATGCTTTACTGTTGGCATGACACAGGACTGATTGATGGTAGCGCTCACCTTGTCTTCTCCGGGCAAGCTTTTTTCCGGATGCCCCAAACAATCGGAAAGGGGATTCATCAGAGAAAAGGACTTTACCTCAGTCCTCAGCAGTCCAATCCCTGTACCTTTTGCAGAATATCAGTCTGTCCCTGATGTTTTTCCTGGAGAGAAGTGGCTTCTTTGCTGCCCTTCTTGACACCAGGCCATCCTCCAAAAGTCTTCGCCTCACTGTGCGCGCAGATGCACTCACACCTGCCTGCTGCCATTCCTGAGCAAGTTCTGTACTGGTGGTTCCCCGATCCCGCAGCTGAATCAACTTTAGGAGACTTTCTTGGGCACCCTGAAGCCTTCTTCACAACAATTGAACCGCTTTCCTTGAAGTTCTTGATGATCCGATAAATGGTTGATTTAGGTGCAATCTTACTGGCAGCAATATCCTTGCCTGTGAAGCCCTTTTTGTGCAAAGCAATGATGACGGCACGTGTTTCCTTGCAGGAAACCATGGTTGACAGCGGAAGAACCATGATTCCAAGCACCACCCTCCTTTTGAAGCTTCCAGTCTGTTATTCGAACTCAATCAGCATGACAGAGTGATCTCCAGCCTTGTCCTCGTCAACACTCACACCTGTGTTAACGAGAGAATCACTGACATGATGTCAGCTGGTCCTTTTGTGGCAGGGTTGAAATGCAGTGGAAATGTTTTTTGGGGATTCAGTTAATTTGCATGGCAAAGAGGGACTTTGCAATTCATCTGATCACTCTTCATGACATTCTGGAGTATATGCAAATTGCCATCATACAAACTTAGTGAAAATATATATTTGTGTCATTCTCAAAACCTTTGGCCACGACTGTATGTAGCCTCGCTATTGTTATTTACTGCTGCTCTTTACTTATTTGTTATTCTCATCTCTTACTTTTTGGGGGGGTATTTTCCTAAAACTGCATTGCTGGTGAAGGGCTTGTAAGTAAGCATTTCACTGTAAGGTCTACACCTGTTGTATTCGGCGCATGTGACAAATATCATTTGATTTGATTTGAAACGGCACCGTATTCCCTACATAGTGCATTACTTTTGGACAGAGCCCTATTGGCCCTGGTCAAAACTAGTGCACTACATTGGGAATAGGGTGCTGTTTGGGATCCAGCCGGGGAGAAGTATTCCCAATCCAAAACAGTCACTCAATTTGCTCACTACTCCAAAGCGCTCTAATATGACCCCAGAATGATTTTCTCCTTGTTCACTGTTGACATTTCATTACAATAATGGGTGGGTAATAGAGAAAGAGAATGGGTAATAGTGTACGAGTGAGGGATTAGGCTGTTGTGTGATAATGTGTTCATGAGTCAATGGAATTGGAACATTCACCACTAAACTGAGATCAACAAAGAATGACAGGAAGTGGCTGCTTTCCTAATTTCCCCCTGGTAATCCATCACACTGGATCAATGAGGAAGGGATAGGCCTACTCATGATATCAGTACAACAATCAAAACAACCAGTGTTGTATTATATTCTATCCAAAATTCATTAAAACAGACAAAGTACAGAAACAGTATGGGGAAAAACAGTGGTGTGGTACATATGCTTGTACTCAACAATCAATTCAGAGCATGTATCTTTTCCAGCTGATTTCCGTGTGGTTTGTCTTTAAATTTCAATGGCCAGCACTACCTGTCTGATGGGTTGGAGGAGAGAACAGGCAGTCAACTTACAATCTGAGGTGGTTTCCCCAATCAATACAGGCACGGCTAATGCCAATACCACGCTTATACTGAGACTCTGTCACTCACCAATTCCACCCTGGTTTTAGCATCATAAAAGGCCCAAGGAAATGACGCAAGACACAAATTGAGCCGCCCGAATTCTGTGGAATGTAACTGATGCAATTCAAACCCCATTTCCTGCTGGGATTATTCAAATGGTGTTTGGGAACCATTTTGCTAAAATGACATTGTGCTGACCATGGCCAGAGATACGTGTTTTCTTGACAGGCGGCTGTGAAGGCATGATTAAATCCCAACCACCAAGAGAGGGGCTTTGTGTGTCCGTGCCTCCAACAAAGCCATTTCACCACAAGAATAGGAAATAAATGAAGTTCTGAGGGATCAGGGAACAAGATGTCTTCATCTAAGGGTGCTGAGATTCAAAAGGCTGGTAAATGAACGCCAGATTTGTGTTGTGTTGAGAGCATATTTAACCCTTCTGTCTTTTACATGGGTAAAGGACTCGGGGTAACTACATGCTAATTGAATTCTGTTTAATCTAATAATGGTTGTCACGATTGGTATTTAGGAATTCTTAGGAATCCTTTGCTGGCAGCTCTAGTCTAAACAGTGTCTTTCAACAGCCACTTTTGTCTTACAATGTCAGGTGGTTAGAACGTTCTAGATTTTACATTTGATGATTCGTGGTTGTGTTTTAGAGAGATAACACCAGGAAAGGCATTTGCGTAGCCTACTATGCTGTGAGAAGATGTTGTGCCTTCAGACCATCAGCCGCTGGGATGATGATTTAAGCGACTACAGCCAGAGCTGGCTCAGTGGGAGGCGGTTCTGGAAGTGCTGTGGAGGTGCTGACCATGCTGGTGCCTCACGCAACAATGTGTTCCTAGTAAACCCTGATCAAAGTGGACAGGCGCGCTAGTTCCGCTCTCCTGCCATCAAAGCACTCTACTTGACCTTATGAAGAGTGCACCCAAAGTAACACAAAGGGAGTTGTTCCATCTGCCAATCACGGAGGAGCTCTGGTTCTCATACTCCCCATAAAAGGGACAGTAAGGGAAGACAACTATAGCTCAGTCACCCTCTATGTGTTGTCATTAACCTCCCCCCTGGGTTTCCTACAGAGAGAAGGAGAGAGACAGAGGGATGGGTAGAAAGAGATCGGTAGAGAGAGAGAAATGGGTAGAGAGAGATAGACGGGTAGAGAGAGACTAGAGAGAGAAAGATGGGTAGAGGGTAAGGAGGGGGGCATGTGCTGTGTACCCGTTGCGTTGGAGGACTACTGCAGGTCAGGACATCCAACACAAACACAACAAAGGCACTGTAAACATTTGGTCCCTTCAATAATGACACCCATTTAGGCTATCCAAGGGAGTGCCCAGACTGGAACAATAGGATCGTCTGCCTGCCTGCAACCTCATTATTCTTCCCTCCCTGAACACCCGTCTGTCTGGCCCATGCTAATGTGCAGCTCATCTAGCCAGACGCAATGTGGAGGACAGGGGACTTGGTGCAAATATGGGCCCTCTCCCTCGGGCATCCTGCAGGCCCCACTATGAGCAGGTACAGGGGTAGGCCACCGTTTGTTGTGTATCGCCGTGTGAGGGTCAAGTTCACATTGTTTACAGATGAGGAGGGAGAGAGAGAGAACTGGGTAGAGGGGTTTCGGGGTGAGGCCAGGACTGGGTGTGAGGGAGGGATGGGGAGTTTGTTTACGGAAGCTTAGAGTTTGGTTTTGAGTTGACGCTTCCAGAGAAAAAAAGAGTGCTGATTAAGTGGAAGCTTTGAAAAGAGCAGCGAAGTAGAGATGCTGGCTCTGATAGTTGTGGTGCTCCATATCTTACACTGCAAAACCCAATCAAGCCTCCGGTACTGGGCTCTGACACTAAAACCACACACCAATCCTGTAGACCCAGGCTTTCCAATTAGAAGCAATTCAAGAGAAGTTTGCTCCATCTTATCAACAGAGTCTCTGCTGTTTCCTCCATTCTATAATGTTTCACATCCAATTCTACGTTTTGGGTATCTGGTAAAGTGAAATCAGGTCCAGCTTCTGGCAGGGCAGGCGGAGGGGCAGGTTTCGGGTCGAGAGCCAGATCCGGTCCCCCGGTGCAAACACCGGGGCCTCACTGCGGTGGCAGTCTGCGCTGGCCTTCTGACGCCTCACTGCTCGCTGAAGGTGCACATGAGCGGCGTCCCATATCTCCTCCGAGTGCCTAAACCAGTCGTCCACCGCAGGAGCCTCGATCTGGCTCTGATGCCAAGGCGCCAGAACCGGCTGGTACCCCAGTATGTACTGGAAGGGGGAGATGTTAGTGGAGGAGTGGCGGAGCGAGTTCTGGGCCATCTCTGCCCAGGGGACGAACGCTGCCCACTCCCCCGGCTGGTCCTGGCGATAAGACTGCAGAAACCTACCCATATCCTGGTTTACTCTCTCCACTTGCCCGTTACTCTCGGGTGAAAACCTGAGGTAAGGCTGACCGAGACCCCCAGACGTTCCATGAATGCCTTCCAGACCCTTGACGTGAACTGGGGACCACCTCGATCAGATACTATGTCCTCAGGCACCCCATAGTGCCGGAGGACGTGTGTAAACCCTTGATGTGAACTGGGGACCACCTCGATCAGATACTATGTCCTCAGGCACCCCATAGTGCCGGAGGACGTGTGTAAACCCTTGATGTGAACTGGGGACCACCTCGATCAGATACAACTAAGACAGCGCACTGTCCGACCGATGCCCGGATGACCAGAGGAAGGTGACGTGTGAGCCCAATAGATCAAACGGTCGCAGACAGCAGACGGAACGTACAGACGCCCAGCTGGACACTGGAGGGGAGCGGGCTCTGCACGTAATGCCCGCTCGATGTCCGCGTCCAGCTCCCACACTACGGGTGCCACCAGGCAAGAGGCCGGGAGTATGGGAGTGTGATCCATGGACCGCTCCTCGGAGTCATACATCTGGGACAGTGCGTCTGCCTTCGTGTTCTGGAAACCTGGTCTGTAGGACAGGGTGAAGACAAAACGGGTAAAGAACATGGCCCATCTTGCCTGGCGAGGGTTCAGTCTCCTCGCCTTCGGGATGTACTCCAGATTGCGGTGGTCAGTCCAGATGAGAAAAGGGTGTTTAGCCCCTTCAAGCCAATGTCTCCACGCCTTCAAAGCCTTGACGACAGCCAACAGCTCCCGGTCCCCCACGTCATAGTTTTGCGGAGCTTCGGTGGCGTACCCGAGCGCTGAGACAGCACAGCTCCTATCCCAGCCTCGGACACGTCCACCTCCACTATGAACGCCAAAGAGGGATCCGGATGAGCAAGCACAGGAGCCGAGGTAAACAGAGCCTTCAGGTGACCAAACGCCCTGTCCGCCTCAGCCGACCACTGCAAACGCACCGGTCCCCCCTTCAGCAGTGAGGTAATGGGAGCTGCTACCTGACCAAAACCCCGGATAAACCTCCGGTAGTAGTTGGCAAACCCCAGAAACCGCTGCACCTCCTTTACCGTGGTGGGAGTCGGCCAATTACACGCGGCTGAAATGCAGTCACTCTCCATCTCCACCCCTGACCCTGCGCACCAGGGACACATGCTCGGTGCGTGTAGTGGAGTATATCAGAATGTCATAAATATACACCACTACACCCTGCCCGTGCAGGTCCCTGGAAATCTTGTCTACAAAGGCCTGGAAGACTGAGGGAGCATTCATCAACACGTACGGCATGACGAGGCACTCATAGTGCCCTGAGGTGGTACTAAACGGCGTCTTCCACTCGTCTCCCTCCCGGATACGCACCAGATTGTAAGCGCTCCTGAGATCCAATTTTGTGAAAAAGCGCGCCCCGTGCATTGACTCGATCACACTGGCTATGAGAGGTAGCGGGTAACTGTACCTCACAGTGATCTGGTTGATGCCTCGATAGTCAATACACAGGCGCAGACCTCCATCCTTCTTCTTCACAAAAAATGTACCCAAGGAGATAGGTGAAGTGGAGGGATGAATGTACCCCTGCCCCAGGGATTCGGAGACATATGTTTCCACAGCCGCCGTTTCCTCTTGCGACAGGGGATACACGTGACTCCTGGGAAGTGCTCCGTCTACCAGGAGATTTATCGCACAATCCCCCCCGTTGATGGGGTGGTAATTGAGTTGCCTTCCTTTTACAGAAGGCGAGAGCCAAATTGGCATATTCAGAGGGGATGCGCACGGTGGAGACCTGGTCTGGACTTTCCACCGTAGTAGCACCGATGGAAACACCTCTCCGAGCACTTTCGGGACCACCCCGTGAGAGCCCTCCATTGCCATGAAATAGTGGGGTCATGACAGGCCAACCAGGGTAGGCCTAGCACCACGGGAAACGCAGGAGAATCAATAAGGAAGAGACTGATTCTCTCCTTGTGACCCTCCTGCGCAACCATGCACAGTGGAGCGGTGGCCTCCATAATTAGCCCTGACCCTAATGATCTACTATCTAGGGCATGCACAGTGAAGGGCATATCGACTGGCACAATAGGGATCCCTAAACTATGGGCAAATGATCTGTCAATAAAATTCCCAGCTGCGCCTGAATCTACGAGCGCCTTATGCTGGGAATGCGGGGGAAAACTCAGGAAAATTTATAAACAAAAACATGTGAGCAACAGAGGGCTCTGGATGAGCCTGGTGCCGACTCACCTGGGGTGACACGAGAGTGCCCCGCCTGCTGCCTCGACTCCCAGAGGAACCTCCCCAGCACCGGCCGGCAGTGTGCCCTCTGTGGCTATAGATGGTGCATGGAACGCCCCCTCCTCCGGTCGCCCTATGCGCAGCACTTCCCAGCTCCATGGAATCAACAGACCCCGCTCTGGACGTCCGCGAGTAGCCAGCAGGTTATCCAACCGGATGGACATGTAAACCAGCTGGTCGAAGGTTAGAGTGGTGTCTCTGCAGGCCAACTCCCGACGAATGTCCTCACTACAACAGTAGTGATCGATCAGGGCCCTGTCGTTCCATCCTGCGCCGGCGGGCCATGGTCCGAAAGTCCAATGCAAACTCCTGTGCGCTCCTCATCCCCTGCCTCAGGTGGACGAGACGTTCACCCGCCGCTCTACCCTCAGGCGGGTGGTCGAAAACTGCCTGGAAACGGCGGGTGAACTCCTTGAATTGGTACAGCGCCGCATCTCCCTCCTCCCATATGGCGTTGGTCCACTCCAGGGCTTTCCCTGAGAGACAGGAGACGAGGGGCGGACACGCTCTCACGGCCCGAAGGAGCCGGGTGCACAGTTGCTAGGTAAAGTTCCAGTTGGAGTAGGAACCCCTGACATCCCGCTGCCGTTCCATCATACTCCCTCGGAAGGGAGAGCAGAATCCCACTGGGACTGGGTGAAGGAGGGGTGCTTAGTGGTGACCTTGGTAGTGCTTGTGGAAGCGCTGGAGGAACTCCTCTTCTCTCCCAGCGCTCCATGGTCTGGAGGACGCGATCCATGGCGGTGCCTAGATGTTGTAGCATCGTCTCGTGCTGCTGGATGCGCTCCTCAACCCCGAATACTGGGGTACCTGCTCCTGCTGACTCCATTTTTTCAGGTGCGTGTTTCTGTCAGGTTTTGGGTATCTGGTAAGGTGAAATCAGGCGCAGGATAGCAGTGATGTGTGGACAAGGTATTTAATAAAACAAAGCACCAGTATACAACAAAATACTAAAGGTGCATAAAAATACCTGTCACACAAAAAATAAACATGCCTAACAAAATAAAACAGCCGGCAACAACTACCAGCCTCTAACAAAGAAACCTGAACTGAATACAAACACGCACACAAACATGGGGGGAAACAAAGGGTTAAATACATGCACAGGTAATTGGGGAATTGAAACCAGGTGTGAAGAAAACAAAGACAAAACAAATGGAAAATGAAAAGTGGATCGGCGATGGCTAGAAGACCGGTGACGGAGAGGGACCGACTTCAGCGGAAGTCGTGACACTAAGACCCAAATTTGATCTCAGGAATGGTGATAATTGAAAAACAAGCAGGAATCTGCACAAACTAGACCTACGGTAGAGTATATTACATTTCTGAACGACCCTGTAAAACAAAGTAATGTGCTGAAAATGAAGACACATTTAACTTGGACTTCCAGCAACGGCTTTCAATTTTGAGAGTTCATATCAGGGCAATTCAGTTTCAATTAGTGGTTGTTCATAAACGTCTAATGAGGCTCTCTTCTGTCTGTCTGTTTAAATAGCTGGAGCTCATGTCTTTACACTGAGCCTCTCTGATAGAGCCTGTATGCCTCTACCTCTGGAGGACTAGATACATTAGAGCCATGTGTTGAACTGATATATTCTATAAGGCCTTGATTTACTGCACTGTCTGTATCTCCCAAAGGAGTCCAAGGCAACATAAAAGGAGGGTTTTGTAACTCTGGCACAAACAACTGCAGTGCAAACTAGACACTTCACATCTTCCTATAATGGACTCTGGTGTAAAACATTTAATTCCCTTCTTCAGACACCAGACTGGTCCATTAGACAACTCAATCAGAGTTGAGAAGTTCAATTCTATATGTTGTTTCTCAATTAAACATAATCACAGATTCAACTCATTCAACTGAAGTTCAACTTCAAAGTTAACTAATGCACCAGTGTGTTGTCTGAAGAAGTGAAGTGCCCAGTTTGTAGTATCGTATGTCCCCATGAGCAACCTATTGATTTGTACTAACAGTGAACCACGTTGCACAGGAACTGATGTAATATACAATTATAAGTCTGCCGCTGTCTGCCAACAGGCAATGCACTCAAATGGTGTTAAATACTACAAAATCAATCACGCTTGGTTAAGATTCCATTACATGAAACAGATAGAACCATTACATTGATTATTCCTATAAACTGGTTGTATTAGTAAACATATATTGTTTAAGTAACCTGACAAAATGCGTAAGGGTACACCTTGTGAGGAATATAGCTTAGTTTGGCTGTGAGTAAATGATCACAAAGTAAAGTATGGCTTCATTGTAATAATCTAGAAAATGTTGATGAAAATGAAGAGGGTTATGAGAGACGATAATGTGAGTCCCAAATGACACCATATTCCGTTTTTAGTGCACTATATAGGGAATACAGTGATTTATTTGGTACACACACAAGTTCTCTGATGAGTGCTTTGGTTTGGTTGTGTCTTTCTCTGTCTCATCAACATTTATCCCATCTCTGACCAGACCAAGGCAGCAGTGATCCACATGCAGCAGCACAGATACCCCAGCAGACAGCTGGATTCCATCTGACCTTATAGTTGTTTACACACACAAGTGCGTGCCTCGTGCACATGCACGCACACACATGGGCACGCATGGCAACCATGCACACTCACACTTCTGTGGCTGACGGCAGTCTATGATGACAGATTGATAAACAAGTCGTAGATTTGCTCGTTTGTAATTGCATTTTATGGAACGACCTAAACATTGTTTTGTGCAACAACAACAAAAATCCTATGTATAAAAGACCACAACAAACAACGCTGGATGCCCACCTCATTTTTATTTGATTATAATAATAAAGTGGCCTGCAGCATTTTGCATATGGATGAATCAAAATACTGCATGAGACATTCTGTGGAATGTTTGTTTTTCCACTGTTAAGTTTGAATAATTTATTTGGGATTACAAATAGGCCATGTTTCTCAGTCACAGCAAGAGCTGTGCTCCTCAAAGCGTTGGAACGTTATTGTGATGCGAGATAAAAGGCCTCCCACAGACACCAACTGTTGAAAGAACCGTACTGAAAGAAGGTTCAAGCTGCAAATACAATTATTGGCTGGGGCTTACTGTAATTGGAGGAATCTCACCACCCCCTATTTGAACTGCTGCATGTTTCACAAGTCATAATTAAATAGTGGTTTGTAGTTTTGAAGTTACTGAAGTTGTTTCTGAAATTTCAGGCGGACCTTGAGAACACAACCCCTCTCAGGGTGAGGTGCCTTCAGGGGGTTGGGGGGGCTAAGGCTGAGAATGGAGTGTGAGATCGTACCCCATACTTCTCTCCCAAACCCTTTCTATGCCATCTGAGACACAGCAAGACTGGCACAAGGCAGAGATAGAATGTAGCATAGAAAACAATTTCCTCTTGTATCGAGGCACTCCTCATGACCACAGACTAGAATAAAAGTGACAGCGTGGACTGAGTATTGCTTTGTCCTCTCCCTAACAAAAACTCTCTCCATCCCTATCTAGATATCTGTTTCTCATTGTAGTAATTATTTTTGCATATTGTCCAGGAAAGTATACTACCAGTCAAAAGTTTGGACACACCTACTCATTCAAGAGTTTTTCTTTATTTGTACTATTTTCTACATTGGAGAATAGTAGTGAAGGCATCAAAACTATGAAATAACACATATGGAGTCATGTAGTAAGTGTTCAAAGTGTTAAACAAATCAAAATATATGTTATATTTGAGATTCTCCAAAGTAGCCACCCTTTGCTTTGATGACAGCTTTGCACACTCTTGGCATTCTGTCAACCAGCTTCATGAGTTTGTCACCTGGAATGCATTTCAATTAACAGGTGTGCCTTGTTTAAAGTTAATTTGTGGAATGTCTTTCCTTCTTAATGCATTTGAGCCAATCAGTTGTGTTGTGACAAGGTAGGGGTGCTATACAAAAGATAGCCGTATTTGGTGAAATACTAAGTCCATATTATGGCAAGAACAGCTCAAATAAGCAAAGAGAAATGACTGTCCAATGACTTTAAGACATGAAGGTCCGTCAATACGGAAAATGTAAAGAACTTTTACATTTTCTTCAAATGCAGTCGCAAAAACCCTCAAGCCCTATGATTCAACTGTCTCTCATGATGACAGAAGTGAAAGGAAAGAAAGACCCAGAGTTACCTCTGCTGCAGAGGATACATTCATTAGAAAAACTGCACCTCAGAAATTGCAGCCCAAATAAATGCTAGTAACAGACAAATCTCAACATCAATTGTTCAGAGGAGACTGCATGAATCAGGCCATGGTCGAATTGATGCAAAGAAACCACTACTAAAGGACACCAATAATAAGAAGAGACTTGCTTGGGCCAAGAAACACGAGCGATGGACATTAGACCGGTGGAAAACTGTCCTTTGCTCTAATGAATCCAAATTAGAGATTTTTTCGATCCATTTGCCGTGTCTTTGTGAGGCGCGGAGTAGGTGAACGGATGATCTCCGCATGTGTGGTTCCCACACTAAAGCATGAAGAGGAGGTGTTATGGTGTGGGGGTGATTTGCTGGTGACACTGTCAGGGATTTATTTAGTATTCAAGGCACACTTAACCAGCATGGCTACCACAGAATTCTGCAGCGATACATAATCACATCTGGTTTGCACTTATTGGGACTGTTATTTGTTTTCTTCAGGACAATAACCCCAAACACACCTCCAGCCTGTGTAAGGGCTATTTGACCAATATAGGAGAGTGATGGAGTGCTGCATCAGATGACCTGGCCTCCACAATCACCCGACCTCAACCAAATTGAGATGGTTTGGGATGAGTTGGACCGCAGAGTGAAGGAAAAGCAGCCAACAAGTGCTCAGCATATGTGGGAACTGTTAGAAAAGTATTCTAGGTGAAGCTGGATGATAGAATACAGGAGTGTGCAAAGCTGTCATCAAGGTAAAGGGTGGCTACTTTGAAGAATCTAAAATCAAAATAAATGTGTCACGACTTTCGCCGGAAGTTTGTGCCTCTCCTTGTTTGGGTGGTGTTCGGCGGTCGACGTCACCGGTCTTCTAGCCATCATCGATCCTCTTTTCATTTTCCATTTGTTTTGTCTGTGTTTCCACACCTGGTTTCAATTCCCTCATTACATGTGTTGTATTTAAACCCTCTGTTCCCCCCCCCATGTCTTTGTGTGGGATTGTTTATAGTTAGTGCATGTGCTTTTTGTGAGCGGTTGCTTGACGGGTTATTTTGGACCCAATTTAGTGTCTCATGTTGTTTTGTACCGGTTTTTGGTATTGTTATTAAACAACTACGATTGTCACCCAGTTTGCTCTCCTGCGCCTGACTTCGCTGCCACCAGTTACAAACCAGCCTGAAAACCAGCCTGACGGTTACAAACCAGCCTGGTTACTACATGATTCCATATGTGTTATTTCATAGTTCGGATGGCTTCACTATTTTTATAAAAATAAAGAAAAACCCTTGAATAAGTAGGTGTGTCCAAACTTTTGACTGGTACTGTATGTACTATAGTATACTGTACTGCCATTAAACAGTGTCTATATGTGTGCTGTGGATGCCCACACACAAATATACATTATGTATGCAATGTTGTTTTCCCTTCTCCACAATGTAGGATGACTCATACATGATGCACACCACCAGTAACCGTGACCACCACACAGTATTTGGTCTCAAATTTGCTTCCTACTTTGATTGTTTAAGCTGCGTTGCCGTAGAGACAGAAATCGGCGCAGTTACTTTGGATTCTCAGCGTGCTGATAGCGGGTGAAGAAACAGAGCAGAGAAGAACACATTTTAGTCGGGGTAAAATATGAAATCCCATCGTCTACCTTATCTCCATTAGCTGTACATATGTATCCAGAACCTTTTTTTCTATCCCATATCCAAACAGCTACAGTAGTTCCAACCAGGCGTATTCATAGCTTAACTCTTAGTTAATTTCTATTCCCTCTGAATGTTGGTGACAGAATAAGAATGAGCTGGTGTTCTGTCCCCTGCCAGTGATATTATTACTCTTTAGGAGAAAACCCCTGAGAGGTCATTCCTGCATTGGCTCCACTACACCTACTGCATATCAAATAGATCTTAGTCCGATCCACCTGCATTTCTTTACATATTCATTGGAATAACTGAAATGAATAATTCAGTTAGCCAAATAACTATTAGCACTGCATTGAGTCTTTGCCCATGTTTATATTCCAACCTGGCAACAACACATCAATACAATGTCCAGGAATCAGTACTCTACACTCTTAGAAAAAAGGGTTCCAAAAGGGTTCTGCTGCGGTCACCATAAGAGAACCCTTTTTGGTTCCAGGTACAACTCTTTTGGGTACGTGCAACTCAAAATGGTTCTACCTGTAACCAAAAGGGTTCTAACTGGAACCCAAAAAGGGTTCTTCAAAGGGTTCTCCTATGGGGACAGACGAACAACCCTTTTTGGTTCTAGATAGCACCTTTTTTTCTAAGAGTGTACAACTGTACTGCAAGCAACAATAATACCGTCCAAACATACTGTAACATGCTTTGAGCACAAAGCGGTGTTCCAAGGTAACCCTTAGGAAGCTGTTGTGCCATAGCAGCACACCAGCTGAATGTCCGGACGTCGTTGCTAAGCTCTGTGTGGCGGCGGAGGCGACTTAGCTGCTGCTTGGATAATCCAGTTTGAGAAGCTGTTGCAGATGGGTGAGTGCAGGAAATAATTACCTCTAAATTGCTGTCAAGCTGAGTGTCTCAGAAGTCTATGGCATCAATCTAGCTGCTGTACCTGGAGCCACTGAGAAGCTGCTAAGTTCTGCTCAGCTCATGGCTTTCTCTCCTGTTCAGTGTTCAGTAGGACACTTCTTTTAATTCTTGAAGTAAAATATTAAAAGTTTGTATTTTGACAAATCAATATGTTTCTGTGCAGACAATCCAATTTTGAATTTACAGCTACGTATGTATAATCACATTTTTGACAAACAATTGACAAACATTGGCATTCTCTTATGTTATGTTGAGGAGAGATGATATTCACACACATTGGCGTGGCAGTATAGCTTACATCAGCTTTACTTCCTAAGAGAAAATTATATTTTTTAGTCTTTTTAAATCTGTGCTTGTTTTCTCCCCTGAAGCGGTGAGTTTCTCAGTGTTGGGGGATAAAGTGTGGTTATTCCCTGGCTTTGTCAGAGACGTGCTGAAATACCTCCAGCTGACTGCCTCTTTGATATCCATCAAACTGAACCAAGCTGCCATATTGGGTTGCTCAACTTCTCCTTGATGCATCATGGAACCAAAGAGCATTGAGTTTATGGTAGATGTGATCCAGGCAGTATCCATGAGTATCCACCTACTGTTAACCACAGTCCAACTACACCTACGAACACCTCTCTATACTGTATCCACAGTCAGCAACAGGAGACGTGATTCACCAACGCCAAGTCTTTTCACTGTACAGATGAACAAAGACAACCTCACAGAATGTGATAGAAAAGGGCAGCCATTTCCATTGACCCTATACATCATGCCAATGGAAGCTCTGGTGCTGTTGCTTCAAGTGCAATAGTGCATTGTCCCTCTGAGAGATACAGGTGGACATGGTCACTCAGACAGAGGGAAAGGGCAAATGCATCAGTCAGCCAGAGTACAGAGGTTAAGGCCATTACCCTTTAGTGTAGATCTCTGGGGACGGAGGCAGGGCAGGCTGCTGGTTGGTTCTCTACCTCCCTGATCACATGACCTGGGTGGACACCAGCTGTGAGGCCGCTGCTGTATCTCTGCTATGAAGGGACTCATTCAATCAGACAGGCACACAGTGCTTACGCACTGTCACCAAGTTAGGATGCATTTAGAAATGGAATAGATTGAGGACTTGATGTGAGGCTTTAGCTTAAACATCTGGATCAATTAGCATTAGGCATGTCTGAAGAGTCTTCCTATTGCCAGATCTTAGGCTCCTGCTACTGATCTTCATACTGACTGTCCATCTTAGACATCACTGATTAGGCTCATTTAAAATTGTTCAAAGTGATTAGGCTAAACATGACTGTTTTGAAAATATTTAAGTCATGGCGGACATTAGCTTAGCTCTGGTGTTGGAGTGAAAACATCAATGGACTGAATAGATTTTCTACCCTGTCAATGACATTACCGCATAACTAAGCAATGCCAATGTGAACTCTTCATCTTCAAAGAAACACTGCTTGCACTGTAAAGTAGTTAACTAGGAGTTCTGGAAGGAAGCCTGTGTTAAACGTTGACATATTTGCCTGTGTCGTGCTTTCGAAACAGCCACGTCTACGGACCACTTGCCAAATTGGAAAACCAGTGGATAGGCAATGCCAAGTGCAGCTCCAAGCCCAGACGTTTCCACTGTGAACTTCGTTTTACCCTTGGCTTCTTACTTTTCATCTGAGGACACAACCATCAAGCTGGACAGACTAAGTTTCTAGGGTATGTTCCGCTTGTGTAAGCTTTGCACTTAATATCTGGAGATCTGCACATGTTCAACAGGAACCAAGGCCATTCACATTCAAGACCTGAGACCTGGATACCATCACAGCATAGTGGCATCTGTCCATGTGCTTATAATTAGAAGAGTATGAGGGCTTGTAGAGGGGGAGGGAAGGTGCAGTGTTCTGGCCGTCCTGGCTCGGCCTCATGGTTAGGGGCAGTAGTTTTACCTGACCATCAGCACCAAAACTCTGGGCCCTAGTTACTAGGCTGGGGTCATGAAAAATACCAGTCCCTACTGTAGCATGGGCCAATCGCTCTCCACTTGCTGCTACTGAACCTGATCATAACAAAGTTACAACATGATATTGACGTTCCAAGATATCCTCACAAGATACCAGCAAACACCGACAAAAATATTTCTACATTTGAGATTCATAGAAATATGAACAGCTCTTGGTCAGGATATTGTTGCTATGTGAAATGACAAACACAGCACATTCCTAGGAGAGCGATCCCTCTATAAATAGGAATAGATAAAAAGCAATAAAGTTAAAAGCTACAATGTCTGCTGGTAATTTCCTTCTCTATTGTCTTCCTGAAGTATTCACATTAGTCACAGGAATATCTTGCATGCTTGCGGTTGCTGCGGAACAGTTTCCATGACTTTAAATCTGCTGCGTCTTCACATCTCTCAAATTCAAAGGATATCAACAAGCGTATGAATGAAATCAGGCACAGACAGACAGACACACACACACACACACACACACACACACACACACACACACACACACATGTACACACACACATGTACACACACACAAATATAGGCAAAACAAATGTTTTTCTCCTGGATGCCATATAGTCCAAGTCATTCTCCAGGGTCATTCTCTGGGTAGTACTGGGCATTAGCTGAACTCCATTCCTTTATTTTAGCTTTAGTTGGCAACATAACTCACACTGTCACCCATATCCGCCCTCCCTCTCTATGGGCTTCATTACAGCCTGGTCCAACAAATAAGAGCCTGACTGTTACCTGTCAACTCTCCCCAGATCCACCTTGATAATGGATACCCTACTTCCACCCTATAGGCACAGTCATGATGTCTTGGCAATTTTCGTTCCACTACTTCCTCTTTTGTGGCCAGTTATGGATAAACTAGGTCACAAATCATAATATGCTGCATGGCCCTCAGGTGCTTTATCTAAGTGTTTCATCAAGAATGGCAAAGTAGGTCACAAGTAGAAAAGCCAGTCTCATAAAAAAGAAGAACAATGAGAATGGACCAGGATAAAGCCCCTAACCTCAACACACGGCAATCTGGATCAGATACGAAACAGGATTTTATAAGGACATTTTGAATCACTTTACTTCCTTAACTCATGCCACTTTATCAGTTAATTTGAATTTGTCTAACTCATCTCCAAAAATATTTTTAATTGTTCCCCCTAGTAACAAATGTTAGACTTAAATCAAAACTTGAAAGAGACCATTTAGCCTTGACTTTTGATAACTAAGGACCTAATTTATTTCTTTATTTCTCCCTCCCACCCTTCTTCCCTGCCCCCCGCCCCCTCTTTCTCTCTCTCCCCTCTCGCTTTCACCCTCTCTCTCTTTCCATCTCTCGCCCTCGCCCTCTCTCTCCCTCGTCCTCTCTAAACAGCAAACAGCCCATCTCCGTTACACAGCAGAGGCCTTGTCTGTGTGCACCAGATTAGTATTTCCGCTCCATCTGAAAAGCTAGTCCAGCATTTTGCTTGATTTGCTTCTCTAACAGCTCGTCATAGTTTAATTAGCCTCCCCACCCCCCACCCCACCTCACAAGAAAACATCAACAAATGTTGGTGGGGTTGTATCTCTCTGTGAGAGTCTCCTCTATGCACCTCAGGGGCTTCTAGGCTGGTGTTCACAAAGGACCCGATTGTTTGGGACAGAGACGGACTAGACTGGAGCCCACTCTTCCTGGCTACCCACGGTAGATTGATAAGGATAAGCAGCTTTAGGGAGAGGAAGTTGTAGAACACAAGCGAGAAGATATTCTCTGGGGTCGCCAGAGTCCCTTATGCATAAAATATAAGACTCATATTAAATATTAAGTTCAACGTGCATATGCAAAGGCAATAAAAAGGAAAGGCAATATGCTCTCGCGTTACGTAAGGGTACAAATTCGGCACCTTCAGCGCCGCTCATGCTGCTTTGTTCAGCTTCACATTGTGCCGGTAGATGTTACCGTTTTTTTTTTATACCAGAATACGCACACGTAAACGACATGAAAATAATGACAATCAAACAAATGCAGAATTATCCGTAGACCACGTTGAGAATACCCTAGAGGGATATGGGACCATAGCGGCATTGTCATCCATCCTGTCACCGTTTCCATAGGGACTTGGTCACATGGGGTAAACTAGGATCTGCATGCTACTGTACCAGAGTCTGGTGCACACTCCATAGCAATATTCCTATTCCAACATGCAGATATTTTCCCCTACAAGCATCTTAGATGGAAACAAAAAAAAGGGAATATTAGACTGAGGATTCTGCTGAGGCACTCGTCACAGTGGGCTGGGCTGCGCCCCTGGCCATTTTATGATGGCAGAGGGAAAGATGGATGCAAATGTAATGTCCTGAGCCATCTGGCAGTGGAATCTGGCCCAGGAAGATAAGGCGGGCTGGTCTGTAATCTACCTCTCCAGTGTGAACAATGATATCAACCAATGCATTGGGTGGCTAATTAAGCAGTGGTTTCCCATGCAGAGGAAATGTCAAATCATTGCTTAGTTGCCCTCTGATTCGTTTCATCTTTAAAATAGCGGGACAACAACAAACATCATGAAAACAAAGAAATGAGAGAGGTGTGTTTTTTTTATGAGAGCACAGGCTACAGCTCCTTTTAACTGCTGCGTTGTTCGGGATACAGCACAACGCATCTGCATAGGTGAGCGTATTTGAGGATGTGAGTGCGACCGAGATGGTCTCAGAGACCATCATTTATGGATGATAACGTAGCTGGAAGGAGAAAACTGGAAGTGAACGTAACAGTGTACTGTTTGTCAGTGTAAGGTCTGTGAGACTGCTCTGGTTTGAATCCGGATCAAGCCAGTCAACGAAGGCTGCTCAGCCTTCCTGTGAACATTCTCATCTGGCTAACATGACTAAATCATTTCCTAAGCAATCAGGGAATGAATTCAGGTAGACTCCAACTTTTATGACACAGATGTCAGTTACTTGATTGAGTCAAAAGTTTAGTGTATGAAATCCATTTGAATTGACTTTGGGACCTATATTTTCTTTGTGTGAAACCTTCTTGGCTGTAACTTTGATCCATACAGTGCACCCTTCTATTGTATGTTACTGTGTTCTTACAGAGGAGAGGGAATGGTAGCAGGTAGCCTAGTGGTTAGAGTGTTGGACTAGAAACCGGAAGGTTGCTAGATCGAATCCCTGAGGTGACAAGGTAAAAATCTGTCGTTCTGCCCCTGAACAAGGCAGTTCACCCACTGTTACTAGGCCGTCATTGTAAATAAGAACTTGTTCTTAGCTGACTTGTCTAGTTAAATAAAGGTAAAAAAAAATCTAATTGAAGCATGTAACATAGATCAACGGGGTGAGAAAATTTGAAAAATATCTGCATGTTGAAATGGGAATATTGCTATGGTGTGTACACCAGACTCTTGTACAGTAGCATGCAGATCCTAGTTTCCCCATGTGACCAATCTTAACAAAATTGCTCCCTATAGATGCATTTGCTTAACACAGCTATCATGTTGTTGGCCACATTGCCATATATTCCAACAGCAAATGGGATTTTGATCTAAAAAAACATGTTAAGAAACTGATTCTGGATTGTGATTCTGATTCTGGCACTCCTCTTGGATTGTGATCCTGGAAATCATGAATTATTTATAATCTGAATGAAAATACTGTCGTAGGCGTAGCCATAGACTACACATTAGACCATGTGACATATGAAAACCAATGAAAAGAACTAAAGAAAAATACAAATGAAAACGACAAAACAACAACCTCTAGCAGATTTTCTGATCGAGAATGAGAGCCAAGGCTTTTTATGAGGAGGGCTGTTATCAGACATACTGAATCTGCTGTGCATTATTGGGCATCAGTGGTCATTATCGCCACCAAGCCTGCCCAGGATGCTGTGTGCCGTCCAAAGGATGAGTCACTAGTTGGCATCTCTCATTAGCTGTCACACACACCCACACAGACACACAGACGCACACACACAGACGCACACACACATGCACACACGCACACACACACACGCACACGCACACAGGACACAGCGCAGGGCACTGATGATGGCCTCAGAGCCCGGCACACTCCGTGATCAGGGATTATGGGGACAGCTGTAGATAATATTGCTCATAGTGACCTTCTCACAGCATGTCATTGATACATCTGTTGGAGGGATATTTCTGCAAGTGTTTGATATGCAGAGGTTTTTTATTGTAGTATATGTCACTAGACAGAGAGCAGTAGACAGATACATGGCAGGCCATCGTTGTAAATAAGAATTTGTTCTTAACTGACTTGCCTAGTTAAATAAAGGTTAAATAAACATGTTAAATTCAACAGCAAGTCTCACAATCACAATGGAAATCTTTCTCAGTAAAACTGACAAATTACTCACACCTGTAATGCATTTTCTCAAATAGGGGATTGTACTGTATCTCTTCTGGAGTTGTGACACACCTGTGCTATTGTGGCAGAGACCGTCACAAGCTATAAAAGTCCTATTCCAATAAATAAAATATGAAGACAGACGAGCCTAGAGACTCAGGGAAGCGTATGCATTCTTGCATGAAAGCAAGCAAAGTGACCCAATTTTGTGCCTTGAAAATGTCTGATGAGACGCAAAGGACCGCAGGTTTACCACCAAGAGAAACATGAAACGAAACTGCAAGTTCCTATAAATGTATGTTTCCATACCTACAGCAAATACATCCTTCTCAGAGAATGCATTGAACTGCAAGGAAGGCACAGTTGTTACTATCTGACCAAATAACTTATTGGTGAACTGTCAGTGGAACACTTGAATCTACAGTAGCGCTCCTCTGACAGCTCAGCTCTGGGTCTTACAGTACTGTAGCGTCCCCATGCAGAGGACATTTGACGCGCTCCCCATTAGCTCCACAGAGTAGCTTCAAGAGCCGTTTGCCTCAGCCTCAGATCTGGGAGCCTGCCTGGCTGTGTCTGTGGTTGTCATGGTGATGATCTGACTCAGAAGTAATGCTTCGCCTTCATGAGTCCCGGCCTCATGCTGTGTGATGAGCTGCAGTGAAGCTGAAGCTGTCTGTCCTCCACTCCTGGGAAATAGATTGTGCTCCACTAGACTAGTTTAAGCACAGACACATGCTATAGATGACTAGAGAAGAATGTCCTTGAAGATTACATTAGACCAATTAAAGTTGTTTAGAGGGAGCAATCAGCTGCTTTCCAAAGTTCAATGAGAGCGAGAGCCCTGTTGTGAACATCGTTGACTGATCTGGTGCTTTGAGTTGGGGAGACTTCATATAGAGACACACAAAGGTGCACATACTGCAATTATCACAAAGTGGACAATTACTTCAGTAAAGGTTGACAGAAATGCCAGTGGTAAGATGATCAACACGGATCTATAGCCTGAATTAACACATCCAGATGACAGTAAGTTAAGCTTTCTTCCAACGACAAGGACTGGTTATGGGCATGTGATGCGCATAATAAACATGTCAAACTTTTACAAAGTCAGAGAGGCCTTCTGGACGAAACTGAAAATCTGCCACAAACGAAAAGAAAAGTAAAGGATTCTTCAAAGGCCTCATGGCCCTGAAACGTCTCCTCTTTAAAATACAGAGCAGTGGAAGTCGACCCAGGCTTTCCTTGGCTGCAGAAGAGTCCCTTTGAATACCCTGTAAGTGGTAACAGTTCTGCATTGCTTCAGCTATCACATGCCTGTTATTTCAGCATGTGTGAAAGTGTACGGGCTGGCTCTATTTCCCCCACACTGTGTCTGTTAAGCTGAGCCAAAACCCAGGCTCGGTTGTTTCTTGACTTTGTTGGTGACAGGGACGGCCAGATGAGATGTTGATTGGCAGGACAATCAATTGAAGAGATCCCAGCCAACAAGAGATGTTTCCACTGCCTTGTCTCTGCCAGAAAGGAAGAAAACATCCCATTCTCCCAGCTTTATGGAAAACATTACAGCGCTGATGGCGGAGTATAATTTGGAGCCTCTGTAATGTGTGATTAAGTATATAAGTAACGGTCTCCTTTCAACTTGGTGAACATTCCTGCAAGGTTTGTGGCAGTGGCGGGAGCTCCTCCAATTCTATATTTCAGTCTTGCTGAAGTTCAGGCAAAGTTTACAGACAGTGTATTTTATCTGGGTGCAGAGGAATGTGAGTTCTGCATGCTCACACACACACAACGAGCTTGCTTTGATTTGATGATCCACGGCACTGTCTTAGGAGGAGCTTTGTCTCAGACGCAAACAGATGATCACTGAGCTGCAAAGCGAAGCATGATGAAGTTTCATGGTATCGTTCCTTTCACGCAAAATTATGCAAAACCAAAACCAAAACCACTTTCTTCCCATGACAGCTAGAGACCCTCCAACTATTTAATGATGTGGTGCCGATGTAACATGGTCAGAATGGTCAGACAGTACACACCCCTATGTGTTGTAAATGTGCTGGTATATCAACATGATCACTCATAACAAAACTAGTCTTCACAGAATGTGTGTGCGTGTCCGTGTGTGTGTGTGTGTGTGTGTGTGTGTGTGTGTGCGTGTGCGTGTGTATGCATGTGTGTGTACATGTGGTAATCAGCATATGACTGTAACAGCCCATGCTCAGGTCTCATGAGGGGCACTTTTCATGGGCGTTCTGCTTGCCAGGTGAGTTTCTCGCATCTCAGCCCCTTTACAGCAGATGACAGTGATGGACATTTTAACAATTCAGTCCCTGTCTTCCATTCTCTCTGTTTAGTCTATATCAGTTTGATAATCATCTCCTTAGAGAAGGCAAGTTTTATGTATGTTTTACAGGCCTGAAGCACAACTCAGCATGTGATCGCAGATTGAAAAACAGAGAGCTCATTTACATGTGTCCTAGTAGTGCACATGACCAGGCGTAACAAAGAATGTTAAAATCTGGACATTCCAAACGACTATTTTGAAACGAAACATTTAGGGGTCAAGTTTCATTTTTGCAACCTGCAAAGGAAAATCTCTTATTCCACCACTTTCATTTCTACATTCTAGTAACTCTTGGGTCTGCATTCGGACAATGGGCAGTCAGGCAAAAACTTGGCAGCGCGAACGGCTTGAATTGGAGAGCAAAAACAGGAACCCGATTCAGCCCTGTCATACCGTCCCCATTCAGTGATGCATGAGAGAAGCCCCTGATCCACAGGAAGTCAGCTCGACTCCGCTGCCCTCCGCCTCCTCTCGCCCTATCTCTCTCTCTGGGCCAGCCAGGGGAATTTACATTCTGATGCCATTCAGTCATGGTTTAACCCCAACAACTGTCTCAGTCCCTGGGATTATCCTGCTCTAACAAGCCATGTCACCGGACTTCACAATAGTGGTGCCATGCCTTATAGGAGGCTTCCAGGAAAACACATACACTATCTGAACACTGAGCAGTGACAGATAGAACTCTCACGGCCATGAGAGCCGTCATGTAAAAATGTTGTCTGAGCACGAACACATAGAACACAAGTCGGAGACAGTGGTCTGAGAGGATCCTCCAGAGCTCATAACAGGGGTACTCATACTTATGCAATATTTGTTTGGAGGAATGTCCTGCAGATTGGTAAAACATATTTCCTGCCGTGGCCTAAGATAAAAGGCAGTCCGCGTTTCCTTTCCATACCACTAGAATATTTCACCTTGACAGCCGTCAACCCTGATCTGTCCATCATCTGTCAAACCCAGACAGGTTGCGAAATGGCATTTCCAGTCTGACCATCGGCACCACGCCGTATCAAGGATTTCCCAGCTTCCTCTCTAAACAGGGTAAAAGACTGCTTATAAAGAGCAGTAGTACTGAACAATATTCCTCTCCTAGCGAATGGTGCCATGAAATAGTGTGATGGTGATAGTGGTATACTGAGGGCTATGGTGTGATGGTGATGGTGGTATCCTGAGGGCCATGGTGTGATGGTGATAGTGGTATACTGAGGACCATGGTGTGATGGTGATAGTGATATACTGAGGGCTATGGTGTGATGGTGATAGTGGTATACTGAGGGCTATGGTGTGATGGTGATGGTGGTATCCTGAGGGCCATGGTGTGATGGTGATAGTGGTATACTGAGGACCATGGTGTGATGGTGATAGTGATATACTGAGGGCTATGGTGTGATGGTGATAGTGGTATACTGAGGACCATGGTGTGATGGTGATAGTGATATACTGAGGGCTATGGTGTGATGGTGATAGTGGTATCCAGAGGGCCATTGTGTGATGGTGATAGTGGTATACTGAGGGCTATGGTGTGATGGTGATAGTGATATACTGAGGGCTATGGTGTGATGGTGATAGTGATACACTGAGGGCCACGGTGTGATTGTGATAGTGGTATACTGAGGGCCATGGTGTGATGGTGATAGTGATACACTGAGGGCCATGGTGTGATTGTGATTGTGATAGTGATATACTGAGGGCCATGGTGGGATGGTGATAGTGATAAACTGATGGCTATGGTGTGATTGTGATTTAAAAAAAAGAAATGTGCACCCCTGGGAGGCCCCAGGGCATAGTTTGGGATACCCTGCCTTATATATTGTACTACCTTTGACCTCAGCCCTATGGGCCATGGTCAAAACTAGTGCACTACATAGGAATAGGGAGCCATTTGGGATGCAGGCCATGTTTCTTGGCTGTAGGGAGGACTAGGGAGGGGGACGCTCTAGTGGTCATTGAACCTTCTCATCCTGGGCAGTCCCACACAGAGACTTACAGAGGAACTCTGGGCAGGACATCCTGCCATTCAGAGTGGGTGTCACAGTTGGGAACGCACTACAGCTGTAAACAGCTTCCTGTGCTGTGGGGTCACCTCTGAGAACAGGAAGAAGAGCATTTCTGGCCCAGTTCAAGTACCAACTTTGTCTATGTGTGCTGATGCTAACCTGTCAAAGAGTGTGTGTGGGGGGTGAGTGTGTGTGTGTGTGTGTGTGTGTGTGTGTGTGTGTGTGTGTGTGTGTGTGTGTGTGTGTGTGTGTGTGTGTGTGTGTGTGTGTGTGTGTCGTCTCACATCAAATAATGGAATGTGGAGAGCAGACTAGCTCATCTTATGCAAGAGAAAACAAGGAAACTCAGAATGACTACAAAGGATGTTTGAAGACAGCAATTCCGTAGTCCTTTCATAAAAATAAATGTCGTTTGCTTTGCTAAAGCCCATAATTTGCATTTAGTCTCTGGACAAACATCTCCTTCTGGTGTCTGTCTGGTGGTGTAACATCGTCCATTATAACCACCTGCAAACAAAACAAACAGTATTGTCAACCTGTGCCTGTTCTCATATTACACAGACACAAATCAGACAATGCCTGAGTCAAACATTAGAACATAATGATTATCAACCATAAAACAGCATTTTTGCTAAAACAACTGACACCTCCAACAGATTTATCACCATATTAGTTGGACAGCTTAGTAAAAATAGCCTTCTAATCTTGTGTCAGAATTGATCTACATGAGTAATAGATATTACTGTTGCTGATGCACTACATAATTGCTGCTGTGGCTGTGTACATCCTTCCCCAAGCTGACAGATCCACGGACGATGCAATCGCCATTGCACACTGCACACTGCCCATACTCACCTGGACAAAGGGAATGCATTTGTAAGGATGCTGTTCATCGACTACAGCTCGGCCTTCAATACCATAGTGCCCTATAAGCTCATTACAAAGCTCACAGCCCTGGGTCTGAACTCCTCCCTATGCAACTGACGGGCTGCCCTCAGGTGCTGAAGGTAGGCAACATTACCTCCTCGGCACTGATTCTCAACGCAAGGGCCCCATAAGTAGGGCTGTTGCGGTGACAGTATTACCGCCTCACCGAGGCGGTTATGAGTCATGAAGGCAGTCAAATTCCACATGATCGTTTAGTCATGGTACTTAGGCTTCTCCAAGCTCTGATGCTGCTGCTGGTCATTAGTAGCCTACCAAACTTGCTAAATGCCTGGTACTCAGCACTCTATTGTTCCTCCAATCACTCAGTCACCAATGCAAATGTATTCTAAAATATAATCAAACACTTCATAAGAGCCCATGAGCTCATGTTTCGCAACATTTCTATAGGCTATGCAATTGCGGGAGCAAACAGAGTGATGGCCTCTACTAAAAAGAGGAGGATCCCATCAGCTTATTATAGACTAGGCCTACTATATTTATTTCTTAACTTCCTAACATTAAGAACATTGCTTATATTTACAACAAGAGTATAGCCTACCTGGCTGGCATGAAAATAAACCAAGAGGAAAAGTGCCCTCCATTCACTATTTAAGTGCATAGATGACATTTTTTCCCGCTGCCCTTGTTTCGATAAAGGTGCATGATAATGGTCCATTCTAAATCAAAACAAATGTCACACATATATTATTTAGTATACACTACTGTTCAAATTTTGGGGTCACTTAGAAATGACCATGATTTTGAAAGAACAGCTATTTTTTGTCCATTAAAATAACATAAAATGTATCATAAATACAGTGTAGACACTGCTAGACACTGCTGTAAATGACTATTGTAGCTAGAAACGGCAGATTTTTCATGCATTATATACATAGGCGTACAGAGGCCCATTATCAGCAACCATCCCTCCCAGTTGCTTAATGACGAGTTTGGAGTGTACTATGGTGTTAAATGCTCAGCTGTAGTCGATGAACAGCATTCTTACATAGGTATTCCTCTTGTCCAGTTGGGTTAGGGCAGTGTGCAGTGTGATTGCGATTACGTCGTGTTCTAGGCAGAATTGCAAAGAAAAAGCCATATCTCAGACTCACCAATAAAAATAAAATATTAAGATGGACAGAAAACTCTGCCTAGAAGACCAGCATCCCGGAGTCGCCTCTTCACTGTTGACGTTGAGACTGGTGTTTTGCTGGCACTATTTATTGAAGCTCCCATTTGAGGACTTGTGAGGCGTCTGTTTCTCTAACTAGACACTCTAATGTACTTGTCCTCTTGCTCAGTTGTGCACCGGGGCATCCCACTCCTCTTTTTTAACCTAACATTCATAAACCCCTACAAAAATGTCCATGAGATATAATCCACGTAATAATTTACATTCCCTATTATTTTCCTGCTGTTCAAAACTGGTTCAAATTAAGATCCTACATCTGTATACAGTGGGATGATAAGGTAAAGAAGGGTGGTGAACTTCGAGAAGAGCACTTGAAGTCACTGTAGAAAATAATGATCCATTTGCTGAAGAATTCATATAATAGCATGATAGTCTCATTAGTTTAATACTCATCTTGTTTAGATGGAGAGCGCTTAAACTCAGTTGCAGTGAGTGCATGTGCTACTCCCAGGAGTGGAGGACAGACAGCTTCAGTTTCACAGCAGCTCATCACACAGTATGAGGCCTGGACTCATGAAGGCGAAGCACTACAACCGCAAACAGTGATCTGAGGCTCAGTGAAATGGCTGTTCAGGCTTCTGTGTGGAGCTGATGGAGAGAACGTCCCCTACATGGAGCTACTGCACTGTAAGACCCACAGCTGAGCTGTCAGAAGAACACTAACACTTTGCAAGATGAATCCACTTAATGTGTTATCTTTCCATTTTGTGTCTTTCGGGAGACAACATGAACCACGGGTTGGGAACCACTGTTCTACTAGATGTAAATATTTCTGCAGTTTTAGCAACCTTGTTTTGAGACATTTAATTGTAACGTTGGATCAACGGAATGGATCAACACCACAAATTCCTGAAATATATGTATATACTGTATATATACACTACCGTTCAAAAGTTTGGGGTCATTTAGAAATGTCCTTGTTTTCCATGAAAACGTATATGAAATTAGTTGCAAAATGAATAGGAAATATAGTCAAGAGGTTAATGAGGTTATAAATAATGATTATTAATTGAAATAATAATTCTGTCCTTCAAACTTTGCTATCATCAAAGAATCCTCCATTTGCAGCAATTACAGCTTTGCAGACCTTTGGCATTCTCGTTGTCAGTTTGTTGAGGTAATCGGAAGAGATTTCACCCCCATGCTTCCTGAAGCACATCCCACAAGTTGGATTGCCTTGGTGGGCACTTATTACGTACCATACGGTCAAGCTGCTGTTGTAGCTCAATAGGGTTGAGATCCGGTGACTGTGCGGGCCACTCCATTATAGACAGAATACCAGCTGACTGCTTCTTCCCTAAATAGTTATTGCATAGTTTGGAGCTGTGCTTTGGGTCATTGTCCTGTCATAGGAGGAAATTGGCTCCAATTAAGGGCCGTCCACAGGGTATGGCATGGCGTTGCAAAATGGAGTGATAGCCTTCCGTCTTCAAGATCTCTTATACCCTGCACAAATCTCCCACTTTACCACCACCAAAGCACCCCAAGACCATCACATGCCTCCACCATGCTTGACAGTACTCCTCCAGCATCTTTTTAATTTTTTTTCTGCGTCTCACGAATGTTCTTCTTTGTGATCTGAAAACCTTCAAGATTCGTCTGTCCATTACACTTTTTTCAAATCTTCCTCTGTCCAGTGTCTGTGTTATTTTGCCCATCTTATTATTTTTGGGGGATTGGCCAGTCTGAGATATGGCCTCTTCACTGTTGACATTGAGACTGGTGTTTTGACACTCTAATGTACTCTTGCTGAGTTGTGCACCGGGGCCTCCCACTCGTCTTTCTATTCTGGTTAGAGACAGTTTGCACTGTTCTGTGAAGGGAGTAGTACACAGCGTTGTACAAGATCTTCAGTTTCTTGGCAATTTCTCGCATGGAATAGCCTTCATTTCTCAGAACAAGAATAGACTGACGAGTTTCAGAAGAAAGGTCTTTGTTTCTGGCCATTTTGAGCCTGTAATGGAGCCCACAAATACTGATGCTCCAGATACTCAACTAGTCTAAAGAAGGCCAGTTTTATTGCTTCTTTAATCAGAACACAGTTTTCAGCTGTGCTAACATAATTGCAAAAGGGTTTTGCTAATTAGCAACTTTTCAACTACTTACTACTTTTTAGCTACTTTGCAACTACTTAGCATGGCATCTAACCCTTAACCCATTTAGCTAACCCCTAATCTAAATCCTAAACTTAACTCTAACCTTAACCCTAACCCTTAACCCTAACCCCTAGCCTAGGTAACCTTAGCAGCTAGCTAATGTTAGCCACCTAATCACCTAGCTAGAACTCGTAACATATCATACGTTTTGCAAATTCGTAATGTATCATACTTTTCGTAAATTCTTAATACAGTATTTTGCAAATTCGTAACATATAATATGAATTGTAATTCGTAACATATAACACAAACTATACCACAACTAAATGGAGTTTCACGGATTTACGTACAGAGTAATACGAAATGCTCTGAGACCAGGTTGGAACTCCTTACTCAGTGGATCCTTACATTTATTGAAGCTACGATTAATTTGTGTGGTTTGTATTCTCAACTGTTACATATTACAGATACACTTCATATGGGACTCATAAAAATGGACAAATCCACACAAAAGGGATCTGGGACCACAGAACTACTCTTGCGAAGGTTCACTTTCTACAAAAAAAGTGGACAAGAAAAAGTGAGAGGAGGAGCACCCATCGTGACTTACCATGCCATTGTACAATTCAACACACACACACCGCTAAACTTCACATCCTTGTTGCTTTTGCTGGCCGTGCTCAGCGTGTAGGCAGCGGCAGTGTGACGCACGTGCTCCTGTACGTTGAGGCTGTAAATTGGTGGTGAGTGTGCAGGGGCCCCAAGCGGGCCCTGGGGCGGCGGCGGCGGCGTGTATCTGCTCAGGATCTGTTATTATTCCTGTTTCCTGCTTGGCTCTGCGCCAGTACAAGTGTGAATATCTGCTGCCTCCAACTGTTGCATGCCGACCAGATAACAGCTCTGACAACAATAAATGCTTTCAGTTCTGCACAATTAATCCCGAATACACTGTAGGACTCAGTCTATTAAGGCCCAATGTCTTCCTGTCATGTCATTGTGATGTAGGACTACTAACCACAGCCGTCAGGTGCTGTTGGTTTCTCAAGGCACTGGTAAACCTAGACACACTTACATTCCAGCTGTTCACGTTTACCAAGCGGCAGTTAAGCAAGCCTCCCTAAAAAACTGTATCTTGTGCCGTTGTGTGTGTGGGGTAAAGGGAGTTCAAAGCTGACCTGTTTTCTTTTTGGATGGCACAATAAAACGCTTGTAGATTGAAAGAGTCAATTCATGTCTATATCTACCTCTGTCTGGGTGTTTATGCGTAACGCAACAAGCGGTCTGAATACTTTTGGAAGGCACTGTACCTCTCTCTGTGCTCTGGTACTGTAGTTTCTGTGCGCTGACATCCCGGGTGGGTACAGAGCATCTCAATCTGTCCTCTATCCTGAGACAGACAATCACACAGAGGACCCTGTTTCTGTCTCTCTCCAAACCATCTTTTTGTCACTCGCCTGAACTCCAGATGGTGCAAGTCTATACATCACAGCATAATGCACTTTTATTTTACAGACCCTTGTTTTGTTTGACAAGATGTGTGGCGCATTTGTGGGGGACTGTCACAGAAGTACATTCAGTCCTGGCCCAAATCTATGGACTCTCCAGTAGAGAGTCCCTCTCTGTGTCTGTGGCCCCATCTGAAAGTGAGTGGGCACAAAAAGTAGAATTGTGCCTTTAGTATCACTGTAACAAGACAGAAACTGGCTGTGAAATGGGATTTCATTAACACAGAGAGAGAGAGAGAGAGAGAGAGAGAGAGAGAGAGAGAGAGAGAGAGAGAGAGAGAGAGAGAGAGAGAGAGAGAGAGAGAGAGAGAGAGAGAGAGAGAGAGACTGCAACAAAGAACAAAAGCCACCATAACTGATAAGAATGAAGGAACTGTGGATGACTCTTCCTGGAATTCCCTTTACACTGAGCTCCTTTATGTCGTGATATGATTAGATGCATTGCTACTTCAGACATTCTCTTTCTTGTTCCATAAATGACAAGAATGCATTTGTTCATTCATTACTAGTGCGATTGTAAAGGCATCATATCCAGCATAACATTAAACCACAAGAACAATAGATCATACCCAGAAATAAAGGCTACTACTTACATGGTGGAAACTTTCTAGCACTTAACTTAGCCAATATAGGCCTATATTTGAAAAAAGATAGGACAAATAGATATGGAGGAGCCTGAGAAGATGAGGAGGGCAGAAAAGACGTATAAAAGGGGCATAAGGAAGGGGGGCAAATAAGTGACCCAAAATGAGAGAAATATGTGAAAGCGTGAGAGAGTGTTGAGGGACAGAACTTGGCATGCCTGGCAGCGTTTCTCTGTGGATGCATTTTTCGTGGAAAGACCGCATGACCTCTTTATTCAACAATAATGGAGTTTCCATTGAAAATGGCTCCAGCCATTTTTGTCAGCCTCGGGCTTCCACCCTCCACCCTTCCAAAAAAGGGCCAGTCTTCTCTGTCTCATTGCCAAGAATGAGATTTGGATCCACAGTAAGAATGTAACAGAAAAAAAGTAGGACACCTCTGCCAAAGGGATCAACACAGACAAAGCCTGTGTGATATGATATTGAAACATACAGTACAGAATGTCCATGGACTTATAGCTACAGAGGCCTACATCTACTATAGGCAACATAAAGAGAAAGAGAGAAGGCATGGCAGCCAGGTGGCTTTAGTCCCACCTCTTTCCTTTCTACTGTCATGAAAGAATACGCCAGAGGGGGGATTAGAGAGAGAGAAAGTGTTCCAAAAAAAGGTCCAGTTGCCAGGACCACGAATACAAATTCCATCTAGACACCGTTGCCCTAGAGCACACAAAAAACTATTGCATACCTCGGCCCAAACATCAGCGCCACAGGTAACTTGTTGGGGTGGCAGGTTGCCTAGCGGAGCGTTGGCCTATAACCGAAAGGTTGCTAGATCGAATACCCGAGCTGACAAGGTAAAACTCTGTCGTTCTGCCCCTGAACAAGGCAGTTAACCCACTGTTCCTAGGCAGTCGTGAATACGAATTTGTTCTTAACTGACTTGCCTAGTTAAATAAAGTTTAAAACTTCCACAAAGCTGTAAATGATCTGAGAGACAAGGCAAAAAGGGCCATCTACGCCATCAAAAGGAACATACAATTTGACATACAGTACCAGTCAAAAGTTTGGACACACCTACTCATTCAAAACTTTGAAATCACACATATGGAATCATGTAGTAACCAAAGAAGTGTTAAACAAATCAAAGCATATTTTAGATTCTCCAAAGTAGCCAACCTTAGCATTGATGTCAGCTTTGCACACTCTTGGCATTCTCTCAACCAGCTTCATGAGGAATGCTTTTCCAACAGTCTTGAAGGAGTTCCCACATATGCTGAGCTCTTGTTGGCTGCTTTTCCTTCACTCTGCGGTCCAACTCATCCCAAACCATCTCAATTGGGTTGAGGTCGGGTGATTGTGGAGGCCAGGTCATCTTATGCAGCACTCCATCACTCTCATTGGTCAAATTTACACAGCCTGTAGGTGTGTTTTGGGTCATTGTCCTGTTGAAAAACAAATGATAGTCCCACTAAGCGCAAACTAGAATGCTATTTGGCCCTAAACAGAGAGTACACAGTGGCAGAATACCACACTCAGTGAGCATAGCCTTGCTATTGAGAAAGGCCACCTTAGGCAGACCTGGCTCTAAAAAGAAGACTTTGTGCACACTTCCCACAAAATGAGTTGGAAACTGAGGTGCACTTCCTAACCTCCTGCCAGATGTATGACCACATTAGAGACACATATTTCCCTCAGATTACACAGATCCACAAACAATTCGGAAACAAACCCAATTTTGATAAACTCCCATAACTATTGGGTGAAATACCACAGTGTGCCATCACAGCAGCAAGATTACTGATCTGTTGCCACAAGTGAAGAACAAACCCCATTGTAAATGCAAACCATATTTGTTTATTTTCCCTTTTGTACTGTAACTATTTGCACATAATATGACATTTGAGAAGTCTTTATTCTTTTGGAACTTTTGTGAGTGTAATGTTTACTGTCAATTTGTATAGTTTATTTAACTTTTGTTGATTATCTACTTCACTTGCTTTGGCAATGTTAACATATGTTTCCCATGCTAATAAAGCCCTTAAATGTAAATTGAATTGAAAGAGAGAGACGGGCTGCAGAGTTCAGATAGAGAGAGTCCCCAGCGATAGGCTCCACTCCCCTCAGATGGAGTGGGGTTGACGGGAAGGTCACTTTGACAAAGGTGACCTCTGAGATGGCCCTCTGCACCACAGGCTGTGCAGATGGAAGTGTGGCCGGGGATGATTTGTCCATGCTGGGTCCGTCCTCACACACAGATGTTTTAGTGACCTCATTCTCACAGAATTCCTATTCTGCTTATCCATGTGATTAAGTTAACTCCCTTGTACATATTTCAAGCAATGAAAACCAAGAACCCAAATCTGATATTTGGATGAAGTACTCGATGTGTAAATATTGGTTTAATAACTCTGATGCATTACATGTATCGTATGTCTTGTGGTGTCTTAACTAAAAAGTAATACAAAAAAATCTGAATCTCTCCCCAATGTCACATGTTCTAGTTTGTTGGTTTATTCTGTATGTGTCTGTGACTGGAATGTGGTGTCAGAGACAAGACATCCCCAGCTCCAGCCCTGGTCCCAGGCCCAGCATCACATTACAGAGGATTTACTGTCAGGCTCCTACGTTCCCCATTAGAATCGCATTCTTGTCACTTTACAACAGTTGCTGCTGCTGCTGGCACTACTGCCATTCCACTCCGATAGACTCTGTAACTTATCAAAAGCCCTATTAGTGGCAGCATGTACATCGTGATACATGGTACATCATAAATATAACACACGAACCCTGTTGCAGCCTACAGTAGTCTATGCAAACTGCCCACTGCCCACTATATATTGCCTGGTGTTATGATGGTGCTGTACTGTGGGAGAAAATAGACAAGGTTTTACCTCCACATTCCAGGGGGATAAAGATAAAAAAAAAACATACAGTAGGCAGTATCCATCGCCGTGGAAACATGTGGATTATTCAGCCCGTCACACTGCAGCTCCTTATCCCATAATGACACCTGTCACTGGGTTTGACTTGCATGTTTTTGTCTCCACTGACAGCCTAATAATTCACAGGCTGACATGTCTCGTTGTCAGCGCAGCGGGAGCCAAACTCGTTGGCCTCCATTTATTAATTGCCATTCAATAGAGCAAGACCATTTTTTCAGGCTGAAGTGTACAGGGCAGATATAATGCAGAACTGACAAGGCAGGCACTTCTTCTCTGACCATTGTTTAATGAAAAACAGAGCAGTTTGAAGACGGAATTCGGATGATTTATGATCTTGCCCATGCCCTGTAATCTGGTCTGAAGAAATTCAGCATGACCCCTAGGACCCTCATGAACTTCTACCAATGCACCATGCACCTTCTACCAATGCATTATGTTGGGCAGCATCACCGCCTTCTACGGCAACTGCACCGTCCTCAACCGCATCCCACTGGACACAGACGTCAGTTCAACATCTAGTCTTAAGGGCCAAGCCAAATTTCTTCAGCCTCCTAAATTGAAGAGGCGCTGTTGCGTGTTTTTCACCACACTGTCTGTGTGGATAGACCATTTTAGGTGGTTAGTGATGTGCAGGCCGAGGAACTTTAAGCTTTTCACCTTTCACACTGCGGCCCCGTCGATGTGGATGGGGGCGTGATCTCTCTGCTGTCTCCTGAAGTCCACGATCAGTTATTTTGTTTGGTTGACGTTTAGGGCAAGTGTATTTTCCTGCACCACTCCGTCAGGGCCCTCACCTCCTCCCTGTAGGCTGTCTCATTGTTGTAGGTAAATCAGGCCTACCACTGTTGTGTCGTCTGCAAACTTGATGAATGAGTTGGGGACGTGTGTGGCCACACAGTCATGGGTAACAGGGAGTACATGAGGGGGCTGAGCACGCATCCTTGTTGGGCCTCGTGTTGAGGATCAGCGTAGCGGAGGTGTTGTTGCCTATCTTTACCACTTGGGGTTGGTCCGTCAGGAAGTCCAGGAGCCAGTTGCACAGAAAAGGGTTTAGACCCAGGGCCCCAAGCTTAGTGATGATGAATGCTGAGCTGTAGTCGATGAACAGCATTCTTACATAGGTATTCCTCTTGTCCAGATGGGATAGGGCAGTATGCAGTGCAATGGCAATTGCATCATCTGTTGGGGTGGTACGCAAATTGTAGTGGGTCTAGGGTGTCGGGTAAGGTGGAGATGATATTGTCCTTAATTAGCCTCTCAAACCACATTATGATGACAGAAGTGAGTGCTATGGGGCAATAGTTATTTAGTTCAGTTACCTTCGCTTTCTTGGGTACAGGAACAATGGTGGACATCTTGAAGCAATTGGGGACAACAGACTGGGATAGGGAGATATTGAATATGTCTGTAAACACTTCAGACAGCTGGTTTGCACAATCCCTGAGGATGCGGCTTAGGATGCTGTCACCACAGAGAGCTCACAGACCTCGTGAGCGATGGTGGCCCACGTCTTCTAAGTGGGCGAAGAAGGTGTTCAGCGTGTCTGGGTGCAAAGCATCAGTGTCCGCGACATGGCTAGTTTTCCCAGTCCGTGTGATCAAAACAATCTTGAAGCATAGATTCCGATTGGTCCTTACCACAGGTACTTCCTGTTTATGTTACCGCCTATAGGAGGGGAGGAGTAGAATGGAGGCGTGATCTGATTTGCCAAAGGGAGATAATTGTTTTCTCAATATTTTATTACATCTATTATTACATTTGTTACATTGTTTAAAAACACCACGTACGGTTGAAGTCGGAAGTTTACATACACCTTAGCCAAATACATTTCAACTCAGTTTTTCACAATTCCTGACATTTAATCCTAGTAAAAATTCCCTGTCTTAGGTTGGTTAGGATCACCACTTTATTTTAAGAATATGAAATGTCAGAATAATAGTTGAGAGAATTATTTATTTCATGTTATTTCAGCTTCATCACATACCCAGTGGGTCAGAAGTATACATACACTCAATTAGTATTTGGTAGCATTGCCTTTACATTTTTTATCTTGGGTCAAACATTTTGGGTAGCCTTCCACAAGCTTCCCACAATAAGTTTAGTGAATTTTGGCCCATTCCTCCTGACAGAGCTGGTGTAACTGAGTCAGGTTTGTAGGCCTCCTTGCTCGCACACGCTTTTTCAGTTCTGCCCACAAATGTTCTAAAGGATTGAGGTCAGGGCTTTGTGATGGCCACTCCAATACCTTGACTTTGTTGTCCTTAAGCCATTTTGCCACAACTTTGGAGGTATGCTTGGGGTCATTGTCCATTTGGAAGACCCATTTGCGACCAAGCTTTATTTTATTTATTTATTTATTTCACCTTTATTTAACCAGGTAGGCTAGTTGAGAACAAGTTCTCATTTACAACTGCGACCTGGCCAAGATAAAGCACAGCAGTTCGACACATACAACAACACAGAGTTACACATGGAATAAACAAACATACAGTCAATAATACAGTATAAAAAAGAAAAACAAGTAAATATACAGTGAGTGCAAATGAGGTAAGATAAGGGAGGTAGGGCAATAAATAGGCCATGGTGGCGAAATAATTACAATATAGCAATTAAACACTGGAATGGTAGATGTGCAGAAGATTGTTCAAGTAGAGATACTGGGGTGCAAAGGAGCAATATAAATAAATAAATACAGTATGGAGAGCATTGCCTTTAACTTTAACTTCCTGACTTCCTGACTGATGTCTTGAGATGTTGCTTCAATAGATCCACATAATTTTCCTTCCTCATAATGCCATTTATTTTGTGAAGTGCACCAGTCCCTCCTGCAGCAAAGCACCCCCACAACATGATACTGTGCTTCACGGTTGGGAGGGTGTTCTTCGGCTTGCAAGCCTCACCCTTTTTCCTCCAAACATAACGATGGTCATTATGGCCAAACAGTTCTATTTTTGTTTCATCAGACCAGAGGACATTTCTCCAAAAAAGTACGATCTTTGTCCCCATGTGCAGTTGCAAACTGACTTTTTTATGGCGGTTTTGGAGCAGCGGCTACTTCCTTGCTGAGCGGCCTTTCAGGTTATGTCGATATAGGTCCTTTGTGTTGTTGTTTTGGGATTGATTTGCACTTTTCGCACCAAAGTACGTTCATCTCTAGGAGACAGAACGCGTCTCCTTTCTGAGTGGTATGACGGCTGCGTGGTCCCATGGTGTTTATACTTGCGTACTATTGTTTTTACAGATGAACGTGGTACCTTCAGGCGTTTGGAAATTGCTCCCAAGGATGAACCAGACTTGTGGAGGTCTACATGTTTCTTTCTGAGGTCTTTGCTGATTTCTTTTGATTTTCCCATGATGTCAAGCAAAGAGGCACTGAGTTTGAAGGTAGGCCTTGAAATACATCCACAGGTACACATCCAATTGACTCAAATGATGTCAATTAGCCTATCAGAAGGTTCTAAAGCCATTAAATAATTTTCTGGAATTTTCCAAGCTGTTTAAAGGCACAGTCAACTTAGGGTATGTAAACTTCTGACCCACTGGAATTGTGATGCAGTGACTTATAAGTTAAATAATCTGTCTGTAAACAATTGTTGGAAAAATGACTTGTGTAATGCACAAAGTAGATGTCCTAACCGACTTGCCAATCCTATAGTTTGTCAACAAGAAATGTGTGGAGTGGTTGAAAAACGAGTTTTAATGACTCCAACCTAAGTGTATGTAAACTTCCAACTTCAATTTTTTATTTATATACTGGATTCTTGACATATCTAATATATCTACAGCTGTATTCTCAGTATATGTTTTTGATGTATATATGCATAGATTGCATTTGGATTACTGATACAGTGTTAAGTGGGTTGTTAACTGGATTCGTTCTGACATTTCTTGATTTCTTTATAGGGTTGAACCAGACATATACAGCTAAAGGGAAAACACCCAGCTGGAGTGTGTACCTGCTCGACAGGGAGGAGCCCTGCAGTCTCTCTTTACATTGTGGGTACAGTTTCCTTTGGCTTTTTGCAGTGGATCTGCTCTTATTTCCTCTGCGAGCCACAGAAAGAGAAACAGACACACCCCTGTCATAACACAGCTAAAGTGTCCTGCTGGAAATACAATAATACCCACTTATTTTGTTGAGCATGTTTGCACGGGTGTCCTGAATGTCTGTCTGCAGCGTCCCTCTTTCCGCCTCTCTGGTGTCCACGTCTCAACGCAGAGATCGTTGAGGGTGTTTTCCTTCTACAAATCAACACGTGACTTTGTCATTAATCACCCTGCATGGTTTTGACTGTTGCACTGACATTCCTCTGTTGCTGGATGCAATCTCCAGTGTGTTTTTCCTGTCAGTTGTAAGAAATGGGCATCCTCTTCCTTACTGGGGCCATGGGGCCTTCTGGGATGGCTGCTGCTCACCTAGGACTTACATCTCTCTTGGCCAGGGAAACTGTGACTAGTGCCAAACAGAGACCACATCCCATAGTGCTGTTCCTTGTCCTCCATGCTGGTCCAATGAAGAGCAGGTATATTTCTCTATCAGTCTGATAGTGTTATGAAGTTCGATACGGTAGCCGTGGTAACATTTGCTGTGGCTTATCAGTATGTTTACAACCAGCACACTCAGAGTTAACAGGATTTAAGTTGGCATTGTGTAAAAGTCTAAAAAGGAAAGAAGATTTGCCTTAATGAGACATACCTGCTTCAAGGTAATTTCACTAGAAGAATCACTTGAACTTCCTAACACTATCAGACTGATAGAGAAATATACCCTACTGAGATTTTCTCATTAGTAACCCTCCTCCTCCTGTTCTCCTCTCTTCTCCTCTCCTCTCCTCCTCTGTTCTTTCTTTTCCCTCCCTCCAAAGCTCTGATTATTTCCAAAAGATTCAATTATCCTGATCTCCTACAGGGCTACACAGTATATCTGCAAGGGAACAGAGCCAAAAGAATATGGTTTTATATCACACTCTATTGTGTGCACCAATGCATGTAATCTCTTTGAACTTGTGTCATAAACAGTATTACCATGGTCGTCCACACTACCATGACAGGATGGTTTTATAGAGACAAAAGGTCTCCTTTAAAACCCTTTCATGCATGCCTAACGAGGGGAATGGCTCGTTTTTATAGACCTAATAAATTACATTTACTTAAGAGGACTTTGCAACTCCTCACTGAACACGCTAATAAACATGTCCATTTGAACAGTGCCCACCACCTTAGGACAGCAAGCATACAGCACTATCTCTGTAACCCCAACTTATCTGTTCTCCTCCACGTCCTCCACTCCTTCAGCTCTCCCGTTATCTATCTGTGTTGCCATGGGATACCTGGGAGTCAAGGTCGACAAAAGCACAGAATAAGAGCTACACACATATTTTCAGCATACATGGCCCACACAGAGTATGTTGTAGGATAACAGAGTTTATTAATACAGAATCCCCCCTGGTCCGTAGTGTATATGACAAAAACAATACTCCCACCGGAGCCAGATGTGTGTGAAAGCACAAGGGAAGGCGCAGGCAGCCCCAGGTCCACAACCAGTCCCCCCTCCCTCCCTCCCCCCCATTCGTACCTCACACATCAACCCTTGGGGCTCGAGGGTCCGAGGCCACGTCTGAGTGTGGGATCAGTGGCAGCGCTGATGGGGAAAACAGAGGTTTGAAAACCGGTGAGGCGTTGTTCCTCTAGGGGGCCGTTCCAGCAAGTGATGCGAGACTGAGCCGGTTCACACCTGCAGCACTGGCACTGGCAGACAGGAAATGTCAGAGCTTTGTGGTGGGCCACTCTGTTATCAAATAGAGCAAGCTCCATGGGGCATAAACATACACAAACAAATGCATTTCATCCTCATTCCACAGTGCTGGTGACTTTCCAAATGACTAATTGGCAATTAATCAATAGTAATCAAGCTCTTGATGTTAATGATGGGCTTGGAGTCTGTTAGTGTAGTTTGTTTAGTCTCTAGACATGTGTAGTCTCTAGGCATGTGTAGTGTCTAGACGTGTAGTCTCTAGACACGTGTAGTCTCTAGGCATATGTAGTCTATAGACGTGTAGTCTGTAGACATGTGTAGTGTCTAGAAGTGTAGTCTCTAGACATGTGTAGTCTCTAGACATGTGTAGTCTATAGACTTGTGTAGTGTATAGGCATGTGCAGTCTCTAGACATGTGTAGTCTCTAGACATGTGTAGTCTCCAGACATGTGTAGTCTCTAGACATGTGTAGACATGTGTAGTCTCTAGACATGTGTAGTCTCCAGACATGTGTAGTCTTCAGACATGTGTAGTCTCTAGACATGTCTAGTCTCCAGACATGTGTAGTCTCCAGACATGTGTAGTCTCCAGACATGTGTAGTCTCTAGACATGTGTAGTCTCTATACATGTGTAGTAACTAGACATGTGTAGTCTCCAGACATGTGTAGTCTCTAGACATGTGTAGTCTCTAGACAAGTGTAGACTCTAGACGTGTAGTGTCTAGGCATGTGTAGTGTCTAGACACCTGTAGTATCTAGACATGTGTAGTCTCTAGACATGTGTAGTCTCCAGACATGTGTAGTCTCTAGACATGTGTAGACATGTGTAGTCTCTAGACATGTGTAGTCTCCAGACATGTGTAGTCTTCAGACATGTGTAGTCTCTAGACATGTGTAGTCTCCAGACATGTGTAGTCTCTAGACATGTGTAGTGTCTAGACATGTGTAGTAACTAGACATGTGTAGTCTCCAGACATGTGTAGTCTCTAGACATGTGTAGTCTCTAGACATGTGTTGTCTCTAGACAAGTGTAGACTCTAGACGTGTAGTGTCTAGGCATGTGTAGTGTCTAGACACCTGTAGTATCTAGACATGTGAAGTCTCTAGACATGTGTAGTCTCCAGACATGTGTAGACTCTAGACATGTGTAGTCTTTAGACATGTGTAGTGTCTAGGCATGTGTAGTAACTAGACATGTGTAGTCTCTAGACATGTGTAGTGTCTAGGCATGTGTAGTAACTAGACATGTGTAGTCTCTAGACATGTGTAGTCTCCAGACGTGTAGTCTCTAGACATGTGTAGTTTCTAGACAAGTGTAGACTCTAGACGTGTAGTGTCTAGGCATGTGTAGTGTCTAGGCATGTGTAGTGTCTTTGTAATTTACTAGGCAATGCTAATCACTAAAATCATTACTGCTATGCTTTATTCTATCATGATCTCACTGTGTTAAAATTCTCATATAGAATTTGTCTATTGTATGAAGCAAGGCCACTAGCGGTGCCTGGCTGATGTCTCCAGCCTGTTTTCTGCTGGTAATCGCCTGCTCACTTCCAATAACCCCCTGCTGGTCTCCCAGGGATACGCCTGCCATATTAGGGATGATGAGGCAGCGGCAGATGGGCACGCTCGCTCTGTGTGCCCGCTCTCGTCATCCCTGTCATGGATGGGTGAGGCTTGCCATCGTTATCGGCTAAGTGGCTTCTTCTTCTTCGGGTGTACGAGGAAACCTCTCCGTTAGAGAGGGGCAGGGGTAGAGAAATCACCCGGCGGTTGCCACACTACACACCTCAGGGCCTCTGGGACCTACAGGATGATACCTCCGTGTCTAGGCTGTCATGACTCACACAGACACACACAACACACTTCACGTAGGGCACTTGACGACTGGGATTTTCGGGGGGATAAAGGGGTTGTATGGTTTCAGGGAGTGTAAAGGTGTTATTTTCTGAAGTCAGGCACAACACTTCAGTAGTGAAGAAATTAATTATGGAATTCAATCCATTGACAATGCCGCATTTGAGAACACATTACTGTGAGCCGTATCAACTCACACAGAGAAAGTCTGGGAACATGGCAATTATCACAAATGACAGGACTGGACGCTCTAATAGGCCCTGGCGCTTATCTGGATCAGGTGTGTAATTGTCGATAAGATATTTCAGTATTGCCAAGCTTCAAAGGCAAACATTTACCTGAAGTCCATTATGAGATGGGTGACAATATGTTGTATTTGCAGCTTCCTATTATTATATTCAAAAGGGCATGGTAATATCTGCAGCATTATTCGAACGCTGTTGTAGCCAGGCAACACAGCTCCATCTCCACAGTGGGGTATAGGAAAGGAACATCTGAGAGGAACTACGTTAATCAATCACTAGTGCTGTTACATCAACACCAGGACAGCTCCGTCTATTCAACGCCTCATCCTTCCGTCCCTATAAGAGGATTATCTAGTCTACTCCCTGTTTTCCTTATCGGCAGGTGTCTTGGCCTTGCTTTATCTTGGCACATCACAGGGTGTCCAACAGAGGCTTAGGATTAAGATGAAATGCTTCTCTACATGCAGGTGGACTAGATTGTGTATACATGTCTTAATTAACAAAGATAAAGCATGGCTGTGCTTGTTTAATCCACTGCCTATTACAGATGACCAGATCTCAACAGACTCACAGTGTGTGTGTGTGAAGACGACCACACAATTACAATTTGTCTGGGCTCAGTCAATTGCTGTGCTCATCCTTAGCATTACTGTTACCAGTGGGTGTAAAATGTCATTATTTGGGAAATTAAATTACTCTGAGATTCCATCATTAACTAATTACTCAGCCTCAGTGTTTAATATAGCGTCATAGCGGCACTGTCCAAAGAGGAAAGAAGATATTGATCTAAATCCAAGCTTCAAAACGTCTAATATTGGCTAAATGGAATTACAACAGATTTTCTGCACATAAAAAGGCACTGTTCACAAGCAAGTTCTGCTCACTTTTAAATCAGACTTCTGCAGCTGCCTGAAAATAATTTATTTAAATCAATTCAAATTGTTATCAGTTATCAAAACATTTGTAACAGTGCTTACTGTGGATGATGTCTTGCAGAGAAATTAAATGTAATCTCTTCAATGGCACCCTGGCTGTAACTGTTAATACATCTTGTTCCTTCCACTAGAATGAATTGCCTTTCATTGTCACTTATCGAGGCTGTTAAATTCTCCCATGAATGAAAGAGAATGTGTGTTCAAGCCATTACTGTGACTTATAATGTGATGACTCAAATCCTTTCTACCTTCCAAACTAAAGCCTTGTTTGTTACGGTACTTCCTCAAGCAGGGGAGGAGGAAAAAACTCGGCTGGGAGACAATAAAGCGATTAAATGTGACCATCGGCCAAGATGAGTTTTACTTGACCAAAACCAAAGATGACCTCAGGGATATTAGGAATCTTGGCATATTTTATACTGTAGAGGTTTGAGCTCTTCCCTTTCCTCTCCATTCCCTATGGGATTGTATTGTATTGTGTGTGTGTGTGTGTGTGTGTGTGTGTGTGTGTGTGTGTGTGTGTGTGTGTGTGTGTGTGTGTGTGTGTGTGTGTGTACGTGTGTTTCTTGGCTGCCTGTGGAGATGTATTCCCTCTGAAACAGGGCAAAAGCTCGCTGAGAACAGCGAGGCATTTCTTCCAGAAAAGTTTTGGTTTTTTGACTCAATCAAAGCTGCTAAGCTCCCATTATCGGTTTGCTAAGTCTTTCTCCATCTGCGTCCCTCCTCTTCCTCTGTTTCCTAGTCTGAACCATGCCTAAGGGTGTTGATGTGCTCTTCTTTGCCAGGATAACAAATAAATGAAAACGTGTACCATCCAGAGGGGCTGTATTCCAGATCGCATTAGCACATGTGGCTGTTACGTAACGACATTCCGACCTTAAACGTTTCTTAGTCGCCTCTCACCAAGTCGCTTAACCTCCAGCACAAGCCGAGTTAAATGTTAGATACAGTAAAAGGATCATTGGCTCAAATTGGGGCTCAGGAGATAATTGGGGTCACAACTGATTTTTGGAGGAGATGGTTTTGTTGACCTTGACCCCTGACCTCTGAGGATATGTCCCGCTGCAGCTTGCTCTGCTACGTCCCGTCAGGTCACGTCACATCAGACTCGACCGAGGGAACATAATCTACTTCCACTATCGCAGAAACTCCTGTATTATTGAGTACACTGAGCATGATTTATGTATCTCCAAATGACGTCTGCTATAGTACAGCCGGTTCAGACAGAGTCATAAGTGGGATGTTATTATATTTGAAAAGATACAGGTAATATGGTCTGATTCAACAAAAAGGAGAAAGGCTACATTATTGCTCAAACATAATGAAAATGATGACTGACAAGGAAAAATACTTTGGAAAGGGATGGATGGAGATATTGCTGCACGGTTATTTTTCATGGTTACTCTGTCCTCTGGAAGTACACCCAGGGATGGCCATGAAAAGTGAAACAAACACCAGATCAAGTAGATTTCAGGGACAAATACATGCCTCCTGAAATACAGCCGTCATTGGTCAGCAGACCATTTTGAGTGCCGGAGCACGCCCCAGCGTCCGCCAGCCCAGAACAGCCTTGCTCTCAGTGAGACAGTTCATTAGCTTAATATCTACATCTGTTTAAAGGGCCCGCCATTTACTATGTTACCTGATCACAACGTTCCCTGGAGAAATCATCCGGAGGAGGAAGCTAGACAGCATCCAACAGTAGCGTCATGTCCATCCACAAGCCACCTCTATCATCGCTGCAATTAGACACCTTATGAAAAGGCATTCTTGTTATTGTTAGGAGTGGCCATAGCATGTAGCAAATGTAATGTGCTTCTTCTGCAACTTCACCATCCACACTTGACTTACTGTATATGGCATGTAACTGTAACTGCCTCTGGTTCTACCACTGATACTGTATTAAGCTGATTAAGCTGAATGAGTGAGTTCCCCCTCAAGAGCAACGCAATTCTACAACTGTCTGGTACAACATCAAACCAATGAAGGATATCTGTCCCTGAGCGCTTCTGTTGTTACAGGAGTGTAAGTTATAGACGTGTCAATGTTATTAATTGAAATGGTGTTTGTGTGAACTTTAGACATAAATTAAGGCCATTGTAAAGGCCTGTAAGAGATATAGATATTTAACAGTGCAAAAATAAACTGGAATCTAACAAAGATGTTCTGAAACCCTGCTGTGAATTGTAAAAAATAAGAATAATAAAAATGAATTTTATGACAAATCCAGGTGCTTCTAAATCTCAGCAGACAGACGGTGGGAGTGTTAAAGCCATTAGAATCCCACGTACCAGCAGAACTCTGATGGTTCGGACAAAAAAAATAAAGATTCCACTCTTTGAATCCAGAATCTCCCTAGGCATGTTTCGGCTGTTGGCAGTTAGACATTGAACATCATGAATAAACCAAGTCCATGTTCTGAATCTGAAATTTACATTTGGAATACATTTGGAATACATACACCATATAAACAAAAGTATGTGGACACCTCTTCAAGTTAATGGATTCGACTATTTCAGCCACACCCGTTGCTTACAGGTGTATAAAATCAAACACACAGTCATGCAATCTCCATAGACAAACATTGGGAGTATTTTTTATTTATCTAGGCAAGTCAGTTAAGAACAAATTCTTATTTACAATGATGGCCTACTGGAGAACAGTTGGTTAACTGCCTTGTCCAGGGTCAGAACAACATATTTTTACCTTGTCAGCTCGGGGATTCGATCCAGACATCTTTCCAACAAGTCAGTTCGTCAAAATTTCATGGCTCAGCCGCGAAGTGGTAGGCCACACAATCTCACAGAAAAGGACCGCAGAGTGCTGAAGCGCGTAGCGTGTAAAAATCGCCTGTCCTCGGTTGCAACACTCACTACCGAGTTCTAAACAGCCTCTGGAAGCAACGTCAGCACAAGAACTGTTCGTTGGGAGCTTCATGAAATGGGTTTCCATGGCCGAGCAGCCGCACACAAGCCTAAGATCACCATGCGCAACGCCAAGCATCGGCTGGAGTGGTGTAAAGCCATTGGACTCTGGAGCAGCAGAAACGTGTTCTCTGGAGTGATGAATCACGCTTCATCATCTGGCAGTCCAATGGACAAATCTGGGTTTGGCGGATGCCAGAAGAACGCTACCTGCCCGAATGCATAGTACCAACTGTAAAGTTTGGTGGAGGAGGAATAATGGGGGCTGTTTTCATGGTTTGGGCTAGGCCCCTTATTTCCAGTGAAGGGAAATCTTAACACTACAGCGTACAATGACATTCTAGACAATTCGGTGCTTCCAACTGTGGTAACAGTTTGGGGAAGGCCCTTTCCTGTTTCAGCATGACAATGCCCCAGTGCACAAAGAGGTCCATACAGAAATGGTTTGTCGAGATTGGTGTGGAAGAACTTGACTGACCTGCACAGAGCCCTGACCTCAACTCCACCGAACACCTTTGAGATGAATTGGAACGCCGACTGCGAGCCAGGCCTAATCGCCCAACATCAGTGCCCGACCTCACTCATGCTCTTGTGGCTGAATGGAATCAAGTCCCCGCAGCAATGTTCCAACATCTAGTGGAAAGCCTTCCTGGAAGAGTGGAGGCTGTTATAACAGCAAAGGGGGGACCGACTCCTTATTAATGCCTATGATTTTGGAATGAGATGTTTGACGAGCAGGTGTCTACATACTTTTGGTAATGTAGTGTTTTCTGTAATCGATACAATACAGAGTTAATGCCTGACTTTATTCCTCTGTCCTTTATAAGAAATATACCCTGATTATTAATCCCTTTTGCACACAACAGGTGGGAAAGGCTTTAGTTTCATTCATCACATCCAGAAGGGGCGCAGCCCCTAGCTTCTCCAGGAAGGGGCTTTAACCAGGCTAACTCAGATCATAAATCCTATAGACCTTCAGGGCTCCCATCCAAGGAAAACTCCTCTGGCATACATAATGTGGTTGCAGCCCAGTCAGGGGGAGAGATGTTGAAGATGACAGGCTAACCATGGACCTTTTCATTTTGATTTATTTGGAATGTTGGGTGGAACATGTGGACGTGACTTCGTATTATATGATACACGATGAATATTCAAAGTACTCACGGGAGAAAGAGAATGGTTATAACAAGTAATCACATGTTATGCATGGCCATGTCCATAACCTTTTTCCCTTCTTCCACATTCCAGGCCGTGGAATAAACATGTTCTCTCAGCCAGAGAGCATAAGTACATAACTACATTTGTTAATATTAGCTTTTTATTACATAGGCTAAAAGAAACATAGACATAAAAGCTATTTGTCCAAAAGTGGATAATTCCATGATAGCTAAAAGAGAATCTCTAGCGACGTCATCTCATTCTTATTAGAGGCCTATTGTGTGGTGTCTCAGAGAAACCATTAGTGGCTGGCAGGGGTCAGCAGGTGCAGTTAGGAAACGCACGATTCACTGACTCCAAACAGCACTACAGGATTTCGACCATGCTCTGCCAAAGTTAATCTTCCCTCAGAACAAAATTCGATTCCCATCACTCTGTAGTTGCAGTGTTCTCTCTTTTAAAAAAAAGAATGGCTTGGGCATGTGCTGGCTCTTTTGAGGCACAGAGGAGAATACTAGAGGTTTTGTTTGAAATGATCAAAATTTGTTTTCAGACACAGAGAGGGACGCATATCAAGATTCCAAATTATACCCCCTACACACACAATTTGACCAGTGGGCCCCTAAAGAGAACTGAAGTTTGAACACACTTTAACAATGCTCTGGGTGGCCTTCCAAATGCATTGTAATGGCACAAGTACGAACTACACTGAGTATACAAAACATTAAGAACACTGCCCTTTTCATGACATGGACTGATCAGGTGAATCCAGGTGAAAGCTATGATCCCTTATTAAATCCACTTCAATCAGTGTAGATTGAAGGGTAGGAGACAGGCTAAAGAAGGATGTGTAAGCCTTGAGACAATTGAGACATGGATTGTGTATGTGTGCCATTCAGTGGGTGAATGGGCAAGACGAAAGATTTAAGTGCCTTTGAACGGGGTATGGTCGTAGGTTCCAGGCACACTGGTTTGTGTCAAGAACTGCAACTGCAATGCTCCCATGTGTATCAAGAAATGGTCCACCACCCAGACATCCAGCCAACTTGACACAACTGTGGAAAGCATCGGAGTCAACATTGGCCAGCATCCCTGTGGGACGCTTTCGACACCTTGTAAAATCCATGCCCGGACAAACTGAGGCGCTTCTCAGGGGAAAAGGGGGGAGGGGTGCCACTCATGTTTTGTACACTCAGTGTACATCTGCTTAGGCATTTGAAAGGCATGCACTAACAATGGCACCACTTGATGTAACGTTGTTTATCATGCACATTTTTATAACATACTTTATTTTTTTGATGACATCAAAAAACAGCAGATTATGTGATCCACAGGGAAGAGGACTGCTCATATCCATGTGTTTCTAAGTAAGACTAAAAAGCAAACAGATTGTGTCGAAAGTCCATGTATGCAAAAATATATTTCATTATTCAAAACGTCATTAACGGGAGGCTTAGTTCTTGAAAGGGAAAAATTCAGCATTTCTAGTCAAAGCCCTCCCCTAAGGAAATTAATATATTTATTGGTTTATTCGACTTTCAAAACATGAGTGGTTTAATGGGAATGGAATTGCAAAGTGCCTTTTAACAGCTGTCCAATTAAAGCATTCGGATCGCTTCAAAGTTACAGATCTTAGCGGTGATAAATCACCGCATCACACAGATCTAGATGGAAGAAGAAATAGTTTCAGAGGTTTGTCTTACGAGGCCTATTTGCTTTTGCATGAGGCTTGCCATAGAGTCAGAGGATCCCCAACTCCCCTCCTCCAACTGAGCAGCCCATCCACCACATTACAGGAAGTGAGTGTTGTCTGGGGAACGCTGGAATGCAAGAAGACAAATCAAACCCCAACTTGAAAAGCACATACCAAGACAACTGGGAGAAAAATGTAGGGGAAACGCTGCCAAAATTATATTTTTTTCTAGGCAGAGGGTATAAAAGTGGCTAATCTTTTGGGTAATACCACCACCCCCTACTCAGCTGGAAAGGAATGTGTCCTTTCACAACTTGAAATGAGGGTTTGGCTGGCATGGAATCAATAGGGAAGAAGTAGGGAGGGGGGTTGGCCAACCTTGAACTGGGGAAGACTGAGAACCTCGACACTTCAGCTCTGTGAAGAAAATCTGGTACTTGTCCAGTCAGCTAAATGGGTTGACAAAAAACGAAGTCTTGCTTGTCCAAGGAAATTGATTTCAAATGACCAATCAAAACACTTGTTCTTCTTCGATGTTCAAAAAATTCTGATTCAGAAAATGTGTCTAACTCGGAGAGAGACTCTTCAAGTGTAATTACATTCTCAAAATACATTTCGTTAATGTAATCTTACAAACAGTGGGTATTATGTGGTGTTCATTAACTCATCAGTTACATTGTATTTTGATCTGTTTAGCACCAATGGGAATTTCCAACCACTGAAGACTAAATACTGACTGAATTGAAGTAGAGAGCCTCACTATGCAATCTAAATTGTCTGTCAAACAGCTCTATCAGACCAGGCAATCAATATATTATTTCAAAATTACATGGAATTAAGATGGAAAACTGTAGACTACAGTACCTCCTAGGTTATCCCTCTTTTATTGCTTTAAGGTCACTTCCAGTTGATAAAATTACAAAGCGTTCTGCAGACAGTGATTATTACCAATCATATCATAACATTAACAGTCATCACTGTCATCACCACACAGTTGACCACAAGAACGAACAGTGTAATTGTCAATAATATCTTATGAAATTGTGGATACAGCATAAATAAATAACCAATGTGGCCTGGGGCATGAAGTTATTTATATACCATAGCTCAATCATTTAGTGTTATACCCCATCTGAAGGCCACTATTCATAGAGAATTACAGCTTGAGAGGAAGTGCATCAATTTAGGTTTAACAACCAGAATTTCATGGCTTCTCAAATCCATTTAGCTGATTACAGTAGAGAACATGCCTGCCTGTTGCATGGCGTAACCTGGCAACCCAGTAGCCACGTGCTGGCAGAGAGGGGGCAGAGGGGCGGGTGGTGGAAAAACCTCTACCCTTGTGCTCCAAAAATCGTCCCCATGCCTTAATTGGATGGTGTAATTACAGCCCCACATCCTGATGTGAAGCAGGCATGCACAGTGAGCTTTTAATAGGCCCTGCTAAAAAGCCAGGAGGAACAACTCAATTCAATCCAGGCCGCCGAATGTGCAGGAAATACCCACCACAATCCTCCATACACATCACACATGCCACCCCTGGTACCGGGAGGGAACGTTTGAAAGGCGCTTCTCTCCTGCTGAACTCCTCTTACTCTGGCAGTGAGGTAACAAAAGGTCTGGTTATGGGCCGAAGACTACACTTGGACTTCTTCCATCAGCATAGACTAGAGGTCTGTCTATGTGCTGATTGTGCGCAAATGTTGCTCAGGAACTTTAGAAAGCCTGCACTTTCAATGGAAATTTACTGAATTAACTTGCAAGCAGCAACTTCAGGTTTTTTGAGAAATCCATTTGTTTGGTATAGATGTAGGAACTTAATTTGAGCCAGTTTGCTATAGCAGGAAAATAAGCATGCAGCAACAGGAAATGTGAATTATTATGTGGATTATAATTAATGGACATTTTGTGTAGGGGTTGCTACGTTTTTCATTTGGGATAATCAAGTCTGAATTTCTTAAGTGGAAACTTTAGAAGCCTTTTCAAACCTTGAATACTTTGCATTTTCTTTTGTACAGGACAATTCCTGCAACAACAGGATGATCAAATTAAAATACAGCATCGGTAATGGTCCAGAAGGAAACTCTTGTTCAGTTGTGAGGAGCAAAGTGGACAGGAAAACAGAAATTGAATTGGCTGAATCCTATTTGCATTTTCCCTCTATTATCCTTAATAGCACAGTGGTTGGAATCATGGGCATAACTATGATTATTTTGCGTCCATTTCCAGGGGAAAACTTGTTTCATAATTACAGAGGTAGAAGCATTCAAGTTTCCTTCAGCATTTTGCCTGATGAGTCATGTTACCTCAGTATTACTATGAATAGAGAACATAGAAATTAACATTATTTCTGTCTAGATGTGGTCATTTTGGGGGTTTAAAATCTCTGAAGCTCGATTATGTCAACGGCATAAAATGCCACAAAATATACAGTAGTTTATGAGCACTGGCAAGACATAGATACGCATAAATAGAAGATTATTCTGAAGTGTTAAATAGACAAGGAAATCATGCCTGGAGTATCATCCATAAAGAATCCAGTGCATCTCGAGTGCGGTCGTCAGCAGGGGCCATACGAAGCCATATGACCTAGTCATACCGGCATACATTGACTCCTCCTGACAAAGCCACAGCTATGCAGACATACTTTCCCTTTTCCAGCCCACAAAGGCCATGTTAAGAGCAACTGGCAGAACAATAACACCTAGGCCAGAGACAACGTCACGACCAGCGAGAACAAGCCATCACTTTTGTGTATATACGAGTTGCATGAGTTAGTGTCGTGTGTATGGTCCATGATATGTATGGTGTGTGTGAGTGTGCTTGTACGTCATGCGTCCAGACAATACCTCTAGTGTAATGATCTGTGCCAGAGGGAGGGCCATGGATGCCTTCTCGATGCTTATCTCATGTGTGGGCCGAGACTGTGACTGGAACGTGTTGCACGGAGAGAGAGAGCAGGCTGAGAGGCTGATAGATGATCTATCAGTACAGTGCCTCAGAAAATAACATGCCATCTGCATGCCAGTGGGAGGGCAGGCACAGAGAGTGTACAAGTGAAGGCCTCATATTGTAGTGTTACTGTTACTGTACAGATGTAGGATCTTAATTTGAGACAGCAGGAAAATTATCCTGCAGCAACAGGAAATGTGAATTATTATCTGGATTATAATTAATGGACATTTTTGCAGGGGTTGATACATTTTTATTTAGGGCAAATTAAGCCTTTTTAAAATTAAAATACCCTACAAGTTTGCATTTCTCAGCAACAAAAGAGTGATCAAATTAGGATCCTACATCTGTAGGCTCTAGAGGTTGGTAGAGTTCACACACCTGCCACATTCTACAGTCCAGGGTCAATGGTGGAGCAAGGAGATTAGAAGAATGCAGAGGGAAGTCTTGCATAGCATACTATACTCACTGATTAGAAATGTGATCAAAGAATTATGATCATCAAATATGCATTTGGACGAAATATGTTAACTCCTTCAACCGTAAAATGAACACCAAAAACAATGAATCAAAGTGTGCTTAAGCATGTGTTCTTTTCTCAGAAGTGTTTACACAGCTGATATCAAATACAATCAACTCTGCTATTGTTGTCTGGAAGCCAGATAAAAACGTATTTTCTTCCCTTTTCCCCTTAACAAACACTATTTAACAACTAACACTACTTTGGCGTCTCGTAATAAAGATACTTTGCGGGTTAATTCTCACCCTTCGATGCAACACGTGGCAACCTGTGACATCACCAACACTTCATCCCACACCACTCTCCCCCTGACCTTTAGGAGGTCCTCTGCATTCATCGACCAATGGGCTGTCAACCCTCAATGCCCAGCCTGATGAAAGTACGGGGCTATAATCAGGGCTGTCATCTTCGGGAGACGTAATTAGACATGCATGGCTGGGCCTCTATGGCCAGCCTCTACACACTGGAGCTCAAGCCTCAGTAACAACTGCTGTTCTGCTATATGACCTCATGATCCCAGGCCCCAGGAGCCTAAGCACATTAGCATGGCCATACCAAAACCGCTGGCTCACTCCTGGCAGCCAGCAGTCTCCAACCCCCAGCCTCCACCACCAGCCTCCAGCCCGCAGCCTCTAGCCTACAGAATTAAAATAATTTGCGTATGGGGACTAACTGCGCCCAGGCATATGGACAGGCAGAGCGAGAGACACTTGAGGGAGTAGTTAGAGAGAACACACCCTGCTGATAAAAACAGCATAGACCAGCATGGGCTGGTGACTAGTGCTGGTTTTGCTGGTGACCAGCCTTTGCTATGTTTTGGAAACTGGTGGCCAGCCTTCACTTTGCTTTGGAAATTGGTGACGAGCCTTCACTGTGTTTTTGCTGGTGACCAGCCTTCGCTGTGTTTTTTGCTGGTGACCAGCCTTCGACTGTGTTTTGGACATCAAGTCACCTTATGCTGGCTTGCAAAGTGATATTTATTCCTATTGGAATCCAGCCAGAGTGGATATATCCAACAACTGTGTCACGACTTCCACAGAAGGTGTCTCCTCTGCCTGTTCGGGCGGCGTTCGGCGGTTATCGTCACCGGCCTACTTGCTGCTACCGATCCCTTTCCTTCATTGTAATTTGTATTGGTTTCACCTGTGTCTTGTTTAGTTGTGGGCTAGGGCTATTTAAGTTGGTTAGGCCCGCCTCCTTTTGTGCGGGCTTGTTATTCTGTTAGTTGGTAGACGTTCGTTTTTGTTTCTTTAGCCGTCTTTAGTTTAGTGCGCCTGTTTTGTGTGTTTTTCATTTTTGTTCATTTTTTCGCACTGTATTAAAAGACGGTTCCACATCAATCCTCTGCTCTCTGCGCCTGACTCTACACCCTACACTCCTACCTTGTGACAGAAGCCCACACCCAATTCAGATTGAGTCAGCAGGAGCAGCTTCTTCCCCTCACCCTTCCATGGAGGAGCGTGTCCTCCATCATACAGCCATCCTCCACCGAATTGGGTCGGCGATGGATCAGATGATGGAGAGGATGGACCGATGGGAGAGGAGTGGTCTCCCTACCTCACCTCCAGCCCCTCTTCCTCAACCTATTCCTCCGGTGGTGTCCGGATCCAGCGCACTTCGTCTTGCGCCCCCAAGGGAGTACGATGGGACGGCGGCTGGGTGCAAGGGTTTCTTGCTCCAGCTAGAACTTTATCTGGCTACCATTCGCCCGACTCCCTCGGGGGAGGAGAGCGTAAGCGTCCTCATCTCCTGTCTAGCGGGTCGAGCCCTGGAGTGGGCCAATGCTGTGTGGAGTAGCCCAGATTCCGCTAGAGAAAACTACCCTGAGTTCACCCGCTGATTCCGGGTCATGTTCGACCACCCACCAGAGGGCCGAGCGGCAGGTGAACAGCTGTTCCATCTAAGACAGGAGATGAGGAGCGCGCAGGACTTCGCGCTGGAGTTTCGGACCTTGGCTGCTGGAGCGGGGTGAAACGACAGGGCTCTAATGGACCACTACAGATGTAGTCTCCGGGAGGACGTCCGCAGGGAGCTAGCTTGTCAGGACGCTACCCTCTCTCTAGATGAGTTGATAGACATGTCGATCCGACTGGACAACCTGCTGGCTGCTCGCGGGCGGACTGAGAGGGCTCTGTTAGTTCCACCTCCCTGTCCTCCTGGTCCTATACCTATGGAGTTAGGGGGGACTGCTTCAAGGGGGACCGGAGGAGGAGTCTTCTCTTGCACCAATTGTGGTCGGAGAGGACACACTACCGATCGGTGCTGGAGGAGCTCTTCTGGGAGTCGAGAGGGCAGGCAGAACACTACTCGGTCACCCCAGGTGAGTCAGCACCGAACTCACCCAGAACTCCCTGTTGGTCACATGTTTTTACCTATCTCTTTTCCAGATTTTTCTCCCTCTCTCCAGCATAAGGCGCTAGTCGATTCAGGCGCAGCTGGGAATTTTATAGATCGCGGACTCGCTTTGAAATTAGGAATTCCGCTAGTGTTAGGTTGATCAACTATCCCTGTGCACTCCCTAGATAGTAGACCGTTAGGGTCAGGGCTGGTCAGGGAGACTACGGTTCCACTGGACATGGTAACGCAGGGGGATCATAGGGAACGGATTAGTTTGTTTCTTATTGATTCACCTGCGTTTCCGGTGGTGCTGGGGATTCCCTGGCTGGCTAGTCACAATCCCATGATTTTGTGGAAACAGGGGGTTCTCCAGGGGTGATCAGAGGAGTGTTCAGGTAGGTGTAGAGGAGTTTCCATCGGTGCCACAACGGTGGAGAGTCCAGACCAGGTTTCCACTGTGTGCATTCCCTCAGAATATGCCGATTTGGCTCTCGCCTTCTGTAAGAAGAAAGCGACCCAATTACCACCTCATCGACGAGGGGATTGCGTGATAAATCTCCAGGTAAACGCAGCACTTCCCAGGAGTCACGTGTACCCGTTGTCACAGGAGAAGACAGTGGCTATGGAGACATATGTCACTGAATCTCTGAGACAGGGGTACATTCGGCCCTCCATCTCACCCATCTCCTGGAGTTTCTTTTTTGTGAAGAAAAAGGAGGGAGGTCTGCATTGTGCATTGATTATAGGGGTCTAAATTCCATCACAGTGGGATTTAGTTACCCGCTACCTCTTATCGCTACGGCGGTGGAATCATTTCACGGAGCGCGTTTCTTCACGAAACTGGACCTCAGGAGAGCCTATAATTTGGTGCGTATCCGGAAGGGAGATGTGGTACAAAACGCAGTTTTCCACTCATCTGGCCATTATGAGTACCTCGTCATGCCGTATGGGTTGAAGAATGCGCCAGCAGTCTTTCAATCTTTCGTAGACGAGATTCTCAGAGACCTGCACGGGCAGGGTGTGGTGGTGTATATCGATGATATCCTGATCTATTCCGCCACACGCGCCGCTCATGTGTCTCTGGTGCGTAAGGGGGAAGTACTGGTGGCCCACTTTGGTTAAGGACGTGAGGTTTTATGTCTCCTCCTGTTCGGTATGCGTTACAGCCCCTCCCCGTTCCACAACAACCGTGGTCTCATCTGTCGGTGGATTTTCTCACCAACCTGCCCCCGTCTCAGGGAAACACTACGATCCTGGTTGTTGTGGATCGGTTCTCTAAGTCTTGCCGTCTCATCCCGTTGCCCGGTCTCCCTACGGCCCTACAGACTGCGGAGGCCCTGTTTACCCACGTCTTCCGGCACTACGGGGTGCCTGATGACATCGTTTCTGATCGGGGTCCTCAGTTCACTTCACGAGTGTGGAGGGCGTTTATGGAGCAGCTGGGGATCTCGATTAGTCTGACCTCGGGTTTTCACCCTGAGAGTAATGGGCAGGTGGAGAGAGGTTTCTGCGGTCGTATTGTCAGGACCGGCCTGGTGAGTGGGCGAGTTACGTCCCATGGGCGGAGGTGGCTCAGAACTCACTTCGTCACTCCTCTACTAACATGTCACCTTTCCAGTGCGTGTTGGGCTACCAGCCGGTCCTGGCACCGTGGCATCACAGCCAGACTGAAGCTCCTGCGGTGGAGGAGTGGGTGCAGCGCTCAAAGAAAACCTGGAAATCCGTCCAGGACCATATTAAATAAGCTGGTGGGCGGCAGAAGAGGAGCGCTGACCATCACCGCAGTGAGGCCCACCGTGTTTGCTCCGGGGGACCGGGTCTGGCTCTCGACCCGGAACCTGCCCCTCCGCCTGCCCTGCTGGAAGCTGGGGCCGCAGTATGTGGGGCCATTTAAAGTCCTGAGGAGGATAAACGAGGTGTGTTATAGGTTACAGCTTCCTTCTTACTACCGTATTAACCCCTCGTTTCATGTGTCTCTCCTCAGGCCGGTGGTAGCTGGTCCCCTGCAGGAAGGTGAGGTGCTGGTTGGTCTCTCTGCCCCCTCTAGACATCGAGGGTTCCCCGGCGTACACAGTCCGCTACATTCTGGTCTCTAGGCGCCGGGTGAGGGGTCTACAGTACCTCGTGGACTGGGAGGGGTACGGTCCGGAGGAGAGGTGCTGGGTGCCAGTGGAGGACATCCTGCGCCTCGTCCTCCGGGTCGTCCTCGAGGCCGGTGTCGGCGCGTTGCGGGGGCTGCGCGTCAGGGGTACTGTCACGACTTCCACCGAAGGTGTCTCCTCTGCCTGTTCGGGCGGCGTCCGGCGGTCGTCGTCACCGGCCTACTAGCTGCTACCGATCCCTTTCCTTCATTGTAATTTGTATTGGTTTCACCTGTGTCTTGTTTAGTTGTGAGCTAGGGCTATTTAAGTTGGTTAGGCCCGCCTCCTTTTGTGCGGGCTTGTTATTCTGTTAGTTGGTAGACGTTCGTTTCTGTTTCTTTAGCCGTCATTTGTTCAGTGCGCCTGTTTTGTGTGTTTTGTATTTTTTCTTTTTTACGCACTGTATTTTTTAGGGAGTGGTGGGGCGCTAACCCCACTCCCGACACTACCAGGTGAAATGCAAGGCGCCAAATTCAAAATCCAAAAGTTGAATTATTAATCATGCACCAATATACAAGTGTTTCATACTCATCAAAAGCTCTGTTTCTTGGCAATATCACAGCGTTGTCAGATTTCAAAAAGGCTTTAGGGCGAAAGCAGTACATTTGAGGGTAGCACCTAACATATTTTTCCCATTACCATGAATTCATAAGCCATCACGGTTCACACATAACACATTTCCCAGCGAAAACAAATCAATTACCTGTTGAAGAACTTCTGCTGATGGCTTCCAAAGTGTCCAACGAAGACAATCCATGGTTCTTTTGTTAGAAAAAGTAATGTATTATATCCATAAATCTCAGTTTGGTTTCGGCGTTATAATCAGAAACTACAGCCTCCACTCCTCCATTGAAACGTGAAGAGAACTCGTTCAATTTATACCTATAAACTTGTCCAAGAACAATCAAAAATCATTTTAAATGTATCCTTAGGAACACTTTTATGTATATTTACTATAATAAATCAACCGGAATATAAACTGGGCTATAAGAACGGAAAAAAACACAAAGCGTGCCTTCTCGGGAGCGAGCGTTCTCTTCTGTTGACTTCCAAGGGGACACTTCCTGATTTCTCTTCTTCTCTGCTCTAATAGCATCCAAAACAAATCTGAACACTGTCTCGAGACTGTTGACAGCCAGAGGAAGCGATCGGTACTGCATTCATATGCCCTTATATGGGCATTTTCATAAGGGAGGGGTTCCAAATGAGGCACTCTGTCAAAACCACTTTTTCCAGGACAGAAATTCCTCGGGGTTTCGCCTGCCATATCCGTTCTGTTTTACTCACAGACAAATGGTTAACACTTTTAGAAAATCCAGAGTGTTCCCTATCCAATGGTACTAAATGTGTGCATATCCTATTTTCTGGGCCTGAATGGAAGGCATTTTACTTTGGGCATGCCAGGCTCTCCAAAACGGTGCTCCCTAAGAAGTTAAAAGACGGTTCCGCATCAATCCTCTGTTCTCTGCGCCTGACTCCACACCCTACACTCCTACCTTGTGACAAACTGGAACTTTTATTCACCCACAATCTGCATTCAGAATGACTGCCAGGGTTAGAAAGATAAATACATGAGACTACCTAAACCATCTAAACTGGAACAACCATTTCAGTAACGGGTGCAATATGGGTGAAAAATGTATTGTAATTTATGTAATGTAATTTATCTTTGTGTAGCATTCAAAAACACAGCAAACAAAACAAAAAATCTAACTGCAATTAGAGCATGTTGGGAAATATGATAATGATGGGCGTGGTTTTGCAGACCAGCTGGACCAGCATAGACCACCATGGACCAGCTTGGTCACCGGCCTACCAGCATAACCAACATCAGCTGGTCACCAGCAAAAACAGGGCAAAGGCTGGACACCAGCAAAAGCACAGTGAATGCTGATCACCAGCATCACCAGCTTGACCAGCTAGTCGGCCAACCTAACCAGCTGGAGTAGACCATGCTGGTCAGACCAGCTTGACCAGCTAGACCATGCTGGTCAGACCAGCTTGACCATGCTGGGCAGACCAGCTTGACCAGCATCTAGCTAACGTAGGCTAATGCGATTAGCCTGCTCTTTCTTTCTTTTTTCTTCTTCTCTCTCTCTCTCTCGGAGGACCTGAGCATTAGGACCATTCCTCAAGGCCTACCTGGCCTGATGACTCCTTGATGTCCCGAGTCCACCTGGCCGTGCTGCTTCTCCAGTTTCAACTGTTCTGCCTGTTTTATGAACATTTTAAAATCTTGTCCATGTTCTGTTATAATCTGCACCCGGCACAGCCAGAAGAGGACTGGCCACCCCTCACAGCCTGGTTCCTCTCTAGGTTTCTTCCTAGGTTTTGGCCTTTCTAGCCACCGTGCTAGCCACCGTGCTTTTACACCTGCATTGCTTGCTGTTTGGGGTTTTAGGCTGGGTTTCTGTACAGCACTCTGTGACATCAGCTGATGTAAGGGGGGCTTTATAAATAAATTTGATTTGATTTGATTTGTAAGTAACAAGAACATTTCACAGGACATAGACATGTCTGATATTGGCAGAAAGCTTAAATTCTTGTTATTCTAACTCCACTGTCCAATTTACAGTAGCTATTACAGTGAAATAATACCATGCTATTGTTTGAGGAGAGTGCACAGTTTTGAACATGAAAAGTTTGGGCAGTCTTGATACAACATTTTGAACAGAAATGCAATGGTTCATTGGATCAGTCTAAAACTTTGCACATAACACTGCTCTAATCTAAATTGCACCTGGGCTGGAATAATACATTATGGCCTTTCTCTTGCATCTCAAAGATGATGGTACAAATTGTTTATTTTATTTGTATTATCTTTTACCAGATCTAATGTGTTATATTCTCCTACATTCCTTTCACATTTCCACAAATGTCAGTGTTTCCTTTCAAGTGGCACCAAGAAAATGCATATCCTTGCTTCAGGGCCTGAGCTAAAGGCAGTTAGATTTGGGTATGTCATTTTTGGTGAATATTGAAAAAAAACGGTAAAATCCTTAAGAGGTTTAACATTTCAACAGTGCAGTGGCAGCCTTTCTTCTTCTGCAGGGAATTCATATAACAGCAGAGCATAGGAGAGAGTTAAGACTTGGCTGATTCATAGGGCTTCCTTCTGCTTGGTTTATTCAAAGCCAACCTGTTAATCATAGGTCATGCTTGTAAGGTGTCACTGGCAGGCCCCTGAATCAGTGCACTGTTTCATAATACAATGATTGTCATTTATTTCCTTATGAGATTATTTTCCTTGATGTGTGCAATTGGTTAAAAATATATATATACTTCGCAAATAGGAAATTTGTGAAATATAAGAAGACGTGTTATTTATTTTTATACAACGAGTGGGTCTAATCCTGAATGCAGATTGGTTAAAAGCGAATTCCAGCCGGTGTCAATTGAAAAAAGGTCAAACGAAACAAAGTGCAAATAGTTTGCAGTCTTTACAGCTTCAGTGTTTGAAGGGATTGTGTTAGCTGTGTTGTTGGCTAGCTCCTCTGAACAACAGTGTCCTGACGAGAGAGCACATTTTCTATGCCAGGCGAAATCGCGCCTCATTAGCTTACTGTTATGGATGTATCCAAATAAATGTCACTAGAAAACAGCTTAAACAAATGCAAACGCAGCTACTGAACGACTGGGTCGCATATCTGGCAACCAAACCAATAGAACGAACGACCAGCCGGCCTGGGTAGCCAGCCTAGATTTGTGTCGGGACTATATCTTGTGGAAGGATGAAATAGTATATATACATTCATTTTTTTAATGAAAATATGTCAATCTTATTTTAATATATTGGTAACCGTTGTATAAAAGTGATAATGCACTCAAAGACGGTGTTTGGAGGATATATTGGCAGTTTGCCGGCCCTCCCGTGCTAATATATCCTCCAAACACCCGCTTATTGGGCATTTTCACTTAAGTGTGTGTGCATGCGTGTGTGGTGTGACAAGCAACAATCAAGATCTTTCTACCTGTTTTCTACATTGATTGTTGACATAACTAATTGATAGTTGTAAGGGCTTGACGCAAATATATGATGGCAAGAACAGAAAGAGTGACAGTGACTGCTTATGTTTGAACACCAAGACACAGTAGGCCAACGATCCTTACACAACTTGCTGGATTTCAATACAGTAACTAGGAAGGTGATTATGGTAGACACATACCAGGGAATAACAAAACAGTTGTCTGATATTCGAAACATCTTGGGACATAAGTGAATTCATAAATATACATTTGTTTAAAGTGATTATTTCATGTATCTATTCTACTTCTGAAGGAATAGGCTACATCCAGTTATTAAGCCAAGCTAATCACTTTTTTCACTAGCGTTGAAAGACATTTCCTCTGTATCTTTCATGTCTAGCGCCGTAAATGTGTTTAGCTAACATTGCTCTTTAAGGAAGAATTGGACAAAAAATGTGCAATAATCAAAATAGATGAGAATGAACTTTAAGTATTGAGGTTTGTTGATAGTTTTGCAGTTTCCTTTTAGCCCCCTTACAACCACGCTGTTTACTGGTAGTCCAATTCCGAAAAACTGCCTAAATGGCCAATTTTACAGGAAGCGCTTCTATTACAGTTCCCTTTTCTTGTTCCAATGCTTTTGTCTGGGTTCTGCAGGCAGTAAATAGCTTTGAGGGGTCAGACCTCACAGCTAGCCAGACTCATAATAACACTGATGTTGCTACACAGGTGGTAATTTCACCAATGCTTCAATCATTTCAGATCTCCCAGTGACAACAACAGGAGTTATGGCATTGCACTAAAACTCAGCAAGTGTTCGTACAGTTCTGTAGGTGAGAGAAGTTTGGCAAATACTTTTCTGTTCTTCCACTGTAAGTGTAACGGCAGGGGCAGATGGTGGGTTGGTCTCCAGCTTTGTTCCATACACCATAATAAGAGGTAATTACTCTGTATGACAAGTGAAAATTATGTCCCAACGCCAGCACCGAGTGAGCACCCAGCCTATTTACTTTGGGAGAGGAGAGCGTTACCCAGTGATTCACGACCTCAGACAGATCTCATCCCACAACCCAGGACCTCTTATCTCAGCACAGTTCATCAGGGAAACCCTATAAGTGATATATCACCAACAGTGCCTGAGAGTTATAGATGAGTAGGAACATAGCCAAGTTCCACTAAAACAGAGTACTAGCATTCCAACTGCTTTAACATTCTCATATAATATCATTGGATCTGCCCCATATCGTAACTTACAGTGGGGAAAAAAGTATTTAGTCAGCCACCAATTGTGCAAGTTCTCTCACTTAATAAGATGAGAGAGGCCTGTAATTTTCATCATAGGTACACTTCAACTATGACAGACAAAATGAGGAAAAGAAATCCAGAAAATCACATTGTAGGATTTTGTATGAATTTATTTGCAAATTATGGTGGAAAATAAGTATTTGGTCACATACAAACAAGCAAGATTTCTGGCTCTCACAGACCTGTAACTTCTTCTTTAAGAGGCTCCTCTGTCCTCCACTCATTACCTGTATTAATGGCACCTGTTTGAACTTGTTATCAGTATAAAAGACACCTGTCCACAACCTCAAACAGTCACACTCCAAACTCCACTATGGCCAAGACCAAAGAGCTGTCAAAGGACACCAGAAACAAAATGATCACAAGAACGGTGAGCAAAAATCCCAGAACCACACGGGGGGACCTAGTGAATGACCTGCAGAGAGCTGGGACCAAAGTAACAAAGCCTAACATCAGTAACACACTACGCCGCCAGGGACTCAAATCCTGCAGTGCCAGACGTGTCCCCTGCTTAAGCCAGTACATGTTCAGGCCCGTCTAAAGTTTGCTAGAGAGCATTTGGATGATCCAGATGAGGATTGGGAGAATGTCAGATGAAACCAAAATAGAACTTTTTGGTAAAAACTCAACTCGTCGTGTTTGGAGGACAAAGAATGCTGAGTTGCATCCAAAGAACACCATACCTACTGTGAAGCATGGGGGTGGAAACATCATGCTTTGGGGCTGTTTTTTCTGCAAAGGGACCAGGACGACTGATCCGTGTAAAGGAAAGAATGAATGGGTCCATGTATCGTGAGATTTTGAGTGAAAACCTCCTTCCATCAGCAAGGGCATTGAAGATGAAACGTGGCTGGGTCTTTCAGCATGACAATGATCCCAAACACACCGCCCGGCAACGAAGGAGTGGCCGTAAGAAGCATTTCAAGGTCCTGGAGTGGCCTAGCCAGTCTCCAGATCTCAACCCCATAGAAAATCTTTGAAAGTCCGTGTTGCCCAGCGACAGCCCCAAAACATCACTGCTCTAGAGGAGATCTGCATGGAGGAATGGGCCAAAATACCAGCAACAGTGTGTGAAAACCTTGTGAAGACTTACAGAAAACGTTTGACCTCTGTCATTGCCAACAAAGGGTATATAACAAAGTATTGAGATAAACTTTTGTTATTGACCAAATACTTATTTTCCACCATAATTTGCAAATAAATTCATAAAAAATCCTACAATGTGATTTTCTGGATTTCTTTTCCTCATTTTGTCTGTCATAGTTGAAGTGTACCTATGATGAAAATTACAGGCCTCTCTCATCTTTTTAAGTGAGAGAACTTGCACAATTGGTGGCTGACTAAATACTTTTTTGCCCCACTGTATATATTCTTTAGACAAAGAGCAGAGTAGATTGTTGGTAGTTTCTGCCAACACTCTCTGTTTGTTCAACCCTGAACAGTAACAAAATAAATATCACAATTAACTGTATCGTTGAGTTAATGAAATGGCCTCATGCAGTTGGCCATCTGATAGTGTCTACTGTAAAAAAAATATTATAATAATGGTTAGCTCAGCTGATTGCAACATCTGATTGCAACACACTGTTGAAGAATTAAGTACAAACCTTTAAAGGGCTTTGGGCTTAACCTTTTTGTTTAAATATTTTCAGAAAACATTCTTGGCCTCATTTTCTGCAAGTATACCATGACCAATGGTGTTAAGAGCTTTCATCTTAACCATCAAAGATCTGAAGCAACGTTCCCAAGATAAGTCTAGCGAAGCTAGCTAAACAAAACCAACTAAGAGGGCATTTTGAGTGGGGAAATACCAATGTGCACATTAAGTGAAAGTGAAATGGCAAAGACAGCAGTTACATCACATTCATTTTGGTGTGTGTCTTAACCATTAGATAACACATACTCATTTTAATGCCATATAGTCCCTTCTTTTAGTGGCAGTCGTTGCGTCTTTTCAACACAAACGCTGTTGGAGTGACTGAGTTGGCATGCAAGCTATTTTATTAAGTAGCCTATGCTAATCCAGTTGACATATCCTATGGTGTGACTGGTGCATTTATCTTCTATTAAGCTCTATTAAGCCTGTGATTCTACATGACATGGTGTTCTTAACTGGAGACCTGAACTTTGACCTTTTAGCCTGACGCTACAAAAATATACTGTACAATATACTGTACAGTCGTGCCCAAAAGTTTTGAGAATGACACAAATATTAATTTTCTGCTGCCTCAATTTGTATGCAGAAAATTTGCATATACTCCAGAATGCCATGAAGAGTGATCAGATGAATTGCAATTCATTGCAAAGTCCCTCTTGCCAAGCAAATGAACTGAATCCCCCCCCCAAAAAAAACGTCCATTGCATTTCAGCCCTGCCACAAAAGTACCAGCTGACATCATGTCAGTGATTCTCTCGTTAACACAGGTGTGAGTGTTGACGAGGACAAGGCTGGAGATCCCTTTGTCATGCTGATTGAGTTTGAATAACAGACTGGAAGCTTCAAAAGGAGGGTGGTGCTTGGAATCATTGTTCTTCCTCTGTCAAGCATGGTTACCTGCAAGGAAACACGTGCCGTCATCATTGCTTTGCACAAAAAGGGCTTCACAGGCAAGGATATTGCTACCAGTAAGATTGTACCTAAATCAACCATTTATCGGATCATTAAGAACTTCAAGGAAAGCGGTTCAATTGTTGTGAAGAAGGCTTCAGGGTGCCCAAGAAAGTCCAGCAAGAGACAGGATCGTCTCCTAAAGTTTATTCAGCTGCGGGATCGGGGCACCACCAGTACAGAGCTTGCTTAGGAATGGCAGTAGGCATGTGTGAGTGCATCTGTACGCACAGTGAGGCAAAGACTTTTGGAAGATGACCTGGTGTCAAGAAGGGCAGCAAAGCAGCCACTTCTCTCCAGGAAAAATATCAGGGACAGACAAAAGGTACAGTGATTGGACTGCTGAGGACTGGGGTAAAGTCATTTTCTCTGATGAATCCCCTTTCTGATAGTTTGGGGCATCCAGAAAAAAGTTTGTCCGGAGAAGACAAGGTGAGCGCTACCATCAGTCCTGTGTCATGCCAACAGTAAAGCATCCTGAGACCATTCATGTGTGGGGTTGCTTCTCAGCCAAGGGAGTGGGCTCACTCACAATTTTGCCTAAGAACACAGCCATGAAAAAAGAATGGTATTAACACATCCTCCGAGAGCAACTTCTCCCAACCATCCAGGAACAGTTTGGTGACGAACAATGCTTTTTTCAGCACGATGGGGCACCTTGCCATAAAGCAAAAGTGATAACTAAGTGGCTCGGGGAACAACACATCAATATTTTGGGTCCATGGCCAGGAAACTCCCCAGACCTTAATCCCATTGAGAACGAGGTCAATCATCAAGAGGCGGGTGGACAAACAAAAAACCCCAAATTCTGACAATCTCCAAGCATTGATTATGCAAGAATGGGCTCCCATCAGTCAGGATGTGGCCCAGAAGTTAATTGACAGCATGACAGGGCGGATTGCAGATGTCTTGAAAAAGAACGGTCAACACTGCAAATATTGACTCTTTGCATCAACTTTATGTAATTGTCAATAAAAGCCTTCGACACTTATGAAATGCTTGTAATTATACTTCAGTAATCCATAGTAACATCTGACAAAAATATCTAAAGACACTGAAGCAGCAAACTTTGTGGAAATTAATATTTGTGTCATTCTCAAAACTTTTGGCCACGACTGTATGTTCAGTCATATGCAAACCTCTATTCAGAATAATGAGATGACACAATTAAAAAGTCACATATGATCAGTGAATGCACAATACTGTATGGGTCTAGAAACCTTACTGTTTGGAATGTGATGATCTTTGCTAGACTTTCAGTGAAAGCTGAGGCTGTTACGGTCATGGAATTTTGGATGACAATAATTGGCCAGCCAACTGACCACAGTCTCTTCGAATATAAAAAATAAAAAAACATTTTGATGCACATTTTCTCCCTTCTTCCGCTTCGGACTGCATGTGCTGCCATAGAAAAATAATGAATAGAACGGGTGTCCCCATTCAATCAGCATCATTTTTATGGATACAGTATATACAAAGAAATATCAATAGAAAACAGATAAAACGCAATGAAGTGCAGCTAGTTTTCAGTATTTCCAGCTTCAGTTTGAAGTTTTTGTGTTGTTGGCTAGCTCCTTTGAACAACAGTGTCCTGACGAGAGAGCACATTTTAATTAAAGTTTTTAATTAAAATATGTCAATCATTATTTGAATGTATAGGTAACCCGTTGTATAAAAGTGACAATGCCCTCAAAGCCAGTGTTTGGAGGATATAATGGCCCCGGTTTGCCGGCCCTTGACTTTCATCTCAGGCCTAACAACACCCGTGCCAATATATCCTCCAAACACCAGCTTCTCGGCATTATCACTTAATTGGAACTCTTTATTTTCTCCACAGAACACGTTAGTATCTGGTTGCTAAGCAACCATTTTTTGTTGGTCCAGACAAAACCAGTCTGAAAAAAGTTGCTAACTCACTTCTAAATTCTCAAATTAAATACATACTGCAATTCCAACCACAAAACCTTGTTGCTTTGATTTTAAGCCTCAAAATACGACTTGCCTAGCTCAGTGGGTCCCAAACTGTGGGGCGTGGCCCTTAGGAACACAATCTCTCTTTCAACATACTCTTGAAAGTTGTAATAGTAGAATGCTTAAGGTGCCACTTCGAAATGGGGTAGTGCATCATTAGTTTTGTCATGTCAGTCATTGCATACCTTAGAGAGCTATTTATAACTTGTCGGAAATGTCCAGACCAACTAGCCCATGTCAGCTAACGTTTTTTACCTAGGTTTTTTAGCCCAAAGATTTTGTTGAAATGTTCTAGTCTCTCAAATATCACATGAATACACATTAGGCATGGCAAAATGTTTAGAATTGCAAGGAATAACAAAAAGCTGCTGTGTTGTTCAATGTACATGTAACTCGGTCAACAATCCCGACCAATGGTTTGCAATACTCCCACGTAGGAAAATAGAGCCCATTCTACTCATTTTGCTTCAGAAAGGGGCAACTAAGTTTCATCACATTGTTAAGAGTCCATGTTATCGCAAAAACGGACTCAACCGCAGAATGCCTGGATGTCCTGTCTAAAGTCAGTCAGTCAGTCAGCCCCCAAAATATATATACACTATATATACAAAAGTATGTGGACACCCCTTCAAATTAGTGGATTCGGCTATTAGGGGCTTCAGCTGTGGGGCGGCAGGTAGGCTAGTGGTTAGAGCGTTGGGCCAGTAACTGTTGCTGGATCAAATCCTCGGGCTGACAAGGTAGAAATCTGTTGTTCTGCCCCTGAACAAGGCAGTTAACCCACTGTTCACCAGTAGGCTGTCATTATAGTTAAGAGTTGTTTGTTCTTAACTGACTGGCCTAGTTACATTTTAAAAATTATAATAATTTCAGCCACACCCGTTGCTGACAGGTGTATAAAATCAAGCACCAGCGGTGTAAAGTATTTAAATAAAAATGCTTTAAGGTACTACTTAAGTCGTTTTTTGGGGTATCTGTACTTTACCATTTATATTTTTGACAACTTTTATTTCACTAGTCCTAAAGAAAATAATCTACTTTTTACATTTTCCCTCACAACCAAAAGTACTCATTACATTTTTAATGGCTAGCAGGACAGGAAAATTGTCAAATTCATGCATTTAATGTATCAAGAGAACATCCCTGGTCATCCTTATTGCCTCTGATCTGGCAGACTCACTAAAAACAAATGCTTTGTTTATGTCTGAGTGTTGGAGTGTAAAAAAAGGGGGGAAAAAAGGAAAATGGTGCCGTCTGGTTTGCTTAATATAAGTAATTTGATATGATTTATGCTTTTACTTTTACTTTCAATGCTTAAGTATATTTAAAACCAAATACTTTTAGAATTTTACTCAAGTAGTATTTTACTGGGTGACTTTCACTTTTACTTGAGTCATTTTCTTTTAAGGTATCTTTACTTTTACTCAAGTATGGCAATTGAGTATTAATTCCACCACTGTCGAGCACACAGCCATGCAATCTCCGTAGACAAACATTGGCAGTAGAATGGCCTTACTGAAGAGCTCAATGACTTTCAACGTGGCACCGTCATAGGATGCCACCTTTCAGCTCGTCAAATTTCTGCCCTGCTAGAGCTGCCCCGGTCAACTGTAAGTGCTGTTATTGTGAAGTGGAAACATCTAGGATCAAAAAACAGCTCAGCCGTGAAGTGGTAGGCCACACAAGCTCACAGAACGGGACCACTAAGTGCTGAAGTGCGTAGCAATCGGTTGCAACACTCACTAAATCAAATCAAATTTTACTTGTCACATGCACCGAATACAACAGGTGTAGAACTTACAGTGAAATGCTAAGTTAAGAATAACAAATAATTAAAGAACAGCAGTAAATAACAATAGTGGGGCTGTGTACAGGGGGTACCGGTACAGAGTCAATGTGTCAACATGCGGGGGCACCGGTGTCGAGGTAATTGAGGTAATTATGTACATGTAGGTAGAGGTATTAAAGTGGCTAAGCATAGATAATAACAGAGAGTAGCATTAGCGTTTGGGGGACAATGCAAATAGTCTGGGTAGCCATTTGATTAGCTGTTCAGGAGTCTTATGGCTTGGGGGTAGAATCTGTTTAGAAGCCTTTTGGACCTAGACTTGGCGCTCCGGTACTGCTTGCCGTGCGGTAGCAGAGAGAACAGTCTATGACCAGGGTGATGGAGTCTTTGACAATTTTTAGGGCCTTCCTCTGACACCAGCTGGTATAGAGGCCATACCCACTACCCTCTGTAGTGCCTTGCGGTCGTAGACCGAGCTGTTGCCATACCAGGCAGTGATGCAACCCGTCAGGATGCTCTTGAAGGTGCAGCTGTAAAACCTTTTGAGGATCTGAGGACCCATGCTAAATCTTTTCAGTCTCCTGAGGGGGAAAAGGTTTTGCCGTGCCCTCTTCACGACTGTCTTGGTGGGCTTGGACCATGTTAGTTTGTTGGTGATGTGGACGCCAAGGAACTTGAAGCTCTCAACCTGCTCCACTACAGCCCTGTCGATGAGAATGGGGGTGTAGTCCACAATCATCTCCTTAGTCTTGATCATATTGAGGGAGAGGTTGTGGCCTTGCACCACACAGTCAGGTCTCTGACCTCCTCCATATAGGCTGTCTCAGTGTTGTCGGTGATCAGGCCTACCACTGTTGTGTAATTAGCAAACTTAATGGTGGTGTTGGAGTCATGCCTGGCCGTGCAGTCATGAGTGAACAAGGAGTACAGGGGTCGACTGAGCACACACCACTGAGGGGCCCCCGTGTTGAGGATCAGCGTGGCGGATGTGTTGTTACCTACCCTTACCACCTGGGGGCGGCCCGTCAGGAAGTCCAGGATCCAGTTGCAGAGGGAGGTGTTTAGTCCCAGTGTCCTTAGCTTAGTGATGAGCTTTGAGGGCACTTTGGTATTGAGCACTGAGCTGAAGTCAATGAATTGTATTCTCATATAGGTGTTCCTTTTGTCCAGGTACGAAAGGGCAGTGTGGAGTTCAATAGAGATTGCATAATCTGTGGATCTGTTGGTGCGGTATGCAAATTGGAGTGGGTCTAGGGCTTCTGGGATAATGGTGTTGATGTGAGCCATGACCAGCCTTTCAAAGCATTTCATGTCTACAGACGTGAGTGCTACAGGTCGGAAGTCATTTAGGCAGGTTACCTTAGTGTTCTTGGGCACAGGGACTATGGTGGTCTGCTTGAAACATGTTGGTATTACAGACTTAGACAGGGAGAGGTTGAAAATGTCAGTGAAGACACTTGCCAGTTGTGGTCAGCGCATGCTCAGAGTACACGTCCTGGTAATCCGTCTGGCCCAGCGGCCTTGTGAATATTGACCTGTTTAAAGGTCTTACTCACATCGGCTGTGGAGAGCGTGATCACACACGTCAACCTCGTGTCACTGGGCAGCTCTCGGCTGTGCTTCCTTTTGTAGTCTGTAATAGTTTGCAAGCCCTGCCACATCCAACGAGCGTCGGAGCCGCTTTGCCTGTTTGATGGTTCATAGAAGGGGATAGCAGGATTTCTTATAAGCTTCCGGGTTAGAGTCCCGCAACTTGAAATCGTCAGCTCTACCATTTAGCTCAGTGCGAATGTTACCTGTAATCCATGGCTTCTGGTTGGGGTATGTACTGTACGTACAGTCACTGTGGGGACGACGTACTCGATGCACTTATTAATAAAGCCAGTGACTGATGTGGTCCTCAATGCCGTCGGAAGAATCCCGGAACATAGTCCAGTCTGTGCTCGCAAAACAGTCCTGTAGTTTAGCATCTGCTTCATCTGACCACTTTTTTATGGACCGAGTCACTTGTGCTTCCTGCTTTAATTTTTGCTTGTAAGCAGGAATCAGGAGGATAGAGTTATGGACAGATTTGCCATAAGCTTTGTATGCGTCTCTGTGTGTGGGGTAAAGGTGGTCTAGAATTTTTTTCCCTCTGGTTGCACATTTAACATGCTGATAGAAATCTACTGAAGCAACATCAGCACAATAATAAGGAAAATGGTTTCCATGGCCAAGCAGCCGCACACAAGCCTAAGAACACCATGTGCAATGCCAAGCGTTGGCTGGATTGTTGTGAAGCTCGCTGCCATTGGACTCTGGAGCAGTGGCAACGCGTTCCCTGGAGTGATGAATCACGCTTCACCATCTGCCAGTCCAACAGATTAATCTGGGTTTGGCGGATGCCAGGAGAACACAACCTGCCCGATTGCATAGTGCCAACTGTAAAGTTTGGTGGATGAGGAATAATGGAATAATGGTCTGATAATGTTCTTCATGGTTTGAGCTAGGCCCCTTAGTTCCAGTGAAGGGAAATCTTAACGCTACAGCATACGATGACATTCTAGACAATTTTATGCTTCCAACTTTGTGGCAACAGTTTGGGGAAGGCCCTTTCCTGTGTCAGCATGACAATGCCCCTGTGAAAAAAGCGAGGTCCATACAGAAGAACTTGACTCGCCTGCATAGAGCCCTGACCTCAACCCCATCAAACACCTTTGGGATGAATTGGAACGCAGACTGCCAGCCAGGCCTAATTGCCCAACATCAGTGCCCGACCTCACTAATGCTCTTGTGACTGAATGGAAGCAAGTCCCCGCAGCAATGTTCCAACAACAGCCAAGGGAGGACCAATGCCATATTAATGCTCATGATTTTGGAATGAGATGTTTGACGAGCAGATGTCCTTATACTTTTGGTCATGTAGTGTATTTTTTTTTTATGGTTATGACAGTTATTTTATTTTCATGACGGTCTCTATCCATAACTGTCTGTTACACAGTTATACGGTAATTGGGACTGCCCTAGCGACAGCATTAAGAAGCCGTCTAACACAGCATGCGTACATTCATTCAAGCTCTGTGTAGATGATTAAGTTGATTGTGCAGTAATAAACAAAGCGGTAACAGGCAACATAATCATACAATACACCCGAGGCAATAATCAAATTGCTTTTAAATGAAGTCTACACATTTCAATAAAAGTAATTTTGTCTGAACTAATTCTGTAATCCTTGCTGCAACTGAACAGCATTGCGGCGAACTCTGTATCCCTTCAATCACTGTCAGACATAATTATTTCAAATCCCATCATCATCATTAAATTCAGCAAAGCCACTCTGGACCTCTTAGCCTAAGGCGAGGGAAGCACTCTCTCTGTAAGCACCGCCATGGAATAGCAAAACACTACAGACATCCAGACATAAAACTAATGTTGTTAACTTCCCAAAAAATATTAGTTTGAAGCTGAAACCCCCTGTAGGACAAAATGGATCAGGTTTAGTTGCTGTGTTCCGCAGCAGTCTATATTCTAGCACATCACAGCTAATTACATGATCAATGAATCCCAGCCTGTTCCCTGCCACTTGGCTGTGAATGGAATGTCAATGGCTTTTTTAAATGGCCCAGAGTGCTGGAGCAATGAGCTGTAAGGATAGATAGAGAGAGAGAGACAGACAGACTGCTGGGAGGGAGACGGTCAGTATCTACCAAAGTTTGAGTTTGAATACCTATAAGTTTTAAGACGGCTGCTAGGATAAGTTTTGGGACATGCTTGCAATATCTGTTGTAGATCATTGGAAATTTATTTAGCCATGGTACATACAATGACAGTGAAATGTATTGTTTTTCAATATTGGTATTTGGCATTTGATTAGGATCCCCATTAATTAAAGCAGTAGCTACTCTTCCTGGGGTCCACACAAAACATGACATATTACAGAACATTTACTAACCTGATAAAAACCAACACTAATTAAAACCTATAGATCAAGCCAAGACCTGCCAGCAGAGGTACCCACTCCGCACCTGGCTCCTGCAGATGCTGAACACTCATTCTAGCAGAGAGGGAGGCTGGATCCGTGGGAAGAGTTCCTCAGGGCCAGACTCCTGCTTTAAACATTAGCAAGTCAAGGTCTGTCTGTCGGTCTGTCCTCTTTATCTGCTCTGCTCTCTTTTCCCATACTATTAGGAACAACAGCAGCTCCAATATCACTCTGTTAATTGGAGTGACTTTAAATGGATGACATCATGACCCAGGCATCCTGGCACAGACTAAAAGAGCTGAGGTCAAATAGATACAGATAGTGTCCACTGGGATACCGCCCAGTTTTCCTCACTGCATGGTAATGGTAACCTACAAATCTATGTGACTAGGAATGAGTGTGTTTTTTTCCCACCCTGATTTGGTCCATGTCCCAGTAACCAACTGAGCGTCTTGGAGAAATGGGCTGCTAGCCATAAATAGCTTAGGGAATTAGGTAGGCTATAGCATAGTGAGGATGGATAATTGCTAAAGGATGAACGCTACAGCACTTTTTGAAGATGAGTCAAGTATTTGGGTTATGATTCAAATGAAGTGTTTTAAACTGGTGGAATGTGTGTGTGTGTGTGATTTTGCTTGTGCGTGAAATCAAGCTGTAAAGTTTTTATAACAGAGGTAACCCCGCTCACCCCCAATAGAGGAGTCACTAAAACCAAATAATACTTAACCCCTTTCACGCACCGCAGCAAGGACGGAGGGACAAATCTGCCAACTCCAGAAGCCCTCAACAAACAAGAGACAAGTTTAACTCTGATGTTGGGTGTTGCTGCAGCTGTCGTGTTCACCTTGCATCCCTCTGTGTGTCTGGGGCCTGGTGGAGATCACAAGAGGAAAATGGCAGGGTCCAAAGCAACCTTATTCACATCCTTTCAGGAAGAAGGACCAAATGCGTCCTCACAGTCACACTGCACCATTGAAGGCATTGTTAATGCAGGACAAAACTGCACAATGAAGTCATGACAACAGCAACCTGGATGTCAAGAACTGCTATTGTTTTATGGTTTTATGTGTCTAATCCTTTGGTGTGTGTGTGTGTGTGTGTGTGTGTGTGTGTGTGTGTGTGTGTGTGTGTGTGTGTGTGTGTGTGTGTGTGTGTGTGTGTGTGTGTGTGTGTGTGTGTGTGTGTGTGTGTGTGTGTGCGCGCGCACGTGCGTGCGTGTTTGGACATGTTTCTATTAGAAGAAAAATAGTGTTTGCGGGTAAAATACTGCTACAGTCACAGGACAATGGTTCTGCGTTGTCAGTGGGGTGGGGAGCACAACCAATGATGATAAAAGCGTCAACACTTTCTTAGAAATTCCAACAGGTGCAGAAATAATTCATGAATCACGCTGAAAATAACTCTCTGTTCAATGTTCTAGTAATGCCTTCTGTGCAGTTCGGCTATAATCCAATGTGACATGGTCCTATTTAGTTCAAGTCATTCAGATGGAAAGAACTCGGGCAAAAACGAAACCAAACAATGACCTCATCTATACAGATCCTCTGCCTATTTAAGCCTGTTAATTTGAGCAGTGCCACTGGTCCCCTTTACACTAATACATGGATTACCTAAAAAATAAAAGACTCGACCTACACAAAGAGGGGGGAGAGTAAGTTCAAAGGTTCCCAGCCACCTGGCATTTTTGTGGTCTTCTGGGAACAATTGACAGTGGCACTAAGGTTAGATCAACCTTTTCAGGGGGAAGTGAGAGGCTGGCATGGAAGGACAGCAATCAAAGAAGTGTTTGTGAGGTGGACCGGCATCCATCCATTTGGAAAACAACATCGGGGCAAGGAGGAGGCCACAGGCCAGCATTTTCCTTTGGATTAAACGGCAGCACTAAGGAGACCAAGAACGATTGGACAAGTAGGGTTGGAGAGTTCCTGACTGTAGAGACATGCCGAGCTCAGCTCCAGGATATTGGTGTGAAGAGAAGGAACTGTGGAACTAGGAAACTGTTGGCCAGGGAAGGATAAAGCAACAGCTGTCTTAGTATTTTTTTTTTTATTGTACCTTTATTTTACCAGGTTGACTGAGAACACATTCTCATTTACAGCAACGACCTGGGGAATAGTTACGGGGAGAGGAGGGGGATGAATGAGCCAATTGTAAGCTGGGGATGATTACGTGACCGTGATGGTATGAGGGACAGCTTGGGAATTTAGCCAGGACACCGGGGTTAACACCCCTACACTTACGACAAGTGCCATGGGATCTTTAATGACCTCAGAGAGTCAGGACACCCGTTTAACGTCCCATCCAAAAGACAGCACCCTACACAGGGCAATGTCCCCAATCACTGCCTTGGGGCATTGGGATATTTTTTTTAGACCAGAGGAAAGAGTGCCTCCTACACCACTTCCAGCAGCATCTAGTCTCCTATCCAGGGACTGACCAGGACCAACCCTGCTTAGCTTCAGAAGCAAGCCAGCAGTGGGATGCAGGGTGGTATGCTGTGGTATCAGCTACCTCCCAAGGTGGAGAATATGGAGAAAGACTAAACTCCCAAGGTGGAGAATATGGAGAAAGACTAAACACACATCTCAGTGGTTGCCAACGCAGCCCTGTGAATCAGAGGTCAATGGTTCAACCCCAGGCTGTGATCAGCTCAGCCCTAATATCAGTCTTCTATTACGATGGCAGGCCTCACAGCCAACACATGGATGGGAGCATAGTGGAGGGGCTGGGGTTATTGTTATTACAATAAGGGTCACCGGGCTAGCTGGAGAGCTGCTCCCTCTAATTGAGCTCACTGAGGGAATAGAGACATTTCTCAGGACCCATGCCAGCATGACTGTCAAAGCCACAGCCATGCCACAGTCAAGTCTTCCAGCTCTTACTTAAAAAGCACAGAGTTTCTTAGCCTCAGTTTCAACTCAATGCAAATGTCCTGGGTTAAAGTAGAGTTAAAGTGAATGTAAAGGAGAGACCCTATAGCTTCTTCGACTTAGCATAAATAGTGCTTGTGTGCCTGGTTGTAATTGCAAAAGGATGAGACAGATTCACAGCAACCTTCTCTCAGCAATGAGTATTTTGAGTTAGAAGCTAAAGCTTAGTGTGAGCTGACACAGAGCTGGATGAAAGACTTCACAGGGAACACACTTCTATATGATTGAGAGGATTTCTCTCTTTGTAAACTATCTTTATCAGTGTTCCCACAGAGGCAGATTGACGTACACCCCCTTTATCCCTCAGATCAGCCTCAATTCGTCAAAGGATGGACTTTACAAGGTGTCGAAAGCGTGATACTGGCCCATGTTGACTCCAATGCTTCCCACAGTTGTGTCAAGTTGGCTGGATGTCCTTCAGGTGGTGGACCATTCTTGATACACACAGGAAACTGTTGAACGTGAAAAACCCAGCAGCGGTGCAGTTCTTGACACACTCAAACCGGTGCGCAGGCACCTACTACCATACCCCGTTTAAAGGCACTTAAATATTTTGTCTTGCCCATTCACCCTCGGAATGGCATACATACACAATCCATGTCTCAATTGTCTCAAGGCTTAAAAATATATTTTTTAAACCCTGTAGTGTCAATGTTCGCGGCCCTCAAAAAACGAATTAGCATAACAAAAATATCCTGCTAAAAAATCTGTTTGTTTAAACTTGAGATGTCGTGCTTTTTGCATTGGATGCGTCTCAATCCACCGCATCCGCCGATGTCGCAATTCCACATCTAAGGTGAAAGGTGACAGAGCTAGAGCGGGGTTTGTCAGACCATGAGACATCACTTTGGTTTTGTGAGAAAATTGGTCTTCTCACAAAATCGTCTGTAGAGTACGAACAGTTTGGGCTACACACTAATATGACTCCTCTGTGGAAAGGTGAGACTCTCACAAACCCGTACATGTTGGTTGTTTGCTTTTGACCTCACAAGACTCGTTTGAATGTCACCTGGTACCAGTTGAAGAAATGTCTGAAAGTAAATATGGAGACTGTTTAGTGCCAAAAATAAGGGGTTAAATACATGTAAAAAAAAATGCAGTTACAGAGGGAGATGTTCAGTCCCAGGGTCCTAAGGTTGGTGACGCTGAGCTGTAGTCAATGAACAGAATTCTCACATAGGTATTCCTCTTATCTAGGTGGGCGAGGGCAGTGTGAAGTGCAATTGAGATTGAGTCGTCTATGGATCTGTTGGGGCGGTACGCAAATTGGAGTGGGTCTAGGGCAGGTATTCCCAAACTGAGGTACACATACCCCATTTTCAAATAGTCCATTTATATTTCCCAACGGGGCTATAGATTTGGGTGAGGTTTTTTTCTCGGCTGAGTAGCCTCGTTTCACTGCCAAAAATACAATTCAACCATCTAGTGTTCAGCGAAATAATAACACCATGTCAAATACAGGTAGCCTAGTCCAATAATTAACATCCAACGGTTCGTGTGTAGCCAAACGTAGCCGCTGCTCATGTTGGTATCTGTACTGATGGCGCAAAAGCCATGACAGGGAGACATAGTGGAGAGTGGTAACGCGCGTGCAAGCAGTTGCTCCCGACGCCACTTGGGTCCTCTGCAGCATCCACGAGAGGCTCTTGCTGCCAAGGGAATGCCTGACAGCTTGAAATACGTTTTGGACACTACAGTGAAAATGGTTAACTTTGTTTAAGCAAGGCCACTGAACTCTCGTGTATTTTCTGGACTATGCAATGATATGGGCAGTGTAACGCTTTTACAACATACAGAAGAGCGCTGGTTATTATCAAGGGGCAAAGTATTGACAGGTTTTCTTTAATTGAGAGACGAGCTTAGAGTTTTCTTTACTGGCCATCATTTTCACTTGTCTGCACGCTTGCATGATGACAAGTTTCTCTGGTCTATCTGGGTGATGTTTTCTCTTGCCTGAATGATCTGAATCTAGGATTACAGGGACTCTCCTCAACTATATTCAATGTGCGGGACAAAATTGAGGCTATGATTAAGAAGTTGGAGCTCTTCTCTGTCTGCATTAACACGGACAACACACAGGTCTTTCCATCATTGTATGTTTTTTTATGTGCAAATGAACTCAAGCTTACAGACAATGTCAAATGTGATATAGCGAAGCACCCGAGTGAGCTGGGTGCACAATTACGCAGGTACTTTCCCAAAACGGATGACACAAAGAACTGGATTCGTCATCCCTTTCATGCCCTGCCTCCAGTCCACATACCGATATCTGAACAATTGAGCCTCATCGAAATTGCAACAAGCTGTTCCTTGAAAATTGTATTTAATTAGATGCCACTGGCAGATTTCTGGATTAAGCTGCGCTCAGAGTTTCCTGCCTTGGCAAATCAGGCTGTTAAGACACTGATACCCTTTGCAACCACGTACCTATGTGAGAGTGGATTCTCGGCCCTCACTAGCATGAAAACTAAATACATTCACAGACTGTGTGTGGAAAATTATTTAAGAGTGAGACTCTTTCCAATACAATCCAACATTGCAGAGTTATGTGCATCCTTTCAAGCACACCCTTCTCATTAACCTATGGTGAGTTATTCACCATTTCTTCGGTGAACTATTAAGGTTTTATACGTAAGATGCTTAAAATTCTTGATTGTTATTATATTATTATTTGTTCCCTGGTCCTATAAGAGCTCTTTGTCACTTCCCACAAGACGGGTTGTTACTAAAACTCACACTCATTCTTATGTTTAATAAATGTATTGTATAGTGTGTGTGTGTGGCAGGCTTACAATTATGGCAAGAAACAACACTTGAGATTGCGCTGACCCTGGGGGACTTTAAAAAGTTTGGGAACCACTGGTCTAGGGTGTCTTGGATTATGGAGTTGATGTGTGCATTAACCAGCCTTGCAAAGCACTTCATGAATATGGACATAAGTGTTACAGGGCGGTAGTCCTTGTGGCAGGAAGATTCACCTGCCTAAGGTTGTTTACTCCACTCCACTCACACAGTCAAAGGTGTTCATAGACTCACAGTTCACAGAGTCTCCGTTTCAGAGCTGTGACTCTGCTGTCAACACGGATCCAATCCTCCCGTTCCATGACAACCAGCATTGCGCCTAACGACTCCCGCTATGACAACAAAAGGTCACAAGTGACTCTGACTGTCTGTCAGTGCCGATGGAGAGGGGAGAAAGTCAAACATCTCATATCCATTGAGGGGTGGCATTTCAGTGTGACTTCAATAACTACACGTCTGTATGGGCCTGACAGCCACTAGTAATGGGACTTTTGGATGAGCCCCTGCAGTAATCCCCTTCTTTCCTATAAGAAGGCTGTGACTGATGGCTCATCTCAACATAATGAGAACGTCAACGAAACCCGAACAATCATGATTTTCCTCATCGTTTGTGTGATTGTGTTATTCTGAAAGGTTGGTCTTTGGAATGAGTTAATCATAAGTTGTCTTATGCTAATCAATCATTTTAAATATCCTCGCAGAATAACAGTTTGAGAAAATGGTGAACAACCCCATTATGAGTGTGGGCCTAACAATGAAGAAGTTGAAAAGTGTGACAATGGTTGACATCCATGGCTTTTGTTTTGAACACATTTTAACTGAAATGTTCAGAATGTCTATTGAGAAATATGATGTATTATCTCTTCCCATGGAACAAACTTAACTAAACCGACATATTACACATACCTACATACTTACTGTAAATATGAGTCTAGCGGCCAGCTATCTAAACTTGTAGTAATCCAGGTCGAATTAGAGCCCGGGGAGCCCCCATTGATTCTCACTCAGATACCATTTCAAAAACTGCAAACATTTCTCTACACCCTATGGCAAAATGTGTAGAATTGAACGAAATTCAACATGGGGGGGGTGGCCCTTATGATGAGTTCAGATTTTTTGGGGCCCCCTCCCCCATCAAAGTTGCCCAACCCTGCATTAGAGTGAAAAAGATTGCAAGCCTGACACATAACAGTATATGCACAGACAAGCTTGTTTAAAGCCCCAGGATGAAGTTGTCTTCAATATCACTTTCAGAAGTTGTACTGAAAATGGAGTGTCCTTAAACTCTCAATAGTCTTCAATTCACAACTAAAAGCATTCCCTTGCATTCACTCTTGGGGGATGTATATGTTTAAATCGATTTTTCTTGGGCCTTTTGTTATGAAAATCGTTCTTTTCCACTGGTTGCCATGCTGAAAGACTGGAAAAGCTAGTTGAATGGAGAGAATGGCAACAGAGATGGAATACCAGACCGTTGACCGCCAGGGGAAGGGTGATGGAGAGTCTTACAGAAAGTTCCATTATGATTTCCACACTAAGATCTACATGAGGAGAAAACAGGTGTGAACTGGTCTACGGGAGCGGAAATAATTCAGGGTCACAAAAGCAGGAATTCTCCTTCACATGTTCTTCATTAGAAGTGATGAAAGGAGACAGCTGTGTACCTCACCAGTCTGTGCTATCAACTAGCACATGCTAACCGTATCAAATTAACCATCACACGAACAGTTCTCTCATGCTGTAATTTGTGAGGGAACGTTTAGACAGCATCCCGCTGTCCACACTGTTTCAGTTGATGTAACTGAGGTAGCAGTAAATGCTTGCAGATTAGTTACCCCTAATAAATTGCTGTTACCGACACATTTCCACGATTTGCTCCACACCGAAGAACTGCGGAGATCAACATGACATCAGATAGCAGCAAATCTGAGAGCATGAGAAAAATAACAGTGTACGTGTGCTGCACTCTAATAGGTTTGAAAACATACGGTCAGTAGCTAGTGAGGAAATTGGTCGTATTGATTTCATACACACAGTCTCCATGGTGAAAGGGCCATCATTCAAATCCTTGGTAATGGGTAAAGGAGGAGGGTCTGCCTGTCTGGGGGATGGGGGAGTCTATTTGGCAGCCATGGTGTGGCTGTTCGCCATGTTACAAACTGCCGCAGCAGGTAGCCGGAGAAGGACAGACAGAGTGGTGTTTGTCACCAGTGTTATCTGAGCCGAGCCCTGGCAGTTGGCAGGGTAGGTTTCACCCAGTGAAAATGTGAAGTGACAGGACGTTATTGTGATAAGTCTGAGATGGGCCGGTCTAATTCCGAGGGGCTGTGTTGGTGAGGTGGAGAGAGGCAGAGTGTGGCACAGGCCAACTTTGTAATGAGATCTGGGCCCAAACTGCCCCTATCCATGTGTGTGAACAGTGAAGAACAGCTGCAGTTGGAACAGTAATACATACATTTACAGCACTGACTACTGCTTTCCTGGTAAATAGCTCAATCTGTTTGATTGGCACAACAATGTTTTTTTTCTTCTGTAACCAATATTATACCACAAAAAGCTAAATATTGGCGTGAAATTTGGTATATCAATTTGCTTATTTTTTTATGGCTAGATTACTGTTCTTTTTTTCTAATGTATACAATGATTAAAATCACAAAGGGTACAAAAACAAGGTTAGGAAAGCATGCTAAAATCATGACAAGTTTAATTACAGACAAAATATTTCGCTTTGTTCTGGTTTTGAGGGCTGCCTTGTTGTGAATGTGCAATTTTCAAGACGGAGACCGCATACTGACCAGTGACCACTGACAGTGCAACTCAACACGTGGGGTGGAAAAAAAGAGACAGTGGAAAAAACAGCAAACATGGCTGGCAGTGAATTGTGGGAGCATATGGCATGGGACGGGAGGAGCAGCGGGGGGATATCTGCGTGGCTTAAAAGACAAATTGACAAGAGACAGGCTGAGTCTACCACTATCACTGCCCTGTGTCCACCTTAGAATAGGCCAGATAGATTCTCTCCCTTTCAACATTCCACCCCCAAACCATGATGGTAGACCACCTATGTGCCTTGTTGGAATTACCTCTCCATTCGCATATGTGCTTTTAATTATTCCCCAGCGAAAGGAAACTGAATGAGAGACGGCGAGAGAGAGAGCGAGAGTAATGGGGAGGGAGGGTGGGGGCAACAATAACAATATGGGAGGGGAGGAGCCCACCGTTTGCCGCTCTGCCGGTCAGGGTGATACCTCCCCCTACCTCCCATCGCCAGCCGCCAGTGCATCACTGGGGCATTGTAGAGCTGTTGCCATGGAGATGTGGGTCAGAGCGCTGATGTGCAAGCACCCTGTGGATTTTAGGCTGGCAGCAGAGTGAAAAGAGCCCAGACTGGAGCCCATAGTAAACTCTCCTCTGAATGTAGGTCAGGAGGATTCTCCAGAGCAGCGGCAGTTGTTCAGGGTAAAAGGGAAAGCAGGGGTTCTGTTAAAGCAGTTAAATGTCTGTAGGGGTTACTATCAGCGTTAAATTCGATTGCTGATCTGTGGAAAAAAATTCTGAACTACTTTCTTTAAAATACTCCCATGGAATATGATATTTATAACAAAATCCAAGCAAATACACGCTCAGGGTAGTTTTGAAGACTTTTTTTTTTAAATTAACGTTATTACTTTTTAAATGCACAGGGGAGCCAGATCAAGTGCTCAGGTACACACTTAGAAAAAAGGAGAACCCTTTTAGGAGAAACCTTTTGGGTTTCAGGTAGAACCCTTTTTGGTTCCAGGTAGAACTGTTTTAGGTTCAATGTTGAACACACTGTGTAAAGGGTTGTACATGGAACTCAAAACAGTTCTACCTGGAACCAAAAACAGTTCTTCAAATAGTTCTCCTATGGGGATAGCCAAAGAACCATTTTAGGCTCTAGATAGCACCTTTTCCCCCCCTAAGAGTGTACTGTATAAGGCATATGAATGACAGAAGCTCTGCAATAGCAAACAGGTGGTGCTTCACATTTTAATTGCATAAATAGTTAATATTACAATCTCATGATAAGGATAAGATGCCATTCATCATGATATTTATTTCAACAGGAGGTTTTATGAGTGTAGCCCGTCAGTAACAGGACAGGACATGACAACTCACCAAATTAAAAGTGGGACACATGGGCCATCATTACGAATCCTCAAATCGCCTCTTGTTGTGTCACAGCAAATACTCCCTAATACGGTTATGCAGTCCCTCTCCCTCTCTCTCTCCCTCTCTCCCTCAATCTCTGTCTCTCTCTTTCGAACATGTTTTGTTCATGGCCTTCGATGTGGTTTCCAACATTGTGCTCTGAAGGGATTACTAATTGCTTTGTGTATCCATATGATGTTTTTTTTTCAGTGAAAACATCCATCTGTCCAATCTAGCTTCAGCACTGCTACTTTTACCATGACAGTATACAGTACACAGGCGGTGTTCGTCTCAGTAGCCCTAGATTGCTATGTGAACTATGATGTTATTGAAATAACAGTATAACAGCATTGGCACTAACACAGTATAGCCCAAATCCGTCATCTGGGGCACACTGGTTTTAAAAATCCATTAAGATGAAGTCAACATTTTGGGGGAAATACGTCCAAGAGACCTGAGTAGCCTTGGCTAGCATAGAGCCATAAGTCTGTTTATAATCTCTTCCAGGGCAATATTCTTTAAGTCTTTGACTAACTACCTCCCATATGTTCCTCTTCAGTGACCTAAACCCAATTTGGAATGGGGAATATCTTCCTGACCATTATTAAATGCTGTGGCCAATGCATATTATTTAGATATCAGACGGAGGTCTCCAATGCTTGGCATCTGTCAAATGACCTGTTATAATTGTTTTCCTAACTTGCTTTAGACGCAAATATGTGAGGCTAACAGTTCACTTGAGGTTTCACAAGCCTAGTTGTTTATCCCTTTCCTAATAATTGACACACAACAGTCTTCCCAAGGGGTTCCCAAAGCCCCCAGGCTCCACCGTCATTCAACCTAGGTAAATCTTTGCAACAACATAACTTTCTTATTTCCCCACAAGCCAAAGAGAGCATCAGAAAAAGAGGCAGGTGAAAGCCAGTGAATAGGCCTAGTCGCATCCATTCCTTTTGAGTGTGTCCCCGTCCCACAGAAAATGCAGATGGGATGCTGGGAGTTAAAGGTTGGTGGTGAAACCGGGGTGGACTAACTGTTGCCATGCTGATTCTCAATCACGAAGCTAAGGCTAATTGAGTAACTTCCTCAATAGCAAACACTTAAAAGTCAAAGGACTAGGAAAAACACAGCATGATGTATTATTCCTTCATGCTCCTGACTGGGCATTTTCAGCAGCTTGCTGATTCAACTATGTGTGTTTCGTCACTGCTTACTGCCTGCTAACTGGTTAAGCTACGTCGCAAACAACATTGGTAGTCTTGACACACGTCTATCAGAAATAGATTTGGTCAATGTTTTGGGCACACCTGATGCACGTTTTGCATATTTGTTATATTCCAACTGTGTCGTGAGGTTCCGCATTTGCATAAAATGCAAATTACAGACAAATAAAAGCTTGGATACAGCAAACACACTCTATTCGATGAGATAGATTGAAATTGTACGTTAAACATCACAGCATAGTCGAAAGATATGTGTTGCGTGGAAACCCGAAGTGGGTGGCCAGCAGAGATCGATGGGATGGACTGAGGGAAGTTGAGCGTTGGTATGTGGAATTGGAGACAAGTGGGAGTGGAGCTGCTGTATGAGAGATAGAATGATGGTCAAAGAGAAAAGTAAAAAAAAAAAAAAAAAACATAATATAAAGTACATTTGTAAAAATAAATTAAAAAAAAACACTTGGAAAAAGGTAGTGTCTCAAGAGCTAAGTTGACATTAAAATAACATTGATCAGCCCTGTTTTTCTAACATGAAACGTTGACACGGTCTCTCAGTGACCCTTGACCACACAAATGTGCTTCATAACAATCGAAAAAATTTCCGACAACCCACACTTGTTAACCACTGAAATGAACGAGTAGCTTACAACTTGTCCAGAATTCAAAAAGGCACAGTGAATGAGACATGGTTGCCATACTTGGTGGTGAGGTTTATATAAAAGATTTACATAAGCACTTGAATTGGTTTCCCGAAATACCCTTACCATGGAAACCTTGTTCCATTCTTTCACTCAAGCAAACAGGACCAAAATCACAGTTATTATCTATAATATGTTACAAGTTGCTTAGTAACCAGTGCTTTGTGCACGTCGGAGAACGACTTGATTTTTTTCTGTATAACTTTTAATACAAGACAGCTGGTTGAGGACATTTGTTTATGCCCACTCAATATGAAGAAACTGTTGATTTATATTGATGATATAAATATGTCCAGTATCAATACAGCTTATTACCCTTAAATGATCACACACATATTACTTAGGCCTATCTTATCTCTTTTGTCTGTGGTCTACCTTGTTTATGACTTTTTGAGGGCTCTATCCGCAACACAGAGAGACATGTACACTGTAACATCAGCATGGATTACCCACATGGATTGTCAATTATTGTCTGCAGCAGAGCTACCACAGTAAAAGCTGTACTGCAAAGTTGAAACCAATATGGAATTCAAAAAAGCGTTCCTGGAAACAGGTCTTGTCATCCGTGTCATTTTGAACGACTGATTGTTCTATTTGCTACCAGAAAATGAGTGCAGAGAGATGTACGTGTCATATTTCTGGTTTCATGGGGATTCTGGTGGAATCACCTCCAGCGGTTCCTGCAGCGTTGAAGCAGCTTTTTCTCTTCTCTAAATGCTGTGCCGCTGACGCACAACCTAAAGGCATTTAGACACTCCGCCAACAGTGTTGTCACTTGTAACCAAATTCCTTATGCAAAAGGATGATTGTGTAACCAGGGAGGGTGCTATCACTAGGGATACCTGGAGACGTTTTATTAATCGAGATACATTTCCTTAGTGGTAAAAAGGTGGACGAAAGGTTACATCCTGATGACCCAGATATAAATGACTGGGCTCTTTTTTACATTAAAGTAGACAGCCAAAACATATTGTTTGGGTCTATATTTTGTAGACTAATTCCCTGCATAGACACAGGACAATTACCCCAGCTTTGTTAAGCATGGTATTCCTTAATCACCTATTATTTGCAGATTTTCCTACTGTGTTAAATGCTTACCCCGTATGACACCGTTTCCATGTCGACTGATGTTTTTATTCCCCGAGAAATTCCAAGCAGCCCTGACCATGGCCTTGCCATTCTTTCCATGAAAGCTCAGCCCAAAGCACTTAGTTGGCTGTCAGAAAGAAAATGTAGGGGGCTTGGGAACATAACATTCATGGACCTTAAAATACCTTTCAAAAGCACCCAACAATGCCCATCCAGCATTTAAGGCTACATATGTATATATGCCCTATAGCAAGGGGGAGTGTTCGCATTCCACGTCGTATAAGAATCATACAAGTGAGCCCTCTGAAGTCCCTTAGTCTACAAGGGGCTCACAATTAGCCTCTGATGGAGTACAAGGTAAAGAGGTCTGAGAGGTACTATCTGGGAAAACACAGCCCAATTGAGATCAACCCTTTAATCCCGGCCGATTCAATGAGCACACTGATCATCTGTAAAGGATGAGGCACCGAGCCTTGCCTAGCTGTTTCTCATAGTGGCAGGTCAGGCAGTGCAGTATGGGATTAAACCCAGGCAAGGGTAACAGTGCATGTGTGTCTTATAATGAAGAATTCCCTCCCATCCATCAAAATGAATTACAAGCGTGACGGTACATAATGCGATCAGTCTGTTTCACGCATCATATCTTATCTATGGCCAAAAGAATGCCAGAAATGAGTTCACTAGTTTTTATGCCACCTGAGATTTGATTAAGAGGGGCCTTTCGTAAACACTGGGACTACAGTGCCTTCTGAAAGTAGGACTACAGTGTCTTCTGAAAGTATTACTACAGTGCCTTCTGAAAGTAGGACTACAGTGTCTTCTGAAAGTAGGACTACAGTGCCTTCTGAAAGTAGGACTACAGTGTCTTCTGAAAGTGGTTCTACAGTGCCTTCTGAAAGTAGGACTACAGTGCCTTCTGAAAGTAGGACTACAGTGCCTTCTGAATGTAGGACTACAGTGCCTTCTGAAAGTAGGACTACAGTGCCTTCAGAAAGTATTCATACATTTATTTCATATTTTGTTGTGTTAAAAGCGTGAATTCAAAATGTATTAAATATATTTTTTTCGCACCAATCTACACACAATACCTCAGAATGACAAAGTGAATAAATGTTTTTAGAAATGTTAGCAAAATGTATTGAAAATGAAATACAGAAATATCTCATTTACATAAGTATTCACACACCTGACTCAATACTTAGTAGAAACACCTTTGGCAGCGAGTACAGCTGTGAGTCTTTCTGGGTAAGTATCTAAGAGCTTTCCACACCTGGATTGTGCAACATTTGCTCATTGTTCTTCAAGCGCTTTCAAATTGGTTGTTGATCAGTGCTCGACAACCATTTTCAGGTCTTGCTATACATTTTCAAGTAGATTTAAGTCAAAACTGTAACTCTTCCACTCAGAAACATTCACTGTCGTCTTGGTAAGAAACTCCAGTGTAGATTTGGCCTTGTGTTTTAGGTTATTGTCCTGCTGTAAGGTGAATTCATCTCCCAGTGTCTGGTGGAATGCAGACTGAACAGCTCCATTCCGTTAATTTTTTATCCTACAAACTCCACAGTCCTTAACGATTACACGCATACACATAACATGATGCAGTCACCAATATGCCTGAAAATATGTAAAGTTGTACTCATTAATGTGTTGTATTGAATCTGCCCCATAGATAACACTTTGTATTCAGGACAGTATTACTGTATTTCCAGTATTACTTTATTACCTTATTGCAAACAGGATGCATGTTTTGGAATATTATATTCTGTACAGGCTTCCTTTTTTTTTCACTCTATTCATTTAGGTTAGTATTGTTAAATAACAACAATATTGTTGATCCATCTTCAGTTTTCTCCTATCACAGCCATTAAACTATAACTGTTTTAAAGCCAGCATTGGCCTCATGGTGAAATCCCTGAGCGGTTTTGTTCCTCTCCGGCAACTGAGTTAGGAAGGACACCTGTATCTTTGTAGTGACTGGGTGTAATGATACACCATTCAACGTGTAATTAATAACTTCACCATGCTCAAAGGGATGTTCAATGTCTGCTTTTTTTTATTTGTAACCATCTACCAATAGCTGCCCTTCTTTGCGAGGCATTGGAAAACCTCCCTGTTTTCTGTGGTTGAATCTGTGTTTGAAGTTCACCGCTCGACTGAGGGACCTTACCGATAATTGTATATGTGGGGTGCAGAGATGAGGTAGTCATTCAAATGTTACACACTATTATTACATACAGGCTGAGTCCATGCAACTTACTATGTGACTTGTTAAGAAACTGTTTACTCCCAAACTTATTTAGGCTTGCCATAACAAAAGGGTTGAATACGTATTGAATAAAACATTTTAAAATAAAAACACAATTCCACTTTGACATTGTGGGGTATTGTGTGTAGGCCAGTGACAAAAAAAAATGCAATTGAATCTATTTAAATTCAGGCTGTAAGACCAAGTATAGCAGTGTGGATACTTTCTGAAGGCACGCTATATCCAGCTCTGAAGCAAAATGTGCCTCTGTGAACAACCCATCCCCATTCCCCATAGCCTCTCAGTCAATGAGCCATTCAAAACCAGTCTGATGACATCTTTATCTTATTCGCTACAGACGATACACCGTTAGCCATAGGCTGAGAGACAGGGAGCTGAAGCCCCTTCCATTCATCCAGGCCACAATCAGCAGACAACTAACTAGCTCCACAGGACTCCAGAGACAAATATCCTGCTTCATTTATCAGGGACGTTGTCCACCACATAGAGCTGATGCATTCATTGATACATAATCCGTCAATAATTCCCCCTGCTCCCACAATAAGCCACAACACCTGACCAGTGGCTAAGGCTAATTGTGCGTCGTCTGTTGCATTTACTGGGGCAACTACAGTGTTGAGAATAAAAATGAAAGCTGTTTATTCTTGCAAATGGGAATGGGTGCCAAATAGCCTCGTGAAATAGCCTCACCACTGATACGTTTGTGTGGTGAGACGCCAGCTTGCTGTCACAGTCCACAAGACCTGCATCTGCGGCCCACATCTCCTTTCCACCGAAGGCAGAGCAAGCACAGAGCAGAAGTGGCCTTCTGTTCGCCTCTGTTTGTCCGCCAACAGCCTCTCAAGAGTGTCACGACTCTGTGGATGAAGTGTCATCGCCCCACTCACAACGAGGATAGAAATAACCATCTAAACGTTGATCAGATCAGAGGATGTAGAGATAGGTGTAGGTAGAGACAGGGGCTCAACTTTCACTGGGGACGGACGGGGACATGTGCCCCCACATTCTGAAATTTGGTTTTTGCCCCCCCAGTTTTATCATTGCACTGTGAAACAAAACGCGGCAATGGTGTGCTTCTGGACCATGCCAACGCCTCCGAGCGGTTGGGTAGGCTTTTTGGAGTGTTTATCAGACTGATTTTTTTTTATAATAATGATGTCCCCCCCACTTCTAAAACCAAAGTTGCGTCCCTGGGCAGAGAGTCCGTTTGCATGGCAACATTGTGTCCACCAGTTGGCCCGTTTGGTTGTCATGTCGTCATCAGGGGAGATGTTCCATTGTCATACCAACACTGATGAGAAACAAACCTTCGTACAGCAGGCTACATTTTAATGTCAATCGTGCAGGGGGGTTTCAAATTGTGAGCAGCATTCAATTTGTTTCCTTCAAACTGGCATTCAATCAGTTACAGCAGTGTCTTATGTGTCAATACAACCCAGGGACTATTCTACCACAAGTCCACAACCCCATGAAACTCAGTGTGAGTTTGGGAGAAACCAAACAAAGACACAGAAAAGTATGTTCAACACAAACAGAGAGGCAAGCAAACACAAATACATGCTCTGTAAAACACTGCAACAAGGTGTGAATGGTCTATTGACAAACAAACAGTACAGAAAATATGAGCCAATATGGATGTCATTCTGTAAACTATAAGGACTGGTGGGGATTGAGTGTATGATAGAGCAGGCTCTCATGTTATGATAAAACTGTTATTGATTAAACCAGCCCGGATCCATAGGGAGGAGAAGAAATGCTTGCAGAGGAGATTCAGAGTCGGACAGGCTCCCAGGCAGCTCTTTGCAGACAGACAGGGCTGGTGAGGAGAACAAGCTAGGTGTAGGCTCATTAGAGAGCTTATTCCTTTAGTTAGAGCCCTTTGCCATTCCGACACAGATGAGTAAGCAAACAGTATTAGAACAAAGCGTTTGACACTTCACCTTAAGCGAATTAAAAGCATGTACGGAGACTGTGGTGATCATTTGGCAGAGACTTAAAGGTTATCCTCTCACCGTTTGTCACCAACTCTAAATTCGAAAGTTATTCAATGTAACATGGGATGTTTAATTGAAATCCGTAAAAGCACCCAATATAAGTTACATAATAAAGAAGTCTCCATCAAAATCTGTCGGTTTCAAGCTGCAACGTGTAACTTTTTAGGTGACCCGACCAAATTCACATAGAAATGTGAGTTATAGATGTCATTGAAAGCAAGTCTAAGACGTGGTAGATCTGTTCTATGTGCAGTATTTCTATGCTTCACATTCTTAAGTTTTACTTTTGCATCTTTTTCTTTCCGTTTTACACACCAGCGTCAAACAGACGGAAATACAATATTCTTAGTTATGGAAAATATATTTCACAGCGATTTAGATGGTACAATGATTCTCTACACTGTACTTGCTTGAATGGTCACATAAACTGAAAGCCAGCAAACTATTAGCATTTTAGCAATCAGGAAATTGTGGAGCAATTTCTGCACAGTGCATCTTTAAGCTGGAGATCATCCTTTGCCTTGATGACAGCTTTGCACACTCTTGGCATTCTCTCAACCAGCTTCATGAGGTAGTCACCTGGGAATGAATTTAAATTAACAGGTGTGCCTTGTTAAAAGTTAATTTGTGGAATTTCTTTCCTTCTTAATGCGTTCTTAGTCAGTTGTGTTGTAACAAGGTAGGGGTGGTATAGAGAAGATAGCCCTATTTGGTAAAAGACAAAGTCCATATTATGGCCAGAACAGCTCAAATAAGCAATGAGAAATGACAGTGCATCATTACTTTAAGACATGAAGGTCAGTCAATCCGGAAAGTTCAAGAACTTTGAACGTTTCTTCAAGTGCAGTCGCAAAAACCATGAAGCTATATGATGAAACTGACTCTCATGAGGACCTCTGCTGCAGAGGATAAGTTAATTTGAGTTAACTGCACCTCAGATTGCAGCCAAATAAATGCTTCACAGAGTTCAAGTAACAGACACATCTCAACATCAACTGTTCAGAGGAGACTGCGTGAATCAGGCCTTCATGGTCCAGACTGTGTAAGGGCTATTTGCCCAAGGAGAGTGATGGAGTGCTGCATCAGATGACTCCACAATCACCTGACCTCAAGCAAATTGAGATGGTTTGGGATGAGTTGGACCTCAGAGTGAAGGAAAAGCAGCCAACAAGTGCTCAGCCTATGTGGGAAGTTCTTCAAGACTGTTGGAAAAACATTCCTCATGAAGCTGGTTGAGAGAATGCCAAGAGTTTTCAAGGCTGTCATCAATGCAAAGGGTGGCTACCTTGAAGAATCTCAAATATAAAATCAAATCAAAATCAAACCAATCTTTATTTGTCACATGCTCCGAATACTACAAGTGTAGACTTTACCGTGAAATGCTTACTTACAAGCCCTTAACCAACAGTGCAGTTCAAGAAGAGTTAAGAAAATATTTACCAAGTAGAATAAAATAAAAAGTAATAATAAAAAGTAACACAATAAGAATAACAATAACAATAACAACGCTATCTACGGGGGGCACCGATACTGAGTCAGTGTGCGGGGGTACAGGTTAGTTGAGGTAATCTGTACATGTAGGTGGGGGTTAAGTGACTATGCATAGATAATAAACAGTGAGTAGCAGCAACCCTCTGTAGCGCCTTACAGTCTGATGCCGAGCAGTTGCCATACCAAATCAAATCAAATCAAATGTATTTATAAAGCCCTTCTTACATCAGCTGATGTCACAAAGTGCTGTACAGAAACCCAGCCTAAAACCCCAAACAGCAATCAATGCAGGTGTAGAAGCACGGGGGCTAGGAAAAACTCCCTAGAAAGGCCAGAACCTAGGAAGAAACCTAGAGAGGAACCAGGCTTATGAGGGGTGGCCAGTCCTCTTCTGGCTGTGCCAGGCGGTGATGCAACCGGTCAGGATGTTCTCAATGGTGCAGCTGTAGAACCTTTTTAGGATCTGGGGACCCATGCCAAATCTTTTCAGTCTCCTGAGGGGGAAAAGGTTTTGTTGTGCCCTCTTCAAGAATGTTAGACCATGACAGTTTGTTGGTGATGTGGACACCAAGGAACTTGAAACTCTCGACCCGCTACACTACAGCCCCGTCGATGTTAATGGGGGCCTGTTCGGCCTGCCTTTTCCTGTAGTCCACGATCAGCTCTTTTGTCTTGTTCACATCGAGGGAGAGGTTGTTGTCCTGGCACCACACTGCCAGTTCTCTGACCTCCTCCCTATGTGCCATCTCTTCGTGTCGTCAGCAAACTTAATAATGGTGTTGGAGTCATGTTTGACCATGCAGCCTTGGGTGAACAGGGACTACAGGAGGGGACTAAGTACACACCCCTGAAGGGCCCCAGTGTTAAGGATCAGCGTGGCAGACATGTTGTTGCCTACTCTTACCACCTGGGGGGGTGGCCCATCAGGAAGTCCAGGATCCAGTTGCAGAGGGAGATGTTTAGTCCTTAGCTTAGTGATGAGCTTCGTGGGCATTATGGTGTTGAATGCTGAGCTGTAGTCAATGAACAGCATTCTCACATAGGTGTTCCTTTTGTCCAGGTGAGAAAGGGCAGTGTGGAGTGCGATTGAGATTGTGTCATCTGTGGATCTGTTGGGGCGGTATGCGAATTGGAGTGGGTCTAGGGTGTCAGGGAGGATGCTGTTGACGTGAGCCACGACCAGCCTTTCAAAGCACTTCATGGCTACCGACGTGAGTGCCACGGGGCGGTAATCATTTAGGCAGGTTACCTTCACTTCCTTGGGCACAGGGTTCTATGGTGGTCTGCTTGAAACATGTAGGTACTACAGACTCGGTCAGGGAGAGGTTGAAAATGTCATTGAAGACACTTGACAGTTGGTCCTCGCATGCTTTGAGTACACGTCCTGGTAATTTGTCTGGCCCAGCGACTTTGTGAATGTTGATGTGTTTAAAGGTTCTGTTCACATCGGCTACCAACAGCGTTATCACACAGTCATCCAGAACAGCTGGTGCTCTCGTGCATGCTTCAATGTTGCTTGCCTCAAAGCGAGCATAAAATGCATTTAGCTTGTCTGGTAGGCTCACGTCACTGGGCAGCTCGCGTCTGGGTTTCCCTTTGTAATCCGTAATAGTTTTCAAGCGCTGCCACATCCGACGAGCGTCAGAGCCGGTGTAGTAGGATTCAATCTTAATCTTGTATTGACGCTTTGCTTGTTTGATGGTTCGTCTGAGGGCATAGCGGGATTTCTAATAAGCGTCCGGATTAGTCTCCCGCTCCTTGAAAGCGGCAGCTCTAGCCTTTAGCTCGATGCGGATGTTGCCTGTAATCCATGGCTTCTGGTTTGGATATGTACGTACAGTCACTGTGGGGACAACTTTGTTGATGCACTTATTGATGAAGCCAATGACTGAGGTGGTGTACTCCTCAATGCCATTGGATGAATCCCGGAACATATTCCAGTCTGTGCTAGCAAACAGTCCTGTGGTGTAGCATCCGCGTCATCTGACCACTTCCATATTGAGCAAGTCACTGGTACCTCCTGCTTTAGTTTTTGCTTGTAATCAGGAATCAGGAGGATAGAATTATGGTCTGATTTGCCAAATGGAGGGGCGGGGGAGAGCTTTGTATGCATCTCTGTGTGTGGAGTAAAGGTGGTCTAGATTTTTTTTCTCTGGTTGCACATGTGACATGCTGGTAAATATTTTGTAAAACTGATTTAAGTTTGCCTGCATTAAAGTCCCCGGCCACTAGGAGCCCAGTTTCTGGGTAAGCATTTTCATCTTTGCTTATGGCCTTATAGAGTTGGAGAGCGGTCTTAGCGCCAGCTTCGTTCTGTGGTGGTAAATAGACGGCTACAAATAATACAGATGAGAACTCTCTTGGTAGATAGTGTGGTCTACAGCTTATCATAAGGTACTCGACCTCAGGCGAGCAATACCTCGAGACTTCTTTAATATTAGACATCACGCACCAGCTGTTTTTGACAAATAGACACACACCCCCACCCCTCGTCTTACCAGAGGTAGCGTCTCTGTTCTGCCGGTGCATGGAAAATCCCACTAGCTCTATATTGTCCGTATCGTCGTTCAGCCACGTCTCGGTGAAACATAAGATGTTACAGTTTTTAATGTCCCATTGGTAGGATAATCTTAATCGTAGGTCATCAATTTTATTTTCCAATGATTGCACGTTAGCAAGAAGAACGGATGGCAGTGGGAGTTTACTCGCTCGCCTACGGATTCTCAGAAGGCTGCCCGATCTGCGGCCCCTTTTCCTGCGTCTTTTCTTCACGCAAAAGATGGGGATCTGGGCCTGTTCCAGTGAAAGCAGGATATCCTTCTGGTTGGACTCATTAAAGGAAAAAGTTTCTTCCAGTCCTCGGTGAGTAATCGCTGTTCTGATGTCCAGAAGTTATTTTCGGTCATAAGAGACGGTAGCAGCAACATTATGTACACAATAAGTAAAGAAATATGCAATTTGACGTCTTTACTATTATTCTACAATTCAGAAATGGTTTTTACGACTGCACTTAAAGAAACTTTCAAAGTTCTTGAAATGTTTGGATTGACTGAGCTTCATGTTTAAAGTAATGATGGATTGTGGTTTCTCTTTGCTTATTTGAGCTACGTTGTTCTAGGCTACTGAAGAGTTGCTTGCTACAACACTGCTTGTTTCAGTAAGGAGACAACAACGTTTCATCACGTTGTAGATTCCGTGTTACAGTAGAAATGGACTCAAACGCACAAATGCCTGGCCGTTCCGTCTTCAGTCAGCTGTTCGTTCCACACACACCAATAAAATAATTAAACAGTTGATTTTCATGACAGTCTTCATCCATAACCGTTTGTTACATGGTTATAAAGTAATTGTGCCAAGTCTTCTTCTCTCCGAACCACCTCAACGTTTTCACAACTTCTTCATATCCACTCAGGACATCTGTTGACATGGTTGAGGAGGAGGGTACGCTGCAGTAACAAATCCTACTTTGTTGACGTCTAAGGGGCAAGCTAGGCAGTACAGTATCACTACTTTTTGGCAGCTTTATGGAGGGGGATTTTAATGTAAATCACATTAAACAATTTAGATAGCTGCAGAAAGTAGGTCAAATCTACTGAGTGTTAAAGAAAAAGCAATTTTGAATTAACTATCTTTCAGACTTTATCTTGTGTACTCCTAGTATAGCAGTTTGATAAAGGTATCATCTATTGTCCATCAATGCTTTAGTGGTTGTATCCTTCCCACTGTCAAAAATGTGCAATGTAAAGTAATCCTTGGAACCTAAGACTAATGAAGGGGAATTCTTTGAGTCTTGTCTGAGGAGTAGTTTATTTCCTCCAGTGCCTACTGTGATTTAAAATTCTGTTTAATCTTTGATGGTATTCATTATTGATATTATCCACAGGCTGTCTGCTACAGAGCTATGCATAAGCACTGTTTCAGGTTAACCCTTGTCTTAAAATGTGTCAAGCATTAAAAATCTAGAGTTTGTATCCTTTATCTACAGTATATTTAAGCAATAAGGCATGTGGTATATGGCCAATATACCACGGCTAAGGGCTGTTCTTAGGTACGACACATCGTGGAGTGCCATGGAAACAGCACATAGCCGTGGTATATTGGCCATATACCACAAACCCCCGAGTGCCTTATTGCTATTATAAACTGGTTATCAACGTAATTAGAGCAGTAAAAATAAATGTTTTGTCATACCCGTGGTATACGGTCTGATATACCACAGCTGTCAGACAATCAGCATTCAGGGCTCTAACCACCCAGTTTATAATCTCAGATATAGCATATTGTACTGTATGTCACACTGAAGAGGAATGTGGAAGTATCTTAAGCTCATATGATACTCTCTTTAATGTTTAATGTTAATGTCCAATACTGTATATTGGAATTGAAAAAAGTACTGTTTTCATCATCAACCAGTACTGTTTTCATCTAATTTCAACTAGCGTAGTAAAAATTGAAATTAGGGTAAAACTTCAATTTAAATACATTGACTTAACCTGACTAACAGGTTGTTACATCAATCTAATTTCAACATAATCATCAGAACTATGTACATTTTGTGAAAAAATCCACGTAGAAACCCCCCAAAAAGGTTTTATCGTATCATCATTATATGTTGGGTGGTTGACATTATGTCGAATTTCATATCTGATTAGACATGTTTTATTTGACCTAGTTTCAATGTAAGTAAAATGTTATTTCTGAATCAACGTCATGCCATGAACCTAAATAAAGAGGTATATTGAAATAAAATGTGAAGCCACAGTCCAACGATTACTGCCTGAATAGTGACTCCTCCTGGTATATGAGGGGTAATGCACTTCAGTGAGAACGAGTCTACTATCCAGATCCAGAGTCTACTTACCGCTATGTACGCTGCTTAGCTTTGGAAACAAGGTGTGTTCGATTCAGCTGAGCTATCATGTCAACACAGTTAGACATTGATCAGCTTCCATACTTATGTGTGTAGACTACCTGAATAACATTGAATAGTTGAAAGTAACTCCTCTAACTTGTCTTATACAAGCTGTACGTGACAGTAAATTCATTGACATCTGATTTGACTAAAGGACACCATTTCAACGTAAAGCTGGGTGTACTATCATTCATCTATGGTTGATTGGATCTTTGGACGTTTAGAAGTAGTTAACATTAGTCCTAGAAATACGATACCAAATTCACAATATTAATAATAATCTTTAACCTTTGGATATTGTCTTTAATATATATGTTGTTCATAATATACAGTGCATTCGGAAAGTATTCTTCCTCATCAATCTACACACAACATACCACAATGACAAAGCAAAAACAGGTTTTTAGAAATTTTTGCAAATGTATTAAAAAAACAAAACTGAAATATCACATTTACATAAGCATTCAGATCCTTTACTCAGTACTTTGGTGAAGAACCTTTGGCAGTGATTACAGCCTCAAGTCTTGGGTTTGACGCTACAAGCTTGGCACACCTGTATTTGGGACGTTTCTCCCATTCTTCACTGCAGATCTTCTCAAGCTCTGTCAGGTTGGATGGGGAGTGTCACTGCACAGCTATTTTCAGGTCTCTCCAGAGATGTTAGATCGGGTTCAAGTCCGGGCTCTGGCTGGGCCACTCAAGGATGTTCAGAGACTTGTTCCGAAGCTACGCCTGCGTTGCCTTGGCTGTGTGCTTAGGGTTGTTGCCCTGTTGGAAGGTGAACCTTTGCCCCAGTCTGAGGTTCTGAGAGCTCATCAAAGATCTCTCTGTACTTTGCTCTGTTCATCTTTCCCTCAATCCTGACTATTCTCCCAGTCCCTGACACTGAAAAACATCCCTACAGGTTTCCTCCAGACATGACGCTTGGCTTTCAGACCAAAGAGTTCAATCTTGGTTTCATCAGACCAGAGAATCTTGTTTCTGAGAGTCCTTTAGGTTCCTTTTGGCAAACTCCAAGTGGGCTGTCATGTGCCTTTTAAGGAGGAGTGGCTTCCGTCTGGCCACTCTTCCGTCTGGCCTGATTGATGGAGTCCTGCAGAGATGATTGTCTTTCTGGAAGGTTCTCCCATCTCAACAGAGAAACTCTGGAGCTTTGTCAGAGTGACCATTGGGTTCTTGGACACCTCCCTGACCAAGGCCCTTCTCCCCCAATTGCTCAGTTTGGCCGGGCAGTCAGATCTAGGAAGAGTCTTGCTGGTCCCAAACTTATTAAATTTAAGAATGATGGAGGCCACTGTGCCCTTGGGTACCTTCAATGCTGCAGACAATCCTGTCTTGGAGCTCTACGGACAATTCCCTCGACCTCATGGCTTGGTTTTTGCCTTTCCAAATCATGTCCAATCAACTGAATTTACCGCAGGTGGACTCCAATCAAGTTGTAGAAACATCTCAAGGATGATCAATTGAAATAGGATGCAACTGAGCTTAATTTTGAGTCTCATAGCAAAGGGTCTGAATACTTATGTAAATAAGTTATGTTTTTTATTTATTAATGAATTTGCTAATATTTCTAAAAACTTGTTTTCACTTTGTCATTATGGGGTATTGTGTGTAGATTGATGAGGAAAACATTTAATTTAATACATTTTAGAATACGGCTGTAACTTAACAAAATGTGAAAAAAGGGGTCTGAACACTTTCCGAATGCACTGTATATACTATCTACTTTAAATGTTGATATTATTTGCGTAAAGTGTTGCATTCACAATTATATATCCAGTTTGTCTACAAATGAATGATTGGTCTGTTGGATTCACGTCTCCATCTCAACCAAAAATTAAAAGTTAAAGAATAGCTCTAAATCAAATGAAACTTTAAATGCACTTCAAATGAAGTTGGATTTGATTTTGTCCTATTCTTCAACTTAGATTTTGGGTTCAGATGGAGACATGAATCCAACATATTAATAACTTGTAGATTAAATTTGAAACCAACCAAGACATCCTTCATATACAAGATAATATCCAAAGGTAAAAGTGTATTATTAATATCATGCATGCTGTTGGGTGTATCAACACACAACGCTGTATTTAATGTTAACTATTGAGGTAAAACCGGCAAGAGTCTTGACTAGCTCCCTTTATTAACAGAGTACTACAGTGTGAGTCATAATACCCGGAAAACCTAGCGGTCAAACAGGGAAATGGTTCCAAATCGTTTTTCCACCATTAATTTTTCCCACATGGGATTTTAGAAAGACTTAAAGTAAGGGCTGTGTTTCGGTTAGGCTTACCCTGGCGTGACATTTTGATAACCATGCAAATCTCTTTAGGACAAGGTGACATTTGTCAATATATTCACCTGTATTTATCCCCAAAAAATGTATTGCTAATTAGCTGTTAATGTTGCTATCATAAAGAACTATACATTTCATGATGATCCGGACGAAACGGACGAATCGAGGCAAAGGTAAGAATCTCTGGATCAACTATCTAATGTTAGCTAAATGTAGTAAGGAATAAATTGGCTCAATTTATTTAAATGGACAGTTCTGTGAACTGTCTTGTGCAAGTTTTAAATTATATTAAAAAAAATACCGGTTAGCAAAGGTGTAAGCAAGAGATGATATGCAGGAGGTGGCAGGGATTTGTTGTTTTGCATAATGTCTACTTTGATGCAAATTAGCATTTTCGAAACAGAGTAAATAGAGCCGAATATATTGATAAAAGTCACCTTGTCCTAGAGAGATTTAAACGGTTATCAAAACGTCATGCCAGAGTAAGCCTACACAACACACAGACCTTATTTTAAGTGTTTCTTAAACCAACCTATGGGAAAAATGAATGGTGGAAAAAACGATTGGAACCTTTTCCCTCTTTGACCACTAGGTCTTATGGGTATTATGAAAACTTCACTGTGGGGCTCTATAACAGCACTCAGAACAGCCCTTCAAGGTTTCCCCAAGGCACCAAAGACCGTTCAAAAGTGTTGTGTCAAAATGCATCTGAATATCAATGACTGTATTTTGAGAGTTCTTTAGATGGTGGATGGATGACTCTCCATATTGACCAACACTGGATGGAGAGCTATTACTACCAGATTTAATAATGAACTAACCACAGGTACAGCCATGTATCAACTCAACTGCGTCCTGTTCTTCCTCAAACAAGTTACAATATCAATTACCTAACAAACAAATGATTCTCCACATTTTATGAACTACACAACAAAAAAGAATGACATCGCTCATAAAATAATCCTAAAACCGTACTAGTTATCACAATGTAGTGGTTTTTCCTACCGGCCATCAGCTCAATTTGAGCCATCACTCAGAGATAATGGTGATCTATTATCAGCTGCAGTGGGCGATGACATCACGTTACTTATTGTGTTGATAAGCTGGACTAAATATTGAGGCTGCGTTCTCCACTTGAGCAGCCATTTATGCAGCAAGGTGAAGTAGGTAGGGGTTTAGTTATCACTGAATGAGCTGAAGGATCAGAGGGGCTACTGAGGGCCAATTAAAGAGAATGTTCTCTGAGAGTTCTCTTAACTAGCCATCAAGAAAGGACCACATCTGCAGCTAATGGAGGAGCAGAGAGAAAAAAATGGAAGAAAACATCACTCACAGATGAAGACCGTGTTGACAATGGGTATAGTACGAACTGACTCGCCCACGGATTGATGTTTCAGCATTGTCTCGAGGAAGAGTTCAGCGTTCGACTAGCCACGTGCGACATGAACACGCAGTTACAAGCCTGCTAGAGTTAACGGCAGGCGGCTGAGTAATATCCACCGTTGTAGTACGGATGAAGCCTGAGCTGGAATGTGAAGCTAACTGAAGCTGGCTAGCTTTAGAAAACCCTGAGTAGATCTGGCTTCAATCGTAGTATGTACAAGCACCTTTTTTACCCACTCCTATCGCTAAAATAATTTGATTAAGTCATACACAAGTTTTACTCCGAGTTCAAATGCATTCAGTCATTACTAAATGTGTAAAAAAAAAATGACACACAATAAACATTTTTGACTAATAAAATATTCAATCAGTCGTCTTCCTCAAATGGGCAGCAGGTAGCCTAGTGGTTAAAGCTTTGGGCCAGTAACCAAAAGGTTGCTAAATCAAATCCCTGAGATTGATCTGGCTAAGAAGTGAGCCACTTTTGTGGTACCGGTTATCCTGAGTTGAACTCAGTGTTGACTAAAGTTACCTCACTAACTCCTCAAACACACGTACAGTACCTAGTTAAGGGCTCTGGGCTGAGTCAAAGTAAACTGCTTAACATATGCAGAATGAACGTTGAGGAGAAGTGTGTTTGTAATGCTGTTTTCTTGACATACTGTAGCAATATGTTGCATATCTTTAAGCTCCTGAAAATAATGTAATGTGATACCCTGTTCTTGAACATACAGACTAAATGCAGATTCCGGAGTGTTTTCAGCATACAGCACATCCTATAAAGAGGTGCTTGACCAGCCAAACAGATGTTAAATGAGCAGAAAATAAGCACTCCAAGCTCTTAACCCAGTCTCTCTGATGAAAAATAAGCTGGCTATTGTCAGCTAGGCTGCTCTGCATTAATCCATCTGCGATAACAGCAGTAGATTCACTGGAAACGACTCGCTGGCTTGATAGTCTACAAAGCATCACCGACCGGTTGCATCACCGCCTGGTATGGCAACTGCTCGGCATCCGACCGTAAGGCGCTACAGAGGGTAGTGCGTACGGCCCAGTACATCACTGGGGCCAAGCTTCCTGCTATCCAGGATCTGTCAGAGGAAGGCCCAAAGAATTGTCAAAGACTCCAGTCACCCAAGTCATAGACTATTCCCTCTGCTCCTGCACGGCAAGAAGTACCGGAGCATCAAGTCTAGGTCCAAAAGGCTCCTTAACAGCTTCTACCCCCAAGCCATAAGACTGCTGAACAATTAATCAAATGCCCCCTTAGTTTTTACACTGCTGCTACTCGCTGTTTATTGTCTATGCATAGTCACTTTACCCCTACCAACATGTACAAATGACCTTCGACTAACCTTTACCCCCACACATTGGGGCGGCAGGGTAGCCTAGTGGTTAGAGTGTTGGACTAGTAACCGAAAGGTTGTAAGTTCAAATCCCTGAGCTGACAAGGTACAAGTCTGTCCTTCTGCCCCTGAACATGCAGTTAACCCACTGGGCTGTCATTGAAAATAAGAATTTGTTCTTAACTGACTTGCCTAGTAAAAAAAATGTTTTACCCACTATATATAGCCTTGTTATTCTTATTTTATTGTGTTACTTTCTATAAAAATGTTTACTTTAGTTTATTTAGTAACTATTTCTTGAACTTCATTGTTGGTTAAGGGCCTCTAAGGTAGCATTTCACGGTAAAGTGTACACCTGTTGTAGTCGGCGCATGTGACAAATAAGAGTTGATTTGAGCACTGTTTACCTTCCTGAACTAGCTTCCCTAGCTGCCTCTTCAGATGTCTACTTTGAACACTTCACTGCCTATGAGAAATGATATAATGGAATCCACAGGAGGTCGGTGGCACCTTGATTATGGAGGACGGGCTCGTGGTAATGGCTCTAGCGGAATAAGTGGAATGATATCAAATACATCAAACACATTGTTTCCATGTGTTTGATGCCATTCCATTCGCTCCGTTCCAGCCACTTTTATGAGCCGTCCTCCCCTCAGCAACCTCCACCGATGGAATCCTATGGTTCAGCAAACTGTCAAATCTCTTTCTACAGGTTTAGGACTGATCCTGTCTTGAGATGAACTAATTACAGTGGTAATCTGGGATGATCTGTTTGCTAGCAGCATGGTGAAAGGTATAGGCCTGATCTGATCTGCATGATGAAGCTGAATCATGCACTCGGCCCACACTGACATTAGCCAATGCACACGCTAGCCAGTCAACTGTAGACCTACAGCATTATCCCACACCAATCTATTTGCTCTAATTCTCAAATCCAGATTTCATCTGTTTCTACCAAAGGCTCCAGAGGATTGTGCCATTAGTCTGTCAAAGAACATGAATGGCACAACTTGTAAGGGGGCTGTCTCTATGGAGCACATTATGATAGTGACTGTAGATTCACAGTAGATTCAAGTCTTAATCATACAACTATCTCAGCAAGTCATTTTTTGTCTGTCTTCTCTCTCTTCAGTTTGTCTCTGTAAGTTAAATTAAGGAAACCAATCAGAAATGCTTTACAGTACATCCTTTAATTTTGAGTACATATTTTCCCTACGTACCTCTTTAAAACAACAAAGGTTTGTATCTATTGCATGACCATTGTCATGCTGATTAAATTAAGCACGATCAACTGTGCACCCACATTAATAATGAGTCATTATCTTTATTCATGTATGAGAAATGAGTTTCTTTTGCATAACAGGATACAATCAGAATGGTCTTTTTCTCTATATGGAAAACAATAAACATCAAGGAGTATGTCCCGCTGAATCTCAAGTAAGGTAGATGCTTTTTGGTTTCTGGTAAAGCATTTCACGAAAAGTGCAGTTGCACAATGGTCAATTACAGTGGGCCCACTGTATCCAGGTGGTTACTATGGAGATGTAATTGATGGAGGTTAGCATGGATGGGTGGCAAAACTGGGGGTTTGTGGGTCGATTACTTAAATAATTACTGCTCTCGGACAAAAACAACAGGTGCATCAGGGCTGCTATCCAGGCAATTGCCTCCTTCTCTCTCTCCCTCCCTCTCTCTCTCCAAGGTTACTGTGGTGCCAGTTGACTGGCTGCCAGAGCAGAGCACCACTCCTTCCCCTCTCTCTCTCTCTTCCTCAGCTGGGTCTGAGAGAGGAGGGGGATCTGTAACAGCGGAAACAGGAGAGAACATTGACCTGGTGGAGAGAGAGCTCTGACTCCCACTGCCCTTGCTGTCTGGCTGGCCTCCATCCCTCCCTGAATCTATCTGATCAACTCCCCACCTCTTATCCTGTCTCCCCTCCTCGCTCCCCCCCCATCCACACACCACTCCCACACCATCCACTGGCAGGACCATGGCCTCCCCCTGGAGGTCAGGCGGGGCTGGGCCAGGCTGGGCTGGGCTGGCCAGAGGCACCAGGACACACAGGGGTCACTGACACTTCCCCAGTCGGCAGAGGAGCCACAGAGGCAGTCTGGACCAGCTGAGGGAAGTGGCAGGGGATGCAGATGTCACATTGCGGTTACCAGAGAGAGAAGTAGGTCTTACCACACCACAAAAAAAAAAAGATTTAATGGAGATCTGGAATAAGATAATGTTTATCATTGAGTCACACTACTTTTTGTTCAGAGGAGCAGAAAGAGAAAACATTCAAGTCTTAACCTGGATTGGTGTGTACTTTTCGCACATTTTGTAACAGATAAATTGATTCATTCCCAAAGGATACAGTATATAGGATATACCGTAATAGATTTGCATCTGAAATCAGACATTTGAAACTTAGCAGAGTTTTGCGACATGTGCCATAAATAATTAATAATGAATCATTCATGGCCACAAATAATGAGTGCATTCTGTGGTTTATTTAACACTTCAAACACACAGGAATGAGTACAGGAATGAACACTGTCATATTGAGATGGACAGTGTGACTACAGGCCCTTCCTGTTTAAAGGATTGGAAGAGGAACCCCTTTCTCCTCTTGTGTAACTATCCATCTGCGCCGACCGGGCCTCTGAACCAGACAAGCAGAAAAAGAGGAAGATATATTGTCAAAGCCTCTTCCTCCTTCATCGTCCAATTCCTTGATAACATCACCATCATTATGGCATTGGATTTGCATTACGTTCTCTCCAATGAGAACGAACTCAAGTGCTTAGGCCAAGCATTAACTACCCGTATGAAAACGAAGTCAAGTGGATTCAAAGCAAACGGATTCTAATCTTGTTTGGAGCTGGACTACCGACCGACTGACTCATACTCGAAAATGCTTGACACTGCAAACCACTGGAATTCATTTGTCGATAAAAGGAAACGTTCTGTTTATGTCACCGTTTTCTGAGCACTGGCAACCAGAGCCTGGGGAATCTGGAGAGCATCATTCACAGTGGGTCATCACCAACACACTGAGCCTAGATAGAAGCTACTCCTCAAATACAGAGTGAGGTTTCATTCAAGGCACATTCATGCCAATTAAGGTCGTAGATCAATCATTTCTCTAATGGGAACAGATTCAAATAACTTTTAAAGGGCCAGGGAGAACTTGAGCAGTTCCACTTTAAAAAGTATTTTGCTTGCAAACATATTCATAAATCTGTCTTGAACAACTCATTCCTGCAAAACACAAATCTCTGTTGCCAACATTGACTATGCCAAATATATCAACCAAGAGAGACTTGTGTTCATTCCATGATTCACCCATACGGCAGCATTTAAATCTCCTTTGATAAAAAATATCCCAACTTTGTTCTTGTTGTGGATTTACATCAATAACTTACTCACTTTTTAGTCAACAACTATTACAAGTGCAAAATGTGCCCATCAGCTCATCCATCCATCATGCCATCATCTAATGGCCTAAAGATATTGTTGTGGTTATGGTTTGCTCTGATGAGGGTTAGATTGACGATGGAATGCCTTGTAGTGAGGAGGACCACCGCTCATCCCATGCATCACACGCAGCGGCAGGCCTGTTTACTGAGGTCGGAGGTCAAAGATTCCAAAAAATGTGTTTGTCATTAATTGAGAGCAACTGGCCAATGGGACGATCAAAGGGAGATTGGGCACTGGCATGTAAACACTCCTCAAGCCCTGTGGGAAAGTTGGTTTCAGGGGGGCAGTGAGAAGAGACTGAGGAGAGAAGAGGAGAGAACCACACCCAGGAAGGAGGAGCTCTGCTCAGTTAGCAACCACGAGCCTATGGGTGCCATTTGGGACAAAGACAATTTCTAGGCTGCATTGTGTGTATCATGATCATTTAGTGTGATCTCTGTATTGTCACTCGGTGGATAGCATGCCTTCCCAATATGTGCGGCACATGCTCTATTGGATCATGGTTACTGGCCATTGGTGTGAACCCCACTTCCTGATTCTGTGCATATCAGAGGAATAGCTAAGAAGAGCAGTGATCATCCTGGGAAAGAAGTCAGTACGACAGACTATAACCATATGATTGTAAACATTCAGTGCACATAACTCTATGCCCACCAGTTGTTCATTCATTTAGATCTACAAATCACACTGGTTGGGATGGCATCGGCATTAACTAGCATACCATTAAATAGCATACCGGGACCATAAGTTCACACAATGCTGGGGCTTTTCTCCCTGTGGGCTCAGAGGGGGTACGGACGGGACAGTGGTCAGAGTGAAACAGTGAGCTTGGCACCCACCACGGCTGGCGGACTAAATGATTACTCTGGGAGACACATGCCGTTTCTGTTCTGGTGCATCTGTCAGCCGGTGGCATTCCTGCGGCTGCAGCCTGTGCTGAGGCAGCGATGTGCGCAGACAAGACAAAAAGTCTTATCGACACGCCACACAAACAACACTCTGCCCCCCTCCAACCTCACCCCCCACTCTCCACTCCAAACGCCAGGGCCTGCTTTTAATTAATTGTATCGCTCCATAACGGGTGGCGGTGAACCCTCAGTCAGTCACAGGAGAGGGCCATGTGGGTTTCACTGATCAAAAAAACACAATGGATCTGACTGAGCCTGGTCTCTTCGGCTATCTGGCTGCGGTGGGCTTGTGAAAGTTAGCATTCAAGGTGAATAGGAAAGAGGTATATTTCAAGGATCTGTGGAGGGAATGCTTTCATGCTTTAACATTGAAATGGGAGACTTTTTCCTCCTGCACTAATGAGAAACATTTCACATCAGTTTGGGAATGTGTAACAATTACTTCCAGCTGTATAATGCCAACACACAAGCTTGCACCCAAGTACTGTACACACTATATACATACATACATACATACATACTCAGTATTTTCAGTCATGACAATATCATGACAATAAACAATATCTTGAAAAATAGGACCATTTTTGTTATTCTTATTTTAGGAAATTCCAAATGCAGCCTCTTATATACAGTACGTAAGCTATACAAATAAACAGTAATTTATTGGGTAAAACAGTATGCATACAGTACGTAACATCATTGATCTTTACTTAAATGTTTACATTAATAGCTACACCTAAATAAAATGACAGTAAAACTCCCATTGATAGACCGGCCGTTTATTTGCTTCAATCACTGAACACAACCGCCGCTTATCAGAGAGAGGCTTCTATTTGAGCCAGTGGTCTATTTCCTTAATACACACAGCTTTTGCTCAATAAAATGTTGAAAAGACTACCAAACTGTCTATTGTGTTTATTGTGATTGTGGGGCGGCAGGTAGCCTAGTAGTTAGAGTGTTGTGCCAGTAACCGAAAGGTTGCTAGATTGAATCCCCGAGCTGACAAAGTAAAAAGCTGTTGTTCTGCCCCTGAACATGCCAGTTAACCCACTGTTCCTCAGCTGTCATTGTAAATAAGAATTTGTTCTTAACTGACTTGCCTAGTTAACTAAATGATAACATTAAAATAACAAATCCATTACTGATCAGACTTGCAAAGACTAGGCTGCCTATCATACAATGATGTTGCTCTCCTTTATCTTATTTTGTGCAATCTTCACGGTACTCGCTGAAGTTCACTCGTAAACAATTCATTCAAATCTGGCGTTTATTTGAAACAGACGTTTATTTCCTGAAATGTGTGCCGATGCCCAACTACTAAAAGAGGCAGGTGATTTGAGACTGCGTTCAATTTGAGTTTTACGTTATGCATTCAAGTCACACTTGGGAACACTGGGACTTTTCTTTCCCATTGAATTTCATACAGTGCGGCACTGTGGAGACAATAAAACATCAACATAATTCCCAAAACACTTTGCAGTAAAACACAAATGCAATGCACTTGCGTAATAGATGCATTTCCATAACAGTAATTGAATGGCGTTTCTTTCCGGTGCTGTGGTGCTCCCACTCAGAGATGTGAAGAGGCTGAGGGGATAGTTAACAGGGCCCTGCATGTGCCTGGGTCCTGGGGGACAAGCGAGTGGAGAGGGAGCGAGGGTAAAAAAACCTTTGCACACTGCTTCACTGCATAAATTAAAAGACAGAAACAGGGCTTTAAAAAAGTTACATCTCTCACTACTCATGTTTTAGAATGTGATCCGGTGGATAAATCAAAGCCTTCCATGTAGAGAGTGGAGTTGCTGGGAGAGATAAGCTAGGCTAGCGTAGCACATAGATAGCTTTTTGTGTGGCACCGACAAGGCAGAGGTCGCGTGTTCAAGCCTCGGTGCGAGGCAAATCAGAAGGAAGTGGTACTAGCTATGCTAGCAGCGTGACGTTCTTTACACTATCACACCATGGTGTTAGATATGCGGAGGCTCAAATCCCCATCTGTGTAAGCACAGAGGCACACCCCAAAACAGAAGGTGATACTCCCCAAATTGACCCACGGGAGCAGGGTAGTGGACCAGAGGAAGAAACAAAGCAACAGGAGCAGGAATCGGGGAAGATGAAATGACTTAGCCAAGCGGAAGCTGTTCCTCCTCTACAAAACATATGATTTTGAATATTATATTTCCACATCTTTTGTGCGGGCTGGAGTGTCTGGTTCCCCTATCTTTTGTTGGTATAACTACATGGACAAATCTCAGTTTTGCCATTGAGTTTGAGTGGAGGCTTCCCACAAGACACAATGGGCACAACTAATAGGATTCCCGTAACGGTGGTGGAAAAGCTGTGTGGACTAACAATTACGGTTGGGCAGATTGAGTTTTAAAGAGGTTCCTTTCACCTCCTGTCCCTGTCCTATTCAGCCAGGTCACCAGGCTCCTCCCTGGTGTTTTGTGTGCAGCTATTCACAGCTCTCCCTCCATCGCTCAGTGCCTTCCCCTCCCTCCTTTCTACTGCCATCAGCACCCTCAATGCAATTAGGCCTACACATCATTGACCCTGAACAAATTAATTCTGACATTCCTTAATGCTGAAGAAATGCTCCGAGCTAGGCTATTGGATGTTTTCCTGTGAAGCAATACAAAAAAGTCAACACTGGGAAGTTAAAATGAAAAGAGAGAGAGTGTGGGTCTGTATCCTGAGCATTTCAGTGATTCTGGTCATACTTCGTCGTTGTTGATGACAGAAGGCAGGACATTACAGATTCTTATCGCCATACGTTAAGATAGGCCTCTGGTCCTTTATCGTCTCAAATTCAAAGTCCTTTAATACTAATCATTCATTCTCAATACAATCTTAGTGACAAAGATGATAGCAAACGTCAAGTTAGCAGGCAGCTGCTGTAGATAGTGAATAGGGAAAGGTTGTGTCTAAGAAACTGAACCTACCGGGGAACATTTGTTCCATTATCGACTTTCTAATTAAGTCAGTCAGGTTTCTTTTGGTAAGAAAGTGCAACCGGTAAAAAATTGGGAATGACTAAGTTGTTTCAAACCTAACAAATAGGAAACCCAATACTAAACCAGTTAAGATCTGGGATCCTGAGGCTCTAGTTGTAAACCAGTTTTGCCCTCTGGGATGGTTCTATAGCTACTCTTATCTTGTATCTCCTTAAGTTGTCACTAAACAGTAGTCTATTTTTAGCATCAACTCGTGTTGGCAAACATGAAATATCATGGGGTCTTTTTTATACATCACATTCATGACAATAAGAGACAAATAGGCTACGGTAACTACCAACATCACAAGTAAGAAGCATGTATGGTATGATCCAAATGCACTGCATATATTCAGTAAGCACATAAATCATACGCACTGCCAAAGAGACTGCTGAGCAATCACAAATACAATCACAAAAAAGTCTCACCATCACCACTATCAAGAGTAATATTCTATTCATCCGAAGCGTTGTGTGACTGACAACACTTTTACCGCTGCACCCCACTGCCTTATCTGTCAAATTGCTGTGACAAACCAGGTATTTCTTTCCCGTGCACTTGCTCAATGGCTTTGGTGGTAAAGATAAGGGATTGTAATAGCTTTCTGGTTGTCGGGATTTCTAAGGCGGTTCAGTACAAGCACATCAGGTTGACAACCATTCCCCGAATGACCTCTGAAACTGAGCGCAAAAGATTCTAATCAGCACAATAGTGTACACAGTTCATTTAAACGATATTCCCCAGTCTACTATCTCATCTGTGGAACCCTTTTTTTTAGCAACACGAAAAATTGTAAATATCCAGATGCATTACAATGGCCTTGTGGACATGTGAAATGGCCTTGTGGACATGTGAAATGGCCTTGTGGACATGTGAAATGGCCTTGTGGACATGTGAAATGGCCTTGTGGACATGAAACTGAGCGAAACTGCCCTAAAGCAGCCCAGTGTTCAAGTACAACCCTATTCAACAAGGTCAAACTGTCTTTAGCTTGTGACGGTATCACATCATATTGACAAAGTAAAAATGTTTGTGCATTCCAAAAGATCAAAAACTGTCTTCCATGTTGTCATTATGGTCGTTACAGAAGAACCTGAGGCATAGTGTACTAGTGTTCCACATTATACCGAAACTTCTGTACTTTTTCGATACTACAACATGGAAAGTGGTACAGTACAAGACTTTTTGTTACTTTCGTGTCTTCTATCAAATGTGTATCAAGTCGTATTCACTAGGTTAATCATCTCATGTCTCTTCCTCACCAAAATGAATGTGTGAGATAATGTGTCTCGTGAATGACTGGGTCTTAAAGAGACAGCACACCCTTTTATATATACAAATCAAATCAAATCAAATGTTATTGGTCACATACACATGGTTAGCAGAAGTTAATGCGAGTGTAGCGAAATGCTTGTGCTTCTGGTTCCGACAGTGCAGTAGTATCTAACAAGTAATCTAACAATTTCACAACAACTACCTTATACACACAAGTGTAAAGGGATGAATAAGAATATGTACATACAAATATATGGATGAGCGTTGGCTGTGCGGCATAGGCAAGATGCAGTAGATGGTATAGAGTACAGTATATACATAAGAGATGAGTAATGTAGGGTATGTAATCATTATATAAAGTGCCATTGTTTTAAGTGACTAGTGATACATTTATTACATCCAATTATTAATTATTAAAGTGGCTAGAGATTTGAGTCAGTATGTTGGCAGCAGCCACTCAATGTGAGTGATGGCTGTTTAACAGTCTGATGGCCTTGAGATAGAAGCTGTTTTTCAGTCTCTCGGTCCCAGCTTTGATGCACCTGTACTGACCTCGCCTTCTGGATGATAACGGGGTGAACAGGCAGTGGCTCGGGTGGTTGTTGTCCTTGATTATCTTTTTTTGGCCTTCCTGTGACATCGGGTGGTGTAGGTGTCCTGGAGGGCAGGTAGTTTGCCCCCGGTGATGCGTTGTGCAGACCTCCCTACCCTCTGGAGAGCCTTACGGTTGTGGGAGGAGCAGTTGCCGTACCAGGCGGTGATACAGCCCGACAGGATGCTCTCGATTGTGCATCTGTAAAGGTTTGTGAGTGTTTTCGGTGACAAGACAAATTTCTTCAGCTTCCTGAGGTTGAAGAGCCGCTGTTGCGCCTTCATCACCACGCTGTCTGTGTGGGTGGACCATTTCAGTTTGTCCGTGATGTGTACGCCGAGGAACTTAAAACTTTACACCTTCTCTACTACTGTCCCGTCGATGTGGATAGGGGGGTGATCCCTCTGCTGTTTCCAGAAGTCTTGATTGAGTTGGAGGCGTGCATGGCCATGCAGTCATGGGTGAACTGGGAGTACAGGAGAGGGCTGAGAACACACCCTTGTGGGGCCCCAGTGTTGAGGATCAGCAGGGTGGAGATGTTGTTTCCTACCCTCACCACCTGGGGGCGGCCTGTCAGAAAGTCCAGGACCCAGTTGCACAGGGCGGGGTCGAGACCCAGGGTCTCAAGCTTAATGACGAGTTTGGTGTTATACACTACCGTTCAAAAGTTTGGGGTCACTTAGAAATGTCCTTGCTTTTGAAAGAAAAGCCAATTGTTTGTCCATTAAAATAACATCAAATTGATCAGAAATATAGTGTCGACATTGTTAATGTTGTAAATGACTATTGTAGCTGGAAACGGCTGATTTTTTTGTGGAATATCTCCATAGACGTACAGAGGCCCATTATCAGCAACAATCACTCATCACTCTAATGGCACGTTGTGTTAGCTAATCCAAGTTTATCATTTTAAAAGGCTAGTTGATCATTAGAAAACCCTTTTGCAATTATGTTAGCACAGCTGAAAACTGTTGTTCTAATTAAAGCAGCAATAAAACTGGCCTTCTTTAGACTAGTTGAGTATCAGCATTTGAGGATTCGAATAAAGGCTCAAAATGGCCAGAAACAAAGTTCTTTCTTCTGAAACTCGTCAGTCTATTCTTGTTCTGAGAAATGAAGGCTATACTACAGTATATACTACAGTATCCCCCCCCATTCACCCCTACCAGCCTCTGTTCTATTGTAGTATATACTATAGTAATTACTGTAGTGATTTTGCGGACTGTTGTGTTTTTGCAAACATTACTGTAGTATTTACTGTAGTGATTTTTCAGTCTGTGGTATGTTGTAGTATTTACTATAGTATTCTACAGTATATTACAAAATGATATAGTAAGTACTAAACATGATCGAGGGATACTACAGTGTGTAGTATAGTATTCTACAGTATACTACAATTTACTGCAGAATACTAGAGTACGTACTGTAGTATTCTATAGTATCATCTTGGTATCGAGTATCGTGATACTAAACCTGGTGTCGGTATCAAAGTCAAAATTCTGGTATTGTGACAGCATTAGTTTGTACTGCCTCTACAACGTACGCTCTTTGCATAAGTCAGTTGAAAAGTTGCTGCAGGGTGTTTGTATAACCTAATCGGAGTGTTGTGTTAGAACTACACTCCTTCTCTGGAGCTTACCATCAGTTACTGAAATTTGACTTCATGCAAATAGGAAGCATGTTCATTCACACAATAACATGGATGCCTCACGCATAACTAGTACATTACAAAGATCTCAGATGAAATCACAATTCAAAGAGTTTTCAAATTAGGTCTGATTTGCCATGGCACGATGAATGCTTCTGATTATTTGCCCTCGTGTAGTTAATTTCAAAGCTTAAACACTGTCTCACAATTAGGCAACAGTGTACTATTTTGCTTTAAAAGCATTTTAATCCATGGTAATTTATGTGAAAGACATATGCTACACAAGGAGAGTAAAAAGGCTGTAGTTTGTCTAGGCAGAGAGGAACAAACAATTCAAGTATCTCTCTCTCTCTCCACCCCCTCCCCACCTCTCAGATAGCCTATCAACATAGTATCAAGCCAAGGCACCTGAGCTTCCACAGACTGAGTTTTCTTTTATAGCAGTAATGTCAGATCACTGTCGAGTGATGCAACCATCAACTTACTTGTAATTCTAGTAACAAAACTCAATGGGGAAGAGATTCCCTAGCGCAAAATAATGTACTGATCCTCAACACCGATGCTCTGATACAACCTGTTGTTAATATCCTGTGAAAGGAAACCACCTCTTCCACTTTACTTCGGTATCATGTCCCCTCATCTTTTGAATGGGCTTGACGATCATATCATCAAATTCGTGATAACACGGTCATTTAAGATAGATATAAAATGATATTAGTGTTTGTGGAGGAATTTACTTCTGCCAGATGCCTATTATGAAGTTTATGAATCCCATTGAATACCATTCAAAAAAACCTATAAAAGTTCAAAACAACAAGGCTACTTCCTGGAAAATTACACATCACTTGCATATGCAAAGAATAAAAATGTATTCTGCAATCCTGATTATTTTGTCAAACCTAATTGTATGTAAAATAGGGTCATAAAAAAAAAAAAAAAGCGTTGATATTTTTGCATAGTGCATGATAAAACAAAAGTTCAGTGATACCAAACATATTCCAGGAAACCCACCAGTATGTCCTTATGTCCTAACAGTATCTGTTTTTTTTTATCAGGCCAGTGAAAGAGTACAGTTGTCTGTACTTTGGTGCTGTATTTGCATTGCAAACATTGTACCTGATTGAACACTCACTTCCCCTTAGAGCCAGTCACTGATGTCAACAAACCTGTGCTGTGAGTAACTGAAAACTTTGGGAGACCACTTCCTCCTCCCCTCTCCACTGCTGCAAAATAACTGGGGCTTGTTAAACCATAATGTAGCTGAGAGAGTGAAAAGGGGGAGACTCGGTGCTCAAGGGTGTTGCTGAGTAACTACTCTAAGTGGCTGTATCTCCTGATTGTCTGCCACAGTGTTTACTGCAATCTGTCATCTCACCAACACAACACTGCTCTTTCTCTGAGGGGAGCTGTCCAAAATGGAATGTGCAGGGAGAGAATGGCTATCCATTTTATCACTGACCCTGAATGACTGTCCCTGACCTGTCACCTGAGCGGAGGAAGTCGGAAACCTCATGCTCTTTGACACTCAATATTACTGTTGGTTTCAGCATAATCAGATTTTAAGGGCCATACATTGTTGTATGAGCTTAAATAATACATCCCTATACGAATAGGCTAAATAACTGTACTGGTGAAGTAGTAGAGGAATTGACCATTTGAAAGCTTTTAGTGAAGTTCAGCTCAGTTCAAAGAGGTATCTTCCAATTTGGTGACTATGACACAAACCATTTTGCAGAACCATGAACTAACTGTACAGTGGCCAGACGGGGAATTGTGAATAGGAGTTTGATTGTTACTGTGCTTTTGTAACATATGTAGAAAGCATACAGTATTATATAGAACCCTTATTGCATGGAACTTCCTTCCATCTCATATTGCTCAAATAAACAGCAAACCTGGTTTCAAAAACAGATGAAGCAACACCTCACGGCACAACGCCTCTTCCCTATTTGACCTAGATAGTTTGTGTGTATGCATCGATATGTAGGCTACGTGTGCCTTTTTAAAAAATGTATGTAGTTCTGTCCTTGAGCTGTTCTTGTCTATTGATGTTCTGCATTATGTCATGTTTTGTGTGGACCCGAGGAAGAGCAGCTGCTGCTTTTGCAACAGCTAATGGTGATCCTAATAAAATACCAAATACCAAAATAATATTTCTGGATCTTTACACAAACCAATAACGCTGGCAAAGTTAGGCAAAACGCATCAAGGCTTCGAATCCCATGGGGGAAAAGTATGAAAATGTATGCACTCACTACTGTAAGACGTTTCAGCCCAGCTAAAGCTTCTTGGAAAGTCAGAAATAGGAAATGCTTAATGTTGACCCTTTGGGTTCCAAATCCGTCTGGGTGATTCCACGGGAAATGGTGGCTTTCCTGTTCCCCGCCGTAACCACCAAGGAAAAACACACAGAATATATGTTTAGCTTTAATTTAAGTGTTTTATTGTTAATAAACATATGTAAGGCAGTTATATTTGAAATGATATTTTTCATATTATCGTAGAACACAGTCAGCACCATGAAAATGGCTTGTCCCTCGAGCCAGGAGTCATGGTTTAGTGACATATGAGTCAACATATATATTTTTCTCCAACTTTAAATGTCATAATACAAAGGAAAGTATTATAGCTGTTAAGGGAATTACTTAAAATAACTAGAATATCAACTAAATATTATAAATAATTTACAGGGAATAGCTGTCCCTCAATTTCATGTCACTGGTGTTACCCTTTAAAAAAAAACTATGCTGAAGAAATGCTACGTCCATGCCAACTTCTTCCTGGGTCAAAGGTTCATTGGAGGCGGGTCTGTTTTGAAGAGCACATGATAAGTCTGCATTCTCTCTTGATATGTTAGCAATTTGATGATTAATTTGGTAATTTAATGCGAAGCTTTAAAACAGTCACTGATGTTATACAGTATATAGTATTGGGAAAGGAAATATGATTGAAATAATTGATCCAATCACATTATTAAGTGATTTATTTACAATTTGAGCTACTGTGGCCACCATTTTAGATTTGCCATCTTGTCAGCAGATTCGTCACCGGTGTTACTGTTCCTGATGTGACAATCAATAACACCACTAACTTTTTATATCAATGTAAGGTTTTATACAGTTTCAATATTGTAATTTGTAACATATGACTTTCCTTTTGATAGATATGGCAAATAAAGTTCTGCAAAAGCAGAATTTAACACAATGTGTCTGTACTAAGTAGGAAGACATTAGCACTTATTTACAGAGTTACTTAAAGGGATAGTTCACCCAAGTGTCTTTACCATGTAAGCAGTTTATGGACAAGTTATGACAGCAGCACATGCTTTGGTTTTGTTTATCTGGCCACTGTTTCAAATGCTAACTGTTTAGAATTTGTGGCACAATAACTCAATGAGTTACCTAAAGATTGTTTGGATGAGAAGTGCATGAACTTGCATTGATGTAAAAAAGTAAGCCTTTTAAACAGTGGCCAGGTAAACAAAACCAAAGCATGGATTGTTGTCCTACCTTGTCCAATCAGCCATTTTGTAATTTGGGTGAACTATACCTTTAAGTAGGCTTCCAAAATTTTTGTCACATGGCAGAATTATTTATGTTTTAACAAGCTACATAGTTTTGTGGATAGGCATGACAGAAATAGAGTAGGATTTCATGTTTGTATAATTTTTTAAAGATTACATCTTTATGCTTTACAGACAAACCGAAGCGCGGAGATCACACAGGACAGGGGTACAGAAAGCCTGAAGAAAACAGCATAAGTTGCAAGAAACGTTGTCAGCGTTTGCAGGGTACAAATCAAGACCCTGAAAGTCCAAGAACGGAGACGAGAAGCACACTACATGGCCACCCTGCCTCTTCAACAATAAAAAAAAAACTTGAAACTTCCACTATGGGCCTTGGGGGATCTAAGAGCAAAGGAAAGAAGCCAAATCAGACACAGCCAAACAAGGGTTTGCAAATATACTGAGAGGAAAGCTAATAAATAAATACTAATTCCAAAAGTTGTGTGAGCAGAGCATTGTTTTTTTATACAAAGCCTGGAAGCAACAAAAGAGGTCAACAAGCAAGCTTGGTGGAAATAAACAAGAAGACAGCCGTGAGACAGTTTTACCTAGCAGGCAAACCCCTGGCAAGAAAGATACTATCACACTAAGAAAGGTGAAGAAACAGAGGCTCCTTTGTGATTCCCGGCGTAACCTCCACAGGAAATACGTTGCTAAGCATGGGCAACAGATTCCATCATACGCCTTTTCGAGAAGGGAGAGAACCTTTTGGGTGGTGACTTCGCAGGAGAGACCGAGAAACTTGCCAGTGTAAGACTCATGAAAGATTGCAGTTTATGGCAAATAAAATGCTCAAACTTGGTCTTTCACAGTCCAGCAACCTGGAGGAGATTGCAGATAGCACAGTTTGTAACAATTCAAAGGCATGCGCCTATGGCGAATGCCAATAGTGTGAATACTCCACTGCACCACCGGCTAGAAAGCAATCCAACAAAGAGGTGTTGCTCACCTAGTGGTATCTGGAGAAGATAGAGCACGACAGAGCAAATGAAGAACAAGAGAAGAGTAGCTTAATCACTGTGAAGAAGGATATAGCCATAACCGAGGAAGAGCTTGTTACCCAGTTCCAGGAAAGGCGCTTTAAAATGTAAGAGACATCTGTTCAATATTCGATGGCAGTACCACAGCTACCGGACCTTGAGAGAGAACCTGACCAATGACTGCCTGATCCATATAGATTTCAGTGAAAACTTCGATGCATGTATGCTTCAGAGATCCAGTCAGTTCACTTCGGGGGTTCACACAAGCAGGTGACGCTCCACACTGGTATCCTCTATGTGGCAGAGGAGCAGCCCACCCATCTCTTTCTGCACCTTCTCACCCAGCAGCCATATGGGCTCACCTGGACCCCATTCTGGACATGCTAAAACAGAAGTACCCTACCGTGCCACACCTTCACTCCTTCAGTGATGGCCCCGCCACCCAATATAAACAGAAGGGCAACTTCTAAATGGTTGGCACTAAACCTTTCAAGAATGGCATCCAGGGAAGTACGTGGAACTTTTTTGAGGCAAGTCACAGAAAGGGTGCTCCGGATGGAGTGGGTGGTTCACAAAAAAAAGTCAGCTGACGTCTTGGTCCACCACGGGAAAGGCATAACTGCAATGTCTTTCTATTAGGAGGTAAGAGACTCTGGCACTCAAATACAGTTGTATTATGTCAGTGAGGAAGAGGTGGAAACTAAGCATAAAAGGAACCAATGCGAATGCACCAGGTTCTTAGTATCACGCCTGGCATCCTAAAATGTCTTTGCCAAGCAGCGCATGGGTGTGTGGGATTGCCCATGTTATGGACTACAAGAAATCACTCTCCCGACAGTGCCTGCTAATGGCCACGGTCTCTCACCTCCACATCAAACAGATGTCATTGACTCGGACGCCTCAGCTCCACTTCGTCCGGGTGTCGTCGAGGCTCACCACACTGGACGGTGTTGCATTGTGAACTAGGATGAACAACCATACCCTGCCGTTATACTGGAGGTTGAAGAACAAAACTTCAAAGTTAAGTGCATGCACAGGAATGGAGTTGACAAGTTCTTCTGGCCAAGCCCAAGAGATGATATCAACTGGTATGGGGATTACCAGATTGTGTGTCTGATGCCAAAGCCACTGCCAGTGAACAAAAGATCAGATTGACCACAGTATCTGGATGTACTTGGAGGAGCACCTGAATGTGTGAAAGTGGCAGGTGTGAACTGGCTACCATAGAAGAAGCCGTCAGCGGCTAGAAAGCAATAGAGACTGGCTCGGAGATGATAACAGAAGGACGTGACACAATAACATGGCAAAGACAAACATGGACAAACATTTCTAAAGACAAACACATCTCAAGTAAAAGTGAAGTTAGTATTGAAAATAATTTGTACGGGAAAAGTTGTACGGGAAAAGTACAGGAAATAGGCTTATGACATGAACATATTTGACTTTAGTCCTAGTTTACATTAAATGTTGTGTTTCTATTGTTCTTCTGTTTCTATCGTTCTAATAGACATGTTTTATGTTTGTACGACAATGTTGTGTTAGGAAATACATTTTAGTCCATAAGATTAAGACCAAAAGATGAAGCCTATTGACTAAAATGTCTAGCCTAACACAACATTGTCGTACAAAGTAAAACATGTATTGGCCAGAAGAAATAAAAGATATTACTAAATTGATCAAATATATGATTTGTATGAAATAATCCTATGTTATGTCATTGGTTTCACATTGCATCATTGGTGTTATTGAATGGCATATTGGTGTTCTGGCATCAGTTGCCCATTTTCATAGAATATGTTTATTTGTATTTACACAACTGTTGCTGCGTTCATTAGTAAGCATTTTAAGAATATGATAATCCAATTTTGGTGACTTAACCTTAATTGTTTCTGATGTTACAACACAAAACACATGGTAGAAATATCAAAATGTTGCACAATACAACTTTACACACACCGGTTTAAAGTAATTTATTACTAATCAAAACAATTTCTTAATATTAGCATTAACCCTTTGTCTTATATGCAAATTAAATTGTGAAATTACATTCAAAAAAGCCAGAATTGTCAGCTAAAATATAGGTAACACCAGTGGTGTGAAGTACTTAAGTAAAAATACTATAAAGTACTACTTAAGTCGTTTTTTGGGGTATCTGTACTTTACTTTAATATTTACATTTTGACAACTTTTACTCCACTACATTCCTTTTTATTTATTTAAAAATATATATTTTACCCAAATTACAGTCTTGTCCCATCGCTGCAACTCCTGTACGGACTCGGGAGAGGCGAAAGAAACATAACCCAGCCCAGCCGCACTGCTTCTTGACACAATGCCCACTTAACCCAGAAGCCAGCCGCACCAATGTGTCGGAGGAAACACCGTACACCTGGCAACCATGTCAGCGTGCACCCAGCCCACCACAGGAGTCGCTAGTGCGCAATGGGACAAGAATATCCCTGCCGGCCAAACCCTCCCCAAACCCAGACGACGCTGGGCCAATTGTGCACCGCCCCATGGGTCTCCCGGTCATAGCCAGCTGCAACAGAGCCTGGACTTGAACCAGGATCTCTAGTGGCACAGCTAGCACTGAGATGCAGTGCCTTAGAAAGCTCCGCCACTCGGGAGTCACTATAATGACATAATGTACAATAAATAGATTAATACATTCCATTCGAAAAGTGTCTTCATTCAAAAGAATCGTCTTAGATTTTAAAAATATATATAAAAGGTAACATGCACTACATTACCAAAAGTATGTGGACATTTGCTGATCAAACATCTCATTCCAAAATCATGGGCATTAATATGGAGTTGGTCCCCCTTTGCTGCTATAACAGCCACCACTCTTCTGGGATGGCTTTCCACTAGATGTTGGAACATTGCTGCTGGGACTTGCATTCAGCAACAAGAGCATGAGTGAGGTCGGGCAAGGATGTTGGGCGATTAGGCCTGGCTCGCAGTCGGCGTTCCAATTCATCCCAAAGGTGTTTGATGGGGTTGAGGTCAGGGCTCTGTATGGACCTCGCTTTGTGCACAGGGGCATTGTCATGCTGAAACAGGAAAGGGCCTTCGCCACAAAGTTGGAAGCACAGAATCGTCTAGAATGTCATTGTATCCTGTAGAATTAAGATTTCCCTTCACTGGAACTAAGGGGCCTAGCCCCATCCATGAAAAACAGCCCCAGACCATTATTCCTCCTCCACCAAACTTTACAGTTGGAACTATGCATTCGGGCAGGTAGTGTTCTTCTGGCATCCGTCAAACCCAGATTCGTCCATCAGACTGCCAGATGGTGAAGTGTTATTCATCACTCCAGAGAATGTGTTTCCACTGCTCCAGAGTCCAATGGCAGCGAGCTTTACACCACTCCAGCCGATGGTTGGCATTGCGCATGGTGATCTTAGGGCAGCTGCTAGGCCATGGAAACCCATTTCATGAAGCTCCCTACGAACAGTTATTGTGCTGACATTGCGTCCAGAGGCAGTTTGGAACTCAGTAGTGAGTGTTGCAACCTGAGTACAGACTAATTTTGCGCGCTACATGGTTCAGCATTCGGCGGTCCCGTTCTGTGAGCTTGTGTGGCCTACTACTTCGAGGCTGAGCCGTTGTTGCTCCTAGACGTTTCCACCGTTTCCACTTCACAATAACAGCACGACCGGGGAAGCTCTAGCAGGGAAGAAATTTGACAAACTGACTTGTTGGAAAGGTGGCATCCAATGACGGTGCCACATTGCAAGTTACGGCGCTCTTCAGTAAGGTCATTTTACAGCCAATGTTTCTCTACAGAGATTTTATACACCTGTCAGCAATGGGTGTAGCTGAAATAGCCGCATCCACTAATTTGAAGGGGTGTCCACATACTTTTGTATACATACTGTATGTGGTGCTATTATATGTGACTGAGATTAATTTATTACAAGATGGCATAGGGCTGGGTTTAGGTGTCCCCCCTTTAAAAGTATTTTATCAATACATGATTGTTTCACAAAAGCAGTATTTATTCAATATGAAAAATTGCCACCACTAAATAGACTACCTACTAAATGTGCACTGTCTGTGTCAAGTGAATGTGGTTGTATTCAGAGCACGTTCTGAAAGTGGAGGCGGCTCGAGCTCAATGAGCCAAAAAACATTTTCTGCCTAAAGCAAATGCCGATTCCTCATAATCAAATTAGCGTACATAATTGAGATTAAATTGTTACAAACACCCTAAAACATCTATCATAATGAATCAATAATTAGGTATCACTTTGTTAGGAGTGATTAGAATGTCTTTCAAACCTCTGTGAACACCATCAATTCCAAAATTAATCTCTAGTCGAGTATTTTTTATTTGGTAATTGTAAAAGGAAAATTTGTCGCCACGACCATATATATTTTTTCAGATGTGTTACAAACTGCAAAAAATCCATTGTTCACTCGTTTTTAAAGCCTTGCCCACTTTCTGTGTGAGGGCTTCGATTCGCTGGATCTGAGCGCGGATGCCGTCATCATTCGGGATGCCCATTCATCTGGGCCGCGTTCAGTAGAACGCAACGTTTTGGAACGTTCAGATAGAAATAGACAATATAGAACACACATGCCTCTCCAACATGCAGAATGAGGAACCATCAGCTCTATTCGTGTCATTTCTATCTGCAACGTTCGAGAACGTTTGGCAACTGAATGTGGCCCTGTGCACTTGGGCGTTGGACTCCGCATCTTATTAGCAACACGGGAAATTTCTCCATTTTCCACCCTGTCTACAGCGACATAGCCACAAATCTGGGATTTTTTATTACTTCTCTTCACTTGGCAGGTATTTTCTGCAATTTTCCCATTTTGTTCACTAAGACTGGACTTAGATTACTTGTCCAGTAAACGTTTCAAAGAGGAGCCTTCGCAAAGTGCTTGCATTTAAGAAATAGTCTAGTAGTGGTCTTTGTTCGTTTTTTTTGGATCGGTTGAGTTTCTTTGTTGGAGCGAAAGCATGGGAGCGCAATTCTCCAAGACAGCTGCAAAAGGCGAAACCGCGGTTGAAAAGCCAGGAGAGGCTGCCGCTTCACCAACCAAGACCAATGGACAGGTAATTGATTTAAATATATATATTTGTATCCGAGTTAAAGGAAATATAGATATACAGTTGGTTTGCGCAAAGGTTCTCTGCGTGCGTTATTGTGTTGTGGGCACTTATGGAGACGCTCGCCAGGCTGATGTAGCAAACAACCACGATTGGAATACATTGATTCTACACTATTTCATCAAACAGTTGATCATTAATTTGAAATGTAATTTCTAAAATTGTACAATTATTACAAAAGCCTAAACTGATTTGGATAATTATTTGGAGACAAATTCGTTGAAGTATTCAGTCGTTTTAATTGATTCATTTGATGTGTGGGGATTTCGGTTAAATGGGTGAATTCTTTGTTTGAAATTTCGGATTGTGAGAGATTGGTATCACATTGTTGGACCTTATGTAGCCATGTGTAGTTAAATGGATCAATCAAGTTTTAATCATGTTTGAAACACAATCTGAACTGAAACTGAGCACAAATCTAATAACTTGAGACATTCGGTGGGAGAATGGGGGAGATGAACGACGCCAACAATGGCTTGCCACGGTCTAACTAGCCAACACGCCTTTTGTTACAGATGCTCGAATAGAGAGCAGGGATGGTTACTACCACCCTGGAGCAGGGGAACCACATTTTATAATGCGCCCCTTCTGTAGGTAATATTATAAGTGTTGGAATTGATGGTATTTATTAAAGTGATAAGGATGATGGTTTGAGGGTTCTGGTGCTGTTTAGTTTTGGGGTATGCATCTGAAGGACGCTCTGCGTGATCTGGTGTATTAATGAGCATCTGCTGTTTAATGAGCAGATGCTTTGCTTTGGCGCTTCGGTGTTGGAGCGACTGGCAGACGCGCATCGCCCCCTAGCGAACCATCCGAAACCGTGTCTCCCTTCTCTACATTGCCCGAGGCGGCTCATTCTCGCACGTGATTACGGGGAAATTGTTTCAATTCTGCATTTCTAAAACTAATTCTGTATTGAATTTGTAACTCGCAAAGCAATTAGCCTACCGACGCCCGTGCGTAAAGGCCCATTGATACTAAACATGTTTTTATTTTTTTATTAGACGGAGGCTGTATGTGTTTGTCACGATTTATTTTTGTGGCGTCTACTGCCCCTTGTGTCACTGAGTGACAATGGTCCATATCACACGTTATATTCCACGCTTGCTTTTTATGTGATGTTAATGGCCTCTGTCTTTAGGAAAATGGCCATGTGAAAGTGAACGGGGATGCCTCTCCTGCGGCTGCAGAGGCAGGCAAAGAAGAGGTGCATGCCAATGGTAGTGCCACGGCTGAGGAGGCTCCAAAAGAGGAGGCTGCAACTGCAGAGGCTGCACCCTCAGCAGCAGTAGAAGGGGAAAAGGCAGAGAATGCAGAGGCTGTGTCTCCAGCAGCTGAGGGTGAGGCAGCTAAACCGGAGGAGGGTGCCACGCCTTCAACCAGCAACGAAACCCCCAAAAAGAAGAAGAAGCGCTTCTCCTTCAAAAAGTCCTTCAAGCTTAGTGGTTTCTCCTTCAAAAAGACCAAAAAGGAGACCGGCGATGGGGCAGAGGGTGAGGAGGCCGCTGCGTCCGAGGAGGCCAAGGATGAGGCAGCCGAGGCCCCAGAGGCCGCTGCCGAGGGGGAAGCCAAGACTGCGGAGGGAGAGGCCAAGCCTGCCGTTGCTGGGGAGGAAGCTAAGGAAGCAGCAAGCCCCACAGAGGCCAAGCCTGAGGAAACAGCAGCAGCACCCGCTGAGGAGGCCAAGGCAGCCCCAGCCGCCGAGGAGCCAAAAGCAGAGGAGAAGCCAGCTGAGCCTGCTGCGGAGGCACCCAAAACGGAGGAGGCTGTACCTGCAACAGAGGTCGCATCCAGTCCAGAGGCCCCCGCTGCCGCTGAGGCCACTGCTGAGTAAAGCTGGAAACGCAATGAGCAAAACGGAAGAAATAAATAAAATAAAAAGCTGAAAAAGATAATCAAAAAAACATTTCCCTGTTTGTATGTTGGAGTGGTGCCAGTTCCTGGCTTTGGAGAACTTGTCTACAACCAAGGGTATTTTAAAGCTTTTTTGTTTTCCCTTCCCCCTCCACAAAACCCATCTTGGTCCATTGTTACTACCATTCCAACGGGCAGAGGTGGGTTGCTTAGAAACGTAATATTACAGAAAAAAATACATCCACACTCTGTCATATATTTTTTGCATCAGTATTACATGTTTTTTTGTGTGGCATTTTTATACAAAATGTACCTTGTCAAAATGTATGGACATACCCATGGTATGGAGGAGGTGGGGTATGTAAATGAGTGGGGATGTAAATGAAGGGTTTTGGGGTGGGTGGGGGAGAATGGAGGTGGCACCTTTGTGCCTGGGAATTGTGCCACAGACTATAATGTAAAGAGTGGTCTTAAAAACGAGAATGAAACAAACACCTATGTACCACGAGTACCATGCGGTTTATAACACTAAGACATTTTTACTATGAGATGACAAAAAATACAATTCCCAGAGCTAGGTTTAGGAAGTCATTAAAAAAAAATCATAGGAGCTTTTCACTAATCTCATTAGCTGTACCAGTCAGTGATCCAGTAGAAATACAAGTTGTATAGGCTTTATTGTTTATTGCTGGTTTTATGACCTTAATAAAGTGTAAGTATGTATAGGCGGGGTGTTTTTAACTATGATTATTGTACAAATGAAATCTTGATCTCAAGAAGCACATGAAGTTTGCAGCTCTTTCCACCCGCTCATTTTTGTAAGATAACAAAAACAAATTCATCCTGGATGACCTTTTCAGCAATTTTGAACTCAACCAAGCTGTGATAAGTGGAATGGTTACTGTTTATATACTGTGGTATGTTTTGATTACAGCAGACAATGCTTTTTTTTCAGTGGTCTTTGACAAATTAAGGAATCTCTATCAGATGCAACGTTTGTGTAGCATCTTGTCTCTTTTTTTCTTTCTTTTGTAAATACTGGAGAAGCTTTGACCAATTTGACTTAGAGATGGAATGTAACTTTGCTTAAATGCTATTAAACTCCTGCTTAGTGTTCTAATTTTCTGTGAGCACACTAAAAGCAAAAATAAATGTGAATAAAATTTGAGCAGCATCTGTCTTTTTTCATTTAACCAATTTCTATTCCTTTCTAAGATGGAATCCGCAATAGGGGGAAACAGCGCCACTAGCCGCCCCACCACCGTTGTTTGTTGCCAACCTTAGTGTTGCGCAGCATGGTCAAGTAAATTGCAGTATATATTGTGCTATTCTATTGCATGTGCAAACAGTGTTTGTTGTAATGTCACAAACTGATGTGGTTTTTGCCACTATGGAGTCCAGCTTCAACCGTTCAGATGAAGGTGGTAAGTGGGTCGTTGAGTGTCCTAATTGGTCAATTGATGAGTAATTTCAACATGTGTAATTTGAGCATGCTTTGCTGTTTACACAGGCAGCCCCCCCACTAATTGAGCTTTTGACCATTCACATGATCTTTTCACGTCGGTTCTTTTTCAGAGCTGATCAGATTGGTCAAAAGAATTGGGCTGCTTGTTTTAAATGCAGCCGTAGTGTTCAATCAAATTTTGTATTCAGGCTAACTGCCGCCAACTTTTCTACACACTCAAACATTACAGTATGATTGCAGAAGCACCTTGCCGCAACAACACCCAAGAGGGTTTCACCTAGGATTTGAACTTATGGCGTCACAGCCAGTGTCACTGGCTCTCGGTTATCTACAAAAGTCCAACATGGAATACTCAATGGTTTCGACAAATCTATTTCACCTTGCAAGTATTATACAACTAACATCGACTAGGCCTAACTCGTTCAAAGCCTTTTTAAATGAATCATGGACCAGAATAGATGCGTTTGTCACGGGGATCGGGGTGTTCACTACGATCCATCACTATTCGTTTAGTGCTATTCCCGGCCCCCAAACATGATCACATGCAACCTACATCACTGAATTCTCACTGATGTTAAATACGCTGACATTTACAAATCTTATTTTGAACGATGGTGTGAGATTGTAGCACAATAGTTACTTAGTAACTGGTACAATGCCAATGGAAATGATTTATAAAAAAATGTCAGTGAAGACCTTTTGTGCAGCTCATTGTTGTAAAAAGAGACCTTCAAGGCGCAGAGACTCAATACTTTGCAATGACGTTGAACAATGAATGGTGTACAGCCCCACCCAAGACCTTGAAAGGAACCATCAACACAGTGGGTTGATTTACAAAGGCCTGCTTGATGCTAGAGTTGGATAATTAAATATTCTTATGAATTTTGATTCAGGGCAAGTGTTCCCTCCCAGGTGAGACCACGCAACCTCAACGTTTGCAAAACATGTTTAGCAACTAAAATAACCCTATTTTACAGTAGCTGGCCTAACACCTGGCTGTAGGCCTACAGTGCAACAACGCTGTTTACATGTTATAGGTTAGCTTCTATTGTAGCTTGGGTGTTGAGAAACCTTTTACCACATTATCCAGCTTCCATTACTGAAAATAGCCAATGAAACCAAACATTTGTCAGATGCACCATCCGTTTTCAATTAGCATCAATGAGTGCAAACCTTTCCAAGGAAGGCCTATAGCACAACAAACTAGACATTTGGCCTCTGTTGATACAATTTGCTGCAGCAACAGGAAATTGGTGAACGACTCAATGAGCAGAGTTCCAACATAGTAGCAAATATCATTCTGTATGTAGCAAGTTACTGTGAAACGTAACTAGCGGCACACATCTTTCTGTAGCATGTTTGCATGTTATGCACGCTACATTGTAATAAACAAAATGGCAACAAAACGAAAAACATAAATTGCAATTGTTCATCAATAGACGAATAGGCCACAACATAGGCGTATGCATGTTTCTCTGCTGACTGGGTTGCAGCTTCCTCGTGTTTTGAATTTCACGCGTGTTATTTCCCGACTTGCAGGTGTGTCATAGCTACTAGTAGGCTACGTTTCTGTAATCTAGATACACTTCATCAGCAAGTCTGTCTACACAACTTTATTAAAGATCTTCAGGGTTGTATTAGCAATCATGACGGTTAACATTACTAGGCCACAATGGTAGATAAATAAGCTATAACCACTAGCGCTGTGTGGCCACGCACGTCTCCAACTCAATCATCAAAGTTTGCTGACGACGCAACAGTGGTAGGCCTGATAAACGACAACGATGAGATAGCCAACCGTGCAGATAGTGGTAGTGGTGCCAGGAAAATAACCCCTCCTTCAACGTCAACATAACGAAGGAGTTGATCGTGGTATACAGGAGACAGCAGAGAGAGCACGCCCCCATCCACATCGACGGGGCCGCAGCGGATAGGATAAAAAAAAAAGTCAAGTTCCTTGGCGTGCACATCACTGACAACCTGAAATGGCCCCTTTACACAGACAGCGCGATGAAGAAGGCGCAACTGAAATTCGTCTTGGCCCTTATGACCCTCAAAAACGTCCACATATCCACCATTGAGAGCATCCTGTCGGGCTGTCTTGTCACCGCCTTGTACGGCAATTGCACCATGCGCAACCGCAGTGCTCTCCAGAGGGTGGTGCTACAGCCCAACGCATCACACTGCCCTCCAGGACTTCTACAGCACCCGGTGTCATAGGAAGACCAAGAAGATCATCAAGCCACGGCCTGTTCACCCCGCTACCATCTAGAAATCGGAGACAGAAAAGGTGCATCAAAGCAGGGAAAGAGAGACTGAGTAACAGCTTCTATCTCCAGGCCATCAGACTATTAAACAGTCACCACTAGCTGACCTCCGCCCAGTAACCTGGCCTGAACCTTAGTCACTGTTCTAGCCGGCTACCACCTGGTACTCTATCCTCCATCTTAGAGGCTGCTGCCATATGTACATAGTCATTCAACACTGGCCACTTTAATAATGATGACATACTGTATGTATATACTGTGTTCCACAGGAGTGTGGTGGCACCTTAATTGGGGAGGACAGGCTCGTGGTAATGGCTGGAGCAGAATGAGTGAAATTACATCAAACAAATGGTTTCCATGTGCTTGATGCCGTTCCAGACAATATTGTGAGCCAGCCTCCACTGCCGGTATTCTAGTCATGGCTCATCCTATATAACTACTTTTATTTTTCAGGCTTTTTTCCATTGCTAGATATTACTGTACTGTTGGAGCTAGAGACATAAGCATCATTTTGCTGCACCTGCAAATCTGTGTACAAACAATACACTGATTCCTTGATGAAAATAACAGGCACGGTTACGTCGCCATCGTGTGGCTGCTACGCAATGCGTCACATCAAAAAATGATGCACGTTTACAAAGAATGCAGTAAATCATCTTTATGTTGGGTTATGATAGGGCTACAGTTGAACTAAGCTCATGGCATTTGTCATGTAAGCTAACATGTGGATTATATCTCTGGAGAAGACCGGGCTACCAACGGGTTACGTCTGACACTTCTTTGGCCACTGCTTGTCTATGTCTGTATCCTGGTGTTCATTATGTACGCGTACTGTGTAAATATCTCATTCAATTGTCCATCTGTATATTGTTTGATTGAGATTCTGAATGCCTTGAAGGAGTAGTGATTGCAGTGACATCCAGCTCACAGAAGGCACTTGGTGGCGAGTACCTGCCACGTGAGCCGGCAGCGATGAACCCCATCGTATTGTAGATCATTTAAATGATCATGGTTGATTTAGCCCCAACTTCAACTAATCTCTACCTACTAGAATACATACATTCACACCACATAGTATTAAAAAAAAGGTTTTAATTGGCAAATGCGAAATATCTACAGGAACACCCACATACTCTTCTCTAAAAAACACATACTTTAATTACAGGTAGATTTCTCATTCAGAAGATGAAGCATGTTGCAATATAAAAAGTATCAAAGGAAAGTACAGCAAATCCAGGTTTGTTGCAAATCCTAGAAATCCACTGTTACACTACACAAAGGAAACTAAGTCTTCACAACAGCGTACAACTACAGATCAATGATAAATATAATGCTTCTGGTATGGAGTCAGGCGCGAAGGTGTAGAATCAGCCAAGGTTAGCTGCCCTGGCTGCCACACTCGGGACTGTCCATGGAGAGATCGCAGCACCGCTATGTGGCTGAATCAGGCACTGCTAGTCTGCTCAGTCTTCCCACTGGAAAGTGTGCCGGTTTCCCACCCAAAAACATAACATAAGTCAGTGTCAAGTCTGAATACATTTGTGACTACTTCTAATTAAGCACAATTTCATATACATCTCAAACTATAAGTAGCTGGTCGTGACAAGTAATTATAATGAAATCTTGATTGTGATAAAGAGAAGGATGAGAGATTGCAATAGTCTGTACTCCCCCCTGAGATTATCATAATTGTTTTGGATCTTGCAGCACTGCACAAATGAGGGCTGAAAAGTTATTCATGACCTTTTAAAACTGTACAAACAGTGGCAGGGTGCCACAATTACTCGTAGCTACCTTTGTCAGTTCTCAGTGCTTGTTTCCTTCGATTTCTCCATCTCTGTACAGAAGACAGCGCAAATTAACAAGTTGTCACATCAAGTTATCAATTCAATATTTCTAGGTTATTTTCTTCATCTAACTCAATTTATCTAAAATGAAAGGAATTGCAAGTCCTTTACAAAAAAGGTTTGTAAGTCAGAGTAAGTTCTGAATACTCACCAACTTTCTCTTTGTCTCCCTCAACTCGAGTCCGTTTAGTTCCTTTCTTGTGACTGGCTTCGTTCCTCCTTCCTCCCTCTCCCTCATCCTCAGAGTCGGAGAACTCTTCATCGCAGGCTATCCTTTTGTCTGAAGCACGGACTTAAAACGAGACAGGAAATCAACATTCAGATGCTGCTGGCAATAGGATCCAAGGTGGATTACATAGTGGAAAATCCAGCCACTGATACATTGAGAACAGAACCCCCCTGAGTGACATAACAACAGCAGTAGTTAGACTGTACACAGTGAATGTCTTGTGATTTGTCAGATAAGGCATGTCTTACTGGACATGCGTTTGTCGGGGTCCTCTGCATCCTCATCCGCCGTATCGTCAGGGATGGCGTCCTCAGGGACCGTCTGCATCTGCACTCCCGGGGCGTGAGGTAGCATCCGCAAGTTCTCAAACAGACGCTGCCTATGGGTTAATACACACAAAGGCAATTGTTTTAGGGCAGTAACCAACATCAGTGCAGTAACCAACATCAGTGCAAAAGCACACAAGAAGGCTCTAAGAAATGTGGATAATCATACGTGCCAACGAGAACTCCCTACCACAATACCAATTTCTTAAAGTGAGAATGCAGCTGCAACAACCTCAATGCACACACATCCTTAATGACAAGCAACTCCTTAAGAGTAGCGGAATACATCTAATATGCTATATTTGATAGTCTATGACAGACTCAGTCCTTACTTGATCTTATCCATGTACTCCAATGTGTTCTGGTTGGTCATGTTGGATGGGCTGATGTGCAACTTGAAGTCAGGCCCAAAGTACTCAAAGTAATCGTTGTATGGCAGTTCTGAAACAAAACAAAAAAACATAAAGAGAAAATACCGTGTACGTGCTGTAACTAAAATAAATTGTCAGAATGTCAACCCTTTCAGGTACATTTTTTGTTTGATATTTACACCTGTACAAGTCCCTCCACTTGAGAGCGGTTATAAAGGAAAGGGTAAGGGTTCTGTTAATGTCCCGAATTCCATGAAGAAAACAGCTGGCTCCTTTGACAGGCTGTGATAATGTCCTCTCACACACACTTGGTGGCCCACTGATATTCTGCTTAGTTAGCTCCCCTGTAGGCAGATGAATGTCAGGACCAGGACTATCCCTGTATGCGTCCCAAATGGCACCCTATTCCCTTTAACACACTACATTTGACCAGGTCCTTAACCCTACATATTGGCCCTGGTCAAAAGTAGTGCACTATGTAGGGAATAGGGTGCAATTTGGGACTAAACCCCCGTCTAGTGCTGTAACATTTTCTCTAGAGACCCAGCCAATATCTCAGGGGGAGAGAAGACATTGTACTACAAAAAGTAGACGCTGCATTATACAGGTCTAGGCAATCGACACTGAAATTAGGAAAGCAACTTTAAATGGCACGAGAGGGTGGGAAATGGGGCATTTTGAATAAGGAAAAAAAAAGATAGATATAAATCCACACACCATCAGGGATCTCAGTATCCAGAGCCACGGCCGTCTCGTAGGTCCAGCAGCGGGCCACGTTGCGGATGGTGTAGCCTCCTCCACCCAGCATTAGCAGGGGAAGGTTGAACGACTTAATGTACTCAACACACTTAGCATGGCCTGACGGGAAAGCAGCATGAAGAGACAAAACATCACATAACTATAGGAACAACATGGAGGGCTTAGAACAGGCTAATACGCTTCTAAGAACAAATTATATCATTACTGTTCAATAAATTACAGACTAAAAACTGATTTCTGTGCAACTCCCAATGCTGGCTCAATCATTACAGTTAAAATGAAGCCATACAAGTTTAAATGGTCTCACACATAACAGGTAAGACGACTAGCATAAAGCCTCCTTACCGCGGATGGTGAGGTTGAAGCAGCCCAGTCGGTCTCCTGAGAGGGAGTCTGCGCCACACTGCAGCACCACTGCACTGGGCTGGTACATCTCCATCACCTTGGCCATCACCTGCCAAGACACAAAGCACATTTCCCCATTGTTTCCTTCTAAATCAGGGACTGATTTAGACCTGGGACACCAGGTGTGTGAAATTAATTATGAGGTAGAACAGAAAACCATCAGAATCCGGACCTCGTAGAGTAAAAGCCAATTTATGCTTGATCCCAAAAATGTGGTTGAAGGCTCCGTATGGAGGGTGTGACGCTATTGCGGCACCTCCAGAGGCCAAATTGAGCTCTGTACCACATTGCCGTGCGCCTCAAATTTTGCAACAATGCAGAGGGCTCCGTATTGACATGATTGGTTGAGGATAAGTGGGGGCAGGAGACCCTATATAAACACAAACGCACTTCCTTGACAAGAGCTCTGCGAAACGCAAGAAGTATGAACGCCCTGAGGCCATTTCACTGTAAATGCTTAGCCCAGAGCAATTAGTGTTAAGTGCCTTGCTCAAGGACACCTAGTCAACTCTGAGATTCGAACCAGCGGCCTTCACGTTATTGGCCCAATGCTCTTATCCACTAGGCTACCTGCAGCCCCACCTGTGCATACTTACAGGCTTGAAGATCAGCTCATACGACTCATCGTCGACGCCGTCCCTCAGGGGGAAGTTGACAGCGTAGTATTTGCCTTTTCCAGCACCAATGTCCTAAGAACAGTGGCAATTGAGGATTTTAAACACGTTTACTCACTTGCTAATCCATAACTAAAATACTGCAGCCATCATAAAGTGCTCTTCCCAAGCAAAAAGAAAGTCTACACCCAGCTATCAAAGGGCCACTGTCACAGAGCACCAGAAGTTCACATTGAGGTGTGAGGGGGCTACGTTCCAAATGGCATCCTAATCTGTACAGCCATTTGGGACGTAGCCAAGCACTCACCCGGAGGTCTCCAGTCCCGGGGAAGTACTCTCCGTATTTGTGGAAGGACACAGTCATGACCCTGTCTGTGGTGTAGAAGGCTTCCTCTACTCCATCCCCATGGTGGATGTCAATATCTATGTACAGTACCCTCTGATGGTACCTGGGAACGAGGAGGTGTGAAGAATTAAACCTGAGGCATGCATAGTAGAATACACGTTGATATATCAGGGTGTTTACGAAAACAAAAAAGTCACCATCACTAATGCATTCATTGTAGAAGTCATACGGGTTTAGCCGGTTTCTATCTGGGAACACAAACTCACTTGAGGAGCTCCAGAATGGCCAACACGATGTCATTGACGTAACAGAAGCCAGAGGCCTCAGACTTCTTAGCGTGGTGGAGTCCACCAGCCCAGTTCACCGCAATGTCAGTCTGCTGCCTGTTGAGTTTCACCGATCCCGCTGTGCCAAGGGAGGAAAAACATTTAACAGTATTTTCACAAGCATGTGCTGTGATTTCTGAACCAATAGGAACTAGTTCTACTGTTCACAGGTTAAAAACTGTAGAAGAAGAAAAAAATAAAGTTTAATTGATATTTGGGTTAGGGTTACCTTAACAAATACACTCCAAGTCAAATGTTTGGACACACCAACTCATTCCAGGGTTCTTTATTTGGACTATTTTCTACATTGTAGAATAAAGAAGACATCAAAACTATAAAATAAAACATTCCAGCTCTGACCATACTGTAGTAACCAAAAAGAGTGTTAAACAAATAAATGTTATATTTGAGATTCTTCAAAGTAGCCACCCTTTGCCGTGATAAAAACTTTGCACACTCGTGGCATTCTCTCAACCAGCTTCATGAGGTAGTCACCTGGAATGCATTTCAATTAACAGGTGTGCATTGTTAAGTTAATTTGTGGAATTTCTTTCCTTCTTAATGCATTTGAGCCAATCAGTTGTGTTGTGACATAGTAGGGGTGGTATACAGAAGATAGCCCTATTTGGTAAAATACCAAGTCCTTATTATGACAAGAACAGCTCAAATAAGCAAAGAGAAAGGACAGTTCATCATTACTTTAAGACATGAAGGTCAGTCAATCCGGAAAACTTCAAGAACTTTGAACGTTTCTTCAAGTACAGTCGCAAAAACCATCAAGCCCTATGATGAACCTGGCTCTCATGAGGACAGCCACAGGAAAGGAAAACCCAGAGTTACCTCTGCTGCAGTTACCAGCTTTAGAAATTGCAGCCCAAATAAATGCTTCAGAGTTCAAGTAAACAGACATGTCAACATCAACAGTTCAGAGGAGACTGCATGAAATCAGGTCTTCATGGTCAAATTGCTGCAAAGAAACCACTACTAAAGGACACCAATAAGGAGACACTTACTTGTGCCAAGAAACACAAGCAATGGACTTTAGAGTCCAAATGGGAGATTTTGGTTCCAACCGCTGTGTCTTTGAGACGCAGAGTAGCTGAACGGATGATCTCTGCAAGTGTGGTTCCCACCGTGAAGCATGGAGGAGATTGTGTAATGGTGCTTTGCTGGTGACACTGTCAGTGATTTATTTAGAATTCAAGGCACACTTAACCAGCATGGCTACCAAAGCATTCTGCAGCGATACGCCATCCCATCTAGTTTGCTCTTAGTGGGACTATCATTTGTTTTTCAACAGGACAATGACTCAACACACCTCCAGGCTGTGCAAGGGCTATTTGACCAAGACGGAGAGTGACGGAGCGCTGCATCAGATGACCTGGCCTCCACAATCACCCAACCTCAACCCAATTGAAATGGTTTGGGATGAGTTGGACCGCAGAGTAAAGGAAAAGCAGCCAACAAGTGCTCAGCATATGTGGGAACACCTTCAAGACTGTTGGAAAAGCAAACCAGGTGAAGGCGGTTGAGAAAATGCCAAGAGTGTGCAAAGGTGTCATAAAGGCAAAGGGTGGCTACTTTGAAGAATCTAAAATACATATTTAGATTTAACACTTTTTTTGGTTACTACGTGTGTTATTGCATAGTTTGTCTTCACTATTATTCTACAATGTAGAAAATAGTAATAAAGAAAAACCCTTGAATGAGTAGGTGTCCAAACTTTTGACTGGTACTGTATATAAACAAAAGTATGTGGACACCCCTTCAAATTAGTGGACTGCCATTTTAGCCACACCAGCTGCTGACCGGTGTATAAAATTGAGCAAACAGCCATGCAATCTCCATAGACACATATTGGCAGTAGAATAAGCCTTAGCGAGTAAAAATAGTCTGTCCTCGGCTGCAACACTCACTACCGAGTTCCAAACGGCCTCTGGAAGCACAAGAACTGTTAGTCGGAGCTACATGAAATGGGTTTCCATGGCCGAGCAGCCGCACACAAGCCTAAGATCGCCATGTACAATGCCAAGTGTCAGCTGGAGTGGTGTAAAGCTTGCCGTCATTGAGACTCTGGAACAGTGCAAATACGTTCTCTGGAGTGATGAATCACATTTCACCATCAGGCAGTCCGACTGACAAATCTGGGTTTAGCGGATGCCAGGACAACACTACCTGCCTGAATGCATAGTGCCAACTGTAAGGTTTGGTGGAGGAGGAATAATGGTCTGGGGCTGTCTTTCATGGTTGGAGGTATAGGCCCTTTAGTTCCAGTGATGAAACATTGTATGCTGTAGCATTAAGATGACATTCTAGACGATTATGTGCTTCAACTTTGTGGCAACAGTTTGGGGATGGCCCTTTCTTGTTTTAGCATGACAATGCCTCCGTGGACGAAACTAGAGATTGGTGTGGAAGAACTTGACTGGCCTGCACAGAGCACTGATCTCAAACACATCCACATACAATACATGACCAAAAGTATGTATTCATGGGAATATATATTTGTATGTGCATACACTTACCAGCAGAGCCACCAGTAGACAACTGGCAGAACTCAAACAACCCATCAAATACAGGACAATCCTCACCAACATTAACTATGATAAAAACAAAAACACAAAATAGTGATTCAAGCAATCCATCAAGAAATATATATGTATATTCTTTCCAATACTAGGTTCGTATGGGTAGTTTTCCCTGGTCCAGTCATAAGGTTAGTAATAACTCCTGGCCCTAGTTATGGCTCGACTTACACCGCTGCATTTGTTTGCTGTACTCTGACATGTTGTCTGGTCGTATGGATCGGAGGAACTGGATGTAATCGTCACTGTGGTATTTGGTAATTTCCTCTGCAGTGGCTTTGTGTGGTCTCTGCAACAAAGAATAACAATTGCCTACTTGATAGCAAAAGAGAGAAATTGCCATATCTACATATTCAGAATTAACCTTTTTACTTGAAATCTTGTTATAAACATACATATATTTCCATTTTTCTGTACAGTCCATAGTTCAACAGTAGGTTGTGTGTCATTCGAATTCGGTGTGGTTTCATGGGATGCCCTTGTCCATAATAGTAATTGCCAATGTCACCTGTTAAAAAAAAAAAAAAAAACAGAGCCTACATTTGAAAATGTCGATGTTTCACATAGCTAACTACCCCCATGCAACATTCCAGCTCTAACCACACTGTACTTCTACTACCACATACTTCTATGCTCTACTAACGCTACTACAACAATGCAGTCAGTTAGCTAGCAGTACTGGCGCATGAAGCAATGCTGATAATGCGCAATAGCCGCTCGTGTCGTCATCTTCATCCGTCTTCAACGCCATCACTGGTCCCTTGTTGGCGGTAGTAAATTAATTTAACTTTCTGCTTATATTTTCAATTTCATAAAAAAAAAATATCACAACAGCGTGTTTACTTGTTTAAAACAAATGTAGAAGCAAACATGGCTGTGGCTGGCTAAATTCGCTAGCTACAAACAATGTGCCCCGACAAACTAGCACTAGCTACAGTAGCCGGTTAACGTTCACTAACTAGTCTAGTTTAACGATATATTTAGATTCTTGAACACAGTCTCGTAACTTATTTCATAATCATAACAGGAACATAAAACAAAAATAAATAATGTCAGGATCGCTAGCCAATAGTACCTAGCTATTCAGAGAATGAATGGATATTGCACTGCACTGGCTGTCATCACGCACCCTAGCTAACGCGCTAGTTTGGCCTCAGAAACTTATTCTGGAAACTCAAAATGAACATGCATTGTTTACCGTCATAGTAGTAGCAGACTTTCTTCTTGGTTCCACCTGCAACGGTGTAAGCCATGTTGAGTCGGATTTCTGTTTGAGATGCTTGCCGAAACTTAAGTAGTATTTATGAACCTGGTGACGGATAGAGACCTATGTGAAGCCATTCACAATAATGAATAGCCGCAATAGAGGCGTTTGCTGTTTGCTTTCAAAATAAAAGTTCTTAATTGAAAGTGATGCAAATGGATACAAATAAAGGAACTATGCCATTTGGAGTTGATAATGCTAAACAAATTTGGAATTTTGTTATATAAATTCAATCAAATACAATAAGTAGAAGAAAACAAAAATCAGTTGACATCGCACTGTGTATGTATTAGACTTCAGAATTGTATTGAAACCACCGTAAAATTTGCCATATTAAGTTTACCAGTCAATCCACTATGTTAATTGTACATTCATATTGCACTGTACAGCCTTTCCTATGGATTATGGATCAATGAAATGGGGATATCAGTCTACTCAGTGACACACACAGAACACAACTGTTTAGAGTTTTCACAAATATTAGTGTCGTAACTCTTATTGCGGGACTTTGAAACCACTATGAAATGACCCACATAAAGCTTACCAGTCAACCATGTTGGACATTCGTATTGCACTGTACAGCCTTACCTATGGATTGTGGATCCATGAAATGGGGTATCAGTCTACTCAGTGACAACTACAGAACACAACTTTGAAGAGTTCACACAAATATTAGCGTCACAGCTCTAATTGCAAGACTTTGACTGTGGAAATCACCTCCCCAGTGTATATTAACATTCATTTTGCAATGTACCGGGACCCTGAAATCACTGACCCATGGAGCAAATTAAAATAGTGATTTCAGAACATATATTTTTGCTTCTCCACTTTTCAGTAATTTTTTAGCTAGTCTGTATAAAAACATATATGATAATTTTATGGGCTAAATGGTAAAATTACGTGTGATATGATTGCATTTTGGAGCCCCTTCTCCGACTTAAGTCGTTTTTGGGGGTATCTGTACTTTACTTTATTATTTATATTTTTGACAACTTTTACTTTTACTTCATTACATTCCGAAATAAAATGATGTACTTTTTACTCCAAATATTTTCCCTGACACCCGAAAGTACTCTTTACATTTCTAATGGGAGTAGGGCAGGGGGACTCTGTTGTCTTGGCTTCTGGGGGAAGCTGGTTTCACCATTGGGGTGCCAGGACAGAGAAGAACTTGGACTGGACTGAGTGGGAGGGCCAAGAGTCCAGAGGTGGCAGAACAGAGTTCTCATGTTTTTGGTTTTTTTTTAACCTTTTATTAACTAGGCAAGTCAGTTAAGATCAAATTCTTATTTACAATGACGGCCTACCCCGGCCAAACACTAACCCGGACAACACTGGGCCAATCATATGCCGCCCTATGGGACTTCCAATCACGGCCAGTTGTGATACAGCCTGGAATCGAACCAGGTGTGTAGTGACACCTCTATCACTGAGATGCATTGTCTTAGACCGCTGCACCACTTGGGAGCCCATGGTTGCGGTGTAGGGTTTGAGCATTGCCTGAAGGTAGGAAGGGGCAGTTCCGCACCATGGTCTTGTAGTGGATGCGAGCTTTGACTGGAAGCCAGTGGAGTGCGCTGTGGAGCGGGGTGACGGTTGAAAACCAGGCGGGCTGCAGCGTTCTGGATAAGTTGCAGGGGTTTGATGGTATAAGCGGGGAGCCCAGCCAACAGTCAGTTGCAGTAGTCCAGACCGGAGAGGACAAGTGCCTAGATCAGGACCTGTGCCACTTCCTGTGTGAGGTAGGGATGTTGTAGAGCATGAATCTGCAGGAGCGAGTCACTGCTTTGATATTTGCAGAATACGAAAGGGTGTTGTCCAGGGTCACGCCAAGGTTCTTTGCACTCTGGTAGGGCGACGCTATGGAGTTGTCAACCGTGATGGAGATGTCTTTTAGCAGGCTGGCCTTTTCTGGGAGGAAGAGCAGCTCTGTCTTGTCGAGGTTGAGCTTGAGGTAGTGGACTGACATCCAAGTTGAGATATCTGGGGGGGGCGGGGGTAGTCATTACAAAGGGTAGGTTCAACAGAGAAAATTAAATATAACCACACTTTATCAATCATATATCATCAATGAGGCTATTTAGGCCTATATAGCATTTGGAATGTCATAAACAGCTATTGTTTAAATTCATCCCAGTGTAACAGGTGTAAAATGCACGTTATGTATTTCATCGAAAATCCCTCATATTTATTTTTATTTATTATTTTAAGGTTATTTTAAGATGTATTACATTACTTTCAAGAGTGAATTATTTTATTGTATTTATTTTCAAAATTGTGTTAATGCTGTGATGTCATTAACGGGAGCCATGCGCTTACAGTTTGCTCAGAGCGTGATGGATGAGGAGAGGTAGGTGTTAGGAATGCTCCGGTCTTTTGAACGCACATGTTCGCAAATATTCACATCGTCATTGATTTAGTGTTGCATTACTGTTTTATAGGAATATATATTTATGTGAATGGGGATAATGTTCGAGTACAACTTTGCAAGGCTAGCCAAATTAACGTTAGCTTTGTTGTGGGAGAGGGACTCTTTCAGGTGCAGACATCGTGATTTATTTTTTATTCTTTCTTTATTTTTTAAAATTCTGTACTGTTTTTTTTTGTCTTTTAGCAGGCAAATCTATTGTATGGAGTCAGACTGCAGCAGTAACTTTGCCCTGTATTTGTATCCATTCCATGCAGGTGTGTTGTGAAATGTGACGATTTTGTATTTCATGTTTAATGTGCTGAGTTAGCTGTCGTTCATTTTGTTACTTGCCCGGGCATGTCAAAAATGTTGTTGTTGCCTTGTTAGTATTCTTCAGGTATAAATGGTACAATTGTATATTCTTTAAGAAATATTTTGCACTTATTAGCAAATTATTGGTGTACAATATTTGTAAAATGTAATGAGTCTTTTAAGAATACAAACTTTTTTTGTTTGTTGTTGATGTGTTTACTGCTGAGTTTGCTCAGAGTGTGATGAGGAGAGCAGGAACATATATTTAATGGGGTCCAGACTGCAGCAGTAACTTTGCCCTGTATTTGTATCCATTCCAAGCAGTCATTAAAAGAGACAACCGGCAGAATTGTGTCCAGAGCCTTATCTTCCACCTACATATCACCAGAAAACAATGCAGAAAGATACAGGTGCAGAACGGTTACACCAGGATTCAACTAAAAATAGACACCACATGTAGGCCTAGGGTTTCAAGCTTTTGTTGATTTCAAATGGAATCTACAAGCTACTAATAAATATGTTGGATTTACGTCAATTAAATAAAATCAAACTGTATTTAAAGTGCATTTAAATGTTCATTTAAGTTAGGCCTGTTCTTTAACTTTCAACATATCACTTATTAATTTGTGGACAAACTGGAATTAAAGCCAGACTTAGTGGTACAGATGGAGCTATCCAAGCAGAATATACTGTATATCTCCTTCAAAAGTTTATATTTGGTTGCATTGACAACCAAACACAATTCAATATCACTTTTGCAATATGGTATATAGCCTATTAACTTGTCAACAGGTTAACAAATGACATGTTGGATTCAAGTCTCCATCTCAACCAAAAAGAAAAGTTGAAGAATAGGATTAAGTCAGTGGCTCAGATGGAACTATCCAATTAGTAGATAGTCTCCTTTAAATGTTGATATTTGGTTGCAGTGTCAACCAAACACATTTCAATATTACTTTTGTAAGACAGTAAATATCCTAATGTTAAGACTAAATCTTACAAACTAATGTAACAGTATTAAAATGAGTAACACATCCATGGCCACATTTTGAGGTTACTGTACAATAAATGTTTTCTTATGTAATCATAGAAAGCGTGCATGGTCAGGGTTGCAGGTCTGTGGAAATCTTCACAATTGCTATAATAATCTGTACAGAATCTCAAACGGTATTGATCACTTGCAGCAACTAACTGCAATCCAGTGTCACACCCTGATCTGTTTCACCTGTCCTTGTGATTGTCTCCAAACCCCTCCAGGTGTCACCCATCTTCCCTATTACCCTCAGTGTATTTATACCTGTGTTCTCTTTATACCTGTGTTCTCGTTTGTCTGTTGCCAGTTCGTCGTGTCTTGCCCAGTCAACCAGCGGTTTTCCAAGTGCCTGTTTTTCCTAGTCTCTATTTTCTAGTCCTCCTGGTTCTGACCTTTTGCCTGCCCTGACACTGAGCCTGCCTGCTGCCCTGTACCATTTTGACTCTGACCTGGTTATGAACTCTTGCCTGTCCTCGACCTGCCTCTAGCCTGCTCCTCGTTGTTCAATAAATATCAGAGACTCGAACCATCTGCTTCCTGTGTCTGCATCTGGGTCTCGCCTTGTGTCGTTATAGTACGAACTGGCCATGACTGACCCAGCAGACTCGGACCAGCTCTGTCAAGTTGTCTCCCTGCAGGGAGCCACCATTAAGAAACATGAGGAGCTACTTCAGAACCTTATGGAAGGGTTCCAATCTCTGTCGTAACGCCACGACCAGGGGTTCAAGGCGTTAATGGAGCAGTTCCATGAATTGTCTCACAGGCAGCATGCCACATCTGAGACCTCACAGTTGCTCAGGAACACCCCTACCAGCGGTGGGTTTGTTCAGCCTACCCCGGCTCCCAGAGAACTCCGCTTACCTCCTCCGGAGCGATATGCTGGGGGTCCTGGAACCTGCCGGACCTTTCTTTCCCAGTGCTCCCTTATTTTTGAGCTACAGCCATTTCCGTTCCCTTCGGATGGGTCGAAGATAGCGTATCTTATTGTCTGGAAGGGCGCTCTCCTAGGCTATGGCTGTTTGGTAGCAACAATCCGCTGTTTGCTCTAATCTGGAAGAGTTCATGGTGGAGGTGAGGAAGGTGTTTGATTCTCCGGTGCCCGGGAGAGCGGCGGGCCGAAAACGACTGAAATTACATCAGAACTCCCGTAGTGTGGCAGACTACGTAGTAGATTTTCACACATTGGCCACTGAGAGTGCCTGGAATCCGGAGGCCCTGTTCGATACCTTCCTTCACGGACTATCAGAGGAGATAAAAGATGAGCTAGCAGCTTGGGAGTTACCTTTGGACATCGATTCCCTCATTGCCCTTACATTAGGATTGATGGGCATCTACAGGAACGCAGGAATGAGAGAAGGTCGGGTCTCGGTCACTCGTTCATCTGCTGCTGCTTGCTCACCTCCAAAAGGAATCCGGAAGTCACTGAAGGCTGCATTTCCGAGAAGATCCGAAGCCACCCGAGTTCCCTCGAATCATAGGCGACGGGTGAGTCGGACACACTGGAGCCTATGCAACTGGGCAGAGCTAGATTATCGCCTAGGGAATGTTCACGTAGACTGAGCTCCAACTGTTGTCTGTATTGTGGTGCTGCGGGGCATTACATAGCCACCTGCTCAGTAGAGACCTTACTCATTAGTAGATACGAGTACACTGGTGAGCCAGCCTGGGAATCCCATTACCATAAATTCATAAACCATCGCGGTTCACACAAAACACTTATCACAGCGAAAACAAATCAATTACCTTTTGAAGAACTTCTGCTGAGGGCTTCCCAAGAAAGAGTCATGTATTATATCCATAAATCTCCATTTGGTTGGTGCGTTATGATGAGAAAATACAGCGTCCACTCGCCCATTGAACCGTGAAGAGAACGCGTTCAAACTATAACTATAAACTTGTCCAAGAACAATCAAACATCATTGATAATGTATCCTTAGGAACAATTTTATGTATATTTAGTATAATGTTTCAACCGGAATATAAACTGGGCGATAGGGAAGGAAAAAACCACAGCGCGCGCAAGCCTGTGAACGCGCATCCTCTTCTGTTTACTTCTTGTGACCACTTCCTAATTCTTCTTCTATTACCATCCAGATCAACTAAATAGAATCAAAACACTGTCTAGAGACTGTTGACATCCAGTGGAAGCAATAGGTACTGAAATCTTACTCAGTTATGGGCATTTTCTTAAGGGAGGGCTTCAAAATGAGGCAATGTGTCAAAATCACTTTTTCCAGGACAGAAATTCCTCGGATTTTTGCCTGCCATATCCATTCTGTTATACTCACAGACAATATTTTAACACTCCTTAGAAACTTCAGAGTGTTTCCTATCCAATAGTACTAATTATGTGCATATAGGCATTTTACTTTGGGCACGCCAGGCTCTCCAAAACCGTCACCTCGGGAGCTGCTCCCTAAGAAGTTAAGAGCTATTGTATCTCAGAGAAGCTGAAATAGTCTAACCACATGGAAACTGTAGTGAAGAAGGCACGACAGCGACTCCTTAACCTCAGGATGCTGAAGAAAATCAGCCTGTCCCAGAGGGCCCTCAGTGTTTTACAGGAGTACCATCGAGAGCATACTGTCGGGCTGCATCACAGCCTGGTATGGCAACTCCGCCACCGGCTCTTCAGAGGGTGATACTTTGCAGCGGAACGCACCATTGGGTGCACACTGCCTGACCTACAGGACACCTACAACACCAGGTGTCAGAGGAAGGATTAGGATAATGAAGATGGCCCCGGAGGGTAGGGCTGCCATCTTATCGGTTCTTAACCAACCGTACTATTTATTTTTATTTATTTCGCATTCGTAACTTGTTTTGTGCATAATGTTGCTGCTACCGTCTCTTATAACCAAAAAAAGCTTCTGGGGATCAGAACTGAGATTACTCACGTCAAATTGGACGAGGAGTTCTTCTTCAATGAGTCGGACGTGAGGAATATACTACGGACACCTGACCAGGCCCAGATCCCCGTGATTCGCTGGGAAAGGAAATGTAGGTTTCACGGAAAGAGATCAGGCGACGAGTGGCTAATCTGCCCATGCCTTCTGTTCTGCTAGCTAACGTTAATTCGCTGGAAAATAAATGGGACGAACTGAAAGCACATATATCCTAACAATGGGACATAAAAAATTGGAGTCTCTTATGTTTCACCGAGTCGTGGCTGAATGACAATAGCTGGTACACGATATCTAAGGAAGTCTTTGGGTTTCTCTCGCCTGAGGTAGAGTATCTCATGATAAGCTGTAGACCACACTATATACATAGAGTTTTCATCTGTATTCTTTGTAGCTGTCTATATACCATCACAGACAGAGGCTGGCACTAAAACCGCACTCAATGAAATGTATTCCGCCATAAGCAAACAGAAAAATGTTCATCCAGAGGCGGCGCTCCTAGTGGCCGGGGACTTTCATGCAGGGAAACTTAAATCAGTTTTACCTCATTTCTATCAGCATGTTAAATGTGCAACCAGAGGGGGAAAAAATTCTAGACCAACTTTACTCCACACACAGAGACGCGTACCATGCTCTCCCTCGCCCTCCATTTAGCAAATCTGACCATAACTCTATCCTCCTGATTCCTGCTTACAAGCACAGATTAAAGCAGGAAGCACCAATGACTCGGTCTATAAAAAAGTGGTCAGATGAAGCAGATGCTAAACTACAGAACAGTTTTGCTAGCACAGACTGGACTATGTTCCGGGATTCTTCCAATGGCATTGAGAAGTACACCACATCAGTCACTGGCTTTACCAATAAGTGCATCGATGACGCCATCTCCCCAGTGACTGTGCGTACATACCCCAACCAGAAGCCATGGATCAAATCAAATGTATTTATAAAGCCCTTCTTACATCAGCTGATGTCACAGAGTGCTGTACAGAAACCCAGCCTAAAACCCCAAACAGCAAGCAATGCAGGTGTAAAAGCACAGTGGTTAGGAAAAACTCCCTAGAAAGGCCAGAACCTAGGAAGAAACCTAGAGAGGAACCAGGTTGTGAGGGGTGGCCAGTCCTCTTCTGGCTATGCCAGATGCAGATTATAACAGAACATGGACAAGATTTTAAAATGTTCATAGAACAGGCAGAACAGTTGAAACTGGAGAAGCAGCACGGCCAGGTGGACTGGGGACATCAAGGAGTCATCAGGCCAGGTAGGCCTTGAGGAATGGTCCTAATGCTCAGGCCCCCTGAGAGAGAGAGAATTAGAGAGAGCATACTTAAATTCAGACAGGACACCGGATAAGAGAGGAGAAAATCTCCAGATATAACAGACGGACCCTAGCCCCCCGACACAAACTACTGCAGCATAAATACTGGAGACTGAGACAGGAGGGGTCGGGAGACACTGTGGCCCCGTCCGACGATACCCCCGGACAGGGCAAAACAGGCAGCATATAACCTCACCCACTCTGCCGAAGCACAGCCCCCACACCACTAGAGGGATATCTCCACCCACCAACTTACCATCCTGAGACAAGGCCGAGTATAGCCCACAAAGATCTCCGCCACAGATCACGTCAGTGACTCAACCCACTCAAGCGACGCCCCCCCAGCAAGGGTGGTTCGTTGCTCCAGTGCCTTTCCGTTCACCTTCACACTCCTGGGACTACACTCAATCATAGGACCTACTGAAGAGATGAGTCTTCAATAAAGACTTAAAGGTTGAGACCGAGTCTGCGTCTCTCACATGGATAGGCAGACCATTCCATAAAAATTGAGCTCTATAGGAGAAAGCCCTGCCTCCAGCTGTTTGCTTAGAAATTCTAGGGACAGTAAGGAGGCCTGCGTCTTGTGAACGTAGCGTACGTGTAGATGTGTACGGCAGGACCAATTTCGGAAAGATAGGAAAGAGCAAGCCCATGTAATGATTTGTAGGTTAGCAGTAAAACCTTGAAATCAGTCCTTGCCTTAACAGGAAGCCAGTGTAGAGAGGCTAGCACTGGAGTAATATGAACACATTTTTTGGTTCTAGTCAAGATTCTAGCAGCCGTGTTTAGCACTAACTGAAGTTTATTTAGTGCTTTATCTGGGTAGCCGGAAAGTAGAGCATTGCAGTAGTCTAACCTAGAAGTGACAAAAGCATGGATTAATTTTTCTGCATCATTTTTGGACAGAAAGTTTCAGATTTTTGCAATGTTATGTAGATGGAAAAAAGCTGTCCTTGAAACAGTCTTGATATGTTCGTCAAAAGAGAGATCAAGGTCCAGAGTAACGCAGAGGTCCTTCACAGTTTTATTTGAGACGACTGTACAACCATCAAGATTAATTGTCAGATTCAACAGAAGATCTCTTTGTTTCTTGGGACCTAGAACAAGCATCTCTGTTTTGTCAGAATTTAAAAGTAGAACATTTGCCGCCATCCACTTCCTTATGTCTGAAACACAGGCTTCCAGGGAGGGCAATTTTAGGGCTTTACCATGTTTCATCGAAATGTACAGCTGTGTGTCATCCGCATAGCAGTGAAAGTTAACATTATTTTTTCCGAATGACATCACCAAGAGGTAAAATATATAATGAAAACAATAGTGGTCCTAAAACAGAGCCTTGAGGAACACCAACATTTACAGTTGATTTGTCAGAGGACAAACCATCCACAGAGACAAACTGATATCTTTCCGACAGATAAGATCTAAACCAGGCCACAACTTGTCCATGTAGACCAATTTGGTGTTCCAATCTCTCCAAAAGAATGTGGTGATCGATGGTATCAAAAGCAGCACTAAGGTCTAGGAGTGCGAGGACAGTTGCAGAGCCTCGGTCTGACACCATTAACCACTTAGGGAGGAGCGGCGCGCGCTACCCGACACTACCCGTTGAAATGTAAGGCGCCAAATCCAAAAGTTGAATTATTAAACATTCATCAATATACAAGTGTTGCATAGTCATCAAAAGCTCTGATTCTTGGCAATATCACAGCGTTGTCAGATTTCAAAAAAGCTTTACGGCGAAAGCACAACATTTGATTGTTTGAGGATAGCACCTCATATTTTCCACATTAGCATAAATTCATATCCAGCGCGGGTCACACAAAACCCATATAAGAGCTCAAATAAATCACTTACCTTTCGAAGAACTTCTGCTGAGGGCTTCCCAAGTGTCCAACGAAGACATCCAATGGTTCTTTTGTTAGAAAAAGTCATTTATTATATCCATAAATCTCAGTTTGGTTGGCACGTTATGATCAGAAAATCCACCGTCGAGTCGCCCATTGAACCGTGAAGAGAACACATTCAAATTATACCTATAAACTTCCTCCAAACAAATCAAACATCATTTTTTATGTATCCTTTTATGTATATTTACTGTAATATTTCAACCGGACGATAACGTGAACGATAGGAAAGGAAAATAAAGTGGGGTGCACTCACAATCTCGCGCCCGTGAAACGTTGTTGACAAATGTGGTCCCTTCACTACTTCCTCTTCCTATCTGTTCTGCTTAGTGCTAGAGCCTCCAGACACTGTATAAAGACTGTTGACATCTAGTGGAAGACATAGGTACTGCAGTCTCACTCCTAGATAACATAGAAATCAATAGGCAGCCTGGAGAAAAAGGTAATGTACAAAAAAAACGTCAAATCCGCATGGATTTTCCTTGTGTTTCGCCTGCTATATCAGTTCTGTTATACTCACATACATTATTTTAACACTTTTAGAAACTTCAGAGTGTTTCCTATCCAATAGTACTAATTATGTGCATATCCTATTTTCTGGGCCTGAGTGGCAGGCATTTTACTTTGGGCACGCCAGACTCCAAAACCGTCACCTCTGCTGTCGCTCCCTAAGAAGTTAAAAGGTAATTTACCACCTTCACAAGTGCAGTCTCAGTGCTATGATGGGGTCTAAAACCAGACTGAAGTGTTTCGCATACATTGTTTGTCTTCAGGAAGGCAGTGAGTTTCTGCGCAACAGCTTTTTCTATTTTTTTTGAGAGGAATTGAAGATTCGATATAGGCCGATTTAATTTTTTATATTTTCTCGGTCAAGGTTTGGCTTTTTCAAGAGAGGCTTTATTACTGCCACTTTTAGTGAGTTTGGTACACATCCGGTGGATAGAGAGACGTTTATTATTAGGGCCAAGCACAGGAAGCAGCTCATTCAGTAGTTTAGTTGGAATAGGGTCCAGTATGCAGCTTGAAGGTTTAGAGGCCATGATTATTTTCATCAATGTGTCAAGAGATATGGGGTAGAGCTGCCCCTTTCAAGGAGTGGGACTATTACCCAGAAGATTGTAAGAAATCTTGCTATGCCCTCCAGGGAACCATCAAACAGGCAAAGCATCTACACCGGCTCCGACGCTCGTCGGATGTGGCAGGGCTTGCAAACTATTAAAAACTACAAAGGGAAACACAGCGGAGAGCTGCCCTGTGACACGAACCTACCAGACAAGCTAAATAAAGGATATGCTCACTTCATTGCAAGTAACACTGAAACATGCATGAGAGGGGCCCCCATGTTGAGGATCAGAGTGGCGGATGTGTTGTTACTTACCCTTACCACCTGGGGGCGACGCGTCAGGAAGTCCAGGATCCAGTTGCAGAGGGAGGTGTTTAGTCCCAAGATCCTTAGCTTACTGATGAGCTTTGATGGCACTACAGTGTTGAACACTGAACTGTAGCCAATGAATAGCATTCTCACATAGGTGTTCCTTTTGTCCAGGTGTGAAAGGGCAGTGTGGAGTGCAATAGAGATTGCATCATCTGTGGATCTGTTGGGGCGGTATGAGAATTGGAGTGTGTCTAGGGTTTCTGGGATAATTGTGTTGATGTGAGCCATGACCAGCCTTTCAAAGCACTTCATGATTACAGATGTGAGCGCTACAGGACGATAGTCATTTAGGCAGGTTACCTTGGAGTTCTTGGGAACAGGTGCAATGGAGGTCAGCTTGAAACATGTAGGTGTACCCAGTAAAACAGCTGTTAAGCTGAAGATTGAAATTGGTTACATTTCTACCTCCATCTTAACAGCCTATGATATGTTAGACCTGGGATATCGTTCAAATAAAAGCAGACGGCTTTCCTTCCTCCCTATTCACCGATTTCAAAAGGTTGGATTTGGTAAAAACCAAAAGGGAGAAGGCCTTGCCTGTTCAAATCCAGTCATCCACAGATCAGTGTTTATCTAAAAAAAAATGAAGAAATGAAACCAGGGTGGAAGCAAGCATGGAAAGAAGGTTGTACTTAAAAGTATTCTAAGGACATCTGTTTTGAATGTATAAATCTGCTGGATTAGGTTGGTCCAGGACTCTTGTGGTCTGCCCCCTAGGAGGGAGGCACTGCCTCTAAAATGAGTCTCTCTGGGGACAAAGAGTACGGGGGGGTGGCATTGTCTTTAAAATGAGATATAGTGGGGCGCTGCCTCTAAAATTAGTCTCTCTGGGGATAGAGAGGACGGGGGCACTACCTCTAAAACAAGTCACTCTAGATGACATGACGCCAACAGCAAAGCTATGAGGCAGGACAAGCGGGTGTGAGTGAGTGAGAGCAGGTGCATCCACACAGGTGTGGTTTTCTGAGTTAATTAAGCTATTAAAATCCCATCATGGTTAGGGTCCTGTATAAAAATGCTGGTTGCCCATTATTTTGGCTACAATGGATAGAGGAAGAAATCGCAGTGACTTTGAAAGGGTGGTCTCAAAGGGGCATATGGGGTTTAAAGTGTGTGTGTAGGTATGTATGTTTACTCTTTAATTGTAAGGATGGTGGAATTACAAATGCAGGATATTCATTTAACTGAGAATGAGAGAGAGAAGAGAGAGAGAGAGAGCCAATGACGTGTCACGAGGCATGTGTCACACCCTGACTCAACAACACAAGCTATTACCTACCTATGTACATAACACAGGAGGCAGAGGACGGCTCATAATAATCTCAGACATGGAGAAAATGGAATGGGTCTGTGGGGAGCCATTACCACAAGCCCATCCTCCTCAATTAAGGTGCCACCAACCTTCTGTGGTACATACCTCCTCCTTCAACCAACGGTATTTTAAAGACAGGACACACACAAAGCCGTAGCAGCTGATAGGATGGAGTCGCGGTGGGCATTGTGTGCTTTTGTAGTAGCGTTGACCTGCATGGGAAAAGGTAATAGAGAATTATTATTATTATAGACTAGCAGTCGACTTTGTTACTTTAATACGTTTAGAGAAAACTCACCAAGTTCACACTTTACTATGAAATACAGTACTTTTCCAAGTAAATTATTTTACTGTCTGACTAGATTTCCTATATAGACAGAGATTGGGTTCTTTCCCAAATGAATAAAGGAAAGTTTAGACATCATTAAAACAGTGAATATGTTTGATATCACTGTTTTTACACTATATTACAGGACCATAATCTATTTGGACCGTGTTTAAATTTGTTTTTGTAATGATTACTGCCTCATTTTGAGTGACCCCCAGAAAAGTTGAATATTTAGGAAGTTGAAGTTATCTATGATTAGTAATTGAAATTAAACCCGGACGCCCTATGGGACTCCCAATCACGGCCGGTTGTGACACAGCCTGGATCAACAATAGGCTAGTCTAACCCAGACCACATTCCTGTTCACTGTTGAGTTTCACCCACTTTACAGAGTGATACTATCGGTTTAGATGTTAAATCAAATCAAATTGTATTTGTCACATGCGTCGAATACAAAAGATGTAGACCTTACAGTGAAATGCTTACTTACAAGAGAAAGAGAATGAGACTAAGAATATAACAATGGATGTTACAAACATGAAAATCTGGAAATGTCAATCGTCTTTTCGCCCTTAGAAGGACATCCACTGAGTGGCACTGAATGGTGTATAAACAAAAGGGTTGATATGACAAAAACTCAACCAGCAAACCACAAGTTTCACTTAGTGAGCCAAGTACATTCTAGTGGGCTGTTTCAGTGACATTTATATGCAGTGAATGCACAGAGCCTTCGGAAAGTATTCATACCAGTTGAAATTTTCCACATTTTTACAGCCTTATTCTAAAATGGATTCAATATTTTTTTCCCTCATGCATATTACACACAATACCCTATAATGACGAAGCGAAAACAGGTTTTTAGATATTTTAATAAAAAACAGAAGTACCTTATTTACATAAGTACATACAGTTGAAGTCGGAAGTTGACATATACACTTTGTTTGGAGTCATTATAACTCGTTTTTCAACCACTCCACAAATTTCTTGTTAAGAAACTATAGTTTTGGCAAGTCGGTTAGGACATTTACTTTGTGCATGACAATTTTTTTCCAACAATTGTTTACAGACAGATTATTTCACTTATAATTCACTGTATCACAATTCCAGTGGGTTAGAAATTTACATACACTAAGTTGATTGTGCCTTTAAACAGCTTGGAAAATTCCAGAATTCTAGAAGCTTCTGATAGGCTAATTAAAAGAATTTGAGTCAATTGGAGGTGTACCTGCGGATGTAATTCAAGGCCTACCTTCAAACTCAGTGCCTCTTTGCTTGACATCATGGGAAAATCAAAAGAAATCAGCCAAGTATTCAGAAAAAGGATTGCAGACATCCACAAGTCTGGGTCATCCTTGGGAGCAATTTCCAAATGCCTGAAGGTACCACGTTCATCTGTACAAACAATAGTACGCAAGTATAAACACCATGGGACCACGCAGCCGCCGTACCGCTCAGGAAGGAGACGCGTTCTGTCTTCTAGAGATGAATGTACTTTGGTGCAAAAAGTGAAAATCAATCCCAGAACAACAGCAAAGGACCTTGTGAAGATGCACATGGGGACAAAGATCGTACATTTTGGAGAAATGTCCTGTGGGCTGATGAAACAAAAATATAACTGTTTGGCCATAATGACCATCGTTATGTTTGGAGGGAAAAGGGGGAGGCTTGCAAGCTGAAGAACACCATCCCAACTGTGAAGCACGGGGGTGGCATCATCATGTTGTGGGGGTGCTTGCTGCAGGAGGGACTGGTGCACTTCACAAAATAGATGGCATCACAAGGCAGGAAAATTATGTGGATGTATTGAAGCAACATCTCAAGACATCAGTCAGGAAGTTAAAGCTTGGTCGCAAATGGGTCTACCAAAAAGACAATGACTCCAAGCATACTTCCAAAGTTGTGGCAAAATGGCTTAAGGACAACAAAGTCAAAGTATTGGAGTGGCCATCACAAAACCCTGACCTCAATCCTATAGAAAATGTGTAGGCAGAATTGAAAAAGTGTGTGCGAGCAAGGAGGCCTACGAACCTGACTCAGTTACACCAGCTCTGTCAGGAGGAATGGGCCAAAATTCACCCAACTTATTGTGGGAAGCTTGTGGAAAGCTACCTGAAACATTTGACCCAAGTTAAACAATTTAAAGGCAATATGAATTGAGTGTATGTAAACTTCTGACCCACTGGGAATGTGATGAAAGAAATAAAAGCTGAAATGAATCATTCTCTCTACTATTATTCTGACATTTCACATTCTTAAAATAAAGTGGTGATCCTTACTGACCTAAGACAGGGGATTTTTTACTAGGATTAAATGTCAGGAATTGTGAAAAACTTTAAACTTTAAATGAGTTTAAATGTATTTGGCTAAGGTGTATGTAAACTTCCGAATTCAACTGTACGTATTCAGATCCATTGCTATGATACTCGAAATTGAGCTCAGGTGCATCCTGTTTCGATCATCCTTGAGCTTAATTTCGAGGCTCATAGCAAAGGGTCTGAATAGTTATGTAAATAAGGTATTTCTGTTTTTTATTGTTAATATATCTGCAAAAATGGCTAAACCTGTCTTTCGCTTTGTCATAATGGGGTATTGTGTGTAGATTGATAAGGAAACTTGTTTATGTAATCCATATTAGAATAAGGCTGTAATGTAACAAAATGTGGAAAAAGTCAAGGGGTCTAAATACTTTCCTAATGCACTGGCTATCATTTTGTAGGGCGTCATTCTATTTTGATAGAGCCACAAACGGTAGGATTTCCAGCTACTGAAAGCGATTTGACATATTTAGATATTTGTTTCCTCCCCCATTTAGCATGTCTCTTTAAGCCAGAGATATTCAAAATTTTTCAGCATCCTTAGAATCGCTACATTTTTTATTTATTTTCACATCAACAAACAACTTTAAATTCATAAAATGTTAATCTCTTATCAAAATGAAGATAAGCAATAAATACATTTACTGTTACATTTTATTTTTCAAATTATACTTATATTTTTACTTTTTCACTGCTTGAATCGTGCTTTAAGCACTGTAACCTGGTAACTGAACGCCCCTGTACTAACACCAATCCACTCTCTCTCCACCAGGTGGCCATTCACAGGCAAATGGTAAGTTGTTATTATTACATGCAACTGCAGTGCTTCATATCAGCTAGGGTATCTTCCTCAGTGCTCTTTTTATACTGTGAGGGATTTGTGTGTTCAATCATGAGCAGTCTCTCCTCTGTTTGTCTTCTCCAGTGTGTGGCACTGCTTCTCTCAACACAAAGATTGTTGGGGGTCAGAATGCAGTTGCAGGGAGCTGGCCATGGCAGGCCAGTCTGCACAGCTCCAACAGCCATTTTTGTGGAGGCTCCCTTATCAATAAAGAGTGGGTGCTGACTGCCGCTCACTGCTTGTCCAGGTAGAAAGACAGAACCTTACCCATCCCCCAACCCATATATTATGTCATGGTGACATCTATATGCTGTCTTTGTCTATGTACTGAATTAACTATTTTAATCATGCATTAATCACTTAATTCAGAGAACTAATTCAAAGTACAATGTATTTTGGTAATTTTTTCAATTAAATAAATGTAACTTTATACATGTACATGTAACTGCCAAAATACAGGACATGTCAAAGTATAAAGTGTATTAATAGGGTGTTACGCCACCGCGCGCCACCATAGCAGCTTCAATGCACCTTGGCATAGATTCTACAAGTGTCTGGAACTCTTTTGGAGGGATGTGACACAATTCTTCAATGAGAAATTCCATCATTTGGATTTTTGTTGATGGTGGTGGAAAACGAATCTCCAATAAGTGTTCAATTGGGTTAAAATCTGGTGGCTGAGACACACACACAACTTTTAACCCCCCTATGATCCTCTGAGACTCCTCTTTCAAAGTCACTTCTAACCACTTCTAGCCATGGTAGCCAAAATAATGTGCAACTGGATGTTTTTATACATGACCCTGAAGGTTACCGTATGCTTCCCAGTCAAAACAGTTTGCGCATATATCATGACAGCATTTTGTGATGTTTAAGTTAATTTTGGTGTTCGGCAGCGTACAGCGCCCAGGTTTATTCGGCTGTTCAAGCACACCATTTTATTTTTCTTGAGGCAAGCTGAAGTTTGGTAGCGGAAGTCTACGCCCATTCGTCGGTGATTGGTCAACAGTAGGGATTCTTCAATGAAGTGTGTGTTGTCATTCAACGACAGACAACTAGTTTTCATTCACATTTTTTCCTTTGAGAAATACTGCACTAAAACATCTTAGTTTGATGTAAAATTGCGCGACTAAGACCTCCTCTGCCAAAAACTCAAAATTAATTACAGATTTCTGGATTTATGTTAGATTGATTCTGACTATTATGAGGAAGTGTTATTGTATGTTGTTGCCACAGCGTCTCAAGAGGGACAAACAGTAACAGCATTTAAAAAACACAGACCATCACAGAATGTGCATTTTAAACCATTTCACCTGCGTTTGTACTGAACGTCCTGAAGTGGTGTGCGAAGTGGTGTGCGACTATAGTTTTTCTTCACACAAAATATATTAGTGCAACACATTGGGCTGAAAATCGTTTTCATCAGATGACAACAAACAATGCATGACCATAATGTTTATCATAGAAAGAATGTAGCCAGCTACATGTTTTGCTTGAAGTTTTGCTTGAAGATCTTGCATTTTATGTTGCTACTGCAGAAAAACTACACCGGAGGAAAGTACCAGAGAAAAATAGCCTGCATGTCACGTTCAGGCCTGATAGTTATAGGCTGACGTGTTTAGTTTCGTTTTGGTGTAGGGTTATTTTGTTCTAGGTGTTGTATGTCTATGTTGGGGTAATGGTTCCCAATTAGAGGCAGCTGTGTGTCGTTGTCTCTAATTGGGAACCATATATATGTTTGGGGTTTTCATTTAGGTTTTGTGGGTTATTGTTTGGACATAGCTTGTTTTGTGTGTTCGTCTTCACGATCTTCGTTACTTTCGTTTTGTTTATTTTGCCCAGTTACGTTTGTATTAAATATGTATACTGGAAGCATCGCTGCGTCTTGGTCTGTCTATCCTGAAGATCGTGACAGAATAACCCACCACAAAAGGACCAAGCAGCGATGTGTAAAGGAGTCCTGGACTTGGGAGGACATATTAGCTGGGAAGGGGCCTTGGGGGGAAGACGACGGAGCATCGTTACCCCAAGAGGAGGATGGAAGCGGCGAAGACTGAGCGAGGGAGCTACGAGGATATATATGGAGCGTGGAACCCGGAGAGGGAGAGATATGTTGGAACGCGCCTGGCACGGAAGCCCGAAAGGCAGGGGCACACGTGCTATGCAGTTTTGCGCACGGTTTCTCCTGTGCGGATTCAGAGGCCGGTGCGAAAAATTTCAGCTCCACTCATCAGTCGGGCTAGACTGAGTGTGCAGCCAGGAGGAGTGGTGCCAGCTCTGCGCGCCAGGTCTCCAGTGCGCCTCCTAGGACCTGGATATCCTGCACCGGTTCTGCGTGCAGTATCTCCGGTACGTGTCCACAGCCCAGTGCGAGAGATCCCAGCGCCACTCGTCTGTCAGGCCAAGGTCAGTGTGCTACCTGGAAGAGTGGTGCCAGCTCTGCGCGCCAGGTCTCCAGTGCGTCTCCTAGGACCAAGATATCCTGCACCGGTCCTACAGGCAGAATCTCCGGTTCGCATCCACAGCCCAGTATGTCCTGTCCCTGCTCCACGCTCTAGGATCCCTGTTCCACGCTCCAGGATTCCTGTGCCCGGCGTGGACTCAGCACGTCCTGTCCCTGCTCCACGCTCCAGGATTCCGGTACCCGTCGGGAACCCAGTACGGCCGGTTCCTGCTCCCCGCACCAGAGTGCGCGTTACGAGCCCAGTTCGGCCGGTTCCCACTCCCCGCACCAGAGTGCGCGTTACGAGCCCAGTTCGGCCGGTTCCCGCTCCCCGCACCAGAGTGCGCGTCACGAGCCCAGTTCGCCGGTTCCGCTCCCGCACCAGAGTGCGCGTCACGAGCCCAGTACGGCCGGTTCCGCTCCCGCACCAGAGTGCGCGTCACGAGCCCAGTACGGCCGGTTCCCGCCCCGCACCAGAGTGCGCGTCACGAGCCCAGTACGGCCGGTTCCGCTCCCGCACCAGAGTGCGCTACACGAGCCCAGTACGGCCGGTTCCCGCTCCCCGCACCAGAGGGCCAGTGAGGGTCCCCAGTCCTGAGCCGCCAGTGAGGGTCCCCAGTCCTGAGCCGCCAGTGAGGGTCCATAGTCCTGAGCCGCCAGTGAGGGTCCATAGTCCTGAGCCGCCAGTGAGGGTCCCCAGCCCGGGGCCGCCAGTGAGGGTCCCCAGCCCGGGGCCGCCAGAGAGGGTCCCCAGTCCTGCAAATGGCCCAGGGCCTCCGGAGCCGCCACCTGGGACAAGGAAACCCACCCGAAGACCCCCCCATGGACTTTTGGGTGGCGCGGTCGGAGTCCGCGCCTTTGGGGGGGGGGGTACTGTCACGTTCAGGCCTGATAGTTATAGGCTGACGTGTTTAGTTTCGTTTTGGTGTAGGGTTATTTTGTTCTAGGTGTTGTATGTCTATGTTGGGGTAATGGTTCCCAATTAGAGGCAGCTGTGTGTCGTTGTCTCTAATTGGGAACCATATATATGTTTGGGGTTTTCATTTAGGTTTTGTGGGTTATTGTTTGGACATAGATTGTTTTGTGTTTAGTGTGTTCGTCTTCACGATCTTCGTTACTTTCGTTTTGTTTATTTTGCCCAGTTACGTTTGTATTAAATATGTATACTGGAAGCATCGCTGCGTCTTGGTCTGTCTATCCTGACGATCGTGACACTACACATCAGTCAGAGCGCTGTCTGGTGATCCAATGACAAGAGCAAAGACATTTCATCTGAGTGGAGAAGTGCAACTGCAGCGCAAAATTAGATAATTTACATTTATGATTTGGGGCAAACCCTGACTGAGGCCGAGCAGAATTTACAATAAGAAGCATTTTAAATCTGCATTAAAACAAAATGCAGCAAGACATCTTTCTGCTTTTTATATTTCATTTTCTGCTTGAAAAATACAAAACCCTGCGTTAATGCCGGCCCCTGGTGATGGGATGTTAATTGCTTAACTGACTCAGAAACCACACCTGTGTGGAAGCACCTGCATTCAATTGACTTTGTAGCCTTCATTAATTCAAGTGTTTCCTATATTTTGCCAGTTACCTGTATGTGCTTGCTAGATTGTACTGTACTTGTTTTAAAGTACAGAATTAATGGTTGTCAAATAAGTTGTAGGAGTGGTAATGACTCCAGTGAGTCACTGGACTCCAACATTGCTTGCCCAAGCAAATTTCCCAGGAGTGTACACCAGAGTGTCCCAGTACCAGACCTGGATCAACAGCCAGATCAGCACTGACCAGCCAGGCTTCGTCACCTTCTCCTCCAGTGGGACTGACTCTGACCTCCATGTCACCTGTAATGCACTGTCCAGTGGGACCACACTCTTCTCCCTCTTTCCTATTCTCATCTTTCTCTATCTCTTCTGATAGAGGAGACACTAAAAGTGGATGCTTAACTTTAGACACTGTATGTGAAAAGTACTTAAATAGTATGTTTATAAGTTATGGGTTTAATTTAATATGAATCTACTGTATCTACTAATACTTGCTTATTGTGATGTAAGTCATTAAGTTGGACAGCAAACGTCATTGTGCTATAGGATTACATTTGGTTGTTTTTCAGAGCTCAGTGTTTGATTGTTGTTTGCAGTAATGTTTAGCGATCACATTTCATGATTAAATGGGGCTCTTGTTTTCTTTGCGATTTGTGGTAACTCTCTGTGGTTCTAAATCAATAGTTGTTTAGTAGTCCGAAAATGTTGGAAACATTTACTTGACCATGCTGTAGGTCATGTAACTACATCTATTTTCTGTAAAATGTGTTAGAATGTTCTAACTAGTTTTCATTTGGGAAAGCAAAAAAAAACTATTTTATCAAAAGCAATCACTTTTGTATGTACAGTACATCACCTGTTTTGAGCTAAATTTGCCGTCGGCAAAAATGGGCCACCTGGCTCACGCCCGTGAGGTAGTTTGTTTCCAAACCTAATGCAACCAACGTTCACCCGGGGCATTAGTCGAATCCCCTCAATGAAAACTATGTTTCTGCTCATTCTGTATTTAGTTGATCAATCAGTAATCATCATGCACAACCCTAGTCTTTCTCTCCATGTAGCTAGGTTTACAATATAGACGTTTTCCTTCTTGCCTGACCGTGTGGATCTGTATAAGAGTCTTGGGCCTCTAAACCATGTGATGCAGATGAACAGTCATCTTTAAATTTAACAATCTGGCAATGATAATACATAATAGAAATTAGAGCCTTTGAATGTTTTTTGTTTCCTGCACTTCATTTAATGTTTGTTGATGCTAGTCTATGCTGTGTATTAAGTTGATAAAGTAGGCTATCATCTGTCACATCACATTCCTCCAGTCACTAAATGATTATAAAACTCACCCGACTGTCATTGTCCATCCAGATTCTTTTTTAGTCTCTCTTCTTACAGAGGCGTTGAGAAGAGACTAATCACTGTTGTCTCTCCAAATGAAACTTGCTCAAGTACCATGGAGGAGATAAGGAGACGAAAGACCGTGACATGTCATGGAAAATCATTCCCAAAAAGGCTGTAGATCAACAGAAGTGACACTATTTCATGGACTAAGTGTCTCTCCAAATTATAAGCATCTTCGTTATTGCGCTGAGGATGAACAACCTGCTCAGACTTTCGAGAGAGACAGGGTATTGAGTCTATTGCCACTGCATTCCTATAAGATTCACATCCTATTCAACTGCACAGAAGGTGTCATCATTTACTTAGATTAGACTCTCCACACAGCCTGACTCAAATACAGTCAAAACAAGTCAGCACTGAAGCGATGGAAATTAGACATTGAACCATCTCAGCAGCTAGTCTGTGACTGAGCTGCTGTTCTGCAGTGCAACAGATCAGAGAATACCACTTTTTATTTTACATTGACCCTCTAATGATAAGACACATGGAAATATGTATTTGCTGAGCTGTGGGCAATTAATGAAGGTACCAGGAAATATGTTTCCAATTGTGATTTAATTCAAATGATAGACTCAATAGAATGACCCAGTACTTACTGAAAATGAAAGCATCAAGGAAGTGTCTTTAAACCCCAAGATAAATTACGAGACAAAACAGAAAAAAAAATACTCAGTTGACACACACGTTTAAATGTTATTTTAATTAAATCCTTTTTTTGTTACAGAACAATACACTTATGATACAGAGTGGCTATTTGCACATAAGACAAATCTGGTAATTGTAGTAGAATAAGCATTTAGATGGTTTGACAGTAACTAACAAATAACTTTTTACAATGGCTTTTGGCCAAGGGCAATGACAAACAATTTCAATACTGGGGGAAACAGGGACAAAGTTACCACTCAAACCCCTTATGTAACATTTAAATGCTTGGCATCCAAGACCACATTTTTATCTGAGTCCGAATTTGGTTTGAAATGCGATGTTCTGAGTTATATTACAGATACAAGCGCTTCATGGTAGTTTGAGAACATAAATAAACCTAAAAACAACATAGAAACAAATTAAGGTTTAAAGAATGATACTGGAATAATGTTTAAAGAATAATACTGGAATACATCAAAAAACCCAATGTTCATTGTTCATTGTACATATAAAACAAAATCTAAATGAGAGGGAAATAAACGCATGACTATCACATTCAGAACTGTAAGGACAACATGTGGGCTCTTGTCTTTGTCAAGGTTGTTTTAATATGAAACATTGTCACACTTATAGGTTTATGAATGCTTTTCAGTCTGTAAAATGTGTGTGCCGTTGACTGACAAGTCTTCTTTTAAAAGCCACATCGTTCTTAAAATAATCTCATGTCTATCTCACATTTGAGAGTATACCCTTCATTCAATATCGGCTGAGAGATGAGCGGGTTAGTGTTTTTTTGTCATGAAACTTGTTCTGGAGGCAGCTCTGCAGAGTGGTCACTAGCTGGCACAGCCACAAAGCCATATAAAATCAGATTTTAAACCTAACCTTAACCCTAACCATACTGCTAGCCCTAATCTTAAATTAAAAAAATGGACACTATAGCGAATTTTGACTTTGCAACTGGCCCATCTAGCAGAAATCGTTCAGTCCTGCCTCAAGGACAAGACTCATCCCAATAAATGTCAACCTGTGAGAGATGATGGCAAAATTATGAGTTTATAAATGGGGAAAAGTGTCAAACAGGTGAACTACTACACATGAAGATCAGGCGCATTAAACTGAATTGTTTTGAAACTCACAAACCATTTTTCCTCCGCCCCCCTTACATATTTACAAACAAACATACATTGATTCCGTTACATATTTGGTCACATTGTCATTCTCATAGGTGTTAAATTCAATCAAAGTGCTTTTTAATATCCTTTAATATTTGAAGTTAACATATTGAAAAATGTCAACAGAACAACTTTAGTTAACACATTTATATAGACCTTCCCTTCGTTTCTCAGGGCCAGTTGAATGTCCTGCCAGTGATCTGATAAAACTTCTGATTGAAGGGGTGGAAGAACTTCCTCAGTTTGGCCACGACCGAAGGGTCCACCTCAGGGTGGATGCGCCCCTTGCTGCCTGCCAGGCACTTGTTGAAGACAATGTTAAATCTCAGGCAGTAGAATCCCCTGGTGGCATTGAAGTACAGATTATAGTGGCTGATCCTGGACGGGAGGTTGAGGAAGCGCTCGACGAGCTGCAGCTCCGGCAGCGGGTCCGTGATCAGACGGTCCCCGTCCACAATGTGGAATTGTTCCACGGGAAAGTACTTCAGCCAGCGCTCCAAGTGCTTGGTGTAAATGCTGGTCCGTACCGCCTTATACTTTGTGTTCACCTCACACGTGTTTCCGTCGATGGCCAGCTTCTCAAACTTGTGGTAGGTCTTGTTCTTGCGCTCCTTGCCCTCCAGCACCTGTGTGTAGTCTGACACAGCTCTGGTGGTGGGCTCGCGCACGATGATCAGCAGCTTGATGGAGGAGTTCATCTTGAAGATACGTTCGGGGACCTCCTCTGTGATGAAGTAGGCGGGGCTCTTCTCAATGGTGATCTGATGGGGGAAGGAGAAGGGCATCTTCTCCCGGTACCAGTCGATGCCCCGGGCGTAGTTCTGGTCGTTGTCAAAGAAGTGGATCTCCTGCGAGGCCTTGACCACAGCCGGGTGCAGGTTGAGCATCTCCAGCAGGGCGCGTGTGCCCCCTTTGCGCACCCCGATAATGATGGCCCGGGGCAGCTGCTGCACCAGGTTGTGCAGGCGGATCTGCTCTTTGGTGGCATTGCCCTTGCGGAGCTCGTGGAGCAGACCACGCTTATACTGCAGGGTCCGGAGAGGGATCTGTTCCGGCAGGTGAGGAGGGCCCAGTCTGCTCTCTATGGGGCAAATAGGCTGCAGCCTGGAGGAGGAGAAAACACAGAAAGAGACATTCTGTACTTAACTTTCAACAGGCCTTGCTTTCCGACCGAAAGCAAAATGTGTTAGCTACTATGGACACCAACCGACATACCTATCCAAGCTCCCAACCCTGGCCACTAGATAGAGGAGACTCCCGATAGCAAGGCTGCCCAGCACAAAGAGCTTCTGTCTCAGCAACGCCTGCTGTTTGAATAGCATGGCCCTCCATCAATCTTCAGGACTGCGTCTTCAGCCTGGGGGACGGGAGAGCAGAGCACATAAACCACTAATCACTGGCAGTCTAATGTTTATTAACATACACTCAATCAAGTCTTACAAGTGATTAAGCCACCCTCACAGGATCCTGCAAAGTGCTGCATAGTCATTAGAGCAGACGTCTGCCTTCCTCAGTCATACCAACCATTTATTTATTTCATTGTTTCTGCCAGCTAATTTGATCAAATGTGTGGCGGATTTGATCAAATGTGTGACAGGCAGACCCACTCGGTGAGAGCCTCATCATGGTATGATTTTCTTTCTTTTTTTGTAAACGGTTTAATCTGTTATAATGGTATCCTTTTCATTGAGTCAGTGTAAATGCAGAATACACAATTCTTCCACCAGACACCTTTTATTCTCACAAAAAGGATGACAGCCTAGTTTGGTCCCAGACAACCCCTCTGTTAATTAAGGAATTATTATTAATTAGATAGGGCCTAGATTATGATTTGTTCTCTAGATTACTGTGACTCCAATTCAATCATAAAGTTTCCGAGGTGCTGTATGTGCTTTCATGATAACTCATGAAAATATACAGAACAAAAATATAAACGCAAAGGGATGTAAACACATTTGTGCACGACCAGGGGCACCATATGGGGGCTAAGTGCCTGTGACTGACAGGGGCCCTAAAAGATTATTAGAACATTAGGTATATTTCTTTAAATATAAAACTATTAACCTATCATCATTAATATAATATTTTAGCAAAAAGTAAACATCCAGAGAGCCTCTGTATTGCCCCTCTATTTACATGAAATGGTTCAGTCCTGCCCCCAAACCAGGCGCGAACGGTACTTGCTAGCAGTGAATTGAGATTGAGGAGTGAGGAGTGGGGAGTGGGGAGTGAGGAGTGAGGAGTGGGGAGTGGGGAGTGCCCGGTGGAGCATCATGTCTCAGCTTCCTAAAGAAAAATCTGGTTTCCAAAAACGAAAAGAAAGACAGGAGAGAGAATAGAAAGGGCGACAGTATGTCACCCAATTTTTCACAAAAGAAGGTGGGTGTGGTCCGTGAGTGGTGGAAATGAACCTGTTATCTTAGTCCATAGTGAAATAGGCTACTTTTGCTCACCTAACAGTAGTTACTTAGTGTTTACATTTCGCTCCTATTTTAGCCGACATTTAATCAATGCAGGCAAACCTTTAGCAAGCTATTCATACTAAATCAGTTGTCCCTGCCCCCTGTCTGGTGCCAGGCCCAACAGACGCAGCTTCAGGCTCAGCAGCCCAGTCTCTTAGAGATGGATGGGAGTCTCTACTGTCTGAGGCAACACTGATTGCTACGCAAATGGATGTTGCACCTCAATTTAGCAAGGAACACAGCCGCCAGAGGAAAAGGAAGAGATTCCATGATGAGACCTCTCAAGAGGAGACAGCTCAAGACAGTGCAACAATGGTGTTCTGGAACAGTCTTTTTTACTGCTATGGACAACATCATAAGTGACTTGGACACTAGGTTCCACACCACTGCAGAAATTGTAGAATTATTTTCTTCTGTTCTGAAAGTTGCGTAGATTAGTGAGGATAAAGTCCTTTCTGTGTGCCAACCCCTGATCATGAAGTATTCCAGAGATATTACAGTTTCAAAATGAAGTAAGACACCTGAACACTGTATGAACACTGTATTTGCTGCCACTTTCCCCCCCTAACTTGTCCCCTCTTGGTCTCCTGAACACAATTTGTAAGATGCTGCTGCAAAGCATTTTTGGAGAAGTGTGCATTGCTTTACGTATATTTTGCCTGTGACTGTTGCTGGTGGCGAGAGAGCTTTCAGTAAGCTAAAACGGATTTTAAAAAAAACTATTTGAGGTCCACTTTGTCCCAGGACAGGCTTTGCAGTCTTGCCATGCTGTCCATTGAACGTCAGTTAGCTAGAAAGCTGGACTTCAAAGACTTGATCAGTGACTTTGCTAGCAAGAAGGATCGGCACTGGGCTCTTGGTGACCTTTCCTCTAGCGCCACCAACAGGCCTTTTTATTTCCATTTTGTTTTCCATTTTCCACTTTTATAGCTGCTTATTTTCTAGTTGGTATGTATACTTAGTTCAAAAATCTGCTACTGATTTTATTATTTTGTTTGTTATATCATTTTATAGATGATAATGCTAATTTATTTTAATTGAAGAGGTTAATGTATATTTAAGTTCTATATTTTTTTTAAGTTATTCATTAATGTTAAGAGGATTTTCCATTCAAGAATTTTCCCATTAAAATTACATTTAGACTGTAAAAGACGGCCTTTAGCACATTTCTTATAGAGGGTATCAGTCTTGCATCAAATAGTGAATTCCACTGTATGCAGAATGTTCCATGCATATCTGCACAGTGTTATATTTTCACAACTCACTGTCAGTAAATATCGTACAGTAAATATTGGACTACAAGAGAGTTGCAAGCCTGCAAAGGTAGAGTTATTTAAAGCTTTGAATGGGTCGATTGGGTTCTGGAGGTGTGTGGTTACAGCAATTGCGCAGGGTTGGTGTGTCCTGTGGTGGTGGTGGTGGTGGGGCCCAATGTGATATATTTTCATGGGGCCCAAAATCCCTGGCGGCGCCCCTGTGCACAACATTTGAGAAAAATAAGCTTTTTGTGCTTATGGTCAATTTCTGGGATCTTTTATTTCAGATCATGAAACATAGGACCAACACTTTACGTTTATGTTGCGTTTATATTTTTGTTTAAACAGGATAGAAACGACCTCCTTTGATGTTGCAATCTCAATTTTCAACTCCGTTCATAACGTGAGCTGTGTGAAAATCATGTTGTGGCCTCCCGAGGGGTGCAACGGTCTAAGGCACTGCATTGCAGTCCTAGAGGCATCACTACAGACCCGGGTTAGATCCCGGGCTGTGTTGCAGCCAGGCCGTGACCGGGAGACCCATGAGGCAGTTCACAATTGGCCCAGCGTCATCCGGTGTAGGGGAGGGTTTGGCCAGCCAGGATGTCCTTGTCCCATTGTGCTCTAGCGGCACCTTGTGGCGGGCCGGGCGCATGCAAGCTGACTTCGGTTGCCAGTTGTACGGTGTTCCCTCAACAGATTGGTGCGCCTGGCTTCCGGGTTAAGCGAGCAGTTTGTCAAGAAGCAGTGCAGCTTGGCAGCGTCGTGTTTCGGAGGATGCACGGGAGTTGCAGCGATGGGACAGGACTGTAACTACCAATTGGGGAGAAAAAGGGGTAAAAAAGTACAAAAATAAATCAAGTATAAGAAAATCATGTTGTATGAAAATAAAGTATCTCCGTATGAAGCTGCTGCATTTGAACAAAACAATAATGATCAAAGGAAACAGAACAACCTGACCTCAATCCCCTAGAACAATTCCAAGTAATTACAACATGTTTGTAGTTTTTATTTCAGAAAGGAAAGAAATGTAAGCAAGGTGTCTCTATGGTCTTTAGAGGAGTTGGGTTAAATGCGGAAGACACATTTCAGTTGAATGCATTCAGTTGTACAACTGACTAGTAGGTATCCCCTTTTCCCTTTCTCTGTCCAGTCCAGCTTAGAGCTGACAAGCACTGAACAGCCAATCACCAGAGATCTTACTGTTGATGCTAATTGTGTAAGATCATCAATAACCTAATCTGTCTCAGGACCGTTCCCTTGTTGTGATTAGCGTACAAAAGAAAAATACTGTATCTTCATCACGTACAACATCATTGTTTGACCTTCAATTGAAGAAAAACAAAAACCTGTTCCTCTATTAAACCAAGAGGGGGCAGTGTTTCATTATATAAGAATGACATCAATCTACTCACTGACACGGCTGGAGTTTTTTCCCCTCATAAGTTCAGTTCTTTCATTCTCGCCCAGGTTAAGCATACTAGTGGCTGTCACTGGTTGTCAGACGTGTCGTTAAACACAAGTTATATGAGGGAGTAGTAGAACACTGCTTTTCAAAGGTGGGCAGGCTATTGTCATTTGAATCTAGAGAGAGAGATGCAGATTTGCAGGACTGCGTCATGCTTCTGTTTGTAGGTAGGCTTTACAATAGAAAGTATTTGCAACTACCGTTATGATCAGCAAATGGAAGCCCAGTTTCTCCCTAAAGAATAACCACTAACTGACCCCATCCATACCCTTGAATATTTCCCCTGGCCCCGTGGACCGTGAGAGATCCAAGACACAAAAACCTATTAGTATTAGGCTAATATCATCCCTAATACAATACAGGGAAGATAATATAACATATAACAGGCATGTGGAGTGGGCCTTTGACTCTTGCTGTAACTAGAAAATAAGTAATATTGCCTTGCCCTGGCCTCTAAATGGATGCTAGCCAAGCAATTGGAATTTTAGCAGTCTAACAATACAGGAGAATAAACCCATTTAGCCAGAGGGCCAGTCCAGTCCCCTTGTTTGTGGATTCCCATTTGGAAATGAAATGTTTTTCATTAAAGGCGGTATCTCTGTGAGGCTAGGGAGCGATTCACAGATCTCCTAGAGTGCTTTCATTTCAATGGGTCTTTGATTTATACAGGGTGTCATTGGCAGAACAATGCCGGGTACTTACAATGCTGAAGTAGACTGGGTCCAAATCAATGTACTGTTTTTAAAAGTCCCGACCTCTACTTTTAGAGTACATTTAATGTACTCCCTTAGAATTAAGGGCGTCCCTTCTCTCCCGATTATCTTCTACGCCTTCCCTGGTATGAGACAGCAAAATTGAACATACATTTGACTCTATGTAGGAAATCTATGGGAAACATATCTCTACTACTCCCGTCTCTAGTACTCTTACTAAATACTGGCATATTTTAATTCCTTCTAATCGCCCTGGCTGTTGAATCCACAGTGTGAGCTTATCTTGTCTGAATTAATTGCCTTTTTCACATGAACCTAGACTCATTTAAGTACTGAAAAGATGTCTGAGAGACTTCTGGTCAAATTAGTTTCAGATTAGGGTAATGTATAGTAAATTGCCTTTCAGACAAGTTTTCTTGACTCAGCCCTTTGTGAAAAGCTACAGAATTGTGTTTGCGCTTATCAAGGCATGTTACGTTTACATTTTGGTCATCGAGAGGCCATATGGTGATTTTTCGATGAAGCCCCCGCATCAGCATAAACAGTCAACATTTTATTGTTATATATAGCCTATAGCCTTCATAAGCTAAGTTAGGAGCTCAATAGTCTCAAGCCAATCGAGTAGAAGACTCACACAATGTGACCTAAATAAACCAAGATGAGCCTCAGAGATATTCTTTTCGAAGGACTTGGCAGACAAAGAGAAAAGTTTGAACAATCGGCATGTAGAGAGAGTACAGGTACCAGTGACAGAGGGAAACACAGACTGACATATGTTCGATGCCTTTGTAAGCAGGCCGGTCCTTTGAGAGTAAATTGGAATTGTCTACACATAAACAGCAGCATCAATAGAAACTTTGAGAAGGAATCCCTTTCACCTTGAGAGAGTTTTACTAGATTCTGGAAGCAAGTTCATGACAAGAAAAATAAACGTTTTTAAGTTTCTCAATTTTACTGTTATCAAAAAGTCTTGCTGTAACTCCGAGTCAATATGCAGTTTCCCAGACAACACAAGGCATTGACATTAATGCAGGGAAGTCTAGTCTTTGTGAAAGTAACCTGTCAGACTTTACATCAAAGCATGGATATCCATAATAATGCACTCTGATGTTTCAGTTCTCAGTTAAATAACCTTTTATTCAGTCATTTTCCATTTTCTCTCATCTCTGCTCCTGACCTTAACTGTCTCGGCACATCTTACCTCTTGAATGTTTATGCAAAAAGCTAGAGGAGCGGGCTATTTGTTTCTCACATTTATTTTGACTGACATGAGTTCTGAACATACCATCTCGTAGGCTGTAAATTAAGCCTATTATATGTTATTACCACAATTTGTCCTCTACAATTGTAAATAGCACGGAGAAGCTTACATGATATTTCCCCAAGCACATTTGAACCGAGTAAATGTTTGCTATCCAAAGGCTTGATAATAACACCCATTTCCATATAGCCTATTGCATCCTATGAATGAAAAAGCCCTCATATTCGTTACTGTAGCATGTGCTTATAGATACTACGTCTAATCTTTTTGACTTATTAAGGTGCCCGCTATGTTCTGCTCATTGTGTGTACTCTGCTACGCTGCTGTTCTAATTCTCCGAACGTCACGGTGTGGTGGTGTGCCAGAAATAGATCAGTACTGCAGTTGGTCTCAGTGGTGTTCCGTGGCTGTCCGTGAGCTCATAGTAGAACACCTGATGGCCGTTGTTAGACAAGCCGGCGTCTCCTCCCAACCCCTCTCTGGTCCTGCCCCCCCCAATAGCCCCACAGAGCAGGACCACAAGGCTGCTGGTTGTGTCCCAAATGCCACCCTATTCCCTGTATAGTGCACAACCTTTGACCAGAGCCCATAGGGCTGGTTACTACTACCTAGGTAAGTTACCAGAACTAAGAGGTCAGACAGGCAGCTAGAGCATAGGGACATCCACCGCAGGGGAGGCTAGTGGGAGGAGCTATAGGACTGGCTCATTGTAATGGCTGGAATGGAATCAATGGAATGGTACCAAACACATGGAAACAACGGGTTTGAATCCGTTCCAGTGATTCCATTCCAGCCGTTACATTGAGCCCGTCCTCCTATAGCTCCTCCCACCAGCCTCTTCTGACCAACAGCGGCAGCAGTAGTCAGCAGCTGTGGAGTGTCACATCACATGGAAGCCATTGGAACTGTCTAGAGAGACACATTGTCCCAGATCCAAAACATGTCAGACCAATTCCATTTTCTCCACTTTAAATCATCCATTTGTTAATATATAGCCTATGACTAACTACTCTCTTATTTCCACAGCCTTCTAACTCAACAGAATTAAATGGGGGAACAGAATGTCTATGGGATGGAGCGGAACATTACGAAATGGTAATGGTCCACATAGAGAAGTGATATGGGGAACTATTTCCAGTAGGCACATTTTTTCCTCAAACAAGTCATTGTTCGCGCCCATGAGGCATGCAGCAAATTGGTATATTATATTCTGAATCATGTCCCATCTTGAGTTACGCTCATGTAATGTGACAGCTGAATATTAGACTCCAAAATCCACTTACATTTGGGGCGATTACATTGAGTTGGGTGATTTACCTCCCACCATTTATTTGGTGCTGCTGACGAGAGCCGAGCAGCCGAGTAACTACCACTAGAAATGACACAGTCTACTTGACACAGACATAGTCATGTCATTCTCCCATAGTGGACAGACGACTGGTATTGTGCAGTAGACAGACGGCTACAATGAACTGGTGCAAAAGACTAGTGATTTAGGCCAAACAAATTCCAATCCCATTCATCTGATTCGGTACACATTTATGGAAAAACCTTATTGCATTCTCTCACATTTCTAAGTGTTTGTTAATTAAAAAATCCCTATGAACTTTAATGGAGACAGACTTAGGCGCCATTATTCCTCCTAATGCCCAGTAATGTCATTTGAGGACAACGTGGAGAGATGGAAGAGATGGGGGGGTTATTATAATTATAATTAATATTATCTGTATCGATCTGTATGCTTATGCACCGGGGAATGATTCTGCTGTTCTGTCTGCAGCCAACCTCCATCCCGTCCTTCCATCAGCCCCTCTTAACCATTTGTCAATTTTGTGACATTACACCTACTTTTTTATCACCAGCACGCTGCAGTGCCTTTGTCCTGAACTCTCCTCTGGCACCAGCAAGTCTGCATGCCTCAGTCTGCCCCTGGCTGCAGCCAGCCCAGCCGCCACCCCTCACTGTACACAGAGTAGACACGCCCCCTCTCTCTCACACACACACACACCCACCCCGTCCAGTGTGTCAGCTCTGACGCCCCACACAGCACTGACAGCGAAAGACCCTTTACTGTACGTCTACTCAGTGCTGCAATCTGTCAGGGTGCTTATCTCAACATCAAAGTCAGCTTAAAAGTGTTGTTCGTGTCCTTAGAGAGGATCCCACTCCTCACACTACAGCTGCATGTGACACAGCAGCGAGAGAACGATCATGTCCTACGGGGGAAAGAGACACCAGAGAAACCATGAACACCAGGATGTTATGATTTACAGATCAAAAGAAGGTGTCCGTGGCTGCTTTGTCTATGTACTGTAAAGACCTAAGCACACAATGGAAAGCTCATATCAGAATTATACACAGTGTACAAAACAATAGGAACACCTGCTCTTTCCATGACAGAATGTCCAGGTGAAAGCGATGATCCCTTATTGATGTCACTTGCTAAATTTACTTCAAATCAGTGTAGATGAAGTGTAGGAGATTGGTTAAAGAAGGATTTTTAAGCCTTAAGACAACTGAATGTATGTGTGCCATTGTGTGTGTGTGCCATTCAGAGGGTGAATGGGCAAGACAAAGTATTTAAGTGCCTTTGAACGGGGTATTGTAGGTCACTTAAGACAGAAACGATAGGAGTGAGGTTGGTTGGGGAGGACGGGTGGGCGTATAATAATCATATAATAATATAATAACCTAAATTAGTTCAGAAGTAAACTATGGCTAAACAAATCACAAAATAAGTTACATGGACTCACTCTGTGTGAAATAATAGGTGTTGACATTACTTTTGAATAACTACCCCTTCCTCTGTCCACCATACATACAACTGTAAGGCACTTAAATATTTTGTAAGGTCCCTCAAATATTATTTTTTAAGCACAGATTCAACTACAAAGAACAGGGAGCTTTTCGGCAGCCTCATAAAGTAATTGATAGATTGGTAGATTGGTAGCATTAACAAATCAGACATTGAATATATCTTTAAGCATGGTCAAGTTAATAATTATGCTGTGGATGATGTATTAAACTACCCAGACATCAAAGGTGCAGTCGTCCTTCTGAACTGAACTGCAGGACAGGAAGGAAATTGGTTAGGGATGTCACCATGAGGCCATTGGTGATTTTTAAAACAGCTACAGAGTTCAATGTCTGTAATGGCAGAAAACTTAGGATGGATCAACAACGTTATAGTGACTCCACAATAATGACTTAAAAGAATATACAAAATATACTGAATAAAAATATTCAAAAACAAACTTTTTCCTGCTGAAACTCTTAACATGTTCAAAAGTGAATACTGGAACAATATTTCTAACATAGAATGTGGGGAATAGTCGGAGGCGATTTATAGAACACTAATGTAATTTACAAGATGTCACGTTTAAAATAGCTTGAACTTTGAATCTCAACACGAGGTGGAGATGATAAACTCACCTCCTGGACAATCACTGGTACGGCTGATTAGCTGTCCTAAGTAAAGTATCTTCAAAAGTGAATTTAAGTAGGACCATCCTATTACTCTGCTCAAACCATCGATATGTCTGGCTAGCAAAGAAACCTTTTCAAAGAAGCCTTTTCAAGAGTGACTGAAAGGAAAGTCAACTCTGTAGTTCTGTTCAGGATTTTACGACAAGTCATCGGATACCGGGACAACTACAAAGAAGGACAACAATAGAAGACTTGTTGGAACCATTTCAGACAATCAGAGCCTTACAAGCGTGCCCGAAAAGGCCCAACCCCCTTTCCAAGGCTGCCCTGTTCACTGAGAGAATCCCGGCGAATAGATTCATGATTTCTTACTCAAAGCGGGCGGCGCTTCATGTGTAAAGTATATGGTTACTGTAAGTGAGAGGAGTTTCTGAATGTACCAATGTTAAGTATCTCTGTCCCTCTCTCTCCCTCTCCATCTCTTCTTTCACAAGCATCAATGTTGTTGTCATTCCGCTTGGGACCTGTTTTCAGCTTATTACGTCTCCAGTCAATAACTGGTGCAGAGTGTGTATGTTTATCCTGTGTTCCCATTTAATTAGCTAGTAAATAAATAACTAAACCAATTTGTGTAGTACTGAATCATAAGTAAGGCTCTGGTTTTTGCAGATGCAAGGAGGTTACGACTGTTCAAAATGATGATAAGATACAAGGTTATAATCAATAAGTTGACTGTTCATAGATGTGATAGGTAAAGACCTTTTAGAGTTTAATTCCCAGATCCTAATGAATTAATTGTTACATGATTAAGTTAATCGGGTAACAATTAAACATAGTTAATTAGATAAATAGTCTTCCGATTAATGTTAAAGTCAAGTCATGACAATAACCTACAACACAAATCATCACTGGAGTTGCTTACCAAGAAGACAGTGAATATTCCTTAGTGGCAAATTTACAGTTTTGATTTAAATCTGCTTGAAAATCTATGGCAAGACTTGATCCAACACCTTGACAGAGCTTGAATAAAAGAAATAATGGGAAGATATTGCACAATACAGGTGTGCAAAGCTCTGTCAAGACACTAATTGGTAGAAGTTCCCCTGAGTGTATTCTATCCCTTTAGAATATTCCATATGAAGGCCAGCCATGAGGGAAGGAATGAAGCAGTGGGATGAAATAATAAACAGCATCACTGCACTGAACTCAAAAGACAATATCTGCTTTACTGCTGACTATGGTGTGACCTTGAAGCAACAAATAAGACAGAACTCCGATGCAATAAACTCACAGCCTAGAGACAGAGCGGGAGAGAGATACCAAGGTTTATGCCTTCTCCCCTCAAGGCAAAGTCAGTATAGTGTGGCATTTACACTCCATCTCTGCATTGTTTATCTCCCCACGCCTTCTGAAGATGGGATATGAATGACACTATAGATCCCAGACCCTGATGAAATACACCTTATGTGCACAATATTATGAAGAGACGTGCACACATCCTGATGTTGTCTATCGATGTAAACGGTAGATATCACACGAAACATTCAAACGCAGTCTCTCATTGTTATCCGAGAGGTGGCGTCACCCCTACGGACGCTCGTCCCTCAACTGAGATTAGAGTAGTCGCACATCTGAGGTAAGACAAAGGATTGTCTCGTTCTATCCCTGTGACTTAGCCTATCCCACAGGGGCCTGAGATGTCATTTACAAACAAGGCACAGGAGAGCACCACACCTCCAATTAAAGACGGCTGTTTGCATTTACAAATCTCAGCAAACTACAGCCACCTGCATTCGCATCAACCATGTTTTCCCTTGATGTATTTTCACTAGATACCCTGCATCGTTATAAACACGGACAATTAACTAGATTAGGTATGAAGGCCTGATTTACCCTTGTAGTTACACTAATAGAAGGCCTGTTATATATTTTTTTGGGGGGGTGGGGCTCTGGATGCCTCTCTACCTCATGGGGGAACCTGGGCCACATCAGACAGAAACACCTGCTAAGAGAGAGGGCTCTGGAGCAGCTGGCTCCCCCAACAGATGTGCCTCCCAACGCACTCCCCAAAGAGGAGAGTCTGCTGTCTTTACATCTAACTAGCCCATACACCCTCTCCTCTCCAGCTCTGGAGCCTGGAAGGTTTGAGGCCCGGCTGTGCGATGCTGGCTCTGTGCTGAGTCTGTGCTCAGTAAAGCAAATCGTACCATCGGCAGGATGATGTCTGTCTGGTACACCACCAGATGAGCAGTGCTGCACAATCACAACCTCCCCGGGGTAGCTACTGCGTCAACCCCCCTAATTCAGTTCCATTATCGCTACATGCTGTTTCTTGGATGTACTGGGCTCTGCTCCCCACTACTATAGCAAGTTAGGAGACTGGGCAGCCACTGCTAAAGCAGAGGCTGTCAAGTGGAAACAACTTAATCCAGATATCCAGGGGAGATGAGCTTAGTTCTGTAGAACGGTGTCGTGCCTGCATGATTCCTAGGCAGATACGTCATCTAAACAAGGCACGCTGGCACAGGTTTATACTAGAGCGCTTTTTTGTTGGCAGGATCTAATAGGGGATATGCCTGCATATGCCGTGTTTCAAGGTACAAAGAGAGGGCCTTTATTATGCACACATGTACATCTTTGTGGTATTTTAATATTTGTTCCAGTCAGCAAACACTTGATCATCTTTCAGATTGCCCATGATATGACACAAGAGAGAGACAAAATAGCCATGAATCAAGCAGGGTGTTTTATCTAAATATGAAGGGACATTCGTCATTAGCCTAGCGATGACAGGACCAGATCTTATCAGGGGCTTATAGATGCACACCTGGGTAAAAAATCTCTGCCATCCACACACTGCTCATAGACTGAGGAAGCCTAACAAGTTCAAGTTCATTGTGTCATATGCAAAGGATACACATGGTGCGGCTGGCTTCCGAGTTAAGCGGGCGGGTGGTAAGAAGAGCAGTTTGGTGGAGGACGCATGACTCGACCTTCGCCTCCCGAGCGTGTTGGGGAGTTGCAGCGATGAGACAAGATCGAAATTGGGGAGAAAAGGGTGGTAAAAATACACAAAAATATATATAAAAATAAGATGTTGCATAAGATGATGAAGATAAGATGTTGTATAAATACAGGAAGGCACTTAACAATTTACAGTACAATATTTACACGTGTCAGAAAAGGGGGATTGCCCTCAGAACATCCTAAATTCGTCGGGGCATGCTTCCCACAGTGTCAAGTTGGCTGGATGACCTTTGTGTGGTGACCATTTCTTGATACACACAGGAAACTTTTGAGCGTGAAAAGCCCAGCAGCGTTTCAGTTCTTGACACAAACTGGTGTGCCTGGCACCTACAGTGGGGAAAATAAGTATTTAGTCAGCCACCAATTGTGCAAGTTCTCTCACTTAAAAAGATGAGAGAGGCCTGTAATTTTCATCATAGGTACACTTCAACTATGACAGACAAAATGAGGAAAAAAAATCCAGAAAATCACATTGTAGGATTTTTTATGAATTTATTTGCAAATTATGGTGGAAAATAAGTATTTGGTCACATACAAACAAGCAAGATTTCTGGCTCTCACAGACCTGTAACTTCTTCTTTAAGAGGCTCCTCTGTCCTCCACTCATTACCTGTATTAATGGCACCTGTTTGAACTTGTTATCAGTATAAAAGACACCTGTCCACAACCTCAAACAGTCACACTCCAAACTCCACTATGGCCAAGACCAAAGAGCTGTCAAAGGACACCAGAAACAAAATTGTAGACCTGCACCAGGTTGGGAAGACTGAATCTGCAATAAGTAAGCAGCTTGGTTTGAAGAAATCAACTGTGGGAGCAATTATTAGGAAATGGAAGACATACAAGACCACTGATAATCTTCCTCGATCTGGGGCTCCACGCAAGATCTCACCCGTGGGGTCAAAATGATCACAAGAACGGTGAGCAAAAATCCCAGAACCACACGGGGGACCTAGTGAATGACCTGCAGAGAGCTGGGACCAAAGTAACAAAGCCTACCATCAGTAACACACTACGCCGCCAGGGACTCAAATCCTGCAGTGCCAGACGTGTCCCCCTGCTTAAGCCAGTACATGTTCAGGCCCGTCTAAAGTTTACTAGAGAGCATTTGGATGATCCAGATGAGGATTGGGAGAATGTCAGATGAAACCAAAATATAACTTTTTGGTAAAAACTCAACTCGTCGTGTTTGGAGGACAAAGAATGCTGAGTTGCATCCAAAGAACACCATACCTACTGTGAAGCATGGGGTGGAAAAATCATGCTTTGGGGCTGTTTTCTGCAAAGGGACCAGGACGACTGATCCGTGTAAAGGAAAGAATGAATGGGGCCATGTATCGTGAGATTTTGAGTGAAAACCTCCTTCCATCAGCAAGGGCATTGAAGATGAAACGTGGCTGGGTCTTTCAGCATGACAATGATCCCAAACACACCGCCCGGGCAATGAAGGAGTGGCTTCGTAAGAAGCATTTCAAGGTCCTGGAGTGGCCTAGCCAGTCTCCAGATCTCAACCCCATAGAAAATCTTTGGAGGGAGTTGAAAGTCCGTGTTGCCCAGCGACAGCCCCAAAACATCACTGCTCTAGAGGAGATCTGCATGGAGGAATGGGCCAAAATACCAGCAACAGTGTGTGAAAACCTTGTGAAGACTTACAGAAAACATTTGACCTCTGTCATTGCCAACAAAGGGTATATAACAAAGTATTGAGATAAACTTTTGTTATTGACCAAATACTTATTTTCCACCATAATTTGCAAATAAATTCATAAAAAATCCTACAATGTGATTTTCTGGATTTTTTTTCCTCATTTTGTCTGTCATAGTTGAAGTGTACCTATGATGAAAATTACAGGCCTCTCTCATCTTTTTAAGTGAGAGAACTTGCACAATTGGTGGCTGACTAAATACTTTTTTTCCCCACTGTACTACAGTACCCCATTCAAAATATCTAAATATTTTGTCTTTCCCATTCTGAATGGCACACATACACAATTAGTGGCAACTCGTCATTCAGAGCAGGTGGGGCACATAATGGTGGGGCAAATAATATTAATAAAAAATAATAATGTTTGCCTGTTTTGCATGTTATTTTGGCATTAATACATATCACATATTAGTTTGCAAACAATGTAAAAAAAAAGAATCACTGAGTTAAATAAAGCCGCATACAAACATGGTCTCTTTTTGGCTTTCTTGAATAATGCAGCTCCAAAATGCAGGTGTTTCAGCCTAGCTCAGTGCTTTCTGTGGTGGTGGGGCAGCCTGCGGAAAATACGGAGTGTTGGGGTTGGTAAGGTTCTATAGTTTCACCGTGATTGGCTCAGTGTTCTGTCACTCATTGGGACACTACGTCAGTGCAAAATCGACAGGTAGAGCTCGAAAATGCAAGCCCCTTGGGTGCTGCCATAGACTTGCATTAGATGTGCCCATCCAAGAATGCTCAAGGTTATTGGCAACAGATGTCAAATCACGTTATATCTATCGTAGCTTTGATTGGACTGATCATGTCAACATTATACTTTCAAAATATTAGCTAACAAGCTAGACAAGCAGTCACCATCATGCATCAGCAATCTACTGGCAAATCCTTTTCAATCCTTGTCATATGAAGAGAAATTATAGATAAAACGTATCGGTGCTCATCATAAATATTACACAAGTTGGAAATCGCAAATTCAACAATGAGTGCTACGGCGCCACTGCAGCCCTGGGTTCGATCCCAGGCTGTCACAGCTGGCTGTGACCGGGAGACTGATGAGGCGGCGCACAATTGGCCCAGCTTCTTCTGGGTTAGGGGAGGGTTTGGCCGGCCGGGATGTCCTTGTCTCATCGTGCTCTAGCAACTCCTTGTGGCTGGCCTGGCTCCTGCAAGCTGACTTCGATCGTCAGTTCGACAATGCTTCCTCCGACACATTGGTGCGGCTGGCTTCCGGGTTAAGCGAGCAGTGTGTCAAGAAGTAGTGCGGCTTGGCTTTTGACCTTCACCGAGTCCGTAGGGGAGTTGCAGCAATGAGACAAGATTGTAACTATCAATTGGATATCACGAAAAAGGGGGTAACGCCATGGGCCAAAAAAGTTTGAATACATTGGCCATGATGTCATTCCAGCATGACTTCTGCCGCGTTCAAAACAACTGGAAACTCGGAACTGGGAAATCTCAGACTTCAGAAAGTTCCAAGACAACTAGGGACTCCGATTAATAATTTTGAATGGTCATCCAACTCTGAATTCCAAGTCGGGATTTCGGGCCTCTTTCTAGAGCCCACAAGAAGGACCGCCGCGCCACCTTCCTGTTCAGGTGAATCCAAAGAATTTATTGTATGCTGCTGCATAAATTATGTAATATGCCAGGGAGATATGTATACTGTAGCCAAGAAAGCAATACTAAGTGTATGTTGTGTAGTAAGCTGTTAGTAGTCCATGTGCCTCACCCTAATAATTTGGTCCCTTTCCTCCCTCATAATTTAGTCTACTATTCTGAATTGATGGTGCACATGTAGCCTATTGCCTGTTTTAGATAAATGTAATCATTGAATATTGTAAGAGATTTCATTGTCTGCTTATATCCCCCTTTATTTATCCTATGGTTCTGACTTGGTGTACAGGGAGAATACTGTAAGAACGGCCCATGTTCTGAATTCTGTCGCTGTACATTTCAAAGTGCTGAACAAATTGTTATATTGACTACGTCCGTCCTAGCTTGCTCATTAATCTCTTAATCGAAATTACGAATTGCCTCTTATCCGCTTGTCGTCCCCTTATGCCATAGTTTGTACATCTCAATTGTCAGTAGAAACCACATTTGTTTAAGCAAGTCAGCCATGTCAGCTATGTTTTTTTTAAAGGCAGTAAATGAGGCTGAATGAACTGTTTCGCTACCAGTGGAGGCTCTGCTGATAGCCAGGTGTAGCAGTGGTAAGGTCAGAGCAGCTCACAGATCACTGCACCTGTACATAGCCCATCTGTAAATAGCCCATCCACCTACCTCATCCCCATACTGTTATTTATTTTATTTATTTTTGCTCCTTTGCACCCCAGTATCTCTACTTGCTCACTCATCTTCTGCACATCTATCACTCCAGTGTTTAATTGCTATATTGTAATTATCTCGCCACAATGGCCAATTTATTGCCTTACCTCCTATATCCTACCTCATTTGCACACACTGTATATAGACTTTTCTATGTTATTATTGACTGTATGTTTGTGTATTCCATGTGTAACTCTGTGTTGTTGTTTGTGTCGCACTGCTTTGCTTTATCTATCAGTTGTAAATGAGAACTTGTTCTCAACTAGCCTACCTGGTTAAATAAAGGTTAAATATATAGATATATATTTTTTTAAAGGTGTTGGGACTGCTGTTGGGACTCTGCTGTTGGGACAGCTTTATGTAGGCCCTAACAGTTTGTGGGCACCGTTTGTCACCGTTACAGTGCAATTAATGTATTGTTTAGTGTTGTGTTGTGTTGTGTTGTGTTGTGTTGTGTAGTGGCATTGCTGGCATGCACCCCCACCCCCAAAAAAATGTGTTTGCCCCACCAAGATTTAGATGCTAAAATCGCCACTGTAAATGTTGGTTATGAAACAAACCAAAACTTGTTTCTCACATGTTTAGCAGGTTGTGAACAATGCAAACAATGTTTCCACTTCAAGAATGAGAATGGTAACTTTAATTAACACAGGCATTAACATAAATATATGTTTCCAAATGATGGGGATTAACGATACATTTACTAGGCCTACTGGTAACATAAGTAATAGGGAATTGACAAAACTAAACATAAATGTACAAAACATAGATGTACTTTATGGGAAGCCAGCAGTGCATCCGAACAGTGCACTGTGCACATGCCAACTTTCCCCTTCCAATTCGCAAGTTGTTGCCTGAAAAAAGAGATCTGTATATAATGACGAGATGCTCATGTCTCCACCCTAACAATGAGAGTCGGCGTCCCAAAGGCTGGACGGCAGGCTACAAGCTTAGGTCTGCATATTAAGCACAAAGAAATGCTTTGGGCTTATCCTGGACAGATTTTGGTGAGCGAGAGCCCTCTCCCTTCACCTCTTCCTCTCGGCTGAATCCATCTCACCGGAGAAAGCATCCGCGTGAGCGAAACGGCGCCCCTCTGTCTTACTATATGTAGCCCATGTATCTGATTCTGTCTGGCTAAAAAAAGTATGACATGCCATAGGCTACTCTTTATGTCCAGACAGCATCATATATATGTTCTACACATACGGAGACAGAGGGGGGGAAGTTTTGCTCACGTGGATACTTTAGCTGAGATTGATGCATCTTTCTGTCGGAGCGTGTCTCTGTAAAACAAATGATCAATATTTCAATATTTTATTTGGATGGGTAAGGAGGTAGGATAAGGCCTGATGACAGGGAAACACTGCTGGTTTGTCAGTCTGCTGTCTGTCCCACCTCTCAATACCGGTGTTATTTTTGTGCGCTGTGGGTGGCTGCAGTCAAATTTCTTTTCACGGATGAGGGAGAGCATGACGCTTCTTCATCGTCTCTTGCAAATTCATTTACACGTCCCATGTTATGTAATTGGTAAAGATGAGTTGAAATCCATTTAATTATTGTTTTATGGCATATTCATTTATTTTCTTTCGCGTGTTTTATAGGCCAGCAACGGAGTCAGGCCGATAGGCTATTTACTGTGCTTTGATTGACAACCGAACAGTCAGCAAGTGTTGGACTAGTTTATAAAAGGTGTCGAACTGATTGAATAAAGGCAATCTCATATATCCCTTTGCTATTCATAAATCATACAACGTAGTTATATGTCCATGGTATCGCATTGGAACAAGTAAACCAAATATCTTGTTTCTATTTTCCTAGGATTCGAAGCCCACGTCAAGACTTACCAGTGACTGCTAAAGTGACTCGTCAGTGTAGCCTAGTGATGGGTTGTTCACGAACTAACGGCTCTTTTTGAACTGATCTTTTAGGTGAACCGAATCGTAGCGAACCGAATCGTACCGATGAGAGAGCCATTCATCTGTCCCCTTTATTTGCATATTGCTAGGCTACAGTACTACTGTTTTTTTGGCGATTATCTGCAGATAAATTATGAAAACATTTGATGAAGATGTTGAATCCTCTCTACAAGAACAATAGGTAGCAGAGAGAGCCTCATTCTGGTCCAAAATATGATAAGAAAAAAGATTGAAAGTTATAAAAGCCAGGGGCGCAACATTCTGAAATTGCATTTTTGTCCCCCCCCAGTCTTATCATTGGAATGTGATACAAAACAAAGGCAATGGTGTGCTTTAGGATAATGCGGACTCCACCGAGCGGTCGAGTTGCGCCCCTGATAAAAGATAATGTCATGATACTTACATGGTATTATTAAAGCTATTGATATAGGCTACTGCTGATTTTATGTGTTGCAAAGCCCATGTTAACACCTGCTTCATACTTCAGTAATATATGTAGATCTATTCATGGACGCCTGACTTTGTGCACCCCCACTTTTATTCAATCTGTCTGTCCTCCCCAGGATTTAATTGTTTTCATTTTTAAAACCATTTTCCTACTATTCTATATTGTTTCTCAAAATGGAATTCATGATAACTTGGCAGAACAACCTTTTTTCTTAGGTTTTTGCCACAATAAATTATATTGAAAGAGTTGACTAGATTAGTTTCTCTGACTAGACTACTTATCTACCGCCTTCCCTCAAAGTCCCACCCACAGTGATTGATTGACAGGTCTGAAATCCTACCGACTCTGTGACTCACAAACATACTGCACCCTCCTCTGACAATCCCACCCACACTGATTGATAGGCCCAAATTACACAGTGTCCACACTAGCAGAGCCAACAAAACACATCATCTGAAGAACAAACATCATTGTGGCAATTCATATCTTGCAGTAAAACTGTAAATATGACTTTAATCTCAAGAGAAGACTTGAGGTTTAATGTTAAAGGTTCTCTTACTTAGAAAATAGTCCTGATCGTCTAGGCCTAGACCAGGGATGGGCAATTTTGATGGGGGTCGGGGCCACAAAAAATCTGAATTCCTCATGAGGGGCCACAGTTGCTCGCGGGTCTGCATACCCACATCCATACCCACATTGCTAGCAAAACATCTTAGTGACCCCGCTCTTGACAGCAGAGAGAAAATGTTAATTTTGTGCAATTCTACACACTTTGCCATGGGTGTAGGGAAAATGTAGCAGTTTTAAAGCAAGTTTTCTGCACTTCGTGCAATTCTACACATTTTGCTATGGGGGAGAGAAGATTTTGCAATTTTTTAACTAATTTCAGGCAATTCTACACATTTTGCAATAGAATGGAGAGAAATGCTTGCAAAAACGGGGCCACGGGCCGCCAGTTGCCCAGCCCTGGCCTAGACGATATCCAAAACAGCGTATTCAATAATTTAGCTGTGTATTTCAGATGGACTCAAGGCATTAGAATGTACCAAAGGCCACCAAAATAGAGCTCGTTCTGCAAAACAATCTATAAAAAAAATAAACTGGGAGAATACCCCGTCACTCATATTCCACTCACCCAGCTCAATGTAACATCGATAGGCTTAGGCTACTACATGATACTAAAATGTTCCCTATACCCATCATGAGGTTGCTACAACCTAGGCTATGAATGAAAGTTTACAACTGTGGAAAAGGACATTTAATTTGTTATCTTACATGACCGGAAAAAGACACAGGTCATCCTGTTCCTCCTTTTTCCACCACAATTATTTTTTTATGTTTCACTATTTGTATTTTTATGAAATTCACTTATGAGGATGATCTCCCACTTCCTCTTCTGAGGAGCCTCAAATGTTGTACATGGGCCCTGGCAGTAAAAGTAGTGCACTATATATGAAATAGGGTAACCTTCAGAGCTTACACTCTGAGTCATGTGAAAAACATTGGGGACTGAGATCTCCCGTCCATCCCAGGCTTTTGGGTCAGCATTTCCTCACACTGCTTCTTCCTTTCTGGAGGCTTCACATGCAATGCAACACCCAAGGGTATCTGTACTGGAGAAGAGGGTTTAATGTCCTAGTCCTGAAGCATCAGCACATTATATAAAGATATCCATTTCAGACATATTGCACACGAACATATTGCACAAGATATCGGCTTGTAAATGTAGCAATGTAACTACCACTGTGGTAATGTATGTACACATACCTCCTTATTTCCTTTCGGTAGTGGGGGAGGTCTGCTTGGGTGCTCACGGGTAATGGACCCAGGAGTCATTTAGTTGGGGGAGGGGAAGAAGAGCACCCATCTGGCAAGAGACAGCAACATGCACATGAACCTAATTAACCCACCCCACCTTGTGCTGCATATGCAGCAGGATATTTCCCAGAACCCTCTGTTTACAGCCATCAAGCTCCTTCTGATTCTCAGTGACAGGTCTGCTGCTCTGACTTGCAGGAGAATCCACCCCACCGATCTGAGTATCATTTCATTTCCGCAGAGACCTATTGGTGCCCAGAATTCTCAGGTTGTCCGCAAACAGCCCACAGCAGGACATCCCTATTAATGCTGTAAACCCTTTCCTCAAGATGGATAGTCTTATTGCCTACATCTTTGACAGTGGACCAGCCACGTACAATCAAATTAATATTAGCATTTGACACTTTTTTCATTTGGGGTGGAAAACAATGATATTGAATCAAATGCCGGATCGATAGATTTAATCTCAAGTTTCAATCACACAAGCAGTTTGTTCTAGCAGGGAATCTAAATGGAAATTCACAGTGGAAAACTGGAGTGAGATCCCCATTGCTGTTCCCTATACTTGAGTGGTTGTAGATACTTATCCCCTGCTGTAACGGACTGAAGCGAACACTCCTCCAGTCTCTGTAATGAGCTGATCATGAGCACAATGTTCTTTCTGTAATTGGTTCCTTGTTAGGGTGCACCATTCCAGTCCTCATCTGCTCTACAACAGTGAAAGACAAGAGATGCGAAGAAGGTGGAGAAGACATTTAAAGCTATCTGTCTCTTTACAGTCTAATCACCACTATTATAACCTTTAAGATGAATGCTTTACAGTTGAATCACCACTGTTATGACTTAATCATGAACAAATGTAAAACTAGGAACTTTCCTTAACACCTAATTCAACATCACCTACATAACATGCTTCCATACATGCATTAAAATGTTGCATGACAATAGCTAAATGAAATCCACATACACAGAGTGCCCAAAACATTAAGTACACCTTCCTAATATTGAGTTGCGCACCCAGGTTAAAGAAGGATTTTCAAGCCTTGAGACAATTGAGACATGGATTGTGTATGTGTGCCATTCAGAGGGTGAATGGGCAAGACAAAAGATTGAAGTGCCTTTAAATGGGGTATGGGGGGGGCCCCTGAAATGATGAAAATTCTTCTTTAACCTGTCTCCTCCCCTTCATCTACACTGATTGAAGTGGATTTAACAAGTGATATCAATAAGGGATCATCGCTTTCACCTGGTCAGTCTATGTCAGGGAAGAGCAGGTGTTCATAATGTTTTGTACACTCAATGTCCATAGCTACTGTAGTCACAATGTTGGTCAGTTCTGTTTACATCATGTATCGACTCGTTTAACTATTCATTCTCTCTAGACGCTCGTCCTCCTCCATCACACTTCATCAGGTCGTATCAACGTCTCCAGTCAATCAGCCGGTTGATCGTTCTGACTAACAACAGCATGGAGATGGTCGTGGTGGGTCGGCTGATTAGTGGAACTGTCACACAATTGTCACACAAGACACTCTCTCTACCACTGAACACTGGAGAGATGCCCACCATATAGCCTACTAAGGGGGCCTGGTGTGTTTTCGCCCAAGGCGGGCAGCTTCTGTTGGTTTGCCACAGTCTAAACTAATTGGTGGCACATTCGGATTGTTCACCATGTGCCCGTTTCACCATGTTGCCAAACAAAGTCTCATCCGGGTGTCATTATGCATTAGCTTATCATCAAAATAAATGTCTTACTCTAAGAGGATTTGCCCATCAATACTAACCCCACCCCTGTACAGTATTTGACTCAATATAGGTCAGTGTCAACCAATGTAAACAAATCCACCAGCACTGGCAAAATTCTGCTACTAAAGAAAATCTGCATGAATTTTAATCATCTTCATTTGGTTAAAGAGAATCACCTCAGGGATCCAAACAAAAATGGGTTCCAGTGGAACGCCCCTCATTCCCAACTAATGGTGTCAATAAAGACCTGGCTCATCCGATCCATCTCATACAGCAAAGCAGTCAAATGAAATTGAGTCCCCGGAGAATACTAACGCATGGAATAACTGACGTGCTATTAAAAATGTGTGCTAAATATATGTAGACATGTTTTTCTTTTCTTGGAATACCTTTCAACTAGGAATTAAATATTTATTTGTGCTCCTGTCGAGGCCTGCCAATACATGCTTTGAAATAGATTCAGGTTTGGAAAGTCATTTCCACTACTTCTGACTATTTTTAGTCTGACGCAATCAAACTGAAATAAACATGATGTCCATCTACAAAAGCACTTGTCTTGTGTGTTAGTGCGTGTGGATAGATTGTGGGATCTATCAATGTAATTATCTGCATAATTTCCAATCCCCCCATATATTAATAAAGAGGGATCTTTATGATTTATGAGAACATTGATTGCTTGCGTGTTTCTGTGGTAAATCAATGTGTTAGCATATTGAGATTTTGTCGTTGTTGCTTTTTGTGAATTTGGAGCAGCCTATTTTTCTCTATGAAAATCTATTAGCAGCATGATTAAAATCAGCTCACTTGCGGCATGTTAAACAGAATAAAGAAGCGAGGAATAACTTACAACCTATGTCATTAACCTGTGCGCCCCTAGTCCTTCATCAGACGACGACGACATGGGCAGGAGCAGCTCCTGTCCTATAACTTCCTCTCAACCAAGAGAAATCTGTCAGAACAATCATTACTCAAAGCCACATGGAGAATAAGTATTATCTAGAAGCTCAAAGTAGGAGAGTCTATCGTCAATCCATTTGTCACAGTGTGGAGAGGTGGATTTATCTAATTCATGGAGCGCAATCATTTTCTTGCCGACAGACAGCGCTGATGATCCTTTGGACCGCGCACTTGTTCTAGCAGAGAATTTGGACCTCAGTGGACAAGACAAAGGGAGTGAAGAGAGAAGATAAGAGGTACATGTATTTCTCTGCAGAGTAGAGTCTTGCACAAATTGGCCCTGACATTCGTACTGGTTAACTTTGGCTCCACAGCATTTGACTCCAGTGACTTTATGAATGACTGTGTAAAAACATTTTTTACTCCCCAAATAATATCCACCATAACATTTGCACAATGGAAGTGATTAAAAAAAAAACTTCACAGTACAGTGGGACACTAAAGCCCTGTTTAGAGAGAGGAGAGAAGTGTAGAGTCTCAAAATAACTAAAGCCTTCCCTATAATTAATGTGCTTCGTCCATTTCCAGACACATTTGCCATTTCTAGAATGTCAGTGGAGTGCAGGGGGGGGGAGGCAATAAAACATAGAAGCTTGGACGCTCCACTTATTACAATTCATTATTTATACGGCCACATTAGCTAGGCAAAACCCACCATTTCATATAGAGGGGTTCTCTTCAGCCAGAGCCCGGGCAGACGGAATCGGAAAGCCTTTTACATTAAATGAAGACTGAGTACACGGCCCATGAATAATGGATTCAGTGTGTTGCTGTGCTCCTGAATGATAGCGTCCCTCCTCCACTCTCGCTCAATAATTTTGTGTACGTGCTCTGTGAATCCAGTGCTTTCGAAACATATTTAAGCCATGCATTGACTGTGTTTGGTCTGAGGAATATCTCATCAAAGCACTCTAAGGGCAGCAGAGATGAAGACGTCAAACTATCTTACAAACCATATCACTGTACATTACAGGCTCTGAATTGAATTAGAAGATGGCACTAGTGGCCCATTAGGAGAGATTACAGTGTATACAGTCTGCCAATTTATGGAGAGATTAGAGATCAACTCTATGAATGTTCCATGTATTGGAGTGCAATGAATTATAGTGTGTATTAGAGAATGACGATAATTGGCCGAGCCGGTATCAAACAGCTGTAAAAACGATATTCTTTGTAATTGAAAATATATTTCACAGCGATTTACTTACTTACTTACTTACTGACTTTATTGTCCCCATGGGGAAATGTTGTTGCAGTGTCATGTACAGTGAGGGAAAAGTATTTGATCCCCTGCTGATTTTGTACGTTTGCCCACTGACAAAGAAATGATCAGTCTATATTTTAATGGTAGGTTTATTTGAACAGTGAGAAACAGAATAACAACAAAAAAATCCAGAAAAACGTATGTGAAAAATGTTTTAAATTGATTTGCATTTTAATGAGGGAAATAAGTATTTGACCCCTCTGCAAAACATGACTTAGTACTTGGTAGCAAAACCCTTGTTGGCAATCACAGAGGTCAGATGTTTCTTGTAGTTGGCCACCAGGTTTGCACACATCTCAGGAGGGATTTTATCCCACTCGGTGGGGATGGTGTTCTTGGGGTCATAGGCAGCATTTCTCCTCCTCCAAACATGGCGAGTTGAGTTGATGCCAAAGAGCTCCATTTTGGTCTCATCTGACCACAACACTTTCACCCAGTTGTCCTCTGAATCATTCAGATGTTCATTGGCAAACTTCAGACGGGCATGTATATGTGCTTTCTTGAGCAGGGGGACCTTGCGGGCTCTGCAGGATTTCAGGCCTTCACGACGTAGTGTGTTACCAATTGTTTTCTTGGTGACTATGGTCCCAGCTGCCTTGAGATCATTGACAAGATCCTCCCGTGTAGTTCTGGGCTGATTCCTCACTGTTCTCATGATCATTGCAACTCCACAAGGTGAGATCTTGCATGGAGCCCCAGGCCGAGGGAGATTGACAGTTCTTTTGTGTTTCTTCCATTTGCGAATAATCGCACCAACTATTGTCACCTTCTCACCAAGCTGCTTGGCGATGTTCTTGTAGCCCATTCCAGCCTTGTGTAGGTCTACAATCTTGTCCCTGACATCCTTGGAGAGCTCTTTGGTCTTGGCCATGGTGGAGAGTTTGGAATCTGATTGATTGATTGCTTCTGTGGACAGGTGTCTTTTATACAGGTAACAAACTGAGATTAGGAGCACTCCCTTTAAGAGTGTGCTCCTAATCTCAGCTAGTTACCTGTATAAAAGACACCTGGGAGCCAGAAATCTTTGATTGAGAGGGAGTCAAATACTTATTTCCCTCATTAAAATGCAAATCAGTTTTTTCACGTGTTTTTCTGGAATTTTTTTTGTTATTCTGTCTCTCACTGTTCAAATAAACCTACCATTAAAATTATAGACTGATCATTTCTTTGTCAGTGGGCAAACATACAAAATCAGCAGGGGATCAAATACTTTTTTCCCTCACTGTACACATTTCAATTTAGATGGTACAATGATTCCCTACACTATTCAGTGCTTGTTTTCTCACAAACTGAAATTTAGCGAACAGTGTAGAATTTTAGCAAACAGGAAATGACAGAGTGATTTCCACTAGATAACACAGCCACTAAGTCAGAACAGCTTTCGCATTTTGACAACAGATGCCGCTCCAGTGGGAGAAATCAATTACCTGCCAAAACTGGCGGGTAATTAATACAGTGAAACACTATCATTCCACTATTACAGCCAGATATATTATGGACATTTTCTGAAATCACAATGTAAAAATTCGAAAAAATACTATGTGTTTCTTCCGCACTTAATCCAACCCCTTTACCCAGTTTATCAAGAGATTTGCCATTCAAATATAATTATTATTAGGGGCGGCAGGTAGCCTAGTGGTTAGAGCGTTGGGCCAGTAACCGAAAGGTTGCTAGACCGAATTCCAGAGCTGAAAATTCCAGGTAAAAATCTGGCGTTCTGCCCCTGAACAAGGCAGTTGACCCACTGTTCCTAGGCTGTCATTGTAAATAAGAATTTGTTCTTAAATGACTTGCCTAGTTAACATGTTTAAAATTGCCATTATGTAGCTAGATAGGTAAAAACAGTCAAATGTATTGCTTGATTTTTAAAATGTATGCATTAATGCATACATGGCTGTCTCTGGGAAATGTAATCAAAATCGCATCGGCCCTAAAAAATCCATATATCGGTAGTTCTCTAGTATGTATCCAATTCCCTACATGGGTGAGAGGATGCACAGTATAATCCTGTATGTAAAACCTAGACAAGAGTATTATTAAAAACAATATTTCTGGGCTGAGAATGGAAAACAAACACCATGCAATGTGTGATTTCCGTTCTGGGGTACAGAACCTGCGAAGCATCAAAACTGTTAATTATTCACCTGTGGAAGTAGACTGTTAACACTACATGTTGCTATATACTCTCGAACCTGAACAAATCTATTACAACTCAAACTTTATGTCTGCCAAACGCTAGTCTCTTACACAAAACCTGGTGTAAAATCTCTTACTATCATACTGTCTCCTACAATTGGATACAACACTGCAAAAATGTTGCTCTTATCTAGATAACTCTTACCATTATCTCAGTGCACTCGCAGATAGTATTGCTTATTTTAAGATGAAAAAGGCTTGATACAAGTCACAGTATCTTAAAACAAGACAAATTATCTTGATGCATTTTCTGGGTAAGAAAAATCAACTCAAATCAAGTAAATGCATTTTCTTGGTGAGCGAGATCAACTCAAAACAACACATTTTTACTTAAGATAGTTCATCTTGTTTTAAAATATTCTGACTTGTATCTAAGATCATTAATCCAGAGTGGCACAGTGGTCTAAGGCACTGCATCTTAGTGCTAGATGCGGCACTACAGACACCCCGGTTTGAATCCATGCTGTATCACAACCAGCCGTGATTGGGAGTCCCATAGGGCGGCACACAATTGGCCCAGCGTCGTCCGGGTTTGGTCTGTGTATGCCGTCATTGTAAATAAGAATTTCTTCTTAACTGACTTGCCTAGTTAAATAAAGGTTCAATTAAAAATACAAATGAATTCTAATGTTAAGCGATATCTAGGTAAGATCAACATTTCTGTATTGTAGGTCTATGGCATGTGAAGAACACTGTCATAATATTATGTCAGAAGAACACAGTCATAAAACTCTCTCACACGTATCTGTGCTGTCCTTCAATACTTTCTCTTAAAAGCTTATACAGCACTGCACCTCTCAAGCAAAATTACGACAATAACCTCTACACACACAATGTAATTATTCCAAAGTATTAAAGGCAAAGGCTGTGTTCGAAGGGCAGTGGTTTATGTATCTATTTTGCCACCGTGTACTGTACCTTCGCCCTGGTGGCAGTAGTTTATCATGTATACAGCGAAGGTGACTGTGGAACACCAGCGTGTCATCTGGCCACACGCTGGATGCGTTTCTCCGATGACCTCACCCCATTCCCCTCATCACTTATGCATTGCACCTGCCTTTTAATAGCCAGGTTGCCTAGCGCCGGGATACAACAATATGAAGCCACATTGCCTGGAGGGAGCAACGCAATGGCCCTTAATATTGCTCTGAAATTGGGTTGCATCATCGCCATTCCACTGCAATTTATGACACCCATCCGAAATGTGGAGATGATTACAGGCATTTTAATTGTAATGCTTTGTGTCAATAGAAATTACTGAGGTGATGCAACACTTCTTTCAGTATTGTTTGGTTGAATCTAATGTATTTTGTAATATGGAACTATGGCATATTAATGCAATATGTATGGTTAAATAATAAATACAATGCATTCAGAAATTATTCAGACCCCTTCACTTTTTCCACATTTTGTTACGCTACAGCCTTATTCTAAAATGGATTCAATTGTTTTCCCCCTCATCAATCTACACAGAATACGCCATAATGACAAAGCAAAAACAGTTTTTTCAAATTTTTTGAAAATGTATTACAAATAAAAAATGGAAATATGACATTTACATAAGTATTCAGACCCTTTACTCAGTACTTTATTGAAGCACCCTTGGCAGCGATTACAGCCTTGAGTCTTGGGTATTACACTACAAGCTTGGCACACCTGTATTTGGGGAGTTTCTTCCATTCTGCAGATCCTCTCAAGCTATGTCAGGTTGGATGGGGAGCGACGCTGCACAGCTATTTTCAAGTCTCTCCAGAGATGTTCTATCGAGTTCAAGGCCGGGCTCTAGCTGGGCCACTCAAGGACATTCAGAGACTTGTCCCGAAGCCACTGCATTGTCTTGGCTGTGTGCTTAGGGTCATTGTCCTGTTGGAAGGTGAACCTTCATCCCAGTCTGAGGTCCTGAGCGCTCTGGAGCAGGTTTTCATCAAGGATCTCTATGCACTTTGCTCCGTTCATCTTTCCCTTGATCCTGACTAGTCTGCAAGTCCCTGCCGCTGAAAAACATCCCCACAGCATGATGCTGCCACCACCATGCTTCACCATAGGGATGGTATTGGCCAGGAGATGAGCGCTGCCTGGTTTCCTCCAGCTGTGACGCTTGGCATTCAGGCCAAAGAGTTCAATCTTGGTTTCATAAGACCAGAGAATCTTGTTTCTCATGGTCTGAGAGTCCTTTAGGTGACTTTTGGCGAACTCCAAGCGGGCTGTCGTGTGCCTTTTACTGAGGAGTGGCTTCTGTCTGACCATCGGGTTCTTGGTCACCTCCCTGATCAAGGCCCTTCTCCTCTGATTGCTAAGTTTGGCCAGGCAGCCAGCTATAGAAAGTGTCTTAGTGGTTCCAAACTTCTTCCATTTAAGAATGGCCACAGTGTTCTTGGTGACCTTCAACGCTGCAGAAATGTTTTGGTACCCTTCCCCAGACCTATGCCTCGATACAATCCTGTCTGAGAGCTCTACCGACAATTTCTTCAACCTCATGTCTTGGTTTTTGCTCTGACATGCACAGTCAACTGTGGGACCTTATATAGACAGGTGTGTGCCTTTCCAAATCATTTCCAATCAATTGAATTTCCCACTGGTGGACTCCAATGAAGTTGTAGAAACATCTCAAGGATGATCAATGGAAATAGGATGCCCCAGAGCTCAATTTCAAGTCTCATAGCAAAGGGTCTGAATACTTACTTAAATAAGGTATTGTTTTTTAAAAATAACTTTCAAAAATTAAAAAAATTGTGTTTTCGCTTTGTCATTATGGGATATTATGTGTAGATTGAGGAGGGGGAAGAAGTATTTCATCCATTTTAAAATTAGGCTGTAATGTAACAAAATGTGGAAAAAGTGAAGGCTTCTGAATACTTTCCGAATGCATTGTATTACTAGCATCTATAACAACCTGAAAATCTTATTGTTTGAGGGGGAGGTATGGATTTTCATGAGAAGAACCCCCGGACCAGCCCAGTCTAGGTGGGATCGACTCTATTTGCATATTAGCAGAGACATGGATCCTCCTTGATTCCCCCTGAAGTGTGGAGTGATTCATATAGAGGGGGTTCATATCCACTCTCTATTCTTCTTAAGGGAACCATCTGACATTTCCATGCTGTACAGCACACAGAGCTAGCAACCCAGCAAATCTGTACTACGGCTCCTATGTTAGTCATTTGTTCTACATCAAGCTTACACAAAGGGGCCAAACTACTCTCCTACAGTGAAAGCACTGGGCAACTAACAGGCCTTGAATGTACACTAACCTACAAAGCAAAAGTGCTTCAGCACCAGGCCCTAGTGGGAAATGGGCTCCAACAAAAGAATAACCTCCATTCCGACAGGCAGGCAGAATCTACAGAGTAATTCTCTGGTTCTCCAACCTTTAACCAGTCTGCTGTTTTACATGGTGAAATAATTAAAGTCCTAGCTGTGTTGCCAAGGCGCGGCTCTTGTTGCATTGCACTGGAAGCAGCTATTGATTTCAGCGTGTCTTCTGCCTCAGAGTGTGGCCCAGCTCTGCCCTGCAAGCTAAAAGGAAACACCATTGATGCACAAATAAGCCTGCCCAACAATATCTTCTATTGTGTTAGGATGAACTATTGCAGTGCCTGAACGTGAGAGCGGCGCAGCAGTAGTGCAGACCCTTGATATTTCTGACGGAACGTTTAGGGCACAACAGGATGGCCGATGGCCGCCTTTGATAGCACTAATTGAACACTTCAGGTCTGGGGTCTTCCATTTGCATAGAATTAGAGGTAATTGCATAATTACTGTTAGTGCCATTTGCTTGTGGCCAGTCACTTACATTGGAGAGTGGGGGTGTCAACAAGGCCAAAATGATGACTCTGCAGATGAACTGCAGAGGCTGAGGCTGTCCTAATATGGACACCGTACACCTGCTATGAACCTACGGAGGGCAGGAAAGGACAAAATACAGACCTGGCCATAGCCAATGCTCCAAAAGGATAGCTAACGATCTTGTCCCTCTATCGTGATTCAGCAACCAGCTGAGCATAAACAGAGCAGAAAATGCAGACTTCATAACGCCATTGTCCTTCAGCTGGTCTTGTCTAAGTGATAATGATTCAGCTAATGAAAATGGAATAAATGATGTATGTTTCTCTTTCAATACAATTAGCCTCAAGCTGTTGTCACATTTCCCCCCTGTTTAGTAGGCCTAGCACAGACGGCGCATGAAAATAACCCGACTGAGGGGAAGAAAAAAAAATCGGAAAGCTCAGATTCAAATAATTTCATGTGTATTAGATTTTTTTTCCATAATTGCTCTCGTCTGTCACCACGCTCAGGACAGCTTACAGAACGCCATTTAGATCCCTTCCTTCCTGCTTCTTAGTTGTTGTGCAAAGCATTCTGGGTAAACGTGAGATAAATCCCTCCAGTTTCAAAGAGAAATAAGGAGTGTTGATAGGTAGGCCTCCGTCTCACAGATGCCTGTACTTTATGACGGATGACATGAGGACGGAAGAGAGAAAATTATTTCTCTGGTTGATCTGAGAATTTAAATTCCAGCCCCCTTCAGTCGCGGGGCTAAATCCGTCGTGACGGGTGATAACTGAAACATGCTTGAACAGTCGGAAATGTGGTTCCAGAGCTGTGCCGAATGAGTGTCTGTGAGATGAAGCTTATCTCATGTTCTTTCGGCGGATTCCACACACTTAGCAAATTAACTTTATACATATGCAGGTAAGTCAGAACTCTGACTGTAAGCGTTTCTCTACAACGCGCGCAGTAGAAATCATTCCCCAGCTGTCTGCTACACAGCAGGGCTGCTGCAGGGCCTTGCTTGGATTAGACTCCAGTGGGAGAAGATGCCTTCCTTCCCTCCCATCAAAGTGCTTCTCACTTCCTCCAAGTTGTCAAACTTAGCCTGTCTTCAAACTTTCAAGAAGTTACACAACAGAAGGCTCCCTGCAAATTGATGTAAGCTCAAACTAAATCCGCTCTGCATAAAGATGTGGGTTGAAGATATTACTGAAGTTATGGAACAATACTTATGAGTCAAAAGTTATGGCAAAACTGACAAATATACTGAATACAATCTGATCAGAAGTTTCTTTCAACACATCAAAACAAACTTTGACGAGCTCATCTGTATCACATGTTCTGATATGTAGCCAATAAACATGTCCCCACTGGCTAATAGCAAACTGATTATACACTACCTTTATTTGATATCTGGTGAACAATAACTACACTATTGGCCAATAAAGTGTTAAGGCAAGTTGTACAAGGTGATATGCTCAAAGTTTTATTTACGATAATAGATTTATATATTTTTTTGTTTCCACATGCCAGCAGTTTTAATATGGTGATATTTTAGTGTGGAACTGTCACTTGAAAATAAGCCTATAAAACAAGGATGTGCCGACACATCAGCAGAGATATGAGAGGTGGGCTTAAGCATGCAGCCCAGGAATTGTGTAAACAGAGACGTTTCTTATCCTATGCTAAAAGAGAGTAGGGGAGGTGAGAAAAAGAGAGAGAGAGTGAGTGTAAAAGAGAGGAGAGGGGGGTAGAGAAAGGGAGGGAGAGAGAAAAGAGAGCGGTAACAAGGGAAGATTGACGGATGAGTGTGGGGCAGATTTAGTGGCCTGTCACCCCCCAGCCCAGGCGATGCTCGTACCCCACCACCACTCACAGTGTGTGTGCCAAGGCAAGCAGCAGGGCTTGCCAACCATCTCCCTTCTCATCTCAACTGTTGACAAGTGAACACGGAATAGGACAAAGTCACCACCAAGGACAGGTAACCTGCAGCGACATAAAAAGTCACCTAGACTAGACAACAGGGTCAGCTATTCCTGCTTCCTTCCTGTTCACTACACACGTTAGGCAACAATACATGTCCTGTGACCAGACAACTTTCACCTACAAACATGTGCAGTATTCAATTGCCACACAACCATACATGAACATACAACACTCACTATCTATCCTGTCACCTGCTTGGAGTTACATGATTTTTTCAGGACTACATCTAATATTAATTGTATATCATTTTTGTAATTATGAAGGAACCTTGCTTGAGCTAAATTAAGCAGAGATGATAACCATAGGAAGCTTTTTAAATTTGGAACTGTAAGATAACTGCCACATCTGTTTACCGCACACTCAGGGAGAAGCTCATTTACCTCTAGCAGGCATAAACAAATAGACTGGCATCTATTTGTATCTACCTGTAGCCAGGTTCTGAGTTTTAGTGACGTGTGGAGGGGGATTTTTATGAAGTTGAACCTCATTTACAGCATTTCTATACAATTTAAAAACTCTAAAATGCTATTTGGAGAACGGCAAAAACAAGCAAAAATCACATTGGTTGCTGTAGCTTCATTCATAACCGCCATCGATAAAAGACAGTACTGTGCTGCCGTCTTCATTGACCTGGCCAAGGCTTTCGACTCTGTCAATCACTGTATTCTTATCGGCAAACTCAACAGCCTTGGTTTCTCAAATGACTGCCTCGCCTGGTTCACCAACTACTTCTCAGATAGAGTTCAGTGTGTCAAATCGGTGGGCCCGTTGTCCGGACCTCTGGCAGTCTCTATGGGTGTAATCTAGAGGAAAAAGAAACGCACACCTATTTAGGTGAGGTGCTGGCTGGCGGAGTGGAAAACTTGAAAATAAAGGAGAGCCGCACACTATAGGAACTCAGATGCAAAAATGTAATGTCCAACGTTTTGACAGGCAAGCTGTCTTCATCAGGGTATACCACAGGGTTTAATTCTCGGGCCGACCCTTTTCTCTGTATATATCAATGATGTCGCTCTTGCTGCGGGTGATTCTTTGATCAACCTCTTACGCAAACAACATCATTCGGTATACATCTGGCCCTTCTTTGGACACTGTGTTAACAAACCAACGAGCTTCAATGCCATACAACACTCCTTCCGTGGCCTCCAACTGCTCTTAAATGCTAGTAAAACTAAATGCATGCTCTTCAACCGATCGCTGCCCGCACCCGCCCGCCCGACTAGCATCACTACTCTGGACGCTTCTGACTTAGAATATGTGGACAACTATAAATACCTACAGTGAGGGAAAAAAGTATTTGATCCCCCCTGTTGATTTTGTACGTTTGCCCACTGACAAAGAAATTATCAGTCTATAATTTTAATGGTAGGTTTATTTGAACAGTGAGAGACAGAATAACAACAAAAAAATCCAGAAAAACGCATGTGAAAAATGTTATAAATGGAATTGCATTTTAATGAGGGAAATAACTCCTTCCCTCAGCCAGGGCATTGAAAATGGGTCGTGGATGGGTATTCCAGCATGACAATGACCCAAAACACATGGCCAAGGCAACAAAGGAGTGGCTCAAGAAGAAGCACATTAAGGTCCTGGAGTGGCCTAGCCAGTCTCCAGACCTTAATCCCATAGAAAATCTGTGGAGGGAGCTGAAGGTTCGAGTTGCCAAACGTCAGCCTCGAAACCTTAATGACTTGGAGAAGATCTGCAAAAAGGAGTCGGACAAAATCCCTCCTGAGATGTGTGCTAACCTGGTGGCCAACTGCAAGAAACGTCTGACCTCTGTGATTGCCAACAAGGGTTTTGCCACCAAGTACTAAGTCATGTTTTGAGGGGTCAAATACTTATTTCCCTCATTAAAATGCAATTCCATTTATAACATTTTTCACATGCGTTTTTCTGGATTTTTTTGTTGTTATTCTGTCTCTCACTGTTCAAATAAACCTACCATTAAAATTATAGACTGATAATTTCTTTGTCAGTGGGCAAACGTACAAAATCAACAGGGGATCAAATACTTTTTTCCCTCACTGTAGGTGTCTGGCTAGACTGTAAACTCTCCTTCCAGACTCATATTAAGCGTCCAATCCAAAATTAAATCTAGAATCGGCTTCCTATTTTGCAACAAAGCCTCCTTCAATCACGCTGCCAAACATACCCTCGTAAAACTGACTATTGACTTCGGCGATGTCATTTACAAAATAGCCTCCAACACTCTACTCAGCAAACTGGATGCAGTCTATCACAGTGCCATCCGTTTTGCCACCAAAGCCCCATATACCACTCACCATTGCGACCTCTATGCTCTCGTCAGGTGGCCCTCGCTACGGATTCGTTGCTAGACCCACTGGCTCTAGGTCATCTATAAGTCTTTGCTAGGTAAAGCTCCACCGTATCTCAGCTCACTGGTCACCATAACAACACCCACCCGTAGCACGCGCTCCAGCAGGTATATCTCACTGGTCATACCCAAAGCCAACACCTCCTTTGGCCGCCTTTCCTTCCAGTTCTCTGCTGCCAATGACTGGAACAAATTGCAAAAATCTCTGAAGTTGGAGACTAATATCTCCCTCACTAACTTTAAGCATCAGCTATCTGAGCAGCTCACCGATCGCTGCAGCTGTACACAGCCCATCTGTAAATAGCCCGTCCAACTACCTACCTCATCCCCATATAGTTTTTATTTACTTTTTTTGCTCTTTTGCACACCACTATTTCTACTTGCACATCATCATCTGCACATCTATCACTCCAGTTTTCATTTGCTAAATTGTAATTACTTTGCTACTATGGCCTATTTATTGACTTACCTCCTTACTTTATTTGCACACACTGTATATAGATGTTTCTATTGTTATTGACTGTACTTTTGTTTATCCCATGTATAGCTCTGTGTTGTTGTTTTAAGTCGCACTGCTTTGCTTTACCTAGGCCAGGTTGCAGTTGTAAACGTGAACTTGTTCTCAACTGGCCTACCTGGTTAAATAAAGGTGAAATATATATATATATTTTTAAATATTCACCTCAGTCTATCTACAAACGCATAACCTATTAGCTGTACAATTAGCCGCTACACATTAACTCAGAACCGGGATTAAAAAATATAATTTTATATGTACGGAGGGATCTGTTAGCAGAAAAAGTATTTTATTAACACAAGGTAAACAAATATCTTTCCTTTACATAACTTTTTTGTTGTTGCAGTTTTAGAGGAACCAAGTTTGGCAAACACATTCCCGTTCCTAACAGTGTATAAGCTCTGTTACTGGCAGGGTGTGAGGATCTTACAGGAGGATTATTATCCATGGCTCCACTGATACCAGAGAGAGGACACAGTTCACATGCCCTTATCATATATGACTATTTTAAGTGATTGAAGTACTGTGCATTCCACAACCAAGTTTCTAAATTGCACCTTGTGTATTCTACTATTCTAACTCTCAACAGTAAGTTGAGACCCTGACTGGGTTCCTAATTTTTTTATTTCATTTAAAAAATTCAAAACAATTACAGAGATCCGGACCTCTTTGTCCTCATATGTAGCTACTGCCCTGACTGGCATACACCATACAGTGCAATTGGAAAGTTATCAGGCCCCTTGACTTTTTCCACATTTTGTTACATTACAGTCTTATTCTAAAATGGATTAAATAAAAAACATCCTCAGCAATCTACACACAATTCTCCATAATGACAGCACAATTCTCCATAAAGCAAAAACAGGTTTTGAGACATCTTAGCAAATTTATTACAAATTTATTACAAACAGAATATATACCATATTTACATAAGTATTCAGACCTTTTTCTATGAGACTCGAAATTGAGCTCAGGTGCATCCGGTTGCAATTGAACATCCTTGAGATGTTTCTACAACTTGATTGGAGTCCACCTGTGGTAAATTCAATTGCTTGGACATGATTTGGAAAGGCACATACCTGTCTAAATAAGGTCCCACAGTTGACAGTGCACGTCAGAGCAAAAATCAAGCCATGAGGTCGAAAGAATTGTCTGAGAAAGATTGTGTTGAGGCACAGATCTGGGGAAGGGTACCAAAACATTTCTGCAGCATTGAATGTCCCCAAGAACACAGTGGCTTCCGTCAGTCTTAAATGGAAGACGTTTGGAACCACCAAGACTCTTCCAAACTGAGCAATCGGGGGAGAAGGGCCTTGGTCAGGGAGGTGACCAAGAACCTGAAGGTCACTCTGACAGAGCTCCAGAGTTCCTCTGTGGAGAGGGGAGAACCTTTCAGAAGGACAACCATTTCTGCAACACTCCACCAATCAGGTATTTATGGTGGCCAGACGGAATCCACTCCTCAGTTAAAGGCACATTACAGCCTGATTTGAGTTTGACAAAAGGCCCCTAAATTACTCTCAGATCAGGAGAGAAAATATTATCTGGTCTGATGAAACCAAGATTGAACTCTTTGGCCTGAATGCCAAGCATCACATCTGGAGGAAACCTGGCACCATCCCTACGGTGAAGCATGGTAGTGGCAGCATCATGCTGTGGGGATATTTTTCAGCGGCAGGTACTGGGAGACTGAGCGAAGTTCGGATTGAGCGAAAGATGAACGGAGCAAAGTACAAAGAGATCCTTGATGAAAACCTGCTCCAGAGCGCTCAGGACCTCAGACTGGGGCGAAGGTTCACTTTCCAACAGGACAATGACCCTAAGCACACAGCCAAAACAACACAGGAATGTCTTTGGGAGAAGTCTTTGAATGTCCTTGAGTGGCCCAGCCAGAGCCGGGACTTGAACCTCTGGAGAGACCTAAAAATAGCTGTGCAGCGACGCTCCCCGTCCAACCTGACAGCTTGAGTGGCTCTGCAGAGAAGAATAGGAGAAACTCATACCCAAGAAGACTCAAGGCTGTAATAGCTGCCAAAGGTGGTTCAACAAAGTACTGAGTAAAGTGTTAGAATTCTTATGTAAAAGTGATATTCGTTTTTTTTTAAATACACATTTGCAAACATTTCTAAAAACCTGTTTTTGCTTTGTCATTATGGGGTATTCTGTGTAGATTAATGAGGGGGAAAAAAACATTTAATCCATTTTAGAGTAAGGCTGTAACGTAACAAAATGTGGAAAAAGTCAAGGGGCCTGAATACTTTCCGAATGCACTGTACATCTGTACTGTGTTAAAAGTGTCCCAGCAGACGATAATAAAACAGAACTCATCACTATAACATTGTACATTAGCATAAACACAAGCACTTTTGCAGGGAAGATTCAGTGGTAAATAATTCCTTTATAACTGCACTACTTGTATACTGAACAAAATATAAACGCAACATGTAAAGGGTTGGTCCCATGTTTCATGAGCTGAAATAAAAGATCTCAGAAATCTTCCATACGCACAAAAAAGCTTATTTTTATAATTTTGTGCACAAATTTGTTTACATCCCTGTTAGTGAGCATTTATCCTTTGCCACGATAATCCATGCACCTGTGTGGCATATCAAGAAGCTGATTAAACAGCATGATCATTACATAGGTGCACCTTGTGCTGGAGACAATAAAGGGCCACTCTAAAATGTGCAGTTTTGTCACACAACACAATGCCACAGATGTCTCAAGTTTTGAGGGAGCATTGGCATGCTGACTGCAGGAATGTCCACCAGAGCTGTTGTCAGAGAATTTAATGTTCATTTCTTTACCATAAGCCACTTCCAACGTCGTTTTAGATAATTTGGCAGTACGTCCAACCGGCCTCACAACCGCAGACCACGTGTAACCACGCCAGCCCAGGACCTCCACATCCTGGGCTTCTTCACCTGCGGGATCATCTGAGACCAGCCACCCGGACAGCTGATGAAACTGAGGAGTATTTCTGGCTGCCCAGTCGTGAAATCCATAGATTAGGGACTAATTAATTAATTATAATTGACTGATTTCCTTATATGAACTGTAACTCAGTAAAATCTGTGAAATTGTTGCATGTTGTATTTATATTTTTGTACAGTATACTTACATAACTTAATTATTATGCTTTTAATGCCACTTCTCTCTCCGCTGAAACAGTCTCGGCCCGCCAAATATCTGGACACCCTGGAAACAAGAGGTTTTAAGTATGATTCAATTTGTCATTCAGACACCATTATGTAAACAAATGGGCCACGCTGGTGTGTTGCACATTGAGTGAACAACCTTATGATTACTGTAGCTTTCACCTTGAACCCAAATGATCATAACAAAAGCAACAAGCTGGAAACTGAACTTGCCTGGCCTGCTAGCTACAGCCATTCTCCCAGACAATAGGAAGAGTCTGTTGGCTTGGAGCCCTGAGTCTCAGAGAGGAATTCAATACAGACATAAAATCCTCCCCCCCTTTCTCTTCATATTATGTATTGATTCTCTCTGGCTTTGAGCCTGTCTGTAATTTATTCCATGCAGACTGATGCAACGGGACTATACTCAATCACAAGAATATTATAACATACATTGGAAAAGGGGGCTCATAACAATCAATAAGAATCATATGCTGGTCTCTCTCCACTCCAGCCTTATGGAGTAGGATCAGAAGGATGGAGATAGGAGGAAGACAGCCAATATTGTGATTATAGAATACTCTGACCCTGAAGGCCACGGGTTAAAAAAGGTCAAATCCCATGGGGGGGTGTTGGTCTGCCCTCAAGGAATGCACAGTACTTCAATCACTTAAAATAGTCATATATGATAAGGGCATGTGAACTGTGTCCTCTCTCTGGTATCAGTGGAACCATGGATAATATTCCTCCTGTAAGATCCTCACACCCTGCCAGTAACAGAGCTTATAGCCTGTTAGGAACGGGAATGTGTTTGCCAAGCGGCGCAGAACAAATATTCATTTAACTTATGCAAATAGGCACAAGAGTAGATTCATTTTAATAATTAAAAAAGCGACAGCTCTGCATGCAACAGATCGCTGGGCTTGTGAACTCGCAGCGTCTTACACCTCCCTAATTACGAACCACAGTCTTGCGTTTTGATGAGGTAGAACAGAACCTGTGAAGCATGCACAGCAATACAGGATACGCCGTAGATCACACCGTTCGCCCGTAGAGACGATAACAATCTTCACACCACTCAATGGAGCAGCGTTGATTTCTGCTGTGAACAATTTCCATCTCCTCCCCTTTCTTCTTCCCTCTCTCTACTTCCACACTATCTCCCTATACAATGCCATTACACGTAATTGAATGTAGAGCACAAAAACATGTGCACAGGAGGCAGGCTTTACGCCGAGGTAATAAACACGGCAATCCGTTCACCTCCTTATCTATTCCCCCGTGCGCCTCCCTATCCCTTCCCCCCTCTTCATCTTAGAAGTAGTGGTGGTGGTATTCCTCAGAGCAGTTCCCCATCAGTAGGTTTTACTGTCTCCTCCAAGAGGAGAGCGATAGAGAGGGGTTATCTGCAGGGCCAGTGGAGAGGTAATACAGGAGGACAGGAGATAAGAGTCTGTCTGTCTGTAGGGGGTGAGGCTGTGGAGTTTTCAACCCTGCTGCTACGTTTGTGAACAGGACTCTTCTTCATCCAATTCATACACTTGCACACAAACACTCTAAAATGTTTACATGTTAGTCATTTAGCAGACGCTCTTCTCCAGAGCGACTTACAGTAGTGAGTGGATGCTTTTTCATACTGGTCCCCAGTGGGAGTCGAACCCACAACCCTGGCGTTGCCAAGTGCCATGCTCTACCAACTGAGCGATATGACATACGCACACAAAGATATTCTGTTTTTATGAGTGAGTTCATGTTTATGTTTTTACTCAGTACTGTCAACACTTTGTACTCAACACTTCTTCCTATTTCCACTCAGCACTACAACAAGCACTGCAGCAGTAATGAATGAGTAGGAAAGTGTATCTATAGGCTTGCGTTGTTGTTATTATTAGCGGCTTGGGTCTTTTTTTATATTGAGTAATATTTCACTTTCTCTGTTCATAGGACTAGCAACATGAATTTGTGCATGAGGCAGAAATAATATGGTGCGACTCGAGTTTCACCATCTTCTGGAAGACGGTGTCCCTTAGTGGTAAGGGAGAGCGGAGGGATGTTGAGAGGCAGACCCTCTCCGCTGAGACTAACCATCAGATGCAGGCACCAATTATTTAAATGTATGCTCACTCAGCTGTGCTTTACAAGTAATAAAACAACAGATATATTACCGGTGTGATCATATAGCCTACATCAATTTTTTTTGGTCTGAAGTTTACATACACCTTAGCCAAATACATTTAAACTCAGTTTTTCACAATTCCTGACATTTAATACTAGTAAAAATTCCCTGTCTTAGGTCAGTTACGATCACCACTTTATTTTAAGAATGTGAAATGTCAGAATAATAGTAGAGAGAATTATTTATTTCAGCTTTTGTTTCTTTCATCACACTCCCAGTGGGTCAGAAGTTTACATACCCTCAATTAGTATTTGGTAGCATTGCCTTTAAATTGTTTAACTTGGGTCAAACGTTTTGGATAGCCTTCCACAAGCTTCCCACAATAAGTTGGGTGAATTTTGGCCCATTCCTCCTGACAGAGCTGGTGTAACTGAGTCAGGTTTGTAGGCCTCCTTGCTCACTCACGCTTTTTCAGTTCTGCCGACAAAATTTCTATGGGATTGAGGTCAGGGCTTTGTGATGGCCACTCCAATACCTTGACTTTGTTGTCCTTAAGCCATTTTGCCACAACTTTGGAAGTATGCTTGGGGGTCATTGTCCATTTGGAAGACCCATTTGCGACCAAGCATTAACTTCCTGACTGATGTCTTGAGATGTTGCTTCAATATATCCACATAATCTTCCTGCCTCATGATGCCATCTATTTTGTGAAGTGCACCAGTCCCTCCTGCAGCAAAGCACCCCCACAACATGATGCTGCCACCCCCGTGCTTCACGGTTGGGATGGTGTTCTTCGGCTTGCAAGCCTCCTCCTTTTTCCTCCAAACAAAACGATGGTCATTATGGCCAAAGAAGTTCAATTTTTGTTTCATCAGACCAGAGGACATTTCGCCAAAAAGTACGATCTTTGTCCCCATGTGCAGTTGCAAACCGTAGTCTGGGTTTTTTTATGGCGGTTTTGGAGCAGTGGCTTCTTCCTTGCTGAGCGAGGAAGAAGTAGGACTCGTTTTACTGTGGATATAGATACTTTTGTACCTGTTTCCTCCAGCATCTTCACAAGGTCTTTTGCTGTTGTTCTGGGATTGATTTTCACTTTTTGCACCAAAGTACATTCATCTCTAGGAGACGGAACGCGTCTCCTTCCTGAGCGGTATGATGGCTGCATGGTCCCATGGTGTTTATACTTGTGTGTACTATTGTTTGTATAGATGACCGTGATATCTTCAGGATCCCAAGGATGAACCAGGCTTGTGGAGGTCTACAAGTTCTTTCTTCTGAGGTCTTGGATGATTTCTTTAGATTTTCCCATGATGTCAAGCAAAGAGGCACTGAGTTTAAAGGTAGGCCTTGAAATACATCCACAGGTACACCTCCAATTGACTTAAATGATGTCAATTAGCCTATCAGAAGCTTCTTAAGCCATGACATCATTTTCTGGAATTTTGCAAGCTGTTTAACTTCTTAGGGAGCGGCTGCATAGGTGACGGTTTTGGAGAGTCTGGCAGGCCCAAGGATACATTAAAAATTATGTTTGATTTGTTTGTAGAAAGTTTATAGGTATAATTTGAACGTGTTCTCTTCATGGTTCAATGGGCGACTCAACGGTGGATTTTATGATCATAACGCGCCAACCAAACGGAGATTGATGGATATAATAAATTACTTTTTCTAACAAAATAACCATTGGATGTCTCCGTTGGACAATTGGGAAGCCCTCAGCAGAAGTTCTTCGAAAGGCAAGGGATTTTATATTAGCGATTTTATGCGTTTTGTGAGACTCGCGTTGGTTACGGATTTATGCTAATGCATAAAATATGAGAGTAGTTAAAGGCACAGTCAACTTAGTGTATGTAAACTTCTGACTCACTGGAATTGTGATACAATGAATTATAAGTTAAATATTCTGTCTGTAAACAATTGTTGGAAAAATTACTTTTGTCATGCATGAAGTAGATGTCCTAACCGACTTGCCAAAAGTATAGTTTGTTAACAAGAAATTTGTGGAGTGGTTGAAAAACTAGTTTTAATGACTCCAACCTAAATGTATGTAAACTTCCGACTTCAACTGTATATATTTTTAAATGGCCCTAACAACAATGCATTGGCAGGGCAATTCAAGCTAAGCCAATATATGGTGATAATGTATTGGGCCTATAGCTTACTGGACAAAGTATTTTTAAGTATTTAATGTTGCATAGCCTTACTTTTTTTAAAGTCATATAAAAAAAAACAAATCTGAGCTGCAGTAGGCCTGTATGGAAATAGACCATTGCCATATATGGATCTGTGCCATTTACTTTGAACTGGACTGTGTTTACAGCATGAGCGGTTGTTAGTAGATGCGCTTGTTTTGAGATCAAAGCGAGAGCTGCATGTAGCCACGTGTGCACATTTTGTTCATATCCTTTGCTAGTTATTGAGTTATTAGCCCAATTATAGCCCAATTATTAGCCCAATTATTAAAATGGGGAGTGATTGCTTCCTACAAGAGCACAAAATGTGTGCATTTCTAGCCATCTTTGTAAAGCATGTCAGGTAAAGAGCTTTTGGTCTTAAAGGGGCAGTGTTGTATTTTGAGACAGGCTTGAATAAGCTAACTAGCCAATAGGCAGAGTTTATCATCATTTGTCTGATTCTCTGTCATAACAGTACTATACATGGCCAATGTTAAAACTGTATCTTATAGCGGGTACAGCCTCTGTGTTCACAGTAAACGCGCACTGGAAGTTGCACAGAATTTTCACAACGTTCAAGTTTGCGCTCAGCAGACCTGAGATTTGCTCAGTGCGGAAAAACATTTGAGGGAACATTGCACCTGACAGTACTGGTGTTCAGCGTAATGCCACTGCTGCACTGTTGATGAGAGCATGCTGAGAGATGACTATAGCTCAACGGGCAGCAGCCCTCTTCCTGCTAATGCCTGGGAAACAAAATGCTTACTTATGTAGACTCCCATTCAGAATCATTACTATCAGCAGCATTACCAAGATTAATTTGACAAATACATTTGCTTTGGTAGCACGGCCAGCCACTTTCTCACCACTAATACTTGGGATCTAGTGTTTAATGGCCTCCAGTATTAGATCTGCTGATCAGACATTTGCATTATAAAGCAACTGTCAGTGGTGCAAATGAGAAAACCTCCATTTGGTTTTATCGTTCTCATCCATCTCCCTGCTCATTTGAGAGAGCACCATCACTGCACCAACAGCAGAAATCCTTTTTGCAGGACTGTCTCTAAACGTTCCCTGCTGGTCTCTTAGTGGTGTTTGCTTATTTGTTGGAATGCCTTTAGTGGGACCCAGCAGGCAAATTATTAATGATAACAAATGGCTTTAGCATCCACTCAGGTCTTATCCATCCTTTACAACTGTTAAGGAGTTTTACACTAGCTCTAATACGGGCTGTTGTTTTATATCAGGGTAGGGAAAGGGAAGGGAGAGGGAAATTACACGGTAACAGAGCGATTTTTCACTTTATAATGTATGCCAAACAAAAACCAATGATTGCAAAGTTCAACAAACCATTCAACTCTATGCACAAGGACAACTGAAAATGTTACACAAAACACATTTAACTTGAAGAACAGTGCAGATGCAAAATGTTGTAACAGAATGGCGGCACAGACAGTCAAAATTGTTAAAAGTAGTCCTTGTGCATAGAGTTGTATGGATTAACTTTGCATTGTTTTTGTTTGACATACATTTTAAAGTGAAAAATCTGAGTCCCAGCATAACTCTGTTACTGTGGAATTGCCTGAGCCCAAAATGCTAATCTGCTCATTTATAACATGGTCTGGCGTTAGGCCGAGATGGAGACGAAGAAAGGTTGGGTGAGAAACTGCAGTGTCACCACGTGAGTCCACTTTTAGCCCTCCTGCATCAAGTTAATGTATTTATGTGCTGATCCAGCCGGGGAAATGTCCTTGAGTGCCGGACTCTAATTATTAATGGGTGAGAAGTTCCACACTTTATCCCAGCCAGAGCTGCTTAGAAGCACACGCTGAGGATGTGTCCCAAATGGCTGCCTATTTCCTATTTCAAAGTAGTCCACTGTATAGGGAATAGGGTGCCATTTGGGATGCAACCTGGGCCTGGGCCTTGATCACCCTGTGCCAGAGCAGGGTCCAAGGACCTCTCCACAGCAACATAAGTCATAAATCAACTCCGCTTTGAGGTCATTAATATGGCTGTACAATAGGGCTGGGAATTGCCAGGGATCTCACCATACGATATTATCATGATACTTACTGTAGGTGCTGATAAGATATGTATTGCAATTCATACAATTCTATGATGTTCCAATGACATTGCTCACTTTATGTCTGTTGCAGAGAGGAGAGAGAGCATGAGAAATGTTGTTTTGATCAAGTCATGGAAATAAAAGTGCTGAAAACATGCTGGCTCAATATAAAAAAATGCCAGAGTTTTGGCGCAGGTACAGCCGACTAGCGCTACCAGACACTACTTCCAAAAATAATATCTACCTCCAAAAATAATATTGCAATTTGTAACTAGGGCTGTGGCGGTCATAACGTTTTGTCAGCCAGTTATTGCCATGCAAAAGACTGCTGGTCTCACGGTAATTCACTGCTAATTAACATAAATCATTTTAGCATCTCCAAGCCTCCACTCATACAAGCTGCATACAAGCAGCTGATGCATGCCTTGGAACATCAACATTTAAAAAGTCTAATAAATCAATTTAATATACACCATCATAATAGTTCATTATTTACTTCAGCCAGGTCTAAAGAAACATTAGGATATGAAGAGAATGTATTTCAGAAGAAGAGAATATGAGTTGGCCTACTGTATGTTATCTGGCTAGGCTCCACGCCATAGGCTGTATGCTTTTTCATTTAGCTGACAAGAAATGCTTATAAGTTCCATGCCATTATTTTAAATTATATGATTTTATAGTAAGAAGAATTTAATTGATCTTAGCTGAATAAAATAGAAAGGATATTTTTTCCATTCCGGAGCAAGTGCGTATTTGAAGTGGCTATATTGAGTGCAACAATGATCATTTGAAACAGGTCCTATCCGCTAGATTTTGAGTTATTTGGCAACATTAGTTGTGAATGATACAAACTTTAGAATGCCTTAGAAATGAAAACATATATGGGCTGCATGATGTGATAATAGCCTATTGGTGATTTGAGAAAGTTGCACAGCTGTTCTCTCATCAAGTGATCATTTTCACCCATTAGACTATTCTCAATTGTATCTTTAATAATATGTAAAATTAGTATTATTTTAGAATGGCCCATACATGTCATCCATATGAATAGCGAATGGAGGCCAAGCGCTTTCCTGCTGGTCTGGTTTTTCAATGATGCGGTGTAGGGTACTTCAGTTTTATAGCAGAGCCCTGCTTAATATGACCAGCTGAGAAATAAATATAAGAACATTTATTTCACTCCAATGCTCTCCCTGCGCGACAGGTGATATACCGCTCAAACTCTGTATGCCATGGGCTCTCCAACCCTGTTCCTGCAGCTACCTAGTGTTTAATTTGGGAAACCAAGTTAAATCTGTTCGGCAACATCGATAGTAACATGTTTTCGCAACGAAACATATTTCACTAAACTGTTGAAAGCCCCTCTGCGCGCTCGAGACAGGAATAAAGTAGAGAGAGGAGAAGATGGAAACGCATGGTGCCGAGATATTCTGTATAGCTAAAGGTAATGTGTCACCCAATTAATTATGACAATAAAAAACATGCCCTATTACTAGGCTATTATAAATTCACTATAATTGTAGGCTAACTGTAAGCCGCCCTGCACAATCAATGAACCAACAGCATCGCCTAGGGCTATACATTATCTCCCAGACTCATGGATAGAACGTTTGGAGCATAGCATAGGGTAACCTCTCCATCCAGTATGCATAATAATACAGTCCACACTCAAAGGCAATTACTCAAAATGTGTTTAATTTTGGAGTATAGGCTAGACCAATTATGTACCAAAGACCTCTTAAATCCATTTTGTGCATGCATAATATGTGGTAGGAGGAGATTAGCATGACTCAAAGGTGACGTGGAATTTTACTGCAGTAATGACTCATGACTATATATAACTATATTTTTTTACTTTTTCATTTAACTAGGCAAGTCAGTTTAGAACAATTTCTTATTTACAATGACAGCCTACACCGGCCAAACCCGGACGATGCTGAGCCAATTGTGCGCTGCCCTATGGGACTCCCAATCACAGCCGGTTGTGATACTGCAGCCTGGATTCAAACCAGGGTGTCTGTAGTGACACCTCTAGCACTGAGATGCAGTGCCTTAGACCGCTGCGCCACTCGGGAGCCCATTTTTCCCCCATCATTACCGTACAATGTGGTATGCTACGTAAATGTAACAACAATCTACACGTATGGACACATATAGCTAGGAAATGTGATTATTCTGCAAACTGTATTTATGCATTGCAAATTGATAATCAATATTTTAATATACACTGAGTATACAAAACATGTTCTTTCCATGACATAGACTGACCAGGTGAAAGCTATGATCCCTTGTTGATGTCACTTGTTAAATCCACTCAATCAGTGTAGATGAAGGGGAAGAGACAGGTTAAAGAAGGATTTTTAAACCTTGAGACAATTGAGACATGGATTGTGTATGGGCAAGACAAATGGGCAAGACAAAATATTTAAGTGCCTTTGAACGGGATATGGTAGTAGGTGCCAGGCGCACCGGTTTAAGTGTGTCAAGAACTGCTGGGTTTTTCACGCTCAACAGTTTCCTGTATGTATCAAGAATGGTCCACCACCCAAAGGACATTCAGCCAACTTGACACAACTGTGGGAAGCATTGGAGTCAACATGGGCCAGCATCCCTGTGGAATGCTTTCGACACCTGGTAGAGTCGAGGCTGTTCTGAGGGCAAAAGGTGGTGCAACTCAACATTAGGAAGGTGTTCCTAATGATTTGTACATGGAGTGTATAGTCAATACATTCACTTGGATTGATCATTTATTGTGCTATAAACATCCAAATAAAAATATGTTTTTAGGCCAGAGATTCTTCAGATACCATTACCAAGCCATGACATAGACTGCCCTCGGATTTGAATATTCAGAATAAGTATCACATCAATGAGTTGGCAATGCAGCTCACTCTTGCAAGGCAAGGCGCTCACACCAGAAACTAATGATGCCATAAGCCAATAGATCATAACGCACCAGGGAAAGCACTAGAATACATTGCAATAACCTTTCAAAAACTAGCAGCTTTTAAAAGTATTAATTTCTACTCCACATAATTGGATAGGACACCCAGGTGACCGGTCAATATTTTTTATGGGATTGCCCTGTCAGGAGTGAAGATTGTCTTTGGAGGCAGAGTGATCGTTTAGTGTGAAATGACAGTGAATCTTGGAAATGGGTCTCCTTAGAACATTATTTGCCATAAATTACTGTGAGCAACTCTGCTCAAGGTCAGCTGTAAAACTGACAGCCTTCAAACAGCAGCACAGACACAGTGCTGCAGCTGGCCAAGGCCTCATCTCATCAGCCTCCCAGTTTATCAGCTGTTGCCAGTGCCACACGCTTACTGACCAGCAAAAAGAGTAGCTTTTAGTAGCTACATAGTATCATACCGATGCCTTTAAACTGGGGCAGTAAAACACAGGGCAGTTCTTTATGTGGCCAGCGTACAAACCCATAAGGACAGCCAATTACCTGCTGTGAATCATAAAGACTTGTGGCTTTGAACTTCAGCTTGGGTTGGTCTACCTCCAGTGGCATGCTGTACTTTATGAGATATTCATGGGAACAGGAAATACTTTACCAGTTTTATTTTACTGGGTATATAATAAACGATAAACTTGGTAGTAGTAAACTACAATCGGGGCTGTATCTTCAATGGCATCACAGCACTAGTCAATGGGGTCAAATCCACTGACAGACCTTAAATCCATTGTGATAGATACCATAGATAGGACATCGGAAACCAAAGACAGTACAACCGGGCTATCTGTCTCCGAGGGGACTGTTGTATAGCATGTGGCAGTCCATCTGATGTGGGTAATGTGTTCTCAGAGCAGGACCAGTGACATGCGATAGCACTGATAATTTCCACATGGCGTCGAGTCAATCAAATCCCACTACAGCTGCAGCCTTGGTACTGTCACAACGACAGAGGCAGGGCCGTGAGAGCTGCCATGCCCCGCTTTGACAGTCTGACTACCATGTTCACTGTGTAAACACCGGACTGACTCACTCTCTCTCACTCCCTCTCTTTCTCTCCTCTACCATTCTCCACTCGTTCTTCAGTTGGCTGGCAGCAACACATCTGTGATAGCAGCACTCACACCCGGCAGTCTGTCTAGCAGAGATAGCCTCACTCTGGGAAACCCATAATCATTCCATTTTCATCCTTCATTTTCCCTTTTATTTCTGCTGCATCAGGCTTTGTGAGTGATTTATGCTAATGATCTGAGCTCAAGGAATTTCTCTGACATAGAAGTGGCCAATCAAAGTCAAATTATGCAAATGCTATTCTGCCATCCGTGTTTGTTTGTCGATTATGTTAAAGTATTCGGTTTTCTGGTAAAACTAAAAGCAGGTATGTGTTTTAAGAAATACAAAAAACATCTAAATGTCAGCACTCAAGGCAGAGCTGATGCAGTTGAAATGGCAAACACTGGAGAGATTGAATCAAGAAATGTGTGAGATGTGACTGATCAAATTGTCAGGCCAAGTCCTCAGTGTTTACGTGCTAATTACTCCTAGATAGAGATGATCTGGGAGATCTCCCACTCATTGAGTGATTCAGTCAGTAATCTGTGTCAGTGCACAAAATACATTCATTAGGGCAACTGCTATGGATCAACCAGCACTGTGAATCTCACTGCATAGCTGCTCCTATATTGCTGTATATGTCTTGTGTAGACATTTTGGGCTATTGGTAAATAGATTCCCTATTTACAGCAAAGAGCAAAGCCATCAGTAGTCAGCAGCACTGTGGCTCCCATATCATCCAAATGTTATGCAGCACTTGAAGTCACAGCCCAACGGCATAAAATCAGATGTTTACCCACAATGGGGATGGTGCAGCCTCAGAGAAGATACAAGAACGAGGGCACACAGGAAGCTTGATGGTAAGTGAGTAGCAGCATCTCTTCTTCTTCTTCTTCTTCTTCTTCTTTCCCACGGCAGATGAGAAAGCTTTTAAAAACGCTAGCTGCAAGTGTTCATTAGAGATAAGGGAGTTTTCACTGACCACGTAATTGCCCAGCTCACAGTGACAGGCAGACTGCATGTGCCAGTCACCACCCTGACAGCAGAGGAAAGGAGGCTGGGAAGGAAGACTCGGTGGGTGTGTCCCAAATGGCACCCTATTCTCTGAATAGTGCACTACTTTCCACCGGGACCCATACAGCTCTGGTCAAAAGTAGTGGACTATATAAGGAGTAGGGTGCCATTTCTGCCAGGTCGTTGAAGATTAATGTCCTGACGACGTCCGGGAAATGCTTTCAAAACTGGCCACTAGGGTCAACAGTGAGCGCTGTTACCATCAAGTAGGCTAGGGTGCTGTGGACCGGGGTGATGGATGAATGTAATCCCATGACTCTGGATCAGAAGGTTGTGTGTTTGATCCCAGTTGTGAACCCTGTTTTTTTTAACCCTATCCCAAAGCTTAACCCTTAACCATTCGCAATGACTTAACCCTTTTATTTTATTTAACCTTTATTTAACTAGTCAAGTCAGTTAAGAACAAATTCTTAACCATTCGGAATGACTGAGCAGCAGTGGTAACAAAAACGTTTAGAGCAACTTCCAATTTGACGTTTGGAGAACGTGGATGAACGTCTGATTCTGCAGTGAGACTGTGAGAGCTTGTTGGCCATTTGGGATGCATCGTCCAGCGCCACTGGTTGTTCCGTTTCTCGCAGTTAGACTCATTATGACTCAGCAGTAAACCAGCCTAATGCTAGGCTCTTTTTTGGTTCGCTCTTCCAGTCTATAGAAAGTGGCAACATAAAGTGCTTTTTAATGAAGTTAAAGCTAGCCTAACCACAGATCATCTAGTGCATCAAATTGCTAAATCTTCTCTCCGTCCCATGGCAAAATGTGTAGAATTGCAGGAAATAAACTCTAAAACTGCTGCTGGGGTTTACTCATAGCACCTCACCTCTGTGACCCAGTTGATGTGACAGTCGGTCAGATGTTCTCTGTCACAGCTTCTGTTCCCTGCAGTTCAGCGAGAGACCAGTGGCAGCACTCTAAGGGCGGTTGGTTGAGGGAGAGGTTAGGGCCCCCAAAAAGGCTAGGGCTGTGACTGCATGTGTGGGTATGGATGTGGGTACGCAGACCTGGGAACCACTCCTGCCCCTCATGATGAGTTGAGATTTTTCGTGGCCCCCACCCCCAACAAAGTTGCCCATTCCAGATCTAGTGCACCAGAGTCACTGGCATGTCACGAGCTCACATTTATTTCCGTGTAAGTAACTTCACTTTACTAAAACACTTCATGAAGCACACTAAACATCAGTATTTCGTATATTTGATATACAGCACTGTCTGTATTTCCCCACGTTCTTTTGCCTGTTTGAGTGATACAAACCCAGCTCTACATCCAGACAGTATTTTCCATGTTTTGAACTACATTCCACACAGTATCTGTCATCCTACCTGATTTCCCTGACGAGATCCAATTAGCTTGTTTTCTCTCGTCTTTGATCACTTGAGCTGAGATGTAGCAACATGATGTCATTCTCAATTGATGAGATTACCTTATTTGTCTCTGAGCTCAAAAAAAAAACGTAAGAAAAGCTTCTGGGATGTCATTGTATAACTAGACCCATGATAATTCCACATATCCATCTGATCACAGATTTAACATCTAACTTTGTTTTACAGTGAGTCACTCTGAACGGGAGATCTATGCCTGCCAACTCTCTTTAAACATATTCTGTTTTTTTTTATGAACACCAGAAAAGCTTAATGAGCAGAGGAAGTAGACTGGTGAATGTGTTGCAGGAGGAGGAGGGAGCTGGTCTAGACATTGCCACAGGCAAAGTAACAAGCAAGTGCTAAACTTGGCTTCAATGGCTCTGAGCCCAACAAGTAAACAGGTTCAGGAAAAGAACATCTGTCTGTCAGACCTCAGTGCAGAGGGCAGAAGGCGAGAGAGAGAGAGAGAGAGAGAGAGAGAGAGAGAGAGAGAGAGAGAGAGAGAGAGAGAGAGAGAGAGAGAGAGAGAGAGAGAGAGCGAGAGACTCCTTTTAAGTAAAGCTATAGATGACATCCCAGGGCCAGCTCTGGCTGCAATGTGCTCCAAGAGCAAGTAACATCCATAAAGCTGACATCCCCCCTACAGAAGAGACTGGAGGGGATAGAGGGGGTAGAGGAGAGGAGCCATGCCTAAAATATGAAGTCCTTCTTAATGGAAGCCTCCTGTTATGAAGTGGCTGGGAAGGAGTGCCACACTGCACTTCTTCTTCTGGCAGGCTGTGGGCCCATTTGGCATGGCCGCCACTCACTGTTCAGGCGGTGATAACTGGATTGCTTAAATCATTAACTGGGAGGCCCTGCAAATGGACATCTATAGGCCAAAGGATGAATGGTGATGGGTGACCATAACCAAGCCTGATTGATACAGCAAACACAGCTCTGCAATAACATGGACAATCTGCCTCAAGATGCAGAAAGCAAACTGCACATAAGTAGTCATTCCCTCTTATGTGATGATCAAGCTCACCGAATTATCATTTTGATTACACAGGGTTGAGCCAGTGACTCAGGTGTGAGTAATGCAAACACGACTGTTTTCAAGGAGGGACCCCGTCGAGAGTTCGTTTCTAGTTCCTTCAGCTGGAAAGAGTTTTGTAATCAGTTGGAGAAGAGTAGAACTTTTCACCCAAAAAGTCCCCAGTGAAGTGTTTTGACGGTGAGCTTAATAAACCACGAAGAAGTCATTAATAAGTCATGCTCTGCTGTGTTGACAAATAATGAAGAATGCATCAGCTGGGGCCACGGAGTACATCAAATCACACACTCAGCCAAACTTAATGTCAGAGCCAAGGCAACAGCTATTCCCATGAAGTAGCTAGGCCTTTTTGTGCATGCTGTGTGCTCTGATGCATCACTAGCTAAGGAACCCAGCACAGCAGAAAATGAAAGCTCAGGTGGGTTAGAAGTGCTAGAAGTGTGGACAGCTCTATTTCAGTTGTTATTGTGTTGTCTGGAAGGTGAACGTCGTCTCTGAGGCAGGGCACCACACAGTATCCAATCAAAGCTCAACAGAAGGATCTAGCTCTTCAGATATCACAGGAGAGGTTGTTGATAGGAACAAGTGACATCAAAAGGAATACTTGTTTTCGGTGAGAAGGGATACACGAGACGTTGACTTCAATGTGGAGGTCTCTGAGATATATGGATTGTTATTGTACAGTGCAACAGCCTTTGTAATAAGAGCCTGACAGCTGCTCCCTCCCAAGTCCCAATGCCAAGCTATGAACCTTGAATATTGAGTGGAGTTGGCTTCATAAAACATGGCTGCTTTTATAATTTTTTTTATAGGATTCTGCGGTTTTTACGGCGGCTCATCTAACCATGGCCACTGTTGCCATTGGTTTATTTACAGCGGGGTATAAAAATGCATTCCAATGATAACAGAGCTCATATAAACTTTGCCTCATAACCCGACTGTTGATAGTCATCCATTTGCTTTGAGTAGCAGATACTGTACAACAATATCACGTCTACTCTTCATGGCTTTATCATGTCTAGACAGAGCTGTGTAACGCATATCTCATCTCAATGTGTTTATTCACGACTTTCTCTCCTTGCATTGGGCGCATAGTGCAGAACTGCCTGACAGGATATATAATAAATACAATACGTACATGTAGAGTTTTACCTTGGCCATGGCTCCCTGGCCACGGCTCTGGAAATGCGTTTGACCTCCCACAGCGTGGCCTGCATCAATCTTCCCAATGCGTGACACTTCCCTCCTCACTGACCACGCTCGCAGCAGCCGGCCATTATATTCATGGCTTGTTATCAATAATCTCCTGTTCCGTGAAATTGTGTTAAGAGGCTGCTACCGATCCCACAAATCACGGAGCAGCAAATCCATTTTGACACAGAGGCACGTCTCTGGTGGATTTAATTCTGCTGAACAAATAGTATGATGCAGCGTTTTCCTGATACAAACGGCAGTCCTTAGAAATAACTATATTTGCGCAGATGAGTAGCACTACGAATGAACAACTTGGGAGCTGCTCAGGGAAATATTTGGCGTAAAAGAATACCTGATATCCGATATAAAAAAGGACATAGATCTCAATATCAATACAGGACATAATTGAGTAACTCATATCTCTGTTCCCCTCATACATAAACAGACGTATTTGGACAAAAAGCAAATAAGTATCTCCACTAGTAGAAATGTTCATAGTTGAGTCTGAGTTCTGGAGTGATTGCTTTCCCTGCTCCTCTCCTTGGGCTGGATCAGCACCATGGACAGCAGCCCTAAAGACTTCTTTACTCAGCCATAGATCTTGGAGGATACTGCAGCCTGCCCTACGCAGTCCAGGAGGGAGGTCTGTTCACCCATCCCTGCATCCATGCCACTGGCTGAATTGGCAATGGTCTAATACTGTAATGTAAATACATGTATTCAGTAGTATTTAAGGCTATGCCCTTTTAATAATTATTATATGGTTGCTGATGAAACCGATACATATTGCTTGAAGATGATGTAATGAATGTATATAGACGATGCAGCAAAGTTGAAAACCCCCGATAGGTAGCCTAAAGGGTGAGCTGCAAGAGTTAATGATGTCACAGGTGGGCTCATTATGTGGAGCGTGAAGGTGTGAGCCCCGCAAAGCAGGATCAGTCGAGTGGGAAATGATCATACCTCTGGGACTGTGTGTTTGCACGGGCCACATATTCACCATCATGGATCACAAGCTAAATATATGTCTCTAATCTTTAGAGAAGAGCTTTACCTGCCTCTGGACAAATAGCCAGAGGATGTATCAATATGTCTACTCGCTGTTACCGAAATTACCGATACTACTCAACACACAGATTTGCATTTAAAATCTTTCAAAAGTCTCTGATCTCTCCATGGACAAGGACAGATAATTCACTGCCCAACCCAGTAAGAGGCAACAAGGTATATCGGAAACCCAGACGTTATGCTGTGTAGCGACAGATTATACTCCCTCCCATTACAACTGGTATTACATGGTAACTGAGAGCGTGTAGGTCCCAGAAATTCAATCCCCAGAGTTACCAGTGGATTAGCTTTCCTATCAGTACAGTCATATGACAGCTGAGTAGGGGGATTGAGACTGCTTACAGGAGAGCCAGTATATCCTGCTGCATATACATGCACGCATACAGTGGGAGCTCATTAATATCAATGGAAAGTAGAGACCGATGTGTCAGGTCAGTGGTGTATGCAGGACATTGCTGTAGGTCAGGGCACTCATCTATTTCCTAGATCTACTGATCCAGGCAGTAGCTGGAGCTCCAGAATGGATGACCTCGCTTGCTGCAACGCCCCCCAAACCCCCCGTCCGTCAGTCTGTCCGTCCGTCCGTCTCCCTACCTTCCTCCCCTCCATCTCCTCGTCTCCAATGTGCGTGCGACGCAGAGGCTGCACCTAATCATGGAAGATGCTCGGCTGTCCTGCTGCTCAACGGAAGTGGGTGTCAGAGACGGAGAGCACCTATGATCTGTCAATGCATTTGTTGACCCTGAGGTCATCAGCTCCGGTGCTCAACGCAAACTGTTATTCTACGGGCCTTTCTTTCTGCTGCCTCGCCCCCCCAACCCCAAAACACTGAGAGAGAAACACGGCAGAATGAATAATACAGCTATGTGCATGCATTGTGTTAATACGAACAATATGTGTAAGTTGTGGAGTATAGCAAGTAAAACAGTGTTATGCTTGAATGTGGACTTTTCTGTACTATATAGTTACAGTGCTGTGCTCGTTGGTACATTCATGTGTTTTGGCGCATTAGCATTAGGTCAGATTTCTGCTTATGATGGGAAATAATAATTAGCACTGTAGATTTAAAAGAAAACCCAGCAAATGTGATGATATATAATTTTAGGGAATAAAAACACAATAGTATGCTGCTGAAAGGGCAAAAGGGTTGTCTCACGCAGTGAAGTAAACAGAGAAAGCAGGAACTCAGCAGAACAGCTTTGAAGACTGAAAACACCAGTCCCTCTGTGTTTCCTTCAACACTTATAATTGAGCCCTGTGAGATTTTACACATCTCAGGAAAAAGCCGTTTCAGAGAGAGAGAGAGAGAGAGAGAGAGAGAGAGAGAGAGACGGACGGGGTACAACCATCCAGTGGCACCCAGCAGAGGACAACTGTCGAGCGATATGCCCATTTTGAGTTCCTCTAAAATACTCACGGAAACGCGCTTACAATGTGTAAACGTATAGATGCCAAAACAAAAATGACTGAAAACTCGGAGATGTTTGCATAACACCCTAGGTCATGTAGGCAACGGTAAGAAGAAGCTGTTCTATGCAGCTCTGAGAGGATAAAAAAAGATGTAGGTTACATCCCTGAGGATGCACTGTACCTTGACTTGTACCAAGCCCAACTTCCACCTCATTCTATCCTAAAAAAGTAATGATTCATTGTGTGTGCATCTGAGAGAGCAGAGGTGTACGAGAGGTGCACAAGAGGTGCACTGGAACAGTTTCAGCTGTTTTCCCACTGTAATATTCCGGAATTGAACACTGCCGTTGAGAGTGCTTGTTTTCCACTTTATTAGAATAAGAGAATAACCATGAGATGCCCCTTGCACATTAATACTTGAGCACGTGCTCCAACGCGTAGAGAAAAGGGGAGCATTTGTAGTTGTGCGATCTGACAGTGAAAGACATTAAGTGAGTCTGTTCTTGTCTAGCGAGGGCACTGCACTTTCTGACATCACTCTACATCCAGGCCTGGAGAGGGTTCAGGCACAAATTGGCCGAGTGAGAGATTGAGCAAAAGTAACAAGAGTTTTTGCTTTCAGGATGACTTTTCAAAAAGCCAACATAGCGTCAGAGTACTTTAAGTCAAGGTCCCTGAAAGTTCTGCTCAAGGGTTATGATCTTTTGCTAGCAATAGTGTTTGCTTCAGTGTTTACTTTTGGGGTTTTGAAGAGATGATGCCTGAGACACTAGTCATTACCTTCTTTTTTCCCCCCTGTCACGCAGAACTGTAAACATCACTAAAATCTAGGATCCTGGTTTTATCCATTTTAAACCACGACTCTCCCAAAAGGCATTGTTCTCACATAGTTAATGAGACGCCAGTAAGAGTTGGAGTTAAGCTGATCTAAGAGCACCTCATTCACCTGCCGGGCTTCAGACAGGCCCGCAGTCTATTGAATTAGTCTAATGTTGTATATCTTATTCAAATACATGCAATAGATTCAATAGCATATTCGAAAACCTCTTCCTCAACAGCATAAATCTCTTATACTGGTGGCACGGTAGCACTGGAGTCAGGTCCGTCAAACCAAAGCCAATGCTGACTGAGTTTTTAAGGGCTGTGACGTGGATGCTAGCTCTGACTGTCACTCTATGTGCCCTACCCCGTGGGCTAATTTAAGACTAAAGGAATGCTGTAGCACCCTCGCTCTGCTACATGAGACCAATAGAATATTCATGGGATTTTGCTCTTTTAACAGCAGAAACTTTCCAGTTTCACAGCCTTCATGGCCTCTGATACAATTCTTATTAATACCCCTCGGGCTGCTACAGGGTGAACTGAATGCTCAATCAGACAAGACTGTCCTGAGAATCTAATACACTTATGGGGAGAGAAGCCTGCCCTCACTCAGAGATTCAGAGAGCAAACTGGCTATCAAATGGATCCATTTCAGAGACACTAGCAGAAGAATATTCCGAAATCATGTGGACTAGGTCCTTGTGTTCGCGATGCTGCCTGCAAACAAAATACAAATCAATCCCACTTATGATAGTTGATCCACTTAAACACTGCAGATCAAACATAAAGATGTTGTCATGGTTTAAAGGATGGCTGTTCCTATGCAATTAGAAGACATGTTCAGATGAAGCAGCCCTGGGTCAACAGATAAACTATGTTTCTGAGAAATGTATTAAGTGGGTACCAGGGTGTTCCAACTCTATTCCTATGAGAAGTAAGACTACCCTAGAGACATCCAAACGTGCCAATTTCGATCTAAAACCACCCTTGGTTGACTCTGGTCCTGTGAATTATTAGATGAAAGTCACCCAGCCTCCAGCTTGACCCAACAAACCTAGATGTAGTGGCCAGCCCACTGACCAGAATATCCCATTGCCTTCATCGTATTATTCCTCCATACAACAAGTCGTTAGAATTCAACATAGAACTGGAAGACTCTTTACATTTCATTTGGCCTACATAAAAACATAGTCACAAGACGCTAACTAACTAACTCCTTTACAATTGTTTCACTGTGTCTCTAGTGATGATAAGCTCATAACAGCAGCACTTTGCCTTTAAACAACTGTGTCCCACACCGCCTCGTTACCTTCATTTATTCATGTAATTAAAACCCTTAGTCTGACCGGAGGCCCTGGGCATTACATATACCCCTGTGACTGCACATTCCCTACACAACCTAAAGTGAGCAAATGCCACGCTGTATACATTTTAAAAGTATGCACTCCTCTCATTAAAGCCCGTAAATGATTATCCTGTCGGTTTCACACCAGTATTTTATTTCACTAGTTTCACCAAAGCATTCGTCTCTTTTAGAGAAAAAACGATAAAAAAAATAGAACTATAAACTTACACAGCCTTAGATCTGCTCTGCGGCATAATTTATTCTCTTCTGGTATCAGTGTGACGGCTATCTGGGTAATTTTGTGTTGCCTGCTGTTCTTCTTTTCTAAGTGCATCTGTTTAGACCTTAATTACAAGGGCCCATCTCTATAAGAAAGGGAGGTAATTGAATAGGGTGTGGGTCATAACATTTAATAGTATGACTCATCATTAACACTTTGGCAACAGGGATCGATACAACGTAAGTGAAAAGAATACTTGAAAACAAGGCTCCACCAGCAACTAAGTGCTCCATCAGATAACTGCCGGCCATAACTCACTGGGGAGAGACTGGAGAGAGACTGGAGAGAGACTGGAGAAAGAGAAGGTCCTGCTGCTGGGTGTTTTTCTCTGTCAGGGGACCGATTCAGATTACTCCTCATCGCTGTCACTCGCCGTGGCTCAGCCAGGCCACACTAGACTGACTGACACCCAGCACTCAAAGCCCCTCTCCCTGTGTCTTTGTGTTTCAGGATGACCTCTCCTGGCCGTCACTAGTAGTGTCTCCCAGATGGATCAATAAGCTAGGCAGATTCCTTGATGTTTTAGTCTGTGGATGCTAATTCAGGGTTGAATCAGAGCAGATTTGTAGTACACTGCTCCCCCAAGAAACTTGAATCTGACTATCTGACTGGCTGTGTGTCTCAATACTTTTTGACTTTAATAAAGTTGTCAACTCTTCCATTTTCATTTTCCTGGATCCATCTATGCCATCGCAGGTAATTTCCTGCTGCAGAATAGCAATATTAAAATCAACATACTTGAGCTTGAAGCCAATGCCGCTGTATGACTTCCTCCGAAAACACTCAAAAGAAAATTGTCAAAGCTGATCTTTTCACAAGAAATAGCCTCAGCAATCCTAGCTAAGCCGAGAGAACCCAGTGGTAAAGAAACAAGGTCCACGGTACACACTACGCTCTGCCAACACAGCTAAGTATTTCATGCTTATTGTTTCTGTCCCTGGGCGCTAAAGATTTTGAATCTTTAAAATGGTACAGTGCAGTAAATCTTGAAGTACACCATCCACAGCCCTGCAGGGGATGCATAGCCCTGCCAGAGACAGTGGATGCCAAGACCCTGCCAGAGACAGTAGTTGCCAGTGGTTGCCAAGGCCCTGCCAGAGACAGTAGTTGCCAGTGGTTGCCAAAGCCCTGCCAGAGACAGTGGTTGCATCTCCCTATAACATTTCTAAATGATAGCGGTGGATAGCAGCTCAAAATTAGTCACACTTCTCTATCACTTTGTGTTGCATTCCGCTGTCAGACTGTGTGGCCCAAGTTAGGTGTGTACTCTGTCACTAAAAGAAAAAACTGACAGACGTCCTTAAAACTATAAAGTAATCTTTGCCAAGAATAGGATGTTGTTTCAATAGCATGAATCAAGAAAAATCCTCTCAAGTCCATATAATAAACACTAAACCAGACATATGACTTGCTGGTATTGTTTTTGATGCCACTTGTAAGGTAACATTAGTTCTTATATGTCAGTGGTGAAATCCTTCAGTATTCCATTAGGCTTTCCTTCGCCTGCATTATTTCACAAGCATGAAACAGCAGAGTTGAAGAAGAGAAATGTGGTCCCTTCTCTTAGCCCTTTCCCGGCCCTCATTCCCGGTGACCATGATGGGGAAGGTGCTTTCTGTGAAATTGATGAACCTGACTCTCATTTAGTTATGCCTGCCATTAGTCTACCCTAATTCTGGTCAGAATGACTTAAGTAAATCAACTTCTGTACTATGGCATCATTTCCAAGCACATCAATAAACCTTGATCTTTTTTATGGTCAAGCTTCGGCAGAGACGCAGTAATGCAAAAAAATATATATAAACTGCTGAACCCTGAAGTAACTTGACACGCCACAGAGGGGAAAAACCCATCACACCCCCTGTCTGTCTGTCTCTATGAAGTAATGAGTGTCTGCTCTGCAGTCAGACAACAAACAGACGCTGCTCTCATCATTTTTGTCAACAGAGAGGTCTGGCTGGAGACTTGATACCCTGGACTCAGCCGCAGAGGAAGATAGAACTTGATGTTTATCAGTTAATTCACAAGCATGAGACAGCATGAGGCTTGGAAGGGAAGGGGGAAGGAGGGCTTTCAATAAATTTTCAATGCACAACAGTTTTTTGCTAGATCTAAACTTTTAATTCAACTTTTATTTAAAACGAATGCTGAAAAGAGACACTTTATGCTCACGAGTGGTACAGCGATCTAAGGCACTGCATCTCAGTGCTAGAGGCATCACTACAGACCCTGGTTCGATTCCAGGCTGTAGTACAACCGGCCCGTGATTGGGAGTTCCATAGGACGGTGCACATTTGGCCCAGCATCGCCTGGGTTAGGGTTTGGCCGTCATTGTCAATTCTCGGGCCGACTCTCTTCTCTGTATATATCAATGATGTCGCTCTTGCTGCCGGTGATTCCCTGATCCACCTCTACGCAGACGACACCATTCTGTATACTTCTGGCCCCTCTTTGGGCACTGTGTTAACAAACCTCCAAACGAGCTTCAATGCCATACAACTCTCCTTCCGTGACCTCCAACTGCTCTTAAATGCAAGTAAAACTAAATGCATGCTTTTCAACCCATCACTGCCCGCCCATCCAGCATCACTACTCTGGACAGCGCTGACTTAGAATATGTGGACAACTACAAATAGCTAGGTGTCTGGCTAGACTGTAAACTCTCCAACTCTCTCCAATCCAAAATTAAATCCATAATCGGCTTCCTATTTCGCAACAAAGCAATCTTCACTCATGCTGCCAAACATACCCTCGTAAAACTGACCATCCTACCGATCCTCGACTTCGGCGATGTCATTCATAAAATAGCCTCCAACACTCTACTCAACAAATTGGATGCAGTCTATCACAGTGCCATCCCTTTTGTCACCAAATCCCCATATACTACTCACCACTGCGGCCTGTACGCTCTCGTTGGCTGGCCCTCGCTTCAGACTCGTCGCCAATCCCACTGGCCCCGCCTTATCTTATCAGCTCACTGGTCACCATTGCAGCACCCACCCGCAGCACGCTCTCCAGCCGGTATATCTCACTGGTCACCCCAAAAGCCAATTCCTCCTTTGGCCGCCTTTCCTTCCAGTTCTCTGCTGCCAATGACTAGAACAAACTACAGAAATCACTGAAGCTGGAGACTCATATCTCCCTCACTAGCTTTAAGCACCAGCTGTCAGTGCAGCTCACAGATCTCTGCACCTGCACATAGTCCATCTGTAAACAGCCCATCCTACTACCTCATCCCCATACTGTATTTATTTATCTTGCTCCTTTGCACCCCAGTAACTTGCACATTTATCTTCTGCACATCTACCATCCCAGTGTTTAATTGCTATAATGTAATTACCTCGCCACCATGGCCTATTTGTTGCCCTACCTCCCTTATCTTATCTAATTTGCACTTACTGTATTTAGACGTATTATTTTATTTTATTTTTCATTTTTCTACTGTATTATTGGCTGTATGTCTGTGTATTCCATGTGTAACTCTTTGTTGTTGTATGTATCAAACTGCTGTGCTTTATCTTGGCCAGGTCGCAGTTGTAAATGAGAACTTGTTCAAAACTAGCCTAACTGGTTAAATAAAGGTAAATTAATTAAATAAATAAATTGTAAATAATAATTTGTTCTTAACTTATACATTTTATATAAAAAAAACTGAAATATCACTTTTACATAAGTATTCAGACCCTTAAGTCTGTACTTTGTTGAAGCACCTCTGGTAGCAATTACAGCCTTAGCCATGTTATGACTGACTTGTGATCATTGCCCTTGCTAGTTTGATTGTATTGACATTCCCAGACAATATACATGGCATCTCTGCTTCTAGCTCCTTAGCAACTTTTCAGTATTTTTTTTTTTTTACATTATTTGTCCTGAAAGTTTTTAGTGTTATTACATACAGCCGGAATATATCAGAGCGGCGGTAACTCACCAGCATTCCGACCAGAAATACAACTTTCCCGAATTGGATCCTTTATTAGTACCCCTCAAGGCAATTGAACTTATCCCAGAGGCTGCTCCAAGACACCGCCGGCGGAGAAGAGGTATTCGAAGAGGACGTATGACTCAGGAAGCGTGCACTCCATCCACCGCTTCCGAGTATATTACTTGCTAATGTTCAGTCCCTGGACAATAAAGTAGATGAGCTAAGAGCGAGGATCTCCTTCCAGAGAGACATCAGGGACTGTAACATACTCTGTTTCACAGAATCATGGCTGTCTCCAGATATACTGTTCCCGTCCATACAGCTAGCTGGGTTCTCATTACATCGCGCAGTCAGGAATAAAGATTTATACTAAATATTGTATCCACATACTGTATAATGTTTATACATTTCACACACACACAGAATTTATACTCCAGACTCCGACATTGCTCGTCCTAATATTTATATATTTCTTAATTCCATTCTTTTACTTTTAGATTTGTGTGTATTGCTGTGAATTGTTAGATATCACTGCACTTCTAGGAACATGTGCATTTCGCTACAGCTGCAATAACATCTGCAAAAATATGTGTATGCGACAAATAACATCTTATTTGATATGATTTCCATTCGTCTGTTTTTGTCCAGAATATTGAGTCATTGAAACTGAAACAGTGCATCCCGAACGGAGGCAGCAAACAATATTTTGGGACTACCAAGAAAGTGTACGTCATAGAACGTTGAGTCAAATAGAACCTATTTTTAAAACCTCTTATGAAGTTGGTTTTATAGCATAAACTGGAAATTTGAGTGATATTATGATTGTATGTTTGTTCTATATCTACAAAGTAGTTAAAATGCTATCAGTTCCACTTTAAACTTCAGGTCACCGTTTACTTTGTGTGCTAAACGTGAAATGTTTTTTGCAATGGGAAGTAATAGTTGCTCTCCACTGGGTGGGCCTATGTCCATCCAGGCCCATCCATCTACGACCATGATGCAAACAGCACATGATGACAATTGCACATCACAAATTGTCTTCTAACCAACACTTCGGACTAAACTTTTTCAATACCTGGTTTAAATACCCATTGTTGCCTTAGTTGGCATTTACTGGTAGATACAATAAATTGAAACGTCGTTCCTAACCTACCGGCTACACACTCCATGCCAAAACCAGTTGACAGCTGCACTCTCTTGCTGCCTGCAGATGATATTCCGCTGAAACTAGGCGTGCATATACGTGCTTTGTGAATGTGTAGCCTACTTTGTGCATCATTTCTCTATTGTACTACATAATTGATGTCGTATACCTCCACTACACCACTTTGATATGCATTAGTAGGGATTAAGAAGTGAATATACGCAATACCCACTGAATAAAAAGGGGCATACAGTATATACCTGTGTATACCCTCCACTACACTACTGGCTCTTTGTGTTTTACAAAAAGTGCACTCTCCTACATGAGTGCGCTGGTATTGCGGTTGCTGTCCTTTCAGAATCACCAACCTGCCACACACTGAAGTCCTATAGGTTCGCCACTACGCAAACATGTCTATAATTGATAAGGCTGTTAAGATATTCATGTTTCAAGAAAGGAGTGTATATATTTGGCCTGGCGAAGCAGATTATGCGCTGACTAAATGGAAGCTGATAATTATGAGCTTTTTACTCCTCTGTTCTCGGGAAGAAATTACGAGTCCTCACTGTCCGAGACCGAGTCAAGACCGAGTACAAATGTATCCGACACGCGAGACAAGACACCGAAAAAAGACAGAAACACTCAATATGTGGTCTCGAGACTGGACTCGAGACGAGACCGGTGTGGAGTATTACAAGACCGAGACACTCAATATGTGGTCTCGAGACTGGACTCGAGACCGAGACCGATGTGGAGTATTACAACACTGCAGATTAGATTATACTATTTAGAACGAGCAGCCAGATCACAAACAAAAGTGTGCAACAGCGAGAAGGCAACAAGCATGCAGATGCAATAAGTGAAAATACATTATCTAACTAGTGATAGCTAACATAATGTCACAAAGCATGATGCTCTAGCCAGTTAACTTTAATTCTGAAATAACTTAATGTTTTCGAGCTAGTCAGATATTAGTTTAGATAGACTTGAAATTGGCATGGGAGCTAACTAGCTAGCAAGCAAGCTACCAGCTAGATATAGTTAGCTACAGTAGTGTAACGACGCTAAGAGCGGTGTGTGTGGAGTCAGGCGCAGAGAGCAGAGTAACGGTACAACCGTCTTTAATGTGTCCAAGCAAATGCAATGTACAACGCCCAAACACACAGGCGAAAACAAGACGGAATACAACAGTAGCCCAAAACATAGGACAAACACAAGCGCTATCAAGAAAACAATCCCGCACGAAAGAAGGCGGGCTAAACCGGCTTAAATAGCCCTACTAACAAAAATGAAAACAGGTGCAAACAATCAGGAAAAAAAACTGAAAGAAATTAGATGATCGGTGGCAGCTAGTAGGCCGGTGACGACGACCGCCGAAAACCGCCCGAGCCGGCAGAGGAGCCACCATTGGTGGAAGTCGTGACAAGTAGCTGCTTATCAAAGGTAGATACATTTCACCAAACTGGTTAATTTGACCAAAAACAAACTACCAAAATATTTCTCAATGTCTCAAAATTACTGTAGCTGGCTAATTAATTTGATCATGCTTTGTGATACACCAGGTTTTATGCCATGTCACCCTACTGTAGAACATGCTGAACACTGAGGGGGAAAATGTAACTGGCCAGCAACAGTCATGCTTTTTGGTCTTACCAGATCCGCGATGAGAAGGTTCTACCTAGTGTATCCCTCTTTCGACTCTTACTGGATGTAGATGTCCAGTTTATTAGATCCCAGGCTCCCATGATTGTTATGATTATTTATTTACAAGTTAATTACAATTTGCTTTTTGCTTTAGCACCATCTGTACATGATAGAGCAGATCTAGTCTCACATGCAGAAGTAAGCAGTCGAGAGACTTGGGAGGGAGGCTAGAGGAGGCTAGAGCACATTTGAGTGCTCCAGGACGGTCCATTTACTTTGTTCTGTTGAAATGTATGCTACTCTGCCTCATAGCAAATAGCTGGCAAAGCAATCCAAACAATGTTTGCACAGCCTATGTGTCCGTGGCACTGCTGCTACTAGCAGTCACTGAGGGGCAGAGTAGTAAGTAACTGAACAGCTTGTTTTGAACAATATATTTTTGAAACAGGAACATTTGCACGTTTAGCACACTTTTATGAGCATTTAAAACATAATACATGAATTATATGGAAAGAGTGATGGCGTGCCACACGCAGGGGATGATTTACATGTTTTGAGGAGATTACACGATAAACTTGGATTAGCTAACACAACGTGCCATTTGAACACAGGTGTGATGGTTGCTGATAAAGGGTCTCTGTACGCCTATGTAAATATTCCATAAAAAATCTGCCATTTCCAGCTACAATGCTCATTTACAACATTAGCAATGTCTACACTGTATTTCTGATCAATTTGATGTTATTTTAATGGACAACTTTTTTTGCTTTTATTTCAAAAACAATGACATTTCTAAGTGACCCCAAACATTTCAACGGTAGTGTAAATACTATACTGGGTAGGTCATTTTAGGCTATAGGCTAATTGCTCAGCCCACAAATGAAAGATAACATTTAAATGATGTGCGCATCATGCACTTTCCCCGGCCAGTGTTCTTTTCATTCGGGCCAGTAGCTTTTAGTTGGCACTGCCTCGAAGTGCCACTGGCAAATTTACCTGAATGTCAAGCCCTGCAAGGGCATGCTAATTTAAAAGATTGCTAGTCATTATCATTCTGCCTCTGTATGGAATGCAGCTACATTAAAGAACACAGGTCAGGTTATTAACGCTGCGCCGCAGGGAAAAATAGCGACCTAATCATGTGCTGGTGCCATCAACTGAAAAAGTTGGTAGCACCAGTGCCACAAGTGGAAAAAGTTTGTCTAGAGCTCTTGCAATTGTTGTCTCTGCCCCATGGCAAAATATGTATAATTGTAGGAATTTAGCTATTGTGTGGCCAATCGAAGGCCCTCTAAAATGTTTGGTCACGCCCACTTCCACGCCCCTAGGGGAAACGCTGACCTGCAGTGGACCTTCCATTACACTGAGCGTACAGTACAGAACAGTAAACACATTATTCAACGTCCCTCACTGTACTGTATGCCTCAGCTCAGAAGATCTGTTGTTCTTTACAGAAACACTGCTAGAGGTGCAGTATCATGGCTTAGCCTACAACAGAGACTAGTGGAACGATAAGGCATGAGGCAGTGAAAAACGAATGAGCGGTGAGAGCTTGCAACAGGGAGGAGGAACATGGCGAGGAAGCGAGTAGGCATCACTCAGAGACGAGTCGGCGTAATTATTTAAGCATTCCAAAGTCAATTACACATAGTACAGAGCACTGGTAGTAAATATGGATCCATGCTAGGGGTAATCTACTGCATTTTCATTCAACGGCTTTAAAACCACAAGTACGGCAGAGGGAGAGCTATAACTTCCATTGTTTTCCATCCGAACACAAAGGAAAATAGATACAGTATCTGATACCCTGCAATTGTTTCTAAAACCTGAAGCAAAAGATACTCAACAACATATGACCAATACTATAGTATGCATTTTGTGTTTGTAATTAAATCATGTTTATTTCAAATGTGAAATGAACATTTAAAAGGGAAGCTCAGCTAGAAAAAAAATCAAATGTAATCAAACATAAGGTTTCCAACGAAACACCGTTGGGAAAGGCGTCTATACTGCATCAGACGAATCCTGAGAATCAAACCCATATGGCTAATGGATGTGGATTATGATATTGTTTTCAAAGGCACTAAATCGCACTGCTGTCCTTCAGATGTTACACAGCCAGACCTCCGCAAATCATTACAGGGAGGTATAACAGAGCACACTTGATCAGACACAAGAGAAACAGAGTGCAAGCGAAGAGCAGATCGGTCTGTGAATAATGATCACGGTCACCTTAGCTATAACTCACCAGCCACAGGAAGATGACTTAGATAGGGGTGTCAGAACAGAGGACCGACAAATTCCCGCACCATACGCAGCAGCTTTCAATTGCATACAATAACCCCTTTGCCTCTCTCTCTCTCGCTCTCTCTCCCTAATTGCATTGCAAGCAAACAATTAATCTTGATTGTTGTTCAGCAAACACGTCTGTTCAAATTGGGCATTGCTGCTAGTTGGTATTTGACCATGGATTATTAAGGATCAGGATTGATGACACAGTGCTTTATAGGGGTAGATATCCCCTACTGTATGTGTGTTATATTTGTTTACTTAATGAGAGGCAGTAGTTAAGGTCTAGTTAGATATTGCTTGAAAACTTTATACACTGAGTGTACATTAGGAACTCTTTCCATGACAGACTGACCAGGTGAATCCAGGTGAAAGCTATGATTCCTTATTGATGTCACCTGTTTAATCCACTTCAAAATCAGTGTAGATGAAGGGGAGGAGACAGGTTAAAGAAGGATTTTTAAACCTAGAGACAATTGAGACATGGATTGTGTATATGTGCCATTCAGAGGCTGAATGGGCAAGACAAAAGATTTAAGTGAACAGGGTGTGGTAGTACATGCCGGATGCACCAGTTTGAGTGTGTCAAGAACTGCAACACTGCTGGGTTTTTCACGCTCAACAGTTTCCTGTGTGTATCAAGAATGATCCACCAACCAAATGACATCGAACCAACTTAAAACAACTGTGGGCATTGGAGTCAACATGGGCCAGCATCCCTTTGGAAAGCTTTCGACACCTTGTTGGGTCCATGCCCCGACGAATTGAGGCTGTTCTGATGGAAAAAGGGGGTGCAACTCAAGGTGTTCCTAATGTTTTGAACACTCAGTGTACATTAGCGCTGAGCAATTCACAGAAATTTCAGTTATTTTTCAGTTTTAAACCACTAATTGACCAACTGCGGTTCAATTATTTGAATTCCATTTTCTTTGTTTTTTTTCCTGTGCGCTCAATGCGCATATTGCGCAGTTTCTCTACATAAATGAGATCCAGCCTGAACTATGTGATGTAGTAGGGAGTTGTAGTTTCCAACAGGCCAAAATTATACATAGTTTAGTGCAAACAAATGTGGTTATTAACTACAATGACCATACTTCATTGCACATCTACTTGTCCAGTCTGTTTATTTTATGCCTGCTACAGAAGAGACAAAAGAATGCACAATTGTGAGGTTATATAGAGAGAGCAGCTGTTGCTTAGTGAGGTATCTCTACCTGAAAATACATGATCTAAGTGATTGATAGTTGGTATTCAGCAGTCCTAAAAGTATGCCTTGTTTAATTTTAAGAATGACAAAATAGTGATTTTCTCAGACAGCATAGGCAGCAGTTCCACAGAGATGAGATGACTTGGAATGAAATAATAAAGTCATCAAATAAAACAAATGTAATTTACACAACAAATATTTTATTAAAGTCAAATAATGTGAATAAATGTTGGTTAATAAGTGATGAGCAGTAATGGGCTGTCACTACCATCATGGGACTTTTATTCATATTTTTATTCTGTGTTGTTGCAGCACTCAACCCACATAATACATATTGTATTTAATGTTTAAAAAAAACACTCAAAACCCGAAATCGCAAACCGTGATTCTTTTTTATAACCTAACTGAAACTTCCTCAAAAAAGCACTAATTGCTCAGCACTAGTGTGCATTCAAGTACTTCTCTTGATGCCAAAATAAAATGTAATATAGCTAACTTTGGCTTGAGGTATTGAGAGAATCACTGTAAAGGAACTGTAAACTCTGAGTGAAAGGCTATTCTCCATTTCTCTTTCTTTCTTGCGATTTTACAGTGCTTGGCAAGCTCTCCAGCCGGCCACGTTGTTTCATCAGTCAGTAGCAGGATGCTCCATTTTTTTCTTCCAGAAGGTCAACGGAGACTGGCCTGCTTTCAGTTCCTGCCTGGGAGTCCTGCTGCAGCCCTACCCAGTGGAGTCATTAAGATGAATACAACAATATGGTGCCCTGGCTGTCTCTTGCTGTTGGCCATCATGGCGTTTATTATACCAAATTAGGCCTTTGACAACGCAGCAGCCCTTAACTCATCCCTGTGGTGCACTGTTGCCTATGTGGGGGTGAGTGGATGGAGTGCAGAGTGGAGAGAGACACTCGTTTTATGAGATCCATCCTTTATTTAAAGTTTCTGCTGTCTTTCTGAAGAAGTGCCAGAGGAGTAGGATATCGAGCTCTCTAGTGAAGACTAGTGGTGCCCACATTGTACGTGCAAGACTGAGCTGGAAAACACACAGAGGCAGATGGCTTAGGGAAGTTATGCAGTTGTCTTTTTACCCATGTTGCACATTCAACAACATGGCGCTGCAATGTGTAGATTCTTACGTGGTATTGTTCCGTGTGGTTCATGTCTGTTTCCACTGACTTTTACAGATGAGGTTGGAGACTTAACTAATTGCAAAAGCCCTATTAGAAGGTAAATGCAGAGTAATGGTGACAGGCTGTACTACACAGTAGAAAGCATCTGTAGACAGTAATGAAAGTAAATCACCACAGAGAGATGAGAAGACACAGAGACGAACACAAACACACAGAACAAAGAAGAGCTTACACACAGAGAGAGAGAGAGAGAGAGAGAGAGAGAGAGAGAGAGAGAGAGAGAGAGAGAGAGAGAGAGAGAGAGAGAGAGAGAGAGAGAGAGAATAGTTTGGCGCAAACCAAGTGTTGATGTTATGCATGATTTGGTGCTTGTTAGTACACTACAACTACCTAAATCTGTGAGGGATACATTATAGGACACTAACGCTTGTGTTATAAAGCAAAGACCCTCTTAGATCAACATCTACCCAATCACTAGGATCTGAAAATGTCTGACATTAGAGCTCTATTTGCACATCATAGAAATCAGATTCTATTTTGATTTGCCATAAAAAAAAAATTATGTCAAAACTAATGTATCTCAAAATCTTTCTTTATAAACACTTTTTATGAACTGCCTGTGTAATGCATTGAGTGCCCTCTATCTATATTACATAGTACAATATACTGTAAAACCTGCTATAGGCATTCATAAAGCAATTTGCAGCAAATAACAGCATAAACACAGGTTCAGAATGATCAGAATACAGTTATAATTTAACTTAGTGGAAACATCCTTGAAATTCTGTAGGTTATTACATGGTTATTAGATGTAAATATTAATATTTATCCAATACAACAGTGTTTCTCAACTCCATTCCTAGAGTATCCCCAACAGTACACAGATTTAGTGTAGCCCTGGACACACACCTCATTCAACTCATCAAGGGCTTCATGGTCAGTTGACAAGTTGAATCAGGTGTGCTTGACCGGGTTACAGCAAAAATGTGTACTGTTGGGGGTACTCGAGTACTGGAGTTGGGAAACACTGCAATACAGAACATAACTTTGAACTTAAAGACTGACATAAGGGAAAAATTGGCATGTAAAACATGGGCAAAAGAAATTACGCCAAGCAGGTCAATTTTAGCTCTGTCCTGACAGGTGAAAATATGGAGGGAAATGCAAAGGCCTATTATTTACCAATGCAAAACATTTTTTTTCATACCTTATGTTAACTAAGTTATAGGGACTTGTCCAAACTTTGGGATGAAAACGTAAAATATATCCATTCAGCCATTGCTTCCGTAGTTAGGCTAACGTTACCTGTCCGTAGAAAACAGCCTAGTCAGAACACAGCGCTGTGCCTAGTTGGTGGAATAAATGACAAAATGAATGACAAAAAAAAAAAAACATACCTGTTAGGCATCCTCAACGGGACACGGCTATCCTCTCAGCGGCGAAATGCACAAGAACCGACAAGATGCAGTAGAGGTCAGAAAGCGCCCCCACATAATCTCCTGCAGGCTAGAGCAGGTGCTTCTCGGTCTCAAGCACCTACACGCACTGCCGCAAGAGATGTCCCGGACCGACTCGTCGAGAAAATGTTCTGGTCACCTATGTCTCTATATGCTCTCAAACTATTCTAATCATCCTGACGGTTCCAATCGGAACACACGTGCACACAAATATCGGCGCCAAGAAGTCAGGTGTCGGTAATCTGCTACTAACGTAATGAAGTAGGTTGTGACATCTCGTGGACCTCTGTGGGAATGGTGAATCTCCGCGCTGTCCCGCGGAAACGGTAGATCGGCAAGTGCGTACCCTCTGCTTTCAGGGCACCTTGAAAAAGCACTGTGCAGTTGGAATATGAGCGTTCAAGCTTTTGAGTTCCAAAATACAGTAGGAGTGCCCACCACAGCCGTCGACCAGTAGCAGCAGACTTGTGACTGACGACTGATTTTGAGAGTTTGGGCGTTTCTTGGAGGAGAGAGGTGGATGCGCAAAAGATATGCGGCTCAACTCAGACAAGAGAGGCAATGGTCAGAGCTAGTGCCATACGTTTCTTGGGAAGTAGGCTACTGTAGCCTCTGTGTCCAAATGTCAATCAAATTAGCCCACCATAAAAAATAAAATGATTTGGTCCTTTCATATAAAAATCACCAGCTATGTAGAATTTCGGTTTTAACTATTTGGAATCATTGCAACTTCCCATGATTGATGACTGGAACAGCGTGTGTGTGTGTGTTGACAAGGAGAGGTCATTGAATCTCCATAAAAACAATTGTACCACTTGATATTTTAAATACTATCCAGGGGCTTCATGCTTGCCACTATAATGACATTATATAATAGGGCAATTAGCTGACAACCCATATAAGAGGCTGAGAATGCCCTAACTAATTTGTCACTGGAGTCAAGATTCGATAAAGATTAATTGAAAGATGGGGGGGACCAATGTCAATAATACTGTCAATAGTAAATTGGCAGCATAACTTTGAAACCAGCACAGTGACAGAAATATCAATTAATTTATTAGTGCAAGATCAACCTCCTAACTCAGGATTATATTGATAGTCAGGCTCCTCAGTTAGCCTAGTTTGGTCACAAAGGCTATTTGAATATATAGTCTGGATGTTTCTGTGGCACTCACAGCTGCCAGCTGGTCCTGCATTAGAACTTTCAATTATTCAGTCATCCCAGTGCAAATTGAATCTGTCAAGCGTAAGACAACATGGCTGTTTATTTCCTGTGCTGCTGAGGAACCATGGGATATGTACTAGATAGTTGGTACCAACTTTTTGAAGATCCAAATTTGACTAATACATCTTATGCGGGTGCTGTTGCTCAAGAGTTTGTTAGCTAAGCTACGTAATTGTTTTGGAAAGCAGAATGTGTTACGTTTTCATTGCAGAGGAGAAGAACCATTAATTATTTAGCCATTTCAACTTTTACTAACCACACAGCACTTATCTGCACATAAAACAAATACATAATGTTATTCCTTTTAACAGATTCTGAATGTTTGGTCCGTTCACTGACGCACCAAATAAAGTCAGGCTATGTCAAATGCAATTATGGAAATTACCAAAAGTTAAAGAAGAATGTGTGAAAAGCCATAAAACAAAATCTGTCCATAAATTCACTAAGAGACATCATGTGAAGCTTGAGACATTTAATGGTCCACAATTACCATATTGTCCATTAGTGATATTAGACTGAAGTTTTACTTATTGCCTGGTATGATTATTATTCCCATATATTAACAAGATTGCTTCTGACACATTAACAGAACCACTGACAATATGAACATGTCTCCAAGTATTGTTATGTGATATACACTGAGTGTACAAAACATGAAGCATTAAGAACACCTATCTAATATTGTCTTGCCCATTCACCCTCTGAATGGCACACATACACAATCCATGTCTCATTTGTCTAAAGGCTTAAAAATCCTTCTTTAACTTGTCTCCCCCCTCCATCTACACTGATCGAAGTGGATTTAACAAGTGACATCAATAAGGGATCATAGCTTTCACCTTGTCAGTCTATGTCATGGAAAGACAGGTGTTCATAATGTTTTGTACACTCAGTGTGTATCATTTCATATTTAGTATTTTTCCCATACCCACCTCCCTTATCAGCTACTAAAAACAGTTTAGAATCTCCAATATGGCGGACATCCACATACTGTACATACATATTTTTGTTTGTGCAGAAATTATCTGAATTCAGTGTTGGATGGTGTAATTTCCTTTGTCTGCTTGCAGCTGGTTAATCCTTTATAACAGGATGAAGAAAACCACAGTGGAGAGGCGGGTTGAATTCCAAATGCCACCCTTTTCCTAGTGCTCTACATAGAGCTCTGGTCACAAGTAGTGCACTGTATAGGGAATAGGGTGACATTTGGAACACATCGCCGGTGTTGTGCTGTGTTGTACAACTGTGTCTTTGCTGTAATCACCCTGAAAGAAGGGCCCATTAATCCAGTTGGGGGTGGTGCTCTCTTCTCACTCAGTGGCTCTCAACCTCCAGTCATTTAGGAATCACTTCAAATTAAAATGGAGAGATCTTATGTGAATGGGGTAATATTGCATCTTGAATCAAGAGGCTAATCACGCTGTACAAGGCCCTGAAATATCAGGTTTATTTCATGTGCTATATTTTCCATGTTTGACCATCATCTGAAGAGCCTGAAATTAGTGCTTCTTATAACAAGGGGGAAACAAGGTAGTTATACACTTTAGAATTAATGGTCCATGTATCTTGATTCGATATGGACTCAGATGTGACATGTGATGCTAGCTTTCTCACATCACCCTTTCAATTATAAATTAGACCAGTGGTTCCAAACCTTTTTCGGTTACTGTACCACCAACCGTTTTTGCTCTGCCCGTAGTACCCCTGAACTAACCCCCATGTTCATTTTACCAGTAAGCCTATGGTCTCATGGGTCTTCTCAAGTACCCCCTGTGGATAGGCCAAGTACCCCCAAGGGTCCTAGTACCCCCTGGTTGGGAACCACTGCATTAGACCAGCACTGTAATACAGTTAAAAATGAAAATCATGACATTTCAGATAATATTTAAAAAGTTTATTTGTTCTTGCACTTCAAAACAGATGTAAGAGGTCAAATTGTTGTGAATACTATGGTTGTTGCCATATTGACTTCCTCACATGCATAGAACTCCATATAGGCTACATGTCAAATTCCCCAGGACAAGCTCTGTTAGACACCGACAGACAGAGAGAATGGTAACCAAGTTGTAAATATTCATGTGTAGCTGACTAGCTGTCAGTTGTGTACCTCTACAGCAGCTCTTGTCAGGCCATTGATCTCCCACACATGACATTCACTTTGACTGACCGCACTGGCACTGCTCTAACCTCAGTCATGTGAGGAGAGGGGCTCACACTCCCACCTGCCTGTTGTCTGTCTCAGAGACCACAACTATCTGACCGCTACAACCACAGAAGGTAGAAGCTACTCCTAACCACTGATATAGGATCAGATACTGTATGTTCATATGCTCTAATGGTCAGGATTGAGAATAGACTGATTCTACTGTAGATCTGTGGTGCAGGGCGACTTCTACCTCGAGACCTACAACCAATCTGTTCTATGCCTGATCTACATCCTGCCCTATGGACAAGCTGCTGCATCTAGTATTAAGTAAAAACCGCTCTATATAGTGTCAGCACATCTACTACCCCTGTTGCAAAGTAGAACCATATCTCAAGTAATGTGGTATTATATAAATGTGTACTTAAGTCTTTGCATAATGTTTAGTATTAGCCAAACTCTTATGTGGGGATCCAATAACCTGCAGCGACGGAGTCACCTCTCATGATGTCTAATTTTAGTCCTCCGTGCGCAATTTATTTTATCTGTTTTTATCTTATAAATTGAACAATAGCGTTACTCCTCTGGGTAAAGACTGTCACGGGGAAACTTAAATCCGATTAGAATGCGTAACTGCCTTAAAGCATTATTATTGTCGCTAACAAAATTAACCCCTCGAGAGACATTATTCTTAACAACACCACTACACCGCTCCATAGGCCCTTTCAAGGTGGTGTGTCATCAGTTTTACCACACCGATGTTCAGCCCCGTACATGTGATAGATATACCTTAATAATCCACAACGACACACACTGTTGTAAATACTGTCTATATGTACTGTATGTCCAATGTGTGTATACACTGGAACTTGCAAGTACACATGTCTTATACAGTATTGTTTTTATAATGAGATTCATAATCAATTCTATCTGAAATTACCATGGACAGATAGTATGCAGCCTGAATTAAACAGGGCATAATCATACAGTAATCATACATACAGTGTATACATACAGTAATCATACATACAGTGTATACATACAGTAATCATACATACAGTGTATACATACATAATCATACATACAGTGTATGTCAGTTGTCTGTATGGTATCTGAAACCCGGATCAATTAAATCAGGACAGCTCTAATCCCTATTGCTCATGTTGTTCCCTTCTTACCCCACTCCACCAGCCCTGATAATGGTCACGCGTCATGAACTCTGAGATGTACAGGTGTGTGTCAGTGATGCACTGTCAGACGTGGGCCGAGGCCTGTTTGCTGAGAAAATGAGAAATGGAACGATTTGTCATTATCCTCTCGGGCTGATTCTTCCTACGTTCCACCAGATCCAACTCTTAATTGCCCCCAAGAATCCATTCAAATACGAACACTGCCAAACTGTGTTGAAAGACTAGTCCACTGTTGGGTCTGTGAATCAATCAGCTACAGTGGAGCCACGAAACAATTAGTTTTTTTTTTCTTCATAGAAATAATTCTTATAGGATGATTTCCCAAATGGCATTGTTATCTTAGAGAAAATGTACCATATGGGTTGAGATAGCACAAACATCCAGTATGCTAGTGTAACGCCCAGTCCCGAGTTTCAGGCTGGAGCGTTTTGGTTTTGTCTTTGTGTAGGGTTTGTTCTTTTCTAGGTGTCGTATTTCTATAAAGAAATGGTTCCCACCAGAGGCAGCTGTGTGTCGTTGTCTCTAATTGGGAACCATATTTAGGCTAGTAGGTTTCACTCTGGGCCCGTGGGTTATTGTATGTTCATAGCTGTGTTTGTCTGTTCAGTTATGTTCATCGCCATGTTCTCCGTTCTTTGTTTTGTTCCGTCGTGGTCCTGTTTATAATTAAATATGTATTCTGGCTACATTGCTGCGTCTTGGTCTGTCCCCTCAGTAGAGAAACGTGACAGAATAACCCACCAAACGAAGACCAAGCAGCGAGAGACTCGGGAGTGCTGGACCAGGAGGACCTCATCGGATCTCGCCTGGCACGGAGGTCCGTAAGGCTGCCCCAAGAAACTTTTTGGGGTACACGAGGAGGTTGGCCGGTTCAGGAGGGACTCTGAGCCAACCCCTCGTGCTTATGGAGAGAGCGTTGGGGAGAGCGTCGCAGCGAAGGGAGGCCGTGCTATGCAGTGTTGCGCACGGTTTCCTATAGGGATTCAGAGGCTGGTGCGAGTGATTCCTGCCCACTCATCAGTCGGGGGAAAATAAGTGTTCAGCCAGAAAGAGTGGTGCCATCGCTGCGCACTAAGTCCCCGGCACGTCCTCCTGGGACCCGGATATCCTGCTCCAGCCCGTGTGCGGTGTCTCCGGCACGCGGTCCGCAGCCCAGTGCGAGAGATCCCAGCGCCACTCATTGGTCGGGCCGAGGTCTGTGTGCTACCTGGGAGAGTGGTGCCAACTCTGCGAGCCAGACCTCTCCAGTGCGCCTTTGGGTCCATGTTATCCTGTGGTCTTACGGGCAGAATCTCCGCACGATCCACAGCCCAGTCCGAGAGATTCCAGCTCCACTCACCCATGAGACCAGGGTTAGTGAGCTAGCTGGAGGTATGGTGTCGGCTCTCCATATCAGATCCTCGGTCCGGGCGTGGAGGTTTCTACACGCCCAGTCCTCGCCCACGCCCGAGATCCCTGTTCCACGCTCCAAGATCCCTGTTCCACGCTCCAAGATCCCTGTTCCACGTTCCAAGATCCCTGTTCCACGCTCCAAGATCCCTGTTCCGCTGCTCCAAGATCCCTGTTCCGCTGCTAAGATCCCTGTTCCGTGTCTCCAAGATCCCAGTCCGTAGTGGTGTCTCCACACGCCCAGTCCCTGTTCCACGCACTCCAGCTCCCCGTGGCGCCCGAGTCCAGCACGCCCTGTTCGCCCGCCGCACCAAGCTCCCGCATGCTCAGAGAGTCCAGCACGCCCTGCTCCGCCCCGCACCACAAGCTCCCGTGCGGCGCCCGAGAGTCCAGCACGCCCTGTTCCGCCCGCCGCATCAAGCTCCCTGCGGCGCTCCGAGAGTCCAGCACGCCCTGTTCCGGCCCGCCGCACTCCAGCTCCACGTGCGCTCCGGAGTCCAGCACGCCCTGTCCTGCCCGGCCCGCACTGCTCCCCGCATGCTCAGAGAGTCCAGCACGCCCTGTCCCGGCCCGCGCACCAAGCTCCCCGCATGCTCAGAGAGTCCAGCACGCCCTGTCCTGCTCCGCAGCATGAAGCTCCCCGCATGCTCAGAGAGTCCAGCACGCCCTGTCCCGCCCGCGCACCAAGCTCCCGTGGCGCTCAGAGAGTCCAGTACGACCAGTTCCTGCTCCACGCACCAGAGTCCCAGTGAGCATCACGAGTCCAGTACTGCCAGTTCCTGCTCCACTTACCAGCCGCCCCCAGTGAGCATCACACAAGTCCAGTACGACCAGTTCCTGCTCCACGCACCAGAGTTCCAGTGAGCATCACAAGTCCAGTACTGCCAGTTCCTGCTCCACGCACCAGAGTTCCAGTGAGCATCACAAGTCCAGTACTGCCAGTTCCTGCTCCACGCACCAGAGTTCCAGTGAGCATCACGAGTCCAGTACGCACCAGTTCCTGCCCCACTAATTCAGAGTCCCAGTGAGCATCACGAGTCCAGTACGACCAGTTCCTGCTCCACGCACCAGAGTCCCAGTGAGCATCACGAGTCCAGTACTGCCAGTTCCTGCTCCACGCACCAGAGTTCCAGTGAGCATCACAAGTCCAGTACTGCCAGCGTTCCTGCTCCACGCACCAGAGTTCCAGTGAGCATCACGAGTCCAGTACGACCAGTTCCTGCTCCACGCACCAGAGTCCCAGTGAGCATCACGAGTCCAGTACGACCAGTTCCTGCTCCACGCATCAGAGTCCCAGTGAGCATCACGAGTCCAGTACTGCCAGTTCCTGCCCACGCACTCCAGAGTCCCAGTGAGCATCACGAGTCCAGTACTGCCAGTTCCTGCTCCACGCACCAGCTGCCCAGTGAGCATCACGAGTCCAGTACGCCAGTTCCAACTCCACGCACCAGAGTTCCAGGAGAAGGCCCCAGGGCCTCCGGTTCTGGATGTCAGACCAGCACGGCCAGCACCGGAGCCTCCACCTGGGACAAAGCGATTCCATCTCAAGACCCCCACAGATTTCTTGGCGCGTCCGGAGTCCGCGCTTTGGTACTGCAACGCCCAGTCCCTAGAGTTTCAGGCTGGAGCGCTTTGGTTTTGTCTTTGTGTAGGTTTGTTCTTTCTAGGTGTCGATTTCTATAAAGAGATGGTTCCCACCAGAGGCAGCTGTGTGTCGCTGTCTCTAATTGGGAAACCATATTTAGCTAGTAGGTTTCACTCTGGGTTCGTGGGTTATTGTATGTTCATAGCTGTGTTTGTCTGTTCAGTTATGTTCATCGTTACGCTCTCCTCGCTTCTGTTTTGTTCCGCCGTGGTCCCGCTTATAATTAAATATGTATTCTGGCTACATCGCTGCGTCTTGGTCTGTCCCCTCAGTAGAGAAACGTGACAGCTAGCTATCGATAATGATTTTTTCCTTTTAATTATAATTTGCTGAACAGGGACAGACCAAACTATGGTACGTAAAGGCAGGCATCAACGATTGAGAAATTCTAATGCACACGGTACAGGCCCTGGTCTTAGTGGAACTGGAGATGCTCAGTATTTTCTTTTAGGATATTTGCTTAACATCACTGGTGGGGATTTTAGTGTCATGTCATTTTCATTTATTGTTGCCGTAAATGCAATAAGTTGTATGTTAATTCATAGTCTCTGGCAAGTTCAGGTTTCCTTTCCAAGATCTCATCTATATCCCATATCTTTCAACAGGGATTTCAGTTCAACGATTTTAATAACATGCATGAGTGGCCAGGCATTTCTTTCTTAAAGAAATAAATAGTTGCAATGATTTTTCTTTCTCCCATGGCATTAGCAAGCAATCAATGGCCAATTGCCTATTTAATGCTTTTCTTCAGGATCCTGTTGAAAGTCAGAACCATTTCAAGGTATCCGCCCCAAACTTCCTCCTTGGCTGCCACTACATTTTCTCTTTCCATGCGACAAGGAGCAGAGGAATGGGTACAAATAATACAGATAATGTTTGCTGAGTAATGATTTCACATCTCCTTACTTATACCCCATTATTAGTTAGATCAGTATGGCAGTGTACCTTTATATTCTTTTCACTTAGAAGAAACGGTCACACTTTATTTGGATAGTCTGGATAGTTCATCTGTAAATGCTCTACAGATGTTCAAACTATCAACAAAATATCTGTTAATAAGCAACTGCTTGCTAAGGCTACGGTTAGGGTTAGGGTAAGGGTTGAATTTAGGGTTACGATAAGGGTTAAGATTAGGATTAGGGTTAGTATTTGTCATGGAACAGAAACGGAACTTGGAACAAAAGTGATCCAAATAGTTCCGGAACAGAACCGTTCGTTTAAAAGCATGGTTAATTTAACATTTCAGGATTTTTTTCTTGTCCCACAAAAAAAACGCAACAAAACTCCTTATGCAAAGCCATCACTCTGTCACTCAGAAACGTATTCCAGTGTCTGCCTGCAAGCTAAAAATCTTTGCAAGTGTGTGTGTGTGTTTACGCTACCTGCCCCTCCCTCCTTCGAAGCATAGGCTACGCTACTGATGTTGCAAGTGGAATTCAGAAGATGGGGAGAGAGATTTTTAGTTAGCTAGAGAAGAACTTAACTTCTAGAGAAGAACTGAACTTTTTCAATAGTAGTTAAGGATACTATAGGCCTACTGTAGTTATCACTTTTCACATTGGATTTATTAACTGCAAAAAGGTAAGAAGTGTTTTTAATACTGGTGCAACTCGTGTTAGCTAGCTAGTTCAAGCTTGTTAGCTAGCTAGCTCAAAGGACATTGAAAGTTATCCATAGAAGCTGCTCCTCCTAGGTATAATTCCGTGGACCTAATTCAGATAATGCATCTTGCGCCATTAACTACACTTGTCTGTCCATCACGCATGTAAACAACTAGCTTGCCTGCTCTATCCACACTGATTGGTGAAGTAATTTAATGAGATGAATGTAAGAAAAACCTGTTGATTTCACAGGTTAAAAAGGAACAGAAAGGAACCAGTACTTTTTTTGGTTCAAACCGGTTCAGAACTTTATTTTGCTGGTCGGAACAGTGGAATGGAACAAAAAACTAAACGATTGGAAAGTAATTTTGGTTCCAACCCGTGGAGCATCTACAGATCGACTATCCAAATAAAGTGTTACTGAAGGAACATTACCCTGATTAATTTCCGCGTGGAGTGGAGGAAACCAGAGGATTTCAGCAATTTGAGCAGTGAAATCAATTTGTCCTGATGTGAGAGGAGTCGGGTGTGTGGGGGTATAGACAAGTATGAAATTACCTGCTCTGTCTTCTCCTTTAATATGAAAAGAGCAGCAATTGGCAATGCCCTTTTTGCAGGAAGTGTGGCCCCTTTTGGCATTTATTAAGAGGAAAAGAACTTGAAAATGGGATTGTCTCAATCTATAAACCATTTACCTTAGTCTTACTCAGTTGTGTTGTTGGAATTGGAAAATCTATTTAAAGATAAAATATTTTAAAATGCAATTATTTAACGGTTTGGTGTCGGCAATTTTGTATTGCCATTCTGCTTGTAATTAAGTAATTGAAATGCACATATTGGTGAGATCTTCCTTTAAGGTATAAGCGCTGTTAAATTAATTACAACTGCATGCTCACACCCAATGGAGTCTGCCCTCCAACCCTTCCTGCTGCTAACATAGGGTATCACGCCTCCAGAGGGGACCTGAATACATATTTGCAGGTCCTCAAAATGAATATTCTGATCGGCCTCCAGATCAGTCGGCAAGACAGAGACCATTGGCAAATTTGGAATTCTCATGTCGATTTACATAACATATGTAGTGATGCTTTGCTCTGTTCCAGGTCTATTATTTATAACATCTTAAACTGGAGTGGAATGAGCAATCAGATATTTGCTAAATTAATGAATCAATCAGCTTACGATTTAAATAGTTATTTCCAATGCAGAACCTTAGCACTTCAAAATCACAACAGCATTCAAACCTCTGTTCTACCTCAACTAAACCCTAATGAACTGGTGCTGTATATGGCTTAAACCTTGGTTCCTACAGGTAGCATTACAATTCCTCCATTCACCTGGTGTCACACACCTCTAATGGGACTAAGATGAATGGTAGGCCACGTTCCTCATGGACAAGCCAACCTCCAGGGAGTGGACAATGAGGAAGAGAGATTGAAGGTAGACCAGTGGCTCCATCCCTCAGAGGAGGTACTCTGGGAGGGAGAAGGCCATAGAGGAGGCACCGTCCTTGACCACCGCAGGACACCTGAAGTCACCACTGCACCTGAAATGGAATAAAGACTAATGGTGCAGTTCTTTGTCTTGTGGGCGAGCTGTAGTCCTCAGCCTAAAGGCCTCCACCGGTGCTTGATGAAGACAGATGAGCACTAATGTGGACTGTTTCGGGGCCACCTGGGGTCATCCCTCAGACGGCCAGGTAGAAAGCGTCAGGACGGTGAAAGGCTGATGTCCTTGGGCTGGTGCTGGTGCTGAGTAGAGGCTCTGCATCTTTAGGGATGGACCCTCGCTCTGACTGATTGGGGATGGAATGAAGGACATGATGAGTTGCCCGTGTTTTTCATCTCCTGTCCTGAGCCAACGTCTTGATGGATGACTGTACCTTTCCCTCATCGAGTTAGGGTTTGGTGGTGAATCAATAGTCTGGGAGCAGATAAACCTGGAGAGGAGGGATCTCATGAATGACAAGCTGCTCACACACAGGAATGATGTTCAGTCTTCCCCTTCCCCCCGGACAAGACAGTGAGGAGAGTGACTGCCTCTATGATTACATGAGGAACGTACGCGTCACGCACCAACCCTGAAACCCATCCTTTCTTAGCTTAGAGGGCTTGGCTACCAGACTAAAGAATGTGCTCATACTTCAAATGAGTCTCTATTCCTATCCTCTCCAAACTTATCCGCTTCTACTACCTTCACCTTGTGCCCATCTTCTGTCTTGGCAGCGTTCTGTTTTTGCAAGCATTTTGTTTTATGACTTCTCTTTTATTTCCTTTCACCCAACGTCATTTGTTAATAAAACCAGTTTATGTGAGAAGGTGCTGACACGTGTTTACGTTTGTTGAGGAATGATGCCTCGCGACTAATGATAATGATGCAGCTTTCTGCTTAGAGCAGCTCAAAATGTAATTGACACAGGAAGAGCCTTTGCAGACTGCCTAATGTTGCTTATGAATGCATTAACAGATGTAATTTGTAGAATGCAGACAACAATTATACCCTTTCAAGGAGACCCACTCCTAACATTGCGTGTTCTGCCCTGGACCTTAAGCTGCATCCCTGCGCCTTCTTCTCCTACCGTCTCAACGCCACGAAGAGGAACTATGATGTGGGGAATCGGGAGTTTCTCGCGATGAAGATGGCGTTGGAGGAATGGAGGCACTGGCTAGAAGAGGCAAAACTTCCATTCATTGTGTGGCCAACCACAAAAACCTGGAGTATCTTCGCACCTCCAAGCGCCTCAACTCAAGGCAAGCAAGATGGGCCCTGCTGTTTACTCGGTTCAACTTTACCCTCTCCTAACGGCCGGGGTCCAAGAACGTCAAGCCAGATGCCCTGTCTCACCGCTATAACCCCACGGTTACCACCCCGGAGCCCGAGGCCATCCTTCCCACCTCGTGCCTGGTGACGGCACTCAGCTGGGGTATAGGGAAACAGGTTCCAGGAGGCGCAGCGGTCCCAGCCGAACCCTGGGGTTAACCGGATGTTTGTGCCTGACGCTGTCCGCTCCGCGGTCCTGGAGTGGGCCCATTCCTCCAGGCTTGCCTGTCACCCGGGCTCTCGTCGGACCCTGGCCTTCGTGCGACAACGCTTTTGGTGGCCTACTATGGTTCCGGATGTTGCCGTGTTTGTCGCCGCCTGCACGGTCTGAGCACAGAACAAAACTTCTCGGCAAGCTCCGGCTGGTCTTTTCCAACCACTGCCTGTCCCTCACCTTCCCTGGTCCCATATATCCCTGGAGTATTTCTGTCTGTAATAAAGCCCTTTTGCGAGGAAAAACGTATTCTAGTTGACTGGGCCTGGTTACCAGATGGGTAGGCCTATGCCCTCCCAGGTCCAACCATGACTGCACCCCTGCCCAGCTATGTGAAATCCATAGATTAGGGCCTAATGGATTTATTCAATTGACTGATTTCCTTATATGAACTGTAACTCAGTATAATCTCTGAAATTGTTGCATGTTGCGTTTATATTTATGTTTAGTATACAAACACATTATGTAAAGTTCAATGGTGCTGTCGCTGATATTATGTTTTAGACATCCTCTGAAGTGATACAGAAGAGTGTTAACTTAACTTTATATGATAGGACATTCGGAAAGTATTCAGACCCCTTGACTTTTTCCACATTTTGTTTTTGTTATGTTACAGCTTTATTCTAAAATGTATTTATTTTTATCCCTCAGCAATCTACACCTGATACAGCATAATGATAAAGCAAAAACTGGTTTTTAGACAATTTTGCTAATATATAAAAAAAAAAATATATATATATTACATTTACATAAGTATTCAGACCCTTTACTCAGTACTTTGTTGAAGCATCTTTGGCAGCGATTACAGCATCGAGTCTTCCTGGGTATGACGCTATAAGCTGGGCATACCTGTATTTTATTTGGGGAGTTTCTCCCATTCTTTCCTGCAGATCCTCTCAAGCTCTGTCAGGCTGGACGAGGAGTGTTGCTGCACAGCTATTTTCAGGTCTCACTGGAGATGTTCGATCGGGTTCAAGTCCGGGCTCTGGCTGGGCCACTCAAGGACATTCAGAGACTTGTCCTGAAGCCACTCCTGCGTTGTCTTGGCTGTGTTCTTAGGGTCGTTGTCCTGTTGGAAGGTGAACCTTCACCCCAGTCTGAGGTCCTGATCGCTCTGGAGCAGGTTTTCATCAAGGATCTCTCTGTACTTAGCTCTGTTCATCTATTCCTCGTTCCTGACTAGTCTCTATGTCCCTGCCGCTGAAAAACATCCCCACAGCATGATGCTGTCACCACCATGCTTCACCATAAGGATGGTGCCAGGTTTTCTTCAGGCGTAACTTTTGGCATTCAGGCCAAAGAGTTAAATCTTTATAAAATATTTTTTTAACCTTTATTTAACTAGGCAAGTCAGTTAAGAACAAGTTCTTATTTTACAATAACGGCCTGCCCCTTTTGGTTTCATCAGACCAGAGAATCTTGTTTCTCATGGTCTGAGAGTCATGGTCTGAGAGTCCAAGCAGGATGTCATGTGCCTTTTACTGAGGAGTGGCTTCCGTCTGGCCACTCTACCATGAAGGCTTGATTGGTGGAGTGCTGCAGAGATGGTTGTCCTTCTGGAAGGTTCTCCACAGAGGAACTCTAGAGGTCTGTCAGAGTGACCATCAGGTTCTTGGTCACCTCCTTGACCAAAGCGCTTCTCCCCCGATTGCTCGGTTTGGCCGGGATGCCAGCTCTAGGATGAGTCTTGGTGGTTCCAAACTTCTTCAATTTAAGAATTATGGAGGCTGCTGTGTTCTTGGGGCCCTTCAATGCAGCAGACGTTTTTTAGTACAGTACTCTTTCCTAGATCTGTGCCTCAACACAATCCTGTCTTGGAGCTCTACGGACAATTCCCTCGACCTCATGGCTTGGTTTTTGCTCTGACATGCACTGTCAACCTTATATAGACAGGTGTGTGCCTTTCCAAATCATGTCCAATCAATTGCATTTACCACAGGTGGACACCAATCAAGTTGTAGAAACATCTCAAGGATGATCAATGGAAACAGGACGCATCTGAGCTAAATTTCGAATGTCTCGTAGAAAAGGGTCTGAATACTTATGTAAATAAGGTATTTCTGTTTTTCAAAAATGTCTAAAAACCTGTTTTCGCTTTGTCAATATTTCATTTAACCCATTTAAGAATAAGGCTGTAGCGTAACAAAATGTGGGAAAAGTCAAGGGGTCTGAATACTTTCCGAAGGCACTGTAGAAGCCATTGGTAGGGAGAGGATATGCTCAGTATGGCATGGGCCAGTGTGGATGTACAGTTTGTTCAGTTGGGGCGCAATAGAGTTGATAGTGAACTTCTAACCCTGGAAAAGAGACTTGAACCTTGACACGCACACAGAGAAAAGAGTATACCTTTGCAGATCTGCAGGCCGTTTAAACCTGCTGACTTGCGTCATTTCACCGTAATGTCTCGGAAGTTCTCAGTAAATCAATTACATTAAATTTAGTATATGTGTCACATGTTCATTTGATAGCATATTGGACATTGTTAGTATTATATATTTAGGTGTCATAACATGGATTGATACTATTGAAGGCCATTGGCTGGATGGATGGGGATTCAGTTGTCATTACATTGATGTTCAATGTGAGAAATGGTGTGCAAGCACTAGTTAATGTGAAGATCTAGCCATCTTTCAAGTAGGCTGACTTGATATCATCTGATCTCATTTCAGTAGTGTATGAATGGTGGAGGGTAATTAGCTTAATAGATGATTGGACCTTCAGAGGGTTTCACTAGTCGAGGAAGCCATTGAGTTAACAAGTGTGTGCTTGTGCGGATCAGAGTGCTTTGGTCCAGCATGTTCACACAGTAAAAAATACATTTTTTCTCCCAAATAATAAAAGGCTGTCTGAAAGTAAAACACCTTATAAAACCTATAAAAGCCCCTTCGTCTATGATTGGAAGCCCCTTCGTCTATGATTGGTCAGCAGTAGGGATTCTTCAATGAAGTGTTTGTTGTCATTCAACGACAGACGACTAGTTTTCAAACACATTTTTTCACTTGAAAAATGTTGCACCAAACATCTTAGTTAGATGTAAAATTGTGCGACTAAGAACTCCTTGGCAAAAACGTCCAAATTAATTACAGATTTCTTGAGATTCCTTAGATTCATTCTGACTATTTGGCTGTTGATTGCAGTTGATACATTTCAATAGCATTATGAGCAATGTTTCCTTAAAACATTTTCGGCACTGAGAAAATTTCAGGTCTGCTGAGCGCAAATTTGAACTTTGTGACAATTTTGTGCCACTTCCGGCGCCTGTTTACTGTGAACACTGAGGCTGTACCGACTTTTAGTTACAGTTTTAACAGTGGCCAAGTAGGCTGCTGTGGCTATTTGATCATAATGTAGGCCTACCAGAGTGGCCTACTATCAAAAACAATGTAAAAAAATGCATCTCATAACATTTTAATGTGGAAATAGTTGCTCTATCAGTAGCGGCAAATGTGTGGAGTTCAATGTAGGCCTACATTCCATGAGACTTTTGAAAAAAACATTGACATTATACCTGCTTATCCACAAGGAGGTGACTGAAAATGTTGTTGTTTGATGCAAGAAACCACTTTACTAAATAACAATCATTATTATTTCCATACCATTATTAGAGAGAAACAGCCTAATTATGCTACCCTCTGCCTATTGGCTACTTAGCTTATTCAAGACCGTCTCAAAATACAATACTGCCCCTTTAAGACATAAAAAAGCACTGAACAAAAATATAAACGCAACATGTTGGTCCAAATTTTCATGAGCTGAAATAAAAGACCCTGGAAATGTTCCATATGCACACATTTGTTTACATCCCTGTTAGTGAGCATTTTTCTTTTGTCAAGATAATCCATCCACCTGACAGGTGTGGCATATCAAGAAGCTGATTAAACAGCATGATTATTACACAGGGGCACTTTGTGCTGGAGACAATAAAAGGCCACTCCAAAAAGTGCAGTTTTGTCACACAACCCAATGCCACAGATGTCTCCAGTTTTGAGGGAGCGTGCAATTTGCATGCTGACTGCAGGAAAGTCCACCAGAGCTGTTGCCAGAGAATGTAATGTTCATTTCTCTACCATAAGCCGCCTCCAGAGAATTTGGCAGTACGTCCAACCAGCCTAACAACCGCAGACCACATGTATGGCGAGCGGTTTGCTGATGTCAACGTTGTGAACAAAGTGCCCCATGCTTGCAGTGGGGTTATGGTATGGGCAGGCATAAGCTATGGACAATGAACACAATTGCATTTTATCAATGGCAATTTCAATGCACAGAGATACCATGATTAAATCCTCAGGCCAATTGTCGTGCCATTCATCTGCAGCCATCACCTCATGTTTCAGCATAATAATGCATGGCCCCATGTTGCAAAGATCTGTACACAATTCCTGGAAGCTGAAAATGTCCCAGTTCTTCCAAGTTTGGGATGCTCTGGATTGACGTGCACAACAACGTGTTCCAGTTCCTGCCAATATCCAGCAACTTCGCACAGCCATTGAAGAGGGGTGGGACAACATTCCACAGGCCACAATAAACAGCCTGATCAACTCTATGCGAAGGAGATGTGTCACGTTTCATGAGGCAAATGCTGGTCACACCAGATACTGCTAGGTTTTCTGATCCATGCCCCTACCTTTTATTTAAAGTATCTGTGACCACAGATGCATATCTGTATTCCCAGTCATGAGAAATCCATAGATTAGGGCCTAACACATTTATTTCAATTGACTGATTTCCTTATATGAACTGTAACTCAGTCAACTCTTTGAAATTGTTGCATGTTGTGTTTGTATTTTTATTCAGTATAGCTATAACTGGGCTAATAACTCACTAACTAGCAAAGAATATCAACAAATGTGCAAAGGTGGCTACATGCAGCTCTCAAGAGCATCTACTTGTGACCGCTAATGCTATAAACACAGTCCTGTTCAAAGTGAATGGCACAGAGCTATATATGGCAATGGTTATTTGCATATAGGCCTACTGCAGCTCTGATTGGTTATGTCGCACCGGTCTGTGTAGAGCATGGGCCTGAGTCATTCCTGTCACTGCAATAGAATCCTACTCCAATGAGCTCTGCCTACAAGAAAATCTCTTGCACAGTTAGTTTTGTTTTGGTATGTTACATTAAAAGTGGCTAATATTGCGTTGATTCGAGAACAATTCCCACAGTAGAGCGAAACGTTGATAGTCTAACTAAAGGGGAAAACTCTAGAAAGTTGAGTGAAGTTCAATCTCGTGCTTCTCTGGGCGTGCTGATATTTCTTCTGTGTGGCAGTCCGAGTGGAGCTGCGCGCAGCTTAGAGGGATCATTGATTATGACCAAACATGTACTAAATACATCATAATTATATATTCTTATAGAAACATGTTCGCTAATGAATGCCAGAAGTGACCTTCAGTAGTTGACGGTCTCTTTAAGTTGTATCATTATGTAACTTCTGCACTGAGACAATGACCACAGTTTTTCAGCATTGTCACTCTCATCCATCTGAATATTATCGATGGGAATTTAAAGATAGAAATAAATAACAGGCATGAGTTGTTTCAGTATTGTGTGCCATCATGTTTGGTGCATCATGTTCCGCTCCGCCGGCCCCTGTCAGTTGTCCCTCGAGTTATTGGCTCTTAACAATATTAAAGAGAATTACGGCTTAGGAAATTGGTAGTGGGGCGACAGAGCGTGGCAATCAAGATCCATTTCCTTTTACTGTGGCCTTGTGTACCAAGTAGCCTGGTGTAGCCTGGTGTGCCTCGTCACGACCTTGTGAAAAATGGGAGCCTTGTGTGTTCCATTGTTCTCCCCTCCCAACATGGCTGATTTATAATTTTCCATTTTGACCTGGACAGTTCAAACGAGGATAAAACTGAATCAGATTTGATAGTGTGTCAAGACCAAAGCATTGGTACCTTAAAGGCTGGGTTGAGTTCACACTCCTTGTTTGACCAGTGCTTTAGCGTTGTGTACTGCCCAACTACTTCAGTTTCTGGAGGTGATGTGGTGTAGTTTGCTACAAATAAATAAATGTTCAGAACATTGGCCGGAGGAGAGTGCAAACAGTCATAACCAACGTTCTGGAAATACTTACCCTGTGGGGAAATGAGAGAGAAACAGTAGAATGTCCTTCTTGAGAACAGAACCAATATCAGAGGCTTGATAAATGGTACAGGTACATGTAGTACATGCATCGGTTACACAGAAATATACAAGACAAAAATACTGGTGACAGGTAGTAATGATAAAGCCCTCCGCTGTCTCTTTGCCTCTGTGTGTAGAAGCAGGCACACTCCATCTTTCATGGAGCCCTCATTTGACAATCTGATAGCAGGGAGCTGTAATGTGTTCAGGGGTCACCTCATGCACATTTATCAAGCAAATTCTAGAGGCCATTGTAATGATAACAGCCTCACTGATATGTCACGATTAAATGTATTTTTTTTTTAAATTGCGTTTTCAGGCTGCACTTCTTGGCAGGGTCGTACCCAATCAGATTGAGCAAAAAACAAAAAATAATACATTATTATTATAAAAATACTCCTCAGCAACCCAACAAATTTCTTCCTACACCCCGGCTTCTTGGATTTGTTTTACAAAAGCAAAATCCACAACAATCAAGAAGCTTTAAACCAAAATAGGTATTGTTGTGTCTAAGTGGGTGTGAGACAAGGAATCTGTAAAAGTTGTAAAATAAAGGATGGAGAGGTACAGTAAGTCATTGAGGTTCATAGAGTCCTTGTTCGTGGTTCCTCTTAGAATCTATATGAGATGAAAGACAGAGATAGCACTGGCCATCCCCATAAATCAAATGAGTGGGATGTCTGACTTGATGTTCAATTAGCCTGTGAACGATGCCCTTGATCAGCGGCTGTAAATTAATCTGATGACTCCACACAGTGTAGAAAAGTCCCCACAAAAATGAGTTAAGTGCCAGTGATGATGGACAGACGTAACACACGCACATTCACAAGTGCACACACATGTTGAAAAATGTAATGTGTAGAGCCACCTATTGTTGTTGCATGCCCAATTTTGCACACATCGACACACTCACTAACGCATTAATGTAACATTCATTTTCCTGAGAGTTACAACATTTCCTCAAATTCTAAGCCAATTAACCTGCGTCGTCAACCATCTCCATAATTCATGGGTTTATTTGCATTTTCATTAGTAAAGGGGTGGATAAACTTGGCTCAGCTTTTAATTGGCTAAGAGAAGGAAAGGTTAGTTCAGGGAAGAGCCCTCAAATGCTGACTCCCATTGAGAGTGGCATATGGCTGAAATGTGGCCAAGTTTCTAGACGTTTCATCGGACTGTAAAACTTCTAGAAATAGTAACTACACCTGAGAGTGTTGTCATAGAACCATTATAATGATTCCATTCAACTTGTCCCATACACAATGTCATTTAACACTAAAACTAGCTAGCTATGTTGAAATGTTGAAGATGTATAGATAGCAAGATAGTGTAACTGCGTTCATTTGTTTAAAATGTTTAAGGTTACAACTGTGTTGGGTCATCCATACACCAGTAACCAATATGTCATGACTGTCCACAAGAATCTATATAGGTCAGATCAGGTTTGCAATGAATAACTTCACTCAGACCTCCTCTCACCCGCAGAGGGGGGGAGGAAAGAACTAGACGGGATTAACAACTCATGTCCTCTCATAAATCAAGGGGGCAAGATTCAGGTCTCGATCTCCAATATTCACCAAAGAAATGTACTTTGTTTCAAGATACTTTTTCCCCCAAAAACTCTAAGACGTTCAAAAGCAACTACTGGAACAATATTTCTAACATAGAATGTGGGGAATGGTCAGAGGCGGTCTAGAACACTAATGTAATTTTGTTTGTTATTTTGTGATGTCATTAAAAATGTTATGAAGGAAATATTGTGACTTGGAAGTATACCCACTACATGTACGAAGTTTCCATACTATGCGTTGTGTGTATAATATTACAAATTATCACAGCCTTACAAGCATGCCACGAAAAGGCCCAACTCCCTTTCCAAGGCAGCTCTGTCCACCGAGAGAGATCCGGTGAACCAAGGAATTTCACGTAAATACATTCATGATTTCTTACTCAAAGCGGGTGTTGGTTCGTGTGCAAAGTATATGCTTACTGTAAGTGAGAGTAGTTTCTGAAAGTACCAATGTTAAATGTCTCTGTCCCCCTCTCTCCCTCCCTCTCCATCTCTTTTGTAACAAGCAGCCACGTTTTTAACATATTAAGTGTGTATGTTTATCCTGTGTTACCATTTAATTAGCTACTAAATAAATAATTAAACCAATTTGTGTAGTACTGAATCATAAGTAAGGCTCGGGTTTTTGCAGATGCAAGAACGTTAGGAATGAATGATGATATGATACGAGGTGATAATTAATAAGTTGATTGTTTATAGATGTGATAGGTAAAGACCTTTTAGAGTTTAATATGGGAGATGGTAACTCTTTAAATAACCACTCTTGTGGTGCCCCAGATCCTAATGAGTTAATTGTTACATGGTTAATTTAATAGAGTAACAATTAAACATAGTTAGTTAATTAGATAAATAACAGTCTTCAGATTAATGTTAAAGTCAAGTCACAACAAGTATGAAGTGTATATTTGAAGTGAAGTATATGATGTCATTGAAAAAATATATACCATTGGATTTATTGTATAGTAATGCAGGAGAAGGCAACCAGCGCACTGAAACATAAATGAATGGAGCGTGCTGAAGATGAGACATTAGTATTCACATTCACATACACACTGGCTGGCAAGGCGAGGCACAATAGACTAATGGATTTTGTTTTGTCACTCAGTGGAAGTGGAAGTAGCACAATGAATTTCCAAATGGTAATTCTTTATTAAAGGTAGAAAATGGCAAGTGAATCTTATGACTCCATGCTCATTAAGTATTGTCAAAATGCATCATTAGCAGAATAAAATGCTGAGAGTGTTCCCCATTGTGCATTCATCAAAACATCACAGGCTATCTAGTTCAATCAAAAATAATTAACATCCAACTGGCACCATGAGTAGTGGATGTGTTTTATGGCTATTTATAATGTAGGATTTAATGTTGTTGATGCTAACATGAACAGGATCTAATATACTTAGCAACAGAAAAAAGGATACTGATAAGCTACTATGATGTTAAGATTCCACACAGGTGGATCCCAATCAATACAAAGAAAATTCCCCAAATTATCAACTAATCAAGGTTATAAACCAACACAGCACAAATGGTAAACCAATGGTAAACCAGCAAGAGAACATGGTATTGCAGTTACCGGTACATGCCTTTTCTAATCTGTATATCCATAGAGATCCTAGACGTCCCTATAGGGATTCTATATATAATTCTATGTGTACATCATCCAGACCCCTCAAGGACAAAGACGATGCTCATGCTCATGTTAAGTCCTAGTTAGACCAGGAGCTGTGATCCTGACCATCCGAGGACTACGACTGTGAGGGTTGGAATATCCACTTAAGTCTAAGCCAATCTCTTTCCTCCCTTTGCATTTCACCGAAACATCACTTAACATTTCACCTCGACACTTCAACTCCTCAATGTTATAAAAAGTGACACATATTACCTACTAAAGGAAATAGGACCAGGAAATGGCCTGTAAATCTTAACAAGCACCCTCTCCCAGGAAACATGCTGAGGAATCTTAAACTTGGGTCTAAATATTATTATGACTCAATAAGAGGAACTACTGTATGTGGCAATCAACCAAAGTGCTAATAAACGCAGATAGAAGATATTATAAACCATTATCCAAAACAGATATAATGATCGGAAATCAGTTCTTTATGCTGATTGGCTAAGAAATGCTCCTGAAATGATAACGTGAGATTTTATTGGCAGACAGAGTGGACCAGTTTCTGAATGCTAAGGCACTTTTTGTTATTTAAAGTGGAAATAACTTTTTATTGTAATATGCCTATAACTATCACACCATGCTATCAAAAACAACTACCTGAATATAGAGAAACTATATTCCAAAAACAAAAGATGGTACAGTATATAAAAGTATACATTTTCAAAAAAACTTTTGTTCTCCTCTGCTGTTCCCTAGACTGCCATGCTTGTCAGTTATTTTTGTTGAAAGGATACTCCGTTGGACCTGGATGTCACATCTACGCTCTTCTCTCCCCAACTCTGACATCTCAGTCACTTTCATTATTCTCAACGGGAACTTTGTAAGGGTTCACTTTGCTCTTCCTCTAAATATAAAATGCAGCACTCTAACAATATGTACAGTTCAAGTCGGAAGTTTACATACACTTAGGTTGGAGCCATTAAAACTCGTTTTTCAACCACTCCACAAATTTCTTGTAAACAAACTATTCTTTTGGCAAGTCGGGTAAGACATCTACTGTGTGCATGACACAAGTAATTTTTCCAACAATTGTTTACAGACATATTATTTCACATATAATTCACTGTATCACAATTCCAGTGGGTCAGAAGTTTACATACACTAAGTTGACTGTGCCTTTAAACAGCTTGGAAAATTCCAGAAAACTATGTCATGGCTTTAGAAGCTTCTGATAAGGTAATTGACATCATTTGAGTCAATTGGAGGTGTACCTGTGGATGTATTTCAAGACCTACCTTCAAACTCAGTGCCTCTTTGCTTGACATGACGGGAAAATCAAAAGAAACCATCCAAGACCTCAGAAAGAAAACTGTAGACGTCCACAAGTCTGGTTCTTCCTTGGGAGCAATTTCCAAATGCCTGAAGGTACCACGTTCATCTGTACAAACAATAGTACGCAAGTATAAACACCATGGGACCACGCAGCCGTCATTCCGCTCAGGAAGGAGACGCATTCTGTCTCCTAGAGATGAACGTACTTTGGTGCGAAAAGTTCAAATTAATCCAAGAACAACAGCAAAGGACCTTGTGAAGATGCTGGAGGTAACAGGTACAAAAGTATCTATATCCACAGTAAAACAAGTCCTAGATCGACATAACCTGAAAGGCCGCTCAGCAAGGAAGAAGCCACTGCTCCAAAACCGCCATAAAAAAGCCAGACTACGGCTTGCAACTGCACATAGGGACAAAGATCCAACTTTTTGGAGAAATGTCCTCTGGTCTGATGAAACAAAAATATAACTGTTTGGCCATAATGACCATCGTTATGTTTGGAGGAAAAAGGGGGGAGGCTTGCAAGCTGAAGAACACCATCCCAACCATGAAGCACTGGGGTGGCAGCATCATGTTGTGGTGTGCTTTGCTGCAGGAGGGACTGGTGCACTTCACAACATAGATGGTATCATGAGGAAGGAAAATTATGTGGATATATTGAAGCAACATCTCAAGACATCAGTCAGGAAGTTAAAGCTTGGTCGCAAATGGGTCTTCCAAATGGACAATGACCACAAGCATACTTCCAAAGTTGTGGCAAAATGGCTTAAGGTCAACAAAGTCAAGGTATTGGAGTGGCCATCACAAAGCCCTGACCTCAATCCTATAGAAAATTTGTGGGCAGAACTGAAAAAGCGTGTGCGAGCAAGGAGGCCTACAAACCTGACTCAGGTACACCAGCTCTGTCAGGAGGAAGGGGCCAAAATTCACCCAACTTATTGTGGGAAGCTTGTGGAAGGCTACCCAAAACGTTTGACCCAAGTTAAACAATTTAAAGGCAATGCTACCAAATACTAATTGCGTGTATGTTAACTTCTGACCCACTGGGAATGTGATGAAAGAAATAAAAGCTGAAATAAATAATTCTCTCTACTATTATTCTGACATTTCACATTCTGAAAATGAAGTGGTCATTCTAATTGACCTAAGACAGGGAATTTTTACTAGGATTACATGTCAGGAATTGTGAAAAACTGAGTTTAAATTATATTTGGCTAAGGTGTATGTAAACTTCCGACTTCAACTGTATATTGATATTGTCGTAACTGAATGTCATTGAATGGTTGCATTTTATTTCTACCACTTCCATTCTAACAGCCATATACGATCAGGACCATAATTATTGCCACCCTTGAAAAAATATGAGCTTATTGTATGCATATTTTATGCATATTGTATGCCTATTAGTTATACTAATACAATTGCTCAGAAAAATAGATATTTGTTTATCAGGTAATACTTTTTTTCTCTCAAAAAGATAAGGGTAAAAATTATTGGCACCCCTGTTTTCAATACCTTTCAATACCTCACCTGTATGGAGGATAACAGCACTAAGCCTTTTTGTAAAATATTTTATGAGATTGGAGAACACATTGGTTGGGATTTTAGATAATTCCTCCATACTAATCTTTCCAGATCCTTGATATCCTTCGTTTGTGCTTATAGACTGCCCTCTTCGATTCAAAACTAAGGTTTTCAATGGGGTTCAAGTCCGGAGACTGAGATGTTGATTTTCATGTGTGCTTGTGGTTTCAGCCGCTTTGCCAGGCACACCAGTGGTGGGTTTGGCGTCGAAATAAGGATGCATAATAACCCCATACCTACTGTAAAATATGGTGGAGGATCTTTGATGTCATGGGGCTATTTTGCTTCCACTGGTCCTGGGGACCTTGTTAAGGTCAATGGCTTCATTAACTTTACCCAGTACTAGGACATTTTAGACAAAAACCTGGTTGCCTCTGCCAGGAGGCTGAATCTGAATGTGGATCTTACAGCAAGACAATAACACCAAGCACACATCAAAATCCACAAAGAAATGGTTAATTGACCACACAATCAACATCTTTCAATGGCCATCTCAGTCTCCGGACTTGAACCCCACTGAAAACCTGTAGTTTGAATTGAAGGGGGCAGTCTATAAGCGCAGACGAAGGATGTCAAGGATCTGGAAAGATTATGTATGGTGGAACGGTCTGAGATCTCAAATCTCATAAAACATGTTAGAAAAATGCTCAATGTCGTTATCCTCACAAGGTGAGGTATTGAAAGGTATTGAAAACAGGGGTACCAATAATTTTGACCCCTATCTTTTTGAACAAAATGTGTTGTTGAGCAAAATCTTTTTCTCTTAGCAATTTTATGAGTATAAATAAAATGTAACATACAGTATAGCTCAGTATTTGTATTATTTATTTTAGGCCGTCTTTTTTACTCATCTTTATCAAGGTTGCCAATAATTGTTTATCTGACTGTACATCTAGCATTCTCCTCTTTAAAGTAAGGAATGATGGCCGTGTGGATACAGAAATTATGTGAATCCATTGTGACAGCTTTGACAGTGATGTGAGCGTTCTTAGGGGGTTAATGGAATTGTCACTATGTGTGGGCACGGTGTATCCCTCCTAAAAACACCACAGTGACCCATGTGTCATTTAATTTGACCTCCTAGGTGACACTGGAATGACAGGGTTTACAGAGGGAAGGAGAGAAAGCTATCTGAACCGTAACTGTCACACTGTGAAGGAATACTGATCCTATCTGGAAAAGCAAACACAAGCACTTTCCAAAAATAGAAAGGACTTTCTGTTTTTATGTGATGCGATAGCTACATATGAAGAAGTCTTGGAGGGATTTATGTTGAATCCTTTATGGTGGTGTGCAACTGCAATGTTGTACTATTCTCATCAGGAAGACAATGACTGGATCGTCTCAAATTGAGAATCTATGATGACAATATTACAGGAAAGGCTAATTGAGTTCAATCTACAGGAAGTTGGATTAATTAGAGGGATGAAAAGTAGCTTTCTAAGTGATCTGCTGTAGGATTAGGATTCTCTGGACTGTTGATATTCCTGTGTGGTTTTATGGAGGTAAATTAAAACAGATACACAGTATTGGCAAAGCTGAAAGGTTTCAGGAAAAGAAACTACTTGGAAACATTAATTGAAGCCTATGAATAAAGAGAATATCAATGAACACGAAGTGTAACACCTCATGTCCATTGCAATATGTTTATGCCTGGACTGAAATCTGAATGTATCTATGAAATTATTTCTGCCGAGCAGGAAAATGACATAACCCCTAAATTCCCTGCTTTGTTGATTTGGTATATTTTCCCCATGTATTTCCCATATTTTGATTCCTACCTGTTACATGATTAAGGACAGCATGACTCTGTGGCCCCGACATCTCCTCAGGGAGCCTAAGTTGACCAGAGAGGTGACTCTAATGACCAGAGAAAGCCTGAGGGTCAGAGTCTCAACTCCAAGACCTCTGTCTCTTCTGTCTGTTCTGCTCTGGGTGTGTCTATATACACACAGATGGTTGCCGGGAGAGATGGAGGCGCACAATTACAGTCTCTGAGGATGTTGCCTACCACCGGTGGAGCCCAACCTCTCTCAGACATCTGATCTGAATCCAATCACGCCAGCCGTCTGTGTGTGCTCTCCACTAATGAAAGCTAGCCGCCCGCCCAGGGGACGCCTCTCTCTGTCGACATGCATCTCTAGTGCAGATTCACTATGCACCATCCAGATTCTTGATGGTGCATAGTGAATAAGCCCCCTGGTCTCAATTCTCCAATGTACCCCGCTCTCCCACAGAGAGAAGAGAACCATTGACAGAGTGGCATTTTAAAATCATTGGCATTACCATTTTTATACAGGTCCTACACTATAAATGGTTCCACTTCCTCTGTGTGTTGAGAAGACTGGATTTCTGGCTGAACTTTTATGGTCCAGGGGACTGATTGGAATTACTGTATATTATGTCCTCAGACAGGGCTGATTGTAAGAAATGCTGTGTTAGCCGCATGGGCACTGCTTTTTTATAAAGGATGTGATCTGCTTGTTCTCAGTGATTGGCAGGCCAAGAGGTAGAATACAGTCGCTAGCGAAAGTCTACACACGCCACACATTTTACTGCCTTAAAATGTAATCTAAGAAGGGATTGCGTTCCTATTTTTTCCATAGCGATCTATACACCTACTCCACATTTTCAAAGTGAAAGAAATGTAGACAATTTTCCAAAAACAATTTATTATTTTTAAAAACAAAGGTGTCTTTATTGTGTATGACTTCACACCCCAGAGGTAATACTTGGTGGAAGCACCTTTGGCAGCCATTACAGCTGTGATTTTTTTTTATAGGATTCTATTAACTTTGCACAACTCTTAGGGCATATAGAACATATATCCATTGTTTTAGAAAAAATTGCTCAAACTCAGTAAATTTGGTTGGGAATCATTGATGAACAGCAATATTCAAATCTTGTCTCTGATTTTCAGGCAGATTTAAGTTAGGACTGAGACTGGACCATTCAGGAACTATCAAAACCTAATGGAAAGCAATTCTGGTATGTCTTTGGCATCAAAATGTGTGTAATTGTGATGCTGAAAAATGCCAATGTATCCCAAGGTTAGGTTTTCAGAAGACTAAGGAGGGTTTTCCTCTAACTTTTTACCTGGGCTTTGCTCCTTTCAGATTTATTTTGATCTTGACAAACTCCCCAGTCCCTGCCGGTGACAAGCAAACTCATAACATGATGCTGCCACCACAATAAAATACAGAGGATTAACAAGATTGAATTCACTCCACATTACTGGCCTGTATGACAAAGGGAAAATAAGGAAGCCTGTGTAAAAAAAAAATAGTCCGCTCCATATCATCCATTCTGTTCACAACAAGATCATTAAGTAATACTGCAAGACAATATGGCAAAGAAAATAACTTTTTGTTCTAAATGAAAAACTACAGGTTTGGGTCAAAACCAACACAACACAGAGTGATATCCTCTTGGCAGAATCATGTTATGGGTTTGCTTGTCACCGGCAGGGACTGGGGAGTTTGTCAAGATCAAAATAAATATGAAAGGAGCAAAGCACAGATAAAAAGTGAGAGGAAAACCCACATCAGTCTTATGAAAACCTAACCCTGGGATAGAGTTGTATTTTTCAGAAGGACAATTGAAAAACGTTAATGCCAAAGACACACCAGAATTGCCTTCCAACAGGTGTTAAGTGTTCCTGAATGGTCCAGTGTCAGTCCTGACTTAAATTTGCTTGCAAATCAGAGACAAGGTTTGAATATTGCTTTTCATCAATGACTCCCAACCCCATTTGTGACTCGTTTCAGGAAACTAGGAACATCACTACTTCACAGGAGAGGCATTTGAACATATCAAAATACGTTTTTTGGCAAGAATGCCTTCTGGAAAATGTGAACTTTAATAACAAACGTGTATGCCATCTGTAAATACGAATACAATTGTTAAATTACGAGCCTAGTTGGTTTAGCCATGGAAAAAGACAGGAACCATCCTGATAGTCATGATTGGCTGAGATAATGTATGGGCTGGACATGCCAAGAGATGAGTTTGGATTGGTCTGCCATGTAGCACACTTTTCTCTTTAACATGAGCTGGTCAGTATGTGTAGGTAATCCTTTTTTTTAATGATATCACATAGTAGAACTGCAAAAGTGTTGCTCTCCGCTTTCTGGAGGACCGAGTTTTGAAATCAGTGGAACGCCCGGTTGAAGCAAAAATATATTCACTAAGCAGATGGAGAGTATTCTTGCGTTTAATTGCAAATATGCAGAGGGAGTCAAAAAGATTCCGAATGTTGTTGTATAAAACACCTGTCTCCGGATTACATCTTCAAACTAAGGGCAAGGATGGCATCTGTGACAGAGAAGGAGAAGCGTTCATCCATGTATACGGGTAAGAGAGTCTAGCTAGCTACATTTTCAGTTATTATGCGTTTTTGATTTTGTCCAAAAGTCGTTTTCATTGCAAGTTAAAGCGTACTGTTAGCTAGCTAGCTAATGTTGAACCTGGCTGGTTAGCTACCTGCAGATTCAGGCAGATTAATAACGTTATGAGTTGGGATTATGGTTAATTGTTTAGCTAGCTAGATAGCTAGCTACATATCTAAACAAAAGTCTCCACTATCCAAGTAACCATTTCACTGTACCGTTTACACCTTCTGTATCCTGTGCATGTGACAAATAAACATAGGTTTTATTTGATATAGTATGGGTTTACCAATAACATAAATTGAGATATACTAAATTCATTAGGGATCAGTGGGGAGCTAGCGACCCACCTACGACAACATCTGGAAAAATGCAGAGTGCCAAATTCAAAATACAAAAATAGCCATGTTAAACATTCATGAAAATACAAGTGTTGCACACCATTCAAAAGCTTAGAATCTGGTAATCTCACAGCGTTGTCAGATTTCAAAAAGGCTTCACGGCGAAAGCATAGCATTTGATTGTCTGAGGACAGTGCCCCGCATACTTCCTGCATTAGCATAATAACATAACCAGCACAGGTGTCACAAAACGTAAAAATAGCGATAAAATAAATTGATTACCTTTGAAGATCTTCCTCTGATGACAATCCAAAGGTTCCCAGCTACTAAATAAATGGTCCCTTTGTTTGATAAAGTCCCTCTTTATGTCCCAAAAGCTCCGTTTGGTTGGCGCATTTGTTCAGAAATCCACCGTTCCACTCGTTCAATATACAAGTCATAGAAAACGTTAAAACGTTACCTATAAACTTTGTCCAAACAACTCAAACAACGTTTCTAATCAATCCTCAGGTACCCTAATATGTATATAAACAATAATATTTCACACAGATAATAACCTGGTCGATAGAAAAGGAAAAAAACGCGAAGCGCGCGCTCTCTGTCACGCGCGCTAAACAGTAGAGTCCACTCCTGAGTCCACTGACAAAAACAGCTCTTACTCCTTGGTTTTTCAAAATAAAAGCCTGAAGCCTTGTCTAAAGACTGTTGACATCTAGTGGAAGCCATAGGAACTGCAATCGGGAACTAGATCCCCCTGCTTTCAAAGCTTGTCAATGGAAAAAGTGTGACATCACAAAATCACATTTTCCGGATGGATTTTCCTCAGGTTTTCGCCTGCCAAATCAGTTCTGTTATACTCACAGACATTACAGTTTTAGAAACTTCAGAGTGTTTTCTATCCAATACTACTAATTATGTGCATATCCTAGTTTCTGGGCCTGAGTAACAGGCATTTTACTTTGGGCACGCCAGACTCACCGAACCTCCGAACACTGCCGCCGCTCCCTAACAGGTTGGGTTTATTGGTGCTAAAATACACCAGTTATGCTATTTTGGATCACCAGGCTGCTGATGTCATGCAGCCTGTAGTTTTTGTGTGTTTATACTTTTTCATAACGACAACAACAAGTTTGATGTCATCGGACGACAATTGAAGGTTCATGACAGCTGTCGATAGACGTAGTATAAACCAGCCTTTAGTCTTGAAAACTGTAGTGCATGATATACCATTTTCTAGCTTTCTCTACTTTTATCCACTGTAAAAAACATCCTTTCAAATGTTGCTACATAAGTCCGAATTGAGCCAGTTGGTCACATTAACTGAGCTTGAGTGATTTTGACTAAAACAATGGATAAATGCTCTAAAAGTTGTGGTAAGTTGGTAGAATCTTATTCAAAATGTTTCACAGTTGTAATAGCTTCTACCAAGAATTACGTCTGGGGTGTGAAGACATACACATCTTTGGTTTTACATTTTTTATTTGGAAAATTGTCTATAATTTTCTTTCGCTTTGAAAATGTGAAGTAGGTTGTGTAGATCGCTATGAAAAACATCTAATTGGATCCCTTTTCAGATAACATTTTAAGGCAGCAAAATGGGAACACTGTGCAAGTGGTGTGTAGAATTGCATTAGGCACTGTAGGTACTGAGGTCTTGTCTCATATTGTGAGGCCAAGGATTCTTGATTCCATTGTGAAATTACTACATGTCTACATGTATGAATGATAGTTCATTTTGTTCTGGACAGTTGGCAATGCATCTGAGTTATCAATTAAGATACTATCTTCTGTTTCATCAATCTGGTCGTGCTGTTATTGCCTGTAATAAAGTGATGAATGAAACCGGGGCATCAGCTTGAGGGAAAGTCATGCTCCCTCTATCTGCGTTTCTCTGTAGGAGAGCAGATGAGCAGCACCAAATGAAAAATCATTCCAATATTTGTATGTGTGCTGTGAATGCTTTCGGTCCATTTATTGTGTGCAATCGTTTGAGAGATGAATATGTGTATTATCATCATTATTCATTGTGCTACTGCAATTGATAAGGCACATTATAGACCAATTTAATTTCTGCATGTTATTGTATAAATTAATTTTCATGATGACAGTAAAATAAACCACCCAGGAGGTAGTCAGGCCCCCTACACTGTGAACACCAACGTAATTTCACACAATAATGGGGGACTTTGTAAAGACGGCAAATAAAATAAAAATAAATTCCTCTGCAGCACTGAGTAAAAAATGAAGTTGAACCGGGAGGCGACGTTGCACATCCTAAAATCTACTCCCACTTTACCCCCGGGATAATAAACACATCCCTTCACAGGTACATTTCTTCCCCAAAACGTCACGTAGATTTATTATATGCTGATAAAATGGAGAAGAAAACCTGATCAATTGTATATTACAGCATCCATGTCCCATTGCACAGAACAAATGAAAGCGGCTGCAGGTGATTTATCCACAGCTGGGCTTCCTTTTCTGTTACCCTATTCCCCATATAGTGCACTACTTTCGACCACTGCCATATGGGCCCTGGTCAAAACTAGTGCAGTACATAGAGAATAGGGTGGCATTTGGGACACGACCTCTGGAATTAATATTGGATCATGAGAAAAAAGACCTGTGCTCACGTTCCTGCTCTGCTCTACGAGCCGACGTACTAAATGATGGATTGCCCCTGATTTCAATACGAGGTGGCATAGATGAACATTTGTGCTGTATTTAAAAACACGTATCGTTATCTCCATAAATGTAATCATACCAGGAACCATGGAACGGCTGTTCACCAGGTTGCTTCAGTCAGCATCTCTGTGTGTCTATTTTCCGCCCCTTGTCTAGGCTCTTTTCTATAAGTGTCCCATCCGGCAGGTTTTCAGTGCCGACCTTAATGGAGAATCTCTTTTACAAACTGCTGTCATGTTTGTCTGTTGTCTCGCCATCTGGCGAGAAATATGAGTGAACATGTGAGCAGGGATGTGTCAATGTTTTACCGCTGGGGAGAAATATGTCATTCACACCTCAAGCACACTGTTGTAAGATCTCCCAAGGTTCTTCAGGTTGTTGTTAACTGTTTGTGCTGATGTGGCAAACATACACTTACAGCACATGTAAATCATTTCTGAAAGCAAAAAAAAATTGTCAATTGTGCATCGTATTGCTACACGGACTCCTGTGGTGAACTCCAGGGAGACAAGCTGACTTTAGCAAGTGGGTTTTGATGAGGAAGGAGTCACATGCTCGTGAGGATATACATGACATTCCTGTAAACGGAGAGTATGGTTTCTCTGGAAGGCCTCCTCTCCTCATCTCCGTCTGTTAACATACTACTGCTGTAATTTGCAGAACGTGTCCCTCTTTGGGTGATTAAACCCATCGACTCTGGATTAAACCCATCGCCTCTGGGGGGGAGGGGGGGATAAAGGGTGGATGGGCACTCAAGGAAGGCATGTTCAGACCCTGTTCTCCGATAGTAGACTGAGAGGAGGGGGGGTTGCTCCCTTTTGTGCAGAGGCCTTGTGATGGATTGACTTTTCCAATATTTGCTGTGCTCAGCAGCTCTTAATCCAGCCCAGGTGAACCATGGGCCTTCCCCCTCACTACAGCCCAGCTAGTCATGAGTGTCCATTTAATCACCAGCACAGAAATTAGATCCAACAGCCACTGCTCCTCAGACCTTTAAATATGCAGTGTACTGTAGAAGAGAAGAACCAGGGAGATACAACAATGCAAAACATCAACAACAACAACAAACAACAGCAACAAGGACAACAGCAACATATAATACCATACAAAACAGGTACTTTTCCCTTTTAGGCATACCATAGCTGCTTTATACTGTAAGCTCAGGGAGAAAGGTTAGGAACCAAAGTTTTTAAAGAGAGCATATCACTAAATGTTTCATTTGGATCAAACTCAGTAAGAACAGACACTATCCATGTGGCCTATTTAACCCTTTTAGAGCCGCAGCAAATACTTCTCAGGTACGGCTGAACATAAATTACTTTTCTGATGAGACAGCGTTTGGGAGTGTTACTAATCCACATGTGGTTGAAATTAGGTTGCAGGGCTACGTCAGCAAAGCCTATTGCATATTTCAATTCTTAAAGCTGGTGTAAAGGTGAAGCGCTGTCAGACGTACTTTTGCAAATAGCGTGCAGTGAAACTAATCTTGCCAAAATAGATTAGGCACTGTGAGTGAACATGGCCTAATTTACCATCTGCTTGCCCGCAAGTGTAGAGATGTTGGTGGACCGGAGAAACAAAAATGACAATAAAGCAGACATACTTCGGAATCCAAATTGCCCTTAAACTGGGAGCACAGATTGGGACCAGGACCAGTGACTGTTGTGACTCCAATGATATATAATGTTTCTTCTAATGAACTCATTACCACCATAGTGACAACTAGGACTGCTCTGTTTATGTTATGACATAATGTGTAATAATAACTCAACGCTTTTGGCCATTGTCACAATTATGCATTTTAAATACCACGATGACATAACAGTGTCATAACAACTTTGTGTCAATAGCAGAGCTGTTCCTAGATGGCCCTATAAAGGCCCTCTGGGATTTAATTGCACAACACTTCCTGGTCCACTCATTTACAATGGACAATGAGATGGTTGTCCTTGCAGAGAGGGTTAGGGTTGTGGTGGAGGCTAGGGTTAAGCTTGAACCGGGATGTGGACATGAAGCTAGGGTTAGGGTTGTGGTTGAGGCTAGGTTTAGGCTTGAACCAGAATAGGGACATTAAGCTCAGGTTAGGGTTTAGTGTTAGGGTTGAATCAGGAAGTGGACATGAAGCTAAGATTGTGGTTGAGACTAGCTGTAGCATGCGGGATATGAACCCAGGTCTTTCACAGGCGCAACCAATGTTTTGATCATTAGACCAATAGAAAATTCCCTCTTGGGCTGAGGGCTGACACTGGTTTTGAAGTTCGCATGCGGGGCTACCTCATCATGTGACCATAACCTCTACATAGGGTTAAGCTTGAACCGTGATGTGGACATGAAGCTAGGGTTATGGTTAGGGTTGTGGTTGAGGGTTAGGGTTAGGGTTGAAATGGGATGTGGACATGAGGCAAGGGTTGTGGTTGAGGGTTAGGGTTGCACCCGGATGTGGACATGAAGCTAGGGTTAGGGTTGTGGTTGAGGGTTAGGGTTGAAATGGGAAGTGGACATGAAGCTAGGGTTAGGGTTGTGGTTGAGGGTTAGGTTTGCACCGGGATGTGGACATGAGGCTAGGGTTGTGGTTGAGAGTTAGGGTTGCACCGGGATGTGGACATGAGGCTAGTGTTGTGGTTGAGAGTTAGGGTTGCACAGGAATGTGGACATGAAGCTAGGGTTAGGGTTGTGGTTGCACTAGGATGTGGACATGAAGCTAGGGTTAGGGTTAGGGTTGTGGTTGCACTGGGATGTGGACATGAAGCTAGGTTTAGGGTTAGGGTTGTGGTTGCACCGGGATGTGGACATGAGGCTAGGGTTAAGGTTGGGGTTGTGGTTGAGGGTTAGGGTTGCACCGGGATGTGAACATGAGGCTAGAGTTAGGGTTAGCAGGAATATGAGCATAGAGGGCGCGACAGTCAGTCATACCCTTTATTACAGCTAAGAGAGAGGGCCTATTTCACGTCAGGCATGTGGGCTTTCCATTTTTTATTTCCCTGTCTCTTCCATTCGATGACACACAGACTTTGTTTGGGTAAGGCCAACCTGGTAGTTGATTTAATAAAACCTGCAAGCCCTGCTGGACTGGATTGTGGTGTGGTCTGCAAGCGATGGGCTCCGAGCTTCCGGAGGGGAGAAACAGCAGTCAAATCAGCAGGAGAGTGACTCACACATTACACCACTACGTTCCAATGAATACACTAGAAAATGACATTTCCTGAAGAAAATGTGGTGTGCTTGCTCCTCTTTAAGTGTATTCGTGTGAATAAGTGGTAGAGGTAAGTGGTAGAGGTGGTGGCAGTGAAGGCAATAGTATAAGTAGTAATGGTAGTTATATGGTTTTCATGGTCTACAGTTAAAGTGACCTACTTGGGGGTGGTTTGTAGGTGTAGAGTTATTATAGTGGGTTATAGCTTGTAGTAACGGTAGTGGTAGTAGTGGGGACTGTGGCAGTAGTGGTGGTGGCGGTAGTAGTAGTAGTAGTAGTGGTAGTTAATGCAATAGTAGTGGTATTAGTAGTGACTGTGGTAAATTCTAGCAAGAAGCTTTAGTGAAACAATCGACAACAACAACAAAAATCACTCTGTACTCCCTGGACCAGAGCTAGTTAATGCGTACCAAAACTAGACCAATGCTCGCTACGCCTTGGACCAGAACTGGACCAGAGCTAGAGTGGACCAAAGCTAGAGCAGACCAGAGCTAGCTAGCTACTCTCTACACCCTGGACCAGAGCTAGTTAGTACAGACCAGAGCTATACCACAGCTAGTGCGAACCAGAACTAGCTAGCTACTAGCTACGCCCAGGACCAGAGCTAGTGCAGACCAGAGCATTAGTTGTGGTCAGTAGTTGTGGTTCGTAGTTGTGGTCAGTCTTTCTTTTTGTGTTTTTCAGAGTCAGTAGAAAGGTCTCTTTAGTGTCCTAAGTTTTCATAACTGTGACCTTAATTGCCTACCATCTGTAAGCTGTTAGTGTCTTAACGACCATTCCACAGGTGCATGTTCATTAATTGTTTATGGTTCATTGAACAAGCATGGGGAACAGTGTTTAAACCCTTTACAATGAAGATCTGTGAAGTTATTTGGATTTTTACAAATTATCTTTGAAATACAGGTTCCTGAAAAAGGGATGTTTCTTTTTTTTCTGAGTTTAGTATGAAAAGTCTGCATAGTATTTTCGAGCAACAGTAACAGTGCCAGTCTGCATGTTTTAAAGTTGAAAGCTTATTTATTAATTGATTGATAGGATAGCCTGAACATGTGTAAGTTGGTTTGGTGTCTCTAGTTTGAACAGTTCAAGAGTTACTGTTGTGGGGTTATTTCATGCAAATGTGTATATTTATAAAAAAATTTGAAGTTATCATAGCCTGAACATTTTAAAGTAGTTTTATTATAGCTTAATTGGCCAAGGACCAGGACCATCTTGAATAGCAATCACTGTATTCCTATGGTTCTCATTTAAACCCATGTTAATTTATTATTTAAAAAATTATCATATTTAAGAACAAATTCTTATTCTTAATATAAGCACATTTTTAAAGGGAACATAGAATAAAAAAACATTTTGATAAGCAGTAAGAATGATGAGGTCTGAACATCTCAACATTGGTTTTATTTTGAGAGCTTAAACGATGACAGTTTACAATTTTAGATGTCAAGTCTCTGTCCATTGAAAAGCATTGAGTGTTATGCAAATGTGGGAATAGACCAAAAAGTATATATCGTATCAAAAATATTTTCTCAAGCAACCTGCTGTTGGTCATTCTGCACGTTTTAAAGTTGGTTTTGTGTTGATAGTTTAAGGGATTTAAGTGCTAGAGCGAGCAGAAGAATAAGAAGAAATCTAGAGTGTTCATGCCTTCAACAAGCACAAAAAATGAATTCCTCACCACAGAGTAGAGTATGAGGGGGTAGAATGGGTGGGTCATAATTAGTGCCTCAAAGCAGCACCCACTCAGTTCAAAACAAGGCTTCCATCGTCTAATGCTGCTGCACAATTTATGTGATAAGTTAAACATCAGTTCCGTGGCCCTTTGGCCAACCTTATGTGGACATTGTATAATGATTCATGTAGAAATTGGCACCTTGCTTTTCCAACGAGGCCCACGGGAATAATGGTTTAGAATGAAGCTGACGGTTGGAGATTAGTCTTCACAGCAGGCTAACTCGGCAGAGCCTCCTCGGTTCAAGTAAAGCTCATCGTTAAACACATCCTTTCCGGTAGCTTCTCAAATGCCCTGCACTGTCAATTTAAAGGGTCCTAATGGAAGACATACATAGAGTGACAACATTGGCATCCCATTGTTAAGAAGGCTATTGCCTACCATGAGAAAAAATCCATCAAGTCAGCGATCGCCCTCAGGGCAGGCGTCAGCGGCTGTGAAATACAATTCAAATACTAAATGAGGCGTGGAAAGCAACACCTGAAAACAATTACCGCTAAAGCACGGTGTGTGTAGCTTGATATCTGTTACACATTGGCGGGATGTGTCTGTCTCCCCCTTTTCCCTGCGGCTACTACCGTTTATTTATTTATCCATTTCATTCATTTGTGCTCTTATAAAACATGATTAATATATCAGCGAACACTACAAAGCTCATAAAGCTGAAAAGCTGCTGCTTCACGTTATTTTCTTTATCCCCTTGAAAAGGGAGGGATCAGTAGTATTCTATTTCAGTCGAGAAGTAGAAATATTCATGCGGTCATCTTACTCCCCCCATTTGCATGTTGACTTTGAGGGGACGATGGTTTGAGCTCATTGATGGTAAAAAAAAAACAATATGGCATTATTCTGTCGACTAAATTGAGGATCTGTCCTCCACCTGAGACTTTAAGCACCGGCCATTGAATCTCTCTATGTGGCCACAGGTCTAATCATTGAGACCAAATTTACAGGGCATAAAATCAAATGTTCATGGCTTTTTGTTGCAGGCAGCACTAATAGAAGCCAGGACCCACAGTACTGGGGGAGTGGAGCTTGGTCGATTAAGGGCAGCAGCACCAGGACAAATGATCATCCAACTACCTCAAAGATGCACTCTCAAACGTTTGTATCATTTCAGCTAGTAGTTTTGAACGTGGTGCTCACGAGCCAAAAGTGGTCCTCGTGTTTTTGGGTACTACATGTACGTCATCAAATTGTGTACTACAGTATGCTTTCACATCAAACTGATTTCACAGGTGGAACCAACACACAAAGTTACCAATCTCCTGAAAGTGAAAGTGATTTGCGGTAACAGTAGCGTGATAATAACCCTAAATTCAAGCTCAAGGACTGAAGTAGCCTAAGGATTAGGCGCACACACACCCTTCTAATCATAGTGTGGGTCTGGGTCCATCAGGCAGATCCTCAGACACCCATCTGTTAGCTGAGTCAGCACTCAAGTGGACAGGAGGACAGCGGCCTGGCAGATTGGCTGGTTGATCTACTGTAAGGGATGATGGGACTGGAGACAAAGTGGGAGAGTGTGTCCCCTTCGTGATTAAAGTCGGGAGTGAGTGACATGCATGATAGCCTCATGACTCCTCTGACCCCAGTGGAAGATAGATAAAGTGACGACTGGAGCTCCTCTCAGCTACCAGTGGATTAAAGTGAAACATTTACAACTTCCTGCCAACCCTAAGCATACTGATGTTTTTGGCCCAGCTGAAAGGGCATTATACCAACAACCTATTATATCAGAAAGATCACATACAACTTACCTGCACAATGAATAGACACAGTGGCCAACTCAATAACAAGGGAATAAATGCAGATAGCATCCTGAATACAGACCTACAGTCAATTTCCAACAACAAAAACATAATGGACATGCAAAATATCTCAAAGTAGTGATATTTCTGTGCTGATGAGGGAACACGACTGAAGAGGCACTAAAAACAATGTCCATGTATTGAGTATTAGGACATTGAATAGGCCATTAGAATCTCTATTTGGATACACTAAATATTTACTTGCTCAAATCAATGAAGTTAAGAAGATTGCTTTGGGCCTGCTAATGCATTATGCATTGCTGTCAATGCTTGTCATTAATTTGGATGCGGTTTGGGAAATGAACGGCACTGTAAATGTTGATAAACAGTGACAGCCCCTGTCTCAGTAATACGTTAAAAAAAATAGTTTTCATCCTCAATTGTGCTGATCAGCCCAGTAATCACACCCATTTTTTTTAAGGCTCCTCTTGGCACAAACAGGCCCTGTCAGGGACATGCATTTTCATAATCTCAGCATCTAACAGGGCTAGACCAATCATGGTCATGGTCAAATAAGATACATATTTACATAATTTCAGCATCTAAGGGGAGCTAGGCCAATCATGGTCATCTTAGGATAGCAATTGAATAATATTAACCTTCAGAAATCCAGATTGCTCAGCAGGCTGTCAACATGATGATTTGATCTGATTTGGTGAGATTATTGGGAGATTATTTTCATCAAAAGCTCATCATAGCAGCACTAGAAGAGACTGTGTGTGGGTGATGACATTTGTACCTGTCACAAAGACAGATTCCTTACAAAACAGAGTACACACTCATCACACATTGAAATGCATGAACAAGAAAAATGTGTGTTTTGTAAAAACAATTGGAACCGTAAGCTTCCCAGAGTCAATGCATCAGCTCTATTCCTTTATGGAATACTTATGAAGGTAATCTTCTTGGCAACCCAAGGGTGACGATGAAATGATGGAATAATTCATTATGCCTTAGAGGGGAGGGAAGAATGGACAGCTCTGCATGGACTGACAACATAGATGTATGGAGACCTTATGGGAGAATGGGAATAGAATCCAGATAGAGTTAAGGATGCTTGTGACAGAACCCCACTGACTTAGCCACCCTATAGCACAATCGGAGCTGTATTGTGTGTGTATATCCACACACCCTTTCAATACAACCGTAGCCCATCCATGTTAACATCAGATGCCTCCTCCCTAAGTTTGCTTTATTCACTGCTTTAGCACACTCCGCCAACCCTGATGTCCTAGCCGTGTCTGAATCCACCACCATTTTTTTAAAATATTTGTTTAATAAAGGCACCAAAAATTCTGAAATTTCCATCTCCAAATACAACATGTTCCGTCAAGATAGAACTGCTAAAGGGGGCGGAGTTAGCCTGCAGAGTTCTGTCATACTATCCAGGTCTATGCCCAAACAGTTTGAGCTTCTACTTTTAAGAATCCAAGTCTCTCACTGTTGCGCTTGTTATATACCCCCCTCAACCCCCAGCTGTGCCCTGGACACCATATGTGAATTGATTGCCACCCATCTATCTTCAGAGTTCATACTGTTAGGTGACCTAAACTGGGATATGCTTAACGCCCTGGCCGTCCTACAATCTAAGCTAGATGCCCTCAATCTCACACAAATTATCAAGGAACCTACCAGGTACAACCCTAAATCCGTAAACATGGGCACCCTCATAGATATCATTCTGACCAACTTGCCCTCTAAATACACCTCTGCTGTTTTCAATCAGGATCTCAGCGATCACTGCCTCATTGCCTGCTTCCGTTATGGGTCCGTGGTCAAACGACCACCCCTCATCACTGTCAAATGTTCCCTAAAACACTTCTGCAAGCAGGCCTTTCTAATTGACCTGGCCCAGGTATCCTGGGAGGATATTGACCTCATCCCGTCAGTAGAGGATGCCTGGTTGTTCTTTAAAAGTGCTTTGCTCACCATCTTAAATAAGCATGCCCCTTTCAAAACATTTAGAACTAAGAACAGATATAGCCCTTGTTTCACTTCAGACTTGACTGCCTTTGACCAGCACAAAAACATCCTGTGGTGTACTGCACTAGCATCGAATAGTCCCCTCGATATGCAACTTTTCAGGAAAGTCAGGAACCAACATACACAGTCAGTTAGGAAAGCAAAGGCTAGCTTTTTCAAACAGAAATTTGCATCCTGCAGCACTAATTCCAAAACGTTTTGGGACACTGTAAATTCCATGGAGAATAAGAGCACCTCCTCCCAGCTGCCCACTGCATTGAGGCTAGGAAACAGTGTCACCACCGATAAATCCACGATAATCGAGAATTTCAATAAGCATTTCACTACAGCTGGCCATGCTTCCCACCTGGTTACCCCAACCTCGGCCAACAGCTCTGCACCCCCAGTAACTGGCCCAAGCCCCCGCCCGCTTCTCCTTCACCCAAATCCAGACAGCTGATGTTCTGAAAGAGCTGAAAAATCTGGATCCCTACAAATCAGCTGGGCTAGACAATCTGGACCCTCTCTTCCTAAAATTATCCGCCGCCATTGTTGCAACCCCTATTACTAGTCTGTTCAACCTCTCTTTCGTATCGTCTGAGATTCCTAAAGATTGGAAAGCGGCCGCGGTCATCCCCCTCTTCAAAGGGGAGACACTCTAGTCCCAAACTGTTACAGACCTATATCCATCCTGCCCTGCCTTTATAAAGTCTTCGAAAGCCAACTTATCAAACAGATCACCGACCATTTCGAATCCCACCGTACCTTCTCCGCTGTGCAATCCGGTTTCCGAGCTGGTCACGGGTGCACCTCAGCCACGCTCAAGGTCCTAAACGATATCATAACCGCTATCGATAAAAGACTTTCATCTTCATCGACCTGGCCAAGGCTTTCGACTCTGTCAATCACTGTTTTCTAATCGGCAGACTCAACAGCCTTGGTTTCTCAAATGACTGCCTCGCCTGGTTCACTAACTACTTCTCAGATAGAATTCCGTGTGTCAAATCGGAGGGCCTGTTGTCCGGACCTCTGGCAGTCTCTATGGGGGTGCCACAGGGTTCAATTCTCAGGCCAACTCTTTTCTCTGTATATATCAATGATGTCGCTCTTGCTGCGGGTGATTCTTTGATCCACCTCTACGCAAACAACACCATTCTGTATACATCTGGCCCTTCTTTGGACACTGTGTTAACAAACCAACGAGCTTCAATGCCATACAACACTCCTTCCGTGGCCTCCAACTGCTCTTAAATGCTAGTAAAACTATATGCATGCTCTTCAACCGATCGCTGCCCGCACCCGCCCGCCCGACTAGCATCACTACTCTGGACGGTTCTGACTTAGAATATGTGGACAACTATAAATACCTAGGTGTCTGGCTAGACTACACTCTCCTTCCAGACTCATATTAAGCATCCCAAATCCAAAATTAAATCTAGAATTGGCTTCCTATTTCGCAACACAGCTTCCTTCAGTCATGCTGCCAAATATACCCTTGAAAAAATGACTATCCTACTGATTCTTGACTTCGGTGATGTAATTTACAAAGTAGCCTCCAACACTCTACTCACCAAATTGGATGCAGTCATTCACAGTGCCATCCGTTTTGTCACCAAAGACCCATATACTACCCACCACTGCGACCTGTATGCTCTCGTTGGCTGGTCCTCGCTACATATTCGTCGCCAAACCCACTGGCTCCAGGTCATCTATAAGTCTTTGCTAGGTAAAGCTCCCCCTTATCTCAGCTCACTGGTCACCATAGCAACACCCACCCGTAGCACGCGCTCCAGCAGGTATATTTCACTGGTGATCCCCAAAGCCAACACCTCCTTTGGCCGCCTTTCCTTCCAATTCTCTGCTGCCAATGACTGGAATGAATTGCAAAAATCACTGAAGTTGGAGACTTATATCTCCCTCACTAACTTTAAGCATCAGCTGTCAGAGCAGCTTACCGATCGCTGCAGCTGTACACAGCCCATCTGTAAATAGCCCATCCAACTACCTACCTCATCCCCATATTTGTTTTTGTTTTCTGCTCTTTTGCACACCAGTATTTCTACTTGCACATCCTCATCTGCACATCTATCACTCCAGTGTTAATTGCTAAATTGTAATTATTTCGCTACTATGGCCTATTTATTGCCTTACCTCCTTACTTCATTTGCACACACTGTATACAGATTTTTCTATTGCGTTATTGACTGTACTTTGTTTATCCCATGTGTAACTCTGTGTTGTTATTTTTGTCGCACTGCTTTTGTCACGTCCAGGCCTAAGTTTTACAGGCTGGCGTGTTTAGTTTCGTTTTTGGTGTAGGGTTTTTGAGTTCTAGGTTGTTTATTTCTATGTTGGGTTAATGGTTCCCAATTAGAGGCAGCTGAGTGTCGTTACCTCTAATTGGGAACCATATATATGTTTGTAGTTTTCACTAGGGTTTTGTGGGTTATTGTTTGGTCATAGCGTAAGTGTTTATTTATTTATTATTATTTATGTTCTATGTTACGATCTTCATTCGTTGTGTTTGTTATTTTCCCCAGTTACGTTCGTTAAATAAATATGTATACTGGAAGCATCGCTGCGTCTTGGTCCGTCCCTTCAGAAGATCGTGACAGCTTTGCTTTATCTTTGCCAGGTCGCAGTTGTAAATGAGAACTTGTTCTCAACTGGCCTACCTGGTTAAATAAAGGTGAAATAAAAAAATAGAAATACAAATCCATTCCCAGGGGATCAAGGTTGAACTCAAGGAAATGCATCACATCTGTGTTCTTTGCTCATTTGAGAAGGGGGATTGTTCAGCAGGACGTTAACAACCACATCATCCAGACCCTGTGTTTTTCTAAAGTGTTGTTTATGCAGCAGACGTTTATTTGGGTGGCCGAGTCAGGGAGGACGATCCATCACAAGGCTGCAGTTAATAAAATTACAGCTCACCACCGACCGACCAGCCAGCTCTGCTCTCACACATCTCCCTGATTCATCACCTGCCGCCAGGCGACTCCTGCCACACCGCATCAGTTTGAGAAAGAGAACCAGACTTTGGGGAAATCAAAGGGAAACCAGTAATGGGATTTTGATTAGCAAACGCTTTGCTGTGGCGAAGCTTGTCCAGCGGTCCTGTTTTGACAGTACTAAATGAGTGTCCGTCTCTGGCCCAGGGCATTGGGGGCTGGTGGTGCCACTGACTGACCAGGGGGGCTGCTGCTGCACTCGCTGCTTGGCTCCGAGCAGGAGGAGGAGGGTGAGGAGGAGGAGGAGCGCGGCAGGCAGAAAGGCAGGCAGGGAGACAGACAGAGGGGCAGGCAGGGAGAGAGGCACGCGGGCAGAGAGGCACGGAGGCTGAGCGGCAGGCATGACAGAGAGGCAGGCAGGGACAGAGAGCCAAGAAGGCAAGCAGGGACAGAGAGGCAGGCATAGAGACAGGGAAAGAGAACCAGGCAGCTGCTGCAGCCTGAAGGTGACCTACAGGATACGAGCAGCACATCTGTAATGGCTGACAGGCCAATAAGGGGCCAACACACCATTATCATCAACAGTCAGGGGACGCATCACCGCAGGACGTCCGCAGCACAGCATCAAACTGGGGTTGAATTAGGTCTCATCTGCCTGAACCAGCAGGAAACGGCCCTACCCAATACTTTTTACCATACTGTAGACAGACACTCATTGTCCTTTGAAGTGATCCCTTTCTTCAGCTCTGATGCTGACAGTTATCATTAAAATCAACAGCAAAACGTACAATGCTTTAATACAAAGTGTCAAAAAAATATACAACCTGTAAAATGATATTGCTTTACAGGGTTACTCAGCCTCCCCAGATAGTGATGCGACATAATTTATATAACAGTTTAATTATCATAGCCAAGGGGGAGCCAGCGAAAATAATGAGCATCAGCATTTGTTGGGGTAAATGTCAGCAATTGTCTTGAAATTAGATATCTGCATTTGGGGCAAGGAAATAACAATAAAACAGTGGAGGTTGTCAAATTAACATATCTGGTTAATTCTCAACATAATATATGTTAATTTCAAACACATTTAGGCTTGATTAATGTACTTAGTTTTGCTCTACACTCTTAGAAGAAAAGGTGCTATCTAGAGCCTAAAAGGGTTCAAATCAAATCAAATCAAATTCTATTTGTCACATGCATCGAATACTACAGGGGTAGACCTTACCGTGAAATGCTTACTTACAAGCCCTTAACCAACAATGCAGTTCAAGAAATAGAGTTAAGAAAATATTTACTAAATAAACTAAAGTAAAAAAATAAAACAATTAATTCAAAGTAACAAGAAAATTGCGTAACAATAACGAGGCTATAGACAGGGGGTACCGGTAGGAGAACCCTTTGAATAACCCTTTTTGGTTCCAGATAGAACCCTTTTGTGTTCCATGTATAACCCTTTCCACAGAGGGTCCTACATGGAACACAAAAGGGTTCTACCTGGAACCATAAAGGATTCTACTTAGAACTAAAAAGTGTTCTCTTATGGTGACATCCAAAGAACCCTTTTGGAACCCTTTGTAGAGGTGCTAAGTATCCTATCATTCAGCCATATTGAATATTCTTATGACATGGTACCAATTTCTTTACAAAGTGTTATTCAAAATATAGATAGACTACTTTTGCAGTGTCTTAATACACTGACAAAGCTGATACTCTCACCTGAAGTATTTTGGACTATACTTACAATCTCTAAGAGGTTAAAACACTGTCCATATCTCATGTTTTCAATTTCCTGGTATAGGTTATTACCGGCCATACGGTTGGACTCAAAGGCCCCATATTGGGTTATCTTTGTCGTTCCTCTATCGATGCGCCTCGCCACCTTCTCACACATGAACAAAAACCTTATTGTGTGCCAGCATCTAACAGCCTGATCCCATTAAAAAAACGGCATTCAATTATTGCATTGCTCTGGGCTTAGGAAGGTTTCCACTCTCCTCTGTTGTTTAATGTCACACTAGGAAAAAGGAAATGACCAAGCAGCGAGACTGTGTGAGAGAGAGGACGAGGAGACGGACTGGCTCCATTTACAGCATCATTACTGGGAGTGTGTCTGTGTAGCAGTACTCATAGGGATGGATAAAAATTACTCCTCGTTTTCTGATATGTTGATGTGAAGGAATGATGTTGCGGTGCTCTCGTTGAGTGTGATGTTATGCATATTGCATCATAGATCACCTCAGTGTCCTCTGTTTGTGGGACCTACAGTACTGTGAGATTTATGGCCCATTCCAGAACCTGGATAGGATACCTTTGGTTCTAGCGATCAGTAACCTTAATCCCTGATTGGAGAGGGAGTCGGAAGCGGGGCAGCCACAACAAATCAATACCAGAAAAAGGGAATTAACAGATTTCCAATCCCAGCATTCCTCCAGTAGCTCTGGTATTGACCAAAGGGGTGTAATTCAAGGTGTCGAACATGAGAATGCACTCTCAGAGGTAATTCCCAGTTATAATTCAATCATATCCCCGACGTCCCCTCTCTCTCTCTCTACCACTGTTCCTCACATTCTTTAAGAAACACTTTAAAGGGACATTAATCTTCGTCCTGAAGACTGTCATATCGTTCATCCCAATAGATTTGCCATTTTACTGTAACAACCGTTTTTCATGGCACCGTGGCCTCTGCATACGTTCAGGATTCACATCCAAATAAATGTTCATTACACTGGGCAGAGGGCAGGACACTGCACTGAAATGGGATTCTGTGAAACATAAAAACATTGACATGGAAAACTTTTTTATGTTGCATTATGAACAGCCCCTTCATAATCATCTCATTTAGCCCACTAAGTTCCAGGATAATTTGTGACACATTTGTTTTCGAGACGGTAATGAAAATAGAAACAGAACTAATGGATTCTCCTTGTTGCAAAGCCTTCTATTCTCATCTGCCTAGTGAATTAGGTAGTGAGGACTTTCGCAGGATGGCTTTCAGCATTTTCTTAACCTAAATCCCTCCCTCCAATCTCTTCAGTTTCCCCCCCTCCCTCCCTTCTCTTCAGTTTCCTCCCTCCCTCCCATCTCTTCAGTTTCCTCTTGGCCTGCTGTGAGTGTCTGTACTCTAGTTGACTGTTCTGTCTGCTGATCCATCGTCTCTGCTCCAGATCCTGGGGTAATGGAGAGCAGACGGATGCTAATTAGCTCAAGGTGCTTACACTCTGGGTGCCAGTTCATCAGCTACAGACAGACAGTGTGGTGTGTACTGGGGATTTATAGGCAATTAATGAGTGGGCCTCAGCTTCATTTAGACACATGGGAGGAGAATGAATTTTCGAATCGTAGAAGTTCTTAAACAGTGACGGAATTTTGTACAGACATATTTTTATAGGTTACAATACTTGCTTTTGTAATGTAATCATTTGATATTATGGCTGAGTAATGACTACTAGGCTCCTTATTTGAGATGTTGCCTGAAAATATGCACTATCATGATTTCTTTGTGTGCAATGCTCGTCTGAGATCTTGTCAAATGTCAGGCTGACGCACATTACTATGGTAATTATAATAAGATAATCATGTTTGTCCTGCAGTGAAAAGTCTTTTCCATTAGAAGGGGAGAACTATAAGTAAGTAATTCAAAAGCTAATAAGGATTTTAAGCGTCTCATTGTGAAACCTAGCATGAAGAATAAATTAAGCATTGTAGCGAAACCACAGGAGGTCGGTGGCACCTTAACTGGGGAGGACGGGCTCGTGGAAATGGCTGGAGCGGAACCAGTGGAATGGCATCAAATACATCAAACACATGGTTTGATGCCATTCCATTCCCTCCGTTCCAGCCATTATTACGAGCCGTTCTCTCCTCAGCAGCCTCCACTGCTGTGTAACAATGTTTTGATTAAAACCAATTAAGTCATGCATCCGCTTTAGTTATTATTTATATTTCTTAAGTTATTTAATTAAGTTGACAAATATTTGCATTTTCAAAGGATGAGGAATCACTATCCATTCCATGTCTACAGATTCAACACTACTGTTGATCCATTTGAGGATGGTTACACGCCATTGGTCCTGTTAGAGAGGGCAGGCCTGGTGTGGCTAGCAGCGTGGAACTGAAGCATGTGACTTACTTTCTATGGTGGTCCAGAGATGTCACAGAATGTAATTAGAAACGAAGGGAAATGTATCTGGAGCAGCTGTCCCCAAGAGGACTGGAGAGAGCAGGGGGCCAGTGATACTCACATACCCTCAGTCCATCTCTCTACCTCTCCATTGAGGTGAGCAGAAGAAAGGCCCAGCTACCCTCACAGACCTGTCCTGATGAGGGAAGCCTGCTCATGCTGTGGGCGGTGACAGAACAGTAATACTGATCACACTGGTAGATTCAGAAGCAGAAGAGGACACTACCTTCCAAACATGGGAAATGGCATTAAGCATTTATCTGGAGTGAAATAATATAACAGCCTATGGGAGACGTTGAAGGTGACAAAGTGGGTAACTACAGCATGTCTAAGGAAGGAAAGCAAAGGGTTATTTTAGCACTATGTTGCGTGTGACATTTATGTTTATTATAGAGCACAATCATTGCTTGCCAAGAAACAATCCCTTGTATATTATTAAATTGGCCCTAGGTAACATGTCACATTTGTTTCCTTTCTGATTGCAGTGCCTGTCACAGATAGGGCTATTTAGAAGTGTTCGGAGTCACTTGTCTGTGACAGAGTAGCGTTTTGGCATTCCCTTTGAGTGCCTGAAATGCTCCGTCACTAAAGGACGAGCACAATGAGCCCAAGCATTTGGCAAAAACGGTTGGACTTCCTGGGCGATTTGTGGCTGACAGACACATGCATGCCAAAGCAACCTTGACCTTTTCTGTGACACATTCTAATTTGGTCTGAAAGGTAATTGGAGAGATGACGGATGTCTTGCTCTTTTATTACGTTGATTCATCCACTGAATCTCCAACTGTCTGTCAAGGTATCTTTATGTAATGCTCCATAACCAGGTTCGAATGGTTAGCAATACTCCTAAACGGCTTTAATCAATGCTTAGAGGGGAAATAAATTGAGAGAAAAGCTATTGAGGTCAAATTGTTAGCGGGATCTCTCTGTTCCTCCCTGCGTATCACCACCATGTGAAAGTTAGACTGCCCCGGGAGTGTGGTGAAATTACTCTCAATCTACAATACCCTTGCAGGAGTTCAAGTTCACTGGCGCCATTGAAACAACACGCAACAATGAAAATAGATCAATGGTCTCTCGGTTGATAATAGCATACCTCTAGCTATGACTCACTAGTCATTCTCAAATGATGAACATAATTATATATGGCTAAAAGCACTGCACGCAATTTCCCATATTGCCTGGTGATAGCTCTACTCTGCAGCCTGTAGTGGGGATCTGACCCATGAATCCAATAACCGATGAAGGTGTCCTGTTTCCAGTAGAGTGGAAAATGAAGGCTGCCGGGGGAAGTGAGAAAAATCAGCTGGCCATCCCCTGAGCGAGGCAAGCTGCATGGGAGGATGTCACCGTTGTTGCATGATAACCGCGACACCATTAGCATAGTGTCAGGTTCGGCTGTGGGTCTGTCACATAGTCACGGTGTTGTCCATCCGTCTGTCCGTCTGCTGAGAGGGCAGGTGTGCGGCCCTCCAAGGTTGAGGCAGACAGACAGGAGACCTGGGAGGCTGGAGGAGACGGAGGAGATGGAGGAGCTCTGATAGACGGGACCCTCTATCAGGACACTCTCGGTGCAAAGTGTATCCCATCCGGGGGCCTGGAGAATTCCGAGAGGGCCGGGAAATGTCGCCGAGACACATTGCTCCTGCCAGCACTCATGATGAAGAGCGGCAGCCGGCTCGACGGTTCAGAAGGTCGCGACGTGCATCTCCCTGTGCAAATCAGCCAAATGTATTTTTTCGCCAGACAAGACGGATGCGCAGCGTTGAAGATGGACAGACGGGCGACCTCCCGCAAAAACTCTCCAAAGTGAAGAGAGCACAATGTCAGCGAAGGTCAAAGCCACTCCTCCATCTTATGTCTGGCACTTCTGGAGTACAGACGATTATTAAAATCCCACATTTACTTATTCATGACATGCCTGGACAATGCGAAGAGGTAAACTGTCTGTTCTTCCTTCATATAAGAAAAGTCTCACTCTCTCTCTGTAAAGGTCTGGTGACTGGGCTGTAACACCTATATACTGGCATACATTGACATCCATTCGAGCTGTATGGGTAACACAGGTGAACTCTTCCTCTTTGTGTTTCTCCCTCACTGACAAACTCGTGTACATGCAGACCAAATGGAGCTGGCAGATCGAGGAGTTTAATTGTGCATGCAGAATCCCCATCATTGTGAAAGCATGGCTGATTAGACTGCTGCTATAGTCAGCATGGAGGACATAAAGGAGAAACCCCAGAGTCATCTTGACTGCTTTGTCATGTCTGGGCTGTTTAATAATCAGTGAACAGGTGGAAACAAACAGTCATCCTCTAAACCCGGTGATCCACTCCCCTCACATCTGTCTATGTTTCCTGTAGGCACACATCAGAGCAGCACTACCCCCGCTGACAATTGAAATTTGAAGGTAAGACACACGGCGTTGTACCTCGTTTGTTCTCCCAGATAATTAAAGGAACTTCCATTAACATATGGCCATTTCAGGAGGCTTCTCCCAAGACTTCCTCCTTATGCATTCATTAACTGTTTTCTCTAGCACCAACCTCACTTCCTCATCTTTATGCAAATGTTCTGAGCTCCGAGAGTATTTTCTGCCACACACGAGAAACACCATCTTGTTTGGGCTGCCGCAGAGAATCTGGCTGAGCGAATCTCATGTTTATCCTCTGCTGAGAGCTGAAGGCACACGCAGAGGAGGAATGGATGGCTGTTTTCCCAGTTGTTAGCGGCAGGTTTTCTTGCCCCCCCCAGTATCTGGCCACCATGTGGGAACATCTCTCTGATTCAGTTTGTTCCTTGGTGTGCATTTGTGGAGGAGATGGAGAGAGCTAGAGTTGGTAACAGCAAGAGCATGTTGTCGCAGCCCATGCCATGTTAATTGTTGATGTCGATGCAGCTCTCTTGGGCCAATGACATCAGCTGCAAGGTATATGTGGGCTCTGGGTAATATCCAGTGATCTCAAACAATACTAAAAACAGTCCTTGAAATAGTGTGTTCTAATAAAACCTGGAAAAACTGTAGGCCTACCTGGCTTCACCTTCACGCTCAGTGGATAAAAACATCACTATTTTGTGTTTTTTAGCAACAGGAGAATGGCCTTTGATCACATTGTTCTTTAAATCTTAGGTTAGAAATTAACTCACATTTCTCTTGAGGGAATTCTGACAAACAACAGGTGTTGATGTGAAACCGAGTGTAAATGTTTGAGCTAATAACTAGGATCATTTAACAGGTCACTAAATTACGCTACTGCAAGCACCTCAAATAACAACGGACGTTCAAATTGAAACGTTCAGATTGGCATTGCGTTCAACTTTGTCCTTTGGAATATATTATCAATGCTACACGATCAATTCTTGAAATCGTACCAACTTCACTTCACCATTCAAGTTTGGTTTACAATATAGACACACCTGTTATTCTTTCTCGAAATGATATATTTCTGAAATAATATCAGTCCAGTCAAGTTTTATGATGTCAGACTAAATTAAATGAATGCCAGTCTAGTCACTTTTTGGAGCATATAAAAAGTCCCCCTCAGCATTTACATTAGATTATGAATAAGTGAAGTCAGCACACCTGTGCCAAATGGACCATCAGGAGCTGTGCTGGGCTTTCGGACACTCTGCCCGCTCGTGTCCACACAAGCTTCCTGTCATAAATATTGCACACCTCAGCTGGCAGGCTGATGAGAGAGCAGAGCAGAGCACTCTCACTAACACGGCTCGAACCACAGAGGGCAGGGAGAGCTCTTCATTAAAGGCTTCATATTAACCTCTCTAGCCAAAGGCAGTTTCCAGTTCCCTCTGTGCACTGTGATCCTGCAGCCAACTGTGTTCCTGAGAGGCCAAATGTCTGCCTGACAGGCCTCCCTGCCTGACCTCCTGCTGTTCCACAAGGATACACCACACATCACAGACCACAACATTCAGGCTGGGGTTGTGATGTGTTGAGCCCCTCCTATCTCTCTCTCTCCAGCCTGATTCAGAGTCAGTGCCAAGGTGCTAGTCCCCTCAACCCAGTGGCACTTCAAGCCGGTGCCTGCCTGCCTGGTGCCACTCAGCCAATCACATTCCTCAGGCACCTCATCAACACTTGACCAGATGGACTGGAATAATGGCCGCTTTGTTCCATCACTTAAATTGGAAGCATAATCATCCATGGCAGCAAAGTTGCATCTAGCGACAAGTTGGTTGTCACCTTGAAGTGACATTTTAACTTAATTATTTATTTGCGTTTGCCATATGTATTACAGGATGTAAAATGATATTGTCGACTCGATTTTGATACATTTTGCTAGATTACAGTGTGAATTTAACGTACATGTGTTCCGCACTATAAATAGAGACTATTGGTTTATTGCATTGCGAGGCAACAGCTTGTGTGGAGGTTGTAACCATTTGTCTTATTGACATAAAAAAAACACAAGGCTGAGAGGCTGATGGGATCTCGCTTAGCAACACGCTGTGTTGGGCTAGAATTGGAGAAATAAAAATACCTCGCGGTCCACTATCCGTATTTTTCCATCTGTAATGAATAATGTCCTGGAAGACTCTCTTTATTGCCAATAGCCCCTGAAATATGACTACCGGGTTTGGGACACTTATTTATTCCAGCCGTATTGTCAGTGTCCCCAACCCCCTCCCCTGATCTCTGGCTGAATGGTGCTTGTAAGAAAAGCTTCTTCAAGCAGAACAAAGCTGTGCATTAATCATTCAGAAAGCGCCTGGGCTCTCCTCCGGGATTCTACAGGACTCAATACAAAATCTGTTAAAGAAATAGTTTTGGAGACTCTTACCAAAGGTCAAGCAGATGTATCAAGTGATAAAAGTCGGTTGAGATAGAAGTCTACGAGACAAAGCGATAGAACGCCTGTCTTTCTCTGACCTTTCAGAATCCCCTCGTGTGGGCTAGTGGCTAATTGAGGACAATGCACGGTGACCCTACCAGAAATGGCCACTTTGTATTGGTTCAGCCTGTTACACCCAGCCAACCCCAGCCTACCCATGCCTAACTGAGTAATCTCCATGGGTCAGGTGATAAGACTTTCTATCCTGTGTGGGTGTTAGCCCGCCGTGTTCAGGAGTAATATCAGAGGCTCTGCCAAATCCTATAAAGCTCCCCCTCCAACGTAAGGAGCTCCACAGGGGTACAGGTGAGGGTATAGAGTAGCGCTCTGGACTTTCCAGGGTACCCCCCTCATTCTCTTAACGAGGGCCCTTAAACGGCACACTTCATCGAGGGCACTCAATACATGGGTTCCTGTAGAGCAGGTAATTAAGGCTGCATTTCCTGGCAACGGACCATTTCTAGTTGAAGTGGTTCATCGTGCTCCAATGCATTAAACCAAATGCTCTGTGTGTTCTCAAAGGGCATGGCAAATTGTCAGCTCTTTATCTTTACTGTGGAGATATCACTAATAGCCCTCCAGATACTTTGCCCATTAGGAGCTTTGCCATATTCTGAGGAGAACCAAAGCTGAATTAAGAAATACTGAGGTAAGACTATTACAAGTGCTCATCATGCTAAATGTTCATCATGGCTGCATGTATTCTTCTATTCCCAGAAATATCATCTTTGAGGATCATGGCATTATGGGATGGAAGATCACAGCAGAGATCCCATAAAGTAAATTGTCTTCTATATTTAAATTACAGCATCTATGCAGAATGTGGCCATTGACTGTGTTTTGGTGAATATTTATGTTTCTATTATTTCTATTATTATCACTGTCTCACATCCTACTACAGAGGTCACCTAGGTTCAGCTGTTGTCTTGGGCACAATGAACATACCTCAGTTATTCATTATTACGGATTTCCCCAAAACATATCTGCAAAACTTCAGTCGCATGGTGCCCAAGAGTTGTACATGCCCTCAGAACAGCCTCAATTTGTCAGGGCATGGACTCTACAAGGTGTTGAAAGTGTTCCACAGGGATGCTGGCCCATGTTGACTCCAATGCTTCCCACAGTTGTGTCAAGTTGGCTGGATGTCCTTTGGGTGGTGGACCATTCTTGATACACACGGGGAAACTGTTGAGTGTGAAAAACCCAGCAGCGTTGGCACCTAACTTCCATACCCTGTTCAAAGGCACGTAAATCTTGCCCATTCACCCTCTGAATGGCACACATACGAAATCCATGTCTCAATTGTCTCAAGGCTTGAAAATCCTTCTTTAACCTGTCTCCTCCCTTTCACCTACACTGATTGAAGTGGATTTAACAAGTGACATCAATAAGGGATCATAGCTTTCACCTGAATTCACCTGGTCAGTCTATGTCGTGGAAAGAGCAGGTGTCCTAATGTTTTGTACACTCAGTGTATATCTGCATGATGTCTCAGAGGGAATTTTGAATACTTTATGAAGCGAAGGTAACCTGCCTAAATGATCTCCGCCCCGTAGCACTCACGTCGGTAGCCATGAAGTGCTTTGAAAGGGTGGTCATGGCTCACATCAACAGTATCCTCCCGGACACCCTAGACCCACTCCAATTCGCATACCGCCCCAACAGATCCACAGATGACGCAATCTCAATCGCACTCCACACTGCCCTTTCCCACTTGGACAAAAGGAAGACCTATGTGAAAATGCTGTTCATTGACTACAGCTCAGCGTTCAACACAATAGTGCCCATGAAGCTCATCACTAAGCTAAGGACTCTGGGACTAAACACCTGCAACTGGATCCTGGACTTCCTGACGGGAAGCCCCCAGGTGGTAAGAGAAGGCAACAACACGTCTGCCACACTGATCCTTAACACTGGGGCTCCTCAGGGGTGTGTACTTAGTCCCCTCCTGTACTCCCTGTTCACCCGCGACTGCGTGGCCAAACACAACTCTAACACCATCATTAAGTTTAGTGACGACACAACAGTGGTAGGCCTGATCACCGACATGAGATGGCTATAGGGAGGATGTCAGAGAACTGGCAGTGTGGTGCCAGGACAACAACCTCTCAGCTCAACGTGAGCAAGACAAAAGCGGGACGAACAGGCCCCCATTAACATCAGTAGTGGAGCGGGTCAAGAGTTTCCTTGGTGTCCACATCACCAACGAACTATCATGGTCCAAACATACCAAGACAGTCATGAAGAGGGCACGACAAAACCTTTTCCCCCTCCGGAGACTGAAAAGATGGCAATGGTCCCCAGATCCTCAAAAGGTTCTACAGCTGCACCATCGAGAGCATCCTGACCGGTTGCATCACCGCCTGGTATGGCAACTGCTCGGCATCTGACCGTAAGGCACTACAGAGGTTAGTGCGTACGGCGCCGGAACATCGCTGAGGCCAAGCTTCCTGTTATCCAGGACCTATATAATAGGCGGTGTCAGAGGAAAGCCCATAAAATTGTCAGAGACTCCAGTCACCCAAGTTATAGACTGTTTTCTCTGCTACCGCACGGCAAGCAGTACCGGAGCACCAAGTCTAGGACCAAAAGGCTCCTCAACAGCTTCTAACCCCAAGCCATAAGACTGTTGAACAATTAATAAAATAGCCACCGGACTATTTACATTGACACCCCCCCACCCCTCCTACTCTCCCTTTTTACACTGCTGCTACTCGCTGTTTGTTTGTTACCTATGCTTAGTCACTTCACCCCTACCTACATGTACAGATTACTAGCCTGTACCCCTGCACCCTGACTCGATACCGGTACCCCCTGTATATAGCCTCATTATTGTTATTCTTATTGTGTTACTTTTTATTATTAATTACTTTAATCTATTTGGTAAATATTTTCTTAACTCTTCTTGAACTGCACTGTTGGTTAAGGGCTTGTAAGTAAGCATTTCACGGTAAGGTAAGGTCTACACTTGGCAAATAAAGTTTGATTTGATTTGACATTTATTAAAATATAATTCTGTGAGTTTATACAGTATCTTCCTCTTTCTCTCCTGTCTCTCAATCTTTAAGATCATAACCATGATTTCAGTTCTACACAGCACTGTGTGTGTGTGTGTGTGTGTGTGTGTGTGTGTGTGTGTGTGTGTGTGTGTGTGTGTGTGTGTGTGTGTGTGTGTGTGTGTGTGTGTGTGTGTGTGTGCGAGCGAGCGATGTTAGTGTGTGTTCAGTCCCTCACTGTAGTCCCCATCTCCCACTCGTGTCTGCTAATGAACATCAATGGAACTCTAATGGAATTAACTACACTTTAACGATGTTTGCTGATTTTATGATGGTAATTAATTAGATCAGTGTAATATTCGACTCCCCAAAATCTTCCCACATGAACAGCATAAACACCGAGCAGTGCCGTTGGTTGCCCCTTCAGCACATCATCAACACCAGTAATGGTGTACTCTCTCCAAACTAGTCCTGGCTAATGCTTCTCCCAAAATGAAGGAATCAGACGCGTGGGAATGAATGCCCATTTACTAAATATTGAGTGGACTGGCATACTTAATGCCAAATATTAATATATTATTGAACCCTCCTTTCCTTTAGTACCGAGCAGGCTAAGATACAATGGATGTTACAGCAAGTGTTCCATTACCTGAGCAAGAGATCTGTTCCATTACCTGAGCAAGAGATCTTCCTTATCATTATGTGAGTGTCTCTTCAAGCAGCCATATCCTTGAAATCTGTGTTCTTGGAAAATTCCAGAAAATTCCAGAAAATTATGTAATGGCTTTAGAAGCTTCTGATAGGCTAATTGACATCATTTGAGTCAATTGGAGGTGTACCTGTGGATGTATTTCAAGGCCTACCTTCAAACTCAGTGCATGACATCATGGGAAAATCAAAAGAAATCAGCCAAGATCTCAGAAAAAAAAATTATAGACCTCCACAAGTCTGGTTCATCCTTGGGAGAAATTTCCAAACGCCTGAAGGTACCACGTTCATCTGTACAAACAATAGTAAGCAAGTATAAACACCATGGGACCACACAGCCGTCATACCGCTCAGGAAGGAGACGCTTTCTGTCTCCTAGAGATGAACATACTTTGGTGCGAAAAGTGCAAATAAATCCCAGAACAACGGCAAAGGACCTTGTGAAGATGCTGGAGGAAACAGGTACAAAAGTATCTATATCCACAGTAAAACGAGTCCTATATCGAAATGGGACAGAATTCACCCAACTTATTGTGGGAAACTTGTGGAAGGCTACCCAAAACGTTTGACCCAAAACAATTTAAAGGCAATGCTACCAAATACTAATTGAGTGTATGTAAACTTCTGACCCACTGGGAATGTGATGAAAGAAGTAAAAGCTGAAATAAATCATTCTCTCAACTATTGTTCTGACATTTCACATTCTTAAAATAAAGTGGTGATCCTAACTGACCTAAGACAGGGAACTTTTACTTTTATTAAATGTTGGAATTATGGAAAACTGAGTTAAATTTATTTGGCTAAGGTGTATGTAAACTTCCAATTTCAACTGTACATAAATATTTAGACCCTTTACTCAGCAATTTGTTTAAGCACCTTTGGCAGCGATTACAGCCTTGAGTCTTCTTCGGTATGACGCTACAAGCTTGGCCCACCTATATTGCATAAGTTTCTCCCATTCTTCACTGCAGATCCTTTCAAGCTTTGTCAGGTTGGATGGGGAGCGTCGCTGCACAGCTATTTTCAGGTCTCTCCAGAGATGTTTGAACGGGTTCTAGTCTGGGCTCAAGGACATTCAGAGACTTGTCCCGAAGCCACTCATCCATTGTCTTGGCTGTGTGCTTAGGGTCGTTGTCTTGTTGGAAGGTGAACAGTCACCCCAGTCTGAGGTCCTGAGCGCTCTGGAGTAGGTTTTCATCAAGGATCTCTCTGTACTTAGCTCCGTTCATCTTTCCCTCGATCCTGACTAGTCTCCCAGTCCCTGCCGCTGAAAAACATCCCCACAGCATGATGCTGCCACCACCATGCTTCACCGTAGGGATGTTATTGGCTAGAGTGAGGGAAAAACAGTGAGAGACAGAATAACAACAAAAAAATCCAGAAAAACGCATGTGAAAAATGTTATAAAATGATTTGCATTTTAATGAGGGAAATAAGTATTTGACCCCCTCTCAATCAAAAAGATTTCTGGCTCCCAGGTGTCTTTTATACAGGTAACGAGCTGAGATTAGGAGCACACTCTTAGAGTGCTCCTAATCTCAGTTTGTTACCTGTATAAAAGACACCTGTCCACAGAAGCAATCAATCAATCAGATTGAAAACTCTCCACCATGGCCAAGACCAAAGAGCTCTCCAAGGATGTCAGGGACAAGATTGTAGACCTACACAAGGCTGGAATGGGCTACAAGACCATCGCCAAGCAGCTTGGTGAGAAGGTGACAATAGTTGGTGCGATTATTTGCAAATGGAAGAAACACAAAAGAACTGTCAATCTCCGTCGGCCTGGGGCTCCATGCAATATCTCACCCCGTGGAGTTGCAATGATCATGAGAACGGTGAGGAATCAGCCCAGAACTACACGGGAGGATCTTGTCAATGATCTCAAGGCAGCTGGGACCATAGTCACCAAGAAAACAATTGGTAACACACTACGCCGTGAAGGACTGAAATCCTGCAGCGCCCACAAGGTCCCCCTGCTCAAGAAAGCACATATACATGCCCGTCTGAAGTTTGCCAATGAACATCTAAATGATTCAGAGGACAACTGGGTGAAAGTGTTGTGGTCAGATGAGACCAAAATGGAGCTCTTTGGCATCAACTCAACTCGCCGTGTTTGGAGGAGGAGGAATGCTGCCTATGACCCCAAGAACACCATCCCCACCGTCAAACATGGAGGTGGAAACATTATGCTTTGGGGGTGTTTTTCTGCTAAGGGGACAGGACAACTTCACCGCATCAAAGGGACGATGGACGGGGCCATGTACCGTCAAATCTTGGGCGAGAACCTCTCTCCCTCAGCCAGGGCATTGAAAATGGGTCGTGGATGGGTATTCCAGCATGACAATGACCCAAAACACACGGCCAAGGCAACAAAGGAGTGGCTCAAGAAGAAGCACATTAAGGTCCTGGAGTGGCCTAGCCAGTCTCCAGACCTTAATCCCATAGAAAATCTGTGGAGGGAGCTGAAGGTTCAAGTTGACAAACATCAGCCTCGAAACCTTAATGACTTGGAGAAGATCTTCTAAGAGGAGCGGGACAAAATTCTTCCTGAGATGTGCGCAAACCTGGTGGCCAACTACAAGAAACGTCTGACCTCTGTGATTGCCAACAAGGGTTTTGCCACCAAGTACTAAGTCATGTTTTGCAGAGGGGTCAAATACTTATTTCCCTCATTAAAATGCAAATCAATTTATAACATTTTTCAGATGTGTTTTTCTGGATTTTTTTTATGTTATTTTGTCTCTCACTGTTCAAATAAACCTACCATTAAAATTATAGACTGATCATTTCTTTGTCAGTGGGAAAACGTACAAAATCAGCAGGGGATCAAATACTTTTTTCCCTCACTGTAGGTGATAAGAAGTGCTTGGTTTCCTCCAGACATGACGCTTGGCATTCAGGCCAAAGAGTTCAATCTTGGTTTCATGTAATCAATTTTTTAAAAAGGCTGTAACCTATCAAAATGTGGATGAATCTGAAGTTTCCAAAGACACTGTATATAGACAGGTGTGTGCCTTTGCAAATGATGTTCAATTAATTGAATTTACCACAGGTGGACTCCAATCAAGTTGTAGAACATCTCAAGGATGATCAATGGAAACAGGATGAAGCTGAGCTCAATTTTGAGTCTCATAGCAAAGGGTCTGAATACTTTTGTAAATAATGTATTTCAGTATTTTTTTTTTGTTTTTATACATTTGCAAAAATTTAAAATGTGCTGTTTTCATTTCATATCATTATGGGGTATTGTGTGTAGATTGATGAGGGAAAACATTTATTTAATCAATTATAGAACAAGGCTTTAACGTAACAAAATGTGGGAAAAGTCAAGAGGTATGAATACTTTCCGAATGCACTGTATGAAAAATAACACACTAATATAGCTTGATTAGATAAGTATTCAATCCCATGTTAGAATCACCTTTGGCAGCGATTACAGCTGTGAGTCTGTATAGGTAAATCTAAGAGCTTTGCACACCTGGATTGTACAACATTTGCACATTATTCTTTTTTAAATTCTTCAAGCCCGATCTAGGTGGTTGTTGATCATTGCTAGACAGCTATTTTCAAGTCTTGCCATAGATTTTCAAGCCGATTTAAGTGAAAACTGTAACTAGGAACATTTAATGTATATTTGTGTTTTAGGTTATTGTCCTTATGAAAGGTGAATTTGTGTCACGATCTTCTGAAGTGACGGACCAAGACGCAGCAATGCTTCCAGTATACATTTTATTAAAGGACGTAACTGGGAAAAATAACAAACGGAAAACGAAGATCGTAACATTGACACATAACTAACAACACAAACAAAGCTATGCTCAAACAATAACCCACAAAACCCCTCTGAAAACTACAAACATATATATGGTTCCCAATTAGAGGTAACGACACTCAGCTGCCTCTAATTGGGAACCATTACCCCAACATAGAAACACAACACCTAGAACAAAAAAACCCTACACCAAAACGAAACTAAACACGCCAGCCTATAAATATCAGGCCTGAACGTGACAATTTGTCTTTGCTGATGACAAGTGTACCCATACCATGATGCAGCCATCACCATGCTTGAAAATATGAAGAGTGGTACTCAGTGATGTGTTGTGTTGGATTTTCCCCAAACATAACACTTGGTATTAATTTATTTGCCACATTTCTTTACTTTAGTGCCTTATTGCAAACAGGATGCATGTTTTGGAATATTTATTGTGTCCAGGCTTCCTTCTTTTCCCCATCTACCAATAGGTGCCTTTCTTTTTGAGGCATTGGAAAACCTCCCTGGCCTTTGTGGTTGAATCTGTGTTTGAAATTCACTGCTCGACTGAGGGACCTTACAGATACAGTGAGCTGCAAAAGTATTGGGACAGTGAGAAATGTTTTGTTATTTTGTCTTTGTACTTGGGCACTTTGGAACTTTCTCGTCTGTAACTTTCTCACTCATCATTATCCACGATTCATTTAGGACTATCCTTAATCATGGTAGCATCCAGATGAACGTAGAACTGTTTAGAAACATATTATATTCTTATTTACAATAAAAGGGACTCCAAAATGACACAATACATTATTTACCATTCATTTATATTAGGCACAAAATAACCTGAAACACAACCAAAACAAACATCAAATGCATCCAACAAGTTTGTAGAGTCACAAGCTTGATGTAATCATTGTGTGCTATGAATATGGGACCACATACTAATATTTTGACTACACTGTTCCCTGATTCAGAGGGGTTGTGTTAAATGCGGAAGACACATTTCAGTTGAATACAATCAGATGTACAACTGACCTGGTATCCCCCTTTCCCTTTCCCTCTTCTTTAATACACATATAAGTACATTTGTCCCAATGCTTTTGGTCCCCTAAAATGGGGGGACTATGTTCAAGAAGTGCTGTAATTTCTAAACGGTTCACCCGATATGGATTAAAATACCCTCAAAGCTGACAGTCTGCAATTTAACCTCGTAATCATTGAATCGTTTTCAATGTGCTAGAGTACAGTGCCAAAACAGCAAAATATTTGTTACTTTCCCAATTTGTTTGAGCTCACTATAATTGTGTGGGGTACCGAGATGAGGTAGTCATTCAAAAATCATGTTAAACACTATTATTGCACCCTGAGTGAATCCATGCAACTTATTATGTGACTTGTTAAGCACATTTTTACTCCTGAATTTATTTAGGCTTGCCATAACAAAGGGGTTAAATACTTATTGACTCAAGACATTTCAGCTTTTTCATAATTTATGAATTTGATAACATTTTTAAAAACAGAATTCCACTTTGACATTATGGGGTATTGTGTGTAGGCCAGTGACAAAATCTCAATTTGATCCATTTTAAATTCAGCCTGGAAAACAACAAAATGTGGAAAAAGTCAAGGGGTATGAACACTTTCTGAAGGCACTATATATGGCACTATATATGGTGAACTTCCCAGGGCTTACATAGAAACTGTTATCCATTAGCCATATGAGGCCGGTTCATGCTTAGTGCTACAAGCTCACATACTGGTACGCATACACTTACTGGTACTCATACACAAGATGTATACAGTAACACAGTACAGCAATGCATATGCAATATAGTGCCTCAATGTAGTAATATATATATTGCAATCTGTGCATATATACAGTACCAGTCAAAAGTCTGGATACACCTACTCATTCCAGGGTTTTTCTTTATTTTTACTATTTTCTACATTGTAGAATAATAGTGAAGGCATCAAAACTATGAAATAACACATTGATAATCATGTAGTAAAGTGACAGCTTTGCACACTCGTGGCATTCTCTCAACCAGCTTTATGAGGTAGTCACCTGGAATGCATTTCAATTAACAGGTGTGCCTTGTTAAAAGTTAGTTTGTGGAATTGATTTCATTCTTAGTGCGTTTGAGCCAATCAGTTGTGTTGTGACAAGGTAGAGGTGGTATACAGAAGATAGCCCTATTTGGTAAAATACCAAGTTCATATTATGGCAAGAACAGCACAAATAAGCAAAGAGAAACGACAGTCCATCATTACTTTAAGACATGTCCATGGGGAAAATGTTAAGAACTTTGAAAGTTTCTTCAAGTGTAGTCGCAAAAACCATCAAGTGCTATGATGAAATTGGCTCTCATGAGGACCGCCACAGGAAAGGAAGACCCAAAGTTACCTCTGCTGCAGAGGATAAGTTCATTAGAGTTACCAGCTTCAGAAATTGCAGCCCAAATAAATGCTTCACAGTGTTCAAGTAACAGACACATCTCAACATCAACTGTTCAGAGGAGACATCGTGAATCAGGCCTTCATGGTCGAATTGCTGAAAAGAAACCACTACTAAATGACACCAATAAGAAGAAAAGACTTGCTTGGGGCCAGAAACCCGAGCAATGGACATTAGATCGGTGGAAATCTGTCCTTTGGTCTGGTGAGTCCAAATTTGAGATTTTTGGTTCCAACCGCCGTGCCTTTGTAAAACGCAGAGTAGGTGAACGGATGATCTCCGCATGTGTGGTTGCGACCGTGAAGCATGGAAGAGGAAGTGTGATGGTGTGGGAGTGTTTTGCTGGTGACACTGTCTGTGATTTATTTAGAATTCAAGGAACACTTAATCAGCATGGCTACCACAACATTCTGAGACGATATGCCATCCCATCTGGTTTGCGCTTAGTGGGACTATAATTTGTTTTCAACAGGACAATGACCCAACACCCCTCCAGACTGTGTAAGGGCTATCTGACCAAGAAGTAGAGTAATGGAGTGCTGCATCAGATGACCTGGCCTCCCCAATCACCTGACCTCAACCCAATTGAGATGTTTTGGAATGAGTTGGACCGCAGAGTGAAGGAAAAGCAGCCAACAAGTGCTCAGCATGTGGGAACTCCTTTAAGATTGTTGGAAAGTCATTCCAGGTGAAGCTGGTTGAGAGAATGCCAAGAGTGTGCAAAGCTATCATCAAGGCAAATGGTGGCTACTTTCAAATGATCAAATAAAATATATTTTGACATGTTTAACACTTTTTTGGTTACTACATGGAATCATATGTGTTATTTCATAGTTGTGATGTCTTCTCTACTATTCTACAATGTAGAAAATAGTAAAAAGAAAGAAAAACCCTTGAATGAGTAGGTGTCCAAACTTTCGACTGGTACTCTATGTGTGTGTATATATATATATACACAACTATAGATTGCACTTGTATTGCTGATACAGTGTTATTTGGGTTGTTAATTGGATTCGTTCTGACATTCTTGATTTCTTGTTTTTTATTATTTATTAGTGTACTTGTTTGACATTTTACTGCACTGTTAGGAGCTAGTGACAGAAGCATTTCGCGGCACCCGTTATAACATCTGCCAAACTGTGTACGGGACCAATAAACACTGATTTGGTTTTGATGCGATCCTCAACAGATACCATGTAATATATATATATATATATATATATATATATATATGCATATTGATTCATGGACCCTCTTGTTTTCAATTTACATTTACAATGCTGCTGTCAAGTGGATGGTCACCCCTGACAGTGACATATCTGCCCTGGCTTGTACACTAATAATTGACATTCCGCACACTGTGCCAAGGCAACTGGAAACAAACATTGCAAATGAGTCAGTCACATGGTGAAAACGACCTTGCTTTATGACTTAAGTGCTTCCCGCCCTTTCCTCGTCTAATCTGCCAATTCCATCTATCACTCTAATGATGTGGCAGAGAGCCAGCCCAATCAAGCTCAATTACTTGTCATCTCATTAGTGACTGACAACATTACAGCGACGTCTCAGCTAACAGTGGCTGCGTTTAGACAGGCAGCCCAATTCTGCTCTTTTGATCAATCAGATCAGCTCTGAAAAATAGCTGATGTGAAAAGATCTGATGTGATTGGTCAAAAGACCAATTAGTGGAGAAAAGATCAGAATTGGGCTGCCTGTCTAAACGCAGCCAGTGTTACTTGGCAGAAACATTGTAGCATTTCTCATTTATAATTCAAAGGATGTAAGCTACAGCAGAATTGTTGGTTATTTTCCAAATCTCAGCACTAAACTATCAAAAGTAAAGAGTTATTGTCAGCTTAATCATGAGTAAGCTTGATTGACTTTTACTCTATTGTGCGTCTTGATCTTTCTAAAAATTAACAAGCTTAAAACTTGATTGTACTTCATGGAGTGATGAAGATCAAAAGACAGGGAAGAACCAGAGGAAATGAATCAATAGGTTTGATTAGTTGAGTCAGCATCTCCAGAGGACTCCAGCCACAGAGAAGCAGAAACAGGCCAAAGCAACAACAACATAAGTCAATGGCTCTACACAAATCAATTTCACATATTCCAAAGCCAATTAATTACAGTAAGTGAGAAAATATGATTGGGGTTTTGGGGGACTTCAATTTCATAAACATGACGGGACACAAACAAATCTGTGTTTTCAGAAGTTAACATTATGCAGCCCCGTGTCTCGAGTGTTGTTTCGGGCTCCTGCCCAAAACCTCCAGTTTTCATAATGCTTTGCTTTTCCATTCAGCCAATTGCCCCTCTAAACAGGCTGAGGCACTGAGCAGAGCAGGAGGAGCAGAGGAAGGATGAGACAGTAAATGTTTTGATTGGCCTCTGTGCCCAGGGGATGGATGGGGCACAACCTGGCCCTCCACAGATGGTGCCCACTGTTAGCCCTCATCGCCCATCTGCCCTGGGCAGCCTTGCCTTGCCATGCTCTGCTGGTGGGCACAAGCTCTGCTCTGCCTCTCCCTCTTCCCCAGCCTCAGCACACCCATGCACTAGCAGACCTCTTGGTCAGGCAGGAGCGGGAGGCCACACGGGAATACAGGGCTCATCTCTCCTCCTCTCCCCGCTACTCTCCTCCCTCTCTACACTTGGACCAGAGCTTCATCTGCTTCCAGTGACCCTCCTAATTTGTGTGTTGGCTGTCAAACACTGATAGCAGACAGAAGCCTCAGGTCCCTATCAGCCAGCCAGAAGATTAGGCCCACGTTGCATGGGGATAATGATTTATACATGCAGTGGGGACAGTTTAATATGAGGCCAACACATACACAGTTGCAGAATGGCTTCCTGTCTGTCCACATTGAGACTGCAATGTGTGGCAATAGAAGTATTTGAATTTGGTTTTGAAGTTATGACTTAATCAGTCACAGAGCAATATTAGTCTGTAACAGTAGGTACATATACTGCAAACTGCGTTCGTATCATCAAAGACACTGTAAACTCTAAAATGTAATTTAAGGGCAAAGCTGACTATATTATAAATATTCAGAAAATCACCCTGACCGAGTGTGAACCAAGACCTTAGCATTCTGCCATATTTCTGGAGGATACCATGCATCTTGTTGGCTAAACCCTGACTCTATTCTGTATTTACATAGAAAAGCATTGGGCCAAGCAAGGTCTCTGCATTGGGAAGAAAAACTGTTGAAATGTTAAAGGGCTTGTAACTAAAATAAATGAATTTCATTAAAAATGGAAATCTTGCAGAGGATTAGTAGGAGAGGGCTGGAAGGCGCCTGCCTGCCTGCATGGCTTCTCTGTGTGATGTGAGCTCAGGCAGAACACACAAAATGGTGTCAGTGCTGTTAATTGCCTCCAAGTCCCTGTTCAACACTGTGGCTCTCTGTAGCCTCTCTGCTCCTGTGGACTAATCTGCACACAGTGTTAATCAATGCCGCTGTGACTTCTATAAAAAGGCAAACTACACGATGAGAGTGTGTGTGTGCCAAAAAGACTTAACATTCACTGTGGTGTCGATTTAATACATTGTGCAAAGTCTAGTGACATGATGTATTTTGTACTTTGCACTTTAGACTTGGAACTCATTCCTCTTGGAGATAAAATAGTTGAGTATAGAAAAGGGAAACTGTGGGCCACGAGAGAGCATGGACTTTTGTAAAATGGGCTAATCCTGCAAGCCAACAGAAATATTCCTTTCCCGTTTTAATAATATTATGTGCCCATCTGTGTGTCTCGGTCTCTCTCTCTCTTATATTTATTTATATATATATACACACACACAACCCTGAATTTGACCAAACTACTTTTTTTCCTAGACACATCACTGTATCAATAGGATTATGTGATTTCAAATTAGTTCTGTTTTGCACTACCCCTTTGGGAGCCATTTCCTCACTTTCTTGTGGTCACTCTGAAATTACTCCTCCGGCCCCGGAGGTTAGGATATCATCATGTGCTAAGTGCTCAGTAATGTGGGCCAAGGAAAACAGATGTGCGTGTCACTACCCGGTTGAAAACACATGACGAGGACACTTGTCTGAGAGGGAACAAGTGCAATTCAAGTCAAATGTTTCGTCTCAGGCAGGCAAGCCATTTGTCTGTGTCAGAGTTTATGCGATGCTCCCAAACACTTTGCCTAGCCCCCCCAACTTCCCTGTCTCGCGGCCTATGAAGCCGAATCAATCAAGCTTCCCCATGCAGGAAAGTGCCGAAATAAAGAGACAATGAAGTGGAATGAGGAAAAGCAGAATTGATAGCATTAGATGGATTCGGGAAAGGTTGTGAAGAATCTTATGTGCACCAGCTTTGTGGAGAAATACACATTTCAGACAACAATGCTGAATAAGAACTATGCAGAGAAGTGGAGTAAAAAACGATTATATTCCATATTCAGTGCTTCTGGAATGATGGAGTTTATTGATCTGCTGAATGGTTGTCCATCTTTCTTTTATTGTGTTACAAACAGCTGCACTGCAAGCTAGGCCTCTAGTCTCGCTCTCTTCAAATTAAGGCTAGAGGGTTCAGAAATGTCAGGGTCACACATAAGGAGAGTAGAATGATTTAATTAATTCTACCAAAGCTATGTGGATCAGCCTTTGTCATTAACCTTGCTTGTCTAACCTGTTTACAGGCTGATGGTAAACATCCAAGACATTGCTTTCATCAATATGCGTTCATCTTGGACATACGCTCTCCTAATTAAGACCTAGCGTTGTCTGACATGAGGAAGCAATGTGTAGCTAGCTATAGAGCCAAGCTAAGCTAGCATGTTTCCTCATCATCAATCTCTACAAAATAACCATGTAAATATATCAAAGTTCACCTAAATAACCAACCACAACATCAGGAAAGACGTTAGAGAATGTGTTACGCATTAAAAAATACTATCATGGCATAGTACTCTTGCAAGCTGATGGAGATTACAAAGGTACTGTATGCAAAATCAAACATATTGTTTTACATACGGTATGAAATAAGGGCCACAGGACCAGTGGAAGCAAAAAAAACTCATAACATCAAAGATGCACCACCATTTTTCATCGAAGGGATGAGGTACTTTTCAATGCCTAAAACCCATCACTGCGTGGCCAACGAGCTCTATTTTCATGTCATCATGTCATGTGCGCAATGATCTGCCAAATTTTGATTTAGTGCATTATTATTGGTTACACATTAGAATACGTTGCCTCAATATTTCCATCCATATGAATATGAGCTGATCCGTCGTCATTATTCTGGAATACTTTTACTGTTAAGGAAAGATTTGAACGGAAAAGGCTGATCCGAGAGCAGCGCTGCCTTTCGTTCGATACTATCAGTATCGACACATGCCTCAACAACGCACTCAACGAATGTTCTCTCTCAGTGGTGTTTTGGGAAATGCATGTTACATATTCAGCCATTTTTAGGAAAGCTACATGGTTAAAACACTCGTTAGCCTAAGTTCCATCGCTATCGGGGAAACTGGGCCGAGGTCATTTTAGCCAAAAACCTGGTTGCCTCTGCTAGGAGGCTGACACTTGGCCTCAAGTGGATCTTCAAGCAAGACCCTAACCCCGTGCACTAATCAAAATCCACAAAGAAATGGTTAATTGGCCACAAAATCAACATTTTGCGATGGCCATCTGTCTCCGAGCTTGAACCCCGTTGAAAACCTATAATTTGAATTGAAGAGGGCAGTCCATACGAGCAGACAAAGGATCTGGAAAGATTCTGTATGTAGGAATGGTCTAAGATCTCTCCCAATGTGTTCTCCAATCTCATAAAACATTTTAGAAAAAGGCTCAGTGTTGTTATCCTCACAAGGGGCAGGTGCTAGGGTATTGAAAACAGGGGTGGCAATCATTTTTACCCATTTTTATCTTTTTTAGATTTTTTTTGTATTACTTGCTAAACTAAATCTAGTTCTCTGAGCAACTGTATTAGTATAAAAATATATACACTGCTCAAAAAAATAAAGGGAACACTTAAACAACACAATGTAACTCCAAGTCAATCACACTTCTGTGAAATCAAACTGTCCACTTAAGAAGCAACACTGATTGACAATACATTTCACATGCTGTTGTGCAAATGGAATAGACAACAGGTGGAAATTATAGGCAATTAGCAAGACACCCCCAATAAAGGAGTGGTTCTGAAGGTGGTGACCACAGACCACTTCTCAGTTCCTATGCTTCCTGGCTGATGTTTTGGTCACTTTTGAATGCTGGCGGTGCTTTCACTCTAGTGGTAGCATGAGACGGAGTCTACAACCCACACAAGTGGCTCAGGTAGTGCAGCTCATCCAGGATGGCACATCAATGCGAGCTGTGGCAAGAAGGTTTGCTGTGTCTGTCAGCGTAGTGTCCAGAGCATGGAGGCGCTACCAGGAGACAGGCCAGTACATCAGGAGACGTGGAGGAGGCCGTAGGAGGGCAACAACCCAGCAGCAGGACCACTACCTCCACCTTTGTGCAAGGAGGAGCACTGCCAGAGCCCTGCAAAATGACCTCCAGCAGGCCACAAATGTGCATGTGTCTGCTCAAACGGTCAGAAACAGACTCCATGAGGGTGGTATGAGGGCCCAACGTCCACAGGTGGGTGTTGTGCTTACAGCCCAACACCGTGCAGGACGTTTGGCATTTGCCAGAGAACACCAAGATTGGCAAATTCGCCACTGGCGCCCTGTGCTCTTCACAGATGAAAGCAGGTTCACACTGAGCACGTGACAGACGTGACAGAGTCTGGAGACGCCCGTGGAGAACGTTCTGCTGCCTGCAACATCCTCCAGCATGACCGGTTTGGCGGTGGGTCAGTCATGGTGTGGGGTGGCATTTCTTTGGGGGCCGCACAGCCCTCCATGTGCTCGCCAGAGGTAGCCTGACTGCCATTAGGTACCGAGATGAGATCCTCAGACCCCTTGTGAGACCATATGCTGGTGCGGTTGGCCCTGGGTTCCTCCTAATGCAAGACAATGCTAGACCTCATGTGGCTGGAGTGTGTCAGCAGTTCCTGCAAGAGGAAGGCATTGATGCTAAGGACTGGCCCGCCTGTTCCCCAGACCTGAATCCAATTGAGCACATCTGGGACATCATGTCTCGCTCCATCCACCAACGCCACGTTGCACCACAGACTGTCCAGGAGTTGGCGGATGCTTTAGTCCAGGTCTGGGAGGAGATCCCTCAGGAGACCATCTGCCACCTCATCAGGAGCATGCCCAGGCGTTGTAGGGAGGTCATTCAGGCACGTGGAGGCCACACACACTACTGAGCCTCATTTTGACTTGTTTTAAGGACATTACATCAAAGTTGGATCAGCCTGTAGTGTGGTTTTCCACTTTAATTTTGAGAGTGACTCCAAATCCAGACCTCCATGGGTTGATAAATTTGATTTCCATTGATAATTTTTGTGTGATTTTGTTGTCAGCACATTCAACTATGTAAAGAAAAAAGTATTTAATAAGATTATTTCATTCATTCAGATCTATGATGTGTTATTTTAGTGTTCCCTTTATTTTGAGCAGTGTATAATTTCCCTATTTTCTTTAGCATGCAATATAGCTCAATATTTGTATTTATACAGTCTTTTTTGCTCATCTTTATCAAGGGTGCCATTAATTATGGACCTGGTTGCATATTAAAATGTATACGTGTTTCTAGCATGTATTTGCATATTTCCATTAGGGAATGCCTACTCTGTGAAGTGCGCGTGTGCAATAACTATATCTGTCTTTGCACTCCTTCTAAACAATGCAATTTTTGAAAACTTTGGCAAAGCGTAAAATATACAAACCTTAGTCCACACTGTTCATAACATTCTAATTTTGGGAACAGAACTGTTTTGAGAAAACGTTTGGTTGATGAGAAAATGTGCATAATGTCTGCCAAAATCCATCTCGCTCCATCTTCTCCCACTGACGGCCACTGGGCTTCCTCATATTTGGTAGTGAGTGGAAATGCCAACCGGATGCCTAACACTTATACATCTGATGAAATATATGGTTTATTGTTCTATCTGTGCATGAATTACAACTCCCACCAGTTTTATATGCCTCCCTTTTGACAGCTTTTACAACAGACTAAACATTTTGCAACAGAATCGGTTTAATGAATATACCCCAGGGACATGGAGTATAACATAGGAAAGCAGCACTTGCAGAGGGTATACTGTATATAATGACAAGATGGTCTCTGCCCTAACAATGGGAGTCGTTGTCCCAAAAGCGGGAAGGCAGGCGATCTGCTTACTGTTCTGCTTATCTTTGTATTCCCACGTGGACAGATTTTGACTGGAGTGGACCCTCTTGCTTCACCTCTTCCTCTCTGGTATTAGAGAAACAAACTTCCTGTTAACTGAGGTCACATGACAGGTAAGGTCAAGGTCATAAAAGTAAGAATACTGCTTATAGAAAACTACCAGTAGGGGGAGCCCAGTGGGCTGTTCAATGGTTTTTGACTGTGTCATGTCCAACACCCTTCTATCAAATGAAAAATAAGAGGACATCCAAGTCGAAGGGCATTATCCTTTTATTCAAAGTAAGAACATTTCTTTGTGGTCAGATTAGAATATGCGAGTGCTTTCTTGGCCAGCTTTGTCAATGATCATGGCAGTCCTTGAACACCATTTGATAGACTTGGACATCTGTGTCAATGTCAGAGAGTACTTGGCAAAGCTGATACTTTATTGTCCAGGGCTGGAGAGGGACATTTCTGGCTTTTGTTCAGGTCTCTCATTTCTGGAAGAAACACTTACTGTTGATCAACATCTGTTGTCAAGTTCATTTGTCAAATGGAGAAGTTGATTACAGGTTTATGGACTCCTACATTCCGTTGTCACGGTCAGAATGGCCAGACCATTTTCGATGATTCAAGGGAGTTGAAAATTCTCATCAGAGGTTGCATACTTCCACTGTTTTCATTACTCCATCAGAAAGTAGATAAAAATAGCAGTACTTTGAACTAGATAGCATGCCAAGTCAGTATCCTAGGGAAGTAGTATGATGTGTTCAGCATGTAAACCTTTGCTCCAGTCTGTTAGTCTCTCGCTCCCTGCTAATGGACCTCTATCCACGGGACTCTTCCTCCTTTGATCTCATCCAGTTAGCAGCAGACTGCTCCTTAATGTGAGCCTCTGACAAAATGGATCAACCATATGGTCACACAGCAGGATTCTGGGTAATTTCACCCCCCTTTGCTGCCACTGCTCGGCATGAGAACGAAGCCTGGCTATGAGAAGCAGAGAAACTGTGTTCTTCCGGAGTTCACATTCTTGTCCTATAAGCACTTAGTGATCAACCATCATGCTCCTCACACCACAGTCTAACATCTGTAAATTTATGAAAATGTATTTAATACTAACTTCATAATCATATGCTGCAAAAACTTTATTGGAGGGGCTTGTTTTTTCAGCCCTTTTCAGTTTGTAGGCCTACAGCAGCACATAATCATATCTCATGAAGGTTGCTATGAATGTTAATATTCAAACAGCAGCTATGATGTTGGACTCCTTATGGGTAATTTCCCCCTTTTGTTCGAGGGTTCAGGACAAGTAGCCTGATAATGTATTGTGTAATCATTGAGGTGTCGTCACCTATAGCCATGGCTCTCTGTAAGGGGTCCGCTGGGGTCTGGTGGTCGATGGATGGAGCAGGTGGCCATGGTCACACACAGAGCTAACAGCTTGACACAGTAAGAGCAGGACCTGGGTAGGTGTCACTGAGATTTTGGACAAATGACACTTTTCTACTGCTGAACCAACCCCAATGTCATCTGCCCCATTTAACCAAATGTCACCGGAAAACAATTTTTCTTTAAGATGAGACTTCAAAAAAAAATCCTGAATAATAAATGTATGACATGAACTGTTAAATGTGCTCATATAATTCCAATTAACATGCATAGATATTTGATCTTTAATTGGTAAAGTGAGTGATTAGACTGGATGTTCTGAATGCTTAAACCGAGAGGGGAAAGTGCAGAGCGAGATGGGGATAATGTGAGAGGTCAGGGGCTTCATTTATCAATATTGTGTAGAAACTATTCTAAAATACTACACTGATCAAAAATATAAAACGCAACATGGATACAATTTTAAATATTTTACTGAGCTTAAGTTGATATAAGGAAAAAAGCGCATTTGAAATAAATTCATTAGGCCCTTATCTATTGATTTCACATGACTGAGAATACAGATATGCATCTGTTGGTCACAGATACCTTAACAAAACGGTAGGGGCGTGCCTCAGAAAACCACTCAGTATCTGGTGTGACCACTATTTGCCTCATGCAGCGCGACATGTCTCCTTCGCATAGAGATGATCAGGCTATTGATTGTGGAATGTTATCCCACTCTTCAATGGCTTTGCGAAGTTGCTGGATATTGGTGGGAACTGGAACACTGTTTGTACACGCCATGCTCATTGGGTGAAATGTCTGGTGAGTATGCAGGCCATGGAAGAACTGGGACATTTTCAATTTCCAGGAATTGTGTACAGATCCTTGCGACATGTGGCCATGCATTATCATGCTGACACACGAGGGGATGGTGGCAGATGAATGGCAGGACAATGGGCCTCAGGATCTTGTCACGATATCTCTGTGCATTCAAATTGCCATCAATTAAACGCAATTGTGTTCGTTATCCGTAGCTTATGCCTGCCCATACCATAACCCCACCGCCACCATGGGGCACTCTGTTCACAACGTTGACATCAGCAAACCGCTCGCCCACACGACATCACGCTGTTTGCCATCTGCCCGGTACAGTTGAAACCGGGATTCACCCGTGAAATCAAATCAAGTTTTATTGGTCACATTCACATGGTTAGCAGAGTGTAGCAAAATGCTTGTGCTTCTAGTTCCAACAGTGCAGTAATCTAACAATTCCACAACAACTACCTTATTCACACAAATGTAAAGGGATGGAATAAGAATATGTACATATAAATATATGGATGAGCGATGTCCGAGCTGCATAGCCAAGATGCAGTAGATGGTATAAAGTACAGTACAGTATATACAGTTGAAGTTGGAAGTTTACATACACCTTAGCCAAATACATTTAACTTCTTAGGGAGCGGCTCCCGAGGTGACGGTTTTGGAGAGTCTGGCGTGCCCAAAGTAAAATGCCTCCCACTCAGGCCCAGAAAATAGGATAAACACATAATTACTATTGGATAGGAAACACTCTGAAGTTTCTAAGAGTGTTAAAATATTGTCTGTGAGTATAACAGAACGGATATAGCAGGTGAAAACCCGAGGAATTTCTGTCCTGGAAAAAGTGTATTTGACACATTGCCTCATTTTGAACCCCTCCCTATTGAAAATGACCATATATGGGAGTAAGATTGCAGTACCTATTGCTTCCACTGGATGTCAACAGTCTCTAGACAGTGTTTGATGATGTTTAGTTGCTCTGGATGGTAATAGAAGAAGAATTTCGAAGTGGTCATCGGATGTAAACAGAAGAGGATGCGCGTTCATGGGCTCGAGCGAGCTGTGGTTTTTTCCTTTCCTATCGCCCAGTTTATAATCCGGTTGAAATATTATACTAAATATACATAAAAAAAAATCTGAAGATACATTATCAATTATGTTTGATTGTTCTTGAATAAGTGTATACAGTGGGGGAAAAAAGTATTTAGTCAGCCACCAATTGTGCAAGTTCTCTCACTTAAAAAGATGAGAGAGGCCTGTAATTTTCATCATAGGTACACTTCAACTATGACAGACAAAATGAGGAAAAGAAATCCAGAAAATCACATTGTAGGATTGTTTATGAATTTATTTGCAAATTATGGTGGAAAATAAGTATTTGGTCAATAACAAAAAGTTTATCTCAATACTTTGTTATATACCCTTTGTTGGCAATGACAGAGGTCAAACGTTTTCTGTAAGTCTTCACAAGGTTTTCACACACTGTTGCTGGTATTTTGGCCCATTCCTCCATGCAGATCTCCTCTAGAGCAGTGATGTTTTGGGGCTGTCGCTGGGCAACACGGACTTTCAACTCCCTCCAAAGATTTTCTATGGGGTTGAGATCTGGAGACTGGCTAGGCCACTCCAGGACCTTGAAATGCTTCTTCTGAAGCCACTCCTTCGTTGCCCGGGCGGTGTGTTTGGGATCATTGTCATGCTGAAAGACCCAGCCACGTTTCATCTTCAATGCCCTTGCTGATGGAAGGAGGTTTTCACTCAAAATCTCACGATACATGGCCCCATTCATTCTTTCCTTTACACGGATCAGTCAGTCCTGGTCCCTTTGCAGAAAAACAGCCCCAAAGCATGATGTTTCCACCCCATGCTTCACAGTAGGTATGGTGTTCTTTGGATGCAACTCAGCATTCTTTGTCTTCCAAACACGACGAGTTGAGTTTTTACCAAAAAGTTCTATTTTGGTTTCATCTGACCATATGACATTCTCCCAATCCTCATCTGGATCATCCAAATGCTCTCTAGCAAACTTCAGACGGGCCTGAACATGTACTGGCTTAAGCAGGGGGACACGTCTGGCACTGCAGGATTTGAGTCCCTGGCGGCGTAGTGTGTTACTGATGGTAGGCTTTGTTACTTTGGTCCCAGCTCTCTGCAGGTCATTCACTAGGTCCCCGTGTGGTTCTGGGATTTTTGCTCACCGTTCTTGTGATCATTTTGACCCCACGGGTGAGATCTTGCGTGGAGCCCCAGATCGAGGAAGATTATCAGTGGTCTTGTATGTCTTCCATTTTCTAATAATTGCTCCCACAGTTGATTTCTTCAAACCAAGCTGCTTACCTATTGCAGATTCAGTCTTCCCAACCTGGTGCAGGTCTACAATTTTGTTTCTGGTGTCCTTTGACAGCTCTTTGGTCTTGGCCATAGTGGAGTTTGGAGTGTGATTGTTTGAGGTTGTGGACAGGTGTCTTTTATACTGATAACAAGTTCAAACAGGTGCCATTAATACAGGTAACGAGTGGAGGACAGAGGAGCCTCTTAAAGAAGAAGTTACAGGTCTGTGAGAGCCAGAAATCTTGCTTGTTTGTATGTGACCAAATACTTATTTTCCACCATAATTTGCAAATAAATTCATTAAAAATCCTACAATGTGATTTTCTGGATTTTTTTTCCTCATTTTGTCTGTCATAGTTGAAGTGTACCTATGATGAAAATTACAGGCCTCTCTTATCTTTTTAAGTGAGAGAACTTGCACAATTGGTGGCTGACTAAATACTTTTTTCCCCACTGTAGGTATAGGTTGAACGCGTTCTCTTCACGGTTCAATGGGCGAGTGGACGCTGTATTTTATGAACATAATGCGCCAACCAAACGGATATTTATGGATATAATAAATGACTTTTTCTAACAAAAGAACCATTGGATGTCTTTGTTGGACACTTGGGAAGCCCTCAGCAGAAGTTCTTCAAAAGGAAAGGGATTTGTTTTCGCTGTGAAATGTGTTTTGTGTGAACCGCGATGGTTTATGAATTTATGCTAATGGGAAATATTGGAGGTGCTACCCTCAAACAATCCAATGCAGTGCTTTCGCCGTAAAGCCTTTTTGAAATCTGACAACGCTGTGATATTGCCAAGAAGCAGAGCTTTTGATGACTATGCAACATTTGTATATTGATGAATGTTTAATAATTCAACTTTTGGATTTTGAATTTGGCGCCTTGCATTTCACCGGGTAGTGTCGGGAGTGCGCTAGCGCCCCACCACTCCCAAAGTAGTTCAACTCAGTTTTTCACAATTGCTGACATTTAATCCTAGTAAAAATTCCCTGTCTTAGGTCAGTTAGGATCACCACTCTATTTTAAGAATGTGAATAATAGTAGAGAGTGATTTATTTCAGCTTTTATTTCTTTCAACACATTCCCAGTGGGTCAGAAGTTTACATACACTCAATTAGTATTTGGTAGCATTGCCTTTAAATTGTTTAACTTGGGTCAAAAGTTTCAGTTAGCCTTCCACAAGCTTCCCACAACCTCCTGACAGTGCTGGTGTAACTGAATCAGGTTTGTAGGCCTCCTTGCTCGCACACGCTTTTTCAGTTCTGCCCACAAATTCTCTATAGGATTGAGGTCAGGGCTTTGTGATGGCCACTCCAATACCTTGACTTTGTTGTCCTTAAACCATTTTGCCACAACTTTGGAAGTATGCTTGGGGTCATTGTCCATTTGGAAGACCCATTTGCGACCAAGCTTTAACTTCCTGACTGATGTCTTGAGATGTTGCTTCAATATATCCACAGCATTTTCCTACCTCATGATGCCATCTTTATTGTGAAGTACACCAGTCCCTCCTGCAGCAAAGCACCCCCACAACATGATGCTGCCACCCCCGTGCTTCACGGTTGGGATGGTGTTCTTCGGCTTGCAAGTTTCCCCCTTTTTCCTCCAAACATAATGATGGTCATTATATCCAAACAGTTCTATTTTTGTTCATCAGAATAGAGGTCATTTCTCCAAAATGTACAATCTTTTTTTCTGAGGTCTTGGCTGATTTCTTTTGATTTTGCCATGTCAAGAAAAGAGACACTGAGTTTGAAGGTAGGCTTTGAAATACATCCACAGGTACACCTCCAATTGACTCAAATGATGTCAATTAGCCTATCAGAAGCTTCTAAAGCCATTAAATAATTTTCTGGAATTTTCCATTTTCTGTTTAGAGGCACAGTCAACTTAGTGTATGTAAACTTCTGACCCACTGGAATTGTGATACAGTGAAGTAATCTGTCCGTAAACAATTGTTGGAAAAATTTATGTTGTCATGCACAAAGTAGATGTCCTAACCGACTTGCCAAAACTATAGTTTGTTAACAAGAAATTTGTGGAGTGGATGAAAAACGAGTTTTAATGACTCGAACCTAAGTGTATGTAAATTTCCGACTTTAACTGTACATATGAGATGAATAATGTAAGATATGTAAACATAATTAAAGTTGCATTATTTAAAGTGATTAGTTATCCATTTATTAAAGTGTCCAATGATTTGAGTATGTATGTAGGCAGCAGCCTCTCTGTGTTAGTGATGGTGTTTAACAGTCTGATGGCCTTGAGATGGAAGCCTCTCGGCCTCCCAGCTTTGATGCACCTGTACTGACCCTGCCTTCTGGATGGTAGCGGGGTAAACAGGCAGTGGCTTGGGTGGTTGTTGTCCTTGATGATCTTTTTGGCCTTCCTGTGACATCAGGTGCTGTAGGTGTCCTGGAGGGCAGGTAGTTTGCCCCCGGGGGTGGTGTTGTGCAGACCGCACCACCCTCTGGAGAGCCTTGCGGTTGATGGAGGTGCATTTGACATACCAGGCGGTGATACAGCCCGACAGGATCCTCTCAATTGTGCATCTGTTAAAGTTTGAGGGTTTTAGGTGACAAGCCAAATTTCTTCAGCCTCCTGAGGTTGAAGAGGCGCTGTTGCGCCTTCTTCACCACACTGTCTGTGTGCGTGGACCATTTCAGTTTGTCCGTGATGTGTACTTTCCACCTTCTCCACTACTGTTCCGTCGATGTGGATAGGGGGGTGCTCCCTCTGCTGTTTCCTGAAGTCCACGATCATCTCCTTTGTTTTGTTGATGTTGAGTGAGAGGTTTTCCTGACACCACACTCCGAGTGCCCTCACCTCCTCCCTGTAGGCTGTCTCCTCATTGTTGGTAATCAAGCCCACTACTGTTGTGTCGTCTGCAACCTTGATGATTGAGTTGGAGGCGTGCATGGCCACACAGTCATGGGTGAACAGGAGGGGGCTGAGCACGCACCCTTGTGGGGCCCCAGTGTTGAGGATCAGCGAAGTGGAGATGTTGTTTCCTCTACCTTCACCACCTGGGGCGGCCTGTCAAAGTCCAGGACCCAATTGCACAGGGCGGGGTTGAGACCCAGGGCCTTAAGCTTAATGATGAGCTTGGAGGGTACTATGGTGTCGAATGCTGAGCGGTAGTCAATGAACAGCATTCTTACATACGTATTCCTCTTGTCCAGATGGGATATGGCAGTGGGATGGCGATTGCATCGTCTGTGGACCTGTTGGGGCGGTATGCAAACTGAAGTGGGTCTAGGGTGGCAGGTAAGGTGGAGGTGATATGATCCTTGACTAGTCTCTCAAAGAACTTCATGATGACAGAAGTGAGTGCTACGGGCGGTAGTCATTTAGTTCAGTTATCTTTGCCGCCTTTGGTACAGGAACAATGGTGGCCATCTTGAAGCATGTGGGGATAGAGAGCGATTTTAATATGTCCATAAACCAGCCAGCTGGTCTGCACATGCTCTGAGGACGTCTGGGCCAGCAGCCTTGCGAGGGTTAACACGTTTAAATGTCTTACTCAAGTAGGCCACGGGGAAGGAGAGGGGGGAGAGCAGGCAAAGAAGGTGTTTAGTTTGTCTGGAAGAGAGACGACTGTAACCGTGACATGGCTGGTTTTCTTTTTGTAGTCCGTAAATGCCTGTAGACCCTGCCACATACGTCTCGTGTCTGAGCCGTTGAATTGCGACTCTACTTTGTCCCTATACCCGACATTTATCTTGTTTGATTGCCTTGTGGAGGGAATAACTACAGTACATTGTTTATATTCAGCCATATAAACCTATCCCGACATCTTTCCATGGTTGAATGCGGTGGTTCGCCGCCATCTATCCACGGTTTCTGGTTAGGGTAGGTTTTCATAGTCACAGTGGGTACAACATCTCCAATGCACTTCCTTATAAACGTGCCAGTGTATAAATCAATGTTATTCTCTGAGGCATCCCGGAACATTTCCCAGTCCGTGTGATTAAAACAATCTTGAAGCGTGGATTCCAATTGGTCAGACCAGCATTTTATGGTTCTAGTCACGGGTACATCCTGTTTGAGTTTCTGCCTATAGGACTGTAGTAGCAAAATGGGTGCTACAGTCAATGTGCTGGTAGAATTTAGGTAGCCTTGTTCTCAAATTAGCTTTGTTAATATCCCCAGCCTCAGGATATATGGTTTCCAGTTTACATAGAGTCCAGTGAAGTTCCTTGAGGGCCATCCAGGTATCTGCTTGGGGGGATATACACGGCTGTGACTAGAATCGAAGAGAATTGTCTTGGGAGATAATGTGGTCGGCATTTGATCGTAAGGAACTCTAGGACTTGAAAGGACTTGAGTTCCTGTATGTTATGATTATACCATGAGTCGTTAATCATGAAGCATACACCCCCGCCCTTCTTCTTGCCAGAGAGATTTTGTTTCCGTCGGCGTGATGCAAGAAGAAACCCGGAAGCTGTACCGACTCCGACAACATATCCCGAGAATGTTTCCGTGAAACAGAGAATGTAACAATCTCTGATGTCTCTCTGGAAGGCAACCCTTGCCCTAATTTTGTCCACCTTGTTGTCTGGAGACTGGACATTGGCGAGTAATATGCTCGGAAGCAATGGGTGGTCTGCACGCCTTCGAAGTCTGACCAGGAGGCCGCTCCGTCTACCTCTCCTGCGGCGAGGTTGTTTTGGGTCGGCCTCTGGGATTAGATCCAATGTCCTGGGTGGTGGTCCGAACAAAGGATCAGCTTCGGGAAAGTCTTATTCCTGGTCGTAATGTTGGTAAGTTGAAGTCGCTCGTATATCCAATAGTTCTTCCCAGCTGTATGTAATAACACTTAAGATTTTCTGTGCTAACAATGTAAGAAATAATACATAAAAAAATAAATACTGCATAGTTTCCTAAGGACTCGAAGCGAGGCGACCATCTCTGTCTTGCATACCAGAGCACACTTCAGCATGCCAGTGGCCATCGAAGGTGAGAATTTGCCCACTGAAGTCGGTTAAAATGCCGAACTACATTCAGGTCAAGACCCCTGGTGAGGATGATGAGCACTCAGAGGAACTTCCCTGAGACGATTTCTGACAGTTTGTGCAGAAAGTCTTCGGGTTGTGCAAACCCACAGTTTCATCAGCTGTCTGGGTGGCTGGTCTTAGACGATCCCACAGGTGAAGAAGCCAGATGTGGAGGTCCTGGGATGGTGTGGTTACACGTGGTCTGCAGTTGTGAGGCCGGTTGGACGTACTGCCAAATTCTCTAAAACGAAATTGTAGGTGGCTTATGGTAGATAAATTTGTTACATTCTCTGGCAACAGCTCTGGTGCATGCCAATTGCACGCTCCCTCAAATCTTGAGACATCTGGCCTCTCGAGTGGTGCAGCGGTCTAAGGCACTGCAGTGCTTGAGGCATTACTACAGATCTGGGTTTGATCCCGGACTGTGTCGCAGCCGATCGCGACCGGGAGACCCATGAGGCGACATACAATTGGCCCAGCGTCGTCCGGGTTAGGGGAGGGTTTTGCCAGCCGGGATATCCTTGTCCCATCGCGCTCTAGCGACTCCTGTGGCGGGCCGGGCAGATGCACGCTGACACGGTCGCCAGTTGTACGGTGTTTACTCCAACACATTGGTGCGGCTGGCTTCTGGGTTAAGCGAGCAGTGTGTCAATAAGCAGTGCAGCTTGGCAGGGTCGTGTTTCGGAGGACGCATGGCTCTCGACCTTCGCCTCACCCGAGTCCGTACAGGAGTTGCGGCGAAGGGACAAGACTGTAACTACCAATTGGATATTACAAACATTGGGGAGGAAAAGAAGTAGAAAGGTGCACCTGTGTAATAATCATGCTGTTTAATCATCTTATTGATATGCCACACCTGTCAGGTGGATGGATTATCTTGTCAAAGGAGAAATGCTCACTAACAGGGATAAAAAACATTGTGCAAAACATTTGAGAGAAATAAGCTTTTTGTGCGTATGGAAAATTTATGGGATCTTTTATTTCAGCTCATTTTATAAATTCTTTATTTAACCTTTATTTACCTAGGCAAGTCAGTTAAGAACAAATTCCTATTTACAATGACGGCCTACACCGGCCAAACCCGGACGACGCTGGGCCAATTGTGCGCCACCTTTTGGGACTCCCAATCACGGCTGGTTTTGATCAAATCAAACTTTATTTGCCACATGCGCCGGATATAACAAGTGTAGACTTTACAGTGAAATGCTTACTTACAAGCCCTTAACCAACAGTGCAGTTCAAGAAGAAGAAAACACTTACCAAGTAGGCTAAAATAAAAAGTAATACACTGACTCGATCCCGGGCACCGGTATTGTTCAGCAGTCTTATGGCTTGGGGGGTAGAAGCTGTTGAGGAGCGTTTTGGTCCTAGACTTGGCGCTCCGGTACCGCTTGCCATGCGGTAGCAGAGAAAACAGTCTATAACTTTGGTGACTGGAGTCTCTGACAATTTTATGGGCTTTCCTCTGACACCGCCTATTATATAGGTCCTGGATGGCAGGAAGCTTGGCCCCAGTGATGTACTGGGCCGTTCGCACTACCCTCTGTAGCGCCTTACGGTCAGATGCCAAGCAGTTGCCATACCAGGGCTTTACATGTTGCGTTTATATTTTTGTTCAGTGTACTTCCAAACGGAATTTAGAATGGAATTTAGAATGTTCATAGGCATAGAAAAAGTGTGATTTATCAAACAATCTCACGAGCGTCATACACACACAGGTAGGATGTGACGACCTTCCCACTCTGTCTGCCGTATTCTTTCTCTTTGCTCTTGTTTTCCATATTTGGATGTCGGCGGGCGGAGCTGGGAGGGTTGTCAGCGACATGGGACACACCTGGGCCCGGGTTTGTCCCAGGATAAATACACCTCTTCCCCATTCATTGAGGAGACTCTCTCCATGCATACACACTGTTAGATTTTGGTTGTGGCATTTCTGTGGCTGTTTTATTTGTTTGCTATGGCACCTTTTCAACACCCCTCATTATCACATTTATGCACGCAACCACTCACGTACACTACTGATTACACACACCATTGTTAATTGTATGACCACACAAAATGATGACCATACTTCCATTCGTTATCTTCAGACAAGTCCCGTGACCGTAAGAGTCTCACCTGACACCTGTTCATGGTTATCTTAGTAACAGAACTCAGGCCATCGTGATTGATCTGGGGCAGAACGACAGATTTTTACCTTGTCAGCTCGGGGGATTCGACCTTGAAGTGCATAAATGTGTACCACAGGAGTCCATTTTTTTGGACCTTTTCCCTTTATTAGTTATATAAACGCCATTGGTCAAACTGTTAGTGGTCAACTGCATCTGTATGCGGATGATACTATTATGTATGCTATTGCCCCGACTGTTGATCTGGCTGTCTCAAAACTACAGCCAGATTTTATAGCTACTGTACGTGCTGATTTTAAACGTGTGCTTAATACTGGCAAAATGAAATACAAGTTGCTTTTAAACTCTGCTAAGAATGTTTCAGATGAACTACATGTTCACTGCACTACATGTTCCTGCGTATAAACGCTCAGGAATTTTAATTGAGATGGATTTGACGTTTAAAAAAAAAAACGTATAGATGAGCTGGTTAAGAAGCTAAGATTTTAAGTTTGCTTTTCCCACAGGAACAGATCGTGCCCTTCTCTAAGCAGTAGGAAGCCAACACAGGTCCGACAAACACCGCTGTAGCTTGGCCACCTTCCACCACAGATGCGGAAAGGCCAACATAAGCAGATGCGGTGTGGATTGAGACGCAGCCCATCAGCAGCCCACGCAAAAGAACGCATTGTCTCCAGCTTAAACTGACAGATTTGGATGGGGATTTGTTTATTATGCGAATTAGATTGACGCACATGTGCATCAATAGACTCTTAAGGATAATATTATTACCAATTGGAATAAATGTATTTTATGTACAAATGTATTGTTTTTCTTATATTTAGATTTCAGGAAGAATTTCACTCAACCTACAGCAAAATCCTGGCACCGGAGTTGCTGGCTTAATACTATAATTTAGCTTTACAGCAGAGATAATGTAATATATTTCACAGTACTATTTTCCTTACTGTAAAACATGACAGTATCCCTGTAAATGTACAGCAAGGATGTTGTAATATACAGTGGCAAGAAAAAGTATGTGAACCCTTTGGAATTACCTGGATTTCTGCATAAATTGGCCATACCATTTGATCTGATCTTCATCGAAGTCTAAACAATAGACAAACACAGTGTGCTTAAACTAATAACACACAAATTATTGTATTTTTCTTGTCTATATTGCACACATAATTTAAAGATTCACAGTGTAGGTTGGAAAAAGTATGTGAACTAGGCTAATGTCAGGAGTCAGGAGTCAACTAACCTGGAGTCCAATCAATGAGAGGAGATTGGAGATGTTGGTTAGAGCTGCCTAGCCCTATAAAACACTCACAAAATGTTTGTTTGCTATTCACAAGAAGCATTGCCTGATGTGAACCATTCCTCGACCAAAAGAGATCTCAGAAGACCTAAGATTAAGAATTGTTGACTTGCAAAAAGCTGGAAAGGGTTACAAAAGTATCTCTAAAAGCCTTGATGAAGAAGAATCCAGCTAAAGACTTACAGAAATCTCTGGAACATGTTAACATCTCTGTTGACGAGTCTACGACACGTAAAACACGAAACAAGAATGGTGTTCATGGGAGGACACCACGGAAGAAGCCACTGTTGTCTAAAAAATGTTTTGCAAAAGTGCACCTGGATTTTCAACAGCATTACTGTATATATTCTGTGGACAGGTGAAACTTCAGTTGAGTTGTTTGCAAGGAACATACAATACTATGTGTGGAGAAAAAAAGGCACAGCACACAAACATCAAACTTATCCCAACTGTAAAGTATGGTGGAGGGAGAATCATGGTTTGGGGCTGCTTTGCTGCCTCAGGACCGGGACAGCTTGCTATAATCGACGAAAAAATTAATTGTTTATCAAGACATTTTGCAGGAGAATGTAAGGCTATCTGTCTGCCAATTGAAGCTCAACAGAAGTTGGGTGACGCAACAGGACAACGACCCAAAACACAGAAGTAAATCAACAACATAATGGCTTCAACAGAAGAAAATATGCCTTCTGGAGTGGCCCAGTCAGAGTCCAGACCTCAACCCAATTGAGATGCTGTGGCATGACCTCGAGCGGTTCACACCAGACATCCCAAGAATATTGCTGACTGAAACTTCTTCCTGACCGTTGTGCAGGTCTGATCCGCAACTACAGAAAACATTTGGTTGAGGTTATTGCTGCCAAAGGAGGGTCAACCAGTTATTACATCTAAGGTTTCAAAATACTTTTTCCACCCTGCACTGTGAATGTTTACACGGTGTGTTCAATAAAGACATGAAAATGTATAATTGTTTGTGTGTTATTAGTTTGTCTATTGTTGTGACTTAGATCAGATCAAATTTTATGACCAATTTATGCAGAAATGCAGGTAATTCCAATAGGTTCACATACGTTTTCTTGCCACTGTAGCTTAACAGTAAGAAAAATAGTACTGTAAAATATATTACAGAATCTATGCTGTAAAGTAAAACTACAGTATTAGGCTGGCAACTCTGGTGTCAGTATAATGCTGTACATTTACAGGGAAAAGTTCTTCAGTGTAGCACTTGGATGTGCACCGAAATTACATGTGTTTTCCTTTTCTAAAGTATGTCTTAAATCCTCGCAAAATCCTATAAGATTGGTTTTTGGAAACGATATCTGATGAGACAATCCGTACTTTCTACAAAAAGGAACAGCTGCCTCTAAAAATGTATTCTCTGCGGAATGCAATGTGTGCCAAATCTTCGAACAGAGCAAAAACAGCCAATGTAAACGGTTTTTCAACAATGCTTTCACTTTCACATGTGCCTCCTAATTTTTAAAATGACTGTCCTTTATATGGATTATTATCGTAACATATACACTGACATGGTCAAATTATATGATATAGTCTGTCAAGATATGTTGCACGAATTCACAATGGAAATACAATGAGATCGAAAAATTATTTATATAAAATGTATCGCTCTCACAATTTCACACGTTCTACATTATACCCATTCACTAGGCTACGCTTGACAAGCAGTTCCCTTATTCCACCACTTGGCACTGTGCGTACTCATGGTCATGGCTGTGTGTAAATTTACTCACAATCTCAAGCATTTCCACGCATGGTTTATGCACAGATTTATGCCTATGCATGATTGATAAATGAGGCCCTGGGACTCTAATAGGGCCTACCTTGGGTTTATTAAAAGCAATATGCTGTATCTATCAATATCTTCATATTAATCTTAAACTATTTTTGCAAAAGCATAGATGTTATTTAGCATTGCTGATTGGTTTAGTAGTCTAGAACTGGTGCCTGGAAGTACAGTATATGTGGGGTCTGTGTTATGTTGTGTCAATCAAAGAACAAATAAGAACAATCTTCATTTACATCCTTAGGTCATATTGCCGGTTCTCCTGAGTGCCCATTTTATGTGGTTCCAGATGCTCATATTATAGCCATGCCAGCGTGACAACTGTCACTGTCCCACGCAGAATGCATCCCAAATATCACCCTATTTCTTTGATAGTGCACTATTTCTGACCAGGGCCACATCTTCATCGATTGGTGGCCGTTGGAAGGGTGGAGGACACCGCCTGGCCATGCGGTGTCCTTTATTAGCACTGGTAGCCAGGCCATTGTGGTCTCGACCCGCCATTAGGGTTCTGTTATTTAATTCTCTCCCTCTGTGTGGGTGGGTCTGTAGAAAGCCAGAGCAGGTGCTGCTTTTGTAAGATCAAGGTCATCATCACACAGGACAGAGCTGGTTTAGTGCTGAGGTGAAACAGAAGCCAGGCCTGTGACTGCGTCTGCTTCCCCAATGGCACCCTATTACCTATATTGTGCACTAGTTTTGACCAGAGCCTTATGGACCCTGCTGGTCAAATGTAGTGCAATTGATAGGGAATAGGGTGCCATTTGGGACACAGCCTGGAACTCTGGGGGATGGGGGTAGGAGGGCCATCCGTCTCCACGATGAGGCTGAATGCTCTCAGTCCCATCCCTGGACCCATTCCCTTGCCCCTCTCCCTGGGCCATTAGGGTTGACGGGATCAATGTGACCAGGCAGGGCCAGCCAGGAAGGTATCCATCCATCATGTCAGCCACCACACACCCATGATGTCCCCTCTGGAGCTGGCCCCATGAACCTGCCCTGACCCCACACCACACATGTAATTACACTCAGTCTCTCTCTGACGCCTCATCTCACACTGCATTCGTTAAGGACATTCATATTTTGAAGTCAACAAAGGTTGTTGTTGTCATCTGGTAAACAAAGGAAATGTAACTGATCGAAGGTGAACTGTCTATCTGATTAGAGGGAATTAGAGTAATATGGTTCCCTGTCATACTGTAGTTGTGTTCTGCCACATGCAGCACAGCTCATACTATATCTGTGTTGACTGACTTTGATCCTCTGATAGGTAACATGGAATGGCATACATTTACAATGATTAGAGTGCTTGGTTTCCTCTCAACTCCCTATAGGCCCTTGTGAAAATCAGTGGGGTTCAGGTATAGAATCATGCCTGACTTGATCAAATCAGGCATACCTGCAGGACTATATCAGATTAGATATCGACCACATTCACCTGCAGAGTACATAGAGGAGATCAGGAGTGATATGATTGTGAAACATGATTGGTTGATAAGCCCCCTCCCCCCACAACAGCACCTCTACACTCTTAAAAAAATGGTTCCAAAAGGGTTCTTTGCGGAGGGATAGGGTTCTACCTAGAACTGTTTTCAGCAGAAGAAACCTTTTTGGAAGACAAGGGTTCTTTGTAAGGTAAAGGGTTCTACCTAGAACCTTTAACATCCTAAGAACAATTTTTGGAAGAAAGGGTTCTTTGATTCCTTGGAAGGTAAGAAGGGTTCTACATAGGACCATATATAATATTTCCCAGCATGCTCTATTGCATGGAGATTTTCTGAATTGTTTGTTTTACTGTAATATCTGTTTTTGCATTGCTTGGTTGATTCATGCTACACAAAGATAAATAACATAGTTTTTAAACTAATCCAATCTGTTAGTAATTTGATTTATTGCATCCGTTACTGAGATGGTTGTTCCAGTTTAGAAGATTGAGGTAGGTAGCCTCAGTATTCAATCTTCCCTACCCTGGCAGTCATTCTAAATGCAGGTTGCAGGTGATTTAACAATTCCACTTGTTGGATATCCTAACTCCGGCTGGATTCCAATAGGAATTATGCATCACTTTTCAAACCAGCATATGTGACTTAAAGGCATGATGTGGCCTGTAAACCAGGATATTCCTAACACCACTGTGTTAGGGTATAATTAGGCTCTCAAATAAAGGCCTTACGGTATATGTAATGTATTGACATAAATTACAAAATTTGAAAGGCTAATAAGGCTGGTAGAACTGTTCATAGAGGGTTCTAGGAAGAACCCTCCAAAGATTAAAGGGTTCTCGGTAGAACCCTTTAGATTATAAAATGGTCCTTGCCACTAAAAATTAAGGGGTTCAACAAGGGTTCTTCTAAGATCCTCAAAGTTCTTTGAAGAACCTTAGGGTTCTTGGCACTGAAAATTGCCCTCAAAAGGTTATTTCAAGAACCCCTTAGGAGGTGAGGTTTATCGAGGAACCTCCTTACTTGAAATATTTGGATTAGATCATACAAAGGACAGCAGGTGCACGCACTTTATTGAATCCCCTCAATTTAAGGTTTGTCCCTTGTATGATCTAAATTGATATTGTTTTATCTTTTCATATTTGTGCAAATCTTTCTAAAACAGAAAATGGACAATTTAATAATGGATATCAAATCAACAAAGAGGCAAGCATATGTAGGCTCTAAGAATATGTTGAAGGCTAGCTGTATTGGGTGCAGATGACTGAACAGCTCACTTCTGTGTCTGTGTCTGCAGGTACAGTGCCTTGCAAAAGTATTCATCCCCCTCAACATTTTTCCTATTTTGTTGCATTACAACCTGTAATTTAAATTGATTTTTATTTGGATTACATGTATTGGACATACACAAAATAGTCAAAATTGGTGAAGTGAAATCAAAAACATGACTAATTTCAAAAAATCTAAAACGGAAAAGTGGTACGTGCATATGTATTCACCCTTTTCTATGAAGCCCCTAAATAAGATCTGGTGCAACCAATTACCTTCAGAAGTCACATAATTAGTTAGATTGCACACAGATGGACTTTATTTAAGTGTCACATGATCTGTCACATGATCTCAGTGTGTGTATATATATATATATATATATATATATATATATATATATACACACACACACACACACACACACACACACACACACACACACACACACACACACACACACACACACCTGTTCTGAAAGGCCCCAGAGTCTGCAACACCACTAAGCAACACCACTAAGCAACACCACTAACAAGGGGCACCACTAAGCAAGTGGCACCATGAAGACCAAGGAGCTCTCCAAACAGGTCAGGGACAAAGTTGTGGAGAAGTACAGATTAGGGTTGGGTTATAAAAAATATCAGAAACTTTGAACATCCCAAGGAGCACCATTTAAATCCATTATTAAAAATGGAAAGAATATGGCACCACAACAAACCTGCCAAGAGAGGGCCGCCCACCAAAACTAATGGACCAGGCAAACAGAGCATTAATCAGAGAGGCAACAAAGAGGCCAAAGATAACCATGAAGGAGCTGCAAAGCTCCATAGCTGAGATTGGAGTATCTGTCCATATGATCACTTTAAGCCGTACACTCCACAGAGCTGGGCTTTACGGAAGAGTGGCCAGAAAAAAGCCATTGCTTAAATAAAAAAATAAGCAAACACGTTTGGTGTTCGCCAAAAGGCATGTGGGAGACTCCCCAAACATATGGAAGTAGGTACTCTGGTCAGATGAGACTAAAATTTAGCTTTTTGGCCATCAAGGAAAATGCTATGTCTGGCGCAAACCCAACACCCCGAGAACACCATCCCCACAGTGAAGCATGGTGGTGGCAGCATCATGCTGTGGGGATGTTTTTCATCGGCAGGGACTGGGAAACTGGTCAGAATTGAAGGAATGATGGATGGCACTAAATACAGGGACATTCTTGAGGAAAACCTGTTTCAGTCTTCCAGAGAATTGAGACTGGGATGGAGGTTCACCTTCCAGCAGGACAATGACCCTAAGCATACTGCTAAAGCAACACTCGAGTTGTTTAAGGGGAAACATTTAAATGTCTTGGAATGGCCTAGTCAAAGCCACGACCTCAATCCAATTGAGAATCTGTGGTATGACTTAAATATTGCTGTACACCAGCGGAACCCATCCAACTTGAAGCAACTGGAGCAGTTTTGCCTTAAAGAATGGGCAAATATCCCAGTGGCTAGATGTGCCAAGCTTATAGAGATACCCCAAGAGACTTGCAGCTGTAATTGCTGCAAAAGGTGGCTCTACAAAGTATTGACTTTTGGGGGGGTAAACAGTTATGCAAGTTTTCTGTTTTTTTGTCTTATTTCTTGTTTGTTTCACAATAAAAAATATTTTGCATCTTCAAAGTGGTGGGCATGTTGTGTAAATCAAATGATACAAACCCCCAACAAATCTATTTTAATTCCAGGTTATAAAGGCAAAAAAAAATGAAAAATACCAAGGGGGGTGAATACTTTCGTAAGCCACTGCATACAGAGGAGGAGGAATACAAAGGTATGTCAGTTGGTATTAGGATGTTATGCTAATCACATTTACCATCCTCCTCCCTTGCCTCTTCAATACATATCCCATAGGCCTCTACATTTGGACAATGTATGTGTATGAAAACCATTAGCAAAACAGTTTTTTTAATTCACATTTATAGTATAATTACTATTTTTTTGGGATTCACAGACTTCCCTACACCTCTGATGAATATAACAGGAAACCTGTTCGATCACCATGCACTGCACAATCATTCTGGCTATGCATCCGGAGAACATTAACACATTTTAAATGGTTCTTTGAAGAACTTATAGGGGTTCCCTCACAGTTTCAATTTGAAGAACCCTGCCTAAAGGATACTCCAGGAACCTTTTATTTTTAGATTGTAGAACCCTTCATTTAGGGTTCTAGGCAGAACCCTTCATAGATGGTTGTAGTTAGAACCATATACATGGGGTTCTTTGAAGAACCCTACATAAAAGGTTCTAGATAGAAACCTCTGCAAAGGGTTCTACCCAGCACCAAAAAGGGCTCACCTATGGGGACAAACTGAAGAACACTGTATGGCTGTAGTTAGCATCTTTTTTCTAAGAGTGTAATGTCACCAGCACCTCTGATCTCATCTAGATTGCTACCTGGGATTGGAAAAGATTTTGTGTATCAACGTTGCAAGATGGACATTCATTTCCGAATCCAATTTCAATACGACACAACCTTGACCATTGCAAGCTCATTTTATCAGCAGTGTTCTTTTTTTCAAACATCCCTTTTACGAGGGCAGTAGTAGAATATAAGAAAAAGCAATACCTCCTGTAGACTAGCTGCTTATTATTTACAAAACACTTGTCAATTTCTATCATGAAACACTCCTGGAAACACCTAAAGATTTTTCTCCTTCAATTTGGCCGGCACATTAGGGGCTCTGAGAAATAGCCTTCCTGTGCCGTTTTTCCTTTTTTTACAGGAAATGCCACCATTTGGATGGTGACAGTGAGAGTCTGATTGTCTCTCCTCCCTGGGCACTTGCCTCAGAAGCACAGTGACATTTGCAGATAAGACTTTAAGTGATTGATTGATCTGCAGAAAAATGGGCAGAATGTGATTTCTGAGAATTAATCAGGGAGTTAACTACTTGGAGCAAACAAATAAACCCTCTGGCAGACAAGGTTTGGCTCTTGATGCTAAGGAGGTAGCTGTTGATTCCTCCTGGGGGTTACACTGCATCTTTTGAATATGCTAATTCAAAGAGTTTCATTTTAGAACTGGCAGAAATATAAAAAAAATTGAGGATCAAAATAGTATATTTTGCAAAGCTAAACATATTTAAATCCTATGAGCAAGCATCGCACCTCTGGCTTAATTTTAATTCCAATGTTTTATATTTATGTTCTTTAACAATAAACAACAGATCTAGATGACCATAATTCCCATCTTTACACCATGAAAGGGGATTTTCACTTCAATACTGTTTTATTGTCTCTCAAATAGATTTTTTGATATGGAGGCTTCATAATGCTGATGCAAGACATGTAAGTCATAGAGCTGAATTAGACTGTATTGAACAGAGTTCCAAATGCCTTCTGTTTCACTCCTCTATACTGTATTTCTGTCACAGTCAATCATAGACCCCTGCAGACATAGGAGAGGAGACGGACACGGAGAGTAACTCCGAGCTTATTTCTATGAATAAGGGAATTAACACCATACACATAGTGCCTTCAGAAAGTATTCTCTATTCTCTTGACTTTTTCCACATTTTGTTGTAATACAACCTGAATTTAAAATGGATAAAATTTTGATTTTTTTTGTCACTGGCCTACACACAATACCCCATAACGTCAAAGTGGAATTATGTTTTTTATTATTATTAATAAAAAATGAAAAGCAGACATTTCTTGAGTCAAAAAGTATTCAACCCCTTTGTTATGCAAGCCTACAGTTGAAGTCGGAAGTTTACATACACTTAGGTTACATACACTCATCTCTGTACCCTACACATACAATTATCTGTAAGGTCCCTCAGTTGAGCAGTGAATTTCAAACACAGATTCAACCACAAAGACCAGGGAGGTTTTCCAATGCCTTGCAAAAAAGGGCACCTATTGGTAGATGGGTGAAGGAAAAAAAAAATTAAGCAGACATTGAATATCCCTTTGAGCATGGTGAAGTTATTAATTACACTTTGGATGGTGTGTCAATACACCCAGTCACTACAAAGATACAGGCATCCTTTCTAACCGCTCAGGGATTTCACAATGCGGCCAATGGTGAGTTTAATGGCTGTGATAGGAGAAAACTGAGGATGGCTCAACAACATTGTAGTTACTCCATAATACTAACCTAAATGACAGAGTGAAAAGAAGGAAGCCTGTACAGAATACAAATATTCCATAACATGCATCCTGTTTGCAATAAGGCACTAAAGTAAAAATGTGGCAAAGAAATTGACTATGTCCCCGATACAAAGCGCTATGTTTGGGACAAATCCAACCCAACACATTACTGAGGACCCCTCTTCATATATTCAAGCATGGGCATGGCTGCAGTATATTATGGGTATGCTTGTCATTGACAAGCACTAGGCAGTTTTTTTAGGATAAAAATAATACAAATATAGCATAGGCAAAATCCTAGAGGAAACCCTGGTTCAGACTGCTTTCCAACAGACACAGGGAGACAAATTTCACCTTTCAGCAGGACCTAAAAATACTGGAGGCCAAATATACACTGGAGTTGCTTACCAACTGTTATTGCTGCCGAAGGTGATTCAGATGTACTGTACACTACCGGTAAAAAGTTTTAGAACACCTACTCATTCAAGGGTTTTTCTTTATTTTTACTATTTTCTACATTGTAGAATAATAGTGAAGACATCAAAACTATGAAATAACACATATGGAATCATGTAGTAACCAAAAAAGTGTTACAAATCAAAATAGCCACCCTTTGCCTTAATGATTTGCACACTCTTGGCATTCTCTCAACCAGCTTTACCTGGAATGCTTTTCCAACAGTTTTGAAGGAGTTCCAATATATGTTGAGCACTTGTTGGCTGCTTTTCCTTCACTCTGCGGTCCAACTCATCCCAAACCATCTCAATTGGGTTGAGGTCGGGGGATTGTGGAGGCCAGGTCATCTGATGCAGCACTCCATCACTCTCCTTCTTGGTAAAATAGCCCTTACACAGCCTAGATGTTTGTTGAAAAACAAATGATAGTCCCACTAAGTGCAAACCAGATGGGATTGCGTTTCATTGCAGAATGCTGGGGTAGCCATGCTGGTTAAGTGTGCCTTGAATTCTAAATAAATCACTGACAGTGTCACCAGCAAAGCACCCCCACAACATAACACCTCCTCCTCCATGCTTTACGGTGGGAAATACACATGCAGAGATCATCCGTTCATGCCGCGTCTCTCAAAGACAGGGCGGTTGGAACCAAAAATCTCCTATTTGGACTCCAGACCAAAGGACAAATTTCCACCGGTCTAATGTCCATTGCTTGTGTTTCTTTGCCCAAGCAAGTCTCTGCTTGTTATTGGTGTCTTATTAGTTGTGGTTTCTTTGCAGAAAATCGACCATGAAGGCCTGATTTCACAATCTCCTCTGAACAGTTGATGTTGAGATGTGTCTTTTACTTGAACTCTGTGAAGCATTTATTTGGGCAGCAATTTTTGAGACTGGTAACTGAACTTGTCCTCTGCAGCAGAGGTAACTCTGGGACTTCCATTCCTGTGGTGGACCTCATAAGAGCCAGTTTCATCATAGTGTTTGATGGTTTTTGCATTCCATGACACTGGTTGAGAGAATGCCAAGAGTGAGAAAAGCTGTCATCAAGGCAAACGGTGGCTATTTTTAAGAATCTCAAACAAATCAAAATATATTTGATATATAACACTTTTTTTGGTTACTACATGATTCCATATGTGTTAATTCATAGTTTTGATGTCTAACTATTATTCTACAATGTAGAAAATAGTAAAAATAAAGAAACCCTTGAATGAGTAGGTGTTCTAAAACATTAGTCCCCAATGGCACTGCCCTTGTCCTCTAACCGGCACACCTGCACCTGTATCAGCTCCTGCCTTCACCCAGTGCATTTAAAATAGGCAACCTGCCTTAACAAGTGGACCTTCGAGATGGATATGGAGTGGGATACAGGTGTTCCCATCGATGGGGACCTCATTTCCTCCACCCTCACTGGCTCCGCCATAGCTGGAATTGGCACATATGAGATGCAAGAAAGCGGAACCTTCACTGTCTCACAGCCAAGTGCAGCAAGTGCACATCCAGCAGGAGCTAAAGAAGAGCCAGTTTTGGGTGGAAAAATCCAGAGGGGGAAACAGCCCCCAGCCCATTTGAGAGACAATTAGGTTTTCTCCCACATAATCCAATCTCAGAAGAGATGATCCGCACAACCACAGCAGATATCTGTCGCAGCCTACCTGGCTCAATGTACTCCATCCCTTTTCCTCAGAGCCTATGGAGGCCCTAACACAAGAAGGCCTGCCATTTCACCAGTCTCTGGACACCTCACGGAGGATGTACATGAGGGGATCAGAGTGACATTCTGTTGAATCTCTCAGATCCACAAAATCATCTTATTCAATGAGAACAGAGGGCTGCTCTTCATCTCAGAGCCGTGGGAGTTAGGGTTGAATATTTTCCAAGTATTTGACAAATGTCCCATCCCAAGAATAAATCACTTTCCAGCCAAAACCGGAAGTGTTATTCAAAAGCATTATAAAGCATAGAAATATGTCTGGATTTGATTAGTTTTGATCAGCATGAAAATCCTAACCTGACACTACCTGAGCCTGATGAACCGTATATTAAATACATTTTATGAGCCCTACATTAACAACATTTAATGAGCCCAAGCGTAAAAACGCCCAAATGATTGTGCCCTATTCCAATACATATAGACTATACGATATAGGCTACTGCACACTACTGTGAAGGAAAATGTTATGTTTGTGCTTTTCTAATAACCAATTCGACTTTGTTCATGCAAGTGACTGATTGATCGTGCTTGGAAGGAATCTTCAGTATACAGTGGTTCCTCCTTTAAAAGTCGCGAGCATACGCCGCGGGACTTATAGGTAATTTGTAGTTTAGTACGGTACCCTGCGTCACCACTTCATTGCTCCAGACAAGCGCAAGGGGGGAGTTTGAGCACTGATTATGCTTTTGGGTCCTACTGTGTCTCTAACTGACAATGAATGGGCGACATAAACCTAAATAGAAACTGATAATTGTGCACGACTTCAGTATTACTTACTAAAACTGTTGTTACACTAAGGTTTTTATTTTATTTTGTTAGGATTATTTCACTCTTACTGTAGTACTGTAGTCCACTCCCGACCAGTCATCTTGTACAGTCCCTGAGTGGCGCAATGGTCTAAGACCCTGCATAGCAGTGCAAGCTGTGTTGCTACAGCTGGTTCAATACCTGTGCCGCCCCTCGACTGGGAGACCCATGAGATGACTGTAGGTTTTTGGTTTTTCTCCCTCTAAAAACAGAAATAAATAACACTGGCTTTATTTACAAATTAGTAACATCTCACCCCATGTTCAAGAATGGCCTATCTCCTCGCTCATTTTACGTTATTTGAAAACAAAATCATCTCCCAAATATTTAATTGGCATTGCACTAATAATGGCGCTGACTAGGGAAACATTCCCGCTGTTCTGTTCTGTTAGTGCCAGTCTGCACATTCAAACTAAAATCAAATCAAATCAAATTTATTTATAAAGCCCCCCTTACATCAGCTGATGTCACAGAGTGCTGTACAGAAACCCAGCCTAAAACCCCAAACAGCAAGCAATGCAGGTGTAAAAGCACGGTGGCTAGGAAAAACTCCCTAGAAGGCCAAAACCTAGGAAGAAACCTAGAGAGGAACCAGGCTGTGAGGGTTGGCCAGTCCTCTTCTGGCTGTGCCGGGTGCAGATTATAACAGAACATGGACAAGATTTAAAAATGTTCATAAAACAGGCAGAACAGTTGAAACTGGAGAAGCAGCACGGCCAGGTGGACTCGGGACATCAAGGAGTCATCAGGCCAGGTAGGCCTTGAGGAATGGTCCTAATGCTCAGGTCCTCCGAGAGAGAGAGAGAGAGAGAGAGAGAGAAAAGAAAGAAAGAAAGAGAAAGATAATTAGAGAGAGCATACTTAAATTCGCACAGGACGCCAGATAAGAGAAGAAATACTCCAGATATAACAGACGGACCCTAGCCCCCCGACACATAAACTACTGCAGCATAAATACTGGGGCTGAGACAGGAGGGGTCGGGAGACACTGTGGCCCCGTCCGGCGAAACCCCGGACAGGGCCAAACAGGCAGGATATAACCCCACCCACTCTGCCGAAGCACAGCCCCCACACCACTAGAGGGATATCTTCAACCACCAACTTACCATCCTGAGACAAGGCCGAGTATAGCCCACAAGATCTCCACCACGGCACCAGAAGCCAGTGACTCAGCCCCTGTAATAGGGTTAGAGGCAGAGAATCCCAGTGGAGGGGAACCGGCCAGGCAAAGACAGCAAGGGTGGTTCGTTGCTCCAGTGCCTTTCCGTTCACCTTCACACTCCTGGGCCAGACTACACTCAGTCATAGGACCTACTGAAGAGATGAGTCTTCAATAAAGACTTAAAGGTTGAGACCAAGTCTGCGTCTCTCACATGGATAGGCAGACTATTCCATAAAAATGGAGCTCTATAGGAAAAAGCCCTGCCTCCAGCTGTTTGCTTAGAAATTCTAGGGACAGTAAGGAGGCTCATGCGTCTTGTGACCGTAGCGTGCGTGTAGGTATGTACGGCAGGACCAAATCAGAAAGATAGGTAGGAGCAAGCCCATGTAATGCTTTGTAGGTTAGCAGTAAAACCTTGAAATCAGCCCTTGCCTTAACAGGAAGCCAGTGTAGAGAGGCTAGTACTGGAGTAATATGATCAAATTTTGGGGTTCTAGTCAAGATTCTAGCAGCCGTGTTTAGCACTAACTGAAGTTTATTTAGTGCTTTATCCGGATAGCCAGGAAAATAAAGCATTGCAGTAGTCTAACCTAGAAGTTACAAACGCATGGATTAACTTTTCTGCATCATTTTTGGACAGAAAGTTTCTGATTTTTACAATGTTACGTAAATGGAAAAAGCTGTCCTTGAAACAGTCTTGATATGTTCATCAAAAGAGAGATCAGGGTCCAGAGTAACGCTGAGGTCCTTCACAGTTTTATTTGAGACGACTGTACAACCATCAAGATTAATCGTCAGATTCAACAGAAGATCTCTTTGTTTCTTGGGACCTAGAACTAGCATCTCTGTTTTGTCAGAGTTTAAAAGTAGAAAATTTTCCGCCATCCACTTCCTTATGTCTGAAACACAGGCTTCCAGGCAGGGGAATTTTGGGGCTTCACCATGTTTCATCGAAATGTACAGCTGTGTGTCATCCGCATAGCAGTGAAAGTTAACATTATGTTTCCGAATGACATCACCAAGTGGTAAAATATATAGTGAAAACAATAGTGGTCCCAAAACAGAGCCTTGAGGAACACCGAAATTTACAGTTGATTTGTCAGAGGACAAACCATCCACAGAGACAAACTGATATCTTTCCGACAGATAAGATCTAAACCAGGCCAGAACTTGTCCATGTAGACCAATTTGGGTTTCCAATCTCTCCAAAAGAATTTGGTGATCGATGGTATCAAAAGCAGCACTAAGGTCTAGGAGCATGAGTACAGTTGCAGAGCCTCGGTCTGACGCCATTAAAAGGTCATTTACCACCTTCACAAGTGCTGTCTCAGTGCTATGATGGGGTCTAAAACCAGACTAAAGCGTTTCGTATACATTGTTTGTCTTCAGGAAGGCAGTGAGTTGCTGCGCAACAGCTTTTTCAAAAAATGTTGAGAGGAATGGAAGATTCGATATAGGCCGATAGTTTTTATATTTTCTGGGTCAAGGTTTGGCTTTTTAAGAGAGGCTTTATTACTGCCACTTTTAGTGAGTTTGGTACACATCCGGTAGATAGAGAGCTGTTTATTATGTTCAACATAGGAGGGCCAAGCACAGGAAGCAGCTCTTTCAGTAGTTTAGTTGGAATAGGGTCCAGTATGCAGCTTGAAGGTTAAGAGGCCATGATTATTTTCATCAATGTGTCAAGAGATATGGTACTAAAAAACTTGAGTGTCTCTCTTGATTTTATGTCCTGGCAAAGTTGTGTGGACTCAGGACAACTGAGCTTTGGAGGAATACGCAGATTTAAAGAGGAGTCCGTAATTTGCTTTCTAATGATCATGATCTTTTCCTCAAAGATGAATCACTGCTAAAGTGAAAGCCATCCTCTCTTGGGGAATGCTGCTTTTTAGTTAGCTTTGTGACAGTATCAAAAAGAAACTTTGGATTATTCTTATTTTCCTCAATTAACTTGGAAAAATAGGATGATCAAGCAGCAGTGAGGGCTCTTCGATACTGCACGGTACTGTCTTTCCAAGCTAGTCGGAAGACTTCCAGTTTGGTGTGGCGCCATTTCCGTTCCAATTTTCTGGAAGCTTGCTTCAGAGCTCGGGTATTTTCTGTATACCAGGGAGCTAGTTTTTATGGCAAATGTTTTTGTTTTTAGGGTGCAACTGCATCTAGGGTATTGCGCAAGGTTACATTGAGTTCCTCAGTTAGGTGGTTAACTGATTTTTGTACTCTGACGTCCTTGGGTAGGTGGAAGGATTCTGGAAGGGCATCTAGGAATCTTTGGGATGTCTGAGAATTTATAGCACGGAGCATTTCCGGTCACAACTAGTAGACTTGTTTACGTGCTGCTGTGCGTTTTGTTGCTAACCTAACTTTGCTACCTGCCAGCTTTACGGTTTTTACTTTGTAATTACCGTTTATATTTTTTTATTTTTTCATTCAACTTTTTCACTCCGGACGCTTTATCTGGACGTGTTTCGTCAGGACCTCCACCAACCGAAGCTAAGTAGTAACATTAACATGATGCCTTCTAATTGCAGTCGCTGTACTCATAATATACAGGAGAACGGTCGGCTTAAGGCGAGGATAGCTGTGCTGCAAGCCCAGCTTCAGACGCAATCGTTAGGCAAGGGAAATGTAAGTGTAGGAAAGGATGAAACAGCGTCTGTGCCACTAGTAAGTACAGATAGTCGTGAAATCCTCGCACAGTCCCCGCAGCCGGACAATTTTCTCACGGCTTCTGGAAGGAAATGCTGTAGCAATGCTCAACCGGTGTCGCTCATTCAGCCGACAGAAACTTTCAACCGGTTTTCCCCATTAAGCAGCGGGTCGGAGTCAGAGGCCGAGCCTTCTCTGGTCTCTACTCCTCCCGTTACGGGTCTGAGATGCCGAGGCCTCCCACCATTAGCACTGACAAATTGAAAACTCTAGTCATTGGCGACTCCATTACTCGCAGTATTAGACTTGAAGCGAATCACCCAGCGATCATACACTGTTTACCAGGGGCAGGGCTACCGGCGTTAAGGCTAATCTGAAGATGGTGCTGGCTAAGGCTAAATCTGGCGAGTGTAGAGAGTATAGAGATATTGTTATCCACGTCGGCAACAATGATGTTAGGATGAAACAGTCAGAGGTCACCAAGCGCAACATAGCTTCAGCGTGTAAATCAGCTAGAAAGATGTGTCGGCATCGATTAATTGTCTCTGGCCCCCTCCCAGTTAGGGGGAGTGATGAGCTCTACAGCAGAGTCTCACAACTCAATCGCTGGTTGAAAACTGTTTTCTGCCCCACACAAAAGATAGAATTTGAAGATAATTGGCCCTCTTTCTGGGACTCACCCACAAACAGGACCAAGCCTGGCCTGTTGAGGAGTGACGGACTCCATCCTAGCTGGAGGGGTGTTCTCATCTTATCTACGAACATAGACAGGGCTCTAACTCCTCTAGCTTCACAATGAGATAGGGTGCAGGCCAGGCAGCAGGCTGTTAGCCAGCCTGCCAGCTTAGTGGAGTCTGCCACTAGCATAGTTAGTGTAGTCAGCTCAGCTATCTCTATTGAGACTGTGTCTGTGCCTCGACCTAGGTTGGGCAAAACTAAACATGGCGGTGTTCGCCTTAGCAATCTCACTAGAATAAAGACCTCCTCCATTGCTGCCATTATTGAAAGAGATTGTGATACCTCACATCTCAAAATGGGGCTACTCAATGTTAGATCCCTCACTTCCAAGGCAGTTCTAGTCAATGAACTAATCACTGATCATAATCTTGATGTGATTGGCCTGACTGACATGGCTTAAGCCTGATGAATTTATTGTGTTAAATGAGGGCTCACCTCCTGGTTACACTAGTGACCATATCCCCCGCGCATCCCGCAAAGGCGGAGGTGTTGCTAACATTTACAATAGCAAATTTCTATTTACAAAAACAAAAAAAGCAGCGTTTTTCGTCTTTTGAGCTTCTAGTCATGAAATCTATGCAGCCTACTCAATCACTTTTTATAGCTACTGTTTACAGGCCTCCTGGGCCATATACAACATTCCTCACTGAGTTCCCTGAATTCCTATCGGACCTTGTAGTCATGGCAGACAATATTCTAATTTTTGGTGACTTTAATATTCACATGGAAAAGTCCACAGACCCACTCCAAAAGGCTTTTGGAGCCATCATCGACTCTGTCAGTTTTGTCCAACATGTCTCCGGACCTACTCACTGCCACAGTCATACTCTGGACCTAATGTTGTGGATCTTAATGTTTTTCCTCATAATCCTGGACTATCGGACCACCATTTTATTACGTTTGAAATCGCAACAGATAATCTGCTCAGACCCCAACCAAGGATCATCAAAAGTCGTGCTATAAATTCTCAGACATCCCAAAGATTCCTAGATGCCCTTCCAGAATCCTTCCAAAACAATGTAACCTTTATGCTTTCATTAATAAAATGATAAAAATATTATTTCAAAATGCCAATGTTTATTTAGTTATGGATCCATAATGAATTACTATGGGAATAAATATCACTGAATTACAGAAATATTGGAAAAGAATTATGTAATGAAGGGAAACAAATTGTTGCTTACTGGAAAATACTCTTTCAAACACACATGGTCACGTTGTACAGCGTCATTATGGCTATTAGCTGGGCTATATTTTGGCCTTTTATAAATACTATTTTGGCCTTTATTATTTTGGCCTTCATTCAGATTACAATCGCTCACAGTTTTTTTTTTTTTTACGAAATAATCTCCAAAATATCATTATATAGCCTTCCCGATGTGGACGTCTATTTCAGCACCGTTTCGCGCTGCTCTGAGACAAGCATCGAAAATGTTCAATTATATTCTTAAGATAGATTTGTTGAGTGAAAATAAGCAAGTGATGCCTGCTAAATAATCAAGTTAGTTTTCTCCAGAAATAAATAATTCTAAATAACAAACTGGCTTTATTTACAAATTAGTGAGAATGCCTTTTTCTCGCTCACTCTAGGTTAAAGAAATGAAATCTTCAAAATATCGTTACTTTTTAAACAAAGCGATTGTTATTATTAATTAATTTAGAATTATAAAAAAGTACCTTAAATATTCTCACAGATGCTAATGGAAAATGCCCCTTAGATATTAATTTAGAATCCTCCAATCCTCTAAATGTAATTATTGGCAGAGAGTCACTTCATTGGATTTTTTTTTATAGATATACTGTAGGCCTACCATAGGTGAAATTAGTATTGGTTACACTACAATTAGGGTGTGGAAATGTTATGCCCCTTAGATATTAATTTAGAATCTTCCAATCCTCTTATGCTGTAACCTACTCCCGATCGTCATGTTGTACAGTGCAATATTTTCCATTCGATCCTAACGGAAACCCCTGAGGGTTTCGTTTTTTCGGAATAGAAACAGCATAATATTAATCAAATTAATTAAGCCAAATTTCATAAAATCAATCCCATGTACTATGTTATTACAAAAAAAGTTTTAAATTCTCTAGTAATGCCAATATGGGAGACTATCAAATGCTTCTCAAAGTTGCCCTCTGGTGGTCAAACTAGCACTAACTTGCATTAAATGTAAAAAAAATGGCTGACAATAAAATAACGTGCCATAGAATGACGCAACTTTTAAAAGAGGAACCACTGCAAGCAATTTGGCAGTACGCCCAGAACATTATGAGAACCGAAAGGGGTGTCTCAGTTTCAAGGTCTCATGAGGTATTGGTTGGTCACATGCATGAACCAAATGTTAATGAATGAATTATGAATAATGAATAAGCTAAATCATGCAAATATAACTTGTCTGTGTAAGCAGTATATAAGAGAACTAACGGGACTGCCCCCGGCTGAGCTCCTGACAGACGTGTACTACTTGGTGCATTAAGTTTGTTGGAACCTCTCTAGCTTGCTGATAATAAAGAATGATTAATTTAAGACTGACTTCAGGTGTCCCTGGTGGTAATTTCCACGACATTTCATATGACAGAAAATCATAAAAGCCCATAGATGTAGCTAGCTATGTGCTTTCTTGGGTAAATAAATAAAACTAGCTCCAGTAGGCTAATATTTTTGAGAGTGAACTGTATTACTGTACAGTATTGTATTATACTGTATTATATGGACTGGAATTACGCACATAGTTCAAACCATGATAAAGCAGAAGAGAACATGCAATTATGGTGCAACACATGAAGCCTAAAGTTACAAGTATAGGCTAGCGAATTTGATTTTCATTTTTAAATATAATTAGGGCCTATTTGTATAGGCTAATTAGTAGGCTAACGCATATATATATACCTTTGATAATATTTCCCCTAATGTTAATAGCCTACCTCCTCTTTCTCTCTCTAGTGTTGCTTCATTCCTTCCTCACTTTCAACAGTTAACTTATTTAATTTTTGTTGTCCTTATCTTCATCATTCTAATGACATCATTGAATAACATAGGACTAGAATTAGATGCAAAAGACTTTCACTTCTCTTCATGAAGATTGAATGGTTATGGGTCTGAATAAATAATTGCTATAGCCTACTGCCATCGCTAATTCGCTCTTCTTTCAAACTTCCCGTGAGTTCTGTATTTAATATTCAGCAAAAAAGCTTGCGGCCCTCTCTGAATATTCTATTGGTAAAAACAATTCTAAAAACTGAATGTCTAGCAAGCCATTCTAGTCTAGCTTTTCCTGCATGGGACTCCAAGATCTAAGGAGCTTTTTTTACGGCGAGGCCAGCGGGGGAGCATACAGTCGGAAGTTTACTGGTAGGTTGGAGTTATTAGAACTCATTTTAACCACTCCACAAATTTCTTGTTATAACAAACTATAGTTTTGGCAAGTCGGTTAGGACATCTACTTTGTGCATGACACAAGTAATTCGTCCAACAATTGCTTACAGGCAGATTAATTCACTGTATCACAGTTCCAGTGGGTCAGAAGTTTACATACATTAAGTTGACTTTGCCTTTAAACAGCTTGGAAAATTCCAGAAAATTATGTCAAGGCTTTAGAAGCTTCTGATACGCTTTTGAGTCAATTGGAGGTGTACCTGTGGATGTATTTCAAGGCCTACCTTCAAACTCACTTCCTTTTTGCTTGACATCATGGGAAAATCAAAAGAAATCAACCAAGACCTCAGAAAACATATTGTAGACCTCCATAAGTCTGGTTCATCCTTGGGAGCACTTTCCAAACGCCTGAAGGTACCACGTTCATCTGTACAAACAATAGTACGCAAGTATAAACAACATAGGACCAAGCAGCCATCATACCGCTCAGGAAGGAGACGCGTTCTGTCTCCTAAAGATGAACGTTCTTTGGTGCAAAAAGTGCTAATCAATCCCAGAACAACAGCAAAGGACCTTGTGAAGATGCTGGAGGAAACAGGTACAAAAGTATCTATATCCACAGTAAAACGAGTCCTATATCGACATAACCTGAAAGGCCGCTCAGCAAGGAAGAAGCCACTGCTCCAAAACCGCCATAAAAAAGCCAGACTACGGTTTGCAACTGCACATGGGGACAAAGATCGTACTTCTTTGGAGAAATGTCCTCTGGTCTGATGAAACAAACATAGAACTGTTTGGAAATAATGACCATCGTTATGTTTGGAAGAAAAAAGGGGAGGCTTGCAAGCCGAAGAACACCATCCCAACCGTGAAGCACAGGGTGGCAGCATCATGTTGTGGGGGTGCTTTGCTGCAGGAGAGACTGGTGCACTTCACAAAATAGATGGCATCAGGGAGGAAAATCATCAGGTTTGCAGACGACACAACAGTGGTAGGCTTGATTACAGTGGTAGGCTTGATTACCAACAACGGCGAGACTGCCTACAGGGAGGAGGTGAGGGTGTGTTGTCAGGAAAATAACATCTCACTCAACATCAACAAAACAAAGGAGATGATCGGACTCAGGAAACAGCAGAGGGAGCACCCCCCCTATCCACATCAACGAGACAGTAGTGGAGAAGGTGGAAAGTTTTAAGTTCCTCGGCGTACACATCACGGACAAACTGAAATGGTCCACCCACACAGATAGCGTGGTGAAGAAGGCGCAACAGCAACAGCGCCTCTTCAACCTCAGGAGGCTGAAGAAATTTGGCTTGTCACTAAAAACACTCGCAAACCTCTACAGATGCACAATCGAGAGCATCCTGTCGGGCTGTATCACCGCCTGGTACGGTCTAGAACAGGATTATCTATTTTGGATGCAATTTCAATAGAGTTGATGGAGAGAGAGAAAGATGGAGAGAGAGTGCTCGCATGTGTACTGATTTAAAACAATGATATTAGAGTGATAGGCGGTTTTAAAACTCTGCAGCTGCAATAACAAAAAAGAATATCTTTACAATTAAAAAACAAGGTGACCCCCGAAAGACAGATGGGTAAATTAGATGTGCATTCTGTCTTTATATTATGTATATATATATTAAATTATGCAAATGTAGGCCTACCTATCACAAGAAAAAATTGGACCATAATGATGTCAAAGGTCTACATGCATTGTGAGATGGGCTGTCTGTCCCCACCCTGAGCATTGATTCATCGTGCAGAGGCTATAGAGAAGCCAGATTTAGACATTGCATATAATTGAAAAGTTCCATTTCACGCCATGCTGTTCATATAAATTATTTATGATAATTTACCAGTTTCTCGCAGTTATTTATCTCTGGAAAAATGTGGTTTTGGGTGGTAAATCCCGTTAAATCTCGGTAACCAGGTTCTCGCCATTCAACCCTAGTGGGAGTGGATGGAGTAGAGTCCCATCAGAGGCCCTGAGTGACTTACAAGCTGCTGCTCTCCGGAAGCGTATGAAGCGCCTTAAACTAGACGATGTCAAACACCAAATCATAGAGGACACTCTAGCTGACGAGGAGTATCGGCGCTTGGACACCCAAACACGACAACCCTTAGAAGCATGTGAAACCATAGTCAAACAGCTAGAAAGACAGCGATGTCTACAGCAAGCTGAAAGGAATCGGGAGGAGGTGCGGATGATAGCAGCCTTCTTAGTAAAGTGGTGAATCTGACCCAATAGTAAAGTGGTGACCCAATAGTAAAGTGGTGAATCTGACCCAGAGTGGCAACAACAAATGGTTGAGCCTTACCCCCACCATAGAGCTCATGGCCCTCTTCAACAGCAGAAGGAGGGGCCTACAGAGCAGGCTGTCATGTTGTCATTCTGCTCTGCAAGTGAAGAGTCAGAATGTGAGTCACAGGTTCAAGGTCAAGATCAGGATCAGGATGAATTGGAGGTTCAAGATCCAGATGGATCACAAGATCAGTCACCATCACCACAATCTCCTTCACCGTCACCTTATAGTCCTCTTCATACACCCGGCCGAAACCACCTCCTCATCCACAGACGAGTGATGTTCAAACCCAAACCCCACCTTCTATGCCACAGCCGGCTCCAAAACCTCCTCAGCCTTCGCAGACCATTGGGGTCCAAACTCGAAACCCACATCAACCTTCTGGTTCACGCCCACCAGAAGAAGGCGCAGTCTGGCCCTGGCTCTGATCCACTAGCACAGCTGTCCTCCTGGCCTTCCACTCAGCAACTGACAGGGGTGGAGCACCTTGACCCCTTTCTCTCGCTGCCACAGCCAGACAAGGGGGCCAACACGATGGAGCTCCTTGTTGCTTCCACTTATGGTATACCAATACCTACTGTAAGCTGCCTTACTTCGAAAGTGGGAAAGAGAGCAATTTCATCCTCTTGAAAATGGTCCTAGACAGCCTCCTAGGTAACCATGGTCACCTCTCAGAGCAGTACAAGGTTCAAGTGCTCCTGGATCGTCTGAAACTGCCAGGTGCACAGAAACTGGCAAAGTTATACATGTACGACACAGGACAAACACCTCAGCTCTCAATGCCCTGAATGCCAAGTATGGACAGCCCCATCAGCTCATGCAGAGTGAAATTGGCAACATCCTCAATGTGTTACATGTGAGGGTAGGAGATGACACAGCCGTCCAAGAATTCACTCTCTCCATCCAATCCTTGATAGGCATGCTTTGGACATTGGAAGGTGACCAGGGCAAAGAGCTCAAGTGTGGTTCACATGTGGACAGGTTGCTGGGTAAACAGCCACCTGCATACCGTGATGGGTTTATTGAGAACTGCTTGACTCATGGTATCTTAGAAGATGGAGTAGGCCAAACCTATACCCTCCAGAACCCGTCTGACTGGTTCCAGGTGAATGCCAGGGCCAAAAGACTGCAAGAAGTTACACCTCACCATGCTACATGAGGTTATAACGCAAAAGCACAGGAGCGCCCTCATGGTAAGCACCGGCAAAGCCAAGACGGGGGTCATCTACCCTGACCGCCCAAACAGCTCACCACGAGTGACATTAAGTGACCAGAGTAATACTACATCGTGGTGAGGAGGTGATGGAGACATATGCCATTCTTGATGAGGGTTCTGAACGTTCCATCATTCTCCCTGCTGTTGCCTACTGCCTTGGGTTAGAGGGTGAACCAGAAGAACTGAGGTTTCAAAATATACGTCAAGATGTACTGAAAGTAAGTAGAGCTTCTGTGTCATTCACCATATCCCCTGAAGGAGACAGTGGCAACTGGTATCAAGTCCATGCTTTCACAGCAATGCTTTTCACATCTCCCCCTCTGATAAAATAAAATAAAAATGTTATTTGTCACATGCGTCGAATACAACAGGTGTAGACCTTACAGTAAAATGCTTACTTTACAAGCCCTTAACCAACAATGCAGTTTTAAGAAAATACCCCCCAAAAAGTAAGAGATAAGAATAACATAACTAAAGAGCAGCAGTAAAATAACAATAGCAGGGCTATATACAGGGGGTACCGGTACAGAGTCAATGTGCGGGGGCACCGGTCTCGAGGTAATTGAGGTAATATGTACATGTAGGTAGAGTTTATTGCAGTGACTATGCATAAATAATAACAGAGAGTAGCAGCAACGTAGAGGGGCAATGCAAATAGTCTGGTTAGCCATTTGATTAGATGTTAAGGAGTCTTATGGCTTGGGGGTAGAAGCTGTTTAGAAGCCTCTTGGATCTAGACTTGGCGCTCCGGTACCACTTGCCGTGCGGTAGCAGAGAGAACAGTCTATGACTAGGGTGGCTGGAGTATTTGACAATTTTTAGGGCCTTCCTCTGACACCGCCTGGTATAGAGGTCCTGGATGGCAGGAAACTTGGCCCCGGTGATGTACTGGGCCGTACGCACTACCCTCTGTAGTGCCTTGCAGTCGGAGGCCGAGTAGTTGCCATACCTGGCAGTGATGCAACCCGTCAGGATGCTCCCGATGGTGCAGCTGTAGAACCTTTTGATGATCTGAGGACCCATGCCAAATTCCTGAAGGGGAATAGGTTTTGTCGTGCCCTCTACCCACACCCAAAGGACTTGCTCCTGCCACATATCCACAGGGCACGGCCTCTATTGTTCATAGGGTCTGACCATCCACAGCTGCTGGTCCCCATCGAGCCAGTCCCTACTGGCCCTCTTGGAGGCCCTGTCGCTGTTCACACCTTGCTTGGTTTGGCTGTGCAGGGCCTGGAAAGCCTGATGCCGCACACAGTCGTTCATAAATGCCTATTCACTACCATTGCTTCCCCGGCCACTGAACTCCTGAAGAATGTAGAGAAGCTATGGCAGGTGGATATCAGAACGGTGAGAAATTCACACGTTTCAAACAAGATCAGTGTGCCTTGAAACTCCTGGAGAAAAATACATCAAGAACCTTGGTGGATGGGGTCCAGAGATACGCAACACCTCTACTCCGGCCCCCTTAGAGCCCACAGATTCATGCTACAAAACATGCAGTGATGCCTTCCCTTCGTGGCACTAAGGGTCAGTTGCTAAAGAACCCAAGGCTGACCAAAAAATCCATCATCAAGAGATCCAGAAGCTGGTAACCTCAGGCTGTGTCACCAAATTCACTCCTGATGCTGAGGAAGGATCCCTGGAATCCTGGATTCTGCTCCACCACCTTGTTGAGCAACACAACGGCAAATGTAGACTAGTGCTCAACTGCTCCTATCAGCACAACGGACAGATCCTGAATGAGTGCCTACTACCAGGACCAACCCTTGGACCAACCCTTCCCTGTTCAGAGTGCTCCTCAGGATTAGGCAACGCACGGTGGCTATAAGCGGCGATATCAAAGACATGTTTCACCATGTGCACCTTCACCCCTCTGACAGGTCACTCCTCAGGTTAATTTGGAGGGATTTCGACCGAGAAGCAGAGCCCAGCACCTATGAATGACAGATCCTACCCTTCAAAACGATGTATAGTCCCTGCTGTGCCATCTATGCCCTCCAGAGACATGCTCGGGACCACCATGATGGCAACACGGATGTTCAGGAGTTGGTCAAGCACACCTTCTACATTGACAACTGTCTTCAAAGCCTACCCAAGAAGACCGAAGCAAGGACATTGGTGGATAGGCTGCGCAGGTGCCTCTTAAATGGGGGGTTCGAAGTCAGGCAATGGGCTAGTAACATACCCTCTGTTGTGGAACTCCTTCTTCCAGAAGCGAGGTCAGAGAGCAGTGAGCTATGGCTCTACCAGACCACCATTGATCCACAATAACCAACTCTGGGCCTGCGCTGAAGCTGTCAGACACCCTCGGCTACAAACATGGACCTGTCTGGAGAGAAGAAGAACTGACCCTGAGGGTAATTTACAGAGTGCTGGCCAGCCAATATCATCCCTTAGGCTACATCATCCCTTTCACAACCCGGGTGAAGGTTCTTGTACAGGACCTCTGGCGCAGCCAGTGGGGCTGAGATGACCCCATACTGCCTGACTGCCTGATGGACAGATGGAAGACATGGGAAAGTGAGCTCTCAGACCTCTCTACCATAACCATGCCCAGACGCTATGTGCCCCAAAGGGCAGACAATCAGATGGTAGAACGTGAACTGCACACTTTGAGTGACTCATCAGAGGGAGCCTATGGGGCCTTAGCTTATCTCCGTACCCAGGACTCCCAAGGCCACATCTGTCTCCAAACAGTCATCTCACCTGAGTTCAACCTGGCACCTGGGGAAGAAGACCCTACAAGGCCCAATCCTGTGGCGTACTAACCAACTACACCTCCTCCTTCAGGGACAGAGGGGTCAGATCCACATAGTATTGTTCAGACGGATGACAAACCGTAACCCATTCCTCCAACTGCCATTGAGGCACGCCGCCCACCTCAAGAACCACCAGCCATAGTGCTCCATGGGGCGGCAGTACCACTCCCCTTCATCATTCTACTTTCTGAGCAGACCCAGTCACTCCCAACTTCCTCCTCATAGGGTGGCTTGACAGCTCTCTGCCCCAAGCTATCTATACTGACAGTGATCTTGTTGGTCGAAGGCACTGGTGCCATAGCCAATCATGGCTGACAACTTCTGGGCCAACTTCAAAACTTGCCTCAAACCGTGGGACCGTCTGATTCCTTTGCCTGAGGTCAAGGATGACCCAAATGAAGGGTCACCTGGAGAGCCTTTGTAGAGCAATAGCAAAACAGACAGAGACTGCTTTTGGGGGCAGATGTAGAAAAGGATCAAATTTTTCACACACTTTTTAGTTAACTGTCCCTTTAATTGCAGGCATCTCTGAGCCATAGAGACATATAGAGAGCACAACATATCAGTCCACAATAGTGCTGGCCATGTTATACATGGGCACCTGCCACCCATTCACTTGTTAAATACCTGAGTTCCTTTTGTCTTTCAGGTCAGTGCCAAACAATCCAGGCAGTTGTAAAGAACCTCTCTAGCATTTCTGAAGTGTCCTGTTAGGGTGAAGGAGACAGAGGTGACAAGAATAAGAGCTGTCCAGAATGTCTCCTATCCGAAGGCATTGAGATGAGTGGAAGAAAGGAGTGAAGATGAAGAAGTAATAGGAGTAGAGACATAAGATGATGTTTCTTGTCAACAGAGGGATCCTGACATGTTGCATGTTAATAAGGTGGACTTTGTAGCGGTTATTACTTTGGCTGTCAAGTGCACAGCGCAAACGGAGAGGAAATCTGAGAAAATAGGCATCATTGTGAGTGCAGCTGAGCCTTTTTTGGGACTCTACTGCAGGGAATATCTCATTCTATGGAGCCCAATTTTTTTACAGTATTCTTTCTCCATGCAAACAAGAGCAATTAATTTGAATAACTCTCCCTAAACCTGTCTCATCCACTTGTTCTCCCTTTGAGGAGCAATCACCCCTTGCCTGCTTGTAATTTATGACCGCAGTCAAATCCACAATGGTTCTACGGGGATGCCTAGGAAGACCTATACTCTGTGTTATTGTGAAGTGTTATGGTAAATGAGGAAAAATACACTTTTTAATGGGAACAGACAGGTAGTTTCCATGCTGGATTTCCATCCCTATGCCTTTTTTTGAGACACTACAAAGATTGATTGTTGTGTGTTGCTCACTTGTGCATCCTCGATAAATCAGATCCACAATATGCAAATAGTTTATCAATCTGAACAGTTTTAAGACTGTGCATGTCTACAATTATGTTTTGTCTGGATTTCAGATGACACATTCAGCCTACACTTAACTATGGACAGGCTGTGTTCATTTACAGTATCACTCCTGTACATTAAAGTGCATTGTTTCATCTGAACCTATAACCAAAGTTTTAAAATACTTCTGGGCATATTTCTCCATTAGTAATAAGCCATAACTATTGTATATGCATCAGTGCACCTTTAGTTTTAGAACCGTTGTCTGGAAAGATGAGGGTGAAACGTTGTGTACCATCACAAGGAAGCCTTATGCAAGGTGCCATATGATGAACACATGAGTGTTGCGCCACAAAGTAGGAGACTTGAAGATAACTTTTCTCCTCTCACAGCCTTGTCCTGTCAGACTAGGATACCTAACACCCTGTACGGAGAATGGCTAATGTTCCAAATACTCCATGTAGAGAGTTGGACGGAGACTGCATTGGAAGCATGACAGTATTAAGGACAGGGACATTGTCTCACGTCAGATGGCGTCACTACTTTGCGATGCTTGTCCCTCAACCGATATAAAGACAGTACCACAGAACAATGAGACAAATATTTTCCCGGATGTAGATGTGTGAAGCATCCAGTTGACGTTTCCACTCACTACCAAATATGGTGATGAGAGGAAGCCCAGTAACCGGCAGTGGGAGGAGATGGCTGTTTTTACACTGAACAAAAGTCTAAACGCAACATGTAATGTGTTGGTCCCATGTCTCATGAGCTGAAATAAAAGAACCCCGAAGTGTTCGATATGCACAAAAAGCTTAACTCAAAGTTTGTGGAGAAATTTGTTTACATCCCTGTTAGTGAGCATTTCTCCTTTGCCAAGATATTCCATCCACCTGACAAGTGTGGCATATCAAGAAGCTGATTAAACAGCATGATCATTACACAGGTGCACCTTGTGCTGGGGACAAAAAAAAGCCACTCTAAAATGTGCAGTTTCGTCACACAACACAATGCCACAGATGTCTCAAGTTTTGAGGGAACATGCAATTGGCATCCTGACTGCAGAAATGTCCACCAGAGCTTTTGCCAGAGAATTGAATGTTCATTTTGCAACCATAAGCCACCTCCAACTTTGCTTTAAAGAATTTGGCAGTACGTCCAACCGGCCTCACAACCGCAGACCATGTGAATGGCGCTGTGTGGGCAAGTAGTTTGCTGTCGTCAACGTTGTGAACAGAGTGCCCCATGGTGGCGGTGGGATTATGGTATGGGCATAAACTACGGATTTGTCGTGCCATTCATCCGCCGCTATCACCTCATAAACTAGATTTAAAAATGTGCGTTTAGAAGGAGTGCATGGGAGAATTTAGTTATTGCACACACCCAATTCAGAGTAGGCATTCCCTAACAGAAATATGCAAATACATGCTAGAATGCGCCAATAGGATCTCATTAGCTTGAGCTTGGCTCTGCCCCCCTCCTCGCTTGTTCTGTCCACTGCTTCTCCAATACAAAACCTAGATCACACTTGTAGGCGATGTCATGGCGACATTGGCTAGCTAAGCTCATGCGTAGAAACACTTCATCGGGTCTGCACCAAACTGTGCATGTGCAAATCATAAAATCAAAGGTACTCCTTCGATATAAAGTAGTGAAAACGTGTCAGTTTGTCACTTTCATGAGGTTTGATTAATAACTTGTTCAACTAAAGACATTGGCTTGAATCTACATTGTGCCTTTAGATTTAGAGAAAATGAACAACTAAGGAATAATTGTTCACTTCCCTCATTGACTTCTCAAACCCCAAACCCTGGCCTGGTCTGCTTGGTCTGTTGCGCAAGCGTTGCCTCTGGGTTTGTCTCTGGGTTTAGAAACTCTGTGACTGATCTGTCTTGTAGGATGTGGAACTTGTATTCAAATTTGGTATTGAGCATCCAAAAATGAAACACAGTTCACAATTGTTTATATTACTGCACTCTCTTATGACTCTTCATGAAATAGGTAGAATAACTATATACAGTTGAAGTCGGAAGTTTACATAAACCAAATACATTTAAACTCAGTTTTTCACAATTCCTGACATTTAATCCTAGTAAAAATTCCCTGTCTTAGGTCAGTTAGGATCACCACTTTACTTTAAGAATGTGAAATGTCAGAATAATAGTAGAGAGAATGATTTATTTCAGCTTTTATTTCTTTTAAATTGTTTAACTTCGGTCAAACGTTTCGGGTAGCCTTCAGAAAGCTTCCCACAAAAAGTTGGGTGAATTCTGGCCCATTCCTCCAGACAGAGCTGGTGTAACTGAGTCAGGTTTGTAGGCCTCCTTGCTCGGACACGCTTTTTCAGTTCTGCCCACAAATTTTCTATGGGATTGAGGTCAGGGCTTTGTAATGGCCATTCCAATACCTTGACTTTGTTGACCTTAAGCCATTTTGCCAAAACTTTGGAAGTATGCTTGGGGTCATTGACCATTTGTAAGACCCATTTGCAACCAAGCTTTAACTTCCTGACTGATGTCTTGAGATGTTGCTTCAATATATCCACATAATTTTCCTGCCTCATGATGCCATCTATTTTGTGAAGTGCACCAGTCCTTCCTGCAGCAAAGCACCCCCACAACATGATGCTGCCACCCCCGTGCTTCACAATTGGGATGGTGTTCTTCAGCTTGCAAGCCTCCCCCTTTTTCCTCCAAACATAACGATGGTCATTATGGCCAAACAGTTATATTTTTGTTTCATCAGACTAGAGGATATTACTCCAAAAAGTAGGATCTTTGTCCCCATGTGCAGTTGCAAACCGTAGTCTGGCTTTTTTATGGCGGTTTTGGAGCAGTGGCTTCTTCCTTGCTGAGCGGCCTTTCAGGTTATGTCGAAATAGGACTTGTTTTACTGTGGCTATAGATACCTTTGTACCTGTTTCCTCCAGCATCTTCACAAGGTCCTTTGCTGTTGTTCTGGGATTGATTTGCACTTTTCGCACCAAAGAACGTTCATCTCTAGGAGACAGAACGCGTCTCCTTCCTGAGCGGTATGATGGCTGCGTGGTCCCATGGTGTTTATACTTGCGGACTATTGTTTGTACAGATGAACATGGTACCTTCAGGCATTTGGAAATTGCTCCCAAGGATGAACCAGACTTGTGGAGGTCTACAATTTTTTTTTTTAGGTTTTTGCTGATTTATTTTGATTTTCCCATGATGTCAAGCAAAGAGGCACTGAGTTTGAAGGTAGACCTTGAAATACATCCACAGGTACACCTCCAATTGACTCAAATGATGTCAATTAGCCTATCAGAAGCTCCTAAAGCCATGACATCATTTTCTGGAATTTTCCAAGATGTTTAAAGGCACAGTCAACTTTTCTACATTTCTGACCCACTGGAATTTTGATACAGTAAATTATAAGTGAAATAATCTGTCTGTAAAAATTACTTGTGTCATGCACAAAGTAGATGTCGTAAAATAAAACTCATTGTTTTTATAACCAAAATTTTTTGGTTTTGATAACAATCAAAACCAAATGGCACCATATTCACTATATAGTGCACAGTGGTGGAAAAAGCATAACATTTACATACTTGAGTAAAAGTAAAGATACCTTAAAATAAAATGACTCAAGTAAAAGTGAAAGTCACCCAGTAAAATACTACTTGAGTAAAAGTCTAAAAGTACTTGGTTTTAAATGTACTTAGGTATCAAAAGCAAAAGTATAAATCAAGCACAATGTAGATGTGCTATATTGCTATATTGTAATTACTTTGCCACCATGGCCTATTTACTGCCTTACGTTCCTTATCTTACCTCATTTTTTTACTGTATTATTGACTGTATGTTTGTTTACTCCAATATGTAACTCTGTGTTGTTGTATGTGTCGAACTGCTTTGCTTTATCTTGGTCAGGTCGCAGTTGTAAATGAGAACTTGTTCTCAACTTGTCTACCTGGTTAAATAAAGGTGAAATATATATATTTTTTTAAATGTCCTAAACAACTTGCCAAAACTATAGTTTGTTAACAAGAAATTTGTGGAGCGCTTGAAAAACAAGTTCCGACTTCAACTGTAGCTAGCTAAATTATTACAAACGTTGTGACAATGATTTTATAGTTTGCAATTGTGAGAAAATAAAAACAAGCCATCTCCTGAACATATTCTTTGCAAGGACGTTCTGTGCAAGGACACTGGTCAGCTGTGTAGCTAACTAGTTAGCTAGCTCTTCCGTCACTGACCTAAAAAGCTTGCTTAGCCTGTTTAAATGGCCCTGAAGTTGTAGACATGCAGCACTTAGCTACTTTCGAGCTATCCCATTACCCTTAGCGAGATACAAGACAGATTAGTGCAGGCGGAATCAATGCACTATCTGACGTAAGACAATGGGACAGGGACTCTGGTCCCCTACCTCAGGAATGGGACTGTATTCCAATATGCAACCTTATAACACCTGCTGTAAGTATAGGACACTATAACATGGTATTCACAAGGAGTGACATCGAGGTCACAGGGGCCACTTTGCCAATGACAGCATCTGCATCCCAACAAATATTAATTTACACTTCTAAAGCACTTTCCATAATAGAAATCTCAAAGCACTTCACAATCACAAACAAACAAGCAATATATCTAATAGAGGCCAGTTCATGGCTTGAGCAGAGGCAGCTTGAAGAGGGCAAGTCTGGGAACCAGCCTGAGTCTTTAAGCCACTGGACTTCTCCTCTTCCACTCTGTGCAGCATCCACTTGAGTGACGCTTCAGCAGCTCTGGGCAGCAGAAAGCTCACCACACAAAGTTCAGAATAGTAGCCAGTGGTCCTCTTTACGAGCCCTCTGCCTCAGCACTGCTGGATTTCTCTGTCTCCCATTCATTTCACGCTTCAAGCAACTCCTCACATGTTTTCAAAAGATAAGGAACTGGCAGCCAGGTGAAATACAAAAGTGGACTGTTTCCAGATGCTTTAAAAAAATATATATATTACATTTGCAATGCACTTTTCATTATACAGAATAATAATAATAATAATAATAATAATAAGTGCATTATTAGCATTTCATTTATGCATGTTTTCAAACAAAAACATTAGCCAGTTACCTAGCTAACTAACCAAGCCAAGAGTTGACCTATCAGTCAATCTGCAAATCTGTGGCTCAAAACCAGCAGATATACACAATAAAACTCATTGTTTTTGTAACCAACATTTTTTGTTTTTGATAACAATCAAAACCAAATGGCACCATATTCACTATATAGTGCACAGTGGTGGAAAAAGCATAACATTTACATACTTGAGTAAAAGTAAAGATACCTTAAAATAAAATGACTCAATTAAAAGTGAAAGTCACCCAGTAAAATACTACTTGAGTAAAAGTCTAAAAGTACTTGGTTTTAAATGTACTTAGGTACCAAAAGCAAAAGTATAAATAATTTAAAATTCCTTATATTAAGCAAACCAGACTGCACAATACTCTTGTTTTTTTTTAATTTACAGATTGCCAGGGGCACACTACAACACTCAGACATAATTTACAAATGAAGCATTTGTGTTTAGTGAGTCCACCAGATCAGAGGCAATAGGGATGACCAGGGCTTTTCTCTTGATAAGTGTGTGAATTATGCCATTTTCCTTTCCTGCTAAGCATTCAAAATGTAACAGTACATTTGGGTGTCAGGGAAATTGTAAGGAGTAAAAAGTACATACTTTTCTTTAGGAATGTAGTAGAGTAAATGTAGTCAAAAATATAAATAGTACAGTACAGATACCAAAAAAACGACTTAAGTAGTACTTTCAAGTATTTTTACACCACTGATAGTGCACTACTTTTGACCAGAGCTTGTACACTATATAGGGAATAATGTGCCATTTGGAACTCGTGAAGCTTGTTTGAGGCTCTCGGGCAGCCCTCATTTTTATGCAGGGCACATACCTAGGTGACAGCACTGATTAACTGAGTACACAAAGGCTGGGATTTCAGCAGGAACGCTGGGGAAACTATTCAACAGTTAGGACTACCTGAAACATGTTATAGTGGAGAGGTATTTAGTATTATTTAATGTCTTGGTTCAGTTATAGCTAGGTCACACACTCACCAGATATGGCATCGTTAAAGCAGGAATCCTTATTTGTGAAACAGACTTGTTCGTTTGCGATATTACGACAAAAAAAACATTTTGTTTCCCACTCGGACATCAGTGCACGTCCGATAGAAGAGCACAATGTACGGCAAAACCGTTTTACCACGCTGCGCAACGCTCCTCAGATTTGCCCGCAACAAAAAAAATAACAACATTGGTAGGGCGGCCAGTATCGCTGTTTCCCCCTACGGCTAATTCCGTGTTTTAGTGCAACAATAACAAAGCATCTACCCATCTCTGTTTTAGTGAAACGCTGAAGAATGGGCCTCGAGAAATGTAACAACTCAATTCATAGACAGGGCTATATATGCAAGGACTGACCATCCATGATGTAAAAATGATGGTTGTATCCACGTTGAGGCTATACAGTGTTTGTTTACAGAAAACCAGCTTATATTTTGGGTTCTGATTGGGTACGACAGTTGAACTAAGCTCATGAGGCATTTACAGGTTATATTCTAATGGGTATATTTAATTCCAAAAATGGATGTAGCAACTAAGGATTCTAGCTTTAAACTGGTTTCATGTCATAGCAAGCAATGGCAGTTATGAACAGTTCTAAGTACAAGGAGAATGTTAGCACCATCATGTGGTAAGGATGGGAAGTTACACTTTGGAAGAATGAGGTTGAAATGACGTATTGCTATGTAATATTATAACTTTAAAAAGCGACTGCCTACAAAAAGTAACGAAGTCCTTTGAAAACGGCCTACGTGGCATTGATACGAGCCAAACAGTCATTCTAGTGTCAAAAATGGACAACGTAAATAGGATAACTTTGTTCATAACGTCAGGCTTGCCTAAAACGGAGTTTGGAACATCGGTGCGTCACAACAGGTAAATGAATGTTGGGTTTTGATTTGACGACGTACATTTGCCCACTGACATGGAAAGAAAAGATGCGTTGATTGCTCTCTATCCAATAGCATCGTGAGACAACACGTCACACGTGTTTTAACTTGAAACACTGCACTAAACACATTATTTAGATGTAAAATTGCGAAACTAAAACATCCGTTGCAAATATGTCAAAAATTTGAGTTCTTGAGTTATCTTAGATTCATTTAGGGTATTTTGAGAAAGTGAAATAGGCTTCCGCGTCTAGTGTCTCATGGGGGACGAACGTTAACTAAACTCGGAATCAGTCAGGAAACACACCTCCAAGTTTGAAAACGTTTTATTTTACCCCACCCCCTTTTCGTGATATCCAATTGGTAGTTCCAGTATTGTCCAATCGCTGCAACTCCGGTACGGACTCGGGAGAGGCGAAGGTCGGGAGCCATGCGTCCTCCGAAACACGACCCTGCCAAACCGCACTGTTTCTTGACACACTGCTCGCTCGGAAGCCAGCCGCACCAATGTGTCCGAGGAAACACCATACAACTGGCGACCGTGTCAGCATGCATGCGCCCGGCACGCCACATGAGTAGCTAGAACGTGATGAAACAAGACATCCCGGCATGCCAAACCCTCTCCTAACCCAGAGAACGCTCCACCAATTGTGCCTCCGGTCTCTGCGACACAGCCCGGGATCAAACCCGGATCTGTAGTGACGCTTCTACAACACTGCAGTGCCTTAAACCGCTGTGCCACTCTGGAGGCCCGTTGAAATTGCGTTTTTCTAATGTGCAACAGGAAAAACATGTGCCAATCGGAGTGTGGCTCTTTAAAACAATTTATTACAAAACAGAATCACCTGATTTAGTGTCCCTTGACCGAAACTGTTGGCAACATGTTATCAAATAATTCAAAATTATAATTAAAATGAGCTATTTAGAACAAGGGATGGCACACAATGTTACTGTATTTTCATATTATGTATACTGAACAAAAATATTAACACAACATGCAACAATTTCAACGATTTTACTGAGTTACAGTCCATATGAGGAAATCAGTCAACAGAAGTTAGTTAGGCCCTAATCTATGGATTTCACATGACTGGGCAGGGGTGCAGCCTTGGGTGGGCATAGGACCAGCCAATAGGAATTAGTTTCCCACCACAAAAAGCCTTTAATACAGACAAATACTCCTCAATTTAATCAGCTGTCCGGGAGGCTGGTCTCAGACGATCCCGCGGGTAAAGAAGCCGGATGTGGAGGTCCTGGGCTGGAGCGATTACATGTGGTCTGCGGTTGTGAGGCCGGTTGGACATACTGACAAATTGTTTTAAATGACGGAGGCGGAATATGGTAGAGAAATAAATATTAAATTATCTGGCAACAGCTCTGGTGCACATTCCTGCAGTCAGCATGCCAATTGCACACTCCCTCAACTTGAGACATCGTGTTGTGACAAAACTGAACATTTTTGTGGACTTTTTGTCACCAGCACAAGTTGCACCTGTGTAATGATCATGCTGTTTAATCAGCTTCTTAAAATGAGTCGGAAGGACTATCTTGGCAAAGGAGAAATGCTCACTAACAGGGATGTAAACGAATTTCTGCATAACATTTGAGAGAAGCTTTGTGTGTATGGAACCTTTCTGGGATCTTTTATTTCAGCTCATGAAACATGGGACCAACACTTTACATGTTTACATTTATATTTTTGTTCAGTGTAGATTCTCACCACAGATTAAAACAAATTTATACAAAAAAAATGTCTTATTCTTATGTATCAAACATGACATTCAATTCATCTTTCAATAAACAAATTTAAGGAACTAATCTTGTTTTTCTGATCAAGTGTACACTTTCATACAGGTTATGATCTACAAGTACAATCACATTTTTTTTAAACGTATAAAATATTTAACAAAGCGATTAGTAATTATCAACAAGCACTTGTACAATTCCGGTCTCACCAAATAAGTCCAGTGTCAAAACTTTTCAGTAATTGATCCATAGAAGAGGCATGCTACAGAGCGAGAAAGGAGGTGGCACATTCCAACACCTCTGATCCATCATTCAATCAACATTAGGCCACTGCAGTGTGGAGAGCAAGCAGTCTGCCCGGTTATTCAATTCCAGTTCCTATTGCACAATAACAGCATCCCCACGATGACATACATAGACATTAGGTGAATGTACAATAAGATTTACTCTCCAAATCCAATTCTGTCCAGTTGAATCATATCTACTCTGTGAAAATATTCTATCAACGTTACTCTGTCATTCCTATGTATTCATGAGTGTTCAGTGATATAGTGCCCTCTCTCACCATGCTTCAAAGTGGATAAAGTAAAACAAACAAAATACCCCTGATGAATATGCTGAGTGAATGCAGAACTAGTTCGCCAATCTAGATAGCTCCATCAGTCTTACAGGAGAACAGCTGTTGATTTGAAAGCCCAACCGGCCACGGACAGAGTTTGTGATTTCATCAAGAGCATCTAGTGAGTTTAGCAGTCTCAGTATCACCCATTTGAAAGTGCATTAAGTTTGGCATAAATCTGAACTAGTGGGAGTGTCACAAACGATAGTTACAATAGAGGATTATCCATCATAGTCATGTCGGACTTTCTTTAGATGACAATATATGAGCAGCCAAATAAAACCTCCACAAACAATATTTTCTGATCAAACACTTTATGGTTATAAATTATATATTCAACCATAATGTGATCAGGGAGAGGGCCTTTCAACTATGCTAAAGTCAATGCTACCTGCGTGCTATATACAAACTGTTGGGAGTATGAAATGCGTTTGATATTTGATTATATTACTTGTGGCACAGTGGACATACCGTACTTTCCTCTGCTGACCCATGAGCAGAGCATCATTGATCCCTGTATACAGTACAGTACTAGTAACGGTTGGCGTCATCGTAGGAGGTCACATCCAGGTCAAAGAAGCCCTCTAGCATCCACTGTAGGGTCTCAAAGGTGGGTCTGTCGTTCTCATTCTCCTTCCAGCAGTCAGACATGATCTCATACATCACCTTGGGACAGTTTGTTGGGTTCGGCATCCTGTAGCCTGTGGGCAGCTTCTGGACCACCTGGTAGTTGGTCATGGCTGGAACAATAACAGGGGACTATTAGTTCTGGTCTCACACGGTAACACAATCTAACCTGATGCTGTGCTTTTAGTGTGGATAAACTATGAATGCTCCCTTGCAATTGTAGGTGGTGTACAAATAGACAGGGTGCCAGGTGTTTGTTTAACTGTTGACTGAAGTGCATGCTACTCATACAATATTCCTACCCCGCCCACTTACATTATTGTACACTCAAATATTCCATGGTAGTAAATAACAGGATTAACACTGACTGATTACACCAGCTTTATTTTCTATCGAGCAATACATTAAACATGCATGTAAAAGTCTTACTTGGATAGGGCGTCCCGCCGCGAAGGTCATGATCTCATATAGCAGAATGCCGAAGGACCACACGTCAGACTTGATGGTGAACTTGCCGCTGTGGATGGCCTCTGGGGCGGTCCATTTCACAGGGAACTTAGTGCCCTCTTTAGCTTCGTAAACGTTCTCACTCTCCATCTAAAACAACAGGAATAAAATCTGAATCCTCAATACTTTCAAAGAGCAGAATAAATAAATACTTTGTGGGCCTCCAACAGTTTGATTTTCATGTCTTAGAAAGAGAAATGGAGACTGGTCTTGGTCAATTTTTTTGACAAACAGTCCCAACTAATAACAAAATATCCCCTTTTCTTGTTTGTCTTACAAAAAGATAAAGAGATACCCACCATGAAGACTCTGGCAAGGCCAAAGTCAGCCACCTTGCAAATGTTGTTCTCTCCCACCAGAACGTTGCGGGCCGCCAGGTCTCTGTGGATGTAGTTCTGCAGCTCCAGGTAAGCCATCCCAGAAGCCACCTGGGCCGCCATCTCTAGCTGGTCTGAGATTACCAGCTGCGTACCCTTGTCCTCTGTGGAGGAGGAGAGAAGGTAAGTACCATGGTCAGAGAACTGATATTTCATTCTAATGAGTGCTTAAGTAAAACGTTATAGTACAATTTCCAGAATAACAGTGTGTATGCAAAAGTATGACTATGCAATTCTTTGTAAAAGTTTCTGAAGTTTAGAGCCCCCAAAATAAAAATTGTTAGTAATGGCCGAATGTCTGAATTTGTGCCAGTGTGTAAGGGCATCTAGTGAAATATAGGGCATGTAATGCAGACAGTCTCGGGGCCACCAACATCAATTTCACATGGCCGCTCCAAGAGGTGACCATCACTCTGACAGGCAATGACACTGCATATTTCACGCTATGGCACAGCATCTCTCATTGGGAGAAAAACTCAAGGAGTGCTAGCAGTCACCAGGGAGTCCATAACATCAGATCATCTTAAATATACAGTGCATTCGGAAAGTATTCAGACCTCGACTTTCACATTTCTGTTACGTTACAACCTTATTCTAAAATTGATTAAATAGTTATTTTCCCCTCAATCTACACACAATACCCCCATAATGACAAAGCAAAAACAGATTCTTAGAAACAAATGAATACTTTAATATATTTTTTAAAATCACATTTACATAAATATTCAGACCCTTTACTCAGCACTTTGTTGAAGCACCTTAGACAACAATTACAGCCGAGTCTTCTTTGGTATTACGTAACAAGCTTGGCACACCTGCACTTGCTGAGTTTCTCCTATGCTTCTCCCAACTTTTCACTGTCTTTTTTACTGTTATTTTTATTTCTTTACTTACCTATTGTTCACCTAATAACTTTTTTGCACTGTTGGTTAGAGCCTGTAAGTAAGCATTTCACTGTAAGGTCTACACCTGTTGTATTCTGCGCACGTGACAAATAAACTTTGATTTGATTTGATCCACTCATGCTCTGTCAGGTTGGATGGGGAGCGTCGCTGCACAGCTATTTTCAGGTATCTCTTCAGGTATCTGATTTTTGATCAGGTTCATTCAAGTCCGGGCTCTGGCTGGGCCACTCAAGGACGTTCAGAGACTTGTTCCGAAGTCACTATTGCGTTGCCTAGGCTGTGTGCTTAGGGTCATTGTCCTTTTGGAAGGTGAACCTTCGCCCCAGTCTGAGGTCCTGAGCGCTCCGGAGCAGGTTTTCATAAATGATCTCTGTACTTTGCTCCGTTCATATATTTCCCTCTATCCTGACTAGTCTCCCAGTTCCTGCCGCTGAAAAACATCTCCACAGCATGATGCTGCACCACCATGCTTCACTGTAGGGATGGTGCCAGGTTTCCTCCAGATGTGACACTTGGAATTCAGGCCAAAGAGTTTAATCTTGGTTTAATCGGACCAGAGAATCTTGTTTCTCATGATCTGAGAGTCTTTAGGTGCCTTTTGGCAAATGTCAAGCAGGCTGTCATGTGCCTTTAACTAAGGAATGGCTTCAGTCTGACCACTCTACCATAAAGGCCTGATTGGTGGAGTGATGCAGAGATGGTTGTCCTTCTGGAAGGTTCTCCCATCTCCACAGAGGAACTCTGGAGCTCTGTCAGAGTGACCATCGGGCTCTTCTCCCCCGATTGCTCTGTTTGGCTGGGCGGCCAGCTCTAGGAAGAGTCTTGGTGGTTCCAAATTTAAGAATGATGGAGGCCACTGTGTACGTGGGGACCTTCAATGCTGCAGACATGTTTTGGTACCCTTCCCCATGCCTTGACACAATCCTGTCTCGGAGCTCTACGGACAGTTCCTTCAACCTCATGGCTTGGTTTTTGCTCTGACATGAACTGTCAACTGTTTGACCTTATATAGACAGGTGGGTGCCTTTCCAAATCATGTCCAATCAATTGAATTTATTACAGGTGAACTCCAAACAAGTTGTAGAAATATCTCAAGGATGATCAATGGAAACAGGATGCTCAATTCCGAGTCTCATAGCAAAGGGTCTGAATACTTATGTAAATAATATTTTGTATACATTTGCAAAGAAAAAAAAATATTTTCACTGTAATTTTTATTTTATTTAATCCATTTAGAATAAGGCTGTAACATAACAAATTGAGGAAAAAAGGAAGTGGTCTGAACTCTTTCTGAATGCACTGTATGTAACTTTTAAAATATAGAAGCATGGCCGTATGATGCATTTTGCAAATTCTTTACAGGCAACTGTATCACACCTATACATAAAGCGAAGATTGGTTGTTGCCAAATTTACACTTCATCCAAAACCTTCCCTACACACATCACTCAGTTACATAAGTTAAAGAAACGTCTGTACTGTATTTCAACTCTTGCTACAGTTGGCACATTGTTGAGGTGGTGTTCTAATCTAAACGTCCCACAGCAACCAGGGTCTGGTCCATTGAGTAAAGTGCAGTGGTCTTGTACGTAGGTAGGTTATAATGCAATACACTAGTGTGTTCTTACTTTGGAGATAATCCAGCAGACTGCCATTCTTCATGAGCTCTGTGATGATGTAGATAGGTTCCTCCACAGTACACACAGCGTAGAGCTGGATCAGTTTGGGGTGCCGCAGTTTCTTCATGATATGGGCCTCCTGTAGGAAGTCCTTAGCGTCCATGGTGCCTAGGATAACAAGAACATGTATACGTTGTATTGCACTCTAACACTAGCTGGGGGGGGGAGGGTTTACATGGCTCATCGCGCTCTAGCGACTCCTTGTGCCGGGCCGGGTGCCTGCAGGCTGACTTCGGTCGTCAGTTAAACGGTGTTTCCTCCGACACACTTCCGGGTTAAGCGGGCGGGTGTTAAGAAGCGCGGTTTGACGGGTCATGTTTCGGAGGCCACTTGACTAGACCTTCGCCTCTGCCGAGCCCATTGGGGAGTTGCAGTGATGAGACAAGATCGCGATGAGACGAGACAATGAGACAAGATCGCAATTGGTTATTTTTATTTATCAAATAAAAAATAAGGTAGGGGTGTGGATAGAAAAATCTGTCAGTATCTGGTGTGACCACCATTTGCCTCATGCAGCACATCTCCTTCGCAGAGAGTTGATCATGCTGATTGTGAAATGTTGTCCCACTCCTCTGCAAAGGCTGTGCGAAGTTGCTGAATATCGACGGGAACTGGAACACGCTATCGTACACGTCGATCCAAAGCATCCCAAACATGCTCAACGGGTGACATGTTTGGTGAGCATGCAGGCCATGGGAAAACTGGAACATTTTCAGCTTCCAGGAATTGTGTCCAGATCCTTGAGACATGGGGCCGTGCATTATTATGCTGAAACATGAGGTGATGGCGGCGGATGAATGGCACGACAATGGGCCTCAGGATCTCGTCATAGTATCTCTGCATTCAAATTGCCATCGACAAAATGCCTGCCCATTCCACTCTTTTCACAACGTTGACATCAGCAAACTGCACCTCCACACAACTCCATACACATGGTCTGCAGTTGTGAGGCTGGTTGGATGTACTGACAAATTCTCTAAAACGACATTGGAGGTGGCTTATGGTAGAGAAATTAACATTACATTTTCTGGCAACAGTTTAGGTGGACATTCCTGCAGTCAGCATGTCAATTACACACTCCTGCAAAACTTGAGACATCTGTGGCATTGTGTTGTGTGACAAAACTGCACATTTTAGAGTGGCCTTTTATTGTCCCCAGAACATTCCTGCAGTCAGCATGCCAATTGCATGCTCCCTCAAAACTTGAGACATCGTGTTGTGACAAAACTGCACATTTTTATGGACTTTTGTCACCAGCACAAGTTGCACCTGTGTAATGATTATCCTGTTTAATCAGCTTCTTGATATGCCACACTTGTCAGGTGGATGGATTTTCTTGGCAAAGGAGAAATGCTCACTAACAGGGATGTAAACAAATTTGTGAAATATATTGCGAAATCAGCTTTTGTGCGTATAGCACATTTATGGGCTCTTTAATTTCAGCTCATGAAACATGGGACCAACACATTACATGTTGCGTATATTTTTTTGTTCAGTGTATATACAGTACCTAATTGTTACCCAGAAATGATTTGATATTGAGATAAAAACGGCTGCATTGGACCTTTAAGGAGATACAAGATAAAGGATTTGAAATAACATGATTTTATGGGTTTGAATCCTGTGTTTGTGTCGTACAGGCCATTTACCAGGTTTGAGGGTCTTCACTGCTACTGCAGTGGTGTCGTTCCAGAGCCCTTCATGAACTTCTCCAAATTGCCCAGCGCCCAGTTTATTCAGCAGTTTGACAGACGTCCGGTCAATCTCCCAGTGGTCGGCAGTGTTGTAGGACAGACCATGGGTCTGAGGCACCTCCGTCTGACACGAGAGAGATACAACAATCAGCAGAGACAGAGGAACTGTCCCAAAGTATAACCTGACACACTGTCCTCTTTACTGTTCAGGAAAACCACGACTGTTGCTCTATTGTCCTTTGTGAACGGTTAATGGTGCTCTACACGGTTGACACGGAACAGTATCAGGCTATTGTATTAGGCCCAATATTTGAAGAGGGTTTCTGTGATCTGGATATCTTTAGCAAATTTTGCCAGGCACATTAGTTCCATAAAGTGTGTGTACATCAATTGAGATCAAGAGGGCCACTAAACAAATCTGCTTTATCGCAATCACATGATACAGTAGTTAATAAAGAAAGGAAATGGAACAGCATACCTTTTTACATGGTTCAAGCAGCCGTACACAGAGACCATCCTCCAGTTTTGAGTAGTGTTCCACCAACTCCCTCAGAGTTAGAAAGTTCTTGGACGTTGACACGTAGTAGCCTCCAGCGTCCAGCTTCCTTACTTTGTAGTGCTTCACTTTGAACTGGTCCAGTACTGAAAGATGCATACAAAAGCATAAGGGTCGAACACTAAAAAGTGTGAATGAAGACAATAAATCAACCATGGCCATGAAAATGTGTGCCGAAGAGTAAATAAAATGGGGAAAGTACCATGTTAAAATCTGTTTATATGGCCATTATGGAATAATGGGCTGGCCACATGAAAACAATATTTTGGTGATTTGGGTCATTGTACTGAAGACTTTCAGAAATTACAACTCCCTCAGTTTTTTCGGTGACCATGTTTTCCAAAAACCCTTAAATATCTGCTCTGAATTAAGATCCAAAGATGTCTGCAGAAAGAATGGGGTGTCAGTTATGACACAGAGTTTGAAAAAAAAAACGACAAAAATATAAAAAATAAAATTTGGGGTTTTTGAACTACAGTAAGTGAAGTGGATTTAACACCCGCTAACAGAATGACGTCATGGGTCCCTGATCTGTACTATATAGAAATGCATCATTACGAATGTCATTCTCCTCATGGTGATGTAACCCCAAGTACACAAAGGTAGAAAAATGTAATATCCTCTTTTGCATGTTTAGGTATTATTCTACACTCTGGCTACTGCATATTCTACTTATCTGTACTGTGCTGCCCAAACTTATAAAACAGACACTAATGATTGGTTCAGCTTTGGACTGACCAAATTTCAAATACTTTATAACATCCATGGATGTCCAATGTCGGTGTTCAGTGGGTAAGAAGGCTGGTTACAGTAAATAGGAAGATATTAATCCAGTTTAAAAATAATAAATATACAACAACAAAAAGTTACAAAACAAAACAACTGATTGTATCTCATGAAAGAGGAAGAGAAACAGGGAGAAATATGTTTTTAAAGCTGATCTTGTTTAATTTATTTCTTATTTTTGTTGGTAAAATGGGAAGAGAGGGGGCTCATGGGTAAGTGTCAGTAAGAACAGGCAGAGTTGACTAACTGGAGAGGGAGAGCGACAGGGAGAGAGAAAGAGCGACAGGGAGAGAGAGAGAGCGACAGGGAGAGAGAGAGAGCGACAGGGGGAGAGAGAGAGCGACAGGGGGAGAGAGAGAGCGACAGGGGGAGAGAGAGAGCGACAGGGAGAGAGAGAGAGCGACAGGGGGAGAGAAAGAGCGACAGGGGGAGAGAAAGAGCGACAGGGAGAGAGAGAGAGCGACAGGGAGAGAGAGAGAGCGACAGGGAGAGAGAAAGAGCGACAGGGGGAGAGAGAGAGCGACAGGGAGAGAGAAAGAGCGACAGGGAGAGAGAAAGAGCGACAGGGGGAGAGAAAGAGAGGTTGTCCAGACTGTTTTCACACTTTTGCTTTGACCACCACACCACAGAAAGAAAACAGTGGAAGGGAGGACAGTAGCAGGTGACCCAACTTTGGTTTGTGACTACTATGAATTCCCGTTGTAGCCAATTCAGTTGCAGGCATTCTATTACTGATTTGGAAAAATACTGATATGTTTTAAGCACTTAAATCAAACCACATTGTTATTAGTAAAAACACTATAACTAATTGGTAGGTCTATTTTATTTTATTTCATTTCACCTTTATTTAACCAGGTAGGCAGGTAGGAAAGTTGATGTAAACTTATGTAAACTTTTATTATTATTATATATTTTATTATCCTTACTATGAGATTATTGCATTTGTCATGACTAAGTTTATACACCACTGTAAATGTATAAGCAAGGGACTTTTTCCTTCTGACAGAAAAGGCCAGCCAGACTCATGTGGCCCTAAGTGATGTTCTCACAGTCTCTTTGTGAGAAGAGAGGTCTCCCTACTTGTTTAACTTTATAACCTTGAACCATCCAACACTTCAGTGCACTATGGGAGACTGTGATTTACCCAGAGTAAAGTGGGGATTGTTCAGGAACGAAGAAACAACTTGAGTTCTTTGTCCATCGAGTTCCCTCCTCATGAGGGAGAGGAATTAAAAAATATCTTAAAGATATGTGGGCTTTTGGTAAGAGAATTACAAGACAATGACAAGACTCAATATTTTTTTTTACTTACAGATGACAAATCATTTCTACAAAACCTGAGTGACGCAGCGGTCTAAGGCACTGCATGAGGTGTCACTACAGTCCCTGGTTTGAATCCAGGCTGTATCACATTCGGCTGTGATTGGGAGTCCCATAGGGCTTTGCACACTTGGCCCAGTGTCGTCCGGGTTTGGCCGGGGTAGGTCGTCATTGTAAATAAGAATTTGTTCTTAACTGACTTGCCTAGTTAAATAAAGGTTAAATAAATAAATAATAATAATAATATAAATCTTGATATTAGTTGGCAGGGGTCTTTACTTCAACAATGTGTTTTTATGCATTTCTAATACCTTTTAAGACTTTTTCTGCTAAATGTTTAAGACCTCTTTTCCAGTTGTTTGACCAGAAATCAAAGTATTTTCTTACTCCCAATTTTTAGGATAGAAAAAGGTTGAAGAATGTATATATGCATTAATAACATAAAAATAAACTCTTAGCTTTCATTTGACACCAAATTGTATGTGCTCCAACTACTTTATATATTAGTTAGTGCTCATGGGGCTTTTTACATTCAAAACACCCATGACTAATGTGAACAATGCAGAGGCAGATAGCAACATCATTGAACTTTCCTGTAATCAGTTTACTATGAGATTATTGCATTTGTCGTGACTAAGTTTATACACCACTGTAAATGTATAAGCAAGGGACTTTTTCCTTCTGACAGAAAAGGCCAGCCAGACTCATGTGGCCCTAAGTGATGTTCTCACAGTCTCTTTGTGAGAAGAGAGGTCTCCCTACTTGTTTAACTTTATAACCTTGAACCATCCAACACTTCAGTGCACTATGGGAGACTGTGATTTACCCAGAGTAAAGTGGGGATTGTTCAGGAACGAAGAAACAACTTGAGTTCTTTGTCCATCGAGTTCCCTCCTCATACCGGGAGCACACGGAAATAGATTGATCGAAAAAAAAAAGAAAACCACAAAATACAATCCTGAACAATAGAGCGAAGACACAAAATGTGTCAAACATCACAAAGTCATTCTGTTCCAAGAGCATATTGTGAGAGTACATATTTGGCGGGTGACAGATCTGAGCTTTAGTCTCTCGCAGACGCGACAAGTACAAGAAGACGGCGCTGAGATTTACCTGAGAGTGAGAGCTCTCCTTTCTGACTCTCACAGTGTCTGATGAGAAAGGCTCCATGCTGGTTCCCCTCAGACAGAAGCAGCTTCTCAGCTTCCAGTCTCTTGGTGTCTGCAAAGTACCATCTGTATAGCAGAACAGGAGGAAACAACGGTCAAACCCAGCATCATAGATATTCACTGGCACTGCACAGTGATATTTACTTGGTGGGTAGTTACATTAAGGCGTTCGCCAAGCTTAGAGTTTTACCAATACATCAAACAGATCTATATGATTGATACTATACTATATGCATCCACTGATCAAGTTAATCAGGTTATGTACACTACGAGACCAGGATACTTCAGTAAAACAAGTCCTGATTACCAAGACAAAACCCTCTCAAGGTTTCACAGGATGTATCACAACCGGCCGTGATTGGGAGTCCCATCGGGCGGCGCAAAATTGGCCCAGCGTCGTCCGGGTTTGGCCGGTGTAGGCAGTCATCGTAGATAAGAATTTGTTCTTAACTGACTTGCCTAGTTAAATAAAGGCTACATTAAAAAAAAAAAAAAAAAAAAAGTACATTCCCACAGAAAGGCAAAACTGCAGCCTAACTAAAACCAGTTTCATGGGGATTATCACCAGGACAATACTCGAGTCACACACAAGACAAGATTACTGACTTTGTTCAGAAGATGGACCCCTCATTATTTTTTTTACATATGAAACACTTTGAATTGTATGTCTCACTGCCATTGATAAATTGAATAAAATGTGTGGTTAGTTGTTTTTAATGGGGTATGAGGAGAGGAATTATTTCCATCATTCTTGAACAGTCCATTTATGAATGGTACCTGTTCCATTATTCAAAGCATTACCCAAACATCACTTTTGACCAAGATACCCCAGGCCTGTTCGGTTAAGTTTTACTCTACGTCATGTCATGCCAAGTGCAGTTTCCTTGCTTAACCAGTTTCTTTCTATATTTACCCAGTGCACTTGTATGCGTGTTGACCCTACAAAAGGCTGTCGAAATGTAAATACAGCTACACGTACATTGAATCTCTTTACAGTTTAATCACTTTTACAGTTGTATTTTCCTCTGATCTGGATAATTATTAACTCATCTATTGTACTTCCTTATCATTGACAATCATTAACTTGTTTGACCAATCACTTAGGTCGAGATACATGCAACAGCACCAATAGTGTGTCATTTGCCTATTGACTGAATCTGTTCACAATATCGAATGTTGGCATGCATTAAACCAAACTAGTGCTTTGTAATTGTCAAAACAATTACATTACTGTAGCCTATGGCAACTGTTGGTTAGTTGTGTGTCATGTGTTTGTTTGAGAGCTGTCACTCAAATCTGAGGCCTAGTCTAGGACTAGGTTATGAGGAAGTGCAGGGAATCCACACTTACAGTACTGTGACTCATCATATTCCACAACACAGAGTCAATGTGCAACTCTGAATTTAGCTAATCTTTCAATTGAGACAATAAACATTCAACACCAGATTGCACCTAGGCTATATAGAACATGCTCATTCTCATAAACTGTGAATGTATACAAATATTTGCCAGATCCTTCTTGGAATGGTCCAGTGGTGTAGGGATACCAACAGGTCAGTTATGATGGTTAATCAAATAAGCACAACAGAAGAGTATCAGATAGCTGGTGTCCCCTCCTAAAACGATGGTTAGGTGATCCGTGGGATCAGGGGTAAAGCAGCTCTGGAACATGCCTCAAGTGTGTGAGAGTCTTTTCTGCTTTACTCTGGCCTCAAATTGCCCAATAATATGTACAGGTTATAAGGGATGTAGACTGAATTCTAATAGGATATTCTATTTTCTGTAGGGCATTTTGTTCTCCACTTCTTTGAATGAAGCCACAGAAAACACCCTTCTTCAAACCTGACCTGGTGCTGTTCTAGTTTAGTCTATACAGTAGCATATGTCAACTATTTCAATAGAATAGTTCATCCAGCGTATAATTTAACATTTATATTGGTAGGCTACTTACGGCTCCGCATCCAGGCTCTCCACAGGTGCCACATAATTGGCTGGAACGTAACCCTTCTTGGCAGCTGAAATTCCAGTGAGTGCTTTTACATACCACCAATCACCAGCACTTTTGTCTAGAGCGTCTAACTTGTCCCCAGCATTGAAACTCAAGTCCTCCACGGTTCGGGCGATATAGTCATAGAGGGCGATATAAACGTACCCCGGTTTCTCAAGGGGTATTGGTGGCAAAGCCCTGTTGGTGGGATCCTCCGCATGAATGTTTTTAAACACGACTTCGCTATTCTCCTTCCCCGGATCTGAATCGGACAGCGGTTTATTAAAACACGGGAAAAGAGTCTGACAATACCCCAAGCACGTACCTCGAATGTCCATTGTGAATACTCCCTTGGTTTATCCTACTAAACCATGGTGTGATCAACTAAAATGTAAGCCGTCCCTTTTGGCGTTTATATTCAACTTCGGTTAGAACGAATTTCACATCATGGATTGGATCCTAAAAAGTTGCGCTCATTCCAGAAACGTCTTGTCAACCCTGGTCTTTGGACTGGAATAGCACAAAAACACTCTGACCAACAGTAAAATAAAGCGATTTATTGCACGAGGGCAACAGTCACCATGTTTCCTGGTTAGCCTACTTTAATTTCTCATTAAACTTCTGCTGGGGACCTGTGTGCACTTTGAGCGCTACCCGCAGGGGTGTTTACTTCTATTGCACCGCAATAATAGCGTAGCTGTATCATTCCCACCCCATGGTCAACTAACTACCTTCAGGGTCTATTGACAAAGGTATCTTCTTCCCACGAACACGCGCTTGCGTTATAGTTTTGGAAACATAAGTAATGTCACTGTATTAGACTTTAATATCGCCGGGAAATACCGTGTATTCATGAAGCTAGGCTTCCCCCCAAAAATGTATCTATAATTTTCCTTAAATTTGCAAGAGGCTGAATGTACAGTCGTGGCCAAAGGTTTTGAGAATGACACAAATATACATTTTCACAAAGTCTGCTGCCTCAGTTTGTATGATGGCAATTTGCATATACTCCAGAATGTCATGAAGAGTGATCAGATGAATTGCAAAGTCCCTCGTTGCCATGCAAATGAACTGAATCCCCAAAAAAACATTTACACTGCATATCAGCTCTGCCACAAAAGGACCAGCTGACATCATGTCAGTGATTCTCTCGTTAACACAGGTGTGAGTGTTGACGAGGACAAGGCTTGACGAGGACAGATTGCTGATTGAGTTATTCAAACTCAATCAGCAATCTGTCATGCTGATTGAGTTTGAATAACAGACTGGAAGCTTCAAAAGGAGGGTGGTGCTTGGAATCATTGTTCTTCCTCTGTCAACCATGGTTTTCTGCAAGGAAACACATGCTGTCATCATTGCTTTGCACAAAAAGGGCTTCACAGGCAAGGATATTGCTGCCAGTAAGATTGCACTTAAATCAACCATTTATCGGATCATCAAGAACTTCAAGGAAAGTGGTTCAATTGTTGTGAAGAAGGCTTCATGGCGCCCAAGAAAGTCCAGCAAGCGCCAGGACCGTTTCCTAAAGTTGATTCAGCTTCGGGATCGGGGCACAACCAGTACAGAGCTTGCTTAGGAATGGCAGCAGGCAGGTGTGAGTGCATCTGCACGCACAGTGAGGCGAAGACTTTTGGAGGATGGCCTGGTGTCAAGAAGGGCAGCAAAGAAGCCACTTCTCTCCAGGAAAAACATCAGGGACAGACTGATATTCTGCAAAAGGTACAGGGATTGGACTGCTGAGGACTGGGGTAAAGTCATTTTCTCTGATGAGTCCCCTTTCCGATTGTTTGGGGCATCCGGAAAAAAGCTTGTCCGGAGAAGACAAGGTGAGCACTACCATCAGTCCTGTGTCAAGCCAACAGTAAAGCATCCTGAGACCATTCATGTGTGGGGTTGCTTCTCAGACAAGGGAGTGGGCTCACTAACAATTTTTCCTAAGAACACAGACATGAATAAAGAATGGTACCAACACATCCTCCGAGAGCAACTTCTCCCAAACATCCAGGAACAGTTTGTTGACGAACAATGCCTTTTCCAGCATGATGGAGCACCTTGCCATAAGGCAAAAGTGATAACTAAGTGGCTCGGGGAACAAAACATCGATATTTTGGGTCCATGGCCAGGAAACTCCCCAGACCTTAATCCCATTGAGAACTTGTGGTCAATCCTCAAGAGGCGGGTGAACAAACAAAAACCCACAAATTCTGACAAACTCCAAGCATTTATTATTCAAGAATGGGCTGCCATCAGTCAGGATGTGGCCCAGAAGTTAATTGACAGCATGCCAGGGTGGATTGCAGAGGTCTTGAAAACGAAGGGTCAACACTGCAAATATTGACTCTTTGCATCAACTCCATGTAATTGTCAATAAAAGCCTTTGACACTTATGAAATGCTTGTAATTATACTTCAGTATTCCATAGTAACATCTGACAAAATATCTAAAGACACTGAAGCAGCAAACTTCGTGGAAATTAATATTTGTGTCATTCTCAAAACATTTGGCCACGACTGTATATCATAGGAGAAAGCATCCGAACAAGCGAAACAGCGCCCCTGTCTCTCTATGTGTAGGCCATTTATGTGATGCTGTCTGGTCCAAACAAGTATGACATTGTTGCTGCCAGTAGCATTGAACGCAAGAGAAGACAGTGAGCATGGCCTCTCTTGACAGAAAAAAGTATAATAATTTGCCCATTAGCATTGAGCTAAACTGAGCGAGTTAAAATGTGAATTGTCCTAGCGCACCAGCTTGGATTTGGCATCACTCCTATCAAATCTCATTAAGAGCATAAATCATTGGCTGAAAAACTTTAATTGTTGCATTTTGATGTGTCGTAATTTAGTTGTCACTGTATTAGACTAAGCAGATTTGATGATGTTGAAATGGTGCTGGAATAGAGGAGGAAGCTGCTATTTTCTTTGCGACTTGTGTTAACTATCTGTGGTTCTAAATCAATAGTTGTTTAGTGGTCCGAAAATGTCGTTAACATTAACTTGCTTGACCATGCTGTAGGTCATGTAACTGTCTGTTGTTGTACAAGTAATATGCTTTGTGAATTTCACTGGACAGAGGTTGCCAGGTGATTTTACCCACGCACCGCTACTGGTTAAAGCATGTGTTACCTTGTGTTAATAGCTATCAAGCATACTCCAAACACCTGTGTCGGAATAAGGCAGCCAGAAACGTGTTGTAGGGTTAATTCAGAAAGAGTATGACATCATATTAGCTGGGACAGCTTCATCCTGACACGTTTATTTATCGGCCTGAGAAGAACAGTGTTGCCAACTTCTCAGTAAGGAAAGTAGCTATTGGCTGTCCTAAAAGTTGCTAGAAGTCGCTAAATGACGTATTTACCTAATTTGCATAATTGGCCATGTGCATGTAATTGTGATGGACGTTGTAGGAGAGAGGAAGAAAGTTCAACATATTTAGGGTGTTTTTTACTCACTTTTTGTCTCTCCCATGACATTATTCCTCTCTCCTAGATTACATGCCAGCATGGAACAGTGTTCAGCGATAGCTAATGCCATGGTGGCTTCAGCCTTTTTTGCAGAGTAAATTTTTTTAGCCATAAATGGCAGCTTGTTTTGGGTGGAACTGTTATAAGGCTTTGCCTTTTGAATATGTTTTTGAGTTGTCATGTGTTTTCTTTTACATCACTAAGTTTGGCGTAGAAATCAGGCTTACAATACAGGCAGTATGCCCGTGTATCATCTCCAGTAAATGGCTTCAACCAGACTTTGAATTCAGGGTTTGATTCCCACTCCTTTCTGTATTTTTGAGTGTACGGTTTAGACTGAGACATGATGAGCTAGCCAGCTAGATGTTTAGCTTGTGTCACAGAGAGGCACACACACAGTGGACAAGGTGAGTAAGTTACTGAGGCTTTGTGATTCAAATGCAGTGATTTATTTTAGACAAAGAACATTTTACATTTACATCCCTCCCTGAATGTAAGCCAGAGAGGGATCAGGCAGCGGCGGCTTCCCGCATGCGCGATTAATTTGCAGTCCTCCCCACACTACACCATGCAAACCCAACCTGTCCCGCCTCTATAACCCTTTCACACAATTTCATACACAAAATATCAACACATTTCCTCCCCAACACGTTTTCTCCCCTAAACACTCCTCACACAGACCTGTTTCATGTCTGCCTATCATCCACAAAGTGACAATCAACATTGGGGTGGCAGGTAGCCTAGTGTTTAGAGCTTTGGGCCAGCAACCGAAAGGTTGCTAGATCGAATCCCCAAGGTAAAAATCTGTCGTTCTGAACAAGGCTGTTAACCCACTGTTCCTAGGCCGTCATTGTAAATAAGAATTTGTTCTTAACTGACTTGCCTAGTTAAATAAAATAAAAATTAAAGCCTGTGTGCCCAAACCATAGTCTACTCTATACAACTTCCTACGTCCTGCCACCACATCAGCCTTCTCATTACCCTCCACACCCACATGGGTGGGAACCCAACAAAACCTTACCTCCTCTCCCAATCCAATTAACAGTACCATCATCTCCACAAACAAGTCTCCCCTATCCGACCTGCCCGTCTTCACACTACTCAACACTGCAGCCGAATCAGAACAGATCACCACTCTAAGTGGTTTCACCTCCTCCACCCATTTAGCCGTCATTTTATTTTTATTTCCTATTGAAGAAAGCAGTAGTGGCAGTTTTTTCATCGCATGAAAGTGGTTGCTGCCGTTACCATGGCGACCCATTTGTTGCTGTTTTCAACAGCAACAAATGTATCAAGCTAGAAAGCTTCCTCTAAAAACTGCAACAGTAGCTATCACACCTGTAAACACTTTACACTGTGCCCTAAACATTAGTCTTGTTATTTCGGAAATGAACGGAGGTGATGTTTATTTAAATCATGTAACGTTCTGCAAGATGCTGGCTAGCTAAGTCTGTCTAGCTACTGTCAGTGTCTCTTCTGATTAATGGCGTTAGCTCCATGGAGATTGTATTGCCATTATTTTTAAGTAAAGCATTGTTTTCTCTGTATTGTTTTCATAGTTCACAAATTTGGCCAGAAAAGCCCAGTGGTGTAAAGTACTTAAGTAAATATAATAATAAGTACTACTTAAGTTCTACTTAAATCTGTACTTTACTACTTATATTTTTGGCAACTTTTACTTATACTCCACTACATTCCTAAAGAAAATGATGTACTTTTTACTCCATACATTTTCCCTGACACCCAAAAGTACTTGTTACATTTTGAATGCTTAGCAGAATAGGAAAATGGTCCAAATCACACACTTATCAAGAAAACACCTCGCCTCTGATCTGGTGGACTCACTAAACACATATGCTTCATTTGTAAATTATGTCTAAATGTTGGAGTGTGCCCTTGGCTATCTGTAAATAAAATAAAAACAAGAAAATGGTGGTTGTCTAGTTTGCTTAAAATAAGGAATTTGAAATGATTTATACTTCTCCTTTTACTTTCAACACTTTTTACTTATTTTGATACTTAAGTATATTTAAAACCAAATACTTTTAGACTTTTACTCAAGTGACTTTCACGTTTACTTGCGTCACTTTCTATTAAGGTATCTTTATTTTTACTCAAGTATGACAATTTGTTACTTTTTCCACCTCTGGTAAAGCCATGAAGAAATGCAACTCTTGTGAATTTTATCGGGCTGTTGTTAAGCATCCTGTCAAACTGTTAAGAAACACAGTGAGCCCAGAACAGACATGATAGAGGGGGGCAGAGCGTGCTTCAAACAGGAAGCTCATCCCGCAAAGCACACGGTAAGATCATTGACATTCAGTGGCTATCTTTATGTTTTGATGTTAAAGTCGTACTGACAGCATTTTATCAACATGAAACCTTATTGAAATCTGTTCATACACTCCCCCAGGAAGAATATGACACTTTGTTTTTGTTACATTTTCTGACAAGCGAGAGCGCTTAGATACAGTTGAAGTCGGAAGTTTACATACACTTCAGCCAAATACATTTAAACTCAGTTTTTCACAAATCCTGACATTTAATCATAGTAAAATATTCCCTGTCTTAGGTCGGTTAGGATCACCACTTTATTTTAAGAATGTGAAATGTCCGAATAGTAGTAGAGAGAATGATTTATTTCAGATTTTATTTCTTTCATCACATTCCCAGTGGGTCAGAAGTTTACATACACTAAATTAGTATTTGGTAGCATTGCCTTTAAATTGTTTAACTTGGGTCAAACGTTTCGGGTAGCCTTCCACAAGCTTCCCACAATAAGTTGGGTGAATGTTGGCCCATTCCTCCTGACAGAGCTGGTGTAACTGAATCAGGTTTGTAGGCCTCCTTGCTCGCACATGCTTTTTCAGTTCTGCCCACAAATTTTCTATGGGATTGAGGTCAGGGCTTTGTGATAGCCACTCCAATACCTTGACTTTGTTGACCTTAAGCCATTTTGCCACAACTTTGGAAGCATGCTTGGGGTCATTGTCCATTTGGAAGACCCATTTGCGACCAAGCTTTAACTTCCTGACTGATGTCTTGAGATGTTTCTTCAATATATCCACACAATTTTCCACCCTCATGATGCCATCTATTTTATGAAGTGCACCAGTCCCTCCTGCAGCAAAGCACCCCCACAACATGATGCTGCCACCCCCGTGCTTCACGGTTGGAATGGTGTTCTTCGGCTTGGAAGCCTCCCCCTTTTTTCTCCAAACATAACGATGGTCATTATGGCCAAACAGTTCTATTTTTGTTTCATCAGACTAGAGGACATTACTCCAAAAAGTAGGATCTTTGTCCCCATGTGCAGTTGCAAACTGTAGTCTGGCTTTTTTTATGGCGGTTTTGGAGCAGTGGCTTCTTCCTTGCTGAGCGGCCTTTCAGGTTATGACAATATATAAGACACGTTTTACTGTGGCTATAGATACTTTTGTACCTGTTTCCTCCAGCATCTTCACACGGTCCTTTGCTGTTGTTCTGGGATTGATTTGCACTTTTCGCACCAAAGTACGTTCATCTCTAGGAGACAGAACGCGTCTCCTTCCTGAGCGGTATGACGGCTGCGTGGTCCCATGGTGTTTATACTTGCATACTATTGTTTGTACAGATGAAAAAAAAAATTGTAGACCTCCACAAGTCTGGTTCATCCAAATGAAACCTAATAAAATCATCCATGACCGGTGTTTCAATGCAGACTGGTGCGCCATAGCCAATCAAAGCTACAGTAGGCCTATATGAAAATAAGCCATTTGCCATATGGGCCCTGCCATTTGTTTAAACTGGACTGTGTGTTTACAGGCAGTAGCAACAGCGCGACTTTAGATCATTAGAACGCATCGCCAAAAGCCACAAAATAGACCTCAATGGATTTCTACAAATATGTAAATACCTCTTACATTTGTCAACTTCACTGTCCTATTGATCAAACAACCATGAAAAGGTAGGCTTTCTCCCTCAGTTGCCTATGCACATCAACAACAAGATCAACAACTAATGCTAGCCAGTGTGAGTTGAGCTAAAATCTAACGAGGGAACACTAGATAAACCCTCTCAAACCTTTTCAGCTAGTTGGCCGTCAAAATTGCACTGATAAACGATGGGGAATAGTAGCCTGCTCGTCCTTCTGCAGCATGCCTGCCAATGCATGCTTGTCCCAATCCACGTTTTGACAACTGAATGGGAACTTGCCTGACAAATACATTTGATTGACAACTAAGATATATGCTAACTGTGGATAACAGTCGTTTAAGTTCAGCATAGCTAGCTAACCATGACACCTGCTGCATCTCAAGCTCTAGCCACTGAAAAACGATATGAGGGGAAAAAGTCGGTCACTCACCCACTCACTCCTCCAATGACATAACATCCTCACAGCAGCTAGCTAGCTATCTAACGTTAGGCTCTGTGTTTTTAGCATGCTAAATAAATAGCTAGCTACAAAAATATTAATGCTAGCCCGGGGTGTCAAACTCAATCAGCGCACAGGCCGTATTGAAAAAAACTACGGATTCGCAGACCAGACATAGCCTATTTGTTTTTACAAAAAAACGTGCAAGTGCGACCCAAACTGGCCATGCATTGTTTTATTAGAAAAAATATTGGCCTTTATAATGTCAACTTATGTAGGGCTCCCGAATGGCACAGCGGTCTAAAGGCACTGCATCGCAGTGCTAGAGGCGTCACTACAGACCCTGGTTAGATTCCAGGCTGTATCACAACCGGCCGTGATCGGGAGGCCCATAGGGCGGCACACAATTGGCCCAGCATCGTCCGGGTTTGGCCGGGGTAGGTCGTCATTGTAAATAAGAATTTGTTCTTAACTGACTTGCCTAGTTAAATAGAAGGCCAGCATCCCGGAGTCGCCTTTTCACTGTTGACGTTGAGATTGGTGTTTTGCGGGTACTATATAATGAAGCTGCCAGCTGAGGACTTGTGAGGTGTCTGTTTCTCAAACTAGACACTAATGTACTTGTCCTCTTGCTCAGTTGTGCACCGGGGCTTCCCACTCCTCTTTCTATTCTGGTTAGAGCCAGTTTGCACTGTTCTGTGAAGGGAGTAGTACACAGCGTTGTACGAGATCTTCAGTGTCTTGGCAATTTCTCGTATGGAATAGCCTTCATTTCTCAGAACAAGAATAGACTGACGAGTTTCAGAAGAAAGTACTTTGTTTCTGGCCGTTTTGAGCCTGTAATCGAACCCACAAATGCTGATGCTCCAGATACTCAACTAGTCTAAAGAAGGCCAGTTTTATTGCTTCTTTAATCAGTACAACAGTTTTCTGCTGTGCTAACATAATTGCAAAAGGGTTTTCTAATGATCAATTAGCCTTTTAAAATGATCAACTTGGATTAGGTAACACAACGTGCCTTTGGAACACAGGAGTGATATTTGCTGATAATGGGCCTCTGTACGCCTATATAGATATTCCATTAAAAATCTGCCGTTTCCAGCTACAATAGGGGCGGCAGGTAGGCTAGTGGTTAGAGTGTTGGACTAGTAACCGAAAGGTTGTAAGATTGAATCCCCGAGCTGACAAGGTAAAAATCTATTGTTCTGCTTCTGAACAAGGCAGAACTGTTCCTAGGCCGTCACTAACTGACTTGCCTAGTTAAATAAAGGTACAATTATAAAATTGACAACATTAACAATGTCCACACTGTATTTCTGATCATTTTAATGAACAAAAAAATTGCTTTGCTTTCAAAAACAAGGACATTTCTAAGTGACCCCAAACCTTTTAACGGTAGTGTACATTTCTTAAAAACATGTTTTTGCTTTGTCATTATGGGGTGTTGTGTGTAGATTGATGAGGAGATTTTATTTTAGAATAAGACTGTAACGTGGAAGTCAAGGGGTCTGAATACTTTTCTAATGCACTGTATCCAACACATTATATATTTCGGAAATCCTCAGATTTCCTAATCACACATCAAATTCTCATTGGTATAAAATTAGGACTATAATAATCAGGGGCGTAACTTTGGTTTTAGAAGTGGGGGGGAACATAATATTATTTATTATACATTTTTTATCCAGTCTGATAAACACTCCAAACAGCCTACCCGACTACTTGGAGGCATCCGCATGGACCTAAAGCACATTTTGTATCACATTCCAATGATAAAACGGGGGACAAAATGCAATTTCAGAATGTTGGGGCGGACTTGTCCCCCTCAAGCTTCAGTGAAAGTTGCGCCCCTGATAATAATGGTGTCCCAGTCTATCAAATGCGAACTGAAAATATGGTTTTGACCCAGTGTACACAAATGGGTGTGTCATGCCTCCTGTGAATATGATATCAACATTATTTTGTGTGTGATTAGGAAAACTCTTGAGGATTTCAGAAATGTATCATGCGTTGGGCTAGAGGTTACAGCAGGCGGAAATGCAAAATGTTTCCCACCCTAACTGAAAATGACTGTCGGCTGCAACTGTGATAAAGCCTGTAAAACAATGTACAGTAAGTGTATATTTTGCGTGTCCAAACTCCCGACTGGTACAGTACAGTACACACACATACATACATAAATGATTGTGTTCACTTAACTTTGAGTTTCTGTCATTGTCAAAGTGAGCACTGAATAGGCCAGGGGGCCCATCCCAAACTTTTAACAGTGCTCCATACTGTAGGATGCAAAATGCTAACTCCTTCCGTTTGAGTTATGTTATAATTATAATTTTTTCATATAGTTTTATATAGCCCCTCCAAGTCGTTCATGATGACCGTCTCAAACTAGATTTCTCTGTGCACTTCTGTATCAGTTCTGCCCCACATTTTGATGTAATTAATTAAGACAATATGTGAGAAATGTGAGAAGTGTAACCACTCTCAAATTAATTGACAGCGCTTTGGATGCAAGGACTGACCATCCATTATATGAAAATTATAGTTTTAACTATGTTTTGAGTATATACAGTGTTTGTTTATATTGTTTACAAACATGGAGTTAGCAACTAAGGATTCTAGCTTTAATAGTAGATCATTGGGCTAGGCCTATCCATATGGGTGGGCAAAATGTTAGGTTTTTAGTTTAGTTAATTAACTAGCATAAATAAGGCTACAACTTTTTGAGAACTTCAAATTGAACAGGATATGTGGGAACCTATCAGAAAAGCCCCGCTCTTCGAATACTTATGCACATGTATTTGATGTACTACGGTACACCCTGACCGGAAGCCTCGCGCACAAACCATTCTGCGCACCTCCACCTTATATCACTATTGCGGTTGATACGGAAAGTCAAACAATGAATGAACAATTCGTAGACCTTGAATTAATAAATGTGTAAGATAGTGCCTGGTTATTGGAGACATTCTGTGAAGCATCCCCTTGTAAGAGCAACCCACGTGTTGCCGTATAAACAAATATATTGGAGGGTACAGACTTGACATTGACAGATACAGTGTGCAGGCGTGTGTAGCCAACAGTACAATATCCTTGGTTTCGATTGTTTCTAGCACCCTCGTTAAAATGAGCGAATATTTTTCCCTTTCAGATTGTGATGTAATTGGTTTTGATTTGGACCACACTCTCTGTCGGTACCATTTGAAGGAGACCTCTAGGGTGAGTTTATTTATAGCTCATGGGCTGTTCTTGTGATTTCTGACAATATCATACTGTACAATAGCTAGCTACTAAGTAAACTAACGCTTGCATGCATCCTTTCCACCTGGCAGTGTCAAGTTAGTCGTTCATGGCTCGCTGCATTTGATCAACAGCTAATACTCACAATGTATGATGTGATGGAACGAATGGAATAGAATACATACATCCTAGCTACATGGTGTTAAAATGGTAAACATTGCAGTTCCGATGCATGCGCCCCCCAAAAACGGCATTGTTATAATGCAGCGTCTAGCTACTCACCTAACAACACTGTATAGTATGCCGTTATACAGCATGCATACATTTTCTTTATAAGCAATTTGCTTGCAACAACAAATTAGCCAGCAGTCCCTGGTGAGTCACAGCTGAGTCTGTGTGACATCTGACTGCCAGCAGCAGAAACCCAAATGGCATCCTCTCTGTTAGGAACACATAAATGCCATTAAAGCTGTGACTTTATAAATAGGTTTACAGTGCATGCCAGCTCCATCACGGTAGTTGTCAATACAGCACAGTGTTTATGTATTGTACATACGTAAAGGTTCAGTGTCACTGAATGTTTACCCCACCTGTGGATAGAATAGAATACAAGTGACCCTATATATTTGTGCTTCTTTGCAGCTGATCTATGAGAGCTTTACCAGGTATCTGGTAGAGCATAAAGACTACGACAAGGACCTTCTCATATTGACCCCTGCTTCCTGGGATTTCTGGTAAGTCACAAGCAGCAGTAGCAGAATGACTGAAGAAAATACATTGTTCTATAGGCGGTAATCATTAATGACTGTGGTGTGCCATTGTAAATTCAGACTACCTGCATGCATCATTCCACTACTGTGAATGACTACCCCATTTTCAGGTTAGATAAAGGGCACTTAAAAAATTGGATGAATGCATGGTGCTCTGGTGAATATCGCTTACAGATTCTTATTGTTATTGCTTAGCATAGGACATTGATCAACACCCTTGTTCTTTGCCAGTGGCCACTATGAAATGTGTGTTCTGTATGTCCAGTTTCAAAGGCTTAATGGTAGACCTTGAGGATGGAAACTTGGTTAAGTTGGCTGAAGATGGAACTGTTTTACGGTAGGGTAACAGTAAATGATATACATGCTCTGATATTGGGTTCCTTTTATATTGATAGGAAAAATGCCTGTTTTGAAGTGCTTGTATCAATGGACAATATTTGGGCATGCCTTTTTGTTACTCCTCTTTCCACCGCAAATGAATAAAAACCCTGATTTTTAAACCTGTTTGTTTTCATCAGAGCAACCCATGGGACCAATAACCTCAGAACAGAAGAGATCATTAAACATTATGGTTCAAAACGGGAATGGAAGAACTTTAATAGCCTTAATACCTCATTCACGAAGTCTAGTAAGTCTGTAATCTTGAATCTCTGTGTCCCATCCAACCATTGTGAAAGCAGTTTTTTCTTTGTTTTTGTAATGCAGTTACAGTTTTACATATGTAAAGACTAAAGAGTGATTATTGATTGGATTGTTTCTTCCAATAAATATGTTCTGTTTTATTCTCTGCAGCAAAGTATTATTTCTATGACAACTATTTTGATCTACCTGGGGCTCTTCTCTGTGGAAGGGTTGTGGATATGTTGCGTAAGGTAAAATAGAAATAATTTTAAGTGAATTATGATTCTGAATAGATAATGAATATGTTTACACACTTTTTTGGAACATGTTTACACACTTATTTTCTCTCCAAATTGTATCTACTTTCAAGAACATTATTTTGTTTTTGTCAACAGCGTGGGAATGAGGTGAATTCAGACTTCTGGAAAGACATTGTTGCTGCCATCGACCACAATTACAACACATCTGCATTCCAAGGTATGCTTATTACTTATGTAATAGTAAATCACTTTCAGTTGTTGAAACAGTGCACCATATCAGAAATCACTATTTCAATTGGCCATATCAGTGGGCTGAAATAGTCCACCTCAAAACAATATTTTCAGTTTCGTACTGTAGACTGACAAACACAAAAAAAGAAAAGACAAAGGCATCAGTTTCAGGAATAAGACTTTATTCTTTACTTTGATCAATAAGTTGAACATAGCATAATGCATCCTCAGGCATATAGTTGTTGTTGACATAATACTTTTTTGTGACTGTTTTTCATCCTGTGCTTTGCAATATCACACTGCTGGTTTGTTTAAGGTGTTGCGATCTGACTTACAACATTGCTTAAAAAACAAGCATGATTTCCTTTGCATGTATATTACAAGATATTTATTAAAGACTTTGAAAACAACAAGATCTGCTGTAAATGTTACAGGCAGTCAAAGAGCACCATTTTGTGAATTATTCAAACTGTTTTGTATTCCTTGTTTGCTGAATACTTGTGCATATACTGGGAAAGGGAATATGGATAACAAACAATTTGATTCCTAAATTATATTCTTCTTCTCATTTAATTGAAATGCCTCCATGAACCGAATGCCCTTCTCAGTAGAATACTTGAGAGAATTGCTGCTCTTGCCTTTTCAATGACAAATTAACTTGTAGAATATTACGTCAATCTTTTATTCTACAATGACAACCCAATCTCAATGGAAGTTATAAACTGAACTATTTCTTTAGGTAGTTTCTTTAAGCTTTTATTAGTGATTGTATCACGTTGAGGCAATCAGGAACCCAGTGAAAGAGCAGTGAACATTGTCGGCAGCAAAGACACCATTGGTCTCCTCATCAGGGACCTGAATGTAGACTTGGTCATGGGCATTCAGCATGAGGACAGTGCTGCCAGACAACTGATCCAAGAAGCCCTTGTTGTACTCATCGTATGAGAACATGATTGGCTCACCATTTTTGTATAGTGCCACCAATGCATTAGCACCGTTAACATGCATATGGTAGGAGAAGTAGTAGAGACCTGGTACCTGGCAGGAGAAGATGCCAGTCTGGGGGTCATAGTGCTGCTCCCCATTGTAAATAATCTGGTTGAATGGAACGGGTGAACCCGCAGATGGGTAAGCCATCGTCAGAACAGCGCTGAAGGCAGACATAGGGGCCTTCATCATCTCATGAGGCATCATAATCTCATGGGACTTGATGGGCATGCTCTTCTCGTGATGGTAGGCCATCTCACCAGGGGGACCAGGTGGACCAGGAGGTCCCATAGCGCCTGGGTTACCATCGTGACCTCTGGAACCAGGAGCTCCAGGTGGACCCATAGGACCAGACATTCCCTTGGCCATCTGGCCAGCTGGGCCGGGTGCGCCGGGAAGACCTGAGTGACCCCTAAGACCTGCTTGACCTGGTGGACCTGAAGGCCCCACTGGTCCTCTGGTCCCTTGGATGCCGCTCTCGCCTGGTTTCCCTGGACCTCCAGGTGTACCTGGGTGTCCCTTTGCTCCTGCAAGCCCATTTGAACCTGGCTGACCAGGAGAGCCAGTATGGCCTTGAGCTCCCTTGTTACCCTGATGTCCTGTAGCGCCGGTTGCACCAGGAGGGCCTTCTGCCCCAGGGATACCTGCCTTCCCTGCGTAACCCTGATGTCCCTGATCCCCCTTGGTTCCCTTTGCCCCTGGAGCTCCCAGCATGCCGACATCTCCTTTAGATCCCTGCACACCTGGTTCCCCCTGGAATCCTCTAGCACCCTGTGGCCCAGCTGGACCCATAAGGCCAGTAGCACCTGTTGCCCCAGTGTAACCTGTTGGCCCTGGCTCTCCTTTCTGACCGGTGGTTCCTGATGTACCTGGTGATCCTCTGTCACCTGGCATGCCATTAGCTCCTGGTTTACCAACTCCTGGTATGCCAGGTGCACCTGGTTGTCCGGAATGTCCCTGGGGACCTTTAGGTCCCATATTTCCAGGCATACCTGGACTGCCATTCTCACCTGATTTTCCTGGTGCTCCTACCCCAGGGTTTCCATTGTGGCCCTTTGGCCCTGGCTGACCCATAGCTCCTGGAGCTCCATCCCTACCTGGAGTACCTGACTTCCCAGGCTCCCCAGGGTATCCAGGGGCACCAGACTTACCAACTCCGGGTTGCCCTGGCATACCAGAGGGGCCCATTGGGCCCACTTGACCGTTTGCACCTGGTGCCCCAGGAATACCAACTCCCCTCTCTCCCTTTTGTCCTTGCAGACCAGGGATACCTGGATGTCCTTTAAGTCCGATCTCACCCCTTGGCCCCATGCCTCCGGGCAGACCGTGTGGGCCAGGTTTGCCAGCAGAAGAGTATCCAGCAGGTCCTGGGCTTCCAGCGGAACCGGGTGATCCTCTTGGACCCATGGCTCCAGGTGCGCCAGTATGGCCCTTCTCACCGGGCATTCCATTACTACCTGGTTTCCCAGGACCTCCTGGATTGCCAGGCTTGCCAGCTGCGGAGTAGCCAGCTGGTCCGGGGGGCCCGGGTGGGCCCTGTTGTCCAGTATGTCCCACGCCATTATTGCCGGGAGGCCCAGGGGGACCCATAGGTCCTGGCTCACCAGGGGATCCGGGAATACCTGGCTCACCTGAAACAGCTGTGGAAATGGATACATGTAATTACCTAAGATGCAGGTAACAACTACAGTTCATTGTAATTGGTTTAGATTTAGGTTATCTTTTTTTCATCTCATTAAGTTTGTCAGTTTTTCCAGAGTAGATTATTAGATTTAAGTCAAGGTGAATTCATCCAGTCCATTATCTGTTATCAAAGTATTCATGTAGTCCTGTTTTTATTTGGAGTGCATCTGAAACGTTTGTCTACTTCCTTTTAATTTGAATGGAAAGATCTATTGATGTTTTCTCGGTGATGCCCCAAATGGATCTTAGATGTTTTGAAAAGCTGATGACTGATATCTGTGCCCTATTTGTATGGGTGTGGATGAACAACTCTGCCATGTACCAGTTGTTACACTTATTTATCCGGTCATGGTTGTTGTGTCCTATTGAGTGCTGTTCAAACATATAGCATTGGGGGGTTTCCCTGACCTGACTAAACTACCATCTCTCAGATGTCCAACCTGTGAAAAATAGAATTCATAAAGCAAAAGTATGAAATTTGTTTTGAATTTCAGTTGGAATCTTGTGTTTTTTTGCCTCTGCCTGTCTTTGCTCCATATTGTTATTGACATCGTTTAGTCACATCTATTTCTATCTCTCTTAGACCACTCACTTGTCAATTGGGTCCTTGAGTAACCACTGCTTTGGTATTCCACTCTAAAACACCACAATGTGATTTAAACAACAGAGGGGATGTAGGCTCTGTGATTATGGAGGGAGGTTGTGGGAACTGACTGCTTTTCCCAGGGTCATTTTGACAGCACCAGTAGTCTGAGAATATGTTCATATAAACACTGGGGTCCTTGTACAGTGCTCAGCATATTGAGACTACATTAGACTACTGTAGCCAGTTATTTTAGTTTCATTTGCCCACACTATGTTGAACCCTTTAATTTCACAAGTTGTCTGTAGTGCGTGATTATGGTTAGTGGTCCTCCAGTTTGACATATCAGAAATCACCTTGAACTCTGTATTCCTCTTGATGTGGACTTTGTGAGGCAGTAGAGAGTAGGTCAAATGCAAGTCATATTGGGATATGATAGTTGGTCAAATGTGTGGCACCTGGTCTAGGTCCCTGAAATGCTGAAGGGATACTTTTATCCCTGTGTCTTTGAGAGGTTAGCCCACACTACCTACCACACCTTTGCCTATATCAATAGCTTTGCTGAAGCCATGTTGTTTGTTGCATATTATGCCTAACATTTTGTATAACCATTCATGTGTTCGCTTGAGCAATTTGTGTTAAGTCCATGGCATTTTACCACTGTTCAGATATCAGCATTCAGCCCATAGTGGTCAGTATTTGCCTTTAACTGTAGCTTGGCTGCATTTCTGAGTTTGAATGACGTTGATAAAGGGACAGTGACCTTTGAAACAGAGTTTCCTTTTAGATATACAACTTCAAGGCACTAGCAGTTAGTAACAGTTTTTATTAATTCATGTATTCATTGTGTTATTAAAAGTGATTTTATAATTTACTGGCAAGACTGTTGCTCCTCAAGTAATGTGTGGTAAAGTAGGGCCATGGTGTAAGGTACTGCTACAGAAGTCAGTAGGAAACATTTAGCTACAGTGACTGAAGTGGATTTGACGCATGGTTTGTAGAAAAGCACATAAAGTGTTTGCCGTTTCCTGTTTTGGAATAGCACTTTGAGAACAAAATGGCCAGACAGGGCTGTAATTTGAAAGCCACTGAGGAGTAGGTTTGAAACCCGAGGAAAAAAAGAAAGTGCCAAAACTGGACAGTTTGGCAGCCAAGTCTAACCTCAGAAACTGGAAGGTGATAACACTGTGGCATAGCCAGCTGTTCAACCTTGACGTGTCTAGTTAGGCCTAGATCCTATGTCTACTGCCAGCCTCAAACCATACATCATTCTATAATAGGCCATGCCATGGTTCTCACATTATACATCCTGAGGGTGGCACTTTTTAAAATCTTACAGGATATTTAAGCTGATTAGCATTTTTGTCTACTCTACTTCAGGGCGTTTGTTTTGAGAAGTGTCTGGGACAATTTAAGCACTACAACGCGGTTTGTTTGGGTGTGCCCAGTGCAACGTGGTAACATCTGTTTGCATTGTTGACGTGTGGGAAAGTTTTGTATTTCTGTCAGAGGACACCGGCCATAAAAAAAAAAATGCATCGAAACATCTTAAACAAAGCTACTGAGTGACGTAGTCTGGTTGAGTGGCAACGCTCGTCTCCGGACAGAATGGTCCCATCTCTGCCATTTTATCAAGCCCCACTGTCTTACTCTCTATACTTTCCCCGCTGTCTTCTGAGCTTTCTCCTGAAGAGAGGATAGTAGGATATTTTGTAGGATATTTCAATATTTGTCAAGAGTGACATGGAATCTTGAAAGCAGTGTTATGTGGAAGCTAGCAACATTTAACTGGTGCGTTGGTACTCTTGTTAAGAGGCGTACAGAAGTGTTAATTGCCCCTGGGTCTCACTTCTACAGAACCTCTGTGATCTGACTGTCAGCATTGTTGCAGGAGAAGGGTTATTATCTTAACTACTGTAATCATATTTTTAGTATCCACTTTCTGTTGATGAATGACTGTGTCCTCTCTTGGGAACTGTGGAAGGATGCATGTGTCCACAGTTTCCTATTGTCACGACATCTATGGTCAGGTGAAAACACTCAACAATTTTGACTGAGACATTGCCTCAGAATGCATCAATAAGTCTCAGTTTAAGTCACTTGCTCCCCTGTAAAGGATAATGTACTATCAATCTTGTTTCATAAGATAAGTATGTAGAGATTTAATACTCTACATCTGTGAGTGTTCTGGTAGCAATTAACTTCCACAGTAATGAAAGTTTTAAATGTAAGATTATGCTGCATATTCTGCAGTTTTACATTGATTAACTTTTTAAAAATTGTGTATGTTTATTTGTCCATATCCCAAATACTTTTTTTTTTACCATGCTGTGCTTAGTTCCATTTGTTAAAGCTATATGGAATTCGAAACAGACAAATATCTTCCAGTTTGACATTTGGGGTGTACTTGCACCCAGTATTTTCCTTTTTGGCACTGACGGCTATTAGGTGGCCAAGATGACAAACCTCCAGTACAGTCTAGAATTGTAATGAATTAAACCTTCCATAAACCTTCCACCAAGAGAATGTACCATAAAGCTGATACAGAATAATCTTCGGAACATTAACATGCTAATAGACATGAATATGTTGAGACTTACTTTGGACGTGGCTCTTTGTAGGATAATGCTGCTGCTGCTTGGCTACTTTCTGTACATGGTAGTATCTCTCTGGTGTTGCCACGGCCAAGGCCACCAGGAGGAGGAGAACGCTTGTCACTCTGAGGTCCATCTTGTGAAGCTAAACCTGCAAGAAAGAAATGTAGAACAAAATGTTGAAATGTGAATGGTCTTCAACATACAGAGACACTACACTGGCTTCTCCTGTATTTCTCATACAGTAGCTTTGCTGTTCTATTGTCACTACAGCAGGGCCTACAACAACAACACTCACATTTCTGTGTCAGAAGGACAAGACACGAGCACAGTAGGGAACGTTGCGGACCCCAAATCTTTAGTCAGACTTCCAGAGCTAAATCAGATTCAGACTCCCATGTATGGGTCGTCCCTTCCCTCGCCAAGTCAATCATCTCATCACAATGATAGATAAGACACTTGCTATGACAACGACTTGAGGCCAGATGCCACCAGTACCTACTGCCCCAACCTGATCCTCAACCATGCCCCCAGCTGTCTCCCCCAAGACCCTAACTGCCTCCCCAATGGCCCAATGCACACTCTACACCTCACAGCACCAGGCACAGAGGGCCACACTCACATACACCCAGAGAGCAGACTAGAGAGAGCGGGCCGGGTACACTTACCAGCAGGCAGGCTCCAAAAGATCAGTGGGGGTCGGGAGGCTACTGTCCTGGCACGGTACTGTATAGTCCTTAGTCTGGCTGCTGCTACCCAGGCCACTGGGCTTGGGGTATTTATACCAAATTTGTCTCCAGCATCACCCAGAATCTACCTAGTATAAAAGCACCGCCCCGTTGTGATGTCAGCTTTAATGAGGGGTGCTATATCCTCAGAGAGAGAAGGCATGTCACTTCAGGATGATAGTCCTTTCTTAGCATTTCAAAACCCCACAGCTCCTCCCTCATCCATCCATCCTCAATGGAGCAGGACTGAACAAGATTTCATTCAGTTAAAGATACATTTTTATATTTTTGCCTCTGAACTCTTTGACATTTGTGGGTATATGTGGTCATATGTTCAAGTCGTAATAATGCACAGAGCTATATGGGTATTCACTTTGATTCTTTGATGTCTTTGGCATCTTAATTGCTGTGTTTTTTAGATGAATTAGAATAACAACATAAGTGTTTCCCTCTTCTACCCAGTTCTGCATATTTTCGACTGCTCAAATACAGGTGCTGGTGAATGGCTTTAGTACATTCATTGTCTCCAAAATAATTTTATTGACAGAGTGAGCATTTTGCCCTGGAAAATTAAAGACTGTCTGTACTTTTTCCTCCTGTCACCCCATGGAGTCCCTCTCTGTAACAGTAAATAACACTGTGGATGGCCCAGACCATTGAGTCCTTATGGAGGGAACTTCCAGGCAACAGTGAAGTTTCAGCCTTGCAAACAAATGTGTTGCTTTCTTAACAGGATTTTAATGTCAAATTGTGGTAGCAAAATCAATACAGTATGTCAGCTTAATCAACTCTGGTAAACATGACTTACATTTATAGACATTTATTGACTGGAGAGCTAAATTGTTTCAACTGTGTTGTGTGTGTAGTGTAGAGTTCATATAGCAGTACTGTGCCTCCACTGAGCCACAGTGCAAGATGGGTACACCAGAGGGCAGAGTTTAGTTTTCTGTCCTCAGACCTCTGGTGGTCTGGTTTTCTCAAATGTCCATTGTCTCCTCCTTCAAATTATTCAGTGAAAGTCTACCCTGCACATTTGTCACATTTTTCTGCCTTAAAATGAAGTCTTAAAAGGAATCAAATGTATCTACACAACCTGCTCCACATTTTCAAAGTGAAAGAAAAAGTATAGAACATTTTCACAATAAAAATGTAATACGGATGTCTTGTATTTTCAAGTATTGTGGTGGCAACATCATGTTATGGGCATGCATGTCACAGGCAGGGACTGGAGAGTTTGTCAGAATCAAAAGAAATAAATGATCAACACCCAGGTAAAAAGTTAGAGGAGACCGTGTCTCAGTCTTCTGAATACCCAATTACACAAATGTTAATGCCAAAGACACACCAGAATGGCTTTCCAAGAGGTGTTGATGATTGTTCCTAAGGGGTCTAGTCCCAATCCTGACTTAAATCCGTTTGAAATTTGGAGACACGTTTTTTGATATTGCTGTCCATCAATTATTCCCGAACCAAATTTACTGAGCTTGAGAAATGTTGACGAAACAATGGATATGTTGATAGAGTTGTGCAGAGTTGTTCAAAAATAATTTAGAGCTGTAATCACTGCTAAAGGTGCTTCCACCAAGTATTAACTCTGGGGTTTGAAGACATATGCAATCATGACGTTTTCTATTAATTTAGAAAATGTTTTCTACTTTTTCTTTTACTATGAACATGTGTAGCAGGTTGTGCAGATTTGTAGGGAAAAAAAACTTTTTTAGATTACATTTTAAGGCGCCAAAATGCGAGAACTGCGCAAGGGGTGTGTTGACTTTCACTAGGCACTGTATCTACTCTTATCTGCTCTTACGTGCAGTACCTGCCGTTCGGAGTCTAGCAACTGGGTTTTGTGATGTCACCACGGGCTAGTAGGAAATGCCTACTCCCCAAATAATGACGTTGTTATTACACACAGTGTCAAGATAGCCTTAGATTTTGTATACAGAAGCTGTGCCTCAAATTGCTCCTTTTGTATATTGTGTGTGTCGATCTCCTAATGCGCGGTATTTATCTTTGTTCTTCTTTGAGCTGTTTGGCACCTGTTAATCCTTGCCAGCTCACGTAGAAAAACCGAAACAGTGTGTGCTTTTTTCCGACATATTTCCAACTCTTAGTTTTACAGCCCGCAGAAGAAAGCTAATCAAGCCCCTGGGCATCCTTGGTAAACCCCTTTAGTTAAATGACAGAGTTGCAGGAGGTGGAGGCAACACTTAAAAACGTTGCAGGCTCCAGTCCCTCCATCACACTTTCACCATGAAAGCGGTGTAGACCGCACAGTGGCAACGGGTTTATTTTTTATTTGGGTCCACGATTTTTTGGTGTGTCAGGATTCATTCCGCCCTATCTAAAAGCATACTGTGTCATTTAACGTAAATGAATGCCTAGACTAGAGGCACACGAATAGAAGTGTACTGGAAATACCTTGTGGAGTATGAGTACCAGGTCTTACAGATCGTTTTTGTGCATGAGGATAGGAGTGAAACACCTTCAAGATCACTCTATTGTACTTGTTATCAGTTTTGCGTTATGACCCAGGGGCCTGTTACAAAATGCATAAACATTTTCCTTTTTACAATAAGCATTGGTCACATCATATACATTGCCTCGTAGGCAGTGGAGGTTCTAGACCCTTTCAACTGGGGGGGCCAAGCTGGGGCCAGTTGTACTGTTAGAGGGGCCAGTTACATTAGTCGTTATTGTTGTCATATCGTTTTCTTCACTTCATTGTAGGCATTAGTAGGCAAAAGACCATGTCCCTCTAGTAAATGTGTGGATTTAATTAGTTTTCCACGTTGCCACTGTCTAATAACAGATGTAAAAAAAGAAGGATAGCAAAAATTAGTTATGCAAAAATTATTTCATACTCCACATTTAGGGGGGCCACAAGGGGGTCCAAAATTGTTGTCACAGGGGCACTGGCCCCCCCCCCAGAACCGCCAGCGCTCGTAGGACACTGTTACTGATTACTGCCGAGGTGTGGTGGTCTCTCAGGCGCTTTTAGCTGCCGAAGCATCACCCAGGTGCATGCTACACTTTCGGTGGTGGATGTGCCAGGCGACCTACCTACAGAGGAGGAGTAGCCGTGAACTTCAGAGAAAGCGGTGCCTGATGAAAAGTTCTATGCCTGTCTGACTGATGTTCTCCCACCCTGGCTTTACCATCAACCCAACCTCCACTCAAGCCAGTTACTCCTTTATGGAACTGCATCATCATCTGGCTGTGGAAGACCATCTCCCATGAACTGCCAGCTCCCTGAATTTGTTTTTGTTCGTTTTTAAATGTTTTTATTGACTGAGATTCTGTATGAAAAGCGTTATATCAAATAAATCTGTTATTATTATTATTATTATTATTATTATTATTATTACAGCACACCTGAACCACTTTATGATGTGGTGGCATTCCGAGTCAATGAAAGGCTCTGGAGAGAGCGCTTCGGTTGTAACTGTAGAAGGATATGCAGCTTCTCTCTCCAGACGTGACGAATTCACTTTCATTCGTTTTAATTACTATGATAATGACTGGAATTCTCACACAACATAGAAAATTGGGCCAACCGTTTACCCCGTTATCTTAGTATGTGATACAGGCATACTGTAGATCAAATCTGCACTCTGCTATAATTGTTTTCTGATTAATAAGCACAAGGTCCATGTCTTAAATCTAGGCTAATTGATAGCTGAATCTTTTTCTATGTGTTTGAAATGGTCTTTTGCATTCATCATGTTTTTTTTTATGTCTGGTGTGCAAAATACCTACTGCTTTTCATAGTCTATTTATTCTCATGGGTAAAGTTGGTAGACTGGTGGCTAAGACTACAAATAAAATTAAGGCATTTTATAATGGGCAGTTCAGAAAAAAACCAATGATTTGTAGCATTTTGTGTTTAGATTTATGAAATGTATGATTTTTCCATCATAATTTCCCTCATAATTGTCATAAAATCGTCATACATTTTCCCTGTGCTTGTCTTAGCTGCCCAAGTTCAGTTTTAGAGTGCTGGGGAAGGCACAGTCTGGGTGAGACAGATACGTTTTGTCTCTGTTATGAATCTCTCTGTTTGTTCCCGGTGATTTGAGGATGCCACGCTGCCTGGGAGAAAGGAGGAAATAATTGCAGGTTGGTGATATGACTAAGCTAGTTAGAAGAATGGAAAGTGGGAGTCTAAAGATGGCATGTTTTAGCTGGGAAGTGGCTGGGATACAGATTTAACATTTTAATAAACCCAATATGCCACTAAGAGGCAGTTGCAGCTTTATGAATGGAAGGGTTGATGTTGGCCCTCCAGGCTTAGTGTGGGTGCAATTACAGAGACCCGAAAGATAAACGTCTCGAAATCACGGTCGGAAGCAGAACCGACCAACCTGAGGAGTCTGAGGTTGTTTCAGAATAGGAACCCAAAATGCATGCCTCCCAACTTTTTTGTTGTCATTTTAAGATATAAGTATTTAATTAGAGAAATTACTGAAAAGCTGGTAATTGGAAAAAGAGGGGAATTTAGGCCAATGTTTCATTTTTCATGCCGAAGTCTGAGAATGTTTCAAATCAGATTTGGTTCCAATTTTAGGCTCTCCTTGAGGACCAGGTAATGGGAGGGGATTGTTGGATGTCAATTATGTTCATCGAGGCAGGACGCAACACAGAAGCAAGCCTTAATGACTAGTGCCTGTAAGTCTAACTATGCCTTCCACACCCTCCAGAGCCCTTTAAGTGGAACAAACGGCTCACATGGATGCTTGAGCCAATCCCATGGCTTTTGTCTGGTGTTGAGACACCGTCGCTGTCACTCAATCTTCTTCTAAATATGTTTGAACTCAGACAAAGTAAGATTGAACATGTTGTCCAAAGCGCACCATTCTTGAGTCTGACAGAGTTTTGTAATTTGCAGAATATTTTCTACTATGGATCTAAAAGTATGCTGACCAAGACAATATATCTTTGTTGGACTCTGAACTAAGCCAAAAGTTGTATTGTATAAGGTGCATGTAGCTTAGGTTGATGCCTATTGCCAGCTTATCAGAGTTAGCTGTTTTTGTAGGATTATTATTATAGTCATTTTATAGTGAGATGTGACATGCCATTAAAAGGAGTAACTGGGGAAAGCGGGTATCCTATTTGGTTGGCTTGAGTTCCTGACGAGGCCAAGGCTGCCATGTGTGCACTGACTGCATGTCTAATTTACATTACGTTAAACCTTTGATTAATGGTCACAATAAAGCAGGAGGAGTCTGCTTATATGGTTATATGCCTATATGGTTATATTCACCAAAAGCATATAATCTTAGTCCTTTGAAAGACTGGGATGTTTCCCATGTTTTTTCCATTATCCCTCACTCTCTGCTTCCCATGCACTTCTGTGTTGTTAATCAGATAGCTCCTGTCTAGTTTGGTATGTACAACCCAGCCCCAGAGTCCAGCCCTTGAGCCTGGGGGCTTAGAGGGCTCTGGCCTGGGCTTGGCCGGGCTGGCTTGACTGTCTGGAGGCGGTGTTGGAGATAGGTGTCAGACGCCAAAGCTACCAACATGACCAGCCATGGTACTTTTTTGTTTTTGCTTCACTGGAAGGAGCTCCTGTGTTTAGCAAATTACGAAGCTCTCAAAATAATCATGGTCGGATGAAAACAAAGACTAAACCCATGCAAGCACTATGGAAAATCCAAGCCATTGCATGTTTGTAAACAACCCATAGCTATATTTTAGGGCTATCTTAGTATGCTGCGTTTTCACTTTGGTCTTTAGACCAGGATATGGTTGAAAACCTGAACTGCAGAGTGCCAAACCACCACTGGCATTCAAGTGTGAAAATCCCACACTGATGCAGTAGGTTCACTTTTTAAGTTGCCTACCAACCTTACATGGATATAATGCCAATCCTCATACTTCCAGTATGTTTTACACAGTGCCATTACACTGTAATGTCTCCACACACAATTTGTTTATGGTGCTTCTGAAGCTACGGCCGATCATCCTTGGTGGCCTGTAGCACTAAAACTTCTGGATATCCCCTTTCTGGGTTTCTGTCATAGGTCAGGTCTGTTTTTTGTTTTTCTTGGTTAGATCTTTATTTTAGGTGTGTGGGTTGAGAAGAATCCAAGGAACACCACTCTCAGTACGGTGGGAAGATTGTTTGGTAGAGTTTAAGAGGTAGGCTAGCTACTTGTTTTTTTCCAACAGAAATCCAGTGCCAATGAATGAGGAAGAACCTCTGAATAACACTTTTCTCTTGAATACCATGGTACCAAGGGATAAGCTCACTTGCCTTTTGTTGGAATTTAAATCAAATTACTCTCATTAGGCTGGCTAAAAAAAGGATTCCGTATCTGCTCAACCAATTATTCTTGATGGTACTAAATTGTCTGGATAACAGTTTTTCTCTTATATTTTTAGTACTCGTGTTAGAAAAACTTTGTAGTTCACCACCATATGTGTTCCCTCATTTTATACAGTTATTGTTGGCCATGTACACTGAGTATACAAACCATTAAGAGCACCTTAATATTGCCCTCAGAACAGCCTCAATTCGTCGAAAGCATTCCACAGAGATGCTGGCCCATGTTGACTCCAAATGCGCTTCAAGTTGACTGGATGTCCTTTGGGTGGTGGACCATTCTTGATACACACAGGAAAGTGTTGAGCATGAAAAACCCAGCAGCGTTGCAGTTCTTGACACACTCAAACTGGTGTGCCTGGCACCTATTACCGTACCCCAGTCAAAGGCACTTAAATCGTTTGCCTTGCCCATTCCCCCTCTGAATGGCACACATTGTCCATGTCTCAATTGTCTCAAGGCTTAAAAATCCTTCTTTAACCTGTCTCCTACACTGATTGGAGGGGATTTAACAAGTGACATCAATAAGGGATCATAGCTTTCACCTGTATTCACCTGGTCAGTCTATGTCATGGAAAGAGCAGGTGTTATGTTTTGCACACTCAGTGCATAGGCCTAGGTGCTGTACGCGTGTAGCTATCATCAGCTTAGCTCTTTCAAATCCATACATTAAAGCTTGTTGAAACGTGTTGTTGTTTAGGTGTGTTTGAGAAAAGAAAGAGTGGGAGGAGAATTACACATACTTTCTGGCATGGAGCAGAAAGTACAGAACATTTAAAGATAGTGTTGGGTTCTCTTCTCATCCCAAAATGGTTGCTTCATGTGTCCAATAGGCTTTGTGTGGAATCAAGCTTTTTCCCGTTTTCTCCACATGTTTGGCCTCCTGCAGTTGCAGGAGACGAATGAAATAGGTCTGTACAACACCGAACTTCGATTTCAAAGCAGATTCCTACCAGGAAAGAGATCGTAACATATAACCTATTTCAAAGGCATTTTGTCCCTGTGATAATTTGGTTTCAAATGCAGACCTGCCATCCTGCACATAATTTGAGGTCAAAGTACGTTGGTACGAAAAAACTACCCCCGAAAATATGCAACAACAGGCTTCTACTTCTACTGGTTTTTTGATTGAACCGTCTGAAGGTGAAGCTGAGCCAATCAGACGACTGAGCCAATCAGCTCAGCTCCGGCCTGCGCTCCATAGTCCGAGTACCTCCCCTCGAGCTGGATGGCATCTCTCCACTTTGTCGGTTGATACCGCTGATGTACGAGGAAAATGTTTAGGGAAAATGGAGAACGAGCTGTTTTGCCAAAGACGTTTTCCAAAATGTATGTGTTAGTCAAGCACATTGCCACTACTATTTGGTAGTTAGCTCCTTAGCTAAGGCGTCATTACGACGAAGGTAGTTAGCTACAGCGTTTAGTCAACTAAGCGAGAACACTTTCTTGCCCATGCATGCTTTGACAGCGAAGAAACGTGCGGCGTGCGGTTAATCAGTGCGCGTCGCTGGGTGGATAGAAACAGACATGGCAGAGAGCTGTTGAACTAATACCGTCCTTGACAGAAAGTGCTGTTAGACTGTTGAAGATTAGTAAGACTATGTCAATCAATCAGTTCTTGATCTGTCCTCTTGATATAGCTGTATGTCAACAGTAGGCTGCTAGGGATTTGATAATAGTCATTTCACCAATGACAACAAAGTGTGTTAAATGAAAGGTCTCCCTACAAGGCTACCTAACTTGATGGATTAGGCCAGGGATGGAGATCTGAAACAGGTTCATTATAGGCCTACTTTAGTTGTTTAATATTTCAAATAGCCTACAGTAAGCTAGAGTACAGTACTACATTGCATCCAGTAATGGAATTATTCCCCCAAACAAAATCAAGAAGAACACAGTTTACTTTTTCACTAGACTATTCACATACAGAACATTTTGAAACTGTCATTGAGACCACCTCAATTTAATTTAGGATCAAACACAAGACTTCTGTGTTGGCAACAATTTTTTATATAATTTATGGCTCTAGGTTTCAGGAAATGGCAGTTACAGTTAAATGATCCAACTTCCTTAAGCCTACATCAGCACCACCTTATCATAAAATAAGGCGAGAGACCTGATTTGTACATTTAAATGTATTTCTAGTTAGCTACTAAATAGTAGCCAATTACCAAGTACCCATAAATCTATAGCCTACCATTGCTACTGAAGCAGTCTTCTGCCACATCATTATTAGGCTAAATAAGATGCATTTGCCTGTGATTTGAGCAGTGTGGGTGTTGCACCCACGCATTCGTGGGGTCCGCAGGGCAGTTCCCCAATTGGCATCTATTACCATTCTTGATAACACACAGGAAAGTGTTGAGCATGAAAAACCCAGCTGAGTTGCAGTTCTTGACACTCAAACTGGTGCGCCTGGCACCTATTACCGTACCCCAGTCAAAGGCACTTAAATCGTTTGCCTTGCCCATTCCCCCTCTGAATGGCACACATAGTCCATGTCTCAATTGTCTCAATGCTTAAAAATCCTTCTTTAACCTGTCTCCTACACTGATTGGAGGGAATTTAACAAGTGACATCAATAAGGGATCATAGCTTTCACCTGTATTCACCTGGTCAGTCTATGTCATGGAAAGAGCAGGTGTTATGTTTTGCACACTCAGTGCATAGGCCTAGGTGCTGTACGCGTGTAGCTATCATCAGCTTAGCTCTTTCGAAATCCATACATTAAAGCTTGTTGAAACGTGTTGTTGTTTAGGTGTGTTTGAGAAAAGAAAGAGTGGGAGGAGAATTACACATACTTTCTGGCATGGAGCAGAAAGTACAGAACATTTAAAGATAGTGTTGGGTTCTCTTCTCATCCCAAAATGGTTGCTTCATGTGTCCAATAGGCTTTGTGTGGAATCAAGCTTTTTCCCGTTTTCTCCACATGTTTGGCCTCCTGCAGTTGCAGGAGACGAATGAAATAGGTCTGTACAACACCGAACTTCGATTTCAAAGCAGATTCCTACCAGGAAAGAGATCGTAACATATAACCTATTTCAAAGGCATTTTGTCCCTGTGATAATTTGGTTTCAAATGCAGACCTGCCATCCTGCACATAATTTGAGGTCAAAGTACGTTGGTACGAAAAAACTACCCCGAAAATATGCAACAACAGGCTTCTACTTCTACTGGTTTTTTGATTGAACCGTCTGAAGGTGAAGCTGAGCCAATCAGACGACTGAGCCAATCAGCTCAGCTCCGGCCTGCGCTCCATAGTCCGAGTACCTCCCTCGAGCTGGATGGCATCTCTCCACTTTGTCGGTTGATACCGCTGATGTACGAGGAAAATGTTTAGGGAAAATGGAGAACGAGCTGTTTTGCCAAAGACGTTTTCCAAAATGTATGTGTTAGTCAAGCACATTGCCACTACTATTTGGTAGTTAGCTCCTTAGCTAAGGCGTCATTACGACGAAGGTAGTTAGCTACAGCGTTTAGTCAACTAAGCGAGAACACTTTCTTGCCCATGCATGCTTTGACAGCGAAGAAACGTGCGGCGTGCGGTTAATCAGTGCGCGTCGCTGGGTGGATAGAAACAGACATGGCAGAGAGCTGTTGAACTAATACCATCCTTGGCAGAAAGTGCTGTTAGACTGTTGAAGATTAGTAAGACTATGTCAATCAATCAGTTCTTGATCTGTCCTCTTGATATAGCTGTATGTCAACAGTAGGCTGCTAGGGATTTGATAATAGTCATTTCACCAATGACAACAAGGTGTGTTAAATGAAAGGTCTCCCTACAAGGCTACCTAACTTGATGGATTAGGCCAGGGATGGAGATCTGAAACAGGTTCATTATAGGCCTACTTTAGTTGTTTTATATTTCAAATAGCCTACAGTAAGCTAGAGTACAGTACTACATTGCATCCAGTAATGGAATTATTCCCCCAAACAAAATCAAGAAGAACACAGTTTACTTTTTCACTAGACTATTCACATACAGAAAAATGTGAAACTGTCATTGAGACCACCTCAATTTAATTTAGGATCAAACACAAGACCTCTGTGTTGGCAACCATTTTTTTATATAATTTATGGCTCTAGGTTTCAGGAAATGGCAGTTACAGGTAAATGATCCAACTTCCTTAAGCCTACATCAGCACCACCTTATCATAAAATAAGGCGAGAGACCTGATTTGTACATTTAAATGTATTTCTAGTTAGCTACTAAAAAGTAGCCAATTACCAAGTACCCATAAATCTATAGCCTACCATTGCTACTGAAGCAGTCTTCTGCCCACATCATTATTAGGCTAAATAAGATGCATTTGCCTGTGATTTGAGCAGTGTGGGTGTTGCACGCACGCATTCGTGGGGTCTGCGGGGCAGTTCCCCAATTGGCATCTATTACCAGACACTGCTAGTGATGTGGCAGTCTGACAAAAGCAATGACGTGGAGTCCCAGATTGTTTAGATAAGCTACAGTAAGTGGCAGTGTTTAGAAACTTTCACTCAGCTGAGGTGAAGGTCATGAAGTCAACTTCCTCCACTTGAAAAGGCTCAAGTTGTTCCTCCACAAATCATAAACCAATAGTTGGTGAGGCGAAGGGAGCATGTGAGATATGAGTCAGGTTTAACTGCGTTGGGCTCTATAACTGCACTTTAATGAGCACTGGTGAGGGCTTGTTAAGCATGTCCCCAACTTAATCACTATGAAGACATGAAAGTCAGGTTCTCTCAGTGGAAGTATTTTTGACTTAGCAAAGGAAAGCAAAGTGATGAATAGAACCCTCAATTTTCTCAGTGTTTTCAGCAATTAAGTCATAATTAATCAAATATAGCCTACAATCGTCAGCAAAAATTTTACTAAGACTGCTTATTTTGAAGTATTTTGGTGCAAGGAAAAACTGACTTTTTGCTTTAGGGTTGTGATTTACTGATTTGGGAAATACCAGTGAGCTTACATTTGCTTTTCAAGATGCTGGTGATGACAATGAAGTATCACACTAAATGAGAGAAGGGAAATGATCACCAAACAACCTCACATGTCATCAAGGAAAAGTGTATTAGCCTAGTCCACATGTTGTTAAAAGTGGATTAAAGCTGGAAAGATGTGTGTCACTGGCAAAAAATAAACATAACCACTGGAACAACTATACTTATATTTCACTGCACATTGTGGACACCAGCACATGCAGCCTACTCCACCACTTTGCCCAAGTTTTACTGAGTGACTGGGAGGAGCACACATGAGAATATACGTTTTTAATTGTGCCAGTAAACTGGGGTATGGCAACACTGAAATGTGCTTGGTTGCCCTGGCAATCCTGCAGATCTAAATTAGAACTAGTTGTCAGCTAATGCTTGTCAAGGGTAGTATTTAAATGCAGAAAATAGCAAACTGCTCTCATCGAACTAACCACGTCCTTGACCACTCATTGCCCTCCATGTGCTCCATATATAGATTTGCCAAACTTGTTTTTCTACCCTTAGTTTGAGCATTCTTTGTTGTTCATATTTCTTGGGTCAGTTTCGGCAGGCACAGATTAAGCCTACAGCAGGACTAAAAAGCATTCTCAATGGAGATCATCCGTATCGTTTTAGTCCTGGTTTAGGCTTAATCTGTGTCTGGGAAAACCACCCCTATACTCTGTTCCTTTACAAAAAATGTATAGCACCCTTCAAATGTAATAAACCCCAGAGCAGAACTGCTCCAAAGTATTTCTGAGCTGTGAGCCATCTAAGGCCCTTTTAGGTGCTTTTTTATGTTCTTATTCAACCAAACTAGTGTTATAAAGCACAAGAAAAGTCGTTAGCCATGGTCCGTAGCTGCAATCTGTCAAGATTCAAACTGCTCTGGCCAACAGGGGTATGGCATAGGCTTGGCATATACAAAAGCTGAAGAACTTACACACATCCAGGTACTTTTTTGCAGATGCTGGAGTTATAGGTGAATTCCTGAAAAATAAAAAGGGGAAACAGCGCACACTGCTGTTCATGTTCCCAGGTGATTTTGTTACAACGTTTCGACCCTTAGGTCTTCACGGATGCCTGGTGAGGGTCAAAGGGTCGAAGGGTCGTTATAACAATAAAATCACCTGGGAACATGAACAGCAGTGTGTTTTCCTTTTTTTTTTTTTTTCATAGACATGGCATATGCCTTCAAATTCTATCTAATTAAAGTTTCCCTCACTACAGTACACCGCAGCCGTGATGAGTGAGCCACGTCGTTTACCAACCTTTATCTCCTGAAATGGTATTTATTTTCTGAGTAACTACCTGGTCCAACTGAGTGGAAGGACACTTGCTACCAAAGGGTATATTTTTCTCACCTCAGCTTATCTAAAGCCGTCTGTGTGGCATTAAGTCATCACTGTCTACTTGGGTTCCTCAAGTGGATTTGCTTGGTGGTCATCCATAGTTCATCCATCTGTATCCATTCAGACTCTGGGCTAAAAGTAGTAATTGATCTGGTTGGGACTGCTCTTCTTCAGGACAGTCACCAGATTGTGGTGTACTGTCAAGTTGAACTTTGGTGTACTTGTGAAATTTGAATGAGCAAAATAATTGTTCTTCTGTGACCTTTTGGTTTTAATCTTTTAAGCACGCTTGTGCAGTGGTTTAATCTTGCAACCTACTTGTCATGTATTGAGCATGTACATGCAGCCCGTGTTGACATAGCAACTGTATCCATGTTTTTACAGCTTTGTAAAGCTACATGTTAAACTTGGTACCATGAAGTCATCCATGTCGTCACACTCTGTATGTCCAAAATGATACGACAGTGGAAAACTGGGCAGAAAGGTCATTTGGCTGTCTATGTTTACATTTACAGTGCACCCATAACAACTGTGAAATGAGTTGGCCAATGCTTATTTGCAGAAACATGAAAGGAGTGAATCATTGAGGCACTGTACTATAGTAGAAGATCCCAGGCTCTCTGGTCTTTATTTCTAGCAGTCATTGTGGCCAGACTGCTATGGTACTCTCTGAGTGCTCAGTGTTGTATCCACTATCAATAACTCTTGGTTTATTTCAGTGGCATGGCCATAGTTATCACATTTTTCTGCTTTTATGTTTTTCAGGTTGTCTTTGAAATGAGGTAGAAGCTTTTTTCAGGGTTGTGTCCATATACAGGAAGGGCACAATTTACATCTGCTTGTCTCTGAGGAGTGTGTATCTCTAGTTGTGTCAACAGCATTTTCCATTTTCGTTAGGGAGACACAGCTTCTCATTTGACCAATTAACATAAACACTCCATATTGTTAAAACTTGGATATTTTAATCAATTGTATGGTTTAGTTCATATTTTTGTTTGATAATGGCAAGTAGGGCAGAGTGCAAGTATGGTGACCAGTGTTCCGTAATAAATGTACGTCTGTTTTCATACGACTTCTGGTAAGGCATCATTCTTCAAAGGGTGGGAATGTACACTGTTATGTCTGACACTCCAAATTATGTCCCAGTTTTGTTTGTTCTTTGATCTGTGTTAGATTAGTGAGATTAGACAAGCTTCTGTTATGCATGCAACAATAACAGCAGAAGTACAGGTGTAGGACCTTAATTTGACCTATATTGTCACATTTGAACGTTTAGTCCATAATGTTGCTTGATCAGTGGTCCGGCTTAGTATTTTTGTATTTTATTAGGATCCCCATTAGCTGTTGCCAAGGCAGCAGCTACTTTCCCTGGGCTGGCCAAAAGTAGCTACATGAAAAGTGCAATGCTGTTAATGTAACTGTATGTTAGTGTTGGTTTTCAGTTAATTTATGTAAATCACGAAGCTCATCTGCATGTGCAGGAAATCTCTCAGCAACAAAAGATTGATGAAATTAAGATCCTACATCTGTACATACTGTACAAAACCAAATAGACCAGAAAGTCATTGTAGACTTAGGCAGCCATACTTCTAAAAATCTAGGCAGATTTGTTTCTTGAGGGTGGGAGGGTGACAAGTTTATTTGATCAGAAACATTAGTTCTGCATGTTTATATTCATCAAGAGTCAATGTTTCACTGACATGCAACCATTATGTGGCATCTTGAGGGGTATGAAAAGTCAGTTGTCATTCAGCACTATTTTCAGTATGCATGTTAGCAATTCGGGTTTAATTGTGTTGCACTGTACCGTAGCACCTTGATGTTGCCATAAATCATACTGTATGATGAATCCCATGAATAGGGCGTGCACAATTAATGTATAACCGTGTAACCGACGGTTATGGATAAAGACCGTCACGAATAGCTGCATCAATGACCACAATGCAGCAGCAGCACACATAGAAATAAAATGAATAGAACAGGCTTGGAACCTCTAACCCTGGCAATTTGACAGGTAAAGTCATGGGTACACTCGCAGTGGCTGCCTGGTATTGTTATGCAATAATTTCCATGGTAATGTAGAATGTTAATTCAAATCATCCAATAGATGCGGCAAAGGGGGTCGATGGCACACAGACCTTTCCATTGACCAGATTGCCGCACATTCAGCAAATCTGATCTACCAAAGTGTATATCCGTCAAATCCGTCACGGTTGATGTATTGTAACAGGCCACCAATGTGGTTACTTAAGTCCGAAGAGGATATATTTGGCTGTTTTCGCTGCATAACATTTAGAAGTTGTCCGTTTTTTCAGGTTTAGAAGAAGTGACTGCTAAATGCTAACTCCCATTCGTATAAGCTGGCAGCATAGCTAACATACAGAAATCGGTGGTGGTAGTCTGTCTTTAATACAGTTGATTGGTGACGATGACATGAACATGTGTTGACATCCATACAATCATTTTACTCAAATTTGTACCTCAACAGTGTGAAATACACATATGAACAATAGCCTAAATGTAGCCTAATTTTGTTGGGGAGGGAGGGCAATAAGGACATGGGGGATCTTTCCCCCATGGCCTTTTCTGCCACACGTTTCCATGGCAATTCCATTGTTTTGGTCAAGTTCGATTTTGGTCGAGTTCTTTACCGCATCTATGTACTGTATTTTTTGTAATGTCGGTTGAATCAACAAATCACAGCAAATATTTTAGCATATATTTTACTTCCTGCTTTGCTCCTATACAGTGAGGGAAAAAGGTATTTGATCCCCTGCTGATTTTGTATGTTTGCCCACTGACAAAGAAATGATCAGTCTATAATTTTCATGGTAGGTTTATTTGAACAGTGAGAGACAGAGTAACAACAAAAAAATCCAGAAAAACCCATGTGAAAAATGTTATAAATTGATTTGCATTAAGTATTTGACCCCTCTGCAAAACATGACTCAGTACTTGGTGGAAAACCCTTGTTGGCAATCATAGAGGTCAGACGTTTCTTGTAGTTGGCCACCAGGTTTGCACACATCTCAGGAGGGATTTTGTCCCACTCCTCTTTGCAGATCTTCTCCAAGTCATTAAGGTTTCGAGGCTGACGTTTGGCAACTCGAACCTTCAGCTCCCTCCACAGATGTTCTATGGGATTAAGGTCTGGAGACTGGCTAGGCCACTCCAGGACCTTAATGTGCTTCTTCTTGAGCCACTCCTTTGTTGCCTTGGCCGTGTGTTTTGGGTCATTGCCATGCTGGAATACCCATCCATGACCCATTTTCAATGCCCTGGCTGAGGGAAGGAGGTTCTCACCCAAGATTTGACGGTATATGGCCCCGTCCATCGTCCCTTTGAAGTTGTCCTGTCCCCTTAGCAGAAAAACACCCCCAAAGCATAATGTTTCCACCTTCATGTTTGACGGTGGGGATGGTGTTCTTGGGGTCATAGGCAGCATTCCTCCTCCTCCAAACACGGCGAGTTGAGTTGATACCAAAGAGCTCCATTTTGGCCTCATCTGACCACAACACTTTCACCCAGTTGTCCTCTGAATCATTCAGAGGAGTTGGTTGTGAGACTGATTTGTGCTGTTCTGTATCTGTATATGTGCTTTCTTGAGCAGGGGGACCTTGCGGGCGCTGCAGGATTTCAGTCCTTCACGGCGTAGTGTGTTACCAATTGTTTTCTATGGTGACTATGGTCCCAGCTGCCTTGAGATCATTGACAAGATCCTCCCGTGTAGTTCTGGGATGATTCCTCACCGTTCTCATGATCATTGCAGGAGGTGAGATCTTGCATGGAGCCCCAGGCCGAGGGAGATTGACAGTTCTTTTGTGTTTCTTCCATTTGCGAATAATCGCACCAACTGTTGTCACCTTCTCACCAAGCTGCTTGGCGATGGTCTTGTAGCCCATTCCAGCCTTGTGTAGGTCTACAATCTTGTCCCTGACATCCTTGGAGAGCTCTTTGGTCTTGGCCATGGTGGAGAGTTTTCAATCTGATTGATTGATTGCTTCTGTGGACAGGTGTCTTTTATTCAGGTAACAAACTGAGATTAGGAGCACTCCCCTTTAAGAGTGTGCTCCTAATCTCAGCTCGTTACCTGTATAAAAGACACCTGGGAGCCAAAAATCTTTTTGATTGAGAGGGGGTCAAATACTTATTTCCCTCATTAAAATGCAAATCAATTTATAACATTTTTCACGTGTGTTTTTCTGGATTTTTTTGTTGTTATTCTGTCTCTCACTGTTCAAATAAACCTACCATTAAAATTATAGACTGATCATTTCTTTGTCAGTGGGCAAACGTACAAAATCAGCAGGGGATCAAATACTTTTTTTCCCTCACTGTAGGTACACTTGCAATGGCTGCCAGTCCACCCGTTATGCCACTATTGACTTGAATGGAGACACCCATTCTCTTTCTATGGCAGCACATGCAGTCAGGAACGGAGGAGAGGAGAAAATGTGCAGTTTTTTTGCTACGGTGATTACTTGCCAATTACCGTCATTCGATGAACGTCAGAGCCCTACCCATGAATCCCACTTACGGTGTCTCTACCACTACCTATAAATAACTGTCTCTTTTGGGGCTAGGGACATGCCCAGTGGCAGATCTGAAAGCATTGTTTATGGAGATTGTACCTTTAGACGGGGGGGATCATTCATCTCCATAAGTGCCATAAGCCTCTGTCATTAAAACAGAACCTGGCTGGACTTGCTGCTTGTTGGGACTTTTCACTTTCTGTTTCAGTCCTTTTTGCCTCCTTTTTTCCCCTTCCTGACTCGGCAGTTTTGTGACCAGTGGCTTCCACCTGGGAGGAGCATCATACCATCTGTATTTTTGTATTTTTCAAGTTATATATCTTGAAAACTTGATTGCTAACATGCAAAACATTTTAGGACTATAGCCGGGGCCTAAAATGTTGTTTCTTGGCTTTTAAAAATGATTATTTTTCACAAGCTAGGTTGTTTTTCAATGTTTGAGTTTCAACTGTTAGGGAAGAGACGACAACGCGGCTACTAGTCAGACTCAATCTCACAGGCACAAACATGACTTGAGTTGCCTTACCATGGTAACCTGTCACCCTTAACAGGGCAGGTGAACATTTTTGTCTCATCTGTGATATTTTGGCCAAAAAACTTGGGTCACACATTTTTTTATTAAACAATATATACCACATTACTTCTTACTAGTAATACATGTTTTTTTTTTTTTTTAAACATTACCAAGCATGTTCAGATGTTTTTTGTGTTTTGTTGGTGTCATTTTAGTTTTAAAAAAGTATATTTGGCTCGTAAAAATACTGAGTGGCTGGTAGATTTTTAGTAGAGCAAAAACTTGTGCAAAGTTCTTCCTCTTCGCGACTTAGCTGTGCCAAACAGTCTGGCGTCCACTTGGCCCGACCTGATCCATGGAGCAAATTTAAATAGGGGAAGCGAACATGTTGGATAATTAGTACATTTTCATAAATCTTTAGCTAGTCCGTGTAAAAAATGGAATATATACATTTCATAAATGGTATAATAATGTGATATGACTGCATTTTGCAACCCCGCTCCCTCTGTTGTCCCAAGATGACCACTAAAGTTTCGCTCTACTACACAGCTCATGAAACATGGGACCAACACTTTACAAGTTGCGTTCATATATTTTTTTCAGTATATCTCAATATTTCATCACGACAGACTTGGTGAGCTGGTGTCCTTTTGAAAGGTGCTTATCTCTGTGGAAGGACTGGCCTTCATAATGTCTGTGGTATCAGGTTCCAGGGTGGCAGACATCAGCCCCAGGCCTTCAGTTTTCGCATGCTCTCTTGTGGTCTTAATCACATGCAAATCCCCGCCTAGTATCATCTTTTTAAACACTAAAGGATACTGGCTGCTGATGACAGATTGCACCCAATCCTGAAGACAGCGATATGCGTTGAACCATCTTACAAAATGTTTATGTCCATTCGCTACGGTAGACGCAGAAGGAAAAACAGATCAAATAAGAGTCTGTGTCTATGGCTTTCTTGAACCATGCCATTATTGTTACCATGAGTCACAAATTAAGATTATCCTTGTCTTTTTGCTGGCCTCAAAGAGATAGAGAAATGCGTCATAGGACACGATGCAGCAATTTGTGGTCAGTCTTCTAAAAATGGCCAATGCTCGGCCGCTGGTGGCAGTTGCCACATTTTTCCCAGGGTTCACGCAGGTGGAACAAAAAATATCCCCATGTTACCCTAGATTATAGCTTTCCTCTAAACTGTTCATACATGGCCATGTAGTTGTTATCTATTAACTTCAATTAGGACTACATAAATGCACAGTGTATCTTCGTTTTGGCAACATATATCTTCCCTGTTGATTCTGTAGATGATAAGGAAAATGCTTGTGTGAATCGAGCTCTTTCCCCTTCACTTGTGGTGCAGCTGTTTGTGTGTTGCTGAGCACTGCCCTAATTTGCACTGTAACTGTTGATTTGTTCATCCTGTCGTCGGTCTTTGATGTCTGTGAGAGAGAGAGCTGGTCTGTTGGACGTGGTGCTGACCTCACAGATGCTGGGCAGTGCTCCAGTCAGGCCTCCCCATCCTCTTACTGTTACTGTGCCCAGGCCCAGGCTTCAGATGGAAGGGAGCATTCCCCACATATTCACTTTCAAAGCCACGTAAACACAGACACACACACACACGTTGATAGATAGATCAAAGGGCCCTCTTCTCTGTGCGCCACAATACCACTATGCCCCTAAAATACGTTTTGGGCTGACTGTTTGAAGAGTCCTGATGCATCAAGCTAGACAAATGAATAAGGGTATGACTTCTCCTTTACAATTTCAACCAGAGAGGGAGGAAGCCTATTCAAGTTGTGAGTGTTTTGAAGGCATCAGTGTATCCGTATCTGAGTTTTAAACGTGAGATGCATTGGATACAGTAGGTACAGTGCATAGCTGACATGGCCTGAGTGTTTAACGCTCTGTCCCAAAGTGGCGCCCTATATAACGCACTACTTTTGACTAGAGACTTATGGGCCCTGACCAGAGTCATATGGGCCCTGGTCAAAAGTAGTGCACTACATAGGGAATAGGGTCTTATTTGGGACGCAACCTGGGCGTCTAACTGTAGCAGGGTGACATTCCAGAGGGAGAGTAGGGTCCTGCGTCCTGCAGAGGTTGTCAGGCGGTCCAGGAATACACTTTGTACGCTGGCCATGGCGGCCTGTTCTGTTTATTTGGAGATTAAATGGAGTGTGAGGAAAAACACTGGAGGAAACGACCGGGCTGGAGATCACAGCCAGATGTTTGTGAAATGATCCAAACACCCTTTTTTCATATTTCATAAAACTACTGGAATTGAACAGGGAGGAAATCACATTAATCCGTTTGGCCCAGTGTTTATCAGTTGTGTAATCTTTCATGGGACACATTTTAATGCGAATCTGAGGAGTTGGTTGTGAGACTGATTTGTGCTGTTCTGTATCTGTTGTTTTTTTGGTCCAACGCTGCCCTCTGTTGTTAAGAAAGTTAGCTTTACAAAACCTTTAACATTATAAATAAAGCTTCCACAAAAAAACTGTTATATATTTGTTTTCCTTTTGGCTTAACTAAATGTATGTTTTTCTGTGCAATGCATGCTTTGTTATTTCAGAAACATTCAGAGTGTCTGATCTCGGGTATCAATCTCCTATGTCGGGAAAGACTTGTGGGTTGGTCTTGTTCTTGGTTAATGCAATGTTTCTTTTGTACCACATGATGGCAGCATGCGCAAATCTTTCACAGCCTGGAAGTCCTGTTTGTTTTGTGGAAGCGGAGGGTAATTTTCAATACAGAGTGGAGCTTGACAAAATGTTTATTTTCTTTACACCATGTGGGAGCTGTAACAGATGCCCTTCAGCCTTTCACCTGTATATGCATATGGAAACACAACTCCTACATAGTACGTGGATGTGAGACTGTTTGCATTTGGCATTTCCCCTCCAACACATTGACATTGCATATGACTAGGTAGAGATTTTTTTATTTAACTAGGCAAGTCAGTTAAGATCAAATTCTTATTTATAATGGCGGCCTACCCCAGGCCAAACCCAGACAACGATGGGCCAATTGTGCGCCGCCCTGTGGGACTCCCAATCACGTCCGGTTGTGATTCAGCCTGGAATCGAACCAGGGTCTGTAGTGACATAGTGATGCAATGTTTATTTTGTACCACATGATGGCAGCATGCGCAAATCTTTCACAGCCTGGAAGTCCTGTTTGTTTTGTGGAAGCGGAGGGTAATTTTCAGTACAGAGTGGAGCTTGACAAAATGTTTATTTTCTTTACACCATGTGGGAGCTGTAACAGATGCCCTTCAGCCTTTCACCTGTATATGGAAACACAACTCCTACATAGTATGTGAGACTGTTTGCATTTGGCATTTCCCCTCCAACACATTGCATATAGAGATTTTTTTATTTAACTAGGCAAGTCAGTTAAGATCAAATTCTTATTTATAATGGCGGCCTACCCCAGACGACGATGGGCCAATTGTGCGCCGCCCTGTGGGACTCCCAATCACATCCGGTTGTGGTTCAGCCTGGAATCGAACCAGGGTCTGTAGTGACGCCTCTACCATTGAGATGCAGTGTCTTAGACCGCTTGTATTAGGGAGATCTACCTCCCTAATACAAGCCCTACTCATCTGCACCTGGGATGTTTCCCCAAGCCTTCCTTTCTCATACTCGTGAAAGAAAGCAGCGCCACTTCTCACGTATTGGCCGGGTTTTACCGCTCCGCAGCAAATTCAACTATGTCCAGTTTTAATAAGCTTGCATATGTGTCAATGTTCATTTTCTATTTGGCCTTTGTCTCCTGTGAATAGGACAAGTCTATCAAATGCATTCCTGTTAGGGTACTTCTATGCGACATGTTCCATGGTTTCCTCTTCTCAGAAAAAGTAGTAGAAAAGCATTATACATATATATACAAATATACATTATAATATATTTATTGCTTTTGATGCTGCATAAAATCAGGTTGTTTTCATGTACGGCAGGTCAAGTGGGATGGTTTAACTGAGATCAGAGCAGGATACCATATTTAGCTCTGGCCTAATATCTTGGGCGCAGCGGGGGATCTTTGAAGAGCAAGCTGCCCGTACCGCTGTCTCTCAGTGGGGGTGGGACATGACCCACACATTCCCCTAACTGCCTGCTGCTTCCTGTGACATGGCTCAGGGAGTGGGTGTCCCAGACAGTCCTAGTGCCTTTGTACTAATCAGTTTCCCCCGTCCACTCTGTGTTTCATTCTACATGAGCTAGTCCTTTCCTTCATTCCAATCAGACCAGTCAGTGTCAGAGTGTCTCAGGACAGTGTATCATTATCCTGCATCACACATGGTCCCCTATTCCCTTTATAGTGCACTACTTTTGACTTTTGATCAGGGCCCATAGGGTGCCCTATATAAGGAACAGGGTGGCATTTGGGATGCATCCTAAGTGTGTCTGGTGCTTATTATCTTCAATGAAAACCATAGACTGGCTGAGAGCCTTCTAACTTCAAACAGACAATCCACTGGGTTAGAAGGGGAGTTGTGTCTGTCTTCTGACCTGGCCTGCCAGGATGTCACACAGCCATGTTGAATATTATTCATACACTTGGTCAGGGCTGCCAGATTACTTTTGTACTACTCCAACCTTTACATGGAAAATCGAACGAGCGGAAGATCATCACTTACATGACTCACAAGTTGTTTTTGAGAAAAATAGATGCTCTGTGTCCCTATGATTGTTTCACAAAGTCTTCGAGGAAGACCGCTTTTTTAAAAGAGAGAGCGGTTTGCTAATGTTCAACACTCATCATTGAATTGTTGTAATGAAATTGCTTTGTTCTCTGTCCAGGCATGCTGACCCTGTGCCACCCTGTGTCTGTGTGTGTGTGTGTGTGTGTGTGTGTGTGTGTGCGTGTGTGTGCGTATTTGGGTTTGCTGAGTTAAGCAGAATTTCTGTTCCTCAAATGAACAATAAAGTATCTATTCTCAAGTACTAGCTACTACAGTGCATTCGGAAAGTATTCAGACGCCTTCCCTTTTTCCACATTTTGTTACGTTACAGCTTTATTCTAAAATGTATTAAAATCTTTTTTTTCTTCTCATCAATCTACAAACAGAAAAAAACTGGAAATATCACATTTACATAAGTATTCAGACCCTTTGCTATGAGACTCGAAATTGAGCTCAGGTGCATCCTGTTTCCATTGATCAACCTTGAGATGTGTCTACCACTTGATTGGAGTCCGCCTGTGGTAAATTCAATTGATTGGACATGATTTGAAAAGGCACACACCTGTCTACATAAGGTCCCACAGTTGACAGTGCATGTCAGAGCAAAAGCCACGAGTTCGAAGGAATTGACCGTAGTGCTCTGAGAGAGGATTGTGTCGAGGCACAGATCTGGGGAAGGGTACCAAACAATTTCTGCAGCATTGAAGGTCCCCAAGAACACAGTGGCCTCTTAATTGGAAGAAGTTAAGAACCACCACGACTCTTCCTAGAGCTGGCTTCATAGCCAAACAATCTGGGGAGAAGGGCCTTGGTTAGGGAGGTCACTCTGACAGAGCTCCAGAGTTCCTCTGTGGAGATAGGATAATCTTCCAGAAGGACAACAATCTCTGCAGCACGCCACCAATCAGGACTATCGAAGAGTGGCCAGATGGAAGCCACTCCTCAGTAAAAGGCACATGACAGCCTACTTTGAGTTTGCCAAAAGGCACCTAAAGGACTCTCAGACCATGAGAAACAACATTCTCTGGTCTGATGAAACCAAGATGGAACTTTTTGGCCTGAATGCCAAGCATCACGTCTGGAGGTAACCTGGCACCATACCTACGGTGAAGCATGGTGATGGTAGCATCATGCTGTGGGGATGTTTTTCAGAGGCAGGGACTGGGAGACTAGTCAGGATTGAGGGAAATATGAACAAAGCAATGTACAGTGAGACCCTTGATGAAAACTTGCTCCAGAACGCTCAGGAACTCAGACTGGGGCGAAGGTTCACCTTCTAACATGACAACGACCCTAAGCACACAGGCAAGACAACGCAGGAGTGGCTTCGGGACAAGTCTCTGAATGTCTGGAGAAGTCTCTGAATGCCAAGCAATTTATAAACTTGATCTCCACTATAAAAAGCATCTAGACATGATCTCACATTTCTTTTAGACTAACGTTTAGTTTTTAACAGCGGAGATTTGTATAAATCTTGCTGTCTGTCTCCGACATTTGCAACATTGTTTAAATTTTCAAATTCGATCTCCAGCTGTCCCATAGTAATGAACATCTCAGGATGGGAGACAGACAGGCAGCGTTTCTCACCCAGTTTAAATCATTAATCAGCTGGCATCATTTTTATGGATATATATACAAAGAAATGTCAATTGAAAAAGGACAAACTAAATGAAGTGCAGCTAGTTTGCAGTCTTTCCAGCTTCAATTTGAAGTGACTGTGTTAGCTGTGCTGTTGGTTAGCTCCTCTGAACAACAGTGTCCTGACGAGAGAGCACATTTTCTATGCCAGGCGAAATCGCGCCTCATTAGCTCATTGTTATGGATGTATCCAAATAAATGTCACTAGAAAACATCTTAAACAAATGCAAATGCAGCAACTGTTGTTATTCTGGCTGCACTGTTTGAAGTGCCTAAATTAGCCGTAGTTGGCAAACTAGCAAGCAAGGGATAAGAACGTTGCCAGTCAGTCTGGCAATGGAACATTTAGAACGAACGACTGGGTAGAGTTTCTGACAACCGAAACCGATAAAACGAACGACCAGCCGGCTTGGGTAGCAACCCTAGATTTGTGTCGGGACTATATCTTGTGGAAGGATGAAATAGTATGAATACATTCATCAAAACAAAGTTTTTTATGAAAATGTAATTATTATTATTATTATTATTATTATTTGAATATGTTAGTAACCCGTTGTATAAAAGTGATAATCCCCTCGATGCTGGTGTTTGGAGGATATATTGGCACGGTTTGCCGGCCCTCGACCCGTGCCATATATCCTCCAAACACAGGCTTCGAGGGCATTATCACTTAAATAATGCCCGCTCTAGAATGCCCTTCAAGCCAATCAGAAAGGAGTATTCAACAATGCCATGGTATAAGTGAAGTCCTTGCATGTGCATGTTCAGTATGGTTAGATAAAAAAAAAATGTTTGCCTGTCCCTCAGAGGATGCAGGATGGTACTTCCCCAGTGTAAAGAGAGACCCTGGCCGTTACCTGCAGCCCTGCTCAGAGTCCGTCAAGACCTGGCTGAGGAACATGAAGAGTGCTGGGAAGGTCCTCCTGCTGATCACCAGCTCCCACAGCGACTATTGCAGGCTCATCTGTGACCACATCCTGGGGTGAGTTAGTAGAGGGAATCGGTCTGGAGACCAGACCAGAGACCACACACTGCACTGACTGCACCCAGCCAGGTCCCAGGGCCCAGGCCAAGACCCAGCCTGCCTGTCTTTACCACCACGTACCAACACTGCTTCCCAAATGGCACTAATCCCTATATAATGCACTACTTTTTGACCAGGGCTTATAGGGTGCCATTTGGGATACACAGCATAAAACACACCTCACTGGGGCCATGCACTAACCAAACTGGTTGAGCCCCAATATGGGAGAGAATGCCAGTCGGGGCTAAAGTCCAGACTTATTTTATGGTTTTATGATGATCCCCGACTGGTTTCAGCCCTTCTGGCTCTTCTCCCGCAACCCACATTGCGTACAGCTCCCACATGCCACTATCCCTCATTCCTTCAGTCAGTTTTATATGGCTGTCTTGGGTTACAATCACCATCACACACCACTCACACCCTGGTCAGTTAGCCTGCTGACCAGCACACCCTCTCACCACTGTGCACTGTCAGCTCTCATTCCCACCCAGCCCAGCAGAAATACAACAGCATATGAAACTAGTAAGTCTTCCTATAACTTAGCCTGACCATATGCAATGGTGATGTCAAACAGCCTAGCCGGCTCTCCATAGACTCATTATTACTAGCCAGCTGTGGGCTGAACTAGACCAGAGGACTGGACTGTGACAGTATCACTGGTGCCTCTCTCTCTCTGCAGTGTACACTATGTGGTCTAGGGTTATTATTCTAGCCTAAACCCTCTTACACACTCGGTCAGGAGGCAAGAGGACGACTCGCGGAAAGCACACTGGTGCTGTGGCTGAATAGAATGCCTCAGTGAAGTGTCTCTGCCCATTGTCTAAACAGACACAACAGCTAACAGACACACTCACACGTCACCAGCATTACTTCACAGTGGAGAACTTGATCATGAGTATTAATCCATCCAAGGCCATAGCTTAGCTAAAGTAAGATTTGATGCCCATCTGGTAAGAAACCAACCATACAGATGATCTATTCTTCTGCTCCACTCTGCTAGTATAGCTGACCGTTATGGAGAGTTAGACTCGGGGGAGAGAGGGGCGGTGGGGGCTGAAAGTCAACCGTTTGTTCTGAATGTCTACTAGGTCTCCGGGGACCTCTATGGCCCAGACTTTCCCCACAGCCATTTCCTGTCAAACAGCCTGGCCTGGCTCGGCCCAGTCTCTGTTGTTCCTTTCCCCCCCGTCTCTCCTCCACTGTTTCACCGGCCGCCCCCTTTCCTCCTCCTCGCGACCTTTAACCCTCCAACATGTGTCACCTCCCAAGGAGCCGCCACGTCAGGTGGGAGCCCGACTGTGTGTGTGCAGTATAGTGTGTTCAGAGCATCAGTTTACAAGGCCTGAGGACGCCTGATTTATGGTGCGATAACTGAGGCGAGGAAGTCGCGCAGGCTGCGTCCTGTTTGTGGGGTAGCTCTGGGATAAGCTTTGCTTTGTTCTGCAGTGCGGGCCTGCATGCTAATCCTCCTGTGTGTTGTTGTTGTCTACAGTAGCTGTTGTGGTAGGACAATGTCTGGCTTCACAGTCAACAGACTCCGACGTGTGACTCTTGCTCCTGCAGCCCCAGGCTGGCGTCTATGGACTATATGCATTTCAGCACCTCTAATGCATAGGCACTCCCCAGTGAAGAATGCCCTCTCACCTGATCTGACTTCTGTTTTCTGTCAGGAAGAACAACTCATTTCTCCTGCCCTCTTAAAAGCCCACACTTCTCTCAGTAGAGTACTCTGACAACTTTAGCCCTGCGGCTGTGGGCCAGGCACAGAGAGCAGTCAGAAGTGTTACAACAAGACCAGGGCTGCCAGTCAGGCCCCTACCAACCAGGACCCATGGTCTGCTCCAGGAGTATCTAGGTGACTGCTTGGCATGGCCAGCCGTTGGACACAGCAAGATGAAACCATAGATCTACAACAAATATTTTTAGACTTCCCTGCTATGCTTTTTGCTGGCTAGAATAGGATGTAGCTATAATGTTATGCTATGTCAGGAATATGTTTGACTAGCTCCTAAGGCTGTAACACTTGGATATGTAACTCTGAGACTGATGAGGTCCTGCATGTCTAAGTCCTAGCTTTAGAATGGTGAGGTTTATATCAAAAGGCTATGCTCTGAATGATCCTGGGCCTTGCCTCAGCTCAAGGTTGCCATCTGCCCACGTAGGGCTGCAGTGAGAGGTCTCTCTCAAAGTGTAACCCCAGTCAGCCCTAGCCAGGCCAGGGAACAGCAAACACTAGTCCACCCAGCCGCATGGCTCTGATCTGGAGAAGAGCTCCAGATATAGGAGACCGGATGCAACCCTGGTCTGAATGTCTACTAGCTAGTGCTTGGAGCTGGATGCTGATGCTAACCTAGTGTTAATAATGACTATGAGTGTATGTGTTTGTCTTTTTTGGTCTGTTGTGAGTTCATTTCTCTCTGGGGAAATGTTGATATTGTTCCCTAACATTTCCCGCTGTACCCTTTCCATGAATGCACTGTTTATGGTTGACTGTTTTTCATCAACTCCCTACTGTTTAGTTCAAGCAATGTTTTTTTTATTTTCTTGTGCTAAACAAATCCAGTTGGATGGCGTCCAAACTTTGACCTCACACTAAGCCTGTATTTGTTTGTAATAATCAGATGGATCGTTTCTCATTGGCTATTGCAGGAAGGACTGGGAGGAGATGTTTGACATCATCATCACCAACGCCTTGAAGCCTGGGTTCTTTTCCCTGGTGCCCCAACAGAGGCCCTTCAGGACTCTGGGTGAGTTCCTGCCCGCCTGCCTATCTGTATGTCTGAAAAAAAATCCATGCATCTAATAATCTCTCAAAACCCAAGCGTCAAATCGCTACTGAAACCAGTAGGATAAACTAGTATCAAGACAGGTGAACATCAGACCGCGTATCCTTGCAGATCTAGTAGGGTTTTAAACTACAGATGTAGGATCTCAATTTGAGCCAGTTTGCTACAGCAGGAAAATAATCCTGCAGCGACAGAAAAAGTGAATTATTTTGTGATTTATAATTTATGGACATTTTTGTAAGGTAAAAGCAAGTCTGAAATTTCAATATGGGATTTACAAACTTCAGAAGCGTTTTTAAAACTCAAAATACACTACAAGTTTAAATGTACTGCATTGCAAAAAAGTGATCCTACAACAGGGTGATCAAATTAAGATCCGACACCTTTTTGTTCTCATTATCTGTCAGTATTTCTCATATGATCTGTGATCCACACATGGTCCCAGTTTTCCTGCTCAGGCAGCCGATATTTAATCCCGATCGGTTCCTGAAGGTGTGCACCGGCTCTGGAATGCTCCCCCATCTGGACTGCGTTCCTGCCAGGAATAACACTGGAGGGATGCGTTATGTGTGAAACACAATGACCCAGCCGCTCAAATATTCACTCCTCCTCCAGCCCTCGCCACGTTGGCAGATATAGCCTCAGTCAGTGGCTGGTTCTATTTAATACTGGAGAGATATTTGATTTGATTGTATTATTTCATCCATACAGAGATATTGGCCTCTGGGATATAACATCACTGTTGTGCACTACCTATGTGCCTCTATTGTAATGTTCCAAGTGTTGCTATAGTGATGCTGTTAAGTTGATCAGATAAAGCTGAGTTGACAAGGTCAGTCTAAGTTCAGGAGGAAAAGGCTAGTTTACTATCAGAAGGTCGTTATCTTGTCAGCATGTACCGTGGGGACCGAAATTATTGACACCCTTGATAAAGATGAGAAAAAAGGACTGTATAAAATAAATAATTCAAATACTGAGCTATGTTGTATGCTCCAAAAAATGAGGAAACTATATTATTTTATACTAATACAATTGACCAGAGAAAGATATTTTGTTTAACAAGCAATATTTTTTTCTCTCAAAAAGGTAGGGGTCAAAATGATTGACACCCCTGTTTTCAATATCTTTTAATACAGTACTTTACCTTTCGAAGATAACCGCACTGAGAATTTTTCTGAAATGTTTTATGAGATGGAGAACACATTGGGAGGGATCTTAGATCTTTCCTCCATGCATAAGCCTTCCAGATTCTTGATATCCTTTGTCTGCGCTTATGGACTGCCCTCTTCAATTCAAACCACAGGTTTTCAATGGGTTTCAAGTTCGGAGACTGAGATGGCCATTGCAAAATGTTGATTTTGTGGCCAATTAACCATTTCTTTGTGGATTTTGATGTGTGCTAGGAGTTATTGTCTTGCTGGAAGATCCACTTGCGGCCAAGTCTCAGTCCTGTTATCCTCGCGAGGTGAGGTATTGAAAACGGGTGGGGGAAAAATATATATATATATATACTTTTGAGATGAAACTTGTATTTATTGTTAAACAAAATCTCTTTCTCTGAACAATTGTATTAGTATAAAATAATATAATTTCCCCAAAAACCTTACCATACAATATAGCTCAGTATTTTAATTCTATTTAAACTATTTTAATAGTTTTTTGCTGATCTTTATCAAGGGTGTCAATCATTTCGGACCCCACTGTATGTATATATAGTCCAGTTTCATTTGTTGACATTTGAACACCTGCTCTTTCCATGACATAGTAGACTGACCAGGTGAATCCAGGTGAAAGTTATGATCCCTTATTGATGCCACTTGTTAAATCCACTTCGATCAGTGTAGATGAAGGGGAGGAGACAGGTTAAAGAAGGATTTTTAAGCCTTGAGACAATTGAGACATGGATTGTGTATGTGTGCCATTCAGAGGGTGAATGGGCAAGATAACAAGAACTGCAACGCTGCTGAGTTTTTGACGCTCAACAGTTTCCTGTTTGTATCAACAATGGTCCACTGCCCAAAGGACATCCAGCCAACTGGACACAACTGTGGAAAGCATTGGAGTCAACAAAGCCAGGATCCCTGTGGAAAGCTTTCGACACCTTGTAGAGTCCATGCCCTGACGAATTGAGGCTGTTCTGAGGGCAAAAGGGGTGCAACTCAATATTAGGAAGGTGTTCCTAATGTGTTGTACACAGTGTATGTGTGCAGTTTAATGTCCAGCAAAATTCAAGAAGTTATAGATTATTTTAAAGCTCACTAATTCTGGACCTACATAAAAAAATGTAATCTCAATTTAGATATTTTTTTCCAACATGAGCCTTGTTTGATGGAGTGGCTCAAATACTGTATGTGTGTCATTGAATGGGTTCCTACACAGGACATGAGTAGCTACATTATATAATTCATAAGAGCCCAGTTCCTGCCGGGTACTCTATTAGACTGAGAGGTTTTATAAATCTATCCTTTACTTTGGCTGCTAGCATCAGACTCCTCCCAGCCTCTTATTAAGCATGGGCTGCGTCCCAAATGGCACCCTATTCTCTATATAGTGCACTACTTTTGAACAGAACCCTATGGACCCTGGTCAAAGTAGTGCACTATTTAGGGAGTAGGGTGCCATTTGAGACGTAGCCATGGCCTTCAGCAGCCATTTGTCCAGAGGATGCCAGATCTCTCAAAATATTTGCCTGGTTACAGTGAAAACACCACAGGATTTCACGTGTGTTTCCGTGCTCAGTTTTTCTGGGGTTCCAGAGACCACATACTTCTCATTCCACTTTCTCTTAAGGTCCCTCCATCCTCACAGCTGTTAGTGTGTGTGTGTGTGTGTGTGTGTGTGTGTGTGTGTGTGTGTGTGTGTGTGTGTGTGTGTGTGTGTGTGTGTGTGTGTGTGTGTGACTGAATCGCACAAACTAAAGTCTGTGCTTTGTCTCTCTCTTCTGCCACAATATTTATAGCATATTTAACCTTAGCGTGAACCTGGTGCAGCCCACTCTGTCTTTTTCTAAAAAAAGAAGGTAGAGGTTCTCTTGCTGCTGGTCTTAAGCACCCATCAGTCTCCTAAAGACTGTTTTCTTCTCCTGTCCGGAAGTGCAGTCACCCACTTCAAAGTGCAGGGTTCCTTAAAACTACTTACGGAGTGGTGGGGCGCTAGCAAGGCGCCAAATTCTAAATCCAAAAGTTGAATTATTAAACATTAATCAATATACAAGTGTTGCATAGTCATCAAAAGCTCTGCTTCTTGGCAATATCACAGCATTGTCAGATTTCAAAAAGGCTTTACGGCGAAACATTTGATTGTTTGAGGGTAGCACCTCCAATATTTACCATTAGCATAAATGTATAAACCATCGCGGTTCACACAAAACACATTTCACAGCGAAAAACAAATCCCTTGAAGAACTTCTGCTGAGGGCTTCCCAAGTGTCCAACGAAGACATCCAATGGTTCTTTTGTTAGAAAAAGTCATTTATTATATCCATAAATATCCGTTTGGTTGGCGCGTTATGATCATAAAATACAGCGTCCACTCGCCCATTGAACCGTGAAGAGAACGCGTTCAACCTATACCTATACACTTGTCCAAGAACAATCAAACATCATTGATAATGTATCCTTAGGAACACTTATGTATATTTACTATAATATTTCAACCGGATTATAAACTGGGCGATAGGAAAGGAAAAAAACACAGCACGCGTGAGCCCGTGAACGCGCATCCTCTTCTGTTTACATCCGATGACCAGTTCCAAATTATTCTTCTATTACCATCCAGAGCAACTATAACATCACCAAACACTGTCTAGAGACTGTTGACATCCAGTGGAAGCAATAGGTACTGCAATCTTACTCCCAGAAATATCTGTTTTCAATAGGGAGGGGTTCAAAATGAGGCAATGTGTCAAAAACACTTTTTCCAGGACAGAAATTCCTCGGGATCCGTTCTGTTATACTCACAGACATTATGTTAACACTTTTAGAAACTTCAGAGTGTTTCCTATCCAATAGTACTAATTATGTGCATATCCTATTTTCTGGGCCTGAGTGGGAGGCATTTTACTTTGGGCACGCCAGACTCTCCAAAACCGTCACCTCGGGAGCCGCTCCCTAAGAAGTTAAAGCTGGGCAGCAAAGGGTATACTTAAGCAATAAGGTCCGAGGAGGTGTGGTATATGGTCAGTATACCACAGCTAACGTCTGTTCTTAAGCACGACGCAACGCGGAGTGCCTGGACACAGCCCTTAGCCGTGGTATAATGGTCATATATCACAAACCCCCGAGGTGCCTTATTGCTATTATAAACTGGTTACCCACGTAATTAGAGCAGTGAAAATAAATGTTTTGTCATATCGAACACTGACATTCCTGTCTTGCAGGAAATCACGCACAGAACGAGCAGTATGGCTGGTGGCATTGTCATGTTGGAGGGTCATGTCAGGATGAGCCTGCAGGAAGGGTACCACATGAGGGAGGAGGATGTCTTCCCTGTAACGCACAGCGTTGAGATTGCCTGCAATGACAACAAGCTCAGTCCGATGATGCTGTTACACACTGCCCCAGACCACGACGGACCCTCCACCTCCAAATCGATCACGCTCCAGAGTACAGACCTTGGTGTAACGCTCATTCCTTCGGCGATAAACGCGAATCCGACCATCACGCCTGGTGAGACAAAACCGCAACGTTCTTGCCGGTGATGTCTGGTAAAGACCTGCCTTACAACAGGCCTACAAGCCCCCAGTCCAGCCTCTCTCATCCTATTGCGGACATTCTGAGCACTGATGGAGGGTTTGTGCGTGATGTTCGGATGTACCGATCCTGTGCAGGTGTTGTTACACGTGGTCTGCCACTGCGAGGACGATCAGCTGTCCGTCCTGTCTCCCTGTAGCGCTGTCTTAGGCGTCTCACAGTATGGACATTGCAATTTATTTCTCTGGCCACATCTGCAGTCCTCATGCCTCCTTGCAGGATGCCTAAGGCACTTTCACGCAGATGGTGTGTTTCAGAGTCAGTAGAAAGGCCTCTTTAGTGTCCTAAGTTTTCATATCTGGGACCTTAATTGCCTACCGTCTGTAAGCTGTTAGTGTCTTAACGACTGTTCCACAGGTACATGTTCATTAATTGTTTATGGTTCATTGAACAAGCATGGGGAACAGTGTTTAAACTCTTACAATGAAGATCTGTAAAGTTATTTGGATTTTTACAAATTATCTTTGAAAGACAGGGTCCTGAAAAAGGAACATTTCTTTTTTTGCTGCGTTTATTTACTCAATGGAGATTCCAGCAGGCCTAAACCCTAGCTGTTTAACTGAGTTCTGTTTTCAGCTAAACATTAGATTTGTTTTCGAGGAACTTTCCGTGGCCTCCCGCCTTGCAGTTTCTAGAGTGTGTGTAATGCTCTAGAAGTTGTGTGGTGGTTTACATTCCAGCGTCTATCTTTTTTTGGCTGTCTTCCAATGCCCCCTTGCTCAAACTGAAGCAGACTGGGGTTATTGCTAAGCAGCAGCCCAACAGCCAAAACCAACCCCTCCCCCAATCAACTAGGAATGACTTAGTGAAAAGTATTTGGCTGTTGTTGAGCATCAAGACATAAACCATGTACCTGAAGTCTGGAAAGATCCTTGAGTGTTATTTATGAACTGTAAATACTTCCATGAGGTCATTGACACACTTTCTTGTACTGTATGATGTGTGACTTCTGTGACTGAGTGCCTTTTTTTGGGGTGGGTAGTCCTTTGGAAGTGTTAATCTTCACTGAGAAGCTGACACATTGGCTGGTGGCTGAGGGTGTTTCCTAAATGGCACCCTATTCCCTACAGAGCCCTTGTCAAAAGTAGTGCACTACATAGGGAATAGGGTGCCATTTGGGACGCACTTTGAGACGCAGCTACACCGGGCCAGACTGAGCCACTGCGCCCACAGAGGTACGAGAGGAGGAAGCAGGCTAGCCGTCTCGGGTGTGTCCCAAAGTGCACCCTATTCTGTATACAGTGCACAACTTTTGACCAGGGCCACCTTAATTACTTCATTAGTGTGCTAGTACCGTGCCATTTGGGACGCAGACCATGACTCTGTTTTCACTCGGAGAACTGTTTTTCCCTTGCTGTGCTGATGTAATGGCTGCTGTACTCTGTGTACCAGCCGCAGCAAAGCTAAGAGCAGAGCTTAGAAGGAAATCGATATCCAGACTTGGACCACATGCTGAGACCTAAATATTAACTGTTTAGGGAACATACTCATGGAAGTAGCTCCAAATAGGCTCATTTCCCCTGTGAAAAATCGCCCTTTTCAATTAAGTATTTTTATCCCTCACAAGAGTACTGTATATTGAACTATGGAAATATCCACATTGTTAGAATCCATTTTGCCCTGTCATATTTGTTTGTTGGCCCAGCCAATGTTGAGTAATGTGTCAGTGAGGTTTTGAGGTGTGGTTGTGTGTTGAGCGGTGTGGTCGTGTATGTTCATGTCATTGAGCGGTGTGGTCGAGCCGTGTGGTGACCCTGTGGTAAGGTTGCTCACTTTGTCTTGCAGTGAATGATGTGGAGGAGAGTGAAGGGCTGCCGTCCCTGGACAAGCCTGGCTGGTACTCTCAAGGCAATTGGCCCCACCTCCACCAGCTGCTCAAAACCATGACTGGGAAACCTGAGCCCAAGGTTAGATTTGTTGATTCATTTATTGTTTGTTTGATAGGTTAATTTTGTATTTTCTTGTCCTTACAGAGGAAGTTATGCTCAGCTGTTGAAATAACTAGCAAACTTTATACATGTATCCAAATAACCATCACTTCCATACCATCCTGGGATCTGTGTCTCAATGTTTATCCACAGGACAGTGTAGGTTTGCTTTGAGCTTCCGTTCCTGGCAAACGCACAGAGATCAGACGTCCTATATAAATCAGCTCAGGGAGATTTGCACCGGTGTGACGGAGAGGGAAACATGGCCGTGTGCACAGCCTATACGATCTCGGGCAGGCGGCTAGCTCGTCTGACTCTGAGACTCTGTTTGTGCTCTGTCTCAGCTCTTGAGGAAAGGCCCCGGCAAGAGCTGTGTCAAGCCCCCTCGTGTGCACCCAGGCATGCTCATCATCATCATCCACGTCCTCAGCCTCTCCTTCCTCTCCCGCCTCCAAACATCCACCCCTCCGATCCGGCCAGGGGAGCTCATTGACCCCCCTCTCTTATCGGGCCACGTGGAGAAAGCGCTCGCGGGATGCAGTGTCAACCTGCACTTGTGGCAGCTTTAAGGTAGCCACTCTGGGGTGACCTGAGGCAGTCAACGTTTTGAGTTCTCTTCACTTTTACCTGATAGGACTTAATGTAGGCCGGTAGGCCGGCTGAATGGGAGGCATTCAGAGCAGATTACAGTCCCATGTAGGTCCCCTGTAGCAGTGCGTACAGGCCTGGCTGCTACGTGTAGGATCACAGCTTATCCACTGAGCTGCCCAGCTCATACAGCCTGCAACAATTGTTTGGTGTGATCATAAGGCGTTCGCTATACATTGGCAATTTCACATATTCACGTTGATTGAAAGATTACATCATTTTTGTAATCCAAGAAAGACAACATCAGGATATTGCAGTTCAGTTGTGTCCTTACCATTTCATTATTTGCATATTACCAGTGTTGCTAAGTAACATGGATTATAGTCCTTATCTCCCTGGCCCTCTCATGTCAGATATGTGATCTCCCCCTCCCTCCTGTCTGTTTGCGTCCCAAATGGCACCCTTTTCCCTACATAGTGCACTACCTCTGACCAGGGCCCTCCTAGTAGTGCACTATGTAGAGAATAGGGTGCCATTTGGGATGCAGACTCTGTCAGGCCGCACACAGTGGAGCACAATGGGCTCATTAAGCTGGGCTTTCTGGGCTGCTGTGGCTCTTCAGACCTGTTTATCCAGGGGTGGCTTTACCTCTAATCGCTGCTCTGAGTGATGCATTGATAAGTGTAGGGGGGCACAGTGTTGGGGGGAAATGAACTGAGCTGGGGGTCTCTTGACTGGGGCTAGGGAAAGAGAGGGAGGGAGCCACAGGTTGTAGCTGAAGTCGGAAGTTTACATACACCAAATACATTTAAGCTCAGTTTTTCACAATTCCTGACATTTAATCCTAGTAAATATTTCCTGTTTTAGGTCAGTTAGGCTCACCACTTTACTTTAAGAATGTGAAATGTCAGAATAATAGTAGAGAGAATGATTTATTTAAACTTTTATTTATTTCATCACATTCCCAGTTGGTCAGAAGTTTACATACACTCAATTAGTATTTGGTAGCATTGCCTTTAAATTGTTTAACTTGGGTAAAACGTTTCGGGTAGCCTTCCACAAGCTTCCCACAATAAGTTGGGTGAATTCTGGCCCATTCCTCCTGACAGAGCTGGTGTAACTGAGTCAGGTTTGTAGGCCTCCTTGCTCGCACACGCTTTTTCAGTTCTGCCCACAAATTCTCTATGGGATTGGTGTCAGGGCTTTGTGATGGCCACTCCGATACCTTGACTTTGTTGTCCTTAAGCCATTTTGCCGCAACTTTGGAAGTATTCTTGGGGTCATTGTCCATTTGGAAGACCCATTTGCGACCAAGCTTTAACTTCCTGACTGATGTCTTGAGATGTTGCTTCAATATATCCACATAATTTTCCTACCTCATGATGCCATCTATTTTGTGAAGTGCACCAGTCCCTCCTGCAGCAAAGCACCCCCACAACATAATGCTGCCACCACCGTGCTTCACAATTGGGATGGTGTTCTTCGGCTTGCAAGCCTCCCCCTTTTTCCTCCAAACATTACGATGGTCATTATGGCCAAACAGTTCTATTTTTGTTTCATTAGACCAGAGGACATTTCTCCAAAAAGTAGGATCTTTGTCCCCATGTGCAGTTGCAAACCGTAGTCTGGCTTTTTTATGACGGTTTTGGAGCAGTGACTTCTTCCTTGCTGCGCGGCATTTCAGGTTATGTCGATATAGGACTCGTTTTACTGTGGATATAGATACTTTTTCTTTTGATTTTCCCATGATGTCAAGCAAAGAGGCACTGAGTTTGAAGGTAGGCCTTGAAATACATCCACAGGTACACCACCAATTGACTCAAATGATGTCAAAAGCCTATCAGAAGCTTCTAAAGCCATGACATCATTTTCTGGCATTTTCCAAGATGTTTAAAGGCACAGTCAACTTAGTGTATGTAAAAATTCTGTCCCACTGGAATTGTGATACAGTGAAATAATCTGTCTGTAAACAGTTGTTGGAAAAATGACTTGTGTCATGCACAAAGTAGATGTCCTAACCACCTTGCCAAAACTATTGTTTGTTAACAAGAAATTTGTGGAGTGGGTGAAGCACGAGTTTGAATGACTCCAACCTAAGTGTATGTAAACTTCCGACTTCAACTGTAGTTACAAATTATGGAGAAAGTCGGAGTTAACCTGAATTCTGTTGCATTATCTGTCCCAGCCTCATGAAACTGTTTAGCATGAAAGCCTCTATAATGTTTTGCCACTGTGTTGGAATTCCTGGCCCTGTAAATATTTATCATACTGATCCGATGCCTCTGGCTGCAGTGGGGAGCTGAAAAACAATCGGTGCTCTCTCTCCATCTCTGTGGCCAGTTTCTGGGAAAGCCTGGAAACCTGATGCCTGAGCCCGCCCCAGCCCCAGAGCTCCACAGGCCCAGCTCACAGTTCCACAGCCTGGGTCCCGGGATGGCCGACTGTCTGTTCTGTTTATTTATGCGTGGGACTGCGAGGCCTGGTCACAGACGCTGTAAAGGCTCTGAGAAGAGGAGGGGGTTTCCGGAGCGAGGCCTGCGGCCCACATGAATTCATTAGAGACCCTCCACTCCTCCCTCACCCCCCTCTTTATAGATGTCTGCCTCATCTATACCCCCCCCCCAAACACACACACACCCCACTCTGCATTCCACACAGAGGGCTATGTGAAGGACTCTTTAAGTGTGTGTCTTTAGTACCAAGATTTTCACATTATCCTTATAGAACACTGACCCCAGTGGCCTGGAGTCATAACATTTATTCTGTCCTTAAATGGACCCCTTGAGAAGTCCGAATTTTGTGATGTGCTGAAACTCAAGGAGCTATTTCCTCTGAAGAGCTGTTTCCATTATGGCAGCATATTATTTTTTTTTTTCTAGTTCTCTAATCTGACACTCTTCTTAACCCTTCGTTTCCACTGGGTTTGCAAGGAATTCAACTATTTACATTTAAATAGTTTCAAAAGTAAGGAAATGGGTTGCCAGTCAGTTTTGGTATGCTGTTCAGCTAAGCCTGTCTTAACGTGTTTTTCTTTTTAGTACAAAACAGAAATGATGGTCAAAGAAGACGTGATGAGTTTTGCAGCCCAATCGTGTCTGGTCTAGTTCGCCCCTAAGGGGCAGTAAGACACATGTCAGATTTATTGAATTTGACTACTGCTGAGCGCTCCCTTGAAACGAATCCAGAAAAATTGCTATTTTATTACAGCACTTTACTGATAAGATGAGGAGGTAGTTACTATAACATAGAAAAGTCAACTTCATTTACTGACCAGCTGCTCAGATAATGGCCTCATTCATTGTCTATCCTGTCTCCTACCCTATACAGGTGGTGCACTTTGGGGATAGCATGCGGTCGGACATGTTCCCTGCTAGCACGTTCGGGAAGTTGGAGACGGTGATGATCGTGGAGGAAATGGAGGGAGAGGGCGTCCCGGGGTGCGACGCAGCCAAGACCAACGAGGCCCAAGCGGAGCCTCAGGACAAGAAGGGAAAGTTTGAGGTTAGTTCACACAAGCAGCTGTTTCCGATTTAAAGCGCTCTCCCACCTTTACCTTGCTCCCTGAAGGACATATCCTCCCAACCCCCAGCCCCTTTCCTCTGCTCAATGACACAATATACCCACCGTAGCGCGTGTCGCGTCGTGTCTGAGTGTGCAGGTGGGGATTGTTCATTGCGTAAAGCATTATCAAAAGACTTACAGTGTTGTAAGTTTTCCATGGCGGCTTCGTATTATTACAGTTCCACAGCTAATGGCGAAATCTGTAAAAGTGGTCGTGTTGAAACAAGTTTATATGAGTCTGTATTACTGCCTAGTGTCAGTACAGGAAAGTCGGCAAAGAAAATGTTTACGGCAGTTGACGTACTGCTAGGAAGGAAACTATAAACACATTCTTACAGCTATGACGTAATATCATCAGTGCTGCCCTCTCCCTCACTGACCAGGCCATAGTCTATCCATATCCAGAGGGGTCAGTGGTTCCTGAGAGAGAATTAGGTGAGTCAGCATATATGTTGCCAGGAACGATGAGAGGAACCACCTGGTTTGGATAGGATACCACTAAGGGTGTGTCCGTAAATTTACTCTGAATTGCCGGAGTGCGCTCAGAATGTGCTCTGAGCATTGCCAGATTGGCCGTTTTGTAAATTCAGAGCGTTCAGAGAGTACACTGGACACTGCCCGAGGAGGAGGGTTGATCCGAGCGTTCTGTCCTCACAACGGCAGTCAAGCACCCAAGTTAACTGGCTAAAGTTGGCTTGCTTACTAGCTACTTCCAGACACAAATGAGAGAACACCTCACTCTGACCATTTTACTCGCCCTAGCAGAGCTGGTTCAGCTAATTTCATGTTATCCAGAGCGTTGGTGACTAACTGCTGCTGGCAACAATTTAATTCTATATATTCTTTGGCCAATGTTTACTGACACCGGTCATATTCAACGGGTGATGCGCGTTCGTAAATTCGTCAGTTATTCTGTGCTCTGGCACACTCAGACGAGAATGCTCTGAAATAAGTGTTGATAGACAGAGTGTATTGACAAACGCACTCTAAAGACAGATTGGAGCACAGGGCCTTGTAGTTGGACAAATCGTCTCGGCCTAGACTCACTACCTCTACCTCTCTTTATCATGCTCTTCTTCTCTTCTCTTTTCTCTCTCTCTCTCTCTCTCTCTCTCTCTCTCTCTCTCTCTCTCTCTCTCTCTCTCTCTCTCTCTCTCTCTCTCCACTTTATCTTTTCACTTCAGCTTTCCTTACTAAAACGTATTTCCCCTTTTGCCTTGTTTATGAGAAATTCATTATCTCCTGGCTCCTGGAAGCTCCAGTAGGTCTCTCTCTCTCCACTGGGGTGAATCAGCTCTGAGCTGTTGCTCTGCTGCAGCCAAAGTGTATGTAACACATTAGACAGTCTCAGAAAGCTGACTGGAACAACATGTTTCTCATCAGTTTCCCCCAGATTCCTTTTGGTTACATTTTGGCTCTCAATATCTGGTGGAAATTTCCACATGAATAGGCAATGTAATGTTGTGCATCAATTTGCCAGTTATTAATGATGAATTATGAGGTTCTGTGTAGTGTAGAAAAGCTCCAAACTAGGGACGAATGATAAGTAGTTAGCACAGTAGTTTGAGACAGAATATGTCGGGACGAGTTGACTCATTTCGATGTGTACATTTCTTCTGCTGCCTCTGTTTTGATTTGTTGTCACTCCATGCTTGTTAACCACATCCTGTTATTAACATCTCAGACACATGGCACTGATAAGTATGAGTAAGAAGGGTAAGGGGTTTTCTCTTGGCAAATTGACTAACTCCACACTGCCTCTTATGCTGAAATTCCCGTTAAAAAAGTGGATCCATTATTACCCACAAGTTTCCTCCCTATTTGGAGGACTTACATTTACAATTGTTGTCATTTAGCAGATGCTCTTATCCTGAGCAACTAGGGTTAAGTGCCTTGCACAAAGGGCACGGCGACAGATATTTCACCTAATCGGGTCGGGGATTCGAACCAGCAACCTTTCTGTTACTGGCCCAACGCTCTTAAACACTAGGCTATCTGCCGCCCGTACCTCTTTCTGGTCAGAGAATCACTCCCTCTTTAACCCATGTGATGTGCTTTCAGGACCAGGGCATGAAGGCGCCCTCTGCTCCATCAGAACAGTGGGGATCCTACTTTGTGGATGCACACAAGAGTGGTGAAGGGGATGAGGAGAGCCAGACACTCACCTGGTGCTGCCATAGCATCCACAAATACAGCACCATGGCCATCCCCAGTGTGGAGTCTATTGCAGGTACAGGGAGGAGAGTGCTAAGGGGGCCCACTGACTCTGTGTTGCTTAATGACCTACCTAATTGCTGTATTTATTTATTTAACCTTTATTTAACTAGGCAAGTCAGTTAAGAACAAACTCTTATTTACAATGACGGCCTACACCGGCCAAACCCGGACGACACTGGGCCAATTGTGGGCCTCCCTATGGGACTCCCAATCACGGCCTGTTGGGATACAGCCTGGATTCGAACCAGGGTGTCTGTAGTGACAACTCTAGCACTGAGATGCAGTGCCTTAGACCGCAGCGCCTCTTGTCTTGAGAGGCATGCTCAGCTAGTTTAAAGAGGAATTTGACCCCAGTTATCCTCTACTTCCTGTTCCTTATTCTTGCTAAGAAGTGCTGGTCACACTTTATTTGGATAGTCCAGATAGTATGACCATCTGTAGAATAGACTGTTGATAAGCAACTGCTTACCAAGGTTACGGTTATTGTTAAGGTTAGGATAAGGGGTTATGTTTAGGGTTAGGATACGGGTTAAGGTTAGGATAAGGGGTTATGTTTAGGGTTAGGATACGGGTTAAGGTTAGGATAAGGGGTTATGTTTAGGGTTAGGATAATGGGTTAAGGTTAGGGTAAGGGGTTATGTTTAGGGTTAAGATACAGGTTAAGGTTAGGATAAGGGGTTATGTTTAGGGTTAGGATACGGGTTAAGGTTAGGGTAAGGGGTTATGTTTAGGGTTAGGATACGGGTTAAGGTTAGGATAAGGGGTTATGTTTAGGGTTAGGATACGGGTTAAGGTTAGGATAAGGGGTTATGTTTAGGGTTAGGATACGGGTTAAGGTTAGGATAAGGGGTTATGTTTAGGGTTAGGATACGGGTTAAGGTTAGGATAAGGGGTTATGTTTAGGGTTAGGATACGGGTTAAGGTTAGGATAAGGGGTTATGTTTAGGTTAGGATAATGGGTTAAGGTTAGGATAAGGGGTTATGTTTAGGGTTAGGATACGGGTTAAGGTTAGGATAAGGGGTTATGTTTAGGGTTAGGATACGGGTTAAGGTTAGGGTTAGTAGATAGTTTAAATGTTACTGAGCATCTACAGATGGACTATCCAAGTAAAGTGTTGCCAATGTGCTTTCTAAAACAGTTTGCTCCTTTTTTGTGAAGGTTTGGTTTGGCAGAGCTTTGCACAATTTCCAGAAATCAGAGAAAAAAAATTAGTCATTGACCACTCCTAGCTATTGTTGATGATGTGTGCAGAATGGAAACTTTGAGGGTTACATGTCCTAGCTAAGCAGGCAAAACTGGTTGATATTACATCATGTTCACTAGTTTATCTCTCGTCCTCCTCCGTAGATCTCCCTCTGGACTACAAGTTCCCCAGATTCTGTCCCAACAAACCCTGCACCACCGGCTACTACCCCAGACCCCCAGATTCCCTAGTGAAAAGGTTCCAGAGTCAGTCGTCTTAAAGAGTCCTCCTCCCAGAGTCGCCCCTCACCCTCCTCAGCCTAAAGGGGAGGAATGTGCCTCCATCTCGCCTGTAGTTCCACACCTGAACCACGTCATCTATCCCTAGAGCGCAGGAAGTCACGCTCACATTGATAGAAACCATGGGAATGTAAAAGCACAGTGTCTCTCTGCAAGTAACCTGGCTACATTTGAACGTTGTTCTGCACGTGGATTATTGTACATGTGTGTGAAAAATGTGACTTGCCAATTGTATGTGTGTGGGTGTGTCAGCAAACAGTGCTGATTTTAAAGGATATTATTCATATTGTTTCATGTGAAGACCACTTTTGTAATGTAGTTAGATATGTAATTGATGTTCCAGTTAAACCATTCAATGTAAGTTAATAACTCTTCAGAGTACTAAAAAAGTACTACAACTTTTCAAGCCCTGTAAATACTGTCCTACATTTAGTTTTTTGGTGTTTCCTTACCTCAAAAACCTGATCTGAGCTGAAGTGCTACAGTCACAGCAGTGTTGTCTGTTCTCTCCAGAGAGAAATTCCTAATAATTAATTATGTCCAGTATCCTTGGTATAATGTGTGTGTGTGTGTGTGTGTGTGTGTGTGTGTGTGTGTGTGTGTGTGTGTGTGTGTGTGTGTGTGTGTGTGTGTGTGTGTGTGTGTGTGTGTGTGTGTGTGTGTGTGTGTGTGTGTGTGTGTGTGTGTGTGTGTGTGTGTGTGTGTGTGTGTGTGTATAATACATAATAAACAGACATTTTGGTTTTCTGTTTCACTGAATGCATTTCAGTGACAGTAACTTAAGATGTCTTTAAAGATAAAGCATTTCCCCTGTATTTGTCATGGATTCCCCTGGTACTGCTGCTCATTCCGTGCACCAGTTCCGGAGTTCTATATCACCGGCCTTCTAGGCTTCACTGAACTGTCTAATTACGTACCCCTGGTTCCCATTTCCCCTGATTAGAAATTGTATATATGTGCCCTCTGTTCACCATGTCCGTTGGTCCTGTGAGTACCTGTGTTGTTGTTTTGGCTTTCGTGCTGCGTGTTTTCTACAATTGTTATTACGGGTCTTACCTCGCTCTTTTGTTCGGGTTGCATCCCAGTGTGTTTTGTATATGTGTTTGTTTTGGGCGTCATCCCTGTGCCTTTTATGACATGTTGTTTAATTTGGGTGGGGTATTAAAACCCCCTATTACGTATTCCTGCGCCTGTCTCCAATAATTTATACAACGTGACAGTATTGATTTCGTGGATGGGGTTTTAAGAGAATTGTTCTTGAAGAAATGGCACAGTCTGTCCTTAGTGTTACCTTTTTTGTTGAAAGAATAGAGAATAATAAAACAAAATGGTAATAATGGATGCTTAAAGATTATGCTCTGTACTCTGGTATTTTTGGTGCAACAGTAAGCCATCATGCTGTTGGAGTGACTACTGTGTAAAAATGTGTTATACTTATGCTTCATATGCAGTACCAATTTTAAGATATGCTTTAACTGACTACTGAATGGTTACATGTGTTGGTTAACTGCATATAGACTAGTTGTATTATAATGTTAAGAATCAAGTCTTAATATGCTTGTAGAAGTATTTTTACAAGAAGTACTTTAGAGAGGACAGCAGACCTTAATTGGTCAGTGGTTTATTTATGTTCTAAATGTGTGTTGGTGTTAAATGCAATGCAGCTTTGGTGATTGAATTCCATTTACTTTTTTCCCCCATCTGATTTAAACTTTTATATGCCCATTTGCCTTATGTTCAATTCATTCATGGTCTTTTAGTGTTCTAGAGAAGATGCAGGGACAGTGTTCAATGTAATAAAGTTATACAATTTTGTTACACACTGCTTTTTCTGATTTGTGTTTTCTTGACCATTAAAATAAACATCTGAAAATGTGTCGAAGTCAGATCATTACAAAATGGGATTAGACTGTTTCAAATGTATTTTAGACTGTTTGGCTACTTTGAATTCTACAAATATGTTCTCTCTACCTGGATGTTTGTCTACAATCAGTCATTTCTGTCTCCCTCCCACTTCTGTAGTCACTTTCCTCTACTGCCCCTCCTCATTCGGCAGAATTGATGACGTTCTTCTCTCCAAAACCTTTCGCAAAGAGGGTGTACTTTGTTTCACTACTTGAAAGATTCAACGTATCGATGCATGTCGCGTGGATTACATTTATAACACAGAAATGACTTGTAGGGGGAGTGTCAAATCTGGACTACAATTGTACAACAACTGGTTTTGACAGGTAGGCTAATCTTGATCAGTGTACTGTTCTTTCCTTACAACAAGCCTTCATCATCGAAAAAGACTTCCGATCCAGTGTGCTATTTGCGCATATTTATATGTTAATGCAGTGTGTGAAACGTTTTTCCGATGTTGGAATAATAATTCACTAATTACATTTAAGAAAAGTACTATTTATGTAAGTAAATGTACATATTTACACGAAATAATCAACTAAATATTTTTGTCAGTGTGACATTCGGAACGGATGACCCGAAGTCACACAAGGACAGTACCCACTTGATGACATTAGATAGTATGTGTACAAGTGTAGGATATTTTCAGAGTTGTGTCTAGGTATTAAACTACGACAATTATATTTCCTATGACCTGAGGAAAAGTAGCCTACTAATATGAAAAAAAACTGACATTTAGGCAAAGGTGTCTTTTTATATGAGCATTACATTTGTTAGGACGCTGGTGACCTGAATGTAGGCTATCCAAGGCAAGGAGATGTGTGAGCAGCCAGGTAGGAAAGATAATCTGTGATAATCTGTGTAGCTACTTTACTGTAAATTGGTGGTTGCCACTGTAAACCCTTGAGTTTAGGGTTTGTTTTAGGCCTACTTTCTAGTGATGGAGTAGTATAGAATAGTTTGTACAATACATTGTCACATTATTATACAGTCATTTATTTGTTTTTTCAACATGTGGTCATTTGAAATCGTCTTATCAAGTTTCAGGGGTCACAGGTCTTTTAAAGCTAAAAGTCTATTTGAGAATGAATTGCCCATTTTGTGCCATCAGTTTGTAATTTTTGTGTAAATTGAAAGAAAACAAAGCAGTCAAAGGTTAATCCAGCCCAGGAGAGGGACAGCTGCCCCCTCAACTGGTTTTCTTTATTCCCCTAAACCAATCAGTGCTCAATCCCCATGTCCCTAAACACATAGTGGGAATAGGTTCCACTTCCACATCCAGGGTTCATGGGCTTTATGGCAGTAATGGTAGACTATCTGATTGTGTCTTTAAAGGGGCAATCTGCAGTTGTTACATCCATTTTTAGACGTTTAAATGAATGACATATACCCATTGATTCTTGAAGAATATAACTTAGAAATGCCTCATGAGCTTTGTTCAACTGCCGCACCCCATCAGAACCCAAAATACAAGCTTGTTTTACGCCTTTGCAAACAATGGAAATGTAAACAAACACTGTTAGCCTCAAAATGGTTAAAACGATAGTTTGTATATCATGGCTGGTCCTTGTATCCATAGCTCTGTCCATGAGAGTGGTCATATTTCTCCGGCCCCATCCCTCAGCTGTTACAAAGTTTACCCCTTTGTTATTGTTCAAACTACAGATGCCCCTTTAAACTGGAATGTGCCAGTTTGAGGTCAGGTGTCATATCTAGCTAGTCAGTCAAGTGAAGCAACATCTGCAAAATAATGGACGTTTAGGCTCCCTTGTCCCCATTGGTGTCATTTTTAGTAGGTAATACTAAATTGTGTATTAAAATACACTAAAGAGAACACTCACGCTGATCGAACTGACCAGAGTCTAGACTCTCTAGACTACCTTCAAATCCCCACCAATTGATTTTGCCTTCGACAAGTGCCAAGAGTAAGGCAATGAAATGGACGTCCACGTTCCTGAGAAGAGATGACTTGCACTACCGTAGGGTTAAATTGAGCATGTGATGTTAGTCATTGGTTAAGCCAAACCAATATGACTGATGAGTAGAATACCACAGAGGGCTTTATGACCTTCAGCGTGTTGAGGACAATGTTTCTGACTATGTGGGTGTACATGGCTAGACACACCTGAGACACTGCCCCCAAAAATGTAAGGATTAACTACCCTGATGAGCACACCTCTCACCAATAGCTGGATACAGTATCAATCTAAGGTATGATAGCACACTATACACATTACTGCTATACACATGGGGGAGGAGGAAGGGAGTGGGGTCTATTTTGATTATTCATATAGATAAATTGAATTTTTACAACAGAGATCTGAGCTTCCCTTTCAGTTGTCACAGTCTATAGTCTACTTGTAGCGTTTTAAAACTTGTCAGAACAGTAGGGGGAAGCCAGAATGATCAGGAATACAGCTGTATCCAATTATTCAAGGAATGTAGCCCTCATATGAAAAGGCTGGGGAGAGTTGAGAGAGAGAATATGGCTGGCTGGCTTTCTTAAAGTCTTTTCTTCTCCCTTTCCTTTCCTTCTCAGCTGAGCTCTGTTGGAAATGCCACTGCGCCCTCTCTGATGTGAGGATGAGGACCTACACCCGAGGGGCCCCCACAGTGTTCTTCATAAGTCTACTGTGGCCCCTGGTGGCCCCGGTGGTGGGGGTGGCGGAGGAGACGGTAGACCCTAGCGGAGGGATACCTTTCATGGGAGGGAACTACGATGGACACCCCATGCTGTACTTCGGCCAGGGCGAGGTGGAGGAGCTGCAGTCGGCGGCGGCTGGGACACACCGGGAAATGGCCGCGAGGATCCGTGAGGCGGGGGAGGCCATGCTGGAGCACCCTGAGGAATACCTGCCCCCCTGGAGCCCGGCCGAGTTCAGCGCCCGCTGGAACGAGGTGTATGGAAACAACCTGGGAGTGCTGTCTATGTTCTGTCTGCTCTACCCACACAGGGCTGGAGCCCTCGACCTGGCCAAGGATTACATGGAGAGGATGGCAGCTCAGCCTAGTTGGTATATTTTCTATCTTTGTTTTTCCCTCATTGATGTGTGAATTTTCTTATCCCAGGTATTGCAATCAATTGTCTGGGAACAGCATCCCTAACCTATAGGGACACGAAATAAGAGATACAATCAGATATGCCCCTGTGGAAACAGTTACTGTGTAGTTACTCAAATTCAACCCATGAGTGAATTGCTCGCTTCTCAATTGCAGAAAATCGCTACCCTTAACGGTAAGAAAAACTCCCACATGTTTTTCTTATTACGTGAACAATACTGGTCTAGTTGGAGAAGGTACAGATGCTGCCTGCTATCTGTATTTCTCCTTCCTATCACCATGTGACCACTGGGGAAAGATGCCAAATCCTCCTCCTCTCCAGAGGACCTTTGACTGACTCAATCCCCCTCCATAGTATCACTGTTCAGTTTTCACTGTGGCTGGCCAGACCTGAGGAAGAGATGCCCTGTGGTCCAGGCAATATGTTTAGCAGCTGTATGAATTTATTGCTTAACATGCCCCCGTTCAAAGGAAATGAAATGTTCAGATGTTGAGCTGAATGGCCTGGTGCAGTGGGATGGGAGGACTAGGGTTCAGATGGTGGTGTTCTCAGAGGGGTTACATGGGAAATCTCATCTGCATCTCACATTGTTCAGCCCCAACCTAAGGGATGGGCTAATGACTCTCCCAGTCTATAGACTCAGAGGGGAATAGCTTAGGTAGTCTGGACGATGTTATATTTCACATTCATTGTACAGTACTAAGCTGTACTATCTTGCAGACTTCTTCACTTTCTGTTGCATAAGAATAATAAGCTAAGAAGAGGCCAGCAATGAGACTGCATGTTGTTGCTGTATATTTAGCCAGGCCTTACAGTACTGTACTTCAGAAGACCCCTGACCGCCTGTGAGGGTTGTGAAACTTCAGTGGTTTCATATTTTCCCTTGCAGTGCAGTTAGGAAAGGGCATTATAGCAAGCTTTCTCTGCACGTCCCAAGCCAAGGAATTCAGTGTTAAGGAGGGGTCTCTGATATATCGGGCAAGGCGTTTCACTGTCGCAGCCAATTTAGTCATGGCGCCTGCGCTCTCAGGACGTCTGGTCTCTGCTATCAGCCTCGTGGTCAGAGGGCTTCCCTTTTCAAATGTCACCTTCTTTCTCTCATTACTTTTCAGAAATAAGCATTACCTCAGCTGCTGTTTTAATCCTCTACTTAGCCATCAGCTGCTGCGTCTAGCCAACCTAGTTCAGAGAAAATGGTTTTCTTTGGGGTCAGTGTTAAGGGTTACATGTACAGTTTATCGTTAGTTCAAATTTGTGAAACTTCTCACAAAATGGAAGTCTGTGCCACAAGTTGAGAAATGAAAACCCACGAGGACGTTTTCACATTTTAACTACACACAATGCGAGTTCTCTCCTCAGCCGCACATTTACTAGGGTTTTGGAATCTCTCAGGGATCCTTAAAAGTGGCTCCAGGAATCAGTCAACTGTGGTATCTGTGACCTTCAATTATGTCTCCAACAACTTGTTGAGGAGAACCATATTCCATATTCCAACTCCAGCTTGTGGCGCACTGATTGCCTGGTTCGTTTTTTAAGGCAGTTCATGTGTAAACACACAGAAGAGACGTCTTGTGTGCTTTGGCGTAATGTAATATACAGTACAGTAGTGACATAGAATCACTCTTCACTTATTCTAACTACTTATACAGTGCATTAAACATGGTTGGTGAACCGACGACTGTAATAAAACATTATTTAAACTCCTTTTTTGATGAATAAAGTTGAAATCAAGGGGCCCTTTTTATTCTATTTCATTTAAACCCATGTAGAAGGAACATTTATTTCCAATGAATTTCCACAGGTCGTTGACAGATGGAAATCATGTATTAGCTAAATCAAATGGAAGAAATGCTGCCAGAGGGTGGCGGCATATTTTTGGTATGTGTGAATATTAGAGTCACATTTAAAAGAAAAGCAGGCCGCTGTTTTGATATTTGGCACTGAGTAAAGTTTATGGGTCCATGTGATGAGCGGAATGGATTTCAACCTATGTCTTTTAGATGTTCTGAGAGGAACGATTGTCAAGATGGAGCTGAACATGTAATTACACGGCACGCACTTCAATAGTAGCTGCTCAAAATACAGGTTGCTTTTTTGGATTTATATTTTATTGCCACATCTGAAGTCAATTTTACTATAATTACACAGAAAGAGCTTTTAAAGAACACCTCTTAGCAGGTGGTATATGAGATTAATGCATGGGCACGGACTATTTTGCCAATTTAACAATTAGTAACTCTTAGAAATAGAAGTCAGTCAGCATTCTGAGGTGCCAGCTACTGTAGAAATAGCACACAGTGCACTTTAAACAGCACTTTAAAAGGCAGAATATGTTGGAGTTGGACTTTAAAGCATGTGTGAAAATGCTGTTTTGCATGTTCTTTTGTAAAGAGAACAAAAAGCTATTTAGTAGCTGATTACAAGCTTGGACAAATTATGCAAATAGCCCGAGAAGGATTAGTTTAACTCTACACTTTTGATGATATTTCACTTTCCAGAATATATACTACCCTTGCTTGGGCTAGTGTGAAAAGGGAATTTCAATCAATTCAAGACCATTTGTAAAGAGACTACATCATGCTATTACAGTTTTATTGTGTATTAAACCTGTGAGACCCAAACATAGATCCAAATGAGGAAAACATGTATTACCGTTCAGAAATACTTCTAATCGGCCTCTGATTATGAAAATAATCTGTTAGTTTCATTTCAAGTTTGTAGAACAATTTTATGGAAACGTTGCAAAAATACACCATTGAGCTTCAACGGTAGGAACATTTAGAAAATTCTATAAAAAATCCCATAAAAATTGATCAAAAGCATTGATGGGACGGAAAATATTGTCTTATGGTACATAAACATATTTACAAAAGTATGTGGACACCCCTTCAAATTAGTGGATTCGGCTATTTCAGCCACACCAGTTGCTGACAGGTGTATAAAATTGAGCACGCAGCCATGCAATCTCCATAGACAAACATTGGCAGTAGAATGGCTTTACTGAAGAGCTCAGGGATTTTCAACATGACATCGTCATAGGACGCCACCTTTCAAAAGCTCTGATTCTTGACAATATCACAGCGTTGTCAGATTTCAAAAAGGCTTTACGGCGAAAGCACAACATTTGATTGTTTGAGGATAGCACTTCCAATATTTATGCATTAGCATAAATTCATATCCAGCTCGGGTCACACAAAACCCATATAAGAGCTAAAATAATCACTTACCTTTCTAAGAACTTCTGCTGAGGGCTTCCCAAGTGTCCAACGAAGACATCCAATGGTTCTTTTGTTAGAAAAAGTCATTTATTATATCCATAAATCTCGTTCGGTTGGCGCGTTATGTTCAGAAAATCCACTGTCGAGTCGCCCATTGAATGCGTTCAAATTATACCTATCAACTTTCTCCAAACAAATCAAACATAATTTTTTATGTATCCTTAGGTATCCTTTTATGTATATTTACTATAATATTTTACACGGATGATAACCTAAACGTTATAAAAGAAAATAAAGTGGGGCGCGCTCATTATCTCGTGCCCGGAAAATGTTATTGACTTTTCTGCTTCCTGCAGTAATTCTTCTTCTGTATGGTTCTGTTCAGTGCTAAAGCCTCAAAACACTGTCCAGAGACTGTTGACATCTAGTGGAAGCCATAGGTACTGCAATCTAGGAGCTAAACTCCATGTATTTCAAAAGGAAGCCTATCAAACTGAGCAAATGTCACACAAAAAAAAATTCTGGACAGAAATTCCTCTGGTTTTTGCCTGCTTTATTAGTTCTGTTATACTCACAGACATTATTTTAACAGTTTTGGAAACTTCAGAGTGTTTCCTATCCAATAGTACTAATTATGTGCATATCCTATTTTCTGGGCCTGAGTGGCAGGCATTTTACTTTGGGCATGCCAGACTCTCCAAAACCGTCACCTCTGCTGCCGCTCCCTAAGAAGTTAAACAGGTCAACATTCACAAAGCCGCTGGGCAAGACGGATTACCAGTATGTGTACTCAAAGCATGCGCGGACCAACTGTCAAGTGTCTTCACTGACATTTTCAACCTCTCCCCTGACCGAGTCTGTAATACCTACATGTTTCAATTAGACCACCATAGTCCCTGTGCCAAAGGAAGCAAAGGTAACTTGCCTAAATGATTACCGCCCCATCGGTAGCATCCCTAGACCCACTCCAATTCGCATACCGCCCCAACAGATCCACAGATGATGCAATCTCAATCTCACTCCACACCGCCCTTTCTCACCTGGACAAAAATAACACCTATGTGAGAATGCTGTTCATCGACTACATATCAGCATTCAACACCATAGTGCCCACGAAGCTCATCACTAAGCTAAGGACTCTGGGACTAAACACCTCCTTCTGCAACTGGATCCTGGACTTCCTGATGGGCCGCCCCCAGGTGGAGAGTAGGCAACAACACGTCTGCCACGCTGATCCTTAACACTGGAGCCCCTCAGGTGTGTGTACTTAGTCCCCTCCTGTACTCCCTGTTCACCCACGACTGCATGGCCAAACATGACTCCAACACCATCATTAAGTTTGCTGACGACACAACAGTGGTAGGCCTGATCACCAACAACGATGAGACGGTCTATAGGGAGGAGGTCAGAGAACTGGCAGTGTGGTGCCAGGACAACAACCTCTCCCTCACTGTGAGCAAGACAAAGGAAGCTGATCGTGGACTACAGAAAAAGGCAGGCCGAACAGGCCCCCATTAACATCAACGGGGCTGTAGTGGAGCGGGTCGAGAGTTTCAAGTTCCTTGGTGTCCACATCACCAACGAACTATCATGGTCCAATCATACCAAGACAGTCGTGAAGAGGGCACGACAAAACCTTTTCCCCCTCAGGAGATGGGCCCCCAGATCCTCATAAGGTTCTACAGCTGCACCATCGAGAGCATCCTGACCGGTTGCATCACCCACTCCTCTTTCTATTCTCTTTCTAGCCAGTTTGCGCTGTTCTTTGAAGGGAGTAGTACACAGTGTTGTACAAGATCTTCAGTTTCTTGGCAATTTCTCGCATGGAATAGCCTTCATTTCTCAGAACAAGAATAGACTGATGAGTTTCAGAAGAAAGGGCTTTGTTTCTGGCCATTTTGACCCTGTAATTGAACCCAGAAATGCTGATGCTCCAGATACTCAACTAGTCTAAAGAAGGCTGTGCTAACATAATTGCAAAATGGTTTTCTAATGATCAATTAGCCTTTTAAAATGATAAACTTGGATCAGCTAACACAGTTTGCCATTGGAACACAGGAGTGATGGTTGCTGATAAAGTCAAATAACATTTTATTTGTCACATACACATGGTTAGCAGATGTTAATGCGAGTGTAGCGAAATGCTTGTGCTTCTAGTTCCGACCATGCAGTAGTATCTAACAAGTAATCTAACAAATTCACAACAAATAATGTGCCTCAACAAATAATGTGCCTCGGTATGCCTATGTAGATATTCCATAAAAAATCAGCTGTTTCCAGCTACAATAGTCATTTACAAGATTAACAATGTCTAGACTGATATTTCTGATCAATTTGATGTTATTTTAATGAGAAAAAAAAATGCTTTTCTTTAAAAAACAAGGACATTTCTAAGTGACCCCAAACCTTTGAACGGTAGTGTATATATTTAACTATTTTGTGGATTTTTGATGTATGCAGACCATATAACTTACTTTTAGTAATATGTAGTTGTCCTTTCTGGATTAATTACTTCTCTACGTTAAAATTGATGGTCGTAAATGGCAGTATTCTGACCTCATAAACCACACATAAAACTATACAGTACCAGTCAAAAGTTTGGATACACCTACTTATTCAAAGGTTTTTCTTTATTATTTCTACATTGTAGAATAATAGTGAAGACATCAAAACTATGGAATAACACATATGGAATCAAGTAGTAAGCAAAAAAGTGTTAAGAAATGTTAATATATTTTAGATTCTTCAAAGTAGCCACCCTTTGCCTTGATGACAGCTTTGCACACTCTTGGCATTCTCTCAACCAGCTTCATGAAAGGTTTAGATAGCTGGCTAGACTAACGTACCTAGAAATCTATGACATGTTAGCTGACATGGGCTAATTGAGTTACTGTTAGTGACTGACATAACGAGAGGAAAACTGCTGATTCACAACCAAATTCTGAAATTGCACCTTGTGTATTCTACTACTACTCTATATAACAGTAAGTTGAGATCCTGACTGGGGCCCCTAGCGGCCGCTAATGTCACTTATGCCTAGAAATAGCTCGGAACAGGCAGTGTTGCATTTTTACAACCGTGTGTCTCACAGGGTTAAGTCTTGAACATGTATTTCTTACAGATGACTATACTTATCTATCCTTTTCTCTGTGTCTTGCAGGTTGGTAAAGGATGCTCCCTGGGATGAGGTTCCTCTAGCCCACTCTCTGGTTGGCTTCGCCACAGCGTATGACTTCCTGTATGAGTACCTGAGCAAGGTGCAGCAGGAGCGCTTCCTGCAGGTGATCGGCAACGCTACGCGCTACATGTATGAGAAGTCCTACATCCGCGGCTGGGGCTTCCAGTACCTGCACAACCACCAGCCCACCAACTGTGTGGCTCTCCTCACCGGCAGCCTGGTTTACATGACCCAGGGTGAGTACCACTGATTCATGCACTGTGTGTGTCTGTGTCTGTGTCTGTGTCTGTGTCTGTGTCTGTGTTTGTGTCTGTGTGTGTGCGTGTGCGTGTGCGTGCGGGCAGAGAAACACAGAGACACACTATGATTACTGCATTATCAGCTTTCAAACAGTTCCTATAGTATTTACTCTGTAGCTTAGATATACATAGATCCAGTAGATTGGTAGATTGGTCGTTTTCTGCTCTGTCTATTCATTTTCCTCTTTGGAATACTGTGGCCTCTTCTTGGCAACTTCATTCCTCCTCAGTCACATCCTTCCTGTGTCACATTCGCCTTAAATGGATGGCTGCAGTCCAGCTCCATATGACTTCAGTGAGATTGGTTCCTCCAGGGGAGGCTTGCCAGGCAGTCCCCTCTGCCCCTGAGGAGAGAAGCATTCTGGGCTGGAATTTCAGTTCATTCAGCCCTGGGATATTCTCCATAGCTGCACTTAATACAACGGAGACTTTCCACACGATTCTATAACATTCTGGATGGACCTTTTCCCAGTGTTTTTCGTAGTAGATTCAGTGTGAAAGGAAGGAACGTATGACTAAAAAAGGGCCTTGTTAATTCCTGCACATTTGAAAACTGTTCCCTCTATTGGTTTGGTTTAAATGTCCTGGTTGTATATTCCTGGAGGGTTAAGTCAGAGGCAGAGAGGCCAAAGGAAGGTGAAGTTGTTCTTGTTGTTCCCAGCACTGCTCTACAGCCTAGTTTGTTTACAAGAGAAATGTTTCTGGTAGAAAAAGAATGAGAGTCAATGTAAACCAAATGACAACAGGCTTATGGAGATGACTGTGGTCACCGTGGTTTTTCTTTGAGGCTGGTTTATGATAGTGAGTGGGGGTGGGGTGAGGGGGGGTGAGGGGGGTGGGAGAGGGGTTGGGGGAAGGGGAGAGGCAGGGGGCAGGAGGTGCAGACTCTGGAGAATTATAGCACGCCTCTTTGTTTTGGATCAGCTTATTTCTTTCAAGTCGAGGAAAAACCGAGTGGTCCAGCAGCATTGGTTGTTAACTCTTCTGTTACCTTGGGAAAAGACTGTGGTCTTTGTGTTAGCTGTGGTCTTTGTGTTGACTGTATACATGTTTAGAGCTGACTTTGCACTTCAACGTTTTAATTTGGCTGCAAACTGTTCAAAAGGTATCTAATTAGAAGGTGGCGTAACTAACATACAGTGTTTGCTTTGAGTACGACAGATTGAGGAAACGTGCAAACTGTTCGCTTTCTCATTCTTGGACCGGTTCATTGAAGGGCCTAACTCCCACATTATTATTTGACTGTGTGCTATGCAGACGATCCTATTCACTTCCTGCGTTCCTTTGTCACAGATTTATCATTCATATCCTGTGCAAAAGTATGACATTACGTGCAAATATTATTCTGTTAAGATCTCAGTGACTAAATGGGTCTTTGCCTGTAAGGTACTGCCAGAAGAAATCAAGAGCAAACATTGGTCTCATGTCACATTTCTTTCAGAGCTATTGTATTGCACAGGTCTATATTTTACCGAGATTTATGGAAGAACACAGCACCTCTCTTCCTGTGTATTATTTTATAGGCGAAGCCAAAAAGCCATTTGAAGCATTTATTCATAAGGCAGGGATAGGCTCCATCTGTTGAAAATATAGGAAGACATCCAGTATCTGTCCAAAGCACAAAACGTCTTAAGACCTGTATGGGAATGTTAAGCACAGCATGTAGGTACTGTATGTATACTGTATTCTTATCAGTTCAAGACTTGATTGTGAGTCAGAAGGGATATTGTATGGGCGCTGTCCAAAAGGAAAGACACCGGGAGAGATGACTAGAACACAGGACAGCAGCTTATAGGGGATCAGTGCATTCCTGATGCAGGTGTCTGCATGTTGGTGCTTTGCGGCTGCCTAGCTCCGCACCTAATTGGACAGTCATATGTGGCATAGTTTACCCTGAGTTCATCTATAGTTAAGCATCAGTAGTTAAACTTAAGACCTCAATCACCCAGTTCTCTGCTAGGGCCACCCAGGTGCTTGAGTTGTATTATCTAGTGTAGAATGCTGGGACTCTGGGAACCATTCAGTCATAGCCACAGTCACACTACATTGTGTTGCTTCCTTAAAAGCTGTTATACATGATCACTTGATTCATTTGTGGAAACTAATGAACTGAACTAAGAGGAACCAGAAATGTCTCAATGTCCCATCTAATCAGAATTAGTGAAGAACCTCAAAGGAGTAGAAGGCAAGTCAAATGGCACCATCCATTGACCTCCCACATTCCTGCAGATCTCATTGTGATGGTGCTGGGGAGTTAACAGACCAGACCTTCCCCAGGCAGCAGCTCTCAACGTGTGGATGACTAATGTGTACTGATGGGGGTTCCAGAGATCTAGAGCCAGTAACATCAAGAAAAGCCCCTAATAACAGCAACTAAGGCACATCATTAAATCCTAGAGGAGGACATTGCTAGGCCACAGTGTGACTGTATGGGATGTGATTGAGCCATGGGTGGCAGAAGACGTTTATAGCTTTTGACTTCGTAGGGTTGATCAGATTTTTTTTAGTTCATGAATTCTTATATACATGATGCCTATGTCTAATAATGGAAAATGCAGAACAGTCCAAACACTGTGTGCAGCCGGGGTGTGAGCGTAGTGAGATGCTGTTTGTGTAAATGTGGTCTTTGTGTGCCAGCAGTTCCTGTTCGATGGTAAATACCTGCTCTGTGTAGGCCACAGCCCAGAACAAACACTGGGGTGGATGCCGGCTCCGGGGCTGGGCTGTGGGCTGTGGGCTGTGGTCTCCGGGTGGATCCAGTCCACTGGGTAGCTGCCAGGCACCCGTGATGGACTGGGATTCTCAATGAACTGCGGCTGGAGTGTTTATGTGGTCACTTCTTCTCATAGAGAGAGAGAGAGACTATACATTAGTCTGGTATGGTAGTTTCATACTTTCCATGGATAACAGGAGGTTCCAGTATGATGTTCCTGGAAAGAAAATGGGAATGTGACTGACTGACTGAGTAGCTTACTGTAACTACATTTATGACCAACCTCACTTGAGACCACACTTTACACCTAGCTAAATTGGCGTATGTCTCAAGAAAACTAACTCTTTAGCTGTGTGACAGCAGTACAGTACAAATGTTTGGGAGCCACTGCGCCAGAGTCATTGACGGACATGACTTTCCTTCGAAACCCAACAAGCTGACCTGCTCCTCTGTTCTGTTCCAGGTTACCTGCAGGAGGCCTACCTGTGGACCAAGCAGGTCCTGGCCATCATGGAGAAGTCTATGGTGCTGCTGCAGGACGTGACGGACGGCTCGCTGTATGAGGGCGTGGCCTACGGGACGTACACCACCCGCTCTCTTTTCCAGTACATGTTCCTAGTGCAGAGACACTTCTCCATCAGCCACTTCGACCACCCCTGGCTCCACAAACACTTTGCCTTCATGTACAGGACCATCCTGCCAGGTAGTACAGCTGTTATAGATGTTGTGTGTGTGCTCTGCCATTCAATGCAATATATCTTAATTTCTCCTCTTAGTGGTGTTTTTTCTCCTCTTGTTTCCCTTTGAAGAAGTTGCTTGGTTCGATCGACTTTTTACATCTAACAGTGCATTTAGTCTAGATGTCACGTGATAGATGCAAAGGTGATACAGATACTATATAGGCAAGCAAGACAGGAATGAAATGAAATACCGTGCAAGTTAGCAATGTGTAAATACTGTAAGTGTTCCTAAATGCCTTAGCAAACCTCTGTGGCACTTCTTGGCAACATTGCCCAAGTTATAAGTAGATTAGGCATGAAAACCCCCTTGGTGCATTACCCCCATGTTAGAGAGTGTGACTGCTCGTTTGTCTTGATATGGGTTATGCATGCGTTACCTTCCTGGGGGGCTGTCAGAGCTGTGCTGATCCAGCCCTCCCCATCTCCCCTCTTCCCTCATCTCCTCTGCTCTCCTCTCCTCTTCTCTCCTCTCCTGGTTTATGGTCAGGGGGAGGGTAGTGCTGGGGGAGGGGCTCTCGGGTCCGGACATTTTATAGCCCCCTGCCAACACTCTCTGTATTGTGACTGGGGCTGGGCGCCACTGCTGCATTCAGAGAGCAGCTCTTAATTGCAGCAGCCAGGAGAACGCTGGACTCACTACCCACAATGCCAGCTTTCTCTCTCCCAGATGATCCTGCCTAACTGCCTTCTGCCTGAGCAGACTATGTGACTGCACTGCACTCACTGACCCTGTACAGTCAGGTCCGTAATTATTGGCACCCTTGATAAAGATGAGTAAAAAAGACTATATAGTAAAGACTACAAATACTGAGCTATATTGTATGCCAAAGAGCTATATTTTCATGTCTTCTCATGGTCAGATGACATGAAAATAGGCGCAGGAGAGCAGAGATGAGTGAACCAAATACACTTTACTTAGACAGCACAAAGTAAAACCATAATACAAAGTGCAAAAGAATGGTTGCCACAGAACACTGGTGAAATAAATGGCACCTAGCACAAACCAGCCGGAACGATACCGACCTGAACAAAAATGAACAATCACACACAAGACATGGGGGAAACAGAGGGTTAAATACAAGACACTTAATTTGGGAATATTAACCTGGACAAAACAAATGGAAAATGAAAAGTGGATCGTCGACCGCCGAACACCGCCCGAACAAGGAGAGGGACCGACTTCGGCGGAAGTTGTGACACAATGTGTTCTCCAATCTCATAAAAAAGGCTCATTGTCGTTATCCTCGCAAGGGTAGGGTGCTGGAGTACTGAAAACACGGGTTCCAATAATTTTGACCCCTTTTATTTTTTATAAAAATGTATTACTTGCTAAGCAAAATCTCTTTCTCTGAACAATTGTATTAGTATAAAAAAATATACTTTCCCCATTTTTTTTGCATACATATAGCTCAGCATTTAATTGTTTTAATTTATAGTCTTTTTTTGCTAATCTTTATCAAGGGATCCAATAATTACGTACCCCACTGTATGTCTCTGTGTTCAAATGATGGGGTTCGTTGGTGTTCCAATAGGTTAGACTGTAAACAGGAGCCGTGTTTTAAATGTATCTTGTGTTGGACTTACAAAGATAGACCTTGAACAAACGAATATCACCTCAGTGTTCCTGCACACAGACCCCACATCATTTACGTTGGGCATTTGTTTATCCAAGGTCTAGTTTTGCATCACAGCGGGAATGTTGTAAACAGACACTTTTTACAAAAGGGGAAACACACGTATTGTCATACCGCTTGTGCACTGATTTTGGTTATTGCTGTTATTGTTTTTGGCTTACATGTGATTTATTGTGGTTAAATATTTGCTACCGGTTGCTAGGTTTTAAGATCTCTTTTGGCACCAAACTGCCGTTCTTTGTGTTGGGGAAATGGCTTCAGCAATAAAGCTAGGGAGCTACGATCTCAACAGTGCCTGTAGTTTGGCTCATTTCCTTATGTTAAGGACATGGCATGCATGGATGTAAAAGCTTTTGTTACATATTCAGTAAAAAAAGGAAGGAAATGAATAATGATTTTGTAGCCTGTATTAGTAGTATGTATTATGTAGTATGTATTGTAGTATGTATTACTATGCATTCAATCAAATAGAAAACTATGTGGTTTGTACAACTGAACTGGACCTTGGACAATATGATGCTGTCACTTCATGTTTGTCAGAGTTTTATGATAATAACATTCAATATTCCTCTAACAAACCAGTATGAAGGCCACTATTGACGTTGCCTTCTCCTATGTTTTAACTGTAAAATAATCCATATTGATATTTTGCCCTTGCATGTTCCATCTCACCAGGGTTCCAGAGGACTGTAGCCATAGCAGATTCCAACTACAACTGGTTCTACGGGCCCGAGAGCCAGCTGGTGTTCCTGGATCGCTATGTGATGAGGAACGGCAGTGGGAACTGGCTGGCTGAGCTAATCCATCAGAACCGGGTGTTGGAGGGGCCAGGACAGGCCGGGAAAGGACAGAGATGGTGCACACTTCACACAGAGTTCATCTGGTGAGAATCTCTCTCTCTCTCGTTCTGTCTCTTTCTCTCTCGCTCTTTCTCTCTCTATTGGTTTAAGTGTACTGTCATACACTGAGTGTACAAAACATTAGGAACATCTGCTCTTTCCATTATATAAACTGACCAGGTGATGTAACTTGTTAAATCCACTCCAATCTGTGTAGATGAAGGGAAGAAACATGTCAAAGAAGGATTTTTAAGCCTTGAGACAATTGAGACATGGATCGTGTATGTGTGCCATTCAGAGGGTGAATGGGCAAGACAAAATATTTAAGTACCTTTGAACAGGATATGGTGGTAGGTGCCAGGTGCACTGGTTTGGGTGTGTCAAGAACTGCAACTCTGCTGGGTTTTTCATGCTCAAAGGTTTCCCGTGTGTATCAAGAACGGTCCACCACCCAAAGGACTTCCAGCCAACTTGACACAACTGTGGGAAGCATTGGAGTCAAAATGGGCCAGCATCCCTGTGGAAGGCTTTTCAACACCTTGTAAAGTCCATGCCCTGACGAATTGAGGCTGTTCTGAGGGCAAAAAGGGATGCGACTCAATATTAAGAAGGTGTTCTTAATGTTTTGTACACTCAGTGTATATACTGATTTACTCAATTATAAATGTAATATTTGCTTTTAGATCAACTGAATTCAAATGTATGAAATGTATTTCTTGTTGTTTTATTTCCATTCTGAAGGTATGATCCCAGCCTGACTCCCAGGGCTCCTGCAGACTTTGGTACATCCCAACTCCACTACTTTGAGGACTGGGGGGTCGTCACTTATGGAAGTTCTCTACCCGCAGACACCAACCACACCTTCCTCTCCTTTAAGTCGGGGAAGCTGGGTGGACGGGCCATATTTGACATCGTTCACAGGAACAAGTACAAAGACTGGATCAAAGGGTGGCGGAACTTTAACGCTGGCCACGAGCACCCTGACCAGAACAGCTTTACGTTCGCCCCTAACGGTGTTCCTTTTATCACAGAGGCTCTGTACGGGCCCAAATACACCTTCCTCAACAACGCAGTGCTGTTCTCCCCGGCTACCTCAGGAAGCTGCTTCAAGCCATGGGACGGCCAGGTCACAGAGGCCTGCGACTCCAAGTGGCTGAAGTACAAGGTGGGGCTGCCGGCGGACGCCCAGGGCAGGGTGGAGGCGGCTCTGGAAAGGCAGGGCATGGTGTTCATCCGTGGGGAGGGCCAGTCGGCCTACAACCCTGACCTGAAGATCAGGAGCTTCCAGAGGAACCTGCTGCTCCTGCACCCCCAGCTGCTGGTCCTAGTTGATCATATCCATCTGGAGACAGACAGCCCAACCAGGGCCATGAGTGCCTTCTTCCACAACACGGACCTGCCCTTTAAGGACACAAAAATAGACGGTGTGCACGGAGCCTTTGTCAGACATGGGGAAGACCCGTATCAAATGTTTTGGATGGATGACACAGGCTTCAGTGAGAAAGGGATCTTGGGGTACTGGAACTATCCCCGTGGTTACCCTTATAACGGCTCTAACTATGTGAATGTGACAATGCCTCTGAGGTATCCCCATACCAGGGTGGCCTACATCTTCTTTGGGCCAGGGGTAGACGTGCAGAGCTTTAGTCTGCGTGGCGATGCTAACAGGGTGGACATTTACCTGGCCACCAACGAGCACACCTACACCATCTACCTGCTGACCGGGGAGGTGACCACCAAGCCTCTGTTCGCCATGGTGCTGGTGGATCAGAAGAAAATAGTATTTGAGAAAGCAGCAGGAGTGAAGAACGGCACGCCGGAGGAGGTAGAGGAGTATGTCAACGTAGTAGAGGACAACCTCCAGCACGCCAAGCCTGTTTTCCAGCAGCTGGAGAGACACATCCTGGGCCGGGTGCTCAACACGGCCAGCTTCCGCAAGACGGCCGAGCGCCTTCTCCAGTTCTCCGACAAGAAGAAGACGGAGGAGGCCATTGAGAAAATGTTTGCTCTGTCTAAGAAACAGGGCAAGGGGGCCAATAAAGCCTTGGGGAACCTTGGGGACAAGCTCTCAGAGAGCCTGCCGGACATCTTTGGACAGATCGAGATAAGGGAGAGGAAGGAGAGATCGAAGACAACAAAGAGGATTATTGAAGAGAGCCCCGAGGAAGATGGAGACTCCAGGGCATTTATGGATTATGGAGACTCCAAAAAAGGCAGGAAGGGCGGCTTCGTGAAGGGTCGCAAGTTCAAGGAGGTCCACATGTTGGCGACAGCCAACAGTGACAGTCTGTTGAACTCATCCTCTTATATCAGACTATTCCTCATATTAAACATAGCCACCTTCTTCCTGCTACTGTCTGTGATATTGACACGCTTCCAGAGAGGCAGAAGTCTGCACACCCAGAGGTGTTTCTATGGCATCCTGCTCATCGACAGCTTCATCTTACTCTGCCTCTACTCCTCCTGCTCTCATGCACAGTGTTGACATGATCGCTGTGCGACGCGGAGAACGTCCATGTGCAGACCGATTTCAATCGTTTGCCATGGGTGAATAAAATGCACCATACACCTCAGTCTGAGCCAAGTCTACCCGATGAGTGTCCAGGAAAGAATTAATTCCAAATAGGAATTGATAGATTTAATAACGAAATTAAGCCAGACCACCTTTGAGATCCTAAGCTTCTGTGGAGCTTTAGAATGGAGTCTGTGTGAACTTTTTAACATAGTGTTTAGAGTAGACCATGTTGCTTCACATCAAAGCTCGCCAAGGCTAGCCACTAAAATGCAGATGTATCTGCCTCTCTCTGTGGACATTATAGAAAGAATGTACATATGTTCAAACAAGATATATTTTTGTGGTATTATTTCTACTCGTTGTAATGAAAAAAGAACAACATGCATAGATGTGCAATGTGATTTTCATTGTGTATTTGCTTTTGCCTGATGAATGTGGGGACTTTGCAGATTAAAAAGCTATAGAAATATGTTACCTCAGTCGGTGGTCCTCTCTGTGTCCATAACTGCAGTATAATACCATTGCATTTAACCAAATTGACTTACCTGCATAACCGATCACATTGTCACCCCCACCACCCCAATTTAAGTCTTGTGATATTGTTCTTAAGCTGTCAGGGTCCATGTAATACCATTTAGAGTAATACACTTGGGAAAGTAAATTTTACTCTCCAACTGCAACAGATTTGCTTTCATGCTCTCGCCTGTATGACTACTTGCAGTAGGTTGGTGAAGCCCATTCACTTATGCTAGCATAAATTCATGTTATTGTCCATCACCAAACTCACCTAATATAATTACACAACCTGCTCCTCCTCTCGATGTTATGATGGGGAATCGTTGGTAACCAATGTTTCTTGTTGTTACTGACTAATCTAATTGGTCTACAGGCGGCACTACAGGGATGAGGACCTTTGTGTTACTTGGTTGGGACATGTACCTTGGTTAGGAGGAAACCGCTACTCTGCTAGTTATGGCTATGTGAGGAAAGGGAGAACGCAATGCTAGGAGAGGGGTCGATTTCTGGTGGGCATTGGTGGAGGAGATTTGGGGGAAATGCTGTATGTAAATAGCCTTGTACCTGTATAGACATATGTGTCGTCAAATGAGTGTATGATCAAGTTATCCTCCGATCAGGAGGTTGGTTGTATCAATATTTACTCACTCCTGCTCAGTCACACAGATAATAAGGAGAGGCATGCAGACAAGTCTTCACTTCTTCTGGTGTGTTTTGGACATGTGAGGGTGGGCACTGTCTCTCTTTCTGTAAATTCCCAGGTGTGTGTACTGAACATGTGCACGCCAACGTTACAGTTTCAATTCTAGACACACGACTCCTCTGCCTGCAAGTGGGAGGAGCTACAACACAACACATCGCTAGTTGAATTCAATTTTGATTAGGTGGGTGGGGTGCTCAATCCACTACACCACTACAGCCTAATCCTGCTGTATCTTGCCAATGAATTTACCTAAACTATGAGTCATGGAAGCCCTAGTCTCTTGTGACAGTGCAGAGATTTAGTTCTGGGTGCCGAGATTATGAAAGCCCTTGTGACAATCAAGTAGAATCTTTTTGTCAGGGCTGACTAGCAACAATCAGAATTCATTGCTTTGTCATCTCATTAAAAAGCTAATTTTCACTGCCTTTTATCATTGTCATGTCATTCAATAAAGAGTTTTATGCAAAATCAAATGTGATTGAAAGGGTAACAGTATCATGTCTCAAATGTTGTGGTGATGTACAGTACCTGTCAAAGGTTTGGACACACCTACTCATTCAAGGGTTTTTATTTATTTGTTACTATTTTCTACATTGTAGAATAATATTGAAGACATCAAAACTATGAAATAACACATATGGAATCATGTTAGGAACAAAAAGTGTTAAACAAATTAAAATATATTTTGATTCTTCAAAGTAGCCACCTTTTGCCTTGATGACAGCTTTGCACACTCTTTACTACAATGTAGAAAATAGCAAAAATAAAGAAAAACCCTTAAATGACTAGGTGTGTCCAAACTTTTGACTGGTACTGTAGGACGATAAGTTCATCATTAATCTCAATGGCCGTGGCTGTGTTTAGGGTTGATCCAACTGTCCGAAATATGACCCAGGTAGTGAGATAGCCAGGCAATATCAAATGTACGTAGTCCATGACCTTTGACACATTTTCATAATTGGTCAAATGACACTTAAGCTGTCAATTCCTATGAACATGAGTAGTGGCACACGGGTCAATGATATACAGTGCCTTCAGAAAGTATTCACACCCCATGCCTTTTTCCACATTTTGTTGTGTTACAGCCTGATTTTAAAATGGATTAAATTGAGATTGTTTTGGGTCACTGGCCTACACACAATACCCCATAATGTCAAAGTGGAATTATGTTTTTAGAAATGTTTACAAATTAATAAAATATGAAAAGCTGAAATTTCTTGAGTCAATAAGTATTCAACCCCTTTGTTATGGCAAGTCTAAATAAGTTCAGGGGTAAAAATGTGTTTAACAAGTCACATAATAAGTGGCATGGACTCACTCTGTTTGGAAATCTATGGCAATAACTGAAAATGGTTGTCCTGCAATGATGAACAACCAATTTGACAGAGCTTGAAGAAATGTGAAAATAATAATATGCAAATGATGCCCAATCCAGGTGTGGAACGCTCTTACCCAGAAAGACTTAACAGCTGTAATTGCTGCCAATGGTGATTCTAACATGTATTGACTCAGGGGGTTGAATACTTATCTAATCAAGATATATTACTGTTTTATTTTTCACAATTATTTTTACAGATGTAAAAAAATATATATTTACTTTGACATTACAGAGTATTTTGTGTAGGTCGTTGACAAAAACATGACAATTAAATCCAATTTTAATCCCACTTTAACACAACAAAATGTGGAAAAAGGCATGGGGTATGAATACTTTCTGAAGGCACTGTATAGGCAAAATGTCTGTCTCTCCAACACTGTAGGCTACAGTAGTTTGATATTTGTCCTTGGCAGTAGATCATTGCCAGATGTGCTCTGTAGGGTTCACTTATGTAAAGGTGATTTGTCTGGTCAAGCTCCTCAAGAGAGAAAAAACACAATCCAGGCTCCTATATAATCCACAACCAAGTCAGACTCACTCAAACTCAACCTATAGATACACTAACAAATACAGACGCTATATTTACTGCATTTATGAATGTAAAACCTGCATGATAATGTTTTCCTATTTAAAAAAAAAAAAAAAAGAGTGAAAACCTGTAAGACTCTAGTGTTACCTTACTACGATAACCAGTTCATCTTTGGTTTTAGAGTCAGATTAGAAGTGTCACTCACACTCACTCATAGAACAACCTATTCACTACACCAAAGTGGCTTCAAATGGGTTTTCCATCCTTTCTGCCTACCCACACTGTACTGTACTCGTACTGAATAGGCTCCAAGGCTCTGCTGCCACCTGTGTGTAATTGTGTGCCCAGCGACATTATGGACGTGGAACAAGATGCTTGATGTCCTCTGCGCCAGACGGGGTCGCTGTGTAACTTCCAGCTACCATGATAGAACCGTCTCGCTCTCCGTCGAAAATGTTTGGAAACCGCTCCCCTGAAAGAGGGTTTGGAACGTTCGAGCATGGAATGTGCGTTGAGGGTTCTTGGAGGTGATTATGTCAAACATGGGGGCACGCGTTGCACGGGTGTTTAGGAATTTTAACTTAGAAAACCGAGTACATCGTGAGATTGGGAAGGCAAAACCTGAAGTGGCACCCCGACATCTGACCCATATTGATCCTGTTCAGAGTACAGAAGGTGAGTACATAGGGCTTTTTGTTATTGCATTGAATAACTTGTGTATGTCGGAGGGTCAACTCAGCCGGTAGCTACGCCATCCAGGCTGTTAGCAAGTAGTTATATCATAGCTTGCTGTCCTGGCTAGTGTTTCTTAACGTTACAGCTTTGTAGCTATTTGAAACCAAGGTTTTAGGGTTGAGTACGTATTTATGGTTTTCCAATTCTGTAACAAGCACAAGCTAAGATGCCTAACTCGCTAGCAGCAAAGATGTCAAATTACCCATTCAACACTGGTGTTCACCCTCCGCTTCTAACGTTATGATCTGCTGCCAGTACATACCAGTCTGTATCACGTCACACTTCGTTAATATGTTGTTCTTTGTCCCCTGACGCCTAAACGATTTTGTTTCCTTCAGTTACTGAGATCAATGATGCCATCCACAAGAGAAACGACCCCCTCCTGGGGTTGCTGAAGTCGGTGTATGTGGAATCCAGGGATCCTACCGAGGTGAGAGCCTAAAATAATGACTATTCAATTGAAATTTCAAATGAGGGCTATGTGCTTGATTAGCACCCTACTCTGTTTCAATACAAACAGGCTCCGAAGGAGGTGACTGAGGAGAACGTGGAGGAGCGCAGACCACTGAAGTTCAGCCTACCGGGGGACCCCTATGGGATTGTTGAGATCACTGATGTCCCCAAAGGCAAACTGTCTATTGTTGAGGCCCTAAAAGCTCTTAACAATCACAAGAATGCTCCCCAAACATGGACATTGGACAAGGTTGCCCAGGAGTACTCTCTTGACTTGAAAGACACTAAAGCACTTCTACAGCATTTCATCCCCTTCGAGGTTAAGATCATACCCCCCAAGACAAAGGACGATGCAAAGCAGATCAAAGATACCTAGGACAAATATGCAGTATACCTGGCTTTTAAAGACATCTATCAGCCAAGTGAATTATTTATTTATGTAAATGTACTTGAAGGTTGTCTGCCTTGCTTCAAGGTTCAGTCTAGGAATAGAGAAGGTGTGGAATTATTTGTTTTTCTGTTACGAAACGAGAGAGACACATTATTTAAACCCAGTACACTGCTGTTCAGAGCCAGACGTTACGGCTACTCCAAGAAAGCTAGCTTCATTGTGGGAATGGTAATCAGTGTTGTAAACGGCAAGGTCGTAACAATACTCCATATGATTTGTGTCAATCTTTAGTAAATCTCAATACAAATTTAATAATGACTAAATCAACCAATTATATAATTGTATGAATGATGCGATATTGGCCAGCAAATCCATTCATACTACTTCGCTAATTACTTTCCTAACAAGGCCTTCATCCCTGTATCACAACTGACAGTAAATTGACTGTCACTTGCTAATTTGGCATCTTTCTACAAATAGCAATGTACTCTCTTAAATATTTCATTTATATGAACCAATGTTATGTATTTTTGTAATTCCTATTCAGAGTGGAAAACATTTTGATGTTGGATTTTTGTCTTCCGTGGGTATCCAAGCAAGCACTTGTTTGTAAGTACTGTATCATGATTAAATACACTACATGACCAAAAGTATGTGGATGCCTGCTCGTCGAACATCTCATTTCAAAATCATTGGCATTAATATGGAGTTGGTTCCCTCTTTAATGCTAAAACTCCCTCTACTCTTCTGGGAAGGCTTTCACTAGATGTTGGAACATTGCTGCGGGGACTTGCTTCCATTTACACGCATTAGTGAGATCGGGTACTGATGTTGGGCGATTAGGTCTGGCTCGCAGTCGGCATTCCAATTCATCCAAAAAGTGTTCGATGGGGTTGAGGTCAGGGCTCTGTGCAGGCCAGTCAAGTTCTTCTACACTGATCTCGACAAACCGTTTCTGTATGGACCTCGCTTTGTCATGCTGAAACAGGAAAGGACCTTGCCCAAACTGTTGCCACAAAGTTGGAAGCACAGAATCATCTAGAATGTCATTGTATGCTCTAGTGTTAAGATTTCCCTTCTGGAACTAAGGGGCCTAGCCCGAAACATGAAAAACAGCCCCAGACCATTATTCCTCCTCCACCAAAATGTACAGTTGGCACTATGCATTCGGGCAGGTAGCGTTCTCCTAGCATCCGCCAAACCCAGATTTGTCTGTCGGACTGCCAGGTGATGAAGCTTGATTCATCACTCCAGAGAGCGTGTTTTCACTGCTCCAGAGTCCAATGGTGGCGAGCTTTACACCACTCCAGCACTTACAGTTGACCGTGGCAGCTCTAACGGGGGCAGAAATTTGACGAACTGACTTGTTGGAAAGGTGGCATCCTATGACGATGCCATGTTGAAAGTCACTGAGCTCGTCAGTAAAGCCATTCTACTGCCAATGTTTGTCTATGGAGTTTGCATGGCTGTGTGCTCGATTTTATACACCTGTTAGCAACGGGTGTGGCTGAAATAGCCGAATCCACAAATTTGTATATATAGTGTACCCCCGCCTCTAGTGTCATTTAATGTCATCAAAATGAAATATTGATCAGTAACATAATGACTGCTTTCAAGTGAGTACCTCAGTATAGTAGTGGTCATTGTTGGTCACTAGACCTAAGCTATAATTTGAAAACTTCCATACACCTTTTGGATCAGATTTGTGGGAATATCCTTACTAAAATGTGTCATACACTGAGTGTACAAAACATTCGGAACATATATAGACTGACCAGGTGAAAGCTATGATCCCTTGCTGATGTCACTTGTTAAATCCACTTAAATCAGTGTAGATGAAGGGGAGGAGACGGGTTAAAGAAGGATTTTTAAGCCTTGAGGCATGGATTGTGTGTGTGTGCCATTCAGAAGGTGAATGGGCAAAACTAATTATTTAAGTGCCTTCCGAACGGGGTATGGTAGTAGGTGAACTGCAACGCTGCTGGGTTTTTCACGCTCAACAGTTTCTTGTGTGTATCAAGAATGGTCCACCACCGAAAGGACATCTAGCCAACTTGACTCAACTGTGGGAAACATTGGAGTCAACATGGGCTAGCATCCCTGCGGAACGGTTTCGACACCTTGTAGAGTCCAGGCCCTGACGAATTGAGGCTGTTCTGAGGGCAAAAGGGGGGTTCAACTCAATATTAGGAAGTTGTTCTTAATGTTTTGTACACTCAGTGTATACGCTGATTTACTCAATTATTAATGTAATATTTGCTTTTAGAGCAACTGAATTCAAATGTATGAAATGTATTTCTTGTTTTATTTCCATTGTGCAGGTATGATCCCAGCCTGACTCCCAGGGCTCCTGCAGACTTTTTGCAGGGCCATTCAAGAGTAGAATCATGATGATGCTGTTTACTTTCCGTGAATGTTAATGTGGATTATTGTGATGTTTCATTTAATAAATCAAACATTATTTTAGCAAAATAGTGGACATTGTTTAAAAAATAGTAACAAAGCAGACACGCCTTTCGTTTTGGTAGAAAGCTGAGGGAGGGTCTTGGAGAAATGTAACCACTCTCAAGTTCATACATTTATATTTTAGCAGACCCTCTTTATCCAGAGTGACTTACCAGCAATTAGGGTTAAGTGCCCTGCTCGAGAGCACATCAACAGATGTTTCACCTAGTTGGCTCGGGGATTCAAACCAGCAACTTTTCAGTTACTGGCCCAACACTCTTAACCGCTAGGCTACCTGCCGCCCATGAACTATTGCTTGCTCTAGTGGTTACCCTCAACAGCTCAGTGCCCCTGGAACAGACTGATACTAAAGTCAACACTTGCTACAGTGGTCCCTAACAGTACACAGAGATTTAATCAATCTGTATGCAGGTAGCATTAGCTAGCGCTTGTCGGCTGTACCTGCGCCAAAACTCAATTTCCCAGCCCAGAGCTATGGATGCAAGGACTAACCATCCATGATATCGAAATTATAGTTTTAACCATGTTGTACAGTGTTTACATTAACATTGTTTACAAACATTGGAGTAAAACCATCTTGTATTTTGGGTTCTGATGGGGTATGACAATTGAACTAAGCTCATGAGGCATTTATAAGTTATATTCTTCAACAATCAATGGGTATACAGTGGCAAGAAAAAGTATGTGAACCCTTTGGATTTACCTACATTTCTGCATAGATTGGTCATACCATTTGATCTGATCTTCATCTAAGTCACAACAATAGACAAACACAGTGTGCTTAAACTACTAACACACCAATTATTGTATTTTTTTGTCTATATTGAATACATCATTTAAACATTCACAATATAGGTTGGAAAAAGTATGTGAACCCCTAGGCTAATGACTTCTCCAAAAGCTAATTAGAGCCAGGAGTCAGCTAACCTGGAGTCCAATCAATGAGACGAGACTGGAGATGTTGGTTGGAGCTGCCCTGCCCTATAAAAAACACTCACAAAATTTGAGTTTGCTATTCACAAGAAGCATTGCCTGATGTGAACCATGTCTCGAACAAAAGAGATCGCAGAAGACCTAAGATGACCAATTGTTGACTTGCATAAAGCTGGAAAGGGTTACAAAAGTATCTCTAAAAACTTTTTACTTGACACAAGTCCACGGTAAGACCAAGTTCAGCACTGTTGCTACTCTCCATAGGAGTGGCCGTCCTGCAAAGATGACTGCAAGTGCACAGCGCAGAATGCTCAATGAGGTTAAGAAGAATCCTAGTGTCAGCTAAAGACTTACAGAAATCTCTGGAACATGCTAACATCTCTGTTGACAAGTTTACAATATGGTAAACAAGAATGGTGTTCATGGGAGGACATCACGGAAGAAGCCACTGCTGTCCAAAAAAAACATTTGAAGTTCGCAAAAGAGCACCTGGATGTTCTACAGCGCTACTGGCAAAATATTATGTGGACAGATTAAACTAAAGTTGAGTTGTTTGGAAAGAACACACAACACTGTGGAGAAAAAAATGCACATCACACCAACCTACAGCACACCAATCAAAGAAGAATGTAAAGCTATCTATCTGCCAATTGAAGCTCAACAGAAGTTTGGTGATGCAAAGGACAACGACCCAAAACACAGAAGTAAATCAACAACCAAATGGCTTCAACAGAAGAAAATACGCCTTCTGGAGTGGCCCAGTCAGAGTCCTGACCTCAACCCGATTGAAATGCTGTGGCATGACCACAAGAGAGCGGTTCACACCAGACATCCCAAGAATATTGCTGAACTGAAACAGTTTTGTAAAGAGGAATGGTCTAAAATTCCTCATGACCGTTGTGCAGGTCTGATCGGCAACTACAGAAAATGTTTGGTTGTGGTTATTGCTGCCAATGGAGGGTCAACCAGTTATTACATCCAAGGGTTCACATGCTTTTTCCACCCTGCAATGTGAATGTTTACACGGTGTGTTCAATAAAGACATGAAAACCTATACTTGTTAGTGTGTTATTAGTTTAAGCAGACTGTGTTTGTCTATTGTTGTGACTTAGATGAAGATCAGATCAAGTTATAGTACAATTATTATTATTTTGCAGAAATCTAGGTAATTCCAAAAGGTTCACATACTTTTTCTTGACACTGTATATCATTCATTTATATGTCCAAAATTGGAAAGGGGGTGCAGGCTATCTATTACATGCACAACATTTGTAATATTAAGAACATCTAACGACCAAATCTTATACTGAATGGAACCTTGTAATATTTTATTTATCTGTGTGTTTGTATACAATGTAACAATACAACGCTTATATGCACGTGCCCTGTAGACCGAGTTCTTGAACCACAACGTTACGCCTCTTTATGGCCATTTGTCCATTTCAATTGGAGCTCTAGATAATGGGTGTGTCCTAACAGAGGACCCTACCCGACCTGTCCATACTATTGGATGGTGCGACTGTCAGTTAACCGGTATACGGACAGCGATCGTAGTTCGTAACAGAGAATATTATACGGTGAACGTCGAATAGTGGAAGACGAAATTGTCATTCTCATGATAACAGAAAGATGAGGGTAGGAAAGAAAATGAAATGACTGACAATCAAATAGTTTAATGCCTCTTTGAGTCATGATTCTGTGTTGTAAACCAATCTAGCGTTTTTTTCTTTTGTCGGAGAATCCAACCCCTGCAAAACAAAGACAATGATACGCGGAACTACATTTTACTTGCCGCTTTTGATGAATTGTGTAGGTGGCATTGGCCGTGTTTCGCACTGTAAATGATGTTATTTGATTGGTTTTATTAATTCGCGTGCATTGAGAGATTAATACAGTATTTCTAGTTGTGACTTCGAGGAATTACAAAAAGCATCTGGACAGCGAATTGATTCAACCGAAATGAGCAGTAAGGAATTGTCTGTCTACTGAAACCCAACGATGTCAACCTGACTTTGGAAGGAAAAAGGTAATTTCACTTGAGGATTCTGCTGTATAGAGAAATAATTGAAAAACAACAAGCAATAATACTCCCTGAAAAGTGGTTTTAATTAATCCAATGTAAACAAATTTTCAAACAATTATGCTTGTTTGAACAAACTATTCTTAGGTTCTCATCAAACAAGCAGTTGATCTTACATTTAATTCCACAGTATAATAATAATGTTATAACAAATATCCAAATCAATAGGCCTACACTTAAAACAATGCTGTTTTAAAAACAACCCAATTTGGGTTATTTGGTAACCCAGCGCTGGGTTATTTTGATCCCGCCAGTTGGGTTATTTTGATCCAGCCAGTTGGGTTGTTGGAATTACACAAACATGGGTTAATTTGTAAGTAAAGAGACTTTGGGCTTGTAGGGGATAGCCCAAGGCTTAATTTAACCATCAGTTGGGGCTTTATTCACTTTCATGATTCACTTTCATGTCTTTTTTAATGTAATCCAGATACTTATTTTTGGCCACATGTGAGAGTAAATGTCAATCCTGTTGATCATGTTAAGTTTGTACACTGCATATTTAAACTTTCCTTTATTAATTTTGCACATTAGATATTCAAATATAAAATTAATAACATTATTCTGTACATATTATAACAGTGGTAACTATCCCAAAGTTTATTAAGTACACTAACCCGTTCAAGAAAATGGTTTGCCCTTACAGACAGTGAGTCACGTGGTGACAAAAGCGACTTTGAGCGTGGTGTGATCGTCTGTGGCAAGTGCGCCGGTTCCAGTATTTCAGAAACTGCCGGCCTCCTGGGCTTTTCACATACAACGGGGTCTAGGGTTTACCGAGAATGGTGCGACAAACATAAAACATCCAGTCAACGGCAGTCCTGTGGGCGAAAAAAGCTCTTTGATGAGAGGTCGAAGGAGAATGGCAAGAATCGTGCAAGCTAACAGGCGGGCCACAAACTGGCAAATAACGGTCCTTGTCCCAGATGGGTGATTGCAGCAGACGACCACACCGTGTTCCGCTCTTATCAGCTAAAAACAAGAAGAATCGGCTCCAGTGGGCATGCGATCACAAACACTAGACAATTGTGGAATGGAAAAACAGATTCTGTAATAGAGAGAAGGTAGAAAAAATATACCAGTAATAAAGTAAGAAATAATGCATTGCTGGGTCAAAAATACATATATAACAATAACCCAGCAAAAGAGTAAAAAGCAACCGACTGTTGTGTCAAAATAACCACAATTTGCGGTAAATAAAACATCCCAACATGGGTTATTCACGCAACCCAACTGGCTGGGTCAAAGTATCCCAGTGTGTGTTTTGTCCAATATTTAACCAGTGCTGAGTTACCAAATAACCGAAATTGGGTTGTTTTTAACCCATCATTTTTTGTGTGTGCAGTGCATTCGGGAAAAGTATTCAGACCACTTAACTTTTTCCACATTTTGATACAATACAGCCTTATTCTAAAATATATTAAATATTTTTATCCTCATGAATTTACACACAATACCCCAAAATGACAAAGTAAAAACAGGTTTTTTGAATTATTTATGAATGTATAAAAAATAAAAACATAAATACCTTATTTACATAAGTATTCAGACCATTTCCTATGAGACTCGAAATTGAGCTCAGGTGCATCTTGTTTCCATTAATCATCCCTCAGATGTTTCTACAACTTGATTGGAGTCCACCTGTGGTAAATTCAATAGATTGGACATGATTTGGAAAGGCACACACCTGTCTATACAGTGAGTTAAAAAAGTATTTGATCCCCTGCTGATTTTGTACGTTTGCCCACTGACAAAGAAATGATCAGTCTATAATTTTAATGGTAGGTTCATTTGAACAGTGAGAGACAGAATAACAACAAAAAAATCCAGAAAAACGCATGTGAAAAATTTTATAAATTGATTTGCATTTTAATGAGGGAAGTAAGTATTTGACCCCTCTGCAAAACATGACTTAGTACTTGGTGGCAAAACCCTTGTTGGCAATCACAGAGGTCAGACGTTTCTTTCAGTTGGCCACCAGGTTTGCACACATCTCAGGAGGGATTTTGTCCCACTCCTCTTTGCAGATCTTCTCCAAGTCATTAAGGTTTCGAGGCTGACGTTTGGCAACTCGAACCTTCAGCTCCTTTCACAGATTTTCTGGAGACTGGCTAGGCTACTCCAGGACCTTAATGTGCTTCTTCTTGAGCCACTCCTTTGTTGCCTTGGCCGTGTGTTTTGGGTCATTGTCATGCTGGAATACCCATCCACGACCCATTTTCAATGCCCTGACTGAGGGAAGGAGGTTCTCACCCAAGATTTGACTGTACATGGCCTCGTCCATCGTCCCTTTGATGCAGTGAAGTTGTCCTGTCCCCTTAGCAGAAAAACACCCCCAAAGAATAATGTTTCCACCTCCATGTTTGACGTTGGGGATGGTGTTCTTGGGGTCATAGGCAGCATTCCTCCTCCTCCAAACACAGCGAGTTGAGTTGATGCCCAAGAGCTCCATTTTGGTCTCATCTGACAACAACACTTTCACCCAGTTGTCCTCTGAATCATTCAGATGTTCATTGGCAAACTTCAGAAGGGCATGTATATGTGCTTTCTTGAGCAGGGGGACCTTGCGGGCGCTGCAGGATTTCAGTCCTTCACGGCGTAGTGTGTTACCAATTGTTTTCTTGGTGACTATGGTCCCAGCTGCCTTGAGATCATTTACAAGATCCTCCCCTGTAGTTCTGGGCTGATTCCTCACCGTTCTCATGATCATTGCAACTCCACGAGGTGAGATCTTGCATGGAGCTCCAGGCCGAGGGAGATTGACAGTTCTTTTGTGTTTCTTCCATTTGCGAATAATCGCACCAACTGTTGTCACCTTCTCACCAAGCTGCTTGGCGATGGTCTTGTAGCCCATTCCAGCCTTGTGTAGGTCTACAATCTTGTCCCTGACATCCTTGGAGAGTTCTTTGGCCTTGACCATGGTGGAGAGTTTGGAATCTGATTGATTGATTGCTTCTGTGGACAGGTGTCTTTTTATACAGGTAACAAGCTGAGATTAGGAGCACTCCCTTTAAGAGTGTCCTCCTAATCTCAGCTCGTTACCTGTATAAAAGACACCTGGGTGCCAGAAATCTTTCTGATTGAGAGGGGGTCAAATACTTATTTCCCTCATTAAAATGCAAATCAATTTATAACATTTTTCACGTGTTTTTCTGGATTTTTGTTGTTATTCTGTCTCTCACTGTTCAAATAAACCTACCATTAAAATTATAGACTGATCATTTCTTTGTCAGTGGGCAAACGTACAAAATCAGCAGGGGATCAAATACTTTTTTCCCTCACTGTATAAGGTCCCACAGTTGACAGTGCATGTCAAGCAAAAACCAAGCCATGAGGTCGAAGGAATTGTCCGTAGAGCTCAGAGACAGGATTGTGTCGAGGCACAGATCTGGGGATGGGTACCAAAAAATGTCTGCAGCATTGAAGGTCCCCGAGAACACAGTTTAGAACCACCAAGACTCTTCCTAGAGCTGGCCGCCCGGCCAAACTGAGAAATCGGGGGAGAAGGGCCTTGGTCAGGGAGGTGACCAAGAACACAATGGTCACTCTGACAGAGCTCCAGAGTTCTTCTGTGGAGATGGGATAACCTTCCAAAAGGACAACCATCTCTGCAGCACTGTACCAATCAGGTGGCCAGACGGAATCCACTCCTCAGTAAAAGGCACATGACAGCCCGCTTGGAATTTGCCAAAGGGTACCTAAAGGACTCTCAGACCATGAGAAACAAGATTCTCTGGTCTGATGAAAACAAGATTGAACTCTTTGGGCTGAATGCCAAGCGTCACGTCAGGCACCACTCATCACCTGGCCAATACCATCCCTATGGTGAAGCATGGTGGTGGCAGCAGCATGTTCTGGGTATGTTTTTCAGTGGCAGAGACTGGGAGACTAGTCCGGATCAAGGTAAAGGTGAATGGAGCAAAGTACAGAAGGATCTTCAGGACCTCAAATGTAAATTTGATATATATATATTTTTTATATATATATATATATATATATAAAAAAAAAAAAGTTTTTGCTAAGTCATTATGGTGTATTGTGTGTAGAATGATGAGGGGGGGAATAAGGTTGTAACGTAACAAAATGTTGAAAAAATGAAGGGGTCTGAATACTTTCCGAATGCAATGTATAAACACACAAAAAAACAACAAAAAAACTAAACTCAGCAAAAAAAGGAACGCCCTCTCACTGTTACCTGCGTTTATTTTCATCAAACGTAACATGTGTAAATATTTGTATGAACATAACAAGAATCAACAAGTGAGACAGAACTGAACAAGTTCCACAGACATGTGACTAACATAAATTGAATAATGTGTCCCTGAACAAAGAGGGGAGGGGGGTCAAAATCAAAAGTAACAGTCAGTATCTGGTGTGGCCACCAGTTGCATTAAGTACTGCAGTGCATCTCCTCCTCATGGACTGCACCAGATTTTTCAGTTCTTGCTCTGAGATGTTACCCCACTCTTCCACCAAGGTACCTGCAAGTTCCCAGACATTGGGGGGAATGGCCCTAGCCCTCACTGTCCGATTCAACAGGTCCCAGACGTGCTCAATGGGATTGAGATCCGGGCTCTTCGCTGGCCATGGCAGAACACTGACATTCCTGTCTTGCAGGAAATCATGCACAGAACGAGCAGTATGGCTGGTGCCATTGTCATGCTGGAGGGTCATGTCAGGATGAGCCTGCAGGAAGGGTACCACATGAGGGTGGTACCCTCATGTGGTACCCTGTAACGCACAGCGTCTTCCCTGTAACGCACAGCGTGTCTTCCCTGTAACGCATGTCTTCCCTGTAACGCACAGCGTTGAGATCGCCTGCAATGACAACAAGCTCAGTCCGATGATGCTGTGAGACACCGCCCCAGACCATGATGGACCCTCCAAATCGATCCCGCTCCAGAGTACAGGCCTCGGTGTAACGCTCATTCCTTCGACGATGTGAGACAAAACCGCGACTCGTCAGTGAAGAGCACTATTTTCCAGTCCTGTCTGGTCCAGTGACGGTGGGTTTGTGCCCATAGGCGACGTTGTTGCCGGTGATGTCTGGTCAGGACCTGCCTTTCAACAGGCCTACAAGCCCTCAGTCCAGCCTCTCTCAGCCTATTGCGGACAGTCTGAGCACTGATGGAGGGATTGTGCGTTCCTGGTGTAACTCGGGCAGTTGTTGTTGCCATCCTGTACCTGTTCCGCAGGTGTGATGTTCGGATGTACCGATCCTGTGAAGGTGTTGTTACACGTGGTCTGCCACTGCGAGGACGATTAGCTGTCTGTCCTGTCTCCCTGTAGCTCTGTCTTAGGCGTCTCACAGTACGGACATTGCAAGTCCGTAAGTCCGTACCTCTGCAGTCCTCATGCCTCCTTATAGCATGCCTAAGACACATTCACGCAGATGAGAAGGGACCCTGGGCATCTTTCTTTAGGTATTTTTTCAGTCAGTAGAAAAGCCTCTTTAGTGTCCTAAGTTTTCATAACTGTGACCTTAATTGCTTACCGTCTGTAAGCTGTTAGTGTCTTAACGACCATTCCACAGGTGCTTGTTCATTAATTGTTTATGATTCATTGAACAAGCATGGGAAACAGTGTTTAAACCCTTTACAATGAAGATCTGTGAAGTTATTTGGATTTTTACGAATTATCTTTGAAAGACAGGGTCCTGAAAAAGGGACATTTCTTTTTTTGTTGAGTTTATATTAATTGAGCTTGTCTGATGCTTTAAGTTTATTGTTTGATGAAATAAGACAAATGCCTCAAGAGGGCGCCAGAGATCTAGATAAATAGAATTTAAAAAACTTAACCTGACCCCCAACTATTCTCCTCTCTCCTCTGAAGTGGCCGGTAATAGGCTACACGAGGAGTCGGCAACCTTTCTCATGTTGAATCCCAATTTATCTTACCATTTCTACCGATCTGTGTGCCAGTTATGGTTTTCATATAAAAATAAATTGTGAAACAGTTTCGATTAATTTAAAATACATTTTTATATCTCAACATCATTGTCATGTGGTTAATCAAAATTCTGGGTCCAGGCCCGAAGCATGCGCTAGCGAACTTGCAACATTGTATAAAATATTCTGGGCCCTCAGAGTTTCCCTTGCGAGTGAGCTCGGGACAGACACAGCTGTAAGCTATTTGCGCAAGGGATAAGAAGCAGTGCTTAACTTGGGCAGGAGCTCAAAGCTGAGTACCGGCACCTCAAATATTCTACTGCTTGAGCTCCTGTTCCTCTTATAGAATATTAGCTCAAAAGTATTGTGAAGCTCCTGCACCTAAATATAACAGTACCAGCACCCAAAATGACTACCGGAAGCTATTTCAGTCCAAGTCAAGCACTGATAAGAAGTAATCAGGTAGGCCTATTTTATGACGTTTCCTCTAGATCAGAGCATTACATTTTCCCCTTTAAACGCTGAGTGGTTATCGAAAGGGAGAGATCTGGAAAGATGAACAGAGAGGCGATTTCTACGTAGGAAGTGCTTGAGTTTCCCAATAGCCTGATGTAACCCACGACCAATACATTTTCACGGCGACATAAAGTAGCCCAATTTAGCATGAAAATTGCAGACATGGCAACCCTGACTGCCTGGTAGACTTGGTAAACAGCTGCAACAATTCTCATTCACGAGCTTGCATGAAAATTGCAGACATGGCAACCCTGACTGCCTGGTAGACTTGCTAAACAGCTGCAACAATTCTCATTCACCAAATCATCTGGATTTGGTGGGAGAAATAACCGACCCACTGGGTCATATCTCAATAACCCAACATCAATAACCCAGTATTAACAACCCAAGCTTGCTATTTTTAAAGAAAACAACCCAACTAAGTGACCCAATGCCTGCAACCCAGAAGTGTGTAGGCTATAAAATGATATGCCCTCACAATCAATAATTTCCAGTGATGAGATATTCTTGAAATAGGCCGGCACATAATATTTGAAATTGACAGCTGTAATGGCTGACTGTAGGCTATAATTTTAGTTTAATCACTAGTAACTAATTTCTACACCTCTTACGATGTTAATCTGGACTACTACAGAGCTGCCTACTCTCACGCATTTGGGATTTTCCTTGGAGGTTGGGTGATTTTGAGAAATTAATTGTTATAAAAATAACATTTTCAAACACCCAGCACTTGGGAAACATAGATCAGGGGTGGTCAGCACCTCCTGGAGAGCAAGCAAGATTTTCTTCCAGACCTATTTTAAAGAGATGGTTCACCCAAATTACAAAATACAATATGTTTTTGTCCTTACTTTGAAAGCAGTCTATGGACAAGGAGACTGCAGTCTATGATTTGGTTACCCACTGCCATCAACCATTAATATTAGTATTTCCTGTGCAGAGCATTGGTGTTGTGGTAACACTCCCCAACACTTTCTACCTGACAACAGGGATCCCTGCTTCCAACCTTCCCACTGATTCTCCCATTTGCCTATCTCCCCATCTAATTTCATTAGTGTCTGAATAAAGTATCAAACCACATAAGATTTCACCCCCACAAAATAAATCTCAATTTTGAGGGTTAAATTAATGTTCAAAGCATTCTGAATACACATGACCTGTGTTTTTTTCACCCTGGTCATAGTCTTAAGCCATGTCAAATACATAAAATTGCAGGAAATTAGCTTTTAAAACAGTACAATTTTCCTGGGGGAGGACCCCCAGACCCCATCTAGGCAAAACTTTACTCCAAGCTTTCTTCAAAAGTCAGCAGCTCTGCTACTATTATTTGTAACTTTGCTACTCTAAGAATTACTCAGCTTTATTATATTTTATTTCACCTTTTGATAACTGAACAATATTATCCAGCTCAGTAACAAACGTGTAATTACAATTCCTACACTCAAAAAGAGAAACACAATTTCCATTGTTGACTGCTTTTTCAACTCTCTCCCATAGTCTCAGGCTAGTTACCGGGGCAAATAATCATCTAAGGCTAAATGGACCATATGATACATCAACTAAATAATTCCAAATATTATGACACATACAGTTGAAGTCAGAATTTTACATACACCTTAGCCAAATACATTTAAACTCAGTTTTTCACAATTCCTGACAAGAATTCCCTGCCTTAGGTCAGTTAGGATCACCACTTTATTTTAAGAATGTGAAATGTCAGAATAATAGTAGAGAGAATTAATAATTTCAGCTTTTATTTCTTTCATCACATTCCCAGTGGGTCAGAAGTTTACATACACTCAATTAGTATTTGGTAGAATTGCCTTTAAATTGTTTAACTTGGGTCAAACCTTTTGGGTAGCCTTCCACAAGCTTCCCACAATAAGTTGGGTGAATTTTGGCCCATTCCCCCTGACAGAGCTGGTGTAACTGAGTCAGGAATGTAGGCCTCCTTGCTCGCACATGCTTTTTCAGTTCTGCCCACAAATGTTCTATAGGATTGAGGTCAGGGTTTTGTGATGGCCACTCCAATACCTTGACTTTGTTGTCCTTAAGCCATTTTGCCACAACTTTGGAAGTATGCTTGGGGTCATTGTCCATTTGGAAGACCCATTTGCGACCAAGCTTTAACTTCCTGACTGATGTCTTGAGATGTTGCTTCAATATATCCACATACTTTTCCTTTCTCATGATGCCATCTATTTTGTGAAGTGCACCAGTCCCTCCTGCAGCAAAGCACCCCCACAACATGATGCTGCCACCCCCGTGCTTCACGGTTTGGATGGTGTTCTTCAGCTTGCAAGTCTCCCCCTTTTTCCTCCAAACATAACGACGGTCATTATGGCCAAACAGTTCTATTTTTCTTCATCAGACCAGAAGACATTTCTCCAAAAAGTAGGATCTTTGTCCCCATGTGCAGTTGCAAACCGTAGTCTGGCTTTTTTATGGCGGTTTTGGAGCAGTGGCTTCTTTGCTGAGTGGCCTTTCAGGTTATGTCGATATAGGACTTGTTTTACTGTGAATATAGATACTTTTGTACCTGTTTCCTCCAGCATCTTCACAATGTCCTTTGCTGTTGTTCTGGGATTGATTTGAACTTTTCGCACCAAAGTACGTTAATCTCTAGGAGACAGAACGCGTCTCCTTCCTAAGCGGTATGACGGCTGCGTGGTCCCATGGTGTTTATACTTGCGTACTATTGTTTGTACAGATGAACGTGGTACCTTCAGGCATTTGGAAATTGCTCCCAAGGATGAACCAGACTTGTGGAGGTCTAAAAAAAAAGGTCTTGGCTGATTTCTTTAGATTTTTCCATGATGTCAAGCAAAGAGGCACTGCGTTTGAAAGTAGGCCTTGAAATACATCCACAGGTACACCTCCAATTGACTGAAATGATTTTAATTGGCCTATCAGAAGCTTCTAAAGCCATGACATAATTTTCTGGAATTTTCCAAGCTGGTTAAAGGCACAGTCAACTTAGTGTATGTAAACTTCTGACCCACTGGAATTGTGATACAGTGAATTATAAGTTAAATAATCTGTAAACAATTGTTGGAAAAATTACTTGTGTCATGTACAAAGTAGATGTCCTAACCGACTTGCCAAAACTATAGTTTGCTTTCAAGAAATTTGTGGTGTGGTTGAAAAACGAGTTTTAATGACTCCAATCTAAGTGTATGCAAACTTCCGACTTCATCTGTACCTAGTTTATTTGTAGTGGTTATTAAAAGGCTCATACGCTTTTTGAAAGAGATACAAAGCGACCAGATAGAAATACTAGCTGGATGCAGGTCCCTGTTGCTAGGTTCCACAACTACTCAACATGCAGTGTTATCATTGACTTGCAAGGTACCAGGAAGATCCTTCTTAGCAGTCACTATGGTTTATGTGGATATATGTACTTGAAATGGAAAACATGTTCCTCTAATATTTTTCTTGCTCTTCCATCACATTTTTTTAATGGCTGTATTATGCTGAATATCTGAATAGGGACTCTGCATGGACAAATACTGTTCTAACCACCCTAATTCATGTTTATGTTCTATTTAAAAGTGATAGGTTAAAAGGGTGCTTTTATGGGTCATCTTTGTGTATAGCCGCCAAATTACTTTTGAGTCATTCTGTAAGAAAAGGGAACAGATACTGTAGGCCATGATGCGCCCTTTCATTTACCACGAAGGATTGTCTTTTGGATAACTGAAAACACTGTAATGAGGAAATTGACCATATACTTAATTTCAGGAAGTCTGTACAAATTAGAATACAAGACTGCTACACAGTGCAGAATTGGTGCGACTTTATCTATCAACAGTGTCTGTCAGAGCATCCTAATGAGAGGAGAGGGCAGAGTGTTAAGATCAGTCCGTGTCAGTGAGAAGTCAGGAGGCAGACATAGATTTCAGTCTGAGGCTTGTTTGCACACATCCACACGCATCCTTTTGGTCTTAGTCATAATCTAGCCGTGCGTATTCTAACACTGTTGTCAAGGTAAGAGGAGGAACACACAATGCACCAGTCAGTGTATTATCGCCTAACAATACACTTGTTCCTGTTCTATTATGGTAGCCTGTTCATCTAATTAATACAAAATTTTACCCTCTCCTTTGCTCTGGTGGGGTGACTTTGACATAATTATAGTTCCGCAGCATGGTAAATGGATAGAATTTGCCTCAAGGTTTCAGACTAGCAACAGCCGTCACACAATCATACCCTCCCGGCAGTGTACAGAAAAAAATTAGAACAAATTTACATTTTTACTGACAGTTATTTAATAGGCTTTGAATCCCCTGTATCGCTTTGTCTGTTCAACCCACATGGAATGACTAAACTTAGAAATGAGAGAAGAGAGCATATTTTAAAGTGCTGCAGAAATCTAAGACAAAATCACGTTCATGGATAAGACTGCTTATAGTCTGCCGCTTTTAACACCGCCAGTCCTAATCTTCCATAGGAAAAGCGGGTCCAACATTTTCTGTTTGACATTTGCCATGGAGCCATTGTAAATGATACCAGACAGTCTAAAATAACAGCATCCAATGTTTATATTAGTGATAAGGCCTTTTTATGAAGTCTTGAGTTGTCCCCAGAAAAACATTGACTTGGAATGAAAATCTCTCCCTGGCACGGATCAAATAATTCATAAAATTGCTAGGACATTTTGGCGATAGAGAGCATTGGTAAGCCAGTTTTTTTAATAACATTTTATTTAACCTTTACTTAACTAGGCAAGTCAGTTAAGAACAAATTCTTATTTACAATGACGGCCTACCCCGGACAAACCCGGACGATGCTGGGCCAATTGTGTGCCGGCCCTATGGTTGTGTTAGCATGCTTATAATAGTGTAGTAACCGGGCTTACATGTAAACAGCCAGACTGCAACTGCATACTGCCTTGAGTCTTCTTGTGTATGATGACATTTAGAGACTTGTCCCGAAGCCACTCCTGCGTTGGCTTGGCTGTGTGCTTAGGGTTGTTGTCCAGTTGGAAGGTGAACCTTCGCCCCAGTCTGAGGTCCTGAGCGCTCTGGAGCAGGTTTTCATCAAGGATCTCTCTGTACTTTGCTCCGTTCATGTTTTCCTCGATCCTGACAAGTCTCCCAGTCCCTGCCGCTGAAAAACATTCCCACAGCATGATGCTGCCACCACCATGCTTCACTGTAGGGATTTGGCCAGGTTTCGTCCAGACGTGACGCTTGGCATTCAGCCCAAAGTTCAATCTTGGTTTCATCAGACCAGATAATCTTGTTTCTCATGGTCTGGGAGTCTTTTGGTGCCTTTTGGCAAACTCCAAACGGGCTGTTGTGTGCCTTTTACTGGCTTCTGAGAGATAGTAGTCCTTCTGGAAGGTTCTCCCATCTCCACAGAGGAACTCTAGAGCTCTGTCAGAATGGCCATCGGGTTCTTGGTCACCTCCCTGACCAAGGCCCTTCTCCCCCAGGTTGCTCTGTTGGCCGGGCAGCCAGCTCTAGGAAGTCTTGGTGGTTCCAAACTTCATCCATTTAAGAATGATGGTGGCCATTGTGTTCTTGGGGACCTTCAATGCTGCAGAATTGTTTTGGTACCCTTCCCCAGATCTGTGCCTTGACACAATCCTGTCTCTGAGCTCTACGGACAATTCCTTCGACTTCGTGGCTTGGTTTTTGCTCTGACATGCACTGTCAACTGTGGGACCTTATATAGACAGGTGTGTGCCTTTCCAAATCATGTCCAATCAATTGAATTTACCACAGGTGGACTGCAATGAAGTTGTAGAAACATCTCAAGGATAATCAATGGAAACAGGATGCGCCTGAGCTCAATTTTGAGTCTCATAGCAAAGGGTCTGAATACTTATGCAAAAATAAAAAAATTTATACATTTGAAAAATGGTCATTATGGGGTATTGTGTGTAGATTAATGAGATTAATGTTTTTATATTTCATCCATTTTAGAATAAGGCTAACGTAACAAAATGTGGAAAAAGTCAAGGGGTCTGAAAACTTTCCGAAGGCATTGTACGTGCAGATCAATGTGTATATAAACGTTTCAGTTTGACAACATTTTATTTGATACACAATATTGTCTTTTGAGAAAGGCAACATTTTAAAACAAAGAATACCCATTTTAAGGTATTATCACCAAGGAAAAACAGACATAGCATTTGACGTTTATGTTTTCTTGCTAATGTCCCCTCTTTATGTTTTGCCTCCATTTCCCTTTCTGCCTCCCCAGGATCTCTCCTCCATGCTAAGATGCTGGCTTCTTCAGTTGGACTAAGAACAGCATCCAAGGCATCATGTTTGGCAAGAGAAGAGCTCTATTAACGATGCCTAAACCGGAGCCTGCACCCCCCGTGGAAGAATGGTTTACTCCACTGTCGTTCCCCCTGTGGAGGCAGGGGAGACCAATAAAGCCAGCCTCTGCTGCCTCGTCACGACAGGGCTGCTGAACCTCTCTGACCACCTTCTCCAGGGCCAGCCTGATACAGAAGACATGTCCATGGAAAACAGCTCATATGGCTCCTCCTTTTCACCTCTGGACCTGGACACAGTCACGCGAACAGCCGAGGCCCAGGAGAGTGTTCAGGGCGTCAGCCTGCCTCTCCAGGTGTTCTTCTGTACGGCCATGGTCTCCATCCTGCTGGTGGCCTTCCTGGGGAATGTGGTGGTGGTCCTGATGGTCTACCAGCGCGCCGCCATGCGATCCGCCATCAACATCCTGCTGGCCAGCCTGGCCTTCGCAGACATGATGCTGGCCATCCTGAACATGCCCTTTGCCCTGGTTACTGTGGTGACCACACACTGGATCTTCGGGGATTTCTTCTGCCGAGTGTCGGCCATGTTCTTCTGGCTCTTTGTCATAGAGGGCATGGCTATCCTGCTTATAATAAGCATAGATCGGTTCCTGATCATAGTCCAGAAACAGGACAAATTGAGTCCCCACAGAGCCAAAGTGCTCATTGTCATCGCTTGGACTGTCTCCTTATGTTTCTCTTTCCCACTAGCCATAGGCCACCCATCCCTCCAGATCCCCTCTAGAGCTCCACAGTGTGTGTTCGGCTACACCAGCGAGCCGGGGTACCACGCCTATGTGTTGCTCCTCATGCTGGCCTTCTTCTTCATCCCCTTCATGGTCATGCTGTACACCTTCATGGGGATCCTGAACACCATCCGGCACAACGCTGTGCGCATCCACAGCCACCCGGACAGTATCTGTCTCAGTCAGGCCAGCAAGCTGGGCCTCATGAGCCTGCAGAGGCCCTTCCAGATGAACATAGACATGAGCTTCAAGACACGTGCCTTCACCACCATCCTCATCCTCTTCTCGGTGTTCACCGTGTGCTGGGCGCCCTTCACCGCCTACAGCCTGGTTTCCACCTTCAGCAGCCCCTTCTACCACAAGGCCAATTTCTTTGAAGTCAGCACCTGGTTCCTTTTGTTGTGCTACCTCAAGTCAGCCCTCAACCCTCTCATTTACTACTGGCGGATCAAGAAGTTCCGCGACGCATGCCTTGACCTGATGCCCAAGTATTTCAAGTTTCTTCCTCAGCTGCCCGGCCACACAAAGCGACGTATCCGGCCCAGCGCTGTGTATGTGTGTGGGGAGCATCGCTCTGTGGTCTAATAACACTGGACTGACTTGGAGGACTCTGACTTCACTGCCATGTAGGTTTTGTTTGACCATTTATCCAATTTGTTCTCGCCAGTCAAATGAATGAGTTGTGATTGCGGTTTCAACAGTATATTTTAGCTGTGTAGAATCTGTTTACAAAGCATGTCAATTAACTGCTTCAGTGGTTTTGAATATGGTCACAAGGCCACCAGGATAACATTTTGTCGTTGATATTTCTATGTAATTGTTTTGTGCCTATTAGTTAGTCTATACCAGTCATAATGCTGCTACATCTGGTAAAAATTTGCAATTTCAGTGTACTGTACTTGAATCTAATAAACATTTTTGACATTTCTTACCTTGTTAATACAGTCTTTGTTTTTTACTTCTGGTTTACTTCTTAATGTCTCATGTTAGATTTCATGGAGGTTTTCTGCAATTATACATAAAGGCAGAGAAATGTCTAAAATGTTTGCCTCAGCAACCCACTCAGAGCTTCATAGAAAAATGGTTAAACAAATGTAAATTGCAGCAGTCTATTTGTTTAGATGTTTGTCTCAACATGGCCTTGAATCTTATTTGTGTACCATACACTTTAGAGACATACTACACTGTGGTTTTGTGTGGATACACTGAGTATATCAAACATTGAGTTGCACCCCCTTCTGTCCTTAGAACAGCTTCAATTCGTTGGGGCATTGACTCTACAAGGTGCCCGAAAGCATTCCACAGGGATGCTGGCCCATGTTGACTCCAATGCTTCCCACAGTTGTGTCAAGTTGGCTGCATGTCCTTTGGATGGGGGACCATTCTTGATACACACAGGAAACTGTTGAGCGTGAAAAACCCAGCAGCGTTGCAGTTCTTGACACAAACTGGTGCTCCTGACACCTACTACCATACTACCATATAAGGCACTGCATCTCAGTGCTAGAGGCGTCACTACAGACCCTGGTTCGATTCCAGGCTGTATCACAACCAGCCTTGATTGGGAGTTCCATAGGGCGGCGCACAATTGGCCTAGCGTCGTCCGGGTTAGGGTTTGGCCGGGGTAGGCCGTCATTGTAAATAAGAATTTGTTCTTAACTGACTTGACTAGTTAAAAAAAGGTTAAATAAAAAAGGTATAACTACAATACTCCGTTCAAAGCAGTGGAGGGGGCTGAGGAGAGGACGGCTCATAATAATGGCTGGAACGGAGCGAATTGAAGGGCATCAAACACATGGAAACCAGCCATTACCAGTGCCTTGGTTCAAAGGCACATCTTTTGTCTTTCCCATTCACCCTCTCAATGGCCCACCACACACAATGTCTCAATTGTCTCAATTGTCTTAAATATCATTCTTTAACCTCCCCTTCACCTACACTGACTGAAGTGGATTTAACAAGTGACATTAATAAGGGTTCATAGCTTTCACCTGGATTCACCTGGTCAGTTTGTCATGGAAATAGCAGGTGTTCTTAATGTTTTGTACACTCAGTGTGTTTCACATGCAGCAAGACTATTTTCTGTGTTTACCAGTTAATGTTTTTCTAAAGGTTAAGGTTAATGAAGCACATCTCTGCATCACCTAGTGGCGTCTCTTCATCAGGGACCGGACTTCCTGTCAGCCCCTCCACTGAGCGGCTACACACGTGTGAAACATTTCCACTTTGCAGCCGGGCCAGGTCCATTTAAATAAAGATAAATTCAAAAGAACACAGTTGGACCAAGGTGATTCTTAGCTTGAAGAATATAAAGGATGGTTTTCTTAATCGGCTTCCTCCTTGGAATTCATTATTCTGCCAGCAGTGACTAATGAGTGTGCTTGGGGCTTTGAAGCTCACTTTAATCATAGCTTCGAGCACTATTACTAAGCAACAGCAACTTGGGGGTGTCTCAAGAGAAGGTGGATGTGGTATTGTTCAGGAAAAGGTGTCTTCTTCCTCTTGAGGAGCCTTGTGTTTATATAACATGCATTATATACTGAACAAAAATATAAACGCATGTAAAGTGTTGGTCCCATGTTTCATGAGCTGAAATGATCCCAAAAATGTTTAATATGCACAAAAGGCTTATTTCTCTCAAAATGGGGGGGAGAAATTTGTTTACATCCCTGTTAGTGAGCATTTCGTCTTTGCCAAGATAATTCATCCACCTGACAAGTGTGGCATGTCAAGGAGCTGATTAAACAGCATGATCATTACACAGGTGCACCTTGTGCTGGGGACAATAAAAGGCCACTCTAAAATGTGCAGTTTTGTCACACAACACAATGGCACAGATGTCTCAAGTTTTGAGGGAGTGTGCAATTGGCATGCTGACTGCAGGAATGTCCACCAGAGCTGATGCCAGAGAATTCAATGTACCATAAGCCGCCTCCAACGTCGTTTTAGAGAATTTGGCAGTACATCCAACGAGCCTCACAACCGGAGAGCAAATGTAACTATGACCTCCACATCCGGCTTCTGGGATCACATAAGGGATCGTCTGAGACCAACCACCCGGACAACTGACGAAACTGTGGGTTTGCACAACCAAATAATTTCTGCACAAACTGTCAGAAACCGTCTCAGGTGTGCTTGTCGTCCTCACCAGGGTCTTGACCTGACTGCAGTTCGGCATCGTAACCGACTTCAGTGGGCAAATGCTCACCTTTGATGGCCACTGGCAAGCTGGAGAAGTGTGCTCTTCACAGATGAATCCCGGTTTCAACTGTACCTGGCAGATGGCAGACAGCATGTATGGCGTAGTGTGGGCGAACGGTTTACTGTTCTCAATGTTGTGAACAGAGTGCCCCATGGTGGCAGTGGAATTATGGTATGGGAAGTTATAAGCTATGGACAACGAACACAATTGCATTTTATCAATGGCTATTTGAATGCACAGGGATACGGTGACAAGATCCCGAGGCCCATTGTCGTACCATTCATCCGCCACCATCGCCTCATGTTTCAGCATGATAATGCACGGCCCCATGACGCAAGGATCTGTACACAATTCTTGGAAGCTGAAAATGTCCCCAATATCCAGCAACTTCGCACAGCCTTTGAAGAGGAGTGGGACAAGGTTCCGCAGGCCATAATCAACAGCCTGATCAATTCTATGCAAAGGAGATGTGCCACGCTGCATGAGGCAAATGATAGTCACTAGATACTGATTGGTTTTCTGATCCACGACCCTACCTTTATTTTTAAGGTATCTGTGACCAACCGATGAATATCTGTATTCCCAGGCATGTGCTTGCATGTGGAATTGTTTTAAGATAGTCATACTATGGATATTTAAGCTATTTGATAAAAAAAATTCAGGAGCCCTTTAGGTATCCCCCAAAAAATTCAATAACAATGTTGATAAAATCTTGGCCTTTACCACTATAGCCCATAGAAACACATTGAATAACACATGCATACGTGGCAAAAAAAGACAGTAAAAAGAACCAATAAGGAATAAGGTTTTGAGGTGTCTGTCCTATATCTAGGAGATTTAAGAAAGAATATGTTTCCATATAGTGGTCATAATAATAGTAGGCCAACCGGTTCGGGCGTGGTCATGGTCTGACAAACATCGCTCAAGCTCTGCCACCTTTCACCCCAGATGTGGAAGTGCGACATCGGCGGATGCACTCGAAAAAGAAAAGGTTCCTGGAAGATCTTTTAGGGGTTCTTCAAATTGAAACTGTGGGGGAACCTCTATAACCTCTTTAACCTTTTAATGGTTCGTCGAATAACCTAGGCAGAGTTGCAAAGAAAAATAAATATCTGACTGGCCAATAAAAAGGAAAGATTAAGATGGTCAAAAGAACACAGACACTGGACAGAGGAACTCTGCCTAGAAGGCCAGCATCCCGGAGTCGCCTCTTCACTGTTAACGTTGAGACTGGTGTTTTGCGGGTACTATTTAATGAAGCTGCCAGTTGAGGACTTGTGAGGCGTCTGTTTCTCAAACTAGACACTCTAATGTACTTGTCCTCTTGCTCAGTTGTGCACCGGGGCCTCCCACCCTCTTTCTATTCTGGTTAGAGCCAGTTTGGCGCTGTTCTGTGAAGGGAGTAGTACACAGAGTTGTACGAGATCTTCAGTTTCTTGGCAATTTCTCGCATGGAATAGCGAGAAGAAAGTTATTTGTTTCTGGCCATATTGAGCCTGTAATCGAACCCACAAATGCTGATGCTCCAGATACTCAACTAGTCTAAAGAAGGCCAATTTTATTGCTTCTTTAATCAGAACAACCGTTTTCAGATGTGCTAACATAATTGCAAAAGGGTTTTCTAATGATAAATTAGCCTTTTAAAATGATAAACTTGGATTAGCTAACACAACGTGCCATTGGAACACAGGAGTGATATTTGCTGATAATGGGCCTCTGTACGCCTATATAGATATTCCATTAAAAATCTGCCATTTCCAGCTACATTAGTCATTTACAACATTAACAATGCCTACACTGTATTTCTGATCAATTTGATGTTATTTTAATGGACAAAAAAATTGCTTTCCTTTCAAAGACAAGGACATTTCTAAGTGACCCCAAACTTTTGAACGGTAGTGTACATGTGAATACATTCAGGTGACGTTAACAAGCAATCGTCACATTTGTTTGATCAAATATCCTGTTCTTGCCTCCGAAAAGAGATGGGGGTAGACAGGAGATGGACAGCCTCTGAAAAGAGATGGAGGGAGACAAGAGATGGAAGGGCGAAAAGAGAAAAGAGACGGACGGCCTCTGAGGAGAGATGATGTGTGGCACACTGACTTGATTAATACATTAGAGGCTAAAGATACAAAATCCACTGAAACCTTGGAACGAAAATAAGACAGTTCACACTTGTGTGCTTTGGCCCAGTCTCTTATTACTTTTATGCACATAACTCCTCCAGTTTCAGCTCTTGCTTGTTTCCATGGCAATCGAAGACATGTGCCTGTGGATAGGCTTGTGTGTTGCATGTGTCCCTCCTGGTCGTTAGTGGAGCCATTCGAGTCTACAGTATGTGAAAACCACTCAAGAGACAGGCTCCCCCATCTCTCTGTGTTGCCATAGTCAGTCAAGCACACGTGTAGCAGTCAGGTGTTAAGACAGACACATCTGATTCTGCACTGATGTAAAATAACTACTGGGCAGACAACTCCTGCATGATAGAAAATGAAACATGTCCAGTCGGCCTGGCACAATTACTGCATAATAGCGTGACCGACGATTATGGATGAAGACAGTCATGAAAATAAAATAACCGTCATAACCGTTTTTTTGTTGTTGTGTGGAATGAACAGCTGACTGAAGACGGAACTCCTGGGCATTGGACTATTTACAACGTGATTAAACTCTCTTGCTCATTGCTGACACAAGGTGTTGTAGCAAACAAGTCTTTGGTTGCCTAAGCAACACCCCCCTTTCTGCAGCACATGCAGTCTGGAGCATTTGCTTTTATAACGTGACCGTGGTCATTTAGCTGAACAATAATCGCCATCCAAAATCACATGACCATCACAGCTCTACATCTAGACACCGACCTTCCTAAAACCACAAGCATTTTATTATAATAATGTTCTATCAAAGCAGTCTATATTAAATGTATCATTCAGCAAGCTATAGAATGTTGATTACTACCTTCCAGTTACATATCCTCTTTAGCATTCCCTTTGAAAGCAGCAATTATTTTCTCCATTTGACACTCAATCCAGACAATATAATATTATCCAAGCCACTCAACATCTGAGCAGTTTATCACTGTTGACATGGGACATTGAAGGCAAAAAAATGTTTTAATTTACTCTTGTCATAATCTAGAGAAAATCCTTTATTTCATTCCAGTCTATTTTGCAGTTCAATTACTCACCTCTCACGGTGGTTATGATTATGATATTGTGCTTTAGAATGTCATTAGGGAAAAGCATAATACAAGTTTCATGTTTAGTTGTTACCAGTGTTGTGTGTTGCCAATGGAGGGCGCCAGTGGTCTAGGTATCTTTTGTTACAAGGAAAAAGATACTGAAGATACAGTAGTAGCTTGGATGAAGCAGTGATTTAGGACTACTAAGGATAAATATCTAGCTACTGTGAATTTTGAAGTGAAATAAACAAAGATAGTTGCCACCTCAAAATTACCTTTCAAAAGTATTCAGAGCCCTCACATATTATTGTGTTACAAAGTGGGATTGAAATTGATTTCATTGTAATTTACACAAAATACTCTGTCAAAGTGGAAGAAAAATATGTATTTAAAAAGGAGTCCACCATACATGATAGAAACACCTTTGGCACTAATTACATCTTTAAGTCTTTTTTGGGTAAGTCTCTTAAGTGCTTTGCACACCTGGATTGTGCAATATTTGCCTATTACACTTTAAACAATTCTTCTAGCTCTGTCAAGATGTTGGGGATCATGGCTAGACAGCAATTTTCAAGTCTTGCCATAGTATTTCAAGCAAATTTAAGTAAAAACTGTGGCCACTCACCGTCTTCTTGGTAAGCAACTCTAGTATATATTTGGCCTTGTGTTGTAGGTTATTGTCCTGCTGAAAGGTGAATTCCCCTCCCAGTGTCTGGTGTAAAGCAGACTGAAAAAGGTTTCAGGATTTTGCACGTGCTTAGCCCTATCCCATTACTTTTTATCCTGAAAAACTCCCCAGTATTGGCCGATGTCAAGCATACCCATAACATGATACAGCCACCACCATGCTTGAAAATGAGGAGACAGTCAGTGATGTATTGTATTTTCCCCACACATAGGACTTTGCAGTATTACTTTAGTGCCCTGTTGCATACAAGATTTATGTTTTGGAATACTTTTTATATTTGTGTTCTTTTCCCCTCTGTCATTTAGTACATTATTGTCACTACAATATTGTTGATCCATCCTCAGTTCTCTCCCATCACAGCCATTGAACTCTGTAGCTGTTTTAAAATCACCAATGGCTATCTTTGTGTCCGGGTGGTTAAATACATCATCCACAGCATAATTATTAACTTGCTTAAAGATATATTCAATGTCTGATTTATTATTGTCACCCATCACTGCCATTTTTTATGAGGCTTTCGAAAAGCTCCCTGGTCTTTGTAATTTAATCTGTGCTTGAAATTCAATACTTGACTGAGGGACCTTGCAGATGTATGTACGTGGGACAGAGGAAGGGTAAGTCATTAAAAAAATCATGTCAAACCCTATGTAATTTATGTGATTTGTTAAGGCAAATTTTACTCCTGAACTAATTTAGGCTTTCCTAAACAAAACGACTATATATAATTTATTGTATTTTTTTATTTTAAATTATCTATAAAACATTTGAAATTACAGAATATTTTGTGTATATTGTTGATAAAAAATTACCATTAAATCCATTTAAATCCCCCTTTGCGACAAAATGTGAACAACTCCAAAGGGGCTGAATACTTTTGCAAGGCACTGTAAGCCCAAAAGAAACAAACTGATGGAATTTACCACAAATAATTTAAAATAACAGGACCATTCACAACTCTACCACATACAGTATTTCATCATGAATTAATATTTTTTTTCTAGATTTCTGGTCATTCATTGGCCGTGTTCGAGAACATCAAATCTGCATTGTGGGGAAAATGTGACTGACTGATCTACAAATATACTGAACAAAAATATAAATGCAACAATTTCAAAAGATTGAGCTACAGTTCATAAGAAAATTGGTCAATTGAAATAAATTCTGCATTGTCATGCTGAAACATGAGGTGATGGCGGCTGATGAATGGCTCGGCAATGGGCCTCAGGATCTCACCATGGTATCTCTGTGCATTCAAATTGCCATCAATAAAATGCAATTGTGTTCATTGTCCGTAGCTTATGCCTGCCCATACCATAACCCCACCATGGGGCACTCTGTTCACAACGCTGACATCAGCAAACCGCTCTCCCACACATGGTCTGCGGTTGAGGCCGGTTGGACATATGGCCATATTCTCTAAAACGACGTTGGAGGTGGCTTATGGTAGAGAAATGAACATTCTTTGGCAACAGCTCTGGTGGACATTCCTGCAGTCAGCATGCCACTTGACAAAACATTTTAGAGTGGCCTTTCATCACCAGCACACGGTGCGCCTATATAATGATCATGCTGTTTAATCAGCTTCTTGATATGCCACACTTCTCAGGTGGATGGACTATCTTGGCAAAGGAGAAATTCTCACTAACAGGGATGTAAACACATGTGTAAAATTTGAGCTAAGTAAGTGTTTTGTGCATATGGAACATTTCTGGGATATTTTATTTCAGTTCACGAAACATGGGGCCAACACTTCACATGTTGCGTTTTATATTTTTGTTCAGTGTAATACCGAGTAGCTAGGCGATTTATAAAATCGGTCAGCCGGCAGTTGCCAACTTCAAAGCAGTCACTCTTCAGTCCCAGTCTTCTTCTGAGAGAGGACCAGATCCTTCACCTCACTGGTCAGAGAGACCAGCTCTTTCCGGATGGCCTCTGCCTCATCCCCCGCCTCTGGGTTCTCTCCTTCCCCCTGCTCTTGCTTCTTTCCCTGGCTCTGGCTCACCAACTGCTTAACCACCAGGGCCTGGTAGCCTGTCAGCAGCCTGTGCTGCTCCTGAAACAACAACAGTCATACAAAACCTTCAGTATGAAGTAAAACTGTAAATTCTAACAGGTCCAAACTTGAGTGCTGCATGAAAAAAATACCACCATACAAAAGTGTGTCTCATAGACCTAACATAAAATTTCCCAAATACTTACAAGGTGGCAAAGACACATCACTAACTATTTATAGTGTAATAAAACTAGCAATATAGCTAGATTATACATGAGAACCAGGAAGAGAGGGGGGCAGTACCTCAGAGATGCGGCCCACCAGAGTGCCTATGATCTGGGGGACACAGCGTCCGGGGGCGTGCAGCATGCAGTGGGTGCTGGCCTGGAAGAGCAGCACGCTGGTCAGGTGGAGAATCATTGCTGGGTCCTCAGTGTCCTTCAGCTGCCCTAGCAGAGCCTGCCGGTGCAGGAACAGGGCCTGTCTAGCGGACAAGAACACACGTCAGCCAAGAATGTGTGGCACCTCCAGTCCAGGTCCATGTTTACTGACAGCAGAGTAAATGCTTTGACTTCATTTTAGGAAAGTCTAAAGGATGATACTGGTTTTACCTTTCTCTTTTCTTATCTCCCTTCTTCAGCATGAATCCACACACCTCAACCGCAGTTTCAATATTAGTTAAGAAATCTTCAATCGTCTGAAGAAAATATCAATAGTGTCAGAAAGCGTTTCCATACATGAATCAGAGAACAATCTCAAACAGTTATGCTTCATACTAACATCTGCAATAATCATGTAAACCTCCAACTATTAAATGAACATAACTGACCTTTCCATTGAGACTGTTGTGCACCTTCATAAGAGGTCCTTTGGTTTCCTCTGGTAACTTTCCTAATATCTTCACTCTCACCTAGAGAGAGAGATACACAGTGATTTATGGGAATGTACAGTAGATTCCCGAAGCCTAACTGAATAACACAACCCAAACTAACAGGAATGAACGGGTACGGAATGAGAAGGCTGAGAGGAGAACTAACTTCGTTGGTGATAGAGCTGGGATTCTCTGCTGACATCATGAATTCAGCGGCCATGAAATTCACCAGGATGTTGGTGACGTCTGTGCACACAGTCTTCAGGATGTGCTTGGCAATGAGGACCTGAGTCTCATCTGCCGGGGGGGGAGGGGGTAAATATCTCAGTTGATGTTTTTTCTGCGATATGTTTTATGTTTAAAGTGATGGTGGTGAGGACTACCTCTACTTCTGTAGAGGGGGGGGTCAAATAAAGCAGTTTACCAGAGAAGAGCTTAGTCCCTTTCTCAAAGAGTCTGATGTTGTTGTACAGGTTGGAGAGCTCCTCCTGGAAGTCTTTCACACTTCTCTTCTTGGTCACCCCGGTCGTGGAGCTAGTGGAGGACATGAACACAGTCCGAACAACCTCCTGGTAGGTCTTTGTCAAAGGCCTGCAGACAGAGCAAGACTCTTACATGTTAAAATCAATTGAAAAATTTATATTTTTTTTATTTAAACAGGCAAGTCAGTTAAGAACAAATTCTTATTTACAATGACGGCCTAGGAACAGTGGGTTAACTGCCTTGTTCAGGGACAGATTTTTACCTTGTCAGCTCGGGGATTCGATCTAGCAACCTTTCGGTTACTGGCCCAACACTCTAACCACTAGGCTACAGGCCGCCATTGACATCAATGTTTATTTTGTCTGTTGAGCGTGGGGGTAAATCCATTGTGCTCGACAGTGATTTTGACTGTAACCCTCACCTTACTAAATGTTCTGCCAACTCAGAGAGGATTTCTTCAGGGCAGTCGCACACTCGCCCTTCTAGGACAGCTGCGATTTCCTCCAGGGCCATGAAGGGGACTTCAGTCGGTTTGTTACGATCTGCAAAAGAGTAAAAAGAAAATGTAATTGGTCTCATGGGGTTACCTTTGTCTTACGCTAATAGACTTAGGCACCCAGGAGAGCCATCTCTTCCAACACAACCAGTAACGTGTTGCTACATAGAACTGCCTCACTGAACAAACAATGTGATACTGTACATTAATTGAAATAAGCTTTTACTGTGCTACATAGTGAATTCAGTATGATAGAGGCTACATAATGACCGGAGTCATACTGTTAGAGCCATTTTGTATGTGGAAAGAAAATGTATTTGAAGATTTTTGGTTGATTTGTAATTGAATAGAAATGTATAGAAATGCTAATCGTGGTCATGGGAAACTCCCTTATTGTTACGACACCTAGTGTCCTATTGTGGGCTTACCTGTAGAAAAGCATATAAAAGGGGTTATGGGGAAAGATGGCATCAGGAACAATAATTAGGACATGTGTGCAGCCCCATAGAGAATGATAGAGGACTAGTGGCCGAAAGGCCACTTTAGCATGCGCCTCACCAATGAGGGCTTCCACCATTTTCATGTAGTCAACTGAGTGGGACTTCAACTTTATTGGCTGATCCCTCCTGATGACCCTATTGGAGTCATGTCCAACTGGGTCATCAGGAGGGATCAGCCAATGGTGAAGATGGAGATTGCCTCAAAAAAGGCGCTGCCCGTGCCCTCACAGGCGCCATAATGGAAACACATATAGGCATGCTTGGAATCTGTGTGGCAATCAAGCACTCTTTAGTATCATCTATGGAAACGCGTATAACCAAGTCTGTATTTGGAGTCTAAGGAAGTGGGCTTTTTGAACTCTAGGAACCTTAGCCACCACATTAGTAAAATACTTTCTAGATACAGGGACGGTATCGAAATGGAAATATGGACAATGCAACGTAAGAACATTAATCTGAAAACGTTTGCGCTGCATTGAATCGAATTGGAACTTTGTTGAACAACAGAATGCAGAGCTTGGATCGCCGCGGAGAGAGGCTTCGTGGCAAGTACTAAATGCACTGCCTATTGATCAATCTCACTGTGAGAAATAAATAGAAATGTATCTGCAATCAAGAACCGCCAAGTATCATCTACGGAAAGGCAAATAAAGTCTGTATTTGGCGTCTAAGGAAGTGGCCTTTTTTAGCTCTAGGAACCTTAGCCACTACAAATACTTTGTGGGGTGACTGCCGCCTCCTCGTCACTGTCGTCGTCCCTCCTGTTCTTCTTCTTGGTTTTGCGTATCCTGACCTCTCTGGCATTGCATCCTCCACCACCTCCTTTACAGCCACTACCCTCTAGGAAGCAAAACAAGAACAGTCAACCAACAAATGAATAACAGGGCTCAAATCTCTTCAACCACCCAACAGGAAATACTTGGGCTAGCCCATGTCTAGTTGATAACCTAACAGACATTTTATAGAGGGACTACAAAGAGGCCTGGCCTGTACTACCTGTAGTCTTTTTCCTCCTCTCCGCCTCCCTTTTTTCCTTTTTGGAAGGTGCTGTGTTTTCTGTCATCATAGAGCCTTGCTTGAGATCGTCTTCCGTTATCAGGAAAACAGGGTTGTTCTTGACTTCCTGAAAGAGAACAGCATTGAATTGATGGAGAGGAGACACAGCTATATGTGCCTATCAAAAGGCAATCCCAGTTTTGGCCCATCAGGCCACTTCGTGACAGTCGTGTTTTACCTTAAGGGCTTTATGCTGCATGGCCTCATCAAAGAGAGAGAGACAGTTGCTGATGAACTTCTCGCTGACCACCACAGTGTCGCCCAGGATCCTGGCAGTCGACTGCACGTTGGTCTTTCTCATGGCCTCGTTGATTATGATGCCAATGTCCTCCATGGACAGACAGCTGGGCAGAATGGGCTACATGTCAAAAATGGGAGAGCACATAGGATACTTTAAGTGAGCAAGGCTGAGTAACTCGAAAAAGTGAAGATGGTTATATTTAAGCAAATGTAAGACATTATTCAATAAATTGGTGCTTTGGCAGAAAATTAAGTACGGGAAGGTTTGTATGGACCTGCACATCTGTCCATGTGGCAGAGTTGACAGCCTCCTCCACGGAGGCCTCCACCTGTTCTACTAGGGCCTGGCCTACACAGGCCGCCGTGAGGAACAGCAACTTGCTGGACTTGAAACGCTTCTTGATGTAGCTCACTGGGTCAGGGATGCCAAGTCTGATCAAGGCATCGAACTCTGTGTGGCAGGAACAGAGGGAACGTTTTAGGGTACAAATCACATTTTAGGCAGACTGACAGTACGGAAATTACAAAACCCATAATCTTAGTAGGTTAGAGGACCTAAGTATCCGTTCTGCTTGAGGAAGGAGTCCACCCAGGTGTTCTGTGTTTTGGAGTAGATGTCAGGGATGTACACAGCTTTGTCCTGCCGCCCCCCCACCACAGCGCCTTTCAGACGGCCAGTATTCACCAGCTCCTCCAAAACAGCTGGGGAACAACGGACCAAGATGAAAAGTTAGTTGAACGACATAAGTGCATGTTTGATTAGGCCTACTCAAAACATTGATTGATCTGTGTGTTCATATACAGTACAAACCTTTATACACATGGTATAGTGCTGACAATATTCTAACAGCTTGGTTTGAATTTTAACACAACATAAAGAATAGCTACTTACAGTAGAGAAGATGTTCCTGAAAACCATAGACGCCAATCATGTTACTGACTGGTGTTGGCCTACACAAGGAGATCAAATGAATGCATTATTAAGAGCAGGGCGAGGGGGAAAAAAGACATTATTGGTTAAAAAAGCAAAAGACGAAAGGATTTGGATGAAACCTACCTAGTCACTGCACTAAAAAGCCCACGGATACGAGCTCTGTGGCGAGACACGAACGCAGGGGTGAATAAGACTCCCCTGCTGTACTCATCCATCTGGCCTTGGATGACTTTCCCAAGGCGCTTCGACAGCTCCTAAGATACAAAGTGGTTAACATTTTAGATGAGAGCCATGTACAGGTCCACAAATGCACCTCAAGCTGAAAGCCCAAGCTGAAATGCAAAGCGCAGATACACTACTGAAATGATACATTATTAATTGCGCATAGTTTGAGAACGGTATTGGTAAAGATACAGAGGTGGCTCTTTACTCACCTCAGTCAGGAAATCCCCCGGAAGGTCATAGTTTTTACATAGTTCTGGGATGTTCACCAAGCCAGCCTCTTGTAGTTTATCATTCACCTCCTCAGACATACGATTCAGGTAGTTTCTAGAAGAAATCAGAACAAATCCATTAACCTAGTAGTTGATAGTACAACAATGAAAAATAGATAAATGTGGAAAAAGTCCAACTTACTCATCGATAAGCTGCCCCAGCACCAGTTGAACGCTTTTATCAGATCTTGCAATGTCATTTGCTCTGGCATCAACATGAACCCAATCAACGTTGATAATCTGTATACAAAAAATATATATATATAGTCTTTAGACAATATGGTAAGTGAAATAAAACATAACTACAGTGCTGCACACTAGCAGAAGGAAGTAGTAGTAATGCACACCTTCTGTAGGTCCACAACGTTGACCCGACCTTTGGAAAGCAAAAACACAAGACAAAAAAAACATCACCATCTTCTCCATACATTTTTTGTCCATGTCAATGAATGCAGGTGTGTGATAAACCTTGAACATCTATGCAGCCATGACCTGAGATGAATGAGTGCAACACTTGTTTGAAGACTGAGGCATTGGAATCACAAAGTTGTCTAGCAGCCAACTGACCTCCATGGATGTAGAGCTCATCCCGTATCTCCCTACTGATCTGGGATGGGGTGATGTACTCCTTGCCATCAAGTGTGTGTACCACATCCAACTTCTTCTCTGCAACCAGCTTGGCAACGATTTCAATGCAGTTTCTCTCTGACAACCTGGGAAGGATTTCCAGTGGAAGAGGCATTTACACACAGTAGCCTTATAAATCAGTTCTAGATCTAATTCTACCAATTTAAAGGCATTTGGGTCCCCTGATACAGCGTATCAATGGCTTGCTCTTGCAGCAGTTTCCCAAAGGCCCAGGTTATGTTATGATTTGGAAACCTTGTGGTAATACAAGATTAGTCCAGCTGAAAACTGCTGCAGGAAGCGCCCCCGTCGGCACAGATAGCCAGGACAGCTATACTAGTAGCTAGCTAAGTTGGTTCAGCCAGAAGTTCAGCCCACCATAGCTAACGTTAGCACCTACTCCCTACCATAGCTAGCTAAAGTAGCTAATTTGCTAGCTTCACGTTAACAGTAACAAGCTAGTTAGCAACCAATATGCATTGTTGTGCTTCGCGATTTCGCTAGCCAACTAGCTAGGACTGTAGTTATAGATAGCTATTTTGCACTAGCCAGCTGGCATAAACGTTACCTCTGCACTGTGTCAGCAAACTGTGCTCTCTGAAAATCCGCTGCCAGACGTCTGATTTCTTCCCAAGCAGCTGCCATCGTATTTGTTGTCTTCTAAAACTGCTCGAATGTATAACTGTTTTAGTACAGCTTTGCACGGAGGCAAACTTCAGCTCTATGACTAATGTTATATTGCCACTACTAGCTGAACCATGTTGCGCAAAGTAGAGCTAGCGATCTACAAAATCCACACGTCAACATAACCGGAACGTACTACGGAAAGCATTTGAGTCCAAAAACACCACCATTTATTCCACCCCTTTTGCCGCCACACCTCCTCCTTCCTCCTCGCTCGTGACGTCACTGAATTCAATTCGGCAGCGTCATCATCTGACAACTGCACAAGACATCTTATGGAAAACATCAAACACACTTTATTATAGAGTCACACAAAAACACAAGTATAGTTTGTGAATTTCACTGATTCACACACGTTTATTATCAAAATAGCCTAATTTCATAAAAACTGCTTGAGAGCAGGAAATCAAATACAATTTTATTGGTAACATTCACATGGTTAGCAGATGTTAATGCTTGTGCTTCTAGTTCCAACTATGCAGTAGTATCTAACAAGTAATCTAACAAATTCACAACTACCTTATACACTCACAAATGTAAAGGGATTAATAAAAAAATGTAAATATAATGGTGTAGAATACAGTATATATACATATGAGATGAGTAACGTAGGATATGTCAACATTATTAAAGTGGCATTATTTAAAGTGACTAGTGATACCTTTATTAAGTCAATTTATTTAAGTGGCCAGAGATTTGAGTCTGTATGTTGGCAGCAGCTTCTCTATGTTAGTGATGGCTGTTTAACAGTCTGATGGCCTTGAGATAGAAGCTGTTTTTCAGTCTCTCGGTCCCAGCTTTGATGCACCTGTACTGACCTCGCCTTCTGGATGATAGCGGGGTGAACATGCAGTGGCTCGGGGTGGTTGTCCTTGATCTTTTTGTCCTTCCTGTGACATTGGGTGCTGTAGGTGTCCTGGAGGGCAGGTAGTTTGCCCTCGGTGATGCGTTGTGCAGACCGCTCTACCCTCTGGAGAGCCTTGCAGTTGAGGGGGGTGCAATTGCCATACCAGGCTGCTCTCGATTTTGAATCAGTAAAAGTTTGTGAGTGTTTTTGGTGACAAGCCAAATTTCTTCAGCCTCCTGAGGTTGAAGAGGCGCTGTTGCGCCTTCTTCACCACGCTGTCTGTGTGGGTGGACCGTACTCCACTACTGTCCCGTCGATGTGGATGGGGGGGCCCTCACCTCCTCCCTGTAGGCTGTCTCGTCGTTGTTGGTAATCAGGCCTACCACTGTAGTGTCGTCTGCAAACTTGATGATTGAGTTGGAAGCGTGCATGGCCACGCAGTCATGGGTGAAAAGGGAGTACAGGAGAGGGCTGAGAACGCACCCTTGTGGGGCCCCAGTGTTGAGGATCAGCGGGGTGAAGATGTTGTTTCCTACCTTCACCACCTGGGGCCGGCCCGTCAGTAAGTCCAGGAAATGCAAGCTTTCTACAAATGGTTTGATTTTCCATTGTTGTAAATTGCCCACTGGAAACCAGCCTATGAAACAAATTGGCTTATTGAAAGACTAAATTAATGATTTCTATGCAATGGTGTCGCCTACACTCCTACAAAAAAAATGCAGTGGTGGAAAAAGTACTCAATTTTCATATTTGAGTAAAAGTAAAGATACCTTTTATAGAAAATTACTCATGTAAAAGTGAAAATCACCCAGTAAAATACTACCGGAGTAAAAGTCTAATAGTATTTGGCTTTAAATATACTTTAGTATCAAAAGTAAAAGTAATAAAAAAAATCAAAAGATGCCAGGGTCACACTCCAACACTCAGACATAATTTACAAACAAAGCATGTGTGTAGTGATTCCGTCAGATCAGAGACAGTAGGGATGTTTTCTTGATAAGTGTGCGATTTGGACAATTTTCTGTCCTGCTAAGCATTCAAAATGAACAAAACATATATGATCTTGAATACCTTTCCTGCAGTCAAATGACCAAATCACCCCCTAATGGCCTCATGGGTGGAATGGTATTTATATTTTTCATAATTAATAAACATTGAACAATTTTACGCAGCGAATCCGGTGTTTCTATGTCAAATGGTTTTGTTATATTTCAATTTTCTGTCATGTATATAAAGTGTAATATTGGGATGCAAACTCAAAATGTTATATATTTCAACTCTATATCTGTCATGGTAGGTGCCTTCTTTTTTTAAGCCCATAACTATGTGTGGGAGGTTTATACTTTTGTTTCAAAGTAGATTTATGTGACTCTGATTTAGCCCTCTTCCGTAAAAGGCTAAGCCTGTGTTAAACACAGACCTTATTTTCACAAGTTCCCAGTTGTCTTGAAAGCACCAATACTTCAGTCTAAGACTGCCATCATAGAGCTACAAAAAGACACCTTTACTATCGCTCTCTATTGAAGTCATTTGTGGTGATGAGGGGTGTTGTCCAAAACAAAGTAATCAGCGATTGGATCATTTCTAATCAATCAGAGTATCAAAGCCAATAACACATTTTCTAAATGCAGCTTCTAAATGTTCTGGCCCAACCAATCAGTTTCTGGGACCAATCAGAACAGTTAGAATGTGTTTGCATTCTAGAAATCGTTGGGGAAGTACTCAGATCCAGACTCAATGCAGAGAAGAAACCAGTGGGCGTGGCGTTGCATATGGCACGGGCGAGGAGTTTGGGTACCCAGGCTAGCATCTACGACCGAACTTCATCCATTCTTTAGTCGGGAGTTGTACAGGGAGTTGAGTCAGCAGCAACAGAGGTAGTCGACTCTAGCTAACCACCATGTCGGCTATTGCCGCGTTCACGTGATAATCGGAACTAGGAAACTCTGAAATGTACAACTTCCTTTCATTTTGAGCAGCTGCCCTCAAACGTCTGTGCACGGCCCTGCTTAACATACTCCAAAAGGATGTGTCCTGGTTATCACACAAGAGACCAGGCTATGTTTCATGAGATACAGAGAGGAATCCTGCCTGATGAAGACCTAAGGGTCGAAACGTTGTTGGGAGCATGAGCAACAGTGCACAGCGTTTTCCTTTCTGTTTTCCATGAGTTTGCCTACAACTACCACACCTGCGGAAAGTACCTGCATGTGCAAAGTACCTGCATGTGAGATACCATAACATTGAACCACAACATCGCCGAAGCAAATGAGCTGTCAACCCCAAAACCAAGTGTCAAGGTTATTACAAACTTTATATTCCTTGTGCCTTTTAATGTAATCGCAGGCATGACATGTGTGTTCAGCCCAGAAATGTGACCTCTTGACATTGAAATGTCTGCGCCAGTCAAAATACCGCAGATACATTTCTTCATTTGTATGTAACAGTGTGAGTTGGTTAGCCAGCTCTTTGGGAGAGAGGAAATCATCCACATGCATAAAGGCATCTCCAGGCACAAAGTTCTCATAGTTATGCCTAGGTGGCCCAAGAACAATTGGCACAGATCCAGCAGCTAGTGGGTTGTACAGCTTTTCAGTGATGTAATCTTTGTGAATCGAGTTCTCAAACGAAAGATAGAATTTACAACTAGATATTGTGTCCAGGAAGTCTTGATCATTGATGTGTTCTCCAAAGGCTTTTCCATAGGTGTGTATCTCGATGTGTTTGTGCAATTCATTGAAGTACCTCGCTCTGGCATGGTCGGGGTTCCAGTTGCTCACAATCCAGCAGACCAATTTAGTTTTATTTGGCAATACAAAAGCTTCCTTCTCCTTTTGGCTGAATACAACTGACCCATAAGGCACTTCAATATCTGCATCTTGCCTATAATTCAAAGTCAAATTGAAAATATTTCCAAGACCTGGGTTTTTATAAGTATGTGACGGGGACTCTAGATTCATCCACACCCACTTTTGGAAAGGTGGGCGCTGCAATGGTGGTAGATTTGACAAATCACTTTTTATGTCTCTATGGTGAATGATGACCCCACTTGACTTATTGTATAGGTCTCGATCAGCTGTTAAAAAACTGCCTTCAATATTAAACAGGGAGCTGCATGTGTCTAGATCATAGGACTGACCAAAAGGCCACATCCATAATAGAACTATCGTCTTATTATTAACCTTATTTTCTTCTTCTTCCTTCTGAATTGGTAGTGTTGATGATTCAATGGGCTTTGCAAGCCAGTTACTTGACGGTTTAAAATACATGAGGAAAACAGTCACAAAACAGCCTATTGCAATGATTGCAGTCACAAGTAAGCGCAGTTTGCGGTTGAAAGTTTCTGTTGCCATTTTTGTCCTGTAACAAAAATATATAGTGTAATTAGTTTGTTTCAAAACAATGTTGATGACCTGGTTCAATAATGAAACAAATAATGCAGTAATAATACTGGTTTGGTTCAGTGCATATATTTTCTCAGGTGATATGGATTGTTTATCTTATAGCCTTTTATATCACAAAAAACTGACACTATCTAATCACAGATTTCCAACATAGAAACAGGTCTACATATTTTAGCTTACTTATGCAAGATTCTGAAATAAGTAGCTTGGAGGTTTCACCCGTCAGTCGCCTATTAGAATGAGATTCTATTTCTATTGTAGCTTCAGAATTCTATGCCTATGCTTTGAAGACAGACGGGTGCCTTTAATAGTTACACTATTGTACACATGCTGTTTTAGATAAAGAAACAATAAAACAATGCCATGTAACCTAGCCTAGTGGTCTTGTGAGTAGAAAGAGGGGGGAATGCAACTCCACCTATATGCAGACATTTAGTTTTGCTTTAGAAAATGGCCTAAACACGGTCAATAACAATATTAACATCATACTGTAGGACCCGCCTTCACCTGGCTCAAACCTAAAACAGGTATACTTTCAAAATGTCGATGAACAGTGCTAATAGGCTACAAAGCGATTGCTCAATTAACATCAATGACCAACAATTAACACATTAAACTGTATGAAAACAACTTGAGCGTGTTTAATAAGCAATGAAAATAGGTGCTACCTACCCTCGAAACGGAAGAAATCAAATAACCAGAGATGCGAAACCTGTGAGCTGTGAACTTGAGCCACGCCCACGAGTCAGATAACAACGGGGAAGGAGCAGAACAGGGCCAGGTTGTCGAATCAGAAAAACATTTCTAAGTAAATGACTTGATTAGGCTACCGGACTCTGACGTTTGATCATACAAATGTTGAAGCGATTCGAAATTACATAGTCATAGGTCTACATCATGAGTAATCTACAATTGTGTGCAGAAAATGAGGCCAAGCCCTTTTGTGTGGGGAGAGAAGGGAGGGAATGTCCAGCACAGGCCTATTATTAGCCTTCTTCATTTATTGACATGAATACATGCATCAACTGAAGTGAATTCGCTTTTAATTTGGGTATCTATCTGTTTCGTCCAGGTCAGGAGAAACAGCATGTTGACTGGCATGGCTCACGTAGGCCTTATATAAACCACAGTGGTGGTGAGTAGATAGAAAGTTGGCAATTATCCCCAAAAATACAATAAAAAGACAAACATTTCTCAAAATTACTATATGATTACAAGACCCTGGCGTTTGTTCAGTTACATTAACTAAAGCATCGGCTTAATGTTTCAAGCGATTAGTGATGGCATAGTCACAGGTTAGCAAGAGTAGCCTAGGCCTAAAATGAACAATTAGTCAGTGTGGAGAAATGGAGGGACATGACTTCACAGGTCTAATTCATCTTACCAGTAGAATACCACAGTATGAGTCTTAATACCTATAAAACCAAGAGGTCAAACAGGGAAATGGTTCCAATCGTTTTTCACACAATACATTTCCCCCACTTAAAATCAGGGCTGTGTTTCGTGTAGGCTTTCCCTGGCATGACATTTTGACGTGTAAATCTCTCTCGGACAAGGTGACTTTTATCAATATAGTTGCCTGTATTTACCCCCAACAAATGAAATGCTAATTTGCTGCTAATGTGGCTATCATAAAGAACTACAAATGCCATCAAGATCTGGACAAGACTGCCGAATGGAGGCAAAAGTAACAATCTCTGTTAGCAAAGGTGCCTGCTAGAGACGACGTGCAGGGGCTTGCAGAGATGTGTAGTCTTGCATAATGTCTACTTTAATGTGAATTAGCATTGTCAAATCTGAGCATAAACAGAGCCGATTATATTGATAAAAGTCACCTTGTTCACGAGAGATTTACATGGTTATCAAGGGAAAGCCTACAGGAAACACAGCCCTTATTTGAAGTGTTTCTAAAATCCCCTATGGGGAAAAATGAATGGTGGAAAAACTATTGGAACCGTTTCCCTGTTTGACCACAAGGTATTGTAACACCTCTACTGTGAGGCTCTATTCATATGTTTCAACTGAAATGAATTCAAACTTGATTTATTTCTGCCTGTGTGTCATTGCATACTTTTAACTTGGGTGTCTGGTTCCTTCAGGAGAAACCACAAATGCCTGCAAGACTTGAATCAACTCAAACTCACGTTAGAGAATATTCTGTATTCAGGATACAGAGAAGCTACAGCCTGCACAGCTTGGTCCATACAGCAACTGGGACCCCTTTTCTTGTGAGCCTCTGTATCCATGGTGTAAGTTGCCCAATCCTTTTTCTTTCATTTACCTGCTGTGTAACACAGCCCATGGGCACATACGTCAATTCAACGTCTATTCCACGTTGAAAATGAATGAAAATGTTTTTTTTGTGTAGATGCAATCCAGTCTGAATATATGACCCAAAAGGAATATGCTGCAAGTGCATCCTGCTAGTGGGTCCAGATCCACCGTTCAGAAAACACTGAGTGTCGTAGTCTTTAGACTCTCGAAGTCCACCTCTATTAAGACCTTCAAGGTAAAGGAATTGCTGTGACTTATTGTACAGTCCCCAGGCACCTAGCCTCTCTGTGTAACAATTACTTCTCTCTACCAAGAGCGTGATTTTACTCTTATTTTAGATTAAGGTGTAGTTTCCAAGTACAGACTCTGGAGGGCAGTAGAAGACAAGTAATGGTTTTTCATTGATGTCTGCAGCTGGCGTAAGGTAGCATGAACCCAGTCACACCACTATCACAGCACTGTCAGGGCAGTTAGTTTAAGATCTGAATAGGAAGCCACTATAATAAGTCTAATTTGTCTGGGCTAGCAAGTACAGGTATGTTTAGACTCACATACATACATACATTCTTATAAGCTGTTTTACCCATGTAATAGTGTCCCTGTGTTGGGAACAAAGTATGCACTGCAAAAAGTGAAATCTAAGCAAGTTTAAATATGTTATATTGAGTGATAATTCACTTAAAATTAGTGTTCTTTTCTAGTTTTTTTTTACCAAGCTAAATTATCGAATGTCATTGGAAAATAATTTTGCTTATTTTAACCTGAAAAAGGCTTAATAAAAGTAATTCTTATTTCAAGATATTTTAAGATATTTTACCTTAATCATCATAAGAAGGTAAAATATCTTGAAATAAGATAAATGACTTGTATTACATCTTTTCTAGGTGAAAATAAGCAAAATGATCTGCCACTGACGTTAGAAATTTAGCTTGGTAAGAAAAAAACCAAAAAAGAAACACACATTTCAAGTGAATTATCACTCAATATAAAATAGGCTGGCTTAGATTTCACTTTTTGTAGTGTGGTCCTATTACGTTATGGTTACGGATATGGACCAAAGGATAGTTTTCATTTCTGAAAAAGCCCCCTTAGAGATAAGCATGGCATTCTCATTTGAGAGGATTTCAGTGGAATGGGAATGCTGTGCTCTATATAGCAGCAGCAGGAAAATGCCTTTGTCCTTGTAGCCTCCTCTCCCTCTCTCTCCCCCCTCTCGCTCGTCTTTCTGCTCTCCCTGATTAACCTGTGGGCCCTGCTGTGTCCAGTGTCGGCCTACTCCATCCTCAGTGTCGGCCTACTCCATCCTCAGTGTCAGCCTGCTCCATCCTCAGTGTCAGCCTGCTCCATCCTTGGATTCTTTACATTTTCCTCTTAAAAATGGACTCCATTGGTGCCTGCAAAGAGATTTGAAGAACTCAATGATATGCCGTAGATGCAGAACATGAACAGCATAGTGGGTCAATTTCCACAACAACTTAGTGCTGAAGCGTGAGGCTACACTCCTCCCCTGTTCTGGTCCCCTGGCTACCACTTTGTAACAGCTTGAAGTGTATCATGCACATATGCAGATACTGTGCGTGACCATGTGAGAGCTAATTCTTGCATCTCGCTCATCTCAATGGCCGTTTTAGAGAGGATCAAACCCTAATGCATCATGGGCAAATTGTGCCTGGCTGACTGATCTACAAATAATAATGGGTAGTTATTTATGATGCAAGGTTCTTTGTAGATCAGTCAGTCAGCAGTCACCTGCACGATCGGCTGCAATGTCGAACAGCCCATTTTATATGGTGATACTTCTAGCTGATACCCGTACACCGTGACGTATTTCATTATGACGTACGTCATCTTCACGCAATCTCATTCTGCTACTGGACGGAGAGTGTATGGTTTCACAAACCCAAGATGGAGGAGAGCCTAGTCTCTCGTCAGAGATCACATTTATTTTGGGAGATTCCAAAACATAACCATTTCATTCAAGACAGGAGACACGTATTGTTTCAGGTGATAAAACATGTTTTGTTTGTTACTTTTTTCTCAACTTGTTTCTCTAACTTTCTAGCAAGTCAAGCTAGCTTACAGAGCAGCTAGCTAGCTAAAAGCTAGGCTAGGTTGAAGATACTGTATCTAGTGACCTCCACCTAATAATGATAAAAAACAAACGTCATTACCATCACAATAAAATAAAACGGCAGGCAACAGTCATATAATATAATTGGCCTAACGGCCAATGTGTATTATTTAACATTACTTTTAAAATAGTACTCATTTACAGGAATAGGTAATTGTTTACAAATTACTAGCTATCCCATAAAGCCATCGCCAATATTTTATTATTGTTCTGTGGTTTGCTAACTTCCTGTTTTATGTTGATGGACTCTGGCTGCACCATAGACTGTAAAGAAGAATGGACAAAGCCACAGATGACGTCAACCTATTGTTTCCTATGTGAAGTCTCAGTGGTGCATTTGAAGATCAGGATTTGTTGTTTTGGCGTGTTGCCATCTTGCTTCATGGAGGAGTTTCTGGGAACATTGCATGTGAAATTTGAGCTGCTCTGGGAAGTGATGTGCAGGCTAGCTCAATGCTGCCCCCTCTCATTGAGTAGCTCAAGTTGAAGGCCAACCCGGGGTACTGCAGGCTGCACATTTCCTGTGTGCGATTTTAAAATAATTGGTTCAAGGACATCTGGTGAAATAGAAGCAAGTATTGGCACCATGATTTTGCTAAAAAGAAAACTGTATATGCATGAATATTGACCACAAAGATCGTCATACTCCCATTGACTATAATGGGGGATCCTGCTTTCTGGAAACATTGCCTGCAGTCCCTAGTTGGCCTTGAACTTGAAATCCTCAATGAGAGGGGGCAGTTGTTCTCCTCTGGACTGCACTAAAGACGATTCAAAGTTTGGAAAAATTCAAAGTATGTGGCATCCGTTTCGCGACGGCGCCTTCAACCACAAGGGGAGCGCTGCTATTACCACTCCGTTGCGGACAGTCCCCATTGAAATGAATGACTTCCGGCGCAACGCAACAGACTGCTCAGATGTAATGTGAATGAGGCTTGAGTCTACCTTTTAAGTACTCATATGTAGGCCCGACTGTGCAGATAGTGTATGTAAAGTGCCTTCAAAAAGTGTACACACCCCTTGACTTTTTCCACATGTTTTGTTACAACCTGAATTTAAAATGTATTAAATTGAGATTTTTGGTCACTGGCCTATACACAATACCCTATAATGTCAAAGTGGAATTATGTTTTTCAATTTATTTGCTAATTAATTAATAATGAAAGCTGAAATATCTTGATTCAACAAGTATTCAACCCCTTTGTTATGGCAAGCCTAAATCCATTCAGGAGTAAACGTTTGCTTAACAAGTCACATAATAAGTTACATGGACTCAATTTGTGCAATAATAGTGTTTTACCACTGTAAGTCTAAGCCCTTAGATTGCAATATCTACTTAGCTAACATTTGGATTTTTTAAAGATGGCTGAGTTAAAGTTTTGACTTAAATCTACTTCAAAATCAATGGCAAAACTGAAAATGGTTGTCTAGCAATGATCAACAACCAGTTTGACAGAGCTTGAAGAATCTTTAAATAATATTGGGCAAATGTTGCACAATCCAGGTGTGGAAAACTTTTAGGGACTTACCCAGAAAGCCTCACAGCTGTAATCACTGCCAAATCTGCTTCTACAAAGTATTGACTCGGGTTTCAAATCCAATCAAATTTTATTTTTCACATGTGCCGAATACAACAGCCGTGAAATGTTTACTTACAAGCCCTTAACCAACACTGCAGTTCAAGTAATAGAGTGAAGAAAATATTTACTAAATAAAGTAAGAATAAAAAGTAACACATTAGAATTACAATAATCAACAATAACGAGGCTATTTATAGGGGGCCCGGTACCAAGTAAATGTGCGGGGGTACAGGTTAGTCGAGGTAATTTGTACATTTAGGTAGGGGTAAAGGAACTACGATAAACAGCGAGTAGCATAGTCCGGGTGGCCATTTGATTAATTGTTCAGCAGTTTTATAGCTCAAATAAAATTGTATTGGTCACGTACACATGGGTTTGCAGATGTTATTGTGTTAGTGTAGCAAAATGCTTATGCTTCTAGATCCAACAGTGCAGCAGTATCTAACAGGTAATGTCTAACAAAACCTAATACACACAATCTAGTAAAGGAATGGGATGACAATATATAAGTATAAAATATATGGATGAGCAGTTACAGAGCAGCTAAGATGCAATAGATAGTAAAACATTTATAGTGAAGGATACAGTATACAGTATACACATATGAGATGAGTAATGTGAGATATGTGAACATTCTTAAAGTGGCAATATTAAAGTGACTAGAGTTCCATTTATTAAAGTGGCCAATGATATCAAGTCTGTAGATAGGCAGCCGCCTCTCTGTGCCAGTGTTGGCTGTTTAACAATCTGATGGCCTTGAGATAGAAGCTGTTTTTCAATCTCTCTGTCCCAGCTTTGATGCACCTGTACTGACCTCGCCTTCTGGACGGAACAGGTAGTGGCTTGGGTGGTTACTGTCCTTGATTATCTTTTTTGCCTTTCTTGTGACATCGGGTGTTGTAGGTGTCCTGGAGGGCAGGTAGTTTGCCCCTGGTGATGCCCCCGGTCGTGGGCGTTGCAGTTGCCGTACCAGGCGGTGATACAGACCACCTGTAAAAGTTAATGAGGGTTTTTGGTGACAAGCCACATTTTTTCAACCTCCTGTCGCGCCTTCTTCACAGCACTGTCTATGTGCGTGGACCATTTCAATTTGTCCGTGATATGTTCACAGAGGAACTTAAAATGTTCCACCTTCTCCACTGCTGTCCCGTCGATGTGGATGGGGTGGTGCTCCCTTTGCTGTTTCCTGAAGTCTACGATCATCTCTTTTGTTTTTCTGACATTGAGTGAGAGGTTACTTTCCTGACACCACACTTCAAGGGCCCTCACCTCCTCCCTGTAGGCTGTCTCGTCGTTGTTGGTAATCAAGCCTACCACTGTAGTGTCGTCTGCAAACTTGATGATTGAGTTGGAGGCGTGCATGGCCACGCAGTTGTGGGTGAACAGGGAGCACAGGAGAGCGCTGAGAACACACCCTTGTGGGGCCCCAGTGTTGAGTGGAGATGTTGTTTCCTACCTTCACCACCTGGAATGCGGCCCGTCAGGAAGTCCAGGACCCAGTTGCACAGGGCGGGGTCGAGACCCAGGGTCTCAAGCTTAATGATGAGTTTTGAGGGTTCTATGGTGTTGAATGCTGAGCTGTAGTCAATGAACAGCATTCTTACATAGGTATTCCTCTTGTCCAGATGGGATAGGGCAGTGTGATGGCGGTTGCATCGTCTGTGGACCTATTGGGGCGGCAAGCAAATTGGAGTGGGTCTAGGGTAACAAGTAGGGTGAAGGTGATATGATCCTTGACTAGTCTCTCAAAGCACTTCATGATGACAGAAGTGAGTGCTACGGGGCGATAGTCATTTAGTTAAATTACCTTAGCTTTCTTGGGAACAAGAACAACAGTGGCCATCTTGAAGCATGTGGGGACAGCAGACTGGGATAGGGATTGATTATGTCCGTAAACACACCAGCCAGCTGGTCTGCTCATTCTCTGAGGATGCGGCTAGGGATGCCGTCTGGGCCGGCAGCCTTGCGAGGGTTAACACGTTTAAATGTTTTACTCACGTTGGCCATGGAGAAGGAGAGCCCACAGTCTTTGAAGCGGGCCGTGTCGGTGGCACTGAATTGTCCTCAAAGCGCGCAAAGAAATTGTTTAATTTGTCTGGGAGCAAGATGTCGATGTCTGCGATGGGGCTGGTTTTCTTTTCGTAATCCATGATTGTCTGTAGACCCTGCCACATACGTCTCGTGTTTGAGTCTTTGAATTGCAACTCCACTTTGTCTCTATACTGACGCTTTGCTTGTATGATTTCCCTATGGAGGGAATAACTACACTGTTTTGTATTCGGCCATGTTTCCAGTCGCCTTGGCATGATTAAATGCTGTGGTACGTGCTTTCAGTTTTGCACGAATGCTGCCATCAATCCACGGTTTCTGGTTAGGGAAGGTTTTAATAGTCACAGTGGGTACATCATCTCCTATATACTTCCTTATGAACTCGCTCACGAGTCAGCGTATCTGTCAATGTTATTGTCTGAGGCTACGTGGAACATTTCCCAGTCCACGTGATCAAAGCATTCTTGAAGCGTGGAATCTGGTTGGTCAGACCAGCGTTGGATAGACCTATGCACGGGCACTTCCTGTTTTAGTTTCTGTCTATAGGAGGGGAGCAACAAGATGGAGTCATGGTCAGATTTGCCAAAAGGAGGGCGGGGGAGGGCCTTGTATGCATTGCGGAAGTTAGAGTAGCTGTGGTCGAGTGTGTTACTCACTTGTGTACTGCAATCGATATGCTGATAGAATTTAGGTAGCCTTGTTCTCAGATTAGCTTTGTTAAAATCCCCAGCTACAAGAAATGCAGCCTCAGGATATATGGTTTCCAGTTTGCATATAGCCCAGTGAAGTTCCCTGATGGCCTTTTTGGTATCTGCTTGCGGGGGGATATACACGGCTGTGACGATAACCGAGGAGAGTTCTCTTGGGAGATAATACGGTCGGCATTTAAATTTGAGGTATTCTAGGTCAGATGAATAAAAGGACTTGTGTTCTTGTATGTTGTTATAATTACACCATGAGTCATTAATCATGAATCATACACCCCCGCCCTTCTTCTTACCAGAGAGATGTTTGTTCCTGTCGGCGCGATGCACTGTAAATCCCATTGGCTGTACAGACTCCGACAGCATGTCCCCAGCTAGCCATGTCTCAGTGAAACAGAGTAATATACTCGGAAGCGGTGGGTGGTGTGCGCGTATCCGAAGCCTCATTAGAAGACCGCTCCGCCATCCTCTCCTCCGACGGTGTTGTTTTGGGTCGGCCTCTGGAATCAGTTCAAATGCCCTGGGAGATGCAGACAAAGGATCCGCTTTGGGAAAGTCGTATTTCTGGTCGTAGTGCTGGTTGTGCTGGTAAGTTGACGTCTCTCTGATATCCAATAGTTCTTCCCGGCTGTATGTAATAACACTTAAAGTTTTCTGGGCTAACAATGTAAGAAATAATACATAAAAAAATGAAATACTGCACAGTTTCCTAAGGACTTGAAGCGAAGCTGCCATCTCTATCGGTGCCAGCTTGGGGGTAGAAGCTGTTAAAGAGCCTTTTGGACCTAGACTTGGAGCTCCAGTACCGCTTGTTGTGCGGTAGCAGAGAGAATAGTCTATGACTTGGGTGACCGGAGTCTTTGACAATTTTTTTTAGCCTTCCTCTGACACCGCCTGGTATATAGGTCCTGGATGGCAGGAAGGTTGGCCCCAGTGATGGGCTGTACACACTACCCTCTGTAGCGCCTTATGGTCAGATACTGAGCAGTTGCCATACCAGGCGGTGATGCAACCAGTCAGGATGACCTTGATGGTGCAGCTGTTGAACCTTTTGAGGATCTGGGGACCCATGCCAAATCATTTCAGTCTCCTGAGGGGGAAAAGGTGTTGTCTTCACGACTGTCTTAGTGTGTTTGGACCATGATAGTTTGTTGGTGATGTGGACACCTAGGAACATGAAACTTTCGACCCGCTACACTTCAGCCTCGTCGATGTAAATGGGGGCCTGTTCGGCCCTCCTTTTCCTGTAATCCACGATCATCTCCTTTGTCTGAGGGAGAGGTTGTTGGCCTAGCACCATACCGACAGGTCTTTGACCTCCTCCCTATCGGCTGTCTCATTGTTGTCGGTGACACTGTTGTGTCATCAGCAAACTTAATGATGGTATTGGAGTCGTTTTTGGCCACGTAGTTGTTGGTGAACAGGGAGTACAGGAGGGGACAAAGCACACACCCCTGAGGGGAACTGGTGTTGAGGATCAGCGTGGCAGATGTGTTGTTGCCTACCCTTACCACCTGGGTGTGGCCCGTCAGGAAATCCAGGATCCAGTTGCAGAGGGAGGTGTTTAGTCCCAGGGTCCTTAGCTTAGTGATGAGCTTTGTGGCCACTATGGTGTTGAACGCTGAGCTGTAGTCAATGAACATCATTCTCACATAGATGTTCCTTTTGTCCAGGTGAGAAAGTTTGAATACTTATGTGAATTAGATATTTCTGTTTGTAATTTTCAATACATTTGCAGAAATGTCTAAAAACATGTTTTTAATCAATTTTGAATTCATGCTGTAACCCAACAAAATGTTGAATAAGCCAAGGGGTATTAATACTTTCTGAAGGCACCGTACAAAAGCAAAGTGCATGGTCGTTTCTCCCACCACAGAATGTAGCTCTGTTTGCATTACACAAACAACTAGTGAACCTCACCTGCATTTCATCTAATCGTTGGTATATATTGCGAGTGGAAGGTGCAGGCTAAAGTGGCCAATTTAGATAGCCACCTGCAGCCCCTATGTCCTCTTTGTGTAAGACCAAACTCTCATACTGTGTGTTTAGAATAAAATAGGGCTGGCCTTAGAGGAAAACAGGGAAACCATTCCGTCTTTGTAATTAATTTTCTTTCTTTCACACGGTATTATAGGATTGTTTATTTTGTGGGGGCACACTACCACCTTCTGCAATGTGATGTATGGAGATATATTTTGGGGACATTATACTCTATTTAGTACACACAGTATAACCCTATTCCAACAAATTTGAGAGATCACATTTTCTCTGCCTTTAATGTAAAATGTAATAGAATTCCAAAAATAGACTCACAAATGTGTTCTGGCCATTTTGAGCCTGTAATCAAACCCACAAATGCTGACGCTCCAGATACTCAACTAGTCTAAAGAAGGCCAGTTTTTATTTTCTTTAATCAGAACAACAGTTTTCAGCTGTGCTAACATAATTGCAAAAGGGTTTTCTAATGATCAATTAGCCTTTTAAAATGATAAACTTGGATTAGCTGACACAACGTGCCATTGGAACACAAGAGTGATGGTTGCTGATAATGGGCCTCTGTACGCCTATGTAGATATTCCATTAAAAATCTGCCGTTTACAGCTACAATAGTCATTTACAACATTAACAATGTCTACACTGTGTTTCTGATCAATTTGATGTTATTTTAAATGGACAAAAAATGTGCTTTTCTTTCAAAAACAAGGACATTTCTAAGTGACTCCAAACTTTTGAACGGTAGTGTACGTTTTACCATCTCAATAGGTAAAACATGACTATAGTAAGTGCCTATTAGGTGCCACATAAAGTAACGGAGTTGACCGTAACAGTGTTGACGAATGGGGAATGGACACTTGTTGTGTGCAACAGGTTAGGGGCAAATTGAATGCAAGCTTTAAAAAATATAAATAAAAGTTACATCCCAAAACATTTATAGCCTGTCTATCTATGGGTAACAGGGTTGATTGTCTTTAAAATGAGAGACAGACGTAAATGAATCACTAATCACATGAAATAACTTGATGGTGAAACGGATACATTTTGGTATTAAGTGGGTTGAAATCTTCCTAGAGGTGAGACAGGGTTGAAGGAGGACCATGTCAAAATGATACATTTCAGCACTTTAGCAAGTTTGTATTCATATAAAAAAAATGAATTTATTGAATTCTCCTTATATTAAAAGGCACTTAATTTAATATAACAGGCTTTTAAAATGCAATATTGGTGCACAATTTCTATTTAAAATATCAGAGAGACGCAAAAGGCACTCTTTTCGTGGAACGACCCACCAACAGTCTGGATGACTGGGAACAATACACCTGTTCATTTGCATCACTCCTGAAACTGTATGTTGATCTTAATGCGATGATACTGTTTAAAGACATACGGCACGTTGCTTTCACAAGAAAAGAGCAGAAAATGCTGTCAAGAATTATCTTTGCGATCTTTTGTGTCAACCTTCTGTCAAGTGTGTCAAGACCAGCAAAGTGGTTTGTCAATGATAAAATACACCAGAGCACTTCTAAAGCTGTGAGTTTGAATACTAATAAACCAAACATATGTTCGATAAGCCGTCCCCCACCAAAGGAGGGACAAGAGTTCACCAATCCAAATCTAAACTTCAAAGGCACCATCTCTTCTCTTATGTTAGCTTCCCTTTCAACAAATTAGGTCAAGTTTCCTCAGCAATTTTAGAAATTAGGAGACTGCCTCTTTGAAATGTAATCACGTTTAGCAGCATGAGTAAACACATTGCAGACAGTCTTCTATTACTTCAAACAATTGAACTTTAGATATTGTCACTAATAATTATTCTAAATGTGCATAGCTTTGATGCAGCAGCACAAGCACAATACGCTTGTTAGGATAATTATTTGTTGTCTGTAATAGTAATACACTTGTAACGATGGTTGGAATTCAATTGTAACACATTTTACTCTACATTATACACAGACACACACACAAAAAAAATAACATGTTGACGGACAGTGATGGCTGAGTTGGAGGAGATGAGTCATGGGACAGGGCACAAGCTGTGGCCAAAGACCGACTCCAATGGCAGAAGATTATTGCAGCCTTATGTCCCACAAGGAACAAAGAAGACTAAGTAAGTAAGTAAGTAACATTCTACTCTTCTGCAATGCAGTTTCAACCAAGCTGTTGCTATACCATATCATGTCAACAGAGGTGTCAACTGGGTTATGGTCCGATGACCAGGGCCCAGTCCAACCCACTAGGACTGAGACTGAGACAGGGGTTGCAGAGAAAGGTGATTCCACACAACCTGTCAAAGGTGTTGACACCCTCTTGGTGATCTTCCGATTCCTTGACAGGGAAAGAGTGAACATTTTCCTTATGGCTTCTCTGTTGTACGGGGTGGAATGTAGGAGGAAGATGAGCTATTCAGGACAAGCAACCATTTATTGCAGTAACACCTCCCACAGAGAATGAGCTCTCAAATAATTATGCAAAGATATTGGGATCACTAACACCCCCACTTGGTTACGGTGGGAAAAGTTGTTATAAAATGTCTTAATTTGTGTGCTTTCTTGTGTAACACCGGAAGCATGTTCATAGGGCATGTTTTACAGTGCGGTTCAGAATTGTAGTCTTCACAGCTTGCTATAAATGGCCTCAGTACACTGTTTATCTCTCTTCTTGTGCTGTCTCTGAAGAGTTAGGTTATACATGGATTATACATGCCACTGTTTGTAGTTTATGGCATAAAATGACGTGCTAAATGTGTATTGTCTCATTGTCGTCAAAGACAGTCATCCATAACATTTCACCTTGATGTTGAGACTCATTTCCCAAAATGGCAAAAGCAATGAGGCCATTTGTACAATTATTAGTTCAACACTTTGGATTTTTGAATTGATAATGGTGTATTTCTTAGCTGGAGTGTAAAGATATTAAGCACTACTCTTCTCTAAGCATAATGGTCTCAGGTGTACTCTCCATGCTGTCCCCACCCGGAAGGAAGAAGAAACAATGCCAATGTGCTCACTTGACATTTGGATCTCTAACAGGTAGAATGGAAAATCCTGAAAGGAACAATTCTGCTTGTCCAAACTACCATTTGTGACGATGAGAAACATCTAATAGCCTGTTCGTTGTTAAGCAGAGAAGGAAATTAAACATGAGAAAGACAGGAAAACAGCAGACTAGTGCTACTGTGAGAGCACAAGAAGGACCTTCACAGTAGTTTCTCTCTGGTTTGCTCTCTTTGATTCAACACTGCTATTACATCATATGGGTGGTATTCATGCAGGCCTGAATGCATGTTGGAATTCGTTGCATGTTTTCGGGTTTGGTCTGAGTTTTCTGACTGAATGCAAACGTCCTTGTTGTCTGAGTGAATGCAGATCATCATTGCATGTTCTGGTTATGAATACATGATTAACATGAATTTCTTGTTGCTTCTAAATTTGACTTTCAAAAACATCTAGCTGAACAAGTATTACAGTGCAGAAGGGTTTAATCCGGTATTCCTCTTACTCAGCATTTAAATGCCCCACTAATGATAGGCCTAATAAGCTCATTTTCACGGTGGTCCCACAGTATTTAGCTTTGTTCAGGAATGATTAAAATGCAGACATTTCAGCTGTGTCTCTGTAAAGGAGAATTCCTCTTGATTGAAACGCATCTTACTAATTATGCATAAGCCAAGTGAACATTGTGTAAGATGACTATACAGTTGGCAACATGAAGGGTATAACGGGGAGGGAGAGGGGAGAGAGAGCGATGCATACTGAGAGAGAGGGAGCTCTTCAGCTGTCCAAGTCTCCTGCAGTAGTTGGAGAGGTTTGTGGGGTACGTACACAGTAGCCAGCACTCCTTTCAGGGGATATATAGTCAACTACACCAGCGGTCTCTATTTAAGCAAAGCCAACACATTCAGTGAGGGAGGGTAGACAGTTTTATTTATTTCTCTCCTGGGTGAGCTGCCTTTCTATCATGCAGCAGACGTTCTGGGTGAATTCATCCAGGGATTGTATTGCCCACAGCAGGGACCTTGAGCTGGTGCTTATCTTTTCATTCGCTGACAGGAGAAAAAGCCCCATGGTCCCAGGTATCACCCTGGTATCACCCCTCAACAAACCCTCCAACCTCTGGGGACAGCTGGTGGTCAGCGAGTGGTGAGGTGGAGCCTCGTCTGGCAGGGTATAGCCTTGATCCAATCACAGGGGTGGAAATTAATTTGTGGGTCGTCAAAGCCCGAGGATGGCATGGCGGTCACCTACCTCCTGGCTTCTGACTGACACATGTCCTTATATGGAGCGGCAGGCAGCCTAGTGGTTAGAGCATTGGGCCAGTAACCGAAAGGTTGCTGGAACGAATCCCCGAGCTGACAAGGTAAAAATCTGTCGTTCTGCCCCTGAACAAGGCAGTTAACCCACTGTTCCTCGGTAGGCCATCATTGTAAATAATAATTTGTTCTTAACTGACTTGCCTAGTTCAATAAAGGTTAAATAAATATACATATTTTTAAAACATCAATTTCATGAGTGCCCTGCTCTCCCGTATGCATTCACAAGATATTCATATTGACTATGTTGTGTGGGAATGTACTGTTTATAGATATCAGAAAACATATTGGATGAAAGTGTAGGAAGTGCAAAGTCTGTGTAATTGTTGTCCGTATCTTCAATCTTAGCCAAACCAGGACCGTGTTCTTGTTGCATTTTGTATTTGGTTCTGGTAACGTTGGCTGGCTGTCTGTCTGTCTGTCTCTCTCAGCATGTCATTGTCATTCCTGAGGGCACCCCTGGGAGATCCCCTTGACTGGCCATCTGGATACCTACTGTAGAAACATGCTCTGTCCACATCCACTACCTTGACAGATATCCTTATTTTGCCCGAGCCGAATCCTGGTTATAGGGAGCTGTACGTGTCCTTGGTTTCACTGGGGCACTGATTTTGATTTGAAGTAACACAGGAGTTGCTGCCAAAAAGGGGTGTCCGGTGAAAAAGGTGTAGGAAATGGATGCTTCGTAAATGGCTGACCGTCGCTCAGAAAGTGGAACTGAAGTACTGGTCATTGAAGTTTGTCAGCACCCAAAAGGAGAGGAAGAATATAAAACATGTCAGAATTTATAGTGGGATAGAGGTTTGGCACATCTACACTAGAATAAATAGTCTTAACTAGCACCCAATATAATGCATACGTGTATACACTGAGTCTACAAAACATTAAGAACACCTGCCCTTTCCATTACATAGACAGACCAGGTGCATCCAGGTGAAAGCTATGATCCCTTAATGATGTCACTTGTAAAATCCACTTCAGTCAGTGTAGATGAAGGGGAGGAGACAGGTTAAACAATCATTTTTAAGCCTTGAGACAATTGAGACATGGATTGTGCATGTGTGCCATTCAGAGTGTGAATGGGTAAGACAAAATATAAAGTGCCTTTGAATGGGGTATGGTAGTACAGTAGGTGTCAGGCGCACCGGTTTGTGTCAAGAACTGCAACACTGCTGGGTTTTTCACGCTCAACAGTTTCCCGCGTATATCAAGAATGGTCCATTACCCTAAGGACATCCAGCCAACTTGACACAACTGTGGGATGCATTGGGCCAGCATCCCTGTAGAGCGCTTTTGACACCTTGTAGAGTCCATGCGTCAACGAATTGTGGCTGATTTGAGGGCAAGAGGGAGGGTGCAATTCAATATTGGGAAGGTGTCCCTAATGTTTTGTATACTCAGTGTATGAATACATTCTGACCTTGTGTTTAGCTTTGTCACTGAAACAATGATTAACATCTAGATAGGAATTTGATGGAAAGATGAGGATTTAAACAAGGTCATAAATTACTGTGGAATCAATGCTATGTATTAGTCCCAGAGGTAATCTCTAATTTTAACAGAGTCTATTATAGCGGTTATTTCTGCTCTCCTTTATGATAGGAGGCTATAATTTACTCAGTTGAGACACGCACACACACACACACACACACACACACACACACACACACACACACACACACACACACACACACACACACACACACATCAAATGTAGAGGTTACTGGACATGGTGAATGTGAATCATTTGCATTCTTGTGTTACACATACTGCAGTGAAAATGAACTCCTACACAGAATTAATAGAAAACCAGTTTTGTCTGGGTCACAGTCTCTCCCTCTGATGGGGACTGTCTCTCCTCTCCAAATTACATAGAGACAATATGAGTGGTTGTGGGTCACGATTACCCATGTGCTCACAAGTATTGCACGCTCAGATATTCAAGGAACTTGAAAGCTGTAGAAATGCGTAAGAACTGTTATTCATCATGGTGATCTTTTAACATGACTTATGTTCCACAAAGTTTCTCCAACTGATTATTCGATTGGGTGACATATGACACCTACACTTACATAAATACATACATAAGATCTAAAATTCAATATGAGTGGGAAGGCTAATATTCTTAGATGACCTTAACTCCCACAGCCAACCATAAAAAGAGCACATTTACATCGGTGACTTTTGTTCTCATTGACATTTTCAAACATTTGACATTTCAGATGTACTGTATTAGCTAACATAAACTGGATTGACTCTCACAGAAATCCACTTATTTTTCTTCATAAACCGAATTACAATAAGTTCAAATGTGGCAACACTTCGAGAGTTCATGTTTATGCACGGCTAGGTCTCAGCAAAGCTAAGATCTTTTTTTTTTCACAGTAAGAGAGGCTTGTTTTTGAAATGCCTGTAAATATATTATTGGCTGTCTTGTTCCGGAAGGATTGAGGGAAAGCAGTGAACCTAAAATGAAGGTTGAGCTAATGTCTTGAAGTACACCTGATTCACATTAAACCCATTTCTCTTTGGTTGTCCTCTCGTATCTACATTTTTCATAGTTGTTACCTCACTTCAGGGAGCAGATGATGCAGTCACCTTTTTATCCTGAAATACACCAGCTTATTTCACTTTTTTAATTTTTTTATTTTCCTTTTATTTAACCAGGTAGGCAAGTTGAGAACAAGTTCTCATTTACGACTGCGACCTGGCCAAGATAAAGCAAAGCAGTTCGACACATACAACAACACAGAGTTACACATGGAGTAAAACAAACATGCAGTCAATTATACAGTAGAAAAACAAATCTATATACAATGTGTGCAAATGAGGTAAGGTAAGGAAATAAATAGGCCATGGTGGCAAAGTAATTACAATATAGCATTTAAACACTGGAATGGTAGATGTGGAGTAGATGAATGTGCAATGTAGAAAGACTGGGCTGCAAAGGAGCAAGATAAATAAATAAATACGGTAGGGGATGAGGGAGTTGGTTGGGCTATTTACAGATGGGCTAAATACAGGTGCAGGGGTCTGTGAGCTGCTCTGACAGCTGGTGAGGGAGATAAGTGTCTCCAGTTTCAGAGATTTTTGTAGTTCGTTCCAGTCATTGGCAGCAGAGAACCGGAAGGAGAGTCGGCCAAAAGAGGAATTGGCTCTGGGGGTGACCAGTGAGATATACCTGCTGGAGCGCGTGCTACAGATTGGTGCTGCTATGGTGACCAGCGAGATGAGATAAGGCGGGGCTTTACCTAGTAGGGACTTGTAGATGACCTGGAGCCAGTGGGTTTGGCGACGAGTGTGAAGCAAGGGCCAGCCAATGAGAGCGTACAGGTCGCAGTGGTGGGTAGTATATGGGGCTTTGGTGACAAAACGGATGGCACTGTGATAGACTGCATCCAATTTGTTAAGTAGAGTATTGGAGGCTATTTTGTAAATGACATCACCGAAGTCAAGGATCAGTAGGATGGTCAGTTTTACGAGGGTATGTTTGGCAGCATGAGTGAAGGATGCTTTGTTGCAAAATAGGAAGCCAATTCTAGATTTAATTTTGGATTGGAGATGTTTGATGTGAGTCTGGAAGGAGAGTTTACAGTCTAACTAGACACCTAGGTATATGTAGTTGTCCACATAATCTATGTCAGAACCGTCCATAGTAGTGATGCTGGACGGGTGGGCAGGTGCGGGCAGCGATGGGTTGAAGAGCATGCGTTTGGTTTTACTTGCATTTAAGAGCAGTTGGAGGCCACGGAAAGAGAGTTGTATGGCATTGAAGCTCGTCTGGAGGGTAGTTAACACAGTGTCCAAAGAGGGGCCAGAAGTATACAGAATGGTGTCGTCTGCGTAGAGGTGGATCAGAGACTCACCATCAGCAAGAGCGACATCATTGATGTATACAGAGAAGAGAGTCGGCCCAAGAATTGAACCCTGTGGCATCCCCGTAGAGACTGCCAGAGGCCCGGACAACAGACCCTCCGATTTGACACACTGATCTCTATCAGAGAAGTAGTTGGTGAACCAGGCGAGGCAATCGTTTGAGAAACCAAGGCTGTCGAGTCTGCCGATAAGGATGTGGTGATTGACAGAGTCGAAAGCCTTGGCCAGATCAATGAATACGGCTGCACTGTACATTGGTAGTCACATCTATTGTAAATAAGAATCGAATGTTTCTGAACACTTCTACATTAATGTGGCTGCTACCATGGTTACGGATAATCATGAATGAATCGTGAATAAGAGGCATAAATATCATATACCTACAAAAATGCTAACCTCCCATGGTAATGGGGAGAAGTTAGCTTGTTTTGGGGGAATGATCTTTATGCCTCTGTAACTTTCACTCATCAATATTCACAATTTATTTATGATTCAAATCAGTCACTCCAAAATGACACAATGCGTTATTTACCAATCATTTCTATTGTGCGCAACATAATCTGAAACACAAACAAAAAAAACTTCCAAATGTGTCCAAGAAGTTTATAGAGTAACAAGCTTGATGAAGTCATTGGGTTCTAGGAATATGGGACCAAATACTACACTTTTGATTCAATTTAATATACTAATTTCACTAAGTGAAATTGTCCAAATACTTATGTCACCTTCAAATGGGGGAGTGCTTTCATTTCCAAACAGTAAAATAGATATGTATTAAAGTACCTTCAAATAAAAGGTGACATTCTGTACTGTCTCCTAATATAAAACATTTGATCTCAAATCCAAAATGCTGTTGTATAGAGACAAATTAAAAGTTTTAGCTTCGCTGTCCAAATAAAGTGTTCAGAGTAGCCGATAATTGCATTCGGCTCACTATGACACTTATGCCAAATCATGCTATACAGTATAGTCAGTGTACAATTACCTGGCAGAGGCAGTATTCTATGACATTGAGACTCGCACATGAATGATGTTGCATTATTTTCAGGGTCATTATCTACAGGGACTTCCTCGTTAGTGGTACAGGCTTTTCACTATGGCCAGCTGTTTATTTGCAAACGCATACATACACACACTGCTGGAGGCAGAGGGGTTTAACTGTCCTTTTCTGCAGCTCTCAGGGTTGCATAGGGAGTGTGAAAAGTTCAGTTAGATTTATCAAGAAAAATGTTCCAGAGCAAATAATAAAGCAACACATTCTCTGCTGGGACCTGTATATACTAGTACATTTGCATAAAGGTCTACACATCAAAAGTAGCGGGGTGCCCTTTTTAAAATATTAATGTGCAGCTTGTTTGAAGCTCCCTCTCTGCTTTGTAGCACCTCCCTATCAAAGGCAAAGAACGGGAGGGAGAGGAAGGAGTTGTGTGTATGTGTAGGGCTGTGTGTGTAAATGTAGGTTTTCTGTCCTATTTTCTCTCCTTTTCCCATCGGTCAGCTTGTCAGTTTATCATGTCTTCAGACTTGACAGAGACTGGGATTTCAAATAGCTATTCAATTGGCAACCAATTCCTTATCTCTCCAGGACAAATTAAGCTGACTAGTTGCTATACTTAAAGCAGGGATGGGCAACTGGCGGCCGCGCTCCTTTTGTAGGCCTACGGATCAATTTACACGGACAATAATACATTTAAAAAAAGAAAATTACTCAGTCGGGGCCTCGACTTACTGTTGAGAGTTAGAGTAGTAGAATCCACAAGGTGCATTTACAAAATCTGGTTTTCAGCAGATTCAGCAGTTTTTCTCTTGTTATGTCAGTGACTGGCAGTCAGTCAATTAGCCCATGTGAGCTAAACATTTTTGGATTGGTAAATTAGTCTAATTGCTAGCGATCTACATTTTAGTAATCATGGTTGAATTACCAACTGGGGGGCTACATTGATTTTGTAAGCCACACTCATTCAAATATCATATTAAAAACTGCAAACATTTCTCTACACCCAATGGCAAAATGTGTAGAATTGCATGAAATGAGTTATAACATTGCAAACGTTTCTCTCTGCCCCATAGCAAAATGAGTAGAATTGCATGAAATTAGTTATACAATTGTATAACCCCATGCCAAGTGTGTACAATTGCTGCAAAAATGATTTAAAACTGCAGTATTTTCTTTACATCCAATGGCAAAATGTGTAGAATTATATGACATTAACTCAGAATTTATTTTTCTCTCTGCTGTCAAGACGGGGACCACAACTACCCAATGTCATGGATCGCACCTCTGTGGCTCTCTCCGATCACCGAAGGACACCATCATTCCCACGACACTGGTTCTCGCCCCAGTACAGTGGGACATAATGACCGAGATTTCCGCAGCCCAGAGGGAGGAACCGTCACCGTCTGAATGCCCTCCGGTGATGGTGTCCTTCGGTGATCGGAGAGAGCCACAGAGGTGCGATCCATGACACCCAAGATGGCATAGCAGTCAGACGTCTTTTGTCGTGTCCAGTGTATATATCTTTTAATATATTTTCTTCGCATATAATTTTATATATTTTTTCTAAAACTTAACTTCAAAACACTCTCCTGCAACCCGCCTCACCCAATGTGGTGATCTGTTTCTTTTTCAAGTATTATCCACCTCGAATCTGGAATTCCCTAACAGAAGCGAACCAGCTCACTAGCTAACGTTAGTATTTAGCTTACCATTGCTAACGGACAGCAGCAGCTAACCTTTAGCTCGGAAAAGCTCTCGCCGTTCGTATAACGCGACGCAAGTCAGAGCACTCCGGACCTATTTTCTCTCCATATCCCCGGGATTTCTACTGCAAGCTCTGGATATTTTCCCCTGGATCTTGCAGCTAGCTAGCTGCTATCTGAGTGATTATTGGCTAACGTTGGTCCTGGAGCAATGCACCAATTAGCCTGAAGCTAGCCTGCGCTTGGCCCATCTCCCGGCTGGCTGAAGAGTCCCATCAGCCACTCCTGGGCTACAACACCTATCCGGACCCGTTTTTACTGCCTGTGCGGAGCCCTCCGTCGCGACGTCACCTGAACGCCCATCAGGTAACTGCGGCCCGCTAACGTTAGCTGTCTATAGCATATCGGCTGCTAGCTAAACAGGTCCATCGGACAATTTCTTGGGCCACTATTACCTATTTTGCCAATTGGCCTGGTCCCCTTCACCACACGGAACCCCACTAACCCATCACGACTGGTCTACCGACGGAAACGTACGAGGAGGCTATAAACAGACTTCCTCCGTCTTTGTTAGCCGGCCTGCTAGCCTTTGCTAGCTTGCTACCCCCGGCTAGCTGTCTGAATCGCCGTGTCCCCAACCAGCCTCACTACTAACCGAACCCTTATGATCAATCGGCTAAGCATGCCTCTCCTTAATGTCAATATGCCTTGTCCATTGCTGTTCTGGTTAGTGTTTGTCTTATTTCACTGTAGAGCCTCTAGCCCTGCTCAATATACCTTATCCAACCCTTCAGTTCCACCACCCACACATGCGATGACATCACCTGGTTTAAATGTTTCTAGAGACAATATCTCTTTCATCACCACTCAATGCCTAGGTTTACCTCCACTGTATTTACGTCCTACCATACCTTTGTCTGTACATTATGCCTTTAATCTATTTTATCGCCCCCTGAAACCTGTTCTTTTTACTCTCTGTTCAGAAAGTCCTAGACGACCAGTCATTATAGCCTTTAGCCGCACTTATCCTACTCCTCCTCTGTTCCTCTGGTGATATAGAGGTTAATCCAGGCCCTGCAGTGCCTAGCTCCACTCCTATTCCCCAGGCGCTCTCATTTGTTGACTTCTGCAACCGTAAAAGCCTTGGTTTCATGCATGTTAACATTAGAAGCCTCCTCCCTAAGTTTGTTTTATTCACTGCCCTAGCACACTCTGCCAACCCGGATGTCCTAGCCGTGTCTGAATCCTTGCTCAGGAAGACCACCAATAACGCTGAAATTTCCATCCCTAACTACAACATTTTCAGACAAGATAGAACGGCCAAAGGGGGCGGTGTTGCAATCTACTGCAGAGATAGCCTGCAGAGTTCTGTCTTACTATCCAGGTCTGTACCCAAACAATTTGAACTTTTACTTTCTAGAAACAAGTCTCTCACTGTTGCCGCTTGCTATAGACCACCCTCTGCCCCCCAGCTGTGCTCTGGACACCATATGTGAACTGATTGCCCCCCATCTATCTTCAGAGTTTGTGCTGCTAGGTGACCTAAACTGGGACATGCTTAACACCCCGGCCATCCTACAATCTAAGCTTGATGCCCTAACCTCACACAAATCATCATTGAACCTACTAGGTACAACCCCAAAGCCGTAAACACGGGCACCCTCATAGATGTCATCCTAGCTAACTTGCCCTCCAAATACACCCCTGATGTTTTCAACCAAGATCTCAGCGATCACTGCCATAATGGGTTTGCGGTCAAACGATCTCCCCTCATTACTGTTAAACGTTCCCTAAAACACTTCAGCGAGCAGACCTTTCTAATCGACCTGGCCCGGGAATCCTGGAAGGATATTGACCTCGTCCCGTCACTAGAGGATGCCTGGTTATTCTTTAAAAGTGCCTTCCTCACCATCTTAAATAAGCATGCCCCATTCAAGAAATTTAGATTCAGGAACAGATATAGCCCTTGGTTCTCTCCAGACCTGACTGCCCTTGACCAGCACAAAAACATCCTGTGGCGTTCTGCATTAGCATCAAACAGCCCCCGTGATATGCAACTTTTCAGGGAAATCAGGAACCAATATACACTGGCAGTTAGGAAAGCCAAGGCTAGCTTTTTCAAGCAGAAATTTGCTTCCTGTAACACAAACTCAAAAAAGTTTTGGGACACTGTAAAGTCTATGGAGAATAAGAGCACCTCCCAGCTGCCCACTGCACTGAGGATAGGAAACGCTGTCACCACCGATAAACCCACAATAATTGAGAATTTCAATAAGCATTTTTCTACTGCTGGTCATGCTTTCCACCTGGCTACCCCTACCCCGGTCAACAGCCCTGCACACCCCTCAGTAACTCGCCAAAGCCTCCCCCATTTCTCCTTCTCCCTAATCCAGTTAGCTGATGTTCTGAAAGAGCTGCAAAATCTGGACCCCTACAAATCAGCCGGGCTAGACAATCTGGACCCTTTCTTTCTAAAATTATCTGCCGAAATTGTTGCAACCTCTATTAGTAGCCTGTTCAACCTCTCTTTCGTGTCGTCTGAGATTCCCAAAGACTGGAAAGCAGCTGCGGCCATCCCCCTCTTCAAAGGGGGAGACACTCTTGACACAAACTGCTACAGACCTATATCTATCCTACCCTGCCTTTCTAAGGTATTTGAAAGCCAAGTTAACAAACAGATTACCGACCATTTCGAATCCCACCGTACCTTCTCCGCTGTGCAATCTGGCTTCAGAGCTGGTCATGGGTGCACCTCAGCCACGCTCAAGGTCCTAAACGACATCATAACCGCCATCGATAAGAGACATTACTGTGCAGCCGTATTCATTGATCTGGCCAAGGCTTTCGACTCTGTCAATCACCACATCCGTATCGGCAGACTCGACAGCCTTGGTTTCTCAAATGATTGCCTCGCATGGTTCACCAACTACTTCTCCGATAGAGTTCAGTGTGTCAAATCAGAGGGTCTGTTGTCCGGGCCTCTGGCAGTCTCTATGGGGGTGCCACAGGGTTCAATTCTGGGGCCGACTCTCTTCTCTGTATACATCAATGATGTCGCTCTTGCTGCAGGTGAGTCTCTGATCCACCTCTACGCAGACGACACCATTCTGTATACTTCTGGCCCCTCTTTGGACACTGTGTTAACTACCCTCCAGACGAGCTTCAATGCCATACAACTCTCCTTCCATGGCCTCCAACTGCTGTTAAATGCAAGTAAAACTAAATGCATGCTCTTCAACCGATCGCTGCCCGCACCTGTCCGCCCGTCCAGCATCACTACTATGGACGGTTCTGTCTTAGATTATGTGGACAACTACATATATCTAGGTGTCTGGTTAGACTGTAAACTCTCCTTCCAGACTCACATCAAACATCTCCAATCTAAAATTAAATCTAGAATTGGCTTCCTATTTTGCAACAAAGCATCCTTCACTCATGCTGCCAAACATACCCTCGTAAAACTGACCATCCTTCGGTGATGTCATTTACAAAATAGCCTCCAATACTCTACTCAACAAATTGGATACAGTCTATCACAGTGCCATCCGTTTTGTTACCAAAGCCCCATATACCACCCACCACTGCGACTTGTACGTTCTCGTTGGCTGGCCCTCGCTTCACACTCGTCGCCATACCCATTGGCTCCAGGTCATCTACAAGTCCCTGCTAGGTAAAGTCCCGCGTTATCTCATCTCGCTGGTCACCATAGCAGCACCAACCCGTAGCACGCGCTCCAGCAGGTATATCTCACTGGTCACCCCCAGAGCCAATTCCTCTTTTGGCCGACTCTCCTTCCGGTTCTCTGCTGCCAATGACTGGAACGAACTACAAAAATCTCTGAAACTGGAGACACATCTCCCTCACCAGCTTTAAGCACCAGCTGTCAGAGCAGTTCACAGACCCCTGCACCTGTATATAGCCCATCTGTAAATAGCCCAACCAACTACCTCATCCCCTACCGTATTTATTTATTTATCTTGTTCCTTTGCACCCCAGTTTTTCTACATTGCACATTCATCTACTGCACATCTACCATTCCAGTGTTTAAATGTTATATTGTAATTACTTTGCCACCATGGCCTATTTATTGCCTTACCTTCCTTATCCTACCTCATTTGCACTCTTTGTATATAGATTTGTTTTATTGACTGTATGTTTGTTTTACTCAATGTGTAACTATGTGTTGTTGTATGTGTCGAACTGCTTTGCTTTATCTTGGCCAGGTCGCAGTTGTAAATGAGAACTTGTTCTCAACTTGCCTAACTGGTTAAATAAAGGTGAAATAAATAAAATAAAATAAAACAACAAAATGTTTCTTAGGGTGGCTCTGACTGCATGTGTAGGTATGGACGTGGGTAGGCAGACCCGTGAGTCCCTCATGATTCATTTCTTTTGGCCCCCACCCCCATCAAAGTTGCCCGTCTCTGACTTAAAGTAAGAGAGCAACATTTTTTGAAGGGAATGTTTTCATAGGCCCAGACAAACACGTACTGTAGATGCTGGTCGATACAACAGAGGGGAAATTGCTATAGTTGCGTTTCTGCCTAGGCATCAGGTTAGAGGGGCATACTGATTAACTTGTTTATGTGCCATGTCTGAGTTTCCTTTCCTCCTCTGAAGTCTGTGGTGGGAGGTGGTCATCTATGCATATGGTATAGATTTTGGAAGGGATTGTCACGTGATTGAAGCGTAATATCCTTTTTGCATGGATGTGTGTGTGTGCGCGCAGTGTGTGTGTGTGTGTGGGCACTAAGGAGTGGTTCTCACATGTGCTCAGACTAAAATGAATCAAATTAAAAAGAAGTTTCTGCACCATTTATCACTACATTAAATGAGCCATTTATCAAGTTCCATTGTAGGTTGGACAATGTTTTCAAATGTACAAATAATATTTCATTCATTAGTAATGGGTTCTACCTCATTCTACCTCGTTTCCTGATATTATCGGGAAAATAAGTAGATTGAGGTAAGGATGAGGTAGTGAATGTATCTTTTGAAAGGTAGGTGTGCCTTCGAAATTTCTCATGACTAATATCAACGTGAACATGACTACTGTTATCTTTGGATAGGTGTGGTACAAGTTAAGAAATAAATGGAATAAAGTTGATTCTTGATGTATAGTACTGTATGTATGCCTAGATTTTGTTATTTGTAACAAGATGTTCTTTCTACCTATTCACTATTCAGTGATGTCTATTCTCTGTTCATAAATACCTCAGATGATCATTGCAAAGACAGTGTCTGCTAGTGTCTGCTTCTCTATTCATAAATACCTCAGATGATCATTGCAAAGACAGAGGATTTTTTCTAATCTGGTTTTGGCCTTGAAAGTTAGCTGCTAGTGTCTGCTTCTGTTTGTGTTTATCTTCTGTTAATAGAATCTTATGATCAACTTCCCATCCACCATTCTGTTTCTCCCTATAGACAGGAAAGTAAACAGCGTACTTTGTTTTACTTCGAGAGCTATCCCATCTGCCGCCTCTTAATTAAAATATGCATGAAACCAAACATTCGGTTAAAGCTGGAATCAGTAATGGTTAAACTGCCTCGTCCGTTTGCAATGTTACAACAACAAAGAAGTTACTTCAGACAATGAAATCTGAAATCATTGCACACGCGATAGAACAGCAGAGTGTATATTGCGATAAAAAAAAAATTGAATAATCACCACCATGCCCGGATGCTCCTTTCCTCCGTTTTCATAAACAAAACAAAAACCGTAAGCATTGTGCTGGGACGAACAGTGGCGCTGTTTCCCTAATGCGGATTCCACCTTTTAACATGATCATTCAATTCATCAAGGCATGTTACCATTTGATTCCTTGAAACATTGGCAAACACAAGAATTTCATACATGTAGTGCACTATTTGCTAATAATTCAAATAATCTTATACTGTTTTTATTTTGGGTGAAGATACAAGAGAAATGGAACCTCTATAGTTACTGTCATTTATTAGCTCCTCAGTAGCCCAACATGTAGCCTGCTGGGGGCCTTGTCTCTCAAGCTTTCTCTCTCCACACCTTCGGCTCGGGGACCCGTGGTTAATCAAGTTTAATTGAGGTAATATAGTATTGATTTCTCCTCTGTTTTCTCCGTTTTTTTTACACCCTCTTGGCTCCAGGCGTGCCAGTGCGTACACAGTCGGTAACAGAAGCCTTGCTTTACCAACAGCTGTGTCATTTGTAATGGCCTAATTACCTGCATGATAAACAACTGCTGCTGGTCATTTGTCAGAAGGTGTACAACCTCAACAGCCATTGGCTGGGCTTTAGAATGGACTGCCACGCATGGAAGTGCATAGTGAAGTGATGGTGGTATTTGTGTTAGACGGAAGCTCTCTAATATGAAGAAATTAAGGATTAATCATAACTTGTGCCCGTTTTCTCTCAGATCCTACCTCATCAACTCATCATGATCATTAAGGAGAAGAACAGTAGCGTATATCCCTCTTCTCACCTAGCTTGGAGACTACTTAAAGATTTAAATCACCTGGATCTAAATCAAATTTCAATATCCATGGGATCTTTTTTCTCCCTATTCCAGGCATGTGAACAGAATGGACAAGGCTTTAATTCATGCCTATACTTTTAGAAAAATAATTGACCTTCAAAAGGAAATGGGAAGCGGAGGGAACCAGTCATTCATCATGGCCAAGTGAAGGACGTTTCACCATGCAGTCTTTTTATAGTTTAGAGGTCTATTTGGTTTAAATGACCCCTGCTGTGAATTATAGTTAAGAGAGCACAAACAGTCCTTGAAAAGTTATGGTTGACATTAAGGGCAGACATTATGCTCTTTAATTATTAAAACTGCGATCCTTCACATTGCTTCAGAGTAACTTCTGCAACTACAGAAAAAGTAGCCAATGACCATAGTTTTGTAACTCTAAACTACAAAGTGAGGAAAGAGAGAGAGTATAAGTCAAGAATTGAGATATCAGTAAGGAGGGCATAAGTCCTTTGAGTGTTCTGGATAGTCCTTTTCCGCCAGGCTGAACACTTTGAGCGAAATGTGCCACGACATGGGCAGGACCTTGAGCAGCTACAATTAGAGCCAGACTGACTGAAATCTATTTCCACATCCAGAGGGATCCGTAGCCTCCATGGAGTGCAGAAAACCCCGAGCCTTGTTGGCCTGGCCCAGCTACAGAGCCAATTCCTTTGGGAATCCTAATCATAGCTGCAAACTGAGAAATCGGGGTCAGGAAAATACAAAGGAGAACTCCGGAGAGGACTGGGATAGAAGGCACTGAAATGTAGATTTTCTATACAGGACGACATCTTTATCCACTGACGTGTCCTGTACAGAGCTAGGCTACAGTTATAGTTTAAAGGGCCTTCCTGTGTGGTGCGCATACTGTATCTAACAGGCCTCGATGATAAAACAGAATACCTTAAAAACAGAAAACGGAGATCAAATCAGAAATCCAATTTAAGATTGCCTTATGGACCACATGTCAACATGTGGTTCATAAAATGTATCAAAAATCCATTGTTTACCAGGCTTAGCTGTTCAGAAGAACTTGCATACAGGGTAGCTTATGCATGCAGAAGTGAGCAGTACAAGCCTTCTGTCAACAGGTCGAAGGTCCAAATCTAGCCTACTACTAAATACTGTTGCCTAGCAACACACAGTTTTGTCACGCATGGTCTACGAAGTGGACATAAAGGCACTGTTGTTAACTTGTTAGCATTGTTTCAGCTTTTGATCATTCGGAGCCAAATTTGATAATCAGCACCGCAGCTCTGTTCCCTATTTCAATGTCCATCCTAACATCTCCCTTCCTCTCTCTTCTGATGTCAATTAAAGAGTTTTCATTACAAGCCACGCAACCTATTCCAGATGACTTCCTTCAATCTGTCTTGATTCAATCCAAAAAAAGGTCTCCACTTAAAAGCCTTGGAAATGGGATACAATATGCAGCATTTCCTGTTGGATTGAGTTTACTGCCAGCGGATTCAGCAAGGTAGCAATTAAATATGCAATTATGTAAAAACATAGCATTGTCAAACGATATTTGTGGGCTGCGGCAGTGCATGCCAAGGCACTGCTTATAATTATAAGTTAACTATCTAAGATGTGCCAAATACATCATTTGCAGCTGAGGGGTATCTACAAAAGATGAGTTAGCCATCTAACTTGCCTAAATATTTGGACATCTTTTTTGAAAGATAAGCTTGAAACTGACATGATCTAGTTGACTCAACAACCAAAAACACATATGTAAGTTTAGCTTTCTTAATGAACCACAAAACAAGTGTTTTTTTCTGGTTGTTTTTAGAAGTTAGCAGGATAACTCATTGATCCTGCTTTGCAGTTTGAAAAGAAATAGCGCTCCTTATGCGCACTGCCGGTAATACTGTGTGTGTGTGTGTGTGTGTGTGTGTGTATATACATACATACTACCGTTCAAAAGTTTGGGGTCACTTAAAAATGTCCTTGTTTTTGAAAGAAAGCACATTCTTGTCCATTTAAAATAGCATCAAATCGATCAGAAATACAGTGTAGACATTGTTAATGTTGTAAATGACGATTGTAGCTGGAAACGGCTGCTTTTTTAAAATTGAATATCTACATAGGCGTATAGAGGCCCGTTATCAGCAACCATCACTCCTGTGTTCCAATAGCACGTTGTGTTAGCTAATCCAAGTTTGTCATTTTAAAAGGCTAATTGATCATTAGAAAACCCTTTTGCAATTATGTTAGCACAGCTGAAAACTGCTGTCCTAATTAAAGAAGCAATAAAACTGGCCTTCTTTAGACTAGTTGAGTATCTGGAGCGTCAGCATTTGTGGGTTCGATTACAGGCTCAAAATGGCCAGAAAGAAATGACTTTCTTCTGAAACTTGTCAGTCTATTCTTGTTCTGAGAAATGAAGGCTATTCCATGCGAGAAATTGACAAGAAACTGAAGATCTCATACAACGCTGTGTACTGCTCCCTTCACAGAACAGCGCAAACTGTCTCTAACCAGAATAGAAAGAGGAGTGGGAGGCCCCTGTGCACAACTGAGCAAGAGGACAAGTACATTAGAGTGTCTAGTTTGAGAAACAGACGCCTCACAAGTCCTCAACTGGCAGCTTCATTAAATAGTACCAGCAAACAACAGTGAAGAGGCGATTCCGGGATGCTGGCCTTCTAGGCAGAGTTCCTCTGTCCAGTGTCTGTGTTCTTTTACCCATCTTAATCTTTTCTTTTTAATGGCCAGTCTGAGATATGGCTTTTGTCTTTGCAACTCTGCCTAGAAGGCCAGCATCCCGGAGTCGCCTCTTCACTGTTGACGTTGAGACTGGTGTTTTGCGGGAACTATTTAATGAAGCTGCCAATTGAGGACTTGTGAGGCGTCTGTTTCTCAAACTAGACACTATAATATGTATATAACTGTATGAAAATATGGATACTGCTCAACCCTACCAGGCACCATTAAAATCAGAAGTGCCTAGTTGAGATAGAAAGGTGGTTTGATACGATCTTTGCTGTCTTACTGTGACTCTGCTTGTTTTTAGTGTGACCTGTGAAGAGAGGCTCAGCTGTGTTGCTGGTGTTAGCTGCTTCTAAATCAGTTTTGTTTCCCAGCCAGGCACTGCTCAGAGAGCTTTTTCCCATCAACACAGCCCTTCCCCTGTGGAGTCACACTGGTTGCAGGAAAAAAAACGTATTCCCAGTAAGTCAGATCCTTCTCCGTCAGGATAAATGTCAGACGGACAGCGCAACGTGCTACCCTCCCTAACTTTTACTGTGTCCATGGCAACCGAGTTGGAGAGCACAGCGGGTTTTGCTGTCAAAATATGTATCTTGACTAAAAGCACAAGGGATATAAAAGGACAGCAAGAGAGCAACATGGAGCTTGAAAGTGTCAGAGGAACGTGGCTTTGAGGTTCTTTTACATGCTGCCACAGTGCAGTGTGAGCCCACACACAAAGAACCGATTTTTGCTTGGCCTGAAACTCACCCCAGTATTTTCTAGACTTCAGTAGAATCATGAACTTGTCATAGACTGAACATTGAACCGCATTCCATTGCAGGCTTTTAACATGTTACTTACCTTCAGGCAATGTGTGTCTGCTGAAGGGATGAATTAATTATTACTGCAGCCTTAGTTTTATGGGTTACAGAAATACGGTACCTGATAACCTTATTGGCAATGCTCATATTGTTTTAAAACCATTTTCAGCCGCCATCGCTTTCATCAGGTCTTCAATGTGCTGTTTTCATTTCAGCTCAGTTTTTTTTCTCAACGTCAAGAAATGTTTCAACTCAAGGAGGAAGGATAGGCCTATGCTCGTGTTTTAATGAACAATTTTGTTTGTACTCTTTATGTGTGACACTGCGACTACCTCCAGTCAAAAGGGCGAAAGTTCTTCTCCAGACGTTATGGATAAACAGTTCATGTTATCTACAGACTCTTTTGATGTGAGGAAGTGTATTGAATAAGTGGTATATATTATTAGGAAGGACTTCCCCCTCGGGCCGGCACTATGAAATTGACATTAATGAGAATTGAGCTGTGGGAGAAAGATATGACTGTTCAACTTTGCCTGACTCTCTCATCTTAGGTGAACTCTTGAGTCTACAAAACTGTTAGCTAGCTTAAAAGTCAACTTTTCAGTACATATTATTATTATTATTATTATTATTATCATCTTCCAAACATAACACACCTAGAATTTATATAACATACATTTGAAACTGCAAAGCTTGCTTAAAAATTTTTCCACATTTTGTTGCGTTACAAAGTGGGATTAAAGTGTATTTAATTGTCATTTTTGGTCAATGATCTACACAAAATACTGTCGGTGAAAGAAAATGTAAAAGAAATAAAGCCCTAATATATCTTGATTAGATAAGTATTCAACACCCTGAGTCAGTACATGTTAGAATCACTTTTGGCAGCGATTTACAACTGTATCTCTAAGAGCTTTGCACACCTGGATTGTACAATATTTTCTCATTTATTATTTTTAAAACTCTTCAAGCTCTATCAAGTTGGTTGTTTGCTAGACAGCAATTTTCAAGTCTTGCCATAGACTTTCAAGCCAATTTAAGTCTAAACTATAACTCGGCTACTCAGAAACTTTCAATGTCGTCTTGGTAAGCAACTCCTGTGTATATTTCTCGTTGTGTTTTAGGTTATTGTCCTGCTGAAAGGTGAATTTGTCTCCCAGTGTCTGTTGGGAAGCAGAATGAATCAGGTTTTCCTCTAGGATTTTGCCTGTGTTTAGCTCTATTCCATTTATTTGTACACAAAAAAAACCTCCCTAGTCCTTGCCGATGACAAGCATACCCATAACATGTAGCCACCACCATGCTAGAAAATATGAAGAGTGGTACTCAGTGATGTGTTGTGTTGGATTTGCCCCAAACATAACGCTTTGCATTCAGGACATAAAGTTAATTTCTTTGCCAAAATGTTTGCAGTTTACGCTAGTGCCTTGTTGCAAACAGGATGCATGTTTTGGAATAGTTTTATTCTGTACAAGATTACTTCTTTTCACTCTGTCATTTGGTTAGCATTGTGGAGTCAGTACAATGTTGTTTGTCCATCCTTTCTCCTATCACAGCCATTAAACTCTGTGACTGTTTTAATGTCGCCATTGGCCTCATGGTGAAATCCCTGAGTGGTTTCCTTCCTCTCTGGCAACTGAGTTAGGAAGAACGCCTGTATCTTTGTAGTGACTGGGTGTATTGATACAACATCCAAAGTGTAATTAATAACTTCACCATGCTAAAAGGGTTATTCAATGTTTGCTTTTAATTTTTTTTACCCATCTACCAATTGTCTCCCTTCTTTGCGATGCATTGGAAAACCTCTCTGGTCTTTGTGGTTGAATCGGTGTTCGTCTGAGGGACAATACAGATAAGAGTATGTGTGGGGTACAGAGATGAGGTAGTCATTCGAAGAATTGTGTTAAACACTATTATTGCACACAGCCTGAGTCCATGCAACTTATTATGTGACTTATCAAGCACATTTTTACTCCTGAACTGATTTAGGCTTGCCATAACAAAGAGGTTGAATACTTCCTGCCTCATGACATTTTAGCTTTTCATTTTGTATTAATTTGTAAAAAATTCTAAAAACATAATTCCACTTTGACAGTATTGTGTGTAGGCCAGTGTCACTAAATAATTTTAAATTCAGGCTGTAACACAACAAATTTTTTTTTTTAAGTCAATGGGTGTGAATACTTTCTGAAGACACTGTAAGTGTGATAAGCATACCCTTCCAGCATTACGTCAGTGAATGTAACACAACACCCACACTCGATCTAACTTCAGGTTTAATTTCCGCACAATATTTCTCACTGTGTTACGCAAGACGAGAGCCGTGCTGTTCACTTTCCCAAGATCATTATGGTTCATCTTAACAAGACAAACTCACACTAGCTGACATTTTATACAACTCATTCATTCTGTTATCGAGGAATAATAGTTTGATCATCCATACTTCAGTTCACAAATGGCCACTTATAGATGAATTGTATTGTTGCCGAATACTCTGGTTTTTCATGCAGGTTTACAGTCAAGCCCCCTGAAAGATTAACACACATGCAATTTGGATTCAATTACTACAATTACTTTATTCCCATGGCCTGACTGAGATACAGAGATGGTCCATGACTCTGCCTTTTTTTCCTGTCCCCTTGCGGAAGAGGCTTAAGAGCCAAATCCAATTAGTTGACTTAATATTCACATTAGAGTGTTGGGGGGAATCCAGCCTGGATGTGGTCAATCGGAATGAACAGTAGCATTCATACTGTATATGGATTCAGTACCGTTATGGACTCAATAGGGCCTTTTCTTTGAACTACTGTTTATGTTATTATATGCCGTACCTGCAGTGATGTTGAGGGAAGGGAACAAAGGGATGAAAGTGAATGGGAATATTACACCTTTTCAGTTAGACTGTAGTGTGTGTTCTTGCAAATGCTTTGATTTCGGTTGGATGAATTTGAAGGCTCTTGGATTTCCTCAAAGTTGCATGGTTTAACCAAAGTTGCCCTGTACATCCATCGGCTGTTTTTTCGGGTTTAAAGGAGAAAGGCTTACACGTGATCTCCCACGCGGTCTCACTGTGATGGCGTATACCAGTACGGGGATTCTTATCAAGGGAGCCCAGCCAACATTTCCCTATAATGTGAAGATAATCTCAAACATTGGCAGCGTATTGACAGTAGCAGCTACTCGATTCCATTAGCTGATAGGAGCCACTTGAGTGGCTGAAGTTGGGCCGATCAGATTGCGGTGACACCGCCATTTCCTTGGACTTGATGTGTCAAAGCACAAATCTGTTTACTAAGCTGCAGTGCATGGTGACAGCAGATTACACTGATAGTGACATGGGCAGCCAACCTTTTAATGACTTATGAAGCCATTAACTTTTATTTAAGGAGACCGAACACACAGTGAGCTACACACACATGTTGTTCAAAGAGATATTTTGACAGCAAGCAGGTATGTCCATGCATGGGCAGTATGGAATACTGATTTGCATAATATATGAGGATATACTACATGTATGGTACAAGTGCTACAGTAGACATGACAGCAGATTTGAGCATTTTGAAGTCATTGGTGGTCCAGTCAGTTGTTTTCATTCAATTAATGTCTGGCAAACTTCAAATTCCATTGGACTGTCTGCCTTCTGTCTACCTACTGAGTAAGGTCAGGAACACACTAGGTGTAGAGCTGAATTGGATGTGAGATTGAAAGAGGCCTCCACCACTGAGAGGTTGTGTTTGCAGGTCTGAATACTAATCTACACAGGGATCTCCAAGGATACGAGCAGGGCATCACACACACACACTGGGGGATCATGGGGAAAAAGCTTTAATTTGGTCCCCTTGTGCAGCTTAAGACATTTCCCCTCGGATATAAGTAGATTAAGGGAGTGGTATTGCTCAGTGTAAAGTAGCAGCAGGTAGATAATAAGATACTGTACCACTTACAATTTACTTTGCAGGGTTTAATGTTCCGGGCTTGATCCCTGTGTCATTGTTTGTTTGGATTCGCTGTGTGGAGGCACGTTTTCATTGGCAGCTTGGCATTTTGAATGGGTCCCTTAGGCTGCCTGAGGGTAACAATGGCTAGCAGGTGGTTGCTGCTTTTCAGGGATCTAAGCCTTACCTCCAGCCAAAACAGCTACTTAACCTATTAATGTCTAGATGAGAGGAATAGTAAGCAGCTTCTGCTACTGTTTGATGGACAGATGGATTGGCTAAAATACTAGCATGAGGCTCCAGTCAGAAGTAAAGTACAGGGTGGCCCTCACAACCTTCAGAAAGGACACCAAGCAAAACAAAGGTGTGTGTGTAACACAGCTATGAAATCGAAAGATATTTAGATATGGGAATTCATGAAGTCCCTTGAGGCGTATGGGTTAAGTTGTATAGTTTGCAGCGCTGTGGTTCGTTCTATAACTCATGGCCTGCAGAGGGAAGGAGAGTGGGAGTCTGAAAGTTCAGAGCACAGCTGGCAGAGCAGTGATTTAATGCGGTAACGAAGCTCACAGCAACATGGCGACTGACTCAAAATACTGCCGGCTAATTGACTGCTCCGAGTGGTGCTGCAATTCGGTCACGCCTTGTGCCGTCAGGATAGAAAAACTCAATAGACTGAGCGAACCTGCTCCCAGAGACGAATGAGTTCACCCTCATCCCACAATGTGGGGACATTAAGAAGCAGGAAATATTCACACTCAATATGCATAATATTGTTATAGCATGCTGGTAAAGTAAGCAGGGCTGTGTAGAGCAATATAACTCCCTTGTTTTCTCAAGTATGCTAGGTAATTTTCTCTTACAATAGAACACCCAGTAGCCTACAGTGATTTTCTGTTTGACATCAATTGGTAAAAGGGGCTTCCCCATGGGGTCATAGAGGGGGTGTTGAACAATCTCATGCTGTGTTCACAGGACACATCCATTCTGTGAACTCCTTGTCCCCAGAGTGCCCATTTACAATGTGAAACAGTCAATAGCAAGTCAAAAGGAAAATCCATCAGAATTGGGAGTTATCGTGTCCATATCAACAATAGCCTCCTACTCAAAGAACCTCTGGCCATTTGAGTTCACATGGTTAAAGTACCACACATCTGTGCCAGTTTTGCCCTTGAGCAGATCAAACCAAACCCTAAAATCTTTGTAATTGAAGTGACTGTTAAACTAGATAGAAAGTGGTTCATAAACTGGCAACCACAGAGCTCAGATTATGTAATATATGAAACTTGCAGATGTATCTGACTCATTGGAAATCTATATTTGGTTTGTGGATTTATTTTTGATTTTAGCCCTCAGCGTACATGCATCACACACCAACTTCCTTGGGTATAACCTTTAAAAAGGAAAAAAAAAACTTTTATGTCTATTGGTGAAAGAATGGAAAGTAGAAATAAGCCTACATTGTCCTGTGGGATTAATCAAGACTATGTGTTGGTCATCAGGTCACTAGCCCAGTGTAAACCCACTGTGTCGGTGAGGGAGCTTAAACCACAAACAGAGACAGGCATTCCCTTCTGTTGATTCACCTCTTAAGTTTGGGGTGGATATATAGCTCTGGCCACTCAGCTGACCGTGTATGCGTGCGTGGGAGTTGTATTGGGGAGTCTGGACATCCCAGTCAGGCCCAGGACAGGATCCACTTCTATTATCACCAGACAGCAGGATCTCTTTATCTCCTGCCATGCACAGAGTACTTCAATCTGGCAGGCTTGTGGGCAACCCTGTCACACTGGCACAGCATCACATCCCAGGCTTTGGAGTGGACTGAGCAAGCCCGACAGCCCTGGGCAGCGCTGAACTCCTGACCCTCTCTGTCTTGGAGACGAGTGTCACAGCTCTGTAATCCCCTAATCCTTTTTCACAACACATTTTTCTGAACATAAAATGTGTGATGTAAAAAAGGTACGCGTTTAGAGACCTTGGGTACACAACTCTGTCCTTGGCATCTTTAAGGGGGACTTTCCTTGTGTCTGCGTGGTTGTCTATAAGAGGAGAGGAGGAGAAGAGGAGTGGGCTCGCTTTAACGGTTATTATTTGCCATCTGCTGTTGCCGCAGCTGCCTCCTCCTCAGCCGCTGTGCTGTGTGAAATAAGCCTGTTCACCATGTAAAACTGAGAGATCAGGCAGAGCGGAGTGCAGCTGAGCAAGTGGCCCGGCTAATCCCCTTAGCACATGGGACGGACGGAGCAGGCACCAGCTCTAATTGATTCTGAAACGACTTGGGCTCTATCTGGGTGGAAATGAAACGTTTGAGATTTCTGTTTAAGGAGCCAGGATCTGGGATCTGTCTTATGTTAGATGCAGATTTGCTAGATGACTCTCTCGATCTCCAGAATCCGATAAGAGATCCAGATTAGTTATGATGCGTTGGATGTATATGCATGAATATTTCACTCTCTATAGGACCCTATATAAATCTTGAGACCTACTTTATTTCCTCTGGAGATGGCGGATTTTCATCCGCCAGATTTTTTTCTCTCTCTAGTTCCCATCACATATGTATTGAATCCTCTTTCAGAGGCTGGGAGGCAGAACATTATATTAGGATGGTTCCTGTGAGAGATGTTCTGTGTGCCAAACTTGCCTCTTTTCTTATCTCCGTCTAACCCAGTGACTGATTAGGCTGTCAGAATTCTTTTCAGACATCTCAATATTTGCCTGTTACAACATCCCAATTTCAGAGCGTCTAGTGTAATCAAACAGATGTGTTCTCAAATCCTTCTCCTTATAGTATCCTTGTAGCGTCCACATATCACACTTGACATTGCTCAGCATGACACATTATGCCGATGTTTTCCTGTCACACATTCAGCAGTTGGAGGAAGGTAAATGATTGCTTGCACTGCTTCATAGATGAATAAAATACAGCAAACACATACGCCTCCATATATTTACGGCATCAATTTCTTAACAGTTAAAAGGATAACAATCAGCAGTTACTGAGGCCATCGAAGTCCAAACTCCGGAATGACTTATTTAGAAGCCATTTGACTGTAAAGATTTGTCATTTTGATGATAGTGGAGTGGTATTGCCAAGTTAACTCCCCCTACTGGGAGCCTGACACACTGCAGAGGACAGCTTAGCCTGCCTCTCTGCCTACACACGCACATCTTCACATGCCTCTACTACCAATTGAATTAGCTCACACTTGCATGCAATATGCCAACTGTGTGCAGTTCTGCATCCATCTACCAGTATAGCTATTGTAACTGATCAATGTACTATTGTATGCATGTCCCCCTTAATGACTGGTCTGTATAAAGTGATGACTGTGACACTATTGAATGGCTGTTACTATTTCAGTAGTACTGCATGGAAATGTCGTTCTTTGTTTGAGTGTCCGTTTATGTGCTTATTTTCATTACAGTGTTGATGCAACACGGCTAAGTGTTTAACAATGACACGCACGGGGTTGAGACAACACATTGAACAACACAGAAAAAACACCTCAAGCTGATCCAAAGTTGTGTCTCATTGTGAAACACACGTCATCCAGCATCAGCAATCCTCTCGTTTAAAATATTATGCATCAAAACAATATAGGAATGTTTCAAAGAGACAATGTATCCATGTCTCGTTTATCTATTTGGTTAGAGGGAGGCTACCGTAGATTAAAGAAGTTGTAGACATAAATGCCAAGCCAAAAAAATGATTAAACCCCAAACCCACATCCCCGTACTTTCATCTTGTTTCTTTTCAGGAGTAAATGTGCAATAGCACTGTTGATGTTTAGAATGTGCCACAGATTCCGTCCTTTGCCAATTGTCTAAGGGAGGTAAAACTCATTAAAAGTTATCTTTTTAAAGTGATTAATCCTACACGGGCTAATCCCCTTGTCAGAACCTCGCTTAAATAGAGTAACAAACGCTCCCAGTGGGATTACAGGAGTGAAAGGCTGACCTAGGACCCAGGAACTGTAGGGGATATTGTCTTAATCATCGGAACAAATTGTCTTGGCTGCTCACTAACAAACACATCTCTTTTCAACCAACCTTTTATGCCAACAAAATGAGCTAACTTACCTCGGTAAAAGACTCATTCATTTGACTCCCTCCCTCCCTCTGTCCCACTAGAGTGTGGCCCACTGCTTGTAGCTAACCTTTCATAGGGCTTACGCGACCTGAATTAACCTGCATGTTAGATGAACACATCTTTGTGCGGAGCAAAATGAAGACATACAGACCTGAAATAAGTTTCTTCAGATGTCTTGTTAGGGGTACCAAGTCTAGAATAAATACAAAGATGACCAATACCACCTACATGTTTACATTGATGGCCATCTGTCAGAAAAATAAGAAAAAAAACTCCAATGAGGATATGTGTTGAAATAAGAATTCTTCATCGGTCATCCTTAACAAAATCAACCGAAAACATCCAGCTGACCCTTGGGTGACCGGTCCCCTCTTGTGCGTTGAGATTTTAATTTGAAATGTATGGCCTGTGTGGTGACGGCGCCAGTGGAGGTAATCTGTTGCACATCCCCGGTGTGGTACAAAGGCCTCTGTCAACAACGCAATAGGGGGCTGTCTCCGGCACAGCGCTATCTGCAGAGCTCGACGCCTTCGAGATGAAATGTTTTTTATTTGAGAAAAAGAAAGAAATAAATAAATAAATAAATAAGATGTAAATGTCACCAAACCGAGGGCGAAACGGGAACCTTCTTCCCTGAGACTATGGTAATGGCTCAAAGTTTTTTACAGTAAACTAAGGTTTTAAGATGTTATGGGTATGAGTAGAATTAAACTTGACATAACTGACTGAAATCAATCCTATAATACAGAGTCCCTTATCCAAAAGGTATCAAAGACTGGTCTTTTGACATGTATTCTTCACCAAATCGGTAGAGAGATACAATCTAAAGATCTAAGAGACTCTTTTTTCAATTTATATACCCGAATTTAACGTCCTCTGCTTATTTCCAGTAAGCCATCACAGATTTCCCCTCTAAATGTTATTAAAGAGTCATCGTTACATAAACGCAGTCTTCAGCTTGATACCTGCCATTCATACCAATGATTTGGATTCTATTCAGGGTTAGCAATCTTGGCCTTTTCATCTGTTTTTCAAATTTAATTAACGTCACAATCCCAAAATGTCTCAGTCTAAAGGGATTTATTGCAACCTGCCTGAAATATCCCCCTCCCAGTGAGCCTGCTGCCTGCCATCTTTGAGTGGAATCCCAAGCTACAATAATTAATCCCCTTGAAATGGAGTTCCATCGTGTTACCTTGAATTAGGGTGCTAACAAGAAGTCAATCGTAAGGATCAGCGGGATCAACTGCAGCTCCGAGAAAAACGGTAATCGTAACCGAGAAGAGAGATGCCACATCTAATCGCACAGTGGAAAGGGTATTCATATGAACCTGAAGCGCTAGAAGTGGTAGATGGTAAAATATAGAGTTTTGATAAAGGGATTAGTCCGTCAGCCCATTTATAAATCGTTACAGTGATCTGACGAAAGGCTAGCGGATGTCTCACCATGCTCAGTAGCTGGGCCATGGAGGGATCCTGTCTGTCTCTCTCTCTCTCGCTCTCTCTCTATGATAACGGTTCATTCTCACATACCTCTGACCCACTTGGGCAAAAGGGAAGAAACTGTTCCATTATTACCTAATAAAGATAAGATGGCAGCTACTCATTGGGTTTAGGCCAGCAGGTAGTCACCGTTCTACTGATGATAACACTCTCCCACGGTAAAATTAGGAACACTAACTAGCAATTCGAGTTAAAAGGGATATTTGTTTACCTTTCTTGTAAAGGGAAATAATAACTGTCTCAGCATCAACGAAACACTGGTTTTAATCAGCTATCCCTGATGGCCATGAACGCAGCACAAGGAAGCCCACCCCATTTGTTTGTAATCAAACATCAGAGAAAACAAACAGATTGTGAAAACAAAGCTATTAGAAGCATATGTGTTGGTAAACCAGAACAAATGCATAGCGATGTTTGACTGTTTGGGTATGCAAACAAGTCCATGATTCAAAGCATGTGGATATAGATCAGTTGAATCCAAGCTTTTCTCAATCTACTTACACAAAACATCTAAAACACAGGTGGCTATAGGGCGTTATTTGTCAATAAAAAGATCAACACACTGTTTATTACCAATTACCTATGTCCAAAAAGCTGTTGAAATGCATGTCCGTTTACTTGTGTGTGTGTGTGTGTGTGTGTGTGAGAGTATCACCACACACGTTTGCTCCTGACACCCTGGTATATTAGTGGGCTGATGGGAACAGGAAGTGATAAAACTAGAGCACCACGCAAATAGTTTTGCTCAGCTATTCCATCTGTATGGAGGAAATTGAAGAGTTAACCCAACCAGTTTCACAACTGCTTGACAAAATTAGAGGACCAGCGTTTCATTAGATAATGCCAATAGACTGTGTCTATGTAGCCTAACTATGATTGGATACTATCATCACCTATTGGCTTCGATTCTCACTGCCGGTGCTAGTCTAGTTACTTTTTTAAAATGTACTCTGTAAAATGCTATACTTTTAGATATAGTATATTTGAAAAGTTTGGGAGCATTTCATAATTTGCAATGTGTGAAACCAGTACTTTTGTGACAAATTTATGGCAGGACTACGTCAAATCTAAATAGGATGGAATGTGTGAACATTGCTCTTGTTGACCCCCATGAGTTTTGCTAAAATGGAACACCTTGTGAAATCTTGCCAGAGACCATGAGCCATTTTCCAATCTGGAAACGTGTTGCACGCTTGGACAAGAGGTAAAAACCTGAACAGGCCTCAGATTAACACTTCCCGGAAATAGTAACTGGCAGTAACATATGCAGAAAATGTCAGTGCATAAGCCTGCAATGGAGTTGGCAATAACACTAAGCCAGTCCATAGTGAGAATGGACCACCTGGAGGAAAATTGAGTGAGCAGGGAACTAAGTGTGGAATTGACTGAACTGAAATTATTTAATTAGCTGTATTGAGTCCCCCATTGTCCCTTCAGAATACACCTGAAGCCTATGTTTGAGCTGGGTACAAAAGAGAGCCAGCGAATGAGAAAAGAAAAAAGACTGTCTGTCTGGCTGACTTGAATGGTAAAGGCCCGCAAGCCAATTAGTCAGGACTGTGTTTGAGATGGCATGGGGCTGAAGCACACCTTCCATTTCTTGCTCTCTCTCCCTCTCTCCCTGTCCCTCTCTGTCTCTTGCCCTGTCTCCCCCCCCCCACGGTTGATGTGATGTGTAAGGTTATTTTTCTTTTTGAGGGGTCGATAGCTCGGTGCTTGAGAGCTGACATATTTTTCCAATAAATCTTGGCTTAACGTTTCATATAATCCACAGAGTCAGAGATGATGTAAGAACCTAATCTACATATCCCTTGTGAAACTGCAATCTTAGGACAGTATGTACTGAATCCTGATTGTACTGCTGTTGATATTGAGAAGACCACGTTTCTTATCTCGTTTTTTTTGCCTTTTTGTATATTTTTCCTGTTAAGATTTGGCAGCCTTCAAATATTTTTTGGAGTCATTTTATTTGGGTTAGAAGATTTTGTCCTCTGCTATGATTGGTGACCCCGGGGGGATTGCCGAACCCCGGGGCTGATCCCACACCTCACCACATTGCCTCCCGCTGGCCACACACACCACAAACCCATGAACTTGCCCTGGATTATAGTGTTGATGTTTGCATCTCAACACTGTCAATCTGCACTACAGCCAGCCAGGAAAGGATGCTCTGGGCCAGGAGCTACCTGCCACCACCATCACCCCTCAGCTGCACCCCAAATGGCACCCTACTCCCTAATTGGTGCAGTACTACTGCCAAAGTAGTGCACTATGTAGAGAATAGAGTGCCATTTGGGACGTAAACCATACCAATCGCCTGAGTCACAGAGTCCACACTGTCACTCCACCTAGGTATCAGCAACACGGCTGGCAAGGAGGGTCTCGCTTTCTGTCCACATAACTGCTGTTAAAAAACAGACGCCTGCTGTAGAAATCCATGAGCTGATTAGTGAAACGGCTGCCATAGTTCATTCATGAAATCCATGCTAGAGCGAGGTTTCTAGCCCTTAAGTCATCTGTCGTGACTTAAACGTGTAGGACTGTGTAGTAGTACGTAATGGTGATGTGGAAACCTACAGTAGATCAGTAATGGGACCTGAGGGGGTTCAGTCCCAGATGGCACTGTACTCCGCTCCAACTGTAAGAGTGCAAACGAGATCTTATGCAACAGAACACAATAGATGCTGATCGGTATGTATGTCTCAGTATATGCAGGTGTCTGCACAATACGGTAGCTAATTACTGTAGTACTGTCATTCTTAACCCTCGTTTGATTTATATTTCAGCCCTGCGTGGGCTATAGGCTACAAAATGGTTTTGAAAGAGATAACCCACATCTCGCAGTAGTGTGCTCTTTCTCTCTTCTCAACCAATTGGCATGATCATTGAGGGTGATTACTGTTATTGTCATAAAATTGTCTTGAGGACAGGGGGAAGGAATGATCATTAGAGATATAATTGAAAAGCACCTAGCACTCTGTCTGGTAGGCTAAACTGCTGCCAGATCTCTGATAGGTTGCATGTTTATTGAGAAAAGATCTCTGCAGAATTGACTTATTCATCATAATTACCCCTAAGCCCCCCCTCCCCCACAACACACACACACACACACACAAAATAACAACATCAACCAGATCGGGTCATTATATTATATAGTAATCATTTCGCTTTACCTTACCATATACAGTACATGTACGAAATATGAATCGAGTCACATCAGAGCTAAGGAACAAGACAGCGTCAAGCAAACATTGTTTATTTCAAAGAGAAAATGTCATATATGAATAGATACTTACTCTGTGGAGCTGTGTATTGTGTTCTCTCTACCTTAGTGTCAATCTGGGACATTAAATGCCAACCAGGCCTCTCCTGCTGAAAAATGCATTGACATGGCTGCTGTTATATCTGTTTATGTACCTCCGTCTTTCGTCTCCCTAGCTTTTAAAAGATTCTGAGGTACATTGGATAGTTCCTTCTCTGTGGGGTTGGACGTAGGTCTGTTCATAGGAGTACTGGATGTCTTGTGAATTGTGAGGTTGTTTCAAATTGTGCATTTCATCTCGAGATCGAAGACACCGAATTTTCGGGTCATTTGACTCAATTCTGTAATTTGTCTTCGACTGAGGAGAGAGTGTACTTTCCTTTTTATAAAAGCTTAACACGTTTTATTCAAGTGCACAGACGGTGGCTAGAAGTACCTGTCATCTTCACCTTTTCCAGTAGTTCCTCTAGGCATTGTTAATAAACGGCAGGCCGTAGCCTATGAGTGGACAGGAGATGAAGGGGAGATGAAGTCTACATCTTTTAGTGTCGTAAAAGGCTCTGCGTGGTCAATCCGGCGACCACAGTGGCCGTACAGCATTTACTGTGACGCTGCCTCCGCAGAAGTCAGAGCAAACATCCAAGAAGCGTTTCGCAGAGCTGCTGTTAAGGAAGTTGTCAAGGAAGTGTGTTTGTGTTTCATACCGGACCTCCAGTCAACACCTACCGTCAACCAATCATGTCAATGCGGAGCTATATACGAAGCCGCAGTGATTTTTTTTTGTTGATTTGGCCTCTGCATGCCTCCGGTGGCTCCACAATTGCGTCTCACCCTCCATGCAAAGCCACCGACCTCCTTTTCAGATTAAGCATAAATTGGCTTTAAGTGATTCATGTTCCTTCCAGCACCCACTCTAACAACCCTGCACATTGCAGCGAGTTGGCCAAAACAACCATCTGAATATCTACCATTGCAAATTAAAATAACAGCTTTTTGCGTCTGCAGTAATTCCACAGTGACAAACCGACGGGAACATTTCAGACATTTTTCTTCTTCCCCCCAGCACCGCTGTTGCACTCATTAGAGCCATAAATAGTCTGTGCAGAAAAGCTGAGGGAAAAGCCGCATCATGTTCTCCTGTAGAATACAGACATCAACTTTCTCTTCCCCTCTATCCCCCTCTCCCTCTCTCCCCCACCACCATCAGTCTTTTTTTCCCCCCCTTTCTGTTGGGTTTTCTTGTGAAGTTGGCACACTTCAAAGCTATCGGATTGACAGCGCTGTAGACTGAGAGGTCCTATTCATCTGCCTGGTGGAATTACGCAAGCATCTCTCTAGAGCACTACTTCAGAAACCAGCTCGCTTTACTTTAAATATCTGGCCTCTGTATGACACCCGGCAACAAGCAGGGAAAAAAATATAGCTGTGAATCCCCCCCAAAAATAATATACGTTCTCTCAACTAAAGAGGGGGAAAAGAAGGCGATAGTTTAACGCCATATAATCGCACTTCAGTAGAGCATCTCGCAAATTGCTAAATGAAATGACATCAGTGTTACATTGTGAGATTGTCATCAGGAGTATGAGACTCTCTGGGAGAGACAAAGAGCTTCTCACAGAAAGGTGTTTTTCCTCCCCTCTACAACACAAACCTGGGGGTATTCTGGTAAAACCGGTACCATACTTTCACAAAGTGACAAATAAGAGCCCAGCGTATGCAAGGCTAATGACGTTTCAGCTCCATTGTCCCCATGTCAGCCACATTGCTCCCTCTAAAGGAGGATTTATCCTTATTGTGCTTTAAGAGACGAGAGGGGGATGTTTTCTCCTGGTTCTCAGTAGTGTCATGTAGCTATGCTGCATTGTCTGAGCATGCTCAGTAGTGACGGTCCTGTCCTCTGGGCCATGTGCAGTGCGTCGGCGCTGACCTGTCTGTCACACCAGCCCCTGTGCATTCAGGACCAGTTCACTGCTCTCATTATGTCATCCATCATGGCTGTCATCATCTCTAACAGTATCGCAAACACAGTCTGTGTGTCAGAGTAGTTATCTAAACAGTGTCAGGGTGCTACAGTACAGCCTTGTGGGAAATATCTTACACAGGGCCCTAGTGCCGAGGCACCAGAGGGCCATGTGAAAGCAGTGTTGAGAAAAATGCAAGTTTTGTCATAGCGTCTACATGACATTGGCTTGAAGTTTGATAAAACATGTAATGACAGTTCATGACACCTAATAGTAGATCACATTTCCGGTCTCCTACATAACAGAACCGTGGTGCATTGTGCATCATTCTAGCCTACTGGCTAACAGACAATGGGCTTTTACCAAATGTGCTCCCAATTGTTACCAGGTGGGTCTTGTTACAAATGTTACAAATAAAACATGTTTCAGGCATTGTCTCATGATGAATAAACCAGTTTACTGACAATTACATTTCGTGAAGTAAGCAAAAAAAAGATTAAGACCATCCAGCATAGATGCAATCAATGTGTTGCGACGGATGTTGCTTTGTAGTATAAGCTGCTGCAATTACAACAGCAGGATTACAGGACTAATTGGACCTAATAGTAATTGTAACTTAAACCGCCGAAGCCTCATTGGTATGAGTAACATTTATTGAACAGAGCGAGGGACGGTTTGTACAAACCTCTGTGCTCCTCTGAGCGGCCTGATGCTCTGGTGTTGTGAGGGGGCTGATGTTGGAGGGTGTGTGAGGCTGATGTTGGAGGGTGTGTGAGGCTGATGTTGGAAGGTGTGTGAGGCTGATGTTGGAGGGTGTGTGAGGCTGATGTTGGAGGGTGTGTGAGGCTGATGTTGGAGGGTGTGTGAGGCTGATGTTGGAGGGTGTGTGAGGCTGATGTTGGAGGGTGTGTGAGGCGGATGTTGGAGGGTGTGTGAGGCTGATGTTGGAGGGTGTGTGAGGCTGATGTTGGAGGGTGTGTGAGGCTGATGTTGGAGGGTGTGTGAGGCTGATGTTGGAGGGTGTGTGAGGCTGATGTTGGAGGGTGTGTGAGGCTGATGTTGGAGGGTGTGTGAGGCTGATGTTGGAGGGTATGTGAGGCTGATGTTGGAGGGTGTGTGAGGCTGACGTTGGAGGGTGTGTGAAGCTGATGTTGAAGGGTGTGTGAGACTGGTGTTGGAGGGTGTGTCAGGCTGATGTTGGAGGGTGTGTGAGAATGGTATTGGAGAGTGTGGGAGGACACAGCAGCAGTGCTCCGATCCGATCCCCCAGCGACCTGCTGCACCCTAACCCCCTTAGCAGAGGCACAGCAGCTGTTCCAGAGACAGATGAGTGTTGAGGAAGAGAAACCCCTCCGACCGCTTATCTCCTCCCTCATCCATCATCAATGACAGGTTGCCATCATTATTCATATTAAGAAAAAGCGTCCCATCAATACAGGAGACTGACATGTTCCCCAGTGAGCTGCTGTCTGTCTCTGTCTTTGTGTGTGGATGGACACTATAAATCTACTATCCATCACAGCATATCCAGAGGCAACATCTGACCGAAAAAGTCCACTGAGTATGAACATTACGTTGAGTTGCTTGGAGTGTAAGCGTTGATGATAGTCAACAAGAGAAATAACAAAATATATATCTAGGAATTATTTTGATGTTGGTTGGCACCCACCTTTTTAGTTACCGTCGTATGGCATGATCCAAACAAATGAATATCTGAAACTGAAATATATTTATGAAATATTTCAACTGAGATAAACCAACAACCCACATAATACAGCATATCTACTGTTTGTCTCTCCCCTGCTGATTATATGTGTTCGTTTTGAAGGCCTTTCCTTGATGCGGATGTGACTGGAATGAGACAGTGTTTGAACTCTGAGCAGAACTTTGAAAGGAGTGCGATTCTCAGATGTAATCTCCTTCGCCTGGATAAAAGGCCCCGTCATAACGGACCATCTCTGCTCATGAGGGCTTTTGGAGCAGGTCTGTAGCTTACAGGGAGATTACAATGGATTTAGCACTGATCTCACACACTCCTATGCAAAAAAAAACGAAACTCCCACTCCAACGAACCAGGGGAGGTTGCAGCCGATTGTCACCAGCTTTACAGAAGGTATGGGAGGCAGCAGCTGGGACTGTGTGTGACGACAAGATTTCAAGCTCAAGGGAGGCTTTTCTTCTGATCAATCGGTGGGTGTTCACTGCTATCCCCACTAGCAAGCTAGCTAGCTCCTCTATGTACAATAAACACAATAAAAGACACAGAGGAAAGCTGGGGGGACCAGTTTGTTTGAGTTCGGATCTTCAAAAAGGAAGATTTCTGAAATCTGGGTCACGTCTTAATCACGGTGGGGTGAGGAGACAGTCAGAGGGAAAAGGTCACACTTGGGAATCATTCCAATCCCTGTAAATACGTAGCTAGTTTCTGTTGATGAATGTCCCTTTGCTCCTCTCTTAAACACAATGTAGGTCATGCAGAAAAAGAAGAGGAGGAAGGGAAGCACTGCTGAGGTACAATAGTAGGTTTTGGTAGACAGAAGGTGCTCTTTGGTAAAAGGGGGTACATTGGTCATCAAAAAGAAAGGAGGACCAAGGCACTCTTCATATAATTAATTAAAATGCCTTTATTTGTATGGCATGTTCAATGGAAACAAAGTTTAAAAACAATATAGGTCATTACTGAATAGATTTGAATAGATTTGTATGCATTACACTGAAGGAAGGGGGCCTTGCCAATGAATAATTCATTTAGCCGGATTGTTGGGTGAAATAATCTGATGTTTGTATATAAAAATCAGAGGAATGAGAAACACCTCACTGTGCTTGCAGCGAGACGCAAAGGGCACGTATCAAGGGACTTAGCCAAGTTTTGAGCGATTAGTCATGTTTATTACTACAGACAATAATGTCTCCCACAAGGATACACGGCAAAGGGCCTAGGAGTGAGGCAAGGATTTAAAATGTCCTTTCTGTGTTTTGTGGTAGACATTTATCATGAGCATGCATTTGCTTATTGTGTGCATGCTTTGTTGACCAAAGCATACTGTATACTTCAGTAATGTTATGTAAAAGAATACCAAGCATGTGTTACACATAAAGTGCATTGCTGCATTCTCTCAGACCGGGGTCCAGAGCCAAGTGCGGTATCACAGTGCCTTCAGAAAGTATTCATACCACTTGACTTATTCCACATTTTGTTGTGTTACAGCTTGAATTTTGAATGGATTAAGTCAACAACAACAAAAATATCTCACCCATCTACACACAATAACCCAAAATGACAAAGTGTAAAACATGTTTTTAGAAATGTTTCCAAATGTATTAAATTAAGTACAGAAATATTCTATTGATATAAATATTCACACCCCTGAGTCAATACTTTGTAAAAGCACAATTGGCAGCGATTACAGCTGTGAGTCTTTCTGGGTAAGTCTCTAAGGTCTTTCCACACCTGGATTGTGTAACATTTTCACATTTTTAGGTATTGCCATAGATTTTCAAGTTGATTTAAGTCAAAACTGTAACTCAAACTCTCATGAACATTCACTGTCTTCTTGGTGAGAAACTCCAGTGTAGATTTGGCCTTGTGTTTTAGGTTATTGTCCTGCTGAAAGGTGAATTAATTTCCCTGTGTCTGGTGGAAAGCAGACTGAACCAGGTTTTCCTCTAGGATTTTGCCTGTGCTTAGCTTATTTTTATCCTGAAAAACTCCCCAGTCCTTGCCAATTACAAGCATACACATAACATGATGCAGCCACCACTATGCTTGAAAATATGAAGAGTGGTACTCAGTAAATGTGTTGAATGTTTGGGGCAAATCCAATAACACTTTGTATTCAAGACAACAAGTGAATTACTTTGTCACATTTTTTGTAGTATTACTTTAGTGCCTTGTTGCAAAAAGGATGCATGTTTTGGAATACTTTCACTGTGTACAGGCTTCCTCCTTTTCACTCTGTCAATTAGGTTAGTATTGTGGCGCAACTACAATGTTGTTCCATCCTCAGTTTTCTGCTGTCGCAGCTATGAAACTCTGTAACTGTTTTAAAGTCACCATTGGCCTCAAGGTGAAATCCCTGAGGGGTTTCCTTCCTCTCCGTCAACTGAGTTGGGAAGAACGCCTATATCTAGTGACTGGGTGTATTGATTTACCATCCAAAGTGTAATTAATAACTTCACCATGCTCAAGGGGATATTCAATGTCTGCTTATTTTTATTATTTTTTTTTATCTACCAATAGGTGCCTTTTCTTTTGCAAAGCATTGCAAAATCTCCCTGGTCTTTGTGGTTGAATCTATGTTTGAAATCCACTGCTCAACTGAGGGACCTTACAGATAATTGTATGTGTGAGGTACAGAGATGAGGTAGTCATTAAAAAATCATGTTAATAAACACTGTTATTACACATAGAGTTAGTCCATGCAACTTATTATGTGACTTGTTAAGCACATTTTTACTGCTGGACTTATTTAGGCTTGCCATAACAAAGGGGTTGAATACTTATTGACTCAAGACATTCCAGCTTTTCATTTTTAATTAAAACATAATTCCACTTTGACATTATGGGGTATTGTGTGAAGGCCAGTGACAAACAAGTCTCAATTCAATCTATTTTAAATTCAGGCTGTAACACAACAACATTTTGAAGAAGTCAAGGGGTGCGGATACTTTCTGAAGTCACTGTATGTCATGACATCCATACCTTTGTGGGGATGACTTTTTTGGGTCATTACTTTTTGAGTAGTGGAATAGTGGAATATTAAAAGGATTGGTAATGGTTGTATACTTTCTTTGACCTTCTGTGCCTGGCACACTTTCATTATTTCTGCTTGCTATCTAAAGCAAACATTATCTAATCCAAGACAAAACTCTGGAGGAGAATACCTCATTATTCATTTCAAGTTCAGTAAATTCCACCGTCACTTCAACAATATGGACACGTTTCAAATACACCAGCTCCCTCAAAAGTAAACAATACTCGCACGTTGTCTTAAGCTGGCCTTAGAGATCTTTTTTTTTTTTTACCTCTGATGGCTGAATTACCTTGAAATGAGTCATTAGTATCAGGATTATTGCTTATACGGGATGTGACCTGCAGGTTAACATCATCCCCATCAGCAATAATTTGGAGAATGATTAGAATCTAATGGTAGTTTTGTTGAAATATCAGTATTGATACTTGCGATATTGCAATTTCTCCAACGTGAAAATATCACTCATACAGTACAAGCACTCTGAACAGCTTTTAAGCATGAATAATCTATTATCATAAGTCTTGTATGCTGATTCATATAGACAAAATAGATCATATTGCGGCCGCACAATCGGCCCAGAGTCATCTGGGTTAGGGTTTGGCCGGGGTAGGCCGTCATTGTAAATAAGAATTTGTTCTTAACTGACTTGCCTAGTTAAATAAAGGTTAAATAAAAATGTTAAACCATGGTCCATGAATGAACCAAAAATGCTACTTTTGAGAGAAAGTGTCTTGGTGAATAGTGAAATACTTAAACTGGAATATAAGGCCATACAGGGCTAGGATATTTATATGTAGGCAAATACTGGGAGCACAACTAATGGTTAGTTTAAATGTTTGCTGAGAAAATGAAGTCTCTTTTTTTATTATAGGCAGACAGAAATGTCATGGGCAATACTTCAGGGATATTGAAATGCTGCTCATTTGGGCCGGTGATCTACTGAGTTAATCTGGAATAGTAGCCTGACTGTGATTACTGTGAGAAAACATTAGAACATTCCAATTTCTCATTTGAGCCTTTATGCCCTGTGCTGAATCAGCTGTTTAAACCGCGAGGCAACGTCATTACACTTTACTGACTAGACACAAGTTCTACTTCAAGTTGTACATCTTTTACTTTCCTAACTAAGTAATGGACAGCAATTGCTTTTACAGTATGTTCATTTAAATCAAATGTTTTGATTAGTTCAGTGATTGTTATATCTAGTAATTGAGGATACACTTTTAAATTACAATATGTTTGCATGATATATAGCGCTAATGAACAGTCAGAATAACACTTTGCGGCAAATTTCACCTCAATATGCCTTTTATTGTTTTAATTAGGCTTTTTCAGATTTCCACAGCTACATAGGAGTGACAAATTAGAAACCTGACTTTTAGATGTAACACTTTCCTGCTTGTTCCTCCAGGGTGTTTTTCTCATAATTCTCAGGCCTTTTCTGTGTCAGCCTTCACACAATCGTCTAATTAGTTTGTTTCATTTTTCTAGACAAAATAAATTACTTTCTGTCATGCAAAACACTTTAGTGTCAGACTTCTATCAAAGTGTTGTCTGGTAAGTGTTTCAGGTCACAAACATCAAGCCTTCAAAGAATGCTTTCAAAGTTAGATTGATGGATAATAAACCACTGTCTAAAGTTTTTTGTTTCACAATTTGGGGGGGAATTAAAGCAGCCGTTCTGATTCTTAACGCTCTTCAAAAAAAACAAATATTTAAATTGAACACGCTGTATCAGCCCTTAGGACATGTTAAGTCACCTCAGATGTCTGTTTCAAAATGGCCTCCACAATGAGGAATAAGTGAGATCTGTGCATTGTGTGCTCTTTGTTAACACAGCAAACCACAATTTCCACTCATTAAAAATACATCAAAGGGGAGCGCAGACATAGTGGATCTCCTGCACTGATGAACTTTCCAATGACTAAATAAACTGGAAAGTAATACGTTTCAATTGTAATTAATGTTGACTTGAAAATAAGTAGAAAAGTAATTACTTTGGGCTTGAAAAAACGAAAGTAGCTTGTTCATGAACAGTCTTGAATACATTTTTTAAATACGGTGAATTAATGCGACATTCTGAATTCTTTGATGACATGATGGTGTATTATAGCTGCCTATTCTAATTTACTCTTGGGCTAATTGTTTGAGTCACAGGCTTTCTATTCAAGCTAGTGCACAACAAAAATCACATTGATTTGCAATGAATCATCATCATAGATGACTGAACCAGGCCACCATCCGGTCAAACTCTCTCCGGTATATGGGCCTTTTCTCATATGGGCCTTTTCTCATAAAAGTCCGTTCTCTGTACTCTTCTCCTTTGTCCTCTCTCTTCTCTCCTCCGTGACCCGGAAACTGATAAGTGGTTGAGGAGACTGTTCATTCATTAGTAGGCTTTATAGAAGTGTCCTCCACGCCTCGATAGCCACCTTTCATCGAGGATAGTCGTGTATACTAGTCCTTCGAGGAAGAGTTTTGAAATCTGCCACACCCCCTTTGAAGCAGTTGTTGTTTTCTCGAAAAGCATGCAAACATTTTAAAACAACATGCTACTAATCTTTCTAGCTACGTTTAGATTTTTCACGTGTAAATGTAATTTGCCTTAATGGAGAAGAGAATCTAATTTCATACAAGCTCATTTTCGTCCATGTTCCTTCTCCTCGCGGCCTTTCCTCTAACATTTTACCTTTTTAAAAATGAGGTGTGACAGGAAGGTGGATAGAGGACGCAAAAGTTTAGCAAATCCAATTGAGATAAGGCCATGCACTCGTCAATGGCCTTATCTCCAATGGTGACGAGTAAAAAATGTGTTTCTTGATATAACTAGGCAAGTCAGTTAAGAACAATGACGGCCTACCCCGGCCAAACCCTAAACCGGACAACGCTGGGCCAATTGTGCGCCGCCCTATGGGTCGCCCAATCACGGCTGGTTGTGATACAGCCTGGAAACGAACCAGGGTCTGTAGTGACGCCTCTAACACTGAGATGCAGTGCCTTAGACCGCTGCGCCTCTCGGGAGCCCTACATGTACCAGAGATGTTGACTGGATTGTGGCCTGGTGTAGTCACAATAACCTGAATCTGAACACTCTCACAAAAGTGGAGATGGTTATTGACTTCAGGAAGCGACACTCACCATCTGTCCCCATTGAATTCAGTGCCTCAGCTGTAAGCACGGCTGAGATATTCAAATTCCCTGGGACCGTCATCTCCCACAACCTCAAGTGGAAGGACAATATCACAGCGATCACCAAGAAGGCACACCAGCAGATGGACTTGTGTGAGCTGAAGAAATTCGAACTCTCGCGGACAATACTGATTTCAGTTCTACACAACCATCATCGGGTCCATCCTTACCTCTTCGATCACTGTCTGGTTTGGGAATGCGTCTGCACAAACCAAGGGCAACCTGCAACATATTGTCCGGTCTAATTGAAAGGTTCATCGGCTGCCACCTGCACAACTCTAGGGCAAGGAAGCACGCAGAAAAGATCATCCCTCATCACACAGCCCCTTTTCCGAAGACTCCCCTTTTGGCAAACGGTTCAGGTCACTCACAACCAAAACCTCCCGCCACCTGAACAGCTTCTTCCCCCGCGCTGTGGCCCTCGCCAACTGGCCACCTGGTCCAAGATCTTCTCATTCACAGACTATGGACTCTGCACTATTATCCTATAACTGCATATTGCTTTTTGCACTCTACGCACATCACCGTATGCATCTCTCTTTTCAGATATATATTCCCCCCACCGCTCATCCTGTGAAACAGTTGATTTATTTATACTTCCCTATATGCATAATTCATAGTGTAGCTAGTGTTTACAGCGTGGCCTGTAGTTCTTAGTGTACATACTGCATGTTGATTTGTGTAAACTGTTCTTCTACATACAAGTAACTGCCAAAATATTGGAAATACTTGAGTGCCTTCAGAAAGTATTCATACCCTTTGACTTTGTGTTTACAGCCTGAATTCAAAATGGATTAAAAAAAAATCCCTCATCCATCTACACACAATACCCCATAATGACAAAGTAAAAACATGTTTTAAGAAATGTTGGCAAATTGATTGAAAATTAAATACAGAAATATCTCATTTACATAAGCATTCACACCCCTGAGTCAATACTTTGTAGAAGCATCTTTGGCAGCGATTACAGCTTTCCACAACTGGATTGTGCAACATTTGTCCATTTATTATTTTCTAAATTCTTCACGCTCTGTCAAATTGGTTAATATTGTAGAGTAAATATGATGTTGTTGATCCATCCTCAGTTTTCTTCCTTTACAGCCATTAATCTCGGTAACTGTTTTAAAGTCACCATTGGGCCTCATGGTAAAAACCCTGAGCGGTTTCCTTCCTCTCCGGCAACTGAGTTAAGAAGAATGCACCATCCAAATTGTAATTAATAACTTCACCATGCTCAAAGGGATATTCAATGTCAGCAATAGGTGCCCTTTGCGAGGCATTGGAAAACCTCCCCTGGTCTTGTGGTAGAATCTATGTTGTGGTTGAATCTGTGTGGGGTACAGAGATTAGGTAGTCATTCAAAAATCATGTAAAACACCATTATTGAGTCCTTGCAACTTATTAGGGGACTTGTTAAGAAAATATTTAATCCTGCACTTATTTAGGCTTGCCATAACAAAGGGGTTGAATACTTATTGACTTAAGACATTTCAGCTTTTCATTTTTTATTAATTTGTAAACATTTCTAAAAACATAATTCCACTTTGACATTATGGGATATTGTGTGTAGGCCAGTGACCAAAAATCTAAATGTAATCCATTTTAAATTCAGGCTGTAACATAACAAAATGTGGAAATAGTAAATGGGTGTGTGTACTTTCTGAAGGCACTGTATATTGAAAACATGTGATTCCACACAGGTATGGTTTCGAGTTAATTAAGTAATTATCATCCCATCATGCTTAGGGTCATGTATAAAAATGCTGGGCAGGAAATGATTATGGTTACCATGGCTATGCCCCAATAGGTTGACAATTCCCCCCATCCACAGGGCACGAGTGGTCACTGAATGGTTTGATGAGCATGAAAACGATGTAAACCATATGCCATGGTTGTCTCAGTCACCGGATCTCAACCCAATTGAACACTTTCTGGAGCGGCGCCTAAGAAAGCGGTTTCCACCACCATCAACAAAACACCAAATGATCTAATTTCTCGTGGAAGAATGGCGTGGCATTCCTCCAATAGAGTTCCAGACACTTGTAGAAACTATGCCAATGTCCATTGAAGCTGTTCTGGTGGTTCGTGTTGGCCCAACCCTCTATTAAGACACTTTATGTTAGTGTTTCCTTTATTTTGGCAGTTACCTGTATGTGATCTGTATATCCTGTTTATCGTCTGTCTTATGTAAATTCCTGTACATGCAAATGTTTTTGGCTAATTATATATCTATCTTTTTTTGTCTGCATCTGTCTGCTGTACATCCCCTCCTTGACGACCTGCAGTTGTTTTGGAGTGAAGGTTTGAATCACCATTGGTCCAGGTGTGCATTATTTTGGTGTGAATAATTTATGTAACATTTTTCAATTGGAGAGGAAGGAAGCGCACAGCGTGTTCTTCATGCCCGCAGAGCTATTTCTGAACTCTCTGATAGTACACAGCTGTGTGATACACAGGTCTTTTGTAACTCTGCCTCATAGAGTTTTCAGTCAGATAACCCACAGGCTGAGTGGGTCTAACCAACTGTTTCGGCAGTTTCCTCTCAATTGCCATACTTGTAATCAAAGGATAAGCTTTCTTTGTCTAAGATACAGTATATTGATTAAAATGACTACAATTTAACATCACAGTATGCATAATTTGTGAATGTATGGCGACCCCGAGCAAGCTGTAAGAGCCAGTGATATGAAGAATTAGTGTTACAGAATGGTGGACACACACACACCAATGCGTGCGCGTGCACACGCACACTCAAGCAATCTCTGTGTACGGTGTGACTATCTGACCTCGGCCTTGCATTTCAGAAGGCAGTTGTTGGCTCAGCTGGGATATTGGTTATTTTCCTAGTAATCTGAAGTACTTATGAAAGATATAATATAAAAGATTGTTTTTGGCGTGCAGTCATTGCTTTTGTTTTCATGTTCAATAGAGAGGTGCTGGTATCATCTGGATCATCCGAATGTACAGCCTTATATGCACAGAGCTAAGTCATGTTCACTCAACTGTGAGACATACCTTTCATTACGAAATGAAAAGTAAGCCCTAGGACCAGAATGTGTTTTCAGAGTATGCCACGTACTGATTAGATGAATAAAAAAAAAAAAAAATGAGCACCAAAATCGAACCCATCTTATAATATATAAAGCTCAACGCACAGAAATGAGCCTTCCACAAGTTATCCTTGATCCGGTCTACAATAAAAGTTTGGTCCTTTCACTTTGAAAAGTCTGTGCTGATACATTTGAGTTGCTTCTCAGCATGTTTGCATATTTAGGAGTATGTATTTAGTATATTTCTCATTATAATTCAGGCTATTTCCGTTTCAGATTTTGACTTGCACAGATGGTGTAAATACCATATCAGTGTATGTATCCTAAATTATTAATTAGCAATGCCAGTTGCAGGTCTACATTTTGAGTTTGGTTCCTATGCAGAAAGCTAGACGGGCTGAATACTGATACAAGGTTGAAGGCACATTGGTGCTGGATTATTTGTCATCAAGGATTTAAGGAGTAACGATGTCTTAGAGTTCACTTATGTTACTACACATCAGAGTTTGTCTCTTGTCGCAGCCACACGTCTGTAGAGTAGAGATGAGTTATTACAAAAGTCAATAAAAATGTTCTCCCTCATCACCTTTACCGTATCTCTTGTAGGAACAATAAAATATATGTGCTCTGGGGAAGAAAAAATAAACTACTACACACAACGTGCGTAGGAAGCATGTTTTGGAGGCATCCCCTTAAAGGCCACGGTAAAGACAGAGTAATGACACTTGCATAGTATTGCCTGGCATATTCTTCAGGGCAACAGCCATTCATTTGCCACAGATGAGCTGGGAGACCCTCTCATCCTTTATGATGATAGTAAATGAAATTACGTACAGGGGAACTGCAGGAGGAGAGAGGCACATTATTAATGACTTTCCAGAGTCTAATCAAGAAATCATTTAGCAACCGCACTCGTTACAGACTTTATTTCCCCTTAGCGTCACACGCTTCTGCTGTATAATATGTGTGTTGTTGATTGCGCACTCTGTCATGGACATGTACACAGTGTCATGTCGTCTTTAGTGCAGATGTGAAATGACGTGTAGAGGATATTAACATTGTTCTATTAGAAAGGAGCATGGGTAAGGATGTCGTCAGGAGTTGTATTTGTTTGTTTGTTTTAGTTACCAAATGAAAGGCAAAGGGATATTGGAATGGTTTTGCAGTATATGCTTTAATTACAGTTGAATATGACCTTGATTTGTTCAATACGTGAGAGATCAACAAATCCTTGTTTTTATTCCTGCTTTAATCTATTTCATATTCACATTTTAAAGTTGTGTAAATGTAATTCTAGATGAGCGTGACACACTCGTAAGTGGCAGGAAATTGCAGTGTTTGACAAAGCAGTGACTCATCTCGTAGTCACAACCGAAATGTAGTTATTGGTGCCGGGCAGAGCGGCTCGGTGTCATTGCTAAAGGCTAAAGGTCCAATCTGTTCACGGTGTTGTGGATGGTTAAAGAATGTCACATAGGATTCAACAGGCAGTAAGCCCTGGAACAAGGGACGTGCATAGGGGTGAATATGAACTGGAAAATGCAATGGTGAGATCAAACTATGTTCTAGAGCAGGGGTATTCAACTATTACACTATGAGGTCCAGAGCCTGCTGGCATTCTGTTCGAAGAAGTGGATCTATCTATTTATCTATGTATGTATGTACAGTTGAAGTCGGAAGTCTACATACATTTAGGTTGGAGTCATTAAAACTAATTTTTCAACCACTCCACAAATTTCTTGTTAACAAACTATAGTTTTGGCAAGTCGGTTAGGACATCTACTTTATGCATGACACAAGTAATTTTTCCAACAATTGTTTACAGACAGATTATTTAACTTATAGTTCACTGTATCCCAATTCCAGTGGGTCAGAGGTTTACACACACTAAGTTGACTGTGCCTTTAAACAGCTTGGAAAATTCCCGAAAATTATGTGTGTGTGTGTATGTATGTGTGTGTGTATGTATATATATATATATATATATATATATATATATATATATATATATATATATAAACATACATACATACATAGTGTATATATTTTTTTTATTTTTTTTTTTATTATTATTTATATTTTCTGAAGTTATGAAGAGCAATTCAGAAAGTTTATTTTGCATTTAACAAAAAAACTGTGAAACAATAACAGATTAGAATACAAAGTTGGGATTCATGTTAGTTCCCGTCCTTCAGTAAAAGCAGTGGAGATGATAATGCAGTTCGGAGCAGAGGGAGGCAGAGGCCCAGCGGTAAGACAGCTGTGGCCCTCCTGGGACGTGAGCCTGTGACCCTGAAAACCCAGAGGCTCTGAACATAACCCTACCCAGTCACAGGGGTCTGCCGAGGCCCGCAAAATGGAGGAATCAACGTCATTTAGATTCCAGACGCCTCCCCCCATCCCTCCTCACGCCAAGCTATGACTTTATACTTGACATTGATCCATACTTCAAAACCACAACAGGGCCCCACGTCCTATCCCTCAGCTGACGCAAACAATTTGTTGGTGACGGTCCTCTGTAGGCGCGAGCGCTGACAACTGACAAGCAATGTTTTTGTTTTGCAATGCAAAGTGGCTTTTCTGAGCGCTCCCCTGGCGTTTCAACACATGACCAAACACACGTGTGAATTTGTTTGCCACACAGACGATCATTACCACGTCTGTCTCCATCAGCAACCTGTCTTTATGAATAAATGTCTTGTAGTGGATCAAGTCCTTGCTGTGTGTGCTCCTGTATGACTAATGATTGGGGTTTCTCTGCAGCTCTGCAACTTCAGGGTAGATTTTGAGAGCTCAGGCTTTCACCTCCAATATATTGCTGGTCCATTGCAACACTTTTGAGCTACATGTCAGATAATGAATTATCTCATCCAGAAGTCAACCAATAGAAACTAGGCTAGATTAGCTGTTTATGATATTGTTGACAGTCTGTCAGGTTTAATGAACTAGATTCAGCCGCGGGAGGAGTTTTTTATTGGGCGGATGGTCGGGGTGCCAGATCAGAGGGTGTTTTTTAATGGAAGCCTTTCCAACATAATCCCGGTAGAATCAGGAATATCCCAGGGCAGCTGTCTAGGCCCCTTACTTTTTTCAATCTTTGAGTAAAGCCAGTGTGTCTATTTATGCAGATATCTCAACACTATACACGTCAGCTACTACAGCGACTGAAATGACTGCAACACTTAACAAAGAGCTGCAGTTAGTTTCAGACTGGGTGGCAAGGAATAAGTTAGTCCTAAATATTTCAAAAACTAAAAGCATTGTATTTGGGACAAATAATTTACTAAATCCTAAACCTTAACTAAATATTGTAATGGATAATGTGGAAATTAAGGTGACTAAACTGCTTGGAGTAACCCTGTATTGTAAACTGTCATGGTCAAAACATGTTGATACAACAGTAGCTAAGATGGGGAGAAGTCTGTCGAAAATCAAGTCCTGCTCTGCCTTCTTTAACAGCGCTATCAACAAGGCAGGTCCTACAGGCCCTAGTTTTGTCGCACCTTGACTACTGTTCAGTCGTGTGTTCAGGTGCCACAAAGAGGGACTTAGGGAAATTACAATTGACTCACAACAGGGCAGACGGCTGGCTCTTAAATCTACACGGGGAGCTAACATTAAAAATATGCATGTCAATCTCTCATGGCTCAAAGTGGAGGAGAGATTGACTTCATCACTACTTGTTTTTGTAAGAAGTGTTGACAAGCTGAATGCACCGAGATGTCTGTTTAAACTAATAGAACACAGCTCGGGCACCCATGCATACCCCACAAGACATCTTATACCCCACCAGAGGTCTCTTTACAATCCTCAAGTCCAGAACAGACTATGGGAGGCGCACAGTACTACATAGAGCCATGACTACACGGAACTCTATTCAACATCCGGTAACTGATGCAAGCAGTAGAATCGGATTTTTTTTAAAAACAGACAAAATACACCTTATGGAACAGCGGGGACTGTGAAGAGATGAGCGCACACACAGGTACAGACACGCATACACTCGCAAACGCTAGCACACGCACTCTACACACACGTACACTACCGGTCAAAAGTTTTAGAACACCTACTCATTCAAAGTTTTATTTTGATTTTTACTATTTTCTACATTGTAGAATAATAGTGAAGACATCAAAACTATGAAATCACACATATGGAATCATGTAGTAACCAAAAAAGTGTTAAACAAATCAAAATATATTTTATATTTGAGATTCTTCAAATAGCCACCCTTTGCCTTGATGACAGCTTTGCACACTCAGCTTTGCACACAAATACAAGTACAAACATAATTACAAATCATTTGTAGACCACAAATTGACCACAAGAATCCCAAATAAATAATATTTGACTAAAACAGAATCATTTCGGACCTTGCTGACATTTTTATATGATCACGTTTCTCTATATTATGCGTGGGAATACTTGGGAACAGATTTCCAAAATTAAAATTTCTTGGGGCTGATTTCCTGGTCTTTTATGTCCAACAATGCTCAGAAAACATGGAGGGGCCAAATAAGAACACCCGCGTGGCAAATTCGGCCTACGGGCCTCTAGTTGGAGAACCCTGGTCTATGTAATCAGAATGATGCTATGATATCAGAATGCTGTGGTACAGTTGTAGTAAAAACCAGTAATTGCATGCCATACATATTTCAGGAAACTGATAAATGTGAGTCATGCAGATAGCACTAGCATAGCGCTTTAAGGCCACTTCATATCTAAATCTCCCTGAGCACTGAAAGGAAATTCTCTCGAGCAGAGTGATGGGGTGTCGTGTTCTCAGCGAGAGAGCAAAGACCCCTGCTCATTCTCCACCACATTCCTTGAGCTAAATCATCACCAAAGCGGTCCTAAAATAAGCAGTTTCACAGGAACTCCAAATAAATGACACAATTTACATAAATAGTCTGTTTCCACATCCCCCCAGCAGAAGAATGTACCATAATGCTACTGTTTATCTATGGTCTAGCTAGCTTGTCTGTTTCAAAAGCGGAGGAGGAGTGACCTGACCTGGGGAGATCATGGGAGTTTTGCTGCTTTAACCACCAAACATGAACCTTTTCTGTGGGGTTGCTGTGATTTACTATGTGCCAAAGCCAAGTAGCTCCCAACAGCATGATTTACACAGTGCAAAGGGATTTGGAATAAGACTTAAAGCCATTTAAGTTTAAAACATATCAGCCATCCACAGAAGCTTTCCAAGACATCGGAGTTCAGCATCACTGACGACAGTACAAATAGTTTATGGTCCATCTATGTTATTTATGTATAAAATGCCTGTTGCCTGTGTGTGATTCCTCCATAGCTGTGTTTATGTATGTAAACGGCTCCTAAATGGATAACTAAGTTGGAGCGCTCTTTGATTTGTTTCTGCTCTTAACAATATCCCCCGAAACACGAGAAGGACAAAGGAACAATATTTCACCTCTACATAATTCATGCCGTGTTTGACTTTTAACGGGGTTCTAAATCCTGACGCAAGGCCCCATTCAACACCGTATACCACAGCATCAATTCTTAATACAGTTTTATGAACTGCATCAGTCCTATGTATTTATATAATTTATAATAAAAATTCCAGACTGTAATTTAGTGACATTCTATTTCCCCACGGGGATTGAATATGACTCAAAGATCACTCTTGGGCATATTTTTATTGACAGCAGAGATCAACTTCATCTCATTTCACCAACTTCTCAACTGAGGACACATATTTGCTCATTTTCTCAGTATAAAAGTACGAGATTTAATCTGTGCGGTTTGTTTCAACACGTTACACATTATTTATTTAACTAGAGGGGGTTCTACTTTAGTTATTGGACTAGAATAATATCAGACTGTACCTCAACCTTCTTGCCTATAGCTTAATTGTACCGTACAGTAGTATCAGTAGGTTGATCTATGCAATCCTCAATAACCAGTGACACATGTTGGCATGGATGATTTGCCTGACTTTTAAGGATGGTCTCACATTTCGGAGAGTCTGAGGGGCGAGGGGTGGAAAAGGACATGTCAAAGCGGGGATGTACTGTGTGTCCACCTCCATAAATGCAATCATAAATCAGCTGTCCGCCGGCTACCCACTCCACCCTGCTGTCAGTCCCTTACTGGGCCAGGAATTCAGGCTACAAGAAGGTTGTCATAGATCTTCATAAGAGAGAGAGTCCATCTTTTAGACCATGAAACGAATTCCATGTGCCATCCAGGCCTCTATACTCACATCTTTGTCTGTCTCGCCAATGATGAATAGATAGATGTTTTTTTTACAGGGAAAAGATGGGTGCTGTGACAAATGTGCCATATTTTTGGAACGACGTGACCTCTGAGTAATATGCTTCTCTTATTCACACACACGCACGCACATAGCTGATTTTGTCGTGGTAAACACGTTGACAGTGGAATGACTGGATGGCATGCAGTGTGCACACCAGTTCTGTGTCTCTACGATTATTCATGTTTTACTTTCACATGAGCACTGTTTTACGTTCACGCTGTAACATACATATTGATCATATCACTTGAACAAATAGTAGGGATGAGTTAAAGTAGAGGATGAGATGCAACATTTAAACAGATAGCTATGAGATTTGCCGTTATGAATTGGATATTACAATTGCCTGGCTACCCAGACTCCTTGCTCCGGGCCAAACGCTATGCCACGCCCACGAACAACAGAGAAACAGAAGACTAGTGTGAGTCGTCAGGCAAATACTACAATGGTTAAACTCACAAATTTTTCAACTCAAATGAAAACAGGGAAATAAACTAGTAAATATATTTGACATTATTTATACACTACTGTGTGTATATATAAAGTGCATATATAGAGTAAATAGATATTTTACATTACACAGTAGTTCCGTTTTCTTGGGATGGGTAATGATTAGGTAGTCTAATTAATAGAGACCTACGCATGTAAATCTCATCAATGCGTCAATGCACATATCTCAAGTTAGTGCTTTTCATTCTTAATCAAGCAAGCAAAACGAATGCTTGAAACCCCAAGCCAATTATGTATTACTAATAACCAAATAGCACATCAACGTAACTTTCAAATAACCGTGAAAACAATCAACTTCAGGTTGAAGTGAAGTACAAGTTAACAACAAAAAGGTTTCTGCACTGTGTAAAATATACAAATGTTTCCAAAGTTCCCTGAGAGGAAGTATCCACCCAGCATTACTCCATGAGCATGACATGTTGAAAAAGATACGTAGATAATCCACATGGCCTGATCCAATTAGTGCGTTGATTTGAACGGAGAAATAGATATACTGACCCAACAGCAGTGACCCTGGGAGCGCATAGCACCATCTGCAAAATGGGTCACACAATCAGGTCCCTGGTGTATTCTATTGATGTAGCTGTACAAATACCTTGCAATAGTTTGCTGCCTAACGTAATACAGATGTTTTCCTGGAACTCTGTGGCATGTTTTGATGAGGTTTGATCCAAATGTAGGGCTGTGTAGAGCTGTAGGGCTGTATGCAATGCAATGGCACATCTACAGTTGAAGTCGGAAGTTTACATACAACCACTACACAGATTTCTTGTTGACAAACTATAGTTTTGGCAAGTCGGTTAGGACATCTGCATGACACAAGTAATTTTTCCAACAATTGTTTACAGACAGATTATTTCACTTATAATTCACTGTATCACAATTCCAGTGGGTCAGAAGTTTACATACACTAAGTTGACTGTGCCTTTAAACAGCTTGGAAAATCTAAGAAAAGTATGTAATGGCTTTAGAAGCTTCTGATAGGCTAATTGACATCATTTGAGTCAATTGGAGGTGTACCTGTGGATGTATTTCAAGGCCTACCTTCAAACTCAGTGCCTCCTTGCTTGACAAAAATCAAAAGAAATCAGCCAAGACCTCAAAAAGACTTTTGTAGACCTCCACAAGTCTGGTTCATCCTTGGGAGCAATTTCCAAACGCCTGAAGGTACCACGTTCATCTGTACAAACAATAGTACGCAAGTATAAACACCATGGGACCATGCAGCCGTCATACCGCTCAGGAAGGAGACGCGTTCTGTCTCCTAGAGATTAACGTACTTTTTGATGCGAAAAGTGCAAATCAATCGCAGAACAACAGCAAAGGACATTATGAAGATGCTGCAGGAAACAGGTACAAAAGTATCTATATCCACAGTAAAACAAGTCCTATATCGACGTAACCTGAAAGGCCACTCAGCAAGGAAGAAGCCACTGCTCCAAAACCGCCATAAAAAAGCCAGACTACGGTTTGCAACTGCACATGGGGACAAAGATTGTACTTTTTTGAGAAATGTCCTCTGGTCTGATGAAACAAAAATAGAACTGTTTGGCCATAATGACCATCGTTATGTTTGGAGGAAAAAGGGGGAGGCTTGCAAGCCGAAGAACACCATCCCAACCGTGAAGCACGGGGGTGACAGCATCATGTGGGCAGAACTGAAAAAGTGTGTGCGAGCAAGGAGGCCTTACGAACCTGACTCAGTTACACAAGCTCTGTCTGGGGGAATGGGCCAAAATTCACCCAACTTATTGTGGGAAGCATGTGGAAGGCTACCCGAAACGTTTGACCCAAGTTAAACAATTTAAAGGCAGTGCTACCAAATACTAATTGAGTGTATGTAAACTTCTGACCCACTGGGAATGTGATGAAAGAAATAAAAGCTGAAATAAATCATTCTCTGTACTATTATTCTGACATTTCACATTCTTAAAATAAAGTGGTGATCCTAACTGACCCAAGACAGGGAATTTTTACTAGGATTAAATGTCAGGAATTGTGAAAAACTGAGTTTAAATGTATTTGGTTAAGGTGTATGTAAACGTCTGACTTCAACTGTGTGACAGTTTAACTCCATACACAAGGGGTCATAGTTTACCTTCCATACCAACTATATCCTGACAACAGGCAACCCAGTCCCAGACTCAGGACTGTTCCCTAGTCTCAAAATATTTATTGTGAAAGTTGTATATAGTGTATAAAATTGCACACTGTAGCTAATATTGTTTTTTATTTGAACAAAAAGGGACTGTCTGAAACACTCAAACACACACAGAAACATAACCACACACTGTAAATTATATTCCCACTCACCCAAACACACTCCCAGGAACCAAAAACAAATGGACCGGGACATAATGCACCTACCTTGTGATTTAGCCTGTGTAGCCTAGGTCTGGCTCCTCTCGCACCCATACATGCCTCCCAGGCAGCTGACTCCCGGCTTCTGGACAGCGCCGCGCTCCACTCCACCAACATATTTTCCTGTGACAGCAGCATCAGTTGTTTCTGTTGGCTAACGCCTGCGTGGTCTATTTTCCCCTTCCATCTAGGTCCAGGTTCTATAGAGCCTTTACGTTAGAGCCAGCTTTCAACCATCTCCCAGCCACCTGTGAAATGTCTCTGCAGATAGACTGAAACATTTGATTTGCAATGTGTCCGGAGTTGTTGGTCTTATGACTGGGGAACATCGAGAAGTGATGTACTTATGGAAAATAACGGCAAGCGTCGATGAGCAACACTGTAGTAAGATTTACATTCATTTAACCCTTTTTGTTTTTTGTAAACTTTCAGCACCTGCTCCAACGCTAACGATCTCTCACTCTTTGTGCTTGAGTAACTTAATTCAGTTATTGGATTAAGCTATTTCAATGGTTGACAAACTTGTTGTTTTCAAACAGGTGTTTTCAGTGTGGGTCGATAATACATTCAATGGACCCAATAGTTTGCACGTGGAGTCTGTTCCATGTGCGTTGCATGTGTAGGCTGCACTGTAGGCTACGAACAGCATGCGCAATAGGTGATTGTCAACAGCAGTCATGCAAAGTCACTACACATTTATTGGGATGACTGCATCCCAAAATGGATGACCGGGGGACAGATTTGAAGCTAGTGGATGGTGAGGTGACAGACTATAGTATGTGCGAACACCGGAGCTTGGTGGCACCTTAAATGAGGAGGACTGGCTCGTGGTAAAGGCTGGAGCGGAATCAGTGCAATGGCATCAAACACATGGTTTCTATGTGTTTGATGCCGTTCTATTTTTGACGTTCCAGCCTTTATTATGAGCCGTCCTCCCTTCAGCAGACTCAAGTGTGAAAGTAGACTTGTAGTGTACAATCTAAAGGAGAAGGGTCGAATAGAGTGCAACAACAACACTAGCTTCACAATCAATCGCACTGATTGGAGGGTTCTTGGTGAATGAAGGACGATTAACAACTTGGCACAATATGTAGTGTTCTCCAGTAGTGAAACATCCCAATGTATCATTTCATAACTACTTAAACGACTACATATATCACTACTGGTTTACTACACATCTCAAAAGCACGGTTTTGTAGGTTTTGTGTAGCTCTTGTGTAGTACTGATGAGTAGTAATTCAGTACTAACAACTGAACAGCACATTTTCTCAATAGAAATTATGAGATGTTAAAGTAGACGTTTAGCAATTAAAATGTACTACTACGAATTATCTTATTCAAAGTCCAGGTCTGCGTCCCAAATGGCACCCTATTCCCTAGATAAGTAGTGCATTATGTGGGGAATAGGGTGTCATTTGGGACGCATGTCTTATCCAAAAAGAGCAGAGTTCCTAAACAGTCAGGGAGGAAATCACACGAGACCAGAGCAGTAACACGACTAAACGGGTCTGACTTGGATTTCATGGATATATGAATAAATAATGTAATTGTTCATTAGCTTTGGTGTTTAATGATTTGTTGTAATTGCTTGGGTTACTGAAGCCTAATCATGAAAAAAAAATATTTCACCCCCAAAAATGAGTACGGCATTATTCAGATGTGAACAGGCGGGATGTACTGGAACTATGGTTTTCTGTTTGTCTTAATTTACATCAACATAGATTAATAAATTGTATTTGCTCCATATCTTTTCCATCTGAAAAATGATGACAAATGCATACCGCAAGGGGAAGCTGGCAGTTCTAGGCCAACAATGAAGCATTATCTCACCCAATAATAAAAAAAAAACTATAAAACAGAAAAATGCATTTGGTGAAATTTGTCACAGGGGTTTTCTGAGAGACAAATATCTCTGTCAACCGTAGCAATACCTTTTCCACACTGTCACATTATGAGTGTGTTCCATTTGGATCAAATTATGTAAGTCCTATAGAAAATATATTCCGCACGTCTTTTGACGTGTCTAATGAAAATGGATGTCTGGGTGGAGTGGATGGGACTGGACACCTGACAGTCTTTTGTTTCTCTCTGTCAGTGCACTCTATCCAGATCCAGTCACAAGGCTCCTCCAAGGAAATGAAGACGTCTCACCTAATGGGAAGCCTAATGACTATGGACAGATGGAAGACAGCTCCTTTTACCACATATATGTTTCACTTTAATGAAGGGACTGCTTGTTGACAGATAACTGTTCGGAGAGGGTAGAGAGGGAGAGAGTGCGATCTGTCACTGTGCTGATTTTGTTCTCCACCTTCGGTGGATTTGGGCTTGTAACACTCAAGGCTGAAATGTAGTTTTTGTGAAAATATTATTTGATATAATACACTCACGGTACAGTACATGTTGATGCCTGTTTGTGGTTAGTGATTTGCTCAAGCCAGTAGTCATGGTTTTTAATATAGAGTGTGTGAGCGCCCGCATGCTCACATGTTTGTGTGTCCCTGCTTGTGCTTCCATGCTTTGTGTGAGTCTTTGTGCTTGTGTCTCATGTCCAATGTGCGTGTTTATGAATAACAATGGGCTACAGCCATTTTCCCCTTCATAAACACCAGGTCAATACCCCCGCTAGGATGCCTGCTCCCAACCAGGCTGGTGAGATGTCAGTGTGTAAAAATAGAAGCTGGCAATTCATTGCATCCGATTTATGAAGTAATATCGAGACTGTAACAACACACTATCCTGGGGAGGATTGGTGGTCCATCAGTCAGATATTTAGCCCAGCCTTGCTATACAATTGATACCTGCTGTTGGGTGTCAAAATACAGTTTCCAAAAACCTGTCATCTTTACAATCGCCATGAGAGCTCTACAACCAACGTCAACAGCTAAAGTTTTATTTTAAAGACTTGTCTTGTTCTTGACTTTTCCAAGACATATCTTGCAGATCTTGTTCCTAATGCATCATACGTTTTATTTTCTTAGATAAGAACATGGCTGTCAATTAAAAACAGTAATAAATATTCTTTGTGGTTGTGTTGTTTCCCTTCAGAAACTTAAAACAAGCAAGGTGTACTGATCAAACCTATCAGGACCTTGGAGAGCTTGGTCAACCATGGACTCACTTATAGTTGGAGTAGTTTAGAATTGTCCAGTAACACTCCCTGCGTGCAGTGACAAGCTGCAGTCAGACCTGGGAAACTGCAGAGCGGCACAATTGTCATCACTGAAAAATGGAGACGCAGTGGAGACGGGACAGAAATAGCAGGTGGGCTACCATGCAAAAATAAGTGGCACATGTTGTCTTTCAAGGGGTGTTCCTACGCCTCCGACTGGGCAGGGCACCATCAATCACCAGTCTGTCCCCCATCAGGGCTCTGTTCATACACTGACCCCGCCCAGCCGGGTCGCTCTTAACTTCAAAGATGTACGGGGGTGGGGGTGTCAGTGAGGTACTCCGCCCATTTTTTCAGGAATGTCCTATAAGTCACATACAACTTTGTTTACAGTTCTTGATTCTATTGGGCCTTTGAAATACCTTGAAGTGTATTTTACAAGTGAGATGGACTTTGAGTGAGGGGGTTTGAGGCAGTTCGCAAAGCAAAACTTGAATTGAAAAGATATACTTTCTGTTGTGTGTAACATACATCTGGTACCTTTTTTTGGTCTATTACTTACATGCTGTGCAGCAGGCAATGGAGTTGAGTGGCATCTTCAGTGTGGGACTCTCCCTCAGTAACACAACTTTGTTTACAGTTCTTGTTGTTATGGGGTCTTTGAAATACCTTGACTGGATCAAGTGTATTTTAGGAGTGAGAGGGACAGCTTGAATTGAAAAGAAATGTGCTTTGCTTTAAGTGCAACATTTGAGACATTATTTGGAGCTATCGCTAACATACAAGGGGCAATTAATTTTAGTGGCTTCATTTGTAAATGCTAGCTTAATGATGTCATAGACTGTGGTGCCCAGAAAGTTCAATCTGTACAGAGTTCAGCTTTCTACAATTCAGATTAGCTTTCTACAGCTAATCCAGCCAAATACCTGACAGTGTCAAAAGCAGTAAAGTTAATATGTTCTACCTGCTAAGGGACAGAAGGTTGCTCAACAACATTATTTAGATCATTCTGTCAATATTTGGGCATTATTTCCTCACAAACAAAAGAAAATAAAAACCTATTTTAGGCAAGAATAATGAGAAAATAGGTATTCTCTGAAGATCTGTATGTTATTAATTCATAGTATTTACCAGTTCCAACATTTCAATAATAAATACTAAAAAGAAGGCACCAGCCTTTCTACAGCTATTATCTAAAAATAAGCCCCTTCCAAGTCCATCCCAACTCCCCATGTTATATGTGAGAAGAACGGTTGTGAGGAGAAAAAGGGAAATGTCATGATTTCTGCCATGCGGTAGCCTCACCCCATGGAGCGAGATAGAGAATGGAGTGGTGGCATCACTGCATGCATAATTCATGAGTGTAAATTAACCCTGACTGGGGCTGCTCCATCAATCAGGGCAGATGCCATAACAGGGTGCCGTCTGGGGGTGCAGGCAGGGCCAGGCCGAGGGGGCGAGGGGCTTGAGGTATCGAGGGTGGCGGTTGGAGGTTGGAAGGGGTATGGTGGTTTGTCAAGGGGAGTGTAACACCCACCCATGTGTCATAACTCGCTCCTAGAATTAGCCACCCACCATTTCAACAGGTGGCCTCTACAATAATGCATGGCATGTGGGTAGGCCCAGACTAACGGGCTTGAATTTGGTGGAGCAAACTGGGCCACTTTGAACGCAACAACAGACAGACGACTGGTCTGTGTGGATCCCCCATATCAAAGAGAATACTTGGCGTACTTTCTAAACTCATTTGAACACAGTGACATTATTTTTGTGATGTGTTATGGTATCAACGAAAGGCCTTTATAGTGGAGGATTTCAATGTGAGCATTAATCTGAGCACAAATGCCTATCTGGTGCTGAGCTACATTTTTAGAAATGAATTCCTTTTAAAACAAATTAAATGTATTTGTGTATAAAAAAAAATATTCCCCCTACTGTTGTGAAACGCAGGGAAATATTTTATTGATTGCCTTACAGCCAGCTATGTGGGGCACTTACTAGAGAGGCCTTTTTGCACCTGTGATACATTTATTCTGGATTCTGCAAGAGCAATTCTTATGTAACAAAAGGAAAAAGAAAAAAACATGAAAACAAGTGCAAACAAAAAGCTATACTTGCTGTTTTAAGGAGACCCACGAGAGCATCCATATTGGCTTCACATGGTGCAATGACACACATGCATGTGTGAATTCCCTGCATTTTCTTTATATGCTACGAATTATTTGTTTATCACAGTGCTACAGGGTGCTATATTCTATAATATCCTGTGAAGATAGATTCAATTTGAAGATATTACATGATGTTTAGCCTACAGTATACTACCCTCCTTCAGATTTCTGCCTCAATCAATATAGTACACTTCTTTGCAGCATTGTACTGACAGAAATTAAGTTCCATCAAAGGCACGATAAACTATAGTTCCTGCATACAAGCCACATTAGAGATTCAGAGCATTATCCAATGGAGAGAAAGGCTATTAACTCGGCTTTCTGGGACAGACTCCAAAGTCTGATCAGAATTCTGGTGTGGTTAAATCCCCACAAGAGTTCCTCAAACGTGGCTGGCTCTTTCTTCCGACAGACAAACCGCGGACACAGACATAATGATGTTAGCCACGGTGGTCTTATGTGGATGGTTGTTTGTTTAACTGCATATTCATTGGCTGTTTGTTTAACTGCATATTCATTGGCTGTTTAACTGCATATTCATTGGCTGTTTGTTTAACTGCATATTCATTGGCTGTTTGTTTAACTGCATATTCATTGGCTGTTTGCTGATAAAACTGGTGGAAATCTCTCGGAGCCACCGCTGATGAATTGCCATGGAGCTTTTGGCGAAGACCTTTGCTTAATTTTCTCCACCTTGGCATGCCATGCGTTAGAGTGGATTGGGTAAATTGACTTTGAAAAACGGCTGTGGCTGGTGTCGACGTTTGGCCTGTGGAACACAGTGACATACACAGATGTTAAAATCTGCTTTTGATGGAAATGGGGATACATGAAAGAGGGATAATGGTTGTGTTCTTACTCCCAAACATTATTGTCCAATTTATGACCATAGTCCAATGTACACAGCTCAGGTGTAATACTTTGTTTCCCTCGTATTTCTCCATTTAGGTCATGCAACAGTTGGGCTTCAGTGAGACGGAAAGTTGTCATAGTCACTCACCACATTGCACTCACTGACATGAAGGATTGAACAGCAATACTTTGAAAATCACCTTGCTCTTTCTTTCTTTTATAACTTTTGTAATTTTGGTCAATGATGGGTTCATTGGAAAGTGTAGACAGGTGCAATGTTATTACAGTGTACTGTATCTCCACTGTACATTTATATGCAAATCCTTGAAATTGAAGGTCTGCCTACATTCCACATTCAACCATAAGTTAAAAGTGAAATTACAGGCTGCATACAGGCTGTGTACAAAACATTAGGAACACCTGCTCTTTTCATGAAATAGACTGACCAAGTGAAAGCTTTGATCCCTTTTTGATGTCACCTGTTAAGTCCACTTAATAAGTCCACATGTAAGGAGTGTAGATGAATGGGAGGAGACAGGTTAAAGAAGGATTTTTAAGCCTTGAGACAACTGAGCCAACTTGACACAACTGTGGGAAGCACTGGAGTCAAAATGGAGCCAGCATCGCTGTCGAATGCTTTTGACACCTTGTATAGTCCATGCCCTGACAAATTGAGGCTGTTCTGAGGGCAAAAGAGGGTGTAACTCAATATTAGGAAGGTTTTCCAATTTTTTTTGTACACCCAGTGTATGTGGCTACCATGTAACCACATAGATACAGTATTAGCGACAATGTGGGAGTGAAAAAAGTAATTTTCTTACATCTAAAGATACAATATTGTTTTTAACCAGCGCCTGTGAGTAAAAGTTGAGGAATTCTTCACTTGTTTATTTATTCAAACTGTCAATAAAATGTAGAAATTAAAACCATTCACCCTAAAATCAAAACAGATGACACATACTTCAAAGAAAGGCACTGACCAAGCAAAGACAACTGGGATAGAGAAACATTGGAAGACGTTCAATAACATTGAAACCCATGAAAGTCCTGGCCCGGCCCGGCCTGTGCACTAGCCAATGCCAACAGACTTTCGAACGTTTTGATTTGCTCCGTCATAACTCAACCATTGCCCACATTAATCTATGAGCGAGACTGGGGGCACAGTATTCATTCTCTGGACAGGCCTCTCTACGCAGGCGTCCATCTGCCCAAGAAGCAGGGCACAGAATTCAACACATGGGTCTGCGTCCCAAATGGCACCCTATTCCCTATGTAGCGCACTACTTTTGATTTGGCTCTGGTCAAAAGTAGAGCACTATGTAGGGAATAGGGTGCCATTTGGGACGTAGGCATGGTCTAATTACCCTAAAACCAGCTGGTGAGAGAGGGCAAGTATCCTGCTTTTGCTCTGTGGAGTTCTTTCTTATCTTGTGCATTTAGCCAGCTCTGCCAACATGACTTTACACAGGGCCCAGATGGAACAGTGTGTGTCAACATCTTGAGCTCCATTCATCCTGTGGTCTTTTTTTACTGAATGGCCATGGGCTTCAATGCCAATCAGTATGGCCGGCATCTGGTGATGGCACAGCTCAGATACAAAAGGGCATATGCCTGTCCACTGCGGCAGCATACAGATTTCCCTTCTTTGTGGTTGATTTGTCATGGTATATGAAACTCGTGACATTGATACTATATTGAACTGAGTTACTTCCTTAATTGAACTGAAAAGACTCAAAGGAGATTTTGAGCAAATTGAGCTGTAACACAATACGGCCCTCCAAGGCTAGTTAAGCAGCACTCTGGATTGGAGATCTAGACGTGACATAACCCTGATGTGTTCTTAATGGCGCCAGCGGGCCTGTCTCCCTATCTGAAGGGGATGTGAAAACTGTCACATCAGTGGTTGGCTTCCAACTGATAAGACATGTAGTGGTGGATCACTCAGGGCTTTGACACAGTGAATGAAAGAACTTGACATTGTGACATGAATGTGCGCACAATGGTACTGACAATCAGCCATGGCTTTACAGGGGAGTTTTACAGATGCCACTCTCACCAACATGTTCCACACGGCACTTATCTATCAATCAATCAAATGTATTTCTAAAGCCCTGTTTACATCAGCAGATATACAGAAGCCCAGCCTAAAACCCCAAACAGCAAGCAATGCAGATGTAGAATCAAGGTGGCTAAGAAAAACTCCCTAGAAAGGCAGGAACCTAGGAAGAAAACTAGAGAGTAACCAGGCTCTGAGGGGTGGCCAGTCCTCTTCTGGCTGTGCCGGGTGGAGATTACAAGAGTACATAGCCATTTTAAGGCCAGATTGTTCTTCAAGATGTTCAAACGTTCATAGATGACCAGCAGGGTCAAATAATAATCACAGTGGTTGTAGAGGGTGCAACAGGTCAGTACCTCAGGAGTTACTAGCCAAGCATTCAGTTTGAGACAGCAGGTGCGGTAGAGAGAGATAATCGAAAACAGCAGGTCCAGGACAAGGTAGCATGTCCGGTGAACAGGTCAGGTTTCCCTAGGCACAGGCAGAACAGTTGAAACTGGAGCAGCAGCACTACCAGGTGGACTGGGGACAGCCAGGAGTCATTAGAGGGAGCATACTTCAATTCACACAGGACACCAGATAAGAAAGGAGAATTACACCAGATATAACAGACTGTACCTAGTCCCCCGGCGCATAGACTATTGCAGCATAGATACTGGAGACTGAGACAGGGGTGGGTCGGGGGACACTGTGGCCCCATGCGCTGATACCCCCGGACAGGGCCAACCAGTCAGGATATAACCCCACCCACTTTGCCAAAGAGCCCCCACACCACTACATTGATATCAACACACCACCAACTAACTATCCTGAGACCAGGCTGAGTATAGCCCACAAAGGTCTCCTCCACCGCATGAGTCTGAGGGGTCACAAAACTGGACAGGAAGATCACGTCTGTGACTCAACCCACTCAAGTGACGCACCCCTCCTAGTGACTGCATGGAAGAGCACTTGTAAGCCAGTGACTCAGCCCCTGTAATAGGGTCAAAGGCAGAGAATTCCAGTGGAGAGAGGGGAGCCGGCCAGGCAGAGACAGCAAGGGCAGTTCGTCACTCCAGTGCCTTGTCGTTCACCTTCACACCCCTGGGCCAGACTACACTCAATCATAGGACCTACTGAAGAGCTGGGATCATAGGACTCTACTGAGATTTGATCATAGAACTCTACTGAATCACTTTAGTAGAGACTTAAATGTTGAGACAGAGTCTGCATCTCTCATATGGATAGGCAGACCTTACATAAAAAAGTTATATAGGAGAAAGCTCTGCCTCCAGCTGTTTGCTTAGAAATTCTAGGGACAATAAGGGGCGTTGCGTCTTGTAACCGTTACGTACGTAAAGGTATGCACGGAAGGACCAAATCGGGGAAGGAGGTAGGAGCAAGCCCATGTAATGCTTTGTATGTGAGCAGTAAAACCTTAAAATCAGCCCTAGCCTTAACAGGAAGCCAATGTAGAGAAGCTAGCACTGGAGTAATATGATCAAATTCCAGCAGCCGTGTTTAGCACTAACTGAAGTTTATTTGGTGCTTTATCCGGGTAGCCGGAGAGTAGAGCATTGCAGCAGTCTAATCTAGAAGTGAAAAGAGCATGGATTAGCTTTTCTGCATCATTTTTGGACAAAAAGTTTCAGATTTTTGCAATGTTACGAAGATGGAAAAAACCTGTCCTTAAATAATCTTGATATGTTCGTCAAAAGAGAGATCAGGGTCCAGAATAATGCTACGGTCCTTATTTTCTTTGAGATGACTGTACAATCATCAAGATTAATTGTCAGATCCAACAGCAGATCTCTTTGTTTCTTGGGGCCTAGAACTAGCATCTTTGTTTTGTCCGAGTTTAAAAGTAAAACATTTGCCGCTGTCCACTTACTTATGTCTGAAACACAGGCTTCCAGGGGAGGCAATTTTGGGGCTTCACCATGTTTCATCGAAATGTACAGCTGTGTGTCGTCCGCATAGCAGTGAAAGTTGACATTATGTTTTCCGAATGACATCACCAAGAGGTAGAATATACAATAGTCTTAAAAATGGAACCTTGAGGAACACCAAAACATAAAGTTGATTTGTCAGAGGACAAACCATCCACAGAGACAAACTGATATCTTTCCGACAGATAAGATCTAAACCAGGTAAGAACTTGTCCATGTAGACCAATGAGGGTTTCTAATCTCTCCAAAAGAATGTGGTGATCGATGGTACACCAAGGTCTAGGAGCACGAGGACAGATGCAGAGCCTTGGTCTGACGCATTAAAAGGTCATTTACCACCTTCACGAGTGCAGTCTCAGTGCTATGATTGGGTCTAAAACCAGACTGAAGCATTTGGTAAACAATATTTTTCTTCAGGATGGCAGTGAGTTTAAAAAACATTGAGAGGAATGGGAGATTCGATATAAGCCAATTTAGTTTTTAGTTTTTTTTTTCAGGGTTAAGGTCTGGCTTTTTCAAGAGAGGCTTTATTACTGCCATTTCTTGTGAGTTTGGTACACATACGGTGGATAGGGGGCCATTTATTATGTTCAACATAAGAGGGCCAAGAACAGGAAGTAGCTCTTTCAGTAGTTTAGTTGGAATAGAGTCCAGTATGCAGCTTGACGGTTTAGAGGCCATGACTATTTTCATGAATGTGTCAAGAGACACAGGATTCAAAAACTTGAGTGTCTCCATTGATCTTAAGTCCTGGCAGTTCTGTGCAGCTGAGCTTTGGAGAAATATGCAGATTCAAAGAGGAGTCCGTAATTTGCTTTCTAATGATCTTTCCATTGAAGAAGTTCATGAATTTCTCACTGCTGAAGTGAAAGCTATCCTCTCTTGTGGAATGCTGCTTTTTAGTTAACTTTGCGACAGTATCAAAAATACATTTTGGATTGTACTTATTCTCCTCAATTAGGTTGGAAAAATAGGATGATCGAGCAGCAGTGAGGGCTCTTCGATATTGCACGGTACTGTCTTTCCAAGCTAGTTGGAAGACTTCCAGTTTGGTGGAGTGCCATTTCCGTTCCAATTTTCTGGAAGCTTGCTTCAAGGCTCGGGCATTTTCTGTATACCAGGGAGCAAATATCTTGTGGCAAATGTTTTTTGTTTTTAGGGGTGTGACTGAATCTAGGGTATTACGCAAGGTTAAATTAACATCCTCAGTTAGGTGGTTAACCGATTTTTGTAGTCCGACGTCCTTGGGTAGGCGGAGGGAGTCTGGAAGGGCAACTAGGAATCTTTGGGTTGTCCGAGAATTTATAGCACAGCTTTTGATGATCCTTGGTTGGGGTCTGAGAAGATTATTTGTTGTGATTGCAAATGTAATAAAATGGTGGTCCGATAGTATAGGATTATGAGGAAACACATTTAGATCCACAATATTTATTTCACGGTACAAAACTAGATCCAGGGTATGACTGTAGCAAGGAGTAAGTCCGGAGACATGTTGGACAAAATCCAATGAGTCGATGATGGCTCCAAAAGCCTTTTGGAGTGGGTCTGTGAACTTTTCCATGTCAATATTAAAGTCACCAAAAAGTAGAATATTATCTGCCATGACTACATGGTCCGATAGGAATTCAGGAAACTCAGTGAGGAATGCTGTATACGGCCCAGGAGACCTGTAAATAGTAGCTATAAAAAGGGATTGAGTAGGCAGCATAGATTTCATGACTAGAAGCTCAAGACGAAAACTGTCATTTTTTATTTATTTTCTTTTATATTGAAATTTGCTGTCATAAATGTTATTAACACCTTGTGTAACCAGGAGGAGAGGCCTCATTTAACACAGTAAACGCATCAGGCTTGAGCCATGTTTCAGTCAAGATTATGATCAGGAGACGATGACTGCCTTGGAAGTGAGGGATCTAAGATTAAGTAAGCCTATTTTGAGATGTGAGATTTCATTATGACAGGAATGGAGGAGAGTCTTTATTCCAGTGAGATTGCTAAGGCGAACACCGCCATGTTTTGTTTTGCTCAACCTAGACCGAGGCACAGACACGGTCTCAATGGGGATAGCTAAGCTGACTACACTGACTGTGCTAGTGGCAGACTCCACTAAGCTGGCAGGCTGGCTAACAGCCTGCTGCCTAGCCTGCACCCTATCTCATTGTGGAGCTAGAGGTGTTGGAGCCCTTTCTATGTTCATAGATAAGATGAGAGAACCCCTCCAGGTAGGATGGAGTCAATCACTCCTCAGCAGGCCAGGCTTGGTCCTGTTTGTGTGTGAGTCCCAGAAAGAGGACCAATTATCTACAAATTCTATCTTTTGGGAGGGGCAGAATAAAGTTTTCAACCAGTGATTGAGTTGTGAGAGACTGCTGTAGAGCTCATCACTCCCCCCTAACTGGGAGGGGGCCAGACACAATTACTCAATGCCGACACATCTTTCTAGCTGATTTACACGCTGAAGCTATGTTGTGCTTGGTTACCTCTGACTGTTTCATCCTAACATCGTTGGTGCCGACGTGGATAACAATATCCCTATACTCTCTACACTCGCCAGTTTTAGCCTTAGCCAGCACCATCTTCAGATTAGCCTTTACGTCGGTAGCCCTGCCCCATGGTAAACAGTGTATGATTGCTGGATGATTCTTTTTAGGTCTAATATTGCAGATAATGGAGTCGCTAATGACTAGGGTTTTCAATTTGTCAGAGCTAATGGTGGTAGGCTTTGGCGGCTCAGACCCCCGTAACGGGTGGAGGAGAGACCTGAGAAGGCTCTGGTCTCTGACTCCGACTAGTTGCTTAATAGGGAGAACCGGTTGAAAGTTTCTGTCGGCTGAATGAGCAACACCGGTTGAGCATGCCTTTCAAGAAGCCTTGAGAAAATTGTCAGGCTGCGGGGACTGTGAGAGGGATTTACACTACTATCTGTACTTACTGGTGACACAGACGCTGTTTCATCCTTTCCTACACTTAAATTGCCCTTGCTTAACGATTGCATCTGAAGCTGTGCTTGCGACACGGCTATCCTCACCATAAGCGATAGTTCTCCTGTATATTATGAGTACAGCGGCTGCAATTAGATGGCATAGTGTTAATAATGTTACTACTTAGCTTTGTCGCCTGGTGGAGGTCCTGTAGAACCATGTCCAGATAAAGCGTCCAGGGTGAAAAAGTTGAATGAAACTAAAAAACGAAGATGTTGCTGAATGTATTTCAAGTAAAAACCGAAAAGTCTGGCAGATAGCCAAGTAGCAACAAACAGCACAACAGCATGGAGACAAGTCCGGAAGTTGAGGGCGTCAGCCATTCTACTTGTCAAATGGGTCGATAGAAGTGGGGGGAAATGTGCTGTGTGCATTGATAAGCAAACTAAAGCACATCAAAGACGACATTAACTCCAAGTAATAAAAGAAATATGGCAAATCTTATAGCCTATTTCAACAACACATCCTGCTGAATTTGCAATAACATTTCTTTCATGTTAATTCGTCAAAAATGAAAATGTGGCACTGACTCGCCCATGGGCAGATGATTCAGCAGTCTCAATGAAGAGTCTGGCATTTGACTAGCCACGTGTGACATGCCTGTGCAGTTACAAACCAGCTCGATTTAGCGGCAGGTGGACACACAATATCCACCTTCATAGTACGGATGAAGCCTGAGCTGTAATGTGAAGCTAACTGAAGCTAGCTAATTTCAGAAAGCCTGGGGACATCTACCTGATACGTACGTAGTATGGCCTACCTCTCTGCGCTCTCAGATAAGACAGTTGCGTCTATTGTTGTTTGAACCATAAACAAAGCGTCCTCCATGGTGTGTAGCCCCCTTCTACGTCAACGGACCCATCATATTAATCAACCGGGTGTGTCAGCCCAGCCGGCCAGTACAGAGAAACCCAGTCCCTACAGTTATACTTTGTTTTTTTTTCGTTTAATGAAAACAACACACCATCACACTGACTATGTATTTCCGGAGATAGCTTCAGAGGGGAGTAGAGGGGGGTTCAAACAGCAAACCCGTCATCTGTCACATCAATCAAAGGGGTTGGCCGTCCAGCAATCACTCAGCTAGCCGGTGGTGGCATGGGCATCAATAACAGGGCCTGACAGCAGGCTTGGAGGAGCTGTATACAGAACTGTATAACTCTCTCTCCTCCCCCTGTAGTCTGACCCAAACAGAGAACAGCTCACTCTCCAGCCGAGGTGCCAGCACTCTTCCACTTATTCAAATTAAGTCACGAAACTCAGTGGGAGTCCCGCTGAGGACAAAAGCAAGGAGGCCCGGACCATGGAAAGAGATTAACATTTTACAGAATTTGGATTGCGAACAGCACCGCCACTGCCATTGTCTTCAACTAAACGGATGAAGTGTTTGTTTACTCGGTTGTCTCAATAGTCATTCAAATAATAAAACTGGGCTTGGTCCATGGAGGAAATGGAGTTGACGCATTACAATGTTTTTTGTCACTCGTGGAACTGGAAATCAAGGACTTGTTCAAATAAAATAAAAACAGCCGCCATCAACACTTCAGTTTTCAATCATGGAGGAAAAGCCCTCATGTTTCTGGAATTCTTCCAGACAGCAACGGTTAGGCCTATTTGTCTATTAGCCTTTCTCTGACAAAACATTTTCTCTGACAAAACTAGATAGCTATTTTATTTACTTAGGGGAATTTTTTAAAATTTTATTTGAAGAATGAAAGTGGGATCTGTAGTTTCTTGAATGAAACAAACCGCGAAAATGGGTCAAATTGTAGTACTACACATATTACAATATGCAATTACACCTTTGTACGGTTTTCAAAGGTAATTTCATTACATTTTATCAGGAAGAGAGTTAACATGCATGCTAACCTTAACTGCCCTTTGTGTTTCCCAGTATCTGCTCCACTGTGATCTGGGCTAGTAACTTGAAAGTGATTGAAGGACTTCTGTCAAGTCAACTTACACATAGCTCTGACCCACACACTTACCCCACCAGACATGCCACCAGGGGTCTTTTCACAGTCCCCAAATCCAGAACAAATTCAAGAAAGCATACAGTATTATATTGAGCCATTATTGCATGGAACTCCAATCCATCGCATATTATTGCCCAAATTAACAGAAAACATGGTTTCAAAAAACAAATGAAGCAACACCTCACGGCCCACCTCTCCTCTATTTGACCTAGTGTGTATGTATTGGTATTGATATGTAGGCTACGTGTGCCTTTTTTATGTAGTTCTGTCCTTGAGCTGTTCTTGTCTATTAATGTTCTGTATTATGTCATGTTTCATGTTTTGTGTGGACGCCAGGAAGAGTAGCTGCTGCTTTTGCAACAGCTAATGGGGATCCTAATAAAATACCAAATACCAAATACTCTAGTCTTCTCCCAGTCCAGTGCACTTTAACTGTGAGTAACCTTGTTCCATTGACAGGCATTGATGAAGTGGTCTTAGGCTCATTGAGGACGCCTCAGGGTTGATGGGCCAGAACAGGACGTGTTACTGTGGCACCTGTGCCTTGTCAAGCATGTGACCCTCCCATTGAGGAGTCATTCTCTACGGCTAAGCCAACAGCCACAGGACCTCACTTTGTCAGAGCTTTTTCCTGGGCTTTGTCCCCAAACAATGACTTGGGACAGTCTGTTTTAATTTAATTAGAGACTTGCAAAACAATAGACATAAAGCTTTAAGCTTTCTCAATGGCTATTGAATGAATTCAACATTGTTTTCTTCAGCCGTGTGGATAATGTGAAGTAGTGGTAGTAGTGGTAGTAGTGGTAGTAGTGGTAGTAGCTAAAAGGTTTAGCTGCACTGTGCATTTTGCGTGCAGGCCAGGAATGAATGGCATAAGGGTTCATCTTGCAAATCATTTGAGAGGTATTTCAGGGAGATTGCTTCAGAGGTTTCAGATATGCAAATATTCATACATTATGTTCCTTAGGCTCTTACTCTGGGCCCCTGAATGACATTACAGTTATTGACAGATGCAGCCCCGAACAAATCTTGACGATGATAAAAAAAACAACCTCGGTAATTCCTCCTACTCACTGTTCCAAATGGAAGTCATTATTTTCAATTTATTGAATTATGAATGATTGAGCATTGATAATTCTGTAAATAATAAGGCAAATTCATATTCAATGGAAAACTAGCGAACTAAATATGTATAGATTTTCTGATGCGTTGTAATGGGCACAACAAATTAAATACAATATTATGATTTTAATGATTTTATGCAAATGAAAAAAGATGCAGCTAGACTGTAGCTATGACATTGATTTCTTGAGAAACTCTCTTTTCTTATACCGCGGCAGGTTACTAATAAAATCCAGCAAATCTGCTTCCATAATGCTCCTGTGTGCCTCAAATAAAGCAAGGCTTAAACTCATGTATGCTGCTATGCTTTGCTCTAGAGTTCCCTCTTGAATCACTTATATTTTTATGGGCAGTATTTGCAAATTCCACAAAGCCATTTTTGCTGCCAGATCAGAATTTGTTCCAGATTGTCTCTGAATGTTTGCCGGAGGACCAGTTGGGAGCGGCTATTTAATAACCTCTCCTCCTCCGGCAGACAGGCCAGCCAGGCCAGGCCGGGCACTATGGGAGACTGGCCGGCCACTCAGGCCAAGATATTTGTGTACTCTGGTGGCTCCTTTTTGAAGCTCTGTCTCATACACACTGACCCCGATCGTAACTCACTTCCCGCCGTCTTTGCTAATTAATACACTCATACTAAATTGTCATTAATTAAAGTCACAAAGGTCTTTTCATCTTTTGCAATGAGTCCTTTAATTCCATGCTTCATATAGTTTTTCCCCAAGTTTTTTTTTACACTTCATGATGCATAAAACAGGTCCAAAATGACTTTGTGGTGGTGAAAACAATGCTTCTCTTTATCTTTTTTCACTCTGTGCCTTCTGATCAATACAGGCTTTGTTCCTTTGATCAGTGAGCCTACGGTAAATATACATGAAGTCCACATTAAACGGATTTTGGTAGTGAACCATAGATATAGCCGGCGGGTGGATCTGAACTTTGAGAGAACACATATGGGGTTAATTAGGCTGAGTTTGCTCCTGGACAGGGTTCAATTGATCCACAATAGAGACCTGCAGAATAGGTGGTCTCAGGCCATTTGGCAAGGCAATTGTGGGCAGCCTCCGAGTTAGCAACATGAAAGTATCAGGTGTTAGCCAGCAAATGATCCGGGAAAGGTGAGGCTGGGATAGCAGATTGGCTGCTGGCTCCGGCCTTGTGTGTCACTACCACTGTTTACAGATGGAGAGGCAGGGGAGGGTAGCGGTGCATGATCCACACTGCTGTTTAAATACAACTCTCTGCCTTTACACATACACACACTCATAAAAAGCTTGCTTATATTTGTCAATGGAACACAGGCTAAGCAACAAAAGCACATATTGCAAGTTTACTCTTGGTGAACAAATATTTTCAGTAGGCCTATGCTGTATTCTTAAGCACATTTTCTAAGCATACATTGTTCTTTGTTTGGATTTTGATGTTATTTCTTCTGACCGGCTTAATTCATACCACGGGACTGTAGAGAGGACAGCAGACAATGTTTGAGGAAGCCAAGAACGGACACAGCCTGGTCTCACAGACTAGATGTAACATAGTAAATGTACATCCGGGACACTGAAATTAGTATGATATGTTACGTTTGGTATGATTACATAAGACAGAAAGTTACTTAAGGCAAAACAAAAGTAGGGTGATTGGTCGGAGTGGATTGGTAAGCATATAACGTAACATCTAGCAACTGAAATGTTGCGTGTTTGAATCTCATCATGAACAACTTTAGCATTTTCGCTAATTAGCAACTTTGCAACTACTTAGCATGTTAGCTAATCCTAAACTTAACCCCTAAACCCTAACGCTTAGCTAACGTTAGCCACCTAGCTAACCTTAGGGTTAGCCGCCTAGCCACCTAGCTAACATTTGCCACAACCAATTGGAATTCGTGACATAGTATACGTTTGCAAATTTGTAGCATATCATACGAATTGCGTTTAGTAACATATCATATCATTTGTAATTCATATCACATAATACGAAATGGATGATAGACATCCACAAATGAATACGTACCGTACGAAATGTAACATATCATGCTAATTGGAGCGTCTCGGATTTTTATGTATTATGTTACGTCTAACCCTGAGTCTAAGTTGGACAACACTGATGCACAGTAATTCAAAACACACAGTAGCAGGCTGGATTTTTTTTCTCATTGTGGTTAGATGTATTTTAAGTCAAATCTGGGTTGAGTCCACATAACATCATACACATGCATGCTGATCTAATGTTGGCTGGTGTTGCATTTGAGGTAAACCTCATTTTCAGTGAAACAGGATAATATATTCCATAAGGCTTTACTGAGGTTAAGAGCATGTTCTTGGATCTGGATAACACTCAGTGACGGGAAGTGTACATTTAAAGCACACCTGTATGATACTGGATGGAAATAGTGCCTTCCTTGGAAATATGTTGTGGCCTTTCATGTCCATGGTAAACATGACAGTGATGCTTTTTGAGACAGACTTCAGCATTAGAAAGTGCTTGCTTTAATTGAGGACTGGAAGAGCAATATGTTTATATACCGCCATACTGATCTGTAAGAAACCGAACCAGCTACGGAAGGACAGTGACTCACAGCCAAATTTGGCCTTTTGTAGCTTTTGTATTTCTCTTTGCCAGGAACCTCAAATTAATAAATAAACTGAAAATAAAATGACCATTTTCAGTGTGACGAAAGAGCTTTTATTATTTCATTTTCAGGGTGACCTTTTCGCCTCATGCATCATTTATATCCCCCCAGAAACACCTTTCAGAAAAATGAAAAATAAATATATTAATCCCAATCCTGCTTGGATTATATCTTTGTCACTGGGTATATTCCCAATGTATCTTCATTACATGCGTGTGTGTGTGTGTGTGTAAATGTTTTATTTTGTATGTTTTCGCACGCATGCACTCGCATATAAATGTACAGTACATACACAGAAACAATGCGGTGTGTCAGGCAATGTTGCAAGTTCAAGGAATAATTCTGACTTTCAACTGGTTCCCATTTATTTCCTAGCAGAGCACTGTCATTGCACCCCCCGATAAGAAGGAAAGCATCGTTGTGTAAAGAAATTGAAATGAAAATCCTTCTCCACCCAGCAGGTTGGGGGGTATTATCCTTGACTCAATGGCGCTTCCCCGGGATAGTATCTAATTCTGGGAGGAAAATGTCTTCATATGGCCACCTGCTGTCGTCAGCTTTGTCCCTGGATCACAAGTTGTTCTGGGTGACCGGTCTTGGGACACGGCGAGAGGAATGCACTCAGCTCCCCGCTGACATTTAGATCTCTTTATTTTCTCCACAGCTTTCATTCAGACAAGAACAACTGGCTGGAGAGGGAGGGAAATGCCACAGAGCCTGTATGTGTCCAGGATGAAGAGAAGAGGGTGGGGTGGGGGGGGTGGGGCGTTTGGGAGATCCCTAAGACAGGGAGGGGCGAGGGATGATGAGCGACGGCACACTGGCACCCCACACAGTTTGAGAACCTCACTACCACGCCACAATACGCAAAGCCAAAATCAATCGTCTCCCAATTTCTCACCCAACGAAAAACATTTCTGTGAGAAATATGACAGAATATGAATAAGCTATATAAACAGTCTGACAAAGAGCAACAAGCCAAGAGATGCATTGCTTTCTGAGCTCAATCACAAAAATGTTGATCTGTAACGAACATTTTGGTTGTTCAACATTCGTTAGACATCTCTAATACTCCCTCTGTTTTGTGGAGAATCAGTTAGTGGTAGGTCAGGCATTGCTTCTGAGAACCTACTTGTACTTCTCATTCAGTCCATTGTGGGGAGGGGGTGGCTGTAATTCTTTGTGGACCTCCTATGCCTCTAAACAAAACAATAGATCCTCACAAAGAAGTCAGCACAGAGCCAAGAGACAAATCTCATGAAAAGACACCTTTTGTTTTCCTCACGCTAAATCTGCTGGTCTGCTCCAGATAATTAATAGCCAGACATATGTTTCTGTCTCTCTTCCCTCTGTGGCTGGAAGGAAACTGTACCCATGCGATTTTGTCTTTCCCACGCATGTCTTCACGAGCCAGTCCGGATTTGGGCTCTGTTCTCCCAATTTAGGGTGTGAGATATTATGACAATTAAATAAACTAGTAGCGAAAAACACCAAATGACATGAGGTTCCCAAAAAACTCTGCCATGTTAATGACGTTCGTAAAGAACTAGGAGGGTTTTTATTTTTTCAATCAGTGATTTCAATCATCATCCATCCATGCAACTTACTGTGAGCTGCCACTCTAAAAAAAAAAATTGATTTGGAAATAAATGCAATTAAAGCCCTAAGATTTGCCAAAACTTGGAGCTCCAAGAGATAAGCTACATTTACGCTTGACTCACATTCACCGAGATTTAACAGGCCTTCACATCCACAAACAGAGACAGACAGACATGCGCGTAGCACACACGCAATCAAGCCGCTTCGGAAATGAATATGTAATAGGTAGATATACGACTTTCATGTGAAAATACTTCAACTGCAGTGTCATTCCTCATCTAAACTACATTTGATAGGCTGGTTGGCTGTGAGGCCCCTAGAATGATGTCTCCCGCACAACGTTTCTGTCAGAGTGTGGGCCTTATGGGACCTTGGAATATAACATCACACTTCCCTTTGGATAGATCCTACCATCCAATATTGTTTTTTATTTCCCATTTGAGTTTTACATAACCAACTCTTCAATTAGATGTCAATAAAATAACTGCTATGGTGACATGGAATCAGCTTTAATATGCCAACGTCATTGTATAAAAAAAACACAAACTTCATGCCATATGTCCTCTGAATTCCATATGCGTCCGCCCTCGACTCCTAGGGTTCATGGCTTGTTCAGTTTGTGCATCCCAAGTTTCCCTTTCAGTGCTCTCAAACAGAGAGGTGTTTCTTGGGAGCCCAGGCACCAGGCCTTCAGACAGAGCCTCGGCCGCCGATAGGATCACCTTACGCATAAAGCTTGCCTTTGTTATCGGATATCTGCAGACTGAAGGACACAAAGCATCATCTAACCGAGTTTAATGCATACAAGATGTCCAATCAGCGTCGTGTTTGGTCATTACGGCCTCCTCGTCAGGCCTCTTCCTGTATCCAACCCTATCCCCCGTGCTACAGGCCCAGGAGGCCCTCAGATGATCCCATAGGCAAGGCTCCAGTTCCCTCACTGGAGACCCCTGTCCCACAGCTTTATTTATGTTGGGCAGAATGCACATGGACCTGTGTGCCCACCATACATCAAACTCGTTAAATATTTAATTCAAGTGGAAACGTTGCTGACTCTCAGATCACATTTGATACTGTGGCAAATATTTGCCTGCTATGGAAGGTGATACCTGTTGGACTGTGGACTGTCTACCCCTAGCATTGTTTCTGCAACTGTGAAAGAAACACCTACTGTATGTTGTCTGGGGGGGAGTACTATCACTCTCCACCAGTCTTTCACCCACTCCTACTCACAAGCTGAGGAACCTCTCTCTCTCCCTCTCTTTAACTTCCTCTCCTATCCTCCCCCTACAGAGCTTAATGATTGAAATGTGGGCTAATTCTGAGCCTGGTTAGCACTCATTATCAGCGAGGATTCATCAGAAACACTGGGCCGCTCCACTTAGCAGGAGCACTGAAGTGGAACAGCTGGCGTTCATATCACATTTAACCAGTTCAATGTTGCCATTCAACTCAACGGTGAGAGAGAAAGCCATTATCAATCCTTGTGTATTTTCCACTACGTGGCAATAGTGTTATTTGTACAAGATTCTACATAAGGTACTCAGAAAATAGACTATACTGCACTACCGGTGTTAAACTATGAGATAAAGTGCCAGAGGTTCATTTGAGGCTCTGTTCGTCGATGGTAAAGGTTCCTCGGGTGGTCTGCTGATGTATATAGCTAATGCAGCCTGTTATTTCCCCTGACAAGCGGGCATGGAGGGCACAGAGAAAGCTCTCAATCCAAACCGTAATGGACCCATGATGGCAATTCTTTATCACCCATAGAGCTTCCTCCACGCTGGAGAGCAGACATAATTTACAAGGCAACCGCAGGAGTGGATTCATCGCTGCTGTACTAAAAAAGACATGTATCATTTCTGCCTAGTGTACGTATTTAAAACGTCTGGAAAGAAAGGGCCCGAATAAAATCTTCCAGATGGAGAGGTAGTCGACAGAGGGATTACAATTTATTTATTGGAAAAAAGGAGGGAGCAAAGACAACAACTGGGCGGCATTTGCTAACATGCCAGGAAAAGTAAAACAGTAGCAAGAAAAAGACTTCACCAAAAAAAGAGAAAAAATGTAGGAATTTATTAAAAAAAAAGAAAAAAAGCGAGAGAATCAATCACATAGCCCTCCCCCCTACACACACACACACACACACACACCAGATTACGGAGTGAAGCAGACCATCAACACAACACAGACTCTCTCCCTGTCAGTTTCCCCACATTAATCACCTGGTCAGCGGCCAAACCAAATATGAGAATACAGAATGTTACCGTCAAATTAGGGGCTGTTTTCTAACCCAACTGCAGATTTTCCTGTTTCTGGATGGATGGGAGACGCTGAGAGGTGGGATCCGGTTCTGTGTGTAAAGTTACACATACTCCTTTGGAGCCCACTGGCTCATAATTCGCTTAATGCCTTTGGTTTCCAGGGATGTTATTAATCAATATAACGTACAACGAGACTGGATGCCTGTGGAGGGTTTACACTGCAGCTAGGACCACAAGCCATGAATATTCCAGGTATTCTATTACAATGCTGAAGCTCCCCGGCGCCCCCTCACATGCAGTTTTTTGGTGGTATTTCTCATATGCTTACAGAAATTGCATTTTTGTAATGAAGTGGAAAATGTGTATTCAGTGCCTAACTTCAACATACACAACGATTCAAAAGTTTGGGGTCACTTAGAAATGTCCTTGTTTTTTAAAGAAAAGCAAAAAAAGTTGTCCATTAAGATTACATCAAATTGATCAGAAATATAGTGTAGACATTGTTCATGTTGTAAATGACTATTGTAGCTGGAAACGGCAGATTTTTTTATTTTATTGGAATATCTACATAAGCGTACAGAGGCCCATTATCAGCAACCATCACTCCTGTGTTCCAATGGCACGTTGTGTTAGCTAATCAAAGTTTATAATTTTAAAAGGCTAATTGATCATTAGACAACCCTTTTGCAATTACACTGCTCAAAAAAATAAAGGGAACACTAAAATAACACATCATAGATCTGAATGAATGAAATAATCTTATTAAATACTTTTTTCTTTACATAGTTGAATGTGCTGACAACAAAATCACACAAAAATTATCAATGGAAATCAAATTTATCAACCCATGGAGGTCTGGATTTGGAGTCACACTCAAAATTAAAGTGGAAAACCACACTACAGCCTGATCCAACTTTGATGTAATGTCCTTAAAACAAGTCAAAATGAGGCTCAGTAGTGTGTGTGGCCTCCACGTGCCTGAATGACCTCCCTACAACGCCTGGGCATACTCCTGATGAGGTGGCGGATGGTCTCCTGAGGGATCTCCTCCCAGACCTGGACTAAAGCATCCGCCAACTCCTGGACAGTCTGTGGTGCAACGTGGCGTTGGTGGATGGAGCGAGACATGATGTCCCAGATGTGCTCAATTGGATTCAGGTCTGGAGAACGGGCGGGCCAGTCCATAGCATCAATGCCTTCCTCTTGCAGGAACTGCTGACACACTCCAGCCACAAGAGGTCTAGCATTGTCTTGCATTAAGAGGAACCCAGGGCCAACCGCACCAGCATATGGTCTCACAAGGGGTCTGAGGATCTCATCTCGGTACCTAATGGCAGTCAGGCTACCTCTGGCGAGCACATGGAGGGCTGTGCGGCCCCCCAAAGAAATGCCACCCCACACCATGACTGACCCAACGCCAAACCGGTCATGCTGGAGGATGTTGCAGGCAGCAGAACATTCTCCACGGCGTCTCCAGACTCTGTCACGTCTGTCACATGCTCAGTGTGAACCTGCTTTCATCTGTGAAGAGCACAGGGCGCCAATGGCGAATTTGCCAATCTTGGTGTTCTCTGGCAAATGCCAAACGTCCTGCACAGTGTTGGGCTGTAAGCACAACCCCCACCTGTGGACGTCGGGCCCTCATACCACCCTCATGGAGTCTGTTTCTGACCGTTTGAGCAGACACATGCACATTTGTGGCCTGCTGGAGGTCATTTTGCAGGGCTCTGGCAGTGCTCCTCCTTGCACAAAGGCGGAGGTAGTGGTCCTGCTGCTGGGTTGTTGCCCTCCTACGGCCTCCTCCACGTCTCCTGATGTACTGGCCTGTCTCCTGGTAGCGCCTCCATGCTCTGGACACTACGCTGACAGACACAGCAAACCTTCTGGCCACAGCTCGCATTGATGTGCCATCCTGGATGAGCTGCACTACCTGAGCCACTTGTGTGGGTTGTAGACTCCGTCTCATGCTACCACTAGAGTGAAAGCACCGCCAGCATTCAAAAGTGACCAAAACATCAGCCAGGAAGCATAGGAACTGAGAAGTGGTCTGTGGTCACCACCTTCAGAACCACTCCTTTATTGGGGGTGTCTTGCTAATTGCCTATAATTTCCACCTGTTGTCTATTCCATTTGCACAACAGCATGTGAAATGTATTGTCAATCAGTGTTGCTTCCTAAGTGGACAGTTTGATTTCACAGAAGTGTGATTGACTTGGAGTTACATTGTGTTGTTTAAGTGTTCATTTTATTTTTTTGAGCAGTGTATGTTAGCACAGCTTAAAACTATTGTTCTGATTAAAGAAGCAATAAAACTGACCTTCCTTAGACTAGTTGAGTATCTGGAGCATCAGCATTTGTGGGTTCGATTACAGGCTCAAATTGGACAGAACCAAAGACCTTTCTTCTCATCAGTCTATTCTTGTTCTGAGAAACGAAGGCTATTCCATGCGAGAAATTGCGAAGATCTTGTACAATGCTGTGTACTACTCCCTTCACAGAACAGCGCAAACTGGCTCTAACCAGAATAGAAAGAGGAGTGGGAGGCCCCGGTGCACAACTGAGTACATTAGAGTGTCTAGTTTGAGAAACAGATGCCTCACAAGTCCTCAACTGGCAGCTTCATTAAATAGTACCCGCAAAACACCAGTCTCAACATCAACAGTGAAGAGGCGACTCCGGGATGCTGGCCTTCTAGGTAGAGTTGCAAAGAAAAAGCTATATCTCAGACTGGCCAAAAAAACGAAAAGATTAAGATGGGCAAAAGAACACAGACACTGGACAGAGGAACTCTGCCTAGAAGGCCAGCATCCCGGAGTCGCCTCTTCACTGTTGACGTTGAGACTAGCGTTTTGCGGGTACTACTTAATGAAGCTGCCAGTTGAAAACTTGTGAGGCGTGTTATTTTTAATGGACAAAAAATGACCTTTTTTTTTCAAAAACAAGGACATTTCTACATGACCCCAAACTTTTGAACTGTAGTGTAAGTATACTGTAATGTTATATATATATAATGTTGCGTATATAAATAATTTGCAAAACATTAGGTGAGAGAAAAAATCTGCAGTGTTTAATCCATTTTGAATTCAGTCTGTAACACAATACAATGTGGAGTAAGTCAAGGGGTTTGAACATTTTCTGAAGGCACTGTAGGTATTTGTTGCGTATATAGAAATAATTAGCCAAACATCCACATCCTTGTGGATGCCTTTTTGCAGGGCTTACAGTTTGTCGTCAGCTCTGTGGTACTAAAACAAACCAGTGTGTTAACTGCCTCACTTCAACAGCAGCCAGTGTTTGTTCTTGTTTGTTGATGCTAAACAACAGTGTGAATTGTTGCACCTGCGCTTTAAGGAGATTCAGTTACACTTGCCTTGCTTTTGTTTGGAAGGGTACATGTGTACTCTGGCTGGGGGAACGCAGGACCGCCGATATTTCAGAGGGGTTCAAAGCGCCACGGCCGTTTAATGTCAACAACGCTGCTGTGTTTACACTAATGCTGTCTTTAAAAGAGGGTAAGCGAGTGGGGGTGCTACGACAGGGACACGATGATGTAATGAGGCTGGAGGCTGACCTCTAACCCATACTACAACAGGAGGCGCAGGCATGTTGTTCCCGGGAGGAGAGAAGAAGAAATGCACAGGGCACCCTCATTCTTTTATTTAACCAGGCACGTCAGTTAAGAACAAATTCTTATTTACAATGACGGCCTAGGAACAGTGGGTTAATTGCCTTGTCCAGGGGAAGAACGACAGATTTTTACCTGGTCAGCTCAGGGATTCGATCCACCAACCTTTCGGTTACTGGCCCAACGATCTAACCATTAGGCTGCTATAATTTAAAAAATAGAAAATGAGTCGCTAAAATATGCAGTATTGTAACACTTTTGGAATGGAATCGCCCTGTCGTAATTAATTATGGAAAATGTTCGAAGATCTATGCCCAGAAAGCCTCAGCTCTTTACCTCCGATGATGAGCCTCACTATTTTTATTGTCCATTATTTGTTTGCCTTTACTGGGGTTGTGGCTGTAGAGGAATAGCCATGTAGAGGAATAAAACCCTAAAGTCTGTCATCTAAAGACAGCTGACAGTTATTCAATAAGCATGGGGGTTTTAACGATTTTGCTGGGCAGGGATTTTCACTTAGAGCAGAGCACATACATCTGGACAAACACAGGGTCCTGTTCAGATGACACACAAACCAACCGCTGCCTTGTTAGAATCAATAAAGTAAAACACAATGCGCTACGAAAGCTGAAGAGCCAACTGTGAGCCACCGGAGGTCTCAATAGCCCCGAAGAATGCGTGGGAATGGAGAGCTCAGGTTAGCAACGAGGTTCCAATCCCACCAACTCTGCCATCTAATAGAATGGGAAAGAGCAATTGACCCATGAACCCGGGCTGAAAGAGAAATCACTTGTCCTAGTAATGACTGCTTTCCACATCGTCAGAGAGCGACCCATCCCAGATATATGGCCCAATGGTTACAACGTCCGTTCTGCAAAACTCTGTTGAGAATAGATGAGGAGTGAGAGAGGGGAACGATGCTTGCTGCATCTCATCAAAACTCCAGCTGGCGTGCAGAAAAGACGACCAGGCTGCTCGAATCACACTCCATCCTCTATCTAAACAAGAGTTATCAGATGAACACAAACAAGGCTGGATCCTGTAAAACGGAGTGTGAGAGTAATTAGCAAACCCATTAAGGCAGTGTAGGTGAACAACTTACTGAATGAAAAGCTGAATGAGGAGAAACAAGTTATTTACACAAGAAAGCCAACACATTTGCATTCTAAGCTGTCCCAAGGCGAGTAAATGGGAGCTTGTGCCTATACGTAAGGGGGGGTTATCTAGCCTATTAGGGAACGTCTGTGTGGACTGAGAATTCTAAACATTCACCCTGCTTATAGAACTTATTTTCAGACCGGACCGGTCCACACACTTGACAGAGGTGCTGATAATGAAGCAAACAAATGGACAAATCACTAATCTATCCTATCTGAGGCTGTTGAGTACGTGTCTCCATGTAGTAAATTGGCCTCGCCCCAGCCTCCCCAAACCTCCCTGTAATCCTGGTGAGCGTCATTAATTCCCCCCTACTGCCCCAGGCCACTCAGCCACCCTCCCATGAGCTCTCACCCCCCTGCCGGTGGTCATGTGATAATCGTCCCTAGTGTTCCATTTGAGAGGAGCCTCACTCCCAACCCTCCAAAACCTAGCCCCCCCCCGCTCTCCTCCTTTGCTCTCCTGCTCTCACTCTCACACTAATGTCTTCCCCTCTGCCTATCTGTCGGGGAATTGCACTCTCTCCCGGTGACAGCCTCTTCCAAATGGCTCCTTGATAGTCGGATATATCTGTGCCCAAATACACAGTGCTGGGGCCTTGCCTCCAACCTGCAGCTCGCCGCTGGTCATCTGTCTTCCTCAAATCTATCTAATGGTGTGTTTCCCAGCCTCTCCACGCCCCACCGCCAGGTCTTCAAAGGGCTGAGAATTCGATGGCCGTTGTATTTTTAGAGCTGTACAGGAATATAACTATATATGAGGAGCTGTGAGCGGGAATGGTCGGCAGGCTGACTGTTAAAATGTGCCGAATGGCATCAAAAATATTTACAGCCTCCCAGTGCAATTTAGAGCAGTCTACAAGATATGGACACATCGAAAGTTAAAATAAATAAATATTGCTCACAAAGGCATAATTCTGGTGTTTCAATTAGGCACGTAGATTTTGTGAGTGTATATAGCTCTCTTGGGACTAAGAGGAAATGAATAATTAATAAGCAAGCAAGTAAAATGGACTTTGCATGTAAATCCATATGATATCCTTCAAAAGGAATATCTACAAGAAAAAGACGAAAATACATGACAAGATGAAAATGTATCTTAGGAAGGGACTGTATATCAATGAGCTGTCAGTCAGTGGCTAACAACGTTAGTTTCCTTGTGTTGCAATTATACACCAGACCTCTTCTTCTGAACCACACTACAGAGACTCAGGCCAGACTCCAGAATGGAATCACTAACAAAGCCATCAATGTTTGACAGTTTCACAAAGAGGGAGAGAGGAGAGAAAGGGATGCATCAGCAGATTCTAATATTGACCTAGTGCCACAATTGCAAATGAGTTGCTAAATTCTTGGATAGAACGACAGTCCCTAATCTACTCTTTCTGGCAAACCCCTTTGCGATAGACTTGCGGGGGAAATAACAACTCTCACGTTCAAGCGGTAACTTTGTATCTATTTGAGATGTGTACTATTTTAGTTTAACGAAGAATATTCTTTGTTTCCCCATCTCCAGCGAATATACTGTATTTGTGGATGTGTTGGCAATCCCATTGCTTGTGTGCAGTGTGTTTGCTATTGGGAGTGTTGTGGTGTAACGTGAACATTGGAATGCTGCTCCCTGGATGTGGAAAGGTCAACATGTCAGGCTCTCCAGGGGGGCTTCAAAGAATAATTTGGGGAGATGGTTGGATTTTTACTTAGGAGTGAGTTGAAAGGAGAGAAGGGGGCAAGAGGTCACACACAGGATGAATAATCAATTAAATGGGAATTACAAGCGTTTCGCATATTTACCAAACAATGTAACTTTTTCAATTGAATATGGCAGCTAGGGCATACCCTTGTGAGGGAGTATGGAAACAGCACACTAGCCTACTTCCCTCTGCTTTTGAGTAACGGATGAGTGTGACAGGTTCACAAAGGCCAAACCGTTACAGTAGCCTGTCAGCAGAAGGTGAAAAGAAGCAATTTTTAATTTAATGTTGAGTCCAGCAAACTGGGCCATCTTTCAATTGCCAGGAGATGACTTATGATCCGAGCGCTTTTGAATGGTTTCGTTTTGCACGTTTAAATTGCTTCTATTGTTGTGCGTCTTGACTTTGCTCAAGCCTGTCTCTCCTAGCCTATCGAGTTTAAATATTAATTGTCTGCTTCGGGAAGATCGCCTATCGGACTGAAATCAAACACTGCAGTCACTCCCTTTGGTGACAACAGAAAGTTTGGCAGCCCATTGTTTTCCTGGAATCATTGTAACGGCGCCGGGCGAGTGGTGTGTGGGTTAAAGTAATGAGGAGGCGCTGTCCCTCAGGCACAATATGAGCCTGCAATGAAATGCACTGACAATCTCCAAAACAGACATTGTTATGTGGGAGAAAGAGTTTCTGGCATGCATTTCATGACACCAAAATGGATTTGAAAAAAATGAAGGATTATGTAAAGGATATCTATAGATACAAAAGATTTTCAGATGGAATTGACCATGTAATCTTCTCTATTCAACTTTTTGTAGTCTAGGAATATCCTCTGAAATTCTTCTTTTGAAATCTTGGTTTTTGGTTCCAACTGGGGACTGCTGAGGGGTCAAGGAGACAGAGATATATTTGGGATAAACTATGTGACTAATCAATCTCAAAAGACTGAAAATTACTGTGGAGGAAAGTTTCTTAGATTTTTTATGATGTGATAATTTACACTGAACAAAAATATAAACGCAACCAGAGCATCCTAAACATGCTCAATGGGTGAAATGTCTGGTGAATATGCAAGCCATGGAGACATTTATTTTCAGCTTCCAGGAATTGTGTACAGATCCTTGCGACAATGGGCCATCCATTATCACGCTGACAAATTTGTGGATAGCAGTGGATGAATGGCACAACAATGGGCCTCAGGATCTCGTCACAGTATCTCCGTGCATTCAAATTGCAGTCGATAAAATTGTGTTCATTGTCCGTAGCTTTTGCCTCCCCATACCATAACCCCACCTCCACCATGGGGCACTCTGTTGACAATCTGCAATCTGCCGGGTACAGTTGGAACCGGGATTCATCAGTGAAGAGAACACTTCTCCAGCGTGCCAGTGACCATCGAAGGTGAGCATTTGCCCACTGAAGTCAGTTACGATGCCGAATATCCGGGTGGCTGGTCTCAGACGATCCCACAGGTGAAGATGACGGAGGTGGAGGTCCTGGGCTGGTGTGGTTACACGTGGTCTGCGGTTGTGAGGCTCGTTGGACATACTGCCAAATTCTCTAAAACGATTATGGTGGAGAAATTGACATTAAACATCTGTGGCATTGTGTGACACATTTTAGAGTGGCTTTTATTTCCCCCAGTACAAGGTGCACCTTTGTAATGATTCTGTTTAATCAGCTTCTTGATATGCCACACCTGTCAGGTGGATGGATTATTCTGGCAAAGTAGAAATGCTCACTAACAGGGATGTAAACAAATTTGTGCATTTCAGAGAAATATGCGTTTTGTTTCAGCTCATGAAACATGGGACCAACACTTTACATGTTGCGTTTATAATTTGAATTGTAGTTTACAGTCCTTTCTCAGAGTGACTTGGAAAATACATGCACACACACACATGCTCAAGCACATGCAAGCACACAGGCAGACATATACACACATAAACACTCAGATTTAAATCATGAAACTTTCTGTGCCTTTCAGGATATCCTTGACATTCTGATGCTGTTGTTGATCTGATGATCATTGACCATATAGAATGGCTTTTCTGTTTGCCCACATTTCAATAACCTATAGAAGACCGGATGGCAGACGCTCGCATCGCATCTCGGGGCCTTGCTCTTCGCAATGTCATTAATCGTGTTGATTGTCAGTGCTGTGACTGACCCTGAAGCGCATCTGCATGCCTCTGCTTTGCACATAACTGATGTTGACAGGATGACAAGAGTTTGTGTCTGAACTACTCTCCACATCAGACCTATGAACGACATGACGCAACAGAGGATCTGAGGGAAGGTGAGGGGATGGATGGATGAAGGGAAGATTCTCAGGTTGACGGAACGGAGACGTCGGCACATACATTGTTTTTGATAAAAAACCAAGTTGACACGCGAACTCCAGAAGGCTGAATCTGTCCTTCAGCCCATCAGATCCTTCACTTTGTTGTGTCAAAAGACACCGTCGAGGGGACATCTAACACCTCGCCATCTGTGCGCTGATTTTCTTTAAGCTGCTAACCACAACATTCATCTAAGTCATGGAATGAACTAAGCAGTATGTTGTATCCTCACCTTACGCTTACCTATACCATAAGGACAAAGCGGATTGTTATCGATTCCAAAAGTGCTGTGCAGCAGAAACACCAGTGAGACAACGTATAGGACAAAACGTGGAGGCTTGCTTGTGAGTAAATCAATCTGTCTCACACTGAGAGCTGATGTGAAGCAGTCAGCTCCAATTTCACTCTCAAGGCTTCCCGGCTGACCCCAGACCTGTGTACACCGGACTGCTAATTGGAAGAACTGTGTAAACTGCTACAGAAATTATACATGACACTTCTCAGAGCAGCTATAATGTGCTTTTGCAGAAACTGCTTTCTAAGCACATACTGTACCTTATAATAGGTGTGGATGGCTTTTGTGTTGTTGTTTTGGTAAATCCCTTACATAGGCTACATATATGCATGCATCTAGGTGACATCTATGTTTCCCAAGAGTATACCTGTCTGACCATGGCCACTTATTGTTTAGTTAACTAACTTAAAATGTCTTTGAGGAAACAATTTCCATTGATTACCAATTTTAACTGCAGGAGATCTTTGTTTTAAAAGTTAATGAGGTATCTTTTCTACAACCACTGCCTTTATGGTGTAAAGAAGGCCATATAAAGTGAGAGAAAAATCCATGATTCATAGTCCTTCCTTTAAAGACGGAGGAATTTTTTATCTGTTGAAGATGTGAACATAGGCTTTGTGAATCTGAACTAGACGTGTAGAGCCAGTAAGGCTAGAGGCTGGAGGGTGGATCTTAGAGTCTTGGGGGGACCCTTGACAGGGAGAGGGAAAACTAAAATGGCTGCACGGGAGATCAAGAGTATCTGGTGTGAAACATGAACGTGTCTCGGAGTGTAAACTGAGATTTTCATGTTTCCTGTGGCCTGCACACACTTTCCCCCTGTCCAGCCACGCTCAATCACAGCTGAAAAGCGAAGAAGCAGAGGGAAAATCTGTGGAGCATGAATAACGCTGCAAGTTCATTCAGTCCTCCAGTGAAGAGAGCTGGGCGGGGAAGGGTCATGCAATAGCGTATCCAGCTCTAGTCTGCTGGGCTGGGTGGACATACATTCCTGATTCCCGAGTAGAAGACAACGGCCTCTATCTGTCCTATGAATCTAGGATCACTTGACAGAAACCCATTTTAAATACAGTATCAGAGTTTATGGCTGTTATCGTGACAACACAGCCTCTTAAAATGATAGTTCAGCCCATAAATATCCACACTGATGATGTGCACGGTAAATAAATCAAATTGGCCAATCCCAATCAGCACCTGATCAATAGAACTCTCTAGTGCGCTCTTATTCTCTCTGTCACTCCTCCCTCCTCGTTTTCTCTCTTCCCCCTCTGTCTCCTTCCCCTTTCCCCCCTTCTCTCTCTTGTTGTTCAGCGGAGGGCCTGCAGAGGTGACTTGCTGCCACGGCACATAGCTGCGTTGCGTTGTGGCTGTGGGGAAGGGGCCTGTGCCAGGGACAAATTTCTGACACACAGAACATTTGCCTTACAGTAACAAACAGCACAGTGGGGCCGCAGTCTCCTGCAGCGCATCGTGCCTCAGAAACAAGAACAGGAAGCCCAGAGACCTGCAGCTGGTGCAGGGGGAGACTCAATCCCCTCACTAATCCTCGCAGGTGATTTGCAAAGCACTTCAGATGTGTGTGGCACTTACGCCGTTTTCTTCTTTCACTTGCCAGGTTTGGATGTTTGATATGTTCTTCCCGTGTCTGTTTTATGTTCGCATACAGAAAGGAAAGGAGACATTGTGGCTGCAGCATGTATTTCTTTCAACATACAGGCATGTGTTACAAGCTTATTTAACATGTTTTCAACATGAAAGATTAGCTATTTATGTAGTATGCACTGTGAAGTGTATGACCTACTATAACATACCAAGAGAAATACAAGCCTTTTTTCATTTTTTTTGTCTTGGATGTTTTTGCGACAATTTTTGTGGTGAACTTTTAGCTTTAAGGAGTGTTCAGAGTAAGTTGAAATAACAAGCAATGATGTGAGTCACCAAAGAGCTAAAGAGCCTGGCTCTAGTCATAGATCTAATTTCATCAACATCACCCCCACTATGCTGAGGTTGTTTGTTACTTTAATTGTGGGGTTGAACTTTACTTCAAACAAGCACAACACACAAACACACCCAGCCCCACACACATAAACACACAAACTGATCTCGCTGATACAGACCCAAAGTAAAACTGCTAGTATCTTTGGGTTCGGCCAAAGTGCATAACAGTGCCATGGGCTTTAAAATAAGGCATTTAATTAATCTACCAATGAGTATTTCAAAGTTACATCCCTTTAAAGTAGGATTATTATTTAGTATCTGGAGTTTTGGGATAAATGATGAAGAGAAACAGGCATGCATTTTAATTACTCTCCAACTGCAGGGGAAATGAAAATGACTTTTCATCCACTGCCAAGTGGTCTACCACCTACAGTAGCGGAGGGTCTTCCTCTCCTCACTGATGAGTAAAGCTCTGCTGCCTAACACGCCATTCTAGGTACTTGAAATGCGACATGCAGTATGGCAGTTTAGCTCTATAAAACTGTGGGCTGACTTGTAATGGTGTGACTTATAACAGTGTGTTTAGGGCTCTCTCATTAGACAATGTGTACAGGAAAAAGCATGACGGATGGCCTGAAGAGCCACGCAGGCTTTGATCTGATACTAGTCAAGGATGAGTGCTTGCCGGTGTGTGCTGTTGGCAAGTTGGTCCATTAAATATCTATCTGTTTTTTTGTCTTCCTGGCATACGTCTGTCTATGTATGATCATGTTGTAAACGTCATTATCTTATACAGTGGCAAGAAAAAGTATGTGAAACCTTTGGAATTACCTGGATTTCTGCATCAATTGGTCCTCAAATTTAATCTGATCTTCATCTAAGTCACAATAATAGGCAAACCAAGTGTGCTTAAACGAATAGCACACAAATTATTGTATATCTTTTTTTGTCTATATTGAATACATAATTTAAACATTCACAGTGTAGGTTGCAAAAAGTATGTGAACCCCAAAAGCTGGAGTCAGCTAACCTGGAGTCAAATCAACGAGATGAGATTGGAGATGTTGGTTAGAGCTGCTTTGCCCTATAAAAAACATTCACAAAATTTGAGTTTGCTATTCACAAGAACCATTGTCTGATTTGAACCAAGCCTCTCAGAAGACCTAAGATTAAGAATTGTTGACTTAAATTAAGCTGTAAAGGGTTACAAAAGTATATCTAAAAGCCTTGACGTTCATTAGTCCACAGTAAGACAAATTGTCTATCAATGGAGAAAGTTCAGAACTGTTGCTACTCTCCCTAGGAGTGACCGTCCTGCAAAGATGACTGCAAGAGTACAGCGCAGAATGCTCAATGAGGTTAAGAAGAATCCTAGAGTGTCAGCTAAAGACTTACAGAAATCTCTGGAACATGCTAACATCTCTGTTGACGAGTCTACGATACGTAAAACACTAAACAAGAATGGTGTTCATGGGAGGACACCACGGAAGAAGCCACTGCGGTCCCAAAAAAAACATTGCTGCACGTCTGAAGTTTGCAAAAGTGCACCTGGATGTTCCACAGCGCTACTGGCAAAATATTATGTGGACAGATGAAACTACAGTTCAGTTGTTTGGAAGGAACACACAAAAAATGCACAGCACACCAACATCAAAGCATCATCCCAACTGTAAAGTATGGTGGAGGTAGCGTCATAGTTTGGGGCTGCTTTGCTGCCTCAGGGCCTGGACAGCTTGCTATCATCGATGGAAAAATGAATTCCCAAGTTTATCAAGACATTTTGAATGTTAGGCTATCTGTCCACCAATTGACGCTCAACAGAAGTTGGGTGATGCAACAGGACAACGACCCAAAACACAGAAGTAAATCAACAACAGAATGGCTTCAACAGAAGAAAATACGCCTTTTGGAGTGGCCCAGTCAGAGTCCTGACCTCAACCCGATTGAGATGCTGTGGCATGACCTCAAGAGAGCAGTTCACACCAGACATCCCAAGAATATTGCTGAACTGAAACAGTTTTGTAAAAAGGAATGGTCCAAAATTCCTCCTGACTGTTGTGCAGGTCTGATCCGCAACTACAGAAAACTTTTGGTTGAGGTTATTGCTGCCAATGGAGGGTCAACCAGTTATTACATCCAAGGGTTCACAATACTTTTTCCACCCTGCACTGTGAATGTTTACACGGTGTGTTCAACAAAGACATGAAAACATATAATTGTTTGTGTGTTATTAGTTTAAGCAGACTGTGTTTCTCTATTGTTGTGACCTAGATGAAGATCAGATCAAATTTTATGACCAATTTATGCAAAAATCCAGGTATTTCCAATGGATTTTTCTTGCCACTGTACTGTTGAGCTTTTATGCATAATAGCATACACTACATCTTACAGTGGATGATTGTATATCAGAAACGATTTAACGTACAATATTCGGTAACGCTTTACTTGATAAAGTGCATTTTCTTAGTCCAAGTAAAGTGACACAGGATGGTCATAATGCTTCTTGACAGTGTCATAAAGTGTAAAAACATGACTTTAAAGAATTCATTACAACGACAACAAAGGATTTAAGAAACACATTTTCAAATGAAAGGAAAGTTCTTGGCTGGGAAAAACCACATTTGAATAAATGTGGATTTTGACACTCTTATGTAGGTGTCATAACCAGTCATACAAAAGTGTAATATATGTCACAACAGGTGTAAATATATGGGTCATGACAGTGTTATGACCATATTATGATGGGTTATGACAAGTTATGACATATTATGACAAAGTTACGTGTTATGACGCTAGGTGTCAAGTAAAGTGTTACCCGATATTCTCCCCACAAGTCATCATTTTGACATGATGGTTTAATCAAACGCCATAGGAACCATGCTGGCCTGGGTGACATCTGGTGCCTTATTGGGGGTCTTACTGAGCTCTAAGCTCTTGGACAAACATGCTCCTGCCCATGTTGGTGATTTGCAGGACATTCAGGCCCACTACGGATGTGAAAAGGTCAGGTCAGGGTGCTTGTCTTGTTCCCTGTTTTAAGCTGATAAACAAGCAACCTAATCTCCCTGAAATGGGGGCTCCCAATCAGCTGGGTCTGAGAAAGTTTCACTGCTTCATTTTCTCCCAATGCAGATATTCAAACAAGCTGAACTGTCTGTGTTTTGATTCAGTGGATAGAGGTGGGAACTTCAAAAGTCACGGTCCCAATGTGATCAGACGATGCCATCCAAGTGAGTTACATAAATGCTTTTAAACTCTTTGTTCACAAAGGGAAGAAATCCACCATGAAGATTCGAATTTTTCTTAACATATCTGGACTGGATAGAAAATATGACAATGTTGCCGACTCATTCAAAGCCAGATTCATAGCCTCCATATGTCTCAAGGGCAAATTCAAATGAGGATTCCGTCAACATAATACTTGAGAACGCTCTGGGTCAATTAACTAAGTCTAACGCTACGTACACATTGAAGACTGACGTGAAAGACACTCAAACCCGTCGTGATTCACTGTGACTTTATAAAGGGAGCCTGTTTAAGATCTGACCATATTGAATAACCTCCAGCTCAACCAGGTCAGACAGTGTGAGGATGGCATTGCACTTACTTACTTAGTCCTCTTCGTTATACTGTGTGTGAAAGACTGAAAGACTGAGTAGATGGTAAATAAAAATCTGAAAAATCTAAATTCAAGTAGCTTATAGTGACTAACAAAAGAGAAAAGTTATACAATATTTTCTATTAATTCAACATCTCCCTATGTGAACCTTGATATTGTTGATATGACTATTTAACAGCCGCCACACATAATTCCCTCAGTTCACTCTTTGAACAGATCTCCATAACTCGGATTCTGAAACTAACTTGGTGACATTGTACTTTGTTTCCTCAGGGGCATGGGGAAGGAACACATTCAATGCTATTTCAGCTCTGCATGTCTCCAGTGCTGAGGCTGGGTGGGAGGCTACCTGCAGGGCGACAGATGAGATTGCTGATGTGCTGTTCCAGAAGTCCCCAACTCTGATAGACCTGGGCACCCCCCTTTGAGCCCCCTGTCTTCTCTCTCTGCCCATACATTTTGAACGGTTGCAAGGGATTATGGGTTGATTTGGCCAGCCATTTAGCCCTCCAAAGCCACCCCCGGCCTTTGACAAGAGGGAGCTCCAGAACATGAGCCCTGCCGTACGAACCCTGCATGCTGAAAGGGGCGGGGGGATTCACGAGGCAGCTCTGCTCCATGACAATCCCTGGCCCGGAGCTTGACGGCGTGTCAGACAGTCAGCCCAGGTGGCTCAGCCGAACAGGGCCGAGCCAGGCCTCTGACAGCCTCAGTCTATGGGGAGAGGCTCGGTCCAGACACGCTGCTGACCCCCGTGCCGTCCCGTAGGTTGTTTACCTTCAGGTTTCCACACTTCCAAGAAGAAATAAAAAAACACTCACGTCTGCTTTCTTCTACCTTTTCAAGACAGAAATGTGAAATTGACAATAGTGGGTTTGAAATCACCTCATCTGAAGCTTTAGGGCCCAGTGGGGCTGCCAGAGTCTGACTGGAGATGGGCTGTATGGACCCTGGATTTTAGCATATTCCTCAGGCCAACTCAATACACACACACACACACACACACACACACACACACATTCAGTGTTACTGAGAAGGGATGGGGAGAAAGGACACATTAATCACCTTTGAAAATATTAATGAACAGTGCTTATGGGAGAATAGCTGATTTGGCACCTTTGTCCACCTTGAATTTGTTCTTTACTATTAGCTTCATTAAATATTATTTAATGCATTTTATTAGACAATGTCACATGTAAAATATATGAAAACACAATATAATAGATTTAAATACACTTGACCTTTGAAGATGGGGTTAAAAAGAATGGACAGCAATTAAAGACAAACACTTCTGGTTTCTGGTTTACTGAATAGTGTGCTATTCTTGGTGAGCATTAGTGCATGGGCAATTATGGAGAGTTATTCAATGGGAGCGTAATTATGCAAAGTCTTTAAAATGACAGCCAAATCTGTTGCATTATGTTCATTGTTTTGCAAATGTGGTTCATGATTCCGTTATCTGTCTCTTGCTTAGCAACACCTGTTTAGTATAATTAAAACAAACTTTGACATGGGATTTTGACAGTGGCAATCAACATAATCACAAATGCCATTCTACGCTACTAGGTAATGGCTTTCCACAGGTGATCTTCCATATGCGCATTCTCCAACGAATAAAAAGATATAACAAACCTATAGCATCGTTTTGCCTCGTGTTGTAGCTTGTCCAGCCATAATACGTATACTATATAGTTAACACGGCAGTTTTCCATAGAAAATGTAGGCTGCTGTAAATGTTATTTTCGAAAATTAGTAGAAGTAGATCAATTAGAGATCACTTGATGTTTGATTTCACTGTCATGTATAAAATGCCATTGTAGAAAAATGAAAGGATGAAATTGAGAAAAGTACAAAGCTGTCATAACAAATTTAAATGGTTTTTGTGTTTGAACAATAATTGTAGAAGTGTATGTGTTCGCATTTATCGTCCTGATCTGCCTGAGACGCAGAGAAAACTAGTGGATAAATCAGAGCAGTAAATACACCTATATAGGCTCTGAAAGCAATTTGTTTCACCCTTGGAAAAGAAATGCTTCAAACGCATTTCAAATTCTTAAACAGATGAAAGTAAATAGGTGTATTCTGTATGTCTCATTGCAGAACTGTAATGTAAGTAAAATAGGAACACCAATGTCCTCAAACTGAGCTCCCAAGGGGTCAAAGTCAATAACCTATTACATGGATTAAAAAAAGCCTCCTCCGTACCTCACTGTTCTCTACTGGACAACAAATAGCTTATGATTTTTATTCATTGGTTTCTATCACAAAGAGATAGTTGGTAAAGAATGTGTCAGAGTCAATCTAGTATCATACACCCCCGTCCCCGTCCCCGTCCCCGTCCCCACAGAACAAGAGACCCATGCTGACCCACTGCATTGGACTTTCTACATCACAAAGAGAGAGAATATCCTATTTCATAAGAAAGCTTAAAGGTCCAATGCAACTGTTTTTATCACGATATCAAATCATTTCTGGGTAACAATTAAGAAAAAAATGCTTTTTAGCAAAGAAACATTTCTCAATAAAGAATATGGAGTGGTTTGAGTGGGGAGGGGAAAACTGAAAATGGGCTGTTATTGACAGAGAGGTTTGGAACTCTCTGTCTTATTGGTCTAATATACCCCATAGTGTCACCATGGAAGGCCAACACTCCCTCTCACCAAAACAGGCTGAAATTTCAGGCGGTCTTTTCAAACAGTCCTTAAGCCCGATGATGCGTTTTTGCAACACTTACAAATTACATCTAGCTCTGGCTCAGAATGTTTGTTTCTCAATTTCTTTTTGTTTCTACATAATCACTACATCTTAGAGAAGACATGTTTTTTTGTTTTTTTTTATCATGTACTTACGTGGATGGCCTACAACATATGCTTGTGTAGGGGACCAGTGTGGTGTCAGATGAGAGGACAGGTTTCTGATGTTTCAGAAGCTACAGAAGCCACTATAATCATACCCGACACACAACACATACTACTTAGAGATTCTGGGTCTAAGATCCACTACGTAGTGTTTGACATTACTTTTTGGTTCAGGACCTGTACAGGATGCAATTTAGGAAACGCTTTTGCAATGTTGGGTCTCACAGGGTTAAGCAGTTGCAAAAAAGAAATAAAAGCGAGAGCACGAAAATCCCCCATGATCAAATAGCATGGTGTGAAAAAACGCTTTCTGGTTATGAGCTGACAACACGGTGCCTTTATTAAACATGGTTTTCATCTGTGACCGATCTCACCAGTTATTTCTGAGGTGCACCTCAGATCGTGTCTAACCTGAGCCACGAATTGACTGCTTAGAATTCTTTAAACCGTTGCAGCATGAAATGGGAAGGGTGCTATGCCTTCAATCCACCACATATATTTCAGGTTCTGCTTGACAACATGTTTACCACCCGATAGGGGGACTTCAATAGCTGACTACCATTACACCTGCAACTCAAAAACCTTTTGTACCCTGTTCTAAACCAAGCCATGGTTTAATCCAACCGCTTGCAGGTAACCCTTTGAGCTCACATGGTATGTATAAAGGGAGTACATTGCACCCTTTTGGGAACCATACTTGATACTCCATTACTACTCTGTTATACGAATATGACTATCTAGCTGGCTATCTATTAAAAAAATAAACATCTATACAATATCTGTTCAAGTTAGCATTCTACCACAATCAACACCAAAGTACACTAAGACAAAAGCCCTGAAGTGACCTATGTTTCCCAATTATGTTTAAATCACCTGGGTGATTTGATTCACACTGCCCATTGGGTTCCAGACTAGTCCCCGACATCGAAGTTGTTAAGGCCTGGCTGTGATTTATTTAGCCAATTAAACTTTGGGATAATTAGGTGGAGACAATGAGAGAAGTGGGCAGGGAAGTTGTCCAGTATGCAGAGGTTAATGATAATCCTCTTTGAGATAAGTGCCATGTGACCAGAGGGAGTTAAGACTTCAGCGTATCGTCTGATCCCAGACCCACAGACATCGTCGTCGCCGTGCTCTGGTCTCCCAGCCCTAGCTGTGGATCTATTAGCAGTGCACAGTGCCTTATGCTTCACTGCAAATGCAAGGGCCCAGACAGAGCCATTTAATACAATGCCAGATCCAGACTACTGCACAGTACCTCCACAATGTATTCAGTCCAACTTCTCAGGACCTCATAATTAGCGATATTTTTTACAAAAAATGCAGTTACTGTGTTACTGAACTATATGCTCTGCCGCGTTGATTCCCTGATCACTAAAGGCATGGTGTAGAGTGAGAACAGAATACAAAATACTGACTCAGTGAGTTACAGGCACTGTAAAGTGGGACAAATATTGTGTGGTTGGATAACATACATTCATTGTTCCCATTTCATTTCTTAGCCTGTGTGTACTGCTATGGTAATAGTCTGTGAAGGAGCTCTGAAAAAAACAAGTGACAGATGTGAGTCAAAGCCAGGTCTGTGTCTGAAATAATCACCGGGAGCGCTGCAAGACCCCGCACTACTTGCCACCAACAGACGAATCTGAATTAGAGAAGATAAATGAGAAATGGCTTGTATTGTATTAACATCGTCCAAAACACAATAGAACACAGAAATGTATCCCTGGCATAGGAAACAGGACTGCAATGCAGGTTCCCTCTGGGGAATAAGTAAACCCACATTATTCTGATGTGGAACTCAAGCCCTGAGAAAAAGAACACCACTTATGTCTTTCATGCTTTCTTCCACATACAGGACATTAAATCTGTTAGGCCAGTGCAAATGACAAGTTGTATGAAGCACTGGCAGCATGTACAGTACATTAAAACAACACAAGAACAAAACGTCCACACAGCGTCATAGCTCAGGAGCCACTGGGGATACAAAGGGGAATGGGAAGAGAAGAACCCCCAGGTGGGGAGATAAGCAATCTGGGCCTGTTACCTGCTGGGAAATTTGGTAACAGAAGTGATCCTGTGAATCTGCTCTGTTTTTCCTCCACCCTCCTCTGATATAAACTTTGCAGACCTGCGCTAAACAGACAGCCAATTGTAGCCCTTTCCCTTCAGGCTACGAGCTTTCATTGGTGGGATTGTCATGCCCAAAACAAAAAGGGGAAGTGCTGGGGTCGTTACACACAGAGATATAAGGCTTTGCTTATTGTAGGACTTCCTAAAAGCCTCCCAGCAGCATGGGGGGGTTGACCACCTTATTCCAAAGCCGGTGGCCACGCTCCAAAGATAGAGGACACTCTTCAAAGACAACATAAATTCCCCCATCATTGCTCATAACGTATTACTGTAATTCATATTTTCATGTTAGACTCATCTGATTTCAATCTAAAAGGGGATAGACAATGAGTAGTGTTTTCACGAGTGAGTGAATACAGGAAATCCCAATAAATTATTTTGATTCCCAAAATTTACTCATTTACTGTATTCATTTGGGGCACATCTGTGGAATCATCCAAATGTGAGTCAAATTATTATTTTTGCCAGATGCCTCAAATAAAATGATTGCATGATGATGAGAATGCAATGATCTCATGTGACTTTTAATTAGCTTTTGCAGCATTGTGTGTATCAATGTTCAGGCAGATCATGGTTAGCTGTTGGGATGGGGATGAGAATGGGAGGTTGGGGTTTAGGCTTATAAGTGGAAGGCTGTATTTGAATGACAGTAAATCCTATGAGGACCAATGCATTTGAATACAAACTGCATTGACTGGTCATTGTCTTTGCCAATGGCAATGATAGAATTGCGAACAAATGTTTGCAATGTCGTAGCCTACAGCAATCTACTCTGTTGGAGATCTTGATTATAAAGGTCATTCAATTATGTTTGAAGCCACTGAAAATCATTGTGGTTTAGCCCCATATTCCCAGGTGCAATGACCATATACATTTCCTCACCAAAACCATTTTGAACATTTCATAATGATATCACATTACAACAGATGGTGCTCATGTCATGTCTCAGGTCCAAATTTGATAATGCTGTACTCCCTCTTGTAATCGTTTAGAACTCCTGAAATAGGTTTCTATTGTCAGAAATTAATGTGACATGAACAAAATGTAATATTTAAGTTAAACTGAAACTATGGTTATGTACAGATTTGTTATTGCTGGTGTTTAAAATCTAGATTTTTGTAATAAGATATAATTGTTTGTAAGTGTTTTGTAATAATACAATGTTTGAACTTGCTGGATATATGGGATTTTGGCAAAGAAGCCCTTTATCTGTCAGATGGACTCATGAATTTTTGATGAAGGAAGTTGCTAACTAGCCTTAGCTCAACTGCTACTAGCGTTTGCGCAATCAGTTAGCATGCTAGCTGTTATCATAGACTTCCAGTCATTGCGCTAACGCTAGTTTGCATTGGCTCGCGACAATACCTCTAACGTCCTTCATAATGTATGCATAGACATAACAATGGTATCCATGAGTTAATCTGACTCTGGGGAAGTAGAAGGGCTTCATTGCCAAAGTCCCGAAGTATCCCTTTAGACTAGCCTGCATAAAAATTTTGCTGAGTTGCAAAATGCAGAGGACACTGCATCAAAAGCATGTTATATAGTCTACCACCTATGCATTCTGTACAGTAGCATTCCCACGGGAGATCTAGTCATCTGGGCTGTCGTCAGTGTCAAATAACTTGACGTCTACACTCAGGCTTTTCCTAGCTTAGTTCTTATGCTCTGGTTCTACGGAAGAAAACTACATTTGAAATGCCATGGGCGGGGTTCTAATGGAATGTCTAAATTGTTATGTTTTCCGAGACGTTAAGAAGATAAATTATTGTGCGTGTCTGTTGTCAAAATGGGATATGCGGTATCCTGACCTGAAGTCTACAGTTGCTATTTCCAGAAGAAGTGAAAGAAAAGCAGGGAATGGAAAACCTATCTGAGTGTGTGATTGCAGTGTGTCCTGGGTAAGAAAGACAAAAACGGGATGCATCTCTTTGACAGCTTGCACTTCATCTGACAGGTAAAGAAAGGGAGGAATGCTGAAAGAGAGAGATATCAGGAGGATCTGAAAGATGAGAAAAGATAACAAATCAAAAGCAGAGGAAAAGCTTAAAGGTAAAAGGTAACACCGATGAAGTCATGAAACTAAAGCTTCCAGTCCAGCATGAATGAGACCTACAGTGCCTTCAGAAAGTATTCACACCCCTTTACTTTTGTTGTGTTACAGCCTGAATTTCAAGTGGATTCAACTGAGATGTCTTGTCACTGGCCTACAGACAATGCCCCGTAATGTCAAAGTGGAATTATGTTTTTCAAGATGTTTACAAACTAATTAAAAATGAAAAGCTGCATTGAACCCCTTTGATATGACAAGCCTAAATAACTTCAGTAGTAAAAATGCATGGACTCACTCTGTGTGCAATAATAATGTTTAACATGATTTTTTTATGACTACCTCATCTCTGTACCTCACTCATACAATTATCTGTAAGATCCCTCAGTCTAGCAGTGAATTTCAACCACAGATTCAACCACAAAGACCAGGGAGATTTTCCAATGCCTCGCAAAGAAGGGCACCTATTGGCAGATGGGTACAAATACTAAAAAGGAGTAATTTAATATCCCTTTGAGCATGGTGAAGTTATTAATTACACATTGGATGGTGTATCAATACACCCAGTCACTACAAAGATACAGGAGTCCTTCCTAACCCAGTTGCTGGAGAGAAATGGCTGTGATGTGCAACCAGAGGGAAAAACTCTCCCTCGCCCTCCATTTGACAAATCTGACCATAATTCCATCCTCCTGATTCCAGCTTACAAGAAAAAATATAAGCAGGAAGCACCAGTGACTCGGTCAATAAGAAAGTAGTCAGGTGAAGCAGATGCTGAGCTACATGACTGTTTTTCTAGCACAGACTGGAATATGTTCCAGGATTCTTCCGATGGCATTGAGGAGTACACCACATCAGTCACTGGCTTCATCAATAAGTGCATCGATGACGTCGTCCCCACAGTGACTGTACGTACATACCCCAACCATAAGCCATGGATTACAGGCAACATTCGCACTGAGCTAAAGGGTAGAGCTGCCACTTTCAAGGAGTGGGACTCTTATAAGAAATCCCACTATGCCCTCCGACGAACTAAGATCGAGTCGTACTACACCGGCTCCGACACTCGTCAGATGTGGCAGGGCTTGCAAACCATTACAGACAACAAAGGGAAGCACAGCCGAGAGCTGCTCAGTTACACGAGCCTACCAGACGAGCTAAATTACTTCTATGCTCGCTTGGAAGCAAGTAACACTGAAAGACAGATTACCAGGACGTGTACTCCAAGCATGCGCTGACCAACTGACAAGTGTCTTCACTGACATTTTCAACCTCTCCCTGTCTGAGCCTGTAATACCAACATGTTTCAAGCAGACCATCATAGTCCCTGAGCCCAAGAACACTAAGGTTACCTGCCTAAATGACTACCGACCCATAGCACTCACATCTGTAGCCATGTAGTGCTTTGAAAGGCTGGTCATGGCTCACATCAACACCATTATCCCAGAAACCCTAGACCCACTTCAATTTTCATACCGTCCCAACAGATCCAAAGATGATACAATCTATTGCTGAGGCACTGCCCAGATGATACACTGCTCTTTCACACATGGACAAAAGGAACACCTATGTGAGAATGCTATTCATTGACTACAGCTCAGCGTTTAACACCATAGTGCCCTCAAAGCTCATCACTAAACTAAGGACCCTGGGACTAAACAACTCCCTCTGCAAATGGATCCTGGACTTCCTGACGGGCCGCCCACTGGTGGTAAGGGTAGGTAACAACACATCCGCCACACTGATCCTCAACACGGGGGCTCCTCAGGGGTGCATGCTCAGTCCCCCCTGTACTCCCTGTTCACTCATGACCAGGCACGACTCTAACACCATCATTAAGTTTGCTGATGGCAGTGGTCAGTGGTAGGCCTGATCACCGACAACGACGAGACAGCCTGTAGGGAGGAGGTCAGAGACCTGACCGTGTGGTGCAAGGACTACAACCTCTCCCTCAACGTGATCAAGACCTGTTGACTACAGGAAAAGGACTACAGGAAAAGGAGGACCGAGCACGCCCCCCATTCTCATCGGTGGGGCTGTAGTGGAGCAGGTTCGAGAGCTTCAAGTTCCTTGGTGTCCACATCACCAACAAACTAACATGGTTCAAGCACACCAAGACAGCCGTGAAGAGGGCACAACCTATTCCCCCTCAGGAGACTGAAAATATTTGGCATGGGTCCTCAGATCCTCAAAAGGTTCTACAGCTGCACCATCGAGAGTGTCCTAACGGGTTGCATCACTGCCTGGTATGGCAACTCCTCGGGCCTCCGACCGCAAGGCACTACAGAGGGTAGTGCGTAAGACCCAGTACATCACTGGGGCCAAGCTTCCTGCCATCCAGGACCTCTATACCAGGCGGTGTCAGAGGAAGGCCATAAAAATTGTCAAAGACTCCAGCCACCCTATTCATAGACTGTTCTCTCTGCTACCGCACTGCAAGCGGTACCGGAGCACCAAGTCTAGGTCCAAGAGGCTTCTAAACAGCTTCTACCCCCAAGCCATAAGACTATTTACATTGCCCCCCCTCCCCCTCTTTTACGCTGTTGTTATTATCTATGCATAGTCACTTTAATAACTCTACCTACATGTACATGTTACCTCAAATATCTCATCTAACCGGTGCCCCCTCACATTGACTCTGTACCGGTACCCCCTGTATATAGCCTCGCTATTGTTATTTTACTGCTGCTCTTACAACACAATACAACACATTACTGAGTACCACTCTCCATATTTCCAAGCATAGTGGTGGCTGCATCATGTTCTGGGGATGCATGTAATCATTAAGGACTGGGGAGTTTTTCATTATATAAAATAAACGGAATGGAGCCAAGCAAAGGCAAAATTCTAGAGGAAAACTTGGTTCAGTCTGCTTTCCACCAGACACTGGGAGATTAATTCACCTTTCAGCAGGACAATAACCTATAACACAAAGCCAAATCTACACTGGAGTTCCTTACCAAGAAGACAATGAATGTCCTGAGTGGCCGAGTTACAGTTTTGACTTAAATCTACGTGAACATCTATGGCAATACCTAAAAACGGTTGTCTAGCAATGATAACAAACCAACTTGAAAGAGCTTGAAGAATGGGCAAATGTTGCACAATCCAGGTGTTGAAAGTTCTTAAAGACTCACAGATGTAATTGCTGCCAACGGTGTTCTACAAAGTGTCGAGTCAGGGGTGTGAATACTTACGTAAATGAGATATTTATGTATTTAGTTTTCAATAGATTTGCAAAATGTTCTAAAAACATGTTTTCATTTTGTCATTATGGGGTATTGTGTGTAGATGGATGAGGAAAAAAACGATTTAATACATTTTGAATTTAGGCTGTAACACAACAAAATGTGGAATAAGTCAAGGGGTATGAATACTTTCTCCAGGCACTGTATTATTACAGAGTCAAGGTAATCATGCAGATTACATTGGTGCATACAGACAGTATGAGGTTCAGCTATTAACAGCAACACATTCATTTTGACCTAGCACCCCGGCACCATTAAGCAATTACCAGCTGATGACTATGTTTGTGAAGGCCAGAGGGTAAACGTCATTATGTGTGTAGTGAGCCACAATGGTCAGCTCTGTCTGATCAGTGAGAGAGATGTGAATGGATGTGACCTTTGTACATAAACAGTATTTCAACACAGAGGCACGGGGAAAAGCAAAACACTGTGATCGACGACATGCCTGTGCAGGACTAAACTTCTGCATGTTCAACTTCACCGTTTTGCCTAGAGTCATTAAATATTGAAGACAACAACACTGTGAATTTAGGAGAGCTCCTCATGTCATACTGGGCCAGCTCTAGCTTTTTGGAGGCCCTAAGGGAGATTTGGTTGGGAGGAACCCCCACCAAGCCGGGCAACATTTTGTAAGTTAGAGAGAACATTTAGCAAATTGTATAATACGTTTCATGCAATTCTACTTATTTTCTCATGGGGCAGAGAGACATTTTTGCAGTTTTAAAGCAAGTTTCCTGTAATTCTACACATTTTTCCATGGGGTGGAGGGAAATTCAGCCGTTATTACTACAAGTTTAGATAACTCGCTAGACTGACTTATAAATCAAAACAAGAGAAAAGTGACTGACAAAACAAGAGAAAAACTGCTGATGCACAACCACATTTTCGAACCTGGTGTATTCGACTACTCTAACTCTCAACAGTAAGTTGAGACCCTGACTGAGTTTCTAAAATAATTATATACATATTGTAAGCAGCTGAATGCCGCTTATGCCAAGAGCTGGCCCTGATGCCATAGCATGCACTGTTGGATGAAAGGCAATCAAAGTATTTGAATATAGGCCATAATAAGCCATATAAAGCCAAGTCTGAAATGATTGACACCCTTGATAAAGATTAGCAAAAAAGACTGTATAAAAAATATAATACAAACACTGAGCTATATTGTATGCTGAAGAGGACTTGAATATTATTTTAATTTTATACTAATACAATTGACCAGAGAAATAGATTTTCAAGTTTAAACTTTTAATGTCACGTGCAGTATAGTGAAATTTCCTTTCTTGCTAGCTCTAAACCCAACAATTCATTACTCAATGTCAATGTAGCACTACAAATAACATAAGGAAGAACAAAAACACACAAGAAGTAAAAATAAGAAATAGGAAGAACACGAGAAGTAAGAAGCTATATACAGGGTCAGTTGCAGTACCATATTTACAATGTGCAGGCATACTAGAGTGACAGAGGTAGATATATATAGAGATAAGGTGACTAGGCATCATGATGCTGTATATGATAAACAGAGTAGCAGCAGTGTACATGATTGTATGTGAGTGTGTGTGCTTGTGTGTGTGTGTGTGTGTACAGTCAGTGTAAATGTGTGTGCATGTTATGTGTGTGTGAGCAAATTAAGTGTGTGTGTGTGTGTGTGTGTGTGTGTTGTAGTGTCAGTGTGCGTGAGTGTGTAGAGTCCTGTGAGTGTGCATAAAGAGTGCAAAAATATAAATAACTCAGATAGTCCGTGTAGCCTGTCTGTTTGCTATTCAGCAGTCTTATGGCTTGGGGATAGAACGCTGTTCAGGAGCCTGTTGGTGTCAGACTTGATGCACCGGTACCGCTTGCCGTGCGGAAGCAAAAAGCACGGTCTATGTCTTGGGTGGCTGGAGTCATTTACAATTTTCCGGGCCTTCCTTTCACACCGCCTGATCTAGAGGTCCTCGGTGGCAGGGAGCTTGGCTCCAGTGATGTACTGGGCTGTCCACACCACCCTCCGTAGCGTCATGCCTTCGAGGGTGGTGATGTTGCCATACCAAGCAGTCATGTTTAACAAGTAACAAAAAAGATGGGGTTCAAAATTATTGGGACCCCTGTTTTCAATACCTTTCAATACCTCACCTTGTGAGGATAATGGCACTGAGCCCCTTGTCTATGTTTTATGAGATTGGAGAACATATTGGGAGGGATGTTAGACCGTTCCTCCATAAAGTATCTTTCCAGATCCTTGATATCCTTCGTCTGCCCTTGTTACGCACGCCTCTTGGAGGAGGGAACGCAACTCCCTGCTGCTCTAAATTCCCTGCGGAGTGAAAGAGGTATGGGACTGTAGGTGCGAGTAAGGATGACAAAAGCAGTAAGCGGTACCGTTAACAAGGAATTTATTCCGTCACACGGTAATTTTGGGGAAAAGGGGCTGAACGGAACCAAAGCAAAGAAAGTAAAAGTCAAAGCCCCCTCTCCTATTTTACCTGCCTACCCACAACTTACCTAACTTAGCACCACCTGGTGCACTAACCAAAATACAGGGGGTGGTCCGTCCAGGTCTTACCTAGTGTGCATAGACAGTAAAATACTACGGGTTATGTATGCCCGCAGGCCTCTTGCCTAAGCACTCCTAGGTGCCTTCCCCTTCCCCCTGGGAACAAACACAGAAAAATACAAACAATCAATACGGACCTTTTGATAGACACCAGCAGGACCAGTTACAATATACTACAAAAGGAGCAACAACTATCAACACTGGGTATAACCAAACAAACACTTAATCTTTAGCCATCAACCTCAATCAGTCTCCTTCTCTCTCCTTTGTCTTCTCCCTTCTGAGCAACAGAACACTGGCTTATATAGCTGGAGAAGGTGTCTAATGGGATACAGCTGTATCCTGACGAGGGGCGGGTCAGCTCCAATTAGTAAATGGGGAGAATTTCAGGAAGCCATCCTGAAACACACACATAAAAGCAAAAGCACAACACAGAAACTGGGGAACGTAACACGCCCACCACAAAACATGCAAACATACAGTTTGCAATAACAAAAAAAAATGTAACACGCATCCCCAGTTACTAAACCCGTGATAGCGCATCGGCAACCACATTCGCTGAACCCTTCACATACTTAATTTGTACATTGTATCCTTGTACAATCAGAGCCCACCGCATAAGGCGGCGGTTCTGATTGTACATTTGCTTCAAAAACACTAAAGGATTATGGTCCGTGAAGACCAGCACAGGCAAGGCACTGGAGCCCACATATACTTCAAAAACTGTAATGCTAGCAATAAAGCCAGCGTCTCTTGTTCAATGGTGGAGTACCTTGACTGACACGAGTTGAACTTACGGGAGAAGAAACTGACGGGCCGATCCATTCCTTCTTCATCTTCCTGTAAGAGAACCGCACCCACCCCCACTATACTAGCGTCTACCTCCAACTTAAAAGGTTTATCAAAGTTAGGGGCAGCAAGCACTGGGGCACTACAAAGTAGCACTTTGGCAGACTCAAAAGCATAGTTACATTCTTGGGACCACTTAAATGGTACTTTGGGACTGAGCAGAGATGTAAGGAGCTACTACCGTCGAAAAATTCTTACAGAACGCACGATAGTACCCTACCATCCCCAAGAATCTGCGCAACTGGCGAGTAGTGGGAGCAGGAAAAGCAACAATTGCTTCCACTTTGCCAGTTACTGGGCGCACTTGACCTCGTCCCACTTGCTTCCCTAAGTAAGTCACAGTTGCCTTCCCAAACTCACACTTGGCCAAATTGAGGGTTAAAGAAGCCTTCTCCAACCGCTGAAACACACTTCTCAAGGTGGCGAGATGATCAGTCCAAGTCGACGAATGAATCACCACATCGTCAAGGTATGCAGTGCAATTTGGCACATCCGCAAACACAATATTAACTAGCCGCTGAAAGGTAGCAGGTGCATTACACATTCCAAAGGGCATCACAGTGTATTGTACAAAGTTATCAGGCGTCACAAAAGCTGAGATGTCAGAAGCTCGAGAGGTCAGAGGCACCTGCCAATAACCTTTTAGCAAATCTAACTTACTAACGTAAGCAGAAGAGCCAATTCTATCAATGCAGTCGTCTAAGCGAGGTAGAGGAAACGAATCAGACTTTGTAACAGCATTTACACGACGATAGTCCGTACATAAGCGGGGACGTGCCGTCAGGCTTAGGAACGAGAATACACGGGGAACTCCAGGAGCTGTTACTGGGTTTTGCCATGTCATTCTCTAATAAATAAGCTACCTCACTTTTCATTATATCCCTTTTCTTTGCATTAACCCGATACGGATGCTGACGTATAGGAGCCGCGTTCCCCACATCCACGTCATGTTCCAAGATGGACGTGCGACTTGGAACATCCTGAAACACATTGAGAAAACTATTTATCAATATGATAAGATCCTTAGTTTGATCGCCATCCAAATGTTCCATTTGAGAGGGTAACTTTTTCAGCATCTCCGAATTACATAGGCGTTCACATTGCTGTAACGTATGGCGTAACTCCAACCCGTCCTCCTTATTCTCCTCTAGGTTCCAGCCAGGTGTCAGCACCACTGCAGCCAAACTGGAGATGGCGGGCTGGACCGGCTTACCTGAGGAACAGTTGGGAGAATCACGCAGATAATATGCTTTCAGCATGTTAACATGACACACACGGGAAGAACGCCTACGATCTGGGGTCTTTATTACATAATTGGTGTCACTGAGTTTCTTTTCCACAAGATATGGACCAGAAAAACGTGCGGACAGAGATGAGCCAGGGATTGGCAACAAAACTAAAACTTGATCCCCTGTTGCAAAAGAACGGCCAACAGCCTTTTGTCATAATGCAACTTCATGCGTTTTTGAGACGAGGAGAGAGACTTTTGGGCCAACGCACATGCCGCGTGCAGTCTCTCCGCATCTTACTGACATAATCCAACACATTTTTAGGGGCGCTACTGGGTATAGGAGATAGGATATGCTCCTTCAAAACTTTTAGCGGACCCGTGGGTGTGTCCAAACACAAGGTCAGCCGGGCTGAACCCTAAGGACTCCTGTATTGTTTCCCTAATAGCAAATAGGACAAAGGGCACCCCCTCATCCCAATCGGTACTGGTATCCATGCAATACTTGCGTAGCATCGCCTTTAGCGTCTGATGCCAGCGTTCGAGGGCCCCTTGACTCTCCGGATGATACGGACTAGAGACCTGATGGGTAATACACAATGTTTTTAACACATTTGAGAACAGTTTTGACATAAAGTTGGTTCCCTGATCAGTTTGGATTACTTTAGGGAGTCCAAACGTAGAGAAGAACTTCACTAGTGCCTTCACCACAGTCTTAGCCGTTATAGTACGAAGAGGTATAGCCTCTGGGTATCGAGTAGCACTGCACATTATTGTTAGTAAGAACTGGTTACCGCTTCTGGTTTTCGCAACGGACCTACACAATCAATTATTACTCGTTCAAACGGTTCCTCTACTACAGGAATCGGGCAGAGCGGCGCCACGAGGAACTGTTTGATTCGCTTTCCCAGTGAGTTGACATACATGACATGTTTTACAAAATTGGACCACGTCTGACTTCAAACCTGGCCAGAAGAAATGTCGAAGGACTCTGTTATAAGTCTTCGTGATCCCCAAATGTCCGGACCACGCCTGGTCATGGGCAAGTGAGAGCACCTGCTGTCGGAACGGTGTAGGAACAACCACTTGACACACTTCACTCCAGTCACTAACGGTGTCATGAGCTGCCCATTTTCGCATCAAAACTCCTGCTTCCATAAAGTAGGCAGTCTCCTTCGTTTTAGCTTCCTCAGTAGAAATTACTGAAGCAAAACATTTGCGAAGACTTGAGTCTTCTTTTTGACATTCAATCACCTTCTCGGGGGTGACAGACAAAAGAATGTCATGTAATTGGGGCGCGATTTCACTTTCCCCTGCCTTAGTTTTTACGGGGGTAAAAACCGTTGGCATTGCAGAAGAAATACTCGGTGCATTGTCTTCTACCTCAACATTCTCAAAAATGGAACCAGCCAAATCCACCACATCTCCCAGCTTGCGAGATTGTGCCCTCGTTAACACACAAGCAGGAAAAACATGGGGAAACGCTTGAACCAATTTATCATCTGCTGTTTTGATTTCTGGGTTGTCTACTACCTCTAACACAGGAGTGACGTTACCACCAGCAATATCGTTCCCTAGTAGCAATGTGACTCCTTTTACTGGCAGTGTGGACACTACACCAACACGAAAACGTCCTGATACCAAATCTGACACTAAGTGGACCCAGTGTAATGGTACAGGTACTGTTTTGTCGCTATACCCTGTAATATAACATGCGAACCACAATACGCTTTCAGAGGACCAGGGTAAAGCATCAGTAAGGATTACTGACTGCGCCGCACCGGTATCTCGTAAGATTGGTATTGGTTTTTGATCCGCTTGTTCTCCAGTTAAGGAAATACAACCAGTAGAGATAAACGGAGCATAGATAGGATCCGTTTTCCCAAATGCTGAATCAATAACTCTGTCCAACGGACGAGCCAAAGACTGGACTAAACCCACACTTTTCAATTTAGGGGATGGTGACAGGGACTGTTTCGGTTTATTTTTCAAAACCGGGCAGTCCGCAATCACGTGACCCTTTTGATGACAGTAAAAACATTCACGGATTTCATGGGAAGGCTTAGGGTTGTCAGAGGAAAAGCGACCTGAATGAGGCACTGATGACGTAATCAGTCGGCCTTCACAACGAGGCGCACCAAAGACAGTCTTGTGTGTCAAAGCATACTCATCTGCCAACACTGCTGCCTGGGCCAATGTCGTCACTTTCTGTTCATTTAAATGAACTACAATTCTATCAGGAGGTTGCTTTTAAAATCCTCCAACAGCATCAACTCCCGAATATCAGCAAAGGTGTTAGCTTTGCTAGCTGAACACCAGCGATTAAACAGAGACTCTTTGTCTCTTGCAAACTCAACAAAAGTACGATGAGAGGGTTTTTTGTGGTTCCTGAAGCGCTGCCTATAAGCTTCAGGCACCAACTCATAAGCCCGCAACACGGTTGATTTAACTTTATCATACTGTAAACTGTCTTCCAGGGAGAGAGCAGCTACTACTTCCTGGGCTTTCCCAGACAATTTACATTGCAACAGAAGTGGCCAAACCTCGAGTGGCCAATGCAGCGCAGCTGCCACACGCTCAAACGCAGAGAAATAGGAATCAACTTCCGACTCCCGGAATGGAGGGACTAAAGCTATATTTTTACTCACATCGAAGTGGGCTTGATGATGAGCAGGTTGTGGAGTCGTCCTGGAGCCAGCGTCTAGCTCCAGTTGTCGGATCCTCACCTCCTTGTCAATTTCCATTTTCCTAATTTCTAAATCGAACCTAAACTGTCTCTCTTTATCTTTTTGCTCCATTTCTAAACGGGCCAGCCTCACCTTTAGCCTAGCGTCTGAATGACCCGAAGTAGAAGATAAAGGGTCAAATCGGGGCAATGTAAAGGGGGTACGAGCAACCCCTTCCTCGGCGCCGTCCTCCGACTTGGCATCGGAAGGTTTACCCATCTCCTCTCCTGAAGCCTCCCTCTCGTCATCCTTCAACAAGAAAATTTGTTTCCTCATTAAGCCCTCCCTGACTAGCACCAAAAGCTCAGCCTTTAGGGCTTTCTCAGGGACGAAGAGTCCATAATGGTTAGCTATAGCGAAAAGGTCTACTTTCCGCAACCCCACCAACCGTTCAACAGAGGGCGCTTCAATAAACTGGGAGATGGCTGAGGCCGCCATTTTGTACACTGCTCCCTACTAACACACACAAACTAAACACGTCACCCAAACTCACAACCCATCACCACACCTCAATCACCAATCACAGAGAGCTCAGAGCAGCAGGGTCCGGTGGGTTAAAATCCCGGATGAGCCCCCACTATGTTACGCACGCCTCTTGGAGGAGGGAACGCAACTCCCTGCTGCTCTAAATTCCCTGCGGAGTGAAAGAGGTATGGGACTGTAGGTGCGAGTAAGGATGACAAAAGCAGTAAGCGGTACCATTAACAAGGAATTTATTCCGTCACACGGTAATTTTGGGGAAAAGGGGCTGAACGGAACCAAAGCAAAGAAAGTAAAAGTCAAAGCCCCTCTCCTATTTTACCTGCCTACCCACAACTTACCTAACTTAGCACCACCTGGTGCACTAACCAAAATACAGGGGTGGTCCGTCCAGGTCTTACCTAGTGTGCATAGACAGTAAAATACTACGGGTTATGTATGCCCGCAGGCCTCTTGCCTAAGCACTCCCTAGGTGCCTTCCCCTTCCCTGGGAACAAACACAGAAAAATACAAACAATCAATACGGACCTTTTGATAGACACCAGCAGGACCAGTTACAATATACTACAAAAGGAGCAACAACTATCAACACTCGGGTATAACCAAACAAACACTTAATCTTTAGCCATCAACCTCAATCAGTCTCCTTCTCTCTCCTTTGTCTTCTCCCTTCTGAGCAACAGAACACTGGCTTATATAGCTGGAGAAGGTGTCTAATGGGATACAGCTGTATCCTGACGAGGGGGCGGGGTCAGCTCCAATTAGTAAATGGGGAGAATTTCAGGAAGCCATCCTGAAACACACACATAAAAGCAAAAGCACAACACAGAAACTGGGGAACGTAACAGCCCTCTTCAATTCAAACCAGAGGTTTTCAATGGGGTTCAAGTCCGGATGCAAAATGTTGATTTTTGATGTGTGCTTGGGGCTATTGTCCTGCTGGAAGATCCACTTGTGGCCAAGTTTGAGCCTCCTGGCAGAGGCAACCAGGTTTTGGGCTAAAATCTTGTGGTACTGGGTAAAGTTGATGATGTTGTTGACCTTAACAAGGGCCCCAGGACCAGTGGAATAAAAATAGCCCCATAACATCAAGCTACGCAAGAGTCGTTAGAAGGTAAGGGGTTCTTCTGCATTGAAGGTCATAGGAAATCCCAGGACACAAGTGTCTATATACTGTAATAAGCTCACGTAGTTGCTGTCACAAACTCCAACCTCCACACAGTTGTCACTGATATTCATATTCAGTTGGATATTCAGTTTCTGTACTTCATATAAATTCATTTTTATCAGGTTTTTGTTTTGGCTGACCTTATTTTCTTAATGGCATTTGTCAATAAAACTCATGAATGCAACTATTTATGTCAAATAGTTTTGTGTTCTACTTGTAGCCCTGGTTGTCCTGAAAATAAATAAAATGGTAAAACACTTCATTGTGAGGCTAAATATATGGGCTGGACATACAGATAAATGAAAAGCAGATTTTTTTATAGGGTTAATTGGCCACAGAATGGCAATGGCCATTCTCTGGACTTGAACCCCATTGAAAACCTGTGGTTTGAATTGAAGAGGGCAGTCCATAAGCACAGTCACAGATGAAGGATATCAAGGATCTGGAAAGATTCTGTATGGAGGAATGGTCTAAGATCCCTCCCAATGTGTTCTCCAATCTCATAAAACATTTCAGAAAAAGGTTCTATGTGATAAATGTAAAATATGATATAAAATACAATAATAAAATCTATTTCTCTGAGCAATTTCATGAATATAAAATAATATAATGTAAAAAAATAAATGTGCATACAGTACAGCTCAGTATTTGAATAATTGTTTTTTTAATAGTATTTTTTCCTCATCTTCGTCAAGTGCCAAAAATTTCCGACCTGACAATCACATACTGCACATGCATGTGCCTAGAGAGAAATGTTAGCAGTCTTATAATGTCTAGAGTTGCACCGCTATGTAACGGAGAGAACTAATATGAGTGTCATGTGGTGATACGGCGCTAACACTGATGACTTGCCCAGGGGAGTAGAAAACATTTACTTAGCGAAAGCAGCATGGAGCAAGGATCATTTCACTAAACAATGTCTGTCTCACCCTGCATCTTCATACTCTGAGGACATTAATAAAAGACATGCTTAAGAGGGAATGAGATCTAATAGCTGTCTTAGAATGTCACTCTACCACCAACTTGACAGGAAGTACATTATCCCCTCAAGCCAAAGAGACAAAAATGTCCATTGAGCAGAGCCCAAGCTAGCGGGGCAATGTTGATGAGCTGTTAAAATGACTTATTATTATTTTCAGTGCCATATCTGTTATGTCAATGGAACAGGAATTTATTTGCTTACGGCAAATATAACTATATCCATTTAAACCCATAAAGTGCACTTTAGAGCTCCCTTTGTTATACAGTGGCTATTATTAAGCGAAAGCTCTCGGAACGGGGAATAATTGGTAATGTAATTCTTCATAACGTTGAGCTTTCTAATCCTCTGATGTTGAGCTATCGCTGGGAATTAAAAGTGTCTGTCTTTTTGTGCTTTGTGCCTCTGAGTGCCGGGTTTAGATTTCACATGTTGAATCAGACATTTAAGGACATGTGAAACACAATCGTTCTGTGATTTAATTATCTGATAACATTGTATGAGGTATACTTTTCCAATTAAATCCCATGTATCTGGAACTGTCTTGTCAATCCTCACAAGAGCCCGAACACTTTCTTCCCCTTTTCCCAACAGTCCTCAGGGTCATAAAGTTAATGGTGTATTTTGTCTATCTTCAAATCAAATCTTTTGATGCTTTATCTGCTTTTTCCCTTTCGGTCACATATGATAATATCCGTTTTGACAATGTCCGTTTTGGTTGTATGTCAACCTCTGGCTACACATTGAAAATTGTTGTATTAGGTCTTTCTATAGGTATCTCATTGAAAAAATGATCGTAATGTGTATTGTGCCACCTTGTTTGTAATTTGAGACAAAGGTAAAATGTATGTCGGAGAAAGCAGGCCCCATGACCTAGGTGCCTCATCTGTCTTGTAGCTGTTATCTATCCAATCTTGTGACAATGTTGGCTTGGTAGGTCTAGCATGCGTTCCATTTTTCTACCTTATTATATTTACCATCTTACACACTCCCTCAGGATGCCTTGTCTACACTTAGAAAAAGGGGTTCCAAAAGGGTTCTTAGGCTGTCCCCATGGGAGAACCCTGGAAAGAGTTCTACTTGGAACCAAAAAGGGTTCCTTAAAGGGTTCTAATATGGGGACAGCCGAAGAACCCTTTTAGGTTCTCGAAAGATGCATTTTTTTTCTCAGAGTGTAGGTGAGTGTGGGAGTCTGGCGGTTCTTGAGGTCACTTTGTGATGATTGTTGTATTTTCTGGGTTGGGGACAAAAATGCAAATTCAGTACTAACCTTAGGGGCTTGCTTGGCGTAATTTATCTTACATTTATTTTCTTGCCCTTTCATGTTACAGTAAGTGGACATTTTAAACACCCTAAATGTGAAATAATACATCATATTGATTAAAATGTAGGTGGTATTGCCCTACTAGTGTAATTTACCCCTGGAGTATGTTTATGTTGGCATTAATATGCTATTGGCGTACATTGACTCGGAGAGAGATCACCGTTGCACACCCACACTACCCAGGGCGCCTGAATTAGCATATGAAAATATGCCACTTGTTAACTTGCGTGTGACTTTGGGGTTTGCATGGCTGTCAGCTCAAGCATAGTCAGCCTCTCTCTCTCTCTCTCTCACTCTCTCTCTCTCTCTCTCTCTAACTGATGTACACAGGAAGAAATGAAGGAGTGTGGCTTCACAGAGGGAGTAGTAGAGGAAAGGAGGAAGTTTCACATAATGCTGTACATATAGATAGAGGGGGAGTGGGGCAGTGCAAAGAGAGTGAGAGCTGGCGCAAAATACACGCTAGCAGAGAGAGAGTTTTATTGTTTATTTCACTTTTGTTTATGATCTATTTCACTTGCTTTGGCAATGTAAACAAATGTGTCCCATGCCAATAAAGTCCTTAAATATTGAATTGTATTGAGAGAGAGAGAGAGAGAGAGAGAGAGAGAGAGAGAGAGAGAGAGAGAGAGAGAGAGAGAGAGATAAGGAAACATAGGTAGGGACAATGGACACATGGTGATGTGTAGAAAGAAACGAGACGCGGACAGAGAGAAGAGAGAGAAAGAAAGAGAAGGTGAGTGGCTCCTCAGCCTGTGTACTCTGAGAGAGAGGGCTCTGGTAGAACAGTGTATGTATGGCATGTCTGGCCCTGCTTCAAAGTCATTCTCTCTATCACTCAGCACTTCTCTCCCCTCCTGTAGCCCAACCAAAAATTGACCCAATCAGGAGATGAAATGGAACAGAGGAGCAGGGCTAGATGCGAGCCAATCTCTTTAAAGCTTACATGATCCCTTTTGTTTCCCGGCAGGAAAAATGAACTAAATCTGAAGTCAAAAGTCAACTCGGGTGCCTTAATGACAAAGATGAGCAGAAACTTTGTAGCGAGCCAGTGGTATCTCATTAACGCGTCTCACAGGTTAGAAGCGGTGTTAAAGGATTTCTTCCTGGTCCCTTATTTTGTCTCCCTTCTGAGTCAAGGCATACAGGTTAGAAAATGGGTTTTCTGAGTAAAAAGAAAGGGCTGAAAGAAAAGCAGACTGACAATTTATTTTTTTATGATAGCAGGTTCTTCCCAAGGCCACTCGTTCATTATATGAAAGCTCAGGGCTTCTGCAAAATCTAGAGAGGATAGAATTATTTTACTTTGACTCACCAGATTAAGGACCTTGGCCATTTTTCTCCATGGGTAAAGACATACTAAATTAATAATAAAGATGGATAGGGAGTACTGTAAGTACTAATTGGCCTTTTAGGACAAAACTTCTGAAATTACACTTACCATCTCACAGCTTAATGCAGTGAAAAATTACAGTGTGTGTCCATCTGTCGAATTGGTGAATGTTACTTTTGGGGTGAATTGCAATGAAGTATAGCAGAGTTGTAAAATGTGTTACCATAAAAGCATACAATGAAAATGAAGGCCCATTGAGAGGTAGCGTTGTTTGCTCAAATGGATTTCAGGCCTCTTTCCTCCCATTTTCCACTGTTTTGGTATACATTGAATGGTCACCACCTTCCATTTCTTTTGTATTATTTACTTTGTTAATGGTCTGAAGCCAAAAAAGAAAGAACTTCACATGAGCATCACTATGCGTACTTCGCCTCTGCTCTACCAAGGTTTTCCAGCACACAGCTTTGACCTACTAAAGTAGCTAAGTTGGTCTATTGTACTTCCAACAATATGAAGGCAGGTTGCTTAGGATTCAAACCTTCTCCAACAGCCTAATTCATACTCAAAAATGTGATTTGTACCGCATAAAAAGTAATGTGTTGCATGCTTCCCGCAGTAAGACATTTCCTCATTCCATTACCTTTTCAAGCTTTTTTTATTACATGAGAGCAAGTTTTGCTTTTACACTTGCAAAACCATAAGGCTTGATTGAGTGAGCTGTTTGGTCTTGTAGTAAAATGGTGCTTGCCTGTATTTCCGTAAACCTTGATTTTAACAATACATGTCATTGAAAAATAAATATATTTCATAACATCATGTTTGGTCAGTAGGTACCCAACATAACAACAGGTGGTGGTGTGTTGGACACAGTCACTCATGTAGATATGCTGGCCTTTTAGGCAGAATTCCTCTGTCCAGTCTCTGTTCTTTTGCCCATCTTAATCTTTTATTTTTTTGGGCCAGTCTGAGATATGGCTTTTTCTTTGCAACTTTGCCTAGAAGACCAGCATCCCGAAGTCACCTCTTCACCGTTGACGTTGAGACTGGTGTTTTGCGTACACTATTTAATGAAGCTGCCAGTTGAGGATTTGTGAGGCGTCTGTTTCTCAAACTAGACACTCTAATGTACTTGTTCTCTTGCTCAGTTGTGCACCAGGGCCTCCCACTCCTCTTTCTATTCTGGTTAGAGACAGTTTGCGCTGTTCTGTGAAGGGAGTAGTACACAGCGTTGTACGAGATCTTCATTTCTCAGAACAAGAATAGACTGACGAGTTTCAGAAGAAAGTTATTTGTTTCTGACCATTTTGAGCCTGTAATCGAACCCATAAATGCTGATGCTCCAGATACTCAACGAGTCTAAAGAAGGACAGTTTTATTGCTTCTTTAATCAGAACAAAAGTTTTCAGCTGTGCTTATGTAATTGCAAAAGGGTTTTCTAATGATCAATTAGCCTTTCAAAATGATAAACTTGGATTAGCAAACACAACGTGCCTTTGGAACACAGGAGTGATGGTTGCTGGTAATAGGCCTCTGTATGCCTACAATAGTCATTTACAACATTAACAATGTCTACACTGTATTTCTGATCAATTTGATGTTATTTTAATGGACAACAAAATGTGCTTTTCATTCAAAAACAAGGACATTTCTAAGTGACCCCAAACTTTTGAACGGTTATTAGAATAATAGTGAAGACATCAGAACTATGAAATGTCCTTGTTTTTGGAATCATGTAGTAACCAAAAAAGTGTGAAACAAATCAAAATATGTTTTATATTTGAGATTCTTCAAATAGCCACCCTTTGCCTTTGACAGCTTTGCACATTCTCTCAACCATTCTCTCTTTTCATTCTCTCAACCAGCTTCACCTGGAATGCTTTTCCAACAGTCTTGAAGGAGTTCCCACATATGCTGAGCACTTGTTGGCCGCTTTTCCTTCACTCTGCTGGCCAACTCATACCAAACCATCTCAATTGGGTTTAGGTCGGGTGATTGTGGAGGCCAGGTCGTTTGATGCAGTACTCCATCACTCTCCTTCTTGGTCAAATAGCCCTGTGTTGGGTCATTGTCCTGTTGAAAAACAAATGATTGTCCCACTAAGCCCAAACCAGAAGGGATGGCATATCGCTGCAGAATGCTGTGGTAGCCATGCTGGTTAAGTGTGCCTTGAATTCTAAATAAATCACAGATGGTGTCACCAGCAAAGCACCCCCACACCATAACACCTCCTCCTCCATGCTTCACGGTGGGAACCACACATGCAGAGATCATCTGTTCAGCCACACCGTGTCTCACAATAACATGGCGGTTGGAACCAAAAATCAAGAATTTCGACTTATAAAGACCAAAGGACAGATTTCCACTGGTCAAATGTCCATTGCTTGTGTTTCTTGGCCCAAGTAAATCTCTTCTTCTCATTGGTGTCCTTTAGTAGTCGTTTCAACAATGAAGACCTGATTCACACAGTCTCCTCTGAATAGTTGATGTTGAGATGTGTCTGTTACTTGAACTCTGTGAAGAACTTATCCTCTGCAGCAGAGGTAACTCTGGGTCTTCCTTTCCTGTGGCGGTCCTCATGAGAGCCAGTTTCATCATAGCGCTTAAAGGTTTTTGCGACTGCACTTGAAGAAACTTTCAAAGTTCTTGAAATGTTCTGTATTGACTGACCTTCATGTCTTAAAGTAATGATGGACTGTCATTTCTCTTTGCTTATTTGAGCTGTTCTTGCCATAATATGGCCTTGGTCTTTTACCAAATAGGGCTATCTTCTGTATACCACCCTACCAATGTCACAACACAACTGATTGTCTCAAACACATTAAGAAGGAAATAAATAACTTTTAACCTCATGAAGCTGGTTGAGAGAATGCCAAGAGTGTGCAATCTGCCATCAAGGCAAAGGGTGGCTACTTTGAAGAATCTCAAATATGAAATACATTTTTGTTTAACACTTTTTGCTTACTACATGAGTCCATATGTGTTATTTCATAGTTTTGATGTCTTCACTATTATTCTACAATGTAGAAAATAGTGAAAATGAATAGAAACCCTGGAATGAGTAGGTGTGTCCAAACTTTTGACTGGTACTGTTATAGTACATATATAGTATATACTGCATACATGTGTATACATTATTTGAATAGCGGGACACTGTAAAATGCATTATCCCTCTGAAGAGTATGAATTGGGCTGTTTGAGAAGGTTAGTATCCTAAGCAATCTGCCTACACATTGTTGGAAGTACAGTACAATAGACCAACATAGCTCCCATAGTAGGTCAAAGCTTTGTGCTGGAAAACCTTGTTAGAGCATGGGTGAAGTACACGTTGTGGGGATTATGTGAATTTCCTTTATTTTTTGGCTTTAGACCAACACCTATTTCTCACTTAAAATGTTGTTTCTTTTTGATGTTTTTTCGTGGTTTTTACACTGGAAGATGATTATACAGCATTTTTATACAACATTATAATACGGCAAAACACAGCAATAAAAGTAAAGTAAGAGTACACAATAATGACAAATTGCAACAGAAATTATGTAGTTATTAGTATTTATTTAATATTAACAGCTGATTTACCAGAGGGAAGTGAAAAACCAGAAACCCATTTAAGCCAATATGGAATAAACTTGAAAACATTTCCATGATCTCTTTTAACCAGACAATCGAGAAAGCTGGAAAATACACAAATAATCAACATATAACTATAAACTATTAACATGAAAATGTACTTTAAAGTTAACTGAAGAAAAGCCTAGTACTTCATTACCTGTAAACAATAGTGAGTTATTACAAAATATAAAATGTATAGTCAAACGTACATTCCTCAGATATAGTCATACAATTCAGGAATGGCCACAACTGCACTTAAAGATATATAGGGTTATACAGGCTTTATTGTTCAAGCCCAGTTCGGCAACACCTGATTCTACTATTCAAGGTCTCGATGAACAGCTGAGGTCTTGATGAACAGCTGAGGTCTAGATGAACAGCTGAGGTCTTGACGAACAGCTGAGGTCTTGATGAACAGCTGAGGTCTCGATGAACAGCTGAGGTCTCGATGAACAGCTGAGGTCTTGACGAACAGCTGAGGTCTCGATGAACAGCTGAGGTCTTGACAAACAGCTGAGGTCTTGACGAACAGCTGAGGTCTTGACGAACAGCTGAGGTCTCGATGAACAGCTGAGGTCTTGATGAACAGCTGAGTAGTAGAATCAGGTGTGGTAGCACTGGGCATGAGCAAAAAAGCATGCATAACCCTGTGGCTCCTCAATAGCAATTTTGGTAACTCCTGCCTCAAACACTATGACAAATGACAAACTGCTAAGAAACACCTGTAAAATACAAAGTCATTCAACAAGTACAAAACACTTAAGAATACATATTTACAAATATGACAAGGGATAGGTGCTCTAAATCCTTTAGCGACAAATGTTCTTAGTAATGCTGTACACAGCTGTCCAACTCCAGTCATAGAGCACACATTCACACTTTTATAAATGGCATCTATCCTGGCCATTAAGCAGACTGGGGGGTTCCCTGCATGTCGATAGAGGGGGGTAATCAACTGCTTGTTTAACAAGTCAACTGCAGAGCTTGTACGTCTGGCTATTTGCAAGCCTCAGACTTTAAGCAGTGTGTCTCTGGGATGTACTGTAGGGATGGCGTGCATCTGATGGATGAGGGCAACGTTGATAGTTTGAGAGTTGGCCTCTCCACCGTTCTTTCCTCCGTAGTAGCAAGACGCATGCACTATTACTAGTACACGTCACACTCCCTGTCCCTTGCCACCTCGATGATGCCTAACAATCCCAATGGCTCTTTTAAGAGGCACCTAATCAATGAAAATAAGCATACACCGTGCATATGTGTGGGTGCCGGTGTGTGTGTGTTGGGAAATGAAGTGGGTGTCAAAAACAATACACGAAAGAGAATGGTCAAAATAGCTCCTCTGGTAGGCAAGTCCTCAACCAAATCCCAGTGCAGTGACACTAACCATTACACTACGAACCCCTGTCAACTTCACACTATTTAAATGGACAGTCTGGTGATGTCAGCACACGTTCAATCCAATTGTATATTTATTTATTCACCCAGTGCTGATTGAACGTTGATTTATCTTGCTTGGTCATTTGTTGTTGCTGTCTAAAACAGTTGATGTCTTGAAAACAGTTTCATTTTATCACATAGCCAACCAAGTTGGCAAGCATGGTGTTTTCTTTTGACTGCGCATAGGTTGCGCAAGCAAGCGATGATCATTATGATGCTGTTGTTGTTTTACCTGGATGCTTCGTGTGCAACCTCCACCCATGCTATTTTTTACTTGCGGGTGGCGACTTCAGGTTTTCGGGAGCACATTGAAAATTAAGCGCAAATTTGGATTCTAATGACATTAATAAAATTGTATTGACAGAATTTAGCAGCATGGCAGTTTGCCCAACGTTTTGTGTATCTAACTGGTCAGATATAATAGCAGCCAAGGACATTCGCTTGCTTATTTGTTTGTGCTCTGATTACACGCAATTGTCCACAGGTCAACAGTTAACACAGATGACTATGAAAAACCTTCCATTGCAGAATATACCTTTCTTTTGCTTCTCATCCAACTGGTGTTAGCTAGCTAGCTACAGATGCTAGCCTTTTACTAGCTAGCTGCTACTGTTGCACAGTAACCAAATTGCTCAACCCGGTTTTAGAACACTGATATTCAGCAGAAAAGATGTTAGCATTGTCAAACATGCTACAAAAAGTTAGCATATTGTTTTTTTTTATTGGGCAGAAATGTGTTGCACTTACAAACGTATTCAGTCCAAATGTATCTAAGTCTTTTGGTCAATTTATGGACACTGCAGCCTCATTTTAATCCAACAGCTAGAATTTGAGCTAGGTTTGGGGAAAAAATTGTCTCCCTAATGCTAATGACTCTGTCAAAAATCCGGTATAGTGGTTCTTTGATCATGATGAAAGGCGAGGAGAGTTTTATGTACCTACAATCAAGTCATATTGGCTTAAATATAATGGTAGGGACATTTGAATTTAAAATTGAGCTTCAACCAATCCCATACGATAGTCGTGCCGACCGGCGAAACTATATGTGGGATTTTGTTGGGATTAGTTTTTTTTGTATTTTTAAGGGGTTTTCTATTGGATTACAAATATTTATTTGGACCTGGACTTGGATTTTCATTCAAGACTCAGACCTAACCAGAGGTTCTGGTAGGACTAAAGTTTTCAATTCATTTGTTGTTGATTATTGAATCATTCTTTTGTTGTTTATGCTGATTTTCCTGTCAATACACTATTATTGAACTGAGCAAGTTCCCCAATCTCTTATTTCTGACAAGTTTGCAGTTTGTGCAAGTTTGTTACAGACTAAGCCCCTAAGCAAATTAGCCCAAAATAGCCTTGCCATCTAATAACATTCCCCAAAGAGTGAGACAATGGCACAAGAGGATACTGCTGCAGTATCCACAACAAAAAGGCCTAAAGGAATTAGAATTGGTCAATATGTTGTGCAGGGAACTGATTAAACCATAATTGGAGGACAGGCCATGTAATATTTCTCAGGTGCCATGGCTGCCAGACAGCAGCTTGCCGAGCTTGGCTTCTGTCTGGGCTGTAGGCCCCCTTTGGCCTGGCTGACTGACTGAACAGGCCAGGGAGACGCAAGCCAACCATCACCAAAGTAGATGCCGTCAGCATTTTGGAGCAGGCAGCTGGAGAAACAGTGAAATAAAACACCTTTCTGCTGGGCATCCTTCAGATTCACGGGGGCCACCGACTACTATTTCACGCTATGGAAATCCTTACCAACTCCCTGGCTGTTTTTTTCTCTCTGAGGTAGTTGATTTATAAGAGACAGTTGAGTAATGCTATACTGTTACCACATTTGGATCTTGGTGACACGTACAGTAACAGTCTGACAGAGCTGCAATACCTGAAAGAGAGAGACTTTGGGCCCTAGTCAAAAGTAGTGCACCATGTAGGGAATAGGTTGCACTGTATAGGAAATAGGGTGCCATTTGGGATGCAACCCTTCATTTGAGCCCTATTTTTGTCAGTTAAATTAGATTTATCATTACATGAACAGCTGAATAATGATAACTTGAAATTATGAGTTTAGTTGTGACTTTGTCTCCACCACATAAACCTTGCAGCACATACCGTGCTTAAGTACTTCAGCAGGTTATTAGTACATGTATGGTAACATTTTACATTATACAATACATACATAGACACTATGTTTGCATGAATTATTAGAGAAGAAGAGTGTACACGTGTACTGTTCATGGACCAGGGATCCGCATGCAATGTGGACAGTAATTGGAGGCTTATAGGTTCTTAGTGTCATTGTGACTCCTCATCCTTTCACATCTGTTCAGTCTTAACTTTTAAACTCCCCAGGGTTCATTATATCATAAGAAGATATAGTGGCCTTACAATCTGATCCAGTTCTAACCTCATCAGTTCTTACCTTATGCTTTCATCTGTGTTTCAGAGGATGTAAAGATAGAATTTATTGTCAGGTATAGGGAGAGAAAAATTGTAATGTATATCATCGCTACATCACAATGTTCTCACGCTTAAAAACGACTCAATCATTGATCACAACAATGCCCCACCCTTCATTCTACAGTTTATGCAAACGGTTGATTTGAGAATTTATTCTTGGCTCGAAGGAACCTTATTGTTCCTAATTTTTCCAGCTACAAAGTGACAGTTTAAAGTAAACATCTGAGGCTATGTAGGCGGGTCTTTTTCACCATGCCAAAATACACAGGGAAACATTAATGATCCTGGCTGAGCCAATCAAATTGCTTCTCCTGAAACATGAAGGAGGAACGTACCAACCACATGATTTCCATACATATTGATGCCTGGATGTCTTCAGCTGTCACTTGAAGAATCCCTCCATGTCTGGGCCAAAGACCCATGGTGCAGGCACTGACCCAGTCATTAGTAAGGAAGACCTCTAAGGAACTGACATGCAGAGGCAGAACTCACAGGACACAAGCAGAACTCAAGGGCTCCCCTCGAAACTACTGGAACTTGAATGATGGAAAGCAAAGTATACATTTTCAGAAAACCAACTGGTTCTATCCCCATTCGCAGTTGGTAAAATGTCAGATTAATTAGAAATCGTTGCATAAAGGCAGTGCTTTTGCATACACAGTGCAGATAGTGTTTGAGAGTTTGAATTCATTTCCACTCGCTATGAAATAACATGCTCGAATTGAAAGCACAAGTATTGTTGCTGCTTAACTTTAATATGACCACATTGGCATGTTTTTTCCTCCTCTGGTGACACTGTTGTGTCGTTTAAGGCTCCATTAGTTTTCGGTTGTGTCTGTAATTTTCCATTCTGACATGCTCTTCGTGTAAATAAATGAAATATTGTTTTTTATGTTGCTATGACAATTAGTCACACTCACCAGCCTGCCTTTATACACTGACAGATCATCGTTCTGGTGGTTCCAATGGCCTATACAAGTAGCCTAGAACACCGTCCATGTTCTCTATTTTCTACATATGCCTCGAATGGAACCGCCCTGCTATATCCTTACTGTTATCTCAGAATAGACTTACATGCCAGATAGGAACATGCTTAATAAAGATACGTTTGCATATCGCTCTATTTGAACTGTTTAATTGGATCACTGCATATTAAGGATTTCCAGCATATTTCCCTCTTTTTTTTTTTTGTACTTTTTCATATTAACTTAATTGTGACCCAAGGCATGAATATGAGGCTTCTATCTGTTTTAACACTGGGGAAATTTGGTGGCATGATTACTGTTTCTTCAGTGCTTTGCATTTTTTTTAACAGAGACAGACTCTGACAGGAATGTGATTATATCAACAAACCAGTGTCAGGTGCAAATGGGTGTGAGCTGCCCCACAGCCCCAGTGAATTTTCAACACTTGAGATTTCCTATGGGACCACAATTCCATATTAGGGAACTATAAAAAGAACTGAATTACCTGCTAGACCAATCCAACCACCATTTGACAGGGCCTCGTGGCTTTTTCCTCATTGTCGCTATTAAACCTCTGGGTGGTGTGTTCCTCCAGGGCCTCACAGACGTTCAGACTGCCCCCACCCAGCCATGCAGGATGCCAGGATCAGCCTGTCGCATGCTGCTGTGAAGGTGTTTCCCACTACTTCCTAACACAGCCAGAGGTGCACGGGAACAGGACAGAGCTGTATACAGAAGTAGCCCTTCGTCCTCTTTGCATCTCAGCAGTCTTCAGGTTGCTCTGGGTGAGAACCACGTCATTCAGTCCTGCAAGGAAAGAAGCTTTAAAAGAAGTGGCGTGTCACTTCCTGCTGATGAGGACAGTCTGGTTGGTGGAGGTTTGGCTTTCACTGGAAGGGAACCAGAAAAGTAATGAATGTTTAATACTGCATAATAAACGATTGGGTCTGTGTCATTAAACCTGTAGTTACTCTTGTGAATTATTAGTCGCAGGTGGTCATTTTTTCTCAGGCTCTATGATTTGTTTTGGCTTTGGGGAGTGGGCCTAGCTACGTTCACTTGCCTAATGATTTAACATTAATTTCCACTGATATCTCGACAACTAGGGGGGTCTTCAAACAGACTGAATGGGAGCGGTAAGTGTCTGTCAGTTCACAGCTTGCAATAACACTTGGTTTTGCAGCAACAGCTGCATCTCTCCCTCCGGACACTCCCTCATCATTGTTGCCCCATATGATGGGCAGTTGGACAGCCGTTTCAACCTGGATTAGCTTCAAGTGCAACTCTCACCCACTATAATTGAAATGTTAAACCTTTGAAAAACTAAGATTTCATCTGTCACATGTTGTATGGGTTATATGGGTTCTTGTGTAATAACCAATCCACACCCCAGACCAAAGGATAGGCTAGTTGCTGCTGATAGCTTTACTAGGAAACACACGACTAATACAGTCTTATTCCCTTGTCCAGAGTGTCATTTCCACCTGACCACAGCATGGCATAATAACAAGAACCCAATTAAAGAGTGCCATGGTAACAGTGAGCAACAGATGATAAAAGCAAATATAGCTAATTCATCTCAGAAGCTTATAAATGACCTGAGATCTGATCCAGCTTGACAATTCCTTGGCATGATACAGAATATAGATATTCTATGATGTAGCAATGCCCAAATGTTTATAATATCATAAAAGACTGCATCGTGCCATACATAATAACCATTGTGCAATGTAAATGTACAAACATATATGGATTGCTTACTCTTTGTATATGTCCTCATGAATCTATTATCCAGTGATTCAGTCTATTCTACAGAAATGGAAGGAAGCCATGTAATGCCTTAGTTTGTCACATGGGAATCAAGCCAAAGATGGAGAGTGAATAACCAATAACCATGAATATTCAAACGTCTTTGATACAGATCCAAGTGGCAGAGTACTATTTACCTTTGACAGTCAGTGGTACAGTAAAACAACACAAGCAACAGGTCTGAAACAATGCCCCCCTGAACATAATATTTTCTCCTAATATTTTCAAAAAATGAAAATGTTCTTTGAATCAAAAATTAAAGGCACAATTTATATTGTTAAGTTAAGCTATAAATAATACAAAATGCTGTATAATGAAGTTAACTTTAATACATTTTAATTCTCTAATAATGCGGCATACAGAATAATGCCATGGTGGAACATGTATCAAGGGTAAAGAGGATTAACAGTCATTTGCATAATAAACAGGCCAAACAAAACATTGATGTAAATAAACCTTGAAGTTAGTCCTTGTCTCCTACCATCCATTCATGATGTACATAGTTTATTAATCAATATTTGTGAGTCATAATTATAGCTGTTTTTTACTTGGTACGAGTTAAATGGAGATTAATTAATGACCTGAAACACATGCTGTATATGTAAAGGGCTAATGAGTTTCTCTTTTATGCTGCAATTTATCAGTGATTTGCCAAGTCATCTGAGCGACTGGAAATTAACTTTACACTTTTTAATTGTGTTTTGTGTTCATCTTGATTCTAGAGCGCTACTTAGAACCCCAGGACGCAGTTAGTTCAATCTGGATGGTAGCAGTCTTTCATGCAGCAACACAACACAACATAATGAATCAACTCACCTCCTCCCAATGACCAGACTCAGTGGGACTCCTCCTATCTTACGGTGACCTTCTGAAGATGATGCACACAACTGTGTCTCACTGTCTCTACTCCCTCTTCTCAGCAAATACACAAATACATGGTACAGTGGAGTTTAAAATGGAGGCTCCTTACTGGCATGTTACTCCTTACGCCATTATACGTGCTATTGTTTTTACAATCGAGGACCACTTTGGAAACAAGCGTTTTAATTAATAAATTCAAGTGATATCCTCTGGGTCCACGTTGTACATTTTTATTGTAGATGTCTGTTACCCAAAATAAATGTACTTCAATTCAATACATCACAGCACAGAATCATGCGGTAACATGGTAAACAATGGTAACAAGTTATGAACACAACATTATTTTCCCAGATGCCCCTTAAGTTTAGTGTATTTATGTTGTGTATTTCAGGTTAATGCACCACATGCTTTGATATAGAGTACATCCAGTGGTGTAAAGTATTTAAGTACAGATACTTGAAAGTTCTACTTATGTCGTTTTTGGGGGTATTTGTAATTTACTTGACTATTTATATTTCTGACAATTTTTACTTTTACTTCACTACATTCCTAAGGGAAATTATGTACTTTTTACTCCATACATTTTCCTTGGCACCCAAAAGTACTTGTTACATTTTGAATGCTTAGCATGACAGGAAAATGGTCTAATTCACTCACTTATCAAGAGAACATCGCTGGTCATCCCTACTGCCTCTGATCTGGTGGACTCACTAAAAACATTGTTTGTTTGTAAAATATGTCTGAGTGTTGGAGCGTGGCCCTGGCTATCTGTAAATAAAAAATAAATAAAAAGAAAGAAAGAAAATGGTGCCGTCTGGTTTGCTAAATGTAAGGAATTTGAAATGATTTATACTTTTACTTTCGATACTTAAGTATATTTGAGCAATTACATTTACTTTTTATGCTTAACTATATTTAAAACCAAATACTTTAAGACTTTTACTCAAGTAGTATTTTACTGGGTGACTTTCACTTTTACTTTTCATTTTCTATTAAGGTATGACAATTGTGTACTTTTTCCACTAAAACCCTTACTTCGAGAGATGAGAGACAAAGAGAGAGAGAGATTTCCCTCAGATTACACAGATCCACAATTTTTTTTAAAACAAACCCAATTTTGATTAACCACAGTGTGCCATCACAGCAGCACGATTTGTGACCTGTTGCTACACGAAAAGGGCAAACAGTGAAGAACAAACAGCATTGTAAATACAACCCATATTTATGTTTATTTATTTTCCCTTTTGCACTTTTAACTATTTGCAAATCGTTACAAGAGTGTACATAGACATAATACGACATGGGAAATGTCTTTTCTCTTTTGGAACTTCCGTGAGTGTAATGTTTAATGTTACTTTTTATTGTTACTTCACTTTTGTTTATTATCTACTTCACCCGCTTTGGCAATGTTAACATGTGTTTCCCATGCCAATAAAGCCCTTAAATTGAAATTGAATTGAGGGAGAGAAAGAGAGAGAGAGAGAGAGAGAGAGAGAGAGAGAGAGAGAGAGAGAGAGAGAGAGAGAGAGAGAGAGAGAGAGAGAGAGAGAGAGAGAGAGAGAGAGAGAGAGAGAGAGAGAGAGGGGGGGAGGGGGGTGTCAAATAGGCTTATTGATATTTTTGGTCTAGGCTAAGAAAATGTATGCTGATAAAAATATGTGTTGTCTTGTACAGAAATAAAAGCTTTTTTTTACCATCATATTACCCAAAAGAGGTCCAACTTGGCCAAAGAGGACTAGACTGTAACATTTCCTAAAATCATACTTTATGCCTTATGTCTAAGAACAGAATCTGCAAAGAATGTATTGGTCACAAAGCTTACACATGATCTTTTCCTACGAGCGGTGAGTGGATAATTCCTCTATCAGTCTAGTTTAGTGACATGGGTTGTGTTACAGTCCCCGCCCAGCAGCTGCTGATGCTATTTGAGTGAGAGACGGCCGTTTCTTGTACATTAACCTAAAGTAGCAGGGGGTTTAGCGTCGTCAATGGGAAGCACACGCCACGGTGGAAACGCGAATACTGTCTAGCTAACTTCCATTTACAACATGGGTTCCACGTCGATTCCGTGTTTGTGGATTACATTTTGCATTCATTTATGTTGTTTTGTGGACACTGGAAAAGCACAGAATGCGAAAGAAGGTATGTAATAAAGTTTGATACTCTCTCATCATCCAGGCTACATCCCGAAAACTGATCGGCAATGGCGCGAAGTGATATCCAAAAACAGCGCACGTCTTGACATTCTGTTGCTTGCGCACGAATGATCATTCCTGTATTTGTGAAATATGTCAAATACAATGTGTCCTGACATTAGTTCAGTGACTTACAGTGCTGTTAGTCAGTAGATCGCAGTCTCTGTGCGCATTCACACAGCGTTTTGTGTGACAAACGGTCCGTTGTAGGCTATTTTAGCAGGCTTTTACGCATGGCACCCAATCAAAAATAAGGTTCCGTACGGACGATGGTTACATTTTAGTTTTCAAGGCTACAAGTCTACATTTAGGAAGACTGTCATTCCACTCAGTATCATATCATACATACATTATGACTAGGAATTAACTTCCATGATCGTTGGATATGCTAATTACTATCGCATTAAGACACCATAAATATGGTACACAGTAAACCTCCTTGTCATTACAGGAGTACATGTTTGAAATACCTTAAATAAATCTCTACAAACTGGCATGCACAGAGCGCGCACGGAAAGTCTATCACATACACAGAACGATAGAAAGGAAGATCACTGTGAACTGTTGAAATAAACTAAAGGCTGTTATGTTTATCTTGCTAAAGAAATACGCGTATTAATAAATACATACAATTGGAAGGAGAGAAATAAGATAAAAATGTCACCAAGCTGTTGACCTTCACTTATACGGGGATTATTGTGTTCGTAAACACACTGTATTGATTCTGACATAGTCTACTGAAGTGTCCGTCTGAAGTTTGAAACTGGCTGTGTAAATTGTTTTTAAACAAGCATATAGGGCTATAATATATGGTCGTATGTCTGATCAATATATGTAACAGATATTAAGCGTATAATAACGCCGTTATCAAACATACTATCTCTCGGCCCTGCGTTCTAGGGAGACAAATCGGCAGTGCGCTCTCAGGCTGTATTCGGTGAATGGTTCGGCCGTGACTACCCGCTAATAATCTATTGAATGCCTGTACCCAATATATTTTACAAGTGACACTTTACACCAAATCCATGTCGCCGTTGGTTGACTACATCTGAACTGTTTTGGGATAATTTTCCTGTTGTTAGTACGCCTGTCGCCCGGGCACAGCAAGGACTCATGCGTTGCTTTTTAATGTGCTAGATTTACGTATAGAGGCAGGTGTTCTCGTCTAACCTTATTGCACCAGCATGCATGCATACTAAAAAGACACACAAATAGATGTGAATAATTGTGCTATTTTACCTAATGTCATGTGGTTTGCGGGCTACATGGAACACAAAGTTGTCACACGCAACACTTACTTTTTAGATAAATGAAGATACAAGTTGTTCAAAGTCTTTATAGGAAGGCACATGTGTTTATCCAGTGTTTGGTGCTGCAATGTCTTGAACATATAGCAGTATTCTCATGCAGTGTCATTTAGGTGAAAGGTATTGCCATCAATGCCCGTCTGCTCTGCCTGTAATTGTTCATTTTAATAGCTAGCTGCAGAAAATGGGTCATACGTCTACTCATCTAGCCGCAAATTAGACTTTTATAGATTATTAGTAATATTCAGCGAACAGACAGTGGCACATTCAGAGATTTAATCGCCTGCTCTACCATTTTATTTCCTGTCGCTAGTGATACTGTTGGATTCCAAGGCGCAGCAGACAGAACTGGAGTGGATATCCTATCCTCCTAGTGGGGTAAGTGGGACGGACACTAACTAGCCTACACACTTCTGAGAACATTAACATATCATACTTAAATCAACCCTATTATTTTCACCGTTATCATGCTCCATATGGAAGTCCTTTCCCAAAACAAATACTAAATAGATCTGACAACGAGTTATGAGATAGTAAGTCATTATTATGAGATAGTAAGTCATAATTATGAGATTAGCAAGTCATTATGAGATAGTAAGTCATAATTATGAGATAGTAATTCATTATTATGATATGCATTTAGGCGATGAATTCAGTGTGCACTTTGCATCAGGCCCTCCGAAACCTTCAAGGACAACCTTACGGATGTCCTAAAGTTAGTCACACATTGTGTGTGTGTGTGTGTGTGTGTGTGAGAGAGAGTGAGTTTGTGGTGATATTGTTCCATATTGTTCCACATAAAACTTTTTTTTAAATGTGAGTTGGTGCCTCCTTTAAAGAGGCAATCTGGGATTGGTACATCAATTTTCTGACTTTTAAATTATTAATATACTGTATAGCAATTTATTATTGAGGAATGTAACTTAGAAATTCATGAGCAATGTTCTTACCCCATCAGAACCCCAAATAAATGCTTATTTTACTCCATTGTTTGTAAACAATGTAATTGTTAACAAAAACGGTATAGCTTCCCAACATGGAGGGTCAGTCCTTGCTTCCATATGTGAGAGTCCTTGCGTCTATGTATTTGAGAGTGGTTACATTTCTCCTGCACCATTCCTCAGCTGTTTACCAAAAAAAGTGTCAGGGAGCGGGTTTTGTTTTTGTTTGTATCCCAGATTGTCCCTTTAAATGGGTTAACCATAATCCAGATTTACTATCTCATAATTATGGCTTACATATCTCAGAATTATGACTTATATATCTCAGAATTATGACTTATATATCTCAGAATTATGATTTATATATCTCATAATAATGACTTACTATCAAATAGTTATGACATACTATCTCATAACTCGTAGTCAGATTTTCTTTATTGGTGTCGCGAATGGGCTTTGTAGGCCTACTAACAAGGAAAATCTAGGGCTAATTGGAATGGGAAATTTCAACACGGTCCAGTATAATTATATTTGGCTGACTCATTACCATGCATATGTGCCTCTCGGTAATTGACAGGCACTCTATCCGGGAGGCAAGCTTTTTCAAATTTCCACAGTGTCGGACTGAGTTCGACAAAGGCCATTTGGGTGGGATGTTTGTTTATGTTAATTGATGTCAATAGTAGCAGTCCTGAAAATCTATTGGACGGGTGACATTTAAGTGAAGAGATATTCATTTTGTTTTTGATGTAGCCTAGGCCTCAAGTCAACTTTCCATAATAGCTTGGCCCTAAATATTTGTACGTTTTCATAAATAAAAAAGGTTTAAAAAATAAATACAAAATGAAGTAATGCGATTGGAAAGTCAGGTATGGAAGTAATCTCAATTGAGCCACGATTTGTTTTTATGCTTATCAGGTATACTTACAATGCCTTTAGAAAGTATTCACACCTTTTGACTTTTTTCCAGATGATGTTGTCTTATAGCCTGAATTTAAAATGGATTAAATTGCGATTTTGTGTCACTGGCCTACACACAGTTTTACAAATGAATTACAAATGGAAAGTCAATAAGTATTAGTCAATAAGTATTCAACCCCTTTGTTATGGCAAGCCTAAATAAGTTCAGGAGTAAACATATTGCTTAATAAGTCACATAATATGTTGCTTGGACTCACTCAATAATAGTGTTTAACAGGATTTTTGAATGACTACATCATCTCTGTACCCAAGACATAAAATGATCTGTAAGGTCCCTCAGTCTAGCATATTTAATATCCCTTTGAGCTAGGTGAAGTTATTAATTACACTTTGGAAGGAGTATCAATACACCCAGTCACTACAAAGATACAGGCGCCCTTCCTAACTCAGTTGCCGTAGAGGAAGGAAACCTGCATCTTTTTTGCAATAAGGCACTAAAGTAAAACTGCAAAAAAATGTGGCAAAGAAATTAAATGTTTGTCCTGAATGCAAAGCTTTATGTTTGGGGCAAATCCAACACATCACTGAGTACCACTATTTATATTTTCAAGCATGTGGTGGCTTCATCATGTTATGGGTATGATGAAGTTTTTTTAGGATAAAAATAAATGGAATATAGCTAAGCACAGGCAAAATCCTAGAGACACTGGGAGACAAATTCACCTTTCAGTGGGACAATAACCTAAAACCCAAGGCCAAATATACACTGGAGTTGCTTACCAAGATGATATTGACTTGAATCAGCTTGAAAATCTATGGCAAGACTTGAAAATGGCTGTCTAGCAGTGATCAACAACCAACTTGACAGAGCTTGAATAATAAAAAAATATATATTATACAATCCAGGTGTGGAAAGCTCTTAGAGACTTACCCAGAAAGACCCACAGCTATAATTGCTGCCAAAGGTGATTCTAACATGTATGTGACTGTGAATACTTATGTACATTAGTTATTTCTGTATTTCATTTTCATTTTCAATACATTTGTAAACATTTCTAAAAATGTGTTTTTACTTTGTCATTATGGGAATTGTGTGTAGATGGGTACAATACAAATATATTTTTTATTTATTTTGTAACACAACAAAATGTGGAATAATCAAGGGGTATGAATACTTTCTGAAGGCACTGTATTTACTCTGTTAGTTTCTGTTAGTATTTCCTAATATTTCTTTGGGCCTGATTTCAGAATAACAGTGGAACGTTTATGGGTTATGTATAATAGTGGCAAACTCCTTTCCAAATAGATTAAAAGCATAATGGATGACACATTTTTCAGAAAGTGCTCCAATATTGGAGGTCTTTTCTTGCCCTATGTACTTGGAATAACATTTTGCTGCACCACCTTTATGCACCTTTATTATTCATTTGTGCAGCTTTTACACTACTTTATTACTATGTATTACATACAAAGACACTGCATTGAAACAATACTACAGTAGGACATAAAAACCCTGTCCGTCGTTTACATCGTTGTGTTTTGATTTCATTGCAAAAGTATATGAGAACCAATCAATCGCTGATGAGAACCAATCAATATAAATTTACTAAACTTGTGCTGTGTTCTTTTTTAGTGGGAAGAGATCAGCGGGTTGGATGAAAACTACACCCCCATTCGCACGTACCAGGTTTGTCAGGTCATGGAGCCGAATCAGAATAACTGGCTTCGGACTAACTGGATAGAAAAGGGTGATGCCCAAAGGATTTTTGTGGAACTGAAGTTCACCTTGAGGGATTGTAACAGTCTACCCGGTGTGGTGGGCACGTGCAAGGAGACATTCAACTTGTATTATCAGGAAACCGATTCGGAAGTCGGCAGGAATATACGAGAGAACCAGTATGTGAAAATTGACACAATCGCAGCAGACGAGAGCTTCACCCAGGGGGACCTGGGAGAGAGGAAGATGAAGCTGAATACAGAAGTGCGCATCATTGGGCCGCTGTCCAGACGAGGGTTTTACCTGGCCTTCCAGGATGTAGGGGCATGCATCGCTCTGGTCTCTGTCAAAGTTTATTACAAGAAGTGCTGGTCCATCATTGAGAACCTGGCCACTTTCCCAGACACAGTGACGGGATCAGAGTTCTCCTCTTTGGTCGAGGTCGAGGGCATGTGTGTCAGTGACGCCGAGGAGGAGGCCGACAACTCTCCCAAGATGCACTGCAGCGCAGAGGGGGAATGGCTGGTGCCTATAGGGAAATGTATATGCAAAGCGGGATTTCATCAGAAGGGCGATGCATGTGAACGTGAGTACAGTTACAGTATAGTAAACTCGCTGTATATATTCTCTCAATACTCAGTTTTCATTAGTGGCATAACTTTTTCCATCCTCTGAAAAAATGTCAGTTTGCAATATTGAGAAATATTACTGAACTCCAAACATTGTTTTAATTAGGGAAATATTAAACGTATTGGTAAGCAGAAAATGTGCCTCATTCAAATGTACATGTTCAGAATAGTTTTTTCCATTTGAATCATTATCGCACAGAATCACCCATGCCATGCCTAAACACCAGAAAAGAATCTGTTGAGCATTTTAGTTTTTAATTATGCAAAGCATGCAAATTACAATTTAGGCCACATTGAATAGTTGTGGTGGCAAATAAAATTAAAGCAGCTGATTTGAAGGCAATAATAATGATGGATAAAGTATGGAGGCCCAGAAATCCTCAGTGTTATAATTGGAATCCATGTTAATTGTTTGATTAGCGGCTCTTAATTTTTATCCGTGGTTCTGTTGACACTGGGATTAAATGATAACTTGCACTTCAGTTTAGCTCAATACTCCTCTGCAAGAGCACTTACCTCTATGGATGGCTACTGGCCAAGGCAATCACTTGCAGAATACACAGGTCTGAAGGAAGTCCATCCAATATTTCAGTATCCCTCTGCTAAATCCAAACGACCCTGACAGAAAAGGAAACAAATAGCCGCCATACTGTGGCTTTTAGGCCTCCGGATATTTATGGAGGGCCCTAACAGGAAACGCAATTACAGTCAAGCTTGGCTGTGTTGTTTGGTCCTAGCACCGTGCCTCTGCAGTTAGCATTAAAATGCTTTATGTCACTATAATTGCACAAAGGATTATTTTCAGTGGCCACCTGACTTGTAAGATAAAAATCACGTTGGATTAAAGGAGAACTACTTAGGTCACATAGCTTAAGTGCCCTGTCTTGTCAGCCAAACTTTTTTCCCCCCTCACAACGTCCATCTAAGCAGCTTATGAGGGGCACTGACAAGTAATAATTAAAGGGAATGTGTCTCAGCACAAATTAGAAGTCCAAGTAGGCTAGCCACTTTCAGGCCACTACTGCCAAGCATGGTCCTTCACCAGCGAGTTAGGCATATACCCTCTACCCTGTGAAGTGTACTTAGGTGATATTATCAAAAACAAAAATTGCCTCTTGAGTTATGTTCCCTCAAATGTGGTAGAGCTCGTTCAACACCCAGGAGTCCTTTTTCTCTGGTGTTGTTTATGTTATTTTGGTAAGTAGGTGTGCAATTCTGCCCCAGGGACAAAGGCTACATTAAAAAGCAATTTGGGCCATTTTCTGATTCACTTCCAAAGGAGCAAACAATGTAGCATATAGTATAAAAGCTTTGTCTAAAAAAAATGCCTGCTTATTCCTGCTCTTCTGCTTGTAAAGCATTGTGCACATGGCCTGCAAGAAATGAACTGTTGCCCATTCCAGGCAATGAACTGATCCAAAAAAAAAAAAAAAATTGTCCTTAACTTTATAAGAGATTTATTTCAATTGGGGCATGGCTGGCTATTGTATTATGGGGTAGTTCATCTAAATAAAATGAACATCATACTGCAGCATCAGCAGCTTCTCAGATATGTAGTGATATTAAACTGCCCATTCAGGGGTTTCGTTTCCTCTGGAGCAAATCAAAGTGGAAAATACTAATACTAATACATCGGTTGAACACCACTGCAATGGGGCCTAGAATGGAAGATGGTTTTGTCTTTTGTAACCGCGACTAGCTTATCCCGAAGGCCATTGCCCTACAACAGTACAGCTAAAGTACTTGTGTTGGATTTCATTGGATACTGTACCTTGCTATATAGATCACAGATACACATTCCCTCACATTCCCATTTTCAATATCTACAGTATCCCCCAACTATAAAATGGCCGTCTGTGGTATATTGAGGAGAAGGTTGAAGGAGGAGCAAGTGAGTTGAGCTGTCAGTCATGTCATTCGAGGACTAGCAGCCCCCCTCTGTGGATGTGGCGGCCTCCTCCAAAACGTGTTGTGATCCACTCATTCATCACTGTCACTGGAGAAGGACTGCATGTCTTTCACTCCTGTCTCTCTTTAACTCTTTGTGTGGCAATCTGCTGCACTATAAATGCCTGTTATTTCTCTCTCCCAGTGTTAGGAAATTCAGTGTTATGGGTTTTGAAAAAGGCCCATTTGAAGTGTCCTGCAGCGTGCACAGGTCTTTATTTGCATAGAAGTGTGTGGTGTTAAAATAGTGGGCATTCATTTTCAGGTTCTGTTCAGCAGTGGCCCACTCACTGAAATGGAGCCACTGAGTCATTTTGAGAAAGAGAGGGCCCTTGTGTTGTTCTCGAACCCCAGGAATGTATGTTTTCCAATTTTAACACATCACATAATTGTTTCTAAGCAACCAACTGCTGAGAGCTGAATAACTATTGACCTGTTTGTTGTCCAATTTTAACACATAATCACATAATTATCTTGTTAAAGGACAATTCCACCACTTTATAACCAGTTATTAAGCTGTTAGTGTAAATGCACAACTGTAAGATTTTATATACATTTTCTATCGTTTTTGTTCGTCGTACTGCACAATTCCTTTTTTTTTTTTTGCATCGGCATTGCCCTCATATACAGTATACTACAATTCCCAGAGTGCACCTCCCAAGATGCAATGCTCCGCCCAGTCTTCAGTTAGCTGGCTAGCAAGCCCAGACGAAGCTTATGTCATAAGTTATGAGTCCATTTCACTTTATTTTTTGGGTTGTAAATATATTATAATGTTTGCATGAATATCATGCTGAATATATGTTCATGTCATTGTCACCAATCAATTGCATTACACTCAAAAATAATTAGACTTTCGATTCTAATGATTGCTAACCCTAAGTTACTGTATCTGATAGTTAGCAAGTCCGACTGCTATATCAGAACTAATCGTGTTTACAGCCAAGTTTAATCTTAGTGACTGTCTTAAACAACAGTCTAAAAACATACAGGCGTGTTATGAAATGTACAGGCACATCACTACGGAATCCTAGTCTCTCATGCCTGAAGCCTGTATCTTTGGTGCTAATATTAGCAATGCAAGCTAGCTCCATAGTTAACCCTGCTGCATCTGAAATGTTTTAAAAAAAGAAGCCAAATACAGCATTAAGAACTGTCCAAGCAACCGTCCAACAACACTGAAGACCTATTGGAACTAATAAAAAAAAAGTTTTTAACTACGAAAATATGTTCCTTGCAATTAATGATCCTTGGGGCGTACCTACCCCATTGAAGTTGACATTTAAATCGATTAAGTTAAGGGTTAAGGTGAGGGTAAGGATAGGGGTTATGGTTAGGGTTCAGGGTAGTGACGTCCCAAGGATCCCGGATAGCAGTAACCATGAAAATATATGTCCACGCAACTACATCGGTGATGGTGGGAGTGGTTTTGCAGAATGGAATCATGGGACTTTGAGCCTTGAACAACATAAGTATATTGGAGTGAGCTGGCTATGAATGTCATTAGGTTTTTGAGCGTCTGTTTCAAATATTTCCAGATGTTATTGGACAACCAGAGCAACATATAGCAGGGAGTTCCAATATGATCAAAGGACTACAGATTTTATTCGTCATCTCAGGGATCCTCCTCATCACTAAAGAGTCTATATACATGAAATCATGATATACACTAAAACTGTGTAGGACATTGCTAAATACTTCATAATAACAACCCAAATGTTAAAAGTGTCGGAGTTGCCCTTTTTAGCATCCTATCCTGAAAACTGATTAACTATTGACCTGCTCAACTATTTCTCCAGTGTGAAAGGCCTGGTAGCTCAAGAAAACAGATAAAAACACAACCTTATCCCAGCGCTATCGCTACATGCTAACAAGAGAATTAATGAAAGGATATAGCACCCTGCATACACTGTTACCATCCATCTTGGCGTGTCATGAAGTCAGACAGGAGTTAGTCTGGGGCTGATTGATGGGCCGAGGCCCCTGAGGGAAGGACCGAGCTGTGTTGGGGTTGACCACAGAAGCCAAGGTGTGTCTGTGTGGAGGGGGGAGAGAGGCCCCAGCCCAGCTCCAGGCCCAAGCAACTACTTAGCATTTCAAAGGAAGCCAGGAGTCAGGGGACCTAATGCATCTTGACGCTCCTCCTGATTGATAAGGTGTGAATTTAATTCTCCCAATGGCTGTGCTTTGCAACCGCTACCGAGCTTAATTATGCAAATAGCGGTACACAAGGAATCACCAGGAGACGCAACTGGATTTAAATCACTCAAGATTGAAATAATTTGGTGATAGATGGTGGCTAGTCTTGTCACCGCCAGTGTTGGCTAGCTTCCTGTAAATAGCTGCATTCTTCCACAGCATCAGGGTTGTTCCTGTTTTTGTTTGTTTGACCTGGCAGGTAGCACAGTGATAGGCACAGATGGGCCATTGTATCTATTGCTTTTGAACACAAACATGGTCGACGACGGCTTACATCTTATCTGAAAATGTATTTGTTTTGTATTTTGGGAGGATTTATATAAATAGTATGTAGGCTTATACAACATGTTTACCAAGCTTGGGATATTATTATTCATTTTGATGGAGATTGTAATGCTTGTTTTGTTAGTAGCTGGAGAGACACATAGATAGAAAACACCCTCACCCATTTACACACCCCAAATGTATAGTTACTGTGTAATAGAGTATGTGCCTGTTTTGTACAAGGAGAACAAGTCACTGGGAAGAAAAAACCCCACTAGGCTTTCATGCTACAGAGCACCTCAAAGCACATTTTAAGTCCCCCCTCTGCCTGCTCTGGGTGTAAGTGGGAAAAAGTGTGAGCTTATGTAATAAGTTATTGATTTTCCTCTTAAAGGAAGATTGAAACGCAGAGCCACCAGTCTGCAGAGCTCCCAGAGGAGAGAGCCTCGCTGACAACAGACAAGGCCCTCCCTGACACACGGCTAGGTGCTAAGACCCCGGGCCCAGTCACATATCACTTTCACCCACAGGGACAGTACCACTAAATGGCAAGACGTTGTCTTCTGACATCGTGTTCGCCTGTCCGATCGCATGCCTCCCAAGAGTCAGCGGCTGAGCAATTACAAAAAAAGACATCTGTGCCACAGTTTAGATAGCCAAAGAGAAGTAAAGCCCCAATCTCAAGAGGTATGGAACTGGGGATCGATGGAGGTGTCTGAACCTGTTAGTGCAAGTGGAGATGAGGGCTGCTGAGGCACGGGGAAGGGCTTATTGTTGTGCGGGGAGAGGGAGCCAGAGAGGTGACTCTTTTGATGACCAAGGGTCAACTGCTGCGATCATCCATCTTCCATCTTGGCAGTGTCCTGTCATCCAGGGCGCTCACGTTACTAAGCGCAAGAAGCAGGCCTCCATTGTCCAGCCCGTCCTTGTTTGTAGCCATGTGTAAAGGAAGTTAATATCCCCTGACCTTATACATAGCCAATGAGACATGAGAGACAAATTGGAAATAACGCAATCTGACACAAAATAGCAAAGGTCTCCATTTTAGGGTCAACAATGTCTACCCACATATCTCTCCTCATTCTCTTAGTTTACTTCAAAACAGAGAATGTTTACTAGGATTCTGTCTATTCATGAAATTCAACTTGGGTCTCTAATTTGGCTGACAGCTCTTATTTAGTGACACATCTATAGATGATTAATGTGTGTCAGTTACTCTCCATTTTGAACTAGCATGACTCAGAGTGCTTACTAGAGGGATAATATATTTGATTTTGCCCCATTTGATTAACAGTTATTCAGCGAAGGGGTTAAATAAATGTAATCTATTAGTGTCTTCTGGACCGCGTTGGTGTGTCCCGACAAGCTTTAAGTGGTTTATATTTTACTATCATCTGATTTATATTCATATATACATGAGTTAGTTCCAGCAGCTTATCAAGCGAGGTGAAAGAAAACCCTTTTACCAATGACCAGGCAGCGAGCGAGCAACAACGTGTTGTCTGCAGGGAGACTTATACCCGGATACTTCGAGGTGTGGATTTTATACACTCATTTTATCCACTTTTATCTATAGATTTAATAACTGCAAGAATGACAAACAGTAGGAGCAAACATGAAATATAATAGAGTTTTCTTTTCGTTTGATATAGCCCTAACCCAATATGCATGATGTTAGATTAAGGCCTATAATCATGTGAATCGATGCATATCGGCTATTCTAGTTTTGCATATGACTTTGAAACAAATATTTACCAAACCAAAATGACTGGAAAAGAGTGAGCCCAGTAAAACTTTTTTGTTAGGACAAACCGAGGCATTTGTATTTAATTTGACATGTGGACGTTCCTGCAGAATGTCAGGCCTGGCAGCATTGTGCAGCTCCAGGGAAACGTTTTATTTTCATTATTTTATTTCTCATTCGGAAGTGGTAGTATATATTTAAAAGGGAGAGACATTGGATCCAACATTAAAATGAATACCCTGTTAACTGTCCAAATTAACAATTCAATAGCTCTCCATATTCACAATTTAAACCATTTTGTGCTCTTTACATTTCTCAGAGGAAGGAACTATGCTATTTTATACTATTGAGAAGCAGAAGAAACTGCCCTTTTCTCATAACTAGGGGTTACAAAGAGCAAAAGCACTGCACAGAGGAATACAAGCTACTTTGTAAGGTAGGCAATGAGTGTGTTTCTGTGCTAGGTTATTACCAAATAAAACATTTAAGCAAGTTATTAAAAAATTATAAAACAGATCATGTTCTTTTGACTCAAGCCATCTGTTTTTCCCCACTCCAAATAATTGTATCTGCTCACGTAAGCAAAGCAGCTGAGAGGTACTGCTTGTTCAGATGCAAAAAAGCAAGTTTGTTCTAATTATCATGATAATTATAATCCATAAACTTGTGATTAGCATTTGTTTGAACTGGAGCGGCCTCGGACAGGAACTGGGTATATATTTGGTGTGTTAGATTGTCAGGACAGGAACTGGGTATTTATTTGGTGTGATTGGTTGTCAGGACAGGAACTGGGTATATATTTGGTGTGGTTGGTTGTCAGGACAGGAACTGGGTATATATTTGGTGTGGTTGGTTGTCAGGCCAGGAACTGGGTATATATTTGGTGTGGTTGTTTGTCAGGACAGGAACTGGGTGTCACGACTTCAGCCAAAGTTGGTCCCTCTCCTTGTTTGGGCGGCTTTTGACGTCACCGGTTTTCTAGCTGCCGCCGATCTACTTTTCATTTTCTATGTTTTTGTCTTCATTATACACACCTGGTTTCCAATCACTTAATTATTTGTTCCTTATTTAAACCCTCTGTTTCCCTAATGGTTTTGTGGGTGTTTGTTTATTGTTAGATGTCTTTCATGTTTGTGAGCATGTAACTTTTACTACCAATTTTGGTAGTTTGTTTATGAGTAAATCTTATTGTATACTCATCTCCGTTGTCCTGCGCCTGACTCTACCTACATGCTACACTGAGAATCTTGACACTGGGTATATATTTGGTGTGGTTGTTTGTCAGGACAGGAACTTGATATATATTTGGTGTGGTTTTTTGTCAATACAGGAACTGGGTATATATTTGGTGTGGTTGGTGGTCAGGACAGGAACTGGGTTTAGATTTGGTGTGGTTGGTTGTCAAATCTTGATCGATGGTTCTCTTGGCCTCCTGAGGGGCCCTGGCTGTCTCTCTGGAGCAGCGTGCATGGCAGCACGGCCATCTGAGGGCAAACGGACACCTTTGTGTCACTGGAGGCCACGGGGGCTGGACCACGGTGGGGAAACTAGCGGCTGGTTTGACATTGTCCCTGTGTTTCAGTCCTTTCTGTCACAGTAGTGGGACCATGGGGATTGGAGTGGGGTGTAAGGGAGTGGGGAGAGTGGGGGGGCATTGGCACAATCTGGATATAATGCTTAGTTGCTGACTGGGGACATTTTGAGTGCTGATTCGTTGTGGCTGCAGGGGGCTTTGGGTCTGGGTAAACCTTTGGCCCGCTGCTTTTATCTCTAGAGCAGCACAGTCTCTTCTCCTTTCCTTAGAAGTCTTTCAGCAGAGGTCCTCTCAGAGCTGGCCACATCCTCCATTAAAATTTAGCTGCCCGGCCTAGCTGCCCTTAAGACTTTTCTCTCCCGTCGCCATGCGTTAAATGAACTAAATAAAAGACGATTAGGCAGGGACATTTTCCATGTCACTGGAAAGTCATTTGGAAAGCCTTTACCCTGCATGATGAATTAAAGAAGTGAAGACCTCTCTCTTTCTCTGGAAGAGGCTGTAGTTTTGTACGGACGCAATGTTCAGTTTCTACTCAGGCGGGACCAGAGCTATAAATTCTGTAATATAATTGATTTAATGTGATAACGTCCTTCATTTTCCATCTGCAGATCCATGCAGTAAATCAATATGAAAGCTGAGGGAGGAAACAGGTGCTGGAGTTTATTGTTGCTTATTTGTATTTCTGACAACATGCAGCAGCACAGGCTGTAATGCATTAGGAGCAGATGTCTTTTGTAAAGTTTGGAAACTAGTTATGAACTGGTTATAACTAAATTATGTTATGCTTTCTTCACACCTATCATGTGACTTTTGTATCTGCTGCGACATTTACCAAAACTACGGTACGTATTGATTATTGAATCGGATATACTGGCATGATTATCACCACACCCGATACAATCTGTTCTCTTCTAAGACTTAATGTTTATCATAGATGTCTTGGCTTTAGGTTTAACACATGAACAATTCCAAGTGAGGCTAAAGATACTTCCTTTGGTACTACGGACGACAAAGTGGAGCCAACACAAATGGGACTGTCAGAAATATAATGTATTCAGCAGTAATTAGATTGCCCAGCTGTTTTACTTAAAGGTCCAATGCAGTGGTTTTTATCTCAATATCAAATCATTTCTGGGTAACAATTAAGCACCTTGCAATGATTGCTTTCAATTAAAAGCGTCAAAAATAAACAAAAATAGCTTCTTAGCAAAGAGCAATTTCTCAAGCAAAGATTTTGCTAGGACTGTCTGGGAGTGGTCTGAGTGGGGAGGGGGGAAAACAGAAAATTAGCTGTTATTGGCAGAGAGGTTTAGAACTCTCTTACTTATTGGTCTATTAACTAATGTACTGCATGGGGATGTCACCATGGAAGGCCAAAACTCCCTCCCACCAAAACATCTGTCTTTTCAAACAGCTCTTACGTTAAAAGTGCATTATCATAATTTTCACAATTTCACAGTATTATTCCATAGTGTGGAAATATATATAAAACCCAGGATTTCTTTTTTTTTTTTTTTTACTGCACTAGGGCTAAATCAGCGGCCTAAATGATTTAAATCAGTTCCATTTTGCTGTGAAATTGAAACCATATTTCCCTGTTAGATTTAATTCCCAATGATGTGTATATTTCTAATTCTAAAACTCAAATACTTTAAGACTTAAATTATATGGAATGTTTGGTTAGCCAGAACAGAGTAGATTTAAAAAAAAAAAAAAATCAGTAGGCTAGTTTTGATCTTAGCTTGGTACATCTAACCAGACACTTCCTCAGGGAGTGTGCCCTCTAACGCAGTGTAAGGGAATGCTAATCTTCTCTTTGTTTCTCATGGTAAAGCTACTTATCTCCCCCCCTAAGCACAGTTAGCACCGATGAATGGAGCAGTTGTCTGGATGTGCCAAGCCAGCCAATCCAGCTGTGCGTGGTGGGCCTATGTGGGAAGAATTATCGACAATATGATAGTTTCTAGGTGTTTTAACCATTTAATCTGGTTCTTTCTAGCTAAGACTCTTAATCTGAACATTTTGTAGTTTTTCTCTCACTGTAGCCTTGTCCCCCATTTCAAGCCCACAGGAGGTGTAGGTGTTTGAAAGTAGCTTGTTTGGAAGGGGTTAGACATTCAAACTAAATTTGCATCCCCTGTCTCCCTCCACTTCTGTGTGTGTTGTGCCACTGTTTCCAGGAGCTGGTTAGGCGCCTCGCCTTTCAAAGGTGGAAAGATTAACATGTCTCAGGGGAAAAGCCCAGTTGTTCAGCTTAGTCTCTCTTTCTTTTCTTTCTTTAAAGATAAAAACGGGAGATTTAATAGAAAAGTGCAGTAGGCTACCTCAATATTGTTTTCCTCACAGAGGTAGAAAAGTGTAAAAACACCTGTTGCTAGGCAGACGCAGTGAAACAAAATGTCATTAGCATATAAAAGAGAGTGTAGCGTACATAACATGTCAGTAAACAGAGCTTGATGGATGTCCAAACGTACTATTTACTAAGGCAAGCACACAAGTTACATCTAATCAGAGCCACACAGTATACACCCTGTAGCCAATGTTCAGTAATGCATAAGAAATCAGCTTCTCCAAAGCTACTGGCATCCCTTTCCAGCTACAACACAGTGTCACGGTCATAATTGTATATTATAAACTGGGTGGTTCGAGTCCTGAATGCTGATTGACTGACAGCCGTGGTATGTCAGACCGTATTCTACGGGTATGACACATGTTTTATTTTTACTGGTCTAATTATGTTGGTAACCAGTTTATAATAGCAATAAGGACCTCGGGGTTGTGTCACACCTAAGAACAGCCCTTACCCATGGTATATTGGCCATATACCACATCCCCCCCGTGCCTTATTGCTTAATTATGCATTAGGAATACAACCCAAACATGGATCTAAAGCAATGATTCTGAAATAGAATGTCATGACTCTGTGAACATTTAGAAGCAGAGTGTTTTTAAAAAAAAATGTACTGGCAAAGAATGTCCCTGGTAAAATTAACATTGAGTTAGCAGTATAATGGAGTTGATGAAACAATGTCTAGCAGAGAGAATAGGAGGTAGATGTGTTTATGCTGTCTAGCCAGACAACTGAGCACCGAGGTCAGAACAAGCAAAACAAGGAAGGAGAGAAAGACACCCGGAGGAAATGGATTCATAAAAAGCAGCGTAGACAAGAATCCCATCGTTCGCGGGGCCTGTGTTTATAGTTGATATTTATAAGGACATTTCCCTATCGTAGCAGTGGCGGTGGCGACGGAGACTGTTTAAGGAAAGGCAATGGCGTTTTGAAATAAGAAAATAAACGGTTTCCTTTATCGCGTTTGACCCGCTCCACCTGGCATTCATCAGCGAGCAGAGCCTGGCTTGCCTGTTGGTCCTGTCGACTGCAGTTCTCTCCCTCTGCCTCTTTTATCACTCTAATGGCGAGCTATCTCTCCACGCTGCTCTCTCTCTCGCCGGGTCTCTTTAGCCTCCGCTCCTCTCCGCTTGCCGGCCGGCCGACTCTTGCATTCTTTCCACATCCATCCTGAAAGACACGCAGGCGGATTTAAACACATAATCAAGCTAGATGGGGCACGCATGCGGATTTAACACATAATCAAGCTAGATGGGACACGCATGCGGATTTAACACATAATCAAGCTAGATGGGAGGGTGGCCAGGGGAGGCCCGGCTCTGACAGGGGTCATCACGGCAGGCCATGGAGACAGACTGGCACACACTAGTCCATCTTATTGCACTGTGGGCCAGGAGAGCTGGAGCACAGCACTGAGCACAACACTCACCACCACCACCACCGCCACCATTCCCCCCACTCTCAACCGAGGCAGGATTACTGGTACTACTTCTAGGGGCTACGCCTGTCCCTCTGAAGCCTTACCATAGTACAACGAGACAGATGTAGTGAAACTCTATATTACTTCTAGCCTGTTAAGACCCTAAAGTCCCCTCTGTCCTCAGTAGTTGATAAGGAGAACCTGATTAGTTGTGGGGGTTAATTGGGAAGTGGAGAGGGTTGTTTTTCACATATTTCACAGACTCTCTAAAACAGAGGTAAAACCTTTGCTTTTCCGTAATGGTAACACTAGCTAGAAGTCGAAATGAAACGCAAACTGTCAATCTAAGTGGAAGATTAACCGCAGGAAAAACAGTTCAAGTGCCATTGCGCCGGGACATTAGGAATAATTATCATCTGGTAAGGCCACAGGAAGCGATATGTCAGCCTGTCACAAAATGTCAACGCAGGAATCTCATCCATCCTCTTCCCTTTTTTTCCGCCTCCGTGTCCTTTATCCAGATTGTCATTTAATCGCCAAACAGTGAGAGCCGCTGTCTGGATGCAATTCAAAAATGTTAAGAAGCCAGACTCGGAGGAAAAATAAATATTGAGAATTTCGTCTCTTAGTGTGTGTCTGTTCCAGATAACGGCTTCTTGTTTTATCCTCTCGTTGTCTCACACAATGTGGAGAGTGATTTAAAACGTCCTCAGAAGAGATCGAGTGAGCCGGGGCAAAGTCATTCCTAACTGAGGCCTTTTCTTTTTCTATCAGTGCAGTGTATAAAAACGCTGACTGCACACTGTTTTTCCCTCATCGCTGAATGAGAGCGTTTGACCACTGGAAGGAAAATTACAGATGCTGGCTCTGTTACTCCTCGCTAAGGAGCGGGGTGGAATGTCAGATTTGTAATTTCTTCCTCTCTCGCTCTCTCTCTGCTCAACCTCAGCCCTGTTCTCTAAGGACCGGCTATATTCGCAGTGTAGTGTAAATGAGGCTGGTGTTTTCTGTGTTTTCTCCCCCTCGCCTGTGTCAACAAGCACAGCCCATTAGCCTTCATCTGAGTGGTGTTGAAGGGCCTTTTTAAGTTGTCACTATGTACTTTTTTCCCCCCTCACATGCGTGTAATTATACGTTTGTCTGTTGGATGTGATCAATCTAGGGATTATCGCGAGTCGGGAGACGCGTACAGTGTTCTAATATGTTTCAGTGTTAGCGTAACACTTTGTCAGTGAAGTTCTCAAGTACTGTACGAGAGGCGCGCCAGGTTTGCCCTGACATTACAGACACGCACTAGAGAGTGAACCCAGGGTAATTATACAGCAGAGTTTTTTCCCCTTTGATGAAATATGTTGCTGCAAAGGAAAGACAAGGGGAAAATCACTCACTATCACCCGCTTTTATCTAATGCTTCAACATCTCTGTTAAAGAGTGTGTTTTCAGCTGATGATGCCAGGACAAGGAACTGGCCAAGAGCGTCTGTGCTGCTTGGACAGGAATGCAGGCTCTGGGATGGCTGTGTTTGCGCTTGTCACTCAGTGCACTGTGAGAGAGCACTGGAGAGGGAGAGCCAAGGCGAGCCCAGAAAATGGTTACCCATGTCACACAGCCACTCCTTTGATTTGATGCCCTACTTTGCCGCCTCGCTGCTTCTGTAAACAGCCGGTCAGACACATTGATAAACACAGGGGCCATCACAGGGGAAAAAAAACAGGAAATAAACCATATTTTTGCATGGGAACTTTAACTTGGAGTACTGTTTACTTTTGAAAGCCCTGTTGTTCCAGTGGCTGAGATAGCACTAATCTGGAGACTCAGTCTGGGTGCCTGAGAGCCAGGCAGGCAATGGGAGAGAGCTGGGCCTCCCTTCCCCTCCCCTCAACACTGCTTGGCCACCCAGCAGAGCACCACTACCCAAACCCAAAGGCAAACAGACACGCTGGCTTATCAGAGTGTTTAAACAGCCATGTGTGGTGGGAGAGGAGAAAGCAGCCTTTTAAACAGCTCCACTGACCAATCTTGAACATTCTGCGAATGGACTTCTCTGTGTTATCACAGGCACAAGCTAACATATGTGAATATTTACATAGTCTTATCAGAGAATGGTATGGTGCATTATGTGTGGGTATATGTGTAGGTACATTGTTTGCACTTAATGTCTAACGTTATGGTAGATTGGTACATGAGAATATGTGTGATTAATATGTTTCGGGAAGGCAGCACACAGCTCCCATCACAAGGCACCTCTCTCACGGCTTTAAAACCCTGTTTTCAATTACTGTCGTTCTCAGGTAAGGAAGTAATAGAGATAAAAATCATCAATTTTTTTTCCCCCTCTCCGAAAAAGGTCTTGTTTCACGAGGCTGGTGCGGTGAGATAAATGGAGAGTGACAGGGCTTTCATGTCGCTGAAATGGGGATACCCCGTCCCTCGGTCTCCTCCTTGCGCCGTGGAGGTGTTAGAATGAGGGGAAACCAGGTTCCTTCATCCTATCTATTTTAGACCTGTCACAGAAGTACGGACAAAGATTTTGAACCTCTGAAAAAAGAGTGTAAACGGAGATGTGAAACGGGGGGACCTCGGTATCAAAACCTTTGCCCATTTCCCCAGCGGCTCATGTAAAATAAATGTTTTGTATAATTTGATAGTTTGTATGCAGAGCTATTTACAGGCATATAGATTCCTTTGCAGATTGGAACAGAAATCGTGTGGCCTAGATTGAGTTTTTTTTTCTCCACAAGGCTTAGCGTTGGATTTTCCACTAACAGCGGGTCACTGTGGCTTACTTGTCTTGAAGTGTTGAGACTAAAAAAGCCCAACCCAAAATAGACATTTCCCTATTCACTCATGCTTAAAAGTGAATTTGGATCATGCATGTGATTCACAAAGCCCTCCGTGTGAATCATTTCATTTGTTATACAGGAATTGTTCTGTTATTGTTTTTAAATTATTGCTGGATTTTGTCAGTTACTGTCCCTGTTTTTTCTCCCCTCCAGATTAAAATGTTTGGCTTGTTACATAAAACAATGATCCCTAATAATTCACAAGTGGCTGAATTAACTAATCGCTAGGGCTCGTTGTTTGGTTGATCATGTCGCGTGACCTGGATTTAACACTTTTTTCCCCCTTCTTTTAAAAAAAAAGTCAGATGGTCAGGCGCCATCCTCAAGACGAATTGCTTTCATTTTTGGCGTAATTCTCATTTCTGGAAAAGGCTTAAAGTTTCAAATCCAGGTCACGTGACATGATCAACCAAAAAAACAGGGCTCTACCCATCACACAAACAGCGATGTGACCAGTAGGGAATAATTCATACACTGTCTCTTATCCCTGGCGTACGAGCATATTCACGAAGCTGAAACGCTCAAATAATCCATGAAGGGTTTCTACAACCTTGTCTGTTTTCTCTATTCACACCTCACTTAGCACTGTATGCCTGACTAGGACAACACTCCCGCTCAGACTGGGCTTTGATAAACAGAACATGTATTTATTTACTGACCAGGGGATAAAAAAAACAGAACAAAAATAGTCCTATTTTCCCTCTCAGATTAAGCAGTCATTTTTCTTCATTCAGTGCAGGCTTTGACATGGTGATATTTGTGATGCGTTTTTAAGTGGGGTTTGTCAAGCTGGTTTATGAAGCCAGAGGGGCAGGTTGATCCGAACACCAGCTGTTCTGTGATGTGAGCAAAAGTGTAATGCTCTGTTCTATCATGCCCTTTCTCTTTTCTGGGAATTCAAGTGTGAACTAAACCCCCCTTCCCTTCTTCTTCTGGTTATAGCATGTGGCCGTGGGTTCTACAAGTCCTCGTCCCAGGACCTGCAGTGTTCGCGCTGCCCAGCACACAGCTACAATGACCGGGAGGGCTCGTGGCGCTGCGACTGTGAGGACGGCTACTACCGGGGGCTCTCGGACCCACCCTCTGTGGCTTGCACAAGTAGGTACTGGAGCGTTGCTAGGTAAATACAGGAAGGACCTGTCTTAGAGTCTGCATTCATGCGCTCATGAACACATGCTTGCACGTGCACATGCAAGTCTCCCTTCCGGACCCCCACTGGCCACACTGAGAATGTTCAATCTGGAGGATTGTGAAAAGCTAGGATCTGTTCACCATCTAATCTACTCCAGAGCCCATACCAGTCCCCTGCCTCTGCTTCCCAATATGTCTTTATAATTATGTTCATGGGCCTGAGTGTGTGTTTTTCTCTACCCCCTCGCTGGTAGTTAATGATCAGAGGAGCAATTTGCCATTTCCCGTCTAAAAGATTGCAATTACAGTCAACAGCAGCACCCTGTGTCTCCATTTGTTCTGGTCAATGTTGCAATTATGTGACAGGCATTGATGACCTGTTTACACAGGCCAGGGGATTCATTTTAGAGGGCGGGGCTCATTTGCTCCCAAATCCACATCTGTTGCTCCCAAACAGGTAGATTCACGGGGGGCTTTTACAGGGCTACCCCCCCCGCACCACCACCACCTCAAACCAATGACTGACTCCACAGAGATGGAGGGAGGGAGGGAGGGAGGGAGAGAGGCCACAGGGACAATGAAATTAGGCCTAATTTAAAGGAACAGTAGAGCGGGCAGCGTGGTACAAGGACTGGGCTAATAAGGAGAGGTGGAAAAGTGGACTTCCTCTGTAAGTCTGATTTATCCCAGCGTCTCTCTCTCTCTCTGTCTATATTTGTTCTGGCCAGTCTTAATTCAGTCCTTGACTTGAAACAAGGACAGGACCGACTCTACCTACCCCTTCCCCCTTCCCACCCCCTACCTTCTCCAATCAGAAACCGGTAGGAAACAAAAAGCCCACATTTCCACGGTAACCACTCAGATGATTTTATGAAAGACTGATCTGTTTCTTTCTCCACCAAGCCCGTTCTGTTGGTTTACTGTCGGGAGATGAAAATAGTAACTTTATTGCTACGCAATTGACCATGAAAAAGTTGTATATTTTTGGGTTATTTCCCGATGCCCCCTGTCTGTTCTGCTGTGAAGAATCACTTTGGTGGAAACAGACATGTGAAATGGCCATGGCCAAGTTGTCTTTTTAATTGATTCCACTGTTTATCTACATAAAGACATGCTCTGGAACTTTGGCGATTACTAAATATTTTTTTTTACCTCCCGCTTTGAGCTGGATGTTTCAATGTGTAGTTCATACATGCATAATCTATAAACAGAATTACTGTCTTACCTCAATTAGCCACAAAATCCCTAGTTTGAATGCGACTCTTTTTGTAGAAGGTGGGCTGCGCCATTTTCCCTACATTTTCTCCGACGTGGGCCAGCCTTTGTGGGGTCTGGTCTGGTCCGGTCTGGGGTAGAATTCAATAGTAATTGAAAGGGAATTTACATTGCTTGAGCAAACAGCTTGATTGACAGATTTTTAAATTGGCGCTTGTAAACCTCCCTTATCTTAGGCTCTGTACAAACAGAGAGACAGATCTCTGCAGCACATGGATTAGGAATGTCTTTATGAGACTAAGATTGGACGAAGAGGAAGATAAAGTTGAAGCGTGGATATGTTGGGAGAGGTAATTCACTGCAACAGGCAAAAACGGAAATTAAGACACTAGTTTTGAAAGGCCGTCGGACAATATATTTTCCATTATCATTGTTGCAAATATTGCGTGTTGAGAGAGAAGGCAAAACACATTGTATGATATTGTTTTTCCAATATTTGCTCACTCCATTCTTATGCAAAGCCAGGAGATAATGAGAAATGTATGGGGATGGCACTGCAGGAAGGCTGGGAGCATTTTTCCAGAAGCAGAGCAAAGCCTTGAAGCTGCTGACAGGTTGGGGAGTGGGCATCAATCATGTGACAGCTGTGAGCAGTGCTGGCGCTAGCAGGGTCTGAAAAGGGCAGTTGTGAGCAGCCATCTCCCCCTTCCTCCCTCTCCCCCATCTCGCCCTCGTCGTCCCACTCAAATTTGCAACCTCAACAAGTTGACATCTCACAGAGAGAGGGAGAAGGAAAGGGAGAGGGAGAGAGAGAGAGAGAGAGAGAGAGAGAGAGAGAGAGAGAGAGAGAGAGAGAGAGAGAGAGAGAGAGAGAGAAGGAAATAATGAGAAATGGAGAGAGAGAGAGAGAGAGCGAGAGAGAGAGAGAAGGAAATAATGAGAAATGGAGAGAGAGAGAGCGAGAGAGAGAGAGAGCGAGAGAGAGAGAGAGAGAGAGAGAGAGAGAGAGAGAGAGAGAGAGAGAGAGAGAGAGAGAGAGATTCCATCCTGATTGGAGCCTGTAGTTGCTAGGGGACGGATGAGGGCCAGTGGAACGTAGGAGTCCCTTTCCTCTTTTCTTCTTCCTATCACGGCCTCCCACTCTTCCACATGGCTTCACTCAGCCAGGTTTTAAACCACCCAGGTCAAAGGTCACGACACATGTTTGCAGATGAAGGATGAGTGCTTGGCTGATTTGAATACCATTCACCCCCAGCCTCCCCTCTCTCCCTCCATCCCTCCAATTAGTGTGCAGACCCCTAATAGGGCAGTGGAGGGCTGAGACGACCAAGAGCACCTCTCTCTTTTAGCTGTGCTCTGTCTCACAGCAGATCAGCACATTAGACTTTTCTCCTAAGCCCTCTGACTAACTCAGGTCTCTCAGCTCTACACAGAGAGACAGGCTCAGCAAGATGACCTAATTATCTACTAACTGTTGCTATTAACCAAAAAGAGTCAGCCATCTTGGTTTATGCAATATCATTCAGTTACAAAGGTCCATTCGATTTGGTTGACGCGTGAATGTGCTGTCAGAGGCAGTTATTCATCAGCAATATCACAGGTTCACCCAGTGTCTGGAGAATCAGCTGTATTACGCTATAAGAAGGAAGTGACAGGACACATTCACCCACCCACCCACCCACACACACACGCACACACGCACACACGCACACACGCACACACACACACAATACGGCGTTGGAAGGAAGAAGCTAGCATGTGATTGAGACATCTCAGACTGTGAGGGCTATGGAAGGCTAATCCGTGAAATGAAACTTCACCGGGAGGAGGGGGTGAGAGGGGAAAACGTAAAGAGATAAGACAGAGAGAGGAGAGGAGTGAGAGACGGAAAAAGAGAGAGAGAGAGAGGGCGAGCGAGGGCGGCAAGCCCTTGAGCTACGAGGATCAGCAGACAGACGGCAGAGGCTCAGGATGTCGCCTCTCCTAGCTGCAGGTAAGACGGGGAGGACAGTGTCACCTCACCTTACAGAGGCAGAGAGAGAACTGTGTGGTGGCGGGGGAACAAAGCCAACCCAGGGAACAGGAAGCACTATGTCTAGCCTAGGACAGCGTAGGGAAGTTTGCACTCACTGTATTCCATGTCCGCAAAACAAGAACAAAACACAAGCCACTCAAATTCATTCTTATTCAATATCCTCCTCCAGCTGTTATCTCTGAAATCACTGCCCTGGTCTGTGTCACCTGAGACTCAATGAGAGTAGCTGAGTAAATAAAACAAGCTATAGTCTGTTGGCAACCGTGACCATGGTAATGCAGTACAAACAAACGCCTGAGAGACGAGTGTGTGTGTGTGCGCGCGTGTGTTTGTGCGTGCACGTGTGTGACTCTCGCTCTTTGTCCCTGAAGAGGATTAAAGGAGTAGCTCACTATTTTACAACTTGATGTTAGCTGGTTCCTCACCCTGGAAGTAGTCTATGGGCCTGGAGAAACTGTAGTCCATGGTTCAGTTGTCTTTAAACAGCCACTACTAACTTGAGCCACCACAAGCTAATAATGAATGGGAGTGATGGTGGCATTGTGAGCATGTACATTTTTGTTGTTGTTGCCAAATCACCTTTAAGTAACACATTCCCCCATCACTTCCATTGATTGTTAGCTTGTGGTGGCTAAGGTTAGCGGACATTTGTAATGGCTGTTTAAAGAAGACTGAACCCTGGATTACATTTCTCCTGGTCCGTAGACTAGGAGAAATGTCCTTTATGAGCGCAGGTCCAGTGTAGGTGACAGTGTTAAAGTCGTGCCTTGGCTCTAGCTAGAGAGTCGTGCCGCCTCTCCTCTTCAGCTGCCACATGTGTCTCTTTCATCTCCAGAGACCAGAGTATCACCGGCACCGTCTCATAATTTCCCTCTGTAGCCGTGAATATGGATGGCTCTGTTCTGCCCGCCTCATTCTTCTTAATGGGAGGAATTAGAAAATCACCTAATGTGCAATATTGGGCTCCCGAGTGGCACTGCGGTCTAAGGCACTGCATCTCAGTGCTTGTTTGATCCCGGGGTGTATCACAACTGGCGTGATCCGGAGTCCCATAAGGCGGTGCACAATTGGCCCAGTGTCATCCGGGTTAGGGGAGGGTTTGGCCGGAGTAGACCGTCATTGTAAAATAAGAATTTGTTCTTAACTGACTTGCCTAGTTAAATAAAGGTTAAATAAATAAAATAAATAATGATTCAGACGATTGTAGTTTTCGCTCTATGCACAAGTATTACCAACTTGTAAAGACTTTTGTCTAAATAAATGGGGTCGGAAGCTCTTTGGATTTGGATGAAAATGGAGTCGTTTAGTATTTCAGAGAGAAAATTAAAGATGCTTTTAAAAACGCCCTTGAACAAAGAATACAAGCCATAATCTATTTTGTATTAAAAGGGATATAAAACGATCACTTAATTGCACACCTACAGTATATAAACATCTGGGTCATAAAAACAAGGGCTGGAATTTGAGTGATAAAAGCAGCAATTTGTAAATCATTGTTTTTATGAGAAGAGTGTAATTCTTTGCTATTGTTCAGAGGACAATGGTTTATGTTCTAGTGAAGTCTGGGTAGTTTATTGAACTAGTGGTTAATGTGCTTCCAGTGATATTCTATATAGAGGCTATTGTGGGGCGATAACTCAGATTTAACCTCACTTGTAAATTCCAGGGCTATTTTTCAAAAACATAAACTTTAAGTGTCTTGTCTCTGCGATTCATTGGAAAGGAAACCCTTTGTCTCACACTGGGATAATTGTATACTGGGGAGGATTCAGGGAGAGCTAATAATGCCTCATATCTGCCTCCCTCTGATCCCCTGTTCAGGATGAATAGTTCTACAATGGAAGGACATCTCAATCATTCCAACTGGATATTCCTGCCAATGTTACATTTCTGATATATTCCATGTTTGAATGTTAACGACAATCCATGAATTGTGAATGCATGACTATTGAACGAACAGAACGGGCATCCAAAAAGGACCTACCTTCACCTTGCATGAACCGTCCACTCCTTTAAACAGGTACCTGTTCTTTAACAGTGCCAATCACACTCGAAAGGCAATACTATTACACAATTGACATGACAATTACCAATACTTAACACGCTAACAGTCATATTTAGCATGTGCAGCATCAAATCAGAGTGGTAGGAATGCAGTCATTATAATAGTCCCGATGAGTTGTCTCGGTTTCACAGCCGACTCGTCATTGACCTTGGCTTTGCTGATGTTTGACTTCCTCTCTACCTACCTGCACTAGTTTTCCTTTTTAGATCTGAGCTCTGTTATAATTGTGTGTCAGTGTGGCTCAAGGGGTCAGAGCTGGCATGTGCCAGTCAGTCTGAGAGAACAGAGCAGAACCGTGAACCACATATCCAGTCAGTGCACACACAGTCTGCTGTCGCTTTCCCTCCCGGGCACTCTGTTATTTAACTCTCCCTCCTCTTCCTCCCTCCCTCCCTCGCTCCCTCTCTCCCCCTCTTTGTCCGGCCCCCGCCCTGACAGGACCTCCCTCGGCGCCACAGAACCTGGTCTACAACATCAACCAGACCACGGTCAGCCTGGAGTGGAGCCCGCCGGCTGACACGGGCGGCCGCAACGACGTCACCTACAGGATTATGTGCCGTCGCTGCAGCTGGGAGCCGGAGGAGTGCGTGCCATGCGGGGGAAACGTGGGATACTCCCCCCAACAGGCGGGATTAGTGGACACCTACGTGAGCGTGGTGGACCTGCTGGCCCACGCCAACTACACCTTCGAGGTCGAGGCAGTCAACGGGGTATCTGACCTCAGCCGCACCCAGAGGCTGTTCGCCGCAGTCAGCATCGCCACCAGTCAAGCAAGTAAGGAGTCTGATTGGCTCATAGAGATCAAATTCTGGGGTTTGGCTAGATTCTAGAACAAGGTCCTACATCCTAACATCCACCCTTCCCTATACATTTAATAACTATTGCTAAATTCCTTGCACTTTCATATTTTCCGCTGGTGTGATCTAGAATTGCCTTCATGATTAGGTTACAAAGAAACACACATTTTCATATGCAGCACTTCATGGTCTCCGAGATGTTCAGGATAAGCGAGGCAGATATGGCCCTTTTAGGATACAGTATAATGTTAAACGTTTGCACTTAGCCTGTGCGCTATACAAACCTTCGCATATTTTACATACCAACAAATGGCTATTTTGCACTGAGGTCTGCTGTTCAACTGAAAACATGCTAAGTGGCTTAATCATACCACATTGGCATTAATGATCATAGGCTGATCCACAGCGTTTACAGTTGGCATATTACCCAGATTAATTTAATATGTGTGTCAGAGCTATGGTGGGAAACGTTAGTAGCATAGCAAGGCTTGCTGCGAGTTGTACCATAGGAAACAGTGCGTGTCGCTAACTCCCCTGGGAACCTAGCATAATTAAAATGCTGTATTTTCTTGGTGACACACTCCAACTGAAGGCAGCACTACACCTTTTTTAATTAATTATTTCTATGGATCCACCAAACAAGATTTATCTTTCATGCTCAAGCATCCGTGAAGCACAGTTGGGAGTCAAAAGGGAATACTAACTAGGGTCATTAAAAGAGGTTTGCACAGCCATTGTAGCTTGTAAAGAGTGTTTGGGGAATATTATCATCACAGCCATGTTGCTAACCAGTAGCTACGAGAATTCGGGGACTTGTGTGGCGCACACTGAGGCTCTTGTGGTATATGTTTAGGTTTGACTTGGAACCACCTTTCAGATGAGCTGAAATGAGGCTTTTGGGATGTTGTCGTTTTAGACTTAACTTCACTCCAACCCAGCCCTGTATACGAATGCAGAAGAGCTGCAACTCTTTTGAAATTTTTCTTGAAAGAATTGGGGCAATCCTGAACCAATATGGCCATGTCCTGTGATGCTCTCCCAGGAAGATGAATCTGCATACAGTATCTGTTGCATTTCAGACATTTTTGAGTGCACTCATTTATTTGCTTGCATGTACTGAGGAAAAGAAATATAGCAAATAGACAAAATTGAAGAACAAATATCACAACAACCCCCATTCTAAGACTGTCGAAAGGAGAGAGAGGAGTGAGAGAAAGAGAGAGAGAAATAGAACGGATAATTGCCGGGCCAGGCAGCAGAATGAATGTGGGTTAAACTGTAGGGAATGATGTATGTTCCGTGACACGGTTCATGACAGAGACACACGCTGGATGGTTCTAGGGGTTGCCTTGCCAAGGACACAAGGACACTGCAAGGAGGGAGACTCGCAGGAAAAGATGGGGGAAACAATTAACACATGGCTCCCTCAGAGCCTCTTATAATTACACGTGGCATGTTGACAACAGACAATTACTCTGTTAACCCTGCGGTATATTTAGCCATCAGAAATAGTGGGAAATAGAGGGGAGCGTTTGATGAGGAAGAAATTATGTTTACGTCTTAAAGCTAGCATTAGGCTACTATTTGAAGCAAGAATTACATAGTTTGAGATGTTCCCCTACTATTTAGTGTAATTAGATGTGTTTATAGATGTTTTGTTACCCTATAGCCTAGATACACTATGACACATTTCAACAATTGTGGATGTAACAGACTGCTTGGCTTCAGTTTGATGACATATTGTTAGTGAGATCCTCATGTGAGAGAGCAACCAGAATCAGTGTTGCTGTGCAGGTAGCAGCCCAGACGTTAACCCTGTCCTGCGACGCTTTCAGCACTGGCCACTGGGTCTTCATCGTGTCCGGATGCTGTTCCTGGGTCATTAGGGAACGCTCCAGCGCTTTTTAATTGGAACGTCGGCGCTTCCTAAAACAATGGCCCCTTCCCGAGCAAGCGTGTACAGTCGGGCCACATTGTTAATGAATGACTGCAATAATAAACCCTTTTATTGATGAACCTTTCCTCGGGATGGAGGTAGAGAGAGAGTGAGCCGTGGTCCTGAAAAAGCCTTGAAGAGAGGAGAGGAGAGACCATCTAGTAGGTAGTGCCTCTCTCTCCTGCTGAAGGACAATCAACCTGTGAAGAGAAGAGGAGGAGAGGAACAGAGGGAGAGGAGGAGAGAAGTAGAGGAGCAGGGGGACTGCGAAAATGCAGATGGTGATTCATCTGATTAGGAATTCACACCTCCCCTAATTATACCAAAGGACGTGTGACGAGTAAGGCTGTGAGGCAGTCTGCAGCCGTGGATGAGTTGAGGATCTGCACAAGGTGCTGAGTGCTTATTGTTCCCAGGAAAACCAAATTACCTCCCAGCTCTGTCTATAAGTGTGTTTAAATAACTACTGTTGGAGATGCGGCGCATACAAGTTCATCATCTTGTTTTGTCTTGGACCTTCACCCTCGCATCCTCACCACTTCCTCCTACACAGGTGAATTAATATGGATTTGTCATCACATCTTGATGAGGTGGAGTTTTTCCGGATAAAGTTAGGCTAGCTAGACGGAAAGTGCATTTCAATCAGGGCTCTATTGTCGCTTGATAACTCTAGAGAGCTGCCCTCGAAGATCCTCCATACTCCGGATGCTTTCATGCTGCTACACATGTAGCACTTTTGTTCTTTCAGAAGCCTGTGAGTGAGAACTGCTGATGGAATAACCGTTCATATTTATTCAAGAGAGTGTGTGTGCACATCTCAACCCCAAAAAATTCCCTGTGGAGAACCACGGTAGAAATATGATTGGAATTGGTTAAGGGGAATGGCTATAGGAGCACTATGTGTGACGGGACACTCAGCCACAGACCAGTTGATGATGTTGTTAAGGTGTGAGCATAAATATAGTAAAGTGGCGTAAACAATATATTACAGCTGCAATATGTAACTTTTTAGGCGACCGACCAAATTCACATAGAAATGGGAGTTATAGATTATTCTCATTGAAGTCTAAGAAGTGGTAGATCTGTTCTAAGTGCGCTATTTCTATGCTTCCCGTTCTTAAGTTTAATTTGTGCATATTTTACATTCAGTTTTGTATAACAGCTTCAAACAGCTGAAAATACTATATTTTTGGGTTATTGAAAAGATATTTCACAGCGGTTTAGATGGTATAATGATTCTCTACACAAGTGTTTCTCAAACTCGGTCCCGGGGATCCCATGGGGTGCACGTTTTTTTGTTGTTGCCATAGCACTACACAGCTGATTCAAATAATCAAAGCTTAACGATGAGTTTATTATTTAAATCAACTGTGCAGTGCTAGGCCAAAAAACATAACCTACACCCGTTGGGGTCCCCAGGACTGAGTTTGGGAAACACTGCTCTACACTCTAGAGTACATTGCTTGTTTTTGTCATGTGAACAGAAATTAGTCAAACTATTAGAATTTTAGCAACCAGGAAATGGCGAAGCGATTTCTGCATATTGCACCTTTGAAGAGGGAAAGGGGGAAGCTGTGGAAATTGATTTTAATGCTGACTGCTCATATTAGCCAAGAGCAGCAAACAGGTTACATACCGATAGAAACTTCCTACTGTCCCAATTTGTGTACAGAGCCCGCTAGTATGAGTCAGCGTGGGATTGGGATATAACTTAGCAATATATGTATTATTTACACCTCGATGAAGATTGGGGGTTTGTCTTTTATTCTTCATTTCATCCTCCTTCATGGTGTAACTGTAATAGGCCGCACATCGATAGCCTTCTTTTTTCAATTGTTGCAGATTAATGGATTCAGATAAAACAATGTTGCTTTCTGGGTTTATTCTTCGATCATCTCCATCAGGACTATTGTTGTGTAACTTCATATTTACTTGAAATGAGATCAGAGTGTCCTCAAGTGCAAACCTATTTAAACATTCAAAGGGAACAACAGGCTATTCCCTTTGCCGCCATTTTGCTCTGTGAGAAAATGCATTGTAGCACGCATGAATGTAAGCTAAGCATTTCACTTTGATCTGAAAAGCCTCTCTGCTCTAGCCTTGCGTGAGAAGCAAATATCCCCCTTTCAACACAAGTTGTTGGGCTGCTAGTATTGTCAGGGCTGTTTTATTGTTTGATGTCAGTCATTTGTATGAAGGTCTACAGCAACAAGTATTAGTGCTATGATTGGATAATTCATCTCCCTTAAAGCGGCAATCAGCAGTAGAAACATTAACAAAGCTGAGGGAAGGGGCTGGAGAAATGTAATCACTCTCAAAAATTCATAGACCGAGCTATGGATGCAAGGATTGACCATCCATGATATCGACATTTTGACTGTGTTTTGACATTTTCTTTGTTTACAAACATTGGAGTAAAACAAGCTTTTATTTTGGGGTTCTGATGGGGTACGACAGTTGATCATGAAGCACTTCTAAGTTATATTCTTCAAGAATCAATGGGTACATATCATTAATTAAAAGTCGAAGAAAAGGGATGTAGCAACTTCGGATTGCCCCTTTAACACAGTGAAATTAGTTAGATAAACGTTGGGAGTGAGAAGTGTTTAAACAGGCAACCATGCAAGCTGATACTCTGTGGTTCTTGAACGATAAAATATATGGTCACTTTATCTACACTTTAGCACTGCAAAATGGATATTTGTCAATGTATTGGTGAGGGTAACACTTACGGAAACAAAGGCCCATTGATTGATTCCTTTTAATGTCCTAATCTGTCATGGTGGCCTTAGACAGAGTGGATTGATCCGGAGGGTTCCCCACTGACCACCACCGTCGTGGCCGGTGTCATTTTTAAAGTTAAGCGGATCCTCCTTTGTTGCATTTGTCAGTGGTTTTATGTTACCTGGGAGCCCCCTCCCCCATTTTCTCTGTCCCTCCACATGCAGTAATTTGACGAGAGCTGGGCAAAGCAGTCCGATTCAACAGCTGCAATAAAACAGCGGTGGTCTCCCCGAAGCACAAGCGCTCCGGCACTTAACCTGTAGCTTTCTGTAAATGCCTCCTGATTTGCCTGTCACCCAATCCGTCAGCAATGAATAATTTTCATGGAAGGTGCACTTTAATTACTTTCCTATTTAAATGGCATTATCGTGGCCTATCTAGGTAATTAATCTCCCCAAGTATCCTGTTTCAGTCTTTTATTGCTGGCAGACGAGCTACCTAAATCCCCCTGAATCTGGCGTGCATGACTGAGCTCTCTCTCACAGTAGCCTCACAGTGTTCCCTCTTTCCCCTTGACTTGGTGCCTATCACCACCGGTGGACAGCCCAGTGGCAGAGGGGCCTTTCTCTGAGAACACACAGTTTAAGCGCTCCATGCACCCTGTCAGAATTACAGCCCTGTTTCTCTCTCTCTCTCTCTCTCTGCCTCGGAAAGGACACATTTTACACGGTTACAGGCAGACTGTGTTGAGGAGCTGTGAAAAACACATTTGTTACTGTCCACTAAATAGCATTTGAAAAAAATTACTTTTTGTTCCATACCCGTTCATAGCTGGGATAACGTTGATGAAAGCAATATCTATCAATCTCTCATTCTATACTTTCTTTGTGTTTGTGTGTGTCTACGCGTGTTGCGTTTGCAGTGATGCGTGAACATTTGTAGAAAAGAATGTTATTTGATATCTGGATTGAAAACACTGTTGGGAACTGCAATTCTTTTGTGATTATGATGTTGTTTTGCCCAGCTGGGAATCTTGTCAAAGTTAAAAGGCTACGGCGCTGATTCTTATTCAGTTTTATCTTCTAGCCGGTTTCCCACAGAATTCAGGATGGAAACCTGTTTCATTATTTAGAAGCCTGTGAAACTGCAAAACAAGTTTGAGGCTACAACGTTTTTTCCCTGGCTACCTATTGTTTACCTTAGCAAGAGCAACCAAACTTTTCACTGTCCCAGAACATTTACCCCCTTTATATTCGTATAATTCATGACATGTATTTGACAGGGACAATGCACATCAATCAACATTTCTGTAAATATGCCAGATTAAGCCAGCTAGCCAGTTTTCAACTGTTTCAACAATTCAAATTTTCACTTTTTATGTCTAGGACAAGGAATCTCAATGTTTCCCTCTATGGCTCATTCGTTTAAGACCACTGGCATATAGGAGATACTGGCATATAGGAAAACTCCATGTAGTACAGATTATAAACTCAGTGAAAGTAATGTCCTTACAAAGTAAATGTCTACTTGAGAAATATCATTAAGCACAAAAATGGAACTCTAATATAGCTAATTAAAAATTTGATTGGACTCTTATTTTTAACACGTTTCTTTGACTGACAGCTCCTAAATGAAGCAGTACATGGCTGGGTGGAAATAGCGGATGAGAGCTGGGATAAATAATAGCAAGACCTGTGAACAATGAAACGCGAATGGAAAATAATGAAAATATATTTAGAACTGATCAAATTACTCATAGCACAGGTTCAGAGACAATGCCTTCATTCTTATGTAGAGGAATGGATTTCGCGGTGCATAACCCTTTGTTTTCAATGACGTCACACTTTTGGTATACCTCTGAGTTATTGTGAATGTATTCAGCATTAGTATGAAACTCTTGTGTGTAATTACCTCCGGCGCCCTCAAGATGCAAGAAGTGTTGACAAGCTGAATGCACCAAGCTGTCTGTTTAAACTACTAGCACACAGCTTGGACACCCATGCATACCTCACAAGACATGCCACCAGAGGTCTCTTCATGCCACCAGAGGTCTCTTCACAACAGACTATGAGAGGCTAACAGTACTACATAGAGCCATGAGTACATGGAACTAACTCTATTCCACATCAGGTAACTGATGCAAACAGAAGAATCAGATTTAAACAACAGATACAAATACACCTTATGGAACAGCAGGGACTGTGAAGAGACACACACACACAGGTACCGACACAGGCATACGCACACACACAATGTATACATACAGTACATATTCATGGCGACAAATGGATCACATAATAGAAGTTTGGCTGAATTAAATGACTTTATTAAGATAAAGTGCTTGAAACAGAAATTGTGTTTATGATGTACCAGGGAGCTCTTTTGAATAAGTCCAGTCGACCAGTAAGTAGAGCAACCTGAGGCTGGCCTGTGATGCTATGCAGAGGCTCTACTCCCTTTATTGCCCAATGGGGGTGACTGGGAGGCCCCAGTAAACACTCATATACTCTCTCTCTCTTTCTCTGACACGCACACACACACACGCACACAAACTCAGCATGCACCTGTGACTCCCAGGCACTGTGTTTATATGGAACACATGCTCGTCCATGCTAGATCCCCTGGCTGGAAAGGGCTCCAGCACTTTGCAGAATAGGCATTCAAGTGTTTCATTTCCTGCTGAAGAACTTAAAGGAGTTTGGTAATAAAACCTAAATAGTGATGCATGTCATAGGTGCCTGATAGTTGCCAAATCCCCATCGACCAGAGACAAAAAACACACACTCCCACAAAGCCATTCTCCAATCACAAGACCTTGATGCTTTGTTCCTTTTGCAGAGGGAATTGTCCCAGCTCTGCTGTGGGTGTAGACTAGGGGGATACCTTTCATACGACCCAGACAGTTTAACTCAGGGTGACAGGTTTAACTCTATCTGCTAGACTGCCACACACTGGAAAACAACTCGGTCAGCCTGAGGTTGAGGACATTTGATATCCATTTGCAGTCTATTTCAACTTGTCACCGTGACTTTTATACAGAGAGAACCGTTTTATTTAAACAACTCTGCAACATGAGCTGCAACATGTCTGCAACAAGCAAACAACTACCTACCTACTTTTCTTCTTCTTTTCAATTCAGCTTCGGCAGAACCACAGATTGTCTTATGGGAAGGGATTTGGCAGAACTTGCATGTTGCATAACACAACAATGTATTTTGATAGCAGTGAGAGAGAGAGATTTTTCTCTGTGTGAGCATTACTCACGAAAAGAATAGAAGGCAGATTGACAGGTCTGTTGTTTCACTCTTTCATTGTCTCATCAGCATACTGTCTCCTGCAGTGAGAGGAACTAATTATGTCTTCAACCCCATGCTTCACCCTCTCCCCTTCATTCAGATCATCACACTAGGAAATAATAATGAGTTTGAGTCAGAAGAACACTTCGGCTCAGAACGGGAGGAAAAATTAAAAAGAACAAAAATCCAGAAAGCCTTCAAACAGCAGTTGCCACCTCTGAAAAGGCCCGCTGGTAATTATGGTCGACCTCTTGACCCCAAAGCTGTCGCCTCAAAAGCCTTACAGCGACTATGACTCGGTTTCATCTCACTAGCTGATAGTCTCCTCAGCTGTGCTAACTGAGCCCCTCACCTGCCCAACGTAGCTACACCAGCAGCTCCGTACCAACAACACATTGTCTTTTATCAAAGCACGGGGAATATATGACAGCCATCTGCTAGGCTGCTTTGAATGATTTGATATAAAAACAACAGTAAAAAGATTATAGCGTCCGCAGAGTTCGCAGCGTGTTGGTTACTGGTTATGGAGCAGATGGGACACATCTGGGCTGGAGAGAAGTGACCTTCTGTGGGCTTTGAAACCAACATCCCTCCCTGCCTCCTTTCCTCAGTATCCATGCCCAGAGGAAAGAGTGGAGTCATCTCTGTGGTCATCTTTGGTTGTCTTAAACGACATCCTTCGACAGTTCTGTAAGACGATCTAGAGAAAGCCTTTTTTGAAGGCTCCCTTCGGTGTCCTATATTAACTAGGGAGTCATGTAGTAGGGAATTTAATTGCCTAATTAACCTTGAGCATCAGTGAAATGTAATAATTTTATACTCAGGTGCCAAAAACATGGTTTCTCAACTTAACACTGCTGGATAAATGGCTTAATTACCCTCTATGGTGTCTCAGGATATTTCTTCAGGTAGTACATTAGACAATAGTCTGTGTTGGGGATACATTATTCTTGCATGACCAGATTCAGTCTTTTTGATATTCTTTGTGTTTGTTGTTTGTTGTGATTGTGTGGATGTGCCTAAAGCTTAGGCAACAAAAAAAGTGATTCTAGGTCAACACAGTTCCTCATGCATATAAAACGACCATATTTCTTACTGGAGTTATCAATATATTTTTCTTTGAAGAGAGCCAGGATTGTGTTTTTTGGGATTGTTTTCTGAAAAGTATTCTCGGGGGAAAAATTCAATTTAAATGAAACTTGGAGGAGCTGATGTCCTCAGAGACCGACATAATGAAATGTGTTGAATTCCTCTCAAATTGCCTCGCTGTCGCACCACTGAGTAGCCGTGGCCAAAAAATAAATACTGTCACATAGCGGCTAGACTAATGCACTTTGGCAAGACATTCTTGTTTCACTGTGGATACTACATTACAGGTAACTGGCACATGGGCTGATACTGTAAATGTATACTGCTCCACGATGCTGCTTGCAGGTGAGAGGAGGCTGATCTCCCAGACTGTTAGTTTTGTTAGTTTGTTACCTCCAGATAACTGAAAGGTAGCTCATGTTAAATTGTGTGAACATTCCTGATATTTACATAATAATACGACAACATCCTCCAATTAACTGATGACAAAGTGGATTCGGATTTGCTAAAGAAAAACATACGGTGTGACACAAAGAGAGGCAAAAGCCTCTGTCTGTCATTGTGCTGTGGGGGTAATTGGGAACGGGGTTTGGGACAAGCTCAACAGCCTGAAAGCAAACGATTGTCCAGCCCTCCCACTTAGGCCTAAGCCTATTCCTTACTGTCTCACAACGCACAGAAATGACCAATTACTGTAATGGCAAATCCTTCCCTCAATACACAATGGCTGAGAGAAGTGACACCTGGCTCGTCTTCATCAACAAGGTTTACTTGATCTCTCAATTGAGGGATCCTCGGTCACTAACTCCCCCTATATGCACAGCATTTACCCGCCTTAGTCCAATTTCAGATAATTTTGTTATCCCTTGGCTCCATTGTTAGGAAAAAATCTACCCTCTGTGTAAAAGTGGTGTGTTTGTGCTATCTGCATTGCTGGTGGTCCTACTCGATGTAAAATATCTATCTGCGTTGCTGGGGGTCCTACTCTGTGATTTCTTTTGATTTTCCCATGATGTCAAACAAAGAGGCACTGAGTTTGAAGGTAGGCCTTGAAATACATCCACTGGTACACCTCCAATTGACGTCAATTAGCCTATCAGAAGCTTCTAAAGCCGTGACATAATTTTCTGGAATTTTCCAAGCTTTTTAAAGGCACAGTCAATTTAGTGTATGTAAACTTCTGACCCACAATTGTTGGAAAAATTACTTGTGTCATGCACAAAGTAGATGTCCTAACCGACTTGCCAAAACTATAGTTTGGTAACAAGAAGTTTGTGGAGTGGTTGAAAAACGAGTTTTAATGACTCCAGCCTAAGTGTATGTAAACTTCCGTCTTCAACTGTATCTGCATTACAAACACCACTTTACCCCTCTTCGACTGTCCTAAATCCACATCGAGGCAAAATGGAGAGTGCGTGGGATATGGCTATGAATGCGTTTGCCCCCTTAGTTCGGTTCGTTTGGACTGGTGTGAACACTGTCCACAATCAGGAGCGCATCAAACAACGCACTGTGGTTCGCTCGAAAAATATGGTCTCGGTTCCTTTTCCATTCCTACCTTGGTGCGGACCAAACACACGGAAAAGAACCGGAGTTGAACAGTATTATTTGTTGTTTGACTGCGAGCGTTTGATAAAATGCACACATTATCATAACTTTATATCTTTGAAACATACATTTGCAGATTCGAGGAAACCAGGGCTATACAGGGGTTAAAGGCAACTTAATATACCGTATTGACTGCGTGACGCAGTTAGAGCGTCTATTGAGCAGTTTTCCTCCCGCGTGTTGTTGGAAGACCAAAGCGAAAGTAATATGACGATTAGGACACGTAAGTGATGCTACATGATGATAGTAGATGGATTTAACGTGAGCATTTTTCTCCAATAAACAAATGACCTGCATGGACACGCGTTTTTGTCTATGCAGTTTAGTTTGTTTAAAATGTAAACCAACCATCAACCCAATGTAGCAAATCAAACTCTGATTTGAACTATAGCTCAGAATTATGTGAAAACGCCCTAAGAAGCAACACAATGAGATTGTGATTTAAGGCATTGACTACTGATTAGTTCCAGTTGGAGGACTGAGAATTTTATTTGACCAGAATGCGATTTCATTTGTACTAGATTAGGGAATGTCCCCGATGAAAGAAACTTGTGTTCATACTGCACCTGCCTTCTCTTTGAGAGGAATAAAATACAATTCCCGAGAGAAAATTTGGAGTAAGATTGTTTTTTTTGTATCTAGCCAAGCTCCAAACTTTAATCAGACTTCAAAGACCTTGCCAGCCTTTCTATTCCCCTCTTACATTTCAATACATTCCGCTGGCCGTGTTCCTCCTTTCATACAACCAGAGAAACGGATTAATCTGCCGAGTGTTATTGGACCATTCCCTGGGTTTGTCATTTTAAGCAACTATCAATAACTTCGTCATAAAGCCATTAAAATGTCTCGCTTTGGTCCCCAAATCAGAAAACATTATGCAGCTAATGGAGCAATTGCAAAAAACTGTCCTGCTTTTCTGTGGGTACTTCAAAATCCGACTCCATAAATATAGCTGGTCTGTCCTCTACGAAAACGTTTCTCAACCTTGAGTAAAATCTTGATTTGTAGATTTTATAACGTTTGTCATTCAATACTAGAGACTTACCTGTATTGTATTCAATGGGCCGTAGGCTACCACAATGATAGTGTCAATATATTGCTTTATGTCAGAGATTGAGGGGAGAAGATAGAGTCATTACAAAGTCCAAGAGTTAGTAACCAAATATATCCTCTCATCAGGTGACTGAATAACGTTCTGAGGGATAATTACCATGAAATAATGATGCCAATGTAGCTCATAATGATAGGGACCCTGGGCTCCGGCACTATGTCAAAATGTGAGAACAGATTCATATTCACACACTCACACATGCACTTACTAGTATTGTCAGAATACCAAAAAATACTACATTTATAATACCCCATTAATTATTTCGCTGACTTGTGTAGCAGCAGAATCATTTCAGCTATTGTGTTGAGAGATCAGTTATTTTCCTGAGAGCTGCGGTCTGGGGGAATTAGTTTAACCACAGGCAGTTCAGGTACTGAATACAAAACAACAGAAAACAGACCACATCCTCCTACATCAGCAGACAGAACCTCCTGTGGCTCTATTTCCTGGGTTAAGGGTCATACTGTTGTGGACAGTACAGCTTAGCCAATATCCACCAGCTGAGAGGTGGGACGGCTACCTTCAAAACTCTTGTTTTTATTGTTATTCTGATCCCACACAGCACAGTGTTGAACAGGATTAAGGGGCTGCTTTCTAGGGAAATGGAGCTAACCTGGTTATCTGCTGGGTATTACAGTGGTGTTGCGCTTCTCACGGCAAATTGAAAACGATATGTGCCCAGCGAATTATGGCCAATCACATGTCCTGGAAGCTGTCTGTGAAGGACACTGTCTGACTGGTCTTTGTAGGGCAGAGAGAGAGAGAGAGAGATCCTCTCTAGTCAGCTCTGGGTTCGGCTAAGCAACCTGAGAGACGTCATTGTTTTAACAGGTAGCACATCACAGCCATTTGAAATCCCAGGGGGAGGGAAGGCTGCCCTTTCTAATGCTGTTCAACTAATTCCCAACTTAGGGGTGGAAACAACGTAAGTTTTAGCATGTCAAAAAAACAGCTTCTACCTGACACTAATCATGGTTACAGTTGTGATCAAAACAGATTGTTACAAGCTCAAAAGGCAGGAGTTGTAATGTTTTGCAGTGTTATATGGGAAAGCCCCCTAGACACAGTCATTGGGTTTCTCTGTGTATTTTAAGCAGACATTAATCACAATCAGTTTTGTGTTTCCGTTTAGCTAATATAACAGAAGTAATAGCTAGATATGGCTGGTTGGACTGTCACATTTAAAATCATCAACGCATCTACATACTGTAGATGGATGAACCATCAATGTTGTGTATTTCTACTGTATTCTCTGAAAGAACTATGTTTGAAGCATGTTGTTGAAGTGTAAAGTGAGCTAAGGGGGGGCCACACCCTGTCAGTGTGTGTGTGTGTGTCTGTCTGTTTTTCGTCATGCCCTGTCATTTTGTTTTTGTCTGAACATAAAGAAGACATCAAGCTTGCTTCACATCAGACAGATGAATGATAGTGCAGCTCACCGGCGATGGCAGACTGAAAAAGCCAACCTCCAAAACTACACCGTGACTAAGCAGACTGTTTTGCGCAATCTGTGTCTTAGCTGTCTGTATGGCTCAGTGGAGGGCGGGCTGAGGGCTGAGGGCTAGGTTTGTCTGGGTGTCTGAGGCAGGGTTTAGTCATCTCGGCCGCTGCTGCTATAGTATGCGGGCCTTCCCCGTCATTACTGGCTGCTTGGAGTTGGGTGGGCGTGCCAGCTCTGTCCCTCATCGCTAGGCACACTAACTCCAGTAATGCACTTCTCTTCTCTCTTCGTTTCCCGGATGGGGCACTGCTGAAGCTGATGTTGTTTTTTACATGGACAGGCACGCTCACCTGTCACGGGCGGAATGAGTTATGCTCCGTCCTACGCCCACTTGGTCTATTCCTCCGACTTCCATGTACGGTCATTATCACCTCAGCGCAAGCCGGGTTGTGGTTTGCGGCGGTAGCGACGGAGGTCTCATTGATCTCGTGGCGAAATAGGAGGTAGAATGAGGTGTTGCTAGGCGGGGTTGTGGCTGAGGCATTTATTGGATTTGCGGGGGGGATTTACGGGCAGACATGAGAGAGCTGCGAGGCAGCATACCTCCCCTCTGAGAGCATGACCGTGACCTGTGGCTTTGGAAACCCAGTTCACCTGAATCAAGAGATGGCAGTAATCTGATGGTGTCAGAGCTGTGGTGAAAACTACTGGGGTTGGCTAAAATATTTGTAGTTGTTGCCGTTTTTTGGGGGGATAATAATCTGAGCTGTTTTTCTTATTTTTTTTGTTTAGACGACATTCAAGTGTTTGTTGAATAGAACACAGCTCGCCTCTCATCTCACTGTTGTGATTCTGTGATGCCAATTTTGGTACCATGTCCCCACTCACACAGATGTGTCCCTCTTTCCACTGATCATTTCCTGTCTGCTTGCCAAACAGAAAAAAAATACAATTTTACCACAAATACGGGGCGTTTGAAAACATAGCCTTGCTGATTGTGCTGCTCCTACTTTATCTTTTGACAGACTCAGGTACACTGGCCACAGCAGTACCAGGGGTGATGAGGATGTCTTTCTTTCCCAACATACTGCACCCCCCGCATCTGTCCAAATTGTTTGGTTATTTTCCACACTGGGGGAAGAGATAGTCTGCCTTTGGCCTGGAATCCACAGGTATGGGCCTGACTCAGTGTTTTCAAAAAGGTAGAGGCAGACAGGGAGAGGCTTGCCGGCTTGGCCTGGATCTGTTGGCAATCAGCACAATGCGTCCAACCAGTGCTCAGTGCAAAATTACAGACTTGGCTGGAGGGGCTCTGGATATGATTTCCCTGCGATGGATGCTGTCCAAGACTGTGATTAAGGGCATAAGAACTCTGATTAATATGATCATCTTGGTGATGACAGAGGTATTTCTAGAATGGATGTTTATGATGCCAACCCTGGAGATTTATCACATTTTCCCCCCATTCCTGCGAAACGGTTGTGTGGAGGTTTAATTTGAAATGTTAATATTTGCCGTGGCGTTGCCAAACATAAGATTTATTCGCAGCTGATAAGGAAATGAGTATGTGGGGCTAAGGCAGTTTAAGTCAGGCAGAGCCGCCTCTGTGGGAAGGCATAGATAAGTAGCCATAATGCTCCAAACCCCTATGTAATAGCCATGCCTGGATTCTGACCCAAGCAGGGCACCATCAGTCACCAGCACTTTATGCATTTTATGAATTATCTTGCGTTTCAATCCCTGTGTGGCTTGGATATCCAATCAAGGATTTAGATGCATGTGCCGGGGGCCTGGGGCTGTGCTTTGACCTTTAATAGAAGCGAGGAGGAGGTGGAGGGCCTTGTGGCTGGTTAGCAGCGGATCCTGTAAATATCCACAGTTTGCAGTCAGACCTACTCTTAGGAACGTTTGTCCGCGTGAGCCGCTGCTGTAATCTGCCTCTGTGCCTTTTCCCACCAGAGCCTTTTGTTTTATTAAGATAAATGGTGACGCCACTGTGTATGCAAACGCATATCTCTGCTTAGGCCTAGTTAGTATATTTGAAAAGACATGCCTCGCAGCTGCCTGCGGTAGAAAGGTCATTGAGGGGGCCGATAAGCAGCACCAAGCATCTACGTTAGTACATTACCGCCAGTCCCGCTACTTTCATTTCTCATCTGGGCCGCATCTGTTGTTTCACAGACGATTCCCTGTGACATTCAGTGTGCTGAGCAGGACTTAGATATCATCATTAGAATACGACTCCCAAGAAAAAGGGGATTTGGAGGAGCATGGGTATGGCATATTTTTATGACTTCATTATTGGGCTGTGAATTCCGTTGATCTCGGGGGAAATGCTGCAATTAGGAGCCCGGGATCCGGGATGTGGCACTGTACATCTTCCAGGAAGGCTGTTCCGTTCTGTTCTCCAACTGGGATTTAATCTAATTAAGTGAGTTCAGATGGACTCAAACAAAACCGAGATTTATTTACAAAGCCGCCGAGCTCTCACTCTGTTTTTGACCTTGTCATTTATTTCTGACGACCGCCGTGAAACACATTTGCGTTTAGCACCGTTTACATTCTTCTCCTCTCACATCCAGGCCTTCTGTTTATAGTCAGTGAAATTTTGATTGCCAATGTAAGTCAACAAAAGCCCTCATTTGGCAGCTAGTAAAATGTATTGCATTAAATTGAGCTCTCGTATACTTCCCGATGTGAGCAACAGAGGATTTGACAGAAATGCGTAGCTGAAGTGCACATTTTATGATGAAGTTATTGCGTGTAAAGAGGCCAAATTTGACATCGGGGATGAATGCATGGTCTCGGTGTAGTGTTGTGGTTTGTACTGTAGTACACAAACCTTTTGTTGACTCCGTATGTTACAGTGTCTTTCTTTTTCTGGGTTCAGACATGTATTATTGTCTGTGCCATCATTATGGTACATTAGCCCAGTTGACTATTATAGGCAGGGAAATGTCCTAATGAAGACAGAATTCTTTTGGCCCCCGGCCTTGAAAACAAAACCTCAACTCTCCTGTTCTCTTGGAGGAATCAGGGTGTCTCAGAGAGGCTGATGATAGGCTGCCAGCCCGGTTAGTCCTGTTCCCTAATTTGGCCACTGACACAGAGCAGCAGAGTGTATTTTCAATAAGTAGGGTCCCTGCTGGCTTAACAACTATGCAACAAAGTTGACCAGTGACTTATGCATCTGTTACGCAACCGAATGCTATTTCGAGATTAGGACAGTGTTCACACAGCATGGGACGACCATCGAGGGGCAGGGTCAAACGAACGGACTCCCTGTCAGCACGCGATGGAGGGGGAATGATGCGCATGGCGCATAATGTGTGCACGTCAATGTAGCATGAAAATGAAAGGGGTCTGGAGCAATTTTTTCCCCGCTGACCCTCTGCTATGAGTCACACACACAGCTTCACAGCTCGGCGCAAGGCTCTACTTATGTTGTTATGGAGGGTGACACACAGGAGACCTACTGAAACGCATTAAATCTAATTTCTTTGCAGACATAAAATTGGGCGATCGTGAAATTATTCATTGGTGATTCAAATTCCAGTCCGAAAGCTTTTATTCCATTTTTTTTTTAAGATATAGTATATCATTGTCACATGATATTTAAAAAGAGTAGTAACATACAGTACATGATAGACGGTGACACTTCCGAAAAGTTCTGAAGCCAAGAAAATTGGGTTTGATATCTCACTGATCCAGGAGAATACAAATGAATATACGATGGGGAGGCTAGGTTTCCTAAAAAGGTCTTTGAGCGGGAAAATAATGATGTGGAAATGTCATTTTGAAGGCCCCGTCTAGCTGTCAGTACTGAAGTGTTAGATATGTATTCATCATTGGCCCCTCAGTTGTGGAGCTGTCAGTTCTCCAATGGAACATGAAAGAGCTAGCCTCCCCAAATCAGTATTTGCTAATTGCTTTGAAACAGATGCCCCTGTGACCTCCCTTGCAAAGGTGCCTTATATTCCACATTTTCATTATGCAGGTAGTGGTCTGTCCTCTAGCTGTTTCTAACTCTTTTTTGAAGCACACCCCATCAAGGGTACTTATATATGGGTATTTTCACACATCCTCGTTTATACATAGCACTCACACTGAATTAGAATCAGATAAACTATAGAGATGATCAATGAAATGTAACCTACCGATGAATAAGACATAGCTTTAGCTTCAATTTATAGATCCTTATTATCTGTTCGTAATGTCTGGTTTGAAAAGAGAATGAGATTGCCAAGTGATGGCAGTGATAGGAGACAGGCCTCGTTTAGCTGAAGGTGCAGTGCAGAGCTTGGGCATTTCTCAGTTACAAAGAACTCCACTCAGCGATGTCATCCACATGAAAGCTGAAGCCCTCAAAAAAATGAAAGCGTTACTTAACTGGCTGAACAATTTACATCTGCAGTGGTCGCTCTCTCCGTCTTCCTCCCCGGCTCTAAATGGAGGCGACAAAGCTGTGAGCAGCGGTGGCAGATGGGGAAGCACATTTCCGTGTGTGGCTCGTCTTGGCGGGCAGGCAGGAGAGAGGGCGGGAGGAGGACACTCACGGGTGGAGGCCCACTAGCCAGAACCTTGTCACGCCAATTCCGATAGTTCCACTCACATTCATCAAAGGCCGAGCCTATCATTGTCTGAGGTTTTTATTTCCGGACTCACTGAGCCTCTACTGACTGCGCTGAACACAAAAAGGGAATTTTCCCTCTCTCTTCCTTTTCATGTCTGCTCCCAGTGTGCAGCCTACTGAGTGATTTGAATACCCTTCAGTACTAGGCTACTAGGCCCCGGCTGGTTTCAGCCCAGGCAGCACTACAGTGCCTCACAGCCAATCAAGCTATATAGCTTTGGGAACCTCGGCGTAACAATGAGGGAGTTCAACCACTACCTACACACACACAAACACATGCACGCACGCACACATACACACAGACACACCAGTTCTACTTCCCCCTGGCCCACTGCTTCAACGTCCCTCTCTCTCCTGGGCGCCGCCAACGTTTAATACCAGGGAGTTTTTCTCTCTTATGGGAGTCACAATGTCAAATGGGAAGTCATCAGGATTATGTCATAGCTCGTTAGTGTCAACCCTGGGACCATTCTGTCGCCGATCTTGATGTTTTCATAGACTTCTGGAAAAGATGTCTAAAAAAAGGCTCCCAGTCTATTAAAGTTGAGTGCCTTAACAAAGTGGGTCATAAATATCAAAATTATGGTCTCTACAGGATGAAATCTAGAGGACAGACGAAAAACAACTTACTCTGTGTAATACAAGTCTGAGGTGGTTCCTGTCTGTGTGATATCACACCCGTTTCCGTAGTCTAATATTTATATCGTTAGCCAATGTAGGTCTATGTTGTTTGTAGGTGTTTATATTGTTGGAAGAAGAATGGCGCGGGGAGGGAATGGCGGCCGTTTTACGGGCTCCTGACCAATTGCTTCTTTGTGTATTTTTTGGTGCTGAGCTTAACTTTTTTGGTGCATAATGTTTCCGCCACAGGACGTTGGTGGCATCTTTCCTATGACTGAAAATAGCTTTTGGACATCAGAACAGCTATCACTAACCTCGAATAGGACGAGGATGAGGCGAATTACATATTGATTAACCTGGACAAGCCCCTATAGAGGCTAATGAATACATCGCCTCTACCAAATGTTCTATTGGCGAATGCGCAATCGCTGGAGAATAAACTGGACGAGCTCCGTTTGAGTCTATCCTATCAGCGGGACATTAAGAACTGTAATATGCTATGCTTCTCTGAGTCATGGCTGAACAAGGACATGGATAATATAAATCAAGCTGGTTTTTCTATGCATTGTCTGGTGGTGGTGTTTGTCTCTTTATTAACAACAGATCTCTAACATTAGGAAAGTCTCAAGGTTCTGCTCGCCTGAGTATGAATACCTCATGATAAGCTGTAGACCATACTATTTACCAACAGAGTTTTCCTCTGTATTTTTCGTAGCTGTCTATTTACCACCACAAACCGATGCTGGCCGTAAGACCGCTCTCCATGAGCTGTATAAGGCCATAAGCAAACAAGAAAATGCGCATCCAGAGGTGGCGTTTCTAGTGGCCGGTGACTTTAATGCAGGAAAACTAAAATCCGTTCTACCACATTTCTACCACCTGTGCAACTAAAGGGATAACAACTCTAGATCACCTTTACTCCACACACAGAGACACATACAAAGCTTTCCATTTGACAAATCTGACCATAACTATTCTCCTGATTCCTGATTCCAAGCAAAAACTCAAACAGGAAGAACCAGTGATGTACTCAATATGGAAGTGGTCCGTTGAAGCGGATGCTAAACTAGCGAAACAGGGATTCATCCGATGACATTGAGGAGTTTACCACATCAGTCACCGACTTCATTAATAAGTGCATCGAAGACGTTGTCCCCACAGTGACCATGCGTACAGTACCAGTCAAAAGTTAGGACACACCTACTCATTCAAGGGTTTTTCTTTTTCTTTTTATTATTTTATATATTGTAGAATAATAGTGAAGACATCAAAACTACGAAATAACACATGTAGGTACCAAAAAACTGTTAAACAAATCAAAATATATTTTATATTTGAGATTCTTCAGTAGCCACCCTTTGCCTTGATGACAGCTTTGCACACTCTTGGCATTCTGTCAACCAGCTTCACTTAGAATGCTTTTCCAACAGTCTTGAAGGAGTTCCCACATATGCTGAGCACTTGTTGGCTGCTTTTCCTTCACTCTGCAGTCCAACTCATCCCAAACCATCTCAATTGGGTTGAGGTCGGGTGATTGTGGAGGCCAGATTTCAAGCAAATCACCATAGTCTCTGTACCTAAGAACACCAAGGTAACATGTCTAAATGACTACCACACCGTAGCACTCACAACTGTAGCCATAAAATGCTTTGAAAGGCTGGTCATGGCTCACATCTACACCATCATCCCAGAAACCCTGGACCCACTCCAATTAGCATATCGCCCCAACAGATACACAGATGATGCAATCTCGATTGCACTCCACACTGCCCTTTCCCTCCTGGACAAAAGGAACACCTACGTGAGAATGCTGCTCACTGACAACAGCTCAGCGTTCATCACCATAGTGCCCTCCAAGCTCATCAGTAAGCTAAGGACCCTGGGACTGAACACCTCCCTCTGCAACTGGATCCTGGACTTCCTGACGGGCTGCCTGCTGGTGGTGACGGTAGGCATCAACACATCCGCCATGCTGACCCTCAACACGGGGGCCCCTCAGGGGTGCGTGCTCAGCCCCCTCCTGTACTCCCTGATCACTCATGACTGCATGTAAGCGCACGACTCCAACACCGTCATTAAGTTTTCCGAAGACACGATGACGAGGAGACAGGTAAAAAAACGGGTTTATAGGGAGGAGGTCATAGAACTGGCCTATAGGGAGGAGGTCAGAGACCTGGCAGTGTGGTGCCAGTACAACAACCTCTCCCTCAACGTGGGCAAGACAAAGGAGATGATCGTAGACTACAGGAAAAGGAGGGCAAAATATACAACCATTCACATCAACGTTGCTGTAGTATTTTGGGTCAAGTTCCTCGGTGTCCACATCAAGAACCTATCATGGTCCGAACACACCAACACAGTCGTGAAGAGGGCACAACAATGCATTTTCCCCTTCAGGAGGCTGAAAAGATTAGCATGGGCTCTCAGATCCTCAAAAAGTTATACAGCTGCACCATTGATAGCAACTTGACTTGGTATGGCAACTGCTCGGCATCCGACCGCAAGGGGCTACGGAGGGTAGTGTGTATGGCCCAGTACCTCACTGGTGCCGAACTCCCTGCCATCCAGGACCTTTATACCAGGCGGTGTCAAAGGAAGGCCCTAAAAATTGTCCAAAACTCCAGCCACCCAACTCATAGACTGTTGTCTCTGCTACAGCACGGCAAGCAGTACCGGAGTGCCAAGTCTGTGACCAAAAGGCACCTGAATAGCTTCTACCCCCGAGCCATAAGACTGCTGAACAGTTAATCAAATGGCTACTCAGACTATTTACATTGACCACTTTATTACTTATTTATTTATCTTAATTGTTTTGTACTGACTCTCTTGCACTGGCTCTATGCGCTCTCACTAGACTCTACCCACACACTCACGCATACTACACTGACACTCCAACACACACACACACACACACACACACACACACACACACACACACACACACACACACACACACACACACACACACACACACACACACACACACACACACACACACACACACACACACACACACACACACACACACACACACACACACACACACACTACATACGGTCACACACACAAAACACACACAAACACACGCATATTGACGCCACACTCACACATAGACACACTTTACATACGCTGCTGCTACTCAGTTTATTATGCCCTGATTGCCTCCCTGGCAACTTGTGCATGTTTTATTACCTCAGTTGCCTCAACGACCTCATACCCCTGCACAATGACTCGGTACCGATACTCCTTGTATATGGCCTTGTTGTTTATTGTGTTTATTGTGTTTTATTGTGTTGATCTTTTTATTCATCATGTATGTGTCTTCCTTTTTAACTCTGCACTGTTGGGAATGGGCTCGTCAGTAAGCATTTCACTGCAAAGTCTACACCTGTTGTATGTCCCTGTTGTCAGAAGATTCCCTGTCTATTGTGCAGAGCCTGTTGAAGAATAGATGCAGCCATCTCCCCCTTGTATTGGATTTAAATGCTGTTAGGTAGCCATGGCTTTTAAGATGGTATACGGTAAGTCATCTAGTATACCCAATCAATAGTGTGGGCGTAAGATACTCAAGCGTGACTCCAGTAGTTTGGTAATTAAAAGACGAGTAGTTTATAGCCTCGGTTTGGTTCACAAGCCAAGCAGAGGAGCAGAAAGAAAGAAGCTTCTATAATGAGCTGACATTTTTTTCTGGCCTCTGACACTGCTCCCGCCACTGTAGACATACTCAGAACCAACCGGCTGAGTGAAAGAAGCGGATATTAAAATGTCCCTGCATAATGTATTCATGAAGGTTTTCAAGTGCGGCACGTGAGAGAGAGAGAGAGAGAGAGAGAGAGAGAGAGTGGGTTTCTGGATCAGTTAGCTTTACAGGGGGAGGTGTTGGGGGTCACTAATAAGATCTCTAATATTGCAGACTGAGTGATTGCACAAATGCTTTCCCCCAAACAGTCACTTTGAGACAGGCATAACAATTATAACATTTTCTGGTACACTAAGCCCCTCAGGTATGTTAAAAGTCTCAGAGTGGCTGACTGGGTTCTGGCCTCCATAATTTGAAGTATGTCGTTAATGGCTGTCACAGGGTGCTGCCTGAGTAGTAATCCACAGGGGAGAAGCAAGTTCTTAAAGGCCACTGCTACCCGTTACTTTTTGGAATTACTATCCTGGAATTAGGATTTTCTCTCCTGTGGAACTAGTCTGCAAATTGTTTGTCTCTATGTCACCCATGGCTGAGTGAGTGAGGGAGGGAGGGAGGGAGGGAGGGAGGGAGGGAGGGAGGGAGGGAGGGAGGGAGGGAGGGAGGGAGGGAGGGAGGGAGGGAGGGAGGGGAAGGGAGCAGTGAGATGGAGGAGTTAAATTTTTTGTGCTGCTGGGTGACTGACTGAATCATAGCAGCAGAATGCCTAAGGCCAGAGGGGGCTAAATGAGGTGGAGCTGATGATGAGGTCTGGCTGTGTGTGTCACAGTGTTACAACTCATCATAGAAACACCTCAGTATAATTACAGATCTCAGGCAAGAGACTGAACGTCTCAATCTATTTTATTGGCTTTGTCATGTTTTCTGTGAGTAACGGTGGCTCACGCAAGCTGCTGCTGTCCTAGTTTAGCTGAAAAGAGAGAGAGAGCGAAAGAGAGACACACAATAGCCAGCGTCTTCTTTCAACCTCCAAACAAATAGTCGATGGAGCCAAGTAACCGACAGTAAAGTGTAAAAAGATCCAATTACTGAGCTACAAGTGCTTTCAGCTGTACAAATGTCACTTTAGATTGCATCTATCTATCTATCTACCCACATCAATGGCTGCTGAAATCCTCCCAGGGTAATTGACACGTTTATATGAAAACAAAATGCCAGAGCAGAACCTCAGAGAGGAACACACACTAGAGGTGTCTTGAGGCAGTTCTAAACTCAAACCAGGACTTACAGACTTACATCAATCAGGAGAAGGGAGGCTGTCTGCACTTATTAAAGGGCTAGTCACATGACAAGGTGCAGAGAACAAGCATCAAAGCTGGCCCAAGTTCAGCTGCCCTAACCACTTGTTGTGACTCTGGAAAGGAAAACTTAATTGTCCCTGTAACTGCCAGGCCATTGTGAAAAGGATATATTGTCACCGTGTTTTGGTTGGATTGATGGGATTATACGTGACATGTCAAAACAGGATCTCTGGTGTCCACTGTCCACTGTGTGCATTAATGTCAGGAATGCAGATGAGCCCTAACAAGGTTTTAATCCAGCAGCAGTCATTAGCGGGGAGGGCATCTTAAAACAAATCCGGGGTCAGGCCATGTTAGGGCCCAAGAGCGCCGAGAGCCCCTCTCCCACAGGGTCACTGAGCAGCATGACACAGAAACATCAGCACTTTATCCGCTTTTAGCTCCAACACCAACCTTCCTTCCCACACAATCAGGGATCTTTCCTCCCCTCCTTCCTATGGGGAGTTCTTTTGCCATTTCATCTTATAGGATATAGGATATACTTTATATCAGGGGTACTCAACTACTATTTAAGAAGATCCACTCACACATATTTCTTAGATGTCAAAGGTTCGGATTGATATTGTCATTTATCGGCGTAGTAACAAACCCCAACCTCGTGACCCATGTGACCCCAAACTGGTCCCACCCCTCTTGTTGGCAGAGAGAACATTTTGCCATTTTAAAGCTCATTCCCGGCAATTCTACACCATGCCACGGGGCAGATAGAATATTTTGCCATTTTAAAGCTCATTCCCGGCAATTCTACACCATGCCACGGGGCAGATAGAATATTTTGCCATTTTAAAGCTCATTCCCGGCAATTCTACACCATGCCATGGGGCAGATAAAACATTTAGCAGTTTTAAAGCAAATTTCTGGCAATTATACACATTTTGCCATGTCGTGTGTGTTTTGATACCTGAGTTACTCAACAAAATCAATGGGGAACCCTGGGGGTCGAGGTCACTGGGTACATAATCTGGCTGTGATAACTACAATATTTACAGTTGAAGTCGGAAGTTTACATACACTTAGGTTGGAGTCATTAAAACTAGTTTTTCAACCACTCCACAAATTTCTTGTTAACAAACTATAGTTTTGGCAAGTCGGTTAGGGCATCTACTTTGTGCATGACACAAGTAATTTTTCCAAGAATTGTTTACAGACAGATTATTTCATTTATAATTCACTGTATCACAATTCCAATGGGTCAGAAGTTTACATACACTAAGTTGACTGTGCCTTTAAACAGCTTGGAAAATTCCAGAAAATGAAGTCATGGCTTTAGAAGCTTCTGATAGGCTAATTGACATCATTTGAGCCAATTGTATGTGTACCTGTCGATGTATTTCAAAGCCTACCTTCAAACTCAGTGCCTCTTTGCTTGACATCATGGGAAAATCTAAAGAAATCTGCCAAGACCTCAGAAAAAAATTGTAGACCTCCAACAAGTTTGGTTCATCCTTGGGTTCAATTTCCAAACACCTGAAGGTACCACGTTCATCTGTACAAACAATAGTACGCAAGTATAATCACCATGGGACCACGCAGCCGTCATACCGCTCAGGAAAGAGACGCATTCTGTCTTCTAGAGATGAACGCACTTTGGTGCGAAAAGTGTAATCTGTACAAACAATAGTATGCAAGTATAAACACCATGGGACCACGCAACCGTCATACCGCTCAGGAAGGAGATGCATTCTGTCTTCTAGAGATGAACGCACTTTGGTGCGAAAAGTGTAATCTGTACAAACAATAGTACGCAAGTATAAACACCATGGGACCACACAACCGTCATACTGCTCAGGAAGGAGCAAACGTTACCCGAAACGTTTGACCCAAGTTAAACAATTTAAAGGCAATGCTACCAAATACTAATTGAGTGTATGTAAACTTCTGACCCACAGGGAATGTGATGAAAGAAATAAAAGCTGAAATAAATCATTCTCTCTACTAATATTCAAATTATTTCACATTCTTAAAATAAAGTGGTTATCCTAACTGACCTAAGACAGGGAATTTTTACTAGGATTAAATATCAGGAATTGTGTAAAACTGAGTTAAAAATGTATTTGGCTAAGTTGTATGTAAAATTCCGACTTCAACTGTAGCTGGTTAGCCTAACCTACCCATCTAGCTAACATGGCCAGTAGTTAATCATCTGGACATTTCTGACAGGTTAAAAATAGCTCTTTGTTATGTCAGTGAATGACATAACAAGAGGAAAACTGCCCATTCACTAGCAAATTAATTTTGAAATTGTACCTTGTACATTGTACTGTTAGAACTCTCAACAGCAGAAAGTTAAAAGCCCAACTGAGTTCCTAAAAATGTAATTTTTTGTGTTTGTCGGGACCCTCGGTCCATATTGAACCCGTTCCGGGCTGAATCCGAACTGCAGTCCGCCAGTTGAGCATAGCTGCTCAATATTGTTAGCAATTTATGTTATTCTTTAATAACCCAGACCCCAAAGCAAATCAGGGGAGGAAAATAGGTTTATTCAAAAAGGACAAATCATGCTTGGAAGTAGATGGTCATGCTCCCCTGTCCTCAGTCATGCTCTCAGTGATTCTCTTCAGTGGTTCTCTCCAGTGATTCTCTCCTGTGATTATCTCCCCAGAACAAAGGGACAGGATCTAGTTTTATAACCCAGCCCTAGCCTGTGGTTGATCAATTATAAGTCCTTGCAGTACAACGGGGCCAATGGCCAAATAACAAGTATCCTATTTCAGGCTCACTGTATAGACGAATTCCTCCCATGTCTCTGACCCATTGATAAATAATTCCCTATCACAGAAAAAACACTATTTCCATTGATTGTTAATTCTATTGACTTCTCGTCTTCTTGACCTCTCGTCCTCTGTCTCTGCGTTGTGTATTTATCTTCGACATATTCTTACAATATCAATAACTTAAAGTTCAATGAGGACTATTTTCCATTTTCTGTTGAGGTTTTGGAGTTGAACTGTATCGGTCATAATTTGTGGTTCTGTGAAAATAAAAGTGACGTTTCATTCAGAAGCCAACTGGCTTTGAGGCATGACTGTGTGGTTGATACTGTAGATGGAAGTAAGGGTATCAGACATCAATCTGTCCATCTTCCAGCTCACACCAGCAATGAGCAACACATGCCCCATCTGAACAAATATTGGAATTCCATGTCTTGAGTTTATTATCTTTGCTTAAGAAACGTGTCTATGTGTTTACTTCCTATTGCTTAACTGTGTACATGTAAAAAATGTGCAAGAATTTAAATCTTCAGAACTGCTACAATGTACAGTTACAAGTGTAACTTCACAGCTCGTCACGCCAGGTGCAGCAACGATACACTATCTGCGCAGTAGAAGTAGACAAAAATAGACAAACTTCCAGAGTTCATGCCCAGTGCAAAGGATAATTACTTGGCTATAAACTAGGTGTCACAAGGTAACAGAAACATTTCTCTAGAATGCTTTTTGAATGCATCTGCCATGGGGGAGAGTAAAGTGCTGCCTGTTCCACCCGGAGTCTCACTGGAATTCATTTAACTTAATTGTCATTCATAACCCACGTTGCAGTTTTACACCGGTTGAGATAACGCTGTCTTCCGCTGTTTCTACTGTAATTGAAATTTCCATTATGAGGTGGAAACATTTAAGAGTGGCCATGTGAATATTCATCGGAGTGGCAGCAAAGCCACGAGGGGCCACAGAAAGACTGTTGTTTAGCAGCCTGTGGAGGAGTGAGTGTGCGCGTGTGTGTGTGTGACATGTTTAACTATACTATATTTTGTTAGTCCCCACAAGGTCAAATGCTATTTCTAGGTTTAGGGTTAAGGTTAGGGTTAGTTTTAGGGTAAAGGTTAAGTTTAGGTTTAGGGGTTAAGGAAAATAGGATTTTGAATGGGACCGAATTGTGTGTCCCCACAAGGTTAGTTTGCAAGACTGTGTGTGTGTGTATGTGTGTGTGTGTGTGTGTGTGTGTGTGTGTGTGTGTGTGTGTGTGTGTGTGAGACAATGTGAGTTTGAGAAAGAAAAAAAAAAAGTATACTTAATAGAGTGAGACTCCAGCACACAGGTGCCACGATGTGAGTGCTGAGTATGTTTGCCCATCACGTATTGACACACGTCTTTTTCCAACAGCTCCCTCCCAAGTCAGTGAAGTCATCAAGGAGAGAGTGCAGCAGCGCAGCGTCCAGCTCTCCTGGCAGGAGCCTGAGCAGCCCAATGGAGTCATCACCGAATATGAGATCAAGTACTACGAAAAAGTGAGTGTGTGATGCCCCGCTGAGTCCATTAATGTTTCAGAGAGAGAGAGAGAGAGAGAGAGAGAGAGAGAGAGAGAGAGAGAGAGAAAGTCTGTCTGTCTGTGATTGTGTTGCAGCTTTGAACACAGACAACTCCTCAACCCTATCCCCCTATCTGTCTCCCGTTCTTCTTAGTTTCATTAAGCCTACTCTTCATTTTGCATTATATCTGCAAGACGCTGCGAGTGGAATCAGCAGTATTCCGCGAGTGCATCCTTTGTCTCAAAATGGAATGAGACGCTCATAAGATTTTAATCAGTCCCTGGTCCTTCACAGCCACCCACACACACATGCCAGGCAGCACACACTTCATTGCACTACCTTGCCAGCATTAACAATCTCTTACTGTATCTTCCCTCGCCCCCTCATATATAATAGAGCTCCCGTGTGCTTTAACTCTGAACAGATGAGCAAGGTAGTGAGGAGGCTGACGAGGTTGAGGAGTGTGGGTTTAACACAACAAATCAAAGGGCTAGATTCCATGGCTCCTGAGGTTCCAGACCCCGTTGAGCACGACCTCTCAGGCTGCCAGGAATCAGTCTCCTGGGTCACATACTGTGGCTGTAGTCTGCCCAGGTGTAAAATTGGAAACAAGCATGACTTCTCTCCTAATAGTCTTTGGCATTCCATTTGGAGTTTTTGCTGACAAATAATGTACAGATCAACAAGAAACACAGTACACGCAGTCTGTAGATTCCAAACGGATTCCGAGCCTGGCATCGCAGAGCTTCTTTTCTGCCTATTGGCTTTGATATAAAGCGCTTACAGCAGGGACTCTCAACTGGGGGTCACAGGAGGATTTTAAGGGGTCGCGGGACTTGTGCAAGAATATATATATATAAAAAAGATATAATAATAAAAACCAAAAAAAACATTACTTTGAAAGGTAACCGCCGCACCAAAACATTTATTTTGAAAGGATACTGCCACACCGCTTATTGGTGCAGACTGTACACACCGTTAACGCTACACACAGGCGTGTGCTGCACCGCTCATTGTTGCTGACTTTACACGTGCAGCGCGTCCGCAGTGGTGAAATGGCTAGCTACGCTCAGACTCGGAGGGTTTCGCGCTTCACACCCTCACTGACCAATACAATAACGTTCTCGACACACACACACACACTCACACACTGATCCAATAAAAATGTCATTCTGCAACATTGTTTTGTTTTAAATGTGACACATCCAATCAGATAATACAGATTTTCTTCAGACAGCTAGCTTGATTGACAGCTAACTATGCAGATGTGTCCTGCAGGCACATGTTGATAGGTAGCTGTAATTTTTAACTCATGAGGCTAGCTGTCAGAGTAAAATCATGGACAAGTTTTTAAAACATGCAGCCCCAACTTCATCTACTGCTGCTTCCAATGTCAACAACAAGGCAGACAACCCGGTCCCCGTCAAGAAGAGAAAATACCACCCCGACTTCATAATATATGGTTTTACCAGTCAAAAGTTTGGACACACATACACATTCCGGGATTTTTCTTTATTTTTACTATTTTCTCCATTGTAGAGTAATATGGAATCATGTAGTAACCAAAAAAGTGTTAAACAAATCAAAATATATTTAATATTTGAGATTCTTCAAAGTAGCCACCCTTTGCCTTGATGACAGCTTTTGACTGGTACTGAATATAGAAGACAGGCAGGGTGAGTGTAGACCGCAGTGCAACAAGCTGTTAGCTAATGATAGCATGAAACCCTCCAAAATGAAAAAGCATCTGGACACCAAGCATCCAAGCCACAAAGACAGCTGACTTTTTTTTGAAAGAAAATGTAAATATCTGGAGGAAACACAAGATTCATTGAAGAACGTACAAGGTACAAGAAAAAGCACTTCACGCATCATACCTTGTGGCCCAGCGCATTGCTAAGTACAGAAAAGCCCACACCAGCGCAGGGGATCTCATACTCCCCGCTGCGGTTGAAATGTGCACTGAAATCTTGGGGGAGTCAGCCGCCAACAAACTTAAAACCATACCCCTATCCAATGACACCATGAGGAGGAGAAAAAAAACAACATTAAACAGCATCTTGTCAAGCTGCAGGGAAAGTTTTGCAACTACTTCCCAGAGGAGAACAGGAGGCAAGACGACTGGATATGGGAGCCCGTTCGAGTGGAGATGGGAAGTCTCACGTAGCCAAGCAACGAAGAGGATCAGCTGGTGGAGCTGTCATTTGCTTGCGGACTGAGCATGCGCTTCCCGGGAAATTAGTATCCTGCTCTCGCCTGTCATGCAATCAGAATCATGCTACCGTTCAGCACTACCTATCTGTGTGAAAGTGGCTTCTCTGCTACGGCCGTGCTGAAAACTAAAAGCAGAAACAGACTGGACAGCCAGCATGTCCTCCGAGTTGACCTGTCAACAATCACAATTCAATAAACTTATCAAACTGAAGAAACATTCCAGCTTTCCCACTGATAGGCCACACACACACACACAATAAATGTTCGGTCGCGATTCAATTGTCATTGTCAAAACATTTATGGTAAAAAAATGGCTGTATCTTGGTGTCTATGATTGACAGGACTAACATAACATAACACAAAGCCAATGTCTGTTCCTCTCTAAAGGACCAGAAGGATCGTATCTACTCCACAGTGAAGTCCAGGTCCACGTCAGCCACAGTGAACAACTTGAAGCCCAGCACTGCCTACGTGTTCCAGATCCGAGCCTTCACCGCGGCCGGCTACGGCACCTACGGACCCCGGCTGGAGGTCACCACCAAGGAGGAGGCCTCAGGTACCAGCAGAACACATGCATGGGCGTGCACGCACGAAGGCCCGCACGGACACACACGCACGCACACATAAGTACACGCACACACTATAGAGATGATTAGTGTGTTCAGACCTTCGTCGAGTTACTGCTGGTCTTGTCTAAAATGTTCCCTTTTAGAAATATGCTTGAGGATCGTCCACAAGGAGCAGTAGGTCCCAACTAAAGTGTCAGGGCTCAGAAATCATTGCTGTCCTCTGTCGCTGGTGTTTATATAGCAACTGAACTCACTTGATTTAAAATGCACGAATTCTCCCAGTAATACACCGTTTGCACTGACAGCAGAAAGTGCCATTGCACCCATTCTTTTGAGCAATTGGTGGTTTGTCAATGCAAATAGTCTAGCGGTGAATGTGTCTCTGAATGGGAGACAATCCAACCTGAATGTGTCGTTGTTTCAGAAGAAGGGCACCAGCATTACCATCTGGGACTATTAAGCCCACTTTCTGAAACAGTGGAGCCGTGCATGCAGAGGCTAGAAATAGAACTAGACACCCTTGTCTCTGTGGTAAAGGGCGAGAAGGGGGTTATCAGTCTCCCCGCTCACTCCTCATTGGTTCTATTATGCCCTGTAGATTCCAGCGTCTGATGTGCTGAAAGTTCACACTGTGTGCCCTTTGTGTGTGTGTGTGTGTGTCTGCTTGCGTGTGTGTGTCCCTCTCCAAGCAGCCACCATTGTCTCCAGCGAGCAGAATCCCGTCATCATCATTGCGGTGGTAGCCGTGGCGGGGACCATCATCCTGGTCTTCATGGTGTTCGGCTTCATCATTGGGAGAAGGTACGCTCTCGCGGGCCCCATTGACTCTCCGCTGCTGTGAGTCTCTGCTTGTCAATTAGCCTTTCTGTCACTCACTGGCCTCCATAGCCGTGGAGTCAGGCCACCACACACCACACACACCCATCATCTGTGGCATGCTGTGCTAATGGTTTGTGATGCATCATTTTCCAGTCCTCACATTGTGAAGAAAAAACTGACCTTATTTTTTGCATGTCTTTCTGTTGTTGTTGTAATGAAAGTATTTCTGTGTGCGTGCGAGTGAGAGGGTGATGGTGAGTGTGTGTTTGTGTTTGTGTGTGTGTTACATCTGTGGTGTTATACAGTAATACACTCAGGTAGCATGAAGTACTATCTGGCAGTGTTTCTAGCCATCCCCCTACCAGAGCAACCCTCCTGTGTGTCAGTCACCGTTACCACCATTTCCTGGTGCACTCCTCCAATGATGCTTCATTACTATATGGATAGCATTTCATCACAGCATACAAGGGGGTACACATGGGATTTCTATATCCATTTGACATATTAACCTGCATGTCAACCATTTGTTACTTGATGTTTCCAATCCATCCATTTTTCAGTTTTCCAGCCAACACTATTGTATAGTGCAATTAATTACCTGCTTGAGGGTGCATTCAATACATCAGTGTTGCAAATTAATATAACAAGGAATGCTGATCAGTCTTTTACAGAGAACAGCATGTAGTAGTACCACACGAGGGTACTTTAGTTCAACATCAGCAGCCAAACATTGTTCCCATACCTCTCCGCTGGTACTGTATCTGTATAGATAGCATTATGGCTTCGCAGCATTAAGATTCTAGCAAAACAGACCATTCTACCTTCTGCCTCTGGCCAATCAGTTGATTGTGTGTCCCTCTACCTCTCTCCCTGTCAGACACTGTGGCTACAGCAAGGCGGACCAGGAAGGAGACGAGGAGCTGTATTTCCAATGTGAGTCCCTTCTTTCCCCGTCAGCTCACACGCACACATTGAAACACCTCAATTACAGCATGGCCTCGCCGTGCCACGGGAAATGGTTCCAACAACAAGGCCCCCACGCCGTAATGTTTGATCCCTTTCATTTGATAGGTTTTTATTCTAACCAACACTCGCACTAGCATCTGTTTGGGGTTTAATGGACAAATCTGTTGAGATAAGGACATTAGGCCTAGTTCCAAACTGCAAATACATGCATATGAGGGTTGTGAGAGAGCCGTATGCCAGGGCTGAGCTCAAAGTGATAAGTCTTCATTAAAAATGAAAAACCCTAACTTTTCAGGCTCTTTGGTATGCTCGGAGCGTACTGTTCGTCTCCTGGTGTTCCTCGGAGTAGAGATATAGATACATTCACTCGATCCTAAGGTTCTCCTTCCACTCTCCTTTAACCAACACACACACACCACACCACCCCGTCCTAACGATGCCCCTGGAGATGCAGCCGCAGACATCTTCCCGAGCGAAGCCGTAATGATCTGTTGCTGTAGGCAAACTGCCGATTTGGAAACAAAGGTGCAGGGTGTCGGCGTAGCCACAGCGGTAGAAAGAGGGCTGTGTTGGCGTTCCACGGTCCTCGGCTGCTAAGTGAGCTGACAGATCAAGTTGTAGGAAGGCACAGGTCCTCTTGCTAAAAACACTGGGTGATGAAAACACAAACAAGAGCGCTCCGCTGTTGTTGGGCCTAATAGAGGGAGTTGCTCTACAATATTAAATGATGAAACGCTGCCAGGGCGACAGAAGCCAGATAGTGTGTGAATTCAACATGTAGGCTTAATTTGTCCGCTGTGTAGCGCGAGAAGTCGTGATAAGACGTCTCCCTATCAGATCCAGTGACAGCTTGGATGGACGAAGCAATTATAGGAGCGAGTGGAGGGAAATATCATGGAGCTCCTAGCTGGAAAACAATGCACAGTGTTTGTTAGTGGATAGGCCAATATGGCTTCCCAGGATGCAAACAGAGGATATTGCGCGGAATTATTTTCTTCTGCTTGTCGTTATTGAGCCTGGAGCTGATTAGTAATTTAATTATGGTGTTTTGGTGTGTCTGTTTTCCTTGTATGTTATTGTCTTCAGCTATGTGCATCTCATTAAATAGCTTGCGGTATGGAAGTTGGCAGGTTATGTTATAATTAGAGGGAATTTGATATGAACAAATTAGGTCAGCGGAACACGCTCATGTACCATAACAGTATAATTTAATAGTGTGGCGTTACATACATTTTTTTCTCAAACCACGGTCAGCTAAATGCTTATTTGTCTTCGTACTACGCATTTCCCCCTATGTGTGCATGAATATGTATGAGTCATTCCAGTATCATTGTGTTGCTTCATATTTTATGGTGATACATTTTATGGTGATTCAAAACATGTACTCATTGTACTGATCTAACTGTGATCTAACCACAGTCACAATTACCTGGGCAGCGTGATTCAGAAGGTTATCAAGCCACAGAAACGGCAATAAGAAAACAACTTGCATTTATGACCGGCATTACAGTATATCAGCGTCTGTCTAACAGACTTTTCCTTCACTGGCAGAGCTTGATAGACTGAGCTAGCTCCAAAACCTGCTCAGTATAGCAGACAACCTTGGCAGTAAATCTCATTCGAGGCTGCTCAAATCTTTGTTGGTCCTTCGTGAAGAGGTTGAGAAGAAAATATAATAACGGTTTCATTTCTACCGGAGGAGAAAATAATACATGTCTGGTTTAACGGTGTTTGTAGAAAGAGCTTTTGACACAGGTGCTTTCCATCAGCTGGCTGTTTAGCAATTCCTTCTGAATGGTTGCCGTTGGTAATGGTGTGCCTGACAAGCGCCCGGTTGGCCCGGCATGCTGTACGCATATTTAATCGTAACAGTAATCCCCTTACCTTTCTACAGTTAAATTTCCAGGCACCAAAACATACATTGACCCTGAAACCTACGAGGACCCGAACAGGGCTGTCCATCAATTTGCCAAGGAGCTGGACGCGTCCTGCATTAAGATCGAGCGAGTTATTGGAGCAGGTGAGTCTGGCTGGTGTCTCCCAGCTCTCTCTGTTTAGTCACACCATACACTCATACATCACAATGACAGCCACATGTCCACGCTTTGAATCGGGACACGGTTTATCCTCGCTGTATATTGATAGCGCAATTGCAAAAAAGGGGGGGGAAAGTTCATTGCAGTTAATGTGTGGGCCTGCATCTTTTTTAAAGGTACGACAATAGCAAAGATGCTTCACGGCTGGTGAATTGCTGCCAAATCAGTTTTAGAGATGCGGTCAATGAGAGTATCTATATATCCACAGCTTGAGCATAACAAGATGTCCTACTCCAATTTATTATCTCCTGCAGCACAGCTGTTTTCTCTGAGCGTACACTAAGCACTTTGTAAAAAAACATGATTGCTAGTTTTTCTGAAGGTTCACGACTCGTGAATGGTTTTGTCTCTGTCTGTCTCACAGGAGAGTTTGGGGAGGTGTGTAGTGGACGGATGAAGCTCCCAGGGAAACGGGACATGTCAGTGGCCATTAAAACCCTGAAGGTGGGCTACTCAGAGAAACAGAGGAGGGACTTCCTGTGTGAGGCCAGCATTATGGGGCAGTTTGACCATCCCAATGTTGTCCATCTGGAGGGAGTGGTGACCAGAGGTAAGGACTGCATTCTCTCTCAAACACACACACACACACACACACACACACACACACACACACACACACTGACAGGCGTATAAAATCGACCACACAGCCATGCAATCTCCATAGACAAACATTGGCAGTAGAATGGCCTTATTGAAGAGCTGTGTGACTTTCAACGTGGCACCCATCATAGGATGCCACCTTTCCAACAAGTCAGTTTGCCAAATTTGAGCGAGGCCTAAATGCCCAACATCAGTGCCCAACGTCACTAATGCTAATGCTCTTGTGGCAGAAGACAAGCAGCAAAGGGGGACCTACTCCATATTAATGCCCATGATTTTGGAATGAGCAGGTGTGCACATACTTTTTTGTTGTTGTTGACCAAAAGTATTAGTAATGGACTTGCTTACATTCAGCCACAAGAGCATTAGTGAGGTCGGGCACTGATGTTGGGCGATTAGGCCTGGCTCACAGTTTGTGTTCCAATTCATCCTAAAGGTGTTTGATGAGGTTGAGGTCAGGGCTCTGTGCATGCCCAAACCCATCTGGACAAGAGGAATACCTATGTAAGAATGCTGTTCATCGACTACAGCTCAGCATTTAACACCATAGTACCCTCCAAACTGGTCATTAAGCTCGAGACCCTAGGTCTCGACCCAGCCCTGTGCAACTGGGTCCTGGACTTCCTGACGGGCCGGCCCCAGGTGGTGAGGGTAGGAAACAACATCTCCACCCCGCTGATCCTCAACACTGGGGCCCCACAAGGGTGCGTTCTCAGCCCTCTCCTTGTACTCCCTGTTCACCCATGACTGCGTGGCCAAGCACGCCTCCAACTCAATCATCAAGTTTGCTGACGACACTACAGTGGTAGGCTTGATTGCCAACAACGGCGAGACGGCCTACAGGGAGGAGGTGAGGGCCCTCGGAGTGTGGTGTCAGGAAAATAACCTCTCACTCAACGTCAACAAAACTAAGGAGATGATCGTGGACTTCAGGAAACAGCAGAGGGAGCACCCCCCTATCCACATCGACGGGATAGTAGTGGAGAAGGTGGAAAGTTTTAAGTTCCTCGGCGTACACATCACGGACAAACTGAAATGGTCCACCCACACAGACAGCGTGGTGAAGAAGGCGCAACAGCGCCTCTTCAACCTCAGGATGCTGAAGAAATTCAGCTTGTCACCAAAAACACTCACAAACTTCTACAGATGCACAATCGAGAGCATCCTGTCAGGCTGTATCACCGCCTGGTACGGCAACTGCTCCGCCCACAACCGTAAGGCTCTCCAGAGGGTAGTGAGGACTGCACAACGCAAACTACCTGCCCTCCAGGACACCTACACCACCCGATGTCACAGGAAGGCCAAAAAGATCATCAAGGTCAACAACCACCCGAGCCACTGCCTGTTCACCCCTTTATCATCCAGAAGGCGAGGTCAGTACAGGTGCATCAAAGCTGGGACCGAGAGACTGAAAAACAGCTTCTATCTCAAGGCCATCAGACTGTTAAACAGCCATCACTAACATTGAGTGGCTGCTGCCAACATACTGACTTAAATCTCTAGCCACTTTAATAATTAAAAAGTGGATCACTAGCCACTTTAAACGATGCCATTCATATAACGTTTACGTATCCTACATTACTCATCTCACATGTATATACTGTACTCTAAACCATCTACTGCATCTTGCCTATGCCGGTCAGACATCGCTCATCCATATATTTATATGTACATACTCGTATTCATTCCTTTACAGTTGTGTGTATAAGTTAGTTGTTGTGAAATTGTTAGATTACTTGTTAGATACTACTGCATGGTCGGAACTAGAAGCACAACATTTAGCTACACTCGCATTAACATCTGCTAACCATGTGTATGTGACAAATAACATTTGATTTGATTTGATTTTAAGTTCTTCCACACCAATCCCGACAAACCGTTTATGTATTGACCTCGCTTTGTGCATGGGGGCATTGTCATGCTGAAACAGGAAAGGGCCTTCGCCAAACTGTTACCACAAAGTTGGAAGCACAGAATCGTCTAGAATGTCGTTGTATTCTGTAGCATTATAATGTCCCTTCACTGGAAGGGACTTAGCTCAAAACATGAAAAACAGCCCCAGACCATTATTCCTCCTCCACCAAACTTTACAGTTGGCACTATGCATAGAGGCAGGTAGTGTTTTCCTTGTATCCACCAAACCTAGATTCATCCGTCGGACTGCCAGATGGTGAAGCATGATACATCACTCCAGATGTTTTCACTGCTCCAGAGTCCAATAGCGGCGACCTTTACACCACTCCAGCCGACAGTTGGCATTGAGCATGGTGAACGTGAGGCTTGTGTGCAGGTGCTCGGCCATGAAGCTCCCAACAAAAAGTTATTGTGATGACGTTGCTTCCATGCGATTCAGCGGTCCCGTTCTGTGAGCTTGTATGGCCTACACTTCGTGGCTGAGCCGTTGTTGCTCCTAAATGTTTACACTTCACAATAATAACACTTACAGTTGACCGGGGCAGCTCAGAAATCTGCCCTGCTAGACGAACTGACTTGTTGGAAAGGTGGCATCCTATGACAGTGCCACGTTGAAAGTCACTGAGCTTTTTAGTAAGGCCATTCTACTGCCAATGTTTGTCTATGGAGATTGCATGGCTGTGTGCTCAGTTTTCTACAGCTATCAGCAACGGGTGTGGCTGAAACAGCCAAATCCACTCATTTGAAGGGGTGACCACACTTTTGTACATATAGTGTATCTGATTAAATTAGCCTTGCTCCCTGTTTTACATTGTCTCATTTAGACAGCCTAATATAAGGAGCAGATGTTAACACTTAATTACAAACCAATTAAACAAATGGTTCAATATAACACTAAGACGGAAATGATTTTTAGCAAGCCGTTAATAAACAATTGCAAGCCTTTTTTGTTGTTGTCAAATAATGGAATGTGTCACCCTTGTTTTCAGGAAAACCGGTGATGATTGTGATTGAATACATGGAAAACGGCTCGTTAGATGCTTTTCTCAGGGTGAGTACCTTTCAATGCATTCAATGCTCCTGAGTGGCGCAACGGTCTAAGGCACTGCATCTCAGTGCAAGAGGCATCACTATAGTCACTGGTTTGAATCCAGGCTCTATCACATCCGGCCGTGATTGGGAGTCCCATAGGGCGGCGCACAATTGGCCCAGCGTCGTTCGGGTTTGGCCAGGGTAGGCTGTCATTGTTCTTAACTGGCTTGCCTAGTTAAATAAAGGTTAAATGTAAAAATAAAATGTAAACGGCAACTCCCTTACCAGTTATACATGCATAATACAGTATGTTTGCGTTAAGAGTTCCTTATTCTATAAATAATAGCACTGCAATACCTTTGCGAACTTTAGTTGATTTTGCTTAGCTGACTGTTTTCCTCTGTTGTGTACAGAAACATGATGGTCAGTTCACAGTGATCCAGTTAGTGGGGATGCTGCGGGGCATAGCAGCAGGGATGAGATATCTCTCCGACATGGGGTATGTCCATCGAGATCTGGCTGCACGAAACGTACTTGTCAACAGCAATCTCGTATGTAAAGTGTCTGACTTCGGACTGTCAAGAGTGATCGATGACGATCCCGAGGCTGTCTACACAACAACGGTGAGTCAATTAAACCAGCCCCGTATTGCTTTCCCTGCCTAGACTCCCTGAGCTCTCTCTGAACACTCAAATCAAGCCAACAGCCAATGCATGGGAATGGAGTATAAAATACGCGTGCATGCCAATGCATGTCTGGGCCTAGTTATTCAATATGCAAAGCCTGCAGTCTCTTTGGTAAAGTTTTAGCTTTGAACGTTTGGAAGTTTTGCTGACCATGTGTGCAAAGTTGTAACTCTATTCTAATTGATGTTTTAGGGGAAGATGCAGGATATAATGAATTTGATCTTTACTCCAGCCACTGACCTGCATTTTACTGAACAGGGTGGAAAAATACCTGTTCGATGGACAGCAATGGAAGCCATCCAGTACCGTAAATTCACTTCCGCTAGTGATGTGTGGAGTTATGGCATTGTCATGTGGGAGGTCATGTCCTATGGGGAACGGCCTTACTGGGACATGTCCAATCAAGATGTGAGTTGCTCTCTTACATAAAGTCAATCATTCACCAAATACACGTCAGGTTTCGCATGTTACTCAGAGACAGAATGAACAGAAAACAGAATTAGCTGAATTCTTAGGACTGATTTAAACGTGGGCCACAATTACTATTTAGAGTTGAATGAGGAGGATTGTTAGGTATTAATTAATTCTGTTTTAATCAGAGATTGATATTCATAAAATGCTTTTATATGATAATATAAAGAAGAGGCTGGATACTTGGCATACGAAAAAGAAATTGACGTCAAAACTGCTTTTAACCTTTATAATGAGTTATGGTAATTTAACCTTATTTGTCAGGGTTCAATAATGCCAGAGCTATCTACTTAGTCATATAGAACCTTCAGTTTTAGCTGCAGTCGTTGCTTTGTTTCAGGTAAATTGGAACATTGCAAACCTGTTCATCGTGCTGATCGTAAGAGTGGCTTTAGTGGAGTTTGGCTGCCGGTTTGAATGTCAGTAACGATGATACTTAAGTGGTCAAACGGTTTAATTTGCCACTGTTTGCAAGTACTTGTCTGAAAGATGCGCCAGTGGTAGTTTTCTCCCGTGGCGAAGTTAAAGATTATATAATCCAGTAGGACAAACAGGCTTCTCCTCAGCAGAAAGACTAAATAGGATTATATTACTCTCAGCTCCTCCTAATGGGAAGCCTGCTGATTGAACAATCAGCTGTTAGAAATGCTAAACATGATTGGTTATGGAAGTAGCGTGCTTGACAGGCATCAATGTCAGAGATTACAGTTCCTCTGTCAAGATGTTGGCAAACAGCTCCTTTGACACTTTTTCTTCCGTAGCTCAGTCTTGTTTGAATAGCCCTGACAGGAATAACAGATGAATATGTGCAGAAAATAAACAAACTCACATTCCCCGAATAGAGGAAGAGACGGTTGAGTCTCAAATCAAAGATGGCCATTGCCCCTAATGTTTATAGTTCTCACGCCATTGACTTTCAATGGACTTTGTTTTAAACTATTGACACCGTGAGAATAGATAGAATAGAATAGGCAACTTTGTGTCTTTTCATTATTCATTAGACCTGTGTAAATGCAGTCTATTGATGAGACAGAGAGTACAAACAATATGAAGGATGCATCTAAGGGAAAACAGAGCCACTGTTTGCTTAATTAATTACAATTACAGGTCTATTTGTATAGTATGACAGGCATGGGCAGGTGTTCTAGAGACCCATCTCTGTACCATACAGGGACACTAGATGCTACTCTCAATATCTCCTAATTTGGGTCCTGTTACTCTGGGTCCTTGGGTCTCACCATCATCTTAACAAGCTGAGACTGAGTGATCACATCTGGTTAGGCCTGTTTCTCCTCAAAGCACCACTTCTGTAAATAGGGAACCACACAAGACTTGTACTGACACATCCTGTTTACAAACATCTTGATTAGAGAATGAAATGGAAATGAACTCTAGTAAATTGTGACTTGTGTTCATGTGGTGGTAATGGTAGTGGAAATAGCCCTTAAAGACTTGCCATTCGTTTTGGTTTTCCCAGGTGATAAAGGCCATAGAAGAGGGGTACCGCCTCCCTGCTCCCATGGACTGCCCCCCAGGCCTGCACCAGCTAATGCTGGACTGCTGGCAGAAAGACAGGGCCGATCGACCCAAATTTGATCAAATAGTTGGCATCCTTGATAAGATGATTCGCAATCCCAATACCTTGAAAACCCCGGTGGGAACCTGCACGAGGTAAGGAAAGCTTGTCTCATTAAACCCTGTAACTGAGCACTACAAACCTCCAATGGAATAAATTAGCAGCTTCAGTTATAAAATTTGACCATAGTAGCTGTAAGTCTATGGAAGTATGTATTGCTTCTTCATATTTCCTTCCTATGGAGCTACATTAGTGGACAATCCAAAGCATCCAGGGGTTGATTTATCCACAGGAGTTCACAGATGAAAGATAAATCCCGGAGAATCAATAAGCCAAAGCAGCTTCCATGGCTTTATGGTCAATAGCAGGGCTTTTAAATCAATCCCTGTAATGAGTTCCTGGGGTTTTTAAGTGCTGTGGGAACTCTGGACCCCTCTGGGACATTTGTCAAATTAATTCTATTTACATTCAGAACACAATCTCCCTGGGTGAGATTGACAGCGTAACCCCCCAAAAAATAACAGCTAGAAAGTGCTTCCATTTTTGAAGGCCATTTGTGGAGGTTTGAAGTAAAATTACCATCCATATGATGTTGAGGGTTTTTGATAGTTACTTAGCACACATATTTGCCTGAGAAAGAGGATCAGATGGCACAGTCACTTTTGAATTTGACATCGATTGAAATTTTCAAAATGTGTTAATTTCCTTTTCACATGCAATTTACTGTCACCCCCGGGATGTCTTTGGCTGTCTTTGTGTTTTGCTCCCGGCTCAATTTGTGTTTGTTATGGGAATGTTTCAGTTTTCGCATGAGACGTTAATGGCGTCCTCTTGCTCATCCAACAGACCGATTAGTCCCCTGTTAGATCAGAGCACACCAGACTTCACTACTTTCCGCTCGGTTGGGGAGTGGCTGGAGGCCATCAAGATGGAGAGATACAGAGACAACTTCACCCGCCGCTGGCTACAGCTCACTGGACTCTGTGGCCAGGATGTCAATCGAGTAAGGAACCTGAACTTTAAAACACTTGTGGAGGTCAAATCCAACATAGCCAGTTCTGAAGAGTTGTCATATAATAATTTTCTCATTCAATATCATTGGACATGGCGGTACTGCATTTTTATTTCATCATTGTGATTCCTAAACAAGCCTGTCATGTTTTCAGACCCCCTTTATGTTTTCAGACCCCCTTTCCCTATTTCTCCATTAATTAAATACCTGGTGCTGCTATACATCATGGGATGTTTTGAGCCTCTCTGTTGTCCACTGCTGTGATTTATGATTGGCCATCTTGTCTTGCAGGGATGTGATGAGCTTGGGCATCAGTTTAGTGGGCCATCAGAAGAAGATCATGAGCAGCATACAGACTATGAGAGCCCAGATGCTGCATCTCCATGGCACAGGAATCCAGGTGTGATGACAGACTACAGTGCCCCCTGTGGATGGGCTATCTAGTGCAGCACTAAGGCAAAACCTCCCAGGATAATCATTGAAAATCATGTGACGTGATGTCGTCTCCCATCTGACAATGTTTTTCCGGATGTTTCGGAATTAAATAATTCCTGTGATCCTTGGCGAAGGATTTAACCCCTCTTTAGACCGGGTACTAAGGAGAGAATGACAGAATACTACCTGAACAATCCGAACTTAAAACGCTCTGAGGAACTCTCAACAACATATCAAATAGAGATGGAGCTTTGGAAAATGAGTTTGATACGTATTACCTTGTTCTTTTAACCTTGTGAATGATTTTATTTGTGCACCATGAAAATGGATTTCACTTAAAAAAAAAGGAAAAAGAAAAAAAGATTTCAAACAATTTGTTTATTCCCCTTGCGGTGGTTTTTCAGTATTTTCTTTACTAGTTTGTTCATTTTGTTAGTGTCAGGAGCCACAGTGATATGGTGTGGTACGTACAGTAATCTTTCATTTTTATTTTCCCGTTACAATTTTTTTCTTCGTTTTTTCTATTTTGGACTTGACAACAGGGTAAACGTTCCCATCCAAAAGGATGAATATGGTGTCTGAACATTTTGGTGGAAATGATTTAGAGGTACTTTGACCAGTTTGTCTCGAGACACTACTGGCTGTTTTAACTGTTTGCAGTGAGTTGTGTTTTTTCTTCCTGATGTTTTTGAAGTGAAAAATGGTATCCTGAACCTCAGATAAGTGACTTCAGAGATAGTAGTATTCTCTTGGTCGTTTGAAGCTTACAGGAGTGCTTTGCTGTATGAATTTTTCTGAACACTCCATTTTATGATGGAAAATCAGATTTCAAATTTGTATGTAGAAATTTTGAAACAGTATGACACCAATCATTCAAATTGATTTAAGATTGATCACAACTTTTATATCTAATATCAAGCATCAAAGTGACAACGTTCTTTACATGTACATGTTTACCACATGAATCATTTGAACTTTGATTTCCGATGTTTAATTCATGAATTGAAAGTTTCCACAGATAGCTCTATAGAAAGATTGTATTGAAACTTAATGAGATGACTTGATCCACCTCAAATGGTGTTGCCATTGAAATGCCCCCAAATTTTTTTTTTTGCAGCAAACTGTATTTGTTTCGGATTTTAGTGAATACAGTGGTTGAGGGTGAATCGAGAAAATGCTGTGTACGTTCTTTCTAGAAGTAATAATGCCTTAAAATGTGTTAGACTAATGTATTGACATTACTTTTAGGCTATTCAATGGCAATGTTTTTTGCAGTTCAATGAGACAGGTCTTGTGTAGGGTTGAATGGAAAGGTTCCCCATTTTCTTTGTGGTATCCTTTCATGTAGGTTGACGTTTATTGTCACGAATCTTGCCCTGGAGGCAGAACTGAGCAGTTTCCGCTAGATGGGCCAGCTGCAAAGTCCAAATTGTCTATATCGCAAAGATTCATGAAAACAAACATTCACTTTTTGGTCTTAATTTAAGGTAAGGGTTAGACATTAGGGTTAGCAGTGTGGTTAAAGGAAAGGAAAGGGAAAGGGGGATACCTAGTCAGTTGTACAAATGAATGCCTTCAACTGGAATGTGTCTTCTGCATTTAACCCAACCCCTCAAGGTTAGGGTTAAGGTTAGAGTTAAGGGTTTAAAATCAGATTTTATGACTTTGTGGCTGTGCCAGCTAGTGACCACCCTGCAGAGCTGCCTCCAGGGCAAGACTCATGGAAGTAAATGCCAACCTGCTCCATTCATCCTGAACTTGAAAATCATGCACACTTACGTATGTTGAATTTCACGATTGATGATTGCCACAGTCAGTGTAGGGTAGAAGATTGACCAAACAGAGCAATAATTAGCCCAGGTAGAAATGGTCCTCTTCTGAGATTTGAAGGTTCTAGGTTTTACAGAAATGTCTGTTGTGCTGGGAAAATATACCGTTATACTAAGTCATCAAATAATCAAATAGTAACGCCACTTACGAAATGGTATACCGGAATATGCTAATGACTTAATAACGAGGTCACAGTGTATGAATATATTTGGAATAGATGGCTGTAACAGTGGGGTGAAAATTCAAGCAGCAGAGAGGCACACACATCAGTCATGACATCATCCTTTCCATTGCACCACACTGAATTTGAAGGCCTTCAGTTTGGTATGAGGCACTTACAGTACCTAACAACCCAATATCATGATATATAGAAAATCCTGAAAATCCTTATTACGATGATCATACTGTGAAAATCACTTACCGTCCCAGCCCTAGCCATTCAGGAGAGCCAGGCAAACAGTATGGGTGATGGAACATGCATAAAAGTGTTTCTATGCTTTCTTTTTTTTTACTTCCCTGCCCCTTTGTATGCTAATCAGGGCACAGAGATTAGGAATGGGCTCTGCAAAGATGTGCTAAAAAGCCAACCTAATGGTGCCATCAGTCTTCACCTTTCACAACAAAATGAATGTTATCATATATGTCTTCAGCATTGTATTATTCTCTGACGAATGGTTGGTTCACTCATTTCTTTCTCATTAAAAGTAAGGAAAATATAGGTATTTCCAATTGCAGTTGTGTAAAAAAAAAAGGTGGTTTTCACAGTATTTTGAGAAGAGGTGGATACACATGCAGTACCAGTCAAAAGTTTGGACACACCTACTCATTCAAGGGTTTTTCTTTATTTTTACTATTTTCTACATTGTAGAATAATAGTGAAGACATCAAAACTATGGAATAACACATATGGAATCATGTCGTAACCAAAAAAAGTGTTCTTAGATTCTTCAAAGTAGCCACCCTTTGCCTTTATGACAGCTTTGCAGACTCTTGGCATTCTCTCAACCAGCTTCACCTGGAATGCTTTTCCAACAGTCTTGAACGATTTCCCACATATGCTGAGTACTTGGCTGCTTTTCCTTCCCTCTGCGGTCCAACTCATACCAAACCATCTCAATTGGGTTGAGGTTGGGTGATTGTGGAGCTCAGGTCATCTTATGCAGCACTCCATCACTCTCCTTCTTGGTCAAATAGACCTTACACAGCCTGGATGTGTGTTGGGTCATTGTCCTGTTGAAAACAAATGATAGTCCCACTAAGAGCAAACTAGATGGGATGGCGTAACGCTGCAGAAGGCTGTGGTAGCCATGCTGGTTAAGTGTGCCTTGAATTCTAAATAAATCACTGACAGTGTCACCAGCAAAGCACCCCCACACCATCACACCTCCTCCTTCATGCTTCATGGTGGATATCAGACATGCGGAGATAATCCATTCACCTACTCTGCGTCTCACAAAGACACAGCGATTGGATCCAAAAATCACAAATTTGGACTCATCAGACCAAAGGACAGATTTCCACTGGTCAAATGTCCATTGCTCGTGTTTCTTGGCCCAAACAAGTCTCTTCTTATTATTGGTGTCCTTTAGTAGTGGTTTCTTTGCAGCAATTCAACCATGAAGGCCTGATTCACACAGTCTCCTCTGAACAGTTGATGTTGAGACGTGTCTGTTACTTGAACTCTGTGCAGCATTTATTTGGGCTGCAATTGAGTCTGGTAACTCTAATGAACTTATCCTCTGCAGCAGAGGTAACTCTGGGTCTTCCTTTCCTGTGTCGGTCCTCATGAGAGCCAGTTTCATCATAGCACTTGATGGTTTTTGCGACTGCACTTGAAGAAACTTTCAAAGTTATTGACATTTTCCGTATTGACTGACCTTCATGTTTTAAAGTAATGATGGACTGTCTTTTCTCTTTTCTTATTTGAGCTGTTCTTGCCATAATAAGGACTTGGTCTTTTACCAAATGGGGCTATATTCTGTATACCACCCCTACCTTGTCGCAACAACTGATTGGCTCAAACACATTACGATGGAAAGAAATTCCACAAATTAACTTTAACACCTGTTAATCGAAATGCATTCCAGGTGACTACCTCATGAAGCTGGTTGTGAGAATGTCAAGAGTGTGCAAAGCTGTCATCATGGCAAAGGGTGGCTACTTTGAAGAATCTAAAATCTGAAATATATTTTGACTTGTTTAACTTTTTTGGTTACTACATGATTCCATGTGTGTTATTTCATAGTTTTGATGTCTTCAATTTTGTTCTTCAATGTAGAAAATAGTAAAAATAAAGTAGGTGAGTAGGTGTGTCCAAACTTTTGACTGGTACTCTATATGTACCCAATGTTAGAGTATTTGGCTGTAGCTGATGCTGTCTTTGTTCCTGTGGACTCATAGATACAGGTTTTTAAAGCTGCAGTTTTTCCAATGATTATTTAAGATGCCCTTCAATTTGCCTGTAGAGAATGAAATGGTCTTCGGAAAGCCAACCCTGAAACACCATCATGGACTTTGACTGCAAGCTTAACATTTGTAAAGCCATTAGCGATTTTGTCTATTCTTTCCTAGATACATTTCCATTGTGCTCAGTTCAAAGGGACTCGCCCCTGTGGTAGGGGGATACCTGGGAATCAGACCTTGCCCAGCCTGCTCTGGGCCCCATGTCACAGACAGACAGAGCCACTCTTTATCCATACAGCAAAGCTCAGCAATTGGGTCTATGCCAGCCCTTTGAATTGAATACCAGCGCAAAGGCATTCAGTCAGCACAAAACTCCGCAGTTCACAGGCAGGCAGCAGTCAGTCCTCGTTCTATCCCGCTCTCTCTCTGTCTACTCTCCCCTGCTCTGATCTCAAACAGCGAGCCCCTGGGGGCCTTCACACCTCGGAGCTGGAGGCCCCTACTCCCCCTTCCCTCTCTCCCTCTGAGTCAGGGGTCCTGTAGAGACAGCAATTTGAGCCAAATTGAGATTAAGACCTGGATACAATCGATCCGCCATATAAATAATCTGTAACCTTCACAGGCAAAGTCACCTTTTACTGTTCGCATTTACTTTGTTTCTTACCCATTTTGTAGTTGAGGATGTTTAACTCAATATATGGGGGTGTTATTGTGTTTCAACTAAGTTTAAGGCAGTTTGTGTGGCGGGTTTATTGGATTCAAGAATGAGAAGTCATTTAAAATATGAAGTAGACTGGTTAATATTTTGCAAACCTTTTGGACAAACTGTTGGAAATTGTGAACGCGCCTTTGCAAAGATGGTGGATAATTCCAAAGAGTTCAGCACTGTTGATGGTGTCAGAAAGATCAGAGATCCGAGGGAAACTTTGTATATGTTCTAATTGTAAAACTTGTACATTTTATTTATATTGTTGTTGTTTTTTTACACACATTACTCTGTAGTGAGCTCTGAATACATTGAAAATGCACTATATTTTTCTATCTCACTTGCAGATGATTACTGTCACCCAGAAGATTTCAGTTGTACATACTTTCTCATTTAGGACCAAAGACAGCTGATAGGTTTTCCATTTAGAATTGTGTTTTGTTTTTATTTTTGCCTTTCAGTTTAATGTACAGTAATACGAATTGTCAATTTATTATTTATTTTTCTGTGATGAGAGTATTGAGAGTATTCATTGGTCAAGAGTATTTTCCCCAAACAGCAGAAGTGTAAAATCATTACTTAGACGATTTCTTGTTAAATAGACGTTTCTTTTTTTGCTTCGTAACCTTTGTAATAGACTGTACATATATTTTTGGAAATATAATACAATCTCTATAGAAATCCTCTCTCATTGGAGTCTTTTCCATCGTAATTAGTGTCATGTCTTTACATAGGATCTCGTTTTATATATCCATCAGCATGCACCATTTTGTAAAGCATTAATCAGTGTTCTTTGAATGTTAAAGAATATGATCAAACTTGTTTTGATTGAATCTAAACAAATGGAATGCATGACCTTTTTGTGTTTGCGTGATGGTGTGTGTGTGTGTGTGTGTGTGTGTGTGTGTGTGTGTGTGTGTGTGTGTGTGTGTGAATGACGTGGGTGGGTAAAGTATATATGAAGAAAGACAGCAAGGGATGGTGTCATTAAAAAGACATTACCAGCCCTCCAACCTTGCACAAAAAATCTAATTAAGCCCCATCCTGAGGGACTTAGGCTAAACAAAGGAACCTTAATGGATTTATAAAGATTATATCTCCCATTATTGTAATATTTATTTTATTAAGTTGGTGGAATCTTAACAACATCTCGTCCCAGAGGCTGATGGAATTCAATCATAAAACATATAATATCCGTTCCAAATGGCACCTTATTCCCTTCATAGTGCATTATTTTTCACCAGTGCCCATAGGTCTCTGGTCAAAGTAGTGCACTATATAGCAAATGGGGTGCCATTTAAGACACATCCATTATGTATGTTTCCAGGGGAGTTTGGCCCCCATCCATGCATTTTTGGGAGCGGAAGAGAGGATCCATGGTTACTCCTCTGTCACCACTAATCCCTACAGTACACTGCAGCCTGCTTATCACCCTGCCATCTAACAGGGACGGGGAAATGTTTAGGTATTTTGATATACACAGTAAAGTTGGACTGATTTAATAGGAACACAGAGTGTTCTTCCAGCCTCATGGCTCCTAGTTTGTCCGATTGATGTTAAAGGTATTTTGGCAGAGGTTGTTTTTTTCTCACGACTATGGGGACACTGAGTGGTTGCAGGCTGATTGGACGTAGCATTAACGCTGGAAACATGCAAACTCCAACAGAACAAGTAAAGAAAAGGAGCTCTGCAAAGTGCAAGCTCTCCGGAAAAGGGGAGGTTTTATTTCCAGTCAGTTGCTTGAGGTGTTACAATAGTTATCTTCTTTGTGAAAAAAAAAACCTTCTCTCCATGTCTGAATAGGATATACTGCACTAAACTCAACCGTCAGACAGAGAGGGAGAAAAACTGAAAGACTACCAGTAGAGGATTAAAGGGGAAGAAATGTCTGTATTTCTTTAATAATCTGAAGCACTAGTTTCCTACTATTTATACAATGCACATCAAATACTGAGGTCAACATTGATATTGAGATGAATGTTTAAGAGGCAGTTGAAATGTATTTGAATATACTTGGCTTAAATAATACCAGTATGCCTCCACAGGTTAAAAGATCATGGCCCTATTAGATAACTGGTCTCTGCACAGGTAGAGCCCTATCTGTGCATGTGCCTGCTGTGCTGCTACAGGTACATGCCGTTGATGAGATAATCAGACTCCTCCGTGGCTCAATCGGTCTCTCTCTGCGCTCACTAGCTAGCACAGACAAGATTCTGGCAACCAGAATAATATGCAGTCATAACAAATGGATAAAATGTCTTCACAGCTGACCAAAACCTTTAATCTATAATCAAATCAATCATTTTATTGGTCACATACACAGTTAGCAGATGTTATTGCGAGTGTAGCGAAATGCTTGTGCTTATATCTTGTGCAGCAATTTCTAACACGTAATCTAACAATTCCACAACAACTACCTATTACACACAAATCTAAGTAAAGGAATGGAATAAGAATATACACATATAAATATATGGATGAGCAATGACAGAGCGGCATAGGCAAGATGCAATAGATGGTATAAAATACAGTATATACATATGAGATGAGTAATGTCAGATATGTAAACATTATTAAAGTGGCATTATTTAAAGTGACTAGTGATCCATTTATTAAAGTGGCCAATGATTTGAGTCTGTATGTAGGCAGCAGCCTCTGTGTTAGTGATGGCGGTTTTAACAGTCTGATGGCCTTGAGATAGAAGCCTCTCAGTTCAATACCAGGCGGTGATACAGTCCAACAGGATGCTCTCAATTGTGCATCAGTAAAAGTTTGTGAGGGTTTTAGGTGACAAGCTACATTTCTTCAGCCTCTTGAGGTTGAAGAGGCGCTGTTGCGCCTTCTTCACCACACTGTCTGTGTGGGTGGACCATTTCAGTTTGTCCGTGATGTGTACGACGAGGAACTTAAAAACACTTTCCACCTTCTCCACTGCTGTCCCATCAATGTGGATAGAGGGGTGCTCCCTCTGCTGTTTCCTGAAGTCCATGATCATCTCCTTTGTTTTGTTGACGTTGAGTGGGAGGTTGTTTTTCTGACACCACACTGCCCTCACCTCCTCCCTGTAGGCTGTCTCATCGTTGTTGGTAATCAAGCCTACTACTGTTGTGTCATCTGCAAACTTGATGATTGAGTTGGAGGCTCTTTTAGGTTTTTGTCCAAAGCTGTTCATAAGGTGTTTTGATTCATGTGCATTGCCTACTGGGTTAAAAAAAAATATATATATATTGTTTTTATGAATTACTTTTATTTAGGCTATCTGGCAGCATGTAGCCTAGTGGTTAAAGCATTGGGCCAGTAACGAAAGGTTGGTGGATTGAATCCCCGAGTTGACAAGGTAAAAATCTGAACAAGGCAGTTCCTAGGCCGTCATTGTAAATAAGAATTTATTCTTAACTGACGTGCCTAGTTAAAGAAAGGTTAAATACAAAAATTAAATAAATGTAACTAGGCAACAAATTCTTATTTACAATGACAGCCTACCCTGGCCAAACCCGGACAACGCTTGGCCAATTGTGCGCCTCCCTATTGGACTCCCAATCACGTCCGGATGTGATGCAGCCTGGATTCAAAACAGGGACTGATCTTGCACTGAGATGCAGTGCCCTAGACCGCAGCCCCATTCGGGAGCCCAGAGTTATAGCTAAGTAGTACATAGCTAAGTAATATTTACACAATGACTGACAGGGCTCTCCTGTTCACTGTGACTTGGCTGTGGCAGGACTGGGGGCACTGCCTTGCTCCTGTCACGAGACTGTGGGGTCTGTGGAGCGTGTGGAGTTTAAGGAGCTTGTGGGGCTTGCGGAGCTTGAAGAGCTTGAGAAGCTTGTGGTGGAGGTAGTCTGGCCTCCTCCACGGTCTTCTTGGGTCGACCCTGGGCCATGGAATGGTCTTCAGTCTCCTCTGGCTGGGCCACAGGCCTGTGTGGGCTGGCACCTGCAGTGTGGGTCACCGACTTCCTGTTCCCATCAACTGTAGAAAGGACAGAGAGGTCAGGGTAGGGTCATCCTGGGCTCTCGGACACAGTGCCAATACACATTCACCTGCTCATCATTAATTTAATGCAGCCCACCTTGCTCTGATGTTCCAGACTGAATGCATGCATACAACTCCATCCTTGTACACTCAAGAATAAAACTACACTCCATCCTAGTACACTCAAGTCTAAAACTACACCCCATCCTGGTACAATAGTCTAAAACTACAACCCATCCTGGTACAATAGTCTAAAACTACAACCCATCCTGGTACAATAAAGTCTAAAACTACACTCCATCCTGGTACTATCAAGTCTAAAACTACACTCCATATTGGTACAATAAAGTCTAAAACTACACTCAATCCTGGTACTATCAAGTCTAAAACCACACTCTATTCTGGTACAATAAAGTCTATAACGGAAGTGCTCACCATCCAATATTCTGATGTTTTCTTCTATGTAGTATATGATGTAAGTCAGGTGTGTAGTAGGTGCCTAACTAGAAAATGTGCCTTCCTTGCTGCTTCATTCCTAGTTGAAATATGAATACTGGAGCTAGTGGACTTGTCAGAACGAAAAGGACAAGGGCAGATATGTCATTTGCACACATGAAAAAAATCCCCAAAGAAAGAAAAGGTACATTTTGCTGGGGGACACTACATCAAAGGTAATCTGGGCATGTAACTGACTGGGCACGGGACTATTTATAATGTCTGAATCCAAGGTGACGACGTTGATGAGTATGTTAATACTAAATAATGATGAAGTTGAGCATGCAAATGTATTTGTTTGTGGGGATTTTAATGCAGCCAAAATATACATTTATTTATTTATAAATAAATACAAATTAGGGAGTAGATCAGATGTAATATTGCTGATAGATTGTGTCTTCTATCAACGTAGTTGTCTGAATCATTTCCAATCCCCATATATATTTTCCTTCTTTATTATTTTCTCCCAACCCTACCACCCCTCACCTAATTTGAGTAAAATAATGGACAACAACACTTATGCTTCTAATTACAGCTTATACTATATACATTTTACGGATACAGTATATTTTACATTAGTTAACTTAATTTTCTTCTTTTTTTGGGGCCTTCAGCTTCCCTCAACCCCTCCCATCTCTGAAGACCGTCCAGTTGATTTATAGCTGCCATATATTTGTCTACTGTGCTATTTTGCAACCTGTATGGCGCAGCTGTCAAGTTTCAAATGAAACTGGTATACTTTTATATTCATCACAATTGTCCTTAGCCAAGATTGGTCTTTAAAGCACGGCCAACAGACAAGTTCACTACCTCCTCCCTTTTCCACTTGCCCCCTCCATTTTTGTTGTAATGCTGCAATCAGTTGGTTGAAATTTTGGATAGAGCAGACATATCCAGGTAATTCTTTTTTTGCTGCACTCCACAAGATTATACAGTTTTAAACTTTTTATTTATATATATTTTTTTAATCAATTAGTATATTTGAGTTTAAACATAATATTTGTTGTAATATTTGTTCTGTCTTTTCTGGTGGATTAAACAGAAATTGCAACCAGCTTTCTTTATTTAAAAATAGCAATATTTTGGAGATATTTTTTTAATAACCAAAAGTGAGACCTGAATAAAGGGAAGAAGGCCATTCTTGAACACGGGGGTGAGCCATTCTTACTAGTCTGTTAGAAAACCAGTTCGGATTTAAGTATAGTTTTTGTATGACTGAAGCATTTAGTTTGAATTCATATTCATTATATAAATAGACCCGTATAATTTTGTCTGGCTTGCAATTTCAAAAAATATTGGAATATTGTTTTTGCTCATATAATAAAAAAATAAAAAAAGTTGTTAGGTGTAGCCAGGCCCATAAGTAAATAGGTAAATTGGGATACGACTAAAGAATTAATCAGGGGGATTTTTCCACAAATAGACGGTGTTGTCCTTTCCATGGTACCAAGATCTTATCTAATTTGGCGAACTTTCTATTAAAAATGTATTGCAGTGAGATCATTTATTTGGGGATTTAAATACAGTGTATGTCCACTTCACTGTCAAACCATTTTATTAATAAAACTACACGGTAATGTAAAAAGTAACATTTATAAAATTGTGGATTTAAAAGAAAATATGATTCGTCAGTGTACAATGACACCATGGTTTTTAAGCTCTGGATGTCTAGCCCTTTGATATCATTGTTGGATCTGATTTTAATAGCTAACATTTCGATGGCCATAATAAATAGATATGCCGACAGTGGACAAAAACTTATTTTACTCCTCTTGACAATATAATACTTTGAAAAGTAGCCATTATTTACTATTTTACACCTGGGGTTAGTATACATAATTTTAACCCATTTTATAAGAGATTCTCCAAAATAAAAAATTGTCCAGATATTTATATATAAATTCCAGTCGTACTTTTAAAGTCAGCTATGAATACCAAGCCTGGCTTCCCAGATGTCATAGTGTTCTATTGTTTCCAATACTTGTCTTATATTATCTCCTATGTATCGTCCATGTAAAAAACCTGTCTGATTAGAATGAATAATATGTCTCACAATACCTTTTGAATTCTATACGCTATGTATTTTGTTAAGATTTTGGCATCACAACACTGAAGTGTAAGGGGTCTCCAGTTTTTTAAGGGGACTGGATCTTTATATTTACCACCTGGGTCCTGTTTCAGTAATAGTGAAATATCATCTTCTTGCTGAGTATCTGATAGTATACCATTTCTATAGGAGCGGTTAAAACATGTTAACGGACCTTTGAGTACATTGAAAAATATTGTATATACCTCAACTGGTATGCCATCCAGCATTGGAGTTTTCCCTGACTTTCTTTTTTTTTTTATTACATTTTTAAATGTTTTATTTAACTGTTATTTAACTAGGCAAGTCAGTTAAGAACAAATTCTTATTTACAATGACGGCCTACCCCGGCCAAACCATAACCCGGACAATGCTGGGCCAATTGTGCGAGGCCCTATGAAGGCTTTAATTGCATCTAGAAGTTCCTCCTCTGTAATTAGGTATTCACATGACTCTGTCTGTATAGCTGTTAATTTTACACTATTAATAGAAAAAATCCTTACAATTAACTTTAGTTTGTAGAGATGGAGGAGACCAAAATGAAAACATATGCTTAAAGTACTTTGCTTTCTCGTTTTTTAAATATTGTTCAGTGAATCATGGATGACTCCGTCATTTGTAACAAGTTTGTGTGAATTATTTTTGGTAGCATTTATATGTTGAACATAAATTTTCCATATTCCATAAATTTGGCTTTATTTTTTATAATACGGTACACTTGATCTTCCTTGAATAAGTTCTTCCATTTCTTTTTTCTATTTATTTTTGTTTGTCCTCTTAACTTATTCTATGCCTCTATGTTACAGCTTTTATTGCTATCTGTACTGTTAGTTCCTCTATTTCCTTTGTTAAGATGAAACTATTTTAACCTAAATAGTTTGTTTTAAAGATGAGTATTGAATTGCATAGCCTCTAAAGGCACATTTAAAAGTGTCCCATACAAAACCTTTTTTATTTAACCTTTATTTAACTACGCAAATCAGTTAAGAACAAATAAGGGGATATGCTGTACCCATGTCATTTAGGGAAAAAGTCTGTTATAAATTCTTCTGTCTTGGTTAAAAACAAGTTGTCATCCAGTAGGCTTTGATTAAACTCCCTATATCCTCGACCTCGCGGAAATTCTGTAAGAGTAACGTGTATACAAATTATTTGATGGTCCGACCACATTCTGTCTCCTATCAACACTCAACTTTTGGTGCCAGCGGAAATGACATAAGAAAGTAGTCAAGACAACCAGCTTGACTGAGCCTCCTCCATGTGCTGTATATCTCACTAGGTCAGGATATTTAAGCTACCATATATCCACTAGTTCCAATATCCATAATATTCGTAATTTCCTTAAGCACATGAGGGTGATAGTTTGTAGTGTGATTTCCTTTACGTCCATTGAGGTATCTAAAACCGTATTATAATCTCCCACCATAATAATTGACTCATGTATTGCCTGTAAATGTAATAAATGATGATATATATTTTCAAAAAGTGTGGATCATCATTATTTGGACCATATAGATTAATGAGCCTAATAATTTACAGTTAAAGTCGGAAGTTTACATGCACCTTAGCCAAATACATTTCAACTCAGTTTGACAATTTCTGACATTTAATCTTAGTAAAAATTCCCTGTCATTGGTCAGTTAGGATCACCACTTTATTTTTTAAGAATGTGAAATGTATAGTAGAGAGAATGATTTATTTCAGCTTCTATTTCTTTCATCACATTCCCAGTGGGTCAGAAGTTTACATACACTCAATTAGAATTTGCCTTACAATTTTTTTTAACTTGGGTCAAACGTTTCGGGTAGCCTTCCACAAGCTTCCCACAATAAGTTGGGTGTTTGAAGTCAGGGCTTTGTGATGGCCACTCCAATACCTTGACTTTGTTGTCCTTAAGCCATTTTGCCACAAATGTAAAAGTATGCCTGGGGTCATTGTCCATTTGGAAGACCCATTTGTGACCAAGCTTTAACTTCCTGACTGAAGTCTTGAGATGTTGCTTCAATATATCCACATAATTGTCCTTCCTCATGATGCCATCTATTTTGTGAAGTGCACTAGTCCCTCCTGCAGCAAAGCACCCCCACAACATGATGCTGCCACCCCTGTGCTTCACGGTTGGGATGGTGTTCTTTGGCTTGCAAGCCTCCCACTTTTTCCTCCAAACATAACGATGGTCATTATGGCCAAACAGTTCTATTCCTGTTTCATCAGACCAGAGGACATTTCTCAAAAAAGTACGATCTTTGTCCCCATGTGCAGTTGCAAACTGTAGTCTGGCTTTTTTATGGCGGTTTTGGAGCAGTGGCTTCTTCCTTGCTGAGCAGTCTTTCAGGTTATGTCGATATAGGACTTGTTTTACTGTGGATATAGATACTTTTGTACCTGTTACCTCCAGCATCTTCACAAGGTCCTTTGCTGTTGTTCTGGGATTGATTTGCACTTGTCACACCAAAGTACGCTCATCTCTAGGAGACAGAACGCGTCTCCTTCCTGAGCGGTATGACGGCTGCATGGCCCCATGGTGTTTATACTTGCGTACTATTGTTCGTACAAATGAACGTGGTACCTTCAGGCATTTGTAAATTGCTCCCAAGGATGAACCAGACTTGTGGATAATTTTTTTTATGAGGTCTTGGCTGATTTCTTTTGATTTTCCATGATGTCAAGCAAAGAGTCACTGAGTTTGAAGGTAGGCCTTGAAATACATCCACAGGTACACCTCCAATTGACGTCAATTAGCCTATCAGAAGCTTCTAAAGCCATGACGTAATTTTCTGGAATTTTCCAAGCTGTTTAAAGACACAGTCAACTTAGTGTACGTAAACTTCTGACCCACTGGAATTGTGATACAGTAAATTATAAGTGAAATAATCTTCTGTAAACAATTGTTGGAAAAATGACTTGTGTCATGCACAAAGTAGATTTAAAGGCAATGCTACCAAATACACTCAATTAGTATGTAAACTTCTGACCCACTGGGAATGTGATGAAAGAAATAAAAGTTGAAATAAATAATTCGCTCTACTATTATTCTGACGTTTCACATTCTTAAAATAAAGTGGTGATCCTAACTGACCTAAACAGGGAATTTTTACTAGGATTAAATGTCAGGAATTGTGAAAAACTGAGTTGAAATGTATTCGGCTAAGGTGTATGTAAACTCCCGACTTCAACTGTGTGTTAAGCAAAACCTGCAGATGTTTAATAGCATTGTTTGAGATCGTTAATCGCATTGTTTGAGAGTCTGTCTTTAGTCTTTCCACAAAATGTGAATATATGCAATTGAAGACAGTTTTATAACATATGTCTTCTGTTGTTGTAAGGTATGTCATTGAAACTACAGTGGACATGATATTGCACCAACTCTGTCAGGTAAGAAGAATGATCCAAAACTCAAACATCTCCATTTAGGCTTAATCATCAGTCTGGTTTGATCATTACATCAGGAAGTATATTTATATTAGAAGGAAGAAATGTATCCTCTGGGGCTCGATTTATTTGACATATAAAGACAAATGAACAGGATTGTATGCAAATTAAAAGCATGAAAATACAATACAAGGACATTTTAAAAACACACATTTGGCTTTAAGAAATATGAGTTGAATTAATGAGAGAATGTAATTCACATAATGATTGTATGAATTAAAGAGACAATCTGTCATCAGTTTAACGGATCTACCTCAGACACGACTTCCCTTCAGAAGACAAACAATATATTTCCTGGAAACTCAGAGAAATAATTAAGTGCAGGGAAAGGTTCCCAGATAATAACCACAGTCTCTGTCTGCTCACCTAAGATAATGACAGCAGAGTCATTTCTTTGCTTGACATTCAAACGCTTGAAGATAAGAATCATCAGTCCTTATTAGGGTGAAATAAAGACATAAACTCCGCAAACTCACGCTAAGTTGATTGAAGCCTGGTTTGCTCAAGGCAGATAAATGGATAATTGTCACTTGCATTTTTTGATGCAAATCTGACATTCGTCTTACCCCCAAAGAATACTAAATCATAATCCTTTTTATTTTAATACCTTTCAAAATATCTCATTTTTTATGCTGGCATGACTTGAGTATGAAAAGCCTTTCAGATGCCTTTACCATATCAGTCTACCGCGGGCTACTTGATTGGGAATAGCCTGGACGCCATGGATTCACACTGCTTCCTTTTTACGGCCTGGCCCATGGCACCTTGCAGCATTAAGTATTTAGGGGCTAGTAAAATATGACTCCCCCTCTATGGACTGCCATCCCCTGGGCAGATGATCAATTTCACAGGCTGGCAAATGCCTCTGAGGAGAAGGCTGATGGATTTGGCAGATCTGATGGTTTCTTCAAAGACACAGTGGAGAGAAATGATTTACGGCATCCCTGCCATTAGCTGGTCAGTAGCGAAGACAGCTCATATGGCATGAGCTAGTCAAGGCTCTATTTCTGGCCCAGTAATGGCCGACTGTGAAGTCGAGCCTCACGAAGCCATGTAGCTGCACATAGTATGGTGGAATATATTCATGATAACATTTTTGGGCTGAGGGAGGATTTGAAATGCCAGTTATGTCCAGCTGCCCTTCTTATGAAACCTAAAGAATCAGAATTCCTGGGTTCAGGAAGGTCAATGGTGTTTACTCACCATCATAGATATTCTCTATCTATCTCCTTGCATTTTGCTGTTCACTGCAGTGTAATGAGAGCACGATGATGACTATTCCATAACATTACGGAAGGGTTAGTCAGGAAAAGCGCAAAGATCATTGATTCAATCAAATTTGATTTGTTACATGCTTTGTAAAACAACAGGTCTAGACTAACAGTGAAATGCTTACTTATAGACCTTCCCAACAATGCAGACAAAAATATAGAACAAAAATTATAACACTAGGAATAAATACACAATGAGTAACGATAAGTTTGCTACTTACACAGGTACCAGTACCGAGTCGATGTGCAGGGGTATGAGGTATTTGAGGTAGATACAGTATGTACATATAGGTAGGGATAAAGTGACTAGGCAACAGGATAGATAATAAACAGTAGCAGCAGCGTATGTGATGAGTCAAAAGAGTTACTGCAAAGTGGGTCAATGCAGATTGACCGGGTAGCTATTATTTTGTAGTCTTATGGATTGAGGGTAAAAGCTGTTCAGGGTTCTATTGGTTCCAGACTTGGAGCATTGGTACCACTTTCTCAGCTGGGTTCTAAGGAGGGAGGATAGAAATAAATCAAACCTGGGAAAATAACGAAGCAATTCTGTTTTTACGCCTCAAGGGAATCATGAGAGGGGGGGAAAGAAGTGGGGAAGAAATCAGTGAAATCAGACCTGATCCGTACCATCCACTGCACCAAGAGGTCAAGTATTGTGAGCTGCGTGCGTGCTACCCTATTAAGGGTCAACCGAAGGGTCAATCATGCATCTTCTCTGCAAATAGCCCTCTCATTGGCCAGCAATGCGAGGCATGAAGAGGCAGTGAAATCACAGAGTAGCCCATTGTCAATAGAGAGATGTGTGCCAGCTTTGTGACACCATTATCTTTCCATCTCACACAAGATGTGCCACATTATTCATGGTAAAATGAATAGATACTATAGAAGATGCCAAGGGCTTAGGCAGCAGAGGGGTAACTGGGTAAATGTGATAGACCAGGGTTTGTGATATAGAAGAAATCTTGCTTTATGATTGTTTATGAACCGATACATGCATGATACCCCGTCCCTATAAAAACGATTACATTCTTGTGCAGATTTGCTTCTGATATGTAAATTAACGGCAATTCCCCTCTCTATCCCTTTGTGGTGGTATTGTTCATGAGCCCTTATGAATGTGAAAAACAACACAAGAAAATCTCCAAAGGACTAAAATAAAATTAGCAACAATTATTTGAGACCTGAAATAATACACTGTGAATGCATAGTAGTCCAGCAGCAAAAGTGGTCAACAGCTGTTTGGCTGTCCTCTCGCAGGATGCTTGATTTGGATAAACACAGCTGATAAATGCGCTGCCTAAGTAGCCAATAATCACAGCTCATAATAACACTGAAACCCACTAGAATAGACGAGAGGCCGCCATTAGTGCTGTGTACCTGGGAGAGGGAGCTGTGGTGGCTGTGGCTGGAGAGATAAACTAGGGCCTGATGGATGAGTACAGTTCAGGGGAGGCTGGTGACTCGAAAAAATTGAGGAGGATGGGAAACCTGCGGTATAGGCGCAGACTGCTCGGAGACGACGAAGAGTGTTTAAAAACTGGTCAAACATGAATTATTTTAACCTAAAGCATTTAATGAAGACATTCATAGTACAATATTATGGGGAATGGGAATGAGAGGGCTGCTTACACAGGGTTGGGAAGGGATCACAGCAGTAATTGAATGAGGGTATGAGGCATGAGTTGAGGTGTTCAGAGCCTTGACTTCAGCGCAGGACAGGGGTTGTGGTGTTCATAGCCCAGGACAGGCTCATCATGGATTGATGGTGTTGGAGAAGAGCTCAACTCCTCCACTGAGGGCAGGATTGGACTGGGAAGACCAAAAACTATAGCCCAATACACTACACAGTTAGACAAAAGAGCTAAGAATGAGTTTGCCCAAGCAAGGAGTAAAATCATAGATGTGTAATAATGTGATAGTGTGATCACATTCACATTTTCTCCTGACAAACAAATGGACTATAAATACATAACGTTACCAATTGTATTACCAGATGGACAGGGCGCATTGGCTGTATGCATCTGCTGTTATTAGTTGATCAGACTGAAAAATCATCTAGTTTTCATCCCATACAGCATCCCATCCGATCTCTAATGTTTGGGTGTAGTCTAGGCTGCTGCAACATTTATGTAATGAGTTTTTGTTTGTGTCTGTCTGGACGTGATTATGTGTTATCACCTTTCTAAATAAATACTGGAACAAAGTGGAAAGCCTACTGAAACTCGCGCGGGAAAAAATGTGCTAAATCAACCACTCTTTTTAATCTCACTTTTAATGGATGATCACGATGGAAGCGATCAAATAATTCTGAATTGATTTCGACATGCAAGAGAAGACAGTAGAAACGTCCATATGCTCAGCAAGTAAAGCATCGTAACGTACAATTACCCCTGCAAGCACCTTGTAGTTGCCTTTGTTGGCTGAACTTTCCCTCTCATCGTGCCCCTTAGTAAAAGCCAACTCTTGCCGATAAACCGCTTGTGACCCTGTATCTTTTTACCTTCTCGTTGTGTTGCGCCGTTTGAATATGCAGACGTTCGTCCATTACATGTTCGATGAGGCTTTTTCCAAGAAGCTTGAATCTGACGTGCGCAATGAAAGGGGTTCTTCAACAAAAAAATCCACCACATTGTTGTTTGCATTAGCTAGCCATTCTGGAAGAGAAAACTGCACTCTGGTAGCTAGCTAACGTTAGCGCTTGCTACTAAAGTTAATTGCACTCCACTCCACACAAAAATAAAGTCCTAAAACCAAGAAAACACTTATTAGAATCTACCTCCTTCGTCTCCTGTTGTTTGAAGAAACTAGTTAGAATTTAATAATATCCCAAAAATGCTCAACTATCATTCTTCACTCTCAATCTCTATCCAATAAATCATCAAGAAGTGGTCATAATTGCCATGTAGATCTATGGAAGGGGGTAAGGCATATGAGCCTCCTAGGTTTTGTATTGAAGTCAATGTAGCCAGAGGAAGAGGGGGAATAGCTGTCCTCCAGCTACACAATGGTGCTAGACTGTGTGTTGTTGAGACTACTGTAGACCTTCATAGCAAAACAGTGTGTTTTAATCAGGTATTTGGTGATGTGAAAAGGAAAATGATTTATTGTTTCATAATTTTTCCTGGACTTACTGATTGGCAACAACACCTAAGGCAACTGAAGAAATTCGGCATTCCACCCCGGGACCTCTCAAAATACAAGAGCTTCGTGACCAGTTGCATGACGGCCTGGTACGGGAATTGCTCTGTCCACGACCTCAAAGCTTTCCAGCGGGTGGTGAAGACGGCCCAGTACATCACTGGGAACGTGCTCCCACCAATCAAGGACATCTACTCGAACGGTGCCTGAGGAAGGCCCGCAGCATCATCAAGGTCCTACACAGGGCAACCACGAGCTGTTCTCTCCCTTACCGTCGGGTAGACAGTATCGGGGCATGAGGTCTGATACCAACAGGCTCAGTGACCGTTTCTACAGTATCTACAAGCCATCAGACTGCTGAACACTTGAACTGGACTGACCAACTGCTCTGATTCTCTACACCTTAGCACACATGCACTAGCTCACACACACACACACACACGCACACACATCACAACTGCTGCTACCAGACTCTTATTATGATGGCTAAAGACCGGTCAATGCCATGAGCCCACCCTCCAGGGGTGTCCCTAATGGGGCCACTATTGATCGAGGCCCAGTACTCTCTCCATGGGTTAATGGGAAAGACTGTGCTGAACTTAGAATTGGGGGGAAAAGAAAGACAGGGCCACATGGTTCTGTTTTGTTCCTGGAAAGTGTACCGAGTAGTTGCTGTGCCCCAGACACATTGTATTTTCCATCTCACAGATCAATTCCCGGTTGATAAACCAACAATGTAGAGAGTATTTAAAATGGCACCTTGCAACAGAACTCTTGTCGGACTTGTACGAATATTAAGAATTTATGTCGAAGGAACTTATGATACATGAAGTAAGCTGCTCTCTATGGTGTATTGCCCCTGTTTGAAAATCTGCTTACAGCTGTAGCCTCGATGATGTATGGAGTACATGTCCCCTAATAACCTTGGTGGGGTGTTATTCAATGTAAACTAGGTTAGCTCCCAGTCACCTTTGCCAGTGAAGTTTTGTATGTGGTGCAAAAGGTCATGGGAAGTCGAAATCGCACCAACATCCATCATGCCCTGATTCCAGCTTGATCAGCCCTCCAGGGTTAATGGGAGAGATGTGGGGTGCCACTGATATTTCTAATATGACTTAGATGAGTGTAAATCATACTTCAGTTAGGGAACTGTCTGGAAAAGGATCTAAATCAACTTATGGCAATTCACACTGACCTATATGGAGAGTTTCTACGGGAAGTTCTTTTCTACCTAGCACTGGGAATGTTTCCGTATAGATTTTGGGCTGTGCTCAAAGGTTGTATGATCTGAGATGACCGTTGTGGAGGAGTGTTTCTCGTCTACTTACTCGTCTTCCTCAACCAGTTTGTAGGCAGTTGATTTCTATATATGAGTTACAGTTCATATAAGGAAACCAGTCAATTTATATACATTTATTAGGCCCTAATCTATGGATTTCACATGACTGGGAAATACATATATGCATTTGTTGGTCACCAGTCAGTATCTGGTGTGACCACCATTTGTCTCATGCAGCACGACACATCTCCTTTGCATAGAGTTGATCAGGCTGTTGATTGTGGTATGTGGAATGTTGTCCCACTCCTCTTCAATGGCTGTGTGAAGTTGCGGAATAGTGGCGGGAACTGAACACACTGTCGTACACGTCTATCCAGAGCATCCCAAACACTCTCAATGATTGACATGTCTAGTGAGTATGTAGGCCATGGAAGAACTGGGACATTTTCAGCTTCCAGGAATTGTGTGCAGATCCTTGCGTCATGGGACCGTGCATTATCATGCTGAAACATGAGGTGATGGCGGTGGATTTATGGCACAACAATGGGCCTCAGGATCTCATCTCTGTGGACTCAAATTGCCATCAATAAAATGCAGTTGTGTTCGTTGTCTGTAGCTTATGCCTGCCCATACCATAACCCCAACACCACCATGGGGCTCTTGGTTAACAATGTTGACATCAGCAAACCACTTGCCCACATGACGTCATACTGCACGGTCTGCCATCTTCCCTGTTCAGTTGAAACCGGGATTCACCGGTGAAGAGCACACTTCTCCAGCATGCCAGTGGCCATTGATGGTGAACATTTTCCCAATGAGGTCGGTTACGACGCCAAACTGCAGTCAGGTCAAGACCTTGGTGAGGACAACGAGCACGCAGATTAGCTTCCCTGAGATGGTTTCTGACGGTTTGTGCAGAAATTATTCAGTTGTGCAAACCCACAGTTTCATCCACTGTCCGGGTGGCTGGTCTCAGCTGATCCCGCAGGCGAAGAAGCCGGATGTGGAGGTCCTGGGCTGGCGCGGTTAAACGTGGTCTGCGGTTTTTAGGCCGGTTGGACGTACTGCCAAATTCTCTAAAACGACATTGGAGGCGGCTTATGGTTGAGAAATGAACATTCAATTCTCTGGTAGCATCTCTGGTGGACATTCCTGCAGTCAGCTTACCAATTGCTCACTCCCTCAAAACCTGAGACATCTGTGTCACACCCTGATCTGATTCACCTGTCTTTTCTGTTGCCAGTTAGTCTTGTCTTGTCCGGTCGTACCATTGTGTTTTCCCATTTTTCCACAATCCCCTGATCGACTGGGCTACTGGTTCTATCATGGGTTGGAGCCCATTTTGCCATGCGCAAAGTTGGCGCAACCTGCCCGGGACGTCTTCCTGCAGGCTTGGGAGAAGCCTCGGATCTCTCCTCCATTCCCACGGAGTACCAGAACCTCTGGGAGGTTTTCAGCAAGGCCCTCGCTACATCTCTCCCTCCGCATCGCTCCCCCGCCGGCGCAGGGTTCATTTTTGTGGAGAATAAGTACAAAACCCTGCACCCGTGTATCAACGACCTGGGCCTTAACTTCTTAGGGAGCGGTGGGGCGCTACCCGGTGAAATGTTCTTAGTGTGGACTAACCGACACTACCCGGTGAAATGCAAGGTGCCAAATTCAAAATCCAAAAGTTTAATTATTAAACATGCATGCATATACAAGTGTTTCATAGTCATCAAAAGCTCTGCTTCTTGGCAATATCACAGCATTGTCAGATTTCAAAAAGGCTTTACGGCGAAAGCACCACATTTGATTGTTTGAGGATAGCACCCCACATATTTTTTCCATTACCATAAATTCATAAGCCTTCACGGTTCACAGAAAACACGTTTCACAGCGAAAACAAATCAATTACCTTTTGAAGAACTTCTGCTGAGGGCTTCCCAAGTGTCCAACGAAGACAATCCATGGTTATTTTGTTAGAAAAAGTAATGTATTATATCCATAAATCACTGTTTGGTTGGCGCGTTATAATGAGAAAATATAGCGTCGACTCCTCCATTGAAACGTGAAGAGAACTCGTTCAACTTATACCTATAAACTTGTCCAAGAACAATCAAACATCATTTTAAATGTATCCTTAGGAACACTTTTATGTATAAATAGTATAATATTTCAACCGGAATATAAACTGGGCGATAAGAAAGGAAAAAACCAAAGAGCTCGCCAGCCGTGAACGCGCGTTTTCTTCTATTGACATCTGTGTGGCCACTTCCTTATTCGTCTTCTTCTATGCTCTAAAAGCATAAATCAGAACACTTTCTCGAGACTGTTGACATCCAGAGGAAGCAATAGGTACTGCATTCATATGCCCTTATATGGGCATTTCATAAGGGAGGGGTTCCAAATGAGGCAATGTGTCAAAACCACTTTTTCCAGGACAGAAATTCCTCGGGTTTTCGCCTGCCATATCCGTTCTGTTATACTCACAGATGAAATGTTAACACTTTTAGAAGATCCAGAGTGTTTCCTATCCAATGGTACTAAATATGTGCATATCCTATTTTCTGGGCCTGAATGGGAGGCATTTTACTTTGGGCATGCCAGATGATCTTCTCGAAGTTGGACCTTCGGAACGCCTACCATATGTTTCGGATACGGGAAGGAGACGATTGGAAGACAGCCTTTAACACGGCTAGCGGGCACTACGAGTACCTTGTTATGCCATTCGGACTGACCAAAGCTCCCGCAGTGTTCCAGGCCCTGGACAACGATGTGCTCCGTGACATGTTGAACCAGTTCTTGTTTGTCTTCCCTGTTTTTTCCAGTTCATCTTGAGCATGTTCTTAGTGTGGACTAACCATAATATCTCTGCACCGCTAAGCGCCTCAACTCAAGGCAGGCTCGATGGGCCCTATTATTCACTCGGTTCAATTTTACTACATCCTACCGCCCTAGGTTCAGGAATGTGAAGCCTGACACGCTCTCACCCTTCTATAGCCCCGTTGCTACACTGTCTGACCCCGAGACCATCCTCCCTACCTCCTGTCTAGCGGCTGCAGTCATCTGGGGTGGACCCAGATAACCATATGTTTGTCCAGGACACTGCCTGTTCCCCGGTACTGGAATGGACACATTCCTCTAGACTGACCTGCCACCCTGGCTCCCGTCGGACCCTGGCTTTCATCCGACATCGGTTTTGGTGGCCCACCATGGTTCTTGACATCTCCGCATTTGTCACCGCCTGCACTGTGTGTACACAGAATAAGACTTCACGGCAAGCTCCGGCTGGCCTCCTTCAACCACTCCCTGTTCCTCACCGCCCCTGGTCCCACATATCCCTGGACTTCGTCACTGGTCTCCCTCTGTCAGATGGCAACACCACTATCCTTACAGTGGTGGATAGGTTTTGCAAAGCCACCCATTTCATTCCCCTTCCTAAGTTACCCTCAGCCAAGCAGATGGCCCAGCTCATGGTGCAGCACGTCTTCCAGATCCATGGACTTCTGGTCAACATGGTCTCCGTTCCCGGTCCTCAGTTCTCGTCCTGGTTCTGGAAGGCATTCTGCACCCTCATTGGGTCTTCGGCCAGCCTTTCCTACGGTTTTTATCCCCAGTCTAATGGCCTGTTGGAACGAGCCAATCAGGACCAGGAGACGGCTCTTCGTTGCCTCTTCTCCGCCAACTCCACCATTTGGAGTCAGCAACTCGTGTGGCTGGAATACGCCCGCAACACCCTTCCTTGTTCGGCCACTGGTCTCTCGCCCTTCGAGTGTTCCTTGGGATATCAGCCCCTGCTCTTCCCTGAGCAAGAGGAAGAAGTCAGCATACCCTCTGCCCAGATATTTGTCCGCTGCTGTTGCCGTACATGGAAGAGAGCCCGGTCCGCTCTTCTCAAGACCACCTCCAGGTATCGGCGACAGGCGGACCGCCACCGGACACCCTGCTCCCCCCTATCGTCTCGGGCAGAGGGTATAGCTTTCCCGTAAACTTTCACCCCGCTTTATCGTCCCTTTCCCCATCTCTAAAATCCTAATCCAAACTGCTGTTCGTCTTCTTTTGCCCGGCACCTTCCGTGTATGTCCCACTTTTCATGTGTCTAGGATTAAACCTCTGTCTCAAAGCCCATGTCTTCTATTTCCTGTTCTCAAGTTTTTATTTTCTAATCTTCCCGGTTCTGACCTTTCTGCCTGTCCTGACCCTGAGCCTGCCTGTCGTCCTGTAACTGCCTGACTCTGATCTGGTTGACGAACCACTGCCTGCCCTCGACCTGCCTTTTGCCTGCCCCCTTTGTTATAATAAATAATCTTAGAATCATACTATCCGCATCTGGGTCTTATCCTGAGTGATAATATGTGGCATTGTGTTGTGTGACAAAACTGCACATTTTAGAGTGGCCTTTTATTGTCCCCAGCCCAAGGTGCACCTGTGTAATTATCATGCTGTTTAATCAGCTTCTTGATATGCCATACCTGTCAGGTGGATGGATTATCTTGACAAAGGGATGTAAAGAAATTTATGATCAACATTTGAGCGAAATAAGCTTTTTGTGCATGTGGAACATTTCTGGGATCTTTTATTTCAGCTCATGAAACATGGGACCAACCATGTTGCGTTTATATTTTTGTTCAGTGTAAATATGCGTTTTGGGAAACAACCTATGTCTTACTTTTTGGGGAGAATGCCTCTAGTTTACATAATTCACAACTTCTCTCGTTTATGCAGATTCACTGATTACTAGCTTAACCTCCTGGTCTCCATTCAACAGTAATTGTTAACAAGAAATGTAACTTTTATTTACAATTGTTTGTTCTATTTCCGTGACTAACTCAGCTGTCAGCTGCAGCACACATCTGCAGACAGAAAATTGGGTGGAGGGAGGGAGAGAGCTAAGCTAAGCCAAAACAGAGATGCTTTTGAATACCATCAAATACATCCATTTCCCCCATATACGTGTAGAGCTGAATGGTTGCGTGGGGGACTTCTAGAATAAACTCACACATGAATCACTGAAGAACAAGACGAACAACAGGTCCCCCTTGAGTGCTAAAACAATTATCTCTAAAGATAACAGAAGAATTTGGGGTTGGAGTTCAGAGGCTGGTCGTTTTGTACAAGGACATCATTAGTGTTGTTGCTGCTACACATGCAGTAACCCATATTTCAGTTGTCTGACATTGGATATACATGGGGAGCAATTACAGGGCATAAAATGAGAGGATTAGTGGATTCCTTCCAGCAGGGTTCAATTAGATCCAGTTTGGCAGTCATAACACCATGTAGTCCTGTTCTCCAGACGTCTTTCATTAGATAGGTGGCACAAAGACACCCTTGTGGAATGTAATTTCTTAGCAATATATTCTTTGGAAAAGGATTTGGAACCAGTGAGAAACGATAAATCTGATCACTTGGCTTTGAGAAAGCCGAAAAGAAGTGTGACTTACACAAGGTTCAAGTGAGGATTCTCAGATTTGCTATTTCCTGATTTACATATACAGTATAAGGATATTTGTTATTCTGATTTAGTAAACTACGTTTTTCAAAATACCAATCAATGAAATCCATAACTTCCCAAACAAAGGTTAAGAGTGAAGAAAAGTGATCTTGAGGTGATGACAAATGCAGGACTCATAAATGTCCTGGACTACAGGAAACGCATCAATGGGGCTGCAGTGGAGCAGGTTGAGAGCTTCAAGATCCTCGGAGTCCAAATCACTAAGGACTTAAAATGGTCCACTCACATGCTCACAGTCACCTCTTCTCCCTCAGGAGGTTGAAAAGGTTTGGCATGGGCCTTCAAATCCTGAAAAGGTTCTACAGCTGTACCATTGAGAGCATCTTTACTGGCTGCATTACTGCTTGGTATGGCAACAGCACTGCCCTCGATTGCATGGTGCTACAGAGAGTGGTGCGGAGAGCCCAGTAGATCGCTGGGGCCGAGTTCCCTGCCATTCAGGACCTCTATATCAGGCGGTGTGAAAGGAAGGCCCAGAAAATCTTTGAACACTCCAGCCACCCAAGACATAGACTGTTCTCTCTGCTTCCGCACGGCAAGCGGTACCGGTGCATCAAGTCTGACACCAAAAGGCTCTTGAACAGCGTTCTATCCCCAAGCCATAAGACTGCTAAATAACAAACAGAATGGCTACATGGACTATCAGAGTGAACCCTTGTATTTTACTTAGTATTTTGCACTGTCTCTATGCACACTCACAGGACTCTACACACTCACGCACACTGACAATACACTGGCACACCGGCTGATTTCTTTTGATTTCCCCATGATGTCAAGCAAAGAGGCACTGAGTTTGAAGGTAGGCCTTGAAATACATCCACAGGTACACCTCCAATTGACTCAAATGATGTCAATTAGCCTATCAGAAGCTTCTAAAGCCATGACTTCCATGACTTCACAGTCAACTTAGTGTATGTAAACTTCTGACCCACTGGAATTGTGATACCGTGATTTATAAGTGAAATAATCTGTCTGTAAACAATTGTTGGAAAAATTACTTTTGTCATGCACAAAGTAGATGTCGTAACTGACTTGCCAAAACTATAGTTTGTTAACAAGAAATTTGTGGAGTGGTTGAAAAATGAGTTTTAATGACTCCAACCTAAGTGTATCTAAACTTCCGACTTCAACTGTACATATCTACCTCTATCGATCCAGTATCCTTGCACATTGTAAATATGAACTGATACTGTAGATAGCTTCTTATGTACTTCTTATTTGTATTTCTCGTGTGTTTTTGTTCTACCTTATGTTATTTTTAGTATTACATTGTTATTGATTACTGCATTGTTGGGCTTGGAGCTGTACAGTACTTCTGCACGTGACATTAAAACTTGAAAGTTGGAGTGGAAATGTAATCATTCAACTGCCATCCATTTTGAGTTTATATTTTTCCTGGCTTTTATTTTTTTAGCATTTTCAACTGAAATAAACCAATGCACTACAAAACGGGTAGAAAAAAATCTCAGTTTCCAAATTTGACAACTGAATGGAAATGGGAGAGGGGAAGACAACCCATTCAGTTCCCTAAATATTGTTTCTATCAACATGTAATATCACCTTCAAAGAGAGGGACATGATTGATGTAGTCTAAATGTGTGTGTGTGTGGGGGGGGGTAGGGTCTTATCTGATATATGTGTCACACCATCAGAACAGTTGAGAAATGGCTGCAATTAACACAATGTCATATTCCAAGGTGAGAGGTAATTTGCATGATTGATAGGTGGAGTCGTTGACGAAAGGATCCTCCAAATATTATTCTCCCATAAGGCTTTGCAGTTGATGATCGGAGAGGGAGTACTGTTATATCTCATACTGTAATAGCTATCAATATGTATTCAGTTGATAAATCTTAGTTTGTCCCATCTTCGGGCGAGTATATTCCCATGTCCCATACTCAAATCACGTAGCCCTAAATTACTGTGTACGGTCATATGACCGACGGAAGAGTAATACGGGAACAGGAAAGACAAAAGCTTCAGACGCACAATCTTCCCCGGTACATCACATCGTTTGGACCGCTTCCATGATATGTGTTCCACCCAAAGTAAATCCTCAATTATTTTGTTGTTGCAGATTTGCATAATGATTATTGTATTCCCTAGCACCCGCATGTTCCACCTGTGTTAATTGGTTTATGATCCGCTGTAGGAGTGGTGGGGTACAGCAAGCAGCTTGTTTATGAGAATTACACTGAGCGATAGATAGAAGTGTTGGATCCGATTTAAAGTGACATTACCTCCTTTTACTTGAGGAGCTGGGAAGGGAAAATAGCATTGACTCTCAATGGAAAGATGCTGTCAAACCCTTTGTCAGACTTAAAAAAAAAAAAATGTTATATGAGGTCGCTCCAACAGTAGAGGCAAGATCAATTGTATTCACGTCGTTTCTGCTGACGCAGGCTGTCTTGTAGCAGGTCACTCCACTCACTCCAGCTGTCACCACACACTAACTCAGCCATGTGGCTGCTCCTCTGATCTCATACCCATTTCTCCCCTGTTGCTTCTGATTTGTCTAACACAACTTTCCCTGTCGCTGACAAAGACTTTTCCTCACGACACAGACAATAAAATGAATTTTAAAGCGAGACAGAATCCGGTCCAATCAATACATTCTTTCAATAACTTTTGAGTGATTTCAGGAAGAGGCTCTTCCTGCTGTGTAGTTTCCCCTTAAACATAGTGGAATTTAATGAATTTCAACTGCACCCTTTATGTCACTGGTATAGCATTGGATGCCCTTACAATTCTATATGAGATGTTATGTTCCCTTCCATCCACATGGAGCATTTCAAAGGTACTGTATGACCATATGGACTATCTGAATCCTCTGATTCCACGAGTATGAAGGGAGCATAACAAATCAATGGAGACGTTTGCCGTGTTTGTATTCAATGGAGAGATGCTCACTTATAGGTGACCAGAGGTTGCAGGCTGATTGGGATATTGGAACGGGTGAGCTCCCACCCCGTTCTTTTCTATCCCCTCATCAATACAGATCTCTTCTGATGAGGAAAAGCGATCAGCTATATGAAATATGCGGGAAACTTAGCTAAGAGATGGCCTTAGCTCTAGGTTCAAAGTGCAATATACAAGCCCTGATAAATGCTTCAAACACCCAGCAGAATAATAACACATCTGTTATGCATTACATGTCTTCTAGGCCTGTCTAGAGCAAATTCCTTTTTAAAGAGAATACATTACGGTGAGCTTGATCAGTATGCAACGCGGCATCCCAGAATGCAATCTGCTGATCTCTGTGCTATTTCTGTATTTCACTGTGTGTAAAGATTGCTATCTTCCTGAAGGGACACAGTCTTTTGTTTGCTGACTGCAGGTCAGTGGCAGTACTGAGTGGAAAATGTTTGCACGTAGAGTAAATCTAATAATTCTGGTAATTCTTGAGGTCAAGGCCTGGAGAAGTTCCTGCTTCCATGTTAGATCGGATCTAAATACATTTTGTGAAAAATCAATGAATTTTCATTTGCTAACAGGATTTCATAACTGCAAATCACTGTAACTTGCAGTGTGAGTGTGTGTGTGTGAGAGAGAGAGAAAGAGAGAGAGAGAGAGAGACACAGAGAGAGAGAGAGAGAGAGAGAGAGAGAGAGAGAGAGAGAGAGAGAGAGAATAGAATCCAGATCAGGTTCAGAACATGCCATTTATTAATTCTCACACTTTCCTAAACTTTATTTTCCTGTAGCCTAAGTTAATGCATGTGGATTGAATGGACTCTTGCCAAAGAGTCTGTCTGTGATATGGTAAAGGGGAACCCATGTCATTTATACTGAAAGACCTTCATTGGATACACACAGTTTGTTCTGGATACAGATGCTAATTGCATTTTAATGTGTCATTAAAAATAAACCCATAAATCAACTAGTAGCAGTGTAATTGGGGTTTAGAGATTTAATGGACCCTTAGGAGACATAATCCCACTTTCAGAGGAGTGGTGCGCACAGAGGAGTGCTGGATTTCAGGGCAAACACAGATAAATAGGCAGTTTTTCAGTGCGACCACAAATATGTCCAATGGAGCTATTCAGCTCTGAGGCCTTTGAGCAGCCAGGACATGACTGAAACACGGTGGAGGGGATCCAGAATATAAGATTGATTCCTAGGTTCAAAATTGCAGACAGGTAAATGAAACAGCAATCTGCCGGTGGAAGACGTGCCAGTGCACACACAAGCATAAAGGTACCGATGAGTAAAATGTAAATGATATAGCTACACATGCAAGTACACATGCACAAAGCCAGACAGCTACTGTAGGAAAGTAAAATGTTGGATATGAATAATAATAAAAAAAAAGCTTAGCCAGAAATCTTCCTATCAGATGTAGTAGCTCTGATCTGTTGTTTTAACCGAATTGGATGGATATAAGTTGGATCATTGTTTGGGCTGAGCCGACACTGTTGAGGAATGAACAATTGTGCTTAGATATTCCATGCATTTTACACTGTCGTCAAAGTGATGTGAAGGGGAATGGAAAGCTTTGCCGTGCAAACAGTCTTCGACTCACAGAAGAGGAATGCAGAAGGCTGTTGGACTCTGCAGGAGACGCTATCATTATGTGAGTGCATGTTACTATTCACCCTGTGAATCCGGGATTAAATAAATTCCAAACTGATTACATTTTGGCAAAATAAACTTTTCTCCTAAAACCTCACATTGCTTTGATGCCTTCTCAAATTAAACCCTTTGCACAATTGTTGAGTGATTTGTTACAAAGTGATTTTCTAGTGGGGTGAAATGAAATGTAAAACTTAATCTGACAAGTCACTTCTTATTCACAGAGGCCCCTGCAATATGGGATTTTCCTGATCAGTATGGTGAAGAATTTTGGCGTAAGACAAAATGTGGGCGTTAACTTGAAGCACAACCATAGCCTTGTGATTGTGCTGACAGTATGAAGGATGTTACACCGTTGCTTTTCAGCTGAGTTGACCGTACAACGGAGTGGCTCTTTTCGGAAAAAAAGATTTTTAACCGTAGAAATATGAAGTAATCAGGTGAGAGGTCAGTGAACAAAACACTTGTCCATTACATCAGCAAACCCTCCAATAATCAATAATGAATAGGAATTCTTCAGAATGGAAGAGTAAGGCAGGAAACACTGTAAATCCAGCAAAGACAGCCAAGCTTCTATTGTTTTTTAGAAGCAGAATTATTAATACTGTACAGTGTTTTTGGATGAGTGTGGGTTGAATTGGGGTTAAAGAGAGAAGTGTTGGGGTGTAATTTTCTCTCTTACCCTCTCTCTGTTATGTAAAATTCAAGAGCAAGCCGAAACAAGAGGGCAAAACAGTGAAGAAGAGAGACAGATTATGTTTTAAAATTCTAGTCATTTTTTATTGTTGTCCCACAGCAATATGTCATTGTCAGATGCTTTATCTGTCAGCTGCACTTTTGCCCGTATAGACAGCTCTAGACCTCTGGGAGTTGTCACGGTGGCTTCTCTCTCTCCCCTCTCCTTCTGGCTGTGGCAGGTGTAGTCATCACAACTCTATTACCTCCACCATGGCAATAAAAGCACATTAACCTGCTAGCCGGAGATCCCTGCTCATTACCCTAGTGAGGCCCAGTGAGGCTCAGTGGACCGTGGAACCAAGGGAGAGGGGCTGGGGCTCTGTCCAGAGGGGCCTGGGCCAGACCTACTGCTTTCATCCATCCTACCACTGATTCAGAGACACGGAGCACGTTGAGTCAGGGAGAAAAGAGGTCATATGAACGAAAGCATCAAACACGCTGCTGGATTCCGATCACATTCCACTCTGGCCTTCACAGGCCCTAGCCCTGTCTCAGAATACTTTAAATCCCCCCACGCTCCCCCATAGTCACCATCACTCAACAAAAGACAGGGATAATAGGTGACGGCCCTGGACCTTTCTGCGGTCGGTCATCGTGGCAGGCCATCTCCATTCACACCCAGATAAAGGCCTGCTGGTCGGGCTAGCCTGGTAGGGGCTGCCTCGCCACAGGGGCAAGTATGCCTCCCTCTCTCCACCTCACTAATCCCAGACTAGCCTACCAGATATGGCCAATGAGAGCATGCCTGGCAGGCCTCTACAAATCCGCCTGGCTAGGTCTAAGATAATTAGCCTGTAGATTTATCTTATCCCCACTGAGAACAAGCCCTTTGTGAGGTGGATATTTACTGGGGCCTCATAGGGCTCTTGGAGGTGTAGGGGACAGTGGGGGCCAGGGTCCCAGCCCCTCAAGGAAATGGAGAAACATAGCCCCTTTGTTTTCCCTGTGGAGCTTTTCACTCCGCCTGGAGATTTGGGGATGATTAAAACACTCTGTATGTAACCTTGTTAAATTCATTCGTTTTTTTGTTTATCTCTGTCTTTTTACAATAATGTTTTTTTCCCTCCCTCTCCCTTTCCCTTCGCATTAATTGCCTCTGGCAGGAGTCCAAGATATACAGCTTTTTTGGACATTAACACATTTTCAACTGGGTAAACTAAGAAGCTCCACAATCAAACAAAGTCCTCGCTAACAACTTTATCGTCTCATCTCCCAGCCTTAGGAATCAAGGAACTGTACCCATGCTTCTGAGGTAATATGCATACGTTCCTCACTCACTTCTCTCACGGAGACAGCTTTTCTTAAGAATTCTCTGTAATGCAAAGAATAAGCAAGGATTAGGCCTACGTATGAAATAGTATGAGAACGGACTTTTATGCAACGCAACGACACCATGTGAACCAGAATCCATGCTGATTGTGGCTTCATCACAAAGCTTCATAGCAACCATGGATCCCACACCCCGACCCTTCACTTCATTCCCCAACCATTCAAGAATCACATTAGGGTTGTAAAGCGCTGCTTTATTGCGTTTAGCTTTTCAATTAGGCCAAATAGTTTGTGTCCACCTCTTTTAGATTAGATTTTAAATGAGAAACATGTTGTGTCATTAATTATCGTAATTCTTATTTGGTGGACAAAGCTCTTTAGCTCCAAACAACTATAAAAAAAAAGAGACAGACAAAAATGCAAATGAAATGGCGCCCCTGTCCCTGTCCCCTGCATGGCTAATGTGATGAGCAGAGCGAAGCTAGCTCGGGGCTAGGGTGTAGTGGACAGACAGACAGGCTGAGTGATTAGCTCAGTGACGATGAGAGGGGGTTGTGACACTACTAGCACTGAAGGCCCATCAGGCCCCTGCAGGACCATGCTGTCGGGCTGGCACTGCATCTGTCATCCTGCCTGACACCTTCACACAGGGTGGTGCGTGTGCCTGTGTGTGTGTGCCTGCGCTCTAGTCTGTGTGTTAGCAGCACACTGCTAACTCTTCCTCTGCTGCGGCTCGGCTTAGCAAAGTGGGTCAGGCAGGCCTCTGCTGCTACTGCTGCTGCTGCTTGCTGTCTCCGTCGCCCCTGGATCCACACACACTGAGAGAGAGAAAAGTGTTGCTGCAGCATGGCCGTTTACATTGCAGGCCCTGTGTATATATGCCATACGTGTACTTTGTATCTTACATAATCTATATGCAGTGTATGTTGAATTCCTGGGGGTTCCTCCGTTGGTGTTTGACGTGCGATAATGACTCTGCCGGCTGAATATGAATCCGATTATTCTGTCCTCCTGGGAATGCTTGCATGGGTCGCTCACATTAAAGGCTCTTACGGCAGAAACTACCTCTCTGCAGAAAATAAATGGTAAGAACCCAAGCTGAGGAGGAGATGGCTAATGCTCTGCTTTCACTGTGTGGAAGTGGCTGACTAGAGTGACAGGTGTGTTTAGCTAAAACAGACATCAACATGGGTGGTGGTTTTAGAGTATGGGTTTTGGTCTGTCATGTATTTACTTCTTACCATATGCCGACTGTACATTAGCGCTGTTAGCAACGCTGATGGCAAACTAGGCACACAGAACGCTAATTCAACCATAATGTGACATTTAGAAAATCGTTTTTTCGGAAACCCATCAGGCTACTCTGAACTTCACGTGAACTTAATGTTTGTACACTGATCAATTGTGCTCTGTTGTCTTTGAGAGTACAGCTGTGTTCTCGTTGATACATGCTATGCATTTTCTAATCTACATTTACAGGTGATGTCATGTATTTATTTAAATGAAAACAAATCAGCCCGCCGATTTGCAGTATGCCCGCTCAGACAAAGGCCTCTGAAACAAGTAGAGACGTCAAACACTGACAAAGTGATTGAAACATTAGGCCTACACCTTGGTTTAGTGAAAACAAATGACAATGCAGCAGCCCTACGGCTATGGCTTTTATCTATGAGTAAATGCTTTCACCTTAGATTTGGTCCCTTGAACCTTGACCTCTGTATCCCTGCAGCATAGACGGCCAGAAAGGCTGCGAAGAGTTCCATTACCACCCAACACCATAGAGTTAGTTAAGATCGTAAAACTCTACAATGAGACATGTAATAGACGGCGAGCACTTTTTGTGAGGTTCTTTCATCTGTGCATGAAAAGTACAGTTGTCACCTTGAATGCTCCTGTAAGATCTTTAGAAGGCTGCAAGTGAACTTGAATTATATCTTAAAGGCCTTTCCTCTATTTTAGAGTTGGTGCAGAAATTCCAACAGAAAAAAAGGCCCTCTAGGGGGTTTGAGCTTTTTATTTTATATTCATGCAATTAAAGCACACCATTCTAATTATCAGTGTATTTCACTCCAAGCCTTTTGAAAATATACTTGTTTTTATCTCTCCTCTCCTGAAGCTGTATCATTAAAAATAAGTTGTGAAAAAGCAGCAGTTTGAGAAAAGGCAAACATTTCTGTTGATACAATTCTACTTCGCACATTTCTTGAGAAACCAAATCTCTATTTGAAATGTCTATAATGAAACGGTTATCCTTAATTATCCAGTTATGTCACCAATTTAATGCCAGCATCGCCAAACATGTTTTTTTTTTTGTGGGGCTTTCTTTTATTTGCTTATATTGTGTAAGTTGGACTACAAGTCAACTCCCTGGTCTCAAAATTACCCCACTGTGGTATGAAAACGACACCTGCTTACTTAGAGTGATACGTTCATTGCAGTGTGTTCAATCGAGGACGCTCTGGAGATACTTGTAAGCAGCGTGTCTGCCCCCAGTGTTTTTCTCATGACCTGTGGATAAAGAGGGCCGAGAGCCATTTGTTGAGTCTGACCGCAAAGACCTTCAGCAAACAACAGGGAAAAAAAGGCAAAGTGCTCGAGCCAAACTGCCGGTGTTGGAATACTTAGGACATTTGAATCTGAATGACAATTTAATGACCCCCCTTTCCTCTCGTCAAGTGGTCTGAGCAATTTAATCCATGTTTTGTTGTTTTTGTAATTTGACTTTCACTCAAGCTCCCCAAGATCCTGGTAATTACGGACAATAATTGCGTTTGTGGTGATGCGATACAACAACTGGGCCTATGTAGAACTGGGAGCAGTGCGTTTGTTGTGCTAGTTCAGAGGGATGACAGTGATCCAGAGCTGCAAAGACAACAAGTGCGGCTCCTATTTAAATGTTTGGTGAAATGAAATGAAAGGTGACACAGCGATAGGAAAGGGGAGTGGACCCCCCTGTCTCAACCCGGGTGCTTGTAATTAACTTTGGTGTGACGGAATCACAATTAACACACAACTGTGTTTATGACAGATCGGCTCTGTTCTAAAGCTGTCTCCCTCAGCGCCCAATGGGGATAGCTGGGAGGGGTTTATCTGTCGGCTCCTGATCAGGTGCTCCTCCTCCAATTGGTTAAAAAACATCCCCCAGTGGCAGACCGCACACCGCCCGCCAGGGTTGTTTGTGTGTCCTGAACTGAAATGTCTCTTCGATAGTGGCAGCTCACCCACAGGCAAGGACAGCATACAGGGGAATAGTTACAGGGGTTTTAAATGTAAGCTGTGAAGCTAGGTTAGATAGGTCACTATTTGTCAGTCCATAATTCTTCTAATTGGCCGTACTACCGTACCTGACCTGTCATTGTTTATGGCCAAAAAATACTGTGAGTATTTTATAACTGTTTATAACACTTGTAGTTCTTGGACAGTTGCCTCGTCTGGTGGCTGGGATTGACAGTGAAGAACAAGATGGTGGAGATATAAGGTGGGTGACAGTGAAGAACAAGATGGTGGAGATAGAAGGTGGGTGACAGTGAAGAACAAGATGGTGGAGATATAAGGTGAGTGACAGTGAAGAACAAGATGGTGGAGATAGAAGGGAGTGACAGTGAAGAACAAGATGGTGGAGATAGAAGGGGAATAACAGTGAAGAACAAGATGGTGGAGATATAAGGTGGGTGACAGTGAAGAACAAGATGGTGGAGATAGAAGGAGAGTGACAGTGAAGAACAAGATGGTGGAGATATAAGGTGAGTGACAGTGAAGAACAAGATGGTGGAGATAGAAGGGAGTGACAGTGAAGAACAAGATGGTGGAGATAGAAGGGAGTGACAGTGAAGAAAACAATTGTGGCTATAGCAGGTCTGGAGGGAGCAGAAGGTCCAGGCTGGCTGACCTCCACACTGGTGTTGATGTCCTCTAGAGTGGTCCAGCTGTGCAAATGAGCCCTGGAACTAGTGTGTTAAGAGCCGGGCCAAATTACACAATTAAAAAGACAGGCATCTACACCTGTTTGTTCTTTACTGTTGATTCTCAGGCCTATTTCACTGCCAGTTGCTTGGTTGCCATATGACCATGTGGCACGGTCCCACCAGGTCCTCCCATGGACTCCAACACTGGAAGCAGGCCAGATGGAAGGACACACACTGTGATGGGCTTGAGAGGCCAACCTTTAGCCTGTTCTGTGGACCTCTGGATGCTTTGGGGACTATTAGCAAAACAAGTGTTTAGATTAAACATTGCATCTAACAACACGCTAAACAGTTATCCATCTGCCTAAGTATCCGGTGGACACGTCTCTCCACAGATGCTGCAAACAACCCCATTCTAACGATGTGATCAAACCTGAGGGGCAAGAAGTCTTTGGGCCTGTCATATTTGGTTCACGCCCCGTGGGAGCTGATATTTTTGCCTTGTGCTTCCTTGGAGAAAGGTATTAATCCTAATTAGGATTTCCTTATGTCTCCATTGACTGCTCTGGTTGGACCACGAGCTTAAGGGATGTCTTCCCTGTCCAATGATGTGAAGGTTGGGTGCCCCAGTTAAGTCTAGGGAGCACCCTCACTAGAGAGGAGGAAATATGGAGGACTGTAGGAGAGAAAGAGACCATAGTATACTGTAGGTGTGATTAGAAATACTTGGTTTGGTTTAAAAGTCAAACTCAATGTCCATCAGAGGACGCTCACTAGAGAGGAGGAAATATGGAGGCCATGGATATTCAACGGAAAAGCATAGCTTTTTACTGAAAATATTTACTCACTTTGTGGCACCAGCTTATTTGTTTTATGTGTGAATATCAGAAAACAATTTGTGTTCCAAACCATAGTTTTTGAATGCATTTGGGCTTTTAATTGCCTATGTGAAGGTATCTGTCAACATAATGGAGTTGAGTAAATGAGGGATACAAAGTACACTACATGACCAAAAGTATGTGGACACCTGCTTGTCGAACATCTCATTCCAAAATCATGGGCATTAATATGGAGTTGGTCTCCCATTTGTTGCTATAACAGCCTCCACTCTTCTGGGAAGGCTTTCCACTAGATGTTGGAACATTGCTGCGTGGATTTGCTTCCATTCAGCCACAAGAGCATTAGTGAGGTCGGACACTGATGTTGGGCAATTAGGCCTGCCTTGCAGTCGGCGTTCCAATTCATCCCAAAGGTGTTCGATGGGATTGAGGTCAGGGCTCTGTAAAGGCCAGTTAAGTTCTTTCACACCTATCTCGACAAACCATATCTGTATGGACCTCGCTTTGTGCATGGGGGCATTGTCATGCTGAAACAAGAAAAGGCCTTCCCAAACTGTTGCCACAAAGTTGGAAGCACAGAATTGTCTATAATGTCATTGTATGATGTAGCATTAAGATTTTCCCTTCACTAGAACCAGGGGCCTAGCCCGAACCATGAATAACAGCTCCAGATCATTATTCCTCCTCCTCCACCACCAAACTTTACAGTTGGCACAATGCATTTGGGCAGGTAGCGTTCTCCTGGCATCCGTCAAACCAAAATTTGTCTGTTGGACTGCCAGATGGTGAAGCGTGATTCATCACTCCAGAGTCCAATTGCGGCGAGTTTTATACTACTCCAGCTTGGCATTGAACATTGTGATCTTAGGCTTGTGTGCAGCTGCTCAGCCATGGAAATCCATTTCATGAAGCTCCCAACAAACATTTATTGTCTTGACATGGCTTCTAGAGGCAGTATGAAACTCGGTAGTGAGTGCTGCAACCGAGGACATACAATTTTTCAGCACTCTCCGGTCCCATGAGCTTGTGTAGCCTACCACTTCGCGGCTGAGCCGTTGTTGCTCCTAGACGTTTCCACTTCACAAGAAGAACTTGTTGAAAAGGTGGCATCCTACAATGGTGCCACGTTGAAAGTCACTGAGCTCTTCAGTAAGGCCATTCTACTGCCAATGTTTGTCTATCGAGATTGTATGGCTGTGTGCTCGTCAGCAACGGGTGTGGCTGAATTAGCTAAATCCAATCATTTGAAGGGATGTCCACCTACTTTTGTATATATAGTGTATATTGAAAGCAGGTGCTTCCACACAGTTGTGGTTTGTGAGTTAATTAAGCAATTATCATCCCATCATGCTAGAGGTCATGTATAAACATTATATAAACATTATGGGCAGGACATTATTTTGGCTACCACATAGGATGACAATGCCCCCATCCACAGGGAATGAGTGGTCACTGAATGGTTTGATGAAAACGAAAATGCTGTAAACCATATGCCATGGCAGTCTCATTCACTAGATCTTAACTCAATTGAAGATTCTGGAGCCTTTGAAAGGATGGATTTTTTTTGTGTAAGAATAGTTTCACATCCCACCTATAGAGTCCTAGACACTTGTAGAATATGCCAAGGTTCAGTGAAGCTGTTCTGGATCGTGGTGGCCCAACACCCTATTAAGACACTTTATGTTGGTGTTTCCTTAATTTTTCTATGAAATATCTTTAATTCTTTATTAAATACCAGAGAATCAGCATTGATACCTTCTTTCCCCTTTAACATAAATTAAAGCCAAAATCCAACTGTGCAAGCCAGCATTCTGAGCTGACAAAAATCACCACAAAAGGTTTTTGAAACCTTTGATTTTGTCTGAATAATGTGTGGCAATTAGCTGCACTGCTTTAGTGTTGTACACTGAAAATGAGAGTAGTAACCATTTTTTTTTCTTCAATATAATTTGTCTCGGTAGGGAACATGTATGCAGAGCAATGACCAGCAAGACTGCAATCAACTTTCAATAAATACAAAAAAATACAAAGTAGGTATTTTCAGGTTATTTGTCCTCTAAAGTAAAAAAAAAAAAAAAACATACAAGCAATACATTCTTGGCTTAACCTCAAAGACAGAAACATCATTGCATCTGTAGTTTTTCCTTTTTTCAGCCCTTTGTTTTTTTCCCCCCATATCCAGAGAGAAGAAAATGGAAAATGGATAATTTTGCAAATGAAAGGTGACACTGGTTTATAATGAGTTAGTACTGATGAGTAATAAGTATCTGCCACTGTGTCCAATTTCCCAAACAAGGTTATATTGGTAACATTGTCAGGAATGTGATGGCTGGGTTTCATTTCAAGCCAATGCATGACTGATATGCATGGCTTACTTTTGTAATTGTCTTGGTGCGTTGGACCCAAAGACAGACATGGCAATCTTTGCAGTCTAGTAATGTATGAGCTAAAATGGCTGTAAAAGTGAATTATCACTTCAATGTTGGCTATGGGCATTCTCCTGTCTCTGGAGATGCACAGCACAGTCGCCACATAGACAGCATCAGCTATACCAAACTAGGGTGATATACCAAATTGATACACCATCTCTAGAGCATGCATATGTTGTGAAACAGCAGCCCGGACACGCTATCAATGGTTCTATCTGATCGATATCAAGCCCCAAAGTTATTTTCCACAGTCTTAAAAACCTATCTGACCAAACCATAGAGCTGCTCTGGTACCGTCTTTAAGCACAGAGTGTTTCTGTAGGTCACCGCCACCAGAAATACATTGGAAGTCTTTGAACCGCAGAACTATAACCACAATTGTTTGAGGTCTTATCGTTTCATATTTCGAGAGTCTATATTTTGGGAACCATGTTAAAGGTATTATACTTGAAGCATTAAACTGTGAAGCATTTTAATGTTCTCTTCTCATGCAGTAGAACTTGTTATATAGAAAATGAAGCATTCTAGTTGCCAGGCACATTTTGGGTTTAATCTGGTTCAAAGTTCCTCTGTGAATAAGTCAAGTAAAGCAGGGTATATTTCAGCATCAGTAATCCTGTTATTTGTGTATCTTCTTTTCTGGACAGTGAATTTTTGAACTTTTAATAGCTGCTTATTGATTTCATGGATTAACATTATACAGTACTTAATAGGATTTACTGCAATACTTCCAGTTTTAGCATATTTAAATATCAGGGACGGTTTGGGGGATGTGACCAGTATACTTTAATTGGGTAATCGTTTTTGAAAAGCTTTGATACTAAAACTAATGTGTTGGATATTTAAGTATAATTCATCTCTCAAGGGTCCGAAGAAAAACAGTGTCACCGCCAGCTTTGCAATCCATTACTTTTGGGGACATTTCTATGTATTTGGAATGTTGTCATCATAGACATTCTGAACAGTACAGTGGGGTTGGATTCATTCAAGGAGAACTGTCAAGTCATACTGTAAATCAAATCTCCACAGAGTCCATATCTTAACTGCTACCCTCTGTCATACACTGACAATTAGGTAGCACCACTTTAATTGCACTGTCAGATGGCATTTATTTAAATGATGCAGGATCAACTACCGTCTATGGTGAATGGCAGACTCTAATGTTATTTTCACGTGTGACACACAGTCTGTGACAGGCACCTCCAGGAGGATACGCCTGGGTTGTCCATTACTCTGTGTGGATGAGACTGGCGTGATGTTTGCTGGAGCTGAGGAGCTAACGGGCTTATAGAAGTCTCATCCCTGTGACCAATCAAATGAAAAACCTTCATGTTTGTTATACCTATTGTCCATACTGGGAATAAATAGCTGTTTAGAGAGAGAAAGAAGATTGCCATAGTTTGCTGATTGAAATGTTCTGGAGGAGTGCTGGCAGTATGCTAAATAGAAATGGATTCTGGCAGAAATGTACATGAAATCAGTCTATTTTTCTTTTTATAGGATTATTTAGTCATTTATGGGATAGTTCACCCAAATTACAAAATGACACATTGGTTTCCTTACCCTGTAAGCAGTCTATGGACAAGGTATGACAGCAATCCATGCTTTGTTTTAGTTTTCCTGGGACTGTTTCCACATGCTAATGTTTTAGCATTTGTAGCACAAATCCCATTCAAGTCATGAGACCGATATTAGTATTTTTCACGCATCATGTCCAAATCATCTAAAGTATCTAATATTTATTGTGAAGCTCAACAAAGTTACTTATAGATGTTTTGAAATGTTAGCATATGAAAACAGTGCCTGAGAAACTAAAGCAAAGCATAGGATAAGGAAACCAATATGTTGTATTGCCATTTTGGTGAAGGAATAGGTTGGGAAATGAGAAACAATGAGGCCCTACTTGTTTTTGACAGACAATAGTTCCTTGGATAGACTTTCACAACTCAGAGAACGAACAATGTACCTCACCTTTGTGTACGTTTAATCATTTTGGGGAGATTGCTGCTTAGTTTCTTTCATTACCTAGCACTTTTACCAGCCAAATCCACTCCCCAGTAGCATGCAGCACAGATACAAGGTATTGTTTGTGTTTTTAAATTAATAAGTGAATCAGTGGGTTATTATACATTAATTATTCATTTCACAATGTGACACAAAAAACACCAGCAGATTAAACTGCTGAAATGAATCAGAAAACACAAAGGCAGAGCACAATGGGTGGAATTATCAATGGGGCTATTTTCCTGGACATGCCATAAGCCATAATAATGCTCCTTGCGCTAGATCTAGGCCCTGTGGACCGGTCCGTTAATGACCTACTGTATCAGTCAGAAAATGTCTACTGGGATTGCTGAGGGATATTAGCCTGTCTCCACAAGGCTGCATGTGTCAGACCCGAATAAAGGGAAAAGAATTACATTTAATTTCACCAAAATTGGGGGAACATTTGTTGCATTAATAATGTCCTATTTTGAAAGTCACCAAATGCACAGTGACATCAAAATCCAAATTGTTAACACAATTGGCAAACACATTTTGAGACTGAGCCTGGTTTCATCTTTGCAGCCTGGATAATCCACACAGACTATTTGTTAAAGGTCCAATGCAGACGTTCATTTATCTCAATATCAAATAATTTCTGGGTAACAACTGAGTACCTTATTGTGATTGTTTTCAATAAAAATGGTCAAAAATAAACAAAAATACCTTCCTAGCCAAAAGCAATTTCTCAAATAAGAATTTAGCAAGGTGTGTCTGGGAGTAGTCTGAGTGAGGGGCCTAATTGGAGGAGCCTAATGGGAGGGATATGTAACCTGAAAACTAGCTGTTACTGGCAGAGAGGAGTGAAAAATATCTTTGTTATTGGTCTATTAATATGTACTGCCTGGTAATGTCGCCAGGCGGTCCAAAACAACCTGAAATTTCAGACAGTCTTTTCAAACAGCTCTTAAACTAAAAGAGCATTATCATAATTTTCCAATTTCACAGTATTATTTCAAGCTAATAGTGTGGAAATATATATAAAACACGGGCAAATCACGTTTTTGACTACACTGGGCCTTTAAATCTGCACTTGACTTGAAAATGTGGTGTGCAGCAGTGGTGTCAAACATACGGTCCAATCTGGCCCATGGGCGGTTTGAGTAAAAAAAAGATGAATAGAAAAAGTCAGTATACTTTAAAATGACTAAAACCACATTGAAACTGTGTAGAAATGATAATGGACCTACATTTACACCGTTTCTTGACTGTGTCCAGCTCTCTAATAATCGCCTAAATTAAAGCTGGACAGTCAGGGAGGATAGAAAATTCCAAAAACGATGGATAGAGGACCATCTTATGCTAATTTGGACGCAGAGGAGATATTTTTTGTGCATCCCTCCGGACCTCGTTGAAGACCGAATGCGGCCCCTGGGAAAAAATGAGTTTGACACCGCTTTGGTCTACAGTATCTCATATTCACGTAAATACATGCTCTGTATGTACATGTAAATGAATGGTAGTTATGAGAATGTTAATTCCCTGTATGGAAAACCTGAGGAAGGGAAACCCAGGCTATTAGTGGTAATCTCAGTCAAACCTCACAGCTCTCATTCAATCTTGCCCTGGTGCTGGCGTGACCCGAGTTTCAGAACCTGACATGATGGACTGTTTCCCAGTGATCTGGGAAGAGCTCCATCACTGGCCTGAATCAGTCACATGCAGATTTTTGCCATTCTCCGTTCTGTCTGGTCAGTAATTTAGTGAATCAAAAGTAAGCGCAATATATGGTACTTTTTTTGTAAAAAAACAATGCAAGGGACGTGTTTGTCAAATAATGTAGGTGTACTCTGGCTCCGTCAATTCAAAATTCAATGTGCTTTTGGGAATCTCAAATTGCCCATAGTATGGATGTGACTGGCTTGATAAGAATTTTGATGAAAATATTTGTATGCTATTGTGCTGCTTTTAATCTGATCAAACCCGCTTAGCACGACAGACAGAGAAACTGCTATGAAGCTCAGTAATATCGCAACTTTTCCCTGTGGATCTTTGTAATTTTTTTGCGCAGCCATTAAGAGATTGATATTGTATGTACTCTTTGAAATTGATTAAAAGACTGCTGCATCAGAATGTGTTCTCATATCGAGTTACAGATCGTCAAAGGGATCTTAGAGACATTTATGCACAAAGTGGATGCAAATGATCAATTCAGATTCACAAGGGACAAAGTAACATTCTCGATGTGATAATTGCAGCCGGAAAAAGGCACAAGTTAACACAAGGGATCAGATGAGATATGCAGGAACGTCTAATGGTGAGTGTCTTATATCCCATTATCATTTGCTGTGGTTTGTTATTGGGATTACAAAGTAAACATCCCATAGCCCAATGCAATAAAGCACTATGGACATCCAGGGAGTTGGATAACTGTGTCATCCTAATGCCCATTGCTATTGTGGATAATAAAATAAAATAAAAAAATATATATTATCACACAGTGAAATGTGTTGTTGAACAGGGTCAGCCGTAGCAGTACGGCATGCCTGGAGCAAATTAGAGTTAAGTACCTTCTTCAAAGATACATTGACAGATTTTTTTCACCTTGTTGGCTCAGGTATTTGAACCAGCAACTTTTCAGTTACTGGCCAAACACTCTAACCGCTAGGCTACCACTGGACCAGCAACAATCTTGTAACATCCGAGCCTTCTGAGTTTAACGGTCTAATAGTCATGAATTACATGTTACTGGCCACTAGACTGATTGAGTCCTGACTTGAAGGTCGCTGTTTGGAACTTCTCTTATTTCTGCTAAAATGCTTTTTGGAACAATGTCAAAAATGTTCTCTGAGATCTAGGTTTGGACAGATGAGCAAAGGGGAACGTTTACGAGACCTAAATTTACATCCCCAGCTATCAAATGCATCTATAATTTACGGCTGACTGAATGAAACATGACAGACAAAATTCATATTTCAGAGGTTGTGGCTCACTTTTACACCTCAAGAGGACATGGCTGTGCAAAATGAATGGGGGAGTGGAATAATGAAAAGCATAATAATGAAGTTAGAGCTCAGTTGAAATGTACAGAATTTGATTTGGGGTCGATCCTTTTCCAGAGAAGCTATTAAAGATAACGTTTCAAAGTGTGTCAGTTTGATTTTCACAATGAAGTCCCTGGGAGTACACAAATCAACACCTTCCTAGCACTGATTAACAAATGACCCTATTGATCAGTGGCCTGCAGCTCCTCATCTCCTCATTACACAATACAACATCTATTGTCCTAACACAGTTCATGCAAGGACAATTCTTCAAAACAGAAGTGAGACCTGTGTTGACCACTGCACTAATTGAAATGCTTTGTCAAATGTTTTACACCTTTTAAAATATGTTATTATATCTGTACATATATATGGCAAAAAGTTCCAGAGAAGGCAACGGGACTTCAACTTTAAAATATGGACATTTGTTTCCATTTTCTCTGGGAATGCCAGAGAATGCTATTTCTTTGCATCTTAAACAAGACAGACATGGCCAGTTGGAATTTCCTGACCATTTTCTGATGTGAAACTTATGTCTGTCAAGTCTCTCTCCCTCTCTGCCTCTCTACCCCTCTCTCTCTCTATCTCACTCTCTCTCTCATGACTACGACTTCCTGGTACTGAGAAGGGAAGGTGAAGAGAGGTCCGCGAGAGCTCATATTTGAACTCAGAATCCAATTATTCACATGCAGTTAAATGCCTTGGAGCTCAGGAAATGGAAATGTTTGAGGCAGTCTCATACGCTGCTGTTTGTTTCTCCAGAGGTAAGCCCATTTTGATTACAGATCTGAGGAGAAAAAAGGGAACATCAGTATAACATCAGTCACAACATCAAAATCATTTTTTTCTAGAGAAAACATCAACAATAAAAGAGCGTTCTAGATGTTGATGATGTCATTTCTATAAGTATTTTGTGAGGCTTACACTGATATATATACAATAATGTTGATTTAAATAAATAGATAGATACAGTAGATTCATGTGGATTAATATATATATTTTTAGATCATTTTATGGGTTTGATGTCCAAACCACATCAAATCATGACCAAACATTCAGGTAAATATACAGTATACGTCACTAATATTGTTAATATTATACAGTCCCCATTCCCAGCAATTTGATTCAGTGGGTGAATGTAGACCACAGCACAGTAGGTGAGGTACACCGAGTGTACAAAACATTAAGAACGTCGTAAAATGGTTTGTTGTTGTTTCTCTGTAATACTACTAGCAACCTAGTCATTTTATGAAGTTGGCTTTAGCTAGCCCAAATAGGTTCACAATCTCTCAACCTCATTACTAGCTACCAAGAAGCCATTTCAGGCTGAAGCGTTACAGAGGTAATTTCCGATTGAAACGACATATGCAGCGTTTACCATGAATGCAGTTTCTGCTAAAGTGGGAACATTTCCTTTAACTTTCAATCACGCTGTGAAGCTGAACTTCTGCGATACGGATTGAATAGAGACCCAAGTTAGAGTAGCTAGCCTGCTGGCAAGGATGGTAGACTTGAGAAAAACAAACAATTACTAAATGTACTGAATTACACTCACATTACTTTCAATCTTTTACCCAGATTTTAGCAGAGATGCAATAATGCATATTTAGCTTCTTAAAAAAATCACCAGTCTAAAGGAAACAGACACCTAAAGAGGTATGCTAAGATATGCAGAAAAATATACATATTTTTGACATCAATTAAGTATAATGGTTATGGCTCTAGATTGCAGGCAAAAATCTGTTTCAAGTGTTTGAAAAATGCTAAATTCACCACCCCCAGTCATCCTCATGTACTTTCTGGCCCCTCAGATTTTGTGCCTCCTGATTACAGTAGCAGAGGTAGCATGAACCAGACTGGTTTGTGCCATGTGTAACCGGTGTGAAATGGCTAGCTAGTTAGTGGTGCACTCTAGTAGCATTTCAATCGGCGACGTTCTCTCTGTCATCACCTTGAAGTGGTTGTTTCCCTTGCTCTGCAAGAGCCGTGGGTTTTGTGGAGCGATGGGTAACAATGCTTCGACGTAACAATGCTTCGACGGTGACTGTTGTCAACGTGTTCAGTGTCCCTGGTTCGAGCTCAGGTTGGGGTGAGAAGAGGGACGGAACGACACTGTTAAAAATGCACTATATACTGTTTACATAGTACATCTAGACTTGAGAAGTCAGGCTACTGGATAGATATAACTAAAATGATACCTAGTTCTCCTCATTCTGATGACTCCTGATTCTGAATTCTCATCCTTCTATGGATGGCTTGTATTACTGGACATCAAGAGGAAGCCTTCACTGTATAGAAGTGAAATCATCTGGCACACTGTAGTTGATTACATGTGTGAGGTCAGATGCTCATGGTGACTCAATGCATCAGCGGCCAAAAACAAAGCCAGCCTCAATAGGTCAGTGAAGGTCAGTGGAACTGCATGTTGCACTGCAAGCAGCCAGGAGGGACCTCATTGTGAACACACTAGACTAGAGCCATACAGTCCTAGATTCTTTTCTCTATTGACTCTATATTTTCTTTTGACTACGCAGGTTTGTTGATAGGTGTATTGACACAAATACACATCAACACCAGGCGAGATGATATGTTTGGCCAAAGATGAAAACAGTCAATATTGCATCTGTGTTGTGTTTGTTGAGTCTCGAAAAGAGTGTCTAGTTAAATGTTAGCCCGACGTTCAACGAGCCAACAGCACTTCATAAGCAGTAGAATTCGTTGAGTGGTATAAACACTCTTTAGAACACTCTGGAGCTCAGAGTAACACAATTGCAGAAGCATACAGTAATTGTGTTATAGTTATGTAATAGTTATGTATCTAAGCATCATAGTTTTGTTTGGAGGTATTTCAGGCTGACCTGCAGTGAGGACACTCCAGTCCAAAACCGCTGTCCTGTGAAGCCTGGTATATTCATGCTGCGTAAATGTATTACACGGAGAGAAGCCTGACAAGGGCCCGAAGAGCCTGAGAACCTGAGCTGGTGGCACACATGCGAATCTGGCCGGGTCTCTGGGCGGATATCAGAGTGATGAAAGATGAAGTGGACTCAGCCATGCAGAACTAACAGACAGGCAGTGCTGGGAGTAGGGGAGCTGCCAATAAACCTCCCAACACACACCTCCACCTCCCCACCCTAGCCTCCTAAGTGCTCCCCCATATCCCAACACACACACGCGCACGCACGCAAGCGCACAAGCAGAGACCCATGCACGCAGGCAAGCACACGCGCGCACGCGTACACACACACACACACACACGCACGCACACAGCAACGCCCCCTGAGCCAACGAGAATGAGAGGTGAGCCAGTAATCAGAGAGCACTTCAGTGGCTTCATCAGCATCACTTGTCTGATGGGGAAGAACACTTCTGGTTTCTGTGGGCAAGAGCCTTCATTAATCATCCTCAAAAGAAAGACCACTCCACCAAGACTCGAACTGAGTACACTCTTTCCGTCCCAAAATGATTCTTAGACCAGAACAATGTTACATACTAGCTTGGGCCTAATCAGCCTCGTTCAGAGGCAGTGTCCAGAGGTTAGCGTTTTTAAATGGAGACTAGGTTCTGTGACTGCTCTGCAGAGGTATGATTGGGCTATATTGTAGATACATGTTTGGTTTGGTTTCCATGCACCTTTTAGAAAAAGACTGTTCCGTTGAAAGTTGTCAATCAAGGACAAACGAGCTCTAACCCTCAGGCGGTTCAATTCCCCGCAATTTAGTTACCAAGTACTGTAAAATCACATTATGCTAAATATACTATGACACTTGGTCCTACATGGCAAGGTACTCAGGGTCATAGGGTGCAGAGTAATTCATTTAGCTTTTTTTTGTACGAAGGACATTAAAAAACAGATTACATCCACCCAGACATGTAGCGGCCTTTAGGGAGTCAACAAATGCGGATGACTAAGGGTGAGAGTTTAGCAGTCCGCCCATGACCCCCTTGTCTTTAAGATAATTATACTTCCAAGACACGCACACACCGAGATGCAATGATTTGATTCAGCATGGCTAAGGGATGTAATCTTAATTAATTTCACCATGTTATTTAATTCAAATCTGAGCATGAGCAAACTTAATCCGGCGGCGGTAATGATTCCCAGATGCTATTATCATTACCGAACATATTGTTCATCTTTAGTTTTGTCTCACTATCCGGGTTTCCATCCAAACTTTTTTATACAAGTAAAGTACATGTTGGATAAAAAAAATGTAACGGCAGATAAATCAAAATACGCTAGACAAGGTGGAATCTTTCTGTGTCTGTAACATTTATTACGCGCGAAATGGCAGTGGAAACGCCTTTATGCGCAGATATTGAAATAATAACCCTCATGTTGAAGTGAACTTAGTCTCACGCGATGATATGTTGTTAGCCTAAAGGCCGGCTGATGGCGATATTGAGTCGTTTCGTCTTACCTGTCCAAAGGGAATGTATACAGCCGGCTATACACTCGTATAGCGGAGAATGTGGAGAAGGCAGATTTTTTTATGAAACACCAATTTCCACTGCCATGCTAGAGTGGCTAACGCCTAGGAACGCTAGTCCCGGACGTTGCGTATCACGTTCAGCCAATCAGGTTGCAGCAGTCTGTTGTTTATCCCTGGCCCAAAGTGGGGTGCAACATCAGGAAGTAGCATTAGCCACTAGCACGGTGGTGAAAAATGGGGTTTCATAAAGAAATTATGCATATTTTCCATATTTTTTCCCTACCTTTTCACCGTTAAATCGAGTTAAGGAGGAAATCAACTCCTTTGCAGCCTGAATGGAGAATGTTTTGGTGTATAGCGTATAGCCGGCTGCATGCATTCCCTTTGGACGATAAGATGAAACGACTCAATATGGGCATTTGCCGGGCTTTGGGCTAATATGTGGTGCGGTGCTCCCGCTATGACTCAGGAAAGCATGCAGTTTATTAGGCTACAGATTAAATAGTGCACGGGCGATGAAAGTGCACGGAGATAAGCTTGATGCCCCTTTCCAATAAATATTGAGCGTCTTACTCTGGTGAAATGATGACCGATGCTTGGCTGCCATTCAACAAATAATATAGCTATTTTGTCCATAATAATCTCATTTTTTTAAATTGTTGTATTTCACCTTTATTTAACCAGGTAGGCTAGTTGAGAACAAGTTATCATTTACAACTGCGACCTGGCCAAGATAAAGCAAAGCAGTGAGACACAAACAACAACACAGAGTTACACATGGAATAAACAAGCGTACAGTCAATAACACAACAGAAAAAAAAGAAAGTCTATATACAGTGTGTGCAAATGGCGTGAGGAGGTAAGACAATATAAATAGACCATAGTAGCAAGTAATTACAATTTAGCAAATGAACACTGGAGTGATAGATGTGTAGATGATGATGTGCAAGTAGAAATACTGGTGTGCAAAAGAGCAGAAAAGTAAATAAAAACAATATGGGGATGAGGTAGGTAGATTGGATGGGCTATTTACAGATGGGCTATGTACAGGTGCATCGATTGGTTAGCTGCTCGGATAGCTGATGTTTAAAGTTAGTGAGGGAAATACAAGTCTCCAGCTTCAGCAATTTTTGCAATTCGTTCCAGTCATTGGCAGCAGAGAACTGGAAGGAAAGCGGCCAAAGGAGGTGTTGGCTTTGGGGATGACCAGTGAGATATACCTGCTGGAGTGAGTGCTACGGGTGGGTGTTGTTATCGTGACCAGTAAGCTGAGATAAGGCGGAGCTTTACCTAGCAAAGACTTATAGATGACCTGGAGCCAGTGGGTCTGGCGACGAATATGTAGCGAGGGCCAGCCGATTAGAGCGTACAGGTCGCACTGGTGGGTGGTGGGTGGTATATGGGGCTTTGGTGACAAAACGGATGGCACTGTGATAGACTGCATCCAGTTTGCTGAGTAGAGTGTTGGAGGCTATTTTATAAATTACATCACCGAAGTCGAGGATCGGTAGGATAGTCAGTTTTATTAGGGTATGTTTGGTGGCACAAGTGAAGGAGGCTTTGTTGCGAAATAGAAAGTCAATTCTAGATTCAATTTTGGATTGGAGATGTTTAATATGAGTCTGAAAGGAGAGTTTACAGTCTAGCCAGATACCTAGGTATTTGTAGTTGTCCACATATTCTAAGTCAGAACCGTCCAGAGTAGTGATGCTAGTCGGGCGGGCGGGTGCAGGCAGCAAACGGTTGAAAAGCATGCACTTAGTTTTTACTAGCGTTTAAAATCAGTTGGAGGCCATGGAAAAAGTGTTGTATGGCATTGAAGCTCTTTTGGAGGTTTGTTAACACAGTGCCCAAAGAAGGGACAGATGTATACAGAATGGTGTCGTCTGTGTAGAGGTGGATCAGGAAATCACCTGCAGCAAGAGCGACTGTTGATATATACAGAGAAAAGATTCAGCCTGAGAGTTGAACCCTGTGGTACCCCCATAGAGACTGTCAGAGGTCCGGACAACAGGCCCTCAGATTTGACACACTGAACTCTGTCTGAGAAGTAGTTGGTGAACCAGGCGAGGCAGTCATTTGAGAAACCAAGGCTGTTGAGTCTGCCAATAAGAATACAGTGATTGACAGAGTCGAAAACCTTGGCCAGATCGATGAAGACGGCTGCACAGTACAATCTTTAATTGATGGCAGTTATGATATCGTTTAGTACCTTGAGCGTGGCCGAGGTGCATCCGTGACCAGCTCGGAAACCGGATTGCACAGCAGAGAAGGTACGGTGGAATTCGAAATGATCAGTGATCTGTTTATTAACTTGGCTTTCGAAGACTTTAGAAAGGCAGGGCAGAATGGATATAGGTATATAACAGTTTGGGTCTAGAGTGTCACCCCCTTTGAAGAGGGGGATGACCGCAGCAGCTTTCCAATCTTTAGGAATCTCGGACGATACGAAAGAGAGGTTGAACAGACTGGTAATAGGGGTTGCAACAATGGCGGCGGATAATTTTAGAAAGATAGGGTCTAGATTGTCTAGCCCAGCTGACTTCTACGGGTCCAGGTTTTGCAGCTCTTTCAGAACATCTGCTATCTGGATTTGGGTGAAGGATAAGCTGGGGAGGCTTGGGCAAGTAGCTGTGGGGGGTGTGGAGGAGCTGTTGGCCGGGGTTGGGGTAGCCAGGAGGAAAGCATGGCCAGCCGTAGAGAAATGCTTATTTAAATTCTCGATTATCGTGGATTTATCGGTGGTGACAGTGTTACCTAGCCTCAGTGCAGTGGGCAGCTGGGAGGAGGTGCTATTGTTCTCCGTGGACTTTACAGTGTCCCAAAACTTTTTGGAGTTAGAGCTACAGGATGCAAATTTCTGTTTGAAAAAGCTAGCCTTTGCTTTCCTGAATGACTGCGTGTATTGGTTCCTGACTTCCCTGAACAGTTGCATATCGCGGGGAGTATTCGATGCTATTGCAGTCCGCCATCATGTACTGTAGGTAGCCTACAGTACAATGTATCTGCGAGCTGTTGTGTAGTGCCCACATGCCAAGACCAGAGTGGGCACATTCACTATATAAAGCACATTGTTGTGTGACAAAACCATCAGTAGAGTTGAAAATGTGATTGAAACCCATTTAACATGTATTTTTTTATTCGGTACATGGGAATTTAACCGCAAAAGGTATTTTAATGTGCACTACTTCATCATGCATAGACTTTTATTGGCAACAAGTCAACATCTCCAGTGGGAAAATGTGCATATTCTTTTTATGCAGATTTTAGAATTTTTGCATGAAAATCTGTCGCCAATTGGATGGAAACTTAGCTACTGGTAAAGATGATTGTGTTTTTCCACTTTTCCATCACAATATAATTTAAGTATTAGAAACATCAAGTCTTAATTAAGATGCATAGTAATTGACTTGCGTATTGGTAGTGTATACATGCATGTTTAATACCAATGATAAACCAAACATTTCTACATCTTACCTTTTCATCTTACCTGCATCTTTTCATGCATGTCAGCGTCTAACATAATTGATCATGTCCTGTGATATAACCAGTTGTCATATCTAGGTTGTTGTTATCCATATTCCTGGCTTTCAAATATCATGTACCCTTTTTATTGTTTATGTTATACAGTACAACTGTATGCTTTTGGAGGACCGGTGGTTGACATGGTAAACATGGAGTAGCAGTAGGCTTTTGACTGTACTTCTCTGAGCCCTCTGGCCAACACTAGTGACCAACAACTATCGATCTACAGTATATCATAATCTCTAATGATTCTGGTTATGCACTCATTTGAGTTGGATACAGAATTTTTCCAAACCACACCATTGAATGTTGTAAGAAGGAAAGCAACACAGCTATAACATTGACTGCAACACGTTCTCTGGTTGTTTTCAGTGGCACTTCAAAGGGTTAGCCTTCTCCGGCAGTGACTGCTAACTTTTAAAAGACTGAAGTGCCCCCTGGCAGATGGGGTCATGTGATTCCAATCTCCTCCAGTCCTCTTCATTTAGGCTCTCCACTTAGGTGTGTGCTGCAGCCAATCAGCGATCAAGCTGCATAAAATGGGAGCTATCATTATGCCGTCTGACCTTGAGTCCAGATTGATATGGCTTCCAGGCCCGTGATCACTTAGGTTTATAAGACGGCCACCACTTCATATTCATAGCACACGGCCAATGCCCAGCGCATAAATAAGGCATCATAAAACCCAGGAATAATAAGGGACTTCCTGTTTGCCCAGTCCTCCAACCCTGTGACCCTCCTGTGACCCCTCCTCAGGCCCTGTTTGTTTCCTGGTGATGGGCTAGAGAACTACTCACTGCCGGTGTGTGTATTTCATCCATACCAAATGTCCTCAGCTCAACTACACTGCATAAACAGATGGTGCTCAATGGCGGCGAAGCTGTCGTTTGTGAATAACTGCAACTTTGCAGACAATAGGAAACAACACAGCCCACTGCTTTCCTTGTATCCGACTCGAGGCTGCTTTAGTTATTAAAACTTGATTCCGTTTTTTTATTATCCACCCCCAAAAAACACCTGATATTTGATGTTTTTTGTCTGTGACAGGTCATTCTTACTATTAACGCGTTTTTATTTCTGTAATTAATGTGTCAAAGAGGGATTCGATTTGTGCTGTAGTCTAGGCAACATGATGAATGAATTGCGTAGGCCTGCCCTTTGTTTGTATAATTATTTTTCAGCAATGCTGCACATTCCTGCAGGCATCATTCTTCCTGAATCACTGGAATGCGTTTTGGAGGAAATTACTGGTTGATTTTTATCTCCTTCGCCCGCAGATACAGTTTTGAATAGCCTATGCACTGTCTAAGAGAGTTTAACACAATATTTCTTGTAGCCTTCAAAACTGGCCACACAGTGAAACCCTTGAATTTATTAAGACAGAGAAAGGGGTGTGGGGAAAAGTCATAAGAAATAATTCTCAATTTGATATCGTCATGACGATACATTTTATCAGTGCGACATTGATTCAACTGCTCTCCATCGTATTTCCATGACTTTGTAGAACAGAAAACTGCCCTCTCAGCACAGTGGGCCTCTTCATTGAATGTGAAAAAGATGACACATTTGTTTGAGATGTTTCAGTTACAGTACTTCAAAGTGCCAAAAAACCCTGACCTTTCATTTGCATCTTTGAACCTATTGTTTTCCATTGAATAAAAAAAACATTTGAGATATTAGTCAAGTGATAGGTCTGTGGTGGATTAGTTTTCTCTGCATCCTCAGACCCTGTCACACTTAACACGACTGAGCTTGCTGTTCATTTGTGCTGTCACTCACGGCCAGTGTGAACTCTGTCTAACCCTGATGACATCCCGCAGTCTTCCCACCTATATCGGTGATAATCCATCACTCTCCAAAGTATTTGGCACAACACTTAAGTGTGCCATTTCAAAAACAACTGGACTTTGTTAAAAGCTGGCTATGGCCTATGGAGGCTGCTCAATCTGAAACCTGAAGAAGGGAAATTCACAGAGTTCAGTATTCCAGCAGCTGGAGACATTTAACTCGTATTAGGCTTTAGCCAATTTCATAAATTCTTGGGACCTATCCAGCATAATCACTCATCTACAATTTATCATTACAGGGTTTTTCTTAACCTATGACTTGGATTGGTTTGGATAGCGGGTCCAGATTCGCTGTGAGGCTGCCCAAGTTCAGCATCCACATTCAACTTTAGTGCCCCAGTATTAGAGGCCAGACCACAAAGAAATCATTGCCACAACATTTAACTGTGGTCTACAATATAATCAAAGTTAAGATGGTCGACACATAAGATGATTCTAGTATCTTTCTGGCACAAGAGTGTGAATGGAGACAGACAAACATAGACAGATTCATGAATAATAATGCATACTGGGACCATGTGAACATTGGATATGAAACATCACTGGCGTGGGATAAATCTATAAATCTAATCTCTCAAGAGTGTGCCCAGCTGGCACATAACGTTCTGAGAACCATATGTTTCTTAGCGCTTGGTGAGAGCGTGGTTGTCCTATAGTTATTTAGCATACAACCTTCATTCAACTTTCTTGGAATAATACAGGATACAGTAGTTGCTTGGCTTTGAAACATTCTCAGCACATTTAAGGACCTTGATAAAATTTTTTTATTGAAATGTCATTATTGGTTTGACATTGGGAACGTTCTCAAGTAGTTCAGAGAACGTTAAGAAACAACGTTCTTCTGTGGGAATTTCAGGACTTCAGCATAATATTCCCTACAGGTTTTCTCATGGTTCTCAAATTGTTCCAAGAACGTTAAAACCACAAGAAAACTTTAACATTCAGAGAATGTTCTAAGAATTTAAAAACATTATTTAAAAACATATACATTCTGTTCTCAGCAACAACAGAACTCTCTCTATCCTCTATCTTGTTTAGTGTGTTCAGGTGTGTTGGCCACACCCACTAATTGGCCACACCTGATCTTAATGATTGCTTGTTTCCTTTTAAATGGGGTCTGTTTGAGTTGACTAAAATGAACAGCTTTGTACTCATAAAAACATGACATGCTAGTGCGATCCTGGTGTTGCAGTGGACTAATTCCATGGCAAAAAAAACAGAAGATTGTAGGTTTGAATCTCACTGATGCTGTGTCATAATAAAAAAGAAATGTGTTTGCATGATTAATGCCTAAGGAAATGAATTTCCATGTGTCCTATCTGTGCTTGGAGTTTTAAAAAGTTAACCCAAAATAAACTAGCAGTGTTATTAAAAACCAAGGAACATTTTAAAGGAAGTAATTTAAAAACCTACAAATAATCTATAATTTCCGTGTTAATATAACCTCCCCAAAAACTTTCAAGGAACCAGAGTATAATGTTGTCAGAACCTCCCTGCAACGTAAAAATAAACAATCCCGGAAAAGTCTAATTTTCACTTCTGTTCTCAGAAAATTAATGAATTAAACGTTTTACCAGTTAGAAAGCGTATGGCTTTCAATCTATGTGAAACGAAAAACATACATTCCCACAACTTCCAAGGAACAAAATGTGCTAGCTGGGTTCCTCTCTAAAGCCGGTGTCCTCACTATAATCCTAATATCATTCACACTGATTCAAAACAGATGAAAATATTCAATCAGATATTTGTTATAGTGCAAAGTCCTTGCAAATGCAATGCCTTGTTCACAAAGAAAAAGAGAAATAAGACGACAAGAAAACAAAGAGAATTGTTCCTCTCTCTTGTTCAATGGAACTACATAAGATACTCTCAATAATATACAATTCATATTTGTAGTTTTCAGTTTGTTTGCTTGATGATTATTTTCATTATTTACATTTCATGGGCTTTGTAAATACAGTGCTTGCTCTATATCATTATAGTTCTATTCTCTATTTGTAAGAGGGTCGAACAATGAGAGCTTTGTTCCTATAGTCTAATTTCAAATGAATTAATTGTGTTAATGATCTCTCCAACATTGTGTGTGACCGGAGTACAGCTGGGAGGGTGAGGGGAAATTAGGAGGCTTTGCTGGGGTCTGGCCAAGCACAGGTGACAGCTCGTGCATGGCAGGCTCAGGCGGGCGGCACACACCTCTCAGGTGGCAGAACCGCTCCAGCTTGTCCCTCCACATTCAGTCTCAGATTAGTAACGCCACTCTCCTTTACCTCAGGTCGTCTCATCTCAAGCTGGAACCATGAAATGTAAATGGATGTGTAATAATTTGCGTTATAGCCATTGGAGTGTGGCCCTCGCGCAAATATGAAAACAAAGCAGGACAGTTTTCAAAGCTTGGTGCTCTGGGGAATGGATCATCACTCCTATTCACTCATGCATATGTGAAAGAAGACTTGACCCTTGTTGCCAGGAAGTGCATCCAGGATCACGGTGTGAGGTAGAGGGAGGAATTCTAATTTGACATCTTGCACAGGCCTGCCTTCAAAGGCCACTGGCCGACCCTCTTGACCCCTGTGCGATCCCCCCACCAGCCCTGTCAGAGCTGGGATCTGCGATTTATGTAACATCAAAATAATGTGAAGGGTGACGCCTCCGAGGGGCTGGGACTGAACGGAAGGGCTGCAGTGTGTAACAGATACCCCCTCAGAAGGTTCTCAGGAGCTCTGAGAGGCCATTAGTGTTGTTTTGAACTCCCACCCAAAACATGTTACATTATACAGGCTTTCAGAAGTACATGGGACTGGTGGGTTGGTGGTGGGGTGGGGTGGGTTGGTGGTGGGGTGGGTAAATGGACATCCTCTCCCCTGACGACATAGATTGCATGTTTCCACAAGCATGGGCTCACAGGTGGTGATAGGTACAATGGATGACTATTGTTAGTGGATTACTGGTATGGTATTCCCATTTTGCTTTGGTCTTTGGTATGCTAGTGGCCACTGAGTGTGCCAGACCATCAAAAAAATACCTTTGTTTAACCTTTTCACCTTTTGTGTAGGGCCAGACAACACCAAGTGGGTTTGAGGGATAAGGACATGAGGCAACATGTAAGTCAAAATGCAAGGTCGACCTTCCTTCTTTTTTTTTGTATCTAGAATACATAATTAATCCAAGCAGTGCAGAATGCAGATACTTATAATGCTTTATTCGCAGCACCATGAATTTGACAATTCGTGACAAGAATACAGATAATTAACTGTACTCACTGGCTAAGATTCAGCAGAGCGTTTTAACTGTGGGTCTGATATCCACTGTTCGATAGTCTTGTCTCTATCTCTAAATATACAGAATGTCACAGGAAATACAGTAACCACAGTTAAACACAAGTCTGTGAAAACATGTTCAACCTGTAGCCCTACAAACCATGTAAAATTCATGAAGAACTCAACACAAATAACAGTGCTACATATTTAATGTACTTTGTCACCTGTGGGACCACTTCTTTATCCTCTAGAGACATCGATTAGCAGATAGATGGAGTGATACCCTACAGACACCCCCAGGGAGAGACAGGACAGGGAAGGCCTGGAAAGAGCAGAGTAGGAGCCATACGCTGTCCATCGAACACGCTCATCGATATGTCATTAAACAATGACAGCGCTCCAGGCAGTTTAATGAAGTGTTTGCAATCTGATTTGATTTTAATAGCGGAGGCATTACTGGGGTATTGGGCTCTGATAGAGCTTCTGTATACCAAACAGCAAGCCCTGCCAAAACTCCGTAATACAAGATTACCAAGTGTCAAATAGACTGGGGATGCAGTTTAAGGGAGATGAAGAAAGTAGTGAAAAGGTGAGGTTGGATTAAACAGCATAAAGGACTGAACAGCCAGGCTGCAGGGATGTTAAGCCATTAAATAGCTAAGCACGTGCTGTCCTTGAATACAAGGCACGCAAAAGGCAAGTAATCATCAGTTGTTGATTATGTTTTTAAGCGTCACACTGCTCTCTCAACAGGTCCTGACACTGTGCCAAGACCATGAGGTCCTAAATAGGGCACTAGGAACAATGGTGTGTTTTCTTAGGATGGTAGAGTGTGAGGCGATGTCTCCACACCGGGAATTGAAAATTCAAAGGTTGGACAGGTGGGGGAAAAAGACAGTAAAAATGAGTGGAATAGGGTATTTCTTCTTTGAACATAAGGAACTGTTTAGTTAATAATGTATGAAATGTGACTTTCACGTTCACTTTACTGTATGTACGGTAATGGAAAGGTATTTGAACAATTAAACAATGAGTGGCATTGAAAGAGGCGAAAATGGCCTTAGATTTGGCCAAGCCAACTTACATTGACTTATTACGGAAAACCCCCTAGAAACATACAGTAGTTTGACCGTAAGGGTCTTCCTACAGATCTGCAGGGCCTGAATACACACAAGACCCCCATACTGAAAAATGCATATACTGCAAAACCCCAGAAGATAAGAAATCAACACTGAGTGTTTGATCAGCGGCAAATTCTTTGAAAGCTTCATCAAGATTTCGGATCCAGTTCAAAAATTTCACCAGAAAAAAAAAGGACAGCATAATTAATAACCACTTCGCTTGCCTTGTGCACATTGTGCGCTTCGGCCAGACGTTTTAATTAGAGCTCAACTTCCTCCTGAAGTTCTCAGTCCACATGACACTAGAACGGCCTCAGCCCCCCCCCGCTCAGTAATTGGTGGCTGTGTGAAAAAGGTCTGCTTGCTTTCACTGCAACCACGCGATTGTGCAAACTGTCATACTGCACGTTGTGCCAAGTTATACAAAAGCAATACCTAAAGTAAACATATTCTGTCTGGGTTGTCTGCGTTAACGTATTTCTTATGATATCTGCGTGTGTTGTCTTTTATGATAGCAGCGCTCATTTCATTGTGTATCCTTGTCTCTAGCAACAAACGCTGACCTACCTCTCTACATGTTTTATTCTTGTTATTCTCTCCCGGTGAATCATGTGCTCATCTCAAGTCTGCCATATTTTCTTTCTAAAAGTTAATGCATCATGAGAAAAACCCAGCGTAACAATTCAGCCGTGAGCTTGAAGAGACGTCGTTCAGCCCGTTGTCGGCCACAGTGGGTGCACCTGCCGATGACCTTGACACAACTAAAACAATCTACACCCAATAGAGACATCTTTCCATTAACCTAACAACCTCAGCTGAACTGTAAAGACATAACTATTGTAATGACGGCTTGAAAGGGATGAGAAATGTGTAATAGTCTTCTTGACTGTAAATGACTTGAAAATGTGCAAATGCTTTACTTGAATCTTACTCTGTGTGAATGTGTACCATCTGATAATTCGAACAGTTCTGTACCCATACAAATCACAGGGCTACATTCTAGCACTACAACGACAGGCCAAAACATTTCCAATGCAATGTGAGTTTGTAAAATGTAATTATGGCAGACATTGGTTTAATCTAATGCGGCATTTGGCATAATAGAAGGAAAATGGCCAGTACCACAGGATGAATAAATAGATATTGGAAAAAGCATAATGGAAAAAACATACTGCTATTACAACACATGGGAATACAAGGAGATATTTCAGTTATGTATAACTGTGTTTCCTGTATGCCCTCAATAGATTACAAAGAATACCTGCTTTTATTATTCGCCTTTTTATAATTCTATTCCAGACCGTATTGAGTCAGATTTCACCTGAGCATACTGAATATATCCACCTTATTCTAAGTTATCTCACAGAAATGGTGTATTGTGTGCACATACTGTACTGTAGCTATGTGTGACTATAGCTAGTCCTTTCTATGGACTCAAGTCTACCTTGTGAAACAGCGCTAACTTCTTCATTCGTTTGCGTGTGGTAGGCATTCAGCAATAGCTACACAGGACATTTGAGTTAATGAAATGTTTGGATTAGGTGTGCCCCCGGTGACATGTGGTATACTTTAACAATAAACTCTGATCAGTTTGGTCTATTGGAGTGAAATGAGGTTCTGGTTAACCGCTTATGAAAATCCATAATGACGAAGCACAACTTCCAAACCATAAACATCGTCAAGTCGAGAGGAGTGGACCATCTGTTTGTTACTATACCTTGGGATAGGCTTTACTTACAACTATTCTATACCTTAAATTGATGTTTAAACTTTGCAAAAGGATGACATGGGCTCTTGGAAATAACTGTCTAATGTCATATATGAATATACTTTCTCTGTCATTTCTAAACTCACGTTGCCACATTTAATATTTCTGAGCGACTGAAAAAATACATCCTACAGTACATCTGTTTGCATACATTTCCTATAAAGGCCTGTAAACTCAGCATTTTTTGATGTGACTTAAGATTCAGTGTATTTTATGCTATTCCAGTGGTTGTCAACCAGCAAAGTAAAAGGCTCTTTTAGGATTGTTATAACTCATGCACTTACATCAAGAATCCCGGGATACAACTTCGTGGACGCTCCACCCTCAGAATCTATAACCTATGTGACTTACACCGACTTTGTATAACGCAAAGCATTTTATATTAAACTCCAGATCTTGAATGTGTCCAAACAAATTAATGTTTTCGTATTCTCTCATCATTTAAATAAGACCCGAGGCTCATCAGCTAGCAGATTCATATCCTTCATGTCTTTGCTAAATAAAGCCAATAATTTTGTGAAAGGTCACATTTAGCGATTTTATGCACATGGATGCTCATTCATAATGAGTACAAACTTCAAAATTGGATCCTCAACATGCAACGAATTTTAATGTAACCTTTGTACAGAATGTAACATCAATCTTTAATAGATGTTTCTTGTGGGAAATGATCGTACGCATGCACAAACCCACAGCTCTCAAGAACACATTTCCAAGTTGATCATAAGCTTTCAATTGAGTTCAATGGATATACTGTAGTCTGCTAGCTATTCTACTACAGTATATACTGTATTAGAACAACATTTGGTAAATGCATTTTAGCTCAGGACTTTTTTTCCCATTAAGATCTTCCAAAAAAAAGACCAGAGGTTTGGAAGATTTAGTTCAGGTCACTGGCTTCGCGTCCATTGTCTCAGCTGCTGTACAACAGCAGAGTTTCTGATTGCTCAATTTCGGGGATGTTTTCTCAGTCTTGTGGTAGTATCCTGACCCCCAACACCAGTCTCCATTTTTCATAAGACTAATGGACTCCACCATGCACCGGGAGATAGAGCTCTTCCCTTGTCAAGATTACATTTCCCTTCCTCCTGCTTTATTTAGAATCACGTGTGCCGTCTAATGACGCGCATTGTTTTTTCAAGAGAAGCACACACACAACATGACGGTTCGACTAGTGCTACTCCCTTGTTCTCCCAAAGCACTGACTCAGCTTTTTCCGCAACTAAGTTGATCTTAACCACACCAGTCGCAGCCACACAAACCCCTAAGTCTCCCTGCCAAAACACCCACATGTGACACAAAATGTCACAGGCCTGGATTCTCCTGATAATTGGCCATACCAAAAAACTCACGAAAAGCAGAAGAATGACCTCAATGGAGCTTTGAAAGCACATTTCAGTGATGATCTGGATCCGGCACTGTGCATTTATCCACTTAGCGTAACACTCTTGCTGTAGGTTCAACATAACACATAGGTCTCATACAACAAACACGGGCAACTTCAAGAGAAGCCATATTCTTTACAGCTTCTCTCATTAGGAATTGAAGCTTTTCCCTATCCAACAACTTTGTTGATTTGACTTGTGGGATTCCTTTTTTCATGACTATAACTTCAGAGACATGTCTAACCAGCAGCTAAATCTAGTCAGCTCGTATTTCAAGTACCAAAAGAAAATCTCCACAACTGAAAACAGAAATGTTAATTTGGCTCTCTATTCATTTCCCCTCCCTTGTCTTCTTCCCGTGGCCTTCGGCTTCCCTGTTTCCTTTTAAATCATCCTCTAAAAGATTTCCTTAGGACATGATCTCTCTCTTTTCCACCATCCATCTCATGGGCTGTTTTGATATATGTTTCTCTATTCTCCCCCCAAAACCTGTGGGGGTAGAGCCAGTGTGCAGCCTGCCTTTTTCTGGATGGCCTTGGTGTTCCTTTGTACTGGGTCCACATTCCTCCCCTCATCAGGGATTCTGCTTGTGTGCAGGCCTGCCCTTGCTCTCCTTTAACCCTTCTAGCTCGGGTTCAGTGGCTATAAAGGAGGCGCACTTCACCGGGGCTCGCAATCGATCCGTATCACACAGGACGCTACTACGCTCTCTCACTGAGCAGCGGGGGCTTTTAAACAATTTGTGTTGGAGAGCCAAACGGAGCAAGGTCATCAAAGCAGAGTTGTCAAGGAGGGAGGCATGATGTCTTGATTGTGTGTGAGGAGCCGTGTGTGTGCGCGTGTGTCTATTTGTGAACATTTACTACCAACGTAATACAACCCTGTCTCTTCCTCATTGTTTTACAATGCTATTGTTATTGCCACAATTTTTTGATGAGTGCGTACTCATGAACCTTCGTTCACCTAAAGATGTTGAGCAGAGTAACTTTGAAATCAGGTCAAAAGAATGAGGAGTGAAGAAATTCTGGGAAATAGCTTTCCATTTTATTGCAGCCGTTGCATCAGATACACATAGGTGTGGGAGCTGAGGAGGCATTTCCTTTAACTATAAAACACCAGACCCGATACATGCCCAGCTTGAAATCAAATTATTTCATTCAGAATTCAGAACAACTAAGTCTAAGTCTCTTGACAGAGTATGTTTTGCTAGTTTGATGTTTTTCTTTGCAAATAGAGATCATTTTTCTCTCTCCTTCCTCTGCTCTCTGTTTTTCTCACTGACAAAAAACAACACTTTATAATGTATTACAGTCCTTATGCCTGTACTGACACTACTTCTGTAACTAAAATGTATACACTAAATGCCTATTTCAAACATAATGGCTTATTTTTGCAATAATTCTTAAATGTAAAAGTGAAAATGACATCTACTGTGGGTTTGCAGTGATGTACAGACGCCAGAAGTCAGAAGTGAGTAATGGTGACTTCCCTCAGGAATGAGAGGAGGCTAGGCCTTCAGTCATGACAGACAGACAGATGGGGCATTATGGAGAAGATGCCTGAGATCATAGGGGACTACAGTACATAATAACAGACTGGGAGACAAAACAGGAAGAGATCAGTCCACGGCAGTTAAAAACATTACCTGTAGAGTGAGGGAGCTTCACTTGGTCTGTGATCTCTATCTGTTGCCCCTCTTGCACACTTCCTAACTTTCTGACTGACGTGTACTTGGAGAGCCCTTCAGACTGGTAAAACAGTCTCCTTTTTGTCTTTGATTCAGTAAATGACATCTTTACGAGGTTGCATCGCTGATGGACGGTCCACCATGGCACATCCATCACCAGGAGAGTAAAGGCAGATTGAGTTTCCAGCATTTCATGGCGTGTCTTGATCTTTGTCTGCAACACCCATTTATGAGTCACCTTGTCAAGGTCTGTGAATTTGCACAGCTTTTTTTCTACTGTACGGGCATGTCTTCGTTTTTTACACTTGGAGAAGGCGGACGTTCAAAGGTCCGCAGTAAAAAAAAAAAAGTATTGATGACCCCAGTGAAAAAAAGGTATTGCTACATCTTCCTCAGTTAGCTATTTGTTAAGCAAAGCAGATGCAGATGCTACTGTTTTTATACAATAAAGGGTTTTATTCAGTGCTCGATCCAATGTGAAACAGAATGTCATGGTGAGCAAAAACAAAACAATTGTGGCATTTTCCATGGAGCATACGTAAGACAAAAACGGCATCCACTTAAATTCAGGGTTCTTACCATGTCTCACCTCCAAATGCACCCAGGTGCTCTCTACCACTTAAACGATAACCCTTTTCAAAGCACGGCTTTGTTGCCAGGGACTTGCCTGCCGTCGCAAATGGATGCTATCATTACTATATTAAACACCTATCGGATGAAGTATTAAAATGTCATTGGAAATTCATTCCAGCCTAAAGCAAGCAGGAGGCGCAGGCCATCACTGACAATCCTCTGAACCGCTATCACTCTACTCTCTGCTGCATCGGGCTTTCCCATTACATTACTGCCTCTCCTACTGTAGACTTGGAAAGGTCAACCATGAAATGCTCAATGGCTGATCATTCAGCTCACTGTGCTCCGCAATCAGATCAGCACACTCAGTAGGATACACTTTATCTGCCGGAGAAAAGGAACTGTGCGCATCTGCAGGAGGTGTTGACAAGAGTAACCTTACACAAACATTTATTTGCTTTTGGAAAGTCACTGTACGTGTCAGGTAAACATCTAAAACATATTCATGTGTCTCTATCAATGGAGAATAACACTGAGCCGTTTTTTTCAGCAACCAGTCTATTGTAAAGAAGGAAGAGTGGTTACATGGTTCTAAAGCCTGTGTTGACAAATCACAGAAATGATTCACGTTCATAGTTATAGCACAGGGGGCAGCTGAGGGGAGGGCGGCTCTGCATAATGGTTGGAATGGAGTGACTAGAATGGTATCAAACACATGGAAAACTTGTTTGACGTTTGATACCATTCCATTGATTCCGTTCCAGCCATTACTATGAGCCCATCCTCCCCAATTAAGGTGCTACCGGCAGCCTGTGATTCATAGTACTGTTTTCGGGAGACGTACCACTTATGGAAGCAGGCTCTTGCAGCCCATCATCCTTACCTGCTCTGTTCTGTGCTGCTCCTCCCTCTGCCGACACTGCATCACGCAACAACCGTAAGTCACTCGCTAAGGATATGGACAAAGTCTTGATGGAGTTTTAGAATACGACGATCCTTGTTGCTCATGCCCATAGCGGCCAACCACTTGTTTGCTCCTCCTATTCAAAATGTCACGTTTCATGACAGGCACGGGAAAGGCATAACATCTTTTAAAGACCGGCTTATTGATGGTTGCTTTGCTTCTTATTAACCAGATATCTGAAAAGTGTGGCATCCCTAGGTCCTATTTCTTTAGGTTTCTACAGGTACAAACTCCATTCGGTGCCAATCACCCCAATTTCCTCAATTACCCCTTGCCAATCCATTGGATGCCTTATCCAGTCTTTATGACTTAATGGCAGCTATAAGAACAGCGTAGGAATAGGGTCTTGATTCCGCATTTACTGATGACACATGGGAGGACATACTACAGAATGTGCACTCATCTTCCATTTGTGCCCGTCACGCTCTTATTCAATTTAAAAATGGTACACCGGCTTCACATCTCCAAAACAAAGCTGGCCAAAATAAACCCTGAAATAGAACTTTCATGTGATAAGTACGAAAGCTCTCATGCCTGTCTGACTTCCAAAACCACAAACTAGAGAGGTTTTAGTTTGAGACATTCTTGATTGATTTCTCTTTTTGGCGTCACCCAGAAGAGTTGCGTTTACCAAAATTGCAACAAGACACCATAGCCTTTGCCTCCTTGCTGGCACGATGAGTTATTTTGCTGAATTGGAAGGAGACTGCCCCACCCTCTCATGCGCGTTGGTTGAGGGATATTATGTTCTTTCTAAAGCTTGAAAAGATCCGCTACACCACTCGCGGGTTTGTGGATAAGTTTCACAGAGCATGGCAGCCCTTGTCAAATTCTGGATGAGTAAGGATATCTGGTGATGGCGGGAGGGAGGATGGGTGGCGGGTGGTGGGGAGGGAGGGAGAGTGGTTGGCGGGTAAGGCGAAGGAAGGGTCGGTGGCGGGTAGGGGAGGAGGGGAGTGGTGTGTGTGGGGGTGGGGGTGGGGTGGGGGGACTGGTGTGACAGCCAGGAGGGATCTCACCACCTTCCTGACAGGTGGGATCTGGGAAGGGAGGGATTGACCTGGGATGGGAAGGTCAGCTGTATACTCTGATGTTTCTCCTGACTGGTATCAATAAAAAATGTAAACACAAAATCGTAAAGCATCTACTCTCAAGAAACAGTGTCTTGTGTCAAACTACTAGCTACGTAATTACTAGTCAAACTGGGCACTCTACTCCCAAGCACAATGCAACATTCGCCATATCAATGATTTATAAACATGCAACCCACTCGCCCCTGTGATTACAATGTCTCCAGGACTAACAGGAAGAAAATAAAACAAAAGTCAGGATAGAAAAAGCACACCTCTTTGGCTTTTCCCTGTGTATTTCTGCCAAATGGAGGAAGATGGACATGTTTAGCTCCCCAACTTGACAGGTAGGATACAGGGCTGAACTCAGGCTGTAAATGTACAAGAGAAGTCTGCACTGCAGGGATTTCTGTGATGATGGAGTAAGTGGCTTCTGCTGGTGGTAAAGCATACCGATCAGCTGCTCCTTAGACAATACTGCCAGCTCTTGAGTGGAGAACTTTTTCCTCCCCCGCTGGATAAAAAACACGATAAAAATAGATCAGACTTCTCCTTCCATTCCCCTTAAAAAAAAGTGTTTTTCTCTCACAACACGAACATTTCTTCCAGAGGATAATGCATTTCCTTTATACATTATTCTTGAAAAATCAACCGTTCAAAAATGACTTTCAACCAAACACACTTTTGTTTTAATCTTTAAAGCATCCATCCACTTCAGGGCACATTGCTTATGTCTCGATACGGAGAGGTTGGAAAGGAACACATAACTTACAATATCCATCCATCTGTTTTATATAATAAGTCTTACGTCATGCGAAGTACTGTATACGGTACTGCAGGTGTGCCCATTACAGTAAGTTACTAAACTAGGCTGTCCAGATATCTAGCATCTGTCACGATCTCCTGAAGGGACAGACCAAGACGCAGCGATGCTTCCAGTATACATTTTATTAATGACGAACGTAACTGGGAAAATAACAAAATGACCGTAACGAAGATCACGATGTTGGCCATAACTAAAACCACAACAAGCTATGCACAAACAATAACCCACAAACCCCAAGTGAAAACTACAAACATATATATGGTTCCCAATTAGAGACAACGACACTCAGCTGCCTCTAATTGGGAACCATTACCCCAACATAGAAATATATAACCTAGAACAGAAAAACCCTACACCAAAAACAAAACTAAACACTCCAGCCTGTCTTCTCAGGCCTGGACGTGACAGCATCTCAGTTATTTTCACAGTTTTCACATGATTGACAGTTTGCATCACATTCAGTATTTACAATAGTATTTTTACAGAGACCTTGAAAAAATATTGAAATGTTATTCACTGGTTTATTAGTTTCAACAGTAAACAATGTCAGGCTTAAAGGCAGATCCTTTCTTGCATTCTACAGTCGATGAGTCACATTTAAGTCACATCCCATTTATCTCAAGGTGCATCTCAGTGACACAGAACGGTGACCAGTTAGAACAATGGAAACCTGTGTCAGATTCACTAAGGAGTATTAAAATGATCTCTCACACATCAAGACAAATGGAATTATGTCATGCCATGGACCTTTCCATGGTCTTTCATCATGCTTTATTAGATCTGAAAGCATTAACCTGATACAATTAGAACATCTTGAACCATGAGACAACCTTCCATCTCTTCTGGTCTATTTTCTCATCAACATAGAATGAACTGGATCCCTTTGATGATGAATTGGATAAATACATATGGAGCAAGAATTATACTAAAACATATTGTACAGTATTAACCGTAACTTAATTATTGTTTATATTATTATTTGATTATGGGAGGGTCTATGCGTGATAACGAATCTGCAGAGAAGTCAACATTCAGTATGTTGATTAGATCGACATTAGCAGTGACTCTAATGTACAGTATGACTTCGGACAAGCTTAGTTGTGCTCTGTTAGATCGTATCAATGCTGTCTGGGTGTTTTATGGCTTTAGATTTAAAAAAATATTAAAAGTTGAATAAAAAGAAATACACAAAAACAGATGCTGGGTCCATGTCAAGTTTAGGGTTAATATTTAGGTCTTTAAACCATGTTAAGTTTAGGATAAATGTTTATTGAATTGGTTATCAATGTAATAAAAGTAATCGTAGAGTCACTGCAATTATTTCCCTATCAGTGCTAATGAAGTATTTGACCGTTAGAGTTTGACTATTCCTCATTATACTCCAACTTTATGACAATCCTATACTCAATGCAGAAAGACACAAATAAAAATACAGTACACCCCTTGAAGATGATTTGGGTTCAACTATATCACCGGATCGGCTTACTTGGAATCAGACACAAAACTCTGCCATGTGTAAACCGCTCCATTAAACGCAGTCTCAGTCCCCACTCTTATACCCCACATTTAAATACCCTGACTGCACTGTCACAGCCCGCCACGTCTTTATCGAGCCTTTTACACTCAGATGAGCCCATGGGGCTCTGTGGGCTCGGTTCGATCTGAGCGGCAGCTACATTGCCCACAGGAACTCCTGTGTGTCCTTGTTTCACAGCAAAGAGATTGACCTTGCTTCAATCGGGTTAAGGAGAAGAATGAAGAGTTGCAGGGTCTTCTAGCTTGAGCACTCAGGTGTATCTGCTGGACAATTTGTTGTTACCTCCACGGTCAATGTCCACCCATCTGTGAAACCTGACGTGGCCGCGCGGGCAGTTCTATAGAGTGAACAGAGCCTTAAACCACTCACCTTGACTAAGCCACAATACATCCCTTTCAACTGCTGACAGCCACTTGTCTGGGAATGCCATCCAGACAATGAAAGGATACCTAAGCTGGGTGGAGTGCTCTGTTTGGTGAGTGGAATGTTTGCTTTGACTTGACATGCATTTTTCTGGTTGGTTACTCATTGCACCCCCCATCAAAGCAAAACACTGTGAAACAATGTGAAACAACTCTGCAACAACAGTGTGTTATACTGCAGAGTTAACATTATTTAAACATCTGAATAAGGGTTTAAGGTATTAAGGCACTGAACCGAAAGAGAGGAACCAGTCATCTGACATCCAGTGCATTCGGAAAGTGTTCAGACCCCTTGACTTTTTCCTCATTTTATTACGTTACAGCCTTATTCTAAAATGGATTCAATCGTTTTTTTCCCTTATCAATTTGAGAGTCTTTAGGTGCCTTTTGGCAAACTCCAAGCGGGCTGTCATGTGCCTTTTACTGAGGAGTGGCTTCCGTCTGGCCACTCTAACGTAAAGGTCTGATTGGTGGAGTGCTGCAGGGATGGTTATCCTTCTGGAAGGCTCTCCCATCTCCACAGAGCTCTGGAACTCTGTCAGTGTGACCATCAGGTTCTTGGTCACCTCCCTGACCAAGGTCCCCCCCCCGATTGCTCAGTTTAGCCTTGGTGGCCAGCTCTAGGAAGAGACTTGATGGTTCGAAACTTCTTGCATTTAAGAATGATGGAGGCCACTGTGTTCTTGGGGACCTTCAATGCTGCAGAATGTTTTTGGTACGCTTTGTGCCTCGTCCCAATCCTGTCTCAGAGCTTTATGGACAATTCCTTCAAACTCATGGCTTTGTTTTTGCTCTGACATACATTGTCAACTGTGGGACCTTATATAGACAGGTGTGTGCCTTTCCAAATCATGTCCATTCAATTGAATTTACCACAGGTGGACTCCAATCAAGTTTTGGAAACATCAAGGATGATCAATGGAAACAGGATGCACCTGAGCTCAATTTCGAGTCTCATAGCAAAGGGTCTGAATACTACATTTGCTAAAAAATAAAAAATAAACCGTTTTTGCTTTTTCATTTTAGTGGGTATTGTGTGCAGATTGCTTTAGAATAAGGCTGTTACGTAACAAAATGTGGAAAAAGTCAAGGGGTCTGAATACTTTCCGAAGGCACTGTATTTCATGCTCTCATTTTCCTCACAACCTCTCATACTGGCTAAACCCAGACAAGATCAGCCCCTTATCAAAGACCCAGCTGGGTAGAATGAAGAGTGGAGAAATGACGGCAGAGACTTTGTCTCTGTTTTACCTTTCACAGAAAGATCTTTATTGATTGGCAGCGTGGCTCAGGCTAGTACATTTGGAGAGGCTTTTCTATCATAGTCCAGATTAAAAAAAGGAAAAAAAAAGATCATCCTAACAGCAGCCCCACTAGCTGTGCTGAACACATCCTTCTAACCTGCAGTAGCTGCCCCCTTTAGTTCCACTGCCAGCGCATGGAGAATGTTAAAGTGCATTAGAATGTGAGAGCCCCCCCTTTCAATCGGACACGGTTGAGGACAGGTGCACCACTGGGCGAAAAGGTTATAAACATCTCACACAGATTGCTGCCAGCACTTTGCCTCACTTCAGCTCCCTATAAGGGCACTATGAAGACCATGCACTGACCACACTCCAAGGGGGTTTTACAGAATCAGGAACAAGGAAGCGGCCTAATGGGCGCTGCACGGCGGCGAGATGTCTCCCTGTCACACTTCATCTAGACTCATGCATCACGATTGTTCACACCGGTCAAGCCAGCCAATTACTGTCCAATTCCAATCTAGTCCGCTAGCGCCACTGTAATGAAAAATAATTAAGAGGCTGAAAATTAGTTTTCTCATGAAATGGTTTCGGTGGTTGAACACAATCGCACTTGGCAGATGGCTGCGAGGGTGTGCTTTAATATAGCAAAGATAGTTAATCATCTTCAAGGTGCATTCCCCAACAAACTTTTAATGCCACACCAGCCGCAGTAGCGACAGAGAGAGAGAGAGAGAGCGGTCGAGATGTTGTAGCGTTGAATGTTTAGTCAGTGAAGGTGAACCTGGAGCATGGTAGCTGAACATGCTAAATGGGAGAAGGGCCAGGTGTTACATGTGAAGTACCTACGAGCTTCTGTGACATCATGCTTGGGCTGAATGACAAGGGATCCTCAAGCCAAATTTAAAACATGCAACCCTGTTTGAGATACCTCCACATCTAAAGTCATATTCACAAATGACATGTCTGATCAAATCCACATGGCAGGATTTTTATCATTATTGACCAACTGCTTCATATTGTTATCGCTGAAATGTAGTTGAAAACCCATTATTCACTGCATACATTGGGGTGCGTTGGTGAGTCCTTCAGAACAGTCTTCAGAACATTATTGACAGGCTGGTCATAAACTAATAGAAGTCACTGCATAAATTACAACAATTACAGTTATGTAAATCAGCAGTAATCTGTTGTGACATTATGTTCTTGTTAAGAGCGAACTGATTAAATGAGGAGAGCATTGCTGATACACAATTACCCTGTCAAATGGACCCGCCCACTTAGCTGTCAGCTTTGAATTTCAGAGCGGAAATATCTGTTAGCTTGTTTTTTTTTGGCTAGCTGCTTTGTTCCTTTGTCTCATAGGTATACTGTAGGTGTTGAAAATCAACTGGGGCTGCCAGGGTTTAGTTCATTAATTCGATCGTTTTAAAAAACAAGCACACATAACACTTGAAAAAGCCATACATGCACTTGAGTCATTGATGATTTGATAACATACAAAAAGGTCTTATTTCCATTGTGGTCCTATTGAGTTAAGGATGACTAGGCAAGATCAAACACAAGGTTAAACACAGTATGACAGCGAGATAATAATGTCACAATCTCCATGAGGGACAGACCAAGGTGCAGCAAGGCATCCAGTATACATCTTTAATTAAGTAACGTAACTGGGACAAAAACAACAAAACGAACGAAGATCGCAACAATGAACATAACATGAAACACAATGACGCTATGACCAAACAATAACCCACAAACCCCTAGTGCAAACTACAAACATATAAATGGTTCCCAATTAGAGGTAACGACACTCAGCTGCCTCTAATTGGGAACCATTACCCCAACATAGAAATGGAGAACCTAGAACAGAAAAAACCTTACACCAAAAACAAAACAAAAACACGCCAGCCTGTCTTCTCAGGCCTGGACGTGACAGTCCCCCCCCCAAAGGCGCGGACTCCGACCGCGGCAAAAGTCCATGGGGGGTTCTTTGGGTGGGTCTTTTTGTCCCAGGTGGCGGCTCCGGTGGCAGCCGTGCTGACTTGATGTCCCGCACCGGAGGCCCTGGGCTATTAGCCGGAACTCTGGTGCGAGGAGCAGGAACCGGCCGTGATGGACTCATGACGAGCACTGGAACTCTGGTGCGGGGAGCAGGAACCGGCCGTACTGGACTCCCGAAGCGCACTGGGACTCTGGTGCGAGGAGCAGGAACCGGCCGTACTGGGCTCACGATGCTCACTGGGACTCTGGTGCAGAGAGCAGGAACCGGCCGTATTGGGCTCACGATGCTCACTGGGACTCTGGTGCGAGGAGCAGGAGCCGGCCGTACTGGGCTCATGATGCGCACTGGCACTCTGGTGCGGGGAGCAGGAACGGGCCGTACTGGGCTCATGACGCGGACTGGGACTCTGGTGCGGGGAGCAGGAACGGGCCTTACTGGGCTCATGACGCGCACTGGCACTCTGGTGCGGGGAGCAGGAATCCTGGAGCATGGAGCAAGAACTGGTCTTGCTGGATCCACTACACAAACAGGGATCCTGGAGCATGGAACAGGAACTGGTCGTGCTGGATCCACAACACGAACAGGAATCCTGGAGCGCGGAACAGGAACTGGTCGTGCTGGATCCACTACACGAACAGGGATCCTGGAGCGTGGAGCAGGGACTGGACGTGCTGGGTCCACGATGGGCACAGAGATCCTGGAGCGTGGAACAGGGACAGGACGTGCTGGACTCTCTAATCGCACAGGGGGCCTGGTGCGCGGAGCCAGAACAGGACGTACTGGGCTGTGGATGCGAACCGGAGACCCCACACGCAGAACCGGTGCAGGATATCTCGGTCCCAGAAACCCCTAGTGCAAACTACAAACATATATATGGTTCCCAATTAGAGGTAACGACACTCAGCTGCCTCTAATTGGGAACCATTACCCCAACATAGAAATAGAGAACCTAGAACAGAAAAAACCCTACACCAAAACAAAACAAAAACCTGCCAGCCTGTCTTCTCAGGCCTGGACGTGACAAATAAAACATAAAAACAAAGAAGAAGAACATCTATCTCATCGTTGCAGTTACATCGTAGGGTACATTCAAATGGGCACAGAATACATCAAACTGTTGTTTACTTTCATTTTAAAGCTGCCTAGAGAGGACGTTGTTTTTATGGGCAGAGCCAACTCATTCCACTCCGAGGCTCCAGTATACAAGAAAGTACCTTTCCCAGCATTACTCCTGAACCTGTATAAGTACACATTAGCAATCTGGTGCTGTGATTGTGCGCATCCCTAACATGGGGAAAGTAATCAGTCAGATATCTGGGCGTAGAATCACACCTTCAATCAATCCTCCAATGCATGTTTAAGAGAAAGTTTATCTGGCCTGCCTCCAAAATTGCTTGCCTACTGTGTTGTTGGGTTTAGAATGGCATCTGTTGAGTCTGGGAATGTGAATGTCTGGAATAAAAATGACTTCTTTACATGCAGAGCTGTGGAATTTACAACAGATTTATGTTTGAAAAACCCATTCAGTTTGGATTCGTTCTGCTGTCATCGTGCCCCCCTCCCTCACCTCGTATCGCCCTACTTCTCTCTGGAGGACATTTTCCGCTTACAAAATACTGTATGTCTTACGTACATAGAAATACAGAGAAACATTTTTTGTTGTTGTAATTGATGTCCTGTCAATTTGACAAACCATTCAATTCACAGTCTGAGATCACTAACTTTCCTTCGCATCATATTATGAACACAGAATTATCTGCACTTTACAAATTGCAGGCATATTAAGAATGCATTTGTTACAATAGAGCACAGGTAATACGCATTAATTAAAGCTTTAACTCATACCAACAGAATTGTTTTTCGAGTCGAGAATATTTGAGTAAATTGTGTCTCGTAGCTCCTGTAGCTCCTGCTATGATACAGTGGATAGTGGATACACTACAGTTGCTCTTGGGGAATTTCAAAGAGAAGTGCATTCCTCAATGACTTGGATTAAACCCATTCATTGCAAAAGCAGTCTTTATGGAACGTCCTGCTGGGTTATAATGAAGTGGATTCAATTGTGTACGTTCTGAGTCTCTAATGACTTGCCTCTTTCCTCATCCATCTTCATCTTTCATGTACATCAGGTCACTACAGCAGCATTGTAATGTTACCATGGCAAGTGGTCTAAGTATGTTTACTTTGTGTTTAAGGACCCTTTATCGAGAAATAAACAGTGGAAATGAGTATTCATCAATTTTACAGTAAAACTGCAGCTTGGCTGGCTGACTTTCAAAAATGTCTTAAAGCTACTTTCTCCTACGGAACATAAACACATCTGAATAATGTAACTGCTGTCGGTTCCGACGTCAGTGTAATGAATGGATGTAAGCAAAGTGCTGGCTTGTCAAAAGTAAGCAGCGATACAGTATATATCATGTACATTGTACAGGGCAGGTGAATTTCACACATTGATTGAAATTTCACATACACACACTCGCTCTCTCACATACTGCACATACATACACGTTCATGCAAACATCAGCAAATATGCCGGTAGAGTCAGTTTCATCCATTCTTAGTCTTGTTATTCCTCTGCACTATAAGCAACAGTGTGAACACACCATTAAACCATCTTTTGGAGAGAGTCCATGGTGTTAACAAGAAAATCACATGCATATCTCAGTCCCATCTGAAACAAAGGGAGCGTGACAGGATTCACTGGAAATTACCATGGACCAGTGACTCTAAAATGATCTTGCACAGATGATGGAATTTAAGGAAGTGACTCGTTGTGAATCCTTTCCTTAATCTTTACCTTCCAATGGCGGTTTGAAAGCTTTTGGCCAGCATGAAAACGAATGACGTTTATTACAGAGGAAATTCCCTCTGTAATTTATGAGTATTAATATAACTGGTTTGCTTGGAAGACAAAGGTCAAATTTACATCTAGTTTACTAAACCCCCCAATAAAGCATATAATGATAATGACTTGACTTGGTAATGAGGGCTGACCCTGACTCAACATTACGGAGTAGACTTAGACTACAGACCAGAGCATCAGCAGCCAGCGCTGATTGCTGATGTTGATTTTAACAATAAAAACTCCAAACCCTTATTGGCTACGGAATGATTGCCACTAAATTGCCAATAAACGTTCAGTTCAGGTCTTGAGTCTCCGTCCGTTCATGCGCAGAAACCCCTGGAGACACAATCACTGCGTGGGAAAAATGGCTGTCTGCCGGCTGACTGGATATCAGGTGAAGGAAATATAATGTATTTTTTTCCATCCATCATATCCCTGACAGCTCTACTTGAGATAAATGGACACCTCAGCCAGAGAGAGTGAGTTGTCTGTGGCTCTCAGTGGATGTCGACCGCGAGAAACACAAACCCATGTCAACTGACAAACGTGACAGTCCCATCACTTCTCATCTCCCTGCCTCCCCATTGCCCACATGTGAAGATGTAATGGCCCTTTTCTTATAATGGCCCACGATAACCTGGTGAGGAGAGAGAGCCTGGCTGTTTGTTGTAGGCACCGGCGTGACAGCCGTTGTTTGAAGTATTTTGTCATTTCATTGGCTCCATAGCGGCCTGGCACGCCAGACATAAATACCGTATTGGTGGAAAATTCAAGATAATGCTGTCTCCATAACAGTTAAGCGGCAAAGAATGCATGTCTTTATATGAGACAAATCCACACCATATGTGTTTATGTTAGAAAGAAAGGTTGGTCTGCTTTACTTCGGAAGGCAGTAATCATTCAGGAAACTCAACTAGGTAGAGAGAGAAAAGAATCCATCTAGTATGGAAGGCTATGTCAATGTTTCCTCCCACCTCCAAAGCAAAGAAGGACCCAATTGCAGTGCCCTTCAACTGGACTTAGTGTCCAGAGGTCAGACTACCGGCCCAAACGCAATGTGTGGCCACCCCTAGGTCGTCTGGCAAGAGAATGAACCCTACTTGACTCTAACATATACAAACACATAACTTCTCAATGACCGCCACTAGTGAGTCATTAAAGAGGAGAGAGACAGCAATATTTATGTTCCAGTGATTGTTTTTCTCAAGCATGACGAATATTCTATGTCAAGTATTGAATAGTTTTCAGTAAATATATTGCTTGCCATTAACTGGTAATAGGAATTCCACTGAAGTGTACAATGATCTTGCATCGTTTCAGAGGAGGTGTACTATGTTAAATCAGGGACCAAAGAATATAGATAAAGGTGACACTATGATGGGTCAGTTGACTCGCCATCCTCTTCACATTCTTGCTTGAGGCTGGATAGCACAGTTGATAATCAATGAACTTTGATCTGATGGACAGGTCCCATTCAAGGTGATGAATGTTTGAATAGTAAATACACTTTCAGAGGTTTCCTTCACAGAATTTGACTGAGCAACCACCCACATGTTGTTCACTAACAGCATGAAATTACGTTGAATATGAAATGACTAACTGTACACATGCTTTCTTGAGGGACAGATGTGAAATTTCCATTTCTGTCACAACAGACACAGTGCTTCAAAGAGCGTATGAACGGAACTCGCTTTGACATTGGATAGCAGTTCTTGGGTTGTAATGGAGCTTATCTCCATCTGGGAAATGGTTTCCTCCCACCATATCCACTATGCGGCAATTTGCATGGAATGCAAATATACAATATGTTTTATCTAGCCATCAATAAAGTATCTAGTCTTCGTTTCTGTTGAGGTTGCAATTTCTTAGCAATAGCCTATAGCTATGGACTTTTCTCAAAAACCCAAGTCTTATCAACTGTGAACACTGCAGGTGGATATTTGATTGGTTCCTCTAAAACTAAATCTTGTTCTATTCTCAGATCTACAGTAGATATCTCACTTTATGACCACTGCCTTGACCACTGGCGGATATCCGGGTGGAAGTGCATGAAAACATGTCTAGAAAGTTCCATTGTACTAGCCTGTTTAAATAGTGGCTTTTCTAACTGTTATTCTACGGCTTCCTCCACGGTGAGGGGGTTCTGATTCATTAATTATTGAGCCAAATTCCACGCAGGCAGGCAGCTGTATGGCACTACAGGCAGAGGGAGCCACTATTTCTGCCTGGCTGAAGGCATGAAGGCTGCTAGCCCACCTGCCCTGTAATTAATAAAGACCTGCCATTTAGTACAGCACTCTATCTTGATCTTTGATTTCCCTGTCAGAAGCTATTAAGACACCCCCTGGTCTTCAGCTGAAACCCTGCATGAGACTATGTCTGAATTGAATCAACCTGAATTAGTTGGCATATTAAAAAGAATCCAAAGACAGAACAATGGGGGCGAAACTATGGAATATGAAGGCTTGGACAACCCCATGTGGTGGTATAGTCTCGTACTTCAGGGTGAGTTGGATCTTTTTGGATAAACGTTGCATTGTTAACCATTGTTCAGTTCTGTTAGATTGACCATTTTCATCTCAAAGTTAACTTCACAATTGTACCATGAAACGCTATGTTTTTCTTCCCTATTAAGAAATGTCAGCTGTGAATGGATTATACATGTGCTCTCATACATTAAATCTAAGTGGTAAACAAAGAAATTGTGAATCATTTATCGAAAACCATTACTTTTCCATTTAAATATACAGTAAATATGTTTCTGTGATGAAAGGTTTAGGTCCAAATTATTGACAGCATAAATGCTTGTAATTACAAAAACAACATGTAATAAACCAATAAACATTATTTAGATTATTAACTATGAGCCAGTAGTGTAATGAATACTCAGTGAGAAAAAGGTGTAGATTCACACACAGAGCACGGCAGGTGTTTATTTCGCCTTCGCAGAAGGCAGGAAATCGTGGTCATAGGCAGGCAATGGTCATACACAGGTAGGCAAACAGGCAGGTGAATCAAAACTGGGACTGAAGGCTATAACTGGTTCTCACAAACGAGCTAGGAAAAGGCTTAGTAGAGTCAAAACGAACAATACCTCACAAAGGAGCAAACAGAATGAACTGAAATAAATAAGGAGCTGATGAGACTAGGTGAGTAACTAACACAGGTGAAATCAATTAACAAAAATGAAAGACTGGGCTACGTTCAAGAACACAAAGAAACAGGGCTACTTTCAAGAACACAACGAAACAGAATACAATGTTGACTAAGAAAATAAACACAGAACCTTAGAAGTAGAAATAAAAACGATTTGCTATTTGCAGATCACTATAGCATATATTAGCAGTTGTTTTTGAATCAGAACATGTTGAGGGTAAAAATACAGTGCCTTCAAAAAGTATTCACACTCCTTGACTTTTTCCACATTTTGTTGGAGTTACATTTGACATTTTTACAAATTAATTAAAAATGAAAGCTGACATGTCTTGAGTCAATAAGTTTTCAACCCCTTTGTTATGGGAATTTGCTTAAAATGTTAATTTGTTTAACCAATAGTCTAAGCCCTGTCTAAGCCGGGGGGGTTCTACTAAGCTATATGGATTTGCTTTTAAGAAGGTCATACCAAGGATCATTTTGCTATTTTATTTTGGGATAAATGTTGCATTGATAACCATATTTCAGTTCTGACCTGGCCTCCACAATCACCCGACCTCAACCCAATTGAGTTGGTTTGGGACGAGTTGGGCCTCAGAGCGAAGGAAAAGCAGCCAAAGTGCTCAGCATATGTGGGAACTGTTGGGAAAGCATTCCAGGTGAAGCTGGTTGAGAGAATGCCAGGAGTGTGCAAAGCTGTCATCAAGACAAAGGGTGGCTATAAAATACATTTTGATTTGTTTAACACATTTTTTGGTTATGACATGATTCTATGTGTGTTATTTCATAGTTTTGAGGTCTTCACTATTATTCTACAATAAAGAAAATAGCAAAAATAAAGAAAAACCCTGGAATAATTAGGTGTTGCCACATTTTTGACTGGTACTGTCCAAGTGTGTGTGTATATATATGTGTGTATTTAACCCCTTATTTTTAGCACTAAACAGTGTCCATATTCAGTGCATTCAGAAGGTACTCAGACCCTTTGACTTTTCACATTTTGTTACGTTACAGCCTTATTCAAAAAATGTATTAAATTGTTATTTGTTCCTCATCAATCTACACATAATACTCCAGATTTCTTTTCAAATTTATGTTAAAAAAAACAAATTTCCGTAAGTATTCAGACCCTTTACGAACTACTTTGTTTAAGCACCTTTGGCAGCAATTACAGCATTGAGGTTTCTTGGGCATGACACTACAAGCTTGGCAAACCAGTATTTGGGGAGTTTCTCCATTCTTCTCTGCAGATCCTCTCAAGCTCTGTCAGATTGGATGGGGAGCGTTGGTGCACAGCTATTTTCAGGTCTCTCCAGAGATGTTCGATCGGGTTCAAGTCTGGTCTCTGGCTGGGCCACCCAAGGACATTCAGAGACTTGTGCCGAAGCCACTCCTGCGTTGTCTTGGCTGTGTGCTTAGGGTCGTTGTCCTGTTGGAAGGTAAACCCTCGGCCCCAGTCGGAGGTCCTGAGCACTCTGGAGCAGGTTTTCATCAAGGATCTCTCTGTACTTTGCTCTGTTCATCTTTGCCTCGATCCTGACTAGTCTCCCAATCCCTGCCACTGAAAAACATCCCCACAGCATGATGCTGCCACCACCATGCTTCACTGTAGGGATGGTGCCAGGTTTCCTCCAGAGGGACCGCTTGGCATTCAGGCCAAAGAGTTCAATCTTGGTTTCATCAGACCAGAGAATCTTGTTTCTCATGGCTTGGTTTTTGCTCTGACATGCATTGTCAACTGTGGGACCTTATATTGACAGGTGTGTGCCTTTCCAAATCATATCCAATCAATTGAATTTAGTTGTAAGTTGTAGAAACATCTCAAGGATGATCAATGGAAACAGGATGCACATGAGTTCAATTTTGAGTCTCATAGCAAAGGGTTACATTTGAATACATACGTAAATCCAAAATTTGCTAAAATTTCCAAAAACCTGTTTTCACTTTGTCATTATGGGGTATTGTGTGTAGATTGCTGAGGATTTGTATTTATTTAATCCATTTTAGAATAAGGCTGTAACGTAGCAAAATGTGGAAAAAGTCAAGGGGTCTGAATACTTACCAAAGGCACTGTATTTCAAGCTACGAAAAGCCAAGGTGGTAAAATGTTAATTCGAAACAATAAATGCACGCACACGGGTGTTCTATGCCACTGTAAAAACAGACAAGTTTGATGGGTCTGTATCTTGTCTGAGTGGGAACATTATCATAGCGTTTTTGCTTTTCTGTCTGGATGGCCAGCCAGTCATGAAATTGGCTGCTAAGTAAAGTTACTACTAGTAGCTAGATAATATCAATGAGACAAAACTAAAAAGATGAATGACTCATGCATGTTACGTATACCTCCCAGCTAGGTATATAGCTTGAAGCAAGCCAGAAGCAGTGTCCCTCTTCATCAGCATAATCCTAAATATTGATGAGAAAACGACATCACCTAGCCAGATAGTCGTCATCAATTACAGATCCGGTTTGAATAACCTAAACTTGTCTTACAGTCGGGATGGACTGCACGGCCAAAAGTGTGTGATCAAGCTGCTGCTGAACGTGATAACTTTCAAGCAAATCAAAGACAGCAATCAGGCTATCTAACTATTTTCGAATTGGGCATTCATTTCATAACCCATCTAGCTAAGGTTGCAAGCTAGTTTTATCTAGCTTCCATAATACATGTTGTCTTGTTTGTTAGTCATTCAGTAATGCTAGCTAGCTATGCAGTACCAACCTACCTAGCTGCCCATCCAACCAACTAGCAATGGGTAGCTAACTAGCTAAATATTTCTAGTACAGAAAATATATTCTTTAAGTCAAAGTTGGATGTTAGTATCACAGCCTGGTACGGCAACTGCACCGCCCTCAAATGCAAGGCTCCCCCAGAGGGTGGTGCGGTCTGCACAACGCGTCACCGGGGGCAAACTACCTGCCCTCCGATGTCACAGGAATGCCAAAAAGATCATCAAGGACAAAACCACCCAAGCCACTGCCTGTTCACACCGCTATCATCCAGAAGGCGAGGTCAGTACAGGTGCATCAAAGCTGGGACCGAGAGATCAAAAAAACAGCTTCTATCTCAAGGCCATCAGACTGCTAAACAGCAATCACTAACTCAGAGAGGCTGCTGCCTAAATTGAGACCCAATCACTGGACACTTTAATAAATCAAATCAAATAAAATTGTTTTAGTCACATGCGTCGAATACAACAGGTGTAGACCTTACAGTGAAATGGGGCAGCAGGTAGCCTAGTGGTTAGAGCGTTGGACTTCGAGCATCGAATCCCTGAGCTGACAAGGTAAAAATGTGTTGTTTTGCCCCTGAACAAGGCAGTTAACCCACTGTTCCTAGGCCGTCATTGAAAATAAGAATTTGTTCTTAACTGACTTTCCTAGTTAAATAAAGGTTAAATAAAAACATACAAAAATGCTTAATTACGAGCCCCTAACCAACAACGCAGTTAAAAAAAAATACGGATGAGAAATAAAAGTAACAAGTAATTAAAGAGCAGCAGTAAAATAACAAAAGCGAGACTATATACAGGGGGGTACCGGTACAGATTCAATGTGCGGGGGCACCGGTTAATTTAGGTAATATATACATGCAGGTAGAGTTATTAAAGTGACTACGCATAGATGATAACAACAGAGAGTAGCAGAGGTGTAAAAGAGTCTGGGTAGCCATTTGATTAGGTGTTCAGGACTCTTATGACTTGGGGGTAGAAGCTGTTTAGAAGCCTCATGGACCTAGACTTGGCGCTCCGGTACCGCTTGCCGTGTGGTAGTAAAGAGAACAGTCTATGACAAGGGTGGCTGGAGTCTTTCCTCTGACACCGCCTGGTATAGAGGTCTTGGATGGCAGGAAGCTTGGCCCCAGTGATGTACTGGGCCATTCGCGCTACCCTCTGTAGTGCCGAGCAGTTGCCATACCAGGCAGTGATGCAACCAGTCAGGATGCTCTCGATGGTGCAGCTGTAGAACCTTTTGAGGATCTGAGGACCCATACCAAATCTTTTCAGTCTCCTGAGAGGGAAAATGTTTTGTTGTGCCCTCTCCAAGACTGTCTTGGTGTGCTTGGACCATGTTAGTTTGTTGGTGATGTGGACACCAAGGAACTTGATGCTCTCAACCTGCTCCACTACAGCCCTGTCTATGAGAATGGGGGCGTGCTCTGTCCTCTTTTTCCTGTAGTCCACAGTCATCTCTTTTGTCTTGATCACATTGAGGGAGAGGTTGTTGTCCTGGCACCACATGGCCAGGTCTCTGAACTCCCTTCTATAGGCTGTCTTGTTGTTGTCGGTGATCAGGTCTACCACTGTTGTGTCATCGGAAAACTCAATGATGGTGTTGGAGTCGTGCCTGGCCGTGCAGTCATGAGTGAACAGGGAGTACAGGAGGGCACTGAGCACGCACCCCTGAGGGGCCCCTGTGTTGAGGATCAGCGTGGTGGATGTGTTGATACCTACCCTTACCACCTGGGGGTGGCCCGTCAGGAAGTCCAGGATCCAGTTGCAGAGGGAGGTGTTTAGTCCCAGGGTCCTTAGCATATTGATGAACTTTGAGGGCACTATGGTGTTGAACGCTGAGCTGTAGTCAATTAATAGCATTCTCGCATAGGTGTTCCTTTTGTCCAGGGGGGAAAGGGCAGTGTGGAGTGCAATAGAGATTGCATCATCTGTGGATCTGTTGGGGCGGTATGCAAATTGAAGTGGTTCTAGGGTTTCTGGGACAACTTCCGGTGAAACTGGAGGGTGCGCAATTCAAATAAACAATCATAAAAATTATGAATATTGAACTTTTAGGTACACACAAGTGTCTTATATCAGTTGAAAGCTTAAATTCTTGTTAACTTCTTAGGGAGCGGCAGGTGAGGTGACGGTTTTGGAGAGTCTGGCGTGCCCAAAGCAAAATGCCTGCCACTCAGGCTCAGAAAATAGGATATGCAGATAATTAGTACTATTGGATAGGAAATACTCTGAGGTTTCTAAAAGTCTTAACATAATGTCTGTGAGTATAACAGAACTCATTTAGCATGTGAAAACCAGAGAAAAATCTATCCGGAAATCAGTTTCTGGTGACCTATTGCTCTGTTTGACACACTCCCCATTGAATCCATTTGTAACCAGGACTGAGACTGCAGTACCTATGGCTTCCACTAGATGTCAACAGTCTATATACAAAGACTCAGAGAGATTGGAGTAAACAGAACGAATAGGTACAGGAAATGGTCAAGGTAGCTCAGATGTCAACAAGTTTTCTCGGCGCGAGTCTGGCTGCGCGCCCCACTTTATTTTACTTATATAAGGTATAGGTGACCATCCGAGTGAAATATTATTGCTAATATTCACAAAAGGATAGCTAAGGATGCATTTTAACTGGTATTTGATTTGTTTAGGAAAAGTTTATAGGTATATTTGAACGCGTTCTCTTCACGGTTCAATGGGCGATTCGACATTGGATTTTCTGAACATAACATCGTCAACCAAACGGGGGATTTATGGATATAATAAATTACTTTTTCTAACAAAAGAACCATTGGATGTCTTCGTTGGACACTTGGGAAGCCCTCAGCAGAAGTTCTTCAAAAGGTAAGGGATTTGTTTTTTTCGCTGTGAAATGTGTTTTGTGTGAACCGCGATGGTTTATGAATTTATGCTAATAGAAATATTGGAGGTGCTACCCTCAAACAATCAAATGTAGTGCTTTCGCCGTAAAGCCTTTTTGAAATCTGACAATGCTAGTGCCCCACCACTCCCTAAGTAGTCACCCCCGGCCATCCTACAATCTAAGCTAGCGCCCCACCACTCCGTAAGTAGTTAACATCTGCTAACCATGTGTATGCTCTTGATTGTGCATCTGTAGAAGTTTGTGAGTGTTTTTGGTGACAATCCGAATTTCTTCAGCCTCCTGAGGTTGAAGAGGCACTGTTGCGCCTTCTTCACCACGCTGTCTGTGTGGGTAGACAATTTCAGTTTGTCCGTGATGTGTATGCCGAGGAACTTAAAACTTTCCACCTTCTCCACTACTGTCCCGTCGATGTGGATAGGGGGGGTGCTCCCCCTTTCCTGAAGTCCACGATCATCTTCTTTGTTTTGTTGACGTTGAGTGGGAGGTTATTTTCCTGACACCACACTCCGAGGGCCCTCACCTCCTCCCTGTAGGCCGTCTCGTCGTTGTTGGCCTACCACTGTAGTGTTGTCAGCAAACTTGATGATTGAGTTGGAGGCGTGCTTGACCACGCAGTCATGGGTGAACAGGGAGTACAGGAGAGGGCTGAGAATGCACCCTTGTGGGGCCCCAGTGTTGAGGATCAAATCAAATCAAAAATCTAATCAAAGTTTATTTGTCACGTGCGCCGAATACAACAGATGTAGACCTTATGCTTACTTAATGCTTACTTACAGGCTCTAACCAATAGTGCAAAAAGGCGTTAGGTGAACAATAGGTAAGTAAAGAAATAAAAACAACAGCGGGGTGGAGATGTTGTTTCCTACAATCACCACCTGGGGCCGGCCCGTCAGGAAGTCCAGGACCCAGTTGCACAGGGCGGGGTCGAGACCTAAGGTCTCGAGCCTAATGACGAGTTTGGAGGGTACTATGGTGTTAAATGCTGAGCTGTAGTCGATGAACAGCATTCTTACATAGGTATTCCTCTTGTCCAGATGGGTTAGGGTAGTGTGATTGCGTCGTCTGTGGACCTATTGGGACGGTAAGCAAATTGGAGTGGGTCTAGGGTGTCTGGTAGGATGGAGGTGATATGATCCTTGACTAGTCTCTCAAATCACTTCATGATGACGGAAGTGGATGCTACGGGGCGATAGTCATTTAGCTCAGTTACCTTAGCTTTCTTGGGAACAGGAACAATGGTGGCCCTCTTGAAGCATGTGGGAACAGCAGACTGGGATAAGGATTGATTAAATATGTCCGTAAACACACCAGCCAGCTGGTCATGCATGCTCTGAGGACACGGCCAGGGATGCCATCTGGGCCGGCAGCCTTGCGAGGGTTAACACGCTTAAATGTTTTACTCACGTTGGCTGCGGTGAAGGTGAGCCCACAGGTTTTGGTAGCGGGCCGTGTCGGTGGCACTGTATTGTCCTCAAAGCGAGCAAAGAAGTTGTTTAGTTTGTCTGGGAGCAGGACATCGTGGTCCGCGACGGGGCTGGTTTTCTTTTTGTAGTCTGTGATTGACTGTAGAACCTGCCACATTCCTCTCGTGTCTGAGCCGTTGAATTGTGACTCTACTTTGTCTCTATATTGACGCTTAGCTTATTTGATTGCCTTGCGGAGGGAATAGCTACACTGTTTGTATTCAGTCATGCTTCCGGTCGCCTTACCCTGGTTAAAAGCCGTGGTTCGCGCTTTCAGTTTTGCACGAATGCTGCCATCAAGCCACGGTTTCTGGTTGGGGAAAGTTTTAATAGTTGCTATGGGTACAACATCACCGATGCACTTGCTAATAAACACGCTCACCGAATCTTACATATCCCAGTCCACGTGCTCGAAGCAATCTTGAAGCTTGGAATCAGATTGGTCGGACCAGTGTTGAACAGACCTGAGCACGGGCGTTTCCTGTTTTAGTTTCTATAGGCTGGGAGCAACTAAATGGAGTCGTGGTCAGATTTGCCGAAAGGAGGGCGGAGAATGGCCTTGTATGCGTCACGGAAGTTAGAATAACAATGATCCAGGATTTTCCCTGCCCGGGTCGCACATTCGATATGCTGATAAAATTTAGGGAGCCTTGTTTTCAGATTAGCCTTGTTAAAATCCCCAGCCACAATAAATGTTTCCAGTTTACATAGAGTCCAATGAATTTCTTTCAGTGCCGTCGATGTGTCAGCTTGAGGGGGGATATATGCGACTGTGATTATAATCGAGGAGAATTCTCTTGGTAGATAATGCGGTCGGCATTTGATTGTAAGGAATTCTATGTCAGGTGAACAAAAGGACTTGAGTTCTTGTGTGTTGTTATGATCACACCACGACTCGTTAATCATCAGGCATACACCCCCGCCCTTCTTCTTACCAGATAGATGTTTGTTTTTGTCGGCGCGATGCATGAAGAAACCATGTGGCTGTACCGACTCTGATAACGTGTCCTGAGTGAGCCATGTTTCCGTGAAGCAAAGAACGTTGCAGTCGCTGATGTCTCTCTGGAAGGCAACCCTTGCTCGGATTTCGTCTACCTTGTTGTCCAGAGACTGGACATTGGCAAGTCGTATACTCGGGAGCGGTGCGCGATCTGCCCGTCTACGGAGCCTGACCAGAACACTGCCCCGTCTGCCACTTCTCCTGCGCGGCCGTTGTTTTGGGTCGCCGGCTGGGATCCAGTCTATTGTCTTGGTTGGTGGACCAAACAGAAGATCCGCTTCGGGAAAGCCGTATTCCTGGTCGTAATGTTGGTAAGTTGACGTTGCTCTTATATCCAATAGTTTCCCCCGGCTGTATGTAATAAAACTTTTAATTTCCCGGAGTAACAATGCAAGAAGTAATACATAAAAAAACTAAATACTGCATAGCTTCCTTTTTCTTTGGATTTGCTCCTACCATATCTATTGTGTTATATTCTCCTACATTATTTTAACATTTCTACTAACTTCAAAGTGTTTTCTTTCCAATGGTACCAATAATATGCATATCCTGGCTTGAGGGCCTGAGCAACAAGCAGTTTACTTTGGGCACGTTATTCAGGCGGAAATTGAGAAAAAAGGGGCCTAGCCATAAGAAGTACATTTTTGATTGTCAGCAGGAATCAGGAGGAACGAATTATGGTCAGATTTGACAAATGGAAGGTGAGGGAGAGCTTTGTATGCGTCTCTGTGTGTGGAGTAAAGGTGGTCCAGAGGAAAAACGCACATTTAACATTTAACATGCTGACAGAAATTTGGTCAAACGGATTTAAGTTTCCCTGCATTAAAGTCCCCAGCTACTAGGAGCGCCGCCTCTGGGTGAGCGTTTTATTGTTTGCTTATGGCGGAATACAGCTCATTCAATGCTGTCTTAGTGCCAGCCTCTGACTGTGATGGTTTGTACTGTAAACAGCTACTAAAAATACAGATGAAAACTCTCTAGGTAGGTAGTGTGGTCTACAGTTTATCATGAGATACTCTAAAAGGCGAGCAATAGCTCGAGACTTCCTTAGATATCGTGCACCAGCTGTTATTTACAAAAATACATAGTCCGCCGCCCCTTGTCTTACCAGACGCCGCTGTTCTATCCTGCCGGTGCAGAGTATAGCCAACCAGCTGTATGTTGATAGTGTCGTCGTTCAGCCACATCTCCGTGAAGCATAAGATATTACAGTTTTGAATGTCCTGTTAGTAGTTTAATCTTCTTCGTAGGTCATCTATTTTATTGTCCAAAATGTGCACATTTGCTAGCAGAATGGAAGGAAGTGGGGGTTTATTTGATCGCCTACGAATTCTCAGACGGCAACCCGCCCTCCGGACCCTTTTTCTCCGCCTCCTCTTCACGCAAATCACGGGGATCTGGGCCTGTTCCCGAGAAAGCAGTATATCGTTCGCGTTGGCCTTGTCTGACTCATTAAAGGAAAAAAAGGATTCTGCCAGTCCGTGGTGAGAAATCGCAGTCCTGATGTCCAGAAGTTATTTTCGGCCATAAGAGACGGTAGTGGCAACATCATGTACAAAATAAGTTAGAAAAACAAGTTACAAACAATGCAAATAAACGAACAAAAACACAATAGGTTGGGGGCACGTAAAACATCTGCCTTCTTCTCCGGTGCCATCTTACTCATTCACGAGTCACTTTAAACAATGCCACTTTCAATAATGCCACTTTTAATCATGTTTACATATCTTACATTACTCATATCACATGTATATACTGTATTTTATACCATCTACTGCACCTTGCCTATGCCGCTCGGCCATCACTCATCCATATACTTACATGTACATATTCTCATTCACCCATTTAGATTTGTGTGTATTAGGTACTTGTTGGGGAATTGTTAGATTACTTGTTAGATATTACTGCACTGTCGGAACTAGACGCACAAGCATTTCGCTACACTCGCATTAACATCTGCTAACTATCTGTATGTGACCAATAAAATTTGATTTGATTTGATTGCTGTAGTAAATTATCTATTATGGCATCCAGCTGGCAGAGGCAACCAGGTTTTTGGCTAAAAAATCCTGGTACTTGGTTGAGTTGATGATGCTGTTGACGTTAACAAGGGCCCCAGAACCAGTGGAAGCAAAACAGCCCGATAACTTTAAAGATCGCCACCATGATTTACAGTAGGTACAAGGTTCTTTTCTGCATATGCATCCTTCTTTCGAGGCCCAACCCACCACTGGTGGGCGTGGTCAAAGAGCTTTTTGTCTCATCTGACCATAGCACCCGGTTCCAACCCAAGTGCATTCTCTGGACTTATGGTGCTTTCAAGACAACTGGGAACAAGGTCGAATCATGATGACGTCAGTGATCTTCAGGTCATAGCTCTTGAAAGAGGCCCGAGTTCCCGATTTACAATTCCGAGTTGGATGACCGTTCAAAACTTGTTTTCCAAGTCGGAGCTCATTTTTTCACGAGTTCCCAGTTGTCTTGAACTCACTGAACTCAGATTTCTCAGTTATGAGTTGTTTTGAGCGCTGCAGAAATCATACTGGATTGACAGCATGGCCAATGTTGAATGTTTATCATTTTAAGCTTGGAAAGAGCTCCTTAAACTGAGAATTAGGACCACACACCCGCTCCACTGTTGTGCCCTTTGTGCTGTTGTCTGTGCCCAATAATGTTTGTACCATGTTTTGTGCTGCTACCATGTTGTGTTGCTACAGTACTATGTTGTTGTCATGTTGTGTTGCTACCATGCTGTGTTGTCATGTGTTGCTGCCTTGCTGTTGTTGTCTTAGGTCTCTCTTTATGTAGTGTTGTGTTGTCTCTCTTGTCGTGATGTGTGTTTTGTCCTATATTTATACATTTTTTATTTTTTATTTTTAATCCTAGCCCCCGTCCCCGCAGGAGGCCTTTTGGTAGGCTGTCATTGTAAATAAGAATTTGTTCTTAACTGACTTGCCTAGTTCAATAAAGGTAAAAAAAAATAAATTAGCAGGCTAGTAATTGCTTTACAGTGCTTGCAGATAGCCACTGATTACTTCCAAACCACTCATTGTTGGATTTGCGATTTCCAACTTGTTGTGTAATGTTTATGTCCAATTGCTGATGAGCACCAATATGTATAATTTCGCTTCATTATTTCTCTTCATATGTCAAGGATTAAAACGGATTTGCCAGTAGATTGTCGACATGATTCATGATGATGACTGCTAGCAAAGATTTTGAAAGTATGATGTTGACATGATCAGTCCAATCAAAGCTACTGTAGATATAATGTGATTTTGATGGACACTTCTAATGTAACTCTATGGCGGCACCCAAGGGGCTTGAATTTTCGAGCTCTACCTTTAGATTTGGCAGTGACGTAGTGTCCCCATGAGTGACAGAACACTGAGCCAATCACGGCGCAACTAGAGAACCCCTACGCTCCGTATTTTCCGCTGGCTTCCCCACCACCGCTGAAACACCTGCATTTTGGAGTTGCCTTACTCAAGAAAGCAAAAAAGAGACCATGTTTGTATGGAGGTTTTATTAAAACTTCTTAGGGATCAGTGGGGCGCTAGGGTATTTGTATGTATTTGATTGTCTGAGGACAGCGCCCCGCATACTTCCTCAATTAACATAACTTCATAACCAGCACAGGTGTCACAAAGCTCAAAATTAGCAATAAAATAAATCACTTACCTTTGAAGAGCTTGCCCCAAAGGGTCCCAGCTACACAATAAATTGTCATTTTGTTTGATAAATTTCCTCTTTATATCCCAAAAACTCAGTTTGGTTGGCGCGTTTTGTTCAGTAATCCACCTGTCAAACGTGTTAAAACATGCAGACAAACAAAATCCCCAAAGTACCGGTAAAGTTGGTCGAAACAAGTCAAACAACGTTCCTAATCAATCCTCAGGTACCCTAATATGTAAATAAATTATAATATTTCAGACGGAAAATAGCCTGCTCAATAAGAAAAGAAAAATAATGAAAAGCACGCACACAATCACGCGTGCCAAACAGTCGAGTCCTTTTCACGAGACACCAGGAAAAACTGCTATTAATTGTTTTTTTTTGTTTTTTTGAAACCATGTCTAAAGACTGTTAACATCTAGTGGAAGCCATAGGAACTGCAATATGGGAGCTAAATACCTCTGTAGGGAATAGCAAGTCAATGAAAAACTGTGACATCAAAAAATCCCATTTTCCGGATAGATTTTCCTCGGGTTTTCGCCTGCCATATCAGTTTTGTTATACTCACAGACATTATTTTAACAGTTTTAGAAACTTCAGAGTGTTTTCTATCCAATACTACTAAGTATGTGCATATCCTACTTTGGGCACGCCAGACTCTCCGAACTTCCGAACAGTGCCCCCTAGCCCAAACAGGTTAATTAACTCAATGATTATTAAAAATGTTTTACATTGTTTTCAAACTGATATGTGACACGTATTAAAACTAAAACATTTTATAAACTTTTTTTGATAAAAATGGGGGCTCAAAACAGGTGGGGCTCACCGGCCCTGGATGTATAATTGGAGATTTGGTGACCCCAAGATGCGACCAATTCTGTAATTCTCAAACTGTGGCCCTTGGACTTTTCTTTGCCTCCCGAACCATCTTTCTCACTGTGCAAGGGGTCGAGATACACTTGGTTCTTCTACCAGACACGTTTACCACTGTTCCAGCAGTTTTAATTGTTGCCTTAATAGTGGTAGGTGGAATGTTTGTTATTTCAGTAGTTTTTTTGTACCCATTGCTTGATTCATGAAAGTCAACAACCATTTGTCTCTTTTCATTTGCGAGTTCTTTGCCTTTCCCCATGGTGATGGATGACAAAGGGATTTTCCATGCATTTTTATACCCCGGTGAAACAGGAACCCATGGAAGGCCACAATGCAGTTCCTTAAGATGATACTAAGTTTAGAAAGTAGAATTTTAATGCAGATTTAATTCTGTTTTATGTTATTTATAGGAATCTTTAGGTGTGCCACTAATTTTAGCACATTTACTTTTTTGATTTTTTAGAAACTTTCTCTGAGCAATTGTTTTAGAATGCAATAATATAATTTCCCACATTTTTGGAGCGTACAATATAGCTTTTTATTGTTTATTTTATAGAGTCATTTTTGCTCATCTTTATCAAGGGTGACAGTAAATTTGAAGGTGACTGTACCTGCCATCAAAGCTACTGCACTTAACCACAATGCGTCTTTAGACCTCTCTGTTGTTTACTTCTTTCAAAGTCTGCTTCTTTATCTAACATCAAGGTTTTATTTAATATTTTGCTTTTCCAAAGTGCACCATCTCTTGGGTGACATCATTATGGTTGGCCTTCAATAGCCTGTTTTAGAATCCACAATGGCACCCTATTCCCTATGTAGTACACTACTTTTGACCAGGGCCCATAGGGATTAGGATTAGGGTGCCATTTGGGACACAGTCCTGTGCAGCGGTGCCTAGTCTCCTCTACCCACGTGTTTACCTTCACATCTCCATGCGCTCTCATCTCATTTTTCACTGCCTATGATCTAATGGCCAAGAGGCCCTTACTTTGTTGTTATTCAGCTCTCTCCTTTTTTTCCACCGAGCAGTTACCAGCTCTTTTGTTGGCTGTTTTGATATGTTTATTTACCGTGTGGATGGCTTTGATCCACGCTGGGGCAGCAGGGAGGGAGACGGCTGGAGCGGGAGAAGTGTGTGCTTGCCCGGAGGAGAATGCGCTGTGAGTGCCATGTCTGCTCAGGGTGAGGGGAGACAGCTGAGCTCAGGGGGAAGATTGATGCAGAGCAGGTTGTGTCTCTCTGGCTGGCCTAAACAGTGCGGGGGCTGTTATGGAGTGGGGTCAACGCCTGCCACCTTTAGACTGGCTTGAGTGACGGCATCAGAGGCAGCCGTGGGAGGTCCAGTTTGGCCCACTACACTAGACTAGTATCTGAATGGGAATACTGAGGACAAAAAATATCCATGATGTTGTCAATATCCATTTGATCAAAGATTCAAGGTAACATACGAAAAACATGATATGCAATTCAATGGTATGCTCGGCTTGATGGTACGCTTATTATAACATTTCAAGACATATATTACATATGCCAAGACATTGCGTATCTAAAATGCAAGAACATGTTTTTTTTATGAGCCCGAATATTCAAGACATTGTACAGTAGCATGTCGCAACAAAGCACTATGTACCATAAGATGTTCTAGGACACTGAAATGGCTTGAGGGATTTCAGAATAATCTTGCCACATTTGAATCAAGCACAGCGCTGTACTGTACCTTCACCCCCAAGACATTCCCATTAGAGTAAGACAGATAACTCACTCCATTATTTGGGGCTAGCTCATATTAATTATCATTGATTAATATTACAGCCGTGATTTAATTTTTGCTTTCGTTTTATTGGCAGTCGGCAAGTTTGTTATTACTTTAGCTAATGGCATAATCTGGTTTATTATAATGAATGGAAAAGGTTCTGCACAGCACAGCATGTTTTCCCAGGGTGGTTGCACCTCCCCTTACTAGCCCTATGTCAAGCAAGGTTTAAGAATGTGTTTTTCACTGCAATCGGATACTACTCTGTAATGCCTTTTGAAAAACAGCTGAAGCATGTACGTCCTTTATCAGTGACACATGTACTATTCATGAATGTATCAGGTAAACCCTGATGACATTTTGACCTGGGGAGGGACATGTAATGCCTCCTCATACACCACAGTTGGACTTTCTGCCATGCTGCACCGTAATTGCTATTGATTGAAGACGTGCAACCTCCTCACACACATGGACGCCCACCCACACGTGTGCACACGGACACGTGCATGGCTCTTCCAGGCACACACACGGTGCCACTGCTCGTTAAGACCTCTTGGGAAGATGCCATTGTATAGGATGTGAGACAGTGTTATCAGTTAGTGCACAATCTCCAACTACACATTCCTATTGCTCTATGCTCCTATGGGATGACCCCAGCCTCTGGAGTTTGGCTAATGTTAGGCAATAGCTCATGAATCTCTGAAAACTGTCTAATCACTGTCTCCAGAGCCCATGTGAGAGATCAACCTTGACGCTAACAAGTGTAAATAAATCGTAAATGCTGTATCACACGTTCTGTTTTTATCCATGCAACATCTCGAAAAAGAATTAGTCTAGCAAAGGAACTTGATCATTGTAGTCATGTTCTAAAGACAATACAAAGGTTTCTTTGAAATAATGCAGAGCTTTTCTTCCTATAATATTTACAAGCACAGTAGTCCCACAGATACATTGCTTAAAAATAGAGAGCTCAGATACAGTTGGTATTGGTAAGACAAGAGACCATGGGTTCCTATCAGGAGGCAGGGTTCAAAGCAACGCTGGTGCAATAAGGCTATATAATTGACTTCAAAGGCGCGCCAGAGCCTAATATCAAAGACATATTGTATCATAAATAACGGTCAGACGCTGCTGCTGCAGCCTGTTTGGGTGCTAGTGATAAGCCCAACTGTCTTGTTAAGGCAGATTGTGCTGGATGTTCCACAGACCTCCGTCTCTATCCTGCCAGACATGAAGGACCAAACAGAGAGATAACACGCTGGATCACGGGATAGTCTGTCTTTCTCTGTAGCATGCTGTTCTCCCTGGTTGAGCAGATCCTAGTAGCTACAACTCAAAGGCCTGATTCTGTACAAAGGCTTAGACACATTTGAGTTGAGCGTCACCTAAATAGGAATACCACTTAATCAAAAAGTTTTCCATGGCCACAATCAAGGATACTGTATTACGCTTTAAAGAGCCAGGAAACCTTTTTTTAAAGTTTGGTGTAAAGTAGAATATCTATTTTTTTATTCCTCATGTCCAAGGGCCAATCAACTGGTTTCCTCTCTGGTGGTTTGAATTCTAGGAGCTTAGGCAGAGCACACGTCCTTTGACATTTACGTAACAATTTAGTACATTCTTGTTATGCATTTATTCATTCATTCATTTCTCGGCTCATGAATACAAATGTGATGGTGACCCATCTCGCCAGACCTAAGTGGTTTATGAGAATTGTGCCACTGATGTTTATACAATACTTCTTGATGCATACACATCAAACCAATAACAATAAGCAAGAGGTGCACCAGTGATAACCAAAAGTGATGAGGAATATGATAGGCACCTTTGCTCTGCTCATTCACAGCGATTACAATGAATACTGCAATGTCCAGTTCCAGAGGTGACATGCACCTACCTGGACCAATTCTGAGAATACATTTTTATTCCATTTCGAATTCTAAATTCATCAATCCACATGATGGTTGTATTAGCCAGAAGTGCTCCACATCATCACTGTTCTATCTGGCTGTTACCGTATCTTGGTAATATGTTGGCAAAAAAGTTCAAACATGACTCACTCTGTCTTCAGGTGGTTACAAAGCATAGACAAAATAATATTTTCCTCTGTGGATGTAACACAAGTCTTTGAGAAAAAGTAATCCGATGCGCATTGTTTCCTGATTATGAAATTCCAAATGTCAAGATAATTTATGTAAAAGAAACACAACTTTTGTAAATATTAATACCATGACAAGGCCAGTCCTTTTTTTTTATTGTCTTGTTTTGGTGTGTTCTCAACACTGTCATGGCCAATTACCCTGACTTGGAACATGACATTACATCAGACGCACAATTCAACATGTAAACAAAGACCCAGTGAGAATTCTTGCAACAACAGACCCCAAAGAACTAGGGATCTTAAGTTAGATGTAAACAAACTAGAAAGTCTTACTTGGAGGGAAAAGCTTGGCTGCTTCAAGTGAAACATAGGACCACTGTTTCAAAAGAGTCCGTAAGCCATTTGGCAAGTGTTTACATTGGTCATAGATTATTTTCATGGATTAGGCTCATTTCTACATAGTTGCTCTGTGCTCTCCATATCATAAATGCATTTTTTTCCCACAAGAGGGATTTCACAAATGTATTTTCTATGGCAGTACACTTTAACCACTGGAATATGTGTAAGTAAAATGTAGCCTACCAATTGTGCCAATAATAAATTGTACCCAGTATATAAAACAAACAAATTATTGCTCATTATGATAAAAATGAGTTCTATTCAAATTTGACACAAATGGCTATAGTGTAAATGAAAATGAATAACGTGTTTCCAGAGGTGCCACAGACACAGGAGCCGAACAAAAAGTGTTGAGAAACCTGTAGACCCACTATTTTATCGTCATTAAAAGAATGGACTTTGAAATCTGACAGTATACTGCTCTGATCAGTTTTCACCAAAGATGCAGCAGTCTAGGTGTGATGCCCTCTGCACTGACCTTCCCACACCTCCTAATGTAGTCAGACATGTGAGCCTCCCAGCAGGTGTTCTGTGCTTTGTAGAGCCATCTCTGACACTGACCCCCTTATAAATAACGTCCCTCACACCCAACCAACACCAAAGAGTTACTGTACACTCACCCACCGGCCCAGGTGATAATTGTCTCCATTTCAGTCATTCTCTTTCCTCTATCTATGCAATATATCACGTAGCCCCCTTTACCTCTTCCTGGTCAGAAGCCATTAAACGAGATACAGTTGAGCGTGCTATGCAAAACGACTTGATTAATATGAAAATTAAATCTGTGATGACATTGTGACTTTATCTTCCACACTCCGCCTGGAGGAAGGTCAGTGGAGTTCTGCAGACACTTGGTGAAAAAAAGAAGAACGCTTCGAAAGGTTCTATTTGTCATGCATTACGTAAGAATCACACATGGAGATGGCTACGCAAAACTGTCATGAGGCATAATTCTAGAAGTGAACTCTACCACTGCCATGTCCATTGGATTTGAGAATGTGTTGAGAGAAAACACCACTGTGAATAAAGTTCAAGCAGCCATGAGGTAGTGCCGGGTGTGGGGGTGTTTACGTTCCCTCTATTTGAGACCCATCCCTCATTGTTTGGCAAAAAAATGTCACCTCCCTCCCCGCCATAGCAGTGCTGTGTGGTTGCTGACAGATGTCTCGCATTCATGAATATTCTGTACACCACCAGGCCCAACACTGTCGACGCGGCTTTGATCTTCATTTCAAAAGAAAGTTCTGTCTGTGCCACTGCCAGAGACTTTGTGTGATTCACAGTGTATTTGGTGTTGTAACGTGTTCGTTTGAGAGCAGTAATAGCACAGTGATCATTGGGTGCGCCAGGACAGTCCCCAGCATTAGGGCTAAGCTTGGGCTTTGTTTCATTCACAGCAAATCATGCCAGCTAGACGAGTATATTACCAAGTGACTTTACATTTTGCAAAGGTACTTAATTCACTCAACCGGAAAATACACACATCTTAGACGAGCCTCATATTTTGATATGGATCACTTGAACTATAGGAATACTCTTAACATGAATCAAATATTGAATATTGTTTAACTTCCTATGATCACCTAGGCAAAAAACCAAAAAACAAATAGTAACGTATTAATATTAATTGTAATCTTCCATTGATAGGCTAGAGTGTTGTGAATTACAGAAACAAGGCATTTAACAAACACCCAGCTCTGTAATCAACGCAGCATTGCCATGGTGTTATAAGACATAAAAAAAACAAAGAGACGCCACCATCCGCAGTCTGCCAGCATCGTTACAGCACTGCCTCTCTTGAAACCCATCGGCTTCCATTCACTGGCTGATCTTTTCAGCGCTCATGCTCCTCCATTGCCCGTAATGATATTGGTTTCTCTCAACAGGTCTTTTGAACGGTGACCCGGTCTCAGGGCTCTTTTGTTGCATTCGCTCGATGGAGAAGGAGTATCCCTTTTCCAGTATGAAGCATCAGCTCTCCAGAGAGAAAGCTGAGTACAGAACCCCTATAAACCCATGCATAGCCCTCTGCAATGTTTCTCCTAAAACAGGCTGCTCTTTCTACCAGATGATTCATATTCTCATTATCAGATATCCTTCCATCTACTGCCATGCAGAATGGTGCTGCTAGTGCTTATGCAGGCTCGGAATTAGCGATCCTCTATAGTAAGTAGCTAACCCTTGGGAATTTGGTGAACACAAAAACATTTGACTTAACTAAGTTCCAGATGATAATGTATAATTAAGATACAAAGTTGAATTTTCGAGTGTGATATTCGTTTGGTATAATATACCCGTTGAAACTGCAACCCTATAAAGAGTATTCGATGTTGCTCATATAACCTGAGCATTCCCTGATCAATTCATTTCTCCAAAACTTTCATATGAAGCCGCTGTCAATTTAAGCAACATTGTGCTATCTTCTGGCACAGATGCAATATGAAAATCCACTCTGAAAGCTGGGGGAAAATGAGGTACTTTCATTTCCAAAGGCTTTTTATGCCGTGTGGCTTGGTTGCACAATGCTGATTCATTGGTCCTAATAATATGGAGGAATGGTTGAGGTGTGGACCAAGTAATCAGCAGATGTCCAGGCATATGCTTCTCATCTTCCATTCCAACAGGGAGAACAGGGGATTGGCTGAGTTGAGTATTGAATACCAGTGGTTGAGAAAGCAGTGCAGGGGTTGTCTTAGGGTTAAAGATGTTAGGTTGAATAATTAACTCCACATTATGAAGGTTAAAGATCAGGCGCTAGGCATGAATATAAGAAATGTAGCCTGCAGTCATTTCTCTAAGTTTGTGTTATAAAGTTGTTGTCTAAGAACTGCAGCACCTGGGGGCAGGCCCAATACATTTAACCAGAGACTCCTTAAACTCCTGTTTTAGGGAGAATTTTACTTACATGTATATTACATTTTTTTAAACATTGTTTTGACAAGGATTTTTGGGATGACAACTACCTGTGGGAAAAGAGGTTGAAGGACTGTTTACTTTATCTAGATGAGTTTATTCGAATTAACCTAATCGGATTATAAATGCTTTTTCTATCACAAATCCCAACCTAGTTCTCTCTCTCTCGCTGTCTCTTTCTCTGTCTTTGTTTCTGTCTCTCAATCTCTGCAAAATCCTCCCTTTCCCCCCCAAAACATTGTAGAATGTAGGACAGAGATACAGTAGGAACAGCAGCCAGAGCAATCTCTGTGAGACAGATTTTCCCCCAACCCATCCTTAGTGAATATAACTGATACTGTATGAAACCAGTCCTGCTGAATACGTTGTTAGGCTACTGTTGTACAGCCAATGTATGAACATGAGAATGTGAGAGTACAGCACTTCCCACTGGCCCATTGAGTTCAAACAGAGGAGCAAGAGGAGGGTGTACATGGGGAGGGGGAGAGAGGACGCTTCCAGCTAAGCAACAGACTGCATGGATTTGAATACAACCAACCCAAAACCACGAACGAGAGCGAGACCATCTTTTTGAATCCAGCCTAGGATTACATTTAAGCTGTCGATATTGGTTATTGCATTAGTGTTACAGTAATGTGGAAAATCGGTGTAGTGGAGAAACAGCAGCATATTATGCAGTGCAGCATAACCCCAATCTGAGATAGAGTATTAGTCTCATATCATATTGATTACTACATCACTGTAAACCTTTTACTGTACAGGGATTGAGTATAACTGTGGAGGATAAGCTTGTTTCATTCCTAAACTGTCATCCTGTAACATGGTGTCGTACACATCTGTCATAACTGTAGCAGGCTATGCATTCTCAGTCTAGTCAGTGATACATTTCCGAGCCGCATTTCAAGTATCCACACAACACATTCTCAAGGAAACCTTGTGCAGCAGCCTATACATTGATGAATGAGATAGTTTTTTCCCCCTTGTTTAGTTGTTTGTCTAGTTACTGTATTTCCAGGCCAATGCGTTTTGAAAGGTTGACAAAGTGCTACAAGGCCACAAGAAAAAAAATCACGTTCCACGATTAACATCTCTTTGACCTAAGCCTAATTTGGCTAAAACACGGAGGTCTCTAATTGGCCTTGGCAAGACACAGACTGTCAGAGCTAACGATGGCAACTAATTTAGCAGACGTATTAGCACTGGCGCGACATGGCCAAAGTGTGCCAACGTGTGCCAAAGGAAGAATGAAGTGGCCCCTGGAAGACAGATGCCTGGCAGGGAGCATCTCCTGCTGTTACTCAGCGGGTCAGCGTACAACGCTAAATAAATGGAAGTCCATCACAAAAGAGCTGTAGCTCCGACCCACCGGTGATGTGGAGCAGAGCATGCTGGGCGATCTCTAGCTCAGAGATCATCAGAAGTCAAGTCAGAAGTTCCAGTCATCTCCTGCGTTTTCAACTAGCTAGCATCTTTGTGTTAGCCAAGGCCAGTGTGTATCCTTGCAGAGATGCAAGTACAGATTTTCCATCCTTCATATGGTTATGTTCCTAGACGTGCCGGGCAACCATTATGTCATATTTTATTTTTATGCTAATTAATTGTTTTACCGAGAGCTACTGCAAGCTAGCTACTGGAAGCTTGCTAGCTCCATTTCTGCTGTCCTCTCATTTCATACATTTAGCCCATAATGTGTATAGTATAATGTCTCCTAGTGCCTTGTTGATATGGATATTTGACTGTGAATTGTTTAGAGGTGCATTTCAGGTTCATGCAGCTGGTGTAAGTACATGTGCTGCAGCACCCCTTTGATCTTTCATCCTTAAGAGTCTAAGCTTTTTTACAGATAATAAAAACAAATCTAAAAGAAGTTTGTTATGAATTGTCTGTCCTTTATCTGAGAGACATATGAAAGATCAGGAAACGATATATCTTTTTTTTAACATTTTACCCCTTATTTAAGGCACTAAACTATTTCCATATATACTTCCATTCATTGTTTTAACTGGATACCCGGCTACCTTGTGAGGCTTGTGGACGTCCTAGAGCAAAACAACGAGATGTACATTTATGTGAGAGGCGAACATGTACCTTTCCATAGAGGGGTCATATTTTATCTTTTATTTAACTAGGCAAGTCAGTTAAGAACAAATTCTTATTTACAATGACAGCCTAGGAACAGTGGGTTAACTGCCTTGTTCAGGGGCAGAATGAAAGATTTTTACCTTGTCAGCTCGGGGATTCGATCTAGCAACCTTTCAGTTACTGGAACCAACGCTCTAACCACTAGGCTACCTGCCGCCCCAATATTAGTGCGTAGCCCAAACTGTTCGGATGCTACAGACAGAATTTGGCAGGTCGGCTGTACCGTCTAGCTGTACCGACTTCAGACAAGTCCCTTGACGCTTGTGTGGGTCGTAGAGCAAAAACGTTTTCATGAGAAGACAGATTTTTGGGGATGTCTCATGGTCTGACAAACGAAGTTGCGGAAGGGCGACATCGGTGGATGTGGTGGATTGAGACGCAGCCCGTGCAACAACAAAAAAATATACTGTATCTCTAGCTTAAACTGACGGATTTTGCTAGGGATTTTGTTCATTATGTTGTGAATTGGAGGTTGTACAATGTTTATATCTGCCTTTCACAATTGTCTTATATTTCCCTTTACATTTCAGAACCACACACATGCATTGGTTAATGCGAGTTGCCATACCACTAAGTGCCTTAGCCCATGCTACCTCTGTGCTGTGCCCTGCACCATGTAAATCATCAGTAAACCAACTCAACTGTGATCAACTAGTTTGTCACCTGTGCCCTAACCAGCACCTGGGAGCGAACACAAAGTAAAGCCTAAGGATTTACAGTCAGAATTGTGTAGGTTACTTTCTAAATGTAATCCTTTACAGATACTAGTTACCTGTCCAACACTGTAATCAAAAACACAACTGTAATATGTGGTTGTCCCACCTAGCTATCTTAAGATGAATGCACTGACTGTAAGTCGCTCTGGATAAGAGCATCTGGTATGTAAATGTAACTATTGGATTACACAAACTCGATTACTTTCAGTTACTTTTAGATTACTTTACCCTTAACAAGCATTAGAAGAAGACAACAATTTATATTACCAATTGAGCAATATCTAGCTAGGGCCAGGTGTTGGAACCAAAATGATTTTCCAATCATTTCGTTCTGAACAGAACCATAATTTGTTCCGTTCCACGTTCAGACCAGCAAAAGAAAATTCTGAACCGATTCAAACCCCCAAAAAGTACCGGTTTATATTGTTCCTCACTGTAACTTTTTAACCCCCTTTTTTTGTTTTTACATTTAGCTCGACATTAAATTACTTCACCAATCAGTGCGAATAGAGCAGCTTGCTGTGGAGCGGTTAAGCGATTTAATCTGTATGGGAAAGTCGTTAAGAGCAAATTGTATTTTGCCGTAACAGCTTGGTTTAATCATAATGAAAGACAAACACACACTCTGGGCTGTCAGTCACAGTGTAGACCATGAGATGTAACTGAAATTTTGAGGGTGAGGAGAAAGCGAGAGAGGATGGAGGAAAGGGGACACGTAGTCAGTTGAACTGTATGCATTCAGCCAAAATGTGTCTTCAGCATTTAACCCAACCCCTCTGAATCAGAGAGGTGTGGGGCCCGGGGAGCAGTTATTGTAAGCTTGCCTTGAAGCGCTTGTTATAACATGCATTATCTGAATTAGATCCACAGAGCTATACTTATGAAGGAGCGGCTTCTCAGGAGGAACTTTTAATGTCTTTGAACTTCCAAGTTGGTTTAACGTTGGACCAGAGCAAACATTATCTAGCTAGCTAGCTAACAAGCTTGTGTGTGCAGAGCAGCAAAAAAAAAAAACAGTCTTACCTTTTTGTAGTTAATACATTCAATGTGAAACGTGATAACTAGTATCCTTAACTAGCATTGAAAAAGTAAATCCATTCTTCTTTAATTACGCTTGTAACGTCATCAGTAGGCTACAGTAACCTATGCTTCAGAGGGGAGGGGCAGGTAGCTTACACACACACGCACACCCACTGGCAACGATTTCCAGCTGGCAGGCAGACACTGGAATATGTTTCTGAGTGACAGAGTGATGGCATTGCAACGCATAGGCCTTTGTTGTGATTTTTATGGGACAGGAAAAAAGGGCCATCAAATGCTTTACCTTTTATAAAATAACAGTTCATAAAATAACATTATTAACCGGTTCCCATGCTTTCAAAATAATTATTATGTTCCTGAACAGTATAGGTCACTTTAGCTTTCGGTTTGGGTTCTGGTCCACAACTAATTTAGTTATATTCCGTTTTTTCGGAAAATCCTAGCAGTAACCATCTCGTCATTTTAAAAGTATCTGTAATCGGATTACAACATTTTTGTAATCAGTTACTCCCCAACCCTGTATACAGTCCACCAAGTCTTTACAAGTACAGTAGGACCACCTCCTTCTCAAACGCATTGGCGTGCAGGCATGCACATACCGGCACACACAGACACACACACACACACACACACACACACACACACACACACACACACACACACACACACACGCTTCTACAGATGCACAATCGAGAGCATCCTGTCGGGCTGTATCACCGCCTGGTACGGCAACTGCTCTGCCCACAACCGTAAGGCTCTCCAGAGGGTAGTGAGGACTGCATAACGCATCACCTGGGGTTAACTACCTGCCCTCCAGGACACCTACACCACCCGATGTCACAGGAAGGCCAAAAAGATCATCAAGGACAACAACCACCCGAGCCACTGCCTGTTCACCACGCTATCATCCAGAAGGCGAGGTCAGTACAGGTGCATCAAAGCGGGGACCGAGAGACTGAAAAACAGCTTCTATCTCAAGGCCATCAGACTGTTAAACAGCCATCACTAACATTGAGTGGCTGCTGCCAACATACTGACTTAAATCTCTAGCCACTTTAAATAATTGAAAATTGGATGTAACAAATGTATCACTAGCCACTTTAAACAATTTTGTATATAATGTTTGCATATCCGACATTACTCATCTCATATGTATATACTGTACTCTATACCATCTACTGAATCTTGCCTATGCCGTTCAGCCATCGCTCATCGATATATTTATATGTACATCGTATTCATTTCTTTACACTTGTGTGTATAAGGTAGTTGTTGTGAAATTGTTAGGTTACTTGTTAGATACTACTGCATGGTCGGAACTAGAAGCACAAGCATTTCACTACACTCGCATTAACATCTGCTAACCATGTGTATGTGACAAATAACATTTGATTTGATTTGATATGATTTTACATTTAAAGCCATAGACCTCCCCAATTCCTGTTGGATTTCAGAATGTGGATCTCTCTCTCCAAGTGATCTTTTGTAAAGGCATGAGGCAGCGGCACCTATAGCTACATCTCCCAAGTGTCTATTTTATTCCATGAATTTTGTGGATTCTTTCATATTTTCTTCTCTAAAATTGGATCTGTACACGGAACATTCCTCCTCTTTACCCTCGCCTGGGAAGATATGTTTTATTCAGTGAATACTGTAAACGTAAGTGTACGAGAGAGATCCATCCTTTAAAAACAATTTAAAAAGTGGGCAAATCTAGAAGCAGAAACCTCATGAATAATACACTGTATGCTAATGTCACGGTAAGGAATGAGGGGTTATGTTGTTTTATCCCACAGTGGAGGAGCGGCTGCTGTTTAATGCTGCTGGCTGTTTGTGCTTGGCCAGAGGGCCCTGCCTTTGAAAGCAGTAATGAAGATCTTATGCTGACAGACTCTCTGGCGGAGTGGCATCTGTTGCGAAGCACCCGTGACCGTACTCATAGCCATGTTAAAAAGAATACATCATCTTGCATGTCTGAGTTCGGTCTTCCCTCTCCGACACCCTCCGTGTCGCAAATGGCAACCTATTCCCTTTATAGTGCACTACTTTTGACCAGGGCCCATATTGTTCTGGTCAAGAGTAGTGCACTTTAAAGGATATAGGGGCCCATTTGGGATACAACCCTACAGTGACTCCCACAAGTGCTCTGCTGTTCCCACTCATTAATGTAATGAATAGCAAGCAGTTAGAATCAATGATGCGGTCGTTAGGGATAAGGGGAGCAGGCATAGCAACGCTCTGATGTATCACCACTGAGCGTTGATTGACAGCAGCACAGCCATCAATATCCAGGCTAATAATGTTGATCGCCTTTTAATGAAGACTTCCGCTGCCATTCCGGCTTAATCAGGGCTTTGTGCAATTTTTTATTAAGAACTCGAAATTCATACCGTAGGCCTACCAACTGTCTCTGTTGCCAACATTTCAAGATCAAATCAAATCAAAGTTGATTTGTCACGTGCGCAGAATACAACCGGTGTAGGACTTACAGTGAAATGCTTACTTACAGGCTCTAACCAATAGTGCAAAAAAAGGTATTAGGTGAACAATAGGTAAGTAAAGAAATAAAAACAACAGTAAAAAGACAGTGAAAGATAACAGTAGCGAGGCTATATACAGTAGCGAGGCTATAAAGGTAGCGAGGCTACATACAGACACCGGTTAGTCATGTACATGTAGATATGGTTAAAGTGACTATGCATTTATGATGAACAGAGAGTAGCAGTAGCGTAAAAGAGGGGTTGGCGGGACACAATGCAGATAGCCCGGTTAGCCAATGTGCGGGAGCACTGGTTGGTCGGGCCAATTGAGGTAGTATGAACATGAATGTATAGTTAAAGTGACTATGCATATATGATAAACAGAGAGTAGCAGCAGCGTAAAAGAGGGGTTGGGGGGGCACACAATGCAAATATTCCGGGTAGCCATTTGATTACCTGTTCGGGAGTCTTATGGCTTGGGTGTAAAAACTGTTGAGAAGGCTTTTTGTCCTAGACTTGGCACTCCGGTACCGCTTGCCATGCGGTAGTAGAGAGAACAGTCTATGATTGGGGTGGCTGGGGTCTTTGACAATTTTTAGGGCCTTCCTCTGACACCGCCTGGTGTAGAAGTCCTGGATGGCAGGCATCTTAGCCCCAGTGATGTACTGGGCCGTACGCACTACCCTCTGTAGTGCCTTGCGGTCGGAGGCCGAGCAATTCCCGTACCAGGCAGTGATGCAACCAGTCAGGATGCTCTCGATGTTGCAGCTGTAGAACCTTTTGAGGATCTCAGGACCCATGCCAAATCTTTTTAGTTTCCTGAGGGGGAAAAGGCTTTGTTGTGCCCTCTTCATGACTGTCTTGGTGTGTTTGGACCATTCTAGTTTGTTGGTGATGTGGACACCAAGGAACTTGAAGCTCTCAACCTGCTCCACTACAGCCCCGTCGATGAGAATGGGGGCGTGCTCGGTCCTCCTTTTCCTGTAGTCCACAATCATCTCCTTAGTCTTGGTTACGTTGAGTGATAGGTTGTTATTCTGGGAGAATGTCTTGTGCGTTGTTGAATAAAAAATCTTTATCTAATCCGAGGTGAGTGATCGCTGTCCTGATATCCAGCAGCTCTTTTTTGCCATAAGATACGGTTGCAGAAACATTATGTACAAAATAAGTTACAAATAACGCGAAAAACCCCCACACAATAGCAGAATTGGTTGCACAATTGGTTGGGCGCCCGTAAAACTGCTGCCATTTCTTCCATTTCTTCCGGCGCCATTTTAACTTTCCCCTGATTTATAGGCCTATTTGTTTTATACAAGAACACAATCACACATTGTAAGCAGGCTAGTGCCAGTGACTCCTAGGCCTACTAACTAGAGACAACTAAAGGTGATTGACACCGGGAAAAGAGTGGCTATCAGCTGATCATAGGGAATGATGGTGTAAATCTACTTGCTAGCTAGCTATGCTGTCGAAACAAACTTGCTTTTTGTTTGTTCTGCTGCTGACCTCTGCTCTGTTAGAGACACACATGACAGATTCAACCTAAAAGGAGCCTATACCTACCAGTACTCTCCGCCACCGTAGCCCGTGGCAACTGCATGCAGAAGTCAGACGAGTGCACGCTTGGGGCTGGAGTTTATGAAATTATCTAGTTTGATGTGCAATTCAATACATTTGCAAGTGAAACATTGAAAAGAGACTCAAAAGAAAATGTTTAAGTAATTAATACAATTAAATAAATAGGATGGCAAACGGGCAGGTGCTCGGGCACTGGCTGAGCCCTATCTATGCACGTGCCTGGGCTTAATGCTGCTCAGCAGAGCTGGGCCTTTCAAGCAGAATATCAGTGATTTCAGAACAACTGAGGATTTATGATCTCTGTGTCCATGCAGCAGTAATTTGTCATGTAGGCTCCATATGCATTGGCAAGTGTAAAAATCACTTGGTCACACACATTGCATTTCTCATTAGGTTCATCATGTATTATTCACATTTCTTTCAGAGTTGTGTTTCAAGTCATGTTGTAGCCTAGAATAGGAGGCCAGTTTACTTTGTACTCCACCCTGTGAAGTGAACTTATCGGAAGACTAATGTTGTCCTTTTATCCTGATGCACATAAATTCTCTTTTAAATGTTTGAATGTAATTAGTCTGACTGTTTGGTTATGTGGCATATCATGGATTAAATCATTCATGAATGAGCTTTTTATCACAGAGACTAGCTAGACATGTTATAGTGTATGCCACAGAGTACAATCGTAGTCAAACAGAATATTAAAACGCTTTGCTAGACTCAGTGGTGACCCGTAATTTTGAGCCCCACCTGTTTAGTAACATTTATTTTGTTTGCCATTGTTGCATGTTATTTTGGCATTAATACATGTCACATATCAGTTTGCAAACAATAAAAATATACATAATTCAGTTAATAAAGCAGCATACAAACGTTATCTATTTTTGCTTTCTTGAGTAAGGCAGCTCCAAAATGCAGGTATTCTAGCCTAGCTCGGTGGTGGGGCAGCCGGTGGAAAATACAGAGCGTAGGGGTTGGTGATGTTCTCTAGTTGCGCCATGATTGGCTCAATGTTCTGTCACTCATGTGGACACTACGTCACCGTAAACTCTATGGGGAGAGCTTGAAATTTCTAGCCCCTTGGGTGCTGCCATAGAGCTACATTGGAAGTGCCCATCCAAGAAGGCTCAAGGTCATTGGCCACAGATAAAATTACGTCAAATCACATTATATCTACAGTTGCTTTGATTGGACTGATCATGTCAACATCATACTTTCAAAATCTTAGCTAGCAAGCTAGCAGTCATCATCATGAATAAAGTCGACAATATACTGGCAAATCCTTTTCAAGCCTTGTCATATGAAGAGAAATTATGAAGAGAAATGATAGATAAAATGTATCAGTGCTCATCGGCCATTGGACATAAACATTACACAACAAGTTGGAAATAGCAAATTCAACAATGAGTGGTTTGGAAGGAATAAGTGGCTAACTACAAGCATTGCAAAGCAATCACTAACCTGCTATTCAGTGGATTGGATGTGCAGTCCATGCCTGGGTTTAAGGGACTCTTTTCCAAGCTTAAAAGGATAAACATTCAACATTGGCCATGCTGTCAATCCAGCATGACTTCTGCCGCTTTCAAAACAACTGGAAACTCGGAACTGGGAAATCTCAGACTTCAAGAACTCTGAAAAAAGCGTGCTCCGACTGGGAAAATATGTTTCAAATGGTCATCCAACTCGGAATTCCAAGTCGGGAACTTGGGCCTCTTTCTAGAACTCCGACCTGAAGATCCCTAAAATCATGTTCCCAGTTGTCTTGAAAGCACCATACATCCAGAGAATGCCAGACTTTTATGACAAAGTTTGATGACAAAATTTGCCCACCGCCGCGCCACCTTTCTGTTCAAGTGGGCACAGAACAACAAGGTGATTCCAAAAATGTCTTGTATGCTGCTGCATAAATTATGTAGCTAAGAAAGTATTACTGATGTAAGTGTACATTGTGTAGTACGCTGTTAGTAGCCCATGTGCCTCACTATAATAATTTGGTCCATTTTCCCCTCACAATTTAGCCTTCTGTTCTGACTTGGTGGTGCACATGTAGCCTATAGCCTGTTTTAGAGAAATGTCATAATCATCGCTTCCTAGCTCACTCATTGTCTCTATCGAAATTACAGATTGACTCTTATACGCTCGTCGTCCACTTATGCCATAGTTTGTACGTCTCAATTGCCATATCGGCTATGTTTTTTAAAAGGCAGTAAATGAGGCTGAATTAACTGTTTCACTGCCAGACAAGGCTCCGCTGACAGCCAGGTGTAACAGTGGTAAGGTGTTGGGACTCTGCTTTTGGGTATTTTTGTGGGCACCGTTTGTCAGTTTGTGGGCACCGTTTGTCACCATTATAGTCCAATTAATGTATTGTTTAGTGTTGTGTTGTGTTGTGTTGTGTTGTGTAGTGGCTGGCATGCATCAACATTTTGGGGGGGAATTTTCCCCACCAAGATTTACATGCTAAAATTGCCGCTGGCTAGACTACAGTCTGGATTGAACAGAAAAACTGCTGAATGAATAAGGTCATTAGCTGAGTTGTCAATTACAAAATGTATGACTTTATTACTGTAAATTAAAAGTGAAGAATTGCAATACTTGTTTTCCATGATTTTCAATGCAGTCTAACCAAAAATAAAACATTGAAGTCATATAGCATGGTACTGTACAATATTCAAAGTTCACTGAGATTTATTCCATATCACCCACCCAGACTCCAGATGAATTCATGCAAAGTATCTCTAAATTCAGAAATAATACAAATAACCAGGTGTAAAATGACCTGGCTGACATCCTACAGGCTGGCTACAATGCATTCGGAAAGTATTCAGACCCCTTGGCTTTTGTGCAAATTTTGTGACTTTACAGCCATTTTCTAAAATTGATTCAGTTGTTTGTTTTTTCTTGTCAATTTACACACAATACCCCATTAAGCAAGAACAGGTTTTTATAAATGTTTGCAAATGTATGAAGAAAAAAAAAACGGAAATATCTCATTTACATAAGTATTCAGACCCTTTACTTTGTTGAAACCTCTTTGGCAGCGCTTACAAGAACACAGTGGCCTCCATCATTCATAAATGGAATTCTTCGGTATGACGCTACAAGCTTGGCACACCTGTATTTGGGGAGTTTCTCCCATTCTACTCTGCAGATCCTCTCAAGCTCTGTCAGGTTGGATGGGGAGGATTGCTGCACAGGTATTTTATTTCCCTCCTGACTAGTCTCCCAGTCCCTGCTGCTGAAAAACATCCCCACAGCATGACGCTGCCACCACCATGCTTCACCGTAGGGATGGTGCCAGGTTTCCTCCAGACCTGACGCTTGGCATTCAGGCCAAAGAGTTCAATCTTGGTTTCATCAGACCAGAGAATCTTGTTTCTCATGGTCAGAGAGTCCTTATGGAGTGGTGGGGCGCTAAATCCACCGTTGAGTCGCCCAATGAACCGTGAAGAGAACACGTTCAAATTATACCTATACACTTTCTACAAACAAATCAAACATCTTTTTTATGTATCCTTAGGTATCCTTTTGGATATATTTGCTGTAATATTTCAACCGGACGATAATGTGAAGTGGTCGCCTGACAATTTCCTGTTCCTATCTGTTCTGGTCACTCCTAGAATTCCCAGACTTTGTATATAGACTGTTGACATCTAGTGGAAGCCATAGGTACTGCAGTCTCAGTCCTACATAAAGTTGTATGCAATAGGCACAATGGAGAAGATGCTCATTTTAAAAAAAAGCAAATCCGGATGGATTTTCCTCGGGTTTTCGCCTGCTATATCAATTCTGTTATACCCACATACATTATTTTAACACTCTTAGAAACTTCAGAGTGTTTCCTATCCAATAGTACTAATTATGTGCATATCCTATTTTCTGGGCCTGAGTGGCATGCATTTTACTTTGGGCACGCCAGACTCTCCAAAACCGTCACCTATGCAGCCGCTCCCTAAGAAGTTAAGTGCCTTTTTGCAAATACCATTGTTGGCTGTCATGTACCTTTTACTGAGGATTGGGATCCGTCTGACCACTCTACCATAAAGGCCTGATTGGTGGAGTGCTGCAGAGATGGTTGTCCTTCTGGAAGGTTCTCTCATCTCTACAGAGGAACTCTGGAGCTCTGTCAGAGTGACTATCGGGTTCTTGGTCACTTCCCTGACCAAGGCCCTTCTCCCCTGTTTATTCAGTTTGGCTGGGTGGCCAGCTCTAGGAGTCTTGGTGGTTCAAAAAAGTATTTCATTTAAGAATGATGAAGGCCACTGTGTTCTTGGAGACCTTCAATGCTGCAGAATTTTTTCGTACCATTCCCCACATCTGTGTCTCGACACAATCCTGTCTCCGAGCTCTACGGACAATTCCTTCGACCTCACGGCTTAGTTTTTGCTCTGACATGCACTGTCAACTGTGGGACCTTATATAGACAGTTGTTTGTCTTTCCAAATCATGTCCAATCAATTGAATTTACCACAGCGGGACTCCAATCAAGTTGTAGAAACATCTCAAGTATGATCAATGGAAATAGGATGTACCTGAGCTCCATTTCAAGTCTCATAGCAAAGGGTCTGAATGCCTATCTCAGTTTTAATTTTTTATACATTTGCAAAAATGTTTTCGCTAATTCATTATGGGGTATTGTGTGTAGATTGATGAGGAAAATGCTTTATTTAATCAATTTTAGAATAAGGCTGTAACGTAACAAAAAGGAAGGGGTCTGAATACTTTCCGAATACACTGTATACGACTGGTTTGAGCTGAGGTGGCATCCCTCCATACTCTATAACCCTCAAACTCAACTCTGGACCTCGAGGCCAGTTCCACCGTTTTGTTTTCATTATGTCCCTATAATCAGGGACTGATTTAGACCTGGCACACCAGGTGGGTGCAATTAATTATCAGGTAGAACAGAAAACCAGCAGGCTCTGGACCTCGTAAGTTAAGAGTTGAATACCCCTGCTCGATAAAATGCATGTGTTTGTGTAAATAGTCACACCATGACTATATGTGGGAACTCCTTCAAGACTGTTGGAGGATGGAAATGCATTCCAGGTGAAGCTGGTTGAGAGAATGCCAAGAGGCATTCATCAAGGCAAGTGTAGCTATTTGAAGAATCTTGTTTAACAATTTTTTGGTAACTACATGATTCTATATGTGTTATTTCATAGTTTTGATGTCTTCACTATTATTCTACAATGTAGAAAATAGTAAAAATAAAGAAAAACGCCTGTTTTTTAAAATGTTGTATATTTTACAAATCTAGTTGATATTTTAATCATATCGATGAAACTCTATTATAAACTCTAGACTCTAATAAAGATATTTGATAGTAGCTACAGCGGGTAATGATATAGGTCTGCCAGTGCTGTATGTGGTTATTCACATTCACACATGTTCTGCTTGTTATACAAAAGTATAAAAATATGTTTTGGCTTTCTGTGCCAAACATGAAATAATTGACTAAACTGTGTAAATTGTGAAAAATGTGAAATGTCAGCCATGAAGGCAAGCAGTGTGAGTCAATGAATTGGATGCTCTGTGATCTCTGCTATTTTTTCCGGAAATTGAGGACGTTGCACTGCATACTGAATGCATAATTCTCTTTTGCAGATTGAGCGGTCAAAAATGTAACAACCAACCACCTTTGATGTCGGTTTCTTTCTCAATATCATGTCATATAAAACAGAATTTTGAAATGCATTTGAATCAAATAACTAAAATGTAGAGAAAATCAATGTTAAGCTAATGTAAGACCTCAAAATGAGCTGTAATGTGATATCGCTATAGCTCAAGGTGCAGTCTGGGTGGGTGATATGGAATAAATCTCAGTGAACTTTGAATATTGTACAGTACCATGCTATATGACTTCAATGTTTGCTTTTTGCTTAGATTGCATTGGAAAACAAGTATTGCATTTCTTCACTTTTAGTTTACAGTAATTAAAATCATACATTTTGTAATTGAGAACTCAGCTAATGACCTTATTCATGTGCATACATTTTACCATTCATTTGCTTAACTGAACCACTTTCAATGTCCACAAAATCTTAACGGCACACTCTAGAATTGCATCAGCCACCTACAGTACATACATACACTTAGTAGATCTGAAGTCCCACTCAAAAAAAAGTATAAGTGCATATGTAAACATTTCTTGATCCTATTAGAGCTGTCAGCATCAGTCATTTTCAGCAACATTCCTGTAGCATTAATTCATCAGGAATGCGGGTTCATTACCGAAGTTGAGTGGGAATGAGGAATAGCAGTGGTAGTAATGAATAGAGCAATTGTGAAGATTTTGAATGGATGTCATAGTTTGTGTAACTCATTTGGACGACAGAGGGAGGTGAGGAAAAGGTCAGGGCTACAAAGCAGCACTTTTGCCCGTATGATTCAAAAAACCTGTGCAGCACAGATATGCCTTACCAGCATAATTATGGACAGAGTTGTGATTGAAATTCTAACAATTTTTTTGCATCCTTACAGCATTTTTGTGGGGCATTTTTTTTATTAACTCAGGGCATGGTCGACCACAACAATGATGCACATCGCCAATCACCAGATCCAGGTTGCAGGATTATTATGCGTATGGCAGGCAGAAAGACAGGAGTTACCTCTCTTATCCTGTGCTTCTCTGCAGTCGGCGCTACCAGAGAGGCTTAATAATATCCCAGAGGCACAGATGAAACGCTCTCTCCACAGTGGCTGTTTACTGAAGAGTGTGTTTGAAGTTGAGCTCAAGATGTCTTCATTTCTCTACCAGAGGAATGTTCCAAAGGGGAAGAAATGTAATTCAGATAGGGGGGGTAAAGAGAAAAAGACAGAATCCAAGTGCGTTTTCTACTGACGTGATGCATTAAACTCGAGACAGAATCTTGCTATTAGACTGCACCCTGGTTATAAGGATGTTTTCATGAGGAAATGTCTTTACATGTCCCTCATCTTTTTGGAAAGCGGCTTAGAACACCCCTGAAATTAAGAACCTTCCACAGGCTCTAACAGCAGGTTCATAACTTATTCATCTCACTCAGCTGGCTCTCCATAGACCTCAATTCACACATCCCACGTTTTTAAAGTGAAAATTAAAGGTTAAGAGCAAGATCATTTCCACTTCACACAGGTGTTGACTGTTGGGGCAAAGTAGCTTTTAAATCGCATAAACTGAAGTTTCGGAAAACACTTTCGATGAAGCTAATACACATAATGCATTAGACAGCCTTATACATGTACTCATAATAAACAATATATTGCAGTACAAGCGTATTTATAGGCACACATGAAGACTCATATAGACTCATAATTCCATATACCAATAATCATAATGCGTTAAAAGTATAATAAGAATGACTTATAACGTACAGCAACATAGTGCTTCCTAATTGCTGTTCACTTTTTCAGCATGAATCATACAGCATTATAATGACCATCAGTGTGATGCCTTTGTAACTTTATTTTGATCAATAAGCAGCACATCCTTATTACTGCATCATAATCTTTGTTATGGTGTGCTATAGCATACTCATAAGCCTCTATGAAGAAATGTAGAATTGCTTTAGGTAAAGTGATGAAATGCCTAAGGCAGAGCGATATAAGACACCATAGGCTGTTACTATACAATTATATAGTGGTCATTGTCTGCTTTCAGTAAAATAAAACATTTATGCAAAACATTGTAGGGGTTTTTTGAAAGAGAAGCCAATTTTTTGTCCATTAAAATAACATCAAATTGATAAGAAATACAGTGCAGTCCAGTGTCTGTGTTCTTTTGCCCATCTTAATCTTTTATTTTATTTGGCCAGTCTAAGATATGGCTTTTTCTTTGCAACTCTGCCTAGAAGGCCAGCATCCCGGAGTCGCCTCTTCACTGTTGACGTTGAGGGTACGCTGACCTCCTGTTCTTGTTCTGGGAAGAGTGGAGGTTGATACCCCAAAGAGCACTCAAATGGAGAGAGTCCTGTGGCCGAACAGGGAAGGGTGTTCCGGGCATACTCCACCCAGACCAGTTGTTGGCTCCAGGTGGTGGGGTTGGTTGAGACCAGGCATCTCAAGGTGGTTTCTAGGTCCTGGTTGGCTCGCTCCGACTGGCCGTTGGATTGAGGATGGAATCCGGAGGACAGGCTGGCCGACAACCAAATAATGCAATAATGCAGAACGCCTTCCAGAACTGAGACGAGAACTGAGGACCCCGGTCGGGGACCATGTCCACCGGGAGTCCATGGATCTGGAAGACGTGCTGCACCATAAGCTGGGCCGTCTCCTTGGCAGAGGGTAGTTTGGGGAGAGAGATGAAGTGGGTGGCCTTGGAGAATCAATCAACTACCGTCAGAATGACAGTGTTGCCATCAGACGGAGGGAGCCCAGTGACAGAGAGATATGGGTCCAGAGAGATATGGGACCAGGGACGATGAGGGACAGGTAGTGGCTGAAGGAGGCCAGAAGGAGCTTGCTGTGGAGTCTTGTTCTGAGCACACACTGTGCATGTGGCGACGAAGGCAGAGACGTCAGGAACCATTGTGGTCCACCAGAAACGTTGTCGGATAAAGGCTAGGGTAAGACGGGAACCTGGATGACAGGTCAGCCTGGAGGAATGAGCTCATTCCAGGACCCGGGACTGGACTGAGTTAGGAACAAATAACCGCTTAGCCGGGCCCCCTTTCAGGTTCAGGCTGGGAACGTTGTGCCTTGCTAACCAAGCTTTCAATACCCCAATCCACTGAAGCTGCAAAGCATGAGGTAGGGAGAATGGTTTCGGAGACCGAGGGTGTGGCAGAGGAACTGTATATGCGGGAGAGGGCATCTGGCTTCACATTTTTGGACCCTGGGTGGTAGGAAATGTTGAAGTTGAATCTTGTGAACAATAAAGCCCTCCGGGCCTGCCTGGAGTTAAGGCGCTTGGCTGTACGGAGATATTCCAAATGTTTATGGTCGGTCCAGACCACTAACGGCTGTTCTGCTCCTTCCAGCCAATGCCTCCACTCCTCCAGCGCCAACTTGACAGCCAGTTCTCTGTTGCCAACGTCATAATTCCTCTCTGCCGGACTGAGACGATCGGACAGGAAGGCACAAGGATGGAGCTTCTGGTCCTGGGCATATCGCTGGGACAGGATGGCCCCCACTCCAACACCAGAAGCTTCAACCTCTACCACAAGTTGACAGGATGGATCCGGATGGACGAGGATGGGTGCTGTGGTGAATCGATGTTTCAGGTCCCTTGAAGGCTTTGTCGACCGCTGGAGATCATGTGAACGATACTTTGGGAGAGGTGTATGTTGAGAGGGGGGGCCTCCAGGGTGCTGTAGCCCCGAATGAAACGGCGGTAGAAATTGGCGAACCCCAAGAAACGTTGGATGTAGGTTGAGGCCACTCTATCTCTATCACTGCTTTCACTTTTCCTGATCCATTTGGACATTTCCATCAGCGATGACATATCTCAGAAAGGAGATTGTTGAGCGGTGAAACTCACATTTCTCGGGTTTCACAAACAGTTGGTTCTCCAGGAGACGCCGAAGGACTTGTCTGACATGAAGAAACCAGGATGTTGTCCAGGTAAAAGAACACAAAACAGTATAGCATGTCCCGGAGCACATCGTTTACCAGAGCCTGAAAAATGTCCACTGGCTGTATTAAAGTCTTCCACTCACTTCCTTCACGTATCTGAACCAGGTGGTAGGCATTCCGAAGGTCCAGTTTGGAAAAAATGGTGGCTCCATGGAGAGGTTCAAAGGCCGAGGAGAGGAGTGGTAGGGGATAACGATTCTTGATAGTTATTTCATTCAGACCCCAGTAGTCAATGCACGGACGCAGGGTCTTGTCCTTCTTCTCCACAAAGAAAAACACAGCGCCGGCAGGAGATGCAGACGGACAGATGCCTCCAGTAGCCAGAGAATCCTCAATATACAGTACTCTTTCATGGCCTTGGTCTCCGGGCCGGATAGAGAATATAGCCGACCATAAGATGGTGTGGTGCCTGGGAGGAGATCAATGGCACAATCATAAGGACGGTTCCGGGGAAGAGAAGTAGCCTGTGCCTTACTGAAAACCTCCAGGATGTCATGGTACTCAGTGGGGATGGCAGAGACATCCATGGCGTTGCTTACGTCCTGAGGGGAACTTCTCAAGGACGGCTGTGCCGCTTTAAGGCAATGACAATTACAAAACAAACGCCAACCAAGGATGGAGCCTGTGGTCTAGTCAATAACCGGATTTGGTTTCTGGAGCCAAGAAACCCCCAAAACCACAGGAACGTGGGGGGAATCGATGAGGAGGAGCTGTATGGTCTCACTGTGGTTTCCTGATACCCGTATCTGAACGGGCACTGTGCTATGGGTGACTCTTCCAATAGAACGGCTATCCAGTGCCCTTGCATCCATGGGGACAGAGAGAAGTTGAGTGGGAATACCTAATTCAGAAACCATAGTAGCATCCATAAAACTTTCATCAGCCCCAGAGTCAATGAGCACTCGGAGACTTAGATTGGTCTCCCCACAGAAAAAGTACAAACAAAGGTGTGCGGGTGATGGGAATTAGGGGACTCCCAGTCTGGCTAACTAGAGTACTTGCACCGACCAGAGACAAGGGTTTCCTAATAGGGCAGTTAGCTATATAATGTCCTGCCTCACCACAGTACAGACAACAGTTAAAACTCAACCTTCGTGAGCATTCCCTAACCGATAACCGAGCTCTTCCCAGTTGCATAGGCTCAGGAGTATCCAACTCACCCATCGTAGAGGATTCACGAGGGGGCTCGGGTGGCTTCGGATCTTCTCTGAAAAACTGCCTTCGGAAACTTCCGTATTCCTTCGAAGGTGAGCAAACCCTAGCGAATGAACGAGTGTGCCCAAGGCCAGGCCTCTTCTCACTCCAGCGTTCCCTTAGACGTCCATCAATTCTAATGGTGAGAGCGATGAGGGAGTCGAGGTCCACCTGTAATTCCCGAGCAGCTAGCTCATCTTTTACCACCTCGGATAGTCCGTGAAGGAAGGTATCGAATAGAGACTCTGGATTCCAGGCATTCTCAACCGTGTAGCCTGACACACTACGGGGGTTTTGATGTAAGTTTACTGGCCGCCTCTCTCCCGGATACCAGAGAATCGAATACCTTCCTCACCTCTGCCATGAAATCCTCCAGATGACAACAAAGGCTGGATTGTTGCTCAGACGTGGCCCAGGAGAGCGCCCTTACCCGACATTAGCGTAATAATATACACTATCTTCGATCGGTCCGAAGGGAACGAAGATGGCTGTAGCTCAAAAATAAGAGAGCACTGAGAAAGAAAACCCCAACAGGTACCAGGATTCCCAGAATATCGCTCCGGAGGAGGTAAGCGGGGTTCTCGGGGAACCGGGGTAGGCTGTACCAACTCACCACTAATAGGAAAACATTTACCGGGTGGTTGGGGTTTCTCAGGGGTGGCAGACAGCCTATGAGTTAAATCCCTAATTAGCTCCATAGTAGCCTTAAACCCTTGGTCGGGGCGTTCCGTCAGGGAACAAAGCCCTTCTAACAGGTCCTATAGTAGCTCCTCATGCCTCCCAATAGTGGCTCCCTGCAGGGAGACAGCGTGGCGGTGCTGATTCAAGTCTGCTGGGTCTGTCATGGCCAGTTCATACTATAAGGGCACAAGGCGAGACCCAGATGTAGACACAGGAGGCAGATGGTTGGAGTCTTGGATGTTTATTAATCCAAAAAAGGGGTAGGCAAGAGAATGGTCGTTTACAGGCAAAAGGTAAAACCAGTTCAGAGTCCAGTAGGTTCCGAGGGCCAGGCAGGCTCAAGGTCAGGGCAGGCAGAATGGTCAGGCAGGCGAGAATAGAGTCCAGAAAACCAGCAAGGGTCAAAACCGGGAGGACCAGCAAAGAGAAGTGAAAAAGGAGTAAGTGAAAAAACACGTTGGTTTACTTGACAAACATACAAGACGAACTGGCACAGAGAGACAGGAAACTCAGGGATAAATACACTGGGGAAAATAAGCGAAACCTGGAGGGGGTGCAGACAATCACAAGGACAGGTGAAACAGACTAGGGTGTGTCGTATGCTAATACTGCAGTAGTACTCTATCATTGTGCATTATGAGTACATGTATAATGCTATATAATGCATTAAGCATATGGGCTTCATAGAAAGTGTCACCGAAGTTTCTACACCAACTCAAAGGAAGTCAAACAGAACCTCTTTAATTCTTTGAAAAAAGAGAAAACAACCCGGAAGTTGCTCAATCCCAAGTTTAAAAACAAAAGCTGTGTAACTGCTGAGTAAATAGAAAGGGTGCTTTTTTTGTACGTTTTTCAAACGGAATAAGATTAAAACTATTTTAATTGAGCAAGATCCACAATTTGAAATCCCCTTCAAGCAACTACACCATAAAATGTTTGTCTGCCTAGTGGAGCATCATCTGGAGGAGAAGATTACCCGTGTCTATCTGGGCAGTAAAATTTTACTGTATCACAAGTCTCATCTGGCTGCTGCCCCAATGTTAATTGGGGCACATAAGAAGCAAGTTGATTCCCATCACGATGGTTTGTTGTTGTTGGCTTGTTCTGTGCTCTTCAAAGTTAACAAGTAACACTTCAATGTCTGACACTTTCTCACTAGGCAGTGAAATATTACCAAGATTCTCAGCAGAGACATTGACTAAAGAACAACTCTCGATTGATGATATTGCCTACAGTAAACGATCTACAAGCTCCCATGATCATAATTCAGCACCACTTTCTCATCAACTGCATACAAGCCTTTGATACACACCATATTTGAGATTGTCAGTCAGAAACATACACAAAAACGTGTGGCAAGCTTTGACATTTTTCTCAAGACATAGCATTTCTTTTTAATTGTGATTGTGATGAAATACGCAGGTTTTTGTCATCACGTTCTGCGTACTGGTGAGAGCTCGGAATAAAATACAGTGATTCCATGCGAGGGGATGAGACGGGTCATTGCCAAGGGTTTCCTCTGTATTGTTGCTTGAAGTGAGAGCATTGGTGGCAGTCTCACCAACAGTGCTGAAAAGCCTCTGATTAAAGACACCAAGAGAAGGTGGATACGGTGGGAGGAATGAAAGAAGCAGTCAAACTGTCAACCAAGTCATAAACGAGCTACCACTGCAGCAAAGGACACCACTCACTTTGGCTGGGCTGACAGCTCTCCATGTCTCACATTCTTTGCAACACTTGTTCCAGAGGGGAAGTGAGGTGCAGACTGCCCAATGCTTTGTTCTCATTTGGCATCTCTCGAAGACCTACTGTATTCGTAAAAATATATGTCTGATATAATGTATTGATTGTGTAACTGTTGTTGCATCTACATGGTACCAAAGGTGTCATGCCCATAGGGCAAGTGCCCCCTCAGATTTGCCCCAATCTCATAAATAGCTACCAAACCATTTCAGGCTAGTCAATCAAGTTAGAGTAGCGTGTCTAACTATCTTAGCTGGCATACCTGCTGGCAAGGTTGCTAGACTTTAGAAACGCAAGCAATTACTAAATGTACCGAATAAGACACATTCCTTTCAATCTTTTACCCAGATTTTAGCAGAGATGCAGAGAAGCATATTTCCTAAAATATTTCTACTTAGGGAGTAGCGGCACGCTCCCGACACTACCCGGTGAAATGTAAGGCGCCCAATTCAAAATCCAAACGTTGAATTATTAAACATTCATCAATATACAAGTGTTGCATAGTCATCAAAAGCTTGGCTTCTTGGCAATATCACAGCGTTGTCAGATTTCAAAAAGGCTTTATGGCGAAAGCACAACATTTGATTGTTTGAGGATAGCACCTCATATATTTTCAACATTAGCATAAATTCATATCCAGCTCGGGTCACACAAAACCCATATAAGAGCTAAAAAATATCACTTACCTTTCGAAGAACTTCTGCTGAGGGCTTCCCAAGTGTCCAACGAAGACATCCAATGGTTATTTTGTTAGAAAAAGTCATTTATTATATCCATAAATCTCAGTTTGGTTGGCGCGTTATGATCATAAAATCCACCGTTGAGTCGCCCATTGAACCGTGAAGAGAACACGTTCAAATTATACCTATAAACTTTCTACAAACAAATCAAACATAATTTTTTATGTATCCTTTTACGTATATTTACTGTAATATTTCAACCGGACGATAACGTGAACAATAAGAAAGGAAAATAAAGTGGTGCGCGCTCACAATCTCGCGCCCGTCAAAAGTTGTTGACAAAAGTGGTCCCCTGACTACTTCCTCTTCCTATCCGTTCTGCTTAGTGCTATAACTTCCAGACTCTGTATAAAGACTGTTGACATCTAGTGGAAGCCATAGGTACTGCAGTCTCAGTCCTAGTTAAAATACAAACGAATAGGCAGCCTGGAGAAGAAGGTCATTTACAAAAAAAACTGCAAATCCGTATGGATTTTCCTCTGGTTTTTGCCTGCTATATCAGTTCTGTTATACTCACATACAGTGGGGCAAAAAAGTATTTAGTCAGCCACCAATTGTGCAAGTTCTCCAACTTAAAAAGATGAGAGAGGCCTGTAATTTTCATCATAGGTACACTTTTGTTATTGACCAAATACTTATTTTCCACCATAATTTGCAAATAAATTCATTAAAAATCCTACAATGTGATTTTCTGGATTTTCTTTCCTCATTTTGTCTGTCATAGTTGAAGTGTACCTATGATGAAAATTACAGGCCTCTCTCATCTTTTTAAGTGAGAGAACTTGCACAATTGGTGGCTGACTAAATACTTTTTTGCCCCACTGTACATTATTTTAACACTTTTAGAAACTGCAGAGTGTTTCCTATTCAATAGTACTAATGATGTGCATATCCTATTTTCCAGGCCTGAGTGGCAGGCATTTTACTTTGGGCATGCCAGTCTCTCCAAAACCGTCACCTCTGCTGCCGCTCCCTAAGAAGTAAAAAAAAAACCTGAACCACCGATACAGACAGCTCAAGAGGTATGCTTAGATGTGCAGAAATATGTACCCCCATCCTCATGTACTTTGTGCCCCTTCTAATATGATGGGTCTATGACGCCCCTGCATGTTACAGTAGTAAAATCCCCAATGTCCCAAGGGTCTGTGATGTTGTACTCTTCCCCCGTTTTCCTAAAATGATGTGTAAACCTAAGGACTTGTCCAGGGTTTGCAGGAATATTTCGGCTTGATGTTGTCCTTGTGTGATCTTATGGCCTGTTTGTGTCGAGTCAGACTCTTTCTCACATTCACTCGCTCTGTCTTCTCTTCCCTCTCTCTCACTCAATGATAGATATACTGTATACAAGTGTACTGAACTGGCGTATGGGGGACTGATTAGTCAGGATGGTTGACTCATCGATTGATATCACAACCGATATATCACTCTGCAGCTGATCCTCAGTTCAAAAGTAAAAAAAAAGACATCTGAAATAATCTCAAGATTAGTCTTGAGATGTGGATTGTGAGGCTTTGAATTAATTGGTCCCTCTACAGACTGTGCCCCATTTTCGCAATTTACGTGCTTTTCAGATGTGACAGTAAGCACTCTTGGTACCACCACCCTTTTGTTGGTTTGAGAGCCTTTCCATTCTGTTCATGTAGCGTTTCATTCTTAGTAGCACACAGCGGATATCAACCCTCATCCTTACTGATGTACTATGGTACAGTCTCTCCACTGCTCTCCTTATATATGTCAGCTTCCATGAAAGCAATACATTTCATACAAGATAATTTTTGCAATGAACAGAAGATTTTGCATACCGCTTGGGGTGCTATTGGCATTCACACAGATGCTCAGAATGGCAAGCTTTTGTCTACCAGGAGACTCATGACAATCCCTGCACTCTAGGAGTCTCTTCACAGTCTAAATGTTCTACTTTTGAAGCTATGAATCATTCTAAATCATTCACATTACATTTTCTTCTCAAGGTACTATTTACCACTACAAAATATTCTGGAAAGCTAATTATCAAACATCCTGTGAATAGCCACTTTTGTCATTATTGTCAACATACAGAAATACTATAAAGAATTGAATAAAAAAATACATTTCATGCCTTATCACTTACTGTACCAATGTCATTACTTGCTTACTAAAAATGTAACAATGTGGGGGTACACGACCATGAAGTAATGGGTCTCCATATACTAGTCGGAAGTTTACATACACCTTAGCCAAATACATTTAAACTCAGTTTTTCACAATTCCTGACATTTCATCCGAGTAAGAATTCCCTGTTTTAGTTTAGTTAGGATCACCACTTTATTTTAAGATTGTGAAATGTCAGAATAATAGTAGAGAGAATGATTTATTTCACCTTTTATTTATTTCATCACATTCCCAGTGGTTCAGAAGTTTACATACACTCAATTAGTATTTGGTAGCATTGCCTTTAAATTGTTTAACTTGGGTCAAACGTGTCGGGTAGCCTTCCACAAGCTTCCCACAATAAGTTGGGTGAATTTTGGCCCATTCCTCCTGACAGAGCTGGTGTAACTGAGTCAGGTTTGTAGGCCTCCTTGCTCGCACACGCTTTTTCAGTTCTGCCCGCAAATTTCTATAGGATTGAGGTCAGGGCTTTGTGATGGCCACTCCAATACCTTGACTTTGTTGTCCTTAAGCCATTTTTCCACAACTTTGTAAGTATGCTTGGGGTCATTGTCCATTTGGAAGACCCATTTGCGACCAAGCTTTAACTTCCTGACTGATATCTTGAGATGTTGCTTCAATATATCCACATAATTTTCCATCCTCATGATGCCATATATTTTGTGAAGTGCACCAGTCCCTCCTGCAGCAAAGCACCTCCACGACATGATGCTGCCACCTCCGTGCTTCACGGTTGGGATGGCGTTCTTCGGCTTGCAAGCCTCCCCCTTTTCCTCCAAACATAACGATGGTAATTATGTCCAAACAGTTTTATTTTTGTTTCATCAGACCAGAGGACATTTCTCCAAAAAGTACGATCTTTGTCCCCATGTGCAGTTGCAAAGCGTAGTCTGGCTTTATTATGGCGGTTTTGGAGCAGTGGCTTCTTCCTTGCTGAGCGGTTTTTTAGGTTTAAGTGAAATAATCTGTCTGTAAACAATTGTTGGAGAAATTACTTGTGTCATGCACAAGGTAGATGTCCTAACCGACTTGACAAAACTATAGTTTTTTGCGGATTGGTTGAAAAATGAGTTTTAATGACTCCTACCTAAGTCTATGTAAACTTCAGACTTCAACTGTACCAATCTCAATATAAACCTATACCATGTATCTTGTGTGCTTAACAGGATAATTGTGATACTACTGTATACGCAATGAAAAGGAGGGTCTTACTTCTAAATGCTCTTAAGTTGGAAAATACGTTTTTCAAAGTCCCCTTGTACCTGGATCCCACCATAACTGCTTAATGCCTATCATTCAGTGGGGGATTTATTGTCAGCGCTTTTGTTCTCAAACACATTCTTTCAATATAAAGCAGGACTCAAGAAAGGGAATCCAGTCCTTTTGAGCCTTAGCCGGTGTTAGATGAGATGATTGATGGATGTGGATCAGTGCTGGGAATAAAAAATGCCCATTTCTGATTCTCACTCCCTTTGGGAGAAGGGGGACTTTCACTTTCATGACATAGGCCTTGCAGTGGGAGCTACTGGATAAAGAGAGACAGTAAGGAAGGAAGTGTCCCTCCAATACACAGAGGACACCAGCTCAGCCTGGCTAACTGAGATGAAAGACTGCTGGAGCAGAGAGGACAGAGTCTTACGCTGTAGACGGACAACACTCTCATCACCTAAAACTGATCTGAGGGATGTATGGTTTATTCTCAGAACTTTTTTGTATTTTCCTTGTGAACACCTTTACCACATTCAAGAATTGAGTATCAACATGAGTTTGTCTATGCTTTATTCCAAGGCCTTATCGCTCTCAGGAAATCTGGCTCAGAAAATTATATGAGCAGGGGTGAAAGGGTACTAATATATCCTACTCAAGTAAAAGTACTGCTACTTTAAATACATTTTACTCAAGTAGAAGTATAATTACTGGTCTAAAAAAAACACTCAAGTAAAAGTTAAAAGTAGCCCATTTAAAAAGTGCTCAGAGTAAAAGTGATTGAGTTACTTTAAAAATAAAAACATTGACCTTGATAATTAACTAATGTTATACTTGATCTTTTCCATGCATTAAATTGAAAAAGGATGAGAGGAAATTCATGTACAGTAGGAACTAACTTAGGAAGTACAGTAGGAAGTACAGTAGTAAGTACAGTAAGAAGTACAGTGGTAACTACAGTGGGAGATACAGTTCGAACGACAGTAGGAGCTACAGTGGGAAGTACAGTAGGAAGTACATTGGGAACTATAGTGGGAACTACAGTGGGAACTACAGTGGGAAGTACAGTGGTATCTACAGTGGGAACAAAAGTAGGATGTAAAGTAGGAACTACAGTGGGAGCTACAGTGCATTCAGAAAGTATTCAGACCCCTTGACTTTTCCACATTTTGTTACTTTACAGCCTTATTCTAAAATTGATTAAAAAAAATGTTTTTTATCCTCATTAATATACACACACAATACCCCATAAAGAGAAAGCAAAAACAGGTTTTTAGAAATGTTTGCACATTTACATAAGTATTCAGACCCTTTACTCAGTACTTTGTTGAAGCACCTTTGGCAGCGATTACAGCCTCGAGACTTCTTTGGTATTACGTAACAAGTTTGGCACACCTGTTTTTGGGGAGTTTCTCCCATTCTTCTCTGCAGATCCTCTCAAACTCTAACAGGTTGGATGGAGAGCGTCACTGCACAGCTATTTTCAGGTCTCTCCAGAGATTTTTGATCGGGTTCAAGTCCGGGCTCTGACTGGGCCTCTCAAGGACATTCAGCGATATTCAGAGTTCCGAAGCCACTCCTGTGTTGTCTTGGCTGTGTGCTTAGGGTCGTTGTCCTGTTGGAAGGTGAACTTACGCCCCAGTCTGAGAGCTCTGGAGCAGGTTTTCATCAAGGTTCTCTCTGTACTTTGCTACGTTCATCTTTCCCTCGATCCTGACTCATCTCCAAGTCCCTGCCGCTGAAAACATCCCCACAGCATGATGTTGCCGCCACCATGCTTCACCATGTGCCTTTTACTAAGCAGTGGCTTCCATCTGGCCACTCTACCATAAAGGCCTGATTGGTGGAATACTGCAGAGATGGTTGTCCTTCTGGAAGGTTCTCCCATCTCCACAGAGGAACTCTGGAGCTCTGTCAGAGAGACCTGCCTGACCAAGGCCCTTCTCCCCCGATTGCTCAGTTTGGCCGGGTGGCCAGTACTAGGAAGAGTCTGGGTGGTTCCAAACTTCTTCAATTTAAGAATGATGGAGGCCACTGTGTTCTTGGGGACCTTGAATGCTGCAGGCAACTTTTGTACCCTTCCCCAGATCTTTGCCTCGACACAATCCTATCTCGGAGCTCTAAGGAAAATTCCTTCTACCTCACGGCTTGTTTTTTTCTCTGACATGCACTGTCAACTGTAGAACCTAATGTAGACAGGTGTTTGCCTTTCCAAATCATGTCCAATCAATTGAATATACCACAGGTGGACTCCAATCAAGTTGTAGAAACGCACCTGAGCTCAATTTCGAGCTTCATAGCAAAGGGTTTGAATACTTATGTAAAGAAGGTATTTCTGTTTTTAATTTTTAAAACATTCAATATTCTAAAAACCTGTTTTCGATTTGTCATTATGATGGTACTTTGTGTAGATTGTCATCGAAAAAAAGTTATTTAATACATTTTAGAATAAGGTTGTAATGTAACAAAATGTGGAAAAAGGGAAGGGGTCTGAACACTTTCTGAATGCACTGAAAGTTAATTTATTTTATGACTTCCAACAAGGCACATCTGTATTTAAAAAATGAAGGTACTCACCCATTGTGTAAGTACCGACGCAGGAGTTGAGAAGCAGGTACGGGAGTTGAACATTTAATGTGGAACGGACATCAAATGAAACTTTATTTGCCACATGCGCTGAATACAACAAGTGTAGACCTTACCGTGAAATGCTTACTTACAAGCCCTTAACCAACAGCGCAGTTCAAAAAGAAGGAAATATTTACCAAGTAGGCTAAAATAAAAAGTAGTCATAAAAAGTAACACAATAAGAATAACAATAACGAGGCTGTATGCAGGGGGCAACGGTACAGAGTCAGTGTGCAGGGGTACAGGCTAGTTGAGGTCATCTGTACATGTAGGTGGAGGCGAAGTGACTATGCATAGGTAACAAACAAACAGCGAGTAGCAGCAGTGTACAAGAGGGGGTCAATGTAAATTGTACAGTGAGGGTTTCTATGAATTGTTCGGCAGTCTAATGGCTTGGGGGTAGAAGCCGTTGAGGAGCCTTTTGGTCCTAGACTTGGTGCTCCGGTACCCATGCCAAATCTTTTTAGTCTCCTGAGGGGGAAAAGTATTTGTTGTGCCCTCTTCACGACTGTCTTGGTATGTTTAGACCATGATAGTTTGTTGGGGATGTGGACACCAAGGAACTTGAAACTCTCGACCCGCTCCACTACAGCTCCGTCGATGTTAATGGGTGCCTGTTCGGCCCGCCTTTTCCTGTAGTCCATGATCAGCTCCTTTGTCTTGCTCACATTGAGGGAGAGGTTGTTGTCCTGGCACCACACTGCCAGTTCTCTGACCTCCTCCCTATAGGCCGTCTCATCGTTGTCCGAGATCAGGCCTACCACTGTTGTGTCGTCAGCAAACTTAATAATGGTGTTGGAGTCGTGTTTGGCCACGCAATCATGGGTGAACAGGGAATACAGGAGGGGACTAAGTACCCACCCCTGAGGGGCCCCAGTGTTAGGATCAGAGTGGCAGACGTATTGTTGCCTACTCTTACCACCTGGGGGTGGCCTGTCAGGAAGTCCAGGATCCAGTTGCAGAGGGAGGTGTTTAGTCCCAGAGTCCTTAGCTTAGTGATGAGCTTCGTGGGCACTATGGTGTTGAACCCTGAGCTGTCGATGAACAGCATTCTCACATAGGTGTTCCTTTTGTCCAGGTGAGAAAGGGCGGTGTGGAGTGCGATTGAGATTGCGTCATCTGTGGATCTGTTGGGGCGGTATGCGGATTGGAGTAGGTCTAGGGTGTTCGGGAGGATGCTGTTGATGTGAGCCATGACCAGCCTTTCAAAGCACTTCATGGCTACCGATGTGAGTGCCACTGGGCAGTAATAATTTAGGCAGGTTACCTTTGCTTCCTTGGGCACAGGGACAATGGTGGTCTGCTTGAAACATGTAGGTATTACAGACTCGGTCAGGGAGAGGTTTAAAATGTCAGTGAAGACACTTGACAGTTGGTCCGCGCATGCTTTGAGTACATGCCCTGGTAATCCATCTGGCCCAGAGGCTTTGTGAATGTTGACCTGTTTAAATATTTTGTTCACATTGGCTACCGAGAGTGTTATCACACAGTCATCCAGAACAGCGGGTGCTCTTGTGCATGCTTCAGTGTTGTTTGCCTCGAAGCGAGCATAAAAAGCATTTAGCTCGTCTGGTAGGCTCGTGTCACTGGGCAGCTGGTGTCTGGGTTTCCCTTTGTAGTCCGTAATAGTTTTCAAGCCCTGCCACATCCGACGAGCGTTGGAGCCGGTATAGTAGGATTCAATCTTAATCCTGTATTGAGGCTTTGCTTGTTTGATGGCTCGTCTGAGGGCATAGCGGGATTTCTTATAAGTGTCCGGATTAGTCTCCCGCTCCTTGAAAGCAGCAGCTCTATCCTTTAGCTCGATGCGGATGTAGCCTGTAATCCATGGCTTCTGGTTGGGATATGTACGTACAGTCACTGTGGGGACGTCGTCGTCGATGCACTTATTGATGAAGCCAATGACTGAGGTGATGTACTCCTCAATGCCATTGGATGAATCCCGGGAACATATTCCAGTCTGTGCTAGCGAAACAGTCCTGTAGTGTAGCATCCGCGTCATCTGACCAGTTCCGTATTGAGCGAGTCACTGGTACTTCCTGCTTTAGTTTTTGCTTGTAAGCAGGAATCAGGAGGATAGAATTGTGGTCAGATTTGCCAAATGGAGGGTGGGGGAGAGCTTTGTATGCATCTCTGTGTGTGGAGTTAAGGTGGTCTAGGATTTATTTCCCCTGGTTGCACATGTGACATGCTGGTAAAAATTTGGTCAAACTGATTTAAGTTTGCGTGTATTAAAGTCCCCGGCCACTAGGAGCGCTGCTTCTGGGTGAGCATTTTCTTCTTTGCTTATGGCCTTATAGAGTTGGTTGAGAGTAGTCTTAGTGCCAGCTTCGCTTTGTGGTGGTAAATAGACAGCTAATACAGATGAGAACTCTCTTGGTAGATAGTGTGGTCTACAGCTTATCATAAGGTACTCTACCTCAGTCGAGCAATACCTCAAGACTTCTTTAATATTAGATATCGCGCACCAGCTGTTATTGACAAAAAGACACACACCCCCACCTCTCGTCTTACCATAGGTACCGTCTCTGTTCTGCCGGTGCATGGAAAATCCCGCCAGCTTTATAATGTCCGTTTCTTCCACATCTTGTGAAACATAGGATGTTACAGTTTTTAATGTACCGTTGGTGGGATAATCTTAATAATAGGTCATCAATTTTATTTTCTAACGATTGCACTTTAGCAAGGAGAATGGAATGCATTGGGAGTTTACTCGCTCGCCTTCGGCTTCTCAGAAGGATCTCCTTTCTGCGTCCCCTTTTCTGGTGTCTTTTCTTCACGCAAAAGGCATGGATCTGGGCCTGTTCCAGTGAAAGCAGGATATCCTTCTCATTGGACTCGTTAAAGGAAAAAGTTTATTCCAGTTCGTGGTGAGTAATCGCTTTTCTGATGTGCAGAAGTTATTTTCGGTCATAAGAGACGGTAATAGCAACATTACGTACACAATAAGAAAAAAAATAAGTTAAACAAAACGCAAAAAAAATTACAAAATTGCACAATTGGTTGGGAAAATGTAAGACGTCGTTCTTCGGCGCCATCTTAATAACAGGACATGTCACAGGACAGGAACAGCGTCAGCACACGGGTAACTCAACGACATACTAACATTAATGCAGCAGCGGGGGAACAGAGCTGGGGAACTGACAAATAAAGGGGAGATATTAAACAGGTGATTGAGTCCAGGTGAGTCCAATAATTCTGTGATGTGCGTGACGATGGAAGGCAGGTGTGCGTAACGATGGTGGCAGGAGTGCATAATGCTGGGGAGCCTGGCGCCTTCGAAGCGACAGGGAGGTGGAGCGGGAGCAGGCGTGACACATTAACACTCTTTCCCTCACTCACTCACAAACTCCCTCTTTCACTCACTCACCAGGGGTGGAAAGAGTACTGAAATATCCTACTCAAGTAGAAGTACTGTTACTTTAACAGTAGTAATTAGTTACTTTACACCTCTGGTGAAGAGACATGTACACACTGTTTGGACACTTTCAATCAATTGCGTATGTTCACTTCAAAATCTCCCATTTAGACACCATCACTATCTACTGTGTCTACCACTGTGCATTGTGGTGAGATGGTGTTCCTTTCGTATCAAACTCTGGGCTCTAACTCAACCCTCATAATTATCCCTGGCTTCACCTGGCTTGTCATACAGTCAGCCTAGGACAGGGCAGATGGGCTGTGGAGAGAATAGTTGGGGCAGTCAATACTGAGTAAAAGCGCCATTTAGCAATGACGCGCCTCAGAGACGGGCCCTTCAGAATGGGGGGTCTTGAGATGCAGGCCTCTGACAGAGATGGATGTTGTAGGGCTCCACAGCCAGCAAGGACAAAGGGACACCCAGCCAGTTGGCCTTTACTGAGGAGCAGGCAGGGAGGCAGGCAGGCCTCTGTCTGCCCGCCCAGAACCAGCTCTTCCACACACGAGATGTCTGGGAGGGAGGAGGTGGGAATAAAATTACTGCATATGCCGGGAGGGCGAGGTGGAGGAGGAGGGAAGGGGAGAGAGGGGAGGAGAGGAAAGAGGTGGTGGGGGGGTGGAGGGAGGGAGGGAGGGAGGGAGGGGAAGGAGCGAGAGGAGGAGGGGAGGAAGGATGTGAGAGGAGGGAGGGCGAGAAGGGGTACATTTTGCTGATGAAGTCGTGAAGCCTGGTTCTCTGACATTTCCTGTTTTGACACCACATTGGAGGAACTGAATAATACATTGTGGAGGGACCAACCCAGAGAAGAAACTCTGGAAGCTGCCCGTCCATTACACTCACAGGTATCATTCCCTTATGACAAATTACATTTCTGTTGAGAAATGGTGAGTGACAGGGCCTACACATACTTGACCTATGACTTGAACAGGTAAACAAACCACCTTGGTGACAGTGGTGCTCACTAAATGAATGGAGAAGAAGGTGTAACTGAATTATCATCAAGATCTCAGAGGACATGAACAATATTTGTATCCATGTATTCCTATGGGTCTCTAAGGTGAAAGACAGATTCTATATCTGGCCACATAAAACATGGGTCATTATCAATCTATTAATTCATTTTAAAAAGCAAATTCAAGTAAAAAAGGTTTTCTTTTCAGATTCTAAGCAATCCCATGGAACTATAAATCATTTAATTCAGTCAAAAGAATTCTGCTTCACATTTTGAACATTAAAACGTAGCTACATCCATCTTCTTGAGTTTGTGTAAAATTCAAGATGCCCTCTCATAGGTGTGTGCATCGGAATTAATGAGTAATTTGGAGACATTTAACGTTGATCTTCAGGCTTAACTCATCATTCCAGTTTCACCAGAGTTCAGACTTATCACGTCAGAGTTCCCACCTTTACAATTTAGAATAGGAAAGTTTAAATGAGATGAAAGTTTTGTCACTTTTATGTCACTTTAGAAGAGACAAATTCTGTTAATGGAGTTAAAGAAGACACCATGTTGCCTCCTGAGTGGCGCAGCAGTCTAAGGCACTGCATCGCATTGCTTGAGGTGTCACTCCAGATCAACGTTCGATTCCGGGCTGTGTCGCAGCCGGCCGTGACCAGGAGACTCATGAGGCAACGCACAATTGTCCCAGCATAGTCTGGGTTAGGGGGAGGGTTTGGCCGGCCGAGATGTCCTTGTCCCGTCGCGCTCTAGCGACTCCTGTGGCGGACCGGGCGCATGCACGCTGACACGGTAGCCAGTTACACAGTGTTTCCTCCGGCCTTTGGTGCGGCCGGCTTCCGGGTTAAGCAAACAGTGTGTCAAGAAGCAGTGCGGCTTGGCAGGGTCGTGTTTCGGAGGACGCATGGCTCTCGACCTTCACTTTTTCCAAGTCGTACAAGAGTTGAGGGGTAAAAAAAGGGGTAACAAAAAAAAAAAGAACAAAGACAAGTTACCATGCAGGGCTGTCCTCTTCAATGTGTAAAGATTAGCAGATCATGTTCTCTGTAGCACACTGACCGAGATCCTCTGTCCTGGATAATAATAGACTATACAGTATGTAGATAAGTCCTGACTAACAATCCCCTTCACCTCCCACTTCTTGACATGACACACCAACACACCAACACACTCTCAGGAGAAAACCCGGTAACACATATTTTAATATGTAATTACACTGTAGCAAGTATTGTAATTAATTGTAATAACTCATAGTTACACTGTAACAACATGTAACTGGTGGTGTAACAATAAATACTTGTTACCATGCTTGTTACAAATGGGGAAGTTTTCACTAAATTCATACATTTTCTTCTCAGCTCCATCCGCTACAGTAATAACTGTCACAAGGTTGTAATCTCTTGTGGACAGATGCGCTGGGTGTCCGAGATTAGAAAGGTTGGAGGCTCGATAGGCTCTAATTATCTACCCGTGAATGCGCACTCTTCAAAATCTCCACTCAATGTTGTTATTAGAACTTCCACTCAAAAGGTGCACCATCTGGGTTAACGTGCTTTAGTTTACAAAAACAGATCAGATATACAGTAACAGTCAAAAGTTTGGACACACCTACTCATTCCAGAGTTTTTTTTAGATTTTTACTATTTTCTACATTGTACTTGTGGGTTTATCCTCTCACTTGGAGGGCAAGGAGGTTCACGCTGTCATAATTAGTAACGTACACAAAAATGATGCTTTGAAAAAATATAATCTGGGATGACATCCATATGTTAGAGCCCAATCAGTGAGGTTTACCTACAGCGCCATTCAACAGTTTGGACACACCTACTCATTCAAGGGTTTTCCTTATTTTTACTATTTTCTTCGTTGTAGATTAATAGAGAGACATCAAACGGATGAAATAACACAGATATGGAATCATGTAGAAACCAAAAAAGTATTAAACAAATCAAAATGCATTTTATATTTTAGATTCTTCAAAGTAGCCACCCTTTGCCTTGATGACAGCTTTGCACACTCTTGGCATTCTCTCAACCAGCTTCATGAGGTAGTCACCTGGAATGCATTTCAATTTAAAGGTGTGCCTTGTTAAAGGTTAATATGTGGAATTTCTTTCTTTCTTAATGTGTTTGAGCCAATCAGTTGTGTTGTGACAAGGTAGGGGTGGTATACAGAAGATAGCCCTATTTGGTAAAATAGACCAATTCCATACTATGGCAAGAACAGCTCAAATAAGCAAAGAGAAATGACAGCTTATCATTAATTTAAGACATGAAGGTCAGTCAATCTGGAAAATTTCAAGAAAGTTTCTTCAAGTGCAGTCGCAAAAACCATCAAGCGCTATGATGAAACTGGCTCTCATGAGGACCGTCACAAGAAAGGAAGACCCAGAGTTACCTCTGCTGCAGAGGATACGTTCATTAGAGTTATCTGCACCTCAGATTGCAGCCTAAATAAATGCTTCACAGAGTTCAAGTAACTGACACAACTCAACATCAACTGTTCAGAAGAGAGTGTGTGAATCAGGCCTTCCCGGTCGAATTGCTGCAAAGAAACCACTACTAAAGGACACCAAAAATAAGAAGAGACTTGCTTGGGCCAATGGAAATCTGTCCATTGGTCTGATGATTAGGTGAACGGATGATCTCTGCATGTATGGTTCCCACCGGGAAGCATGGAGGAGGTGTGATGGTGTGGGGGTGCTTTGTTTTTTATTTATAATTCATGGCACACTTAACTAGCATGGCTACCACAGCATTCTGCAGCAATACGCCATCACATCTAGTTTGCGCTTAGTGGGACTATAATTTGTTTGAAAGAGTGCTGCATCAGATGACCTGGCATCCACCTCAACCCAATTAGGATGGTTTGGGATGAGTTGGACCGCAGAGTGAAGGAATAGCAGCCAGAAGTGCTCAGCATACAGCGCCTTGCAAAAGTATTCATCCCCCTTCGCGTTTTTCCTATTTTGCTGCATTACAACCTGTAATTTAAATTTATTTTTATTTGGATTTCATGTAATGGACATACACAAAAAAGTCCAAATTGGTGAAGTGAAATGAAAAAAAATAACTTTGCTATGAAGCCCCTAAATAAGATCTGGTGCAACCAATTACTTTCAGAAGTGACATAATTAGTTAAAAAAAGTCCACCTGTGTGCAATCTAAGTGTCACATGATCTCAGTATATATACACCTGTTAAGAAAGGTCCCAGAGTCTGGGGCCACTAAGCAAGGGGCACCACCAAGCAAGCGGCATCATGAAGACCAAGGAGCTCTCCAAACAGGTCAGGGACAAAGTTGTGGAGAAGTAAAGACAGAGTTGGGTTATAAAAAAATATCCGAAACATTGAACATCTCACAGAGCACCATTAAATCCATTATTAAAAAATGTAAAGAATATGGCACCACAACAAACCTGCCAAGAAAGGGCCGCCCACCAAAACTTATGGACCAGGCAAGGAGGGCATTAATCAGAGAGGCAACAAAGAGACCAAAGATAACCCTGAAGGAGCTGCAAAGCTCCACAGTGGAGATTGTAGTATCTGTCCATAGGACCAATTTAAGCCGTACACTCTACAGAGCTGGGCTTTATGGAAGAGTGGTGTTCACAAAAAGGCATGTAAAATCAAATCAAATCAAATTGTATTGGTCACATACACATGGTTAGCAGATGTTAATGCAAGTGTAGCGAAATGCTTGTGCTTCTAGTTCTGACCGTGCAGTAATATCTAAGAAGTAATCTAACAATTTCACAACAACTACCCTAAACACACAAGTGTAAAGGAATGATTAAGAATATGTACATATAAATATATGGATGAGCGATGGCCGAACGGCATAGGCAAGATGCAGTAGATGGTATAGAGTACAGTATATACAGTATATATATATATATATATATGAGATGAGTAATGTAATGTAATGAGACTCCCCAAACTAATGGAAGAAGGTACTCTGGTCAGATGAGACTAAAATTGAGCTTTTTGGCCATCAAGGAAACCGCTATGTCTGGCGCAAACCCAACACCTCTCATCACACCAAGAATAAGGTTTACCTTGTTTAACTTCTTAGGGAGCGGCAGCTGAGGTGACGGTTTTGGAGAGTCTGGCGTGCTCAAAGTAAAAGGCCTGCCACTCAGGCCAAGAAACTAGGATATGTACACAATTAGTACTATTGGATAGGAAACACTCTGACGTTTCTAAGAGTGTTAAAATAATGTATGTGAGTATAACAGAACTGATATAGCAGGCGAAAACCCAAGGATTTTCTGTCCTGGAAAAAGTGTTTTTGACACATTGCCTCATTTTGAACTCCTCCCCATTGAAAACAGCCATATCTGGGAGTAAGATTGCAGTACCTATAGCTTCCACTGGATGTCAACAGTCTCTAGACAGTGTTTGGTGATGTTAGGTTGCTCTGGATGGTAATAGAAGAAGAATTTCGAACTAGTCACCGGATGTAAACAGAAGAGGAGGCGCGTTCACGGGCTTGCGCGCGCTGTGGTTTTTTCCTTTCCTATCGTTCAGTTTATAATCCGGTTGAAATATTATAGTAAATATATGTCACGTCCAGGCCTGAGATGACAGGCTGGAGTGTTTTGGTTTCGTTTTTGGTGTAGGGTTTTTCAGTTCTAGGTGTTATAGATCTATGTTGGGGTAATGGTTCCCAATTAGAGGCAGCTGTGTGTCGTTGTCTCTAATTGGGAACCATATATATGTTTGTAGTTTTCACTTTAGGTTGGTGGGTTATTGTTGGTACATAGCTTAGTGTTTGTGTCTTTGTTATGTTCGCTGTTACAATCTTCGTTCTTTCTGTTATTTTGCCCAGTTACGTGAGTTTCGTCAATTTAATAAAACATGTATACTGGATGCCTCGCTGCGCCCTGGTCTGTCCCGTTTGAAGATCGTGACAATATACATAAAAGTGTTCCTAAGGATACATTATCAATGATTGATTGTTCTTGGACAAGTGTATAGGTTGAACGCGTTCTCTTCACAATTCAATGGGCGAGTGGACGCTGTATTTTATGAACATAACGCGCCAACCAAACAGAGATTTATGGACATAAACAATTACTTTTTCTAACAAAAGAAGCATGGATTGTCTTGCTTGGACACTTCGGACTATCCTCAGCAGAAGATCGTCAAAGGTAAGCGATTTTATATTAGCTATTTTATGCGTTTTGTGAGACCCGCGTTGGTTATGGATTTATGCTAATGCATAAAATATGAGAGGGGCTATCCTCAAACAATCAAATGTTGTCCTTTCGCCGTAAAGCCTTTTTGAAATTTGACAACGCTGTGATATTGCCAAGAATCAGAGCTTTTGATGACTATGCAACACTTGTATATTGATGAATGTTTAATAATTATACTTTTGGATTTTGAATTTGGTGCCTTACATTTCACCGGGTAGTCAGGAGTAGGGCGCTAGCGCTAGTGCCCCACTGCTCCCTAAGTAGTTAATACTTTTTTGGTTACTACATGATTCCATATGTGTTATTTCGTCCTTTTGATGTCTTCTCTATTATTCTACAATGTAGATAATAGTAAAAATAAGGAAAAACCCTTGAATGAGTAGGTAGATGAGTAGTAGGTGTCCAAACTGTTGACTGGTGCTGTAGGTCAACCTCACTGATTGGGATCAAACATATGGATGTCATCCCAGATTATATTTTTTCAAAGTATAATTTTTGTTTACGTTACTAATTATGACAACGTGAACCTCCTTGCCTTCCATGTGAGAAGATAAACCCACAAGTACATCACAGAGTACATGTAATATTTGCACAAGTACAATGTAATTACTTGGATTTAGCTACTTAAAATTAAGTCTGTATTGAAGGGTATTTACTCATAATTAATGTGTACTTATATAGTACACTAAAGGCCGGTTTCCCAGACAAAGACTAAGTCTAGTCTTGGATTAAAAAAACATTCTAAATGGAGAATCATTGAAAGTTCATTTTAGTCAAGGACTAGGCTTCTACTAGGTCTGAGAAAACAGGCCATGGTACATTACCCATCCTGACAAACTGGCCCTTATTTAATGCTTCCGGAAGTACCATCCAAGTGAGAAAATAAACACACTAGTACGCCACAGAGTACATGTAATATCTCCATAAGTACAATGTAATTGTAAGGTCCTGTACTTATTTTCTTAGTCAACCTTGTTTTGTTTCGTTGTGTTCTTGATCGTAGAGCTGTTTCTTTGTGTTCTTGATCATAGCCCTGTATTTCAAATTTGTTCATTGATTTGACCTGTGTTACTCACCTGGTATCATCAGCTCCTTATTTAGTTCAGTTCATTCTGTTTGTGCCTTTGTGAGGTATTGTTCGTTTTGACTCTACTAAGCCTTTTCCTAGCTCGTTTGTGAGAACCAGTTATAGCCTTCAGTCCTAGTTTAGATTCACCTGCCTGTTTGCCTACCTGTGTATGACCATTGCCTGCCTGTGACCACGATTCCTGCCTTTTGCGAAGGCAAAATAAACACCTGCCGCGCTCTGCGTGTGAATCTACACCTTTTTCTCACTGAGTATTCATTACAGTAATGTGCAGAGGTGGAACAAGTACCCAATTGTCATACTTGAGTAAAAGTAAAGATACCACAATATAATATGACTCAAGTAAAAGTAAAAGTAACCCAGGAAAATACTACTTGAGTAAAAGTTTTAAAGTATTTGGAAATAAATATACTTAAGTTTCAAAAGTAAAAGTAGAAATAATTTCTAATTACTTACATAACGCAAACCATACTACTTCAGTAGTACTATAAAGTATTTTTACTTAAGTACTTTATACCACTGGCGATGTATTACACGTAATTTTAACTAGGTAAATCCTGTGTATCTTGAGGTGTACTAACACGTAATTATTATGTAGCTACAAAGTAAGTTACCCATTCAGACAATATAATTGTCAGCTTCTGAAAGCGCCATACAAGTGAGGAAATGAACACACGAATATTCCACAGAGTACATATCTGTAATATCTGCATAAGTAAAATGTTGTCGAAAGTTGTTACACAGGATTGAACTATTTTAAGTGACGTGTAACTTTACAGTTAACTATGAGCAATATGATTACTCATTACCAAGTGAAAACACCTACAAACGAAAGATGACCTTCTACTTTAGTCAACTTTATTGCAACCAGTGGTGTAAAGTACTTAAGTAAAAATACTTTAAAGTACTACTTAAGTAGTTCTTGGGTATCTGTACTTTACTTTACTATATTTTGGACTACTTTTACTTTTACTTCACTACGTTCCTTAAGAAAATATTGTACTTTTTACTGCATACATTTTCCCTGACACCCAAAAGTACTCATTACATTTTGAATGATTAGCAGGACAGGAAAATAGCCAAATTCATGCACTTATCAACCGAACATCCCTGGTCATCCCTACTGTCTCTGATCTGGCGGACTCACTAAACACACACGCTTTGTTTGTAAATTATGTCTGAATGTTGGAGTGTGCCTGTGGCTTTCCGTAATTAAAAAAACAAGAAAATGGTGCCATCTGGTTTGCTTAATAGAAGGAATTTGAAATGATTTTTACTTTTTGATACATAAGTATATTTTAAACCAAATACTTTTACACTTTTACTCAAGTACAATTTTACTCTGTGACTTTTCCTTTCACTTGAGTCATTTTCTAAACCTCTTAAGGATCCGCATAAAATGACATACCCAAATCTAACTGCCTGTAGCTCAGGCCCTGAAGCAAGGATATGCATATTCTTGGTACCATTTGAAAGGAAACACTTTGAAGTTTTTGTAAATGTGAAAGGAATGTAGGAGAATATAACACAATAGATCTGGTAAAAGACAATACAAAGAAAAATCTTTGAAATGCAAGAGAAAGGCCATAATGTATTATTCCAGCCCAGTTGCATTTAGAATTTGGCCGCTAGATGGCAGCAGTGAATGTGCAACGTTTTAGACTGATCCAATGAACCATTGCATTTCTGTTCAACATTTTACTGCCCAAATGTGCCTAATTTGTTTATTAATAACTTTTCATGTTCAAAATTGTGCACTCTCTTCAAACAATACCATGGTATTCTTTCACTGTAATAGCTACTGTAAATTGGACAGTGCAGTTAGATTAACAAGAATTTAAGCTTTCTGCCAATGTCAGATGTGCCTATGTGCTGGGAAATGTTCTTGTTACTGACAACCTCATGCTAATCACATTAGCCTATGTTAGCTCAACCGTCCTGTGGATGGGACACCGATCCCAAAGATTTTTTATCTTTAAGTATGACAGTTGGGTACTTTTTCCACCACTGATTGCAACATGTAAAAATACATTGCCTTTCTTACAAAATAAAAATGATTTTTATTGTTAGATTAATAATTTAATTAATTCTATTAAACAATGATATAGGCCTACTCGATAACATAAAAAATATTATAGTGGTGACTCAAATCTGTAGCCTATAGTATGGTGTGGCCTAGATAGATAATAAAAAAAAAATGGGAAATGTCTTTCTCTTCCCTTAACATTACAAGTAACAATGGAAATTGGCAACTCTGTCTCTGTCTTCATCTGTTACTTTCTTGTAAGCATTTTCCCATCCTGTAATCTGAGATCTTGCGGGAATCTACAGAGAGGAAGAATGTATGACAATTTAGCATAGACACTAGTTATCATCATGATTTCTATAGTTTAAGTATATAGCTAGCTAGGCCTAGCTATTTTTGTAGTATCCAGCAAGCAATAATAGTGTTTGCTAACACCTAATAAGTTAGCTAGTGTTTAGCTACATGGAAAAGGAACTAATGTTACAAGTAGGTAACTAGCTAGCTAAAGTTGAAATGCTGGGTGTGTCAACTTTAATAGCCTTGGGTAAGGGCTACCCTGAGAACAAGGTTCAGGGAAGATAAGATCATTGAGCCCAGATAGTTAGCTAGTCATGGTTACAAAACTATCTAGCGTGCTAGAAAATCTCCCCCAAAAAACTCAGACTGCATGTCAAGTCTATTCTGTAGACGGTAACTAGCTAGCCAGCTAGGCTAGTTGGTAGGCCCAACAAAAACATCAGCTAACGTTTTAAAGCTAGCCAAAAGTATGCTAGCTAGCCAGCAAACACTAACTAACTGCCTATGCTACCCCCAAAAAACTGTATGGAAAAATCACTTTCTCTCTCCTGTGTTGACATTTTGACATTCAACATTCTTTTTCTTTCACGTCATTATTTATGTATCATTTTTATTTTATTTAACCTTCATTTAACTAGGCAAGTCAGTTAAGAACAAACTCTTATTTACATTGACAGCCTACCCCGGCCAAACCCTAACCCGGACAACGCTGGGCCAATTGTGTGCCGCCCTATGGGACTCCCAATCATGGCTAGTTGTGATACAGCCTGGAATCAAACCAGGATCTGTAGTGAGATGTAATGCTTTAGACCTCTGCGCCACTCTGGAGCCCACTCGAGATCATTGAGATCTCGACATCAAGCCTGAATTCCTGGGATAAATAAATAACTGCACCAATGCATCCCATCCAAAAGTAAGAATGTTCATCAACAGTGAAACCCTTGCAAGGTTACATGATGGAATAAAAGTTTGTCTTATGACCATTTTAAGTGCATTAATAAACCATTATTCAACCAAGCATAATAGGCTTACAACTTGGCAAGCATGAATGACTATCTTACAGTTTTACCTATAACTTTTCATTAATGTGTCCCAAAAATTAATTGATGGTTAAGGTAATTGACCCATTGTCCAATGGACTGTTAAATGATTTAGCAATTTCAAGTATTTTTTTATGTGAGAGGTTTGTCAATCCATTTTTGCATTTTTGTGAGGTTGTTACAGTGTAACTATGGGGTATTACAATTATTTAATACTTGTGTAATTACACTGTAATAAGGTCCCCTTAAAATGAAGTGTTACTGAAAATCCATAGACATTTGTGTTCACAGCAACCTACCAGTAGAATTTGAAAGCAGGTCATTTGTCTTTGTGATATATTACAGTGGTGGAATTGCAATGTTGATAACTGAAATAGTAAAATATAACTGACTACATGTTTCAGTAGCTTTTAGAAGTAAATAGATACAGTACATCTTACAACTTGATTGAATAGATGGTCTTATTTTGCTAAACCTTTCAGATACCCTTCAGATGTTTGATGATTGAAATATTCTCCCTGAAGCCTTTTGAGACAGCTTTTCTTCTCTTGCAGTATGTTGCATAGTGTGTGTGTTTATTCTCATGCAATGTTTTCATGTAAGTAAGGGTGTATGCAGTGCCTTCGGAAAGTATTCAGACCCCTTGACTTTTTCCACATTTTGTTACGTTACAGCCTTATTTTAAAATGGATTAAATAAAAAAACATCCTCAACAATCTACACACAATATCCCATAGTGACAAAGCAAAAAAACCTTTTTTTATAATTTATTTCTTACAATTTAAAAACAGAAATACCTGAGATCAGGTTCATCCTGTTTCTATTGATCATCCTTGAGCTGTTTCTACAACTTGATTGGAGTCCACCTGTGGTAAATTCAATTGATTGGACATGATTTGTAAAGGCACACACCTGTCTATATAAGGTCCCACAGTTGTCAGTGCATGTCAGAGTAAAAACCAAGCCATGAGTTCAAAGGAATTGTCGGTAGAGCTCAGAGACAGAATTTTGTTGAGGCACAGATCTGGGGAAAGATACCAAAACATTTCTGCAGCAATGAAGGTCCCCAAGAACACAGTGGCCTCCATCATTCTTAAATGGAAGAAGTTTGGAACCACCAAGACTCATCCTAGAGCTGAGCCAAACTGAGCAATTGGGGGAGAAGGACCTTGGTCAGGGAGGTGACCAAGAACCCGATGGTCACTCTGACAGAGCTTCAGAGTTCCTCTGTGGAGATGGAAGAACCTTCCAGAAGGACAACCATCTCAGCAGAACTCCACCAATCAGGCCTTTATGGTAGAGTGGGCAGACGGAAGCCACTGCTCAGTAAAAGGCACATGACAGCTCGCTTGGAGTTTGCCAAAAGGCACCTAAAGACTCTCAGACCATGAGAAACAAGATTCTGTAGTCTGATGAAACCAAGATTCAACACTTTGGCCTGAATACCAAGCCTCAAATCTGGAGGAAACCTGGCACCATCCCTACAGAGAAGCATGGTGGTGGCAGCATCATGCTGTGGGGGTCTTTTTCAGCTGCAGGGACTGAGAGACTAGTCAGGATCAAGGCAAAGATGAACGGAGCAAAGTACAGAGAGATCTTTGATGAAAACCTACCTCAGAGCGCTCAGGACCTCAGACTGGGGGCGAAGGGTCACCTTCCAACAGGACAACGGCCCTAAGCACACTGCCAAGACAACGCAGGAGTGGCTTCGGGACAAGTCTCAGATCTCACATCTCTGGAGAGACCTGAAAATAGCTGTGCAGCAATCCACCCATCCAACCTGACATAGCTTGAGAGGATCTGCAGAGAAGAATGGGAGAAACTCCCCAAATACAGGTGTGCCAAGCTTGTACTGTCATACCCAAGAAGACTCGAGGCTGCAATTGCTGCCAAAGGTGGTTCAACAAAGTACTAAGTAAAGGGTATGAATACCTTTGTAAATGTGATATTAGTAATAGCAACAATTTCTCAAAACCTGTTTCTGCTTTGTCATTATGGGGTATTGTGTGTAAATTGATGAGGGAAAAAAACTATTTAATCAATTTTAGAATACGTCTATAACCTACATTCTTTTGGAAAAAGTCAAGGGGTCTGAATATTTTCCGAAAGCACTGTAAGGGAATGTTTGAAGGAGTTGATATGGCAAGGCCATTCTTTACCAGTATGGATGGAGAATCTCTCCATTTTGTAATCGGCTGCATGTCTGGCTGTTACCTTCAGCAGATTTATTTTAGTGTAAAATATATTTTTGAGTCTGGCTCCATTTAGATTTGGAAATGGTTACATTTCTACGGGTCTTAATCATGGCGAAACAGAAAATATATTTCCTAGTCAACACATAAAGACTGTCAAGCGTGAGCAGGCATGACATTCTGGAGGCTGAAAGCAGACCAGCCATATACTTTTATATGGAGCTCTTATAATTTGGCAATGATCATGTTCATAAATTTATGAATAATGTGAAGCTGTGATTTTCCTCACTATTTGACTTTTCACATTGCGTGGCCTGTTGAAGCAAATAGCTTGGAGAGGAGTAAATATACTGTATTCTGCCATGTGTCATCCATCTCAGCCTTGCATGGCTCTGTAGGTTTCTATGCCAGCTGTCCACAAATCTCTCCCTATTACACTCTCTGTGTGTAATTTCACCCTACAGAGAAAGAGATGCTGAATGACATCACACATCCACAGTCTCTAATCGGAGTACTTGTAGAAACTAGGCGTTGCGGTTAACGACAGGTCAGCCACTCTGGCCATCTCATTTCCCGGCAGCCATTTCCCAGCGTAACGCGAGTAGGCGTCTATCCGTGTCTTTACCATTGCAGGCCGTTTCACAGGGCCAGACGGAGTGACCTTGGGGTGGGCGATTGGGGCGTTTTGAGAAGGCCTGGAGAGAATGAGAATCGTCAGTGCTCCCCCATTGTGGATTTGGGTCTGTGGAATGCTCTCCTCCACTGAGCTAGTGCATTTCTTTCCGCAGGTCACATGAGTGATCAAAGGCGTGGTGAGGCGGCCCGAGCCACTGGTGTCTCCTGACGGGGAGAGAGGCTGGGTGATGGAAAGCAGAGCCAACAGGTGGGCACCAGACAGAGGCAGGATAAAAGGAGCTTTGTATGAAAAACAAGATGGAGGCACGAAAAGAGGCTCAGGGGAAGAGAGAGAAAGAGAGAGGAGAGAACAGCAGAGAGGCTGGTTTTGAAGGTAGAGAAGCTTTAGACATAGAGGCCCTTCATAGAGGAGGTCACCCCACTCAGATGAAGAGAAAGCAACTTATGAATGACAGACAGCAACAGAATAGGAGTGAAGAAAGGAAAGGAAAGGAAAGCCTTGGCTCATTCTTCCTTTCCAACCGTGTGGATAAAAAAATGTCATCCCAGAAATTAGAATCTGTGTGTACAGGTGCCTCCACTTGAGTCATTCCTTTAAATTGGACCCATGATAATGTATGATAACAATCTATGCCGTTTTACGACGCCCTGTATCTATGGAATATCAATAAAAAGGGATGTCTTGTTGGTTAACCATGCTGGTGATCTTGGTGGGAATAACTGTTTATGATACAAAGGTGAATGTATTATCCTTAATTGATCATATTGAAGAGCTTAGTGTTTTGCCTTTCATGTGGCAGCAGTGAAGTGAGTTATATTACAGAGAAGGAAATTATACTTTACCTGTTCAGTGACACCGGTCCCTGAAGTGACAAGTTGAGTACAACACTGGGAATTCACACAAAACATTTCAAATGTCCTCCTTGGCTGAGATTAAAGCGGTGGGCAGAGGTGCACGGAAAAGGACAACTTGAAATAAGGTTTAAAGTTGCCTGCATCATGAATCTTTTATTCGGTACCATGTTTTAAGAATTGATTAATCCATTTTCCTGTGAGAGCCTACTGTTCTGTTTCCCCAAAGCGGCACATGCGGGGAACGTAATGAAGTAGAAGAAGTAGAACTCACTTATTACAACAAAGTTGGAAATAAATCAGTCGGAGGGGGGAGAGAAACAGGATGACATCTGAGCTCAGTGGGGTCACAAAACATATGGCTCCATTACTCACACAGACTTGAGGAGCAATTGTTCTCTCTGTAGTTTATTATTTCCAAGGTTCCTGCACTGGTATCGTTGTGGCATTTGACATGTGCAGGCCTTCTGGGCTAGGTTTTCTAGGCTCAACCCCCTTGTTTCGTTCAAAGTAAAAACACTATACAAGAATTGGGCCGGCATATTGATAATGTCACCCACGACCTGTGGATTTCTGCTTTAACTATAAAATAATATTTCTGCAAAAGCAGTGCTGCTAGATCCCCTTTTTCTAATGGAACATTATCCAAGTGACTGCATGTATGCGTCAGAGCGTTGGTTAAAGATGGATGTTAAACAAGCACAGGAGCTGTGTGGAGTATATTAAGGGCACTTCATTCACATCATCATCATCTGGGAGAGAGATGATTTTATTGTGTGTTGCAAAAAGCACCCCATTCCCTTTATAGTGTGTTACTTTTGATCAGATCCCCCATAGGGCTCTGGTCAAAAGTAGTGCACTATATATAGGGAATAGGGTGCCATTTGGGATGTACCCGAGGGCTTCAGGTGGAGTGCAGAAGCATGCTGCAGCACTCTACCTCTCTCTCTCTCTCTTTCTCTCTCCTCAGCCAAATTAAGCGCTGACTTCAGCTACTGAAAAGAAAAAAAGGTCAGCCTTCCATGTGATTAATGGCTTATATCGTAGGAATCAATAAATGTAAATGAAACATGTAACACTCACGTTTCAAGGCATCAGATTAAACACTATGGTAGTGTCAGGCCTATGTAGGTGCATGCTACCCTGGCCTCAACCAAGACAGATCCCTGACAGTCTTAATGCATCCATTTCTATTTAGTTTAAATGAAACCTCTCATGGGTGGGAGAGGCTGGAGAGGAACTGGACTGTGTTTTGCAAAAAAAAAACATCAAGGTTATTGGAAATTTAGGAAAGTCTGTTTGCTGTGCTCTGTTTTAGTTTATTAAAATCTTCAAGGTTGCTAAATTGGTTTTCTGACCCAGTCGGAAAAGTGCCGGTCCATCGGACTGATGTCATCAAATGCCTTGAATGGGCCAATAGTAAATTAATAGACTAATAAATATCTGTCACCAGCCATTGTAGACAATGGGTGTCTGTAACAGTTCCAAACAGTACAGCACTATACTTCAGACGAATACAGTATAATGATATATAATGACATGAGAGTGGGTTGTACGTAATATGTTCTGGAGAAGGGGATGCCAGACATGTTTTCTGCAGGGGACGACTAGGTCAGAGGGCCTTTTTGAAGGGAGTGCTGGGTTGTTGGTTCAGAGAATGTTGATGGATGTTTAGTGGGGTCTCTGTGACACCGCCCCTGCTGGGGACCCAGAGTTCAGGGCATCTGCTGTGGGGGTGAGGGAGGCTGGCACACTACGCTTGGCACCTCCTCTTTCTCTTCAGGGGAGCCAGACAGACGCTGGGTTCATGATGAATGTGTTCCGTGACTGAGCAGCAGAGTCAAACTGCATTCTACCCCTGAGTCCTGCTCTTCCCCATTATAATCATACACCCACCCTTCTCACCCTCCAGCCTCTCTCTCCCTATCTCCAGCCAGAGGGCCCGAGTCTAGGACTCTACGCCACTGTCCAAATGTTTGGACAGACGACGTAAATACAGGATTGGCCCTCAATCCTTTCTTGGGCAAACACATAGGGGCCATAACGCAAACATTAGGAAAAGGTCAAGTTCAAGGTTAAGTTTAAACATCAGCTAATTAAAACCGCTAACATGGCGGCACGTGATCAAAGGCAACTTGTTAGCTGTTCCCATTACATAAGCTTGCACATTTAGCCCTATGCTAACCTCAACAGGTGGCTGTATCAGACAATTCAAATGCTATGTCAACGTAGTTCATGGAAGTGTCCTTAACAGAAGTACAACAGCACGTTCTGATAATCAAAGAAACTACATCACGTGTATTTGACTGACTGGTGAAATGTCTCTCTTTGTAGAGTGCCTAGCTCCACGTAATTGTCGGAGACTGTGGCAAGGGTTCGAATGTCACATGAGTTTTTTTCCCCCATTGGAAATGTAGAATTACACGTATTGTGTTAGTGTGTTGAGAAAGGACGTAGCCTACAGCCAACAGCTTGAAAATGAAGAATTAATTTAATAAGGAGTAGCTCTCTTTCTTCAGCCCTGCAGACAAACACACTGCTATGGCCTAATAATCTTATTGCATAGGCTATATTACATGGACGTGTGCACCTAAATATAGGCCTCCAACATTTTATATGCATTTTTATAATCATCTACTTTGTCACATATGCGTTACGGTTATTTGACTCGAGGACAGAGCATTACAAAGTGGAATAGAGTAGGATTACAGGTTGCACTCTTGTTATCCTCCTACAGTTGGCAGTATTGTAGTTATTTTAAAGAAGTTTATTGTGAGTCCGGACTCAAACCCATGCTTAGCCTTCCATATATAAAAGATTCCAAATGGACAGTCTTACTTCAAGAAGACACTTGGCTGTATCAGTATCAGATGGTGAATTACTTCTATTTGATGAAGTAATCTACCTCTCTGATTAGCCTTTTCTGTAAGCGACTACAGGAACTTCGATCAACAATATAGCTATAGCCTGGACTCATTTACATCAGATAGTGTCGTCTTTATGCTATGAGGAGCATCCCTCTTGCAGACCGACACACAGACTACTGGCACTGCTACATATATTATCGTTGTTACTATAGCGTAGGCTATATTGCATAGACGTATAGGCCTATACTTACATCAACAACTTTATGTATGTATTATAATCCTCCACTTCATCACATGGATGTTTGTGAAACGGCTAAGCAAACACGTGGGATTTTGACATATGCGAAAACATAACGTTAGTAAGTATTCTGGTCAAGAACGCGATGATCATGCAATATTGGCATGCGACACTTGAGACAGACCCAATAGCTAGTCTACGGATATTGTTGCACTCACTTTGTCTAAGGGTCCTAGACCTAGTTACAAGGTCTGTAACCTGAATGAATGTGTGCTTTTATATTAGAAATCAGCATGTGAGGACAGTATTGGATGCACATGTTCCAAGGATACAGCTACCATACCAAGTTCAGGGCCAGCTCCGTCTTGACCTCTTGGTCTACCAGTCCAAGCAAATCGTTATTTGTTCAGATAGTGACGAAGCATAAATATGTGCAAAAAGGAAAAATACCAAAGGCATGCCCAAACTAAAGAATCAAAAACAAATAAAGGCCTCATGGCCACCAAACAAACTCAGCAGCTTTACGGCTTGCACTCTCAGACAATGTCTGACGATTACTTGTTGGCATAACCTGATGTGCTTATCAAGCCTTGGCTCAGCCTCTAGACCCGGTTGCTGCCCCCTGGGGGATGGAGTGTGGAAGTGTATCCTGGATAGTGTCTTTGTCTCTGTCCTACTCTAACCTTCCCACCATATCCTTTTAACAAGGGGAACAAATGTAAACCTTGAATTTTGAGGTTCACATGCATCCCTCTTGTGGCCAAGAAATGCTTTTGTTTAAGAAATGCTTTTGGTTTGAGGAGAAAAAGATTAAGATCTTTGATAGTCTGATGCAGAATTTGGTGAGGTTAGAATTGGGCTAAATGTGCAAGCTTATGTAATGGGAAGAGTGAACATATAGCCTTCGATCACGTGTGACTATACATCAACGACAGTGGAGGCTGTCCTTCAACCTATCAGAGCTCTTGCAGCATGAACTGACATGTTTTTTTGCTTTTTTTAACTAGGCAAGTCAGTTAAGAACAAATTCTTATTTACAATGACGGCCTACGTATCAAAGGTTAAGAAAATGAATTTAGTATTGAAAGTATTGTTACTGCTAGCCAGAGGTGGCACCAAGTCATTGTTTTACAAGTAACAAGTAAGTCTCAAGTCTTAGCACTCAAGTCCCAAGTCAAGACCGTCAAGTATCAAGTCAAGTCTCAAGTCCTAAACTTTAAGTTTCGAGTCCTAAACAAGTCATAATATGCTCTTCACCAAATGTAATACCATTTCATATTTATAACAAGAGTAATAGTTAGTATATTACATTTATGCAAATCATGAATGCTTTTCAAAAACATTTGTATTACTTTCCAAATAAACTTTATATTTCCATGGAAATACATGAGTAGTCATAAGAAAGACCACCCCCCAACAATAGCTATCAACTATCGAGGATCGCTATGGGGCGCATTCAGGCGATGTAGGCTTGTACACAATCGCCCACCCTTAACACACACACAAACTGTGTGTGTGGTTACAGTAGGCTAACATATGTCAATGGCGTTAAGAACAGAAGTAATATCAGGTAGGATTTAGGCTACCAACTTCCTAGCCAGTTGTAGCTCAATCTTGGGTGCAATGATCACGTTCACCGACTGACTGTGTGGAGGCTCATTGATTTAACGTTACGTTAGTCAACATGCTACACTGGCAAAGTTATAAATGATATAGCTGTCAGCTATATTAGCCACGACTTATCGTTCTTTGTGTCGCTTAAATGTCGAACAAAGTTGGAGGTTGTTGCGCCTCTGTCTGTCATTTTCTTCCCGCATGTTTTGCAAGTTGCAATCCATTTTTTGTTGATACAGCATAGTTTTTATATCCGAAAATAATAATTTTGGGTATCATCTTTCCAAGGGCTCCATCTGAATTCACCCTCCGACGTTCCTCTTCACTGCCACTCGTAACATTTTCGGGCACAATTTGATTGGCTGCTGTCCGATTCAAACTGTAATCCATTATTAAATTAATAGTTGATGCGCTGCACACTTTCTTCATAGCATAATTTTTTGTGTTTGGGCTTGCGGAGGGTATCAAGTCAGGTCGAGTCAAGGCTCAAGTCCAAGTCAAGTCACGAGTCATTGGTGTTACAGTCAAAGTCGAGTTGCAAGTCATCATATTTGTAACTCGAGTCTGACTTGAGTCTGACTAGCTAGCACTGCAGTGCATACAATGGTGAGTAGTTGACTCATAGAGAGAAAGACAATAATTGAATAGTTTAGAAAAAATGTATTCTTCCAAATGAAGGAGAATCTCTCAAGAGAGAGAGAGATATTTCGTAGTCTGTCCTCGGTTACAACACTCATCTGGAAGCAACATCAGAACAAGAAGTGTTCGTCGTGAACTTCATGAAAATCAACATGTGCAATGATAAACATCGGCTGGAGTGGTGTAAAGCTCGCCGCCTTTGGACTCTTGAGCAGTGTAAACACGTTCTCTGGAGAAAGAGAACGTGTTTGGAGGATGCCAAGAGAACGCTACCTGCCCAAATGCATACTGTCTCTAGGCTCCTTAGTTCCAGTGAAGGGAAATCTTAACGCTACAGCATACAATGACATTCTAGACAAATCTGTGCTTCCAACTTTGTGGCAACAGTTTGGGAAAGGCCCTTTCCTGTTTCAGCATGACAATGTCCCCATGCACAATTTTATTTATTTATGTATTTATTTCACCTTTATTTAACCAGGTATGCAAGTTGAGAACAAGTTCTCATTTACAACTGCGACCTGGCCAAGATAAAGCAAAGCAGTTCGACACATACAACAACACAGAGTTACACATGGAGTAAAACAAACATACAGTCAATAATACAGTAGAAAAACAAATCTATATACAAAGAGTGCAAATGAGGTAGGATAAGGAAGGTAAGGCAATAAATAGGCCATGGTGGCAAAATAATTACAATATAGCATTTAAACACTGGAATGGTAGATGTGCAGTAGATGAATGTGCAATGTAGAAAAACTGGGGTGCAAAGGAACAAGATAAATAAATAAATACGGTAGGGGATGAGGTAGTTGGTTGGGCTATTTACAGATGGACTATATACAGGTGCAGGGGTCTGTGAGCTGCTCTGACAGCTGGTGCTTAAAGCTGGTGAGGGAGATAAGTGTCTCCAGTTTCAGAGATTTTTGTAGTTCGTTCCAGTCATTGGCAGCAGAGAACTGGAAGGAGAGTCGGCCAAAGGAGGAATTGGCTTTGGGGGTGACCAGTGAGATATACCTGCTGGAGCGCGTGCTACGGGTTGGTGCTGCTATGGTGACCAGCGAGCTGAGATAAGGCGGGACTTTACCTAGCTGGGACTTGTAGATGACCTGGAGCCAGTGGGTATGGCGGCGAGTGTAGCGAGGGCCAGCCAACGAGAGCGTACAGGTCGCAGTGGTGGGTGGTATATGGGGCTTTGGTAACAAAATGGATGGCACTGTGATAGACTGCATCCAATTTGTTGAGTAGAGTATTGGAGGCTATTTTGTAAATGACATCACCGAAGTCGAGGATCGGTAGGATGGTCAGTTTTACGAGGGTATGTTTGGCAGCATGAGTGAAGGATGCTTTGTTGCGAAATAGGAAGACAATTCTAGATTTAATTTTAGATTGGAGATGTTTGATGTGAGTCTGGAAGGAGACTTTACAGTCTAACCAGACACCTAGATATAAGACAGAACCGTCCAGAGTACTGATGCTGGACGGGTGGACAGGTGCGGGCAGCGATCGGTTGAAGAGCATGCATTTAGTTTTACTTGCGTTTAAGAGCAGTTGGAGGCCACGGAAGGAGAGTTGTATAGCATTGAAGCTCGTCTGGAGGGTAGTTAACAGTGTCCAAAGAGGGGCCAGAAGTTTACAGAATGGTGTAGTCTGCGTAGAGGTGGATCAGAGGCTCACCTGCAGCAAGAGCGACATCATTGATGTATACAGAGAAGAGAGTCAGCCCAAGAATTTAACCCTGTGGCACCCCCATAGAGAATGCCAGAGGCCCGGACAACAGGCCCTCTGATTTGACACACTGAACTCTATCAGAGAAGTAGTTGGTGAACCATGCGCGGCAATCATTTGAGAAACCAAGGCTGTCGAGTCTGCCGATAAGGATGTGGTGATTGACAGAGTCGAAAGCCTTGGCCAGATCAATGAATACGGCTGCACAGTAATGTCTCTTATCGATGGCGGTTATGATGTCGTTTAGGACCTTGAGCGTGGCTGAGGTGCACCCATGACCAGCTCTGAAGCCAGATTGCACAGCGGAGAAGGTACGGTGGGATTCGAAATGGTCGGTAATCTGTTTGTTAACTTGGCTTTCAAATACCTTAGAAAGGCAGGGTAGGATAGATATAGGTCTGTAGCAGTTTGTGTCAAGAGTGTCTCCCCCTTTTGAAGAGGGGGATGATCGCAGCTGCTTTCCAGTCTTTGGGAATCTCAGACGACACGAAAGAGAGGTTGAACAGGCTAGTAATAGGGGTTGCAACAATTTCGGCAGATAATTTTAGAAAGAAAGGGTCTAGATTGTCTAGCCCGGCTGATTTTTAGGGGTCCAGATTTTGCAGCTCTTTCAGAACATCAGCTAACTGGATTTGGGAGAAGGAGAAATGGGGGAGGCTTTGGCGAGTTGAGGGGGGTGCAGGGCCTGGGTAGGGGTAGCCAGGTGGAATGTATGGCCAGCTGTAGAAAAATGCTTATTGAAATTCTCAATTATTGTGGGTTTATCGGTGGTGACAGCGTTTCCTATCCTCAGTGCAGTGGGCAGCTGGGAGGAGGTGCTCTTATTCTGCATAGACTTTACAGTGTCCCAGAACCTTTTTGAGTTTGTGTTACAGGAAGCAAATTTCTGCTTGAAAAAGCTAGCCTTGGCTTTCCTAACTGCCAGTGTATATTGGTTCCTGACTTCCCTGAAAAGTTGCATATTACGGGGGCTGTTTGATGCTAATGCAGAACGCCACAGGATGTTTTTGTGCTGGTCAAGGGCAGTCAGGTCTGGAGAGAACCAAGGGCTATATCTGTTCCTGATTCTAAATTTCTTGAATGGGGCATGCTTATTTAAGATGGTGAGGAAGGCACTTTTAAAGAATAACCAGGCATCCTCTACTGACGGGATGAGGTCGATATCCTTCCAGGATACCCAGGCCAGGTCGATTAGAAAGGCCTGCTTGCTGAAGTGTTTTAGGGAACGTTTAACAGTAATGAGGGGAGATCGTTTGACCGCAAACCTATTACGGATGCAAGCAATGAGGCAGTGATCGCTGAGATCTTGGTAGAAAACAGCAGGGGTGTATTTGGAGGGCAAGGTAGTTAGGATGACATCTATGATGGTGCCCGTGTTTACGGCTTTGGGGTTGAACCTAGTAGGTTCAATGATGATTTGTGTGAGGTTTAGGGCATCAAGCTTAGATTGTAGGATGGCCGGGGTGTTAAGCATGTCCCAGTTTAGGTCACCTAGCAGCACGAACTCTGAAGATAGATGGGGGGCAATCAGTTCACATATGGTGTCCAGAGCACAGCTGGGGGCAGAGGGTGGTCTATAGAAAGCGGCAACAGTGAGAGACTTGTTTCTAGAAAGGTGGATTTTTAAAAGTAAAAGTTCAAATTGTTTGGGTACAGACCTGGATAGTAAGACAGAACTCTGCAGGCTATCTCTGCAGTTGATTGCAACACCGCCCCCTTTGGCCGTTCTATCTTGTCTGAAAATGTTGTAGTTAGGGATGGAAATTTCAGTGTTATTGGTGGTCTTCTTGAACCAGGATTCAGACACGGCTAGGACATCCGGGTTGGCAGAGTGTGTTAGGGCAGTGAATAAAACAAGCTTAGGGAGAAGGCTTCTAATGTTAACATGCATGAAACCAAGGCTTTTACGGTTGCAGAAGTCAACAAATGAGAGCGCCTGGGGAATAGGAGTGGAGCTAGGCACTGCAGGGCCTGGATTAACCTCTATATCACCAGAGGAACAGAGGAGGAGTAGGATAAGGGGTACGGCTAAAGGCTATAATGACTGGTCGTCTAGGACGTTCTAAACAGAGAGTAAAAATAACAGGTTTCAGGGGGCGATAAAATAGAATAACTTCTTAGGGAGTAGCAGCGCGCGCTAGCGTGAAATGTAAGTCGCCAAATTCAAAATCCAAAAGTTGAATTATTAACCTGTTACAGCTAGGGTCCCATTTTCCGAATTTTTGCCTGTCTGACGTGCCCAAAGTTAAATGCACGCCACTCAGGGCCAGAAACTAGGATATTCACATAATTAGTACTATTGGATAGGAAACACTCTGAAGTGTCTAAAACCATTAAGATATAGTCTGTGGGTATCCCAGAACAGATATAGCAGGCAAAAATAAATTTCTGTCCGGAATTACTTTTTCTGTTGCTCTCCTCTCACTTTGAAGCCCTGGTAATAGAAATCAATGGGGAATAGGACACAGGTTGCAGTACCTATGGCTTCCACTGGATGTCAACAGTCTCTGGAAAGTGTCTGGAGGAAAAGGCCCTGAGGAGATCCTTATAGAAGAAGAAAGACTACAGGAAGGGAAAAATGTAAACAACCGTGCACGTTCACGAGAACGTGAGCGCGCCCAGCTTTCTTTTCCTTATATAACGTTTCAGTTACCATCTGTGTAAAATATGATCACTATTATTCATAAAAGAATACATAAGGATGCATTATTAATGATATTTGATTTGTTTGTGAAAAGATGAGAGGTATAACTTGAACGCGATCCCTTCACTGTAAAACGGGCGAGTAGACTGACGATGCTTGGTGGAGTAGCTGAACATAATGTGCCAACAAAACTGAGATTTATGGATATAATGAATTACTTTTTCTAACAAAAGAACCATGGATTCTCTTGTTTGGACACTTGGGAAGACCTCAGCAGAAGTTATTTGAAAGGTAAGCGATTTATATTAGCTGTGATATGGACATTTTGAGAACCGAGCTGGATATGAATTTATGCTAATGTGGAAAATATGTGAGGTACTAGCCTCAAACAATCAAATGTAGTGCTTTCGCCGTAAAGCCTTTTGAAAATATGACAACGCAGTGATATTGCCAAGAAGCAGAGCTTTTGATGGCTATGCAACACTTGTATATCGAAGGATGTTAAATATTACGAATTTTTATTTTGAATTTGCCGCGTTATGTTTGCTCTGAAAACAATCCCGTTAGCGGGATCCGTGCGCAAAGAGGTTAAACATTCATCAATATACAAGTGTTGCATAGTCATCAAAAGCTCTGATTCTTGGCAATATCACAGCGTTGTCAGATTTCAAAATGGCTTTACGGTGAAAGCACAACATTTGATTGTTTGAGGATAGCACCTCTAATATTTCTGCATTAGCATAAATTCATAAACCAGCGCGTTCGACACACAAAACCCATTTCACAGCAAAAACAAATCCCTTACCTTTCGAAGAACTTCTGCTAAGGGCTTCCCAAGTGTCCAACGAAGACATCCAATGGTTCTTTTGTTAGAAAAAGTCATTCATTTATTATATCCATAAATCTCTGTTTGGTTGGCGCGTTATGTTCAGAAAATCCAACGTCGAATCGCCCATTGAAACGTGAAGAGAACGCGTTCAAATATACCTATAAACTTTTCTAAACAAATCAAAGACCAGTTATAATGCATCCTTAGCTATCCTTTTATGAATATTAGCGATAATCAATCACTCGGATGGTCACCTAAACGTTATATGAGTAAAATAAAGTGGGGTGCGCATCCAGTCTCGCACCCGAGAAATCTTGTTGACATCTGAGCGCACTTGACCATTTCCTGTTTCTATCCATTTTGCTTACTCCTATCGCTCCCAGTCTTTGTATAGAGACTGCTGACATCTAGTGGAAGCCATAGGTACTGCAGTCTCAGTCCTGGTTAAAATAAAAATGAATAGGCAGCCTGGAGAAGAAAGTCAAGTACAGAAAAAATTGCAAATCCGGATGTATGTTCTTTCGGGTTTTCGCCTGCTATATCAGTTCTGTTATACTCACATACATTATCTTAACACTCTTAGAAACTTCAGAGTGTTTCCTATCCAATAGTACTAATTATGTCCATATCCTATTTTCTGAGCCTGAGTGGCAGGCATTTTACTTTGGGCACGCCAGACTCTCCAAAACCGTCACCTATGCAGCCGCTCCCTAAGAAGTTAAATCCATAATGTACAGACAAAGATATGGTAGGACGTAAGTACAGTGGAGGTAAACCTAGGCATTGAGTGGTGATGAAAGAGATATTGTCTCTAGAAACATTTAAACCAGGTGATGTCATCGCATCTGTGGGTGGTGGAACTGAAGGGTTGGATAAGGTATATTGAGCAGGGCTAGAGGCTTTACAGTGAAATAAGACAAACACTAACCAGAACAGCAATGGACAAAGCATATTGACATTGAGGAGAAGCATGCTTAGCCGATTGATCGTAAGGGTTCAGTTAGTAGTGAGACTGGTTGGGGACACGGCGCTTCAGACAGCTAGCTGGGGGTAGCAAGCTATCAAAGGCTAGCAGGCCAGCTAACAAAGATGGAGGAAGTCTGTTTATAGCCTCCTCGTATGTTTCTGTCGGTAGACCAGTCGTGATGGGTTAGTGGGGTTCCGTGTGGTGAAGGGGACCAGGCCAATTGGCAAAATAGGTAATAGTGGCTCAAGAAATTGTCAGATGGACCTGATTAGCTATCAGCCGATATGCTCTAGACAGCTAACATTAGCAGGCCGCAGTTAGCTGATGGGCGTTCAGGTGACATCGCGACAGAGGGCCGGTTGAATATCCCCCTCGGTCAGATAACGTCGGTGGTCCAGTTGTGAAGACCCGGTGAGGCTCCGCACCGGTAGTAAAAACGGGTCCGGGTAGGTGTTGTAGCCCAGAATTGGTGCTAATTGGTGCATTGCTCCGGGACCAACGTTAGCCAATAATCACTCGGATAGCAGCTAGCTAGTTGCAAGATCCAGGTGAAAATGTCCAGAGCTTGCGGTAGGAATCCGGGGATATGGAGAGAAGATAGGTCCGGAATGCTCTGGTTTGAGTCGCTTTATACGAACGGCGAGAACTTTTCCGAGCTAAAGGTTAACTGCTGCTGTCCATTAGCAATGGTTAGCTAAAATACTATTCCGGATTCGAGGTGGATAATACTTGTAATAAAAACAGATCCGTACCACATTGGGTGAGGCGGGTTGCAGGAGAGTGTTTTGAAGTTTTCGATAAAATATATAAAATGATATGCGAAGAAAATGGGCGAAGAAAATATATAAAAAGATATATACACTGGACACGACAGGACGAGGACAAAAGACATCTGACTGCTACGCCATCTTGGATTTCAGATTTCACAAAGCAAGGTCCATACAGAAATGGGTTGTTTAGATCAGTGTGGAAGGACTTGACTGGCCTGCACGGAGCCCTAACCCCATCCCCATCGAACGCCTTTGGGATTATTTGGAACGCCGACTGCGAGCCAGGTCTAATCGCCCAATATCAGTGCCCGACCTTGCTAACGCTCTTATGGCTGAATGGAAGCAAGTCCCCGCAGCAATGTTCCAATATCTAGTGGAAAGCCTTCCCAAAAGACTGGAAGCTGTTATAGAAGCAAAGGGGGGACCAACTCCATATTAATGCCCATGATTTTGGAACGAGATATTCGCTGAAAATGTGTCCACATACCTTTGGTCATGTAGTGTATATACAACAAGCTGTTTGTAAGTAGTTGCTATGAAACTGAACTGTGTTTGCATGTGATCAGAGGTGTATTCATTCCGACAATTCTGTTGAAAAACGTTTCTTAAACAGAAGCAAATGGAACAAAATGGGGATAAACACACTGAAATTTGTCTAATAGAAACTCTAATTTGCAACTGTTGGACTAATGATTACACTCCAGATCAGCTAGATGCAGGCAAAAGTGTTCAAGGCGGTAATGAATGTGTCACCGTCTGTCACCTTGATTACTCAAAATTCTCTCGACTTATGCACCTACGTTGTAAACTTTCATTTGTAGGCTAGGTTGTAGCAACCTCATGATGAATACAGGGAAGATTTGAGCAGTAGCTTAAGCCTATCGATGTTACATTGAGCTGGGTGAATGAAATATGAATGACAATCATCCAATATGCTGTAATAGAAATAAGGCCATGTTTATAAAAACTAAAAATAAACATCAACTTAAATGGTACCGACTGCCACTGGTCTCCGATTTTAATTGGCTGATGTTTAAGGTTAACCTTGACCTTAAACTTTTTGTAATGTTCGCAAGTATGGCCCCAGAGACTCGAACTGAAAGTATGTTTTAGTACTGACTCGAGGATGGTTGTGTGATACTGACTGGCTTTCCCAGACGATTTCCCCACAAATGCAGAATGTTTCTGTTGGAATGTGCATGAATATTCATGGTAAAACTAGCTTTCTGTGCTTCATTTAGTTGTTTGGTCTCATTATAACAAACAGAAATAAACAACATGAACACCTTCAGCACAGAAACATGCATGCCATACTTATATGCACTTATAATAATATATGCCATTTAGCAGACAATTGTATCCAAAGTGGCTTACAGTAATGCATGCATACATTTTACATACAGTGGTTGCTGCTTTAAAAGTCATACTGCAGCACACCTTGTGGGATTATCTAATTGTCAGCAATTTTTTCTGTTAATGCAAGTTAATGCTAGTTTGACCACCAGAGGGCATCTTTGAGAAGCATTTGATAGTCTTCCATATTGGCATTACCAGAGAATTTAAAACCTTTTTCGTAATAACATAGTATACAGGATTGATTTTAAGAAATTTGGCTTATTATGGTGTTTCTATTCAGAGAAAAACGAAACCCTCAGGGTTTCCGTTAGGATGGAATGGAAAATATGGTGCTGTACAACGTGACGGTCGGGAGTAGGCTACAGCATAAGAGGATTGGAAGAGTCTAAATTGTTTGGCTTCATTAGACAACTTTGTTCCAATATTTCTGTAAATCAGTGATATTTATTCCCATAGATATTTATTATGGATCCATAACTAAATCAACATCTCCCATTTTGAAAGAGTATTTTTATCATTGTTTTATTAACGAAAGCATAAAGATGCTGGTGAAGAAATACAGTACTGTACAGTATTTGCTTTTACACTTGGATAATAAAGCATTCAAAGCATTTTGGAGATATAAGCCACCTGCATTTGTTTATTAGGCTACTGTGCAGTCTGACAAGTAACATAGCCTACAATACATACTGTAGTAAGCATTGGAAAGTGCCTAATTCCTTACATAAGGGAGAGCAGTCTGTACTACAAAATGCAGGCACGCAGGAGACCTGGGTTCAATTTCCATTTCAAAAAATGTAAATAATAATTTGTTCTTAACTGATTCCATATATTTAATTTCATAGCTGTGATGTCTTCACTATTTTTCTACAATGTAGAAAATAGTAAAAATAAAGAAAAATCCTGGAATGATGTGTCCAAACTAATGACTAGTAAATGCTTAATTAATTTGATTAATATTATGGTGTTTCTATTCCATGAAAAACAAAAAACCCTCTGGGTTTCTGTTAGGATGGAATGGAAAATATGGAGCTGTACAACGTGACGGTCGGCAGAACAGTACTGGGCTATTTAGCTAAAGCATACCTGTGTCGTGCGGGCAAGGCACGCAGGAGACCGGGGTTCAATTCCCCGATGGGGAGGAGGGTATAGGCTATCTTTTTAAATAAGAATTCACTTGGCTAGTTAAATTCCATTTGGAGTGCCTGTGCTCATAAATTCAGAGCATTGTCAGTTTGTAAATTCAGACTGTTTCGTTCTCGGAGCGCACACTTGACATTCGGGCCGAGGGGTAGGGTTGATTTGAGCGTTCTGGCCTTACAACGGCAGTCAAGCACCCAAGCTAACGTTGGCTAGCTTCTTAGCTACTTCCAGACACAAATGAGACAACTCTGACCATTTTACTCGCCGTAGCAGAGATGGTTAGGCAGTTTTCGTGTTAACCAGAGCGTTGGTGACTGTAACTGTGCTGCTGGAAACAATTTAATTACGCTTTTTTGCCGACGTTTACTGACACCGGCCATATTCAACAGGTGTTGAGCGCTCGTCAATTCATTATTCTGCGCTCTGGTACACTCAAACGAGAGAGCTCTGAAATCAGAGTAGATAGCCGGAGCGAATTTACGAAAACTCCCGAATGTTCATTGAGAACGCTCAACGACTTTAGCTAAGCTAAGAATGACGAGAATAATCAAGTCAATAAAAGTTGGATAGTTAGATACCCTATAGTTAATATACTGTCAAGTTTGATGTATAACTACTAACGTTAGGTAGATAGCTAACATACCGGTACATATTGCTGTAATGATATGCTATGTGGTTCATTAAGGACAGCGTAGCTAACAAATTGTCAGCCAACATAACGTGTAAGGAAACGTATTTGAAAAGTCATTACTTTATTACATTGACTAGCAAGCTACTGCGAGTACGCGCTCTGTTGACTCTGCGGCTTGAGCATGCTTTTGGTGCACAGTTAATAGTGCTGGACTTCTGGCAAGAAGGTTGAGGGTTCAAAACCTGCTCCCTGCTTGTTTCATTTGAAGTCGTGCACAATTATCAGTTTATTATTTGGTTTATATTGCCCATTCATTGTCAGTTAGAGACACAGTAGTGCATTGGGACCCAAAAGCATAATCAGTGCTCTAACTCCCCCTTGGTCATTAGGGCAAATCTGGTCTGCGATAGGATGGGGTTTTTTTCACACGTAGCTCGGCTATTTGACTATTCTTTAGTAAAGGATGAATAGTCTATTGTTCAGCTATTAGCCCTCCTCCCCCAACTTGCAACAAATTGCTGTTACTCCCATCTCGTTCCTCGCCCTCTTCCACGCGTCATTCTACGCCTGTGTGGCTCGCTTGTGGGCGTGCTGGCAGGATATGACAGCACTTTCGGTTGTGCATCAAGAATTCTGCATAGTGTGTATGAAGGTCTGCTAATTCACAGGCAAATTGTTATATGCTATGGAGGTACATTTGTGTCTTTTTGTCGAGAGCAAAACTTTATTTTCAATCAAAAATAATTGTTCTGAAAGCAAAAAGGAGGTTTCAAAGTAAAAAAATAAACTTGCTATCAATATTTTGTAATAGAGCGCCAAACTTTATGCATTTTATACACCAAAAATATTTTGAGAACCAAAAATGTATTTGAAAACAAAACTCATATTTAATTTCGCTATCAACCACCCTCCATTTTGGCCATTTTTTGAGTGGCTGTTTGGATTACAAGCAATACTGACACAAAGGAAGTCATAGCGGACACCTACGAAGGACTGTGTGATGATGATATCTCAGGTAAGCAGCACTGGGCGTTCTTCCGTCCAATTTCTACATAGCTAGTAGTTAGCTCCTACAATTCAGTGTCGGTTCATAACATTCTACTATACTACAAAGATACATAGATACTGTACAATGATAAATCATGCAATTATTATTCTCAAGCTATCCAAAAACATTTAGCTACGAATGCCTGTTCTCGCCATTTTCAGTTAAATTCATCTAACTTTCTTTCATGGCAACTCATGGCAACTCAAATTTGCTTCATAGTCGATATATAATCATATTTCATGACAGTGTAACGGTTAGCTTTTTTTACAGAAGGATGAAAGAACACAATATGTCTGTCAGGGCCATTAAGGCAAGGATGCCCCATGCGGGCTGTAGAATGGTCAAAGAAAGTTTACAAGCAATGGGCCATCGTGTACAATGGCGAAGAGTTAGGGAGTCTTTGCAGCGTGTAGATGGTGCAGGTATCATTGCCAGAATGATCCAGCTTCGTTGCATTGCTCGGCAAAAATATTCTGTTCCTGCTCCCCTGTCTCTCGTCCACAAGGTACTAAGATGTATAATGTCTCCATCAAATCTAAGAAGTTATTTAAACTTTTTTATTCTTACTTATTTGTAGACACATTTTCAATGATGTATGAAATTGGAGTTGTTCTTCATCAACTGGTAATACATAAATAATGAAGCAGGTTAATAGGTTAAACATTTCACTTTTAATTCCAAAAACGTTGTCATATTTGGCGGTATAAATGGATTTTCAAGGAAGGTAAGTATATTACTTCGTATGCATATTGCATATTTCCCATCACCTAATGAACAACCACAATACCAGTCTGGTGTTAAGTTTTCTGTGCTGTATTGACGTATCCTGAAAATGACATCTGCTGCTTTAGATTGAACGGTCATATCTCAGTTATTGTTTTCATATCTACAAAAAATAAGCAATTTTCTTTACTTTCAGAGTGAGAGCTGATCAAGGGGTCATGTAGATATTGCCAGATGTATGTTCACTGTACAAGGAACAGGCCGTGGAAGCTTTATTGCTGGCAAAAGTGTCCAGGTATTTGTATGGGTGGCCCCAGGAATCAAACCCACAATCCTGGCGTTGCAAGAGCAATGCTCTACCAATTGAGCCATACAGGACCACTTAAAGGCTTTCCATGCCAAACTGTATTTAGTGCCTAGAGACACTCTTTTTATAATGAATGTCTGAATGATATTTAACTGATGTTTTTCAAAACAAAAATAGCATAGCGTACGGCAAGAAGAAAATCGATATAACTGTAGCTTGGAGATTTATGGAGAAACAAGGAGCTTAAGGGCACAATGCCTTGAGAAAGATCTGCAAAAGGAAAATACTGGGTCATTTATTTGATATTCGCCTGACTTTCACCTTGACTCGCCATGTTTTCTCAGGGCAACAGTTGTGTGTGGGAGTCAACCCTGTCCTATTTGAAGGGTGGGGTGGGGGGTGTTTGCAAAGTCTATGGAACATAAAATCAATATATAACTTGGCAGAGAATTTTACACACGGCGCCGTTGTTTGCCCGTGGCTTGCCGGTCACAGGGTCACATCTCTGAGTATCCATCATCGGCTTCTGTGTCCAGCCGAGAGCAAAGTGGTGCCCAAGACAAGCCCAAACAGAGGGTTGGCTCCCAGAGACAGGAAGGGAGGCAGTAAATGAGCTCACCGGAGGGATGAGCCGCCCATGTTAAATAATCACTCTTCTTCTTCCTATCCTTGGTTGTTTGGCTGGGAGGTGGGGAGGGTGGGAGGGTGGGGGTGCTGTTTGAAAGCCATGTTCAAAGGCATAATTTCCATTCCAGTTGAAAAGGCATCGTTGATTTCTTCATCCTCCCACTTCAGCCCTCCTCTCTGTGGTTTAATTGCCTGGTTTTGAACATCCACCTTTTTGTGGTGCCATATAACATTACAGCACTCCTGACAAATTAACAGGAGTATGTACAACGTACTCCCAAACAGATTCTGATTACCTCACTCTGTTATTGACATGATTGTTATTTATCTGCAACAAACCCCTACACGTAATGAGTCAAGTAATGAATAGTGTTCTAATTTATTTAGTGAGGGAAAATTAAAAATCTAATCAAAATCAAATAAAAGTTTATTGGTCGCGCACACGGTTTAGCAGATGTTACAGTGGGTGCAGCAAAATACTTGTGTTACTAGCTCCTAACTGTGCAGCAAAAGTGTCAAAAAAGTACACAAATAATAATCAAAAACAAAAAAACGAGAAATCACGAATGTTAGGACAAATCCAATTAACAACCCAAATAACACTGTATTAGTAATCCAAATGCTATCTATGTGTATGTACACTGAAAAAATATACCAAGAATGATATGTACAGCAGTAGATATAGTAGAATGAGCTATGTAGAGAACACAGTATATGAATATGAATCCGGTATATAATCCACTATGAATATGTAGTTTGTATAAACAGTGTAACATAAAAGCAATGTACAGTAGTATATACAGAACCAGTCTAAAGTTTGGACACACCCATTCATTCCAGGGTTTTTCTTTATTTGTACTATTTTCTACATTGTAAAATAATAGTGAAGACATCAAAACTATGAAATAACACAAATGGAATAATGTAGTAACCCCAAAAAAAAATTACAAATCAAAATATATTTTATATTTGAGATTGTTCAAAGTAGCCACACTTTGCCTTGATGACAGCTTTGCACACTTTTGGTGTTCTCTCAACCAGCTTCAAGAGCTAGTCACCTGGAATGCATTTCAATTACAGTGAGGGAAAAAAGTATTTGATCCCCTGCTGATTTTGTACGTTTGCCCACTGACAAAGAAATGATCAGTCTATAATTTTAATGGTAGGTTTATTTGAACAGTGAGAGACAGAATAACGAAAAAAAATCCAGAAAAACACATGTGAAAAATGTTATAAATGGAATTGCAGTTTAATGAGGGAAATAAGTATTTGACCCCTCTGCAAAACATGACTTAGTACTTGGTGGCAAAACCCTTGTTGGCAATCACAGAGGTCAGACATTTCTTGTAGTTGGCCACCAGGTTTGCACACATCTCAGGAGGGATTTTGTCCCTCTCCTCTTTGCAGCTCTTCTCCAAGTCATTAAGGTTTCAAGGCTGACGTTTGGCAACTCGAACCTTCAGCTCCCTCCACAGATTTTCTATGGGATTAAGGTCTGGAGACTGGCTAGGCTACTCCAAGACCTTAATGTGCTTCTTCTTGAGCCACTCCTTTGTTGCCTTGGCCGTGTGTTTTGGGTCATTGTCATGCTGGAATAGCCATCCACGACCCATTTTCAATGCCCTGGCTGAGGGAAGGAGGTTCTCACCCAAGATTTGACGGTACATGGCCCCGTCCATCTTCCTTTTGATACGGTGAAGTTGTCCTGTCCCCTTAGCAGAAAAACACCCCCAAAGCATAATGTTTCCACCTCCATGTTTGACAGTGTGGATGGTGTTCTTGGGGTCATAGGCAGCATTCCCCCTCCTTCAAACACGGCGAGTTGAGTTGATGCCATAGAGCTCCAGTTGTCCTCTGAATCATTCAGATGTTCATTGGCAAACTTCAGACGGTCATGTATATGTGCTTTCTTGAGCAGGGGGACCTTGCGGGCGCTGCAGGATTTCAGTCCTTCACGACGTAGTGTGTTACCAATTGTTTTCTTGGTGACTATGGTCCCAGCTGCCTTGAGATCATTGACAAGATCCTCCCGTGTAGTTCTGGGCTGATTTCTCACCGTTCTCATTATCATTGCAACTCCACGAGGTGAGATCTTGGATGGAGCCCCAGGCCGAGGGAGAATGACAGTTCTTTTATGTTTCTTCCATTTGCGAATAATCACACTAACTGTCACCTTCTCACCAAGCTGCTTGGCGATGGTCTTGTAGCCCATTCCAGCCTTGTGTAGGTCTACAATCTTGTCCCTGACATCCTTGGAGAGCTCTTTGGTCTTGGCCATGGTGGAGAGTTTGGAATCTGATTGATTGATTGCTTTTGTGGACAGATGTCTTTTATGCAGGTAACAAACTGAGATTAGGAGCACTCCCTTTAAGAGTGTGCTCCTAATCTCAGCTCGTTACCTGTATAAAAGACACCTGGGAGCCAGAAATCTTTCTGATTGAGAGGGGTTCAAATACTTATTTCCCTCATTAAAATGCAAATCAATTTATAACATTTTTCACATGCGTTTTTACCTACCATTAAAATTATAGACTGATAATTTCTTTGTCAGTGGGCAAACGTACAAAATCAGCAGGGGATCAAATACTTTATTCCCTCACTGTAATAGGTGTGCCTTGTTAAAAGTACATTTGTGAAATTTCTTTCCTTCTTAATGGGTTTGAGCCAATCAGCTGTGTTGTGACAAGGTAGGGGTGGTATACAGAAGATATTTGGTAAAATACCAAGTCATTATGGCAAGAACAGCTCATGAAGGTCAGTCAATCCAGAACATTTCAAGAACTTTGAAAGTGCAGTTGCAAGAACCATCAAGCGCTTTGATGAAACTGGCTCTCATGAGGACCGCCACAGGAAAGGATGACTCAGAGTTACCTCTGCTGCAGAGGATAAGTTCATTAGAGTTAACTGCACCTCAGATTGCAGCCCAAATAAATGCTTCACAGAGTTCAAGTAACAGACACAACATGAACTGTTCAGAGGAGACTGTGTGAATTGGTAAAAGTGGTAAAATTGAAACTGGCCAAGAGTGTGCAAAGCTGTCATCAAGGCAAAGGGTGGCTACTTTGAAGAATCTAAAATATATTTTGATTTGTTTAACACTTTTTTGGTTACTACATGATTCCATATGTGTTATTTAATGGTTTTGATGTCTTCACTATTATTCTACAATGTAGAAAATAGTAAAAATAAAGAAAAACCCTTGAATGAGTAGTTGTGTCCAAACTTTTGACTGATACTGTATATTAGCTATATGAGAACACAGCATATAAATACACAGTGTGAAAAACAGTATAAAATAATCAGTCCAGTGTTCAATTTCTGTATATACAGTACATGGGACAGTAGCATTGTGTGTGTGTGTGTGTGTGTGTGTGTGTGTGTGTGTGTGTGTGTGTGTGTGTGTGTGTGTGTGTGTGTGTGTGTGTGTGTGTGTGTGTGTGTGTGTGGTTGTATGCGTGTGTGTGAGTGTATATGCGAGTACAGAGTCTGTGTGTGTGTGTGTGTTGTGTGAGTCTCTTACTTACTACAGGAGTACTAATTACTCTCACTTACTACAGGGGAAGGTGTGGTGGCTGTTTAACAGTCTGATGGCCTGAAGCTTTTTCTCACTCTCTCGGTCCCAGCTTTGATGCACCTGTACTGTCTCTAAAGAGTGAACAGATCAATTAAACATTACAGGCAATGTTCTGCAGGACAGGACAGTCATATAACAGTTCCGTTGTGTGTAATTTTATTGCGATATTCTCATAAAGCTACAGTCAAAAGACAACTAAACACAGCCATGCACAGCAATTAGTGTATAACTTGTAGTGTCTACTTAGCCACTAGCCAGACACCCTGTTTGCAAATGCTAGCACTTAAAACATCATGTCTTGCTTACAGTCTCTCTCTCGCTCTCTACTTTTAAATGCACAACACACAGAGGTATTTTCTTCAAAACTGTATTGTATTGTGCCGCAATGTCAGATGTGAGTGAGCTGAGAGTTAATCATTTAGAGATTGTGTAGAGATTGGCTCTGAGGCTAATTCCTTCCTTTGCAGTGGGTGATTAATACCAGGTCTGTGAGGTCACTTAAGGTAAGACCAAGATGCTCTATATGCATAGCTGCAGGAAGTATGGGTGCTGAGGGTGCTGCAGCACCCCCTGATATTTAAAAAATATATAAATAATATATATTTTTAAATCCACAACATTTGGGAAATTGTCCTTTGTTACTCCTGTGAGCTGAGAAAAATACTGGTCAGCAGAGGGAAGAAAAAGAAAAAACACCCCAAATATTTCCGCAGCTATGTCTGTATGGTTCCCTGTGATGATAATGCAGGCCATAATTATCAAGGGGCTCGAGGCAGAGCATGAAGTGCTGGACACCCTCCATGCATACGCTCATAACCAAATACTATCAGCCGTCAGCAAGATAATCAATTACCTCATCCCCCCCCAGGACCCCTCTTGATTGGAATGGAAAGGCCTGATATGTCAGAGAAAATCTTTAAGAATCTAGCTTATACGCTTGAGGGGTTATTCGCTTAAGGCTTGCGGGTGTTATTAGCCTATAGAAAACTGTCACAATGAGTAAAACATAACGGATGTGCATTTACTGATTTGGCTCAAATTTGGCGTTACTAATATGGCTCACATTTGGCTTGCAAACATTTGTGATAGCCTTGAAGGACTCTTAGTGCACATTTCTTCCACTGCATACTGTATGAGATATATCTGCCTATATCAGCTGTCCCAGTAAATTAACCTCAACTGTATGCCAATACTCTAAAAATAAAATATTAGTTGGAGAGATAGCCAGACAGATAGACGTATAGAGTTGTTTAGTCCTCCAATTCTCTCTCTCTCTTTGTAACACATTCTGACACCATTCTTGGTGAGGAGAAAGTGAAGAGCTCTCCATTGTTGAATTAGAAAACGTCATCCCTTTCTCCAGTTATTTACAAGTGTGCTCTCTCTCTCCCCCCCTCTCTCTCTCTCTGCATGCCTCCTACCAGCTAGATGCTGACATCTGATGGTTAAATGGGGTAAATTACTTTACTGGGGCTTTCCCTATTCTTTCGCAGGGACAGGCTGACGGAGGGGGCTTTCATTGAGTGGAGGAGCAATCATCCCCTGTGCTTGCCTCATTCTGGGGGAGTCTGGGAGAGAGATTGTGCTGTCCAAGTGGAAATTCCCCTACTCTGCTCTCTTAGGGTTGGTTATTCATTGAGGAAAGGGCTGCATGTCCAAGCTTCCTAGAGTCTGAGAGGTTTTTTTTACTGCTACAGTGGGATACACTCTACACACCCATACCCAGTGAGTTCAGTCTGCTCTTTCTGACCCACATGCACATCCTAACATGTTACTTTAAATAGTTTGTATTCCATGTATTGCAGCACATAATAGTCATTAGTCCAGCACATAACAAGACCATTCAGAGGAAAAGCCTTCCTTTATATATTTTAAGAGCATGAGAACATTTAACTGATCAAATCAAAGTTTATTTGTCACGTGCGCCGAATACAACAGGTGTAGACCTTACAGTGAAATGCTTACTTACAGGCTCTAACCAATAGTGCAAAAAAGGTATTATGTGAACAATAGGTAAGTAAAGAAATATAAACAACAGTAAAAAGACAGTGAAAAAAAAAAAGAATGAAAAAAAGCGAGGCTATATACAGTAGCGAGGCTATAATAGTTGCGAGGCTGCATACAGGCACCGGTTAGTCGGGCTGATTGAGGTAGTATGTACATGTAGATATGGTTAAAGTAACTATGCATATATGATGAACAGAGAGTAGCAGTAGCGTAAAAGAGGGGTTGGCGGGTGGTGGGTGGCGGGACACAATGCAGATAGCCCGGTTAGCCAATGTGCGGGGGCACTGGTTGGTCGGGCCAATTGAGGTAGTATGTACATGAATGTATAGTTAAAGTGACTATGCATATGTGATAAACAGAGAGTAGCAGCAGCGTAAAAGAGGGGTTGGGGGGGCACACAATGCAAATAGTCCGGGTATTGTGTAGTCATGTTTTCTGCTTCCTGCTTTGCTAAAAACAGCTGTAGGTTGCAGAAGAATGTCAAAAAGTATATATTTGGTTCATAATGAGTGTTCTGTTATCACTCAAGTTTGACTGCCTTGAAGTAACTCGTGTAGATGAGCAACATCAGATGTAGCCGAGAGCCTTGATAGAGAGCGCATAACACGCCGGGCCTTGGATAACATCACGCAATTCTTTCCCACTTATTTTCTGAATTATGACATTAAAACTGATGTGTGCAATGCGTGCACATTCAAAGGCAAGCGATGGGACGGAAGGCTGAACATTTTTAGCTTTCATCATGGGGATAAAGAATTATTTCTCCTTCCTTCCCCCAGACACAAATCTGAAAGCTCAGAACTCAGAACCATGTTATGTTTTACAGTATTTGCACAACTTAATAACTCTATGCCTTCTAAATGATAGAGTTTCTCCCCCACCAGAGAGATTAGTACTGATTGCGGCTGTAGGTTCGCCTGCCGTGGGGATAGCTCAGGCTTTGCCCCGTGCATGTAATTGGAATTCACTGGTGTTTGATGTTCAGTGGAACCCGGCAGGAATTAAAGCCGCACCATATGAAGCTACTTTAATTACTTTACCCCAAACATAAGTGAGGGAACACCTGCACTCTCCCTGAATGGTATCCCACACTGGATATCATCCCAGAATAGACCAACATCAAATTAATGACAATTAACGGGAATCATGTGGTCCTGCGTTTACATATTATGTGGGTTGTCTCCGGGCTTCGGCTCAATTGGCTGCCACCGTTGGGATAAGTCAGTGTGTGTGTGTGTGTTTGTGTGTGTACAGTGTGTGTGTTGAATGTATGGTGGTGAATCTCGCCCCAGTATCTCCTAATTAGACTCAGCACGACCCTTCCCTCTCTGTTTCACTCCACAACCAATTATTTTAATCCTCTGATTGTTGGGAGAGAATCTGGGCCCAGTGTCTATAGAGAGAGATAATGCTGTCAGAGAGTTGACTGTGTCTGGAAATGTGGACGCATCAGCAGCTGCCACAGGGGCCTCATCACCGGGCCCTCTGCCCCCCTGGCTCGGCTGTATACTGGCCCCATTGCGGGCTCCACCAGCCAGGGTTACTGCTTCCTAAAATAAGATGTCAAGGGATTTTACACACAGTTGTCAGCATTCCTTCCTGCCTGCTGGACTCCTTACAGACAGACTCGGTGGATTAAAAAGAAGCCAGCCATCATTTATTTACCGAACAGGCCCAGCTTAAAGGTGTCACATGCTGGATAATGCCAACATGGCTCCATCTCATGAGGGAATCGAGAAAAAAGGCTTAATGAAGGAATTTAAAAAAAGGAAAAATAAGTATTTCAAATCAAAATCAAATTATGTTTGTCACATGCTTGGTAAACAACAGGTGTAGACTAACACTGAAATGCTTACCTATGGGCCCTTTCCAACAACGCAGAGAGAACAAAAGATAAATAATAAATGGCCGTTCACACTCAAGTAGTTGCATCATCTGCTTATCTGGCCATGGAAGCAGGAAGAAAACCCAGAGGATTCTTCTTCCTCTTTGGTGTGCTCACGGATCTAGCTAGCTAGTGTCTCTGTCAGACTGAGGTTTGGAAAAGGATACCTCTCAAGACCTCTTTATAACCACACTGGACACTTTCCTGTCGAAGGCTCTGTACTTTTCTCTCAGACGGCGCTCAGTTAAAGTGGCCTATCCACATTCCACTGTTATTGTGGCTAGTGTAGAGTTCCACACAATGAAACCTTTTTCTTCTTATCCCCTCGTTAAGGCTTTATAGTGTGTCATTTCTTAGTGTGACTCGGAGCGTGTGTAATATGATAGGACGTGTTTGTTATTTCTAATCTGGATCCCAATGTGTAGGGTATACGTTAACAGGCTGGATGTTGGATATATGCAGCCCTGTATGAGTAATGACTTCAGACTGGGCTGAATAGATAGACTGCTGGACCTATAAAATAGCTGCCTCATCAGGATAAATGTGAGTAGCGCCCTTTTATTGATGGAATAGAGTATTATGCCCAGGGGTAAGAAATCCACCAGCAATTGCTTTGCTGCATACATCTCACTCCACTGAGTTGGTGTTGAAAGCCAGTGCTCAGGATGAGAATATACCTCAAGGATATAAGCAATTATTTTGAGCAGAAGGGGGGAATTCATAAGGTAGACATTAGCCATTATGAAAAGTAATCGTCTTTCCTCTATGTACAGTCGCTTAATGTTCAGTGGGTGTGGGCGACTAGCGTCTCTCCTCACAGTTCCTGGAGTGAAACACACTGTATACAGTGAAGTACAAACAGTTATATTGCTGTAGTGTTTAACAACGAGCATCACTAGGTGATGCACAAAGCATCAGTACTTGTCCATCCTTTCTGGAATGTTCCAAGAACACCACATATGATAGCTGTAGCACCTCTTGACACATTAGCTCAAGTGTTGCCAATAAGTAAAGCAATCACAACATGGATTGCTTGATACAGTGTAATTGATTGTGGGAGTCTTTTGAATGGAAGGGAGAGACGGAAGACACAGAAGTGTTTTGGAGAGTGCTAGACAGAGTGACTGATGAGGGTTAAGGATTAAGGATTTTGTCATTCCCCTGATGAACACAGGGGGCTGTTCCTCCCTGTAAGGCTTTCAGACTGTAAATTGCATTCGGGCACACAGGGAATTTTTTCCTTATTGCTAAAATGTTATTACCTTTGTCTATGGGTAAGACGCCAACAACAAATATGATAGAAATTATGTGATTATAAAACCAACGAGTGAAATGCAGCGGAGGGGGGGGGGCGTCGCCTGAGCCATCTGTCTCTTTCCACAATAGTCACATTAATCTTTACGTTTCTATGTGTGAATTCATGTGGGAACAAATGTTCCAATGGGAGGATGGGCTGCGGAGATGCCAACCCACCTGCATCATCTGGGCTTCATCATCTTCCCTTATGTCAGGCCAAGAGAAAAATAAACCATCCCACTCCTCTGATGAGATCTGAATTACTTTGTTCCAACAGATAACATGTTATTATGATTATCAGAGACATCTCTCTCCATTTCTGATTGGAAGACTAGGGGTGACCTTGAATCCCATATCCTGTAGGAACGCTCCCCCGACTGTACCAACAGCCATCTCTGTAATATATGTGATCAATTAATAACATTGGAAATGGTTTTCAGAGAAAGTTCTCTTTGTGGCATTTAAACCACATTTGAATGATACCTCAAAGGACTACTATGAAGTTATATTCAATTACAAAGCAAGTGTTTTTTTGGATTGAGAAGGCCGAGAATGCAATCTTCTCAGCTCCTTGTTTTACAAATTAAAACGTTTTTTTTTTTAATCCTTTCAGCTATTTGCCACTTCCCATGGATTTGCTTTGTTTCAAATTCTTTTAATTTCAAATTGGCTAGCTTATACCACTGAGCAAATGTCCCATTGGCAACGAGTGAAAATAAAGTTGTCAACTTGGCATGTCTTGTCTCTTTACATTCTCTTCTTAGATGTTTACAGCCCAAAAGTGAAGGTACTCAGAAGAAAAATAAATTCTAAGCATTGCAATAAGTTTTTGCCTTTGAAGAAAGACTGTAAAGTAAGTGTGCCTGGGGTCTGGGGATGGGGTGGTGTAGAGGAGAGGTGCTTGTGGAGTCAGTAGCTGCAGCCACTGTCTGCGGCACTCAATAATTTAGCAGGGTCAGTCCTGAGGTACAGGGCCCCTCAGTGTCCTCTCCCCCAGTGATATGACCTTGCTTTGACTCAGAGGCCAAGCAAACACAGGTTGATGGGCACCTAAGGCGGTGTCTGACACCGGTGGCACAGCATATGTTCAGTCAAATAGCAGGGAACTATCAAAGGTAGGGCCTGCGAATACACACACTGACACACTGTGCAAAAAACGGTTTGTACTCTATCATTACGGGCACACAAATGTAGAAGTCCCAGTGGGTGGTGGGTTTTCTTGAGTGTGTCTTGAATGTGTGTGTGTGTGTGTGTGTGTGTGTGTGTGTGTGTGTGTGTGTGTGTGTGTGTGTGTGCTTGTGTGTGAGAGAGAGAGACACAAAGAGAGAGAGAGAGTGAGACGGGGAGACCGAGACAGAAAGAGAGAGTGAGATGAAGCTGTACTCATGGAATGACCAAAGAGAGAGAGCAGCCCTGTCTCTGTATGATCCTTCCCCCACTGTTCTCATGTATCCATGCGCTGTAATTACCTCAGAAGATAGGAGTGAGTAAAATCCTCATAGGCACCTTGGGGGAAATAAATGTGTTGACCTGCAGATTTAAAGGTGACCTTTGGCTGGGGAGATGAACCTCCTGCTCAGCCAACCTCTCCTATTCCCCTTCAAGGTAATAAACTATACATTAGCTAGAGTCCCATTAGTTTAGACCTCTTTGGGAAAATAAAAGCACAGGAAGTCTGGGTATGGTTCTGCTCGAAAGCCAGTTCCCATTTAAATCTATAGAAAATGTTATGTATGTAGAATACATTTTAGAATAAATCGTGAAATGTATATTGAAGATGTTTGGATATCACACATTTTGATGTATTTCTGTCAGTAAAAAGAGGAGAATTCATGTTTCTGTGGTGAGCAAAAATCTGACGGGGCTTAAGGCATCTGAAGCACCACCCATCAGGCATTGGAGGTAGGTGGCTTAATCTATATGAGAGTGGGCAGTTGTGGAGATGGGCTGGGGCGTATACTGCACAAAGAGAAGCTGCAAGTGCAAGTGAAAGTTGATGGCTTATTCCCTCTCAATCCCCACTAGCCCAGCAGGCTGCTGCTGGATGTGATGGTCTGTGCTCAATCCCCCGTGAACATCTGTCTTTAGGGCTCACAACAGAAATCATCATCTGGAGTTCCCACATCAGGCTGCCTGCCTCCTAACTTTACATGTTCGTTTTTTCCCCCCCTTTGCAACCAGTGGGTCTGTCTGTGTCAAAGGCAAGAAAATGATGGCCTTCAAGGGGGTTCAGATTAGTCTGTAGTGTCCCTGCGATATATCAGGAAATGCACCTGGTAGGCACATGCTGTTAGTCTATTGAGTGCATTTCATCAATGTCTCCCCATATGGACTGCACATAAAGAAGTGTGACTTCTACAGGAGGCCTCCGAGGGACAACCTCAGGCAATTTGTTTTCAGTCTTGCAAACCTTTTTAGGACACATTGATATTCCAGACAATTAGACCAATTTTCATAACCATTATTCAAGGGTCCCAAGGGATATCCTGGCTACAGTAAGCGTACAGCAGGAGCAACATTATGAGATTTGTCCAGGGTCCACTTGGTAAATGTGCTATTTACACATACTACTTAACAGGTCATTAGGCTGTGAAAGCCTCTGGTCCATCTTTGTCATTTCTTACAGTAAATTAAACCTGAAGCCACATCCGATCTCATCTGCACATCACTTAAATCTCCATTCCGTTATTTTAGTGTCATTACTGTCAATGAGGCAGGTCTCAAAGATTGCTTTAGAAGGAAATAGAACTTCATGAATAATAAATAGGGACTGTTTAGTCCAATGAAACAGCCCAGAAAACCCCTCTCCATTCTATATGGATCTTCCTAAGGATTGCATTTAATCCTAAAAAATGCAAAGAGGAACTAAACCCAAGGGGCCTTGCATTGGTGCCTTCCTAACCAGCAAGCTAAGCAGTTAGAATATACGCCCATATACTGCTATTCTATGAAAAGTGTGAGTAGGCATGATCACAAAATGGATCTCTATAGCAAATTGTACTAACAATGGAAAGACCCATACACTGTCTTTTGCTAGAGAGGTCAAGAAGTAACATCATCCGGATGGGAAAAAGGGTGTCCCTCAGTCCTCTACAGCTCTGGTTTCACTGTGCCTCATTCCAGGACTCAGGATTAACATCTGTATCCATGCTGCCTCAGTGTCAGAACTAAGTCCCACCACAAAGCCTTGTCATACAGCGGATGAAAAGCCAAAGACTGCCTGTTAATAGTTGTTAATGGAGCGTCTTATCTCCCATTCTCCACTCCAATGGGCTTTCATGAAAGGCAGCACTGATGTTGGAGTGTCATTTTACACTTTAAAAGCCCCCACACGCAGCGTTTTGTACACTGGCAATTGATAAAGGATGTCTTGACAACCGGTGGCAGAATGGCAGCCTGAGGATGCACTACTATGATGATTAGACTTCCAGATTAGATTTCCAGATTAGACTTCCAGATTAGACTTCCAGATGAGACTTCCGAAGCTCTCACCTTCACACTCTGGACTGCGTATTACAAAGGCAAGGCAACCCGTTTCTAACAATTCAATAAACGTGATAATTCATCCAAACTCCTATTTTCCTAGCACTTGCACTCAGACTTTGTTTCTATTGGTTCTACAGACAGATTAGTTTTCTCTTTTTAGAAGTAGGCATTTGATTTCCAATCTGTATGTTTTCCCTGCGATTGTATTTTGAAATCTGCAAAAGGCAAACCGACAGCTGCAAGCCCACAACCAACCATAGAAATATAATGCATAGATTACAGTTCCCATTCATGTCAGCACCAGCATCCATTGCTAGTGTACGCATGAGTTTAAAAGTCAAATTGCCAGGGTAAGAGGTTACAGAACCATTCCATGGATTATATGTCTATAGCCACAACGCAACAAGTTGTAGTCTATATTTGGTGTGCATGCTGCTTAAACTATGGCCTTCCAGATTGTAGGCATACCTATAACTGCCAAAATAAAGGAAACACTTTAGTAAACAAGGGATACAAAGAATATATTATGGTGTGGGGTGCATTTTCCTGGCATGGTTTAGGTTCACTTGTAGAATCTATGGTAAGATGCATTGAAGCTGTTCTGGCAACTCGTGGTGGCCCAACACCCTTTTATGTTGGTGTTTCCTTAATTTTGGAAGATACCTGTATGTGCTCGTGACCAAACTTAATCCACTGTTATTTGTTTTACTAACTGTGGCTGAAATATGCTCTCTGGTGTGTTTTGAACATTGAGAAAGGGCACCAGCGGTTGGATAAAAAATTATAATATTTATTTTGCCTCTTAGGCTCACTACGGGTTAGGGTGCAGTCCCTGACACAGAATTGACCAGTCACATTTATTTACTATGCATTTATTTTTATTTATTATTTTTAGCAGTATATACAGCGCATTCGGAAAGTATTAAGACCCCTTGACTTTTTCCACATTTTGTTACGTTTATTCTAAAATGTATTCAATATTTTTTTTTCATCATGAATCTACACACAATACCTCCTAATGACAAACTAAAATAAGGTTTTTAGAAATGTTTGGCAATGAATATTTTTTTTTAATCACATTTACATAAGTATTCAGACCCTTTACTCTGTACTTTGTTGAAGCACATTTTGTAGCGATCCTGACTAGTCTCCCAGTCCCTGCCACTGAAAAACATCCCCACAGCATGATGCTGCCACCACCATGCTTCAACGTAGGGATGGTGCCAGGTTTCCTCCAGACGTGACGCTTGGCATTCAGGCCAAAGAGTTCAATCTTGGTTTCATCAGACCACAGATTTTAGTTTCTCATGCGGGCTGTCTTGTGCCTTTTACTGAGGAGTGGCTTCCGTCTGGCCACTCTACCATAAAGGCCTGATTGGTGGAGTGCTGCAGAGATTGTTGTCCTTCTGGAAGCTACTCCCATCTCCACAAAGGAGCTCTGAAGTTCTGTCAATGGTGCAGACTTTTTTTGGTGCCCTTCCCCAGATCTGTGCCTCGACACAACCCTGTCTTGGACCTCTACGGACAATTCCTTTGATCTCATGGCATTGTTTTTGCTCTGACATGCACTGTCAACTGTGGGATCTCATAAAGACAGGTGTGTGCATTTCCAAATCATGTCCAATCAATTGAATTTACCACAGGTGAACTCTAATTAAGTTGTAGAAACGTCTTAAGGATGATCAATGGAAACAGGATGCACCTGAGCTAAATTTCAAGTCTCATATCAAAAGGGTCTGAATACTTATGTAAATAAGGTATTTCTGATTTAAAAATGGTATACATTTGCAAAAATGTCAAAAAAACTGTTTTTGCTTTGTCATCATGATGTATTGTGCGTAGATTGCTGAGGATTATACTTTTTTTAATCCATTTTATAATAGGGCTGTAACGTAAATAAATGTTTTATAATTTTTTGTATAACGAGGCAAGTCAGTTAAGAACAAATTCTTATTTACAATGATGGCTACTCCTACAGTTTCCCGTGTGTATCAAGAGATCCAGCAAACTTGACACAACTGTGGGAAGCATTGGAGTCAACATGGACCAGCATCCCTGTGTAACTCTTTTGATACCTTGTCGAGCCAATCACCCAAATTAATTGAGGTTGTTCTGAAGGCAAAAGGAGGTACAGTGCCTTGCAAAAGTATTCACCCCCCTTGGCGTTTTTTCCTATTTTGTTGCATTACATCCTGTAATTTACATTTATTTTTATTAGGATTTCATGTAATGGACAAAATAGTCAAAATTGGTGAAATGAAATGATTTTTTTTTTCAAATAATAAAAAAAAACGGAAAAGTGGTGCGTGCATATGTATTCACCCCCTTTGCTATGAAGCCCCTAAATAAGATCTGGTCCAACCAATTACCTTCAGAAGTCACATAATTAGTTAAATAAAGTCCACCTGTGTGCAATCTAAGTGTCACATGATCTGTCACATGATCTCCTTATATATACACCTGTTCTGAAAGGCCCCAGAGTCTGCAACACATCTAAGCAAGGGCCACCACCAAGCAAGCGACGCTATGAAGACCAAGGAGCTCTCCAAACAGGTCTGGGACAAAGTTGTGGAGAAGTACAGATCAGGGTTGGGTTATAAAAAAATATCCGAAACTTTGAACATCCCACGGAGCACCATTAAATCCACTATTAAAAAATGTAAAGAATATGGCACCACAACAAACCTGCCAAGAGAGGGCCGCCCACCAAAACTCACGGACCAGGCAAGGAGGGCATTAATCGGAGAGGCAACAGAGACCAAAGATAACCCTGAAGGAGATGCAAAGTTCCACAGCGGAGATTGGAGTATCTGTCCATACCATTTCATGCCTTACACTCCACAGAGCTGGGCATTACAGAAGAGTGGCCAAAAAAAAGCCATTGCTTAAAGTGTTCGCCAAAAGGCATGTGGGAGACTCCCCAAACATATGGAAGAAGGTACTCTGGTCAGATGAGACTAAAATGTAGCTTTTTGGCCATCAAGATAAACACTATGTCTGGCACAAACCCAATACCTCTATTCACCCCGAGAACACCATCCCCACAGTGAAGCATGGTGGTGGCAGCATCATGCTGTGGGGATGTTTTTAATCGGCAGGGACTGGGAAACTGGTCAGAATTGAAGGAATGATGGATGGTGCTAAATACAGGGATATTCTTGTGGGAAAGCTGTTTCAGTCTTCCAGAAATTTGTGACTGGGACGGAGGTTCACCTTCCAGCAGGACAATGACCCTAAGCATACTGCTAAAGCAACACTCGAGTGGTTTAAAGGGAAACATTTAAATGTCTTGGAATGGCCTGGTCAAAGCCCAGACCACAATCCAATTGAGAATCTGTGGTATGACTTAAAGATTGCTGTACACCAGCGGAACCCATCCAACTTGAAGGAGCTGGAGCAGTTTTGCCTTGAAGAATGGGCAAAAATCCCTGTGGCTAGATGTGCCAAGCTTATAGAGATATACCCCAAGAGACTTGCAGCTGTAATTGCTGCAAAAGGTGGCTCTACAAAGTATTGACTTTGGGGGGGTGAATAGTTATGCATGCTCAAGTTCAGTTTTTTTGTCTTACTTCTTGCTTGTTTCACAATAAAAAATATTTAGCATCTTCAAAGTGGTGGGCATGTTGTGTAAATCAAATGATACAAACCCCCCAAAAATCTATTTTAATTCCAGGTTGTAAGGCAACAAAATAGGAAAAATGCCAAAAGGGGGTGAATACTTTCGCAAGCCACTGTATACATATGTTTATTTAGAGTGATTTTTTGCAATTGGTACAGATGCACACAATGTCCATATGACTTGCAATTGGTAAAAGTATTTGTGAGGTAAGGGCAGGTTCATTCCAGTGAGGCTTCTTTGTTGTGCTGAGCCATTGTCAGCCTGCATAGACACCAGGCTACAATTTATTGCTGGATACGTTGCGTTAACCGGATGGAACTCTGTGTTTTCACCAGTGAGTAGAGAAATTAAAAGGGAAATGCTGAAAGGCCCATGGAGGCTGAATAAATTAGTCTCTTCCTGTAAATGAAGAGGGGAGGAGGAATAAGGGAACATGAGTTAGTGTCTGTGGGGCGGAGAAGCTGGTGGTAGCTATTATGTTTTCTATTACGTTGAGCCCCCTTGGACAGTAATACATAGTGCTCCAGTGCTCTTGTAACTGATTATCAGACGATGTGCTTACATCGTACATGTATCAGCATTGAGGCAGTTAGGATACCATCAGTTATCGTTATTGCAGTACATGCTTAAAAATTGAAATCCATTCCTCTACCTTGTGAAACAAAATGTACACATCTGGTTGAAGTATTTGTTTACTTGTCTCAGAAAATGAAGATTACAGAAATGCAATGATGCGACCGTCGTTGAGGCAGCTTCATTTATATTCTGGCCTTTGTGAAGGAGGAAAATCACTGTTATGATATCGTAAGTGCCAAGGTTAACAGAAGTAGAGCATGCCTTTGTACGGTTCGAGTCTGAAGCTAGCATGCTGCAGTAGCTAAAACTGCAGCAGTTTTACAGTGCAGTGTTTGTGTCATTAGAGTTTCATGTGAAACGTTGTGTCAGTATGCTCTTCCCCCTGGCCTGCCCTCCAGATGTGAGATAACATGTCAGATCTCCAACAATCTAATACCTCAAAGCTGATAAAGAGATCAATAAGAGACCCAGCTGCATCGTGCTCAGGAGCTCTGATCCTCAACCCCTTTTATCAAAGTCCCCCATTTTTTTTGTTACAGACGGCTATCTACTTCGCCATTGACAGTAAATCAGTCTCATGCATAACATATTACAGTATCTCCTACCAAACAGGCCCTGTTAACAAGCCTCGCATTTCTCTGTATTATGTGAATAATCTTAACCAAATCAGGTTTGCATGTAGAGTGGTGCAATGTGAAGCAATATGTCCAATGATCCATATTAGAGCATTTGCCATTGAATGTGTTTTGACTATATGACTGAAATTCATATCCTGATGGGCAGTATTGGAGAGGAATATAACATGAGTGGTGGGCAACATGAAGTGACTGGATCTATAACAGTACTGACCAGCAACGCCTGCCTGTTTCACATTCTAATGCAGGCTGCACAAAGATCTTCATGCGTCAATCCACTGAGAAAAGAGAACCTATACAGATTCATGATTCGATTCACTCATTCAATGCAAGTACTGTATGCTACATGATTCATAGGTTTACCTGTCACAAGTGAAACATTTTCAATCTATGTAGCACCCGCATTCCCCATTTCCACTCAAATGTATATTTATCCAAGATCAAAGGAAAAATGCTGGTTTGGAAAGTTAAATATTTACTCACTGAATAATATCATACAATGTTATATTTTTAAATTCAGACTAAGTCACACATTGGCTTTACAGTTTGAAAGCTTATATATGCAAAACATATGCTTATTTATCAAATCAGATTAGGAAAAGCTGTACTTACACTACACTATACTGTACAGCAGGTATCTGAAGACTTAATTTTCCCTCTTTCTGTGCAGCTGCTTACTAAATCAGGAAAAAGCCTTGTGTTCAATCCACATTACTATATGAATCAATGTGCTGGGAGGTGTGACGTTCTGTAATCACAGTGCTCTGGTCAAAAGTAGTGTTTTTGACCATAGGATGCCATTTGGATGCCAGATAGGATGCCATTTGGATGCCAGATAGGATGCCATTTGGATGCCAGATAGGATGCCATTTGGGATGCAAGTTCTGTTCTTTCCTACGACTGCAGCAGCCATATCTGGAACAAGAGAGCCGCCGCACCACTAATATCTCATTATCATGTATGGGCTGATTACTTTCCTACAATCCTGCCCTGTACCTTCCTTTCCACCTAATTTGAATACATTTAAATATGTGATGTGTGCAGGTTGAGGGTGGCAAAGTGCTAATTTGATAGCTGGAGAGATGCAACAGGTTAAAGATGTTCCTGCAAATCCCAGCACTTTTTTTTCTCGACCATGGCATTCCTGTTTTTTCTCACTCTCTGGGTGAGTAAAGGGGAAGGAGGTGTAACCTCTTTCGGAGCCATTGCCTCTGTGGCTACTGCTGCCCTAATCATCTACAGTACATGACCAAAAGAATGTGGACACCTGCTCGCCAAACATCTTATTCCAAAATCATGGGCATTAAAATGGAGTTGGTCTTCCCTTTGCTATAACAGCCCACTCTTCTGGGAAGGATTTCCACTAGATGTTGGAAAATTGCTGCGGAGCCTTGCTTCCATTCAGCCACAAGAGTATTAGTGAGGTCGGACACTGATGTTGGGCGATTATGCCTGGCTCACAGTCAGCGTTCCAATTTATCCCAAAGGTGGTCGATGGGTTGAGGTCAGGGTTCTGTGCAGGCCAGTCAAGTTCTTCCACATCGATCTCGACAAACCATTTCTGTATGGACCTTGCTTTGTGCATGGGGGCATTGTAATTCTGAAACAGGAAAGGGCCTTCCCCAAACTGTTGACATAGCGTTAAGATTTCCCTTCACTGGAGCTAAGGAGCTTAGCCCAAACCATGAAACACAGCCCCAGATCATTATTCCTCCTCCAGACTTTACAGTCTTCACTATGCATTGGGGCAGGTATCGTTCTCCTGTCATCCACGAAACCCAGATTAATCCGTAGGACTGCCAGATGATTTTACGAACTACACGCTTCAGCACTCAGTGGTCCCGTTCTGGGAGCTTGTGTGACCAACCACTTCGCGGCTGAGCCGTTGTTGCTCCTAGAAGTTTCCACTTCACAATAACAGTACTTATAGTTGACCGGGGCAGCTCTAGCAGGGCAGAAATTTGACGAACCGACTTGTTGGATAGGTGGCATCCTATGACGGTGTCACGATCTTCCTGAATGACGGACCAAGGCGCAGCGAGGTATCCAGTATACATACTTTATTATTTACATAACATAGAAATAGAAAATCTAGAACACAAAAAACCCTACTAAACAAAACAAACTAAACGCCAGCCTGAAACCCAGGGCTGGGCGTGACATTACCCCCAAAAGCCCATGGGGGGTCCTCGGTGGGTCTCTTAGTCCATGGTGGCGGCTCCGGTGCCGAGAAGGCCCGGGCTAGAAGCCGAACCGTACGTAACCAGCTCTCGATGCTCACAGGGACTCTGGTGCATGAAACAGGGACAAGATGTGCTGGACTCACGAAGCGCACTGGGACTCTGGTGAGGGGAGTAGGAACGGGCCGTGCTGGACTCACGAAGCACACTGGGACTCTGGTGCGAGGAGCAGGAATGGGCCGTGCTGGACTCATGATGCGCACTAGGACTCTGGTGCTGGGAGCAGGAACGGGCTGTGCTAGACTCACGATGCGCACTGGGACTCTGGTGCGGGGAGCAGGAACGGGCCGTGCTGGACTCACGATGCGCACTGGGACTCTGGTGCGGGGAGCAGGAACAGGCCATGCTGGGCTCACGATGCGCACTGGGACTCTGGTGCGGGGAGCGGGAACGGGCCGTGCTGGGCTCATGCTGCGCACTGGGAGTCTGGTGCGGGGAGCGGGAACAGGCCGTGCTGGGCTCACGATGCGCACTGGGACTCTGGTGCGGGGAGCGGGAACAGGCCGTGCTGGGCTCACGATGCGCACTGGAACTCTGGTGCGGGGAGCGGGAACAGGCCGTGCTGGGCCCACGACGCGCACAGGGATCCTGGAGCGTGAAACAGGGACAGGACGTGCTGGGCTCTGGATGCGCTCAGGGGACCTGATGTGTGGAGCAGGGACAGGCCGTGCCGGGCTCTGAAGGCGCACAGGGGACTTGATGCGTGGAGCAGGGACAGGCCGTGCCGGGCTCTGAAGGCTCACAGGGGGCCTGGTGCGTGGAGCAGGGACAGGACGTGTCGGGCTCTGGATGCGCACTGCAGGTCTGGTGTGTGGACCCGGCGACCTCGCTGCAGCTCCCTCCTCGCCTGTACCTCTCTCCTGAACTCCTCTATTGTCCTCAACTCGGGCTCCGGCTCCCTTCTCTGCCTCGTCTCGACCACCAGCCCCATGCGCCCCCCCCAAAAAAATTATTGGGGCTGTTGTGGCCTCGGACCCCGGCTTTGTCGCTGTCCTTCGTCTCTCCTTGGCGAGGAAGGGTCTCACTACGGCCCATAACCTCTTCCCAGGTCCAGAACGTCTTCTCCTCCACGGGGGCACGCTGTTTGGTCCTTTTTTGGTGGGTCATTCTGTCACGATCTTCCTGAATGACGGACCAAGGCGCAGCGAGGTATCCAGTATACATATTTTATTATTTACATAACTGGTAAAACAATAAACAAACGAAGATCGTAACTACGGTGTACATGAAACACACCAACCAACAATGAACAAAGAAACAATGACCCACAAAAACCCCAGTGAAAACCACAAACATATATATGGTTCCCAATTAGAGGTAACGACAATCAGCTGCCTCTAATTGGGAACCATTTCCCCAACATAGAAATAGAAAACCTAGAACACAAAACACCCTACTAAACAAAACAAACTAAACACGCCAGCCTGAAACCCAGGGCTGGACGTGACAGACGGTGCCATGTTGAAAGTCACTGAGCTCTTCAGTAAGGCCAATTTATTACCAATGTTTGTCTATGGAGATTGCATGGCTATGTGCTCAATTTTATACACCTGTCAACAACGGGTGTGGCTGAAATAGCCAAATCCACTCATTTAAAGAGGTGTCCACATATATTTGTGTATATAGTGTATGTCACACCTTGAAAACCCCGCACTCCATTCTCCACACCAAACTCTGTAAAATATAGAAAAGCTAGCACAGTGATCTGACTGATACATATTATCCCCACGGTACAATGCTAGTTGAGCTAGGCTATAATTGATCACTGATCACAGATGACCTGATTCGTGCTACACTGCATTTTCTTCTCATGGTCTTTTATGATGTCATTTCAATTGCAAATGAAAAGAAGGGCAACACAGCACAGAGGGTGTTTTATGCAGGATGATTCCTCAGCAGACGCTATTTCAATGCTTATTCAACGTTAAATGCAATAAGTGTTCTGGGAGAGGGGGTTAGGGAAACAGGAGATTGTTTCTCAAACATGTGCTTTGCATACTGATCAGCCCTCAAGATTGCATACACACTGATGAACACACACACACACACACACACACACACACACACAATTAAATGGTCAAGAGCGTTCTGATTAGGTTAGTATCTGTATTGTTCCTGTAACAGTGGTGGAGGATCTAAGCGTTCCTCTTTGGCTGAATGAGCAGCCACATTTAGCATTATTAAATCTTGTCCCTGCCCCCAGAGAGAGCCCAAATTAGATTCGATGTGCTAATAGACTGTATGATATAGCAGGCCATTAAGACGGAGCTGTGTTGTAGGTCAGTGTGATTCAGTCTGACATGGAATGCGTCCCATATGGGACCCCTATTCCCTATTTAGCGCACTACTTTGAACAGGGCCCATAGGGCTCAAGTGAAAAGTAGGACACTATGTTGGGAATAGGGTGCCATTTGGGACACTGTGCATACACAGTCCCTGCTGGTGACCATACAGTGGCAAAGGGGCTGACCTTGGAGACATGGCACCTTATTCCTCTGGTGCCATTATCCACATTCTACACACATTTCACATATTGATATAGGACACGTATACAGGCTTTGCATTGAATATAATGATATTTGCTTGTGACTCGAGGGTTCTCATAGAAACCAGAGAGCATTCTGTCTGAGGGACCCTATGAGACATTGAAGGCATCTATGACAGTGAAAACATATCCAGCAAGTTTAACATTGCAGAGGAAACCAATTGTAAATGGTATTTACAATCAAGCGCCAGCGTGTTGCAGTAGCATAGCTGTCTGTGTGATTCATTACATTGCAACACCTCACTCCATTCAACAAGCCCAAACTATGCATTTGCATAAATATTTGTAACGATGATCATTATCCCAACTCATATCAGAGCCAAACACTATTCCCTACTATGAGCCTCGTATGAAATGCTCTGTGTCTGCTCGAATTTCAAGCTTTTTCCCAAAATGATATTAGGAGGATATAAAATGATTAGGGTAATTCAAACCGTGTTGCCTCCCACTTGCCCAAAATGATTATAATAATTGTGGGGGAATCAAACACAGCAAAAAGCATAATGGTGTTGATATTTGATACACCTAATTACATATCTGAATATATAATTGCTCGTTATGAAAGAAGCCCTTTTCTATTAAGTTATCGGTCCTTTTAAAAGCACAAATGAAAACAATCATGCTATGTTTTGCAATAATGCACTAGGAAGTTCACAGCCTTGAACTCTTGCACACTCTGTATTTGCATATTCTAATAATAAAAAGGTACATTATCAAATGAAGATGCCCATTTGGATCCACATAAGAAAATAGGTCTGGGTTACTGAACAAACTGGTTGTAATGCTAAATTCTATCCTGTTGCCATTGGAAGATGCAAAGGCAGGCAAAGGCATGGTGGTTGGGGGGTACGATCATAGTGGTATAAACAGTATATCACACACATACAGTATATTGCCATTGTCTCACAGCTGAGTCTGTGTTGCGCACATTGGTTATTTCAATGGACCGCTTGATACTGTTTTGAAATGTAAATGCTGTTGGTTTGTGATGCAGATCAGGAACGGATGTATCTTGGGGATTGATTGAATTATTTTTCCAGTGAAAGCTATCATGCTATTTTCATTGCTGCTAAGTCTATATGGTAATGGAGAGAGGTGGATGATAAACACACTAATAAACGACCCTTAAGGAAAAGGCAGTGCACATCCACGGTATGATTGCTTCAATGAGCGACCTATCATGCCTCTGACCTCTCCATAAAAGGCTTTCGATGTGCAAATATGAGCTGTGTGTGTGTGTGTGTGTGCGTGCGTGCGTGCGTGTGCGTGTGTGTGTGCGTGCGTGTGTAAAGTAGTAGTCTGGAGACGAGAAGACAATTGACAGCCTAGACCTGTGGTGTCAACATCTCTGTGTTCAAAAAAGCTGACCATACATTGCACATTACTATGCTTTGGGCTCAATTTCTCTGTGGTTCTAATGTGAAAGTCTCCATCATAATTCTTTGTGTTTTTTATATATTGCATAGAAAATAATCTGCCAGACCTCACGCTCTTCCAGGAGCCAATCCAAACCAGACCACTTAGGAGTCAACCGTCCATTGAGCGAAGTTGGATCGCTAATGAATATATTGATATGTTTTATATTATATTTGGACCTACTCAGCTCCCTATTGTACTGTAGGTGACTGATGATTCGTAATCTCACACTCACTCAAAATGTACATTCATGAATGTGTAACGTAAACAGCACTTAAACGTGAGACGTTCAATTGCTCAGGTATTCAGGAGGACATATTCCATATTCATTGCATTTTAAAACCCTATTTTGGCCTCATGTATAAATAAATACCTTTTCAATAATAACAACATCACTCACCAATGCTGATGTAAATTACTTCCCATGATGTCAGTGGTCTTTTCCTTTTTTGTAATTATCTATATTCTGAGCCAATCATTTTATTGTAATAATTCTACTCACGTATTTAACGGAGCCATGTCCTCTTTCCTAATGAATATTTATAAGGTAATGAAAGCAGTCTACTTTCTTCATCAATATGTATTTCCAAGGACTTCTGGAAAAGGCACTTCAAAAGAACTACATCAAGGATTCCTTTTGTCTTTTCCACTGGTCTCATAGCCAAGCCCACAGACCCCCTCTCCTCTCTCTTGACGTATATCAATAAATTATTCCTCACAGGGTTCGCATATGATGTCTTACTCAAAAGAATCTCCTTGCTGTCATGAAAGAAAGGATGACACTGTGACAAACATCAACTACATCATTTCCAATGTGGAACAACAATACACCATCAGTGAGCATCAGTTGCAAACAACGATGTCAACAAATAAGGAAAGGGAATATATTAAATATGTACTGACCCAATATAGTTGTCGGAAGTATTTTGGGGTCAGAGAAAAGTTATTGCCCTTCAGCAGAACTATGGTTAGTCATTAGTGACATGCACTCATAGGGAGATTTACCTTAACTTCTATTTCAGAGCATGAAATTACTGCTCCTGTTAGACTGACTGAGAACTAGGCCATGATAATCTGAGAGATGTGACAGGCATCAGTATTTCACCGGAGGTAAAACGGAAACACAGCTCTAACTAAAGCCGAGGAAAGGTACAAAAAAAAACATTGGAGGAAAATAAACATTGACAAAATAACACCACTTCATTTTCTAGTTTGCCGTTTTAGACCACCACATAAAAAAAGCTGTTGTGCACCTTCGGAACAAGGGATAGCATGATGAATCGAAGGTCATCTAGCTTTATTAGGACCTTGGAAGTTAATAAAGCATTAGTGAGCAGAACGTCTGATTGATTGCATAGCAGACTGGGAAACACTCCCACCCTGTCTCTGCCTGTGCCTACCTGGGCTCTGGGCCCCAGCCTAGGGGATACTCCTGCCTCGCCACAACCTGCAACTCTGCCCCGGGCTGAGCAGGAGATGCATAATATAGTCATCATTTCTCCTTTGCAGAGGAGCAGGAAGTTCCCTGGACAACTTCCAAGGGCCAAGGAAGGACATGTGGGTTTTGAGGTGTTTGCCTCCTGCCTTTATTTGGAGTACCGTTACAACACGCTGAGAATCCATTTCGGTGCAAGAATGCCACTTACTGCAGTGATCATGAAATCTTTGAATATGTTCGGTGCAGAGAAAGGCCAGTCGCAGGGCAAGGCTTTCCAGGTTGGTTTGATTTTATATGCTGAGTTAGGCAGGCCGAAATATGTCCCTGAGCAAGGTAATATTTACGTTCTCAACATTGATAAATAAAAGTGCATGAAAAGGTGAATGGGTTCACCATTAACAACTGATTGTCAGTGACAGATCCATTTTAAGCAGAATTCCAGACATGAAACAGACAGGGAGTTTCAGCAGCACGCCGTGAGGGGATTTGGTGTCTGGGAAGGGGGAGTGAACGTCAGGAAAGCAGACAGACACAACAGGGACACAGTAATGATTGTGTTAATATGTAAGTGAATTTCTCAAACATACAAACCTCAATTTGATTGAAAAAGGTAAATGATATTACAACCAATTCCTTTTGTGGATTGAACCATCTTAATAATTGTGTCTATCTAAGTGTCTTAGCATATACAACTGCATTACATGGAGCCATTTTACATTTAACCTCAAGATAGTGTGTGTATTAGGGAAATTAGCTCTATTTTGAGAAAACCACAAGGAAATTGCTGTTACATTTATATAACTGCTGTTAACTTAGTTGACCCTATTCGGTCCCACTTTAAATGACATGCAGCTTATAAAGGCTTCATAAAGCCTTTAGAAAGCCTTCATAAACACTGCATAAATGTGTCACAAAGACTTACACAGTAATTATGAAAACATCCGGAGGACGTCCTCCAACCTACCAGAGTTCTTGCAGCATGAATTGACATGTTGTCCATCCAAACAAAGGATCAGAGAATGAATGTACAGTAGTACTGAAAGCATAAGCTACAACTAGCTAGCACTGCAGTGCATAACATGTGGTGAGTAGTTGACTCAAAGAGAGAGCAAGACAATAGTTGAACAGTTTTGAACAAATACATTTCCTCAAAAATGAAGGAGAAGCAAGAGCGTGAAAGAGAGCGCGAGAGAGAGCTAGCTATTTTTTATTTTTTTTACTTACTTAGCTAGCGAATGAGCTAGCTAGTTTAGACTAATCAAACACCCGCTCAAACAGAGAGGGATGCTATTTTAGCTAGCTGGCTATCCAACACTGGAACTCTTCCAAGTCAAGGTAAGCTTTTGATTTGATGAAGTTATTGCCACCGGGGCCCACCAGTGTAACTGCTAAAATCCTTATGACTGTACACAGTACTGCATGATTGTAGTGGGTTTACTAACGCATTAGTTCTAGTTGCTATGTTGACTATGACGTTATAATATGGTTACAATGATGTAGGCTGCATGTAGTGGTTAGCGGTTATGATATGAAAGCTTGGCTTGGAAAGCTTTTGTTGCCTGTTCACAGCCAGCTGATGTGTTGTGCAAGTACACAAGCGAAGGGAAAAGGTAAGAGGAGGAGAGTGTGTAGATGTGAAAAGGAATTTTACAACGATCAAAGGGATCATGCTGTATGTATGTGGCTGCTATGAAAGTGAACTGCGTTTGTGTGTGATCAGGGGTTTATTCATTCCGCCGATTCTGTTGAAAAGCTTTTCTTAAACGGAAGCAAACGGGGATAAACATACCTGAATTTGTCCAATAGAAACTCTTGTTTGCAACTATTGGAATAATGATTACACCCGAAAAGTGTGCAAGGCGGTATTGAATGTGTCATTGGCTATCACCTTGATTACTAATTTCTCTCGATTTGTGCACCTACGTTGTAAACTTTCATTAATAGGCTAGGTTGTAGCAACCTCATGATGGGTGTAGGGAAAATTTGAGAATCATTTAGTAGACTAAACCCATCGATGTTACATTCAGCTGGGTGAATGGAATATCAATGACAGTTATCCAATTTGCAGTAAAATAAATAAAGCCATGCTCAAAAAATTGTCCTCCCTCATCTTAAACGGCACCGACCGCCACTGATAACCACCAATGTTAAATGTGACATAACCCACTATGTCAAATATGACATAAACCTGTGTTTTGTAAAGGGTGGCTTAAGCACTGCTTAATACAGGCTTTACAAATCATATTAAATTGAGGCTTCACAAAGCATTTATAACCTTGCCATTCATATTGTCAGAGCATTGCAATGCCTGGGTAGTGGGATTGATTCCCGGGACCACTCATATGTAAAAATGTATGGATAAAAGCGTCTGCTAAATGCCATATATGATATTATATTACTCTAAAACATTTTTTAAGATTGCCCAACCTCTTTCCATCTTGGATGCATGGCCAATATTGGACCTGACCTCAACGTTCCCCAAAATGCTGTGCTGCAGGATGACACGCTCTAAAGTGCAGTCATGCACATAAAAAAACGTTAGTAGGGCCTTTTAAAATCCGTTTGTATTTTTGGACTAATTCCATTTTCAGTTCAAATAATGTTTTCCCGGTTTTGTTTTTCCCGGTTTTGGATTTTTTCACACATTTTTATAGATAAACAACAAAATTAGATTTTCTGTGTTCACAACAATGCTAAAACCACATCAGGGGACCACTTTTGAGGTCTGAGAAAAATCAAATAAACTTAGATTTTTGAGTGTAGTTACCCTTTAATTCAGTGTGCATGCATTGTTGTTTGGTTAGCTGTGCTTCTGTAGTGCAGTAAGCACCCATGTGATGGAGTTCGCAAATCAAATGCCCACTTGTTATGAAACTGGACAACGAACTATGAGTAAGTTAACCTTTATCTATTGTAATTTAAATTAGTTTGTAGTAGTTAAGCGTTGAGTTGGATTACATTGCTACCTCAATCATTATTTCAATACATTTTGGGGACTTCAAAGCAATTTTGGGGACTTCAAAGCTAACGTTAGATTGCTAGCTATATCAATATGAAATTTAGCTAGCTAGTAGGCTCAACTACACTGAACTAAAATATAAATGCAACATGTAAAGTCCCATGTTTCATGAGATGAAATAAAAGATCCCAGAAATGTTCTATATGCACAAAAAGCTTATATCTCTCAAATGGTGTGCACAAATGTGATTACATCCCTGTTAGTGAGCATTTCTCCTTTGCCAAGATAATCCATCCATCCAACTGACAGGTGTGGCATATCAAGAAATGATAAAACAGCATGATCATTACAAAGGTACACCTTCTGTAAATTTATGGCAGCACCCAAGGGGCTTGAATTGCCGAGCTCTCCCTGTAGATTCTGCAGTAGTGTCCCCATGAGTGTCCCCATGATTGACAGAACAGACAAGATTACCAACGCCCACTCTGGCTGCCCCTCAACCACAGAAAGCACTGAGCTAAGCTGAAACACCTGCATTTTGTAGCTGCCTTACTCAAGAAAGATTATATGTGGCTTAATTAACTAAAGGAATTAGTATTTTTAGATTGTTTGCAAACTGATATGTGACACAAATTAATTACACAATAAAACGCACAATTTTATTTTATTTTATTATTTTTTAACTTAACATGCACCACCTGTCCTGAATGACGGGTCTGCCCATCTCCCCTATTTATAGTATTTCTGGTGCAGCACAGACATGCCCTTATCCAGATGGTTTGACAAAAGCATTTCCTAACAGATCTGCTAACTTGCTTTGTTGTTACTTTTAAGGTTGGAACCAACATGCAGTACATCCAGCAGGCAGAGAGGCAAAAACCATTTGTCCACCAGCTCAGGGACAAGCTATACTATTCACAGCCCTGTGTAGTGTTCAATGTAATTCCACTGCTGGACTTTTTGAAACTTATTTTTATTGTTTATAAAATAGACAAATATAAGGAAATGTATGGTTTACATTTTTTATTTGTTTTAGCTGTTAGTGATAATTACCTTAGTGTTAATACATTTGCGTTTACATTAAAGTTGAAATATATCGCTTTTTTGAGTGACCAAATTCATATAGAATTGTGAGTCATAGATCTGTCATTCTCATTTTAACAAAGTCTAAGAAGTGGTAGATCTGTTCTATCTGCACTATTTCTATGCTTCCCTTTCTTAAGTTTTGTTGTTGCATCTTTTACTTTCAGTTTTGTACACCAGTTTCAAACAACTGAAAATACAATATTTTTGGTTATTGAAAATATATTTCACATTAGTTTAGATGGTACAATGATTCTCTACACTATACATTGATGTTCTGTCACATAAACTGAAATAAGGCAAACTATTAGAATTTTAGCAATCAGGAAATTCCGGAGCAATTTCTGCATTATGCACCTTTAAGCCTTTATGTATGTGTTATTAAATCAAAACTCAAATCAAATTGTATTGGACACATACACATATTTAGCAGATGTTACTGAGGGTGTAGCAAAATGCTTGTGTTACGAATGACCAAAGGGGTCTGACTTTATAGTAGGTACAACGTCATATGATACAAGGCATTTATGCATTTGTGATACATTTCCAAAGGGGTCTGACTTTAAAGTATGCGATAGAGTCTTTATGGATGTGTTATGATTGACCAAAGGTTTCTCACTTCAATCTAAGTATTACAGGACACTACATAAAGTGTCAATAAATACGTTCTACTGATTTTTAAAGGTTCTCTCATGATCCACCGGCTACTGTAGGGTGTGAGAGGTATTTAAATGGTTTGATGGACCTGCAAAACTTGCATTTGTGTGTGTGTGTCAGAGCCAAGATGATTTGGAGTTGTCCAACCTGAGACTACCGCACCAGGTATTCCTCTCCTGTTCCCATGCTGGAGACCAGGGCTTGATTACAACCTGTTACAATGGTGGTAACATTTTGTGGCTGATCTTTCAGCGTGGGAGTGGGTGAATGTGTCAAAGACCTGACTGGGCCCAGCACCGCACGGTATGGCTCGTTATATTGTTGTCTGCGTGTTTATGTACTGAGGAATATGTAACTTGGTTCCAGAAGAAAGCCACTTTCACTTTCCTTATGTTGGGGGCTTTCATCAAGATAAATGTTTCTTTGTGTAATGTCGTCCCCCGGCTATTGTGCACACAGCACATATAAGCCTGGGATATCGACCACTCAAAGTTGGCCTTACTGGGAGGGACCATAGAATTCTATGGGAGTGATCTTACTGAGTAAAGTATTTGTCATCCTTTACTAGCAAAATCATTCCCCCTGGTCGTTACCAGTAAACACAGCCACAAAGTCATAATTATGGCTAAACCCTGCCCATTTCCATAATTTCTCTTCTTAAAATGTGTTTTTTAACCTAACCTTAACCCTGACCACACTACTACCCTTATGCCTAACCCTAACCTTCAATTAAGACAATAAAGCCCATTTTTGTTTTCATGAATTTCTATGATTTTAGCCAACTTTGACTTTGTTGCTGTGCAATCTAGTGGAAAACTAGATTAGAAAAACTAGATGAATTAGCTAACTAATTAGAAAAGGACATAACTAGCTAATGGCTTCATCAAGAAGAAGATAGACGACACCCTTCAAATCTGTAGCCAATGTGTGTTGCCCTTGTTCGGAAAACTATCCCAACAAGAGTTACATACACAATCTCTTTATTGCCAAGACATCGGACTGCTACGACAGAGGTGCACACGACACGTGATGGAAGGTATTGTAGGAGATGATTGGTTGGTAGATAAAACCAATGAGCAATGCTTCTCCCGGCACTCTGTATTGGCTAACGAAGTCCAAGTTTGATGCGTTGGTCTACCAGACCTTCAAACGACATTAGGTGTAACGTCACTAACATGACTTCACGTTAGAGCGTGTGCCATCCTTCAGCACAACATGTCACCCTTCATAAAGCACATGTTTATATCATATTCGACATAGTGGGCTATGTCACATTTGACGTAGGTGATTATGTCACACAGTTATGCCATGTTTATGAACCCTTTATAAAGCATGACATACGGTTATTGATGCTTTGTAACACATGTATGTAGAGCTTATAAAGGCTTTATGAATCCTTTATAAGCTGAACATCATTTAAACCAGGACCAAATATTATTTGACCTGAGATGTTGGTTAATACTGCAGTAGTTTACATTTTGGCTAAGTTAGCTAAGATCGCCCAGGGCTGTTATCGATCCTGTTCTGAGTCACTTGTTTATAATACACTGAAATCAAGTGGATCTGCATCAAACACCAATGTAGTACATCATTTATTTCCCAAGTGTAAGAAATGAAAGATCCCCCTCGTTTGAATGTCTGACTGGGGGTAAGAAAAGCTATTAAAAAAACCGAAGGGTTAAACCTTAGAGTAGTTTTTTTAGATCCTTACTTCTAAGTCATAGGATAGACTATTTCCTTCCACCATCATACATCCATTCAAAGTGACGAAGAGCATACAGTTAGACCATTGTATTTCAGACGGATTACACCACTCCTCTTCTCACTCTTGAAAGCCAAAGCATTCTTCACGTCAGTGCACCTTTGACAAATGAGTTAGAGCCGTGCTCTCGCAGCCTGTTTGTCATCGCGACCATGACGAGATCAGGGGAGATCTGATTGGAGGCAAATGTCAAATCTGCTCTCCCGTGCTGCGCCCGTTACGAGCTTGTCTGGTGTGCAAGAACATTTCCCTCTGTACTCAAACCTAGCTAAAGAATAACGCAACTATGACCAGGTCACGCTTTTTTATGGCTAAATATTTGTCTAGTTATTTGCCGTTATGGTTTCCCACATCTGTAGATTTTGTTGGAATATTATAGGTTTCATTGCGCCACTGCAGTCATAAACACCGCAAGAAAAAAGTAATTTCCCCCAGCTTAACAATGGCATGCTGTACCACACTGCATGCTGTACTGTATGTTTGAGAGCCAATGAGTAAAGGGTGAGACCTGGGTTGACAGAAAGCTGTGATTCTCTGCCCAGTGGGAGCCATTGTGAGAAACCCAACTACTGGTAACGGCAAACAGAGTCCTTTCCTGTAATGGCCCGGAAGGAGATACCGTGGCCCTGAAGTGAGTCATTGAAAATGACATGCACAGATGTTCATGAGGCAATGTTGCAGTAAACCCATATAATAGGCTCCCATCAATGAACATGTCGCTAGTGCACATTCCCCACCAATTTTCCTGGCCAGATGATCTGGTCAACGGTCCCCAATGATCAGAGAACCACTCCCTGAAGCTCTATTGCTCTAACTTTCTTTCAAGTAGACACAGGAGGAGGTGCGCAGGAGAAACGTATTTGCCGTCTTGCTGGCAGAGGGGCTCTTAATGGATGTCTCATCAGAACAGGTAATAAAGGGGCCTAGCTGCCATCAGTGGTCTGACAGAGTGAGGGGGGCAGTGAGGGCCGGGATTACACCACATGAAACAGAGGTTAGTGAGAGTGTCGAAAGGGCCGGCAGTGGGTTTAGGATTGTTAGCGATAGTGATGAAAATGGTACACTACTTCCCGACATTCTTCTCTTCTGAAGGTAGGTGTGTGTTTTTGGGGATCAGTGGGACTTGATGGACTAGTTAGACATTGTTGTTCATAGCATTTCAACGTATTGTGTATCCATGTTGAGGAATTATACATTTTTGAAATATGTTGTTCAGTGAAGACTACTCTAAAACACACAAAAAAAGAACTACAAACTCTGATAAAGGTTGACGTTGGTTTGGCCCTGACAGAGGCATGTGGGCAGAGTAGAATTCGAATTTGTAATAGGACTTCAGCACTTTTCTGCTTATTTCGGACCACTTTCTGTTCAATACAGAACAGAGTTAGGCACATTAGAGTGTTATGTTACAGTAACATGCTATGCACCCTATATCCTGACAGCAATGGTTAATAATTGCTGTCTCCAAACATAGACAGGTAGTTTCCATGTACACTGAGGGTGGCAGGTAGCCTAGCGGTTCGAGCTTTGGGCCGGTAACTGAAAGGTCACTGGTTCGGATACCCAAGCTGACAAGGTGAAAAATAAGGGCACTTAGCCCTTATTTGCTCCAGGGCTGCCGTACTACTATGTCTGGCCCTGTGAAACAACACGTCACTGCACCTATCCAGTGTACGTGATAATAAAACAGATACTTTTTTTCTTTGACAAGGTTAAGTGTGGAACGTCTAAGTGGAGGTGAGTTCTTAAAGCCCTTCAATGGGTGGCAGCTCAGTTAAAGTACTTACTGCCATTGTTATGGTTTAACGAGACATCCTTTTTACATTGCAAAATGGCTGCTGTGAAATTAAGTGATTCACTGAATGAGTCCAGACTCCAATAGGCACCACAGGTACGTTAAAGCAATTGAAAAAGTGTAAGGAATAGGTTGAATCAATACACCGTTTTTTTTCACTGCGCTGTCAACTGCCTATTGTTGATCTTCAGAACGCGACACAAAAGGCTGGCAGGCTCCAGTGTAAAAATAGCTGGCACCCTGTATGGCAAGTGGAGCATTCCCCGGGAATAATTGTGAAAAGTGACAGTGGAAGTGATTTCAAGATCAAATGATTAACATACCCCAGTCTGCAGCTCATTGCCTGGGCTTAGTGAGAGAGAGAGAGAAGAGCCTGCCTGCTGAAGATGGGAAACTCAGCACAGTATGGCGTGTGGTTTAGATATTGCGCTGCACACCTGTTCAAACTCAAGGAAGACTTTCTTTTATTGAGACAGCACGGGAAGGGGGATGGAGGGAGAGTGGAAAGGAGGGAGGTATGAAGGGAGGGAGTATGGAGATGACGCAATCCATTTCGTGTATTTCTGCCCTGAGTGCTGCATGCACGCTTCCACCCGGTTCGATGCACTTTTGAATCCAGGCTATGTCTCGACTGGGGGTCCCGTGTGTGTGTGAGAGAGAGAGAGAGAGAGAGAGAGTTTGTATGTGGGTGTGTATGTGAGTGTTTCTGGAGCGATGGGGGGTTATAGCTTTAGGTGCATGGTAGGTGGTAGGAGGAAACTGTCAATGGGACTGTTTGGTTCTAAGAGCATCCAAAGCATCCAAACATGTCCCATCCCTCAACTCATGAAAAGTGAATTGTTTTGACTCTCCAAAACAAAAAAAACTGATAAAGTGATGTGGTGTTTTTAAAATAGAAGCGTTCCATTTACCTCATCGCAAACAAAAGAAAAGAGTGGAACGATCACAACAGGCACTCATAGTGCAACACACAGTGCAAATTGTCACTCCACATCTAATTCACAGAAATAATGTATATTTAACCATATCATGACATATGAACATGCAAAGTTGGTAGCGATTCAAAATCTAATTAAGAGTGCCACAAAATATTGATGAGTGCCTCTCAATGAGAGCCTGTGTGAGTGAGTGGACACAGAGCTGCTTGGGTTGCCCACTGTGGCAGACTCCATTGTACAGATGTAGGATCTTAATGTGAGCCAGTTTGCTACAGCAGAACTGGGGTTGGTACATTTATTGTGAAGCAAATCAAGTCTGACATTTGAAAGTGGAAATTACAAACTTCAGAAGCCTTTTAAACCTTGTATACACTAAATGTCAAATTCTCAGCAACAAATAGTAATCAAATTAAGATCATACATCTGTATATGAGTTAGAACTGCAGAGCTGAAGGAGAGGAGTGTTCTGTAACGGCCCTCTCTGACTGCTCTGCATACTGCAGCTTTGTTAAAGATTTAACACACAGCCCCTCTTAATTATGCATCAAAGTAATTGTTCATCAGTGGAAAACACTGCATATATTAACTGTTCAGTATTAGACCATGGTTGAAAAGGAGCCACCCCACACACCATGCAGCGTTGACAAGGGCCTTTGGCAACCTTACAGGATATCTATCATCACATGGATGTCCAACAGTGAACTGCGGGAGAAGTAACACCCCATTTCTGACACCTTTTTTCCAAAAGTGCTAATATTGGCACCATGGAAAGTGATATGAGTTGATACGGGTTTCACAAAGGTGAGAACCAGCCAATGTTCCAGCAGCAGTTCTCAGTTTCCAAAGATTTAAAACAATTTAGTTACAAAACGCGGTGTTACGAAGTAGACACACTTTTTTTATGAAAATCAATTTGTTTTTTTTGTACAGTTTAAGTGATCTCTAACAAACTAGCCACAGTAAGCATCTCTAGTTGCCATAAATCAACAACTCAAATCACACGTTTCTAAAGACAACCATCTCCTACCAAAAGTGCATTTCTCTCTCAGATAGATGTTATGTGAGGACATTATTTCTACCAGAGTCCAGCTCCATCCACCATCCTCTCCTAGATGATTTTGTGGAGGTTAGGTGAGCTGCGTGCTGCAGAGGCCAAGTCCTACAGATGGCCAGAGCAGTGGGACTCCTGGCAGGCAGCCGCCTGTAACAGCCCAGAGCAGCTGCCTGCCTCAGCCTCGTCAACAATCTACACAATGAAATAAAGTCCAGTCTGGAGGATTAATGCTGTAAACTCGGATCTGATGGAAAAGGCTAGTAGGATGCTAGTATGAATGTGTTATTTTTTCCAACAATAGCTTCTGTCCATTAAATACCTCGCGAGTCAATTACCAGGGAGGGGGTCGTGCAGCATCATGCTCTTTCTCTTCAGGGAATAGGCAGTCTGTCATTTCCATCATAGTTATGTATTGACTGCATGTATATTTTTTAATTACAGTGCTGTGTTGAAAATAATAGGGTTGGGGTTACAGAATATCCAGTACCACCAGACAAGAATTAGTTTTATTTACTTAAATGTGAATGTTAAAATCTACCATTCGCTATATGTTTTGCAGGCAGTCCTCTATAAACATTCAGCTTACCACTCCATTATTCATTTAACTGCCCTTTCTCCCATAAAGGTAAAGAAACATATCTCCATCACCCCCACCTTTCTCCCCTGCACAATATAAGATAAATGATCGCCCATTTCTTTGAAAGCTATAGCTTCTTGACAATATGTCAAACACACCTGATATGGCACGGTAGAACATGCACTTCCCATAAAGTCTCTCAGTACCTATTCCACGCTGTCACACAGCTTGCAATGAGAGAACAATTTGTTCAGCCTGCTCATAGTCTGAAATCATAACAGCATGCCATTATTATTTGTCTTATCTTTCCAGAACAATTCCTTTAGCAAGCAGTCTCTCTTGATCAGTTATCATTGAGATGAGCACTGCTGTGTTTAAGTGTTACAGGACATTTTACCTAATTTAGCAGATTCTCTTATCCAGAGCGACAATTTGGGTTTAGTGTGTTGCCGAAGGGCACACCGACAGATTTCTTACGAGTCGGCGATTCAAACCTGCAACCTTTCGGTTACTGGCCCAACGCTCTTAACTGCTAGGCTACCTGCCGCCCACAGTGAATTGAAACGTACACATGACAAGTACTTTAACAGTCATAATTACCCAAATATTAGGGAGAGCAAAAATCAAACGAGCTTTGCAGTGGAGAACACGACCATTATATTATATCAGACCGGCGCTACCCACGGCCTACGTGTGACAAAAGGCCTGTGTTTTCCCGAAGCATTTTCTTTTTAGCTGGGTGTTTGTAAATGGAAGGAGCAGCAGAAGCTTTGAAGCCGTTACACAGAGAGCTTTTCTGCAGCCCGTACAGAGAAGAGAGAGGGTTTCTGATCTCTCGCTATACTTCATTTGAGTCTTTGAATGCATTCAGTGGATATGTAATTTTTGACAAGGGTAAGGAATAATGGGATCACTTAGAAATAAAATACGATGGTCATTTAATATGCCTGTGTGTTTTTTTTTTATGTGTGTGTGTGTGTGGTCTTCAGTTACGTCTTTAAAAGTTCCTCTAGCTTCTCTAAGCTTGATATTGATTTGTAAGTCGATCCTCTTGTTTCCAGTCCTCATCCTTTGCACATTGATGTACAGGCTGTTTGTCAATCGGGTCATTTATTATGGGCCTTCTGCTGGCGTGCTTGTCCAAAAATGGTGTCTGTGGGCCATAATTACAGTAGAACTACTGCTCCATAGTGACCCAGCGTCGTCCGGGTATGGCCGATGTAGGCCGTCATTGTAAATAAGAATTTGTTCTTAACTGACTTGCCTAGTTAATTAAAGGTTACAATTACGAAGATGATGAATGCTTGATTGTTGATAATTATGATGACGACAACAACAACACTAACTTTCAGCCACTGTTGGAGAAACTCCAAGAAGCATGGTAGCAATGTTTGTCATCAACCTCTTTCTCTCTGGTGTAATCTCTAAGTCCTACTCTAGTCTCGAGTGAGAATCAAAGCCTAAATAGCCTAATCCACCTATCAGCAGGCTCGGGTCGACAGGTTATTTCTCTTCACCGCAGAAATGGCAGGATAAAACGGGATGAAAACACTTCCACCAGTGTCGGTGGGAGTGAGATAGTGAGATATTTGTGAGGAGTCAGTGGAGTGGAACTTGTTGGAATATGCTGTTTGGAACACCTCACCCTGAGGTGTATTGTGTCTGGCCTAGTGCTGACGTGGGGAGCTGACAGGGGCAGAGCCAGAGACCTCCAGTGAGGGCACGAAGCCCATGCAAACAAGAGAACAATTACAGGGGAGCTGTCTCTCTCCGGCTGGCCATGCTGCTGCTCCTTAACACGCCAAGTGATTGGTTGCTCACTGAACTGAAAATGTGAACTTGAAGCTTTGAGGGAGGGAAAAAAATAGTTGAGAAACACATCACTGTTCACGTCAAGGTCAGTCAGAGGATTTCCACTATTGTGAGTAACCTACTATTACAGCCATCACCACATCTACAGCCTAAAATGGATGCTATTTTTTTATGAAAATCATTACTATTATACTATGTACAATTGCCATGTTGTGGTATTTTCTTGAGAATAAGTGCAGTTTGTTTGTGAAGCAAATGCCCATTTCCAGGACGATTTATCAGTGAAATTAGCATATGGTTCTCATTAATAATGTTTTCAAAGAGATCCTCTCACCCTCAACAACTCTTGTCAGAGTTTTCTTCACAGTTTGCTTTGCTGCTCCGTATATATCCTACAGCAAAGCTGATTGTATCACAGCTTAGCTGACTTTTTCAACTTTCTGGCAACTCTGCTTAAGATAGAGCAAATTTGCATTAGACAAGCTCTATGATTCAACAGAGTCTACGTTAGAATGAATTCGGAGACTGAATGATAATACCAAGCAACGTTGTTTCTCAAGCTTTCACCAAACACACAAACAAGGACTGTGATGATGTTTGAGTAGTGGAAAATGTAGCCTACCTGCCATGTCAAGAGTAGCATAACCTTCAGCCCTATGTTTTTGTGAGCCTATGGAAGTTTGCGTGAGTGTGGGCCTACAAATTTGAAGGATAAGATCTACATCCTAACGCCCCATCTGATATTAGAAATGACAAGAAGGTTCTAAGAATGTACCCTCTGGTAATCCTGTCATCAGTGTTCGTCTTTGCTCAGCATTGTGTTCAAATAGTGTTACAGTCAATGTAAATGTGTTCGGATCCAGAACATATTAGAGCGGTAAACATCAGAACCTTCCAGAGTGAAGCACTCCTGTCTCTCTCTTTGGATGTTGTTCCCTCTTTGTCGACAGCCACTCAATTATGCATGTGCCTCCTGGCTGCAAGAGAACATACCTTCCAGCTACAAATTACACCCAGCTCAAACAATTACCCACCTGACAAACTGGTGAAGGACTTAATTACGCATTTAGCATCTTCTAATGCTACAGTTAGAGAGCTGTTAGACTGTACTTGCTGTACTTGATCAGCAAACTCCCATTGTCCTACAAGTTATCATCTAGGCTCTCAAAGTTATTTGGGCTGACAGACAGTGAACAGCTAGGTACTGTACAGCATATTTATTTTGATTTAAATAGGCAAGTCAGTTAAGAACAAATTCTTATTTACAATGACGGCCTACCCCAGCCAAACCCTAAACCGGATGACGCTGGGCCAATTGGGCGCCGCCCTATGGGACTCCCAATCACGGCCGGTTGTGATACAGCCTGGAATCGAACTTTAAGCACTAAGATGCAGTGCCTTAGACCGCTGCGCCACTCAGGAGCATATATCAAATGTAATATGTCATTTCGGTATAGAATCCACTCGTCAGTACGTCCTCTCATTGCATTCTAGACATATTTGAGCTGAAACCTCACACAATGTTAAGTCTCTCTGACATTGTGTCAGCCTGAACATTGGGCATTTCAACATGTCTACATTCACTACACCTGAATCCATAATGCATGTTCATAGGCATATCAGTGAGCTACAGGAGCCCACATGTAGAACATGCTTTGATTATTCCACAAACAGAAATATCCCACCTGTAATCACGGTATGCTATTACGGGGCATTTAACCATGGGCAGCTTTATGATCCTAATTTTATGGGCAGACTAGTGGTTAAAGCCAAATAGCTTTTAGTTAGGCTGAAAATGAGAGCAGTATAGAACTGGCACTAACAGACTTTTATTCAACACTCAATCTGTATTATAATGGTGAAAGTCAGGCTTGCCTGGTCTGGTTTTATTGTGGTTTGCCTTATTATCACATATATCTGGACAAAAAAATAACTGCTTTTAAGTACAGTATGATCAAGCAGAAAAAGATAATCACATGCCGTTTGAATAGAGCTTGAGCAACCAACTACTGTAGCTGGCATGTGAAGGGAAACAAATTCACAACTCTTCCTCTGAGTCACTGGGGTCAACACACAATTAGAATGCACCTGAGACAGACAGCTGTGTTGGCACTGAGTGGGCCGGGCGCTGCAAAGGGTTCTGGAGCGTTGGAGCACACTACACGGTTTGCTTTTCTTTGGAAAGTGCTTTAAGTTTTTCCTGAAGCTGGGGAACAGGATTAGAGTTATTGAAGTATTTTTATGGCTCAGCTGCTGTAGTACAAGGTCAAGGTATGATCTATTGTGCAAACATACCCACAGTGTTCCTCACTTCTTCAATTTTGATAAATAGGTATTTGATGTTTAAGTCACGACACTGTGACAGCATAATAAAACATAACACATCTCTCTGCTGTTCTTCAAAAAAAAAACGCTCAACAATAAATATGTCCTTATGCTTCATACTGCCAATCTCAGTTGTTATAGAGCTCTTAACCCCACCAAAACATAGAATGGAATGCATGGTTGTTTGTCCCATGTTTAACCTGCAGTACTAGTCTAGCAAATAAAATGGGATTACTTAGATGCAACTTTCATCGAATGTATATTCATAACATTGCTTAAAGATTCTGATCTGCCTGAGCCCTCAATCAGGCAATGAAATTCAGACAGTAAAAGTCCAGCAGCAATGAAAGGACAATAGGATATGACCACTGTTTGTTATCCCATAGGAAGCATTGATTCGGATGCCAGAATTTGAGCGCTGTTTAAGACTTGGGGTCAAGTGTCAGTGTCTTCATTTAAACCAAGAATGATAAATATAAACATAGACTACATAAACAGGGAAAATGAATTGAATAACATATTTATGTTCGCCATGTTTGAACAATACAGACTCTATTTTTGCTTGGACTGCGGGAGAAGTCTCAGACACCAAAATGATCAGTTACAACCACAACATTGGAGATTAACATATTTGTAAGACTGCCTCTGACACAAGCAAACCAAGTAGAAGGACTTGCTTGACCAGTAGCAGTCCAAATAATTTAAAAGTTATCTACAATAGGTTTTTATACCAATTCATTCAAAATTACATCACTGCAAAGATTTCCTATCGTGGGAAATGATAATAATATACTGCTTGTGTGTCACAGAGAGGGCTGAAAATAAAAGCAACGTTTCATTTCCTGAGACGAGTCCTATGTTTTATTGATGATATGTTAGTAATATTCATCAATGCAATTTCTTTATTTTGACATGACAACTTTTTGATCAGTCGGGTCGGCATGTGTCTGACGTCGCAGCCTCGGCGGTGGTGTGTGCAATGTCAAGGTTTCTCTCTCAATAAAACATCTGGCTTTGCTCGCAACTTCCAACTGTTGCCGATTGACATGGTCCATGGGGATGTTGGGGAAAAGATGGAGGATCTAGATTATGACGCCATAAATCTGCTTAGCGTTTTTTTCCAGGGTCTGAAAAAGCAGATTCATGCCGACATAATTGCCAACATGCTTCTGAGCGGGAACCACTTTTAAGAACTTAAGATACTAAATCTAACGCGCAACCATTCACCATACCACACCACCATCCACAGCTTCATTTCTAATTTGGCTCTAGTCCGGAGTAACAGCAGAAAAGAAGAACATGAAAACGTCTGATGTTATTAGTTTTCCAACTCGGGGAGTTCCTGACATGAACCATACAAACTGCATTCCATTCCATCACAGGGATTGAAAAGAAAGCACCTGGCCTTGACTGTTTGCTTTGGATACAGCGGCAGGGCAGTAGTCCCCTGAAAATCATCAGTGGAAGGAAAGCCTGGCTGAGTCCAAGTCATTCCCTCCATTCTCAATTCCTTGTCAAATAAAGAGAGGGAGGATGAATTAACACTCCCCCCCAACTCAGAACAATGAGTCACTGTTTATCCACAACGGCACCTCGACATGTAGGATAATTCATTAGGATAATTGCATTTAAATGCTCTGCTCTCATTTTCTTTTTCACCGACTGCTTTTTTCCATAAAGAATCATCTTGGAATTTTACAGAATGGATGAATGATCAACTGAAAGCAGTATTTCCCATTCCCCATCAGGCCATAAGGCATGCTATGGCTGATTGCACATGAGAAAATATTGCATGTTAATTTCACATCCGACCTTGCTGTTTTCAGAGGAATGTGGAGAGTCAACCTCCCTCTGGCAGTTATCACAGCATTAAAGTAGCAGTGCTTCTGACATGGAGAAGGCTTCCTACGCACTTTATGATCATACATGGACAAAGTACATGGACAAAAAGTATCAGTGACTAAAGGACTTGAGTCATGAACATAAAACAGGCAAATTTGTCTGCTTTTAATTCAGACCCTTCCCTCTGCTGAGGATCTTTAGTGGAAGACTGCATGGGAAGATGAACTCACCAACCAACTGCTCTGCCTCTGCTCTGTGACTGTGGTTAGAAGAGCTAAATATATCGCTGATTGTGTTTTAGTTATTGTGTTTTATTCTTAGACCCGTAAACAGAGTGGTGTGCCCGTTCTCACACTGTTTATATACCCCTTACTTAAATTATACCCATCCATTGCCTTTCTTCCCTGTCCGTGAAGCTCCCCCATTAAAGGAGGACCTGTCTGACAATGCCACATGGGTATTTAGACACAGGAGAGAACAGATGGATGAATTTCAGATGTGCTCCCTGGGTCTCCTGTGGGATGTTTCCATTTCTATGCAGGGGAGGAAATTCTCTATGCGGCCTCTGGGAATACTGTATCTTAGGTGCCTGTGCTGCTGCTATTTCCACTCGATTACCTCAGCTCAAACTGCTGCAGTTATTCCAACACCCCCTCTGTTGAAATATCTCCATGAAGCAGAGTAAATGCATTAAGGGGATACATAATGAATGCATGTGTGTGCATGCTTAAAAACATACACGAGGGAGTTGCCTCACGCGACAAAAACAGCTGCGGATGATTATTTTCACATCACGTTTTGGATATTGTAAAGTGGGGGGGACTTGGCCACAGTCCAAAAAAGGAGGGGAGGAGAAACGAGTGTCTGACTTGTTCTCCCTCGCCTCTATTTATTCCTGGAATGTAGAGATTTATTTCACAGTCCCCTGGACGTTTATAGGGACCTGTGGCTCTGAAAGGTTTAATCTGGTACATTTCCACTGCAATATCTTTTCACAATAGATGTTTTTGTTTTAAATCAGTTTATCATGCAAGTCCTTTTCTCAACCAATTCCCAACTGGCATCTTTTTTTCAACTACTGCATGGGTTGCCAGGAATATGCATTGTAGTCCCAATTACAGTATATGGCAGCCAAACAAAATGCTAACTAGGCCCAATTGCCTCGCAAACCTAGGGGGACAGATTTGTTAGAATTTAATTTGTATGCTTGATCATCCACAAACTGACAGCCAAAGACACTATCAAAGTTCCTGAAATTAATACATTTGCAGCCCATGGATGTTTTAATAAGTGATTGTGCTGTATAGTGCATTGCATTGCAGAATTCTGTAATGTAATGAAAATAATCCGACTGCCTTGTTTAAGACGCTACAGTACATTCTCTCCATGCAGCTCAATGCACGCACACACTGACATTTGCCTTTTTATCCCAGTTATTTTGTCTTACCACAACAACAAAAGCATCTGAATTAAAAAGTGGGTTGCTTTATTATGAAAAATCACAACCTTGACTCACAAGGACAGTGTAATACGCACAGTTCAATTCTGTATTTATTTTATTAATATTTATTATAAGGGCGAGTAGGAAAACCGAGGAATAAGCAAAAATATGTTTGCCACAACCCAAGCTGCTTATCAGAGCAGTAATGTAACTAGTTCTTGGTTGAACAGTCTCTATTTCATTCCAATGGCTGTTACTCAATATAGAGCTGAAACAAAGTACAGTCGTGGCCAAAAGTTTTGAGAATGACACAAATATGAATTTTCACAAAGTCTGCTGCCTCAGTTTGTATGATGACAATTTGCATATACTCCAGAATGCCATGAAGAGTGATCAGATGAATTGCAATTCATTGCAAAGTCCCTCTTTGCCATACAAATGAACTGAATCCGCCAAAAACATTTCCACTGCATTTCAGCCCTGCCACAAAAGGACCAGCTGACATCATGTCAGTGATTCTCTCGTTAACACAAGTGTGAGTGTTGACGAGGACAAGGCTGGAGTTCACTCTGTCATGCTGATTGAGTTCGAATAACAGACTGGAAGCTTCAAAAGGAGGGTGGTGCTTGGAATCATTGTTCTTCCTCTGCCAACCATGGTTACCTGCAAGGAAACATGTGCCGTCATCATTGCTTTGCACAAAAAGGGCTTCACAGGCAAGGATATTGCAGCCAGTAAGATTGCACCAAAATCATTAATTTATCGGATCATCAAGAACTTCAAGGAGAGCGGTTCAATTGTTGTGAAGAAGGCTTCAGGGCGCCCAAGAAAGTCCAGCAAGCGCCAGGACCGTCTCCTAAAGTTGATTCAGCTGCTGGATCGGGGCACCACCAGTACAAAGCTTGCTCAGGAATGGCAGCAGGCAGGTGTGAGTGCATCTGCACGCACAGTGAGGCAAAGACCTTTGGAGGATGGCCTGGTGTCAAGAAGGGCAGCAAAGAAGCCACTTCTCTCCAGGAAAATCAGGGACAGACTGATATTCTGCAAAAGGTACAGGGATTGGACTGCTGAGGACTGGGGTAAAGTCATTTTCTCTGAAGAATCCCCTTTCTGATTGTTTGGGACATCCGTAAGTTTGTCCGGAGAAGACAAGGTGAGCACTACCATCAGTTCTGTGTCATGCCAACAGTGAAGCATCCTGAGACCATTAATATGTGGGGTTGCTTCTCAGCCAAGGGAGTGGGCTCACTCACAATTTTTCCTAAGAACACAGCCATGAATAAAGAATGTTACCAACACATCCTCCGAGAGCAACTTCTCCCAACATCCAGGAACGGTTTGGTGACGAACAATGCCTTTTCCAGCATGATGGAGCACCTTGCCATAAGGCAAAAGTGATAACTAAGTGGCTCGGGGAACAAAACATCGATATTTTGGGTCCATGGCCAGGGAACTCCCCAGACCTTAATCCCATTGAGAACTTGTGGTCAATCCTCAAGAAGCGGGTGGACAAACAAAAACCCACAAATTCTGACAAACTCCAAGCATTGATTATGCAAGAATGGGCTGCCATCAGTCAGGATGTGGCCCAGAAGTTAATTGACAGCATGCCAGGGCGGATTGCCCTGTCTTGAAAAAGAAGGGTCAACACTGCAAATATTGACTCTTTGCATCAACTTCATGTAATTGTCAATAAAAGCCTTTGACACTTATGAAATGCTTGTAATTATACTTCTGTATTCCATAGTTACATCTGACAAAAATATCTAAAGACACTGAAGCAGCAAACTTTGTGAAAATGTATATTTGTGTCATTCTCAAAACTTTTGGCCACGACTGTACATCATAAATAGCCGCCCACTTCCACACCTCTTTTAATGATCAGAAGAGGACATGGGCTGATATGTGGAAACATGGGCTACAGGCTTAGGGAGCCCAAATGTAAAGCGGATGGATGGTCAGTGTTGTGTAGCGTGAATGGACTGCTGGATCTATGGTGTGGGCTGGAGACATGATTACAGCCAATCAAGCCAATGTCTCCTTGTGAGAGAGGTGATTACCCGTGTCACTCTCTGTTGAGGGGGCGTGTGCAACCTCACAGTCTGGATCATTCAATTGGAGACACTATTGATTGTATTGACAGGGTTGTCAGTGGTGCTCAATTATATTGGCAGGTCTCATCTTTTGTTGAGTGACATCTCACTTTGAAGGTGCTTTAGTCTTGTCGATTGTCTCACTGGCCTTTTTCCAGTCTGCGTTCCCATGACAAATTGAATGACCTAAAAGGTCATGAGGTTTATGAGCACCACTTATAACCAGGGGGGAAACAAGCCAGTACGGTCCGGTGTCCCGACAAAATAAATAGTGGGGGTACGCCGTACCGGTAGATGACAAGGCCGGCAGATGACAATATTGAGTCGTTTCATCTTACCGCCCAAAGTGAATGTATGCACTCGCATCCCCCATGGACAGGTTCGTACGTAAAACATTCTCCATTCAGGTTTGCAAGGGGTAAATTTTCTCATTAACTCTATTTAAAAAACTGGGAAAATATGCTTACATTCTTTATGAAACACCACATTCCACAACTAGAATAGCTAATGCTAGTCCCGGATAGTCTCCAAATGTATCACGGCTCAGGCTAAGACCCAGATGCAGACACCGGAGGTGGATAGTACGAGTCTCAGAGTTTATTATAGAACAAGGGGAAGGCTAAAGGTAAGTCAAGGCAGGCAAAGAGTCGTAGGTACAGGATGGCAGACAGGATCAGGGTCAGGACAGGGAGGAAGGTCAGACTGGTAAGACTGGCAACAGACAAACAGAAAACGCAGGTATAAATACACAGGGGATAATGGGGGGAGATGGGAGACACCTGGTGGGGGGTGGAGGCAAGCACAAAGACAGGTGAAACAGATCAGGGTGTGACAAAATTGCTTTGTGGTTAGAGGAGAATACAAAATGTTCGCCAAAGAGGAGACCGAGACAAGTTATAGGATTTCTTCACTAGGCCTACTAGTCCCATGGAGATCATAGTAAATAAATAGGGATTCTATATATAATTATTTGATTAGACCCATAATAGTTTTTTGGTGCATTCTCAAGTGCGCACAGACATAGGTCCATACCGGTAAGAAATAAATTCTACTTTCACCCTCGCTTATAACAACTTTTATAACACTGTTATGAACTACACTTGAGCACCATCAGTAGCATGCTTGTCATATTTGTCTCATTTTGAAGAGGCAGTAATTGTGGGTTTGATTACTTGTTTGTTGTGAGTGCTTGTTTGATATGAGATTAGCGTATTAATTGAAGTACATGTTCAGTGTCAGATTCCATTTTCTCCTCCTGTATACCTAATCAAACTGCATTAGGAAAGCATGTTTTAATCCCTGCCCTGTATAATCACGTTAATGCAGCTGCATGCAGTTGAGATACAGGTAAATGCCAAAATAATGGAAACACTTGAGTAAATGAGGGATACAAAGTATATTGAAAGCAGCTGTTTCCACACAGGTGTGGTTCCTGATTTAATTACAAGTAATCTGATCATGCTTAGGGTCATGTATATAAATGCTGGGCAGGCTATTATCTTGCCTACCATGGCTATTTCACCGTAGGATGATAATGCCTCCATCCACAGGGCACGAGTGGTCACTGAATGGTTTGATGAGCACGAAAACGATGTAAACTATATGCCATGGCCATCTCAGTCACTGGATCGCATCCCATTTGAACAGTAATGGGAGATTCTGGAGTGGCACCTGAGACAACGTTTTCCACCACCATGAACAGAACACCAAATTATGGAATTTCTCATAGAAGAATGGTACCTCATCCTTATAATCTATGCATTAAAGGTGCATTAAAGCTGTTCTGGCTTGTGGTGGCCCAACGCCATATTAAGACACTTTATGTTGGGGTTTCCTTTATTTTGGCAGTTACCTGATGGTACCCTGCACATAGCTGTGTTACAGCTTTGTAAGTGGATGCTAAAAATGGGCCTTTGTTATCAATATCATGCCAAGAAAGCTGGGAAACTTTTCAGAACTTGGAAAATAGCTTCTGGGGTTTCTGCCTGACTGCACAACATCATTGTTTCTAATTCATTATTTAAGGACCTTTTGATTCATTTCAGAAAGGTTTTGTTCAGTCCTTTAATGATTTTCTACTCTATTTTCTCTTTTCCTGTAGATTGTTGAGATGTGCAGAGGATAAGAGCTAGGTCTCCCCAATGCTAGCAAATACGAGAAACTTTAAGTGTGAGAAAATGCCTCACACTTTTACTGAAACAGAATTGATCACTTTTACTGAAACAGAATACATCAGATTGGTGATAAATCTCTCAACTACATTTAACTCAATATAAAAAATACAGTTGAAGTCAGAAGTGTACATACGCCAAATAAATTTAACCTCAGTTTTCACAATTCCTGAAATTCTCTGTCTTAGGTCAGTTAGGATCACCACATTATCTTATGAATGTGAAATGTCAGAATAATAGTAGAGAGAATGATTTATTCCAGCTTTTTGTATCACATTCCCAGTTTACATACACTCAATTAGTATTTGGTAGCATCGCCTTTAAATTGTTTAACTTGGGTCAAACGTTTCAGGTAGCCTTCCACAAGCTTCCCACAATAAGTTGGGTGAATTTTGGCTCATTTCTCCTTACAGAGCTGGTGTAACTGAGTCAAGTTTGTAGGCCTCCTTGCACACACATGCTTGCCCACACATTTTCTATAGGATAGAGGTCAGGGCCTTGTGATTACCAATCCTGTCACAAGGCTTGGTGTAGTTGGTACAAAAAGAGTCAGGCGCAGGACAGCAGAGATGAGCAACACAACGTAGTTTACTCAAAATATTAAAGTAGTTACAAATACCAAGCCCACCAAATGGACTGACATGATATAGAACAATAACGCACAACAAACATGGGGAAAACAGAGGGTTAAATAATGAACATGTAATTGGAGAATTGAAACAAGATGTGTGTAAAACAAAGACAAAACAAATGGAAAATGAAAAATGGATCGGCGATGGCTAGAAGGCTGGCAACGTCGACCGCCGAATGCCGCCCGAACAAGGAGAGGGACCGACTTCGGCGGAAGTCGTGACAACTCCAATACCTTGACTTTGTTGTCCTTAAGCCATTTTGCCACAACTTTGGAAGTATGCTTGGGGTCATTTTCCATTTGGAAGACCCATTTGCGACCAAGATTTAACTTCCTGACTGATGTCTTGAGATGTTGCTTCAATATATCCACATCATTTTCCTTCCTCATGATGCCATCTATTTTGTGAAGTGCACCAGTCCCTCTTGCAGCAAAGCACCCCCACAACATGATGCTGCCACCCCTGTGCTTCACGGTTGGAATGGTGTTCTTCGGCTTGCAAGCCTCCCCATTTTTCTCCAAACACAACGATGGTCATTAATGGCCAAACAGTTATAATTTTCTTTCATCAGACCAGAGGACATTTCTCCAAAAAGTACAATCTTTGTCCCCATGTGCAGTTGCAAACCTTAGTCTGGCTTTTTTATTGGCGGTTTTGGAGCAGTGCCTTCTTCCTTGCTGAGCAGTCTTTCAGGTTATGTCAATATAGGACTCATTTACTGTGTATATAGATACTTTTGTACCTGTTTCCTCCAGCATCTTCACAAGGTCCTTTGCTGTTGTTCTGGGATTGATTTGCACTTTTCGCACCAAAGTACGTTCATCTCTAGGAGACAAAACACGTCTCCTTCCTGAGCGGTATGACGGCTGTGTTGTCCCATGGTGTTTATACTTGCGTACTATTGTTTGTACAGATGAACGTGGTACCTTCAGGCATTTGGAAATTGCTCCCAAGGATGAACCAGACTTGTGAAGGTCTACAATTTTGTTTCTGAGGTCTTGGCTGATTTCTTTAGATTTTCCCATGATGTCAAGCAAAGAGGCACCGAGTTTGAAGGTAGGCCTTGAAATATATCTACAGGTACACCTCCAAATGACTCAAATGATGTCAATTAGCCTATCAGAAGCTTCTAAAGCCATGACATAATTTTCTGGAATTTTCCAAGCTGTTTAAAGGCACAGTCAACATAGTGTATGTAAACTTCTGACCCACTGGAATTGTGATACAGTGAATTATAAGTGAAATAATCTTATATTCTGTAAACAATTGTTGGAAGAATTACTTGTGTCATGCACAAAGTAGATGTCCTAACCGACTTGCCAAAACTATAGTTTGTTAACAAGAAGTTTGTGGAGTGGTTGAAAAACGAGTAATTTTTCCAACAATTGTTTACAAACAGATTATTTCACTTATATTTCTGTACAAGAGTTGAAACGTATTTGGCTATGGTGCATGTAAACTTCAACTGTATTCGGATGAGATCTAGCTACTGGTACTGTACTGCAGGTTAGTTATTGGATGATTCATTACAGTATTATAATTGAATATCAACCTGTCCTATATGTTAGGTGACATCAAACTCTACCCGTCATATGACCACGTCCAGCTAGATGTGGGCTTCGCCAGTGCTCTACTCTGCCATTGTCTGGTTTCACAATCTCAGCATGGCTGGGAGCAAAGAAGTGTCATCTGTACTGTCTTCGGGTGATTACCTCTACACGCTGACCACCAGTAGTCTTTACAGTGACAGTCAGTCAGGGCCTAACGCTCAGGTGGAGAGAGAAAGGGATCAGGCCTTGGAGGGAGGCTGAGAAGCCCACAGCACACAGTAATCCTGGATCACAGAGCTAGCTCGGTTAGCGTCTCCTGTTCACGGTGGGGATTAGATACACTGAGCCCACCACTGTGCTCAAACACTCACATCTACTACTATAGGGGCCTCTTTATGTCCACCGAGGCCACCAGTCAGAAAAATGCCAAAGAAGATAATTAAAAACCTGGTTACTACCACTTCCACAGTCAGGTCCAAAATGATTGCCACCCTCAATAAAGATGAGCAAAAAAGACTGTATAATATAATAATACAAATCATGACCATTTTTATATTATTTTATTATAATATAAAATATATTTTCTAAAAAAATATAGGGGTTTCACAATTATTGGCAACACTGTTTTCAATACCTTTGAAAGTAGTATTAGTATAATATAATATAATATAATATATACAGTACCAGTCAAAAGTTTGGACACACATAGTCATTCAAGGGTTTTTCTTTATTTTTAATATATTCTACATTGTAGAATAGTAGTGAAGACATCAAAACTATGGAATAACATATATGGAATCATGGAGTAACCAAAAAAGTGCTAAACAAATCAAAATATATTTTATATTTGAGATTTTTCAAAGTAGCCACCCTTTGCCTTGATGATAGCTTTGCACACTTTTGGCATTCTCTCAACCAGCTTCATGAGGTAGTCACCTGGAATGCATTTCAATTAACAGGTGTGCTTTGTTAAAAGTGAATTTATGGAACTTAAACTTAATGCGTTTGAGCCAATCAGTTGTGTTGTGACAATGTAGGGTTGGTATACAGAAGATAGCCCTCTTTGGTAAAAGACCAAGTCCATATTATGGCAAGAACAGCTCAAATAAGCAAAGAGAAACAACAGTCCATCATTACTTTAAGACATGAAGGTCAGTCAATCCAAAATATGTCAAGAAGTTAGTACATTTCTTCAAGTGCAGTCTCAAAAACCATCAAGCGCTATGATGAAACTGGCTCTCCAGAGGACTGTCACGGGAAAGAAAGACCCAGAGTTACCTCTGCTGCAGAGGATAAGTTCATTAGAGTTATCAGCCTCCGATTGCAGCCCAAATAAATGCTTCACAGTGTTCAAGTAACTGACACATCTCAACATCAACTGTTCAGAGAGAACTGCGTGAATCAGGCCTTCATGGTCAAATTGCTGCAAAAAAACATTACCAAAGGACACAAATAATAAGAAGAGACTTGCTTGGGCCAAGAAACACAAGCAATGGACATTAGACCAGTGGAAATCTGTCCTTTGTTCTGATGAGTCCAAATTTGTGATTTTTGGTTCCAACCGCCTTGTCTTTGTAAGACGCAGAGTCGGTGAACAGATGAGTCAAAGTGCCTTCAACCGAAATGTGTCTTCCGCATTTAACCCAACCCCTCTGAATCAGAGAGGTGCGGGGGGCTGCCTTAATTGACATCCACATCTTCGGCGCCCGGGGAACAGTGGGTTAACTGCCTTATTCAGGGGCAGAACGACAGATTTTTTTTTTTTATCTCCGCATGTGTGGTTCCCACCGTGAAGCATGGAGGAGGAGGTGTGTTGGTGTGATGGTGCTTTGCTGGTGACACTGTCAGTGATTTATTTAGAATTCAAAGCACTCTTAACCAGCATGGCTACCCCAGCATTTTGCAGCGATACGCCATCCCATCTGGTTTGCGCTTAGTGGGACTATCACTTGTTTTTCAACAGGACAATGACCCAAAACAAACCTCCAGACTGTGTAAAAACTATTTGACCAAGAAGGAGAGTGATGGAGTGCTTTATCAGATGACCTGGCCTCCACAATCACCCGACCTCAACCCAATTGAGATGGTTTGGTATGAGTTGGGAAAGCATTTCAGGTGAAGCTGCTGGAGAGAATGCCAAGAGTGTGCAAAGCTGTCGTCAAGGCAAAGGGTGGCTACTTTGAAGAATATAAAATGTGTTCTGATTTATTTAACACATTTTGGTTACTACATGATTCCATATGTGTTATTTCATAGTGTTGATGTCTTCACTGTTATTCTACAATGTAGAAAATATTAAAAATAAAGAAAAACCCTTGAATGAGTAGGTGTGTCCAAACTTTTGACTGGTACTGTATATTTTTTTAAATAGCATACAATATAGCTCAGTATTTGTATGATGTATTTAATACAGTATTTTTTCAATAATTTTGGACCTGACTGTACATCATCATGTTTACATTCTAACAATTTTGTCTGATTAGATATATGAGGTTTCTGTAAGATGCAGTATGGAGAAACTGAAAATGCCACCATTTAAGATTCAAGAAGAACACGCATTTTAGAACTTGATTGTGTTTACTTGGAAGCTGTCTTGAAAGTATTTTCAGAGATGTGGATATGTTGCCGCCATTAATGCCACTGAGAAACACTTTATACTGATTAAAACATGAACACGACTAAAATGTAGACGTCAATTTGTTTCTATCAATTCTAAAGTGCCACTCAATGCGCTTCTCTATACATTACCTCACTCAACATGGCCAGCTGCTTCTAATTATGTGGCAAAGGCCTGTCACATCTTGTCTTATTATTTTCTTTGGCAGTCGAAAAGTTTTGGAAAGGAAGCCGAAAGCTCCAAATGTGAGGTAATGTGAAGTAAGAAGATTTCTTCTAAACCGAAATGTTGCGGAAATTATATGATATGGGAAAATTTAGAGCATTTTCATAATGTTCCAAACATTTCCTGAATGTTTTACATAAAAAAATCTGTTTATCCTTCCAAAAAAAATCTAATTATCCTTCCAAAACAGAAAACCCCTGGCCCATATTCAGCGATGACGTTTTAACATCCATAAGTACAACATATCCATGTAAATCTAACATTGCCCGGTTGGGATAAGTGTGCCTACTTGAAAAAATATACTCAAAGAGAGAGTAACATTGGAGGGCCACCCTGGCCATGTAATTTGATATACTCATTCCACTTCATAGATAGTAGTCTACTAAAGCACAGGCAATGCCCTTAGGCATTGATTTCCTACTGAGAGTTTACCCTGAGTGCCACCCATGCAGCGATAAGCAGTCGCTCACAGCCATTATGTACTATTCATCAGGGAGCCCTGTTGGTGCCAAGGCTTCCTTGCCCTTGTTAAAATCGCCGCCTCCCAGACCAGCGTACTCCGTCACGCCATTGAGCTGGGCGACGGGGGAATGCCAATGAGTTCTGAATGAGTTCCGCCAGTACCCTCCTCTCACCCCGCATGTCACTCTTGATAGGCCTCAGTCGCCGGTTTGCCCAGCCGCCTGATGCAAATAGCTGTCAGACTGCTCACAAACATGCAGAACTGCAGCAAGTGTCGGGGAACAAATTCAATTTATGCATTTAGAGTTATCATTATGCATAGGGAATTGCCGCCTTGGCTCTCTGAAAGCTTATGCAGCATTGAAACCAATTCAAGCACGAAAAAGAGCAGCAAAGTTCTCCTACAGCCACTGAATGACAACTATATCACCTTTCGCATTATTCAAATACATTAATGTGTGTGAACACTGCTGCAGGGAAACAGTAGGGAAGGTAAACATATTTGATGCTTGGCATGTTGGATTTGATGGTCATAATGGATGCTCAAAGCAAACAGATGAGTTCGATTAAATCCATTAGGGAAAATTAGGAAAATATTAGTTAGCTCTATAATCCATTTTAATCTCACTCTACATGCATGCTATTTATTATGATTACCCCTCTTACCTTCCTGTTGTTCTTCTTCCTCTTGTTCTTCTTCCTCTTGTTACTCTACCTCTTCTTCTACTACCTCTTACCCTTCTTCTACCTCTTCTTCTACCTCTGCCTCTTCTTCTTCTACCTCTTCCTCTTCTTCCTCTACCGCCTCTTCCTCTTCTACCTCTTTTTCTACCTCTTCCTCTACTACTTCTTCCCCTTCTTCTTCTACCTCTACCTCTTCTTCTTCTACCTCTTCTTCCTCTACCTCTTCTTCCTCTTTTTTCCACCTCTTCTTCAGCTATGTGTGAAATAGATCAGACAGTAACGGGTTAATAGAAACACATCCTCATTTGTTGTTTATATTTGACAGTGCCGTTTTCTGAGCCGAGGGGGCCATCATGGTGTTATGACTGTTGCAAATACATTTGACATTTCCGCCGGTGCAATAACAGTATGTGGAAGATGAAGAGGACCACTGACATTTATGGTAATAAAAAGAGTGGTGGCTATGCTGTATGTGTTTGACCTCATCTCAGGGAGTGTCTTGACTATGCATTGCTTTTTGATGTGGTCAGGTAAATGAAAGGCGGCTGGTAAAATAATAAGGTAGGGAGAGGTGCTGTCAGACGTGGCTGTCTCCGTTTGAGGTGAGAGGGAAAACAGAATGACATTTTCCTCACAGGGAGAAAAAAAAGATTTGGTAATCCCCACTATCACAGACCGAATGAAAAACTATATCAGGGGACACGCATGACCTGCTTCATGAGGCACAGGGCTCATATGTCCTTCAAGACTTCAAGGAGCAAAAAGCCATGCAGCTCATCTCAATTCCTCAGCGCAGGCATGACTGTAGTCTTACATATACACACATTGTTGAAGGGATCAATGGGAAAATGAGGCGCATGTATAGTACGCATTCCTCTAAAGCACGGCAATCTTATTGCCCTGCTTCACTGAGCTTGTAAAGTAGGCTACATGGTAATTCTCACTTGATCTTAAAAGTGTTGTCTGCTGGTTAGAGATTTGTCCTTGTGTTCCTATAAAGATGTGGATTCAAACCATTCTGAAGTAATCACCTGCGGTCATGTCTTTAAAGGACAAGAATAATTTAGGCTGCTTGCGTTTGGACATCTATGGCAAAATAAAAGTGTGAGGTGATTTCTAAGCGTAAGATCAATTTTCTAACATGAACCTTGTAGAAAATGAAATGGATAGCCCTGAGCTAAATGTTTCCCAGTGCACGGCTGCCCCGACATCATATAAAACTGATGGATTCAATATAATTCCATTTATACCATCGGAAACGCCACTAAATGGGAAAGTAGCTAAAAGCTCCAGTCGCTCACAACAAAATGGGGTCTCTCAAGAACACAACAGGCAATTTAGCCAATGGGGAAACATTTTGCTGTGAAATAATCAGCAAGAATGTACATTAATCACACCGTACCGCATTAATTTATTTCGATATTTATCTTTTGAGCATTAACAGAAAAATTATGTTTTATGTAGATGCACTAGTTATACCAACATCAAACATGGACAAATAACAAGTAAATAGCACCCTGGTGATAGTCACACAGTCTGTCTATTTCATGGCAACAAGCATTTCTAAAAGAAGGAAAATACTGCCACGAAGTGAGCTACCCTAGATCTGCCGCTTGCAAGTAGCCACCACATGGGAAACCTGTTTGTTCTTCTAAAGGTAGACCTTTTTGATGACAAGCTTCAAACTGATGTAAATATTTCCTCCATGGGCTTTTGTGTTTGCTTTCTTAAACATGCAGCAGCTCTTTGGTCTCACTCAGTTGATCTAATTCAAAAGCCTGCTCCGGAAAGAAACAACATCCCTTTAAAGGGTAACTGTCGGGTGGCATTGTACTTCCCATTACAAAGACACATTGCAGGCTCCAGAAGTTGTCTTGCGGTTCCAGACGCCGAGCATGCAAGAAACAGACCCAAAGTCTTCAAGGAGAAATTGTTTTTGCAATATGCACCATGAAAACCTCTGATTGACTGGATAGAAAAGAGATTCATCTCTCAAGCCCTTCCTTTTCTCTGACACCGCCAGAACAATCAGAGTCATTCTTCTGTTCGGATGTCACTTCCTTAATCAGGGCCTGCCACGCTCCACACTGAGAAGCCCACTCCTCCAGAACATTCCACATTCAAGGTCCATTAGCTCAAGCCAGTGCAGTGCTTCACTCTAAAAAGCATGTCCTTCAAACAAATGCGTGTAGAAAAAGGGTAAGGGAGGGTCTTCCGGGAAGGGTGGGTCAGAGATGGGCAAATCTGGATCTGGCCTTCTACAACAAGACAGCGGTAGTTTTCCCTGCATTATGACTGATGCCATCCATCTCATGGTGAAACCCTGCTAATGTGTATGTGGCCATCATGTACGGTGAAGTGTAACATTCATTTGCTGTGAGAGTGGTAACTGGGTTAAATGCGCCTGTTAGCATTAATGGAGCCGTCACGACTGCAGCAGTCAGGCAGAACAGAGGGCTCTTACTGCAATTATCTCCAAACCCTCAGAAAAATAGATTTCCATGTAATGTGAACTATCTATTCTCACCTAGACATGTTTTAAAGTCTAGGTTACTGTTACTGAACAGTGAACAGTGAAATCTGAATGAAACAGATCTAATTGGACTACCACATGCACCTTTCGGGTTTGTGAGTTTAATTTTAGCCAGTGTTCCGTTTGAATAGGGTGGAAACCATAATGAATGGAGGGGTAGTTTGAATATTACCCATTATTCATCCTTATCTACACTACCATAGTTCATACACTGCTACATTTCCTTTAGTCTGTTGAACATAGCTCTACTCCAAAGAGATGCAGTATCTCTGAGTCTGGCCCTATTAGAGGAGCAAGTGTACTTGACAGGACAAGCTCTATGGCTGCTGGCCAAGGTGGAGAGGCCAGGAGGGGATAAGAGGATGTCAAAGCCCCAGGGCAGGTGGGACTAAGGCCCTGTGGCTGACACGATTGCTAGACTGACCATGAAAACAAGTGTCCCAAGACTCCATTCCACAAAATAGTTTTTACAGTGCAAGCTTGCCACCTGCAAAGAAAATAACAAACCCGTCTCACTGTCAATGGAACTTCAGTCGGACAAGGAGATGTGAGATTTGGCGTGCATTTAAAGGGCATTTGTGTTTCAACAATACCACCAACGAATTGAGAGTGGATGCCGGTTTGTGTAACTGTTGTTTTCAGGTTAGTTACATGCAGTTTGTACTGAAAAACTTACCTGATGAGATAAGTTACTGATGTGCTAATGAACCCCATATCAACAGAACATTTTCTTGCATGGTGATTCACGCTCTGAGACCTCATGTAGAGACCTCTTCTGCCCTCAAGGGCATAGAAGCCATAGATCTCTGCTTCACATAACCAAACTCCACTAAGGTTTCCCCTCTTTTACAGACACAAAGGAAAGGAAAAATGGAACAATCCAACAGAAAAGGGTGGCATATAAATGATCTGGTCTTGTCCCTGCGAGACTGCATCATTTTTGGAATAATGGATCACCTGTACATATTCTACCATTCACCATCCCCTCTCCCACACTCAGAAGCAGTGAAGGTAATCCAATTCAAATGTGTCATGATCATGACTCAGAACCACAGGTTTTGCAGGTCAGAGGAAATCTTGTTCTTCTCACCTGATTCACTTGACTTCTGCTTATTGCATTTATTTGAGCATCGCCAAATACCCCCTCTGCCAGGGATATCCTATCCTCTATCTCATTGTCGGGAGTTTAGTTTAATATATTCCTTCTCATGCTAAACTCACCCTTTGTGAGACTGTTGAAGGACGGTGGAATGCAATCAAATGTAATGTTGATCAAACGTGCACAACAGACTTCCTGGCTGTCTTGTGACTGGTCTACTGGTCTGCTGCAGGAATGCACAGGATGGCTACGGCTGTGAGTTTGTTTCGCATGCTGCCCCAGCTCCATGAAATGAGATACCTCTCCTGTGGCACCATGTAGCCAGACAGACAGAACACACTCGTCCTGACTGCCATTCTTTGCCTGGGGAAGTGCTTTTCATGCTCTACTGTTTCCACAGAAGACAGATCCACTGCCACTACCGAACCAAGGGGCTTTTCTCCATCGCAGGAAACCGACTAGCCTCCATGAATTCTAGTATAAAGAAAGAGAGATATAAGGCATGTTATTGTATATAGACATGTAGACTGTTTATTTATGCAATTTTGTATAGTGGTTTCAGTCTGGTATGGGTTGAATCGTAGAATGAGAAATGTAACTAAGAGCTTTATCCCCAGACCAAAGAAGACCTTTTTCGATCTCATCCATCAGTCTAAGTGTAATGACCTCATAAAACTAATGAAAGCAGGGTAATTGTAATGCCACAATCCTCTCCAATGTAAGTCTTGGATACAACTTACTACTTTGTGGCTCCGCATAACAAATGGATGAGACTAGCAGAGGCCTAAGACAACTTCCTATGCCCTGATCAGAGCTCAGAGCTATGGGCCACCAGGGAGCACGATGGCTCCAGGAACCCATTCCTCGTGCTTAAAATGTGGTGATCTCAGAAAACAGGTCCAAGCAGGCTGGGATGTGAAAGGACAAAACTTGGAATTAAGGTTAAGAAATATTTTCTGACAACCAGGAAACTTAACATCTCGAGTTAACACACTTTAAAGCCTCGTCATTACAATAAAACAAAGAAACCAGTGAGAGTTGTAAATACTGGAAAAATACATCTGTATTTCTGGGCAGGAGCTATCATAGTGATTAGCACTTTGAAATGAATTGCAGATCACTGGGTTGGTTAGTGAGACAAATATCAACGGAACTACTATTGGTATTTGTTTCAACCTCTGTTGATTCTCCTCACATTCTCCTCAAATGATAAGGTCTATTTCTTATGTTGCATTAACATCACAGAGCACAGGTCTCAAACTCATTCCACGGAGGGCCGAGTGTCTGCAGGTTTTCGCTCCTCCCTTGTACTTGATTGAGGAATTAAGGTCACTAATTAGTAAGGAACTCCCCTCACCTGCTTGTCTAGGGCTTAATTGAAAGGAAAAAACTAAAACCTGCAGACAGTAGGCCCTTCATGGAATGAGTTTAACACCCCTGTCATTGAGTAAACATGATCTATTTCATCACAAATATTTAAAGCAAAAATAGAAATAGCAGACAAACACTCTCAAGATAATAGTATTTTCATTTCAATCCCAACGTAGGTATTTTCATGGCATATCAAAAGCTTAATGTGCAATATCGTATGACATCGTATTCATTTCAGTAAATATAATAATGTATTTGTAAAAGTTGGTTGATTTGTTATTCATAAAAGATCTCAACAAGAACAAGATGAAGACTTGTCTGACAGTAAACCATCATTGTTATTTGATGTAGTGATAAATCAGAACCCATTTTAGTTGGACAAAAATGTTTCTGTGATTGTGCAAATGGAAGAAATAAGCTTCCTGTCTCAAATGCCACTTGTCAAATGGATTTGAGTGGCAGAGATTGCAGAGGATAAGTTTTCAGACCACAAATTTCCGGGCTGAAGCACTTTGCAAATCTGGCTTACCAGCGAGGCATAAAGAACTGTCGTGTTGCATTAGAGAGGTTTACTTTTCAGGAAAACTTTGTCTTTACAGACCTTTGAAAGGATTTCAGACTCAACTGAAAGTTGAGTTTGTATCCCTGAATGGAGAACATTATCACTTTTTCACATCCATTCAAAATGTGTTGAAACCTTTACCTGTGGGATGCCAGTCATTCATGCCTAAATTCAACAAATGCATCCTAATACGGTTGTTTAAAACAAGATTGTACAAGACAGGTACTGTATGACGTGATATTAGCCAAATCTAACTGTACTTTAGACTGTCTCCAGGTTTAAACTTTACATATATATATATACAGTTGAAGTCATAAGTTTACATACACCTTAGCCATATACATTTAAACTCAGTTTTTCACAATTCCTGACATTTAATCCCTGTCTTAGGTCAGTTAGGATCACCACTTTATTTTAAGAATGTGAAATGTCAGAATAATAGTAGAGAGAATGATTTATTTCAGCTTTTATTTCTTTCATCACATTCCCAGTGGGTCAGAAGTTTACATACACTCAATTAGTATTTGGTAGCATTGCCTTTGTTTAACGGGTCAAACGTTTCGGGTAGCCTTCCACAAGCTTCCCACAATAAGTTGGGTGAATTTTGGCTAAGGCCTCCTTGCTCGCACACGCTTTTTTAGTTCTGTCCACAACTTTTCTATAGGATTGAGGTCAGGGCTTTGTGATGGCCACTCCAATACCTTGACTTTATTGTCCTTAAGCCATTTTGCCACAACTTTGGAAGTATGCTTGGGGTCATTGTCCATTTGGAAGACCCATTTGCGACCAAGCTTTAACTTCCTGACTGATGTCTTGAGATGTTGCTTCAAAATATACACATAATTTTCCTTCCTCATGATGCCATCTATTTTGTGAAGTTCACCAGTCCCTCCTGCAGCAAAGCACCCCCACAACATGATGCTGTCACTCCTGTGCTTCACGGTTGGGATGGTGTTCTTCGGCTTGCAAGCCTCACCCTTTTTCCTCCAAATATAATGATGGTCATTATGGCCAAACAGTTCTATTTTTGTTTCATCAGACCAGAGGACATTTCTCCAAAAAGTACGATCTTTCTCCCCATGTGCAGTTGCAAACCGTAGTCTGGCGTTTTGATGGCGGTTTTGGAGCAGTGGCTTCTTCCTTGCTGAGCGGCCTTTCAGGATATGTCGATATAGGACTCGTTTTACTGTGGATATAGATACTTTTGTACCTGTTTCCTCCAACATCTTCACAAGGTCCTTTGCTGTTGTTCTAGGATTGATTTGCACTTTTTGCACCAAAGTACGTTCATCTCCAGGAGACAGAACGCGTCTCCTTCCTCAGCGGTATGACGGCTGCGTGGTCCCATGGTGTTTATACTTGCGTACTATTGTTTGTACAGATGAACGTGGTACCTTCAGGCATTTGGAAATTGCCCCCAAGGATGAACCAGACTTGGAGGTCTACAAGTTTGAATGTAAGCCTTGAAATACATCTACAGGTACACCTCCAATTGACTCAAATGATGTCAATTAGCCTATCAGAACTTCTAAAGCCATGACATCATTTTCTGGAATTTTCCAAACTGTTTAAAGGCACAGTCAACATAGTGTATGTAAACTTCTGACCCACTGAAATTGTGATACAGTGAATTATAAGTTAAATAATCTGTCTGTAAACATTTGTTGGAAAAATTACTTGTGTCATGCACAAAGTAGATGTCCAAACCGACTTGCCAAAACTGTAGTTTGTTAACAAGAGTTTTAATGACTCCAAACTAAGTGTACGTAAACTTCCGACTTCAACTATATATATATATATATATATATATATATATATATCCATCTGAAGACCTTTATGTTGCAGACAACCAGTGCAGAGCTACAGGTAATTGTGCAATAGATCTCTGCCAGATGGTAAACTTCCACCAGTGATGCAGTAATTGGAACTCTGCTTGTGCAGGCTAATTTTCTCTGGCTCGCTAGAGCTTTTCCAGAAGTCTCCTGTTCTTCGATGCAGTTTAAATTCCCTGTCTCCTCCATCGGGTCTGGACTACTGCTTTTTCTGCTGCTCAGTAGGCAGTCTGACCATTTTGAAGGGACAGAGGTTCACAGAAGTGGTGATAACAAGACAACAATTGAAGGATCACTTCAGCTCCAGTCATTAAAATCATTTCAAAGGGAATACTGTCTAGCAGTGCCATCCAACACCAAAACACTTAATCTCCACAGTTCTGCAATATCCTGTATTGAAGGCCTATATTGCCCCCGCTCTCCCCTGCTCCCACCCCCACCACCCCCACCACCTTCTTGAAAATAACACCAATTCCAACCTCTATTGCAAAGAGAAAAAAAATGCACCTCTCCTCTTGTTTTTAGGCGCTGCAATTTTGCCAGGGAAATATTTATCTTTGGTGATCCGCTCCACATCACAGGAGTCGAAACACGACATCCCCTCCAGAAAGAGTTAATAACATCAGTGTACTCTTCCGGTCAAGGCGAAGGTCACAGCTGACATAAATTCACTGCTGTTCTATTTCAGATGATCTCTAATAAAGGGCAACAGCCTTGCCCCTTCACACTCTACTGTCAGGGTGGCAGACCATGATCAGTCCCGAGTTCCTCTGAACAGGAAATCTGTTAAGGTGTTCTGTCTGCCGTGTTGTAACAAGTACGTTGGTTGGTGATGACCACATACAAATGTGGCTCTGAACTAAGCATACAAACCAAAAATATGTGTCACAATAGACTCAGAGACTGTAAAGGTTTTAACAGTCCTACATACTGAAATAGCCTGGACATGAGATAAACTTACCCTTAAGAGTAAAATGGATGACACTTGTCAATGGCCTATACTCCATACAAGAGCCAAGGGCTACATCAAAGCTACATATTATGGCACATGCCATTGTTTTTATTGCAAATATTATGGCAACATTTAATATGATAATAAATAATAAACAACCCTGAATAAATGGCTTTGAGTTTGTCTCATAGAGAATGCAGTCGATTTTGAAGGATCAGGACTGTGGCTGGGTATGCTAACTAGAGTAATTTGAGGTTTATGATGCAGAGGAAGGTTGTTCCCCTTTAAGGTGCCAATAGGCCTACCACTACATTACATTCATAACAGTTGAAAGGACTGTTTGGTACACTTCAATGTCCCCAGGTTTCCAGAGATGTGTATAAAGATTGCTTGAGTGTATTTTCTCACATACAGTAATACACCATTCTCAAAGCAGTTTTCCAGAGGAAGGGACACAAATTGACAGAGACATGAGGTGTAATTATATCCATAGCCCACAACAATAACATACACAGCACACAAACACTAACTTGCTCTTAGCCAGATTTCAATCTTTTCCGTCTTAAAAGCCAGTCCCGAAATACGTCCCGGAAAACCGAATGCCTGGCAATTTGCCTGACAATTTACAAAATATAAAAGGTGGCAATTTGTCTGCTCTATTTTTGAAAACAGCCACCACAATGTACACACACCTTTAAAGTTTCTGTACTGCGGCAGCCGCCTCTGTGCCGAGGTTCCTTGACAAGGTAATCAGTAGCTGGCTCAGCTTCAAATAAGCCTGGGCCTGAGCTGTATTAATACAGCAGTAGACATGTTCAAGGTTATTACTTCTGATACAGACGGCTCGCTACTTTCTCAAGTGACTGCCAGAGTTGGAAAGTAGGTATATATAGAGCCCTCAAACTCAACTCTGTACCTCGAAGCCAGTTCCACTGCGCTTTTTTTTCCCATTGTTGCTCTCTAATCAGGGACTGATTTAGACCTGGGACACCTGGTGGGTGCAATTAATTATCAGGTAGAACAGAAAACCAGCAGGTTCCATACCTCGGAGGGTAAGAGTTGAATACCCCTGGTATAGCGTATGTACTGGTGAAAGAGAAAAGTGAAATTCCCTTATTATACTCTCTTCTCACCTCTTCAGTAATCGAACAAAGTTCATATCATGAAACTCTGGACAATGGAATTGAATCTGTTCTCTATGGAATTAAATGAAGTCTCTTAGAATCTATATTGTTGGAGATTAAGGTTTTGTGGTGTCAAAGGGCACCAGGAAAATCTATTTTGGTTTGATGTCAATAGCTATACCATGTTACGTAATGGTTTTAGTTCTACAGCACTACAATACTTGGGTTATCAAAGCTTTGATATTTTATCATTTGAATGGCTTCAGTTTATGGACAGCAGTGCTATACAGTATAACATACCAAAGTGATCTGTTCTTTGAATATCGCTTCAAGCAAAAATTACTAAAAATCAAACCCAGAAATGAATTACCTTAATAATCTTCAATAGGCGCAACCACCAAGGGGCCATGCAGTCTAACCTTACTTACACTGCCATTCCTGGCTAGAGGGCATAATTGACCTGCTTGGCTTCTGAAGGCATGAGATACACCCAAATTAATGGTTGGGTAATTGTGTCAGTCTACAGTCAACAGTCTAGCACTGTAGCCCCTGGCTCAGTATTCTATTTTAAAAGGGTTGTCTTTTCAGAAACTAGACAAATCAACAGTAAAAGATTCTGTCCCTAATATTTTCTGATTAGCCTTTTATTAGGCCTATAGATATTCCTTTTGGACTTTAGGCTGCTCCTGGAAATCCCTTAGCTGTTGAATACCATCAGCACTCTCTTTCCAACTGTCCCCCCACGAAAGGGAGAGAATCAATACATGTAATGTATCCAATCAATTACCAGAATGTTTTCTTTCACCTTAAGTGACTCCTAACATTTAGCCACTCAGTGGTATGGAGGCTGGAGAGTATATGGCGCTTGTTGAGAGGTTTGAAAAACCAAACTGTGAAATGTTTATCAGTATTCCCACCTCTCTTCTGTTTAAGACTTAGGTTTCAATGAAAGCACTCTGAGAATCACACAAAATCCCCAAGGCCCAAGATTGGTTACCATTAAATTGGCTTCAGGGCCATTATCAATGTTTCCATGTCTCCAATCCATTAAAGCAATGCTCCTGTAATATGAGAATGCATAAATGTGCATCGTAGCCACAGACTGTAAGCAGCCTGCTCTCACTCCTCTGATGCCCAGCAGGATAGGCCTTTAGAGACATTACCTCTCCTCAATAAACAATGCAGCCCCTTTCGCCCCTGCGTGGAGAATAATGAAGACTCAATTTCCACACAGCCATGGACCAGCTGCTTCCAGTCTCCTCCTCTAACCGGGCCATTCCGGGGTGGTGTGCATTCCGGCCATCAGAGGAACAGCCAGGGAGAAGGCAATATGAATCACTCCTATCCAGAGGGAGCACATAAAGGTGAGAATGGGGATGTTTTCATTGTCAAGGGGCTATATACGGTGCTGGCGTTAAAGATGCTTATCACAGGGCTTGTTGTTGTTTCTGGCTCTCTCCAATGAAAGACACCTGATAGATGGCTCCACTTATTGTGATTAATTGTCTGACTGAGGGGGTTTATGAAGCTTCACCGTGTCAGATGACAAGGCAGTTAACCCAAAGGTCATGCTGATTTGTGGTGGAGCGACATGTATATGAAGTAAAACACTACACACCACTGGGCTCTGTTTACTGGCCAAAAAGCGCTGACCTCAGGTGTCAATGGATTCCAGAGGCTCGTTCTAGGGGCCTTAGGGTGAAGTAGTGACCATGATTTGGGATGAAGTTTAGCTCATCTCTCATTCACTCACTGATTCATATTTAAAAAAAACTGGAGTCGATTGATGCCCACTTGTGTCACACGGTGATGTCATTTTGAATAATTAATAACTCGCCATGTATTTATGCTAGAGATTACCGTTTGTTGTAGTGACTGCAGCTCAGTCCAGTCTTTCCGCCGATATAATGTTTTCTCCTATTCCATAACATGGGGCTTGTGAAAGCGGCCTTTTTCTACACATGAGAGGATCCGAATAAGAAAATTGTGAAGAAATCGTCTGTAAAACCCGAACTGTGTAAGCTACAAATGAATATGTCACCAATATCGAAAGCGAAGACTCTCACAAACACAACAGTGTTGGTTGTTAGCCTCTATGACATCCACAAGCTTTATGGCACAGACATCCTCATTTTGCAGAGGTCTTCTCACAAAACCGACTGTTCAGACCAAACCGTTGGAGCTACAGTACAAACTAATATGTCACCAATATCGTTGTGCTCTAAGATGCACACAAACTTCAGAGGAATACCAGGCTGTAAAAATGCCAAAAAGTGCATAGGGGGTAAAAATTTGCCTAAAATAACATGAACAAAAATAGGACCCCTGTAGGACCCCCCTACAGGGGTCCTAAAATTCCAAATCAAATGGCTAAATTATACATTTTATGATCATTCTAAAACAATTCCACATGTTAGCTTAGTAGATATTGCCATCTAAGGGTGTTGCCCTATAGGGTTAAAAAGCAGCCATTTAATGTGCCTTGAGAAAGTATTCATATCCCTTGACCTTTTCCCACATTTTGTTGAATTTAAAATGGATTAAATTGAGATGTTTTGTCACTGGCCTGCGCGCAATACCCCATAATGTCATAGTATAATTATGTATATACATGTTTTGTTTTTTTTACAAATTCATTAATAAAGAAAATCTGAAATGTCTTGAGTCAATAAGTATTCAACCCCTTTGTTATGGCAAGCCTAAATACATTCAGAAGTAAACATTTGCTTACCAAGTCACATAATAAGTTGCATGGACTCACTCTGTGTGCAGTAATAGTGTTTAAAAGTATTTATTAATGACTACCTCATCTCTGTACCCCACACATATACTTATCTGTGAGGTCCCTCAGTCATGCAGTGCATTTCAAACACAGATTCAACCACCTGGGAGATGAATTTACCTTTCAGCAGGACAATAACCTAAAACACAAGGCCAAATCTACACTGGAGTTGCTTACCTAGAAGACAGTGAATGTTCCTGAGTGGCTTAAATCTACTTAAAAATCTATGGCAAGACCTGAAAATGGTAGTCTAGCAGTGATCAACAAACAATTTGACAAAGCCTGGATTTTGAAGAGAATAATGGGCAAATGTTGCACAACCCACGTGTGGAAAGCTCTTAGAGACTCACAGCTGCAATGGCTGCCAAAGGTGCATCTACAAAGTATTGACTCAGGGGTGTAAATACTTATGTAAATTAGATATTTCTGTACATCATTTTCAATAAATTGGCAAAAAAAATCTAAAAACATGTTTTCACTTGGTCATTAAAAATAATCAATTTTGAATTCAGGCTGTAACACAACATAATGTGGAATCAAGCAAAGGGTATGAATAATTTCTGAAGGCCCTGTATATCAGGAGGTCACCAACTGCTGTTTACCAACTGTCCACACAGGTGAGTATAGGCTACATTTGATACATCCATTGGAGATTTGTGTGGCTGGGAATTGAATGTCTGCAGGATTCAGTTCTAAATTCGAACTCCAAAAAAACAGTCCAAATTACACTTCTTTGACCTTTAGGTTACATGAAATACCAATGGTCTCATTATTCGGGGAGATAACAAGAGACAGGAGGAATATTTAAGCACGAATGCTAATGGTCACACTGCTTAAAGCAATCAGGCTTCAGGGTATTCAGGGTAACAATTCATCCTTATGACTCATAGCTACTGTATGAAACGTACAGATTTTACATGTAAGATAATTCAAGTACAATAATAACAATAGTACTACTGGTGCTTATATTTATATATGTTCTGAAATATATCAGGGATAGGAATTTTCGAAGGATCCAAGATTCACATTATATACTGCTTTTCTAGGACAAATCAAGCATGTAAAAAACAAATAATCTTGTCCTTGATGAAGGAATCTGCCCATTTATTTGAATGACATATGCATGATAGGATTGTGTATATAGCCATATAACACAAAATATGGAAAGACAAAGGAAAGGAACTGTGGAGAGCTTAGAATTTGTGTAGCCAGCAGAGCCAAGAAGAGAGCCTGCAGCGATTCGCCAAAGAGATTTCTGTTATTATTCGCTGGCATAAATATTCATTAAATACACACGCAGGGGACTCATGGATCCACCATTGATGAGGTCATGTTATTCAAACAGGAAAATGGAGGACACGAGTGATACCAACAGCAGGGCGCTTTGTTTATAAGGTGGGATGTGTTTCTGTTCCTGCCATCTCCTTTACCTTGTGAAGAATTAGATTTTCTGGGCCAATATCCAGGCAGGAAGAACTTAGGAACAAAGTGCTTGCAGATATAGTCAAGACACATTTTGGGGGATGATACATATAGCTACTCTCTGGACTATCTTTATTCATTATTTGTTACTGTTCTGTGCATGTTACTGTTCATGGGAGACTTGTCTAAACACCGGTTGGCTTGGACGGCAGCCCAAAATATGCTTGTACTTTGATTGCTTGAGTCAACTAACGCTCTGGCAATGTTACCCAAACAACGGGAAAATGTTTAGTAGACACTGAAATATTGCTGAAACCACCCATGTGTATGTAAGTGTACATGAAACATATGAACACAACTTGTGCCATACGACGGGCATATCTATAGTTCTGACGTACTTATACAGATAAAGGATGAGAGGATATTACAATACATGTTACTGATAAATACTTTGAGTGCACTGAAGTGGGATATTATTGCATAGCTCTTCATCATTGCTTTAGCTAATTGTACTGGCCCTGTAACATGATTTCTTACAAATGAGAGTATAAGGAAGAGTGGGGTTATGTGCCGGAAGATGCATTGTCTTCCCTTAAATGCCCCATTAGGCCTGAGCTAAAGGATTATGAGAGTCCTCATTAGTTAGCCTATTCCTCACATTGACATACCATCTCTTATGGGTATCTTTGCTGTCGAGGCTTTGTGAACTGTGTTTAAACAAGAGAGTTTAAGGGGGGAATGTGGAATTATGAATAATACCCAAAAGCACCAATCTCTATTTTACTCTAATGTGGAAATGTAGCTGTAGTGTAACTAATACATCATGCAACTGTCTTTGTTCTGTCTTTGTTCTATGACTACCCTCTCATTTTGAAAGTTACTAAGATTGGGTTTAAAGGCTGATAATATTATCTATTTACACTGAACCAGCCTGGTCACACATTCCCAGGTTATAAAGATGTGAATATGAATTAGCAATATGCACTCCAACTCCTAAAGCGTTAAGTTCAGCAGTATTTTTACCTCTCTGATTACAAACTGACACAGACAATTGTATCATTTCAAAAAGACGTGCAAATAAGGATTAGTTTCCCAATAGCATGGAAGGTCAAGGAGGCTTAGAAGGATTAACATAAGTCATACAGAGTATCAATATTATTATATTATATACACTACATGACCAAAAGTATGTGGACACCTTCTCATCGAACATCTCATTCCAAAATCATGGGCATTAATATGGAGCTGGCTCCCCCTTTGCTGCCATAACAGCCTCCACTCTTCTGGGAAGGCTTTCCACTAGATGTTGAAACATTGCTGCGGGGACTTGCTTCCATTCAGCCACAAGAGCATTAGTGAGGTCGAACACTGATGTTGGGCAATTAGGCCTGGCTCGCAGTTGGCGTTCCAATTCATCCCAAAGGTGTTTGATGGGGTTGAGATCAGGGCTCTGTGCAGGCCAGTCAAGTTCTTCCACACCGATCTCGACAAACAATTTCTGCAATGGCCTCACTTTGTGCACAGGGGTTTTGTCAAGCTGAAACAGGAAAGGGCCTTCCCCAAACTGTTGCCACAAAGTTGCAAGCACAAAATCGTCTAGAATGTATGCTGTAGAGTTAAGAGTTCCCTTCACTGGAACTAAGGGGCCCAGCCCGAAACATAAAAAACAGCTCCAGACCATTGTTCCTCCTCCACCAAATTTGTCGAACTGACTTGTTGGAAAGGTGGCATCCTATGACGGTGCAACTTTGAAAGTCACTGAGCTCTTCAGTAATGCCATTCTACTGCCAATGTTTGTCTATGGAGATTACATGGCTGTGTTCTCGATTTTATACTCCTGTCAGCAATGGGTGTGGCTGAAATTGCCGAATCCACTCATTTGAAGGGGTGTCCACATACCTTTTTTCATACAGTACCAGTTAAAAGTTTGGAAACACCTACTAATTTAAGGGTTTTTCTATATTTTTACTATTTTCTATATTGTAGAACAATAGTGAAGACATGTACACCATGAAATAACACATATGGAATCATGTAGTAACCAAACAAAGTGATAAACAAATCATAATATATTTTACATTCTTCAAAGTAGCCAACCTTTGCTTTGATGATAGCTTTCAACACTCTTGACTTTCTCTCAACCAGCTTCACCTGGAATTATTTTCCAACAGTCTTGAAGGACTTCCCACATATGCTGAGCACTTGTTGGCTGCTTTTCCTTCACTCTGTGGTCCAACTCATCCCAAACCATCTCAATTGAGTTGAGGCCGGGTGATTGTGGAGGCCAGGTCATCTGATGCAGCACTCCATCACTATCCTACATGGTCAAATAGCCCTTACAAAGTCTGGAGGTGTGTTGGGTCATTGTCCTGTTGAATAACAAATGATAGATCCACTAAGCGCAGACCAGATGGGATGGCGTATCGCTGCAGAATGCTGTGGTAGCCATGCTGGTTAAGTGTGCCTTGAATTCTAAATAAATCATTGACAGTGTCACCAGCAAAGCACCATCACATCTCCTCCTCCATGCTTCACGATGGGAACCACAAATGTGGAGATCATCTGTTCACCTACTCTGCATCTCACAAAGACACAGCCTTGAATCCAGAAATCGCAAATTAGGACTCATCAGAACAAAGGACAGATTTCCACCGGTCTAATGTCCATTGCTCGTGTTTCTTGGCCCAAGCAATTCTCTTATTATTATTGGTGTCCTTTAGTAGTGGTTTCTTGCAGCAATACGACCACGAAAGCCTGATTCACGCAGTCACCTCTGAACAGTTGATGTTGAGATGTGTCTGTTACTTGAACTCTGTGAAGCATTTATTTGGGCTGCAATTTCTGAGGCTGGTAACTCTAATGAACTTATCCTCTGCAGCTTGTCCTCTGTTAGTCTGAGTCTTCCTTTCCTGTGGTGGTCCTCATGAGAGCCAGTTTCATCATAGCACTTGATGGCTTTTGCGACTGCACTTGAAGAAACTTTCAAAGTTCTTGAAATGTTCCGTATTGACGGACCTTCATGTCTTAAAGTATTGATGGACTGTCATTTCTCTTTGCTTATTTGAGCTGTTCTTGCCATAATATGGACTTGTCATTTTACAAAATAGGGCAATCTTCTGTATACCACCCCTACCTTGTCACAACACAACTGATTGGCTCAAACGCATTAAGAAGGAAAGAAATTCCATAAATTAACTTTTAACATGGCACACCTGTTAATTGAAATGCATTCCAGGTGACTACCTCATGAAGCTGGTTGAGAGAATGCCAAGAGTGTACAAAGCTGTCATCAAGGCAAAGGGTGGCTACTTTGAAGTGGCTACTTTGGGAGGCAGTTAGCCTAGTGGTTAGAGCGTTGGGCCAGTAACCTGAAAGGTTGCTAGATCAAATCCCAGAGCTGACAAGGTAAAGATCTGTCGTTAACCCACTGTTCCTAGGCCATCATTGTAAATAAGAATGTGTTCTTAACTGACTTGCCTAGTTAAATAAAGGTAAAATATATATATTTTTTAAATACTAGAAGTTGTATCAGAAGTGATGGATCGTGGCTGTAATTTTTTACATTGTAAAATAGAATATTGCTCTTAACTGACTTGCCTGGTTAAATAAAGGTTAAAAAAAATCACAAATATAAAACACATTTTGATTTGTTTAACACTTTTTTGGTTACTGCATGATTCCATATGTGCTATTTCATAGTTTTGATGTCTTCGTTGTTATTCTACAATGTAGAAAAACATTGAAAAACCCATGAATGAGAAGGTGTTTCAAACTTTGGACTGGTACTGTATATTGGGAGTGCAAATGCTTTTTTTTTAGGCTGGATTATGGTGTTGTATTGTTGTTAATTCTGTAATGTATTGATTGTTGCTGTCTTCTTGGCCAGGTTTCCCTTGAAATATAGACTCTGGTTCTCAATGGGCTTTTCCTGGTTAAATAAAGGTTAAATAAACGTTAAAAAAAAATACAAATTAAATATAGTGTCTTGTCACCATCTTAGGCAGCCACTATGTCTGACATTGACTGGTCAGTGGCCGGATGAGGTAGCGGGGTAAAAGGGACATTTCAGTTTTACTGTCTTGGGCAGAGGATAAAATGGTGCATTGCACATCAGCTACTGTCAAGGTTGAATAATTAGTTGAATCCTGCTTTTTTACTTTGGATCCTTAAGTAGTGTGTAATATTCCGGTGAAGGACTCGTCTGTAAAATGACAGAACTGGCTCCATATTTTTATGAGCCATTGCCACAGATCATTTTCTTGCCAAAAACATTCTGCATTTCCATCCCATCCATTTGAAGGTCGGACCCTACATTCTCATAACATTTGTGCTCACTTTAAACACTGCAACTTGTCATTTCACAATAATACCCAATGAGCCCTCATTACTTTTCTTATTTTCTTTTTTTGGACTAGAAGCATTGAAAAGGACCTCATCCAGGAGAAAAATTCTGATTGAGGTAGTGTCTCTGAAACACTTGTGTAATCTCAACCTCATCAGCGGCCGACATTGATCACTGCCTATGAGAGAATACAGGTAAATCAATCAGCCGGCCAGGATAAAGATAGCATAGACACCCAAGATTAAACTCTCATCAAGAAAGAAGCATGGCGATCGATGGCCCAGGCTCAAACTTCTTCCACTGCACGGGAGTAGCAGCAGAGTGCTGCAACTTTGCCCTTGTCTGTTGTGTCACTGCATTCTTGTAATCAATAAAGCAGTGATAGTTCATCGATATCGGACCGTAATGGCCAAGGATATTTCCTCTCGTTTGGTTTTTGGCAGCCACATCAACATTTACACATTTGATGGTTGAACTGAGAGTGTGTTAATTTCATGGAGTATCAGGGGTAAGGAAAAGAGCATTAGCAAGTTCAGTCCAAACCGTCAAAGTATTACTATCTAGACAGAGAGAGAGACAAGCACAGTCTGACTGCTTTCTGGGTGGACAGGTTCCATCCCCTCTCTCCAGGTTTATATAACCAACGTGGACTTTCAGGCAAAACTTTCAGCCTATTCTAAAAAGTGTTGTTGTGGATGAGGGATGGCATCCTGCTTCAGCCTTACAGGAACGAAACCAGCCTTATACAGTGGATAACTAATGCCTGTGAATGCCAGTATAGAAAATGGGATTATTCATATTAATGGAATAGTTGGTCATGCACAGAGCACATGCCTGCTTGTCCTTCAGCAGTGTGTAGCTCCAACTCTTTAGAAAATATATTCAGTTTCAGTCCATGCACTGTGTTATTAAGCCTGTGCACTCCTCTTGCTGCGGATATACACTGGGAAACCAATTAATTTGAGTGATTAAAGCACTGGCTAACTAGACTGAAGTTAAGAAGATTGAGGTTAAACAGTGTTAATTTATTTTGCGTATCCTTATTTATGGCTCCTCATACACAAATGATCAGAAGCGCTGTGCTGCTTAAACACTGATTAATTCAACACTGATTATTTCCCAACCTTAATTGTTGCGTCCGAAAACTGTTTGCGAAGGATGAACAATGCCGTCTTTTTTCCTCACACATTTCTCCGTGCCAAATTGGCAACAGTAACACGATACTGTAGAGGTCCTCCTCCGCCTCGCATCTCAAAGATGAGAAGACTGAAGCCTCACAGCAGAATTGATCATGTCACTGTCTGATTCAGACAGCTAGTCTGAGACACTTGTGTCGCGGTGTTGAAACAGATGACATGTCAGCTTGTAAGAGGCTGGCGATAAACAGCTTGTGATGCCCCTAATTGTTCCGATTTCATCCCAATTTAACAACCACAACATCACAGTCTTGACAAAGTGCATCTCAAAGATGAAATAGGACACTTGCCTCCAACCCAGAGGGCTAATTATAAAATGCTACTACACTTTTTGGCATCCTAGCTAAGCTTCGTTATCACAATGCTGGAGTGATTTTGGAATCCACCGAGGAGTCTGAAGAGAGAGAGAGAGAGCGAGAGCTCTAAAAATCCTGGGCACTTGGCTGCTCTGACACCCTCGTTGAACCCGTCCCCATTAATGCCGGATTACTGAGGAGAGGCCATGTTTCCATGACAGGGGAATGCGGCAGAATATTTGAGCCGCGATGATATCATCTCCCACTTTTTAATTGCTGTAGTATCTCTACAAGCACTTTCAAGATGCGCCAAGCAGCTTTTTTGATGCCCAGGGAAAAGTCAAGGTTCAGCATAAATAGTTGTTACCACATGCTACCACAGCATTAAAGTTTTATGCTCTTAAAAATCTATGGTTCCCTCTTCTTCACTGCCATGACTTTTCAAAAAATGTTAACTGTTTAAATTGGAGCCCTTTGTAGTTACCTTGGATCAAGTATTTACTGTGGTACACGCCTAATGTAAGACGTGGCATAATTGTCACATCCTAGTGTTTATTTTGAAGCCGAAATGTAAGCGGATGACTGCTTTCCCTTTGGAAAAGTCTATTAGAAACTGCTCTTGATGATGTGATACTGTACTGTACATGTGGGATATTGTGGGAGATCTCCTATACTGTGTTGTCCTGAGTGGGATAGGTCTGCAGTGTTGCTAATCTGCTCGTTCACTGAGATTCCGCCCTCATTAATTGACAGAAAATAAGCAGCACATTCTGTGAAATACAACTTTTCTCATTTCCGTGTCCAATCTAATCACACACACTGATGGGAATTCACCACTAAAGTACCCCAGATTGCTGGTGATGTACTGCCAATAGCAATAATGGCATCAAGTATGGGATTACAAATTAGATTCTTCAATTTATTTGCAAGAATACATAGTCAGATGATTAGACGCAAGTATACTGTACATTTTTCCATAATCAATGAGGTTTCTTTTTGTATGGTATTGCTGTGACTTTAGCAATGCCTGTCGCATGCAACATACACATTGTATTCCTGTGATAGGCTTTAGCTATAATTATCGAATATGGTCTACTGAACCTCATTCTACAGAGATAATGAGTCTCATTGACATTGTTTCCTCAAAGCAGCCACAATTATCTGCCGTTTTTTTTGCTCGGTCACGTTCTGTAATCGTACATTCAATGATTCCATCTTTTTTTTATATCCCTATGTACGATTTCTGTCTGCCCATTCATCCAGCAGACATTTTCACTTTATTTTGTACTTCACTAGCTCAGTAAAGTATTGTTAGATGCTACATTATATACAAAACATTTAAACGTACACGCAGAAACGTTCAAATGTCAAAGTCACTGTCGTTATTTGAACGTTTTCTATTCCAAGGCTAAGTAGTTTCCAAATAGTACACTGTAGGTCCAGTAGTAACATGGGCTTTGTCGTTTCAGGTGACATTCCTTTGTAAAGTAAACTCTATTCTGTGTCCCTTTCATTTGAAACAATGTCCCTGTTTGCTATAACTGGGGAGAGGAGTCACCCCCAGAGAGGTGACGCCGGGAAGAAGAAGCAAGCTATTTGTCATTGCTACCAGATATAGTGCAACCTTGGCAAAGTGCAGCATATGAGTTACAAGGAATATCATCACAAGCTAAAGTTTTGGGGATTTCAATTACACTGGTTAGGTCTTCCACTGGAGAGGTTTCACTCCAGCCAGCTGGTCTGCACATGCTCTGAGGACGCGGCTAGGGATACTGTCTGGGCCGGCAGCCTTGCGACGGTTAATACGCTTAAATGTTTTACTCACGTCAGCCACGGAGAACGAGAGCCTACAGTCCACGGAAGCAGCCTGCATTGGTGGCACTGTGTTGTCCTCAAAGCGGGCGAAGAAGGTGTTTAGCAAGATGTCGGTGTCCTCGACGTGGCTGGTTTTCCCTTTGGAATCCGTAATTGTCTGGAATCCCCGCCATGGACGTAACCCGTTTTAGTATGGACATTGCCATTGAAGGCTTCCCCCATGCTTCCGCCATTTTAAAGTAGTCAATTGGGTGGGGATTCCAACTGGTGGTGTCGTATGGGTATTCTAACTGGTGGGGTCATAGCCTCAATGGCGCTGCCCATGCTGTCACAGATTCTATAATGGCACAGATATAAAGATGAGTCCTCTATCTATCTCTATGGCTTGTACTGATTTATAGTATGCTCTTTGGATATGCATTCAAACAATTTGCCTCAACTTTCTTTGATATTTTTGACTCAGGTTAACATTTAATAATTACATGAATCTACTGTAGACTATAATCCCCCTAATCTGCATTTGTCCTATCTCTAATCCCTCTGATCCTTGAAGAATGAAGGTAGGCACAAAGATCAGGAGCTATATTTCTTCGCTTACAATGGAGAAATTATCGGAAGGAATTGTCTTTTTGTTGCAGAGGGAGCAAGCAAGACAGGGGGAGCCAATGGAAAGGCAGGAGGTCGTTTTTGTTAATGAACAGATTCATGCGAATATGTTTTATGGTGAAAATGATGTTGTTGCAAAGATGCTCCCTCACTGTGTCCTTGCATCCTTTGAAAAAATAAGCTTTGTCTTTAATGGCAGAATGTGGGCATTCGTGGGAATTCTACAAAATGAAATCAAGACTATTAATCCATACTGGTTCCTTCTGCTGCAAAACCTCAAAAGAAGAATCATTGCTGTTGAATGGATACGAGTAGATTAAAGGCCTTGTGCAGTCAAAATTGTGATTTTACTGTGTTTTGTATATATTTCCACAATATGAGATTGCAATACTACTGTGAAATTATGAAAATGATGATGATGCCCTTGTAGTGTAACATACATTTTTGCCTGTTTTGGTGGGATGGAGGTTTGACATCACCAGGCGGTTATATTAGTTAATAGACCAATAAAAGAGAGAGTTCCAAACTTCTTTGCCAATAACAGCTAGTTTTCCATTTTCCGTTCCCCACTCAGACCACTACCAGACAGTCCTAGCCAGACAGTCTTTCTTTTTGACCGTTTTAATTGTAAACAATCACAGTAAGGCACTTAATTGTTACCCAGAAATGATTTTATGTTGAGATAAAAACTGTTGCATTGGACCTTCAACCACTAGCTGCTAATCTCTAGGCAATATTCTATTTTACAACATAAAAAGCCACAATCCATCACTTCTGACACAACTTCTAGTATTTTTTTTATTTTACATTTATTTAACTAGGCAAGTCAGTTAAGAACAAATTCTTATTTTCAATGACGGCCTAGGAACAGTTCTGACTTGTTCAGGGGCAGAACGACAGATTTTTACCTTGTCAGCTCGGGGATTTGATCCAACGCTCTAACCACTAGGCTATCAGCAGTATGGATGTAAGAAATACTTGTTCTTTAATATTAATTTGATCTAATTGTGTGGGCATATTGTATCCTTCTGTATAGTACATTCGATTGACACTTAACCTCTTAAGGATTAGCCCTTCTTTTCAATTTTCGCCTAAAATGAAATAATATTTTTTTTAAATGTTATTTTGTATTTTTTTGTACCATCATGTTTGAAATGCAAGAGAAAGGCCATAATCTATTATTCTAGCCCAGGTGCAATTTAGAATTTGGCCACTAGATGGCGTCAGTGTATGTGCAAAGTTTTAGACTGATCCAATGAACCACTCTGTTCAAAATGTTGTATCAAGAATGCCCAAATGTGCCTAATTTGTTTATTAACTGAACTTTTGGTTACCATATTAAGCATTTATCCCATTTCCTTATGGAAGACTAATACAGCCATAAAAGCAGCCTTCCACAGTGGTATTACTCAAAATGATTAGTAGTTAATGAATGGGTGCCAACCTGTGTTGTGGTAATGTATTCAACTGACTGATAGTGGGCCTGGTCCTCTTTGGGAAGGCAGGCAGAGGGAACGTTTATTATTAAAGCCATATTAACAGTTACAGGAAATGATTTTGGAAAGGAAGTCCTCCCCATACATCATATTGTCAAGCTATGACAAGCGCCATAATGCTACGAAAAAAACCTGCAAGTAATAAAAATGTTCATGTCTTTTTTTGGCAAGTATTTGTTATTCATTTAATTTCCTTACATGCTGTTACTGTAGAGATCTTGCTGAACACAAGAGGAGGCTGCGAGCCTTCAAGCCTGCAGTACAGGTTGTGGTTTGAGGAAGGAGGGAGTGGCTGTAAAAGGCACTGTCCAAGGAGGAAGGAGGGAGTGGCTGTAAAAGGCCCTGTCCAAGGAGGAAGGAGGGAGTGGCTGTAAAAGGCCCTGTCCAAGGAGGAAGTGGCTGTGAAAGGCACTGTCCAAGGAGGAAGGAGGAAGTGGCTGTAAAAGGCCCTGTCCAAGGAGGAAGTGGCTGTGAAAGGCACTGTCCAAGGAGGAAGGAGGAAGGGGCTGGGAAAGGCACTGTCCAAGGAGGAAGGAGGGAGTGGCTGTGAAAGGCCCTGTCCAAGGAGGAAGGAGGAAGTGGCTGTAAAAGGCCCTGTCCAAGGAGGAAGTGACTGTGAAAGGCCCTGTCCAAGGAGGAAGTGGCTGTGAAAGGCACTGTCCAAGGAGGAAGGAGGAAGTGGCTGTAAAAGGCACTGTCCAAGGAGGAAGGAGGGAGTGGCTGTAAAAGGCCCTGTCCAAGGAGGAAGTGGCTGTGAAAGGCCCTGTCCAAGGAGGAAGGAGGAAGTGGCTGTAAAGGGCCCTGTCCAAGGAGGAAGGAGGGAGTGGTTGTAAAAGGCCCTGTCCAAGGAGGAAGGAGGAAGTGGCTGTAAACGGGCCCTGTCCAAGGAGGAAGGAGGGAGTGGCTGTAAAAGGCCCTGTCCAAGGAGGAAGTGGCTGTAAAAGGCACTGTCCAAGGAGGAAGGAGGGAGTGGCTGTAAAAGGCCCTGTCCAAGGAGGAAGTGGCTGTGAAAGGCCCTGTCCAAGGAGGAAGGAGGAAGTGGCTGTAAACGGGCCCTGTCCAAGGAGGAAGGAGGAAGTAGCTGTGAAAGGCCCTGTCCAAGGAGGAAGGAGGGAGTGGCTGTAAACGGGCCCTGTCCAAGGAGGAAGGAGGAAGTAGCTGTGAAAGGCCCTGTCCAAGGAGGAAGGAGGGAGTGGCTGTAAAAGGCCCTGTCCTCCCCCTCTGACCAACAGATCTTATTACTGCTCTCTGAGTGGATACGGTTGAACCCGGGAGCTCTCAGGATCGAGAAGTATTCATTGGCAATTTCAAGAGGAATTGCGTGTCCACTTTGGTTTAGGGGGAAAGCCAGTCAAGCGTTGGCTGACAAGGCCCATTTTGAAATAAAGTGCCCACGCGAGGAGAAGCTGAAGATGATCTGTTTTTAAAGGCCTGACAGACATCCGTTAACAAGGTTGAGGGTTTTGCTGTATTTTTTTCCCTACGTGGATGTAGTCCCATCCGGCCATAAAGACAAATAGAGAGCTTAAGACTAGTTTATATGAGGCTTTCCCTCACCCGAATGGATCTCTGATAACCTTCACTTTGTAAAGTAGTTCATTACTGCAGGGAGAAACATTAAGCATGTCTGGGGCACAGGCGCTTTTGTCTGATCTATGACACTATAGTCCTCTGGCTTCCTGTGGGTATCAGTCTGCACTAGATTGGTCCTGGTTATCAATTTGCACTGGATTGGTCCTGGGTTTGTTTATTAGACTGTTAGTATACAGCACCACATACATCATGATAACATACAGAAGTCAATGTTGACCAGCACAGGAATTCATCAAAATCGTTCTTCGTTAAAGGGAGACTTAATAGCTGCACAGTATACAACCAAACATGGACAAGAAAGGTGCCATGTGTCATGGTCGGACAATGGAAGTTTGCAGTTTGATTTTCTGAGTTTGTTTCACTTTTGTCCTTAGTTAACACTGGTTTAAGTGCTGCGCAGCATCTTAAATCACATACTAAATTTCAAAATATGGTATTTTGTAGCTTGGGGCGAGAAACACTATTTTTCAACTCCTCTAAAGTCCCTGACTCTTCTAGGCACTATTCCACTGCATGAAAGAGGCACGCTCTACGACTTATTGACAGATCATTTAATAAAGTGAGACAATAAGGACCTGGGCAGACAATGCCTGAGCCTCCCTTTCAACTGCATGAGCAGTGTCCTCTTCTCAAGGACAGAGGTGTTGCCTATCAGAGGGCCCAGACTAGTGCCCTGTCAAAGTCTGGAAACTTTAATCTTCCTGACAACCACTATGCATCAGCAACCTTCACACCCTGTCAGGGCCAGGACACAGTTCAGGACACAGTTCAGGACACAGTTCAGGACACAGTTCATAATATTAGCAATATCAGCAATATCAGCAAGAAAAGAAAACACTCCCAAACTTTTAGGGGTTTCCAACCCCTAAAACGGTGACATACTGTCATAGAAATGATGCTCAAAATCTCTCTCCTGACATGGTGCATTGTTTTCCAATTACATAGCCCCTAACAACCAAATAACGAAAATTGGGAAGGGATGGGAAATCGATAATCCAAATATGATACCTTTGAAAAAAGTACCTATTCACCACAAGGACAGTCCAAATGAAAAGCTCACAGACAGACCTCCATGCTGACTTTATTGGTCCCTAAAAGACAAACAGCATAAAGGAGAAGGCCAGTCTATTTCCTGTCAGCTCCCCATTGCACCATTTAATTTGCTCTGTGACAGTGGACCCACACCCAGGGCCACGGGCTAGGGCCCACTCATTTACTAGAGTATTAAATGTCAATATATACTCACAACAAAGGTATGCCACCTCACGTCCACCCCTGTGGCTTCACTCATTTGGGCCTGATCCCCAGCAGCATGCCTCTGTATACATGGGCAGTCCGGAGCCAAAGATTCTCATTACCACAATCTGTTGTCCACTTATTCTTTGGGGGAAAGATCAAGAGCTCTGCCAACACAGAGGGAGCTGGATTGTGTCCTCACAGGCCCAGACATCTGCTGTATTCTGCTCTTTTCTTAACTGAGAAATTGGTTTTAGTCACTTTCCCAGAGTTCCAATGAAGTTGAACCTAAGAATATGCACTGGGGGAAGAATGCTGTCTTTGAACAAGACGGTAATAGAAATATATACATTTGGAAATATTGGATTATTAAATGGAAATGAATATCCTGCTGTGTTGTTTTTGTCTCTCCATTCCTATTCCAAGTGTGTAAATCTGCTTTAAAAAAGAACTCCCTGATAACTTTAGCCACCAGGTGACATTGTCTGCATCCCTTGAGTTCACCAAAGCTACCAATTAGCCATGGCAGGTAGAAGAGAAATCATACGGCCTCTCTGTGATTGCCTGAATCGTACACCATATCAGTAATGTCTTTTAGCAGAGAAAAGGGAAAGAAAGGAATTATCAAACATTTTCCACACCCAATGTCATTTGCTGACAAAAAAGGCTGTGGACATTAAGTTAATAGGCTTATATGACAACAGAAACTGGGAGAGAATAGAGGGAACTTAATAGCTCATTCACACATCTGTGATCTGTATGCAAAGTGCGCTGCTCTGTTCAGTAATGCTATAGTTCATTTCTCATTCCTTTTGATGTTAGCGAGGTTGGCAAGTCACTACACCTCCTTTATGATCACTGCACTGGATTGGATTTAGCCCATCTCTTCTGGGATTCTCCTCTACCCCTATGCAAGCTAATATGTTTGCCATGTTTAATGATGCACAAAATCTTCCTGAGTAGAAGGTGTTTATCTTTATCAGGGTTTCTCTCACAGTGCTCTGTCAGTTGGCAACCCACAGTATGAGCCGTTCACAGACCCTCCAGGGCAAAGCAGTACAAGACCAGCATCAAGACGAAGCAAGAGCTGGCAATCATTAGCAACGGATTCCCGCCACGCCAATAGGGTACAGGCGTAACACAAAAGCACTGATGTTGAATAGATGACAAAATGGTTGACTATCAGGCCATAACTTACTTCCTTAGTCCTCTTCATCCCAGGTGGCACATAAGGCCGCAACAATCTTCTACCACTGGAGTCTGTCTTTAGCCACGGCGTGTACGCTGTCCAATGAGAGACCCATCTCTTCCAGTTCAGCCACCACTGTCAGTTGCCATGTAGTTTGTGTCCTGCACCGCTTGTGCTTGCCTGTGGGGTCATAAGAAATAGAAAAAAACATGTTTTCAATTTACCATGATTAGGTTAGGCTACGTGACAGATTCCTTACTTTTTAATTCGAATCAAAGACACTCATAGTACACATTCATCAGTCAGCCATTTTAGACCGGTAGTTTACAATGACTATCCCACAATTTGATTAACACAAGACAAAGGAATAATACACATTGGCAATATATTCAAGGTCAAAATGGCTGGCTGACTGGCTGAAATAGTGTAGACCCTCAAGCTTTGGAAAGCTGAGGTAACTGGCAAGAGATGCCATTGTTTGGATGCTGGATGATGGACCACACAGTGAGACTTGACCTTGGCGCTTCTAGCTGTTTACCATTCCTTCGTGCCACCAAACTAAAACGTCAAGATCCTCCCAAACATCCTCCACTTTGAACCACAGAACAAAAGGATTGTTTTTGTTTTAGCTCAGAGACATACAGTAATGATCTTGTCTATTTATTGGAAGGAGGAGGAGATGTGGATTCCAGTGATGTGCATGGGAGGTTGATAGAGTATGTGGCAGGATAATGTGAATGCAATCGATAGTTGTTCCAGGTTCTGGAGTTTGAACTTCAACCTTGTTTTGCAGAGGAAATCCTATGCAAACTAAATCCCCCAAAGCATCAGGATGTTTTGGATCGTCATCACAGCAGAGCTCATATTAACAGTACTGGGGCGTATCGGCAGGGTATATCAGCTGTTCACACTGTCTTCAGCTAAACACTTTGGCAAGACGTCAATCTGAATCCCTATGCCCCAGATGCTATATAAACATACTGTATCCAATGCAGTACCAAAGCCTTCTAGCCATCTTATAGACGGGTTGGTTGTTTAGCAACAAAACCGAAGCGTTCGCAACTATGGGGCAAAACAGACTGGGTTGGCTTAGATTGTTGACAACATGTAAACTATAGTTCTTCTCCAATGTTTACTAAAAACATAAATACATTTGCACAATGAGCGCTTGTTGTCTCTCAAATACTGAGCTATATTGTATGCTATTTAAAAAAATATACAGTACCAGTCAAAAGTTTGGACACCTACTCATTCAAGAGTTTTTCTTTATTTTTACTCTTTTCTACATTGTAGAATAATGGTGAAGACATAACAACTATGAAATAACACATATGGGTTCATGTAGTCACCAAAAAAGTGTTAAACAAATCAAAATATTTTTTATATTTTAGATTCTTCAAAGCAGCCACCCTTTGCCTTGATGACAGCTTTGCACACTCTTGGCATTCTCTCAACCAGCTTCACCTGGAATGCTTTTCCAAGAGTCTTGAACGAGTTCCCACATATGCTGTGAACTTGTTGGCTGCTTTTCCTTCACTCTGCGGTCCAACTCATTTCAAACCATCTCAATTGGGTTGAGGTCGGGTGATTGTGGAGGCCAGGTCATCTGATGCAGCACTCTATCACTCTCCTTCTTGGTCAAATAGCCCTTACACAGCCTGAAGGTGTGTTGGGTCATTGTCCTGTTGAAAAACAAATGATTGTCCCACTAAGCGCAAACCAGATGGGATGGCGTATCGCTGCAGAATGCTGTGGTAGCCATGCTGGTTAAGTGTGCCTTGAATTCTAAATAAATCACAACCATTGTCACCAGCAAAGCACCCCCACACCATCCCACCTCCTCCTCCATGCTTCACGGTGGGAACCACACATGCAGAGATCATCCGTTCACCTACTCTGCGTCTCACAAAGACACGGCGGTTGGAACCAAAATCTCAAATTTGGACTCATCAGACCAAAGGACAGATTTCCACCTCTCTAATGTCCATTGCTCATGTTTCTTGGCCCAAGCAAGTCTCTTCTGCTTATTGGTGTCCTTTAGTAGTGTTTTTTTTGCAGCAATTCGACCATGATTCACGCAGTCTCCTCTGAACAGTTGATGTTGAGATGTGTCTGTTACTTGAACTCTGTGAAGCATTTATTTGGGTTGCAATCTGAGGTGCAGTCACCTCTAATGAACTTATCCTCTGCAGCATAGATAACTCTGAGTCTTCCTTTCCTGTGGTGGTCCTCATAAAAGCCATCATAGTGCTTGATGGTTTTTGCGACGGCACTTGGAGAAACTTTCAAAGTTCTTGAAATGTTCCATATTGACTGACCTTCATGTCTTAAAGTAATGATGGACTGTCATTTCTCTTTGCTTATTTGAGCTGTTCTTGCCATAATATGGACTTGGTCTTTTCCCAAATAGGGCTATCTTCTGTATACCACCCATTCCTGGTCAATAGGAGGACTACTGTACCTCTTCCAGGGCAATAGGAGACACCATATTACTTTGTTTAACACTGGAGTGATAGATGTGCAGATGAAGATGTGCAAGTAGAGATACTGGGGTGAAAAAGAGCAAGAGGATAAATAACAATATGGGGATGAGGTAGTTGGGTGTGCTATTTACAGATTGGCTGTGTACAGGTACAGTGATCGGTAAGCTGCTCTGACAGCTGATGCCTACCTTGTCACAACACAACTGATTGGCTCAAATGCATTAAGAAGGAAAGAAACAAATTAACTTTAAACAATGCACACCTGTTAATTGAAATGCATTCCAGGTGACTACCTCATGAAGCTTTTGATTTGTTTAACACTTTTTTGGTGACTACATGATTCCATACTCATTATTTCATAGTTTTGATGTCTTCACTATTATTCTACAATGTAGAAAATAGTAAAAATAAAGAAAAACCCTTGAATGAGCGTTGACTGGTTCTGCACATCGTTACAGTTGTTGGTTAGCTAGCTAGTGAATTTGAGCCATATTAGTGTTGACTTGAAATCAGTCAAAACACCTCAAAAAAAGACATGAACAAGAACAAGATTAAACTAGCTGAAATGAGTCTCAAACAATTACCCACATGGCAGTTTCTTGTCATTGTTGGTGGCTATCTGGCCACCCAGAATCACAACAACCCACGGACTGTTGGTGGCTATCTGGCCACCCAGAATCACAACAACCCACAGACTTCTGCTCAATTGAAGCGTGCACATCGTTTTCATGACATTGTCAGCTAACCCATCTATAGTTACAGAAATAGATAATCTTCTGTTATTATCATTTTGAGAGTATTGTATTTGTCAATCATCACCTCATCTTAATGTTTAACAATCACTGGGTTTTGTTGTTCCTTGTGATGTTTGCTGTTCTCTGTCTAGCCTGCACTTCTTCCTTTAGCGGTCTCTGCATTCGGTTCACAAGAATTCAGGATTGAGTGGGCTACATGTAGCATGTATGAGAGACATATTTTAACTACAATGTAATGTACAGTACATGAGGCTTGTTAGGCATGCAGCCATCATAATCCTCATACTCAGTCATTTCAACTGTAAAGAAAACATGTGTTGCATGAAAAACGCTCCCCTGCTAGGTCACCCGCACACTTGGGTGACAATTAAAAGTTGTTGAAGATGCAGTTGTTCACACTTGACATAATAATACCTTGTACAGTGCATTCCCAAAATCATTCATACCCCTTGACTTATTCCACATTTTGTTGTGTTACAGCCTGAATTCAAAATGGATTAAATATAATTTCTATTCTACATAGAATACCCCATAATGACAAAGTCAAAACATGTATTATTATAAAAATATATATATATATATGCATTGAAAATGAAATACAGAAATATCACATTTACATAAGTATTCACACCCGTGAGAATAACCTTTGGCAGCAATTACAGCTGTGAGTGTTTCTGGGTAAGAGCTTTGAACACCTGGACTGTTCCATATTTCAAGGAGATTTAAGTCTGCTTACTTATTGACTCAAGACATTTCAGCTTTTCATTTTCTATTAATTTGTAAAAATGTCAAAAAAACATAATTCCACTTTGACATGGGGTACATCTACATTTAATAAATTTTAATTTCCGTCTGTAACACAACAACATGTGGAAAAAGTCAAGGGGTGGGAATACTTTCTGAAGGCACTGTATGTAACCAATGCGTTATATACCAAATGTATAGCACACACTGCACCACAAAACACTCTGCACCACCAACAGCAGGCACTGCCAACATAGAACATCCACAGAGAATCTTTGACATCTGCTACACGAGGACACATTGAATTCCAGCTAAATATTCATTGTTCACATTTCAAAACTTACATCTGATTCAAATTAAACCTAGATTTGTAATGCAGAAGATGTCTTGTACAAGAAGCTTCCTCCCTCTCTGGAAGACTGGAGAAGACTGCTGCAGTATGATTACTAGGCTCTTCTCTCTGACTATGGCGAAAATACTTTGAGGCAGACGGCTTATTATGCTATTCCCTTTCATGTCTTTGGAATAAACTTATCACTTTAATGCTCTTTTCCAGATCTCTCATTGATTCACATCCCCTCTGGCTTGTCAGGAAACTTCCGATGGAGATGAAAAGAGAAAGAGAATAAATGCTCTTGGATATGCAAGCCTCCTTAATCAGCTGGAGAAAAAACGTCAAAGTTCACCGAAAGGTCAGGACTTAAGAGGGAGTAGTCCACAGTAGCTTCCTCAACCTAATGTATATAGCCCGAGTTAGACGCTGCTTAACAGTAAAGGTGGCCACAAATATTATACTGACAAAGTCTCTCCTTCCTTATAACCGGTGACCTCATGAACTTGATTTCTCAGGTAAGCCATGACTTCTATCTTCTGACACATGCACTTTGCAAACAAACACTGAATAATGTATTTAAGATGTTTGTTACTGTAGTTATTCCTTGTTTTCTTCAAAATGACGGGTGAAGGTGATATGAAGAACGTGGAACAAGTGAGCCATCCATCCACATCAATGAAGACGTCCAATAGTCAAATAGACAGTCTAAGAGCTGGTATCCATTTACTTATCAGCAGGCTGTTGGTTTCATGGCAGACCGAGGCCAGGTTGATATGATTTCACATTTTCCACATCAGAAAGGGACACTGCTCTCTGTACCTGCCATGTTTTGGTGATTGGATCCCGGCTTTGATGAGGTCATGAATCTGTCTGGCTTATGAAGTCGACGTCAAGGTTGATTGACGTGGAGAGCAGGATTTCCCCTCAAACGTTTCCATCCAGATATAGTAATGTCATAAAGATAAAGAATTTGCTCTGTGTTGAAGCAATCTTGTGTGGGGCTCTCTCTCTCCGCACATCCGATAGTTCCAGTTCCGTAACATCAAGGGCTGGAGCTGCCAATTCCCTCCCATGAGGCCTTGGAGCTGGAACGCCAATACCAGGTGAAAACGGCAGAAGTTTTCCATTAATCCTCGCAGTGGGCCTGTCTGGGCTGGGGAGGCTGGGAGGACATAGGACTGGGTCACCTCCACAGGCACGGCTGGGCTAGTGTTACTACCTCAAGACTGGGAGTTGACAGGAACGCTACTGTCTCCAGGGAGAAAGACTGGCCCAATTAGACAACCAAGCCACCTCTAGAACGAGCCGAGTGGAAGAGGAGAAGCACTTTATTACCCCACAAGGAAGAGATTGAACGTGTGTGTTAATAGATTGCTTGATGGTTATCCTTTCAGTACTTCAATGTACAGTAGAGGCAGATGCAAACACGTTTGATGAGTAATGGCTTATTTGGGACATTATTGCTATTTTAGCCTGTCACGGATTGAGACAGGCTATTATTCAGGACGGATTGTAACCTTTGAGATTATAATGCTTGTCCAATTAAAACACTATAGATAATACTGTTGATATAAAGAGGAGTATAAAATACATGTGATTACTCATCTTACTGCCATGAAACAGAGGAGTACAGAAATTAACAATAAATTGCACATCTGAGCTGAACTCTCTTCTGTTAGATAGGCAAACTGTGGTATCGGTGATTCTCTTTTTAAAATGTTTTTCTATAATGATCATACACTTTAAGGTCCAGACACATTTGTCCTTAGCTCATATTATCCATTTGTAGCTAAGTTATGTCTCGGAAATCAATTAAGCGTGCACAGGTTACAATAAGGGGTTAAATTAATCAGAGCCATATGCCTGCTCACTCGTAAATAATCAAGCGACAGATCCTGGAACAGCCTGGAACCAGAACAAGAGCAACACAAAAAAAAGCCTAAATGAGGTGCGATTTACAGATCAATCAAAAGGCTTTTATGAAAATGCTAAAAAAAGGGAAAGATGCTAAAATCGACCTGTGATGAATACACTTGTGTATGAGTGTGTGGGGGAATCGATGGCAGATGATTCATTTCTGGGGTCATAATGGCAACGAGAAGGCTCCCCAGGGAGTCTCAACCTTTTATTTGCAAGCAATCCTGTGTGTTCGATCCCCCCTCTCCTCCGGGAAACCACCACAATACACCCCCTTGACTAGGATACAGCCGGTGACACACAATTTATCAAGAAACCAATAAAGGTTGTTAACACAAAACGACATTTTCAACACCAATATAAATCACCCTATCAACTTCTTAACGGTGAGTATAATGGTAAGAATGGGTGTCAATGTCTCTCTCTAAATTAGAGAACAGTGACACCTGTCTGCCTTTGATTAGGTCTACATCAAAGAAAGCAACCCTAATCCACATAACAGCCACTTTGTGCCTGTAGTCAGTGGTGACTGTGTGTCTAAAGTTCAGGCTGAACTGGGCTGGAGGGTTTCAAAGGCAGCGCGATAGAGAAATCCAGTCAGTTCTGGCGAGAGATATTACACTGCTGTACCATATTTATCTTCACTCTGAGGCTTTTTGCCTTAACATTCTACAAAGCACTCATTAAGCCACTGTAAATTGCGGGTGCTGCACTCCCTCTCTTCGGTTGCAGCCTCTTCCCCCTCTCTCCCTGGGCTCTATGTGATGTGTCACTTCTCTCCTGTCTCTCTCTCTCTGTTCTCTCTTTCTCTTTGGCTGCGGTTTCTTCCCTCTCTCCCTGGGCTCTGCGTAGGATGTGGTGTGTCACTTCTCTCCTGGTGCGTGGACTAGACTATGCTGCCCGGTCACAGCCAGGCCACATAATTGAACAGCTCTACTCCTGAACTAAATTTGATTCAAAGGGAAATAAGGCTGTGCTCCTGGGAGAGCTTCAAAATGAGCTAGGCTGGGTCGGGGCATGATTCTGCAGGTCTGCTGGGCGGTGGGGGTGCAGGGAGGTGTAACATGGAGGGAAATCTGGACAGGCACCATGCCTAAATCCAAGGTGAAATGTGATGTCGAGGCCTTTGAATTGGTTTGCTTTATATTGAACATAGCTATAGTTTTGACATTCCTGGACATTTTTGGAGAGAAAATATTGTATAAAAACATCAGTGTACACTCTCAAACTCCTTAGCTCCTTGTGTGGCTGACCCTGTGCATTATTGCTTCAGTTATAACCCGCACAACAAAAAAAATGGGATTTCAAACATGTAACAGACAGATAATCAAGATATCTTCTCTCATTGTATCTCGCTGCCAAAGTGGCTCATTGAATTCAGACACACAGGCGAGATTGCGAGAAGACTATCTACAGAACTCCTAAGTTTTGCAATATTGCTGTGATGAGATCTCATTCTGGGTGCTTTTCGGCTTTTTTCCTGTGTTTGCGAGAGCTGAAATGAGCACAGGGTTTAAATGGCTTTCTGTGCCCGCGGAGGTCTGATACAATTTTATCCTGACAAAACATTTGTCATTTCTTTACGGGCGAAGCTGATCTGGCAGGCCTTACTGTAGCTCTCCAAACACCTGAGCAAGCCACCGTGAATACCAATACATCACTACACCTCGCCTGCCTTCCCCATGTCTGCAAGAGCCACTATCTGCTTGATGTGAGATGTCTGCAATCGTAAATTCAATTAAGTACCTACTCCCCAAATGCTCTTATCCCCGTCAACATTATTGTGAAACGTATACAGTATGTCGCAAATGTACCTGTGTCCATGATCTAGTCTTGTAGCATTACATGCCATGTCCATTAAATTACTTATAAAATATTATCTGGGTATGGACTGTGGAACAGCACTGAATTCGTGTTTGTGACAAAGTGAAATTTGTCTACTTCAAATGTTTCTGTCACAGGGTATCCATGTATATAACTCCAACCTCTCTCTGGCTTTACCACATTCCCTCTGCATCTTGCCAATAAGTGAAGCAGTGACTGTAACATTACCATGCAGTAGTGATGGGGGGGGAGAAATCGCTACAGTTACATATCAAGCTATTATTTTTTACGATATACCATATCGTTTTGACAATATCGCAATGTTACTTTTGCGCTAGTTTGCTGTACCTGCACCCAAACTGCAGTATTTTTCCACCGTAGCTTGTTCTCCATCTTCTTTTTAAATAGGGAGACCCTTTGTTTTCAGCACTTTTATTTCCATGACTGATCAAAATGTGGTTCTCATGGCTCTCTCTCGTCTCTCTGCAGCAGACATATGGTGAGCAATGTGTTTGGAACATCGAATCGCAATAAAGTCACAGTATCGAATCGCAATACCTATAGAATCGTTAGAATCGCAATACATAACTTATAGACACCTAAGTATGGTAATCATATTGTTTATTGAGGTCCCTGGCAATTCCCAGCCCTACAATTGTGCAGAGCGTGTACCTCTACTACATAACTGAATTCCCCTGCCTGTGGCTTCAAGGCCCTCCTTAGTCTCTGTCACTCCTTTCTAGACTTATAATACAGGAGTCTGCAGGAAGCCTGATGGCCATCAAGGAGGCGAAGGGCACTTCAGGAGTATCAATGCTCCCCTCCCATTCCCGCGTACTCCCTTCTAGCATCATGTCCCCTGGAGCCACAACTCAACAGAGGCAGAAAGAGACCTTCCCCTATCGAGGCCACGTGTAGCCACGAGCGATGCGGTAATGGCAGGTTCCGACTCATGTACAGTACCGCAAGCCTGTTTGGTTGCTGGTTTGTTTGTGGCAGTAAATTAGAATCTCTTGAAGTTTGGCTTGATGTGTGGCTTGGGATGGAGGGGGTGAACAAAAAGGAATCAGAGATCATAGGCAAGTAGGATGGAAAAAAAGAGTGGATACCGCTGAGCCAGATGTTGACTCCAGTCATCAGTGGGCAAGCTGCAGGGGAGAGGTGGGGGGACGTATTAGACCCAGGAGCTGTCTAATTGTGGAGTCCAATCTTAAATCTGTGATAATTACAAGTGATCTGGAGTGAATTATAACAACCAGGAAGCACACCCCGGAGGAAAATGGAGGAGGCTACATTTCATGTGAAAACCCGGTGTGACTGCCTGCCAGCCCTGCACTGAGCACAGTGGTGGGCTTAATAAGGAAATATTAAGCAAATTACCTGTGAAAATGGGCAGTCATTTCCATGCCCCGAGCAGGCCTTTTTTATCCAGTTAGACCTTTAGAGTCATTCATCCGTGTGCACATGATTCTTCTCTGGTCTGACCGATCAATGGGGGTTTTGATGAAAGATATTACATTGTTTATTCATAAGGCCACATTATTAATGACAGGGTTATGAGCCAGAGGATGACATGGATGCATGTTTTTCCTTTCTAATCAACCTTAGGTGGCTCTTGTCCTCCGTCTTGCCTCATCTCTCTCCCCCACCTCGATATCGCTCTAGCCCCCTCCCTCTATCCCTCTAAGACACACACAAATACCATCTCTTTCTCTCTCACACACACACACACACACACACACACACTTTTGAGCACAGAGAAGCAGAGCACTGTAACAGAATGCAGTCATTAGCACACGGCCATATCATCCATTTTGTCGGCTCTGACAAATCATTTAATGGGATGTGGTCTGGTCATGGACCCACGGAGTGATACCTCCTATTTACTGTCCCCATTGCATGCTCCATTGCTTTGCCCGTAAATAGGAATCAAACAGAGTTGAGTCCCAATAAATGACAAAGAGGGACAGATTACCTCAGATATGTATGTATTCCCCTTTTATCTTTTCAGCTCTGTAATTTTCTCCTCTCCTTTCTTCCTTGTTCATAGCGTGCCCCCTATAGGGCAGTATATGTATTGCAGATCCCTTTGTTTGATATCAAGCCTGCTACAGTATCTTCTAATATTGGCTCTACAAATTACAGCAGTGCCAGATCTTACAATGAACGTTCACCTTGATTCAGGTCCTCTTTTTATTTGTGGTTCGATCTTTGGGGTACACTCACAATATCCTTTGACATCTGAATATAGTAGATAGTATTCCATTTAACACACCTTTTCGAATCAGTTTAACAGCCGACTGTTGAGGATGAACTCTCTTCAACCATATAATAACCGGGGACTGTAAAGAAATAACACTTAGCTGGGAAGGACTTACAGTTGAGAAAGGGATTTGGATTTGGGTGGAAATAACAAGAAATGCCTTTAGAGAAATGCCTTTAGAGACAGTGTCAGTCGACAGATCAAGTGGAGGCACCATCAATGGCCAGGTTGACGTGCTGTCATACCGTAGCTACCTCCACTGATGCCACCTTATGTTTCAAACTAGACCAACGCCACTCACAATGGTTTCTCCACTGTGGGATGGAGCAGTACTGCTTGAACTCATTTATGAGAGGAGATTGTTATTCTGTTGATGGTGTCAACGTGTAATTTGTACAATTATCGAATGAAATGGTAAGCAATCATCTAATTCGCAGACTGTTAGGGTCAGTGGTGAACATTAGAACCATGTAAGCCACTGACAGGCAGCTATTAGACACATAGAATTTAGAACACCAGATAGAACATACAGCATGCTGGGGGATTGAGAGAGGAGGATGAAATATAGATGAATTGTAGGTGAATCTGAGTTCAAATCAAATAAAACCATTTAAAATCTTTAATTGATTCAAATCGGTGTTCATTGGATTGTGAACACTTTTTTAATGAACCCACCACTCTCCTTGATTATATTCACATGGGCACATTGTAATTTCTCTCTACTTCTGCAGCTCATGTTGCCTAACATAGGAAGTGCTTGAAAACCACACAGTGGTGGCTATTTGAAACTACAGTATACTCCTGTATACAGCTTCAGACGAGACTGTTTTCTTTCAAAGACCGCCACATTCACTCCTAACTACCCTGTAGCTGGACTATTTTAGCATTACTTGACAGAAAACACTGCATATTTAAGCCTGTAGGACTGGCCGGACCATCTTATTCAAACATCACTTGCGACAATGAATTAATTTGAGCAGTTCAAATACTAGGGCCGGGAAGATACCAGTATCGTGATACTCGTTAGTATTATGGCAAGGAAACAAACACGAAGAAGATTTAACATCTTTAGGAAAACAGCCCTAATGTTGGAAATTAACATCATTATGCTGTTATCCAGAGTCCCGTTTATTTCTTTTCCAAGTTGTCACACAATATTTTACATCTAGCAGGTTTTGAAAAGACCAGAGTTCAGTCTGCTTCGTGTTTTCATTTTTTGACATGGAAAAATTATTGCCATACTGTTATCGTCACATTCCTTTAAAATACTGTATTCCTCCACACGCAGAGGGAAAGTTTTCCAAACACAAGTGTTTAGAGCAGGTGCGTACTATAGTACTCCAGTTATCTTAAGCAGATTTGCCATATCTGTATGATAAAGAGCATTGGCACGGCATCTCAGCTCCATCTTTTAGTACATTCAAAGATGTGCTGTGAGTGGCTCTGTGGGCACACAATCAACCAAACCAAGAGAGTAGAAATACCCTCCGTGTGACAAAACAATATGCACACTTCATGTAGTAATAGCTGCAGAAAGTAATTGTGCAGTGAAAATCCTAAATCTTACATAAATTAGGTCTTTGGGATGCCCCCGCTTTCCCCTAAGTGCTTTGGCCAAGGAGCCTTGGACGAGGGCCCTCAATGCTATATAAGACAATAAACAATACATTCCAGTGGGTAGGTGAGAGTCTGCCACCACCACATGAGGCTTTTTAAAATAACAGTTGCTTCAGACTTCTTTCTTTTTGTTATCAAGATCACCTTTTAATTATTTCCAGTACAGGGAAACTCTGGTTTAAATGTTCTGAACTGAGCACAATGGGCGCAGCAGGCCGCTTGCTAATCCTGTTTCCAAATGAGAGCCACTTGTCAAGGTCAGACTCCAAATCTGTTATTAATTTGTCCCCTGACAATAGCTTCCTGGGGTATTCCCAGACATCTTTCCAACAGAACAACCCAATCTCTTGGCTGTAAGTACAGGCATCGACAGCAACAGGGGCCTGCAGGTTACCAACTGAATCTCTCACCCTCTACATCTTTTTCAAATGACCATGTAATATCACTGCTGTTACACAGACATGATCAGGAAAACATCTTGGAGACAGGGAAGCAAGATAACTAAGGGAAGATAGAGTGGAAGGGAGCTGTATAACCCCCAGCACACTCTCTAAAAACCCTTCATAGTAAGGAGAAATTCGAAGGAATATGTGGGGCCTGTAGAGACCTATGCTGAATGTGTTGTGAATTCTGTATAGCATAGTACATATTGCCTGAAGATAAAGAGTACCCAAGATGGCAAGAGAGATACTTCCTCCTGAACAGCACTATGATCACAGTCCACACCAAAATCAAAATCAATGCATCAAACCAAACCACCACAGCTGTCAGCAAACACATTTGTCAGGCTGCGACATCGCCACTGTGTCCTTTCTTTGAGCGCTCCCAGCTTGCAATCACCGTTAAAAAAAATCATGCTGCCTGTCAGAACCAATAATGCCACCTCACACATTTAGCAGTCCTGACATCTTGGTGAACCACAACCATCAAATGCTGAAGTCTGGCTTTGGGTGTTGGAAGGGAGCCAATGGGTGGGCTGAAGAGTGAATGAGTGAGTGAGTGAGTGAGTGAGTGAGTGAGTGAGTGAGTGGAGGGAGGGAGGGAGGGAGGGAGGGAGGGAGGGAGGGAGGGAGGGAGGGAGGGAGGGAGGGAGGGAGGGAGGGAGGGAGGGAGGGAGGGAGGGAGGGAGGGAGGGAGGGAAAGTTGAGCTATGTCTGTGTGTTTTTAATTCTCCCCGGTCGGACTCCAGACTAGAAACAAATGAAGTCTTGTGGACTAGTGAACATAGACGAGGTGAGGTTAGGAATAGGACATGAAGGGGAGAGAGAAGAGAGTTGCTCATAGACTCAACCCTGTGCTTTGTGAATAATTCAGTCACAGGCTTGGCGGGGAAATGCTCACTCCGGTCAAGACACCAGAAACCACCACAGCAAAAGCAAAAGAGCCACAGACCCACAGTGAAGGCTGGTATTAGACATTGAAGGACAAGGAGACACTGTTTTTTCCACCTGCGAAAACACCTTCAGAAGAACCCTGTGACAGCACACTGCTGAGTAGCTATTTTTTAAGAATGTCTATATTGAGGTCTGACAAGGTGTATAGATTCTCTTACACATTTATGAGGCAGCTCTAGGCAGGGTTGAAGTCGAAGAGCAGGAAACGACTTCATTAGCCAACCACCTATGGGATTCAGCAGCTCTCTATGGAGCTCTCAGCTGCACTGGGTAATCACAGATAAAGATAGATACTTAACAAGCCCTGGCAGGGCTGACATTACATTGACAGTGTGCTACCAATGTTACCATAATGCAAGTGCACGTGAGATTTGGTTCTGCGTGCCAACATTACCTTCACTCAGAAAGACACTGTTTCCCACCTGTCATAATATGATTTGCTATTATGCATATATTCCAACGTTCCAAATGATTAGACTCTATTATAAAAATTGTGTGCACAATCTTATTCCGGGAGGGAAAAATATAAATAGACCTGCAACTTCTATACAGCACTTCCTTTATCTTAATTCCTTAATTGGTGTTCCTGTAGTGTACTATTGAAAGTTTGACCCAAGGGAGAATGGGGTGTGAAAACACGTTTGTTTGTTCATTGATTACCACTCAGACCCTCCAGCTGGAACCAGACCTGATGCTTATCTGCTGCTATGTTTGCCTTTGCACCTGCACTGCTGTTTACAAGTCCAGAGAAAGGGTTACAACCACATAAAAGTCAGACAAGTGAGGGATTGGCGATGCCTTTGAACCCAATGCCTGGATGAGTCCATGCATCACAGCACTGACAGGTGTTTCAGAACTTAAGGCCTATAGCACTCGGCTTGAGTGTGGCAGGGGACTCATCACAGCTAAATGAAAAATAATTTTTGGGGCTTTTGTTATGAGATGCAAATGAGAGAGGTTTGTAATTCAGGGGAACTAGGAAAATAAATGTAATGAATTCTGATACTCGGTTGACAACAGGAAGTGAACCAAAGGGGGAAATATCTGCAACTGGAAAATGTATATGGTATGTATACGCTGGAAGTGGAAGCATAAGAGTTGTGGTCCATTAGTTTACTCCAATTAGGGGAGGGATGGTAGGGTTAGGGAAAAATAATATAGGAAAATATATAACAAAATATTTATACACCACGTTTTAGAACACCTACTCAATCAAGGGGTTTTCTTAATTTTTTCTATTTTCTACATTGTAGAACAATAGTTAAGACATCAAAACTTTGAAATAACACAGGGAATCATATAGTAACCAAAACAGTATTAAACAAATCAAAATATATTTTAGATTTTAGATTCTTCAAATAGCCACCCTTTGCCTTGATGACAGCTTTGCACACGCTTGGCATTCTCTCAACCAGCATCACCTGGAATGCTTTTCCAATAGTCTTGAAGGAGTTCCCACATATGCTGAGCACTTGTTGGCTGCTTTTTCTTCACTCTGCGGTCCGACTTATCCCAAACAATCTCAATTTGGTTGAAGTCGGGTGATTGTGGAGGCCAGGTCATCTGATGCAGCACTCCATCACTCTCCTTCTTGGTAAAATAGCCCTTACACAGCCTAGAAGTGTGTTGGATCATTGTCCTGTTGAAAAACAAATGATTGTCCCACTAAGCCCAAACCAGATGGGATGGTGTATCGCTGCAGAGTGCTGTGGTAGTCATGCTGGTTAAGTAATAATTCTAAATAATTCACAGACCATAACACCTCCTCATCCATGCTTTACGGTGGGAAATACACATGCAGAGATCATCCATTCACCCACATCGTGTCTCACAAAGACACGGTGGTTGGAACCAAAAATCTCCAATTTGGACTCCAGACCAAAGGACACATTTCCACTGGTCTAATGTTCATTGCTCGGGTTTCTTGGCCTAAGCAAGTCTCTTCTTCTTATTGGTGTCCTTTAGTAGTGGTTCCTTTGTAGAAATTTCCATGAAGTCCTCTGAACAGTTGTTTTTGAGATGTGTCTGTTACTTGAACTCTGTGAAGCATTTATTTGGGATGCAATTTCTGAGGCTGGTAACTCTAATAAACGTATCCTTTGCAGCAGAAGGAACTCTGGGTCTTCCATTCCTGTGGCAGTCCTCATGAGAGCCAGTTTCATCATAGAGCTTGATGGTTTTTGCGACTGCACTTGAAGAAACCATATTGATTGACCTTCATGTCTTAAATTAATGATGGAATGTAATTTCTCTTTACTTATTTGAGCTGTTCTTGCCATAATATGGACTTGGTCTTTCACCAAATAGGGCAATCTTCTGTATACCCCCCTACCTTCTCACAACACAACTGATTGGCTCAAACGCATTAAAACCTCTTTGGGTTAGGTGTCTCGCCTAGCCCAAACTTCCGGTGAAACTGGAGAGCATGCAAATTCAAGGAAATAATCATAAAAATGATGGATATTACACATTTATGTACATACAAGTGTCTTATATCGGTTGAAAGCTTAAATTCTTGTTAATCTAACTGCACTGTCCGATTTACAGTAGGCTTTACAGCGAAAGCATGCCATGCGATTGTTTGAGGACGGCGCCCCACATAAAAATATTTTTCCACCGGCACAGGTTTCATAAATTCACAAATAGCGATTAAAAATTCACTTACTTTTTGAAAATCTTCCTCTGATTTGTCATCCAAAGGGTCCCAGCTATAACATGTAGTATTGCTTTGTTAGATAAAATCCTTCTTTATATCCCAAAAAAGTATGTTTAGTTGGCGGCATCAATTTGAGTAATCCACTTGTTCAACATGCCAAGATAGGAATCCAAAATTCTACCCCTAAACTTTGTTTCAAAAAGGCAAAATACATTTCTATTTAATCCTCACATACCCTAAAATGTAATTAAACTATACTATTTCATTTGGAAGAAGTATGTTCAATAGGAAAGCGATATAAGCAGGTGCATGTCCTCTTCGTCGCGCGCGCATACACAAATTTCCAAGTCTGTGTCCTTGTAGTAAAACTCATATTTTTAACTTGTTTTGAAAGAAACAAGCCTGCAACCTTGAACAGAGACTACTGACACCCAGTGGAAGCCATAGGAATTGCAAACTGGGAGCTAGATTACATTTTTTCCCTATACGTTCCATTGGAAGAGCATGGGCTCTCCAAAAAAAAATGGACAGTTGGTATTTCTTTGGATTTTCTCTTACCATATCTATTGTGTTATAGTCTCCTACATTATTTTAACATTTCTACAAACTTCAACGTGTCTTCTTTCAAATGGTACCAATTATATGCATATCCTGGCTTCGGGGCCTGAGCAACAGGCAGTTTATTTTGGGCACGTCAGTCAGACGGAAATTGAGAAAAAAGGACCCTAGCCCTAACAAGTTAAAACCTCTTAAAGATCCGCCCATTTTTTTTTCAATTTTCGCCTAAAATGCCTGAAGCAAGGATATGCATATTCTTGATACCATTTGAAAGGAAACATTTGGAAGCTTGTGGAAATGTTAAATTAATGTAGGAGTATATAACATATTAGATCTGGTAAAAGATAATACAAAGAAAAACCAACCAGAGCCCATGCTCTTCCAATGCGTAGATTGATCCAATGAACCATTTAATTTCTGTTCAACATTTTGTATCAAGTTTGCACAAATGTGCCTAAATGGTTTATTAATACATTTTCAAGTTCATAACTGAGCACTCTCCTCAAACAATAGCATGGTATTATTTATAATAGCTACTGTAAATTGGACAGTGCAGTTAGATTAACAAGAATTTAAGCTTTCTGCCAATATCAGATATGTCTATGTCCTGGTTACATACAACCTCATGCTAACCACATTAGCCTACGTTAGCTCAACTGTCCCGCGGGGGACCCACCGATCCGGTAGGGGTTTTAACTTGTTAGGGAGTGGCAGCTGAGGGGTCGGTTTTGGAGAGCCTGGCGTGCCCAAAGTAAAATGCCTCCCATTCAGGCCCAGAAAATAGGATATGCACATATTTGGTACCATTGGATAGGACACACTCTGAATTTTCCAAAACTGTTAACCATTTGTCTGTGAGTAAAACAGAACGCATATAGCAGGCGAAACCCCGAGGAATTTCTGTCCTGGAAAAAGTGATTTTGACACATTGCTCATTTGGGAACCCCTCCCTCGTGAAAATGACCATATAAGGGCATATGAATGCAGTACCCATCGCTTCCTTTAGATGTCAACAGTCTCGAGACAGTGTAAGTTTTCATTTTGGATGAATTAGACCAGAGAAGAAGAGGAAACCAGGAAGTCACTCATTTATGTAAACAGAATGGAACGCGAGCTCCCGACAAGGCACGCTGTGTCTTTTTTACCGTCTTTATCGATCAGTTTATATTCCGGTTGATTTATAATAGTAAATATACGTAAAAGTGTTCCTAAGGATACATTTAAAACTATGTTTGATTGTTCTTGGACAAGTTTATAGGTATACGATGAACGAGTTTGCGTCACGTTTCAATGGACTAGTGGAGGCTGTCGTTTCTGATTATAACGCATAAACCAAATGGAGGATTTATGGATAAAATACATTACTTTTTCTAACAAAAGAACCATGGATTGTCTTCGTTGGACACTTAGGATGACCTCAGCAGAAGTTCTTCAACAGGTAATTGATTTGTTTTTGCTGTGAAATGTGTTATGTGTGTGCCATGATGGCTAATCGATTCATGGCTATGGGAAAAATATGTGAGGTGCTACCCTCAAACAATCAAATGTGCTGCTTTCGCCGTAAAGCCTTTTTGAAATCTGACAACGCTGTGATATTGCCAAGAAACAGAGCTTTTGATGAGTATGGAACACTTGTATATTGGTGGATGTTTAATAATTCAACTTTTGGATTTTGAATTTGGCGCCTTACATGTTACCTGGTAGTGTCGGGAGCAGCCCGCTAGCGCCCCAGTGATCCCTGAGAAGTTAACTTCTTAGGGAGCGGTGGGGCGCTAGCTCCCGACACTACCCTGTGAAATGCAAGGCGCCAAATTCAAAATCCAAAAGTTGAATTATTAAACATGCATCAATATACAAGTGTTTCATAGTCATCAAAAGCTCTGCTGCTTGGCAATATCCCAGCGTTGTCAGATTTCAAAAGTTCTTTACGGCGAAAGCACCACATTTGATTGTTTGAGGATAGCACCCCACATATTTTTCCCATTACCATAAATTCATAAGCCTTCACGGTTCACAGAAAACACATTTCACAGCGAAAACAAATCAATTACCTTTTGAAGAACTTCTGCTGAGGGCTTCCCAAGTGTCCAACGAAGACAATCCATGGTTCTTTTGTTAGAAAAAGTCATGTATTAAATCCATAAATCTCCGTTTGGTAGGCGCGTTATAATGAGAAAATATAGCGTCGACTCGTCCATTGAAACGTGAAGAGAACTCGTTCAACTTATACCTATAAACTTGTCCAAGAACAATCAAACATAATTTTAAATGTATCCTTAGGAACACTTTTATGTATAAATAGTATAATATTTCAACCGGAATATAAACTGGGCGATAAGAAAGGAAGAAAACAAAGAGCGCGCCAGCTGTGAACGCGCGTTTTCTTCTATTGACATCTGTGTGGTGCCACTTCCTTATTCGTCTTCTTCTATGCTCTAAAAGCATCTAAAAAGAATCAGAACACTTTCTCGAGACTGTTGACATCCAGAGGAAGCAATAGGTACTGCATTCTTATGCCCTTATATGGGCATCTTCATAAGGGAGGGGTTCTAAATGAGGCAACGTGTCAAAACCACTTTTTCCAGGACAGAAATTCCTCTGGTTTTCGCCTGCCATATCTGTTCTGTTATACTCACAGACAAAATGTTAACACTTTTAGAAAATCTGAGTGTTTCCTATCCAATGGTACTAAATATGTGCATATCCTATTTTCTGGGCCTGAATGGGAGGCATTTTACTTTGGGCACGCCAGGCTCTCCAAAACGGTCACCTCGTGCGCTGCTCCCAAAGAAGTTAAGAAGGAAAGAAATTCCACAAATTAACTTTAAAGAAAGCATAACTGTTAATTGAAATGAATACCAGGTGACTACCTCATGAAGCAGGTTGAGAGAATGCCAAGAGTGTGCAAAGCTGTCATCAAGGGGTGGCTATTTGAAGAATCTCAAAAATAAAACACTTTTTTGGTTACCACAATATTCCATATGTGTTATTTCATAGTTTTGATGTCTTCACTATTATTCTACAATGTCGAAAATAGTAAAAATTATGAAAAACCCTTGAATGAGTAGGTGTTCTAAAACTTTTGACCGGTAGTGTATATATTTTATATATTTGTTACCAGTCAAAAGTTTGGACACACCTACTCATTCCAGGGTTTTTCTTTATTTTTACTATTTGAGCTGTAATCAAAATATTCTGGAACAATATATTTGGAGTCTCAAACAGATGATTTCAATGCAAACTGTTCATCTAATTATCCCCTAACCCTACAGTTATGTTTAAACAGAACGAAACAAACACTTGTTCACAGTTGAGGCTGACATTTATCTCAACGAGTAGCATCTCACATAAAAATGTAAATAGAACAACCAAATCAACTAGTGTTTTCCGATAACAACATATCAACAAAACAAACTGTGCAATCGATGATACAAATCATGGACTCTACACTAAACGATCAGTGCTGAAACAACACAACACTTAATGCTTGTTATAGTTCGAGTACGGTGGAGGCTGAAACTGAGTAAATGGAATGGCATCAAACACATAGAAACCATGTGTTTGATGTATTTGATAACATTCCAGGAAGTCCGCTCCAGTCGTTACCACAAGCCTGTCCTCTCCAATTAAGGTGCGTAAATGCCTGTGCCTGTATCTAGCTATAGAATCCAAATAAAGGAATTGTAGCCTACAAAGAACACATAAAACAAATGTGGGTCATTATTAACTGCTCATAATTAAAAGTTATCAATAGCAGGGTTTGGGCAAAAGAGATTGAGAGAAGGAAAACCTGTGGATATGAGACAGTGGAAATGAATTCTAACTGATGGTTGGAATAAAGGAAATGTGCCTCCTCCTACATGCTGTCAGGTAAGACTACTGCCTATATTTCACATATACTGTACCTAGGAGTGTCATTGGCTTCTAATTGACAATCTACTATCAACATGTATGCTACTTGCTACTGGATGGGTGTAGCTGTCCAACAGGTCCTCCACACACAGCAGATGGTAGGAACTGATTTTGTTTTTACACAGCTGGTGAGTCCTGTGGTGAGAATAAAACTGTCACAGCTGTGGTAGAGATAGAAATGTTTGTTGCTTTGGTTCGAAAATATGGATGCTAAGTAGTTGTGTTGTTTTTTTCTTCTTTTTGGGGGGTAATTAAATGGCCAGACTGTTTTTCTTCAGTTGTGTTAGCATGGTATCATTACAAATGTATTCAAATGCTGTCCCAAACTGTTGTTGAGCAGGAAATAATGGCGAAATACAATACAATTATTCCACAATTATGCATTTACAGATGGTGTACGACATTCAATCACAAATACGATTATTTTGTGCCTATTGTTAAAGTTTGTTTGGCTTTTATCAACGTGATTGAGAACACAACCAGCCATTACAGAATGTGTAAGTCTGCAATCTCAAAAGTTAAACAGATTAATCAAGTAACAGAATACTTGACATAAGGTTCACTTCATGACATATTGATATTGAAGCCAGGGAACATCCCACATCACACCACTCCCCTGGCGGGCCACCAGCCACACACACCCTGACCCTATAAGCCCTACTAAGACACAGGCAGCAGTCCTGACACATAACATTGTCAGTACAGTACAGCGTTTCTCAACCATTTCTATACAGGTGACTGGCGAGACATGGTCACCCTCCACTTTTTTTAACCAGCTCATGTTTAAAACAAAAACAATATGTAAAAACAGCCACTGGAATACAGCTCACCACTATAACTGTTCCTCTGCTCTAGCCATTTTTCTTCCCTCCCTGTTGTGTTGTCTATCTGTCTCAGCATCTTCTCTGCTGTCACTCTGTGCTTCTTCTTCTTCTTCTTCTTCTTCTTCTTCTTCTTCTTCTTCTGTCTCTGTCTGCCTGTCTGCGTGAGCCTCATACGTTGTAAAAGCCAAGCTAATGCCTTAGGCTGCATTGCCAATTAGGGCCTGTCATATGTGTTCCCCTGAATCAACACTTACCCTAAGTGTTCATTACTATTACAGGGCTCCAGACTAACATTTACCCCTGGTGTCACTGGTGTCACCAGTCCCCCCAAATCATGACTAATCATCTTATACAGTAATTCATAGTGCTTTATTAAGAAGTGTATTAAATAGACTACTGAGGTATTCAAGAAATACGTTATTTCATCCAACACGTCCAAGCAGGAATGTATCTTCCAATATATGTGGACGTGCAACCTAATCCAGTGATTGTCTTGAATTTTGGGTTGACAATTAGACTACAGTTGCTATATTTTACAGTCAAAATGTTTTTTTTTTCCTGTTCAATAGAGATGACTTACATACATCTCTATGTACACTAACTAGGCTAATTAATGGGGTTCAACACCTGAGAAAGTGGACATTCAAAACACATCTCTAACTCTAAATATAATACCCAATGCTAGTAGCTATGTATTCATCCAACAGTAAATGTAATGTCCCCCAAAAAAGTATACTACCCATGAAACCTATAGGCCTATACCCGCACAATGGCAGCTCCATATATCAAAGCCATATCAAATATATTGGTTGTAAAATAGTTGCTATTGAGAAAAATATTAAGAAATTAAAATTATACCTACAGAAAGCTAAGACCCTCCTCTCTTTGACAGGGTCAAGGCAACAGAGCTTCTAAAGCTGTGTATTTCCAGCAATTGCATTTTGAAATGTTATAAGACCAGAACGCATTTTTTTATCAAGCGCATGGGGGTAGAGGAGAGTGGCCCGGTCATAACTGCAGCAGGCCCCAGCAAAACGAGCACAGGGGCAGGCCAGACACATTCATTACAGAAGTCATGAGGATAATGCACTTTACTGATTGACCAAATCATGGTTTTAGCCACCCCAAAAACTAGACGTTTTGACTTAGGTGACAATGTAAAGTGTGCTCTTTTTACATTCATAGGCATCCTTTCCATTTTACGATCAATGACCTTGGCTGTCTAACTGTTGACAGAGTTGGAGCAGGTCTCTTTGCTATGCCACGTTTGACTTTGAATGTGAGTTTGCGTGACCTCAGCTCAGTCTATCAGAAAACCGGGCTGGTCCATCTTGGTAGGAGGGGTGGTCATTGCCCATTGATCAGCCAAAGGTTCATTATAGACTAGTTTAACTGGCCTCAGGCCATTTCACCTTTATCATTATATATATTTTTTTATGTTTTGCGTGTGAATTTCGACCAAACTCACCCAACTAAAAAAAATGTCCAGGCCATCTGGCAATTGCCAGATACCAATACACCCCAATTTAAGTTAATTTATGATTCATCATCAACTCGATGCGATGCCAACTCCTGTGTCATCAGACAGTCACCAGCCTCACTCAGCTGCCAATATGTTAAATGTGAGAGGCAAGGTGGCACTGTTATGCGCCTCTTATGCTGTGGGACCCTCACATTTCATAGAGCATAATGTAGCAGCGCCATCCATATATCAAGAAGTGCCGGTAGTGAAATGTGTCTAATGAGATGGGATAGTCCAAATGGTTAATGAGATCATTCTCTGGGAAAGGAACCTCTTTTATTGAAGGTGACGACTTGAACAACATTTATTTTACAAGTGGCTGAACCTCCCTGTCTTAAGCAGGTTCAGCACTAAAGGCCACCTGCCCTTCCTGCCTGCCTCCTCTGTGTTATAACTTCAGCGAATGAATAAGTTCTTCACCACCCAGATACAGTGCCTACACATCATGTCCTATAGGCAGGATTTAACACAGCTGCACAATGTCCATTTTAGGACAGCTGCATGTGCTGTAGACTAGAGACTTGTCTGAAAGATAAGGAACATGATAGTGCCACTAATCTCAGCGTGATGTAAATTGAAGTTTCCAGGCCTAATAAAGAATTCATGTAAAAGCCAAAGTATCATTAATGGGAGCTGTGTTCCTCTGACTAATGTGGAGCGAGGATCTAATCGAGGTCATTCCTTAACTGTTATTAGACTGCTCTCTCCCTCTCTCTATTACTAACCAACATCTCTGATGAGACACTGCACGGAATCCCCATGCATCCTGCTGCTGACGTCTTAATTCAATTGCTCTTGGGCAGGTTTTCTCCCTATGTAAACTGCAAATCCATTTGAATTCAATCATCTTTTGACAGCATCCCTTATGATTTAAACATAACTTTCCATATATGTTTGCCCATGAAAGAAGTGCTCAGAAAGTGACTTTTTGGACCTGAATGCCAAAACATTCAGGAGATAAAGGTGCTCAAAGTTGACCCATTTTGTATACCCCACCATACCATGAGACATGTCTTCGTCACTTGAAAAGATAAAAGGTACAGTTTTATATAATTTAAAAGCTTACAAACAGTGCTGTCAAACTATTTTACCATTGAATGTCAACATAAATGGTCTATTCTAGTATCTATATTTCTATGATTTCAACCCTATGGAGGATTGAGAGTATAACTTAAAACAACAGATATTCCCATTCAAGTCAACATTCCTTGATGTGTGGACCTCCAACCATCTTTGTGGTACCATTTGAAAGTTTACAATTTAATTGTATTCCCATTTTAGTACATGTATCAGCCAAAACATGAAACCCACCCTATATTCAAGAGCATGTTGTGTCTTAACCGATAGCGGGCACAACACAAAAACCTTAGATATTCAATAGGGTCTAAGCTACAACATTTGCGAATATGAAAAAATCGTATTTCACGCGTTATTAGATAATTGTCGATAAAGAAAAAAAAAAGAAAACATTTCTTCAGAAGTTGTAAAATAGTTTGACAACCTTGTTGGTAAGCCTTCAAATGATATCACTCTCAACCGTTTATCTGGATGCCTCATGGTATAGTGGGGTATGAAAAATGTGTCAACTTTGAGTACGTTTATCTCTTGAATGTTTTGGCACTCAGGTCCAAAAAGTCCCTTTCTGAGCACTTCTACAATGGGCAAAAGCGGTGCTGTCAAGAAGTGATTGAATTCAAATGGAATTACCCTCACCTTAATTTAGGGGTCTTTGGGGGTTGTAAATATTTGGGCTTGTGGCTATGTTTAAATCTTGTTTGATTCAGTTAGCTATGTGTCTGCAATGTCTGCTACTGTGAACCAGGAGAAGCAGGTGCGGTGGAACCTCTGGGGGCTTGGTTATGTAAGCGTATATTACTAATTTAACCACTTTTGAAATGTTAAAAATAGAATGTGGATACAGAGCAACAGTACTGTAACCTGGCCTTCCATCAAACTTATCACCCAAAGGTCACAGCGACAGAGGTTGAACCATGACAACGCTCTACCTCGTCAATCCATTTACAGGGCTGCATGCTATTCTGCAGACTCATTCAGGCGGTAAGTGTCTGGCTGCAACCGGTGCACTCATAAGGTGAAGTACCTGTGCTGCCTCCAGGGAGAGAGCACGATTGAGCAACTTTGAGAGTTATAACAACACGCTCTGCCGAGGTAGCAGGGCTGGGCTGGCCTCACTTCACCATCTAATCACAAAGGAAGATGCTCCCAAAGTGATGAGTGAGCAGTCCTTCCTCATTATTTTTTCAGCTCGACAACGGTTGTTACTTTGGCTCTGCACAGTAAAAAATACAATTTCAGATTTCTTCCCCAGCCTCTCTCTGTAGTTTCTGGCTCTCTGCAGACATCTTCATTACTTTCCCTGAACATTGAGTTCCCATTTCTGACAGTCCTGGGACTTACAGTCCCGGGAGAGATATATTCAATTGATAAGAAATGAAGTGAAACATCCCATCATCAGTGCCAACCTATTATTCAAGTTTCCTAGAAACAGCGGGCTGTAACTTTTAGTTCAGTTTTTCATCAACGCAAACAAAAGCTATACTTTCACAGAAGGTCTTCCCATTATCACTTTACGAAAAGCTGTGAAAGCACTGCCTAAGCGACTAGACGTGACTGTTTCATGTTTATCTAGTAGAATCAATGCTTTAGCAGGTGAGCAGGCAGCTTTGTGGGCACGAAGGGAGGGTGAAGCTTGGTCCCTAGACAGAACTGAAATTTTAATTAGCATTGCTAGCGGTTTGGGTCACCAACATAGACATCCATCTGAGAGTGCTCAATATTTAATTAAATGGCTCTTGCTTTGCACCTTTATTCTCCCAGCAACACCTTTTATCCGGCCTCCCAATTAATCAGCACAAAACACTTAATGAGAAACAGCTCTGTCAAAAGCCAGCCCTCAATACTTCACAAATACCGTGTCACTGGCCCAATTCTCCTGCAGAGAAGATACAAGGATGTTGAGTCATTCTGGCATGACATGTAAAGCATTATAGCACACACTATGTGACGACTGAACAAACAGAGAACTGCTCCTAAATGTTGAATACTAGAAAGTATCAGTAAAGCTGCCAAAAATATAATTTTTGCAGGTGCTTGGGGGGTCACCAACGTGCCAGTAGGTGCATGGGGGGTCACCAAGGGGATGATCATGCTGTAGCACCAACTGTTAATTTGCTTGTCAAACATTTCATTCCAAAATCATGGGCATTAATATGGAGTTGGTCCCCCCTTTGCTGATATAACAGCCCCCACTCTTCTGGGAAGGCTTTCAGTTAGATGTTGGAACATTGCTGCAGGCAATTGCTTCCATTCAGTTACAAGAGCATTATCGAGGTCTGGCACTGATGTTGGGTGATTAGGCCTGGCTCGCAGTCGGCATTCCAATTCACCCCAAAAGTGTTCGATGGGGTTGAGGTCAGTGCTCTGTGCAGGCCAGTCAAGTTCTTCCACACCGATCTTGAGAAACCATTTCTGTACGGACCACGCTTTGAGCACTGGGGCATTGTCATTCTGAAACAGGAAACGGCCTTCTCCAAACTGTTGCCACAAAGTTGGAAGCACAGAATCGTTTAGAATGTCATTGCATGCTGTAGCGTTAAGATTTCCCTTCACTGGAACTAACGGGCCTAGCTCGAACCATGATAAACAGCCTCAGAACATTATTCCTTCTCCACCAAACCTTACAGTTGGCACTATGCATTGGGGCAGGTAGTGTTCTCTTGGAACACGCCAAACCTAGATTTGTTCGTCGGACTGCCAGATGGTGAAGCGTGAATCATCAAGTACAATGGTGGCGAGCTTTACACCACTCCAGCCAACACTTGGCATTGCGTATGGTGATCTTAGGATTTTGTGCGGCTGCACAGCCATGGAAACCCTTTTCATGAAGCTCCTGACGAACAGTTCTTATGCTGACGTTGCTTCCAGAGGCAGTTTGGAACTCGATAGTGTGTTGCCAACGAGGACAGACGATTGTTACGCCCCACGCTCTTCAGCACTCGGCGGTCCCGTTCTGTGCACTTGCCACTTGTGGCCTACCACTTCACGGCTGAGCCGATGTTGCTCGTAGGCGTTTCCACTTCACAATAACAGCACTTACAGTTGACCGGGGCATCTCTAGCAAGGCAGACATTTTACAAACGGACTTGTTGCAAAGGTGTCATCCTACGACAACGCCACGTTGAAAGTCACTGAGCTCTTCAAGAAGGCCATTCTACTGTCATTCTAATGTTTGCTATGGAGATTGCATGGTGGTCTGCTTGATTTTATACACCTGTCAGCAACGGGTGTGACTGAAACAGCCAAATCCACTAATTTGTAGAGGTGTCCACGTACGTTTGTCCATGTAGTGTGTGTTTCCAGTCTCGCCACATGAATAAAGGCTGTCAATAACTGCTGCATGACTTCTCCCCATTACTAGTTCAACAGATGTATTCAGTTAGAACAACCAGTGTCAACACCCTTTGAAGATACATGTCTAAACATCTGAACATTTTCTGTTTGCTCGGAGTGTAACTCTTGAGTCCTTTCTTCCGTTTGATCACAGGCATTATTTGGTAGGTTGACTCTGCTTGGTTCTATTTCACTTTCTCATTGAACTTTTTAGCATTTAAATGACTTTTTGTAATTGCCTGGGCGTATCTTGAAATAGCATGAGGTCCCCCCACTACACTCCTCCTCCTCCTCTGTGTTGTCATCCTCCCTATTCACTCTCAATTACGAGCAAACACAAAGTGCTCCAGATCCCTGTCAGGAATTTACCTCACTTCAAGTGACACACGTCACTGTTGGTTGTCCGACTTTGATACATTTCTCTGTGACGCAGTGCAATTGAAGTCGGATAGCCCCTACATCAAGTAAAATATTTACCAATTATTCACACAACCCTTGGGAAAGGGCCTTGAGAAGCACACATTGGTGGCATGCTGCTCACGAGACTGCTCAGAAGTGTGTGTGGGATGGTGGTGTGTGTGTGTGTGTGTGTGTGTGTGTGTGTGTTGGTGGTGTGTGGGGTGGTGTGTGTGGGATGGTGGTGTGTGTGTGGGGGGGGTGGTGGTGTGTGAATGATGTGTGTGTGAGGAAGGCTGCAGATAGTCGCTGGCATTTACGAGTGATCATGCCTTTGAGTTCCTTATCTTGTGTATAGGACTTTCACAAAATTGGGCCAAGGCAAGGCTTCATATTAGATCCTCTAGCTTAGCACTAAAATGCAATTAAAGCTCTATTGGGTAAATATACACTTATGTATTGCTAGATAGAGATCAATGTACATCAGCACTAAAGCCTTTCCCTTCATAGTACAGTACTACATCTAGTGCTGATTAAAACAACTGAAAATGAACACTAAAGAGCATTGTCATTGATTATTAGGAAGACAATGTTCATAATTCACAATTGTGAAGAAAACTGTGTAGTGCTCCAATAACTTCACTGAAGAATGGCATTTTGACATCTGAAAGAAAAAAGCTGCGTTAGAAAAGATTACCCACACATACTGACCAGCTCATGTTATAGACAGAAGCGGGCTACATGGCAGACCAATCCGAACTCATCTCTCGGCATGTCCAGCCCACCCATTATCTCAGCCAATCATGTTTCCTATTTTTGTCTGTGGCTAAACCAACTGGGCTCGTAATTTAACAATTGTATTCGTATTTAATGATGGCATACAAGTTTGTTATTAAGGCACATAAAATGTCACTACAAGGTGTTGAAAGCGTTCCACAGGGATGCTGGCCCATGTTGACTCCAATGCTTCCCATAGTTGTGTCAAGTTGGCTGGATGTCCTTTGGGTGGTGGACCATTCATGATACACATGGGAGTGTACAAAACATTAGGACACATTAAGGGGTTCTACTAAGCGTACATATGGAATTGTTTTAAGATGGTCATACCATGGATCATTTAGCTATTTGATTTTACATGTTAGAACCCCTGTGGGTATATCAACATAGAATTTGGCCTTTACAACTATAGCCCATAGAAACACACTGAATAACACATTCATAAATGGCAAAACAGACAGTCAAAAAATGTATCATAAGGAATAAGGTTTTGAAATGTCTGTCAGAAATCTAGGAGATATAAGAAATCTCAGGAAATGTTTTTGTTTTTTGGTCACACATTTAACAAATGTTTTTGTTTGCACAAAACTCACAAAACTTTCTCTATACTTTCATTTTTTTTTTAAACCAGTATCTCTATCTTAAATTGCTGTATTTTGATGGGGATTTTTGTATTATGTTACTTAGCTTGATGCTCGGGTGTGTCACTAGACTCTTAAGGATTAAAATCCTTTCAGTTTGTTATTTCGTTTGATGGTGTATCTCTCCAGGGAGGCCAGGTCAGACAGTCAGTTAAGCCAGCGTATAGTTGAAACATTGGATCTACTTTTCCAGTTTAACATATCACTTTTTTGGTGACTGTTAATGAAATCATTAGGAACTGTTGTTTGTCCTTGGAGAGAGAAGAAACAAAGGGGTCGTCATCATCAAGATAGTGTGTAAAGAGTGATGGGGATGCAGGAATGGTAATATCGAGGATGACTGTGCGAATGCTCCAAACTTTTTTCCAGTAATTCTCAATGATGAGACAAGAGACCAGAATGCATGGAAGTGAGTGTCGGGAAGGTCTTTTTGGCAGAATAGACACAGAACCGAATCAACAAGCCCCTTCAGGGACAGAGTTCTACTGGTATAGTGTAATTTGTGTAGGATTTTGTACTGGATACGATTTATTTTCGTATTACACAAGGTGCTATGGGTGCTGGTAAGTACTTTCTTATGGGCTTCTCTGTCAAGGGAGATGTCCAGATCGTTGGTCCATTTCTCTTGGAAGGATAGAGTATCACAATTTTTTATACATTTTGAAAGTAATACTTCTTGAACTTCGGTTGTCTAAGAGAAATTGACTTAGCTCTGAGATATGTTGCTTTGGATCAAATTGCAATTTAGATTGCAGTACTGTAGCTGTTTAATCAGTAGGTATTGGAAACTTGAGGAGCTATTCAAATTATACATTTCCTGTAACTCCTTAATTGGAATGAACTGTCCTTTATCAAGTAACTGGTAGATGTACATAATTATTTTATTTTTCCATTGAAAAAATTTGAAAAACGGGATTGGACCAAATATGAGAGTTCAACGAAGGCGGCAGTTTTGTATTATTTTCTTTGTGGGCTTTTGTCCATGCTTCCAGTTATAAGGTTAAGGGATTGGAATATGGTAGAAATTACAAGATTATGTTATAATACTTTTATTGCATCAAATGGTTGTTTTATGCAACAGAATAGAGGGTTCTTATAACTCTCTATTGTGTCTGTGTGAACTGAAAGTGGGCCTCTGGGAGATAACACTGACAGGAGACTTACGATGTCTTTGGGGATACCGCATTTCAGAGCATTAGTTAGTGTTTCTGTACCGGGTGCCAGGGGGAGATGGCTCCAGTATGGAGTTGGGGGGCCAGACACTGGTCTCTACACAATGAGAACTGTTTTACCGCAGATACTGTCTGCTGTGAATTCTAAGTATCTTTCATATAAATCTTAACCTTGTGACCCATTCCATACATCTGTTGTGTGTCATGTAGACTGAAGGAGGATGGACTTTGCTATAAAATTCTGTGGCTCAAACCAGCTCGTTAAGTTCTCAGTGATCACTTCCAGGGGTGATTACCGACCAGGTCCATTACTGCAGTAATTAAATAATAAAGTTTGATTGTTTTGAAGAAATTTAAACGTCTCCCCTTTCGATTACAATTATTCCACCACAATTTTGGCGACGAGGATGCGATGATAAACTTAATTTTTCTGATTGTTCCCAGGGAAACTCAGTTTAACCATACACGGGGAGTTGCATTAGATGCAACCAGGGGAAAGCCACTCTCCACAATTTGGAGCAGATCGGATCCCCACCTGGCTGGGAGTGTCAGCTGAATGAATACAGAATTTCGAACAGAATTGGATTAAGGGTGAGACTGGTTTCTTTCAATAATTGAACTTGAAAGTGCACAGAATTAATAGTATAAATTAGACATTAACTGAACATTTAAGTGAGGAAAAGATAAGAAAAATAAAAAACAATATAAATATAACAAATGCCCCTGTTGAGGGTACACTCAGAGCAAAGTCTTCCTTAAGAGGGCCACAGCTGGTGTAACTATAAGGAGTGAGTTGAGTTGATAAGAGTGTTCTTAAGTGAGGTATCCTTGGACATGATTGTTAATTAACCAGTTGCGGGTTACCAAAAGTCCAGATCCGTGGTACTGGTTTGATCACAGTAGGATTGGTGAGGTTAATGTAATGAACAAAGAACGAGAGTGCAGGTGACGCCTTAAGAGGCATCTATCTTTGGTGAAGTTCAAATTTTAAAGTGTATGTAATTGATCAAATGTTTTGTTAAATGAGGTAAACAGGTATGCCCTGGGTTACTATTCTTAGGTTTAATTGTGCGTGTTTTTGATATTCCTGGTACTTAGAAAATAAGAGGTAAGATAGGATTTTTGGGACCGTGTTACAAAGTTGGAGTGGAGAAATGGGTACTCTGTAGGTAGTTTTGCACATTTGGATAGATGTAAAATAATCTATACCATAGTTATCGCAACAGGCGATATCCCAGTGTGGATACAACACCCGGTTTTGGGACCACTAAGTAGGCAATGTTTTGATAATGTTATGGGTTTCCTTGTTCATATAGACAGGGTTTAAAATCCTGTGTGAGTAATCTCTGTAGAAGCGTTCTGTGTGGGCACGGTAGGTTGACTCTGTGTGGGTAACTTTTAAATTATGTTCTGTGTGGACATCTGACCAATTCTGTGTGAGTGGTCTGACCAATCCTGTGTGGATGGTTATTTAGTAATGTCCTGTGTGAGCATTTGATCAATCCTGTGTGGGTGATCATGAAAGCTCTGTGTGAGCCTGAGATAAATAATAATTAGAAGATAAGTTAGTTAGGTACATACAGTTGAAGTCGGAAGTTTACATACACTTATGTTGGAGTCATTAAACTAGTTTTGGCAAGTCGGTTAGGACATCTACTTTGTGCGTGACACAAGTAATTTTTCCAACACTTGTATACAGACAGATTATTTAACTTATAATTCACTGTATCACAATTCCAATGGGTCAGAAGTTTACATACACTAAGTTGACTGTGCCTTTAAACAGCTTGGAAAATTCCAGAAAATTATGTAATGGCTTTAGAAGCTTCTGATAGGCTAATTGACACCATTTGAGTAAATTTGAGGTGTACCTGTGGATGTATTTCAAGGCCTAACTTCAAACTCAGTACCTCTTTGCTTGACATCATGGGAAAATCAAAAGAAATCAGCCAAGACCTCAGAAAACAAATTGTAGACCTCCACAAGTCTGGTTCATCCTTGGGAGCAATTTACAAATGCCTGAAGGTACCACGTTCATCTGTACAAACAATAGTATGCAAGTTTAAACACCATGGGACCACGCAGCCGTCAAACCGCTCAGGAAGGAAATATCTCTGTCTCCTAGAGATGAACGTACTTTGGTGCGAAAAGTGCACCAAAAGTTGAAATAAATGATTCTCTCTACTATTATTCTGACATTTCACATTCTTAAAATAAAGTGGTGATCCTAACTGACCTAAGACAGAGAATTTTTACTAGGATTAAAAGTCAGGAATTGTGAAAAACGGAGTTTAAGGTGTATGTAAACTTCCGACTTCAACTGTGTTGTTGGACATTCGTCTAGTAACGATACCAGGATAATTCTATATGGTTATGGAAAAGAGAGACTAGTCATATAATATAATATAATATGGGAATTAATCTCGGTGGCGAGATACACTACCGTTCAAAAGTTTGGGGTCACTTAGAAATGTCCTTGTTTTTGAAAGAAAAGCACATTTTGTCCATTAAAATAACATCAAATTGATCAGAAATACAGTGCAGACATTGTTAATGTTGTAAATTACTATTGTAGCTGGAAACAGCTGATTTCTTTAGGGAATATCTGCATAGGCGTACAGAGGCCCATTATCATCATTCTGTGTTCCAATGGCACATTGTGTTAGCTAATCCAAGTTTATCATTTTAAAAGGCTAATTGATCATTAGAAAACCCTTTTGCAATTATGTTAGCACAGCTGAAAACTGTTGTCCTGATTAAATAAGCAATACAACTGGCCTTCTTAGACTAGTTGAGTATCTGGAGCATCAGCCTTTGTGGGTTCGATTTACAGGCAAAATATGGCCAGAATCAAAGAACTTTCTTCTGAAACTCGTCAGTCTATTCTTGTTCTGAGAAATGAAGGCTATTCCATGCGAGAAATTGGCAATATACACTGTGTACTACTGCCTTCATAGAACAGCGCAAACCTTCTCTAAGTGGGAGGCCCCGGTGCACAACTGAGCAAGAAGACAAGTACATTAGAGTGTCTAGTTTGGGAAACAGACGCCTCACAAGTCCTCAACTGGCAGCTTCATTAAATAGTACACGCAAAACACCAGTCTCAACATCAACAGTGAAAGGCGACTCCGGGATGCTGGCCTTCTAGGCAGATTTCGTCTGTCCAGTGTCTGTGCTCTTTCGCCCATCTTATTCTTTTATTTTTATTTGCCAGTCTGAGATATGGCTTTTTCTTTGCAACTCTGCCTAGAAGGCCAGCATCCCGGAGTCGCCTCTTTACTGTTGACGTTGAGACTGGTGTTTTGATGGTAGTATTTAATGAAACTGCCAGTTGAGGACTTGTGAGGCGTCTACCAAATTAAATTAGGTCTGGACATTTTTTTTGTTTTTACCTTAAGGTTTGCAAATACCCACACACAACACACTTGTTATGACTATTTGTTGGTGTTTTTAAAATAGTATGTTTGATTTATTGTGTGTTCTATTTCCTTTGGGTTTAGTGAGTTTTCCTTTTGTCTTAGTGCCGAGGTATCTTAAAGGGGCACGCACGCACATGGAATCTTCAGAAGTTTTTATTCTGAGTTCTAATTAAACACATGCATTGTTTGTAGTGGAAATGTAGTGGAAACTTCCTGGGATATGACACGTATTAAATATTTGACGGTTTTTCATTAATTTGTCTAATATCGTAAGAAACACTTCTTTGAATGGTTTGTATGACCTCTGTCCTTACTTTCCAGTGTGGTTTGTTCACCCTCACTGGAAAGCCATTTGGATAATGAATTTAAGGTAATTTGTAATACTGATTTGAAGGACATTTGTAATATTGATAATTATGATGACGTTTATAGTTCTTAGCCATATTTGTGATTTGGACCAATGTGAAGAAAGAGAGGGAGTTGCCTTTGACTAAGGGTAGGCTGTCTTAAGTCTATTTTCCTATGATCGTATGGGTACAATTATTTTTTCTTTATGGATTTATTTAGGGTAGTGATTCTAATTCGATTTTGTTATTTTGACCAGTAGTAGTGTTTTTTTTTTATACATTACTCACATGGGGAGTCATGTGTCAAAAGGGGGGAGGTAACAGTCCCCTGAGGTTTTGGATTGAAGTTTACACGTTTTGAGTGATATGTGAAGGAGTGCATTGTTGTGTTGTTTGTGTTGTTTGTTCTGTTCTGTTTTGAAACAAATCTCACCAGAATAGGTCTGCTGGATTGTTGGAATTTCTCCTGATGGGTTATAGGTCTAACTTCCTGATCCCATGGCTCTGCGATAAAGTTGACAGTGTGATGGGAAGTATAAGCCATTTTGAAAAAGTAGTTTCAATAGAATGTGTTGTTATTCTATTTGACATATGTTTAGACATTGGTATTAAGAATAATTTATTATATAGTTAATGCTTGTCTGGATTTCCTGAATCAAAAAGGAACTGAACTAAACTGTTGTTCTGATCTGTCCTCTCGAGGTTATCATGAAAGGTGACGTCAGTCGGTGTCTTAATGTATGGAAGAGATAAATGGACCGAACAGTGTGTGCACCTCAAAACCCGTCTAACTGGCTGAAGAAAAGCGACAAAGGCGTTCAATACGTCCCTGTCCGCACCACTTCTACCGAGAGACCTGAGTCCTGAGCCAGCAACCTGTATGCAGCGTCCGATCTGAGCTAAAAACTGTTTTTCTCTCATGTCTCAGGAGTGTGACAGGAGTCCACATGGAGTGAGCATGGGGAGAGATCTGTTCCAAACTTTTCTTATGTTGCTGGTATACTGGTTGACGAATGGACAAGACATAATGGGTGGTAAAAGTGACGGGGGCTCAGGTGAGACTTTGAAATTGGGACATTATCATGGGCCATCCACTTTGAACTGTAAAGCTATCTGAAGAAGACAATGAATAAGACGCCAGAAGAATCAGTGCCTGAAGGGGAGGGGGCGTTGGTCAACTGTGCCCAAAATGTATTTGACTAGTCTAAAAATATATATTTTGGGGTATCAGGTTGATTGTAGAGGTCTATACACTACATAAAGTTATAGTAATGAGGATTAAGAATGCCTTAAGATACTGATCGGTATAATAATCGTGATAAGAAAGTTAATAGTAGAATTATAGGATAATTATATTGGATGTTAATATAAATGTACAATGTTGATGTGTGTTAAATTGAGGGTGTTTGACTTTGAGTGATATGATCAATTTTAATCACTGAGCAATGTCATTCTAAATTTTGGTTGGATAATTAATTGGGTTTTGATTATGATTTGGAAACTGAATGATTTTAAAACTGAAGGATTAATTTGAGTTTAGTATGTTAATAACTATATGAGTGAAGCAATTAATGTATTATGGATTGATTATTTTGATTGCTGTTATGAACTAAAGATGTTGACACTATTCTCAGCATGCCCTGGTGAACGGAGAGGGTGAACTCTGATCCAGAGTGTGAAACTGATCCTAATCTATTTGATCGATAGGCATTGCCTTATACATAGTGGAATCATAATGCTTGTCTTGGGTCATGTTCATTAGGCACCAACGGAATACATTTTACTAAACTTCTTAGGGCTAGGGGGCAGTATTTTGAAGTTCGGATGAAAAACGTGCCCAAAGTAAACTGCCTGTTACTCAGGCCCAGCTAGGATATGCATATAATTAGTAGCTTTGGATAGAAGTCTGAAGTTTCTAAAACTGTTAAAATAATGTCTGTGAGTATAACAGAACTGATGTGGCAGGCAAAAACCCGAGCAAAATCCATCCGGGATGTCTGAATCAGTCATGTCACACTGTTTTCAATTGTCATGCTATTCAAAGTTGGGTATTTTAGCTCCCAGATTGCAGTTCCTATGGCTTCCACTAGATGTCAACAGTCTTTAGAAAAAGGTTGGAACGTTCAATCATGAAAATCAAGGGAGTAAGACCACTAGTTCCTGGGTTCACGTCAAGTGTACTGTTTTGGATTCTGCGCATAACAGGGAATGCGAGCTCAGTTATTTTTCTCTTCTATTCAGCAGGTTATATTCCGTCTGAAATATTATAGTGTATATTCATTTTAGGGTATCTGAGTATTGATTACAAATGCTGTTTGACTTTTTCCGGCGAACTTTATGGTTACTTTTGGGATATCGTTTGTCTGCATGGATGAAACTGATTTGGCAGGCGAAAACCCGAAGGAAATCCGACCAGAAAAAAATTAATTCTGCTCCCGTGCTCTTATTTTGAAAAGCTATTGAAAAGCATTGAATCCGTCCACCATTTTCCTATTCCTATGGCTTCCCCTATATGGTAACAGTCTGCTATTGATGGCTTTGATATGTATTTTGAAAAATGAATACGTTTTTTCACATGGAGGAAAGAGTGCGCCGGAAGAAAAACAGTGTTTGGGCGCATTCTGGGGAGAGCACTCGCGTGGGAATTTGCCTTATCTATTGAACATAGTTGTTTCCAGTTTTATCGTTTATAAACATTTTAGACAACCTAAGGATTATATAAAGTCTTTGTTTGACAAAAATAGACTAAGTTTACCGGGAGCAATTTGGACTTTTCTGTCGTCGTTTTGACGGAGGTGTTTCCTGTGGATTTCTAAACACAGTTTTTCGGATATAAATATGTACTTTATCGAACAAAACGAACAGCGGTTTTGTAGCTGGGAGTGAGATTTTATATCTTTAATTTGTGATTTTGTGTCGCCAGTGCTGGTTGAAAAAGCTATTTTTGTGATGTGTTGACCTCAGATAATCAAATGTTTTGCTTTCGCCGTAAAGCCTTTTTGAAATCTGACAACAGATTTAGATTACCAAGACTCTAAGCTTTGTAACCATGTGCAACACTTGTATTTCCAGGAATGTTAAATATTACGAATTCTTATTTTGAATTTGGCGCGCAAATGTTATTAATTTGGAAGGACAAATAATATTGCTGTTGCTAGTTCGGCTTTTGGCTTGTGTGTAATGTAGTAAGTTTAATTCTGTCAATTTTCTGTCTCCAATAAAATCTTGAGATGGTTATTAAGAGATATCAAACCATCTCTGGAATCATGGAGAAAATATAGTACATTTTTTTAGTTGCATTAATACGACCGGTAAGGGACAGAGGAAGATAATTCCATCTTTCGAGATCTTCTTTGACTGATTTCAATAGTTGCAATTTTTTTTATTTTGAACAATATATCTAGCTTGTGTGGTACTAAGATATATATATTTTGTATCTTTGTATTTTACCCCCTTTTTCTCCCCAATTTCGATCTTGTCTCAATGCTGCAACTTCCCAACGGGCTGGGAAGGCAAAGGTCGAGTCATGCGTGACCCACCAAACTGTGCTTCTTAACCTGACGACCGAGGTCAGGAAGTTGCTAAAGCATGATGAGCCAAGCAAAGCCCCCCCGGCCAAACCCTCCCCTAACCCGGACAACGCTGAGGCCAATTGTGCACTTCTCTATGGGACTCCCGATCACGTCAGGTTGTAATACAGCCCAGGATCGAACTCGGGTCTGTAGTGATGCCTCTAGCACTGCGATGCAATGCCTTAGACTACTGCACCACTTGGGAGGTCTACTCTGAGATATTTATATTATGCCTTGAGATTACCATCTGAAGGGGAACGTTTTGGATAAAGAGACCCAATTATTATTATTATTTAAAAATATATATACATTTAACCTTATTTAACAAGGCAAGTCAGTTAAGAACAAATTATTATTTACAATGGCGGCCTACATTAAATTGATTTATGGGGAGAATCTCTGATTTGTCCCAGTTAATCTTATATCTTGATATGCTACCGAATGCGTCGATTGTCGAGATCAAGTGTTCTAATGATCGATCAGATTCTTGTACAAACATCAGAATAGCATCAGCAAAGAGACTTATGTTGTGAGTTATGCTTGTGGATCGGACTCCTATGGCTGTTTTGGCTAAATTTGTTAACTTCTTAGGGAGCGGCAGGTGAGGTGACGGTTTTGGAGAGTCTGGCGTGCCCAAAGCAAAATGCCTGCCACTCAGGCTCAGAAAATAGGATATGCACATAATTTGTACTATTGGATAGGAAACACTCTGAGGTTTCTAAAAGTGTTAACATAATGGCTGTGAGTATTAACAGAAGTGGAAACAATGGACAGCCTTGTTGTGTCCTTCTTAGGAATTTGAACAGATTAGAAATTATACTGAACAAAAATATAAAATGTGAAATGTAAGTGTCCCATATTTCTTGAGCTGGAAAAAAATATCCAAACATTTTCCATATGCACAAAAAGTTTATTTCTCTCAAATTTTGTGCACAAATGTGTTTACATCCCTGTTAGTGAGCATTTCTCCTTTGCCAAGATAATCCATCCACCTGAAAGGTGTGTCATATAAAGAAGCTGATTAAACAGCATGATCATTACACAGGTGCACCTTGTGCTAGGGTCAGCACAATGCCATAGATGTCTCAAGTATTGAGGCAGCGTAGAATTGGCATGCTAACTGCAGGAATGTCCGCCAGAGCTGTTGCCAGAGAAGTGAATGTTCATTTCTCTACCATAAGCCACCTCCACAACATTGTTTTATAACATTTGGCAGCATGTCCAACCGGCCTCACAACCGCAGACCACGTGTAACCACAGACCTCCACATCCAGCTTCTTCACATGGGGAATTGTCTGAGATCAGCCACCCGGACAGCAGAATGAGAATTTACAACTTTTGTAGTTTCCCAGAGTAGCATCGGTGTACAGTCAGATGTGCTATTGAACTTAATGAATTTGTTCCATTCCTTATTAAAATACTGTACCTATTGAAATTGGGATCTGATAGAAGTGAGGTGTTAAATTTACATTGTGAAGGACGACGTTGTTCGGGGTTGATGGTTAAGACAATGCTGATCAATATGTTATCGGAGGTGCTGATCAAATGAATCTTTTGGTTGGAAATTTGGAATAGCAAAGATGCATTACAGATGAAAAGGCCTATAAGGGAACACATTTTATGATGGGGTGAGAAATAGGTATAGTCGCTCTCGTCCGGATTGAAATACCATACTTTGTTCTTCAATGTAGCCTTTCATGGTTCCTGAAGCACTTGTTGGATGCAGTGGTGGAAAAAGTATTCAATTCTCATACATGAGTAAAAGTTACTTTAATAGAAAATTACTGAAGTGACCCAACTAGAATTCTGGGGCCGGATTCACAAAACATTACTTCCGAAAAAACTTAAGAAGTTTCTTAAAGAAAAAAATAGGAAGTTCATAAGATAGTTCGTAATTGCAATTCTTCAAAATGTTCTTAGGAATTCGAAGTTTTCTTACGAACTTTCGTAAATATCTTTGTTAAGGACTTAAATATCTTCTTATGTGGCATTGACATTAGTGACGTGCTTGAAACCAATAAATAAGCCTATGTGACAGGGATGATCGGATTTGGTTATTTTGTTATTTTTCACACATTATAACTATCAGACTAGCTATATCAAAATCAAAAATGGATAACCAAGAAAAGACATTGAAGTGACGGTGGAGGAAATAGCAGCCAGGAAAAGGTTGCTGTTGGGGAAACTTGATAACTGCCGGGTCACTGCAGAGACCAAAAAGAAAGGATGGGCAAGAGTGGCTGAGTCTGTCTCTGCCGTCGGGGGTATGGCAAGGGACAGTGACGCCGTAAAAAATAAGTGGTCCGACATCAAGTCGGCTGCTAAGAAGAAGGGAGCTGAGAGACCATTCATGTGGACCAGCTGGAGGAGAAAGTGTCGTCCATCATAGAGGTGGTGGTAGAGGCACTGCGCGACCGGTAAGTTAGTTAGCTATGTTAGCTAGCTAACGTGTAAAGACATTATAGCCAAAATAGCTAACAACGTTAACGTTAGCTAAGTTAGCCAAGTTCTTCTTTGCAAATTGACGAGATAGCGCTAGCTATTTAACACTTCTAGAATATTGAAATATATTGTTATTTACTAGCTAGCTAGATAATGCGTGTTTAATTTGTATTCTTGCTGTATGTAAATATCCGGTAGCTAACTGTGTGGCGCAAGAAAAAATACATGGTTACAAAAGTATACATTTGTCTCAAGACAAGGGTTTAGCTGTCCTAAAGTTAAATACATTCCCAAAAAGAAATCCTAAAGCATTATTTTCAAGAATCCCATTTCTTCCTAACTTTTTTCTTACGAAGAAACTTAGGAAAAACCTTAAGAACATTTCCAATAACTTTATTGAGGAATAGAAACTTTGCTTAACTTTCTTCTTAAGTCTATAGTTAACTTCTCAAGTACCAGTGGGTCGCTAGCGGGCTCATCCCGACACTACCAGCGAAAATCTAAAGCGCCAAATTCAAATTCCGAAAGTTGAATTATTAAACATCCAGCAATATACAAGTGTTCCATACTCATCAAAAGCTCTGTTTCTTGGCAATATCACAGCGTTGTCAGATTTCAAAAAGGCTTTACGGCGAAAGCAGCACATTCATTTGTTTGAGGCTATCACCTCACATATTTTCCAATAGCCATGTATCGATTAGCCATCATGGCACACACATAACACATTTCACAGCGAAAACAAATCAATTACCTGTTGAAGAACTTCTGCTGAGGTCATCCTAAGTGTCCAACGAAGACAATCCATGGTTCTTTTGTTAGAAAAAGTAACGTCTTTTATCCATAAATCCTCCATTTGGTTGCGTTATAATCAGAAACGACAGCCTCCACTCCTCCTTTGAAACGCAGCGCCAACTCGTTCAAATTATACCTATAAACTTGTCCAAAAACAATCAAACATAGTTTTAAATGTATCCTTAGGAACACTTTTTACGTATATTTACTATTATAAATCAGGCGGAATATAAACTGAACGCTAAAGACGATAAATAAGGCACTGCGCGCTTCTCGTCGTGCTGCAATCTGAAGAGTTTTCAGAACGTGGTGTCCCCATGCCATGCTGTGTATCAATGGTCTAAATTCATCCAAGATGGAGTAAAACACCGTCTCGTGGTTGATGACATCATAAGGAAGCGACGTGTACTGCATTCATATGCCTATATATGGTCATTTTCGATAGGGAGGGGTTCCAAAATGAGCAATGTGTCAAAATGACTTTTTCCAGGACAGAGATTCCTCAGGGTTTTGCCTGCTATATGCGTTCTGATTGACCCACAGACAAATGGTTAACAGTCTTGGAAAATTCAGAGTGTTTCCTATCCAATGGTACTAAATATATGCATATCCCATTTTCTGGGCCTAAATGGGAGGCATTTTACTTTGGGCATGCCAGGCTCTCCAAAACAGTCACCTCTGCTGCTGGTACTTGTGAAGTTTAAGGAAAACATGGCAGTTAAGAAGAAATGTATTCTTAAGAAGGTTTTGTGAATACGGCCCCTGGAGTTGTGAAAATCTTGTAAATGCTTGAAGATTGAATGGAAAACTTGAGGACAGTCAATATTGGCACCATATAAATTCAGGATGGTGTATGATGATCGTTGATCATGAGTTATGATGAAGTGCCCTTTGGGGTCTTTTAAAAAAATACTTGTTTAAATGTTCTTTGTTGATGAGAATGGCTGGCTACATTTTGCTACCACTGGAAACTTTGAGAAGATCGCCCATTATTTCGTTTTTCTAAGGACCTAGAAAACGGAGTCAGTGGAAAAACCTATTCAAGTAAGTAAATATATTTTGAAAATGTTTTAAACAATGTATTAAAAGCTAACTACTGTGGGTACAAGAACTTAGTGTACAGCCTAAGTCAAATGAGCTGTTAACGTCATATTAGCTAACTAGCTAACTTTATATACTGTATAGCAAGCTAAGTTACCAGCTAGCCTATTTCATTTCCTGTACCTATTCTTCCTGCTTACTCCAATCTCTCTGAGGCTTTATATATAGACTGTTGACATCTAGTGGAAGCCATAGGTACTGAAATCTCAGAGCTGCTTGCCATAGAACTCAATAGGGAGACTGTCAAACAGAGCAAATGTCACCAAAAACTGTAATTCCGGATGGATTTTCCTCAGGTTTTCGCCTTCTATATCCGTTCTGTTATACTCACAAACATTATGTTAACACTTTTAGAAACTTCATAGTGTTTCCTATCCAATAGTACTAATTATGTGCATATCCTATTATCTGGGCCTGAGTGGGAGGCATTTTACTTTGGGCACGCCAGACTCTCCAAAACCGTCACCTCGGGAGCCACTCCCTAAGAAGTTAATCACACATCCAAATCCTTCAATAAAGAGGGGAAAGGAATCTCTCTCTTATGTGTCTGTGTTCCTGTGTTGTAGGCCTACAGCAGTGGTTCCCAACTCAAGTACCCTCAACAGCACACATTTTTGTTGTAGCCCCAGACAAACATACCTGATTCAACTCATTGAGGGCCTGATGATTAGTTGACAAGTTGAATCAGCTATTGGATTCCACTCTTCAAGATTGCTTCGATCACGTGGACTGGGATATGTTCCGGATAGCCTTAGACAACAACATTGATGTATACGCTGACTCGGTGAACGAGTCATGGCAAGGCGACTGGAAAACATGACCGAATACAAACAGTGTAGCTATTCCCTCCGCAAGGCAATCAAACAAGCTAAGCGTCAGCATAGAGACAAAGTATAGACGCAAATCAAAGGCTCAAACACGAGACGTATGTGGCAGGGTCTACAGTCAATCACAGATTACAAAAAGAAAACCAGCCACTTCGCGCGAAGACACCGACGTCTTGCTCCCAGACAAATTAAACAACTTCTTTGCTCGCTTTGAGGACAATACAGTGCCACTGACACGGCCTGCTACCAAAACCTGTGGGCTCTCCTTCACTGTGGCCAACGTGAGTAAAACATTTAAACGTGTTAACCCTCGCAAGGCTGCTGTCAATATAGGACACGTTTTACTGTGGATATAGATACTTTTGTACCTGTTTCCTCCAGTATCTTCACAAGGTCCTTTGCAGATGTTCTGGGATTGATTTGCACTTTTCGCACCAAAGTACGTTCATCTCTAGGAGACAGAACACGCCTCCTTCCTGAGAGGTATGATGGCTGCGTGGTCTCATGGTGTTTATACTTGAGTACTATTGTTTGTACAGATGAACGTGTTACCTTCAGGTGTTTGGTAATTGCGCCCAAGGATGAACCAGACTTGTGGAGGTCTACAATTTGTTTTCTGAGGTCTTGGCTGATTTCTTTTGATTTTCCCATGTCAAGCAAAGAGGCACTGAGTTTGAAGGTAGGCCTTGAAATATATCTACAGGTACACCTCCAATTGACTAAAATTATGTCAATTAGCCTATCAGAAGCTTCTAAAGCCATGACATCATTTTCTGGAATTTTCCAAACTGTTTAAAGGTACAGTCAACTTAGCGTATGTCAACTTCTGACACACTGGAATTGTGATACAGTGAAATAGAAGTGAAATAATCTGTCTGTAAACATTTGTTGGAAAAATTACTTGTGTCATGCACAAAGTAGATGTCCTAACCGACTTGCCAAAACTATATTTTGTTAACAATAAATGTGTGGAGTGGTTGAAAAACGAGTTTTAATGACTTCAACCTAAGTGTATGTAAACTTCCGACTTCAACTGTATATACTGTACTTTATACCATCTACTGCATCTTGCCTATGCCGCACGGCCATCGCTCATCCATATATTTATATGTACATATTTTTATCCATACCTTTACACGTGTGTTTAAGTTAGTTGTTGTGAAATTGTTAGATTACTTGTTAGATATTATGCACTGTCGGAACTAGAAGCACAAGTGTTTTGCTACACTCACATTAACATCTGCTAACCATGTGTATGTGGCCAATAACATTTGATTTGATTTGAGCATCTGAAGAAGAGAATAGCTCAACCCAAACTGTTAACATGTTGTTGAGCTGTTTAACTATTCCAGTAGAAAATGTATATAAGGCTTATCATTACACTAGATGTTGTACATGCCTTGTGCTGACATGAAATTATTTAGTGCAAATCCAATCCATGTAATCTAGGTAATGAAATGTCTGGAAGCAAGAGATGATGGGATTCTTAGCATAAAACATACACACAACTACTACTACTAAGTTCAATGCCAGATACTGTAAGTTTCTCCCAGGTCTGAGTGGCACATGGAAGTGCCACTGTGATAATGAAGATGGTTTGCCTAAGGCTACCACAACAATTACGTTGTCTATGCTAAATGTATTCAAATTGTAAAATTAATTAAGAATAGTTAGGCTATAAGAAATACATGTTATTCAATGGGGAAAGGCAAAGCAGAAATGACACATACATTTTTTTTTATATAACAATATAGCTTATTATTAAAGTACAGTATGTTTATAATATTATAAACAATAGTCTTTTACATGTCCCAAATTACATTTGATATATTCATACGGTTTAATTATGGGCACACCTTTGACATGACGACAAGATGAAGGTGCTCTTTACTCAAATGGCACACCAGAATCATTCAGATTGACAACCATTTTGTCTACCTGAGGGATGTCTCATTTCATATCTGGAAAAGGACGAAGTAGAAGTAGAAACTGAGGCTGCTGCAGGATTGCTGATCTTCAGAGTGGGAATCCAGTAGACATGGGTGTCTTGATAGAGGTCAGCTGGTGAACCTACAGTACATGAACAAATTAAAAGCGAACCTGATGTTTCACTATCACTTCTTCAGGTCACCTATACCATCAGGGCTCTTGATTGATTGGCTGTGTTTAATTCATTCAGGTGTTTCAGTGTCATGTAAAGATTGAATCTATTATTGGGCTGGAACAACCAATAGTCAACACAGAATGTTGTCCTATCCCATTGAGGCATTTGTCCTATTCTGTAATGTCCACGCAGTACATTTTCCCTCCTCTTATGAATAAAGTTCCCAACAATTTATCATTGGGTCAGTCCCACTACAGGTTTCTTTGGACAATAATGTCCTTCTCTAGGCTAGATGGCATCATATTGCACAATTTGTGTGTCCCCTTTTCATAAGCCTAGATTACATGGTTGCATTCAAGACAAGGTCGTTTTTTTATTGATCTGTTGTCATTGTCAGCAGAGTAGGCCTTGGCTACCCTGTGCTTTGTCGTATTAAAAAAGATTGTCTCCAGTCATATAAAGTGTAGTAGAATTGCATGAAGTGTTTATTAAAAGGTCACATTTTTCCCGTGCAAAGAAAATAAACTTTTCTGATATAGCCTATGGGCCTTTGCCACTACACGCTCATTAATAGCCTAAACTATGACCATCCAACCTACTCATCACATTAGGAATAGAAGGCTTACATTAGTTTGCAAATGTGATTATAGATGAATGCAATGCATTATTATTAAGGTGCATTTGATGGTGAAAAACTGCTTCCCCAAAACTTTAAACTCACACGCTGCCTATGTAAGAGACACATGCCAATAGCTAGACTACAAGATAGCTAGCTAATGTTGGCTAACTTATTCTTCTTGTTAACACCTGGTTTTACTAAGAGCTAAACTAAACTCAACATCGGTCAGACTTACCAGTGATGAAATGATCGGAGCAGACCCTGTACTGACTTCTGTCTGGTTTCAGGTCTTGATGAGCAAAAAGGTTTTTTGTCATGATTGCAAATTTCCAGCCTCTCAAGTGGCACAGTGGTCTAAGGCACTACATCACAGTGAGGTGTCACTACAGACCCAAGTTCAATCCCAGGCTGTGTCACAGCTGGCTGTGACCAGGAGACCCATGAGATGGGATGTCCTTGTCCCATTGTGCTCTAGTGAACTCCTTGTGGTGGGCCAAGTGCCCACAAGCTGACTTTGGTCACCAGGTTTGTGGTGTTTCCTCTGACACATTAGCGCAGCTGGCTTCTGTGTTAAGCTGCCTCTTGTACGGGAGTTGCAGTGATGGGACAAGACTGTAACTACCAGTGGAATATCATGAAAAAGTGTCAACTTTTTCCTGCCTTGTTAGAGCAGCCAAATGATGCACATAAAATGAGTGGTGATGAATCAACTAGTTTGAGACATTTTTATCATGCAGCAACTCAGCTGTTGTTGCCGGAATAATTAATCCGATGGTCTTCCAACATGGCCGCCAGGAGGTGTCGTACATCAACTGTAAGCCCTCTATACTGTATGATAACGTATCTGCCACTGGATCCTAGATCTCCATATCTGAATTACGAATATAACATAGGCGTACTATTATGCCCGGTTTCTTATACATTTTCTACAGATTACTACACAGTTTAACAAACTATTTCAATAACTGTATGATCAAAAGCATCGCTATAGATCATGTGTCATAGATCAAACTCATTCCAGGAAGGACTGAGTGTCTGCAGGTATTCGCTCCTCCCTTGTACTTGATTGATGAATTAAGGTCACTAATTAGTAAATAACTCACCTCACCTGGTTGTCTAGGTCTTAATTGAAAGGAGAAAAAAAACTGCAGATACTAGGCACTCCATGGAATGAGTTTGCTGTAGATCAATCATTGAATATACCCAGTAAACCACAAAGTAGCCCCTCCAGACCCATCCCTCCACTCACTCCTTCCCTGGCTGGATGTCCCAGTGATGCACAGAGCTACTTCCGTGTAGTTAAAGCTGTCTATGTTACAAGACATGTGGAAACAAGTCTCACTTGTCACTGTTCTCCTCCAGCAGTTCCACACTTTCCACTGAAATATATTGTTTCAAATGAGAGCTGCCACCGCCTCTCCACTCCACCGTGAGTGCCTCCTCCTCCTCCCTTATGAATACCAGTCATAAAAAAAACTAAGGTGACCTAAGGGACTTGTGCAGGAAACCTCAACAAGCAGACAGTGCCAAGTCAACAGGAGGAGTTCGACAAAGTGAAAATAAAATGTGACTCATTTAATGTTGACATTGGAAGCGGGATTTCTTTTAGTGACTGTGGACTATAAACTATCCCCTGAAAAGGAAATGCACTTTCTTTCAAATGACTTGTAACCAAATGACTTGTAACCAAATTACTTGTAACTACAGTGCTTTATTCAATACATATTCAAACTTAGATTCAGGGGAGTGGGGATAGGAATCATATACTGTAACTGAGCACATCTCCATTTCACTACTCAAAACCGTACAGTTTATCATACAATAGATTTGATAATCAGATATAAGCATAAGGTCACTTATTGAATGAGGCCCTTTGGCTGCTTTCTGAGCTCCCTTTGATGTTTGCAGTTTGCTACACAGGCTGAATGGAGGTGGGTCGGAGCTATGGTTGCAAAGGGAGGGCATTTTACAGGAAACGTTTTTGGGGAATTTTATAAGATGTTATCAAGAGGCCTTTTGGGGTACTTCAGTTTATCACAGGTGTCTGTAATTATCTCTGGCCCTCCTTATCACATGTAAAATATTTAATATGAGGGTTTCAGCATGAAATATCCTTTATTTATTTTTTTACACACTTTAATTTATTGTACAATGTCAATATGTCTGTTGTAAATGTTTTGGTGCCAAACTGGTAGCAGTCAATAGTTGGAAGAGTTTGTTGATAATAGTGCCATTGTTGATTAGATGCTTTTTTCGTGAATTGGGCTATTTTCTCTTAAACCATACGGTCTACCCAATAGAAACTCATGGGCAATATGGGCAGAGATATAAACAATGAATACTACATATGGATACCTTTTAAAAAGTTATTCAAGTATTCATTACCAAAATCACCATAGATTGGTCATTTACAGGTAATCTATGGCAAAGAGTCAGGTAACTTTGATAAATTACCAGTATTTTTGCTAATAAAAATCCCTACTCGGAGCAATAAAGAGGAAAGGAGAGGAGAAGTGAGGAGAAGAGTGCTGTCTCCTCATACTCAATTACTGGTAATTAATTTGGGTAAGATGGAGGAAGTCTAATCAGTCTCGCAGGATCTCCTGTGGCTCCAGCTCTATTCACAACATTAACATCTGTTCTCGCTAGCACAGTCAGACGCATGCCACTTTCTAGCCTTCTGCTTTTACGTCGGAACAAGAAACACTCTATTTTCCTTCTCTTCTGTCAAAACACTATGTAATTACTGTATGTTGAAAGGAAGTTCCATTTCTAGAAGAGGCTGGTGTTTGTTGCTAACTTTCTAGCCCCAGCTGTACTGGTAATCTTTTGTAAAACCTCAGAATTACAGTACCAGCATGACTTGGTAAGTGATATCCAGTAAAGGCAAAACACTATAATCCTTTTGAATTTTGTCTCAGAAGTTTATAAAGAGTCCTATACAGAATGGCTTTCACTTTGATAACCCAAGCTAACACACTAGCAACTGTACATATCAGCTGAGGGAATAATCATCTTGATAGTATTGCAGCATTGTAGCTTTGCATCTGAAAATCTCTTGCATCATAATCAGAATAATAGCCTGGTGGAAAATCTCTAATTTAAAAAACCTAGCTTGAATTGTAGATACAGTACCAGTCAAAAGTTTTGACTCACCTACTCATTCAAGGGTTTTTCTTTAGTTTTACTATTTTCTACATTGTAGAATAACAGTGAATACATCAAAACGATGAAATAACACATATGGAATCATGTAGTAACTGAAAAAGTGTTAAACAAATCAAAATGTATTTTATATTTAAGATTCTTCAAAGTCAAATCAAATAAAAAAATCGGTCACATACACATGGTTAGCAGATGTTAATGCGAGTGTAGGAAAGTGCTTGTGCTTCTAGTTCCGACAGTGCGGTAAAATATCTACCAAGTAATCTAACAATTCCACAACAACTACCTAATACACAAAAATCTAAATGGATGGAGTAAGAATATGTACATATAAATATATGGATGAGCGATGACTGAGCGGCATAGGCAAGATGCAATAAATGGTATAAAACACAGTATATACATATGAGATGAGTAATGTAAGATATGTAAACATTAATAAAGTGGCATTATAATAGTGACTATTGATACATTTATTACATCAAATTATTTATTATTAAAGTGGCTAGAGATTTGAGTCTGAAGGCAGCAGCATCTCTGTGTTAGTGATGGCTGTTTAACAGTCTGATGGCCTTGAGATAGAAGCTGCTTCTCGGTCCCAGCTTTGATGCACCTGTACTGGCCTCGCCTTCTGGATGGTAGCGGGGTGAACAGGCATTGGCTCGGGTGGTTGTTGTCCTTGATGATCTTTTTGGCAGACCGCACCACCCTCTGGAGAGCCTTGCGGTTGTTGGCGGTGCAGTTGCCGTACCAGGCGGTGATACAGCCCAACAGGATGCTCTCAATTGTGCATCTGTAAAAGTTTGTGAGGGTTTTTGGTGACAAGCCAAATTTCTTCAGCCTCCTGAGGCTGTTGCGCCTACTTCACCACTCTGTCTGTGTGGGTGGACCAGTTCAGTTTGTCCATGATGTGTACGCCGAATAACTTAAAACTTTCCACCTTCTCCAATGCTGTCCCTCCACTGCTGTCCCTTCGCTGTTTCCTGAAGTCCACGATCATCTCCTTTGTTTTTGTGACGTTGATTGAGAGGTTGTTTCCCTGACATCACACTCCAAGTGCCCTCACCTCCTCCCTGTAGGATGTCTCGTGATTGTTGGTAATCAAGCACAAGCATTTCGCTACACAAGCATTAACATCTGCTAACCATGTGTATGTGACAAATAACATTTGATTTTATTTGAGGGTGGCAGGTAAGTTGGAGGTGATATGATCCTTGACTAATCTCTCAAAGCACTTCATGATGACAGAAATTAGTGCTATGGGGCGATAGTGATTTAGTTCAGTTAACTTTGCCTTCTTGGGTACAGGAACTATGGTGGCCATCTTGAAGCATGTGGGGACAGCAGACTGGGATAGGGAGAGATTGAATATGTCCAAAAACACACCTGCCAGCTGGTCTGCGCATGCTCTGAGGAATCGGCTAGGGATGCCATCTGGGCCGGCAGCCTTGCGAGGGTTAACACGCTTAAAAGTGTTACTCACGTCGGCCACGGAGAAGGAGCGGGGGGGCCCGCAGTCCTTGGTAGCTGTGCCGCGTCGGTGGCACTGTATTATCCTCTAGACAGGCAAAGAAGGTGTTTAGTTTGTCTGGAAGCAAGACGTCGGTGACCGTGACGTGGCTGCTTTTCTTTTTGTGGTCCGTAATTGCCTGTAGACACTGCCACATACATCTTGTGTCTGAGCCGTTGAATTGTGACTCCACTTTGTCCCTGTACCGACATTTTGCTTGTTTGATTGCATTGCGGAAGGAATAACTACACTGTTTATATTCTGCCATATTCCCAGTCATATTTCCATGGTTAAATGCGGTGGTTCTCACTTTCAGTTTTGCGCGGATGTTGCAATCTATCCATGGTTTCTGGATAGTGTAGGTTTTAATAGTCACAGTGGGTACAACATCTCCAATGCACTTCCTTATAAACTCACTCACCGAATCAGCAAATAAATCGATGTTATTCTCTGAGGCTGCCCGGAAAATTTCCCAGTCCACGTTATCAAAACAATCTTGAAGCTTGGATTCCGATTGGTCAGACCAGCGTTGAATAGTCCTCGTCACGGGAACATCCTGTTTGAGTTTCTGCCTATAGGGTGGTAGAAGCAAAATGGAGTGGTGGATATATGGTTTGCAGTTTGCATAGAGTCCAGTGAAGTTCCTTGAGGGCCGTCGCAGTGGGGGGGATATAAACAGCTGTGACGATGACCGACGACCGAACCTTTGCCTTGATGACAGCTTTGTACACACTTGGCATTCTCTTAACCACCTTCATGAAGTAGTCACCTGGAATGCATTTCAATTAACAGGTGTGCCTGTCAATCAGTTGTGTTGTGATAGGGTAGGGGTGGTATACAGAAGATAGCCCTATTTGGTAAAAGGCAGAGTCCATATTATAGCAAGAACAGCTCAAATAAGCAAAGACAAAACGACAGTCCATGATTACTTTAAGACATGAAGGTCAGTCAATGAGGAAAATTTCAAGAACTTTGAAAGTTTCTTCAAGTGCAGTCACAAGCACTATGATAACACTGGCTCTCATGAGGACCGCCACAGGAAAGAAAGACCCAGAGTTACTTCTGCTGCAGAGGATAAGTTCATTAGATTTACCAGCCTTAGAAATTGCAGCCCAAAGAAATGCTTCAAAGAGTTCAAGAGTTCAATATCAACTGTTCACAGGAGACTGTGTGAATTAATGCCAACAAACCAATACTAAAGGACACCAATAAGAAGAAGAGACTTGCTTGGGCCAAGAAACACGAGCAATGGACATTATATAGGTGAAAATCTGTCCTTTGGTCTGATGTGTCTTTGTGAGATGCAGAGCTGGTGAACAGATGATCTCCGCATGTGTGATTCCCACCGTGAAGCATGGGGGAGGAGGTGTGATGGTGTGGGGGTGCTTTGCTGGTGACACTGTCTGTGATTTATTTAGAATTCAAGGTACACTTAACCAGCATGACCACCACAGCATTCTGCAGCGATACGCCATCCCATCTGGTTTGCGATTAGTGGGACAATCATTTGTTTTTCAACAGGACAATGACCCGACACACCTCCAGGCTGTGTAAGTGCTATTTGACCAAGAAGGAGAGTGATGGAGTGCTGCATCAGATGACCTGGCCTCCACAATCACCCGACCTCAACCCAATTGAGATGGTTTGGGATGAGTTGGACCGCAGAGTGATGAAAAAGCAGCCAACAATGGCTCATCATACAGTCGGAAGTCGGAAGTCGGAAGTTTACATACACTTAGGTTGAAGCGATTAAAACTGTGCAGTAATATTTAACAAGTAATCTAACAATTTCACAACAACTACCTTATACACACAAGTGTAAAGGGATGAATAAAAATATGTACATATAAATATATGGATGAGCGATGGCCGTGCGGCATAGGCAAGATGCAGTAGATGGTATAAAGTACAGTATATACAGTTGAAGTCTGAAGTTTACATACACTTAGGTTGAAGTCATTAAAACTAGTTTTTCAACCACTCCACAAATTTCTTGTTAACAAACTATAGTTTTGGCAAGTCGGTTAGGACATCTACTTTGTGCATGACACAAGTAATTTTTCCAACAATTGTTTATAGGCAGATTATTTCACTTCTATTTCACTGTATCAGAATTCCAGTGGGTCAGAAGTTTACATACACTAAGTTGACTGTGCCTTTAAACAGCTTGGAAAATTCCAGAAAATTATGTAATGGCTTTAGAAGCTTCTGATAGGCTAATTAACATGATTTAAGTAAATTGGAGGTGTACCTGTGAATGTATTTCAAGGCCTACCTTCAAACTCATTGCCTCTTTACTTGACATCATGGGAAAATCAAAAGAAATCAGCCAAGACCTCAGAAAAGAAATTGTAGACCTCCACAAGTCTGATTTATCATTGGGAGCAATTTCCAAACGCCTGAAGGTATCACATTCATGTCTGTCTCCTAGAGATGAACGTACTTTGCGAAAGGTGCAAATCAATCCCAGAATGACAGCAAAGGACCGTGTGAAGATTCTGGAAGAAACAGGTACAAAGGTATCTATATCCACAGTAAAACGAGTCCTTTATTGACATAACCTGAAAGGGCGCTCAGCAAGGAAGAAGCCACTGCTCCAAAACCACCATAAAAAAGCCAGACTACGGTTTGCAACTGCACATGGGGACAAAGATCTTACTTTTTCGATAAATGTCCTCTGGTCTGATGAAACAAAAATAGAACTGTTTGGCCATAATGACCATCGTCATGTTTGGAGGAAAAAGGGGGAGGCTTGCAAGCCTAAGAACACCATCCCAACCGTGAAGCACGGGGGTGGCAGCATCATGTTGTGAGGGTGCTTTGCTGCAGGAGGGACTGGTGAACTTCACAAAATAGATGGCATCATGAGGAGGGAAATTATGTGGATATATTGAAGCAACATCTCAAGACATCAGTCAGGAAGATAAAGCTTGGTCGCAAATGGGTCTTCCAAATGGACAATGACCCCAAGCATACTTCCAAAGTTGTGGCAAAATGGCTTAACGATAACAAAGTCAAGGTATTGGAGTGGCCATCACAAATCCCTGACCTCAATCCCATAGAAAATGTGTGGGCAGAACTGAAAAAGCATGTGCGAGCAAGGAGGCCTACAAACCTGACTCAGTTACCCCAGCTCTGTCAGGAGGAATGGACCAAATTCACCCAACTTATTGTGGGGAGTTTGTGGAAGGCTACCCAAAACGTTTGACCCAAGTTAAACAATTTAATGGCAATGGTACCAAATACTAATTGAGTGTATGTAAACTTCTGACCCACTGGGAATGTGATGAAATAAATAAAAGTTGAAATCAATCATTCTCTCTAGTATTGTTATTTCACATTCTTAAAATAAAGTGGTGATCCTAACTGACCTAAAACAGGGAATTTTACTAGGATTAAATGTCAGGAATTGTGAAAAGTGAGTTTTATTTTGGCTAAGGTGTATGTAAACCTCCGACTTCAATTGTATATACAGGGTCAGTGGCATTACCAAATGTACAATGTGCAGGGATAATGGAGTATTGAGAAAGATATGTACATGTAGGCAGGGATTAGGAGAAAGTGAGCCGTAGCAGGATTACTAATACAGTTTTTTACGATTGCTTACACACTAAAATTAAACTTTTCCCACCATTAGCAAAACCTTACACTCAAGGAGCAAAACACAAGGCTAGATTTGCACAACTGTAAGCACATTGTCAGCTTCACACTATTTGCAAAACATTACACACAGTGATTTGCAAAACACTATACACACTTGTATACATCAGACACAGAAGTATATCATGATGTCACTTCCTTGCAATTCCAAAGCACTGACTGTCAAATTACCACACCTATGAGCAAATCTGTTAAACACAGCCATCAGCTGCACAAACACATGATTGCTAAATTGTAGACACACCAATCAGGTTTAAGCACTATAAAAATGCAGCAGGTAGGTTCACCTGCCTTCAACCAAAATGGAAGGAGTCAGAAGAAGAGTGAGGGTGAGAGGAGGAGTACACAGAGGAGGAGGAGGAGGAGAAGGAGTTAGAGGTAGAGGTAGAGGTAGAGGCAGAGGCCGAGCCAGAGATCGAGGAAGACCTGAAGCAGGAGGAGAACGTGCACAAAGAAGAAGAGGACCAAACTTATCAAATGACATTCGTGCAACACTAGTGGACCATGCTGTGAACCACGAATTGACGCTGAGGGAGGCTGGACTGAGAGTTCAGCCAAATCTTAGCAGATATACAGTGGCATCTGTCATAAGGACTTTTAGACAGGAAAACAGGCAAAAGAAGATCTGTCTACAGTTACAGTAATCAGCCGCTTATTGTATGCACCATATCAGCACTTGTGATACCCCTTCCTGTGACATTGTACAGTAAGTTACATGTATTATTCTCTACATGGGACTGAGGGTCGGGAACGACAAGGAGGAAGGGGGCCCATATTCACGCAAGAACAAGAGAGAGAGATAATAAACATGGTTTTGGCCAATAATGCTATCAGGCTCAGAGAACTACAAGCAAACATTATCGGTGACCATGCCATTTTCAATTATGTCCATCAGGTCTCTCAGTCAACACTGGCACGCATCCTGAAAAGACATCAGGTTCAAATAAAACAATTTTATCGAGTGCCTTTTGAGCGGAATTCAGAGAGGGTCAAACGGCTGCGGCATGAGTATGTGGAGGTTTATATTGTTCACTTTAGCACTGTGATGTTGCATACTGCACACATTACTTTTTTACATTGACTGTATACTAGACCTATCCTGAACTACACAATCTTGTCTTTCACTGTATTTCAGAGAGTTTGGCAGATGGATGCTGAGGAAATCCTGCATGAATTCATATATATTGATGAGGCAGGGTTCAACCTCACAAAAGCAAGAAGGAGAGGCAGAAATATCATTGGCCACAGGGCTATAATCAATGTCCCAGGGCAACGTGGGGGTAACATCACACTTTGCGCTGCCATTTCACAGCATGGGGTTCTCCTCCGTCATGCCAAAATGGGCCCTTACAACACACCTCACATTCTCGCATTTTTGGACCGATTGCACCACATCGTCACATCAGGTAATGAAATGCACCAGATGCAATACACTGTCATCTGGGACAATGTGTCATTCCACCGCTCTGCTTTGGTCCAGAACTGGTTTCAACACCATCCACAGTTGACAGTACTATACCTTCCACCATACTCTCCATTTCTAAACCCTATCGAAGAGTTTTTCTCTGCATGGCGGTGGAAGGTTTACAATCTCCAGCCCCAGGCTCAGGTACCCCCTCATTCAGGCCATGGAGGATGCCTGTGACCAAGTCCACGCCGCAGCTGTGCAAGGATGGATTCGACATTCAAGACGGTTCTTCCCGCGTTGTCTTGCTAATGAGGATATTGCTTGTGATGTTGATGAAATTCTCTGGCCAGATCCAGCTAGGCGAAGAGATAATGTATAGTATGTTTACTGTAGTATTTTCTGTACAATATTGTCCGTTTTTTTCAGATAATTTTTTTATGTTTGTTGTTGTTGTTATTTACTGTAATTGTAACCTGTACTGGATACAGTATTTTAAGTTTGTCTGTTGTTTGCTGAGCTAACAGTGTTATGCACACTACTGTAGTAGCATGAAAACGGGGACATGTTTTGTTGTGATTCTCCATGTTGACATGTTGACTGATTTGGGTATATGGAGAGAAATAAATGATATTTTCCTCAGTCTGCAGCATTGGTCTTGTGTAGTGTTTGTATAGTTGCACTTTCTCTGTGTACTTCATTTACAGTACTCTAATCACTGAGAATTAGACTTGCTAAAAGTGTTTTAGGTTAGCAACAGCAGTGTGTAACTGGTTCAAAAAGATTGAAGTCATATGAAATGTGTGTGTTTCGTATGGTAACAAAATATTGTTTTTATGAAGTGGTGTATAGTTTTGACAAGTGTTCCATTTTGCAAATGATCTGAAGTGTTGTGCTACTTTGGTGTAGGGTTGTGCTAATTGTGTGTAGTGTTTTGGCAAACCGGGCCCTGTTTTCAAAATTGTGCTTAAACAATTGAAAAAAACGGTAATAATAGTAAACAGTATGGCAGCAGCATAAGTGGTGGGTGGGTGTGTGTGTGACGGTGAGTATGTGTATGTAGGTGCGTGTTTGTGTGTGTGTGTGTGCATGGGTGTCAATGTAAACAGGGCTGAAAAGTGACTGGTAGCAGGAATTTATAAATACTGATGGTAATATAATATATCATAATATATATAGAGCTTTCGGAAAGTATTCGGACCCCTTGACTTTTTCCACATTTTGTTACATTACAGCCTTATTCTAAAATTGATTAAATAAATCCTCAATCCACACACAATACCCCATCGTTACAAAGCAAAAACAGGTTTTCAGACTTTTGTTTCAAATAATTTAAATAAATAACAGAACAGAAATACCTTATTTACATAAGTATTCAGACCCTTTGCTATAAGACCCGAAATTGAGCTCAAGTGCATCCTGTTTCCATTGATCATCCTTGAGATGTTTCCACAACTTGATTGGAGTCCACCTGTGGTAAATTTAATTGATTGGACATGATTTGATAAGGCACACGCATGTCTATATAAGGTCCCATAGTTGGCAGTCAGAGCGATGTCAGAGCATGTCAGAGCGAAAAACAAGCCAGTATGTCTAAGGAATAACCTGTAGCGCTCCGAGACAGGATTGTGTCGAGGCACAGATCTGGGGAAGGGTACCAAAACATTTCCGCAGCATTGAAGGTCCCCAAGAACACAGTGGCCTCCATCATTCTTAAACAGAAGAAGTTTGGAACCAGCAAGACTCTTCCTAGAGCTGGCTGCCTGGCCAAACTCAGCAATCGGGGGAGAAAGGCGTTGGTCATGGAGGTGACAGAGCTCCTTTTGGACAGAACTCCCAAGTTCCTCTGTGGAGATGGGAGAACCTTCCAGAAGGACAACCATCTCTGCAGCACTCCACCAATCCGGCCTTTATGGTAGAGTGGCCAAACGGAAGCCACTCTTCGGTAAAAGGCACATGACAGCCCGCTTGGAGTTTGCCAAGGTGAACAGAGCAAAGTACAGCAAGATCCTTGATGAATACCTGCTCCAGAGTGCTCAGGCCCTCAGACTGTGGCGAAGGTTCACCTTCCAAAATTATAACGACCCTAAGCACACAGCCAAGACAACGCAGGAGTGGCTTCGGGACAAGTCTCAAGTCTCGAGTGGCCCAGCCAGAGCCCGGACTTGAACCCGATCGAACATCTCTGGAAAGTCCTGAAAATAGCTGTGCAGTGACACTCCCCATCCAACCTGACAGAGCTTGACAGGATCTGCAGAGAAGAATGGGATAAACTCCCCAAATATAGGTGTGCCAAGCTTGTAGCGTCATACCCAAGAAGACTCAAGGCTGTAATAGCTGCCAAAGGTGCTTCAATGAACTACTGAGTAAAGGGTCTGAATACTGGTGACTTACTCCTGTTTACATGTACAGTGCATTTGGAAAGTGGAAAGTAATCAGACCCCTTGGCTTTTTCCATAGTTTGTTACGTTACAGCCTTATTCTAAAAGAGATAAAATATTTTTTTCCCCTCATCAATCTACACGCAATACATTTGCAAACATTTCTAAAAACCAGTTTTTGCTTTGTGATTATGAGGTATGGTGTGTAGATTGATGAGGGTAACAATGTTTAATCTCTTTTAGAATAAGGCTGTAACGTAAAAAAAGATGGAAAAAGTCAAGAGGTCTGAATACTTTCCAAATGCACCGTACATGTAAACAGGAGTAAGTCCCCAGTAGCAGGATAAATTGATAGATACTAATTTAAAAGTCTTATGGCCAAGGGATAAAAGCTGTTTAGGAGTCTGTTGGTCTGAGCCTCAATGCACCGGTACCGCCTGCCAGACGGGAACATGGAGAACAGTCCATGTCTTGGGTGGCTAGTCTTTGGACATTTTCCAGGCCTTTCTCAAAAAAAACTATATCGGTACACTAACATTTCAGATCAAAGTGGCAAGTGGCGCAGCAGTCTAAGGCACTGCATTTCAGTGCTAGAGGTGTTGCTACAGACACCGTGGTTTGAATCCAGGTTGTATCCCAACTGGCCGTGATTGGGAGTCCCATAGGGTGGTGCACAATTGGGCCAGCGTCATCCGGGTTTGGCTGGTGTAGGCCGTCCATGTCAGAGATTCATTGTAAAATAAGAATTTGTTCTTAACTGACTTGCCTAGTTAAATAAAGGTTAAATAAATAGTATGGTTGGACACAGTTTTAAAGATGTCATTTTCTCTGCTTGTCGTGTTGCTGTATGATGGATACAGTGGATCCTTGAAGTCAGTCTTCGAGAATTAACAAAGCTGGGCGAGTAGATTTCCCCCAGAAAATGTGGGCAATCATCTTGTGTGGGCTCATGTAATTTTTCGCAGACATGGTGTTTTGATTGCCTGGAGGGGAAATAGTATTATTTACTCCAAAATTGCTTGGTTTGATCCCCATTGGGTAAACTGTGCAAGCCCAGACTAAAAATATCTCCTCTCCCTGGCTTCTCACGTCACCTACCCCACTTTCAGGTGAGTCTCCATCTACTACAGTACATTGCAGCACTTACCAGTGGAGCAGCACAGCAGCCTTTAAGGCTAAAGAACTGGAGCTCAACCACCTCTCACAAACAGATGGTTATGTCAAGGACGTCTCTGGGAATGCTTGAGAACAGCAGGGGTTTAACTACTATGTCTCCTCAAATGAGCTCCTTACATTGGGATAGAACTGGAAAGCAGTGATTCAGTGCTTCTCATGACTGACCATCAGGGAGGAAAAATACACCCAAAAGTGTGTTCTGCTTTCAAGTGCATATTGCCTGGCAACAGACAGATATAGCTTTTTATTCTGATTGCTTCCATCAGAGGAACTTTTGTAATCACCAGGCAGAGAAATAAGGGCCCATTTTGTTTGATTGCACTTGAAGTGGGAATGTGTCAATGTGTTGGAGTTGGATAACAGGTGTGGAATGAATCATACTGTAGATGATATGCAAGACACAGTTTAATAAGACACACAGCAATAACACATACTGGAATAACTAATATAGCATCAAAAGATCCAATGCATGCGGGCAGAATGGCACATATAAAGCATTCACACACACACACACACACACACACGTTATTAAACCTGTTAGGCCTATATACACATTCAAGTTCTGCAAGACTATCATATGAGAGGATACACAAATACAGCAAATGGCATTTTGTATCAGTTTATAGACTATTCTAGTTAGACATTATGAGGGTCACTGAAACCAGCACCTGCCAGTGTTTTCAAAAACTTCCCTGGCTGTTTCCACACCTGTTCAGCCCCTTACCACCCTCAAAATATAATCCTGTCATGTTTTTGCAAAAAGTTAGGCTTCAACAGATTGATGCTTATGTTAACTGGCCATGCTCCCAGCAAACTTTGCGGTGCCATTGGGAAAGATACATATCTACCCCAACCACTCCAGAATCCCTGCACATTGTAAATATTGTATTGGCACTGACCCTGGAATAGAACCTGTATTTAGTTTACTTACTTTCTCGTGTTCTTCGCATGTGTTTTTGTTCTACTTTAGTTTTTTTATTGATATTGATTACTACATTGTTGTGAAAGAGCTTGCAAGAAAGGCATTTCACTGCACTTGTCCACGTGATAATAAAAACTTGAAACTTGAGATGAGCGTCACCCAAAATAATGCTTATGTCAACACATTGCATTCAATAGGAAAATATGAGTGTCAACCACTTGACGCTTATGTCAATACATTGCATTCAATGGGAAAAGATGTATCACAGGGTTGACGCTTTATGTCAATACATTCCAGTCAATGGGAAAAGATGAAAAGATGACTCACAGACAGACAGGCATACATTTCTCTCTCTCTCACCATCTCCCTTATTTCTCTCTCCCTCCCTCCTCCTCTCCTTCTCTTTACCTTCCTCTGTCTTTTTCTCTACCTCCTCTTTATTCCCCACTCCTCTTCTCTCTCTCTTCCCCTTCCTTTACCCCCTCCCCTTTCTCTTTCCCTCTCTCTTCTTCCCCTCGCTCCCCTCTTCCCCCCCTGCATTCCCTCTCCCCTCTTCCCCTACCTCTCATCTCTTTCTCCCTCCTCTCCCACCTCCCTCCTTCACCCTCTACTTTTCTCTCTCCCCCTCCCTTACTCTCCACCCCTCCCACACTCTCCACCTTCTCTCTCTCTCTCTCCCTCCATCTTCTCATCTCTCTCTCCCTCAACTCCCCCCACCTTCACAGACTGAATATTGACACAAGCAGGCACCGACAGGCAGACTGGGAGGCAGGCACAGACAGACGCAGTCGGACAGACAGACACTTTCAAGTTAACTCTTTAGGCATCATCAGCAGTGGTGACGGTTTTGGAGAGTCTGGCGTGCCCAAAGTAAAATGCCTGCCACTCAGGCCCAGAAACTAGGATATGCACATAATTAGTACTATTGGATAGGAAACACTCTGAAGTTTCTAGAACTGTTAAAATAATGTATGTGAGTATAACAGAACTCATGTAGCAGGCAAAAACCAGAAGACTTTATTTTCCAGATTTTTTTTTGTGTGACATATCCTCAGTTTGATAGGCTTCCTATTGAAATCCATGTAAAATAACTCCCAGATTGCAGTACCTATGGCTTCCACTAGATGTCAACAGTCTTTAGACAGTGTTTGAAGGCTTTATCATTGAACTGAACCGAAAGGAAGAAGAAATAGTGAAGGGACAACGGATGTAAATAACTTTTCCTGGGCATGAGACCGTGAGTGCGCCCCACTTTATTTTCCTTTTATATCATTTAGGATATCATCCGTGTAAAATATAATCGTTAATATTTATAAAAGTATACCTAAGGATGCATTATAAATTATGTTTTATTTGTTTGGGCAAAGTTGTTAGGTATAATTTGAACGCTTTCTCTTCACTGTACAACGGGCGACTCGACGGTGGATTTTCTGAACATAACGCGCCAACCAAATGGAGATTTATGGATATAATAAATGACTTTTTCTAACAAAAGAACCATGGATTCTCTTGTTTGGACACTTGGGATGCCCTCAGGAGAAGTTCCTCGAAAGGTAAGTTATTTATTTTAGCTCTTATATGGGTTTTGTGTGACCCGCGCTGGATATGAATTTATGCTAATGCATAAATATGAGGTGCTATCCTCAAACAATCAAATGTTGTGCTTTCGCCGTAAAGCCTTTTTGAAATCTGACAACGCTGTGATATTGCCAAGAATCAGAGCTTTTGATGACTATGCAACACTTGTATATTGATGAATGTTTAATAATTCAACTTTTGGATTTTGAATTTGGCGCCTTAAATTTCACCGGGTAGTGTCGGGATTGGGGCGCTAGCGCCCCAGTTATCCCTAAGTGGTCAATCCCCTCAATCGACCGATATCCTCTTCAGAATTCATTATAACAAGGATTCAAATGATTAGAAGGATTAGGATTATCTTCAGAATTAATTCTAAATCTGACATTGTTCCCTTAAGCAAGGCACTTAACTCTAATCTCTTCTGTAAGTCGCTCTGGATAAAAGCATCTGCTAAATGACTAAAATGTCAAATGTAATGCTCTTAGTTTCTAGAACTGCAAGACCCTTCTGTCCAATGGAGGTCAAAAATGCTTTTGGGTCGATTGACTTCAAATTTCATATGCCGGATCATGACAGTCACCTGGGCACAAATCACCAAAGAGCAAGCAATGTAGAAGCACGGTGGCTAGGAAAAACTCCCTGGAAAGGCAGGCACCTAGGAAGAAACATAGAGAGGAACCAGGCTCTGAGGGGTGGCCAGTCCTCTTCTGGCTGTGCCCGGTGGAGATTATAAGAGTACATGGCCATTAAGGCCAGATCGTTCTTCAAGATGTTCAAACATTCATAGATGACCAGCAGGGTCAAATAATAATCACAGTGGTTATAGAGGGTGGAACAGTACGTCAGGAGTAAATGTCAGTTGGCTTTTCATAGTTGAGCATTCAGAGGTCGAGACAGCAGGTGCGGTAGAGAGGAGAGAGAGATAGAGAGTAAGAGGGAGGGTCGAAACAGCAGGTCAGGAACAACGTAGCATGTCTAGTGAACAGGTCAGGGTTCCATAGCCGCAGGCAGAACAATAGAAACTGGAGCAGCAGCACGACCATATAGTACATCTGGTGAACAGGTCAGGGTTCCATAGCCGCAGGCAAAACTACATAAACTGGATCAGCAGCACAACCAGGTGGACTGGCACTGGGACAGCCAGGTGTTGTCAGGCCTAGGGCTCAGGTCCTCCGGGAGGGGAGAGTGAGAGCGAGAGAGAGGTAGGAGAATTAGACAGAGCATACTAAAGATCACAGATGACACCAGATAACCATTTGAAACCTCCCCTATGACCTTCTCTCCTTTATGGGTCGATTAACTTAAAATTTCATATGCCAGGTCATGATGGTCCAGTCACAAATGTTATTTTACCTTTATTTAACTAGGCAAGTCAGTTAACTACTTACGGAGTGGTGGGGCGCTCCCGACACTACCCGGTGAAATGTAAGGCGCCAAATTCAAAATCCAAAAGTTGAATTATTAAACATTCATCAATATACAAGTGTTGCATAGTCATCAAAAGCTCTGCTTGTTGGCAATATCACAGCGTTGTCAGATTTCAAAAAGGCTTCACGGCGAAAGCACAACATTTGATTGTTTGAGGGTAGCACCTCCAATATTTTCCCATTAGCATAAATTCATAAACCATCGCGGTTCACACAAAACACATTTCACAGCAAAAACAAATCCCTTACCTTTTGAAGAACTTCTGCTGAGGGCTTCCCAAGTGTCCAACGAAGACATCCAATGGTTCTTTTGTTAGAAAAAGTCATTTATTATATCCATAAATCTCTGTTTGGTTGGCGCATTATGATCATAAAATACAGCATCCACTCGCCCATTGAACCGTGAAGAGAACGCATTCAAACTATACCTATACACTTGTCCAAGAACAATCAAACATCATTGATAATGTATCCTTAGGAACACTTTTATGTATATTTACTATAATATTTCAACCGGATTATAAACTGGGCGATAGGAAAGGAAAAAACCACAGCGCGCACGAGCCCGTGAACGCACATCCTCTTCTGTTTACATCCGATGACCAGTTCGAAATTCTTCTTCTATTACCATCCAGAGCAACTATAACATCACCAAACACTGTCTAGAGACTGTTGACATCCAGTGGAAGCAATAGGTACTGCAATCTTACTCCCAGAAATGGCTGTTTTCAGTAGGGAGGGGTTCAAAATGAGTCAATGTGTCAAAAACACTTTTTCCAAGACAGAAATTCCTCCGGTTTTCGCCTGCTATATCCGTTCTGTTATACTCACAGACATTATGTTAACACTTTTAGAAACTTCAGAGTGTTTCCTATCCAATAGTACTAATTATGTGCATATCCTATTTTCTGGGCTGAGTGGGAGGCATTTTGGGCACTCCAGACTCTCCAAAACCGTCACCTTGGGAGCCGCTCCCTAAGAAGTTAAGAACAAATTTTAATTTTCAATGACAGCTTAGGAACAGTGGGTTAACTGCCTTTTCAGGGGCAGAATGACAGATTTGTACCTTGTCTGCTCGGCGAATTGAACTTGCAACCTTTCAGTTACAAGTCCAACACTCTAACCACTAGGCTACCCTGCCGTCCCAAATATGTAAAATGTGGAAGATTCAACCCTTTAAACCCTTCGAAACCGCACCTATGACCCCCAATTAAGTCCTTTCCTGTCATTCCTGGGGACACTCTTTAACAATGCCCTGAGTTTCAGGTATATACATTAAAAATTGTCTGTTCTACAGAAGATGGAAGACAGTGTTTTTGCAAATAAAGCACCATGTTAAGGATGAATTAAGCCATTTCCTGTTGCTACAGTAAGCTGAACCTCAACACAGGGCATATTTTTAAAGCTGGTTTGTAACTGGTGGCAGCGGAGTCAGGCGCAGGAGAGCAAACTGGGTGACAATCGTAGTTGTTTAATAACAATACCAAAAACCAGTACAAAACAACACAAGACACTAAATTAGATACAAAATAACCTGTCAAGCAACCGCTCACAAAAAGCACAAGCACTAACAATAACAATCCCACACAAAGACATGGGGGGGAACAGAGGTTTTAAATACAACACATGTAATGAGGGAATTGAAACCAGGTGTGGAAACACAGACAAAACAAATGGAAAATGAAAAGAGGATCGATGATGGCTAGAAGACCGGTGACGTCGACCGCCAAACTTCGGCGGAAGTCGTGACAGTGGGTAATGCTTTTCTATGGTAGAAAGGCTTTGTTCTCTGTGGGACCAAGTTTGGAGCATTTGTTGAATGATCCCATACCGGAATTTTGTTTCTAGCCTCAACCAGTCTGCCGATGTCACTCAAAAGCACATTAACTCTAGGTCAGGCTTCAAGTAAGGCCCAGGGTCATTCCTAGGATTTTAAGACCTTCTGGGTTTAGCCCAAAGCCAGTAGGGGATCCGGGGGCATCCTCCCCCATCAAAAAACAGCTAAATGCCTGAATGTTGAGAGATTATAACATTGAGAGATTTTTCAGGTAACTTGCACCTTCCCACCTGCCATAACAGACACTGCTAGTACTCAATCACAGTTGCTACTGTGCATCTCTCTACACATACAGTACAGTACAATCTACAGAGTATTGCCAAAAACCACTCAACAACTTCAAACATAGACTCTGACCTGTCCAATGAGCCAAACTGATTAAAGACTCACACAGTACCCAAACACCCTCACTCACACACACACACACACACACACACACACACACACACACACACACACACACACACACACACACACACAAATTAAAATCCATAGAGCAGCTTTAAGTGATGCAGTCTGCTTTGTGCTCCCCCTCTGTCTGTTTCACTTTCTGTGTTGTCTGTTGCTGTCTCTCTTGTCTGCCTCTTTGTATTCTATGTTGCGGTCTACCCTCTGCTCTCGTTCTGTCCTGGTTGTAAAAAGTGTAAAAGCTTTGCACTTTGTTTGCAATTCTGTAACACACTTATTGCGAAATACTACACACATTTTCTTACATTAGACACTTTGTTCAAAAACGAAATCACCTGTTATCATTGGGAAAACACTCTGTTCAAAATGCAAAACTCATCTGGCAATTGTATGCACTTACATACACACCTGAAAACACTTGCACAGAAAACAGAACACCAATCAGTCTGAGCCTTAGCACTACAAATAGGCCTCAGGTAAGCCATTTTTAGAACTTTTCAAGCATGGAGGCAATGAGAGTCAGAGTAAGAGGAGGACAAAGAGAGAGAGGAGTCGGATGTGGAAGAGGACGTGGAAGAGGACGAGGACCAGTGCGGAGACGTATATCAGATGACATCAGGGCTACTCTGGTGGACCATGTGATAAATCATGGCCTGTCCATGAGGGAGGCTGGGCAAAGAGTCCACCCTAACCTCAGTCGCTACACAGTAGCATCGATAATAAGGACATTCCGACTGGAGAACAGGTATATCTTCAAGTTTCTACTCCAGACTGTACCTACTGCATGTGTCACATGATTCTGTATCATATTACAGTATTACTGTACTAACTATACTATACAAAAATGGGTAGTGCTGTGAAGTACTGTATATGTAAAGGAATACCATTGTGATGTTGCAGTGCTGTGTACAGTTTGAAAGTACAGTATGTGAAAAATAACCTAACCAATGACATCTTGTGGTGGCATTTTCTACAGAATGGTTGGACGACCTCCTCAAGGTGGAAGGGAACGGCTCTTCACTCAACAACAAGAGCTTGCCATCATTGAAATGGTGCGAGAAAATAATGCAATCCGACTTCGTGAGTTGCAACAATGCATAATTGCAAATGGAAATGAATTCAACAATATCAACAGGGTCAGCATTTCTACACTAAGTCGCATCCTACAGAAACATAACTTCAGAATGAAGCAGCTGTACAGGGTGCCATTTGAGAGGAACAGTGTCAGGGTCAAGGATCTGCGCCATGATTATGTGCAGGTATGTGTCACTTTACTTTACATACTATATATTGTGATGTGGGAATGAGGGTTTATGCTGCCACCTGCCCTGCCTGTAGCTTGTAGTTTTTGTCTATACTCAGCCAACCCAGCCCCTACTTGTGTGAAAATATAGACATTGTAGTTACTGTATGTGTTTTCAGTAACACTATTCAATATTTTCTGTTACAGACAGTTCTGGAGTTCGAACTGCCGCATGAGTTCATCTACGTGGATGAGGCAGGCTTCAATCTGGCCAAAACCAGGCGTCGGGGCCGTAACGTAGTTGGACAAAGGGCTGTTGTAAATGTCCCTGGGCAGCGTGGGGAAATATCACCTTGTGTGCTGCAATTAGTGTCCAAGGAGTCCTGCATCATCATGCCACTCTAGGTCCCTACAATACAGGACAGATCATTGCATTTCTAGATGCACTACATGCAGTTGTGCAGGACAGACCACAGCAGCCCAGGTTTGTTGTCATCTGGGATAATGTTAGTTTCCACCGGGCTGCTCTGGTCGAGACTGGTTCAACAACCATAATCATTTCACAGTTTTATACCTGCCCCCTTACAGCCCCTTTCTAAATGCAATCAAGGAATTATTTTCAGCGTGGCGGTGGAAAGTATATGATCGGCAACCACATGCCCGCATGACTCTTCTGCAAGCAATGGAAGAGGCATGTGGAGACATTGAGGGGGGATCAATCCAAGGGTGGATTCGGCACACAAGGCGATATTTTCCGCGATGCCTAGCCCGCGAGGACATCGCCTGTGATGTTGACGAGGTCTTGTGGCCAGATCCGAACAGAAGGCGTGATCCATAAGCCCCTCCACCACGCACACGCACACACACACGCACACACACACACAAAACAAGTATATGTTTTTTTCCCCCCAATAGCAATTTATCCAGTAATTGTTTAGTTTTTTTTACTTTTGTTTTGTTGCTAAATTAGATTTTTGTAAATACTGTTTGATTACTGCAGAAATTCTACTTTTGAGTTTTACAGAAGACTGAGTCTGAGAAAATGACAATAAAAATAGAAACACAAAGACTGCAGTGTTTTATATAAAGCCCATCAGTGTGTTGCTGGTGATATGAAAGAGTAATTCAAATGTTGCTTGTGTGTATGGTTTTGTTGCAAGAATTTCATTTTTAGAAAGGAGTGTTGAGTTTTGATTGCAGTGTTTCATTTTGGCATGTATGTGAGTTGTTAATCTCCAAGTACTATGTCTGATTGGCTTGTGTGTTGTGTTTTGACATAATGAGCCAAATTCTGCAAAAAGTGTGTAAGCAATAGGCAAAAACTGTAATAGTAATTTCACAGGCTTTTTCACCTCACCTGAAAATTATTTGTAAGCCATGTTTTACTTTTGTCTGTATTTCATTAATAATATTGTGTGAAAAAATAAATACATGAATGTATATACAGTGGGGCAAAAAAGTATTTAGTCAGCCACCAATTGTGCAAGTTCTCCAACTTAAAAAGATGAGAGAGGCCTGTAATTTTCATCATAGGTACACTTCAACTATGACAGACGAAATGAGAAAAAGAAATCCAGAAAATCACATTGTAGGTTTTTGTATTTATTTATTTGCAGATTATGGTGGAAAATAAGTATTTGGTCAATAACAAAAGTTTATCTCAATACTTTGTTATATACCCTTTGTTGGCAATGACAGAGGTCAAACGTTTTCTGTAAGTCTTCACAAGGTTTTCACACACTGTTGCTGGTATTTTGGCCCATTCCTCCATGCAGATCTCCTCTAGAGCAGTGATGTTTTGGGGCTGTCGCTGGGCAACACGGACTTTCAACTCCCTCCAAAGATTTTCTATGGGGTTGAGATCTGGAGACTGGCTAGGCCACTCCAGGACCTTGAAATGCTTCTTACGAAGCCACTCCTTCGTTGCCCGTGCGGTGTGTTTGGGATCATTGTCATGCTGAAAGACCCAGCCACGTTTCATTTTCAATGCCCTTGCTGATGGAAGGAGGTTTTCACTCAAAATCTCACGATACATGGCCCCATTCATTCTTTCCTTTACACGGATCAGTCAGTCCTGGTCCCTTTGCAGAAAAACAGCCCCAAAGCATGATGTTTCCACCCCATGCTTCACAGTAGGTATGGTGTTCTTTGGATGCAACTCAGCATTCTTTGTCCTCCAAACACGACGAGTTGAGTATTTACCAAAAAGTTATATTTTGGTTTCATCTGACCATATGACATTCTCCCAATCCTCATCTGGATCATCCAAATGCTCTCTAGCAAACTTCAGACGGGCCTGAACATGTACTGGCTTAAGCAGGGGGACACGCCTGGCACTGCAGGATTTGAGTCCCTGGCGGCGTAGTGTGTTACTGATGGTAGGCTTTGTTACTTTGGTCCCAGCTCTCTGCAGGTCATTCACTAGGTCCCCGTGTGGTTCTGGGATTTTTGCTCACCGTTCTTGTGATCATTTTGACCCCACGGGTGAGATCTGCGTGGAGCCCAAGATCGAGGAAGATTATCAGTGGTCTTGTAGGTCTTCCATTTCCTAATAATTGCTCCCACAGTTGATTTCTTCAAACCAAGCTGCTTACCTATTGCAGATTCAGTCTTCCCAACCTGGTGCAGGTCTACAATTTTGTTTCTGGTGTCCTTTGACAGCTCTTTGGTCTTGGCCATAGTGGAGTTTGGAGTGTGACTGTTTGAGGTTGTGGACAGGTGTCTTTATACTGATAACAAGTTCAAACAGGTGCCATTAATACAGGTAACGAGTGGAGGACAGAGGAGCCTCTTAAAGAAGAAGTTACAGGTCTGTGAGAGCCAGAAATCTTGCTTGTTTGTATGTGACCAAATAGTTATTTTCCACCATAATTTGCAAATAAATTCATTAAAAATCCTACAATGTGATTTTATGGATTTTTTTTCCTCATTTTGTCTGTCATAGTTGAAGTGTACCTATGATGAAAATTACAGGCCTCTCTCATCTTTTTAAGTGAGAGAACTTGCACAATTGGTGGCTGACTAAATACTTTTTTGCCCCACTGTATATACAGAGAGAGAGAGAGAGAGAGAGAGAGAGAGAGAGAGAGAGAGAGAGAGAGAGAGAGAGAGGCTTGAAGTGATACAATCTACTGCTCAAGCCACCTTTGCTCTAACTCAATCTGCCCTCTTTTCTCACTTTCTCTGTGTCTTGTCTGTTGCTGTCTGTGTCTTGTCTATTGCTGTCTCAGGTTCTTGTTTGTTACTGTCACCTTTGTTTAGCTTCCTCTGGTGTCTCTTGCCATCATATCCTATTCTTCTGTTGCTGTCTCTGTCTCTTGTCTGGTGTGTCACTCTCCATCACCTATTATTCTGTTGCGGTCTCTGTGTCTTGTCAGGTGTCTCTTTAGTTTTGCAATCCAAAACGGTCAAGGGGATACTGGGGTTGCTTGACTTGTTTTGGGCCTGTGTCTGGGTCACCTAAATAATCCTCTTCCCTACCATTTGCCCCTGGCTACTGCAGTTCTAAGTGCTCCACTGGCCTGCTGTTCTCATCTATCCTCCTCCTTGGCTCATCTGAAAAGTAGCAAAAACATGTCAATTCGTGTTAAAGGGTGACTACTATCTGGCCTCAAGAAGAGAGGTACTACTCTTCTTGATCTGGTGTGGTGTTATGTGGGTGTCTCGTGTGTGTTCGCAGGTGTGTTCGCAGGTGGGAAGAGTTAGTCAAATGATTTAGCCAATTAGTTTCAGCCGGCTGGTGTGCGACCTGACTTTGGATATCTCCCGGGCTAGTTATGGACCGTCAATAAATTACACAATGTGAATGAGACAATATTTTTATGTTGCACACCTTTTAGTTCTCATTAAACACTTTCAATATTTGTATATGAATTGTACAATTGATCATTAATTTGAGGTTTTACAAGTTAATGACATTTTTTGCTATTAGAATTTTGATATATTGTCCCATGTACATTGTGTAATTTACAGATGGCTCCTAACTAGCCCCGTAGGGATATCCAAAGTCAACCCAGATTTACCACAGGCGTTATGATCGGGTCGCATGCAGCTGCACTCCGAATTGATGATTACTTGTGTGCCTCCAGCTGTGGGCATGTGGGTAGGATTGAAACAAACTCAGCCTTCATTTACGTTTCCCAAACTTTCCCCAGTTCTACACAGCTGATTCAAATAACCAATTCATCATCAAGCTTTGATTATTTGAATCAGCTGTGTTGTGCTAGGACAAAAGACAAATGCGTGGTTATGGAAACTCATGTCAGTCTGAAATGTTAAATAAATCTAAATGTTGGGCTGGGTCCAAAAGAATCTGGGTCTGAAACCTTTGAAGCCCATGCCTAACGACGCCACTGGTGAGGCCAACCTTTCTGTAATGTAGTGTGGGCCGGGGGTGAGGTGAAATAATTAATTAAGGTTATTTCTATGTTTAGTGGACAAGCACTTAAGGATATGGCTAGGGTTAGAGTTGAGCCAAGATGTAGAGATGAAGCGCGGGGTAGGTTTCGGGTAGCCTCATCGAGAACCAGGCTTCCCTAAAACGTGAAGTTCATGGCACAAAATCGTCTTAAAAAGGGGTGGGATCCGGGTGTAAATCAGTGATGCCTCGCAACAGGTGAACTTTTTTTTATTTTTTTTATTATCCCAGTATTAATCATTACACTCTTTATAGACTTATCATCTTACAGGCTCACATTTGTAGGCTACATTTAATAATATCTTCAGTTAATCATAGTGAAAATTGTAGCCTAGATAATTTATAACATTTTTTTCCTTGACAATGAAGTACCTGATAAACTGTGGCGTGTATTCATGGATGCCAAAGGAAGCCAGGCTTCCCCCAAAAATGTACCAAGATAAAAACAAAAAAACATTACAAAATAAATTGTACGCAAGAGACTGTATCTAACTGGAGAAAGCATTCGAGTGAACAAATAGCACTCCTCTGTCTCTGTAATTGTAGGCCATCTATCTGATGCTGTCTGGTCCAAAAGAGTATGACACTGTTGCCGCCCGTAGTATTGAATGCAAGGGGAGCCAACGAGCATTTGGCCTCCTTTGATTGAAAAAAATGTAAAATAATCAGCTTTGAGCTAAACTGAGTGAGCTCAGCTGTGAATGGTCCTTGCACACCAAAAGAAAGTGTCAAGGGAAGCCAGTTTGGATTTGGTGTCACTCCTATCAAAATGCAACGAGAGCATACGTCATTGACAGAAACAACTCGTTGTGTTGTTGTCCTCGGGTGGCTAGCTAGCTAAAATCGTCCCTTTCCTAAAAGCCATGGATAGAGATATGGATTTGGACTTGGCGATTCTGATCCAACTGTAATGGAAATTTTACTTTGTGAAGAAACAGTCCTAAAAATGTTCATATTGTCTTTGGTGTCATAAACAATCCTTGGTTCCTGCCTGTGCCTGGTAAAGATACGAGGGGAAGGGGGGCATCATGACCTCCTCTTTAGGACCATCTGGCAGAACGCCCAGAATATGTTCTTTAAGTTAAGATAGGAGACGATGCCAGACACATGCCGGAACCAACCCTATAAACTATGCCTATGTATCATGTCTGAAACCAGTATATAAGGGAATTAACGGGACTGCCTCGTTGGAGCTCCTAATCGACATGTGTAATTGGTGCATTCAGTTGGTTGGAACCTCTCCAGCATGCTGATAATAAACAATGATTCATTTAAGATTGACTTTGAGTGTCCCTGTGTAGATCTTCCACAACACAACCATTAATTCATACATTGTGGTCCTGGCCTGAGAGGATGGAAGTTCAATATGTAGCTAGATGTAAAAAGCTAATGTTAACTAGCTAAAGTTGCACATAAAAGGAAGTTAAGCTAGCAAGTAAGCATTTTAGCCAGGTAGCCTAAGACAACAAAAAATAAAAACATGTACGTATAAGTCATAGACCGGTTCGGCAACATGAAAGAGAGGATGGCATTGGCATTTCTCTACAAGTAGGGTGAGTCAACATGTTTTTTCTACTTGCACAAACTCACACACACACACACACACACACACACAGATATCAGAACCATGTACAGCCACATCATATTTAACTTACGTTGATTGGACTAAATCGTTTTTGGTATCTTTTAGTTGTCACTGGATTAGACTAAGCATAGGTGATTTGATGAAATGTTGAAGTTGAATGGTGCTGGAATAGTGGAGGTAGCTCCTGTTTTCGTTGAGACTTGTGGTAACTCTCCGTGGTTCTAAATCAATAGATGTTTAGTGGTTCGAAAATGTTGGAAACATTAACTCCAGAGATGTTTGATCATGGCTGGACCACTCAAGGACATTCAGGGACTTGTACCGAAGCCCCTCATGTGTTGTCTTGACTGTGTGCTTAGGCTCGTTGTCCTGTTGGAAGGTGAACCTTTGCCCCAGTCTGAGGTACTGAGCGCTCTGGGGCAGGTTTTCATCAAGGATCTCTCTTTACTTTGCTCTATTCATCTTTCCCTAGATCCGGACTAGTTTCCCTGCCACTGAAAAACATCCCCACAGCATGATGCTGCCACCACAGTGCTTCACCGTTCCAGGTTTCCTCCAGATGTGACGCTTGGCATTCAAGGCCTGACAGGTGTGTGCCTTTCCAAAACATGTACAATCAATTTAATTTACCACAGGTGGACTCCAATAAAGTTGTAGAAACATCTCAAGGATGATCAATGGAAACAGGATGCACATGAGCTCAACTTCAAGTCTCATAGCGAAGGGTATGAATACTTATGTAAATAAGCTATTTCTGTTTATTTATTTTTATTTGCTAAAATATAAGAAAACCTGTTGTTGCTTTGTCATTATTTGGTATTGTGTGTATATTGGTGAGAATCCATTTTAGACTAAGGCTGTAACCTAACAAAATGTGGAAAAAGGAAAGGAGTCTGAATACTTTCCGAATGCACTGTATATCACTGTCACAAGGCATATGAACTAACAGGTTGTAGAGCAAACATTGCCATTATCACAACAGGTTGTAATATTGCTTTTTTCTGGCTTCCCCAGTGATTTTACCCACACACCCCTATTGCTGATGAGGCCTATTTTATGTGGCACATAAAAAGTGTATCATTGCAAAAGTGTTGCATAATGCATGACAACACTGTTACAACTACTACTGGTACAAAGTCACAGATACTTAGAGGTATTTTGGAAAAAATTATTATATGTTTTCAAGATATATGCCCAGAGCAATATCAAAGTATTTGATGCAAATTCCAGGTTTGTCACAAGTTATCAAGCAAGCACTGAATATTGTGACTGAGGAAGGTAGAAGATTTACCTGTAAAAAAGTGGACTCAATACTGCAACACACCAATCCCTCAGCACTGAAAATGTTTTCATGAGATATAGTTGGATAACGTCAGCCCTAAAATGTCTGGAATTTTTGCGATGTCTGAGCACTTTCTCTATGACTGTTGCTACAGGAACAAGGAAGAGGCTTTCAGACTGCAGAAAATATGTGTACAATGGCCATGGCCGGTGCTACCCTTTTAAAGGACACGTTCGAAATGTAGGTGTGCACCAATGTTTCGTAAATGCGCTTGTCATGCATCATGGTGGGGACAAAAATAAATGTTTTGACCGACTATCCAGGCTCAGTATCTGTGTGTCCAGGAAGAGCACAATGACAAAATGGAAACAGATTGATGAGAAATGCCTTCAGTGGAAGAGAGATATGGAGGGTGTCTAGGTCCAGACTGCAGGGAGTGTAGCTTGTCTTGACAACCAAACACAACACAACAGTAATTGAATGGTATGTACAATGGCTTGCAAAAGTATTCACCCCCATCAGCATTTTTCCTAATTTGTTGCCTTACAACTTGGAATTAAAATGCACTGGGGGTTGTATCATTTGATTTACACAACATGCCTACCACTTTGAAGATGCTAAATATTTTTTTATTGTGAAACAAACAAGAAATAAGACAAAAGAACTGAAAACTTGAGCGTGCATAACTATTCACCCCCCCAAAGTCAATACTTTGTAAAGCCACCTTTTGCAGCAATTACAGCTGCACGTCTCTTGGGGTGTGTCTCTAAAAGCTTGGCACATCTAGCCACAGGGATTTTTGCCCATTCTTCAAGGCAAAACTGCTCCTACTCCTTTAAGTTGGATGGGTTCCACTGGTGTACAGCAATCTATAAGTCATACCACAGATACTCAATTGGATTGAGGTCTGGGCATTGACTAGGCCATTCCAATACATTTAAATGTTTCCCCTTAAACCACTCGAGTGCTGCTTTATCAGTATGCTTAGGGTCATTGTCCTGCTGGAAGGTGAACCTCCGTCCCAGTCTCAAATCTCTGAAAGACTGAAACAGGTTTCCCTCAAGAATTTTCATGTATTTAGCGCCATCCATCATTCCTTCAATTCTGACCAGTTTCCCAGTCCCTGTCAATGAAAAACATACCCACAGCATGATGCTGCCACCACCATGCTTTACTGTGGGAATGGTGTTCTCGGGGTGATAAAAGGTGTTGGGTTTGTGCCAGACATAGCGTTTTCCTTGATGGCCAAAAAGCTCAATTTTAGTCTCATCTAACCAGAGTACCTTCTTCTGTATGTTTGGGGGGTCTCCCACATGCCTTTTGGCGAACACCAAATGTGTTTGCTTATTTTTTTCTTTAAGCAATGGCTTTTTTCTGGCTACTCTTCCGTAAAGCCCAGTTCTGTGGAGTGTACGGCTTAAAGTGGTCCTATGGACAGGTACTCCAATCTCCACTGTGGAGCTTTGCAGCTCCTTCAGGATTATCTTTGGTCTCTTTGTTGCCTCTCTGATTAATGCCCTCCTTGCCTGGTCCGTGAGTTTTGGTGGCCAGCCCTCTCTTAGCAGGTTTGTTTTTTTGAAAAATGCCCTAGAACCCACGGACAAAGTAGAAGGCTTACTGCCTGCTGTTGCGGACTTCCACTGCACTTTACAGACCTTATATACAGGGAGTTCTACAAGACAAAGTCCAATTAAGGAACATGGTGACCAGAAGAAATGTGACTCACAGTGTAGTTGGAGACAATTAAAGATGTAACAAATGTCTCCATCATCCCGGCTACACTCCGTTATTTTGGCATGGTTTCTTCAGTGCAGGACACAGTCAGTGGTTGGAACCAAAATGATTTTGTTCTGAATACAACCACTTTTCTTTCGTTCTGTTCCACTGTTCCGACCACCAAAATAAAGTTCTAAAGCAGTTTGAACCCCCCCAAAGTACTGGTTTATATTGTTCCTTTCTGTTCCTTTTTTAACCTGTGAAATCAATGGTTTCAATAGTCAGTGCTGATAGAGCAGGCAAGATAACTGTTTACATGCGTGACGGACAGACAAGTGTAGCCTATGGTGTAAGATGCAACTGAAATTCTTTGGGTGGGAAGAGAGCAACTACAAGTTAATTTACAATAAGGTCATACAATCCACTGAGAATTGAAGTTTCCAAATCTGGATTATTAAATCAAGTGAAGGAGAAAAGTGAGAGATAAAAAAATGCACAAGTAACTGGGTGACAGGTAGGGCTGTGGCGGTCACGAAAGCAAATAACTTTCTGCCTCACAGTAATTGACCGTTAATTAACATAAACACATTTGACATGTTATGGCTTCCACACATAGCCTACATGCCACTGATGCAGACCTTTGGAACATCTACATTTTAAAAAGTAATAAATCCATGTAATATAGCCTACACCTTCACAATAAATCCATTATTTATTTTAGACAGGTCTGAAGAAGCATGATATGAAGAAAATGCAGTATATTTCAGAAGAACAAAATAGCATACTCTGAGTTGTCCTTATGTTAGGTCCTGATCTGGCTATGCCAAATGGCTTTGGGCTACTGAGCAGACAAGATTTGCTTAGAATTCCGTGGCATTATTTTTATTTTATAGTATGAAGAATACAATTGAACAAAGCTGAATAAAATAGACAGGATATTTTCTCCAAACGATTTGAGGGAGTGCGCACATATGGCTAGTCTATGTTGAGCGGTTAACAAATAAATAGTCATTCCTATATGCTGAATTTATAGTTAATGAAACTTTAGTTGTTCTACAAATGTTGGGCTATATGTTTAGATTTTTAATACGTTGTAAGGCTGCAATATGCGACTCTAATGATGATTTGAAAAAAAGTTGCTTGAAAGGCATGAGCTCTCCTCTGGTTTTTTGCACAGGCTATACATACTTCATAAGTCTCTCATTCACAATTTGACTAACACTTGATAATGCCTCGAACTTCATGGCGGCATCCCTTCTGTGTGGCCGTAATGCACCATAAACAAATCCATGCCATTTGCAGCCAGTGGCCGTTGTGCCCTTGGCCCGGAGTGGTGAGCGCTCCAAAGCACCTCTCCCTCACATGGCTCTCCATCACGTGATCGGGTCTTTCTCACAGGCTACAAGACACATCAGGGACACAACTACGCGTGTCCTTATCCAATTCTGAGGTGCATATTGAAGATATTGGAAGAACGGCCCACATTTACTTTTCGTCAGCCAACAAGTTAAGTAAGCACAATGAACAGAAAAAGCAATAGCCTATGTCAATCTATTAATCCCCATAGCACAAAAGTCGACCTGTTCTATTCTGTGCAGGAAATAAATATTCCAAACATAGTCTGGGACAGTTGTGGGATGCAATATATATAGGCTAATATTGTCACCCATCAGACTATTCTTGATTTAAGCTTGTCTTTACATATACAAAATAATACATGTGTGAAATTTGTTTTGATTTAGAATGGATCATTATCATGCACCTGTCTCGAAACAGGGGCAGCTGGAAAAAATACATATAATCTATGCACTAAAATAGCGAATGGAGGGCACTTTTCCCGTGGTTCATTTTCGTGCCAGCCAGGTAGGCTATACTCCTGTTGTAAAGATAAACAATGTGCTTAATGTTAGGTAAGTTGAGAAATAAATATAGTAGGCCTACCCTATAGAAAGCTGATGGGATCCTCCTCTTTTTAGTAGAGGCCTTCACTCTGTTTTCTAGGCATTCAGACACTTCATGGGCTCTCATGAAGTATTTGATTAGATTTTCGATTACATTTGCATTGATGTCAGAGTGATTAGAGGGACAATAGAGTGCTGAGTACCAGGCAGCTAGCAAGTTTGGTATGCTACTAATGACCAGCAGCAGCAGCAGAGCTTGGAGAAGCCTAATTACCATGACTAAACGGTAATGTGGAATTTGACTACCTTCATGACTTGTGACCGCCAGTGTGGCGGTAATACGGTCACCACAACAGCCCTAGTGACAAATCACATCTTGGCCCACTCTATACTTTAGATAACTGAAAATGTGTATTAGAACCAATCTTTAAGCTCAATTGTTTATTTACATTGTGTGTATGGCATACATTCTACTATTCCATACAGGTCAATGGTAAAAGGATCTTTGTCCACAACAATAATATCCTAAACTGCATACTGTAAGTCTTTTGAAGTGTTAAGCAGATGAGACAATACCTACAGTATTAATCAACAGCATGTACAAGTCCTCATGTATAAACAGTCATGTTTGCAAAAGCCCCAAATTGTCCCAACACTGAATAATCATCACGTAAGTGTTCATCATACCCAAAAACCTCAGTGATGATAGACAGTAGGGCTTTTGCATGTCTCATGTCAGTAAAGGGCAAAGCAGAAAACATTTAAGGGATGATTTTGTCAGGGTTAACCTCATTGGCTGATGTGCAATAGACACTCCCATGAACACCTCAAGTGCAAGGTCATGTCATTTCTCTCTCAAGTATTCCCTATGCTCTTCACTGACCAGCCTATGTCTTGGTAGTAATTGTTGTACTGCATGCCTCTCCAAAGAACTTGAATTGCCCTCACATACATCCTTGCAGTTGAATGAGGTAGCACAATTGTCACAGCAGTCATGTGTGGCGCTCATCGACAGCCATTCAAATGAGATGCTGGAGGAACAATGATGTTTCAAGTAAGCATCGCCATTTCTCTGAGCCAACAAAAGTTTCAGTAGTCCCAAGACAATTGTGTATTCCCCTTGGCAATTTTCTCGTCCTACATCTTACTTTGACCCGCATATGTGGCGGCGATTCCTTGAGAGTTCAGAACACAAACCTGATACTCAATTATTGACATCAGAGTAGATACTACTACTACCATCGACTTCTCCACTTTCATTTTCAATAACTTGCAGACTGTCAGCCACACTTGATACACAAAATGTTTACCATAGCCTGTAGGTAGACACGCCAAAACGTCTCTTTTCTTTAGTAGAGTGTTCAAGAGAGTAAGATGGTGCCAACAGACATGGCAGCTCTGCTTCTAGCTCCTAAAAAACTTTGCAGTATTTCGTTTTTTGTGTGTTATTTCTTACATTATTAGCCCAGAACATTTTTTGTGTTATTACATACAGCCGGAAATAACTTGTGGATATCAGAGTGGGACTTTCCAGAAAGGGATCTTTTGTTTGTACCCCCCAGGGCAATTGAACTTATCCCAGAGGCTGCTCCATGTCGACTTCTAGTGGACTTCTAGCCCGACTCAGTAGGCAGGCACACCATCCACCGCTTCCAACTATATTACTCACTAATGTTCAGTCTCTGGACAATAAAGTGCACGAGCTCAGGGCGAGGATCACCTTCCAGAGAGACATCAGGGACTGTTACATACTTTGTTTCACAGAATCATGTCTCTCTCTGGATTTATTGTCATCGTCCATACAGCCAGCTGGGTTGTCAGTTCATCGCGCAGACAGGAATAAAGAACTTTCCGGGAAGAAGGAAGGCGGGGTGTATGCTTCATGATTAACTTCTCATGGTGTGATTGTGATAACATACAGAAACTTAAGTCCTTTTGTTCACCCGACCTAGAATTCCTCACAATCAAATGCTGACCATATTACCTCCGAAGAGAATGTAGTCACAGCCATGTATATTCCCCCTCAAGCCGATACCATGACGGCCCTCAAGGAACTACACTGGACTCTATGCAAACTGGAAACCACATATCCTGAGGCCGCATTTATTGTAGCTGGGGATTTTAACAAAGCAAATTTGAGGAAAACGCTACCGGAAGTTCTATCAAAACATTGACTGTAGAACTAATTTAGGGAAAACACTAGATCACTGCAACTCGCCTTTTCAAGATGCCTACAAGGCCCTCCCCCACCCTCCCTTTGGCAAATCAGATCACGACTCAATTTTGCTCCTCCCTTCCTATAGGCAGAAACTCAAACAGGAAGTACCTGTGCTAAGGTATATTCAACGCTGGTCTGACCAATCGGAATCCATGCTTGAAGATTCTTTTGATCACACAGACTGGGATTTGTTCCAGGTAGCCTCTGAGAATAACATTGACGCTTACACGGACACGGTGACCGAGTTCATCATGAAGGGATGTTGTTCCCACGGTGACTATTAAAACCTACCCAAACAAGAAACTGTGGATAGATGGCAGCATTTTCCAAAACTGAAAGTGCGAACCGCCGCATTTAACCATGGCAAGGTGACTTGGAATATGGTTGAATACAAACAGTGTAGTTATTCCTTCCGCAAGGCAATCAAACAGGCAAAACGTCAGTACAGAAACAAAGTGGAGTCGCAATTCAGCGACTCAGACATGAGACATATGTGGCAGGGTCTACAGACAATCACGGATTAAAAAAGGGAAAACCAGCCACATCGCGGACACTGATGTCTTGCTCCCAGACAAGCTAAACACCTTCTTCGCCCACTTTGAGGATAACACAGTGCCACTGACGCGGCTCACTCCCAAGGACTGTGGGCTCCCGTTCTCCGTGGCCGACGTGAGTAAGACATTTAAGCGTTTTAACCCTCGCAAGGCTGCCGGCCCAGAAGGCATCCCTAGCTGCGTCCTCAGAGCATGCGCAGACCAGCTAGCTGGAGTGTTTATGGACATATTCAATCTCTCCCTTTTCCAGTCTGCTGTGCCCACTTGCTTCAAGATGTTCACCATCCAGATGTGTTGGTCATTACTGAGACATGGTTAAGAAAAAGTGTTTTGAATATAACCTTTCTGGTTATAACCTTTTTCGGCAAGAAAGATCTTCCAAAGGTGGTGGAGTTGTAATCTTTACTAAGGAACACCTTCAGTGCTTGGTTGTCTCCACCAAGTCTGTCCCCAAACAATTTGACTTGCTGGTTTTACACATTAAACTTTCAAATAACTAATTGTTGACTGTTGCTGGGTGTTATCGGCCACCATCAGTGCCGGCCTGTACCCTAAAGGCCCTAAGCTCTCTCCAGGGCCCTTACACTAAGTCTGAATGTGTCCTGCTAGGTGACCTAAACTGGGACATGATTAAACTACTTGACCTAAAGCAATGGGACTCCCTAAATCTTTCTCAGAATATTACCAATCCCACAAGGTATGACTCAAAACACCCATAAAAGGCTACTCTCCTTGTGTCACGATTCACTTCTGAGGGGACAGACCAAGACGCAGCGATGTAGCCAGAATACATGATTTAATTATAACACACGGGACAGAACGAAAACAAAACAATAAACGAAGAAACAGACGTGAGCCCTAACGCTAAATCCTAAAACACGAACACAGAACTCTAAACCTAAACATGAATGGCGAAATCTAAGTGAAACACGGAGAAACCTAACTAGACATGACTGTAGAAACCTAACTAGACAAGAACCCGACCGAACACGAAAAGCCTAACATAAACATGACATGAACATACAATAACCCACGAAACTAAGGTGCAATTCCCAAACATATAAATGGTTCCCAATTAGAGACAACGAGACTCAGCTGCCTCTAATTGGGAGCCATTAACCCAACATAGAACTAGACACCATAGAACTGTGAAAACCCCTAAACCAAAATGAACCCAAAACGCTCTAGCCTGTAAACCCAGGCCTGGGCGTTACACCTTGATGTTATCCTTACAAATAATCCTGATAGGTATCAGTCTGGTATTTTCTGTAATGACCTTAGTGATCACTGTTTTGCAGCCTGTGTTTGTAATTGCTGCTCAGTGAAAAGACTTGTCATAGACGCATGCTAATAAACTTTAATGAGCAAGCTTTCCTTCATTGTAACTGACAATTAACCTGTCAGTCTATGTCGTTGTTTTTTTGTTTGAATTGTTTACGTGTTCGCTATGCGGGGCAAATGGTAAGACAGCGGAACTACGTGGCTAAGAACTGTTGTAACAGGGATTATTATTGTAGCAACACACTTAGAGTGAAGGCAATCTCACGCTGTGTTAGCTAGGTTTTTTGAGTAGTTCGTAAAAGTTGAAGCGTGTATGTGAGGATGGCAACGTTATAATAATTAAGGATGAAGCGTGAATTCATGCCAGGAATAAGTGTGAAGTTTTTGATTTCCTCCCTTCTGTAATAAGCAGCCAATAAGGTATTTTTCCTTTATTCATGTGTTTAATCTGATATTGTTATACAGTTGAAGTCGGAAGTTTACATACACTTAGGTTGGAGTCATTAAAACTTGTTTTTCAACCACTCCACACATTTCTTGTTAACAAACTATAGTGTTGGCAAGTCGATTAGGACATCTACAAAAAATCTGGCCTTTAAACAGCTTGGGAAATTCCAGAAAATGATGTCATGGCTTTAGAAACTTCTGATAGGCTAATTGACATCATTTGAGTCAATTGGAGGTGTACCTGTGGATGTATTTCAAGACATACCTTCAAACTCAGTGCCTCTTTGCTTGACATCATGGGAAAATCAAAAGAAATCAGCCAAGACCTCCACAAGTCTGGTTCATCCTTGGGAGCAATTTACAAACGCCTGAAGGTACCACATTCATCTGTACAAACAATAGTACGCAAGTATAAACCCCATGGGACCACGCAGCCATCATACCACTCTGGAAGGAGACGCGTTCTGTCTCCTAGATATGAATGTACTTTGGTGCGAAAAGTGAAAATCAATCCCAGAACAACAGCAAAGGACCATGTGAAGATGCTGGAGGAAACAGGTACAAAAGTATCTATATCCACAGTAAAACAAATCGACATAACCTGAAAGGCCGCTCAGCAAGGAAGAAGCCACTGCTCCAAAACCGCCATAAAAAAGCCTGACTACGGTTTGAAACTGCACATGGGGACAAAGTTTGTACTTTTTGGAGAAATGTCCTCTGGTCTGATGAAACAAAAATAGAACTGTTTGGCCATAATGACCATCGTTATGTTTGGAGGAGAAAGGGGGAGGCTTGCAAGCCGAAGAACACCATTCCAACCGTGAAGCACGGGGGTAGCAGAATCATGTTGTGGGGGTGCTTTGCTGCAGGAGGGACTGGTGAACTTCAAAAACTAGATGGCATCATGAGGAGGGAAATTATGTGGATATATTGAAGCAACATCAAGACATCAGTCAGGAAGTTAAAGCTTGGTCGCAAATGGGTCTTCCAAATGGACAATGACCCCAAGCATACTTCCAAAGTTGTGGCAAAATGGCTTAAGGACAACAAAGTCAAGGTATTGGAGTGGCCATCACAAAGCCCTGACCTCAATCCAATGGAAAATGTGTGGGCAGAACTGAAAAAGCGTGTGCGAGCAAGGTGGCCTACAAACCTGACTCAGTTACACCAGCTCTGTCAGGAGGAATGGGCCAAAATTCACCCAACTTATTGTGGGATATTTGTTGAAGGCTACCCGAAACATTTGACCCAAGTTAAACAATTTAAAGGCAATGCTACCAAATATTAATTGAGTGTATGTAAACTTCTGACCCACTGGGAATGTGATGAAAGAAATAAAAGCTGAAATAAATAATTCTCTCTACCATAATTCTGACATTTCACATTCTTAAAATAAAGTGGTGATCCTAACTGACCTAAGACAGGGAATTTTGACAAGGATTAAATGTCAGGAATTGTGAAAAACAGAGTTTAAATGTTTTTGGCTAAGGTGTATGTAAATTTCCGACTTCAACTGCATCTCCGGCTAAACTGTTTTTATATATGTAAGCACTTCAGAGTTATATCAAGCTAATAAGTCACTCATTATACAAGAAAGTTGTAATAGTGTGCTTAACTGTATTTTACTTTACTTTACAGTTCTCACAGAAGGTGATAATTCTGACTAAAACTACAGAATAAAACCGCCAGTTAAAATCAAGGAACAGTTGTGCTCGTGGTTACTGGAGGGAGCTACAGTGAGATCTCAATGCTCTTCACAAGCAAGAGAGAAAGAAGAATCTCATCCAGCTGTAAAACGTCTACAAGATTCCCAAGTTCTGGTAGGCCCTGTCATCTGCCAGATAAAAGTTTTGCACCTACCTGCAACCTAAGAAGAAAATCTCCACATAAGGAAGCATCGTGAAGCAGCATAAGGTCAAGGCTAACAGGAAAGTCAGACACGCAAGTACAAGTCAAGGTGTTTGAAGGTGGTCTTAGTCTGGTGAACTGCTTTAAGATACTTTATGTTTACATTTCGTAAGGGCTGGAGATAATTGTGTATTTCATCAAGACTTGCTGGTAATATGCATCTACTCTTTCTATCTTAATGTATAGCTGGTATGTGTATTACTGGAAATTATTTGATACCAAGGTTTAAATTACAGTGAATTAGGGTATAAATGACCTACTCACTATCCAAACCTTACATAAGGGACATAAGGGACATAAGGGACGGGAGTGGCATTTCCCGTATGGTTGATGAGGATCTCCATATTGCAAATGTACGGTCCCTTACTAGACGTCCACAAGTGTTATTAAAATAGGCAGACGGCCTCAGGTCATGCTCGAGGGCCCGTTCTTCCGGGAAGTCATCGAATAAATTCTCTCTGACATTTGATTACTGTTTTATACATTTTTTTATTTTTGGTCATTTTTTGGCTTTCCCGGAAAATTCCACCAGATGGCGACTGGCTGCTTATTGCAAATGGACAAAAATCACCAAACGGACATGGCCGTTTCTCGTAAACGGAAAAGACTTTGAAGACGAAACACGGTGAGCACAGGTTTGGCCAAATGTGCTTTTAGCCCAGAAACAAGATGGTGTCGAGGCCTCAACGCTTTTTGAGTTAAGGCCCATTTTCTGGGATTAAAGGACAAAAACGGGGGTACAGCGCTAATTTGACCGCTTCACATCAAAGTACATAAACCTACGGTGTAAAGAAAAAAAGAACCAGCCATTTATTTATCGTTATTTACGAGAAATCAATTTGTCCATTTGGTGATGGTTAAAGAAATGTGTTTTTTTTCCCCAAATGTTTATAGATCCAGTTGCGTGGTGTTCAGATGAATCCGTTAAGGCGGGTTTCGGAGCTCTACGTGATTTCTGAACTCACACAATGGGGAGTGACAGTGTGAGGCTTACAGACACACAGAGCCTGCAATAGTTACCTGCATTCGAACTTTATATACATGTTCTAGAGCTTAAGTCGATAGTGCACGGTGAGTTATGTGGCTCTAGAAGGTTCTCAGACCGAGAAGCAGCCTTGTCCATTTGCAATGACTTCAATTCATTTTGAACATCGGGAAAATGACGACATTTAGAAAAGTTCCAGAATCACAATAATATTTACATTGAAACCGCTTTGGCCCATAGAGACGGACCCTAAAGTTTCTGTCCGATAGCTCTTTCATGGACCCTGTTGCAACGCCTGGAAAAAGTGAATTTTCAGCACTAATTAAGGTCGCTGCTCGGGCTCCGAATGACGTATCGAGCCGAAACTCAGGATTCGGGGTCGCCTCAGCTAGGCCTACACATAATGTCAGAACTGGACCCGCAGCTAGAACGTACGTTTTTTTTATGGTTTAAACAGAAGGCGCTGTGAATTTTGGGCCTGCTCTGAAATATGTGATAGTTGGCTTCTAAACGTGTTGCACAAAGTGGGTTTGGTGTCAGTATGTATCAGTTTGGTGTCAGAATGATATCTTATTGACTGATGGACGCTGACTTGATGGCTGACTTTTGTCCGTTTCCAATAAGTTTAAACAGTGATGAACCATCACCAAATGGACAGACTGAAATCAACACTAAAAGTGTTGGCAAATGGCGTCACCGTAGTCTCTAGGCCGTGCCGAGTTCAAGGAGATGCCCTACTTGACCGTAGCTCGCTCTGTCTGACCGTAGCGACCATGAAAATAGCAGGCCCGGAATGAAGCCTGACTAGTAGTGATTTAATAATGCTTTGGACATATTGCAGCTTCTGGGTCACACAGAGACACGTCGTTTTCGATGGGCTCATCGGGGGAGGTTGGGGTGAACAAACCACAGAATTACATGAACCGGTTATGCACTGGTTCATGTAGTCTGACACATCTGAGTTTCTCCACAAGGATAACATGGGTTTACAGGTTATGCTCTAACTCTGCTTCTGTGCAGGTCATTTTCAAAATTCCTTTTGCCACGTGTTCAAGGTCATGAAAAGATTGAATGGTCCCCTTCATATCCTAAAGGGTCGAGCACTGATGTTGGCCTGGCTTGCAGTCGGCATTCCAATTCAACCCAAAGGTGTACGATGGGTTTAAGATCAGGAATCTGTGCAGGACAGTCAAGTTCTTCCACACCAATCTCTACAAACCATTTCTGTATGGACCTCGCTTTGTTCACAAGGGTATTGTCATGGTGAAACAGGAAAGGGCCTTCCCCAAACGGTTGCCACAAAGTTGGAAGCACAGAATCTTACAGAATGTCATTGTATTCTGTAGCGTTAAGATTTCACTTCACTGGAACTAAGGGGCCTAGCCCGAACCATGACAAACGAGCACACAGCCATGCAATATCCATTGACAAACATTGGCAGTAGAATGGCCTTATTGAAGAACTCAATGACCTTCAACGTAACACCGTCATAGGATGCCAACTTTACAGCAAGTCAGTTTGTCAAATTCCTGCCCCGGTCATCTGTAAGTGCTGTCATTGTGAAGTGGAAACGTCCAGGAGCAAGTAGGGGTTTAAGGCCTATGCCTTAAACCCCTATGCATTCGGGCAGGTAGCATGCATTCGATGGTGAAGCCTGATTCATCACGTCAGAGAACCGTTTCCACTGCTCGGTTATTTTGCTTACGTTGCTTCCAGAGGCAGTTTGAAACTCGGTAGTGTTGCAACCGAGGACAGACGATTTTTATGCACTACGCGCTTCAGCACTCAGTTGTCCCGATCTGTGAGCTTGTGTGGCCTACTTGCTCCTAGACATTTCCACTTCACAATAACAGCACTTACAGATGACCGGGGTAGAAATTTGACAAACTGACTTGCTGTAAAGTAAATTTATTTTCATACTCAACTTCTTTCATTCAGTAGGCCATTGCAAAACAATTATCAGTAGGTCATGTGTAGAAAAGGTGACATAGTGTTGATCACAATGTCATTGTATTATCCTCAATTTCTTAACTGTAGGCTACAGTAGCTAACGACTAACGTTAGATGGATACACAGAAATTCTTCAAGAGAGGCAGTGCCAGCAGCTTTGTCGAAGGCCAAGAAGTAAAGTGAAGATTTTACCAGTTCAAACAAACAAATTAAAACTTAAACTGATTAATCACCTATTAAGCCTTGAGTTATTGTAAATATGAGTTTAATAACAATACATGTCAAAACACAGCAGACAAGAATGAGGGAAAGAATCTGGAATCTGACAGGGCTGAGGGAGCATGTCTGATGAAGGTTAGTAATTTAAAAAAGCGAGTAGATGTTTAAGCTTTCAGTTAAATTTGTACAGCATATGACAGCATGTCTTACATTTGTTAGGCATAAATAAATGATGTTCATGATTAAAGGGTCATGCAGAAAGAGAAGCTTCTGTGCAAGGCAGAGATCAACATGCGAGCTGTATAAGTGAGAGTATGCTCAGACCCCCCCTAAAAGAGGCTTATCCTCCCATCCATGAATCTCAGTGACGTCCCTGGTCTGAATACTTTCCGAAAGGCACTGTATATACAAGGAGCAAAGTTATCATGCTGTTTTTATATGGCTGCTATGAATTGAACTGTGTTTGCATGTGGTCAGGGGGGTATTCATCCACCGATTCTCATGAAAAACATTTCTTAAACGGAAGCAAAAGAAACGGGGATAAACATACCTGAATTTGTCGAATAGAAACGAATTTGCAACTGTTGGACTAATGACTACACCCTTGATCAGCTAGATGCAGGCAAGAGTGTGCAAGCCGGTATTGAATGTGTCAGTGTCTGTCACCTTGATTACACAACCTTCTCTCAACCTGCGCACCTACGTTGTAAACTTTCATTCATAGACTAGGTTGTAACAACCTCATGATGGGTACAGGGAAAATGTGTGTATCATGTGGTAGCCTAAACCTATCAATGTTACTTTGAGCTGGGTGAATGGAATATGAATGACAGTCATCCATTATGCTGTAATAGAAATAAGGCCATGCTCATAAAAAATAAGTAAACGGCACCGACCACTACTGGTGTGTTATAAGAGAGAATTTTAGAATGTATGTGATATGCTTTTCTGACAATTAAAGGAAATGTCGAACAATATATATTCCAGAAATCTAACAGCGTAGATTGATTATATTCCATCTAAATTGCCTTCATGCAAAAGTAAAATTTTCACAAAGACGAGGTGGGGAGAGAGGTGTAGAAGACAGAAAGGGAAAGAGGTAAGAACAGCGGCAGACAGCATATGATTAATGAATTACAGTGCTACCCTAATATTCTCTCAGTTCATCACAATTGCGGTGTCTCCTAACCAGCCTTGGGCCCCCAGTTGGCCTGAAGGTTATCTTAAGAGCGGGTGAGGTGGCGATGATGGGACTGGCTTCCTCTCTCACATCAAAACATACCTGCAGGCGAGAGACAGATGGATAGAGAGAGAGAGCATGACTAAGCCTTGTTTTTTTTATTCTAACACGGTCAGTCATCATAATCATCAGGAGGTGAAATGCAAAACTGACCTTGGATCATTAACTCTGGGACTACTACATCTCTGTCTGTATTTCAATGTAAAGCATCTCTTTAATAATAAGATGCGGGAGGGGTTCACTAAAACAGCTGATATAACCTAGAGGATTTAGGGAGAAGGGGGAGAAGGATGAAGTGAAGAAGAGAGACTGTTATTGTGTGTGTGTGGTTTCACCTGGTGTCCAAACTAAGTGGCTACAGAGTACTTTATGCTGAAAAACAGACACATGAGGACAAACAATAGAAGATAATGTCAATAGAAGATACTGGATGTGACGCAGACACATATCGGAGTGTACCACTTGGTTATTGCAAGGCTAACCCCCAGGGAAATCATGACTTGGCAGCAACAGATAATCCAGTGAAAATGGCTGTGTGTATGTGGTGTAAATCTGAAAATTAGCAGCTGACATCTTAAGGTTTTTTTAATTAATGCATGTAAGACAGGTTTCATGTACAACACATTTTCAGAGATGAAGAGAGAAGAAGAACACAGAACAGTTTAATTACCTCTGGTTATGGACACTTTTGCAAGCAATGAAGCTTCCACGGCCTGAACATCTGGCAATATCTACATTTTCGACCCCTTGATCAGCTCGCACTCTTTTTTGTAGATATGAAAACAATAACTGAAATATGACCGTTCAATCTAAAGCAGCAGACATTAATACAGCACAGAAAGCTTGACACCAGACTGGTATTGTGGTTGTTCATTAGGTGATGGTAAATATGCAAAGATACCTGCATTATCTACACGCTACAAAGACAACCCTAACTCTTCGTGACAGACACATTGTGTTCTTTCATCCTTCTGTAAAAAAAAAAAGCTAACCGTTACACTGTCATGAAATATGATTATATATCGACTATGAAACACATACTATGACATGGCCTGCTTATGAGTTTCCATGAAAGAAAGTTAGATTCATTCAACTGAAAATGGCGAGAACGGGCGTTCGTAGCTAAATGCTTTTGGTAAGCTTGAGAAAAATCATGCAATTATTAATCATTCTACGGTATGTATGTATGTAATACATACATACCGTCCTACACTGAATCGTAGGAGCTATGTAAAAGTTGGACGGAAAACGCCCAGTGCTGCTTACCTTAGATGCCATCATCACATTCTTCGTAGGTGTCCGCTATGACTTCCTTTGTGTCTGAAAAAAGTTGCTTTCAGAACAATTATTTTTGATTGAAAATAAAAAAAAAGTTTTGCTCTCGACAAAAAGACACAAATGTACCTCCATAGCATATAACCCCACCTTCATACAAACGTGCTACTGTATGCAGAATTTTTGACACACAACCGAAGATGCTGCCATATCCTGTCAGCACGCCCACAAGCGAGTCACTCAGGCGCAGAATGATGACACGTGGAAGAGGGAAAGGAACAACAGCAATTTGTTGCAAGTTGGGGAGGAGGGCTAATAGCTGAACAATAGACTATTCAACCTTTACTAAAGAATAGTCCAATAGCCGAGCTAGGTGTGAAAACCCCCCCTCCTATCACAGACTAGATTTGCCCTAACGACCAAGGGGTAGCTTGCTACTCAATGTAATAAATGAATGACTTTTCAAATAAGTTACCTAACATGTTATGTTGGCTGACAATGTGTTAGCTACGCTGTCCTTATGAACCACATATCATTACAGCAGTATGTACCGGTATGTTAGCTAGCTACCTAGCTAATGTTTTCGTAGTTATACATCAAACTTGCCAGTATATTAACTAAAGGCTATCTAACTACCCAACGTTTATTGACTTGATTATTCTTGTCATTCTTAGCTTAGCTAAATGGTATAGTCATTGTGCGTTCTCAATGGACATTCGGGTGCTTTCATAAATTTGTGTCTGGAAGTAGCTAGCAAGATACCTGGGTGCTTGACTGCCGTTGTAAGGCCAGAACGCTCAAATCAACCCTACTCCTCGGCCCAAACGTCCAGTGTACGCTCCGAGAGCGAAACGGTCTGAATTTACAAACTGACAATTTGACAACGTTCTGAATTTATGAGTGTGACGTTGTACAGCGCCATCTTTTCTGTTCCATCCTAACAAACATTTTTAATGGAATAGAAACACCATAATATTAATCAAATTAATTAACTTCTTAGGGAGCGGCTCCCGAGGTGACGGTTTTGGAGAGTCTGTCGTGCCCAAAGTAAAATGCCTCCCACTCAGGCCAAGAAAATAGGATATGCACATAATTAGTACGATTGGATAGGAAACACACTTAAAATATTGTCTGTGAGTATAACAGAACGGATATAGCAGGCGAAAACCTGAGGAATTTCTGTCCTGGAAAAAGTGATTTTGACACATTGCCTCATTTTGAACCCCTCCCTATTGAAAATGACCATATATGGGAGTAAGATTGCAGTACCTATTGCTTCCACTGGATGTCAACAGTCTCTAGATAGTGTTTGATGATGTTTAGTTGCTCTGGATGGTAATAGAAGAAGAATTTTCGAAGTGGTCATCGGATGTAAACAGAAGAGGATGTGCGTTCACGGGCTCGCGCGCGCTGTGGTTTTTTCCTTTCCTATCGCCCAGTTTATAATCCGGTTGAAATATTATAGTAAATATACATAAAAGTGTTCCTAAGGATACATTATCAATGATGTTTGATTGTTCTTGGACAAGTGTATAGGTATAGGTTGAACGCGTTCTCTTCACGGTTCAATGGGTGAGTGGACACTGTATTTTATGAACATAATGCGCCAACCAAACAGAGATTTATGGATATAATAAATGACTTTTTCTAACAAAGAACCATTGGATGTCTTCGTTGGACACTTGGGAAGCCCTCAGCAGAAGTTCTTCAAAAGGTAAGGGATTTGTTTTTGCTGTGAAATGTGTTTTGTGTGAACCGCGATGGTTTATGAATTTATGCTAATAGAAATATTGGAGGTGCTACCCTCAAACAATCAAATGTAGTGCTTTCACCGTAAAACCTTTTTGAAATCTGACAACGCTGTGATATTGCCAAGAAGCAGCGCCCCACCACTCCGTAAGTAGTTAAGCAAGTACCAGTCAAAAGTTTGGACACACCGACTCATTCCAGGATCACAACTATGAAATAACACCGGTCACCCGCGTGCCCCGCATTCTGTAGTACAGACATGGCCTGCTATCCCTTATGTAAGGAATTAGGCACTTTCCCATGTTTACTACAGTATGTATTGTAGACTGCATATTAGCCTAATAAACAAATAAACAATTTTTTTTTATAAAATAATGATACTATTTAAAATTGCAGATGTTGATTTCGTTATGGATCCATAACAAATGACCATGGGAATGAATATCACTGATTTACAGAAATATTGGAACAAAGTTGTCTAATGAAGGCAAACAATTTAGAATCCTCCAATCCTGTAGCCTACTCCCTACCGTCACATTGTACAGCGCAATATTTTCCATTCCATCCTAACGGAAACCCTGACGGTTTCGTTTTTCTCTGAATAGAAGCACAATCAAATTAATTAATCCCCATTTCTTAAAATCAATCCCATATACTATGTTATTACAAAAAATGCCAATGGTAATGCCAATACGGAATACTATCAAATGCTTCTCAAAGATGCCCTCTGGTAGTCAAACTAGCAATAACTTGCAGTAACAGAAAAAATGGCTGACAATTTAATGACGTGCCACCGAATTCTGCGGCAGCACGCAAGGTGTGCCGCAGTATGACGCTACTTTTAAAGGAGGAACCACTGTAGCTAAGCGCACCGGCCCATGCAAAAATTAACAGCTCCACAAGGTGACAGCATGATGTTTGGGGATGGAATAAGCTAGCTAGCTAGTTAGCAAGCAAGCTACAACAACTCCATCAACACTGCATGTTTTGCAGAAATGATTGGTTAAATACCAATTGGGTTAATGTCATTGTTCATTTCAAGGTATGTCTTGATTTTTGCTGAACTTCTTGACCTTTATTGGCTGATATAACTTGCAGGATATCATGGTGGCCAATGTTTGTGTTTGCCATTATACCTGGATTTACTGTTACTGCTGCTAGTAACGTTAGTAACATTAGCACCCTGCACACTGTATAAGTGATAAAAACATTTTTTGATGATACAGAATTTAAAAACTCTCTCGGGAAGATGTGGGTCTTTACGGACTTATGTAGACAGTGGCTTCACTCCTGCTGTGTATTCAATCGTGTGTTCTCATGACGTCACTTTTCCGAACACTTTTCGGCATGACTTCACCTCACCTCTTCCTGTCCAGGACTATAAACTGAATATGCGAACACCACTCCTTGTGTTCTGACGGCAACCAGCCATATGGTTGCTGTCATTTATAAACTACAACATCATTCAAGGGCTACACCCCGCTGGGACCTTGAGATACTGGACTCCTTTGTTTTGGACTCTACACCATGCAGAGTTCCCTGAAGACTTGTTTCCAGACAGGATATACGTAAGAGTATCCAGCTCTATCTCACCTTTCTTTTCCCTGATTTGAAAGTGAGCGTGTAACCTGTATATGTTATTTTTGTTATTACTATCTACAGTATATTTCTCATGTAATCCCTACCTTGTTTTGTTCAGAAATATGAAGAATAACTGTCTGTTTGATGTTAGGTCCTCTAATCCTCATTCACTGTTTGTGATTGATTCTGTGGCCTATCACATTAGTATATAATTTTGACACCACAATCTCATTTATTCATTCATCACGTACATTCATTGCTTTGCCCTAGTTATTTCTAAATACATTTTTTTAAATAAAACACAGTATCCACTGTCTCCAAGAATGCATTTCCATGTCATTTTACGACCTTAAAAAGCTTTCAGAATTATAAGTTAACCGTAGTTATAATTGGAACAATTTTTTTGTTTCTTGCTGACTCTTAGCAAGTGGTAACCCGTTAATAATTTCATAGTAATAAGTGTACACTCCCTTACACAGGCACTCCCTTACACAGGCGTAAAATGGGGTCCCCACATCTGTTTTTTAGGCTAAAAGGAAGATAGGGTGAAGATACTCTATCCCTGATAGGTTGAAGATACTCTATCCCTGAAAACCGGATGTTTCCGGTGTCTCTAGACACATTGGAGGGTGGCGTTGAGGCTAGGTTTTGAATCTTCCCAAATTGTACATATTTGTGATCGGGGGACCATCATGACCTGACAAATGAAATTTGAAGTTAATTGACCCAAAAGCATTTTTTGAACTACGTTGGACACAATGTTCTTGCAGTTCTAGAAGCTAAAAGCCTTATTATAATTAATTCTGAAAAGGATATTGGTAAAAACATTTTTTTACTTGTCTGTGTCTGTCTTTCACCAATTTACCCATTGCAGCAGTAGCTCCAACTTTTTTGTCTTGAATGCATTGTATTGTAATGCAATGCCCTTGATGCATATTTATGCGTCAATATCCTGTCTGTGGAAGAGAGAGGAGGGAGAGAGGATAAAATGGAGAGGGAGGGAAAGAAGATAGGTGAGAGAAGGGGGGATGAGGGAAGGGGAGCGGGGGAGCGTGGGAGAAGAGAGTGAGGGTGAGGGAAAGAAAGAGAGAAGGAGGGGGTGAAAGAATGGGGGTGAGAGAAGATGGCGATAAAGAGGAGGTAGAGAGAAAGAGATGCATCGAGGCAAGGAGAAGTAGAGGGAGGGAGGATTAGAGAATACAGAGAGGGAGAGAGAAAGAGAAAGAGATGTTTGTCTGTGAGTCATATTTTCCATTGACTGGAAATGTATTGACATAAGCATCAACCCTGTGACACTCATCTTTTCCCATTGAATGCAATGTATTGACATGAGCATCAATTAGTTAACACATTTTCCCATTGACTGCCAATGTAATTGACATAAGCATCAATTGGTTGACACTCATATTTACCCATTGACTGGAATGTTCTGCTCATGAGCATCAACCTTGTGACACTTATTTTCCCATTGAATGCAATGTTTTGGCATACAGTGACTTGCAAAAGTATTCATCCCCTAGCCATTTTTCCTATTTCGTTGCCTTACAACCTGAAATTAAAATATATTTTTGGGGGGTTTGTATCATTTGAATTACACAACATGCCAACCACTTTGAAGATGCAAAATATTTTTTATTGCGAAACAAGCAAGAAATAAGAGAAAAAAACGGAACTTGAGCGTGCATAACTATTCACATGCCCCCCCCCCCAAGTCAATACATTGTAGAGCCAGCAATTACAGCTGCAAGTCTCATCTAGCCACTGGGATTTTTTTGCCCATTCTTCAAGGCAAAACTGCTTCAGCTCTTTCAAGTTGGATGGGTTCCGCTGGTGTACAGCAATCTTTAAGTCATACCACAGATTCTCACTTGGATTGAGGTCTGGGCTTTGACTAGGCCATTCCAATACATTTAAATGTTTCTCCATAAACATCAAGTGTTGCTTTAGCAGTATGCTTAGGATCATTGTCCTGCTGGAAGGTGAACCTCCGTCCCAGTCTCAAACCTCTGGAAGACATAAACAGGTTTCCCTCAAGAATTTCCCTGTATTTAGTGCCATCCATCATTCCTTCAAATCTGACCAGTTTCCCAGTCCCTGCCGATGAAAAATATCCCCACAGCATGATGCTGCCACCACCGTGCTTCACTGTGGGGATGTTCTCGGGGTGATAAGAGGTGTTGGGTTTGCCCCAGACATAGCGTTTATTTTGATGTCCAAAAAGCTACATTTTTGTCTCATCTGACCAGAGTACATTCTTCCATATGTTTGGGGAGTCTCCAACATGCCTTTTGGCGAACACTTTAAGCAATGGCTTTTTTTCTGGTCACTCTTCTGTAATGCCCAGCTCTGTGGAGTGTACGGCTTAAAGTGGTCCTATGGACAGGTACTCCAATCTCCGCTGTGGAGCTTTGCAGCTCCTTCAGGGTTATCTTTGGTCTCTTTGTTGCCTCTGATTAATGCCCTCCTTGCCTGGTCCGTGAGTTTTGGTGGGCAGTCCTCTCTTGGCAGGTTTGTTGTGGTGCCATATTCTTTATAAACATTTATAATGGATTTAATGGTGCTCCGTGGGATGTTCAAAGTTTCAGATATTTTTTTATAACCCAACCCTGATCTGTACTTCTCCACAACTTTGTCCCTGACCTGTTTGGTGCCACATTCTTGGTGGTGCCCCTTGCTTAGTGGTGTTGCAGACTCTGGGGCGTTTCAGAACAGGTGTATATATACTGAGATCATGTGACACTTAGATTGCACACAGGTGGACTTTATTTAACTAATTATGTGACTTCTGAAGGTAATTGGTTGCACCAGATCTTATTTAGGGGCTTCATAGCAAAAGGGGGGGAATACATATGCACGCACCACTTTTCCGTTTAAAGTTTTTTATTATCTCTTTTTAGTAATTTTTTTCATTTCACTTCACCAATTTGGACTTTTTTGTATATGTCCATTACACGAAACCAAATAAAAATCCATTTCAATTACAGGTTGTAATGCAACAAAAATAGGAAAATCGTCAAGGGGGATGAATACTTTTGCAAGGCACTGTAAGCGTCAACTAGTTGACACATCTTTTCCCATTGACTGCAAATTGAATTGACATAAGCATCAACCCTGTGACACATCTCACATTGACCCCCCTATCACTATAGCTCGACTGAGCCACTCTCTTCTTCCCATGACTGCAAACCAAATGGATGCAATAGGATTCACTGAATTATTTTGTAGTCAATAATGAAACAAACATGTGGTACTTGGAACCATGATTGACAAAAAAATACAAAGCATCTTTAAAACATCTTGGCTCACCACTTACTGATACAGTTTTAGATTAAATAAGATTTCACGTTCACAAAGCAATTGGCCCGCAGTTAGGAACCATTTAGGTTTAATGAAACTGCATGGGGAGGCGGTCGCATTAAGCCATTTGTGGAGGATATTACCATAATTTAAGAACAGTACAGACCTGATTGCCTGGGTACACTGTCTGTCGAGGCACATTTTCTGACGTGCTAACTTTGTTAAAACTTTAATTATTTTATTGCATTTGTATTCAACTATTTATATGCCTAAACCCTCATATGACTGAATACCATTTAGCTTACAATCAAACTCAGACAGATTTTAATTCTAATCTGTATGTAATTGCCTTTCCAGCAATGCAAATATCAAGCATGTGCATGTGGGTAAAACGAAACTAAGTCTCCAATGACAAAGCATTAATTGTGAATACACACTGTCAAATGTCATGTCAGGGTTGAGCCTGAACCCTAAATTCAACCTATTTAATAATCAATGCCAATAAACCACGCTAATACCACCGTATTTAATACTCAACAGGCAAACACTTCTTCACCTTTAACATACCACCTTTGAAAATCAAATGGTAATTCATTCCTAATATTTGTTAGAAATTGCCTCATTGCTTAATATGCCAGGCCTTTCAGTCAGTCACCAGTCGGTTGTAGCAGCCAGGGGATGAGTGAGGCGTTAATGATTTTTGGTACACTACAGATATGCTTGCTGCTGTAGCCTGGCACAGCACAGCCCAGGCCAGCGTTCTCTAATTAAATGCTGCATACTGTATGCCATCATTACTGCTGGGAGAGGGAGCTAGCTCATCTGCTCCCATTGGGGGCCTTCAGATCATGACAGCAGGGATGTTTTCCACTCCTTTAACTTTCAACTAGGTACTTCACACAGAACACTGAACATAAGCCACAACAGTCTTTCTTTTTCTAACCGCTCAAAAGTATGATTTGTTTCTAATGGTTTGAAATGTGCTGCTTACTTAGTTTATATGATGATATCACGACCACAGATCAGTTATCAAATATTGGATGATGGCTGGCCGCCCAACCCTTCGCCTTTAGGGCCAATTGCTTCCTCTTGTATGATAGTCCATTGTTTGCTGAACCCTACTTATGTACCTCAGACTGACATTGTCTGGAATGTCACGAGTCAAGATCCACAGATCCTCTTTTTTCATATTTCGCCTATCATCATCTCCATCTCAGCATAGAATATCAGTGACACTTGGGTAATGATAAGCAGACAAAATAGATAATATTATTCATGAAGATTTGCTGCCCTCTGAACTACATTGTTTATGAGAGAAAAGGGACGCTCGTTCTTGATGGTGCACTTCAATGGACATCACAAATCCTCTAGGCCGATTGTCCTAATGCAAGGGAAAGAGTGGGAAGATTTCTTCTCTCATGATGATGGCCTCAGCCTCACACAGCTGTCATTGGTGTTCTTCTCATTAAAGATTAACAGGATTCTGTGCATAACAGTGTATACAGGTTGCCCCTTATGACTTTTTAGTTTTTTTTAAGATGTCCCTTTCATGTTTCCTGAGACCAAAAGCCTGGATAGGACCCACTGGCACCACCTCCCTCACTCACTCTGTCATTCCCTTTGTGGCTGGATAATGAAAAGTGTCTTAGATGTGAAATTCGAGATGTAACAAACAATGTCGCCGGGTCTCCTTTTTTTGGCACTATCTCCACCAGCCGAAAGAGGAAACAAAGGGAGGATTAACGTTTTAATAGATTTAAACAGCAGTGTTTCTACTCAGCCATATTTGATCTAATCCCCCGTTTGAGTTACCATTTCAGCCTCGCTCATTGAGTCATTCTTTTCAGACCAACAGAACATGCTGAAACTTTATTTCATTCCTCCCCTCTCACTCCCTTTTTCAATCCCCGAATGAGTCCCTCTATAGGTCAAGTCAATTTTGGTGCTCTTAAATGATTTTAGGGAGTTTTGGAAAACTAGAAATACAGAGTTCTTTTTCACAGCAAAACAAACTAAACTGCCAATGTCAACCTTGGCACAGTGGCTTGAAGGTAAATTGCTCCTCCTTCACATTGACATGAATGGCACATCTGTATTGATAATGCCAGTTTCAAAGCACTGTACTGTAACTCTGGGAAATAACAACAGCAACTCACCTGGTAACCTTCACAAATAAACAAATCTTAAAATGCTGGGAGTAACATGTTTTTCACATTGACTATGTCAGCGCATTAATAGCATTGACATGGAAATATGTCAATGACATCGTTCAGCTGGTGGCCGGTGGGCATATTGCAATTAGTATTCTCTGATATGGTACAGTATGTTTTATATAGGAATCAGTTGACATAAATCGTTTCAAATGTTGGTCAATTATACTACATCCATCCAACTATATCACATGACATAAATCGTTTCAGATGTTGGTCAATCGCACTACATCCATCCAACCATATCACATGATATAAATCTTTTCAGATAGGCTCATTATGGAAATGCACATGTAGTAAAACCGATGATAACGTTACATTAAAAGACAGGGTGAGAAGCTCCGGAGAAAAAAGCTGCCTCCTACCCTAAGAACAGTCACTTTAACAGAATAAAGATCCTCCAAGCAGAGGGAGGCATTCGGCCAGGCAACTGCTTGTCAGCCTACACATATGTGGCATACAGGAAATTGCCAAACTGATTTCCATAGTCTCCATTTCTCAACCTGGGCCCGGTAATAATTAGAAGAAATGTTTCCTGTGCATGCACACCCATGGAAAGCCTGCTATGTGTTCCCAGCCTGTCGTCTGACAGCCACGAAGCCTGTATTAAAAACAAAAGTTGCCAGTCTGAAAGAAGACTCATGTGGGTTGGTGGACACGCCAGCCAGTCGCACGCTGAAAATGCTCTGGAGATAATAATTGGGCCCAGCTAGCTGTGAATTCAGCTCGGGCACATTTCTATCCAAATGTGGTGAATTGTGAGCGGCTGGTGCTAGATTGCCTTGGATATAATCTATCTGCTGAGGTTGAAGGAAGGCTCCAGAACATGGGCTGATGGAGAGACCGACAGGTCTCTGTATTAGACATTGTGGTGCATTGATTAGGAGGACAGTAAGGCACTCAACCACCAGTACTAAGGATGCCTGTGCTGGACCAGTCAATGTCAAACCATCTTGGATAAAGCATCACAAACCAATCAATCAATGAGTAAAGTATTCTATCAAGGAGCTGATGACATGAGTTCAGATTACTTTCCTGAATCAACATAATTTGTCACCCAGGTCATGTTTTGCTGGAACGAGAATTGACATTTATTTAATCTGAGCAGCAGGACGTCAGTGCTTGTTGGTGGAGGACCATATTGTGCCAATGGTGTGTGGAGATAACGTCGGTCTGTTTTGTCTGTCTGTCTGTCTGTTGTGCGTGTGTATGTGGCGGTGTGTGTATCAATGTGAGTATGCAGCATAGGACTCTGGAGAGTACAACACTGACACTCCCTATTGTTCCAAATTACACTGAACAAAAATAAAACGGCATCTCCTTCGCATAGAGTTGATCAGGCTGTTGGTTGTGGTCCGTGGAATGTTGTTCTATTCCTCTTCAATGGCTGTGCAGGCTGTGCAAAGTTGATGGATATTGGTCGGAAACTGGAACACGCTGTCATACACGTCGCTCCAGAGCAAATTTTAGAGAAATAAGCTTTGTGGGGATAGAACATTTCTGGGATCTTTTATTTCAGCTCACGAAACATGGGATCAACACTTTACATGTTGCACCTCTCATCTATCTCTGGAAACCATCCAGTTTTGATTACTAATTGCCATATATTTTTCAACTGTGCTGTGATGTTTCATAAATGTTATGAACCTTTCTATTCTCATAGTTTGTACAGATTGTAAATGAAAGATGCCATTTTTGCTAAGAGTTTAATCATGTTATTGATCAGTTGACTATGACTTTTCAAATCACCCAGCAGTGCTATATGCAGAGTTAGCTCCAAGTAAACATTGCAATTCTCCAGCCATTCCTGAACCTGCGACCAAAACCAAGCTACATATAGGAAGTATCAAAACAAGTGATCTAATGATTCTGTCTCTTCGCAGCAAATTCTGCAGAGCTGGAATGGTGCATTCGGAAAGTATTCAGACCCCTTGACTTACAGCCTTATTCTAACATTGATTAAATAGTTTTTTTCCCTCATCAATCTACACACAATAACCCATAATGACAAAGAAAAATAGTTTGTATACATTTTTGCAAATGAAATATCATATTTACACAGTATCACAGTATTTAGACCCTTTACACAATACTTTGTTGAAGTACCTTTGGCAGCGATTACAGGCTCAAGTCTTCTTGGGTATTACACTACAAGCTTGGCCCACATGTATTTGGGGAGTTTAGCCCATTCTTCTCTGCAGATCCTCTCTAGCTCTGTCAGGTTGGATGGGGAGTGTCGCTGCACAGCTATTTTCAGGTCTCTCCAGAGATGTTCAATCGGCTTCAAGTCCAGGCTCAGGCTGGGCCATTCAAGGACATTTAGACTTGTCCTGAAGCCACTCCTGGGTTGTCTTAGCTGTGGGCTTAGGGTTGTTGTCCTGTTGGAAGGTGAACCTTCGCCCCAGTCTGACGTCCTGAGCACTCTGGAGCAGGTCTTCATCAAGGATCTCTCTGTACTGTTCTCTGTTCATCAGGGGTCCAGCTCTAGGAAGAGTATTGGTGGTTCCAAACTTCTTCCATTTAAGAATGATGGAGGCCACTGCGCTCTTGGGGAGCTTCAATGCTGCATATATACAGTTGAAGTCGGAAGTTTACATACACTTAGTTTGGAGTCATTAAAACTCGTTTTTCAACCACTCCACAAATTTCTTGTAAACAAACTATAGTTTTTGCAAGTCGGTTAGGACATCTACTTTGTGCATGACACAAGTGATTTTTCCAACAGTTGTTTACAGACAGATTATTTCACTTATAATTCCCTGTATCACAATTCCAGTGGGTCAGAAGTTTACATACACTAAGTTGACTGTGCCTTTAAACAGCTTGGAGAATTCCAGAAAATGATGTCATGGCTTTAAAAGCTTCTGATAGGCTAATTGACATCATTTGAGTCAATTGGAGGTGTACCTGTGGATGTATTTCAAGGCATACCATCAAACTCAGTGCCTCTTTGCTTGACATCATGGGAAAATGAAAAGAAATCAGACAAGACCTCAGAAAAAAAATTCTGATGAAACCAAGATTAAACTCTTTGGCCTGAATTGCCAAGCGTCACGTCTGGAGGAAACCTGGCACCATCCCTACGGTGAAGCATAGTGGTGGCAGCATCATACTGTGGGGATGTTTTTCAGTGGCAGGGACTGGAAGACTAGCCAAATCATATTAAACTTTATTTGTCACATGCTTACTTACAAGCCCTTAACCAACAGTGCAGTTCAAGAAAGAGTTAAGAAAATATTTACCAAATAAACTAAAGTAAAAAAATTATAAAAAGTGACACAATAACAATAATGAGGCTATATACTTGGGGTACCTGTACCGAGTCAATGTGCGGGGATACAGGTTAGTCGAAGTAATTTGTACATAGAGGTAGGGGTGAAGTGACTATGCGTCATGATTCTCTTCTTTCGGGACAGACCAAGACGCAGCGATGTAACCGGAATACATATTTATTGAAAGACGGGACGGAACAAAACAATAAACGAAGAACAAGACGTGAGCCCTAACGCTAAATCCTAAACTGAACACAGAAATCTAAACCTAAACACGAATGGCGAAACCTAACTAAACACGAATGGCGAAACCTAACTAGACACGACTGGAGAAACCTAACTAGACACGACTGGAGAAACCTAACTAGACATGACTGGAGAAACCTAACTAGACATGACTGGAGAAACCTAACTAGACATGACTGGAGAAACCTAACTAGACATGACTGGAGAAACCTAACTAGACATGACTGGAGAAACCTAACTAGACATGACTGGAGAAACCTAACTAGACATGACTGGAGAAACCTAACTAGACATGACTGGAGAAACCTAACTAGACACGAAAGACAAGAACCCGACTGAACATGATAAGCATAACATAAACAATAACCCACGAAACTAAAGTGCAACTCCCAAACATATATATGGTTCCCAATTAGAGGTAACGAGACTCAGCTGCCTCTAATTGGGAACCATTATCCCAACATAGAAATAGACACTCTAGAACACACAAACCCTACACCAAAACGAAACCAATACGCTCCAGCCTGTCATCTCAGGCCTGGGCGTTACACTATGCATACAGTGAGGGAAAAAAGTATTTGATCCCCTGCTGATTTTGTACATTTGCCCACTGACAAAGAAATGATCAGTCTATAATTTTAATGGTATTTTTATTTGAACAGTGAGAGACAGAATAACAACCAAAAAATCCAGAAAAACGCATGTGAAAAATGTTTTAAAATGATTTGCATTTTAATGAGGGAAATAAGTATTTGACCCCCTCTCAATCAGATAGATTTCTGGCTCCCAGGTGTCTTTTATACAGGTAACGAGCTGAGATTAGGAGCACACTCTTAAAGGGAGTGCTCCTAATCTCAGTTTGTTACCTGTATAAAAGACACCTGTCCACAGAAGCAATCAATCAATCAATCAGATTCCAAACTCTCCACCATGGCCAAGACCAAAGAGCTCTCCAAGGATGTCAGGGACAAGATTGTAGACCTACACAAGGCTGGAATGGGCTACAAGACCATCGCCAAGCAGCTTGGTGAGAAGGTGACAACAGTTGGTGCGATTATTCGCAAATGGAAGAAACACAAAAGAACTGTCAATCTCCCTCAGCCTGGGGCTCCATGCAAGATCTCACCTCATGGAGTTGCAATGATCATGACAACGGTGAGGAATCAGCCCAGAACTACACGGGAGGATCTTGTCAATGATCTCAAGGCAGCTGGGACCATAGTCACCAATGAAACAATTGGTAATACACTACGCCGTGAAGGACTGAAATCCTGCAGCGCCCGCAAGGTCCCCCTGCTCAAGAAAGCACATATGCCAATGAACATCTGAATGATTCAGAGGACAACTGGGTGAAAGTGTTGTGGTCAGATGAGACCAAAATGGAGCTCTTTGGCATCAACTCAACTCGCCATGTTGGGAGGAGGAGGAATGCTGCCTATGAACCCAAGAACACCATCCCCACCGTCAAACATGGAGGTGGAAACATTATGCTTTGGGGACAGAACAACTTCACCGCATCAAAGGGATGATGGACGGGGCCATGTTACCGTCAAATCTTGGGTGAGAACCTCCTTCCCTCAGCCAGGGCATTGAAAATGGGTCGTGGATGGGTATTCCAGCATGACCTAAATCAACCCTCTGGATTTTTTGGTTGTTATTCTGTCTCTCACTGTTCAAATAAACATACCATTAAAATTCTTTGTCAGTGGGCAAACGTACAAAATCAGCAGGGGATCAAATACTTTTTTTCCCTCACTGTAGATAATAAACAGCAAGTAGCAGCAGTGTAAAAAATGAATGGGGGGGGTCAATGTAAATAGTCCGGTGGCCATTTGATTAATTGTTCAGCAGTCTTATGGCTTGGGGGTATAAGCTGTTAAGGAGCCTTTTGGTCCTAGACTTGGCTCTCCGGCACCGCTTCCCGTGCGGTAGCAGAGAATTTTTTGGGGGGGCTTTCCTCTGACACTGCCTAGTATATAGGTCCTGGATGGCAGGAAGCTTAGCCCCAGTGATGTACTGGGCTGTGCTGTATGCACTACCCTCTGTAGTGCCTTACGGTCAGATGCCGAGCAGTTGCCATACCAGGCGGTGATGCAACCGGTCCGGATGCTCTCGATGGTAAAGCTGTAGAACTTTTTGAGGATCTGGGGACCCATGCCAAATCTTTCAGTCTCCTGAGGGGGAAAAAGTGTTGTCGTGCCCTCTTCACGACTGTCTTGGTGTGTTTGCACCATGATAGTTTGTTGGTGATGTGGACACCAAGGAACTTGAAACTCTAACCCGCTCCACTACAGCCCCATCAATGTTATTGGGGGCCTGTTCGGTCCGCCTTTTCCTGTAGTCCACAATCAGATCCTTTCTCTTTCTCACATTGAGGGAGAGGTTGTTGTCCTGTCACCACACTGCCAGGTCTCTGACCTCCTCCCTATAGGCTGTCTCATCGTTGATCAGGCCTACCACTGTTGTGTCCTTTTGCAAACTTAATGATGGTGTTGGAGTCGTGTTTGGCCATGCAGTCGTGGGTGAACAGGGGGTACAGGAGGGGACTAAGTACACACCCCTGAGGGGCCCCAGTGTTGAGGATCAGCGTGGCAGATGTGTTGTTGCCTACCCTTACCACCTGCGGGTGGTCTGTCAGGAAGTCCAGTATCCAGTTGCAGAGGGAGGTGTTTAGTCCCAGGGTCCTTAGCTTAGTGATGAGCTTTGTGATAGTGCCCACGAGCTGTAGTCAATGAACAGCATTCTCACATAGGTGTTCCTTTTGTCAAGGTGGGAAAGGACAGTGTGGACTGCGACTGCGATTGAGATTGCGTCGTCTGTGGATCTGTTGGGGCGGTATGCGAATTGGAGTGGGTCTAGGATATCCGGGATGCTGTTGATGTGAGCCATGACCAGCCGTACCGACGTGAGTGACACGGGGGCGGTAATCATTTAGGAAGTTTACCTTCGCTTTCTTGGGCACAGGTACTATGGTGGTCTGCTTGAAACGTACAGTTGAAGTCGGAAATGTACATACACCTTAGCCAAATACATTTAAACTCAGTTTTTCACAATTCCTGACATTTAATCCTAGTAAAGAATTCCCTGTCTTAGGTCAGTTAGGATCACCACTTTATTTTAAGAATGTCAAATGTCAGAATAATAGTAGAGAGAATTATTTATTTCAGCTTTTATTTCTTTCAATCAATCAAATGTATTTATAAAGCCCTTCTTACATCAGCTGATGTCACAAAGTGCTGTACAGAAACCCAGCCTAAAACCCCAAACAGCAAGCAATGCAGGTGTAGAAGCACGGTGGCTAGGAAAAACTCCCTAGAAAGGCCAGAACCTAGGAAGAAACCTAGAGAAGAACCGGGCTATGAGGGGTGGCCAGTCCTCATCTGGCTGTGCTGGGTGGAGATTAGAACATAACATGGTTCATAGATGACCAGCAGGATCAAATAATAATAATCTCAGTGGTTGTAGAGGGTGCAACAGGTCAGCACCTCAGGAGTAAATGTCAGTTGGCTTTTCATAGCCGATCATTCAGAGTATCTCTAACACTCCTGCTGTCTCCAGAGAGTTGAAAACAGCAGGTCTGGGACAGGTAGCATGTCCGGGGAACAGGTCAGGGTTCCATAACCATAGGCAGAACAGTTGAAACTGGAGCAGCAGCACGACCGGGTGGAATGGGACAGCAAGGAGTCATCGGGCCAGGTAGTCTTGAGGCATGGTCCTAGGGCTCAGGTCCTCCGAGAGAAAGAAAAGAAGAAAGGAGAGAAAGAAAAAGAGAAAAAGGGAGCGAGAATTAAAGAGAGCATACTTAAATTCACACAGGACACCGGATAAGCCTGGAGAAATACTCCAGTTATAACAGACTGACCATAGCCCCCCGACACATAAACTATTACAGCATAAGTACTGGAGGCTGACACAGGAGGTGTCGGGAGACACTGTGGCCCCGTCCGACGATACCCCCGGACAGGGCCAAACAGGTAAGATATAGCTCCACCCACTTTGCCAAAGCACAGCCCCCACACCACTAGAGGGATATCTTCAACCACCAACTTACCATCCTGAGACAGCAGGACAGCAGCACATACCAGACCGTTTGTGGAAAGGTAAAAATAACAATTATTGGTTTCATTTTATCGGACAGTGAAACTAAAATAGATTGGTAGCTAGCTGGTGACCTGGGTTTCCCAAGTTGCTTGGTCAGTGCTAACTGCTCATGCCGGCGGCAAGAGCTAGCTAAACAGACGGCTTTGTAGAGCATCTGTGTGACGTAACGCACTCGAAGGCTCAACCAATCACCCGCCGGGTTATATGTCGAGACTCATAAATATTTATGAAATTGCACCCGGCCTTCCTATGGAAGGAAATTTCGCATACTATAACACCAAATAGCCAAAGAAACTTCCATTAGGTAGGGCATTGTGACAACTGATACATCAAAATGATTCGATCTTTGCTTAGCTTTCACAAAGTTCTATCAGCTGCATACTGACTGACTCTTCCGCAAAAATCCACAAGAGCAAAGCCTGACAGGCCATCTTAAAACAGCTGATTTGTTGCTTTTACAAAACAAACTGAAAGGTTTATGCTGCCAACACAGAGAACACCGACTGCATCATGGGCGAAGCTGGAAAATAAGGCACTGGTTGTATGTGACCTTTGCTTGACAGTTTTGCTGATGTGCCTGCTGAGGCTGGCATGTATAAATGAATCTCAATTTCCTTTATTAATTGCATGTGTCACTATAAATTTGTTTCTAAGTGGACCTGTCCTGGCATTTAAGCTTGCTGCAGTACATTGAGAAGTCCCTCTTTCATTCTCAATCGCACGACATCATACACTTTTTTAAATGAGATTCCCAGTCTTTGCCTTTAATAGCTGCAAACAAATGCCAATCTTTAGACATCCAATTGGAATTACCCAACTAATGTCACTTTTACATACAGACTTCAAAAAGCCTTAACTTTTTAAACAATGAATAGCAATGAAAAATGGGGAGTAAATTAACCCTCTGTCTGAGGATTTTGTGCCCATCTGGGTTCAAAGATAGAGCCTTACCTGATCAACAGTCTTAGCATCTGTGTAATTTTAACAGACACCATGCCTCCCATTCCCTTCCCTATTGTTTGAAAAACAAACATAAACCAGATCTCAGAATAGCTTCCCATGTGACAGGCACCAGCGTAGGGTATTGTGGGGTAAATTGAGCCATAAACATTTTTAAAACATGTGACCAAATAGATCAGAAAAGGTCATCATTTCATGGAATCTGTTAAGGAAGAAACCACATGGAAAGTGGTAAGCAAGTTAGGTCAAAATGTTCACCAAGTCAAATAAATGTATTGTGTTTGAGATTTCATGATGCTTTTATCTAAACCAAAGTAGACTATTTTAAGATTGTTCTATACATAAGTTGAAGTCTTTATAAGCTTCAATATGAGGTCTTAAACCTAGTAAGAAAGTGCATCCTTACAGCTGTGTGGGATAATAGTCAAAAGGTTTGCCTTTGGGTAAGTTGAGACAATAACCATGGGGTAAGTTGAGCTAATGGTTGAGTAAATGGCAAGTGTTGAAGTGTTTTCTTCCCAGGCGTATTGCAAGGCATTATCACTGGGATATGAGGTAACAACAGGGCCTGGCCTATGTTAAAAGTGTTTGTTATATGTTAAGCCTGTGGTAAAAGATACTTAAAATTATTAAAAGACAGAAAAGCTATTTAGATTGTGTTGAATTGTGTTTGGAAAATAAAGATATTTTAATAAAGGTAGTGCTAATATTGAATTCAGTACAGAAATCTGTAGGTGACTTATTTTACCCTGTCCCATGTCTCAACTTACCCCATGCCCGGGGGAAGTTCTGTGACAAGAGACCAAGCTACACTATATATACAAAAGTATGTGAACACCACTTAAAATTTGTGGATTCGGCTTTTCAGGCACACCCGTTGTTGACAGGTGTATAAAATCGAGCACACAGCCATGCGATCTCCATAGACAAACATTGGCAGTTGAATGGCCTTACTGAAGAGCTCATTGACTTTCAACGTGGCACTGTCATAATGCCACCTTTCCAACAAGCCAGTTTGTCAAATTTATGCCCTGTTAGAGCTGCCTAGGTCAACTGTAAGTGCTGTAATTGTGAAGTAGAAATGTCTAGGAGCAAACACGGTTCAGCCGCGAAGTGGTAGCCCACACAGGCTCACAGAACAGGACCGTCGAGTGCTAAAAATAGTCTGTCCTCGGTTGCGACACTCACTTCCGAGTTCCAAAGTGCCTCTGGAAGCAACGTCAGCACAATAGCTGTTTATCGGGAGCTTCACAAGCCTAAGATCACCATGGGCAATGCAGTGGAAACGTGTTCTCTGGAGTGATGAATCATGCTTAACCATCTGGCAGTTCAGCAGACAAATCTGGGTTGGCGGATACCAGGAGAACGCTACCTGCCCCAATGCATAGTGCCAACTGTAAAGTTTGGTGGAGGAGGAATAATGGTCTGGAGCTGTTTTTCATGGATCGGCTAGGCCCCTTGGTTTCAGTGAAGGGAAATCTTAATGATACAGCATACAATGACATTCTAGACTATTCTGTGTTCCCAACTTTGTGGCAACAGTTTGGGGAAGGCCCTTTCATGTTTCAGCATGACAATGCCCTGTGCACAAAGCGAGGTCCATACAGAAATGGTTTGTCGAGATCGGTGTGGAAGAACTTGACTGGCCTGCACAGATCCCTGACCTCAACCCCATCGAACACCTTTGGGATTAATTGAAACACAGACTGCGAGCTAGGCGTAATTGCCCAATATCAGTGCCCGACCTTACTAATACTCTTGTGGCTGAATGGAAGCAAGTCCCCGCAGCAATGTTCCAACATCTAGCAGAAAGCCTTCCCAGAAGAGTGGAGGCTGTTATAGCAGCAAAAGAGGGACCAACTCCATATTAATGCCTATGATTTTGAAATTAGATGTTTGACGAGCAGATGTCCACATACTTTTTAGCCATGTAGTGTGTTTTCAAAACTGTACTGTTTATATTTCCAGGAATACACAACATCCTGTAATATATGTAGATATCTTTGTTAGAAAGTATACTATATTTCCCTTGACTGATGGATGCTGAATGTAAAAAAAAACGACTTACCCCACTTTCCCCTACATATATTCTGGCTGTCAGAGTCTGAATGCCAAAAGGAGAGAAGGGGAATAACTTTATCTGAAATATGATGGCATCTGTCTCTCAGGCAGCAGAATCCTCATTACAGGCAGTTTCTTTGACTGGTTGTTCAGACATCAGCTGTCTCAGTTCATCAGCCATGCCAAGACAGAGGCAAAATAGGCAAAACAGCTGCCAGAAGAATGCTCAGTAGCACCGGAGCTGCAGAGAGGTAAACACTGAGACAATGTTATTTAAGGAATTCTCCAAAGGCTTTATGTAATAAGATATTGTTTGAACTTATGATTGTGAGGCCTCTCATACTATTGGGAAATAATAGCAATAAAATAAATACAAATACAATACAAAATACAAACTGCAATATTAAAGCTGATCTACCCCTTAAAAGTTGTTTTACAAAATAAAAGAAACGAAAGAAACATACAATGACCAGAATGACTTTACATGCAAAGACCAGAATAAATCCCAACCTCAAGGGCAGTAGTGAGACCCGAGGACCACCAAATGGCTGACCATAGGCATTTAATATGTGCTGTAAATAGCAACCACAATTAATGAAACATATGACCTGCCAAGTGCAAGTGCGTATGTAGAGGGTTGTGGGAGGGGTAGCGTTTATTTAAGAGGTGCTGTGAAAAGGACAAAACCCTAGCAGGTAAAAGAGACCTAGCAGTATGCCATGTCCTCCTGTCTGACCCTCTGTGCCTTTATCTTTGGGCCAATTTGATAAAGCCCTCATCCCTGCAGGGCTTTACTATCCTTCCATCCCATCGGCATGGCGGCGCGCCACACACCTGCTCCCACTCCCAACGCTTCCTAGTGATCCCACAACCACATTCGGAGAGCGCGGAAACTGAAAAGCTGAGGCTTTGCTCGGACCGTGGTCGTTAAAGTCAGTGGTCAGACGGAAAGCTGTTGCTAAAGGATGGTCATAATCCTCCTAAATCCTTGGAAGCTTGTATACCTGACCCGATGGCACTGAAAATAAATTAGTTCCCTGCTCTGTACAGATTTATTTGGGGAGGTTTCAACTCTGCCATGAGCTGCTCTCTAAGACTCTCTCTACTTTTCAGGCTTTTTCTTATCACCTCCAAAAAGGAGTCCTGCAGACACAGAGGAATCATCAGAAATAACAAGGATGTCCTTGATCCCTGCCTGACCTCCCTCTGGAGGCTGGCCGCCTGTCTGACACATTCTGTCCCTCTGTATTCTAGCCGTGAGACTGTCCGCCTGCCCGGCTCAAGGGTACAGACATCACCTTATCCCAGTCCTCCAAGCGTCTGACACAAGACTGACATGTCAGAGGTTGCATCCAAAAGGCAGCCTATTTGCTATATAGTGCACTACCTTTGACCATCACCGGTCAAAAGGAGTGCACTGTATAAGGAATAGGTTGCCATTTATGGCGCATCTTATGTGTATCTGAGAAACCTCCATAAAAGTCACTGTGATAGTTCCAATTTGAGCATTCTCATTAAATGACAAGCCAGTCTATCTTTCAGTGTGTATATATTCATGCAATTCTTGGAAATAGACAAGTCAACAAACGTGTGATAAATTACTCTTTATCAGAGGCTCTGGAAATGTAATCTTAATCTCATCTCACGACTCAATTCTAGAACATTCTTTTAGGCAATGTAATCTACAAGGCCTTAAATAACTGCGCATTACAATTCCAATGAAAACAAAGCATGGATTCTGAACCAGTATTCACCATCGAAGGTAATGAGTAATTTGTTTCAGTTATCGTCAAATGCATAGTCTAAATAACCTCACAGACAGATATGTTGGCCTGCATGGCTCTGAATGAAATGGCTGTTTACTGAGATGGGTCTCAGGGGAGAATGTTTTAAAGCTAATCTACAACTCCTGACACTGTCCATGAGTCTGAAATCACTTTAAATATGATTGATTCCCTATGAAATCAGATATAGGTTCTCTGAACTAATTGGAGGAAATAAGAAAGAAAATAATCAAAGTATTTCACAAAGACCAGTGCACCACGCAGAGATATTCAACAGGCGCATGTTCCCTACATGTGGCTGATAATGGTGAAACCCAGACTGTTGGAATCAGGGCACTTATGTGGTTTACTAAGCATAGTAACATAGAACACACTTTCTAGTCTACATTCTATAATATCTTCCGTTGTATTAAATATCAATAAATCATTAACATTCTGTGAGCAAAAAACTGTCAGCTAGATCTTTTTCTATTACCCTGTAAACATACCTCCATGGCCAGGACTAACTCAAAAGCCAAGCACCTTTTCAACCAAAGCCTATTTAACCTAGTATTAAGGACCTTGTTGTTTTATTTTTACTTGTGCTGCAAGACTGTGCTTATGCTGTTTCGACTAATGTAGTCAAAAACACAACTTGTTGAGTGGATCATAAAGAAACAACTGTAGGCCTATAATACGTCGAACATGCTTCAAAGGAAACTGAATTGGTTTGGATTGAAAATAGGGGACGAAATCATGACTTCTAATGACACATTTCCCTCATAAAAAAAATGCATTATCCCAACTTGTCAGAGGATAAACAATTAGCCGAGTGAGAGACCTATAATTGTGTAAACAATTATTATGGACTATAGACATATAGACAGAGTCTACAGTCATGGCCAAAAGTTTTTGAGAATGACACAAATATTAATTTTCACAAAGTCTGCTGCCTCAGTTTGTATGATGGCAATTTGCATATAGTCTAGAATGTCATGAAGAGTGATCAGATGAATTGCAATTAATTGCAAAGTCCCTCTTTGCCATGCAAATGAACTGAATCCCCCAAAAACATTTCCAATGCATTTCAGCCCTGCCACAAAAGGACCAGCTGACATCATGTCAGTGATTCTCTTGTTAACACAGGTGTGAGTGTTGACGAGGACAAGGCTGGAGATCACTCTGTCATGCTGATTGAGTTCGAATAACAGACTAGAAGCTTCAAAAGGAGGGTGGTGCTTGGAATCATTGTTCTTCCTCTGTCAACCATGGTTTCCTGCAAGGAAACACGTGCTGTCATCATTGCTTTGCACAAAAAGGGCTTCACAGGCAAGGATATTGCTGCCAGTAAGATTGCACCTAAATCAACCATTTATCGGATCATCAAGAACTTCAAGGAAAGCAGTTCAATTGTTGTGAAGAAGGCTTCAAGGCGCCCAAGCAAGTCCAGCAAGCGCCAGGACCGTCTCCTAAAGTTGATTCAGCTGCGGGATCGGGGCACCACCAGTACAGAGCTTGCTCAGGAATGGCAGCAGGCGGGTGTGAGTGCATCTGTACGCACAGTGAGGCGAAGACTTTTGGAGGATGGCCTGGTGTCAAGAAGGGCATCAAAGAAGCCACTTCTCTCCAGGAAAAACATCAGGGACAGACTGATATTCTGCAAAAGGTACAGGGATTGGACTGCTGAGGACTGGGGTAAAGTCATTTTCTCTGATGAATCCCCTTTCCGATTGTTTGGGGCATCCGGAAATAAGCTTGTCCAGAAAAGACAGGGTGAGCCCTACCATCAGTCCTGTGTCATGCCAACAGTACAGCATCCTGAGACCAATCATGTGTGGGGTTGCTTCTCAGCCAAGGGAGTGGGTTCACTCACAATTTTGCCTAAGAACACAGCCATGAATAAAGAATGCTACCAACACATCATCCAAGAGCAACTTCTCCCAACCATCCAGGAACAGTTTGGTGACGAACAATGCCTTTTACAGCATGATGGAGCACCTTGCCATAAGGCAAAAGTGATAACTAAGTGGCTCTGGGAACAAAACATCGATATTTTGGGTCCATGGCCAGGAAACTCCCCAGACCTTAATCCCATTGAGAACTTGTGGTCAATCCTCAAGAGGCGGGTGGACAAACAAAAACCCACAAATTACAAGCATTTATTATGCAAGAATGGGCTGCCATCAGTCAGGATGTGGCCCAGAAGTTAATTGACAGCATGCCAGGGTGGATTGCAGAGGTCTTGAAAAAGAAGGGTCAACACTGCAAATATTGACTCTTTGCATCAACTTCATGTAATTGTCAATAAAAACCTTTGACACTTATGAAATGCTTGTAATTATACTTCAGTAATCCATAGTAACATCTGACAAAAATATCTAAAGACACTGAAGCAGCAAACTTTGTGCAAATTAATATTTGTGTCATTCTCAAAACTTGGCCACAATTAGATAGAACGTCTCGGCCCTGCCCACCTGTGGGGAAAACAACCTGTGGTTACCTAGGTTACCCCATTGGCTCACAGAAAATACAAGGCCTTTTTCAAACGCAATTTTATTTTTGCCTGCTTGTTTTAGTCAATACAAAACTACATTTAAGCAAAGTACAACCTGTCTAAATATTACTTTTCAACACTGCCTGCTCCAGAGTGTTCTTACTACTTCAAAAAATTAAGGAATATTGTAAGGCTTCCCTCATGCTCTTTTTCATGACGGTGCTAGCAGCAACATGCGTGATTGAGTGCTGAAGGGTTCCCCAGAGGGTTCTACATGGAACCCAAAAGGGTTCTCCTATGGGGACAGCCAAAGAACCCTTTTGGAACCCTTTTTTCCATGCAGCTATAGCTACCAACCAGGAACATTAAGCTAGCCAAGAGCAACAACACAAACAAACAGACTATAGAGCTACAAGTAGTGAGTGGCATTACAAACTGACTATACTAAACAAGTTAAATGTCTTACCTGTGATTATATGTTTTCCACACACATAGCTACGCATAGCCTACTTGGACAACGGGTCCCTACATTTCCCACTCTACCACGCAGAATAGTTTGAAGCCACAGTGCTCTATCTGTGACCAACAGATGCATATCTGTATTCCCAGTCATGTGAAATCCATAGATTAGGGCCTAATGAATATATTTCAAGTGACTGATCTCCTTATATGAACTGTAACTCAGTAAAATCTTCGAAATTGTTGCCTGTTGCATTTATATTTTTGTTCAGTATAGAAAGAAACAAACCTGTCTATACAAGGTCCCACAGTTGACAGTGCATGTCAGAGCAGAAACTAGACCATGAAGTCCAAGGAACTGTCTGGAGATCTCTGAGAATTGTGATGAGGCATATATGTGGGGAGGGTTATAAAACAGAACCTGCCAGAAGGACAACAGTCTCTACAGCACTTCACCAATCTGGGCTTTATGGGAGAGGGGCCAGACGGAAAAGGCAAATGACAGCACGCCTGGAGTTTACAAAAAAGGCACGTGAAAGACTCAGACCATAAGGCAAAAGATTCTGTGGTCTGATGAGACAAAACATGTATAATTTGGCCTGAATGCAAAGCACAATGTGTTGAGAAAACCACGCACAGCTCATCACCCGTCTAACACCATCCCTACCGTGATGCATGGTGGTGGCAGCATTATGCTATGGGGATGCTTTTCAGCGGCAGGAACTGGGAGACTGGGTAAGGGTAGAGGGAGCAATGAATGGAGCACAGGCAAATCCTTGATGAGAACCTGCTTCAGAGTGCAAATGAACTTAGACTGGGGTGTAGATTTATGTTCCGACCAGACAATGACCCCAAGGATAAAGCCAAAGCAATGCTGGAATGGCTTCAGAACAATGTGAAAGTCCTCGAGTAGCCCAGACTTGAATCCCATAGAATTTCTGTGAAAAGACTTGAAGATTGCTGTTCACCGCCCCTCCCCATCTAACTTAACAGAGCTTGAGAAAATCTGCAAGAAAGAAGATCCCCAAATCCAGATGTGCAAAGCTGATACAGACATACCCAAGACGACTCAAAGCTGTAATCACTGTAAAGTATTGACTCAGGGGTGTGAGTACTTATGTAAATGAGATTTCTGTATTTCATTTTCAATACATTTGCAAACATTTCTAAAAACGTGTTTTCACTTTGCCATTATGGGGTAGTGTGTGTAGATGGGTGAGAGAAAATATATATATATATAATCAAATTTGAATTGGCTGTAAGACAAGCATTTGTGGAATAAGTCAAGGGGTATGAATACTTTCTGAAGGCGCTGTGTGTTGTAGATCATTTTCAAAGATGCATTATGTCATTTGTTTGTCTAGTCAGCATGTGTTACAATTATGATACATTACAAGCTCCCCAAAAAGTCTACAAAAATGACCATTATGACAATAACCGTGGCCATTTGCATGACAATTAATCGCTACTGAAAATTCCGTAATCGTGACAGACCTAGAGAGACCATCTCCAAAAAGTTAATGCCACTGTTTGCGTCAAAATTATAAAGGTCACTCGTTCCCTTCAGTTCTTTGAGCCTGAGCAGAGAAATTACAACAAAGGGACAATGGATGGAGGCCTTATCACTGGGATCGGAGAGATGGCAGAATGACGTGGTGAGGTGCAGAGCGGAGAGAAGAGAGGCTGCTGCTGTGCTGGCCCCTCAGCCCACACGCACAGCACCACCACTTATCAAGCGTGATGTATCTGAGCTTGCACGGAATAATCGGGAAAGGTCATTCTCAGCTGGTCCCCGTGCGCAACAGTCAATCTGTGAGGAGGAAACAGCAGCCACCAGCTGCGTAAGGGGAGATCAGCTGTGTCACCTGTCGCCCAGGAGGGCCTACCAGTCTGATTCAAATCAGCTCGCTGAACTAGAATGGAGGGCAGGAATTTTAAATAACATGGTCTATGAAGCCGGCTTCAAATAAAACCCTGAAGTTACCTATCAGTATGGACCATATTATTTCCTGGGTCAATCTTTAATCTGCTTTAATCTAACAGCTCCACCCATTGATCTAGACCAGAGCTTTAGAGCTTCTCGTTCAGGAGGGCCTCTTTGAGTCACAGGGGCTACTGTATTCTAGTGGGTGTTCAGCCACAGCAAACTGCAAGCAGAGTACCTTAGACTAATAATAATTAGGCTGCAGGATTATTTTTCAGTAGATTTTTTTAGTGTGTCACATAAATTCAGTGTAAATGAATGGAGCGTTTAGATAAAGTTAAAATGATTTAGCAAAATGACTGCAACTTGGTCCCTGGTGCCTGCGCTGTTTACTTGTCGGGGTGCAGCCCTGGGAATTGCTCTACTTACATTAAATAATTTGTGTGAATATTTGCAAAGAGTTGTCTTTTTTTCTCACCACTCTAATTAAACAATGTTAGTTATTATATAGGACATATATATTCATAATGCCAACCTAGGAGAACTGGTGGTAACTAAAAGCCATAAACATAAAACAAATGTTCATCAGCTGCAAGAGTGGTATGTCATCAATCTTATGATTTATTGGATGAAACAGATTATTTCCAGTGTAAGAGAGTGCTGATCCTGGCATAACGATATTAATGAAGGCATTCTAATTGTATAAGATCTATTCATATACCCAAATGCCTGAAATATGCTGTCGTTTTTTTCCCTGATTAGGCCTAGACCATTAAAGGAGTAGCACATCACTCTCAGCAGAGACCCAGGAGAGACCAAGGCCTTCTCTCTGAAGTACACCAGCATCACCCTGTGGCGATAAAACCACAGCACACCAACTACAGGAGCTCTTATAAAATCCCTTCTGAAGGATTCACATTTGCATATCGTAAGTCCGTGACCTTTTTGCTTCAGTTGAATTCATGCTCCATGATCATGAATGCTATATGCCTAATTAAAATCACAAAGACAGTAAGCCAAAAATGCTCCAAAAGAGATAACAATTGGGCAGACCTTTCAAAAGGGCCAACTTCAACATGATTAAATACCTCATCAAATCTACAAATATGAACAAATTGACTACGATGGATGACTAAAAGTGATAAGCTAATATAATTTGTCAATCATGATTATTCAAAACTTTAAATGTATCTGCCTACAGAGGGTAAACAAACCTGCTAGATTCTGAAGAGCACAGATCCCCAGCCATATGGCAATGTTGGTAGTCTCAGATAACACTAATGGAAAAGCATTTTAAACAACCTTTCAGTCAAGTGATTAAAAATGATTATTGCTGTGGGATTTGGATAGCACTTGCACACTTCCAGTTCAATATACAAAAAATCATTTATGCTCATTAGTACAAGTTATGCTTGCCTTGTGGTTTACCAAGCTTGATGTGGGAACTCCTTTGAGTGCTCTTTGTAAACAGAGATCCATGTGTTACTGTTTCATCATGCACTGTGTTTCTTAATACATAGCCTAATTTCTCTTTTACAAAGCTTGGTAAGCTAGGATATTGGTTGTTAAAACGTTACTACAATATTACTTCTTTGAAATATTGTTCTTATGGAGCAGCACTGATTTACTTGTGTGTGAAATGTATTCTCATGAGACACTTACCTGTACTGCTGTCTGCCTCAGCTAAGAAATTAGTTGGAAGGGACATCAGCTGTATCCTTTTTTGGACTTGCATTTGGTCTGAGGGTCCTTCTGAAAGTGACATGGAGAACATCGGTAAATTGGCCCAATTACTAATAGATGTACTGTAGATATTAGACCAATATCAGAATAGCAAGTGGAAAACCAATGTCTTTCAAAGGAACTCCTATCGATTCTTCACCGATATTGAAATAAAAAGAGTGTATTTATTTATTGAATGTATTGTAGTGGCTCACAACATTCAGCAGTTAATCTAGCCCTACAGAGCTTGCCATCACGTATACAGGTACAGTTGAAGTCGAAGGTTTACATACACTTATGTTGGAGTCATTAAAACTCGTTTTTCAACCACTCCACAAACGTCATGTTAACAAACTATAGTTTTGGCAAGTCAGTTAGGACATCTACTTTGTGCATGACACAAGTAATTATTTAAACAATTGTTTACAGAGATTATTTCACTTATAATTCACTGTATCACAATCAATTCCAGTGGGTCAGAAGTTTACATACACTAAGTTGACTGTGCTTTTAAACAGCTTGGAAAATTCCAGAAATGTATGTCATGGCTTTAGAAGCTTCTGATAGGCTAATTGACATAATTTGAGTCAATTGGAGGTATACCTGTGGATGTATTTCAAGGCCTACCTTCAAACTCAGTGCCTCTTTGCTTGACATCATGGGAAAATCAAAAGAAATCAGCCAAGACCTCAGTAAAAAAATTGTAGACCTCCACAAGTTCTCTGGTTCTTCCTTGGGAGAAATTTGCAAACACCTGAAGGTACCACATTTATCTGTGCAAACAATAGTACGCAAGTATAAACACCATGAGACCACGCAGTCGTCATACCGCTCAGGAAGGAGATGCGTTCCGTCTCCTAGAGATTAACGTACTTTGGTGCAAAAAGTGCAAATCAATCCCAGAACAGCAGCAAAGGACCTTGTGAAGATTCTGGAAGAAACAGGTACAAAAGTATCTATATCCACAGTAAAACGAGTCCTATATCGACATAACCTGAAAGGCCGCTCAGCAAGGAAGAAGCCACTGCTCCAAAACTGCCATAAAAAAGCCTGACTAAGGTTTGCAACTGCACATGGGGACAAAGATCGTACCTTTTGGAGAAATGTGGTCTGGTCTGATGAAACAAAAATAGGACTGTTTGGCATAATGACCATCGTTATGTTTGGAGGGAAAAGGGAGAGGCTTGCAAGGCGAAGAACACTATCCCAACCGTCAAGCACGAGGGGTGGCAGCATCATGTTGTGGGGTGCTTTGCTGCAGGAGGGACTGGTGCACTTCACAAACTAGATGGCATCATGAGCCAAGAAAATTATGTGGATATATTGAAGCAACATCTCAAGACATCAGTCAGGAAGTTAAAGCTTGGTCGCAAATGGGTCTTCCAAATGGATAATGACCTCAAGCATACTTCCAAAGTTGTGGAAAAATGGCTTAAGGACAACAAAGTCAAGGTATTGGAGTGGCCATCACAAAGCCCTGACCTCAATCCCATAGAACATTTGGCAGAACTGAAAAAGCGTGTGTGAGCAAGGAGGCCTACAAACCTGACTCAGTTACACCAGCTCTGTCAGGAGGAATGGGCCGAAATTCACCCTACTTATTGTGGGAAGCTTGTGGAAGGCTACCCGAAACGTTTGACCCAAGTTAAACAATTTAAAGGCAATGCTGCCAAATACTAATTGAGTGTATGTAAACTTCTGACCCACTGGGAATGTGATGAAAGAAATAAAAGCTGAAATAAATAATTCTCTCTACTATTATTCTGACATTTCACATTCTTAAAATAAAGTGGTGATCCTAACTGACCTAAGACAGGGCATTTTTATTAGGATTAAATGTCAGGAATTGTGAAAAACTGAGTTTAAATGTATTTGGCTAAGGTGTATGTAAACTTCTGACTTCAACTGTATATGTACAGTTATTTTAACAGTAACGTTGTGTGGTGACTAACATCAATCTGAAGACTGTTATTTATATTATTATCTAACTATGATTAATTGTTACTCTATCAAATTAACCATGTAACAATTAACTCTGGGGCACCACAAGAGTGGTTCTTTAAAGAGTTACCATCTCCCGAATCACCTACAATAACAATATAATTTGCACACGAACCGCCGTCCACTTTGAGCAAGAAATCATGAATGTATTTATGTGAAATGCCTGGGGAAGCTTTGGAAAGGGTGTTGGCCCTTTTCGCAGCACGCTTGTAAGGCTCTGATTGGCTTGTAAGGCTCTCACCGGTATCCGGTGACTTGTCGTGTAGTCCTGAACAGAACTACAGACTTGACTTTTTCTTCCATTCGCTCTTGAAGATGCTTCTTTGAAACCATATCGATGGTTCCCCAGTGGGGTGATGAGAGTAGTGTAATATGATGGTTTGAGCAGAGTAACAGTATAGTCTTACTTAAATTCGCTTTAGAAGATACCTAGGACAGCTAGTCAGCCATAGTAATGATAGTCTCCAGCTCGTGTTGAGATTCAAAGTTCAAACCATTTTAAACGTGTAGCTGCAGCTTCACACTTTTTCTGGTTCATTGTGGGTTTTTTCTTAACCCATCATTCATACCTTTTGTTTATAAAAGGGGCGGTTTCGGGCAGGCTGGCACGCTTCTTGACCTCACTCCGGGACGGTGATTACTCACTGTGCAAAGTTATGGAAAACAATTATCTCTTATAACTCCTCAAATCACATCCCTCTCTTAACAAAAACACATTCATCATTTGTCATATTATATACACAACCCACAGTATGGAAACTTCCTCCATGTACTGGGTATACTTTCCAAGTTACAGTATTTCCTTTATAAAAAAAAATTATGACATCAGAAAATATCAAACAAAATGACATTAGTGTTCAGTAGACCGCCTCTGACCATTCCCCATGTTCTACATTTGAAATATTGTTCCAGTATTCACTTTTGAACGTGTTAGAGTTTCAGCTGGAAAAGGTCTGTTGAGACAAAGAGCACAGGCCTGGATCTTCTCCCTTGATTTACAACAGGATGTGAGTTGTTAATCCCCACTAGTTCTTTCCCTCCCCCTCTACGGGTGAGAGGGGGTCTAACTGAAGTTATTCATTGCAAACCTGATCTGACCTGTTTTGATTCTCGTGGACGGTCATGACAGTTCCTTCTTAAGGCATAACATTGGAGAAACGTTAGAGTTAAGGAAAGCAGAAAATTACTGTACCTGTTTAGCAGCACGTGACGACATTGGAATGTACAGTGCCTTAAGAAAGTATTCACGCAAATTGACTTTTTCAACATTTTGTTTTGTTACAGCCTTAATTTAAAAGGGTTTATTTTAAAAGGATTACATTTAGATGTTTTGTCACTGGCCTACACACAATACCCCATAATGTAAAAGTGGAATTATGTTTTTCAAAATGTTTACTAATTAAATGGGGAGTAATTGTGTTGAACATGATTTTTTTATGATTACCTCATCTCACTATCTGTAAGGTCCCTCAGCCGAGCAGTGAATTTCAAACACAGATTCAGCCACAAAGGCCAGTGAGGTTTTCCATAATCTCGCAAAAGACACCTAATGGTAGATGGGTAAAAAAAGCAGACATCCCTTTGAGCATGTTGAAGTTATTAATTACACTTAGGATGATGTATCAATACACACAGGCACTACAAAGATACAGGCATCCTGCAAAGAATAGAAAATCAACAACAAACTTCACAGAGTTTGAAGAACAAATATTGTACAATCCAGGTGTGCAATGCTCTGACAGACTAACCAGAAAGACTCAGAGCTATAGTCGCTGCCAACGGTGATTCTAACATGTATTGACTCAGGGGGTTGAATACTTATCCATATTATATATATATATATATGGCAAGAAAAAGTATGTGAACCCTTTGGAAATACCTGGATTTCTGCATATATTGGTCATAAAATTTGATCTGATCTTCATCTAGGTCACAACAATAGACAAACAGTCTACATAAACTAATAACACACAAACAATATGTTTTCATGTCTTTATTAATTACACCGTGTAAACATTCACAGTGCAGGGTGGAAAAAGTATATATGTGAACCCTTGAATTTAATAACTGGTTGACCCTCCTTTGGCAGCAATAACCTCAACCAAAGTTTTCTGCAGCTGCGGATCAGACCTGCACAACAGTCAGGAGGAATTTTGGACCATTCCTCTTTACAAAACTGTTTCAGTTCAGCAATATTCTTGGGATGTCTGGTGTGAAATGCTCTCTTGAGGTCATGCTACAGCATCTCAATCGGGTTGAGTTCAGGACTGACTGGGCCACTCCAGAGGCGTATTTTCTTCTGTTGAAGCCATTCTGTTGTTGATTTACTAATGTGTTTTGGGTCGTTGTCCTATTGCATCACCCAACTTCTGTTGAGCTTCAATTCACAGACAGATAGCCTAACATTCTCCTGCAAAATGTCTTGATAAACTTGGGAATTCATTTTTACGTAGATGATATCAAGCTGTGCAGGCCCTGAGGCATCAAAGCAGCCCCAAACCATGATGCTCCGTCCACCATACTTTACAGTTGGGATGAAGTTTTGATGTTGGTGTGCTGTGCTGTGCCTTTTTTTCTCCACACATGTTGTGTGTTTCTTCCAAACAACTCAATTGTAGTTTCATCTGTCCACAGAATATTTTGCCAGTAGCGCTGTAGAACATCCAGGGGCACTTTTGTAAACTTCAGACGTGCAGCAATGTTTTTTTTGACAGCAGTGGCTTCTTCCATGGTGTCCTCCCATGAACACCATTCTTGTTTAGAGTTTTACGTGTCGTAGACTCGTCAACAGAGATGTTAACATGTTCCAGAGATTTCTATAAGTCTTTAGCTGACACTCTAGGATTCTTCTTAACCTCATTGAGCATTCTGCACTGTTCTCTTGCAGTCATTTTGCAGGACGGCCACTCCTTCAGAGAGTAGCAACAGTGCTGAACTTTCTCCATATATAAACAATTTGTCTTACCATGGACTGACGAACATCAAGGCTTTTAGAGATCATTTTGTAACCTTTTCCAGCTTTATGCAAGTCAACAATTCTTAATCTTAGGTCTTCTGAGATCTCTTTTGTTCGAGGCATGGTTCACATCAGGCAATGCTTCTTGTGAATAGCAAACTCAAATAATTTTGTGAGTGTTTTTTACATGGCAAGGCAGCTCTAACCAACATCTCCAATCTCGTCTCATTGATTTGACTCCAGGTTAGCTGACTCCTGACTCCAATTAGCTTTTGGAGAAGTCATTAGCCTAGGGGTTCACATACTTTTTCCAACCTACACTGTGAATGTTTAAATTATGTATTCAATATAGACAAGAAAAATAGAATAATTTGTGTGTTATTAGTTTAAGCACACTATGTTTGTCAATTGTTGTGATTTATTACATTTATACAGAAATCCAGGTAATTCCAAAGGGTTCACATACTTTTTCTTGCCACTGTGTATGTATATATATATATGGAAAAATTAAGAGACCACTGGTTTTACTATTTATAGGTATGTGTTTGGGTAAAATGACATTTTTTGTTTTTATTCTATAAACTACTGACAACATTTCTCCCAAATTCCAAATAAAAATATTGGCATTTAGAGCATTTATTTGCAGAAAATGACAACTGATCAAAATAACAAAAAAAGATGCAAAACTGTCAGACCTCGAATAATGCAAAAAAAAATAAGTTCATGTTCATTTTTAAACAAGACAATACTAATGTTTTAACTTAAGGAAGAGTTCAGAAATCTATATTTGGTGGAATAACCCTGATTTTCAATCACAGTTTTCATGTGTCTTGGCATGCCCTCCACCAGTCTTTTACATTGATGTTGGGTGACTTTATGCCACTCATGGCGCAAAAATTGAAACAGCTCGGATTTATTTGATGGCTTGTGACCATCCATCTTCCTCTTGATCACATGCCAGAGGTTTTCAAAGGGGTTCAGGTCTGGAGATTGGGCTGGCCATGACAGGGTCTTGATCTGGTGGTCCTCCATCCACACCTTCATTGACCTGGTTGTGTGGCATGGAGCATTGTCCTGCTGGAAAAAACAATCCTCAGAGTTGGGGAACATTGTCAGACCAGAAGGATGCAAGTTTTCTTCCAGGACAACCTTGTACGTGGCTTGATTCATGCATCCTTCACAAAGACAAATCTGCCCGATTCCAGCCTTGCTAAAGCACCCCCAGATCATCACCGATCTTCCAAAAAAATTCACAGTGGGTGAATTTTGGTGGAATTTGGTGGAGGATCGGTGATGATCTGGGGGTGCTTTAGCAAGGCTGGAATCGGGCAGATTTGTCTTCTGTTTAAAGGCATAGTCAACTTAGTGTATGTAAACTTCTGACCCACTGGAATTGTGATACTGTGAATTATAAGTGAAATAATCTGTCTGTAAACAATTGTTGGAAAGATTACGTGTGTCATGCACAAAGTAGATGTCCTACACAACCTGCCAAAACTATAGTTTGTTAACAAAAAAATTGTGGAGTGGTTGAAAAACAAGTTTGAATGACTCAAAGCTAAGTGTATGTAAACTTTCGACTTCAGTGTATATGTATATAATTGTTTTTCTTCATAAAATGTCAGAATTTTTCTTTCACTTTGAATTTACAGTGGGTTTTTTCTGTGTAGATCGCTGACAAAAAAATGACAATTAAATCAATTTTAATAACATTTTGTAAAACAACAAAATGTGCAATTCCAGAGGTGTGAATTATTTCTGAAGGCACTGCATGTCCATAATCGGTAATCTGTTCTAAGAGTCTACCACCCTCCTCCAAATTTAAACCTAACACGGATGTCAATGTTAGCGCACACATCCATTCTACTTCTTGTCTGCGGCAGCCTGATACCAATATTGCGAGGCTGATTAGTTACGACAAACAGGTGTGAAACACAGACAGGTGTGCATGCAAAGTGGTTATGTTTTGGAAGGGGTGCTGGCATCTAACAATTTGATTTAATTATTTATTGGGCTCAGCTCTGCAATGCAAATGACGACCACTTAATTAGAGCCATCTACCAACTACGGATAAACATTCAGATAGTGTCGCCAAAAATGCAGAAGCACGGGTCGGCAAATAGCTCACAAGTTGGGTATATGTAATAAGAGTTGACCAGAGTTCCACTCGGGTCTAAATTGGGCTACAGTTAATCCAACCAAGATAATGTATTATGCACTGAGTGTACTAAACATTAAGGACACCTGCTCTTTCCATGACAGACTGCAGTGGTGGAAAAAGTACCCAATTGTCATACTTAAGTAAAAGTAAAGATACATCAATAGAAAATGACTCAAGTAAAAGTCACCCAGTAAAATATAAAAAATTAAATATTGGTTTTAAATATACTTAAGTATCAAAAGTAAATGTAATTGATAAAATATACTTAAGTATCAAAAGTTAATGTACAAGTAATAGTCATTTCAAATTCCTTATATTAGCAAACTGGACAACACGATTTTCTTATTTTTCTTTACGGGGAGCCAGGGGCACACTCCAACACTCAGACATAATTTACAAACAAAGCATTTGTGTTTCGTGAGTCCACCAGATCAGATGCAGTTGTCACGTCCTGGCCGTAGAGAGCCCTCTGGGTTCTCTATGGGGTTTTGGGCCAGGACATGACTAGGGGTGTTTAGGACTCTTTATGTTGGTTTTTGTGATGGTTCCCAATTAGAGGTAGCTGTTAGTTGTTGCCTCTAATTGGGAATACTATTTAAGTTTTTTCTCTCCCCACCTGCTTTTGTGGGTTATTGTTTTTGGTTAGTGCCATTGTGCTACACCACATGGCAGAGTCTTTGTTTGTTTCCTTTTTGTGAGGTTCATCCTATTAAAAAGATGTGGAACTCAACCTTTGTACTTTGGTCCAGTTATTCCAGCAATTGTGACAGCAGTAGGGATGACCTGGGACTTTCTCTCGATAAGTGTGTGAATTGGACAATTTTCCTGTCCTGCTAAGCATTCAAAGTGTAACGAGTAATTTTGGGTGTCAGAGAAAATTGTAGAAAATACATTATTTTCTTTATGAATGTAGTGAAGTAAATGTTGGCAAAAACATATAGTACAGATACCCCCCAAAAAACTACTTTAGTAGTACTTTAAAGTATTTTTGCTTAAGTACTTTACACCATTGATAGACTGACCAGGTGAATACAGGTGAAAGTTATGATCCCTTATTGATGTCACTTGTTAAATACATGCACACAGTATTCCGGATAGTAGCTCATATCCCGCTTAAGATCTTATTAGGGATGAACTGTTTACATTCACCTTTGATATCCTGCTCATGAGTATCCCTGTATCCACGAATAAACAGAATATTCCTCATTTAAGTTCATATGGGTTAGATAGAATAGTAACTGAAATATGTCTTAAGAAAATGCGAATGTATCTTTGACACTGCTATGCAAGCAGACAGTATTTCAATCACAAAATATGCATCCAAGACAAACTGAGGTCTTATCAGAAACGTGTTTCATCATTTTCTCAATTTTCATTTCCTTAAAACTGACTTGCACAGGACCAATCTTTTCACTGTTATTGCGTTCTCCCCAGTCCCTAAATGTAAAAGACAACTTTTCTGGTGTTAACTATATAGATGAATAATGCATTCATTATATCGATGTAAGACATTAGAACTACTTTATTTAATATTCTGTGGCAACAATTTGTGACAGAAGAGAAGCTGCATGTATCAAACTATAGTTAACAAACAAATGTCCTATCAAATTTCAGATAGTGTAATACGGCCTACCAAATTTAGGAAATAAGCAGAAACGTAATTTAAATTATAGTAAATTAATTACAGTAGGCTAAATTATTATGGAATTATTATGGTGGATTGAACTGGGAAGGTTGCCTACTGTTTGAAGTGATTTATTGACAATCAGATGAAAACATGACACAACACCCATGATATGCGAAACTGACCCAAAAAACAATAGTAAACGGGATAAGATGTTTACATGCCACAGTATCCCATCTTGGATCAGCATATCCCAGGCATCTTATCTGGGTTTCTCATAACCAGTTAAATGTTAAATGGGTTAAATGTTAAATGTAAACGGGATGCTGTTTATATGCGTAAACTAAAACACAGAATACTTGAGTATCCCGAATAATAACGGGATATTGGTGTGCATGTAAACATGGTCAGTGTAGATGAAGGGGAGGAGGCAGGGGTGCAACTCAATATTAGGAAGGTGTTCTTAAAGTTTTGTAAACAGTGTACACTTGGGTTAAAGGACCAGTGGCCGTTTTTAGCCAAATATCAAATCATTTCTGGGTAACAGTTAAGTACCTTACTGTAATAGTTTTCCATTAAAATGGTCAAAACACAAAGAAAAAAAATTGTGGAGATGGAAAAACTGAAAACTAGCTGTTATTGGAACGCTCTTTGTTTTTGGTCTATACTCCCAGTAAGTATTAGATAGAACATCGCCAAAGATTGTTATAACTAACCAAAGATATCCTGAGCCATGAGAAAATTAGCCTGAGCAAATGAATCATAGTGGGCAGAAAAAGCAAGGTAGGCAGAGGCAAGCACAAGATAGTGAGATCCTACTGGTCCATTCTAACATTTAATTGCATAATGCCTACTCTGAAGTGCATGTCTGCAATCACATTTTCACTCCTTATAAACAAATATTTATTAATTTTTACTTTGGAAAAGGTTGTCTACAAAAACGTAGTCCACTCTGTTACAGGTTCTAGTTTTGGAAACAGAAAACTGTAATGAGATCAAATGCTTAAATCGAGGAGAAAATTTGCAGAATGTCGTACAAAATCCATCTTTGTCCATCTTCTCCCATTAACGGCGACTGGGCTTCCTCATCACCATATTTAGTAGTGAGTGGAAATGCAAAGCAGACGCTTCACATATATACATCCGGTAAAATATCTGACTCATTGTTCTGTGACGTTGCGTGAAAAGCTGTGCTTACCCCAATGACATAGCAAAAACTTGACCTTTGTCAAACACAATTTTCTTGTCTGCTTATTTTAGTTAATTACAAAACTAAATTTAAGAAACGCACATCTAAAGATGACCTTTCAACATGGTCTGCTCCCAAGCATTCTCATTATTTCGAAAAACTTAGTGTTGGGCTTCGATCATGCCCCTTTTCATGACGGTGCTAGCAGCTACGTGAGTGAATGAGTGCTAGCTAGCTACCGACCGGAACATTAAGTTAGCCAAGACCAACACAAACAAATAGATTATACAGCTACAAGTAGTGAGTGGAGTTAAACGGACTATGCTAAACATATCTTACTTGTGATTAAATGTTACGCCTACATGGACACCGGATCCCCACATTTCCGACGCCAAATAGCCTGAAGCCACAGGGCTCTATTTCCCTATGTGGAAGCGTCACGAACCGTAGGTCGGTATTTTTGCCCTGGTTACATGGTCATTAAACAACACAGCAGCTTTTCGGCTTGTTTTGTTATTTCTGTTTAAGAAAAAAAATCAACAACGAAGTTGGCTCTTTTACAATGGGGGTCAATGGGAAATGTTTGTTTTCCCCAACTTGTGGGCGTGGTCAAGGGCAATTCCTTCTTATGACAATCGAATGAGTATTAACTAATTTACCGCCTGGTGAGATCACCAGGTAAGCCAAAACTCCACCCATTCAAAATCTTCTGATTAGAAGGTCCTTTGTAGATTGTATTTTCAACCAGCAACCATCACAAAATAAAAGTGATACATTTACACTTTTACAGTGTTCGTTTAAATCGGTTGTTGTAGAATATGATACGACAAAACTGAATTTTGACTGCATTGGGCCTTTAAATTGAGCATTTGATACATTCTCATCCTATTTTCTCTATCTGTAGTGGAATTACAATTTCTTTCCCTCTTTGAATCCCTGAGAAAGAGATGTTGGTTGAATATAAACATACGTCTTCCCCTTTCAAATTAGAATAATGAGAGAAGACAAAACATAGTGGCATGGTGCTGATTGATGCTCAACTGTTCACTTTAGTGGCAGGGGGGCCGAAACTTAAGTAACATGAGAAACTTCGTAAAAAATGGGTTTGATACATACTGCTTACATACAAAACAGACATGCTTGCTTTTTATTCTCACATGATAGAAAATACAAGATATACCCATTTCACATGATTAGCAACATATAGGCCTATAGGCTTCAAATCAAACGTTAAGTGTCACATACACAAGGTTAGCAGATGTTAATGCGATTGTAGTCGATATGCTTGTGCTTCTAGATCCGAGTGCAGTAATATCTAACAAGTAATCTAACAATTCTCCAACAACAACCTAATACACACAAATCTAAAAAGGGGTAAATGAGAATATTTACATATAAGTATACGGATGAGTGACGGCCGAGCGGCATAAGCAAGGTGCAATAGATGGTCTAAATACAGTATAAACAGTTGAAGTCGAAAGTTTACATAAACTAGTTTTAATGACTCCAACCTAAGTGTTTCAACCACTCCACGAATTTCATGTTAACAAACTATAGTTTTGGCAAGTCGGTTAGGACATCTACTTTGTGCATGACACACGTAATTTTCCCAACAATTGTTTACAGACAGATTATTTCACTGTATCACAATTCCAGTGGGTCAGAAGTTTACATACACTAAGTTGACTGTGCCTTTAAACAGCTTGGAGAATTCCAGAAAATGTCATGGCTTTAGAAGCTTCTGATAGGCTAATTGACATCATTTGAGTCAATTGGAGGTGTACCTGTGGATGTATTTCAAGGCCTACCTTCAAGAGATGAACTTACTTTGATGCGAAAAGCGCAAAGTACCATGTGAAGACGCTGGAGGAAACAGGTACAAAAGTATCTATATCCACAGTAAAACGAGTCCTATATCGACATAACCTGAAAGGCCGCTCAGCAAGGAAGAAGCCACTGCTCCAAAATTGCCATAAAAAATCCAGACTACGGTTTGCAACTGCACATGGGGACAAAATCGTACTTTTTGGAGAAATGTCCTCTGGTCTGAAAACAAAAATAGAACTCTTTGGCCATAATGACCATCGTTATGTTTGGAGGGAAAAAGGGGAGGCTTGCAAGACGAAGAACACCATCCCAACCGTGAAGCACGGGGGTGGCAGCATCATGTTGTGAGGGTGCTTTGCCTCAGGAGGAACTGGTGCACTTCACAAAATAGATGGCATCATGAGGAGGGAAATTATGTGGATATATTGAAGCAACATCTCAAGACATCAGTCAGGAAGTTAAAGCTTGGTCGCAAATGGGTCTTCCAAATGGACAATGAGCATACTTCCAAAGTTGTGGCAAAATGGCTTAAGGACAACAAAGTCAAGGTATTGGAGTGGCCATCACAAAGCCCTGACCATAGAACATTTGTGGGCAGAACTGAAAAAGCGTGTGTGAGCAAGGAGGCCTACAAACCTGACTCAGTTACACCAGCTCTGGTCAGGAGGAATGGGCCAAAATTCACCCAACTTATTGTGGGAAGCTTGTGGAAGGCTACCCAAAAGGTTTGACCCAAGTTAAACAATTTAAAGTCAATTCTACCAAATACTAATTGAGTGTATGTAAACTTCTGACCCACTGGGAATGTGATGAAAGAAATAAAAGCTGAAATAAATCCAGCCATTTAACCAGCTGTCACAATCTCCGAACAATCAGCACGAACCCCTTGGGATGTAGCGCTCAACAGAGCATCCCACTTATAAAGCAGCTGCTTCGTCTTGATGTGATTCTTTATCAAAAGCTACCACGACGCTCTTCCAACCACCATCCCCGTGTTTACAGCTCACTCTGGACACGTTCTCTCGGCTACGTCACTTCCTTCCCTGCTCTTATACATCTGCGCAATCATACTTTTTGAACTGTCCGCATCCCTAATTAGGCTCCCCTGGAAAACGTTGACCAAAACGATGGTTGCTACTCTGTCACTTGATTCTGGGATGAATTGGGATTTACAGATTTAATCAGGGGCGCAACTTTTACTGGCTATGGGGGAAATGTCCCCACCATATTCTGAAATGGCATTTTTGTCCCCCCCAATTTTATCATTAGAATGTAATACAAAACTGGCAAGGGTGTGCTTTAGGACCATGCGAACGCCTCCGAGCGGGCGGGTTGGCTGTTTGGCGTGTTTATCCAACTGCATAAAAAATAATTATAATAATAAATTATGTCCCTCCCACTTCTAAAACCAAAATTGCGCCCCTGGATTTAATCCACAATATATGTGCAACAACTGAATTGTATTTTGTCCAGAGTAACAAACTCTGATTGATGCTCCATTTGATAAATGTACAATTTAAATTTGAAACACTGAAGCACTAAAATGAGTAGCATTGTATCATACCTGTGTCACTCTAACCACGTTTGCATTCAGGCAGTACATCACAGCTGTCATTTGCGTTTGACAACTGTATGCATATTCTTAACATGTAAGAGACTTATACAAGAGGCACACACTTATGCATGCATTAATTGTAACAATGTTAACAAAACTCGCATCCTTTTTATTATAGCGACACTATTTACGAAGTATTGCATGCCATTCGGGGCACAAAACTGGTGGAGCATAATAAAGGTAGCAAACTTCCTGGAGATGCTGCCTGCAACAACTGCAGGGGGAAACAAACGTATATAATGGAAGCAGTCTCAGAGTGGTCATTTTAAATGTCCGCGAGTCAAATCGATTCTCAGAGTTTTAAATGTTGAGGAAATCAATCACCCAATGTCTCGAGCCACTAGTACCGGTGGGGTGCACCGCAGTCTACCGCGGCGACGGGCTGGCATACCAGGCCAGCAAGCGGCCTAGTGTCATATATAGCTAGCTAACTTGCTGAATTACTTTAGGCAACAAACGTCGTTGGCGTACATGATATGGCAATTGAAAATGTATGCATTCAAGTTGTTCGTTAACTAGTTAGCCAATCGTCGACTTTTTAGGTAACGTTAGTAAACTGCCTTAGCTAGTTAACTAGCTACTGTAGCTAGCTCAGTTAGCTACCAGCTGGCTGTGTATGATTGTACTGAGCTGGCTATCTAGCTAGCTAACACAGCTTGTGAGCTCCAGTTTTTAAAGTTGATTTATTTCAGTGTTAAGTCCGCCAGTGTCTTGCAAAATTATTTGTAGCTGTTTCTTCGAGGGCGCGTGTCATGCATATTTTAGCTATTTATTTATTTGATTTTGGAACATCTTGGTTTTAATGAGTAACGTTCGTTAGCTAGTTAGCAATGTCTTCCGCCGATGTGCTCGAAACTCCACCTGGATATCCCTTTGAAGAAATCGATTATGTGGATATTGAAGTTGAGGAGGTAAGTAACTCAAAAGCTATATATCAACAACATTCCATTTGATTGGCACGTGTTGGGTGATCCTCTTATGTTAGTGTCATGACCATAGACATTAAAACCAGGTCATGACGCTGATGTTGCCACAATGCTTTATCTCAATTGTCATACTAGCTAGTTCTACCATGCAAGGACTGTTTGTTTATTCTGGTTTTGAAAAGCTTGGTAATTAAACATGACCATTCGCTATGTCACTATAGCTATGCCATTCATCAATGATTTTGCCCAAGCCATAGACATGATAGAGAATGGTCAGATAGCTAGCTACCTATGTTCCAAATCGATTTGGCAGTTCTTGTTTTGATTATGTAGCGAGGTAGTTAGTTGCAGTTCCCCACAGGTGGGCCCTAGTATTGTTATGATTATAAGGGATTAATAACAATGCATCCAACACACTTTGCTTATGTTGTCTACCTCTTCTCTTTCAGGTCGTGGGGAGAGGTGCTTTTGGTGTTGTCTGCAAGGCCAAATGGAAAGGCAAAGACGTCGCAATCAAAACAATAGAGAGTGAATCTGAAAGGAAAGCATTCATAGTTGAGGTACTGCCATACTATACTGGGCTACAAGTAGAGATATTCTGCAAAGTGGTGACAATGCTGTTTATTACAACTTAAGGAACGCCGTCTTGATTGTGTTGCCTTCTCTCCCCTCCCTAGCTGCGGCAACTTTCACGTGTGAATCACCCCAACATTGTGAAGTTGTATGGCTCATGCAGTAATCCAGTAAGTCAGCTTTTAAACACTCCAATATTTCAGTGTGTTATAGCCTATGGTTTTGCCAGTTGTTGTTGTAAATACCTTGGAACAGTACATTGTTAGCCTTCTGTTATTCTTGCCTAATGCTAATTTTCCCATCTAGGTCTGCCTGGTGATGGAATATGCTGAAGGGGGGTCCCTGTACAATGGTGGGTCTCTGGGCGATTATGTAGGATGGCCTACTGCACTACCACAGTAGACTGAGCCATTGAAATGTCTTGTAAATTAGTGCAACACATGCCTTGCCATACCAAACAAGTGGAAATATTGCAGTCGATGTGTCATTAACTCCAATACCCACATGCAAACAATTCTCTTAATAAGCCCACTATTGGCATGATTCCTTAAATAGCCCACTATTACACTGGCTAGTCCTTGCACAGGGAACTGCAAGTGGAGTATCATAGTTAGGAAGTGTAAATGGCCCTTTACCTGCACAAGCACTTTACCCCCTTGTCTCCTGTTATCCCTCTGAATCTCTATCAAAGTAATATTTTAGGATAATTAAAGTTGACGTTCTTAGTTGTGGTCGTCAAAACTTTTAATACTTGAAACTATAACTTTGATGTTATTCGGTGGTTATTTGTGTATTTGAATGGTGTATTCCTACTCTCTTAACGTTTTGTCTGACATGTCTGTAAGAGTGTGTTCTGTGCAGTGGTGTAAAGTACTTAAGTAAAAATAATTTAAAGTACAACTTTTTGGAGTATCTTTACTTTACTATTTATATTTTTGACTACTTATAATTTTACTCCACTACATTCCTAAAGAAAATAATGTACTTTTTACTCCATACATTTTCCCTGACATCCAAAAGTACTCGTTACATTTTAAACACTTAACAGCACAGGAAAATTGTCAAATTCATGCACTTATCGAGAGAACATTACTTGTCATCCCTACTGCCTCTGATCTGGCGGACTCACTAAACACAAATGCTTTGTTTGTAAATTATGAGTGTTGGATTGTGCCCCTGGCTGTCCATAAAGAAAATTGTGCCTTCTGGTTTGCTTAATATAAGGATTTTTATTACCCCCACACATTTACCTGGTACCGGTACCACCTGTATATAGCCTTGTTATTATAATTTTTTACTTTAGTTAATTTAGTAAATAATTTAACTATATTTCTTGAACTGCATTGTTGGTTAAGGGCTTGCAAGTAACCTTTTCACGGTAAAGTCTACACCTGTTGTATTTGGCACGTGACAAATACAATTTGATAATGTTTTACTTTTGATACTTAAGTATATTTTAGCAATTACATTTACTTTTGATACTAAAGTATATTTAAAACCGAATGCTTTTAGACTTTTACTCAAGTATTATTTTACTGTGTGACTCACTTGAGTCATTTTCTTTTAAGGCATCTTTACTTTTACTCAAGTATGACAATTGGGTACTTTTTCCACCACTGGTTCTGTGGATGAGTGTTTGCATTGGTTTCAAGGTCTCTGTGGAGATGTGTGTGGTGCATGTGTTCTGTGTTTTATTTGGAGCTCTCTGTGGTAGTGACTGTGTTCTCTGTCCACAGTGCTGCATGGTGCTGAACCCCTCCCCTGTTACACTGCCTCCCATGCCATGAGCTGGTGTTTTCAGTGTTCCCAAGGGGTCGCCTATCTCCATGGCATGAAACCAAAGGCTCTCATTCACAGGGACCTCAAACCACCAAAGTATGCTCCTCCCCACCTCCTCACTTTCTGTTGTCTCTTGTTTCACTGCCCATAAAGTGGCTTGCTCCGCCACTCAAGGTTTCATGTGTTAGATGTGTGTTGTAGCCTGTGTGAAATGCTTTATCTGACTTTTTAAACCAAAAGAGCATAGTTTTTGTCATCCTCTAGTCCTCTGTTGTCCTCTGGCTTCAGTAGTGAGGCGTTAGTGTTTTCATAGTATGCCTCTGACTGAATTGCTTGGAGTAGCTGTACCGGGTCCAGAGGTTATTTATTGGGCTCTGACGGGGAAAAAGTCCCTGGCAGTGGCAGGGCGCTGCGGGAATGACCAGCTGGTCCATTTCCTAGAAACCTGTCCAGAATTTACGCCCTGGGAAGAACTGGGTCAGGCCTGTCGACCACTGGCTGAACTCACAGGCTACATCCCAAATGACACCCTATTCCCTTTATAGCACACTGCTTTTGACCAGGGCTCATAGGTAATTAATAGGGTGCTATTTGGGATGCTGCCACAGAGTGCTGTTAACCTAACCTTCACGTCCTTTGTGTTTGACAGTGGGTGCTGCCAGAATGTTTGTGTGGTTGTAGAGTTATTTTCTGTAGGGGATTTTATATCCCTCTTGTATGTTTAAAAGCAAGAATCTTACTTGCTGTATTTCCTTTTTCAGGGTTTTTTATGATTAGAAATGTTTGCCTTGAATCGGAAGTGGATTTATGAAGTGTTTGTAACCCAGTAAGACCTCAGCAGCCTCTGGTAGTTACCCTCACGTAGTCTCACACGTCACCAACCACTGATGTTCATGTCTAGCATTTGAGTAGATCTTTGTTTCCCTGTTTGTTTCAGCCTGCTCCTTGTTGCCGGTGGCACCGTGCTGAAGATATGTGACTTTGGGACCGCGTGTGACATTCAGACCCACATGACCAACAACAAAGGAAGTGCAGCTTGGATGGCCCCTGAGGTGTTTGAAGGCAAGCGTGAGCTGCATGGGGAGCTTTTGAAACGCATGCGAAGAGATGTCTGTCCGGCCTCTGTCTTAGAAAGCATAAATCTGAGAACAAGGGCAATCTAAACAGGTGTAGCCTTTCACGAATGCGTTCACCTAGAGTTCATTGATAGTCGATGTTTAAGTGATACTACTGTTAAGACCAGAGTGTTTATAGTAGAGCTGATATCTAGTGGTGGAAGTGCTCATTAATTGAAATAGTGCTCCACTTTCGATTTGTCACTCACTTGATCACTGGAAGGCACTGCAAACACGTAGACGCCATCATTTCTCAAAGCATGATTTGTCCAACTTTTGTTAGTATTCTCTTAACTTACAGTCTTGAGTGGTATGCATGATTATTGCACACAGACTTTTAGGTGAATGCAGTGTTTCACTGTGAAATCAAACGACTTAAACCAGGTATGAAGTTTTTAGAGAAACAGAGCTATATATTTTTAAATAAGATCATCTTTAAGAACTACCAAATAAAAACTAGACAGTCAGGGAGAATCTAAAATTGCCATTGATTTTGATATGTTTGAGTCACTCAGATAGCATAAGCCATGGAAAAATGTGTAGAATTGCAGGAAATTAGCTTTTAAACAGCAACATTTTGTCTCTACGCTAACTTTGCCACCACAACTGAAAACAAATCCTAGGAGGAAAAACTGGAATGGAAGGAAAGGTTTCATCCCTGAGAGAACGTAGCATTTGAGTCTATGCTCTCAGGCGGTAGCCTAATGTACTTTGTTTTACAAAGCACATTGAGGCGGTCAGGAGGAAACACAAATGAGAGAGTCATTATCTTGTTTGTTGAGGGAGTAACATGACTCCATGCAATTAAACACCTCACATTTGCCCCCAGAATGACCTCCTTAAAGCTAATTTGCATCACATGGAGAAATGTTACCAAAAGGCTTAAGCAGCACATCAACTTTAAGGCTAAGTCCCAAATGACACTATTCCTTATATAGTGCACTGCTTTTGTCCAGAGCCCTGGTCAGAAATAGTGTACTAAATTGGGACTAGAGTGCCGTTTGGGACACAGCCCATAACGTGTGTGTGTGTGAAGAGCAGTTTAATTCCGCAATAATAGCCACAGTAATTATGCATCTCCGGAGAGGCCCTGAGGTAAAATTGCCTCCTTATTTTCATCACATTTGTGATCTAAAGGTGCAGACCAAATAAAGGATTCCTGTGCTTTCCCATAAACATCCCCTCCCCCCAACACTCCTCACTTAACTGTGCCTCAGAGAATTACCTTTCATCAGTCAATCAGAGCTATGTCAAGCCCATTGTTTTTTTCCCCCCATCTGAAAGGTCCTGAGTGGAGCTCTTTCTCTCCTCTGTGCTTTCAGGCAGCAATTACAGTGAGAAGTGTGATGTGTTCAGCTGGGGAATCATTCTCTGGGAGGTGATCACGCGCCGGAAGCCCTTTGACGAGATCGGTGGGCCGGCCTTCCGCATCATGTGGGCGGTGCACAACGGTGAGTCCAAGTGGTGGGGGTGGGGGTGGAGGTAGGGGAGGTGAATTAGTTCATGGTGGTGCTGACATGTCAATCGCCCTGGTGTTCCAGAGCCAGGTCCCCAGTGAGACCTGCTGAGAGATTAAATGAGTTACGAGGCTGACAGTGAAGAGCAATTAAAAGACACTTGCCTGTGAGGCGCTCCCCCGCGGTTTCTTCCGTCACACAGAGTGATGGCGCAGAATGCTAACGAAACACTGACTGTCTGAGAGCGGGAGCACACCTGGGGACACGACACTGCTGTTTCTCTGACACGTTAGCAGAGCCTCCACAGCAGGGGCTGTCATTTGCAAGTGTTCTTCATGTTTTGTACTGCAATGAACTTTCTGGAACGTCCTCATGTTAACAGATTTTAGTTTCCATAAGTTTTACTCTGACTGATTGTGATTGTTTGTATTCCTAGAGATTAATATTGATCTAATGTATCCTTATCTGTTTGTGTTGATGGTTTTCAGGCACCCGGCCACCGCTCATCAAGAGCCTTCCCAAGCCCATCGAGAGCCTGATGACCCGCTGCTGGTCCAAAGACCCCTCCCAGAGGCCCTCCATGGAGGAGATAGTCAAGATCATGACCCATCTTATGAGGGTAAAGGCCCTCCTAGACACTCGTACTCATAGAGATGCATTAAATGAAAGATTGCTTGCTTGACCAAGATAGCCATCCTGTAGTCATTGACCGCCAAAATGTCCATTCCAGTGTTCTTTTTAATTCTATGCAGACACTAACCCTGGATGCATGCAGGACTCTTTCCATGGTGTCCTGTTCTCAGTCTGCTTACCTACCGGTCAGTGTTGGTAATGGCACTCTTACATTCTCTGTCAACCTCTTTTCCAGTGCTTCCCAGGATCTGATGAACCCTTGCAATACCCTTACCAGTATTCAGATGAAGGACAGAGTAACTCTGCCTCCAGCACAGGTATTTTACTGAGTAATGTTGTCTTTCATGATTGTGTTTTGTATTTTCCTTTATGTATTTGAGATGCTCCTATGCTGCTGATTGGGTTATTGTCGAGATGCAGGGCTCCCTTGCAAAGGAGACCTTGGTCTCAATGGGACTCCCTGCTAAAATAAAGGTTGGATAAATAAATAGAAATATATATATCCTTGAAATAATGGAAGCTTTTATTATCTGCACTCTAGTTTAACTTCATGAAACATCATTGACATAATGTGGAAATATCTCCATTGTCTCACTACCTCTCCATTGGGTCTTATAGGTTCCTATGTGGATTGCACTAGCAGCAAGAGTGACACAAACATGGAGCATGGGGACTCTCAGGGGAGCAACGACACAATCAAGAGCAAACCTCAGTTTGCACATCAGTTCAGGCCAAAGGTAAGGCAGCAAGCTGTACTGTACCTTGCTAGCCATTTCTACCACAACAATTAAACTGGAACAATTTACTTTGTCAGGTGACTAGAAAGAAAAGGTAGACAAATTAAGGCAATTACGTTGGTGTTGATATAAACAAAACGATTTACACAAGCCTCATATGAAAGTAATCATGGTCATTTTGTAGTAATCAGTACACAAAATATAATTTGGTGACCTAAGTGAATAATAGTAAAATGTACAGTAGGCCAACAGTATCTGTTTTTTTTGTCTGTGCTCTCAGGGAGACCCATTGCGAAGCCTGCCTCTGTCCAGAGGGGGCAGTGTTGAGAGCCTGTCGGGGCGAACCCACAGCCTGGTGGCCTCCGAGAGCAAAAGAATGAGCGCAGACCTGTCAGAGCTGGAGCACAGGGTGCCTTTCGCTCCTGCAGGTAATGTCAGAATCTACACCCTACATTACCCACAATGGATTATGCAAGAGGACAAGTATAGGTCTACATATTTTCTAAACACACCCACAAACTGCTGTAGAGTATGGCGATCAGTGTTGCGGGTAACAATAACTTTTTGCGGTAATGATTAATATTACAGAGTTACTGTTCCAATTTGAGTAATAATATTAGTTACTGATCAAATAAATGGGTATTTACTTTTTCTATCATTACCTTCCTATTACAGTTATTGATCCTAATAAGTATAAGTGATTTAGTTCCTGTTTATACACACACACGTTTAATAACTGTTTTAGTGAGGGAGATGAAAAATGGCAGAAGCATCTAAAACATTCACTTTCTCAGCATGGTAGTGCTCCCATTACTTTGATTTGGGTTCCCCAACTGGCAGCCCTGGTTTTATTTGGTCTTGAGTTTTCTGAGCAAAAATAAATCAAATAAAACATATATACAGTGTCTTCAGAAAGTATTCATACCACTTGGCTGATTCCACATTTTGTTGTGTTGCAGCCTGATTTCAAAATGGATTAAACTGATTTTTACACATGGCAAAGTGAAAACATGTTTTTAGAATTTAAATAGTTGCTAATTAAATACTGAAATATCTCATTTACATATTGTAAGTATTCATACCTCTGAGTCAATACTTTGTAGAATCACCTTTGGCGGCGATTACAGCTTTGAGTCGTCTTCAGTATATCTATCAGCTTTACACATCTGAATTTGGGGATTCTCTTCCTTGTAGATTTTCTCAAGCTCTGTTAAGTTAGATGGGGCGGGGAGGGGCGGTGAACAGCAATCTTCAAGTCTTTACACAGATTTTCAATGGGATTCAAGTCTGGGCTTTGGCTGGGCCACTCAATGACTTTTGCATACAGCCAAATGCTTGGGGTCATTGTCCTGTTGAAATGTAAATCTTCGCCCGAGTCTAAGGTTGTTTGCACTCTGAAGCAGGTTCTCATCAAGGATTTGCCTGTATTTAGCTCCATTAATTGTTCCCTCTATCCTTACCAGTCTCCCAGTCCCTGCCGCTGAAAAGCATCCCCATAGCATGATGCTGCCACCACCATGCTTCAAGGTAGGGATGGTGTTAGATGGGTGATGAGCTGTGCTTTGCATTCAGGTTAAATATTTGTCTCATCAGACCACATTGTCTTTTGCCTTATGCTCTGAGTCTTTCATGTGCCTTTTTGCAAACTCCAGGCATGCTGTCGTGCCTTTTTCTCAGAAATAGCTTCATTCTGGCCACTCTCCCATAAAGACAGGATTGGTGAAGTGCTGAAGAGACTGATGTCCTTCTGGCATTTTCTCCCATCTCAGTTAAGGAACTCTGCAGTTCTGTCAGAGTGGTCATTGGGTTCGTGGTCACCTCTGACAATGTCCTTCTATCCTGGTTTCTCAGTTTGGTCGAACGGCCAGCTCTAGGCAGAGTCTGGGTAGAACATTTCAGCACTCTAGAAATAGTTGCCTCGTCACAATTCTTGGAGATCAACGGCCAGTTCCTTGGACTTTCTGCTCTGACACTGTCAACTGTGGGACCTTATCTAGAACAAGTGTGTTTCTTTCTAAATCATGTCCAAACAATTGAATTGGCCACAGGTGGACTCCAATCAAGTTCTAGTGACATCTCAAGGATGATCAAAGGATATTGGATGCACCTGAGCTCAATTTGGAGTGTCATAGCAAAGGGTTGTGAATACTTATGTAAATGAGAGTTCTGTATACTTCTCAATACATTTGCTAAAATTTCTAAAAAATGTCCTCTTGTCGTTATGGGCTATTGTGTGTAGATGGGTCAGAAAAAAAATATTGAATTCAGGCTGTAACGCAACAATGTGGAGTAAGTCAAGGGGTATGAATATTTTATAACACTTACTTGTTAAGTACCAGTCAAAAGTTTGGACAGACCTACTCATTCAAGGTTTTTTCTTTATTTTTACTATTTCCTACATTGTAGAACAACAGTGGAGACATCAAAACTACAAAATAACACATATGGAATCATGTAGTAACCAAAAAAAGTGTTAAACAAATGAGAGATTCTTCAAAGTAATCAAATTTTATTTGCCACATACACATGGTGAGCAGATGTTAATGCGAGTGTAGCGAAATGCTTGTGCTTCTAGTTCCAACCATGCAGTAGTATCTAACAAGTAATCTAACAATTTCACAACAACTACCTTATACACACAAGTGTAAAGTAATGAATACGAGTACGTACATATAAATATATATGTATGAGCGATGGCTGACCGGCATAGGCAAGATGCAGTAGATGGTATAGAGTACAGGAAATACATATGAGATGAGTAATGTAGGATATGTAAACATTATATAGGTGGCATTGTTTAAAGTGGCTAGTGTTACATTTATTACATCCACTTAATAATAATAATAATAATAATAATAATTAAAGTGGCTAGAGATTTGATTCAATGGCCGAACAGCATAGGCAAGATTCAGTAGATGGCATAGAGTACAGTGTATACATAGAGATGAGTAATGTCGGATATGTAAACATTATATAAAAAATTGTTTAAAGTGGCTAGTGATAAATTTGTTACATCCAATTTTCAATTATTTAAAGTGGCTAGAGATTTAAGGCAGTATGTTGGCAGCAGACACTCAATGTTAGTGATGGCTGTTTAACAGTCTGATGGCCTTGAGATAGAAGCTGTTTTTCAGTCTCTCGGTCCCAGCTTTAATGCACCTGTACTGACCTCGCCTTCTGGATGATAAAGGGGTGAACAGGCAGTGGCTCGGGTGGTTGTTGCCCTTGATTATCTTTTTGGCCTTCCTGTGACATTGGGTGCTGTAGGTGTCCTGGAGGGCAGGTAGTTTAGCAGTTGCCGTACCAGGCGGTGATACAGCCCGACAGGATGCTCTCGATTGTGCATCTGTAGAAGTTTGTGAGTGTTTTTGGTGACAAGCTGAATTTCTTCAGCCTCCTGAGGTTGAAGAGTCGATGTTGCGCCTTCTTCACCACGCTGTCTGTGTGGGTTGACCATTTCAGTTTGTCCGTGATGTGTTCGCCAAGGAACTTAAAACTTTCCACCTTCTCCACTACTATCCCGTCGATGTGGATAGGGGGGTGCTCCCTCTGCTGTTTCCTGAAGTCCACAATCATCTCCTTAGTTTTGTTGACGTTAAGTGAGAGGTTATTTTCCTGACACCACACTCCGAGGGCCCTCACCTCCTCCCTGTAGGCCGTCTCGTCGTTTTTGGTAATCAAGCCTACCACTGTAGTGTCGTCAGCAAACTTGATGATTGAGTTGGAGGCGTGCTTGGCCACGCAGTCATGGGTGAACATGGAGTACAAGGAGAGGGCTGAGAACCCACCCTTGTGGGGCCCCAGTGTTGAGGATCAGCGGGGTGGAGATGTTGTTTCCTACCCTCACCACCTGGGGCCGGCCCGTCAGGAAGTCCAGGACCCAGTTGCACAGGGCTGGGTCGAGACCTAGGGTCTTGAGCTTAATGACAAGTTTGGAGGGTACTATGGTGTTAAATGCTGAGCTGTAGTTGATGAACAGCATTCTTACATAGGTATTCCTCTTGTCCAGATGGGTTAGGGTAGTGTGATTGCGTCGTCTGTGGACCTATTGGGACGGTAAGCAAATTTGGGTGGGTCTAGGGTGTCTAGTCAAGGATCATATCACCTCCATCCTACCAGTCTCTCAAAGCACTTCATGATAACGGAAGTGAGTGCTACGGAGCGATAGTCATTTAGCTCAGTTACCTTACCTTTCTTGGGAACAGGAACAATGGTGGCCCTCTTGAAGCATGTGGGAACATTAGACTGGGATAAGGATTGATTAAATATGTCCGTAAACACACCAGGTCTGCGCATGCTCTGAGGACACGGCCAGGGATGCCATCTGGGCCGGCAGCCTTGTGAGGGTTAACACGCTTAAACGTTTTACTCACGTTGGCTGCGGTGAGGTGAGCCCGCAGGTTTTGGTAGCGGGCCGTGTCGGTGGTACTGTATTGTCCTCAAAGCGAGCAAAGAAATTGTTTAGTTCGTCTGGGAGCAGGACATCGTGGTCCGCGACGGGGGCTGGTTTTCTTTTTTGTAGTCCGTGATTGACTGTAGACCCTGCCACATTCCTCTCGTGTCTGAGCCGTTGAATTGTGACTCTACTTTGTCTCTATATTGACGCTTAGCGTGTTTGATTGCCTTGCGGAGGGAATAGCTACACTGTTTGTATTCAGTCATGTTTCCGGTCGTCTTACCCTGGTTAAAAGCAGTGGTTCGTGCTTTCAGTTTTGCGCGAATGCTGCCATCAATCCACGGTTTCTGGTTGGGGAAGGTTTTAATAGTTGCTATGGGTACAACATCACCGATGCACTTGCTAATAAACTCGCTCACCGAATCAGCGTATACATCAATGTTGTTGTCTGATGCTATCCTTTGCCTTGATGACAGCTTTGCACACTCTTGGCATTCTCTCAACCAGCTTCACTTGGAATGCTTTTCAGTGTTGAAAGAGTTCCCACGTATGCTGAGCACTTGTCGCTGCTTTTCCTTCACTCTGTGGTCCAACTCATCCCAAACCGTCTCAATTGGGTTGAGGTCGGGTGATTGTGGAGGCCAGGTCATCTGATACAGCACTCCGTCACTTTCCTTGGTCAAATAGCCCTTACACAGCACAAACCAGATGGGATGACGTATCGTTGCAGAATGCTTTGGTAGCCATGCTGGTTAAGTGTGCCTTAAATTCTAAATAAATCACCGACAGTGTCCCCAGCAAAGCACCATCACACCACCTCCTCCATGCTTCACGGTGGGAACCACACATGTGGAGATCATCTGTTCACCTACTCTGCGTCTCACAAAGACATTGCTTGTGTTTCTTGGCCCAAGCAAGTCTCTTCTTATTGGTGACCTTTTAGTAATGGTTTCTTTGCAGCAATTCGACCATGAAGTCCTGATTCACACAGTCTCCTCTGAACAGTGGATTTTGAGATCTGCCTCTTACTTGAACTCTGTGAAGCATTTATTTTGGCTGCAATTTCTGAGCCTGGTAACTCTAATTGTCCTCTGCAGCAGAGGTAACTCTAGGTCTTTCCTGTGGTGGTCCTCATGAGAGCCAGTTTCATCATACCGCTTGATGGTTTTTCCGACTGCACTTAAAGAAACCTTTCTGGATTGACTGACCTTCATGTCTTTTTTTTTGGTTACTACATGATTCCATATGTGTTCATAGTTTTGATGTCGGAAATAGTAAAATAAAGAAAAACCCTTGAATGAGGTGTGTCCAAACAGAAATGATCTGTCTATAATTTGAATGGTAGGTTTATTTGAACAGTGAGAGGCCGAATAATAACAAAAAAATCCAGAAAAACGCATGTGAAAAATGTTATAAATTGATTTGCATTTTAATGAGGGAAATAAGTATTTGACCCCTCTGCAAAACATGACTTTGTGATTGCCAACAAGGGTTTTTCCACCAAGTACTGAGGTCAGACATTTCTTGTAGTTGGCCACCAGGTTTGCACACATCTCAGGAGGGATTTTGTCCCACTCCTCTTTGCAGATCTTCTCCAAGTCATTAAGGTTTCGAGGCTGACGTTTGGCAACTCGAACCTTCAGCTCCCTCCACAGATTTTCTATGGGATTAAGGTCTGGAGACTGGCTAGGCCACTCCAGGACCTTAATGTGCTTCTTCTTGAGCCACTCCTTTGTTGCCTTGGCCGTGTGTTTTGGGTCATTGTCATGCTGGAATACCCATCCACGACCCATTTGCAATGCCCTGGCTGAGGGAAGGAGGTTCTCACCCAAGATTTGACGGTACATGGCCCCGTCCATCGTCCCTTTGATGCGGTGAAGTTGTCCTGTCCCCTTAGCAGAAAAACACCCCCAAAGCATAATGTCCCCACCTCCATGTTTGATGGTGGGGATGGTGTTCTTGGGGTCATAGGCAGCATTCCTCCTCCTCCAAACACGGCGAGTTGAGTTGATGCCAAAGAGCTCCATTTTGGTCTCATCTGACCACAACACTTTCACCCAGTTGTCCTCTGAATCATTGATGTTCATTGGCAAACTTCAGATGGGCATGTATATGTGCTTTCTTGAGCACATTGCGGGCGCTGCAGGATTTCAGTCCTTCACGGCGTAGTGTGTTACCAATTGTTTTCTTGGTGACTATGGTCCCAGCTGCCTTGATCATTGACAAGATCCTCCCATGTAGTTCTGGGCTGATTCCTCACCATTCTCATGATCATTGCAACTCCACGAGGTGAGATCTTGCAGGGAGCCCCAGGCAGAGGGAGATTGACAGTTCTTTTGTGTTTCTTCCATTTGCGAATAATCGCACCAACTGTTGTCACCTTCTCACCAAGCTGCTTTGGCGATGGTCTTGTAGCCCATTCCAACCTTGTGTAGGTCTACAATCGTGTCCCTGACATCCTTGGAGAGCTCTTTGGTCTTTGCCATGGTGGAGAGTTTGGAATCTGATTGATTGATTGCTTCTGTGGACAGGTGTCTTTTATACAGGTAACAAGCTGAGATTAGGAGCACTCCCTTTAAGAGTGTGCTCCTAATCTCAGCTCGTTACCTGTATAAAAGACACCTGGGAGCCAGAAATCTTTCTGATTTAGAGGTGGTCAAATACTTATTTCCCTCATTTAAAATGCAAATCAATTTATAACATTTTTCACATGCGTTCTTCTGGATTTTTTTGTTGCTATTCTGTCTCTCACTGTTTAAATAAACCTACCATTAAAATTATAGACTGATCATTTCTGTGTCAGTGGGCAAACGTACAAAATCAGCAGGGGATCAAATACTTTTTTTCCCTCACTGTATATCGACTCCCAATCACGGCCGGATGTGATACAGCCTGGATTCGAACCAGGGACTAAAATGCAGTGCCTTAGACCGTGCCTTAGTGCCTTAGGCCTACCTAACGTAATGTTGACATTGTGAGGACACAATGTTTTGGGGGTGTAATGCAAAAGTAACATAAGTAGTGGAACTAATTACTTTTCCCAGGGAGTAATAAGTCAAGTAATTTGTTATTGTTAAGAGGTAATGGGTAATATATTAAACAATTTTAGTAACGACCCCAACACTGATGGAGATACAGATTCTGTCACATTGAAGTAGGCCTAGCCAACGATATAGTCCTCATGCACATATGAATATGCAAATACTGCATAAACTGCCCATGGCGTTCTGTAAGAAATAGATACATACATACAGTTGAAGTTGGAAGTTTACATACACTTAGGTTGGAGTCATTAAAACTCGTTTTTCAACCACTCAACAAATTTCTTGTTAACAAACTGGAGTTTTGTACATGACACAAGTAATTTTTCCAGCAATTGTTTACAGACAGATTATTTCACTTATAATTCACTATCACAATTCCAGTGGGTCAGAAGTTTACATACACTAAGTTGACTGTGCCTTTTAAACAGCTTGGAAAATTCCAGAAAACAATGTCATAGCTTCTGGTAGGCTAATTGATATCATTTTAGTCAATTGGAGGTGTACCTGTGGATGTATTTCAAGGCCTACCTTCAAACTCCCCTTTGCTTGACATCATGGGAAAATGAAAATAAATCAGCCAAGACCTCAGAAAAGAAATTGTAGACCTCCACAAGTCTGGTTCATCCTTGGGATTAATTTCCAAACGCCTGAAGGTACCACGTTCATCTGTACAAACAATAGTACGCAAGTATAAACACCATGTGACCATGCAGCCATCATACCGCTCAGGAAGGTGAACGTACTTTGGTACGAAAAGTGCAAATCAATCCAAGAACAACAGCAAAGGACCTTGGTAAGATGCTGGAGGAATCGGGTACAAAAGTATATGTATCCACAGTAAAAATTGGTCTTATATCGACATAACCTGAAAGGCCGCTCAGCAAGGAAGATGCCACGGCTCCAAAACCACCATAAAAAAAAGCCAGAATACAGTTTGCAACTGCACATGGACAAAGATCGTACTTTTTGGAGAAATGTCCTCTGGTCTGATGAAACAAAAATAGAACTGTTTGGCCATAATGACCATTGTTATGTTTGGAGGGAAAAGGGGGGAGGCTTGCAAGCTGAAGAACACCATCCCAACCGTGAAGCATGGGGGTGGCAGCATTATGTTGTGGGGGTGCTTTGCTGCAGGAGGGACTGGTGCACTTCACAAAATAGATGGCATCATGAGGGAGGGAAATTATGTGGATATATTGAAGCAATATCTCAAGACATCAGTCAGGAAGTTAAAGCTTGGTCGCAAATGGGTCTTCCAAATGGACAATGACCCCAAGCATACTTCCAAAGTTGTGGCAAAATGGCTTAAGAACAACAAAGTCAAGGTATTAGAGTGGCCATCACAAAGCCCTGACCTCAATCCCATAGAAAATGTGTGGGCAGAACTGAAAAAGCGTGTGTGGGCCAAAATTCACCCAACTTATTGTGGGAAGCTTGTGGAAGGCAATGCTACCAAATACTAATTGAGTGTATGTAAACTTCTGACCCACTGGGAATAAAAGCTGAAATAAATCATTCTCTCTACTATTATTCTGACCTTTCACATTCTTAAAGTAAAGTTGTGACCCTAACTGACCTAAGACAGGGAATTTTTACTAGGATTAAATGTCAGGAATTGTGAAAAACTGAGTTTAAATGTATTTGGCTAAGGTGTATGTAAACTTCTGACTTCAACTGTACATACATACAGTAATCTTACGTCAGCTACTGAAGTGTGTTTAATCCCAATGGAGAAATGTCTATGCCATTAGAAGCGACCATCATGTCTCCCTCTCCGCCAAACTGCATGCCTCACTCCTCATATAAGCGCCTCCATATGCCCCTCAGCACTGGTGCCAATCATCTCCCCCCCATCAAACAGATCCAAGGCTGAGAGGATGCCTTGTATTCATCATCAGCCCTGTCATGTCTAAATTTATGCTTTGGAGGCAGTCAAATACTGTTTGGCATGACAAAGCTATAATTAAGTCTCTTGTCAGGGTTTTCCCTCATGCTTTCTTTCCAGCTTTCTTTGAGAATGTTTTTGCGATATCAATTATTTTAAGCGTTCCATGTGTTATAGTTGTCAGTGGTATATTATATGAATAATAATCATGTATTTAGCTTTAATCTGTATATCCTCAAAGCTCTTCAGTAGTTAATCAATTATGCCGTAGTTACTGTGTATATTACAATCTTCAGAGCCATCTATGTGATTTGATCGTCTATTCTTAGTGGATTCATAATAAATATTCCTATAATTACATTTAAACTGCTTGCTACGTGTAGCTGAATGCCTGACATGCTGAGACTTCCAATGCCGTGCCTAAATCAGCATCGCTAGCCAATCAACTGACCTCAGGACAGGACGCATGCTTCCCCTGCAATGTGCATGTACTTTTGTGCTCTGCATGCCAGTAGAGTCCAGAGGGGAGTGAGGAGGAGAGGGCACCGTCCGACATGTATACTCCAGCTCTGGGGCCCCTCTCTCTTTGTCTGCATGCATGTGTACGCCAGCTGTGTGTGTGTATGTGTATCTGTTGCAGCGCGTCCCCTGTACAAACGAGGCCACCGTAAAACGGCGTCATTTGGCACCATTCTGGACGTTCCCAAGATCGTCTTCACAGGTACCAGTGCGGACCACCAGGCTACCTGGTGCCCTGGGTGTAGCTGGCTTGACTGAACTGAATCAGCTGGTTCCTTTGTTTTGTTCTGCACTCTGATACTGCTGAGCATGTAGTGTCTGTTACTCCAGGTATCACCGGCTACAAGGGTCACTGGCTCTTGTAGGGGCCAACTGGCCGAACACCTTATACTTTGTCTTTGCATTTTCCATTTGAATTGAAATATGGGGATATTACAAAACAAAATATTTCCCCTGTATCCCCCAATGATGCCCGATCTAAATAAGTAATTAATTATTTTATGAATGATGATAAACCTGGAGTAACAGAGTTCTCTTTCCTCTCTTGTCTTTTGTGGTTTTGACAAAATGTTAAAAGGGGCATGAGTTAACATGGTCGCGGTCTTTATTAAGAGTTTCACCCTCTAGCCACAAGATGCTGATGGAGCCATTTCAATTCACATAGATGCGTCTTTTCATCTATTTATCTAATCCAGATTCATGGATGAATCCAGACTTGAGTTAGCCTGGTGCAAAACTAATAGAATAGACTCTTGATTTAGGGGCACAGACTGGTTATCTAATCTGCATATTTGCCATCGGAGGGGGGTGAAATTGGTGTGATAAGACACACAACTCTTGGTCCTGTTTGTCTGTCAGATGTCGTTCTGGCTTCACTGCAGGCAGGGAGGGAGTAAATCAGTTGGCTTGGTTGCTAGCTCCCCTCTCGGCTCTCCCCTCTCAGCTCGTCCTTGTCTCTCATGCATAGAGGACGTCTGTTAAAAGCTCTGCAAAATATTTTTTTGCTTCTTCTCTGTACATCCATTAACTTTGTAAAAGTCATTTTGATTAATTTCCCTCACATTTTGGGTCACACAGCTATTATTACCATCCGAGATAAGGATGAAAGAAATGGGGACAGCAGCACTGGATATCACAGGCCTTTTCTATTTAGGAAGTAGGAGCTGTATAAGACATGTTGAATGAGTAGTTAATTAAACAGAGTGACTAAGGGAGAGGGCTGACGTAAGGGGATATTAAAGGTATGACAGGGTTGTTATCACTGTATGTGGCACACCTGGATGTCCCTCATTCCTACAGCTCATTTGACACCAGTCTCTATTTAGTAGCTCAATTAGTACGAAGCGTTACTTGATTTCTTTTTTTGAAGTTTTGGATTGGCATTCTAATTCAAACGTCTTCCGTTTTGTATAGTAGTAAGGTGGTACTTAAAATGTCTACACTCTCAAAGTATTCTTTTTACACACAAAACGCTAACAGGACCTTTATTCTGGTGTATAGGCCCTAGAGCAACAATCACTGCAGTGACAGATGAGCATGCGTCTCAATCCAACATTCAGTATATTGTTTCTGTGTGTCTCTGCCTGTGTGTCTCTGCCTGTGTGTCTCTTTGTTTAAACGTGTTGTGCTATAGATATATCCTACGTTGGAGAGGTAAAGTTAAAATGGTAAGACCATTAGACCAGTACCTAGACCTACTGTACCAGAAAATAGACAGAGGGGCAATTGCCCCCATCCCTGTTCCCTGTAGTGCCACATTTCGCAAACCTTCTACATTCCTGGTAGTTTTAGATGTTAGGTTCCATATCAGGATTTTTATATAAAAAAACAACTATTTCAGGTGTTGGCAAGTATTTCAAATTACAACCCAACACAGGTTTTGTCATATTGCAATGTCATATTTCTAGCAACTGACTTCAGTTGTCCCAAATCTAATATTTGAATGTTTACCATTGTTTCCCACATTGCAGTAGTTCAAATGGTATTGTATGGGTCTCTTGAGATTGACAGCAAGGAGTGCGCGGAGGGTAAAAAGACCACAATGCTCTCATTGACAGATAATTTCCAGCAGCTTGATATTCCAACAGTAAGACGTGACTCTGAAGACATTGTTCAAAGTTCTCCAGCAGAGATGGAACTAATAATATCTTCAACTGCCAGATGGCTGGAATTTCTCCTGTTATTCTGAAGATGCCAGGCAGGTCAGAGCCAACCTCAGGTTTACCTTGGCTGAGGATGAATGAGGAAGACTGCAGGACAGGGCCAGGCCTGCTAGTCTTGTCTGAGACCCTGCAATGTGCTGTGAGCCCTGAAATAGCCTAGTCCCCCATCACTAGCCCCACCAACCCAAACAAGCAGATCTGCACAAACACGTGACACAGTGAGGCTTACCTATTCATGTGGTACAGTAGGTGTGGTCTGCAATGGAGTGGTAGTGGTGGTGTTTGTCTGCGTGTGTGTTGTGCCGAGTTAGTGTAAAGGTTGGGGGGGGGGGGTGTAATTGCTGCTCTATGGTCACGTTACTGCCATGCCATAGCACATGTTGACAGGCCAGGGAGTCGGGGGTTAAATCTCTGCAGCTGTCCTGGCTCTGTGGATTGGACCCCCCCTTATCCCACATCACAGGAAGGCAGACAGGCAACAGACAAGTCCCCTAGAACTGTCTCTGGGTCTCGCTCATGGTCCCCCCTCCCCCTCCATTTCTTCTCTCTATCTCTCTCTTTTGCTCCATCCTGTCCACAGCCACCTGTGAGGCGCAGAGGCGTAGATCTGTACAGGACCTCCCGGGGATCGGCACAGAGTCCAGCCAGGTAAGATGCTCTGCAGTAGAACAGGGCCTGGGTTGTCTAGTGTAGCACTGTACAGCCTTTCAGAAGCCTTTTCATTTGTTTTCCTTTTTAGAGTGGTATAGTATCTTCTCTCCCCTCTTTGGATTGTTTTGCATTTTGACTGATCACGCCTATCATGTTTTGCTTGCTCTCGGAGGATTTGATACATGCTCGGTCAAACAAGGTGTCCCATGGGGGGAAATGCTACAGGATTTGACGGAGAATACTGTTTGATATGTCACTTTTGAGAAGATCAAGATATTCCAGGTGTAGGAAGAACACCCCACGGACCACCTTCAAATCAGCCCCTACATCCTTGCATTCCCAAACGTTGATTTCTACAGTATATTTTGTTAAAAGGCACACCTCTTCCTGTGCAGCGCTATGCAGTAGCAAGGTTCACTGTTTAGTAAGAAACTAGACTTTGGACCCGGATTTATTTGTTTTTGTGTTCTTATACCTTTTTGTGAATTAGGAAAGAGAATATTTTTGATGAATTCCCAATAGTGTGACAGATATTTTCTTCCGTGTTTCTCTCTTGCGAGTGTGTACATAACCACAGACAGACTTTAGACCTTGTTTTCACTCTTTTTTTTTTTACCTGAGCCTTTTTACTTGACAAACTATGCATTGTTTTACCCCACTGGAACAGGCTCAGGATTGCCATGTGGGTTTCTGTTGCCGTAGTCCTTGTTGACTTTGCTTGAGTGTCAGATGTTGTATGCGCCTTGGACAAAAACGATTTCTTCTATGATTGGCTGTATGAGTGATTGACAGTGTTGTTGGCCCGTAACCGGGCTGTGTGAGTGATTTGACTGTGTTCTGGTCCTGTTACAGGGGAGTAGGAACAGCAGCAGGTCCTCCAGTCCCAGTGTGAGGATGATGCCGCCTGATAAGACCAGCAGCAGAGGGTACAGCTTCTCTCCCGATGACCCCACAGGTATAGTAGTCAACGTCTGTCACTCAAACATGCTCATCTCACTGTCTACAGCTACTTCTACAGATGGAGCTGGAAGAAGTTTGGTACATGTAAAAAAATAAATAACAACAATTTGATTAACAAATTCACTCATACTGCCCGTGTTCCTTAATGTATTGACCTAAATTGATGCTGGTGCTCAATTTGTTGCTTAATGTAAGATCCCAAGACATTGTATCCCATTCCCTTTGTACTGTTGGGAGACAATAAAGTGAAGGTTGGCATTTAGAACCCGGTTTCATTGAATGAAGTCAGCGTCTCGAGTTGGTTGTGTCACCCTCTCACAACCCTGAGTGCTGTAATGGCATCAATGTCATTGTGGATGGGGGCGTAAATCACTTGAGTAGGTTCTGCAGACATTACGTAATCCTCATCAATGATTTAAGGCGCTGGTCTCCTGTCACACGGAGCCTGAGAGGGGCGGGACACAGACACAGGTCTATTTCTGTTGAAGGACTTCTGGTGTCTATTGATAACTGTGTGCCTGCCCAGTCGACTCGTCTTGCACCGCCTGGGCCTGTGTTGGTGTCACTGTCAGACCAAAAACAAACACAAGTCTTGCTCTCTTCTGCCCAGATACCAACGGCTCAGACAACTCCATTCCCATGGCATATCTCACTCTGGACCACCAGCTGCAGGTAGGGTTCCATTTCATACCAGACCTCCCCCGACCCTGTCCTGCTAATGTTAAGCATTCTTTTATGCCACAAAACAGCTTGATCCCACTCCCTTCCCATTCAAGTGTTTGTGTGACCTGTCAAAATTGGCCTAGAGATTGGACATTTGACAAACTCTTGATTATTTTTCTTTTGTAGATTGCTCTATTTTGTGTTTGAATTCAAATGTTGAGGTTTTCCCTCTCAGAGATGTTTTCAAGGACACTGCAAATTGACTGTATTAACTCAATTAGTGCAGGGATTACTTCTGTTGTCAAAGTGAGAAAATGATGGCATCAAAAAAGCGGAATGTCTTTATAAATACCCACCGGCAACGGCAGTGAGACATGTTGTGTATTTTTAAAAGCTCTGACGATTCTGAGAGCTGATAGAAATACATTTTCAACTGGCTATAAGCTCCCTAGATCAATTAATGACAACATGCGTGGTTTATTTTCAGCCCCTCGCTCCTTGCCCGAACTCCAAAGAGTCCATGGCCGTGTTTGAGCAGCACTGTAAAATGGCCCAGGAGTACCTGAAAGTGCAGACAGAAATCGCCTTACTGATCCAGAGAAGGTGAGTACTGTGCCTTGCCATCTTGTAGGGCAAGCGTTCAGCCACTACCAAAGTGCTGAGGTAATACGCTATTTGTTCATTCAGTTTTTATTTTATTTTAAAGGGGACTGATGTAGTACTGCAGTGTCTTAATGTAATTAAATATTGTACTGTAAGCCCTGCTGAATGTGACCATACACGTCTTTTTGAACTAAGCAGACAAAAAAAGTATCCCGTGTTAAGGGGTGGGTTGTCTTGTGCCTAACATAACAAGCAGCTTCATCGGATGTGTAGCACGTATTTAGACTTGGGCGTATGACTATGAAGTAAGGCCACCCAAAGGCAATTACTGAATTTCGATGACAAATCCAAGGCAGACAGGCCTTCTATGCTGTGGAAGTCGAGCGCAGTGGAACAACTGGCTGTGTTTGGCTAAAGAGCTCAGCTCATATTTCTAGATAATGACTTTAGCAAGGAAACGACCGTGTTTGTGGAGTCAGCGTTTTTCCTCACACGAGCTATCCGATGCTTTGGTGCTCCTTTGCGTCTCTCTCCAGCCTCTGTTGTGCTTATTGTGAAGTGCCCCTGTTCAAGCACACCTGAGTAATTCACAATTATCGGAATAAAGGCCCAGTGTAGTGGAAAGCGTGATTTTTTTTTTTTCTCCCTGTGTTATATACATTTCCACACTATGAGATGCAAATAACACTGTGAAATAGTGAAAATTATGATCATGCCCTTTTAGTGTACGAGCTGTTTTGATAAGACCAGCTGATCTTTCAGCCTGTTTTGGTGGGATTTAGTTTTAACCTGCCTGGTGACATCCCCATGTGGCGAATATACCAATAGAAAGAGTTCCGAACCTCTCTGCCAATAACGGCTAGTTTTCTCTCCAATCCGAGCACTCGGACAGTGCTGAGTTAAATTCTTGCTTGAGAAAGTGCGCTTTGCTGAGAAACTCTATTTGTTTTAAATGAAAACTGTAACAAATAAACCATCACAGTAAGGTACTTGTTAACCAGAAATGATTTGATGTTGAGGAAAAAAATGGCTGTATTGGGCCTTGTAAATGCAACAGTTTCAACGATTTTACCCAGTTACAATTCATATAAGGAAAAGTAAATTTAAATAAATTACTTAGGCCCTTATCTATGGATTTCACATGACTAGGCAGGAGCGCAGCCATGGATGGAGCTAGGCCCACCCACTGGGGATCCTGGCCCAGCAAATCAGACTAAGATTTTCCCCACAAAAAAGCTTTATTAAAGACAGAAATACTCCTCAGTTTCATCAGCTGTCCGGGTGGCTGGTCTCAGACGATCCCGCATGTAAAGAAGCCGGATGTGGAGGTCCTGGGCTGGTGTGGTTACACGTGGTCTGTAGTTGTGAGGCCGGTTGGACGTACAGTACTGCCAAATTCTCTAAAATGATGTTGGAGTCTGCTTATGGTAGAGAAATGAACATTAAGTTATCTGGCAACAGCTCTGGTAGACATTCCTGCAGTCAGCATGCCAATGGCGCACTCCCTCATATCTGTGGCATTGTGTTGTGTGACAAAACTGCACATTTTAGTGGCCTTTTTATTGTCCCCAGCACAAGGTGCACCTTTGAAATGATCATGCTGTTTAATCAGCTTCTTGATATGCCACACCTGTCAGATGGATGGATTATATTTACAAAAAAGAAACGCTCACTAACAGGGATGTAAATACTATTTTTGTGCGTATGGAACATTTGTTGGATCTTTTATTTCAGCTCATTAAACATGGGACCAGCACTTTTACATGTTGCATTTATTTATTTGTGTGTGTGTGTGATATTATAATAAAAAAAAAAAATATTGCTCTTTCTGTTTGCATTTTTTATTTTCTCTTTTGCAATGTGCTTCTCTTTTTAGTAATGTTCTTGTTATCTGATGTAAGCTGCAGCACTGCAATTCAGTTTTCCTTATTGTAAACTGCTCAAGTATACCATTGTGGCAGATATATTTGTATGTGTAAATATAACCAATTTATATCTCCAGGAAAGAGTTGATCGCTGAACTGGACCAAGACGAGAAGAACCAGCAGAACACGTCCCGCCTGGTCCAGGAGCACAAGAAGCTGCTGGAGGAGAACAAGTCTCTGTCCACCTACTACCAGAAGTGCAAAAAGCAGCTGGAACTGATCCGTGCCCAGCAACAGAAGAGACAAGGCACCTCGTGATGGGCCACAAGCTGGCCGCCACCTGGATCATGCTGCAGAGACACACAAACAAACTGTCCCCCATGTCATATCCCATGTTCTCCTCCCCTGCCTCTGCTCTGTCCTGGGTCACCTGTAGTCTAGTCTGAAACCCAGACCCTACCTGCAAAAGAATTGACATTATCTCTCTCCTCCCTCTGTCCCATGACAACTATGATCTCAACCTAGGTGCCCACGCCTTTACCCTGTAGGTTCCAGTGAGTGGATCTTGTTTTACCTTGTACTGTAAAGAGACCTGTGTTTTACTGTGTACCTGCATGTTGCGTTATAGACACACCCTGCTGATAACATGGAACGGAATATGAGGTGTGCACTCAATCAAGCTGTTATGGAATGTCTCTCGCACATCTTTACAGTATATTATTTGATAGCTGGCCAAAATCAGCATGCATCTGCTGTCTCTGCCCATAAAGAGCTGGAGTCCTGGGGTTGCCTGCCCTGGGTTCAGTGAACACACGGGGCAGAGAGGTGTGCCTCGATTGTCAGCCATCCTTTTGGTCAGGATGCGATGCTTCTTGAGGTGTGTGTGAGCGCAGTACAGTAACTACTGCTGCTTCTTGAAGTATGTGAGTACAGTAACTGCTGAGCCTGATTGGAGGGGGAGGCCAGTGAGGGGTGTGAAATATGTTTGTCTCTATTGCTCTCAGGGCCCCTCGGACCCTCCCCTGGGCTGCCTGGTCAGTGTGTGTCCACCCCTCCTCCCACAGTCCAGTCCTCCGATTGGTTAGTTTTACCCTGACCTGTCCTCCTAACTGGCCAATGGCCATGTGTCCTTGAGAATGTGAAAAACAAAGATGGTCTAGACAATAAGTGTGAATAATGTGCAGAAGTTGGTGTTTTAATGAATTATGACCAGAATCTATTTGACTAATCTTTGATCTCTAAGTGTTTTTTGTTGTGTTTTTTTCTTCTCCCTTTTATGTGAAAATAGCCACCCTTTTTTTTGTGTGTTTAAGGTGAGCACAACCCTTTACAAAAGAAATCCACCACAACCTATCTGAAAGTATTTAATGTATGTTCTATTAATTTTACCGGGGGATGTATTTTCAAATGCCTTGCACATCCATGATGTATTTGATAAAAAAGGAAGGACTTGGTTTGTCACAAGTACCTGGATAGAAACATGGGTTGGGCCTTAAACAGAGATTAAATATTTATAGTCTGCCTTCAACCACAAAAAAACACAAGCAAAGATGGCAGACTTCTTTAATCAACCTGTTTAATTAAAATAAACTATGTTCGAGGTTCAAAGTGCAACATGTTTATCATGACTTCATTTTATTTTAATTTTTTTTCTCCTATCCATTTTGGTGTTAGGAATTATACTTTTATCTGGTATGGGAATGCAGAGATATACAAGAAAGAGGCCTTTCCCTCACCTATATGTATTTTGTTTTTAGTTCACATGTTGCCTTAGAATTTGATTGCTAGATTTTAAAGTATTTGACTTGTTTTTCGTTCCTTTATAGGGGAATAACTTGCACCTCATTTGAATGTAATGGACAGTCAGTCAGTGAGAATGGTATGACTTTTGTTTTGAGGGAGAATTGTATATTATGCCAATGTTTTACCAAGAGGCTGATTGTCTGGTCAAATGAATGATGTCAATAGGCTGCAAAAGAAATCATGATATCTGTCACTGCTTTTCCCAATTAATAGAATGAATCCCAGTAGCTTTAAGTATCCAAGCAAGAAAAAAGTTGATTTAGAGATCTACACTTACAATGAGAATTGATCTTACTTTTAAATGTTGTCTTGCCGTTTCATTTGACCAGACCTGACGTCGCTGCTACAGTCCTTCAAATGTTTTGCACAATCCTCTGGTTTTACTGATTTCCATGTAACTAACTGTTTGGGTTTCAAAGTATATATTATGATGGTTTACAAGGGAGGTGACAGGTGAAATTGTGTAAGGGTTCATTTGCTGCAGTTATCCCTAGTTTTTCCCCTTTTCTTAAAGTTATATTCACTATCATTTTATTAACCATTACTGTATATAAAATGTTTTCTTAAACTATTGGGAACAGGTACAGTGCCTTCGGAAAGTATTCAGACCCCTTGACTTTTTTTCCCACTTTTTGTTAGGTTACAGCCTTATTCTAAAATGTATTAAATATCTACATGCAATACCCCATAGTGACAGAGCAAAAACTGGATTTTAGACATTTTTGCAAATGTATAAAATAAAAAAAACAAATTACATTTACATAAGTATTCAGACCCTTTACTCGGTACTTTGTTGAAGCACCTTTGGCAGTGATTACAGCCTTGAGTCTTCGGTATGACCCTACAAGCTTGGCACACCTGTGTTTGGGGAGTTTTTCCCATTCTTATTTGTAGATCTTCTCAAGCTCTGTCAGGTTGGATGGGGAGCATTGCTGCCCAGCTATTTTCAGCTCTCTCCAGAGATATTAGATTGGGTTCAAGTCTGGGCTCTGGCTAGGCCACTTAAGGACATTCAGAGACTTGTCCCGAAGCCACTCCTGCGTTGTCATGGATGTGTGCTTAGGGTCGTTGTCCTGTTGGAAGGTGAACCTTTGCCCCAGTCAGAGGTCCTGAACACACTAGAGCAGGTTTTCATCAAGGATCGCTCAGTACTTTGCTCCGTTCATCTTTGCCTTGGTTCCTGACTAGTCTCCCAGTCCCTACCGCTGAAAAACATCCCCACAACATGATGCTGCCACCACCATGCTTCACCGTAGAGATGGTGCCAGGTTTCCTCAAGATGTGACGCTTGGCATTCAGGCCAGAGTTCAATCTTGGTTTCAGCAGGCCAGAGAATCTTCTTTCTCATGGTCTGAGAGTCTTTAGGTGCCTTTTGGCAAACTCAAGCGGGCTGTCATGTGCCTTTTACTGAGGAGTGTCTTCCGTCTGGCCACTCTACCATAAAGGCCTGATGGGTGGAGTGCTGAAGAGATGGTTGTCCTTCTGGAAGGTTCTCCCATCTCCACAGAGGAACTCTGGAGCTCTGTCAGACTAGCCATTGGGTTCTTGATCACCTCCCTGACCAAGGCCCTTCTCCCCCGATTGCTCAGTTTGGCCGGGCGGCCAGCTCTAGGAAGAATCTTGGTGGCTCCAAACTTCTTCCATTTATGAATGATGGAGGCCACTGTATTCTTGGACCTTCAATGCTGCAGAATTTGTTTGGGTACCCTTCCCCTCTACACAATCCTATCTCTGAGCTCTACGGACAATTCCTTCGACCTCATGGCTTGGTTTTTGCTCTGACATGCACTGTCAACTGTGGGACCTTTTTATATAGACAGGTGTGTGCCTTTCCAAATCATGTCCAATCAATTGAATTTACTACAGGTTGAAGGACATCTCAAGGATGATCAATTGAAACAGGATGCACCTGAGCTCAATTTCGAGTCTCATAGCAAAGGGTCTGAATAATTGTTACAAATTTATTTCAGTTTTTTCTAAAAACCTGTTTTCACTTTGTCATTATGGAGTATTTGCTGAGAGGCTGTAACATAACAACGTGGAAAAAGTCTAGGAGTATGAATACTTTCCGAAGGCGCTGAATCTGCCTGCGAGAGAGGCATCATGAAATAAACTTTAACATTGTGAATTATTTTATTTTTTTTACATGTTTTATATATTATTTTTTTTGTGTGTGTGTGAGAGAATTTATGGTATACACGCCCACCCAAATAATTCATAAAACGTATTGATCCACATGGCTCCTTATTACAAAAAATGCAAAACCGTTATCCCTCTTGTTATGATTAGATGATGAGATAAATTCATCTTGCAGATGTGTCTTCATTTTATATCTCAAAGCTTCGCATAACACCCTTATGTGAGGGTTGTGGGGTTCTGGGTAAGGTGTTTGTTCACACCTGAACTGGAAACACAAACAAATTAGTCTGCTAAAGGACTAACTACTGATGACTGGAATCACATCAGTCAAGGACCTTACTGTGTGTAAGTTCAATCATTTACTGTTTTTGTTTTTGTCTCGCTCATCTTTTTTTTGTGGTTCTTTTGTCTTATATCATGGGGATTTCTGGGTGTTGTGGTGTTATGCCAGGAGGTGGCGTACAAGATCTAGACATGTTCTCTGTCCAGGAACTGAGGCTTTTTTTCACAGACAAAGAAACTGAGCGTTTGCCACTGTATGGTGTAACAATTGAGGGGATCAAACCTGACCCTTAATACTTTGTGTGATGATTCAAGACTTGTGACCTAATTTATTGATTGTATGAAATTATAATCTCGTTTTATATGGCAAAAATAGGATTAGTTACCCAAGTCCCTAACAAAGCTGGTCAGATTTGCCTTTGAAGTCTTAGCAAAAACCGATGATCTGATTTCTCTTTTAAGGGCAAAAGGTATGTAACACAATTGTAACAAAAAATATAAACATTATCTCCATTCTGCTTACAACGGCTTTGTTTTCACCCTCACAATAGAGTTGATCTTGTGTGTTTTGAAGTTGACAGCTGAAGACAATTAATAATTTTGAGGAGAAATGATGTCATCTTCCTTCTGCGGCCAGGTATTGTGTTGTGTGCTTTGGCTGGCCTCCATGCCCTTGTTGAACTGTTGAGTGTGGTGGAAATAAGGAACTGAGCATTTTGTTAGCAGGCCTATCCTGTGCCGCGCTGCTTTGTTCTCAGTGACATTCTCGTCTTGCGTTTTGCTTCTTGACTCTGCAGAGTGGAAATGGATGGTGACGGTCTGTGTGTGGCCAAGGAAACAAGAATGCCATCTTTAGGTCTGCATCCCAAATGACACCCTATCCTATCCTGTATAACAAGGGTAGGCAACCCTGGTCCTGGAGTGCCTCAGGCGGTGTTGAATTTGTCTGCGTGTTGAATTGTCGGCATTCACTGAACTGATCAATTAGCTCACTTGGTCAGGTGGGGTGCCTAGTTGGAGCAAAATCCTGCAGTACCTGTGGCACTCCACAAACAGGGTTGCCTACCTCTGCCCTATATAATGCACTACTTCTGGTCAAAAGTAGTGCACTATAAAGGGAATGGGGTGCCATTTGGAATGAAGTCCTTGTCTCTTGCCTAGATATGTCTTTCTTTTGTGAGTGTGTTTGTATGCACACATCAACACTGATTTCAAATTCTATGCTTGGATCCAACTGTTACATGTTTATATTCTTGGTAGGGGATTAGTTAAATTCGTAAGAACTATTGTGCATCTGTTGTAGGAAGATATGACATACTGCATTACATGATTACAGCCAAAGAATACCAGTTTTGTTGTCAGTCATCATGCTTTTGCAGTCTTTCCTCGACTTTGTCTAACAATGATGTAAGTGGTTGGCAATATGAATGCATATAGTACAAGCATTTCACTACACCCACAATAACATCTGCTAAATATGTGTGACCAATACAATTTCATTTTATTTGAAATATTGCACAATGCTATTGTTCATTACTACTATTTGTAGACAGGGCTGTTGAGAAATGACTGCTTGCGTTGAAGTCTAACAATGTGTGGAGGCAGAATGATCATTCATCTTCTCTCTGAAAAGGAAAGTTGAAGTTGCACTTAATGTGCACTAGAATTTCTCTATCTCATGGTAGCCATGGAAACTGTGTGACATAAATAGGCTAGAAACGGTCAGAGGGATGTTGCAGTTTTTAATAATGGACAGAATTTGGGTCATAATATTGCGTATGTTGGTCTATAAATTGCACTGTGTGCCAGATACGTATTCCATTAATCTGTATGAATCCCTAGTTGGCCTTCAAAGAGGCTGTGGGTGATTATTTAAGTTCTTGTCTGCAGAGTCAAAGACGTCACACAGAAAATGACTGCTCTGTGTTGTCAGTTTACTTTCTGTAGGCTACATCTTACCAGGTGTAGTATTTCATGTGCATCTCATTCATTTGGATGGTAGTAATTTAACTTTGACATTGTCTTATTTAATTGTTCTCTATTATTTTACCATAAAAATAAACAATCTGTTATTTGCTTCAATTACTGGATCAGAAACAAATTAGCAACTGAAACAGCAAATTGATTGCCCACTCAAGAAAAATATCAAAAATATTGGGTAGTAACCCACTGGGCACACACTGTTGTTTCAACAAAATTTGTCAACGTATTGTGATGTAGAATCAACGTGGAAAATACATTAGATTTTTTGTCATTTGTAAAAAGTCATCAACCAGTACTGTTTTCATCTCATTTCAACCAGCGTTTTAAACAAACATAAATACATTGACATAAGTACATTGACTTAACCTGATTAACAGGTTGTTACATCAAAGTAATTTCAACATAATCATCAGAACCACAGTACCTATCAAGTTTGGACACACCTATTCATTCCAGGGTTTTCCTTTATTTTTACTATTTTCTACATTGTAGAATAATAATGAATACCTCAAAACTATGGAATAACACATGGAATCATGAAGTAACCAAAAAAGTATTAAAAAAAAAAAAATAGATATATATTTGAGATTCTTTTAAAGTAGCCACCTTTTGCCTTGACTGCTTTCCACACTCTTCATATTCTCCCAACCAGATTCATGAGGTAGTCACCTGGAATGCATTTAAATTAACAGGTCTGCCTTGTTGAAAGTTAATTTGTGGAATTTCTTTCCTCAATGTGTTTTTAGCCAATCAGTTGTGTTGTGACAAGGTAGGTGTGGTATACAGAAGATAGCCCTATTTGGTAAAAGACCAAGTCCATATTATTGCAAAGAGAAACGACAGTCCATCATTCCTTTAAGACATGAAGGTCAGTCAATCCGGAAAGTATCAAGAACTTCTTCAAGAGCAGTCGCAAAAATCATCAAGCACTATGATGAAACTAGCTCTCATGAGGACCGCCACAGGATAGGAAGACCCAGAGTTACCTCTGCAGAGGATAGGTTCATTAGAGTTATCAGCCTCAGAAATTGCAGCCCAAATAAATGCTTCACAGAGTTCAAGTAACAGACACATCTCAACATCAACTGTTCAGAGGAGACCGCATGAATCAGGCCTTCATGGTCGAATTGCTTTAAAGAAACCACTACTAAAGGACACCAATAAGAAGAAGAGACTTGCTTGGGCCAAGAAACACGAGCAATGGACATTAGACTGGTGGAAATATATCCTTTGATCTGATGAGTCCAAATTTTAGATTTTTGGTTCCAAATGCCGTGTCTGTGAGACGCAGGGTAGGTGAACGGATGATCTCCGCATCTATAGTTCCCACCGTGAAGCATGGGGGAGGTGTGATAGTGTCTGTGATTTATTTATACACAATGCACACTTAACCAGCATGGCTACCACAGCATTCTTCAGCGATATGCCATCCCATCTGGTTTGCGCTTAGTGGGATTATAATTTGTTTTACAACAGGACAATAGCCCAACACACCTCCAGGCTGTGTAAGGGCTATTTGACCAAGAAGGAGAGTGATGGAGTGCTGCATCAGATGACCTGGCCTCCACAATCACTCAACCTCAACCCAATTAAGATGGTTTGGGATGAGTTGGACTGCAGAGTGAAGGAAAATCAGCCAACAAGTGCTCAGCATATGTGGGAACTCCTTCAAGACGGTTGTAAAAGCATTTCAGGTGAAGCTGGTTGAGACAATGCCAAGAGTGTGCAAAGCTGTCAAGGAAAAGGGTGGCTACTTTGAAGAATCTAAAATGTAATTTGTTTAACACCTTTTTGGTTACTACATAATTCTATATGTGTTATTTCATAGTTTTGATGTCTTCGCTATTATCCAACAATGTAGAAAATAGTAAAAAATAAAGAAAAACCCTTAAATTAGTAGGTGTGTCCAAACTTTTGACTGGCACTGTATGTACTTTGACATTGCAGATTTGATTATACATATTTTATTTGACTTTGTTTCAATATTGATAGTAAAATGGTATGTTTGAATCAACGTCATTGTTTCAACATCAATAGAGGGGTACATGTGAAACCACAGTCTAATGATTTCTGCCTAACAGTGACTCCTCCTGGTATATGAGGGGTAATGCACTTCAGTGAGAACAAGTTTACCAGCCAGATGCTTACCTCTATGTACCCATCTTAGCTTTGGAAACAAGGTGTGTTTGATTCAGCTGAGCTATCATGTCAACAAGGTTAGACCAATTATCAGCTTCCATACTAAATAACATTGAATAGTTGAAAGTAACTACTCTAACTTTTCTTACACAAGCTATATGAGAAAGTCAATTCAGAATGAGGTTGGGTTTATGTAAGCTATATTGACGTCTAACTTGTCCAACAAAATACACCATAATTTCAATGTGTAGGTAGGTATACTATCATTCATCCATGGTTGATTGGCTCTTTAGAAGTTTAGAAGTAATTACTATAAATGGGATGCCAAATTCATAATATTAATAATAAACTTTTTACAATTTTGTATATTGTATTGTATATGAAGGATGGTTGGTTGGTTGATTTCAAATTTAATCTATAAGTTATTAATATGTTCGATTCACTTCTCCATCTCAACCAAAAATATAAGTTGAAGAATAGGACTAAATCAAATCAAACTTTATTTGAAGTGCATTTAAAGTTTAATTTGATTTCGTGCTATTCTTTAACTTTGATTTTTGACATTTAGGCAAACTGGATATTGAATTTTGAACGCAACCAAATATTAACATTTGAAGGAGATGTAACTTCTGCTTGGATAGTATTTTATGAATAACATATATAAAATACAATATTAAAAGGCTAAAGTTTCTTATTAATATCATGAATTTGGCATCCTATTTATAGAGCTAATGGTAACTACTTCTAATCTTCCAAAGATTCAATCAACCATGGATTAATGATAGTATTCCTATTATGGTGTGTTTTAGGCAAATCAGCTGTCAATGTAGCCTACATAAACCCAACTTCACTCCAAATTGACTTCTACATACAGATTGTGTAAGAAAAGTTAGTGACTTTCAACTATTCAATTTTATTTAGGTAGTGTACCTTTATGTAGTCTATTTTTAATGTTTATGTGGAATTTTCAATGCCCTTTCAACATATACATAGTTCTGATGATTATGTTGAAATTGTATCAACTTGTTATTCAGGTTAAGTCAATATATTTAAGTTGAAGTTTTAACCTAATTTCAATGTACGACGCTGATTTAAACGAGATGAAAACAGTACTGGTTGATTACTTTTTTCAAATCCAATCTATTTACCACTTCGGTTCCACGTCACAATACGTTGACAAATTACGTTGAAACAACGTTGATTCAACCAGTGTGTGCCCATTGAAAATACTGCCTCTCTCCCTAGCCGTTCACAATTATCCTTATTAGCATCCGTCTAAAGATAGCCTGGCTGAAAATGTTCAATGGAAAATGATTAGATCTAATGGCAATTAAGCAAAGACGCCCTATTGTATAATTATGTGCTGAAATTGACAGTTTTTGATGATGTGAAAGGTTCAAGCTCTCTGCAAAGCCTGCGGAGGAAACGACTGAGAGGATAAGTACGTATACATTATGCCATTCCTAGTAGGGCTAGCACAATTATCGAATAATCACTTAACCAACAATTATGGATAGTCCACCAAATAGCAGTTTTTCATTTTTACGTGAAGTGGGTAAAGTTGGTCATCATTTTACGAACAAAACGGCACAGGCGGGAGGAGAAGCTTCGTTGCCAAAAGTTCAAAGCGGTCAAAACCATTCATTTCTGAGACAGGGGTGTCACCGAAGCTGTGTTGTATGATTAGGTATACAAGCGCAAAAAGCTTTTCAACATAAATGCCAATTATAACAATAACTGTGCCTATTTGCATGACAATTTATCGTTACCCCAAAATGCCATAATTGTCACAGCCCTAATTTCTAGACCTGTTTGGGGTGACAATGACATTCTCCCACCAAGACGGAGGCAGAGAAACATGAACAAGAGGTCTCCAATGTGTATGTATGACAGACAAGATGTAATGTGTTGTGATAGAAAGAGCAACACCAGGGAAATGTCTGTTGACATGTCATATTTTTTATTTGTGTGCTGATAAGGTGTTCCCATTGAGATGACTCGCTGTCCCTCTGTACAGTGTGGGTGAAAGGTGACGTGTCTATCTTTTATCTTCAATCATGAGCGGTGCATACCGCATCTTCTCACCAGATGGGTCTGGGGTGGGGAGAGGAAGGAGGGAGGACTGGCTGTATAATACAGGGCTAGCTATTTAACAATCCGCCATTCCCTTGCACTTTACAATCTGCACATTTTCCTCCACGAAGCAGACAACTAATACCAATAAAACAGTAGTCAGAAACAAAACATGTGTGTACAATTGTATGTACTGTATATGTGACAGAGAGAGAGAGAGTGGGAAAGAGGCGAGAGCGCTGAAGCGCTGGCTCTGTTGTGACTGAGTGGGACAGTGCGACAAGCTGTTATTACAGGCCCGTGTGACTGACAGCGTGTGGGCGAAAAGCAATTGCATTCAAGCATGCGTGTGGTGACGACGGCCTCTAGGGGGGCAGATGTGTAGAAGACTGAGTCTCTCAGACAGAGAGAGAGAGACGGGCAGCTCAAAATGTGATGACTTATCGCTCACACCCCATTCACTCTGTTTGTCTAGTCCGCCCGTTAATCGACAGAGCAACGAGCGAGCTTGGTGAAGACAGGGCACTGTCTTAAAGGATTTCACCTGTTTAGCCACACGGCAAGCAGCTTAGAGCACAGTGCATATAGGTCCACTTCCCATGTAAACAGCCCGTGCAACCCCGCTGAGTCTAGACTAAACAGGGAGCTTCTCTGTTTACTGCGCTATCCAGGCACACAGAGAATTCTTCAAAAGCATCTGTGTGTAAACTCCTTATCAACACAGTAGTTGTGTCATGGCTATACCCTCTCCAGCTTATCTGCTTAAATACTTTTTCCTGGGTGGAACTGGCAGCCACTCAGAAATTCCTGTCCCTGCTCCTCCCTCCCTCACTGGCCAGAACACACATCAGTGGCTAAAACTGGCAGTAAACAAAGCTCTGTTACTGTTTGGGTTTGTGTAGACCATGTGGGTGATTGAGGGTTCTGCTTATGAGCCAAGGCATTGGTTTGGCATTGGTGTGAACCCTGCAACCCCAGCCTCACCGCCCACGCACATACACACACTTGTCCACACTTGATGAACATAAAATAACAATCTGTCAGCCAAGGAAGTTCTGGTTTTTATTTTTCCATCTCAAAGGTAAAGAGGAAAAATGCAAACCAACTAAAACTGCCAGACAAGTATTGTATGAGTCCTGAGGCAGGCACTGCCTGTCTGTTATTGTGTTTGAATGTGTGTCACCTGTTCTGAAGGTAACCTGAGCCAGGGAAGTTGTTCTGTGGCAGGCTTTGTTATGAATGGCGGTAGAACGGTCCCCTGGGCACTGTTAGAGCTACTGTAATTGACGTAATCAAGGTATTTGGCTTTGGGTCTCATGCTAGCTGACAACAAGGCTGCATTTACGTCTGAGCTTGCCGTACTCCTTAGCCAGCAAATTCATGGATGATTTCTGGCTCTGGGTCCTATCGTTCGACCGCAAAACCCAATGAATCCCTTTGAAATGAGTCATCCCTCCACGCACTAAGATGTGACTGTTTGACCGACTTGTCTCTCTCAGTTTGTACAGAGCTTTTGTTTCTGGTTTTACTCCAAATACTTTTGCTATGAGTCACTCATTTCGGCAAATGCAGGATTATACATGTGCCGGCTTTGCTTGCGATGTAGTAGTGTATATACTGTACCTTTTAAATATACAGTGCATACATGAGGTATACACAAAGTATAAGTAATGCATGTAATTAATAAACATCAAAAGCCATTTGTGTGTATGTTCTACTCTTTCCAAGAACTGCATTTTCAAGATGGCATTTCAGCGAGGTGACTCTCCCTGAATGTACTGTATGTAGATATACAACTCCTGTGTGGTCTGTCTGGATTGCTCTGAGGTACATCCGGTTAATCTGAGTACAGAACACAATAATGGGATAGTATGCAGTCCCAGAAGAGTTTTTAAATGTACTTTTCAAGATTTCTCAAAATTGTATCGTTGTATCTGTATTCACTTATCTCTAGTTTGTGAAAATTGTTTCCTCATAATGGATAGCCTTCTGCCTATTGTTTATGCAACTCAACACAAAACAACATTCCTCCCTGTTGAGCAATCCGTGCAACTGCCTTTTCCTCACAACTGAAAGTTCATGGTTTCTCAGATTCCACTCCGCTCTGTGGGTGAGTTGAGTCAAACCTTTCTGTAGTGTCTCACTACACTATGCTGCCATACCTCCAATGTCTTGCCTGAATGTCAGACACTGAACATGCTGTTTGGATTAGCTCTAAAAGTCTTCCTGACATAAACGTCAGTGTTTGTCCCCAGTGAAGGCGGGAAACCAAGGCCTTGCCATCCCCACTTTAGACTCCTTATATTCCACAGACATTTGAAATTAACTTCTCCTCGTGCACTTTTGAGCATTCTCAGCATAGGCAAGATGTTGACTTCAGGAGCATTGTCTGCTGAGACAAAAGAGTGAGCCATGTCTGTCTGTCTCTCAGTGCTAAGATATGGGACACCTTCCCTCTGGAGGCGCCCAGCCCAGCTTTGGTGCTAAACCATTTGGATGGGTATTTAAAGCTTCAGATGTCCTGAAGGTTTCTGTGGATAAATATGAATATGAATGTCTTCTCTAATCTGCTGGATTACTTTGGGATTGTCAAGTGGTGTGTCTCTGGCCTCCCATAAATCTCTCCTTCACGGACCTCCTTGTCTTCTCCTCACAAAATGACTCACCTCACACGTTTCCTGTCTTCTTTCCTCTAACAAGGGTCATTTCATTTTGACCATTTAACATTTAAAGGATAGTACTTATTATCTCAAATTTAAGTTGAACTTTTGTGTGGGTTACACATTGACTCTAAAATGACAATCATGCACGTTGCTTTATCCTAAAGGAAAACGAAGAAGAGCAAGATCAACCATGACCTGGCGCAGATGTCTGACCATGGAGCTCAAAAACATCCACTTGCCATGGGCAGAGGCAAAGAAAGTAGCCCAAGACCGACAGCGTTGGAGATCTTTAGTACGAGTCCTATGTTCCTCCAGGAATTAAGGTGATTAAGTAAGTTATTCTGCTTCATATTTAATTGACACACAGTACAGTAAAGGGGTAAAAAAGAGAATCTACAAATATGCACCTGGGGGTGGCCTAAAATTCTCATGCATGCAAAAGCCACCCTGTAACAACAATTAATGTTATAACTCTGGTTTATGTAATAACGGAGAGATTTTTTTATGTAATAAAATCGGTTAATAATACTGGTTAATGTAATAACTTGCCGGTTAACGTAATATAAGATTGATCGGATAATTTACTAAATTGTTGAACGGTTAATGTAATAACTATTTCAGGTAGTTATTACGTTATCAGGTGAGTAGCAATGTTTTTGATAAATAATGTAATAACTTCAACCGATCATGTAGATACCAAATTGAAGGATTTTAGGTATTATTTCCCTTATTTTGATGGACATCGATGGAGTAGTCCCAAAAGTACAAAACTCATCAATCTGGCACTCCAGGAAGGCTCAAGCAGCTTAAAGTGCCTATTTGAACGATTTCAAATGCTATTGGAACCCAGATCTGGATGGCATCAGGGCAAATGCTGTTATTTTAACATATTGAGTAACCTTGCCTGAAACCTGAAGACCATTAGCTCCACAAGCTAACACCTGAGCAGAGGCTATCAAAGTCTTGTGCTACACATAACTAACCCAGTCAGTCACACTAGCAACCATCCAGCTCAGTCTCACCAGACATTTCTACTATAAAATAACAACCAATCATTGACAATGCATTAACGCGAGGTTGATCGTTTCCGGTTCATTCCTTTCTGTAGGCTAGCAATTAGGATTTACAAGATAAAGGTAAATCAAAATCTAAATGTCTTAGAAAAGTAAATCAGATTTCTTCAATCCTGGTATAGCCAACCAAAAAAACCTGCCATCAGCCTCAGTTCTTTGAAGCAGTGGATCTGGTGCAATGGAGAGAGAAGATTCGACCAGAAAGGGCTAGGGATATCATAAAGATGAGAGAAAAACATAATTAACGCAGCAAAAGGAAGCACAACTCAACTGGATGCACAGTCCCTTGACTCCCTTCACCCCCCCATGCAGCTATACACAGGCCACCTGCTGCTTTAAGTCCACATGTTGGGAGACATCACAAAAAATACCCCATGCAGCAGTCCCAGAGGATGCTTCATCTGTTAAGATGGCGCCGAAGAGGATGGCTGATGTTTTACATTCCCGTAACCAATTGTGCTATTTTGTTATTTTTTTTTGCGTTATTTGTAACTTTAAAAAAAAGTATTTTGTACATAATGTTGCTGCTACCGTCTCTTATGACCGAAAATAACTTCTGGACATCGGAACTGGGATTACTCACCACGAACTGGAAGAAGCATTTTCCTTTAACGAGTCCGACGAGAAAGATATACTGCTTTCACGGGAACAGACCCAGATCCCCGTAATTTGCGTGAAGAAAAGACGGAGGAAAAAAGGACGCAGATTGGGCTGCCTTTTGAGAATCTGTAGGCGAGCGATTAAACTCCCACTGCCATCAATTCTACTTGCTAACATGCATTCATTGGAAAATAAAATTGATGACCTACGATTATCCTACCAACGGGACATTAAGAACTGTAAAATCTTAAGTTTTACGAGTCATGGCTGAACGACGACACGGATAATATAAAGCTGGAGGGATTTTCAATGCACCAGCAGAACAGAGAAGCTACGTCTGGTAAGACGAGGGGTGGGGGTGTGTGTCTTTTTGTCAATAACAGCTGGTGCGCGATATCTAATATTAAAGAAGTCTTGAGGTATTGCTCGCCTGAGGTAGAGTACCTTATGATAAGCTGTAGACCACACTATCTATCAAGAGAGTTCTCATCTATGTTATTCGGAGCCATCTATTTACCACCACAGACTGATGCAGGCACTAAGACCGCACTCAACCAACTCTATAAGGCCATAAGCAAACAAGAAAATGCTTGCCCAGATGCGGCACTCCTAGTGGCCGGGGACTTTAATGCAGGCAAACTTAAATCAGTTTTACCAAATTTTTACCAGCATGTTACATGTGCAGCCAGAGGGAAAAAAACTCTAGACCACCTTTACTCCCCACACAGAGATGCACACAAATCTCTCCCCCGCCCTCCATTTGGCAAATCTGACCATAATTCACACCTCCTGATTCCTGCTTACAAGCAAAAACTAAAGCAGGAAGTACCAGTGACTCACTCAATACAGAAGTGGTCAGATGACACAGATGCTACGCTACAGGACTGTTTTGCTAGCACAGACAGGAAAATGTTCCGGGATTCATCCAATGGCATTCAGGAGTATACCACTTCAGTCATCGGCTTCATCAATAAGTGCATTGACGACGTCATCCCCACAGTGACCGTGCGTACATATCCCAACCAGAAGCCATGGATTACAGGCAACATCCGCATCGAGCTAAAAGCTAGAGCTGCCGTTTTCAAGGAGAGGGACACTAATCCGGACACCTATAAGAAATCCCGCTATGTCCTCAATGAACCATCAAACAAGCAAAGCGTCAATACAGGATTAAGATTTAATCCTACTACACCGGCTCTGATGCTCATCGGATGTGGCATGGCTTGGAAACTATTACAGACTACAAAGGGAAACCCAGACACGAGCTGCCCAGTGACGCGAGCCTACCCGGGGATCTAAATGCCTTTTATGCTCGCTTCGAGGCAAGCAACACTGAAGCATGCACGAGAGCACCAGCTGTTCTGGATGACTGTGTGATAACGCTCTCGGTAGCCGATGTGAGCAAGACCTTTAAACAGGTCAACATTCACAAAGCTGCTGGGCCAGATGGATTACCAGGACGTGTACACAAAGCATGCGCTGACCAACTGGCAAGTGTCTTCACTGCCATTTTCAACCTCTCCCTGACTGAGTCTGTAATACCTACATGTTTCAAGCAGACCACCATAGTCCCTGTGCCCAAAGAAGCGAAGGTAACCTGTCTAAATTATTACCGCCCCATAGCACTCACGTCGGTAGCCATGAAGTGCTTTGAAAGGCTGGTGATGGTTCACATCAACAGCATCGTCCCGGAAACCTTAGACCCACTCCAATTCTCATACCACCCCAACAGATCCACAGATGACGCAATCTCAATCGCAGTCCACACTGCCCTTTCCCACCTGGACAAAAGGAAAATCTATGTGAGAATTCTGTTCATCGACTACAGCTCAGCGTTCAACACCATAGTGCCCACGAAGCTCATCACTAAGCTAAGGACCCTGGGACTAAACACCTCCCTCTGCAACTGGATCCTGAACTTCCTGACGGGCCGCCCCCCAGGTGGTGAGGGTAGGTAACAACACATCTGCCACGCCTGTCCTGAACAGGGGTGTGTACTTAGTCGCCTCCTGTACTCTCTCTCCAACACCATCATTAGGTTTGCTGACGACACAACAATGATCACTGATCATCGACAATGATGAGACAGCCTATAAGGAGGAGGTCAGAGAACTGGCAGTGTGGTGCCAGGGCAACAACTTCTCCCTCAATGTGAGCAAGACAAATGAGCTGATTGTGGACTACAGGAAAACGCGGGTCGAACAGGTCCCCATTAACATCAACGGGGCTGTAGTGGAGCGGGTTGAGAGTTTCAAGTTCCTTGGTGTCCACATCACCAACGATTGTCCAAACACACCAAGACAGTCATGAAGAGGGCACGCAAAACCTTTTCCCCCTCAGGAGACTGAAAAGATTTGGCATGGGTCCCAAGATCCTCAAAAAGTTCTACAGCTGCACCATCGAGAGCATCCTGACCAGTTGTATCACCGCCTGGTATGGAAACTGCTCGGCATCTGACCGTAAGGCGCTACAGAGGGTAGTGCGTACGGCCCAGTACATCACTGGGGCCAAGCTTCCTGCAATCCAGGACCTATATAATAGGCGGTGTCAGAGGAAAGCCCATAAAATTGTCAGAGACTCCAGTCACCCAAGTTATAGACTGTTTTCTCTGCTACCGCACAGCAAGCGGTAGCAGTACAAATTACCACTAACCTGTACCCAGCACACTGACTCGGTACCGGTACCCCCTGTATATAGCCTCGTTATTGTTATGATATTGTGTTACTTTTTATAATTTTTTAATTATCAATATTTTCTTAACTCTTCTTGAACTGCAAGCATTAAGCATTTCACGGTAAGGTCTACACTTGTATTCGTCGAATGTGACAAATAAAGTTTGATTTGATATGAACTCTGGCCCAACTTCACCCACAAACGAGAGGTCTCTTCAGAGAAGTAGAAACCCTAATCAAACTGTGCCTCTGTCTTCCGATCTCTGTCGCGTCCTCTGAGAGGATAGTGTGTTGCCTACTCTTGTGCTTTATGTGGATAGTATGGTGTTGGCTACTGAAATTAGTCAACTGTGCTTTTTCTCTTTAATGCAGTTGTTGTGTTGTGGTTTGTTGAGCAATTATTTCTAACGATTGTGTGCTTTGGTGGGAGGTTCTGTTCATAAGTGGGTCAACTTTGCTGGATTTAGTTGGTTGGCATCGGCCCAATTCTGCATGGAGAGTTCTCAGCTCTCTTTTGTAAGCGGTGCGCTCATGATTTACGCTCTTATCTATTCAGTTGTGATGGTTAGGAGTCGGACACATGCTCTGCTGTATGATAAACAGTTTAGTTTGAGTTGAGTCGGGTCTCTCTCCCTACTATGGCCCTCTCCCCCTCTCTCTCTCTCTGCCTCTTTTCTTCTCTCCACCTTGTGGTGGATAGCAAGTGATCTGGAGTAGTGCTCACAATTGGTCTTTCACTTTTTCTATTAGTTTACTATTCTCAACTTGGTGAAAAGGGAATGGGAACAATATCAAATAAGGAACATGGCACTCTTTCGCTGTCAACTCGCGCGCCTGCTCCTGTGCTCGATTGATCGAGGTGAGCACTTTTTTCCACGATGGCTTGCATAGATGTCCATGGTCCTGAAACCGTCTCTCACACACACCCATTGTAATTATGCAGTACCAAGAAATATGCGTGCTGTTCACAACAGGCTTTTTTGCAAACAGCCATGAAATGAAATTAACTTAGGCTGCAGTGATACTGTTACCAAATCTTGTCCTACTAATCACATTGGGAATAGTATTTTGTTGTTAGTCTGCATAGATGCATGCAATGCTTTATTATAAAATCTCTAAACAACTTCCCGCGGCTATGCATCGTACCCAACCTATGACACACCAAACACAGAACATGAACACGGTCAGCCTTGCCCTTGTAACAGTCTAAGTGCCTTACTCATGGCCACCAAGGCAGTAGGGGATTGCACCTGAAAAGTGATTTATGTGTAATTAAACTTACCTGAGACCTAAAGATTTGTGTAAGCTCCCTGGTCTAATGCCTACGCTTAAGCTTAGTAGGGTAACACAGTCTTGTGGCCTGCAGGAGACCTACACTACATGACCAAAAGTATGTGGACACCTGCTTGTCGAAAATCTCATTCCATTAATAACAACCCCGGGTGGGTACACTTTAACATTAACTTTTTTTTATTAATGTGTTTTAATTTGTAAAATTTGAGCCTGTATTAGCTTCAAAGCCATACAACTCTCCTACCGTGGCCTCCAACTGCTCTTAAATGCAAGTAAAACTAAATGCATACTCTTCAACCGATCACTGCCCGCACCTGCCCGCCCGTCCAGCATCACTACTCTGGACGGTTCTGTCTTAGATTATCTGGACAACTACAAATATCTAGGTGTCTGGTTAGACTGTAAACACTCCTTCCAGATTCACATCAAACATCTCCAATCTAAAATTAAATCTAGAATTGGCTTCCTATTTCGCAACAAAGCATCCTTCACTCATGCTGCCAAACATACCCTCGTAAAACTGACCATCCTACCGATCCTCGACTTCGGTGATGTCATTTACAAAATAGCCTCCAATACTCTACTCAACAAATTGGATGCAGTCTATCACAGTGCCATCCATTTTGTTACCAAAGCCCCATATACCACCCACCACTGCGACCTGTACGCTCTCGTTGGCTGGCCCTTGCTTTACACTCGTCGCCATACCCACTGGCTCCAGGTCATCTACAAGTCCCTGCTAGGTAAAGTCCCGCCTTATCTCAGCTCGCTGGTCACCATAGCAGCACCAACCCGTAGCACGCGCTCCAGCAGGTATATCTCACTGGTCACCCCCAAAGCCAATTCCTCCTTTGGCCGACTCTCCTTCCAGTTCTCTGCTGCCAATGACTGGAACGAACTACAAAAATCTCTGAAACTGGAGACACTTATCTCCCTCACCAGCTTTAAGCACCAGCTGTCAGAGCAGCTCACAGACCCCTGCACCTGTATATAGCCCATCTGTAAATGGCCAAACCAACTACCTCATCCCCTACCGTATTTATTTATTTATCTTGTTCCTTTGCACCCCAGTTTTTCTACATTGCACATTAATCTACTGCACATCTACCATTCCAGTGTTTAAATGCTATATTGTAATTACTTTGCCACCATGGCCTATTTATTGCCTTACCTTCCTTATCCTACCTCATTTGCACTCTTTGTATATAGATTAGTTTTTTTTCTACTGTATTATTGACTGTATGTTTGTTTTACTCCATGTGTAACTCTGTGTTGTTGTATGTGTCGAACTGCTTTGCTTTATTTTGGCCAGGTCGCAGTTGTAAATGAGAACTTGTTCTCAACTTGCATACCTGGTTAAATAAAGGTGAAATAAAAATAAAATAAAAAAATTGCTGATGGTAATTGCTTCTATTCAGCCACAAGAGCATTAGTGAGGTCGGGCACTGATGTTGGGCGATTAGGCCTGGCTCCCAGTCAGCGTTCCAATTCATCCCAAAGGTGTTCGATGCGGTTGAGTTTAGGGCTCTGTGCAGGCCAGTCAAGTTCTTCCACACCGATCTCGACAAACTATTTCTATATGGACCTCGCCTTGTGCATGGGGGCATTGTATTGCTGAAACAGGAGAGGGCCTTCCCCAAACTGTTGCCACAAAGTTGGAAGCACAGAATCGTCTTGAATGTCATTGTATGCTGTAGCGTTAAGATTTCCCTTCACTGGAACTAAGGGGGCTAGCCCGAACCATGAAAAACAGCCCCGGACCATTATTCCTCCTCCACCAACCTTTAGTTGGCACTATGCATTCTGGCAGGTAGTGTTCTCCTGGCATCCGCCAAACCCAGATTCGTCCGTCGGACTGCCAGATGGTGAAACGTGATTCAATGCTCCAGAGAATGCGTTTCCACTGCTCCAGAGTCCAATGGCGGCAAGCTTTACACCACTCCAGTCGACACTTCACAGCTAACGCTTGGCATTGCGCATGGTGATCTTAGGCTTTTGTGCAGCTGCTCTGCCATGGAAAGCCATTTCATGAAGCTCCCGACTAACAGTTATTGTGCTGACGTTGCTTCCAGAGGCAGTTTGGAACTTGGTAGTGAGTGTTGCAACCGAGGACAGACTATTTTTACGTGCTGCGCGCTTCAGCACTTGGCAGTCCCGTTCTGTGAGCTTGTGTGGCCTACCACTTCGCATCAGAGTCGTTGTTGCTGCTAGACGTTTCCACTTCACAATAACAGCACTTACAGTTGACCGGGGCAGCTCTAGAAGGGCAAACATTTTATGAACTGACTTTTGTTGGAAAGGTGGCATCCTATGACGGTGCCACGTTGAAAGTCACTGAGCTCTTCAGTAAGGCCATTCTACTTCCAATGTTTGTCTATGGAGATTGCATGGCTATGTGCTCTATTTTATACACCTGTCAACAACAGGTGTTGCTGAAATAGCCAAATCCACCAATTTGAAGTGTTGTCCACATACGTTTGTATATATAGTGTAGGTTAGTTACCAGTCTGTCCCATTGGTGCTGTGACCTGGATAGGTATCTGTGAGGAGTTGAAATGGGTGGTGGGGTGTAACAAAGGTGGTTCTGTAAACTATTCTTGTTGTGTGTTTAGAAACCTTTTTTGATACTTAAAGAGATTAATTTGGTAGTAACTGTAAGGCCAGTAACTGTAAGGTTGCCGTTTTGGGCTGACAGGCTAAATTTGGCAAGTGTGAGACAGACAATTGCTGGTGTCGTTGACTAAGTTAAAACTTGTTACCTTGCCGAACTAGTTAACACAAGTCTTCAGGTCTCACACAAGGTTACTCAACATGCAATTATGGTTCACCAAACTACAGATGTAGGATCTTAATTAAACCAGTTTCTCACAGCAGGGAAATAATCCTGCAGCAACAGGAAATGTGAATTATTGTGTGAATTCTAATTAATGTACATTTTTGTAGAAAAATCAAGTCAAAAACAAGGTGATCGAATTAAGATCCTATATCTGTACCAAACCACTTCTGTTACACTTCTAGACCCATCCGGGCACAGACTAGATTTTAAACCGGGTCTCTCTAACCCGGTCTACCACAAGGTCTCAAGCAAGGTACTCATCCTGATATACATCCTGTTGTGTGTATGGTGTCAGGCCGTAGGTACTGTGAAAGCAAAAAGGCATGTTCCAGTTGAACAATGGCCAGGATTCAATTCGAGTCTTGGGAGATCTGCGTTGTTGCACGGTTGACATTAAAGGTTTGAGCAGACATCTGCAGCGTTTACTGAATGCGATCTTCGCGACGAGTCAAATTGCCTTTAAATGGTGGATAGCCGAAAAGGGCCGATCGGATTGAATCCCGGCCTAAATTGAACCTGGGGCGGCAGGTAGCCTAGTGGTTAGAGCGTAGGACTAGTAACCGAAAGGTTGCAAGATCGAATCCCTGAGCTGACGAGGTAAAAATCGGTTGTTCTGCCCCTGAACAAGGCAGTTAACGCACTGTTCCTATGCCGTCATTGAAAATAAGATTTTTTTTCTTAACTGACTTGCCTAGTTAAATAAAGGTACAGTAAAAATAAAGAAAAGATGTGTTCTATTGAAACTGTTATTTGAAAAATTCATGTCTGGAATTGTTTTATAAAGGTTTCATGAATGTCAATCTATAATCAAGTAAAGTGTTACCCCTGTGTGTGTGTGTGTGTGTGTGTGTGTGTGTGTGTGTGTGTGTACATTTCAATGTGTGCTTGTGATTGCCTCTACAGTGTGTATGAATATTCCTGTATAACGTGCATGAGTTTGTTTGTGTTGTAATTGGCAGTGGGTGGTGATATGTGCATCAAATTGAGGAAAGTATAAGGCTACATAAAAACATTTATTTGGTATGTTGTTACTTGATTGAAGTTATTCAATTATTCATCAAAAAAAAGTTGCTACTCACCGATTAATGTAATAACCACCTAATGTACTGACGTATTACATTTAGCAGGAAAGGTTATTACGTTACCGCTGTTCTTACATTAACCGTTGTTACACACCCCCTGAGTCTACCATAGTTTACATGAAGAGCAGTACATAGTCTGATCTAGTCTGCTGTCTAACATACCATTGCAAGCCTGGCAAGAGGCTGCTATGAGCCTGTCTACTTGGAATCAATTGTCCCTATCCGTGGGAGTGTGCTGAACTATCCAATAACTATGCAATCCTTTGTCATTTCCAGAGATATCCCTTGCAGGGAATGTGTTTTATTGTTTGTGATGCTGTGCAGCTGAAGGTATTGAGAAATATCCCACAGGCATCTATGAAAATCATCATGCATGTATTGTTTGCAGGAATCATCTTTTTGAGTAGCACACAGATGCTCAGGCAGGCTTCTAGATGAATTGTGATATTAGTTTGTTGAGTTGTGGAATAGAACTGGGGAACAGTATAGACCTAGAGTAGGTCCACATTTCAGGTTTCAAGTCCCAGTGCAATACATCTCAAATAACATGTTTAATGTGTTTTCTTCAGTTTCAAATGTAAGTCTTATGTCACTCATAATAATATGTTGTTCCCATATTGCTCTGCTGTTGCATAAAAAAATGCCTGTTGGTATTTTGATGTCCCTACCACCAGTGAGACAAGTGCAGCAACATGGGGTGTTACTGTAAAATGTTGAGTGAGTGAACTGAATATATTGGGATGAAAACTAAAAACTGTCTGTAGCATCATGATCATGCATAATTACATGCAAAATCCCCCGAGGAAGAATCTTACATTATAAATGAAAACATTTCCAGCCAAAGCTCTCTTGTACAAACAGTATGTGGGCTGATCCAGAACAAAACGTGCCTGAATAACATGCCTCATGTTCTACCGCCAGCTTCCCTCCATGCCTACACTTTGGTCCTGAACAACAACATGGGTTTACATGTCCAAGATCTACTTAAACTCTTGTAAGAATGTTTGTTCTCTCTAGTAAAAGAAAGTTGCCTTTCTAGAATCGAACTGTAGGTTAGGCTATTCTTTGTTCCTTGATTTGGTAATTGGTAATAACTGGTAATTGGTAATAACGTAATTATAAGTATATTATTTAATTCAAAAGGCTGGTGTCTTATATCTGGTTTAAATATCCTCCTTTGTAAAGGAATATATATATTTAGAATTGTAACTATGCCCATCCTTGCAGCTTTTGTGCATGTTCCTTAATTGGCCTGTATATTGTATTAGTCATGGCAATATACAGCCCGGGTTCGATCCCTGGCTGTATCACAACTGGTCGTGATGGGAAGTCCCATAGGGCAGCGCACAATTAGCCCCGCGTCGTCCGGGTTATTGGAAAGTTTGGCCGGGGTAGGCCGTCATTGTAAATAAGAATTTGTTCTTAACTGACTTGCCTAGTTAAATAAAGGTTAAATAAATAAATAAATACAATTGCTCATATTGACAGAGGCTGCTTGGACAGACGAGGATCGCGCGCTGCGCGTACTCGAAATAGGAATTCACAAACCTCAACTGCGGACATTTTTTTTGAGTATGTGCCTACTGCCCGGGGCGCCAACGCAATCTGCACGGCGTAATGTTGTGAATGAGGGAATGAATGACGTCAGTGGCCCAATGTCAACAATGTAGCCATTCAGAGTAGGCGTTCCATTCGAGTGTAATAAACAGCGGAGACGGAGCAGCACGCTGCACAGGATCATCACACACACTGACATTTGCTGAAGAAGAACAACAACACTTTTGATAACCACACAACTTTATAAAAAAAGAAAGCAAGAAACGAATAGTGTAAAGTAAAGGTATTCTTCCTGCAGTCGGGGGCTTTAGGAAACTGCAAGGAAGTCACCATGTGAAAAAAATGATTTGGTAAACGGACAAAAAGGCTGGATTACAAGAAACCAAGCGCAAGTTAAAAGGTGAGCTGCATGCATATTTCAACGTTTTTACTGAAATGTGTTATCGAATGTCTTAATTGTTTAATTCTTGTGCAGTGCTCGAATAGACTATAGTATGTTTATAACGGCAAATGGAGTTCCAAACTTATACGATGAGATAACTGTTCATGTTTGAAGCTATGAAAGTTCGAAGCTATGAAAACCTCTCCAAAATAATACATGCGTAATTCTCCAATACTTGGCGGCATGCCTCTGAGAATTTCTGTCTGGTTGTAGCTATTAGCCTAGTTTTGATTGTGAACACTCGTTTTAAGAGTGAAACATAAGGCTACCACATCCTGTTATGATCTGAGTCAGTCAGATTTGAGCTCCCTCCGATTTGAGAGTAGTGAATGCATTGCTCTCCTGGAGGAGGAGGTACGTCGGAGTGAGTGTCTGGGTTAGGCATGACTCTTGTTTTCGCTGAGAGAAAAGAAGCTGTCACTTGCAAAGGCCTTAACCGTTTAATGGGCCATGGCAAAGGCAAATACCTCCAGTCCGAATTCCCGCCCTCATTCACTGCAGAAATGAACTCGGAGTGATTCAAATGTGCAACGCAATTAAACTTAAAACGAGTATAGCTTACACATTAACGATTAGGCTACTCTAACTGACTGATTATATTTACGACAATAACGATATTATGTTTAGTATTATTATTGTTAGGATATTATTATGTTATTTAGTAATTATATTATATTATTTAAAGCTACCCAATGTGCTCCTGCGACGAATCGGATGTTGAAAAATACTTTACTCGCACACATTTTACAGTGCAACTTGTTGCTTTTGAGTAATAAAATCAATTTGGCCACAGTTGGCTGAACTGCACTCATGTAAAACTAGTATCCATTATACTACAATCACCCCATTAATCCACAGAAAATCAGCGAAATATTTGCTGTGTAAGGACTGCGAGCTTTATTTGGTTCAGCAGCCAATGCAATCGGCTCAATAGCCCGAGGGTGCCATTTAAAGAGCCAGAACATGCATATTTCAATGAAACCGGGGGAATGTGATCCCCTCTCCATATTTGCATTATAGTCCTAACTCAAGTTTAATTGAGGTTACTTGTGTTTACAATAGCTCATATCCTCAGCCTGGTCTCATAGCAACCCAGCGTTTCCTACAGCAATGTGGCTTGAGAAACGATATATTGTATAGCCTACCTGCCACAAAAGCTTCGCCTTTACGCACGGACAGTCCTCGTGCTTTGTCATCGCTCACTTTGCATTTGCAACAACGTGGAGGGCATTTTTGCCGTTATACATATTTAGCCTAATTCCCATAATTTCATTATTTCTATTCAATGTTTTTATTGACGTTTTAATTGACGATGGGATAATTGGTGCAGTGATTTAGCGGCTTTGTCCTCATCTTGAAAATCACCGACGGAAAGCGGCTCTGATCCGTGCATTGGGCTACTATAGTTCACACACCATCTCTCTCGCATGCTGTGCAATAAGAACGTTTTCTCCGCGCCGCACATTTAGGCTATCTGGGATTGCGATGCGTTGGCTATTTCCAAAGAATGACACAATAGTCTCACAAAACAACTAAATCATCATCTCTAACATCGGCCATGTGTTGTCATGAGAATATGTCTGGAAAAATAAGCGCTGCGTTTCAAATGAATGATGTTGCCATTTTAATGCAGTGATACCGCAGTTTGTAGCCTATAGCAGAGTGACAATAGGCACCTAGAGGATCAAGACATTCCTTTGTCTACTGGTGCATTTGAACCGAACTGCTCATGCCACGGAATAACAGTGGCTGATTGTGCCATGAATGTGCGCGTTGAAAATATGTTTTCAGTGATCATTCAGGATTTGGACTGATGTATGTAATTTTGAAAACTAATTTCCCCTTAAATTGGGCCTCAACGCTTGAGTAGGCTATTACACAATTATAACTCATAGGCCTAGGTATAGGCTATCTAATTTAATTACATTTCCTCTGTTCTTGAACCAAGAAACACCACAGTAGAAAAGATACACTTTTAAACTATGCCTCTATCCCATTGGTGTCATTGATGCGCATTTTATCAATCAATATAGCAATGTATGCTATGTAGCACTTGTGTAATCATGTGCTGCAGATATGGTGCCATTGTTCTGCTGTCTTTATCTTCTGTACATGCGCGTGCATCCCTTATTAGTGTAAGTGTATGCTTCACTTTCCCAGTGAATCTGAATCTATCATTTGAGGCATTGGCAGTGAACCTTGGCTGGATACAGTATATGATGCAATATCACACCAACAACCTACAACGTAAATTATATAGCCTATTTTGTTTTTGTGCTTTGATGAGTTTGTTTTGGTTGGAACATTTCTTTCCTTTATATGTATTGTTGCATTATTTTACAGTCAAAGTAATTATGAGTCAGTTACTTCTATTACCTAGAAGACAAAGAAGAAAACAGCATATACCTGATATTCCAATATTATCATAAAATCCAAGTTTCCCTCACAACTCACTGTTCATTACATAATGACAGACATGATGACTGGTCAATGTCCTTCTCATGCAAAGATTGACTGTAGGGAAGTTGTCTCAATTTGACTGTCCCCGTCTCAAATGGCACCCTTTTACCATACATGCGTGCACTACATTTGACTTACCTTTGACCTGGTCAAATGTTGTGCGCTGTGTAGGAAATAGGGTGCCATTTGTGACGTAAACAGTTTGTTTGGGGATCCACACATAATGAGTCCCAGGGGGTTCCCTCCCTGCCCCTAACCACCGCTGAAATCCCACACTTGAACAAGATCTCTTCACCTGACACTGTCCCTCCCCTGCAGACTTTCCATTCGCATTCTACGTCCTTAAACGCAAAAGTACCAGGCCTACATTCTAACTCCTCTTTGTGTTTCCTTTGCTTTGTGGTAATCAACCCTATTATGTTCCAACAATAATGGTGTCTTATGTTGCCATGTTAGCAATGCCCTGTACCTTGCATGTATTTAAAACAACCACACAAAAATAACATGATTGTCCTTGGAGTAGGCTAAGAGCACTCCAAAGTTAATGATTAATAAAATCACACTTTCCCATTTTCTTTTGCACTGTGATTAGTCAGGTGATTGAGACCTAGAATAGCTCTACTCATCATGAATTTTGTTGAATAATCAAGAAAACCCTATGTTTAAATGTATTTAGGCACTTACAGTGTCAAGAAAAAGTATGTGAACCCTTTGGAATTACTTGGACTTAAATTGCATAAATTGGTCATAAAATGTGATCTTATCTTCATTTAAGTCACAACAATAGACAAACACAGTCTGCTTAAACTAATAACACACGAACAATTATAAGTTGTCATGTCTTTATTGAACACACTGTGTAAACATTCACAGTGCAGGGTGCGAAAAGTATGTGCACTTTTGGATGTAATATCTGGTTGACCCTCCTTTGGCAGCAATAACTTCAACCAAACATTTTCTGTAGTTGCGGATCAGACCTGCACAACGGTCAAGAGGAATTTTTTCCACTTTACAAAACTGTTTCAGTTCAGCAATATTCTTGGGATGTCTGGTGTGAACCACTCTCTTGAGGTCATGCCACAGCATCTCAATCGGGTAGAAGCGAGGACTCTGACTGGGCCAGTCCAGAAGGTGTATTTTCTTCTGTTGAAGCCATTTTATTGTTGATTTACTTCTGTATTTTGGGTCGTTGTCCTGTTGCATCACCCAACTGCTGTTGAGCTCCAATTCGCGGACAGATAGCCTTGCATTCTCCTGCAAAATGTCTTGATAAACTTGGCAATACATTTTTCCGTCGGTGATAGCAAGCTGTCCAGGCCCTGAGGCAGCAAAGCAGCCCCAAACTATGACGCTGCCTCCACCATACTTTACAGTTGGGATGAGGTTTTGATGTTGATGTGCTGTGCCTTTATTTCTCCACACATAGTGTTGTGTGCTCCTTCCAAACAACTCAACTGTAGTTTAATCTGTCCACAGAATATTTTGCCAGTAGCGCTGTGGAACCCCCAGGTGCTCTTCTACGAACTTCAGAAGTGCAGCAATGTGGGTTTTTTTTAACAGCAGTGGCTTCCGTGGTGTCCTCCCATGAAGACCATTCTTGTTTAGTGTTTGACGTATCGTAGACTCGTCAACAGAGATGTTAGCATGTTCCAGAGATTTCTGTAAGTCTTTAGCTGACACTTTAGCTGATTCTTCTTAACGTTAATGACATTGAGCATTCTGCGCTGTGCTCTTGCAGTCATCTTTGCAAGACGGCTACTCCTAGGGAGAGTAGCAACAGGGCTGAACTTTCTCCATTTATAGACAATTTGTCTTACCGTTGACTGATGAACATCAAGGCTTTTAGATACACTTTTGTAACCCTTTCCTGCTCTATGCAAGTCTTCTGAGATCTCTTTTGTTTGAGGCATGGTTCACATCAGGCAATGCTTCTTGTTAATAGCAAACTCAAATTTTGTGAATGTTTTTTATAGGGCAGGGCAGCTCTAATCAACATCTCCAGTCTCGTCTCATTGATTGGACACCAGGTTAGCTGACTCCAGACTCCAATTAGCTTTTGGAGAAGTCATTAGCCTAGAGGTTCACCTACTTTTTCCAACCTACACTGTGAATGTTTAAATTATGTATTCAATATAAAAATACAATAGTGTGTGTGTTATTAGTTTAAGCACACTATGTTTGTCTATTGTTGTGACTTAGATGAAGATCAGATCAAATTTGATGACCAATATATGCAGAAATCCAGGTAACTCCAAAGGCTTCACATACTTTTCCTTGCCACTGTAGATATTAGGTAGATTATGAATCTGTAGGAAAATAAATAGTTGTTTTTTATGAGGTCGTTTTCACACATACAGCTTTGTTTTCGGGATCATTAAAGGGGCAGTCTGCAGCTGCTACATACATTATTTTAGATATAAATTATAAATGCTATATACCCATTGATTCCTGAAGAATTATAGATGTCTCATGAGTTTAGTTCAACTGTCACACCCCATTAGAACCCAAAATATAAGCTTGTTTAACTCAAATGTTTGTAAACATTGTCAATGTAAACAAACACTGTAATAGCCTCAAAACATGCTAATGATAATTTAAAACATAGAATAAAACTATGATTTTGATATCTTGGATGGTCAGTCCTTGCGTCCATAGCTCTGACTATGAATGTGATAGTGGTTACATTTTCTCCAGGCCCATCCTTCATCTTTTAACCAAAACAGAGGTATTTTCTTTTTTATTGTTTCAACTGCGGGTCACCACGTTAAAGGGGTTGTTCTCATCCCTCCAGGCATTTGAGTAACCCCTACCAGCAAAAACTCAACATCTCTAATCATAGTCTTGAGTACAAAAAAAAAGTGTTCCCATAGTTCACCTACCTCAGCACAAAGGCATGTTTGACTGGGCTCCAGCCAGTGGGAGCCATAGATGGGACAGCACTGCTGGGAGAACTCTAGGATCATGCAACTCAGACCAAGGGCTTTTATTTCTCTCTCTCTCTCTCTCTCTCTCTCTCTCTCTCTCTCTCTCTCTCTCTCTTTCCTGGGTGTTTCGTTCCTCTTCTCCCACTGTCCGGGGCAGTGATGCTTACTGACATTATCACGCACCATGTGAAATCAGACTTCATTATCGCGCCAGACCCAGCTCCATCTGCGGTTGCAAAAGCCCTCCATGAAACAACCCTGTGTTGCCTGCCCCTCACTTCCCTTCCAGTTCACTGCACCTATCCGGTGTATGTGACAATAAAACATATCACAGACAGAGTGCCAAAAACATATCACACACAAAACGCTACAGGCACGATACTGATTGCTCTGTTTTGCTTCGAGTTTTTATACAGCCTGCGAGAGATTATCAAGACCCCTAAATCACCCTGGTGACTGTGTCATCAGACTGTCTGTGATAATCTGCTGTATTTTCCACCAGGATGAGAGTGACTGACTAGATCACCTCAGAGCCCCACCACGTGACCTCAGAGCCCCACCACGTGGCCTCAGGCCTCGAGCCGGATGGCTCAGGCAGACAGTTAACTTAATGCTCATTAGGAACCCATCCTGTGATCATCCATTACTTTTTAATTGTGCAGAACGGATTTCAGCAAACTAATTTACTCACATTTGGTGTGAACTGGGCTTAAGTGAAAACAACAGAGACTAGGGACGATGATGGAACCACTAGTCACATAAAATAATAGACATCCAATGAAGTGAAGCGTTCAAGGAGAAGTAGTAATGAGGCCATTCAGATCACTTTGCAGTGATGCCTTTGTTCAGAAGATAATTGGAAGACGCCACCATGTTTGATCACTTTCCCTAATGGGCGCACGGCACGGCTGTGTGTTTGGAGGTGCTGTGTGCTTGGAAGTGTCCTCCTCTCATTGCTGGATCCTCTGGTTTCCTTTGTGAAGCCTAGAGAGAGCCTGGGGGAGTATGAGAAGCGGGCGTGGTAAAGCCAGCACAGCTGCCATTTGGACACGGTGAGCCCCTCACAGAAAGGGCGCCAGTATAGGAGTGCTCCCGCGCTCTCTGGTGAGAGAGACAAGACTATGCCAAGGAGTGGGCTTGCAGTACTCTCAGCCTCAAGTGTCACTGAAGAGCCTAAATGATCAGCTCTTATCTGACGGCAAAGGAGTCCCTTTCAGCTCCTACTCGACAATGCAACTGTTGTTGTATTGGTGATGGGATACCAGTGTGCTTCTTAAATGGGAAGTCAATACCAACACCTGCATTTCCTGTCCAGTTCCATTGAAATGAAACCCCTTTTTCAGTTCCACTTGTAGATGTATAGAAATGGCATTCATAGCCTAGTGTCGCTGTCAATGTCTGTTTTAATTATGTTTTCATACCATTGTTTTCTGTACATTTGCTCATTTGTATATCTTCTTGTGGTATCACGTGAGAGTGCATGGCTACATGTCTTAAAATTGAGCATTTCAATGTAGGCTGTGCATGTTTAAACCAGCCCTGAACTGTGTGTGGTCCTCTCTTCTTAAGCGTCAGAGGACTTGAGGGACGTACGTGATACAAGTTAGTTTCTGTAGATGACTCTGAATATGACGGCATAGGAACCACATCAAGAGCCTCAGCGGGGCCTATTTTCCTGACTGTGTCAGCAGCACAGTTACAGTCCAACATGCACCAGGCAGGCATTGGTTCTTTACCAGAACCACATCCAGCTAAGGAAGGGCCAAAGAGCAAATGAACCAGTGTGTCATGGGAGTAGTTGTATAATTTAGATGACAAATCCCTGTCTGCATTTTGTTTAGTTTCCTAAGGCTTCGTTAGTGTTCCTAAGATGCCTTTTCTATATTTAGAGTAAAGCAAAGCACCCAGTTCTGTTCCAGGTGTTGTCTACTCCCTTGGGGGCCCTGCTCTCATTCATAGTGGTGATGACATGCATGTTACACACCTTATCAAATAAGGGATGTTTTGCTGTGAATTTGAGTCAGAAAAAACTGTATTTTGTCTGCAGGGTGTCTGTGTTGTGTATGGGGAACTCAGTAGATCATATAAGTCATCTCCCCCTAGTTAAATTTAGAGCCATCCCCTCCCGCCTGTCAGCATTTTCCATCTGCAGCTGCTGAGTCAAATGTGGAGGCGAACCGAGCCCCTCTGACCAATGACCGACCACTCACACATGCACCCAGTCAACCTCCTATTACTAAACCAACCAACTTACACCTCCTTACTTGACCTATTCCTTTCAGGTCCTAGTGGAGCAGAGGGGCTCAACAGTCCAATTTACACTATCTAGACATTTTCTTAATCACTCGTCTGCCTCTCTAACTTACTCGATGCGTCCTCCTTCACTACTTGCTTCACACTGCTAATGCTTTCCTCTTAAATAGTTTGAAAGCATGAGTCTGCGAAGGCTACTCTATTTGTAAAGGTTACCCTCTATCTCTGTCTGACGCTAACTGATTGTGTCGGGCCACGGCCTGACACGATGTCAGACAAAAGAATGCTGTTCTGTTGTCTTCCTCTTTAGCCTGAGGTCATATCCTTGCTGTTATCCCTGTGACAATCTCTTTTGTTCTCCTGGTGTTTAGCATTACAGGACGTATTGTTGTGCAAAGAAATATACAGCTCATCAATGAGGGTGTGCCAGAAAGCTAATGTGTGGGCTTTAAGTAGAGTTTAGCTGTATCTCTGCACAGGTTCTACACAAACCTGTGATGGAGGACGTACCGTAGGAGTCACATGAGTGGCATCACATCACATCAACTATTGTTGAATCACATCAACTATTGCATGTCAACATCATGCTTTGTCGTAATATACATTGGCTTACGAAAGTATTCACCGCCCTTGGCATTTTTCCTGTTTTGTTGCCTTACAACCTGGAATTAAAATAGATTTTTGGGGGGTTTGTATCATTTGATTTACACAACATGCCTACCACTTTGAAGATGCAAAATATTTTTTATTGTGACACAAACAAGAAAGAAGACAAAAAAACAGAACTTGAGTGTGCATCACTATTCCCCCAAAAAAAAGTCAATACCTAGGTGTAGAGCCACCTTTTGCAGCAAGACTCTTGGGGTGTGTCTTTATAAGCTTGACACATCTAGCCACTGGGATTTGTGCCCATTCTTCAAGGCAAAACTGATCCAGCTCCTTCAAGTTGGATGGGTTCCGCTGGTGTACAGTAATCTATAAGTCATAACACAGATTCTCAATTGGATTGAGGTCTGGGCTTTGACTAGGCCATTCCAAGACATTTAAATGATTCCCCTTAAACCACCCGAGTGTTGCTTTAGCAGTATGCCTAGGGTCATTGTCCTGCTGGAAGGTGAACCTCCGTCCCAGTCTCAAATTTCTTGAAGACTGAAACAGGTTTCCCTCAAGAATTTCCCTGTATTTAGCGCCATCCATAATTAATTCAATTCTGACCAGTTTCCCAGTCCCTGCCCGATGAAAAACATACCCACAGCATGATGCTGCCACCACCATGCTTCGCTGTGGAGATGATGTTCTCGGGGTGGGGTGATGAGAGGTGTTGGGTTTGTGCCAGACATTGCGTTTTCCTTGATGGCCAAAATGCTAAATTTTAGTCTCATCTAACCAGAGTACCTTCTTCCATATATTTGGGGAGTCTCCCACATGCCTTTTGGCGAACACCAAAAGTGTTTGCTTATTTCTTTCTTTAAGCAATGGCTTTTTTTCTGGCCACTCTTCCGTAAAGCCCAGCTTTGTGGAGTATACGGCTTAAAGTGGTCCTATTGACAGATACTCCAATCTCTGCTGTAGAGCTTTGCAGCTCCTTCAGGGTTATCTTTGGTCTCTTTGTTGCCTCTGATTAATGCCCTCCTTGCCTGGTCCGTGAGTTTTGGTGGGCGGCCCTTTCTTGGCAGGTTTGTTGTGGTGCCATATTCTTTCAATTTTTTAATAATGGATTTAATGGTGCTCCGTGAGATGTTCAAAGTTTCAGACATTTTTTTATAACACAACCCTGATCTGTTCTTCTCCACAACTTTGTCCCTGACCTATTTGGAGAGCTTCTTGGTCTTCATGGTGCCCGCTTACTTGGTGGTGCTCTTTGCTTAGTGGTGTTGCAGACTCTGGGGCCTTTCAGAACAGGTGTATATGTACTGAGATCATGTGACAGATCATGTGACACTTAGATTGCACACAGGTGGACTTTATTTAACTAATTATTTGACTTCTGAAAGTAATTGGTTGCACCAGATCTTATTTAGGGGTTTCATAGCAAAGTGGGTGAATACATTTGCACGCACTTTTCCGTTTTTTTGTTTTTTTAGAATTTGTTTAAACAAGTAATTTATTTTCATTTCACTTCTCCAATTTGGACTATTTTGTGTATGTCCATTACATGAAATCCAAATAAAAAAAAATCTATTTAAATTACAGGTTGTAATGCAACAAAATAGGAAAAATGCCAAGGGGGGTGAATACTTTTGCAAGGCACTGTAACCTGGCTGCCTGCATGGATGATCAACACAGAGGTTGAAAACATGACATTTCCAATGGATACATTTGAACAAAGCTAATTTGACGCAGAGGATACTTCGGTGGTGGTTATTAGGCTACTCTATAGCTAATGTTAAGAGTGCAAATCTAAAAAAGATGATATTGTAAAATGTAATTTGAGTGATGCAACAGACCTGCAAAATCTCAAATGAACAGTCTGCAGGCATACTGTCAATATTTCCGTAATCTTCATTTCACCAGAGATATGGTATTAGGTGTTGAGGTATTCCTTCACTTCATTCACCTTGGAAACCCATGTCATCATCGGATTCCTCAGTTCTGCCAACAACAATTCTTCCGCAAAAATGTGGATATTTTTTCCATGTGCGCTCTCTCTCACTGAGCTTTATTGAATTACAAGGGTTTTGTTGTCGTTGTCGGTCATTTAAAATAATATAGGTTGATACCTGAGTGAACCCGAGTCCCAGGGTCGCTAGAGGGCCCAACGTTTCCTGCCAAGGTAATTTTGTCCCCCCCTTTTCCTGTTTCTCTCCTTAGGCGATGGGGAAAAAAAGAGGCAGCAGTCTTTCAAGCATTCGAGAGTGGAAGATATTTAAAACCATCAGTGGATTCCTGGCAAGGGGAGTGAGATCATTGTTATAGTGAGGGAGTGAGGGAGGGAGAATAGAGGGAGAGCTGGGATGATCCCGTGGCAGTCTGTTGTTGTCTGTCTGCCAGACTCAGGCCCAGGGCAAGTCAGCCATTCCTGTGAACTCTGAGGTAACCCTTGGCTTTGGCAAAGGTCACCATTCCTTCTAGACGTATTTATTAGTACTGCTTAGCACATCAGAACGGCTCGCCCGAAAAACAAAATATTCCCTGTGTGTGTGAGGGGATGTTAACACAGAGCTCCAACATCTGCGTCTGATGATTTACGCTGTATGAATAATGAAAACGAATTTGAATGAGTCCCTTTTTCCAGGGTCAAGATAAACAAGTCAGGACATAATAATGATTATCTGTGTTTTATGACAGTCACAATACAAGTTCCAAAAATACAGAACAATATTTTCATTAAAATCATCACTGCTGAAGCAGTGGAGTGTAAAAGTACACAAACACATATGTAGTGTGGTTTTGGGTATGGTGCAGCTGTAGACCTAGCTAGTGTTTGTGAGACTGGTGGGTGTTGGGGATCTTCATCCTGTGAGACTTGCACAGGTGTTTGGGAGGAGGGCGGAAAGAGAGGAGGTGGGCGTGGAGGAGCAGGGGCGTAGTGCCCACTTCCTGTTGAAATACTGTAAACCAGTTGGCTCATGACCAGATCAACAGGATTTGCCTTGCGGTGGCAGCTCTCTCTCCGCCTCACAATAGGCTGCCATTGGTGGAGAAGCTTTGTGTGGTGGTGTGGCTAGTGCTTGTTCCTTGTATATGGTGTGTTTTCTCGATAAAAGAAAACAAAAGTGTAGCAAAGAAAACACATTCGGAACAGAACATTCAACTCTCCCATAAAGAAAAAGAATAGCAAAAAATATACAATTACAATTTTGCTAGTATTATTAAATATGACTATTTACCATTTAAAATGGTGCGTGTTTTAAAAGAGAGAGTGAAAGTTAAAACCACGGATTAAAGGGATGGATTTTCCATTTAGTTTTGCACACTTGTGGAATGGAAAACATTAAAGTATGGCTCAGTAAAATCCACAATGGAGTTTGACATTTGGAATGTAGCTCTTCCTGTACAGAGTATTCCTAACGTGGCAACTTGTCACTCTGTATTACCATCCTATAACCTGCATTATAAACTGGGTGGTTTGAGCCCTGAATGCTGATTGACTGACAGCTATGGTATATCAGACCATATACCATGGGTACAACAAAACATTTATTTTAACTGCTCTAATTACGTTGGTAACCAGTTCATAATAGCAATAAGGCACCTCGGGGTTTGTGATATATGGCCAATATACCACACCCCCTCGAACCGTATTGCTTAAATATGAATAGACTGAAGCAAGAATTCTGAATAATGATCATTGAGAAATAGACTGACGAGTTACAGAATAAAGTTATTTGTTTCTGGCCATTTTGAGCCTGTAATCACACCCACAAATGCTGATGCTTCAGATACTCAACTAGTCTAAAGAAGGCCAGTTGTATTGCTTCTTTAATCAGAACAACAGTTTTCAGCTGTGCTAACATACTTGCAAAAGGGTTTTCTAATGATCAATTAGCCTTTTAAAATGATAAACTTGGATTAGCTAACACAACATGCCATTGGAACACAGGAGTGATGGTTGCTGATAACGGGCCTCTGTACGCCTATGTAGATATTCCATAAATAAATCAGCCGTTTCCAGCTACAATAGTCATTTACAACATTAACAATGTCTACACTGTATTTCTGATCAATTTGAATTTATTTTAATCAACAAAAAATGTGCTTTTCTTTTAAAAACAAGGACATTTCTAAGTGACTTTTGAACGGTAGTGTACATGTCTCTAGAACTTTTTTTAAATTATTTAATTATCAAAACCCCAAATCAAAATCTTTGCTAATAAAAAAAATAATTGAACCGAAACCGAACAGACTTCAAATAAGCACTAATTGTTCAGCACTACTTTGAACACAAAGGGGGATAGTACTAGATTAATTAACTTGATAAATATGTATGCAGTATGATCAATTCTACGTTGTATCTATGGCCACGTCAATAGCATTTGCTCTTTTCTCTCACTCATTCTCGAGACAATAGCTCCTCTTGCCGTGTTTTTTTCCATCACCGACAAGAGAGAATCTGGATCGATAGTACCGCCTGCATGAAAGGCTTTAGTAGCTGGCGTTAAAATGGAATACTGTTGCGCCCTATCTCTTTCATCTTACACTCAGAGACTGTATTTGGAGGGGAGGAAGCAAATGAGTCCTAATCATAATTAGCATCCACGTTTAGGTTAGCTTAGCGTTCTCTTACTGTATTCATATTTGGCATTGTGTCATCTGTTTGAACAGGGTAATGAGTAGCTGTGAAGCGTTGTAAAGTCAGTGTGATTCGTCAATAGGTTACTGTCAATCCAGTGACTGAGCCCAGTAAACTACGCCATACTACTCTTAAGTTTGCAGCTCTTAAGCACCTTTTTTGATTCAGTGGTTTGATTATCATGCACAGTCAACCATGTTCCAATTTATAGAGTAGTATTGCGGTTTACAAGCTTCTTCAATTTGATTTGCCGCCTGATTGGTGGACTTCAAAGTTAAAACTGTTAGCAGCTCAGATCTTTTGTTGCTATAATGTGATGATGGTACAGATTTTATCCGGTTTTTATTTGAAGGGTAAATTGAGGTGGAGCATAAACTACGTAGGCACATCTGTGCTTCGTGACCTTTATGCGCGCTTGAGTTTGGAATGTTTTATTTCAGTTGTGATAAGATGGATAGTTAGATTGACATCACACATATTTGGTTGTGAGTCTTTGTCATTGGTCTGGGCCATAAGCCAATGGGAAGTGCTACTGCGAGGAGTTGTGTGTGTGTGTGTGAGAGAGATACATGAAGCCCACACTACAGACCCCTGAGCTGCCAATCAAATGACTGGCATAACACCTTTACATAGCAGTGCGACTGGTGTTATAGAGTCACTGCTGCTGGTGAATGACTTGTTACTGATTACTAACACCATGGACGACAAACCTGTAAGTAACTGATGTTCTCAAAGTAACATGTATGTTGTCAAGGAAGCTGTTTTCATTTTATTCCGCAAAGTGTTTATGTTACTTTGACAATAACGTCTATAGACTATTTACCACTTATCTAGTATGATGTTTATACAGTCATATTCATCAGCTCATGTTGCTTGCTAGAAATACCTTTCTTTGGGTTGACTTTTCCCCATGTTTTTGAACTGCAAAGCAGGAAAGATGTCCTTAGTTGCTTAGCTTATGGACCATATCAGAAGAAACAGAAGAAATTAGACAGGTCTATCTAAACCTAATTCACGGAGCCCTGGTTTACGGCAAAGCTGGGAGGAAAGACGTTGAGCCACAAACTCTTTAGATGATTGTAGTCTCTAGGAATAATACCCCAATTTGAACTGTGTTGTCAACTGTTAGTTGACAGAGTTCACTGCAACACATTTTCAGCCAGACTAAATATATTTAAGTGAATCAATTTATTTGTAAAAATTGCTACGGAAATAAAGCTTCCTTTTGTGACTTCCTCTGCAGGTTCTAGAATTTTGGCGAAATGTATGTAGAAACAATTAACAGAAACAACAATTAATTCATATACTTTTCCCAATTCACTCTTTTTTAATATTTAAATAAGATCCCATTGAATGTACGTGTTGTAAAATAATGGCAAAGTGTGGACAATTAGTAGCACAGTGGATCATTGTGTCTCACTGATGTTAGTCTCATATATGAGGTTTGTAGCTTAGAGCTAATGCTAATGGTTAATTATAGTAGGAGTACAACCCATAAGAGCGCTTAGCCACGGACCACATGGAGGGCATCTAGGCAGCTATGTAACGTGGCTAAGACCTGCTCAGAGTACATACTAGTGCCTTAGGATCAGTGGCAAGGTCTGTCTCAACCCAAAGGTCCTGATTTAATTTATTTTTCTTCCATGATGCCTATCTTGCAAAGCAACCTTTTTAGGGGGCTAATTGAACTGTATAGTTCAAGAGCAGATGCCTGTGAGTTAAAGGAACATTAACCAATGCTTGGATTCCTTGAATGTCTCACGATTATCCACATGCACTACAAGCAAGCAGTCTGGCTCCCATGGTGCACCTCTTCTCATCCAGCATGGGGAAGGCAGTGAAAGAGGTCATTGTTTGTGTCACTCTGAGGCATGTTGCATATAGTTATGACACTGAGAGGGAGATATGATGCCACTTTATACATCTGGAATATCTTTGAATCAAGCAATTGTATGAGAACAAATGCATTTTATAACCGACTTCAATAAAATTGTATTCATTCCAAATGTCACTGTATGCAGTACAAAATAATGATAAGTAGGAGAATTTAAAGTTACAATATTGTGAGATAAAATTAATGGAAACACTCAGTTCCCTCTTTAAAACCAAGAGCGTAGCAAAATTAAAATTTTTATATTTCCTTGTTACGCAGAAGAAATGGCTCATACTATAACATGACTCAGTGCTCATCTTTTACGGGTTGGAGAATAAACTTAAAACTAGACCTCCGGAGGGTGATTCAGAAGTCTGATCTATTGAATCAAGTCTTCTGCTAAACAAATGGCTTTCAGGGATTCTCTCTCCCTCTGTCTTCCCTTTCTTTCAGAAGGCATTGATTGATGTGCAGTAAACTGCACTTGTAAAGGTTTGATTTCTCACTTGGATTTTTCTGGTATGATGTAATGTTTTCATGATCCTTAACACGGTAAGATATCATGTATAGCAGCACTGATGTAAAAAACAACAACGAATACCTCTATCTGAAAAGGCAGGATCCCAGGTCTTTTCAGGGTTGTCTATGCCTCACAGATAACATTAGCCCCATTTAGACATTGTGGAACACTTTGTATCAGCGAGACAAAGGTATTTGTGAGAATGTTTTGTTTTTTGTTGTTCTCATTGGACTGACAGTATGTTTTCAGCGGTTGTTGTTCAGCATCTTGTCTGGAGTGCACCATTTGTGTCAGCGGTGTTGTGACATTCTCCCTAAGCTACATCATATAGTCACCATGCAGGAGTGTAAATGCCAGAAAAAAACTTCTCTATCCGTCCCAGAGAGGTCTATTTTTAACACCTACTGTGCTGCTTATCGCCTCTTGCCATTTTGGTGTTTTGTTAGTTGAGGATGATATTTCAGGACGCTCTTGGGTAGCCTGGCCTGTGAGCCGAGATGAGGTAGAATCTCGTCACAACAATCCATCTTGTGACTGTGTGCGTGTGTGTGTGATGTGCGAGGTGAAACCGACACCTGAGACTGACCTGTTGCAAAGCTGAAAATGCACTCATTTCACAGCCTGTGCCACTACCAGCGTTGTCACTGCATCTGCACTTCCAGATAGAAACCAGATGGCAGTCTGGAACACCCATTCAGACCTCATAGGAGCTGAACATATACAGTAAACAGCTATTTAAAGGAGCTCCACGTTGGGCCATTCCTCATTGCATTAGCAACACTTAAGTCTCTTGATCAGCGCCAGGACCGTTACTCCTCACACTTAAGACTGTTCCGATTGATGGCCGGATTGGGGTGACTTCAGTTCTCTCTCTCTCAGAGCCCAGGGAAAGTCAGGCCTGTCTATCTGCTGTGTTCATGTTTGGTTTGGTTGCATTCTGGAGGCTGGCTCTGAGTTTGCTGCTCTGTTTTGGAGTGATGTCTCTTTTATAAATTTGGATGGGGGGATGTGTACAGGAGGGGCAAATGGGGAGAGTGAGTGAAAGCACAGGAATTCCCTCTCACTTTGGCTCATCATGTATTCGTTCTGCTACTCACCCTTTCTCTTTCAGTTCTCTCCTCTATTGAGAAAAGGGGAATGTTTGTTGTTAGAATGCTCTCAGCACTCTGAGCCGTGCCCAGCATTAGAACATCTTTGTTCCGAGCTGAGCGGGTCCTCCCGGAGACGCTGCGTGGCGCGGGGGGAACTGGGGCGGCCAGTTATCAGGGGGGACCGCTGGGTTCATTCATCCGCCTGTCGTGGGCTCCGCTTTCTTTCATTTTGAGCCAAATTCATCAGGCTTGACAAGCGGGTAATTTGAGCCAAATCGAGGCCAGAGCTCCGGGTCCCTTCCACAAAGTCATTCTTCGTCCTCCTGGGAAAGGCTCTGGACAGCCCTATCCAGGCCCAGAGTTTTGTTGAGTCATGTGAGATCATGTACACACAGAGACAGAACCACACCAGGGTGAAGGGAGGGGTGAGGACAGGGGCAGCAGGGGGGCTAAAAGCTGTTCACAGACAGAGGAATGCACTGGAGCCAGCCTTGTATAAGGTAATGTCTGGCGAACATGCAGGGGTGGGACCTGTGCACAGATTTATTTTAATACACTGCTGGCAGAGCCAGAAGGGAGGGGAGGAACGTCCAGCTCCCTGCCAGCTTGTCCCAGGATCACAGTCACTCGTCGGACAAGACAGGACATTGTATTAGGTTAACCACCACAGACGACAAAAACACACAAAGAGGCAAGTTTCAGTTGACCTATTAATCTGCTAGTTTGACCTATTAATCCGCATGATCAGATTGGGTTGCTTTTCGTTCCACTGTCAGGAGCTTCTATTCCTTTTCCATGGGGTTGTTGTGCTTCCCTGCGGTTGGAGTGATTCCCCTGACACCAGCATGTTTTGAGTTCACTGCCCTGCAGACAGATATGGATTTGTCATGTCAGTCTGGCATTTAGCATTGCAGTGATGCATAGAGTACGTACATGTAGAGACTATATAGAGGTTTGATGTTATACTGTAGTGGTAGGTTATGTCGTGGTGCCCCAAAGATGTGTATGGTTATAATCAAAAGCATAGTAGTGTATTGTTCAAAGACTGATGGACATTATAGTTTAACAGATCCCAGAGGAATTCTGCTATGGTGACGTAGTAGCCTACAGTACCTTCAGAAAGTATTCATACCCCTTGAATTTTTCAAAAAAAATTGTGCTACAATTAAAATGGATTGCATTGTCATTTTTTGCAATCGGAAAAACAAATATGAAAAATAAAACATTTAATATATGTTGATTAGATAAGTATTCAACCACATGTTAGTATCAATACATGTTACAATCACCTTTGGCAGTGATTACAGCGGTGGGTCTTTCTGGGTAAATCTCTAAGAGCTTTCCACACCTGGATTCTTCAACCTCTATCAAATTTGTTGTTGATCATTGCTAGGCAACGATTTTCAGGTCTTACCATAGATTTTCAAGCAGATTTAAGTTAAAGCTGTAACTCGGCCACTAGGGAACATTCACTATCTTCTTGGTAAGCAACTCCAGTGTAGATTTGGCATTGTGTTGTAGGTTATTGTCCTGCTGAAAGGTAAATTCATCTCCCAGTGTCTGGTGGAAAGCAGACTGAACCAGGATTGTGTCTGTGTTTAGCTCCATTACATTTATTTTTTTATCCTGAAAAACTCGCCAGTCCTTAATGATTACAAGCATACCCATTACATGATGCAACCACCGCTAGGCTTGAAAATATGGAGAGCGGTACTAAGTAATGTGTTGTATTGGATTTTCCCCAAACTTAACATTTTGTATTCAGGATAACATGTGAATTGCTTTGCCACATTTTTTTGCAGTATTACTTTAATGCCTTGTTGCAAACAGGATGCATGTTTTGGAATATTTGTATTCTGTACAGGCTTCCTTCTTTTCACTCTGTCAATTAGGTTAGTTTTGTGGAGTAACTACAATGTTGTTGATCCATCCTCAGTTTTCTCCTATCCCAGCCATTAAACTCTGTAACTGTTTTAAAGTCAGCATTGGCCTCATGGTGTAATCCCTGAGAGGTTGCTTTCCTCTCCGGCAACTGAGTTAGGAAGGACGCCTGTATCTTTGTAGTGACTGGGTGTATTGATCCAAAGTGTAATAATAACTTCACCGTGCTCAAAAGGGATATTCAATGTCTGCTATTGTATATGTTTAACCCATCTACCTTTGCTAGGCATTGGAAAGCCTCCCTGGTCTTTGTGGTTGAATTCACTGCTCGACTGAGGGACCTTACAGATAATTGTATGTGTGGGGTACAGCCATGAGGTAGTCATTAAAAAATCATGTTAAACACTATTATTGCACACAGAGTGAATCCATGCAAGGTATTATGTGACTTGTTAAGCAAATCTTTATTCCTGAACTTATTTAGGCTTGTCATAACAAAGGGTTTGAATACTTATTGACCCAAGACATTTCAGCTTTAAATTTTGTATTAATTTGTAAACATTTCTAAAAACATAATTCCACTTTGACATTATGGGGTATTGTGTGTAGGCCAGTGACACAAAAATCTAAATGCTATCCATTTTAATGTCAGGCTGTAACACAACAAAATGTGGAAAAAGTCAATAGTGTCTGAAGGCACTGTAAATGTATAGAAAACGAAAACATTTGTTGAATCCAATGTTATCCAAAACCCTCAGTCAGGACAAGGAAATAGTATACAAATAGACTGTAACCATTGCTTTTTTTTCACAAAAATACATGTATATATCTTTAAACCCTTTAAATCCCTTGCCTTTACATCTCCCTATGAAAGGTTTATGCAAATAGAGACAGTAATTATGCGCTTTAAATGGGTGTTTGTTTGGGGGGAAAACAAGCAACTAAAAAGCATTTTTTCTTAATAAACTGCTTGTAGATGCTGTTGATTTTACATGACATAGGTACGTAGGAAAAGAGGCTAATGACTTCAGCATGAGAAGGCACATGATATCAATGTCTAGCTAATGGATTAAAGAATAGAGTGAAATTGAGCAAATGTCTACAAGAAAATGTGCATACTGCCCAAATGTTCCCCCAGAATGTGCTTTGTAGCATTAGCTGGTCAGTAATATGAGAATGGTCACAAGGTCTAAACCACTTTGCCAGCAGTGGCAGTGTGTTTGTTTGTGAGCTGGCTCCTTAACTGACAGAGCAGCCTCTGGGCAGGGCAGGGCAGGGCAGGCAGTGGTTGGTTTGGACTTAGCTTTCCCACTGACCCCTGTGAACCCTGTGACTGCTCTGACAGACTGAAGTATGGAGTGCCCTTGTTCACTCTGAACTCTATACTGTAAATAATTTAAGTATGTGTAGCAGGTTAATGGATTATTGAGTACCAGACATGTGCTAAGGAGAGCTGGAACAGTTGGAGAGAATGGAACCTCAGTCATGCTCAAGCTTTACGAGCTGGTTCCAGTTAGAGCTGTTTTTGTTGCTTGTTTTATTAAAACGACTTGCTTCTAAATCCACATCAGTAGAACTCTTTACTTAGCCAAAAGGTCTTATCAAAATAACTAATACATGGTTAGCTGAATAAAAATAAAGTCTCCCTCCCTTTGGGGTTTCATGTTTTTAGCTCTTGTGTTATCTTAAGGAAGCGTTCTCGTAAGCTGAAGACCTCTATTGATGCATCAAAATTCCTGCTGAGTTTTGGAGACCGAGGACTGAAAGGATACTCTTGGGATAAATGTTCTTGGAACTCTTGGGATATGGCCACGACTCATAGGAACAGGAGTGCTGTGAGAGGAATGGCGAACAGCCAACAAAGGAAGAGTCCTTTTTCCCAGCAAATGGAAGTTTGTTTACTTTAGGACACTAAAATGAAAAAAATACTTGTGTAAAAATGTCCTATAATATGGAGATGGGAAGTTGTTGGCCATTGTTCATTTCTGGACTAGAGGTTTGCAGCCGAGATCTTAAAGTCTGATGTCCATGGGAAACCATTATGTGGGACAATTGTCATGGTAGACCATTTTAGAAATCTCTTTGGAATATATTACTATCCTACTCTCCTCATCTTCAACCTCTCGCCATTGGCTCAGACAGTTTACTTCAGCCTCCTTTCTCAGAATTGCAGTGGGCTACTAAGCTCAGGAATGAACTATTTATACCCTGTCTGTCTGCATACTGTACAGATTTGATATCTGTAGTGAGGCGTTTAAGAATAGCAAACATCTCTCATCCATATTCCAACATCTCATTATTTATAATCTTCATCACAGTTAGACCTATGTTTACAGTATATCACATTTATGCTCAAAGACGAGAAATAAACATGTCCTCATCCTCGGCCTAGAACGCTTAGAGCAGCAGTCTGGCTGTGAGGCCGATTCTTTGCTGTTGCTTTCACCTGGTACTGGGAGTGACTTCAATTTGGAGATTCATCAGGCAAGTAAAGTGGGTTGTGCAGCAGCCTTGAAAAACCACTCATATTTTCCCTAACATGGCAAAAGCCCAAATTTAAATTACGAAGACCTCATTCAGAACAGATGTGCTGATACTCGCATTCTGCCTTTAAACTGCCGTTCATTCAGTATGTCCACCTGTTGTCGATGAATAGTCAAAGCTGCTTGATGAGTGTTTTCGAGGACAGGCCTGCTTGTTATTAACCTAGCTCTGCAGTCCCTTCTGGCTGCCAAATGGACTCTGGACTGATCTCAGTATCAAAGTTTGAAATCAATGACTCTTTGCCCTTCAGAGGCACTACTTGGTCCTATTAGAGAAGTGTTCAGTAGCACTGTGTGTAATAGTCGGAGCAGTCATGCATCTTCAAATGGCTCTATAGGCAATTTAATCAAACGCTCTTCTTGAAATCCTTTCCATTTTAAAACCCGAGAGAGAGGAGAAAAAAAACTATATTCATTTCTGCAGCCACTCCAGTTAGTGGGCCGGCGATGCTCACATTTATTATGCAGGAAAACAACCTTCCTCAAAGATCTGCTACTAACCCATCTGGTTGAGGTGATTAGCAAAAGTCGAGGCAGATGGCGCCGCGGCCAGATTCTGCATCGCTTCAGGCAGGGTGTATTAATCTGCATATACTACTGACTGGCTTGTTTGGATGCAAGGATTATTTTGGTGTAGTAGGACATTTCTAACCATGACTGAATGGGAACATTTTACAACGATAAAAAAACACCCTCTTTTCCAGTGTTGGGTTTCTGAAGGAATTGTCCACCAGCACAGGGCTCATTTACTGTGGTGAATGGAATTATGTTTTTGTTAGGGACAGGGCAGCCGCTAATGTGGCCTTCCTCCCGTCCTCTTCTATGTGCAGTGAACACGCTACACTGGATAAGACCACAGCCTCCACTGGCAGTCCGTCAGGAAATGTTGACACACCATTGGAGAGCTGAGTCAGAAACCCCAGGAATACCCGAGAAGAGACTTTGGACCAGAGGGCGGGAGGGTGAGGTGGAGCCTTGGAATGCTTTCCCGAGCAAATGACTTATTTACTAGCTGAACCCAGTGACCCCTGCCTGAGTCGGCGACTTCCCAACCAGTCTCTCCTGTCACAGTTGGTGAAGAGTCTGCCCCTCCCTCTTCTCTCCCTCCACCCCTCTCTTTCTCTCTCTTGCCTTCTCCTTGTCTATCGGTCTCCGTTCCCCACCCCCCCTCATTGATCGAGACTCGAGGCTGCTGCGAGCCTATTTTCTGGGCTGTTTGCCCTGCTCTCAAAAACAACCCTGTCCATCCCCCTACCTCTACCACCACACCCCACCTGACCCCCCGTAACTCGCCTTCCAGTCCCAGTGTTGAGGTCAAGATGAAAATATGTTAGGGATGAGTGATGAAATATCAATGTCAGTGTCTTCCAGCCTGGCAGTGGAAAGAACAGTGCAAACGATCAGCCACACATGGACATTTGGAACACATGCTATTTCTCACAGTCTGATAAATGGTCTTTAGTTTGTGGAAGTGAAATGACCGTATCCCCACCATCTCCCATCCCTGTTTCTAAACAGGATAATCTGCTGCTTGACCTTCTCAGCTACACATTTTGCTGAATATCTTTGTTAAGTACTGTGTGGATCCTCACTTGGCACCAGCAAGGAATAGACGCTGAATTGACGTCTGTGCCCAGTGGGAATGGTACAGTGTTCCTAATGAATAAAGAAATATTTCCACACTGCAATATATTCATATCATCCTGGATGTAACCTAAACCCTTTGTGAATATTGGATTGGCAGTCTATTCACAATCAAGTCCAGATTAAATATGGAGAGAGAGGGAGGGAGGGAGAAGAGGAGTAGAGTAGTGTAATTCAGATCAGATTTTTCTTTGAAGACAGTATGTGCTTGTGCACTTAAACGTCTGTCTGCATTGTGTGCCTTTTAAATGCCTGGCGTGGCACGCAGTGGATATTGAATGGACTGTCAGAAGACTCTGGTGGACAAGATGTTCTCACGTGGAATTATGGTGCCATGTCGCAGCCAACCATATACTGTATGTTAGTCCTATATGCATGTGCCACCCATCCTCTTATGACTGCACTGACTTTTCTATCAGGGTTTTCAGTGCGTTTTCTCTTGGTTGTGGCTGGGCTTTCCTTGGTTCCCTGTTAGACCTCTCTCGGTGGATTTCACACTGTGATTTCCAGTGATTTCCAACATTATCATCCCCCAAAAAATCTACTCCGAGCAGAGTGGAGCCCGCCAGTGCCAGAGGCTGATGGAGACTGGAGACGGCTTGTGCACGCTAGTGACGAACGAACACACAGGCAGATGTGTGTTTGTTGGCTGGCACACCAGGTCATTGCTTGAACAGCCTGATGAAGGATTCTGATCCAGCACATTTTTGGGGCATCTAAAGCTAATTTCCTGCATTTCTACACAACCTAATATGACTCTTTTGGGGTCGTTTTGGGGTCACTTATATTATAAAATAGAATAGAATATGTTTCTAAACACTTCTACATTGAGATCCTACCATGATTATGGATAATCAATCCTAAATGAATCGTGAATAATGATGAGTGAGAAAGTTATAGACGCACAAATATCATATAATTGAAATGAACAGTATTCCCAGATACCAGACTGTAGCCTACCCATCAACTCAAGATGGAACTTTGTATCCATTCACTGGTTGTTATAATATACTGCCAAATCCACCTGAGCTCCATAGACTGGTCTTCCCTGGCTGTCTGACCCTGCTGCGACACCTGTCACCACCTGATCCTGCTAAGAAATGATGAGCATAGTGCTGTGTACTGGCTGTGCACCATGACAGTGAAGCCTGTAGAGCTGTTTATAGTGTGTCAGTGTGAAAAGTAGGGAATTAGCTAGTAAAACTGACAAATCAATAACGTTGATAACGTAATTGCTATCTTGACTCTAACAAAAACTCGCAGGGTAGAAACATGTAATGCACTGATGTAAAGTACTTAAGTAAAAATACTTCACTTTACTATTTTTATTTTTGGCAACTTTTACTTTTACTTCACTACATTCTTATAGAAAATAATCTACTTTTTACTCCATACATTTTCCCTGACACCCAAAAGTACTTGTTACACTTTGAATGCTTAGCAGGACAGGAAACTGGTTCAATTCACACACTTATCAAGAGAACATCACTGGTCATCCCTACTGCCTCTGATCTGGAGGACTCACTAAACACAAATGCTTTGTTTGCTTGGTTTGTATATGATATCTTAGTGTTGGAGTGTGCCCCTAGAATTGTGCCAGCTGGTTTGCTTAACCTCTCTGGGCTAGGGGGCAGTGTTCGGAAGTTCGGAGAGTCTGGCGTGCCCAAAGTAAAATGCCTGTTACTCAGGCCCAGAAGCTAGGATATGCATATAATTAGTTGTATTTGATAGAAAACACTTTGAAGTTTCTAAAACTGTTAAAATAATGTCTGTGAGTATAACAGAACTGATATGGCAGGCGAAAACCCGAGGAAAATCCATCCGGAAAATGTGAATCTGTCATGTCACACTTTTTTTAATTGGCATCCTATTCAAAGCTGGGTATTTTAGCTCCCAGATTGCAGTTCCTATAGCTTCCACTAGATATCAACAGTCTTTAGAAAAGGTTTCAGGCTTTTATCTTGAATAACCAAGGAGTAAGAGCTATTCCTTCTGGGGTCTCATGATGTGTACTGTTATGGTTTATGTGCGTGACAGTGAGCGTGCTCTTAGCTATTTTTCTTTTCTATTCAACAGGCTATATTCCATCTGAAATATTGTAGTTTATATTAGGGTATCTGAGTATTGATTAGAAACGCTGTTTGACTTGTTTCGACGAACTTTACCCGCACTTTTGGGATATTGTTTGTCTGCATGGATGAACACCTTTGAGCAGGTGGATTACTGAACAAAACGTGCCAACCAAACAGAGCTTTATGGATATAAAGAGGGACTATCGAACAAAAGGACCATTTATTGTGTAGCTGGGACCCTTGGGATTGCCATCAGATGAAGATCTTCAAAGGTAAGCACTTTATTTTATCGCTATTTTTGAGTTCTGTGACACCTCTGCTGGTTATGTTATTATGCTAATTGAATATGTGTGCGGGGCGCTGTCCTCAGACAATCAGATGTTCAAAAGCCTTTTTGAAATCTGACAACGCTGTTAGATTAACAAGATTCTACGCTTTTGAATGGTGTGCAACACTTGTATTTTCATGAATGTTTAAAATGACTATTTTTGTCATTTGAATTTGGCGCTCTGCATTTTACCGGATGTTGTCGCATGTGGGACATGATCGACCCCCCTAGCCCTAAGAAGTTAATATAAGTAATTTTAAATTATTTATACTTTTACTGTTAGTTTTGAAACGTCAGTATATTTGAGCAATTACATTTACTTTTTATACTTTTACTTTTACTCAAGTAGTATTTTACTGGGTGTCTTTCACTTTTAATTGAGTCATTTTCTATCTTTACTTTTACTCAAGTATGGCAATTGGGTACTTTTTCCACGACTATGTATTTTCTAACATACATGCCAGTTACACTACTAACTCCACACTGGTAATAAATACATTTTTCTGTTAAGTCAAACAGCAGTTACCGTGCCAGCTAAATCCAAATACAGAGTAGACAGTTTCTGTTCTGCTTGCTTTTACAACTCGGAGAAAGCACAACACACACAGACAACAGCTGCCTCTGTTTGCACGCTCTGTGTTGTCTGCGCGGTCCTAAATCCAGCTGGTTTATACTGCCAAACAGCCTACCCGACCGCTCTAAAGCATCCGCATGATCCTAAAGCACACCGATGCCGGTTTTTGATTCACAGTGCAATGATCGCTGGGGGGGTCATGTCCCGTCCCCATTGAAAGTTGCGCCCCTGCTCTGGAAATGGATTTCCCTGCTGACATTCAAAAAATGGATATGAACCTCAAATATTGTGAATTGCTCTTGATGTCTCGTTGTGTCCTATTGTGTGTGAAAGCCGACGCTGGTCTGATGCTTTGAAAGTGTCTCTTTAGTACTACTCAAGGCCATAGCAGACCCTTAGTGCTCCGCTGCAGAATGCATTAGTTGTAATTACGAGGAGGGAGCGAGCTTGGCATTGTGATAATTGTGGTGGGTGAGGTGTTCTATCTATAGAAAAGCAGATGATGGGGAGCAGTTGGCCTTTGAAGCTGGTGCTAAGTTGTTGTTCAATTATCACCGTTGAACCGTTAACTCAGACAGAAAGACTTGTATTTCTCCGTGCATAATAGAGCCTTAAATCTCAGCATGATGATTACTGTGTTCATTGACATTGTAGAAATGGGTCCATTTGAAAAAATAGCAAAGCAAAGATCCCCTTCACTTGATTCTTATGTTTAGCTATTTTTCTGGATTTCGTAGATGGATATGATGTGATTGATGTATTGTGCTCAATTCAACCATGTACATGAAGAAGTACATCTGTTTTACTAACATGAAATGAAATTCAGTGTCTGCTGCCTGTACTTGCTTGTGGAGATTCAGAGAAGTTTAGTCAAGGGCTAAACACACAATATGTGACTATTGTGCTCCGACTCTATTTCCAAAGCAAGCACTGAGGGGAATGTGTAATGTGTGTCGTTATGTTTTTATTTTGTTTTGACTCTTCCCAACACAGCCGAAACTGGGTCACAAGCTGACAGAGGTAAAGGATGAGGCAGCAGTTTGCAGGGCGGTTGGCCCATGAGAGAGAGAGGCTGCATCTGTCTTCAGGAAGCTTGTTGCAGAGGAGACGTTAAACACCGAGTTCCTGTTTGACACCTGTTTCCACCGAGCCAAGTAGACCAGGCTTTTCGCTCTCTCTCTCTCTCTCTCTCTCTCTCTCTCTCTCTCCCTATCTATCTCCCTATCTATCTCCCTATTTATCTCGCCCTCTCACTCTGCCAGTGAAAAGGTGTCTTTTCACTTGTTGCCCAGAATAACTAACTGCCAAGAGATAAAATCAGGCAAGACAGGTTCTTACACATGCTGTTAGCTAGACTGTTGACCCGCAGGATTGTGAATAATAAACCAGCTGTATAGAAAGAGAGAGAGCAACAGGTCTGAAAATGTGTGGAGAACACTTCAACCAAGGTGACTGATTCCGTTGCAGGCTACCAATTAACAATTATTTCACAAAATCTCTCACTTAAGTTTAACTGACAAAAAAAACTACAACCTTCAAGTATGTGTTAAGTAACACCACTTGAAGGCCCTCAAGTAGCTACATAAGATAAACACGTAGGCTTATTTTTGAATGAAGAACAGTGTATTGCAACAATTCACCTTCATTGTTTCCACTCTGGTCACTTGAAATTATCTCGTATTTGTTTTTCCGTCATCAATATGGCCAATGTAAACATCCTGCCCGGCTACCTTCTGCCCGGGCTTCCCCACACCACGTGTGAGTGAGGACACACAGCGTCGCAGTGTATTTTTTGCATCTAGCCATAGGGTGACCTGCCAGACATCAGAGGACCAATTATACACCTACTACACCTTACTTTACATGAAACCCTGGAATGTAGAGCAGAGCCGCCCAGGCCTTTCAGGCACTAATGATGTCAGTGGTGGACGCTGAAAGAGGACACTGGGGCAGAGTGGGTGACTGAGCCCGGGCAAAAGGCCAGCCATGCAGGGAAGGGGCAGGGCGAAATGTTTCATTCAGGACCAGCTCTAGCCTTTTGGGGGCCATAAGCGAGATTTGGTTGCCCCACCCACCTCATGGTCTGTATTTGGCCATGATTACTACAAGTTTAGATAGCTGGCTAGACTAATTTACCAATCTAAAATCTCATGTTTTTCAAAAGTGCATTAAAAGACTGAAACGTCTCAAAAGGTTGCCTGGTTGCTCATCAATCGATTAAATTGATGCCATCGTTACTTCCACCATTCTTAGAGGAGATAAGTACCCCTACACTCAAATAATGTTTTATATTTTATGGTCATATAAACCCTGCACATTTTTCCCTGTATGGAAACTCTGAGGGGTATAGGCACAACCCACATTTCCACAGATTTTTGTCTTCATTAAAAGTGACTGTTTAGTGATTCATACTTTCCACGTACTGTATGAGACACTTGGCAGACAGTGATTTCTTTGTCTGTGAGTAATTTGTTTGCTACATGGTTTGACACCATCTTAAATAGTTGCTCTACTGCATGCCTAACTACATCACATAGAGAGTTAACAACTTAGCTTCAAGGATAATCAACTGACAGTTCAGATAATTAAACGTAAGCTTTATTGAAAGTCAAGGCTATTGCCTCTCTTTAACGGGTAGTTTTAAGTTTCAATCAGATATATTTCCATTAACTGTACACTACAATTAATGGGTGACATTTAAGCCACCACGCTTAATGCATATATCTAGAGTAACATGTTGTCCCAGAGGCAGCACATTGTATGTGTGTGTCTGTGTCTGTGATGCTGACACACAGTCACCTCAGTCTATTCATCCTTATGGATAGAGGGAAAACTTATTCACTTTCCGTGTTAGCATTGAGAGATGCAGGGGGAGAGAAACAATGTGAACCCAGCACACTGTCTGGGTAAGAGAGAAAGGGAGGGAGGGAGGGAGGGAGGGAGGGAGGGAGGGAGGGAGGGAGGGAGGGAGGAGGGAGGGAGGGGAAAAGAAAAGGAGATAGATAGATAGATAGATAGATAGATAGATAGATAGATAGATAGATAGATGCTGATTGGTTTAGCGTGGCTCTGCAAGGCTGAGATCAGCCTAATCAATAGAGAGGATCATGTGGGATGAGTAGTATGACATCAATATTAGGCTCACAGGCCCAGGAGCACCATTGTTGCCTGTGTCCCCTCTCCCCTCCTCCATCCCTCCCTGTTCTTAGTAAACAGTGGCTCCCCAGGGAGAAAGGCAGTCATTGATGGGTGCCGCTGGCTTCTCAGGCCTGGCAGTCTACTGTGAATTGTTACAGGCCCTGAATAGAATCTACAGTGACCTCATCCATGGACAGGGACCCTTACCTATAGAGGGAAAACAGAGGGAGAGAAAAACAGGTGAGATTTATTCGATTACCAGAAAAATACGATGATGTCGGGGGTTTTGACATTGACGGAGTGCTTTGTGCCTCTTGTGGCTCAGTCTTTTTATTGAATTGTAAAATAAAGTGTTTGACTTGTGTTGTGTTCGACGAGTCAGGGCATATTGAGGTGATCATACTATAGGCCCACTCTGTCTCTGACATCAGAGGAAAGACGTGCACACTTCCCTAAAGGAATGCATGTGGGGTATCGGCATGGCTGTGTTGCCTCAGAAAATCTATGTGGCAGGATTATAAATCAATATTTACTGGAGAAAGAAGATGTTATGTCGGGCAACTATATATGTTTGAACTAAAAGACTACATGTAACAACGATTAAATTAAATGTAAACAAGGAGGGAAACATGAAATTGAATAATAATGATTTATGACGTTAATACTATATACAATATTTAACCATGTTGCAATATGATGGTGAAAATAATAGCCTAATATATTCAATATGCTGTAAACCAGTTGTTCCCAAACTTGTTATAGTCCCGTACCCCTTCAAACATTCAACCTCCAGCTGCGTACTCCCTCTAGCACCAGGGTCAGCGCACTCTCAAATGTTGTTTTTCGCCGTCATTGTAAGCCTGCCACACACACACTAAGCGATTCATGTATTAAACATAAGAATAAGTGTCACAACCCGGCTCGGACCAGGGCACAAATAATAATATAATAATAATCAATAATTTTGCTCTTTATTTAACCATCTTACATATAAAACCTTATTTGTTAATCGAAAATCGTGAATAACACAACACAGGTTAATGAGAAGGGAGTGCTTGAAAGGATGCACATAACTGCAATGTTGGGTTGTATTGGAGAGAGTCTCAGTCTTAAATCATCTTCCACACACAGTCTGTGCCTGTATTTAGTTTTCATGCTTGTGAGGGTCGAGAATCCACTCTCACATAGGTACGTGGTTGCAAAGGGCATCAGTGTCTTAACAGCACGATTTGCCAAGGCAGGATACTCCGAGCGCAGCCCAATCCAGAAATCTGGCAGTGGCTTCTGATTAAATTCCATTTTCACAAAACCGCTTGTTGCAATTTCGATGAGGCTCTCTTGTTCAGATATCCGTAAGTGGACTGGAGGCAGGGCATGAAAGGGATAACGAATGCAGTTGTTTGTTTCATCTGTTTTGGGAAAGTAACTGCATAATTGCGCATCCAACTCACTCAGGTGCTTCGCTATATCACATTTGACCTTGTCCGTAAGCTTGAGTTCATTTGCACACAAAAAATCATACAATGATGGAAAGACCTGTGTGTTGTCCTTGTTAATGCAGACAGAGAAGAGCTCCAACTTCTTAATCATAGCCTCAATTTTGTCCGGCACATTGAATATAGTTGCGGAGAGTCCTTGTAATCCTAGAGTCAGATCAGGCGAGAAAGAACATCAGCCAGATAAGCCAGTCGTGTGAGAAACTCGTCATCATGCAAGTGGTCAGACAAGTGAAAATGTTGGTCAGTAAAGAAAACTCTAAGCTCGTCTCTCAATAAAAAACAATTCTGTCAATACTTTGCCCCTTGATAACCAGCGCTCTTCTATATGTTGTAAAAGCGTCACATGGTCACTGCCCATATCATTGCATAGTGCAGAAAATACACGAGAGTTCAGGGGCCTTGCTTCAACAAAGTTAACCATTTTCAGTGTTGTGTCTAAAACGTATTTCAAGCTGTCAGGCATTCCCTTGGCAGCAAGAGCCTCTTGGTGGATGCTGCAGTGTACCCAAGTGGCGTTTGGAGCAACTGCTTGCACGCGCGTTACCACTCCACTATGACTCCCTGTCATTGTTTTTGCGCCATCAGTACAGATACCAACATGAGCAGCAGCTACGTTTGGCTACATACGCACCGTCAGTGGAATTCCCGCGAGAGAGTAACGGTTAATGCGATTGGATGTTAATTATTTGACTAGGCTACCTGTATTTGACATTGTGTTGTTATTTCGCTGAACACTAGATGGTTGAATTTTATTTTGGGCAGTGAAACGAGGCTACTCAGTCGAGAGAAAAAAACTCACCCAAATGTATAGCCCCGTTGGAAAATATAAATGGACTGTTTGAAAATGTGATCAAATGTTTTTATTTGGAGTACCACCGACGGCATTTGGCGTACCCCTGTGGGTACCCCAGTTTGGGAATACCTGCTGTAAACTATTGTTTTTTAACAGTTCCACGTTTTCATGTCTCATCACCCTTATTACTATGACACACCCCTCACTGTGGTCATTGGTTGCACAAATTGTACTGTTTGTCTACATAACCCTGTTCAAGCATTCATGATATCACCATGAGGAAGGCACTATGATGCCGGGAACTGATATAACAAGTTTGTGACTCTATTTATTTATTTACTACATTTTCCCCAAGGTCATACTAATGCAATTCCACAAAATACACAACATGCGCAGCAGCAGATTAGCCAAATTATGATCAATCTATGTTGTTCTGTTGCCTAGCTACCCATCCACAGCACTCCGGCCAAACGCCGCGTCCACTCCGCGATGAGTCTGGATTTGCATCCTCCCCGACTACTTCTCAAACGTGAACACGTTCAAACCATTCTGATTGGTTCCAGAAGCGGATGGGTTGGACCAGAGCTGGCCTACACGAATCATGAATCACATAATTTTACATCAGCACAAACGACTTCTAGGATGGCAGGTTCAGACTGATGTATGGAATGATCGATGGAGCAGCGGAATTAAATTCAGCATGAGTCATCAGGCAAGTTGTTCTGACCTCTACTACAGATACAGTATCATGCACTGCCTGGCAGAAAAAAAGCTGAAGTACCAAATTATACTATAGCCGCCTATACAAGACCCCAAAAGACCTAGACACTTGGCTTGAGTTATATTGCAAGAATGTGCTTGGTGTTTAGTTTGGATTATTTCTAGAATGTCTGCTGCTCTGTCATGATCTGAATGCCGAGTAGTCTCTTTCCAAACTGTCTGTTCTAAAAACACGGATACCTTGATCACACAACTCTGACAGGCTCCCTCAATACATCGAACAAAAGACCTCTTTCACGTCTCACTATTATAAAAAAAAAAAAAATCCTGACTCTCTGCACTATGTGCAGAAGGTTTATGTTGGGTGAATAGCATGTTGACCGCACTTCAAACAGCGGCGCACTTGTAGTGCTGCCCAAAGTTTGATGAATGGCTCCTATCCCTCCGTGGCTCACATGGAAGGGCTGAAGTATTATGTGAGGAATCGTCCATCACCTCGGTTCGTCCCAAATGGCACCCTATTCCCTATACAGTGCAGTCTTTTTGGGGGATAGTGCACTTCATGGGGCATAGGGTGCCATTAGAGACTCCCTACACTACAGCGACGGCTACTTTCTACTGAACTCTACTGTCTTCTACCTTGCGGTCTATATTCCAAACCAAATTCCTGTAAAGCTTGTTAAATACTGAAGTTATATGGCTACAGGTTAATCTGCCTCACCTGTGGGAAGCTGATATAGACCACCAAGTTCTAACAGCAGTATCTGGATAATATGTGTGAAATGCTTGATAATGTACAGGTCATTCGGAAAGTATTCAGACCACTTGACTTATTAGTATTCAGACCACTTGACTTAGTATTCAGACCATTTTGTTACGTTATTTTATTCTAAAATAGTTTCCCCCCCTTATCAATCTACAAACAATACCCCATAATGACGAAGCAAAAACAGGTTTTAAGAAATGTTAGTGAATTTATTAAAATAAAAAAACGAAAATATCACATTTACATTCAGTATTCAGTACTTTTTTTAAGCACCTTTGGCAGCGATTGCAGCCTTGAGTCGTCGGTATGACGCTACAAGCTTGTCACACCTGTATTTGGGGAGTTTCTCCCATTCTTCTCCCAGTGTCGCTGCACAGCTATTTTCAGGTCTCTCCAGAGATGTTCGATTGGGTTCAAGTCTGTGCTCTGGTTGGGCCACTCAAGGACATTCAGAGACTTGTCCCGAAGCCGCTCCTGAGTTGTCTTGGCTGTGTGCTTAGGGTCATTGTCCTGTTGGAAGGTGAACCTTTGCCCCAGTCTGAGGTCCTGAGCGCTCTGGAGCAGGTTTTTATCAAGGATCTCTCAGTACTTTGATCCGTTCATCTTCCTCTTGATCCTGACTAGTCTCCCAGTCCCTGCCGCTGAAAAACATCCCCACAGCATGATGCTGTCACCGCCATGCTTCTCCGTAGGGATGGTGCCAGGTTTCCTCTGTAAATTATATGCGTGTCAATCTCTCATGGCTCAAAGTAGAGGGGAGATTGACTTCATCACTATTTGTTTTTGTTAAGAAGTGCTGACAAGCTGAATGCAATGAGCTGTCTGTTTAAACTACTAGCACACAGCTCAGACACCCATGCATACCTCAGAAGACATGCCACCAGAGGTCTCTTCACAATCCCCAAGTCCATAACAGACTATGGGAGGCGCACAGTCATGACTACTTGGAACTCTATTCTACATCAGGTAACTGATGCAAGATGTAGTATCAGATTTATGGAACAGCAGGGACTGTGAAGAGACACACACAGGTACAGACACACGCATACACACACGTTAGCACACACACTCTACACATGTACATTGTAATATTGTTGTATGGTGGTGTTATACATTTTGTATTGTAAATTAGTAGTGGTGTAATATTGTTATATGATGTACTGTTTTATCTTTCGTTTTCTGTGTAAAGTAAGTGCCTTAATGTGTTTGGATCCCAGGAAGAGTAGCTGCTGCCAAGGCAGCAAATATGCTTAAACCTCTGGCATTGGTGGCAGAGAGGGAAATATACAACGCAAACCGCCTTCATTACTTTTTTTTGACCTTGGAAGGTTTCTGATTTGAGTTTGAGTTAAAACACCCATGTAACAAAACTTTACCTCACCTTGATGTGTGATATTGCTTGATATAATGTACTGTTGTAGTATGAAAGGTGGGGACCTCAAGACTTCTATAAGTCAGGCTCTGCAATAGAGCCAGCCATGGGCACCATGACTATACATTTTCTAAGAGCAGTGATGTTGTGATGGAGAGGTGTTCCCAGGGGTGTGTTCCTCTGCGTCTCAGGGTAGCAGCTGTCTGGAGAGGAGCCTGGCTCAATGGGTAATTAGAAAGGGCCCTTCATAGTCACGCCCTCCTCGTCAGCCCTAGCCCTCTGAGTGGAGCAGGGGAGACCCGGTCTAATTGGCCGAGCTTTGATGTGATGCACGTTCGCTAAGCTTCTCAATGCAGCACTTAACAATACACTTCTCTTTCATCTGCAAAGCCAATTAATTTCTATTGTGGAAGAGAATTTCAAAGAGAGAAAAAAGCTCATTTTGAGACTGTGGTAGCGGTTTTTATTATCATATGTGATATATTTGAGGCTACGGCGTGAATGTATCACATGTTCATAACGAAGGCTCGTTGGCATAGAAAGCTGTTCACATGTCATCTGTTCATGTGACTGATTGTGTCATGAGATCATTGCATATACTGTAGCATTTCATTCAGAATACTGCGAATAACAACAGAAAGAAAAGGCAGCCATCTTATAACATTTCTCTACTATAACTGATTTAGCCTGATGAAGGAAAAACTAGCCACTGGGAGTCTGTCATGGCGTTGTGACAATGTGCTATTAGCCTTGTGGAATATTCTCTGACTCATTCCTGGCTTCCTCACTGAAATGATGACTCAGAGGGAGGGAGCAAAAAAAAAAAAGGTTTCAGACATCAAGAGCATTCTTGGAGTGCATCTGGGTGGGGGGGGGGTTGGAGGTGTACACATGGTTGTGTCTGTGTGGGTGTGTGTGCATGCGTGTGAAAATGTGGAAGTCAACGTGTGTGTGTGGGTGCACGCTTGTGCGTCTGGGGGGGAATGTATTTCCTGCTGTTACCTCGGTCCTTTGCGAGCTGTTTATGATTCTCCTCTTTAGCCCTGGGACCCCTCTCTCTCCCCACCTTACCTTACCTCCACCACCCATGGCTCCCGCTCTCCCCGCCTCACCAGGAATGGGAAATGGTTATTTGATTCGCTCAGGCAAGATGTGAAAGGAGTGGGATGAACATTACTGATAGAATCATTATGGTATGCTTCAGTACATTCCCCCCGTGCTTTTCCCCATACACACTAGTCATCTGAGTCGACCTTCTTCAGCGGGACTAGGGGAACAATTGGCTGGTTTACATCAGCCAACCATTCCCTCAGATGACCTTCACTCTGCAGAGAAAGCAGTGATGAATACTGCCATGACTCACCGCTGGCTAGCGCCTAGACAGTTGGAGTCTGGGCTTGTTTTTTTATGAGCTCTCCCAGTATGAAGCGGGTCTTATGGTGTGGAGTAATGGGGTCTTTCTATAGATAATGGGGCCAATGTCTGACATTGGGATAAAAATTTCAAAATGGTTTGAAACAACAACAAAAAAAGTATTTTTGTTTAGTTCCACATGTGTATTTAGAGGAAAATATGCAAATTGCCCATAACTCCAGCTATACAACAGAGGACTAGGACTATACCTTTAAACAAGGTTCATACAGACATTGGCAAGCACTTCATTGTAATGTTCAAGGACCTCAATGTTACACAATTGTGCGGCAGGTAGCCTAGACCTTAAGAGCATTGGGCCAGTAACTGAAAGGTTGCTGCTTTGAATCCCTGAGCCAACTAGGTGAAAGATCTGTCATTATCAGATCATGTTGTGAAGAAGCCCACTAAACTATGTAATCTGTTGTCACTATATCCAGAATAATTCATAGGAATAGCGTTGGGTGTTGCGCAATAGTGTATCCTACACAATTCGAGTCACAAAAACATATGAAAACATGATCTCATTAACTTGATGCTTTCTCTGTTAAATCTAATGAGACCCTGCTGTAAATCAAGCAGACAACAACAGATGATCAGCATCAATTCGCTAGGGATACTAGATCCAACGTGGATCCAGGCACAAATGTCTTCACCGGCATAACGAATGAGACACCAAAATCTTATGGACATTCCTCGCACTTGGCCTGTTGTAGCATCGCATGTGCTAACACAACAGCTGTTCCTCACTGGATCAGAGGATGATGTGTGAAATTACTATGGCGTAATTAAACAGCTTGACACCAAATGCACATTCAGCAAGTATTATACAGTTGAAGTCAGAAGTTTACATACACCTTAGCCAAATACATTTAAACTCAGTTTTTCACAAAACCCATTGGCGAGCAAGATTTAACTTCCTGACTGATGTCTTGAGATGTTGCTTCAATATATCCACATCCTTTTCCTTTCTCATGATGCCATCTATTTTGTGAAGTGCACCAGTCCCTCCTGCAGCAAAGCACCCCCACAACATGATGCTGCCACCCCCGTACTTCGCGGTTGGGATGGTATTCTTCGGCTTGAAAGCCTCCCCATTTTTCCTCCAAACATAACGATGGTCATTATGGTCAAACAGTTTTATTTTTGTTTCATCAGACCAGAGGGCATTTCTCCAAAAAGTACGATCTTTGTCCCCATGTGCAGTTGCAAACCGTAGTCTGGCTTTTTTATGGCGGTTTGGGAGCAGTGGCTTCTTCCTTGCTGAGCGGCCTTTCAGGTTATGTCGATATAGGACTCATTTTACTGTGGATATAGATACTTTTGTACCTGTTTCCTCCAGCATCTTCACAAGGTCCTTTGCTGTTGTTCTGGGATTGATTTGCACTTTTCGCACCAAAATACGTTAATCTCTAGGAGACAGAACGAGTCTCCTTCCTGAGCGGTATGATGGCTGCGTGGTCCCATGGTGTTTATACGTGCGTACTATTGTTTGTACAGATGAACGTGGTACCTTCAGGTGTTTGGAAATTGCTCCCAAGGATGAACCAGACTTGTGGAGGTCTACAATTGCTTTTTCTGAGGTTTTGGCTGACTTATTTAGATTTTCCCATGATGTCAAGAGGCACTGAGTTTGAAGGTAGGCCTTGAAATATATCTACAGGTACACCTCCAATTGACTCAAATGATGTCAATTAGCCTATCAGAAGCTTCTAAAGCCATGACATAATTTTCTGGAATTTTCCAAGCTGTTTAAAAGCACAGTCAACTTAGTGTATGTAAACTTCTGACCCACTGGAAGTGTGATACAGTGAATTATAAGTGAAAAAATCTGTCTGTTAACAATTGTTGGAAAAATTACATGTGCCATGCACAAAGTAGATGTCCTAACCGACTTGCCAAAACTATAGTTTGTTAACAATAAATTTGTGCAGTGGTTGAAAAATGAGTTTTAATGACTCCAACATAAGTGTATGTAAACTTCCAACTTAAACTGTACATAATTATTGAAGAACCAGTATCAATTTAGTTTTTAAGTGTCAAGGTATCTTCACTCTTTCGGTTAGAAGCATTCTATTTTGCAATTGCATCATTCTTTGGGAATTTTGTGCCCATGAAAACTGTTTTCACCAGGTAACATAAGGCGACACAAAATGTTACGTAGTTACACTGCATTTCGAAAGATCTCTACAAAGAACTGTTTGACAGATAGATCCAGGATTCTTAGTTCAATGTCTAATTTAACTGATTAATGCTTAATATATGATATAATGACAATTTACTCTACCATAAATGCAAGGACAGAAAAGTCATGTTTTATGTCACATGAATTTGGACAAATCTGTCAAGACAACAACCAAGTTAAACATAAGCTTTACATCAACTTGTGAATTTTATGGAATATAGCTATGTTCCCTCTTATATCTTAAGGCAATGACATGAAACAAATTGGCAGATTATTATCAATGACTTATCAACAGCTGTAACAAGTTGTCCAGTGTAGGAAATCTTCACTGGTACCCTAGTTTATAGAAAGACCCAAGGACAGGAAGAGGGAGAGACTCTTTCCGAGTCCCAAATGGCACCGTATTTATAGGGCTTTGGTCAAAAGTACATAGGGAATAGGGTGCCATTTGGCATGCATCCACAGGCTCACCCTCTGACATGATGACTCTGCTGTTATGTATCCTCTTATACCAGTCGTGTTCAGGCACGTCGTACATACACTCGGCTTTAGTGTCATGAGTAGTTTACAGAGTTTTTCCCCTTGAACACCTTACCCAAACCTCTCATCTATACTGAACAAAAATATTAACGCAACATGCAACAATTTCAAAGATTTTTACTGAATTACAGTTCATATAGGGAAATCAGTCAATTGAAATAAATAAATTAGGCCTTAATCTATGGATTTCACATGACTGGGAATACAGATATGGTCACAGATACCTTAAAATAAATGGGCCTCAGGATCTCGTCATGGTATTTCTGTGTATTCAAATTGCCTTTGATAAAATGCAAGTGCGTTCGTTGTCCGTAGCTTATGCCTGCCCATACCATAACCCCACCGCCACCATGGGGCACTCTGTTCATGTTATTGACATCAGCAAACCGCTTACCCACATGACGCCATACACGTGGCCTGTATTTGTGAGGCAGGTTGGACATACTGTCAAATTCTCAAAAATTATGTTGGAGGCGGCTTATGGTAGAGAAATGAACATCCAATTATCTGGCAACAGCTCTGATGGACAATCCTGCAGTCAGCATGCCAATTGCACGCTTCTTCGAATCTTGAGACATTTGTGGCATTGTGTTGTGTGACAAAACTGCACATGTTAGTGGCCTTTTATTGTCCCCAGCACAAGGTGCACCTGCATAATATTTTTTTTTTTTTTTTAGGGGTGGATCAGCTTAATATTGAGGAAAGATTGTTGTGTAATTGTCTGCATCATTTCCAATCCCCATATATTTTTGTAGTAAATATATATATATATATATATATATATATATATATATATATATATATATATATATATATATATACATACATACATAAATGAACATACCCATACATAGACATATGCATGCATAAACATTCATACATATACACATACAGTATATACGTACATACATACACCTACCTATATAGATATACATACTTTTTTTAGAATATACCGTTATTATTCCCCACAAACCCTACCACCCTTCCCCCTATTTGAGTAAACTAATAAACAATAACACTTAGGCTTCTACCTTCAGTTTATACATCTTATGCACATTTTACAGACACAATCTATTTTACAATAGTTATATTTTGTTTGTTTTTAGTCCTTCCTCTATTTCTGATGTCCATCCAGTTTGATTTCTATTTGTAACTGTGCTATTTCACAACATTTCTGAACCCATATGCATTTTACAGATCCCGTATGTTTTACATTGGTTATCTTGTTATTAGTCCCACCCTTCAGCTCCATTCAACCCCTCTCATCTATCTCTTAACACCATCCATTTTGGATTTCTATTTGCCATATATTTTTCAACTGTGCTGTGATGCTTCACAAAAGTACTGAACCTTTATATTCTCATAGCTTCTACAGATTGTAAATTAAAGATAAACATTTTTGCTAAACTAATTATTATATTATTGATTGATTGATTATGGCTTTTCAAATCACCCAGTATTGCTATCTGCAGCGCTAGTTCTAGGCAAATGTTGCAATTCTTCAGCCATTCCTGGACCTGTGACCAAAAATGAGCGACATATTGATGGATTATCTTGGCAAAGGAGAAATGCTCACTAACAGGGATGTAAACAAATTTGTGCATAACATTTGACAGAAATACGCTTTTTGTGTGTATTTCAGCTCATGAAACATGGCACTAATACTTTAAATGTTGCATTTATATTTTTGTTCAGTGTAGATGTACATCACTGTATGCTACTGAAAAAGTCAGCTTTGACACACTTTTTGACTCCGTTTCAAGGTGCTGCTTAGGGGTTCAGAGAGTTCACAGACTCCCTTTGGAACACATTTGTCACGAGAGACTAATACATACAGTACATGTAGAATGTGCTTCTGTTGCTTTAGCCTGGTCTCAATACAGACCCTCACAGTACTGCACTGTATGCACAGACCTCACACTAAATGAGATCCACTGGCAAGGCTGACCTGACTGACGTGCGTGTGCTGCAAGTCACTACTCTGTTCCTGTCTCACTCTTGTTATTATCTATACCCTGCCACCTGTATATGTACTTATGTACTTCAAATTATTTGTATGGTGCTGTTACTCCCTGTATATACTGTAGTTTAATTCTTGTCTTTCTCTATTTGCTCTGCTGCTCTGCTGCCCCCCCCCCCAGCTCTCTCTGGGTTTGACTTCATTACACAGCCTCACCGCAGGCACAGGACAGAACAGGGCAAAGCCGCCACTGGGTTTTCCACCAGACACAGGCTGGAATGTGACCCATTCATCAAATAGAGAGCAAATACATCACCTAGCTACTATCGCTTCATCACAGAGAGCAGGCGGTTATCAGGGTGTTGCGTGTGGAGTTTAGATCCAAGGCAGATCAGAGCCTATCGTCCTATTGTCTGGGAGTGTGCCAGGCAGCTCAAGAGGAGAGTGCTATATAGAGAGTTTATGCGTTTGTTCTGACTGAACATGCCTCATGCCTTCCCCTGTTTCAGCAGGACTGCATGTGTGTTTGTGTTTTTACTACTACTCGGCTCGTTATTCCTTGTTGTGCGCGTTTAGCTTCCCCCCTTGTGAGAATTACGATGTGCGACTAGACAGTTTCCTATTGGATTACGCTGACTCATTAGCAGGCAGGCTGCAGCTATAAAGGTCATTTTTGTCCACGGTGGGCTGCCGCTCTGTTTCTTTCTTTAGGGTCCTAGGAGGCAGGCGAGAGGCTGAGGCTGAGGCCAGTCAGTTAGTCAGTGTGTTGGTGTCCTCAGGCCTTGTTTCATGTGCGGTGGGAGAAGATTAGAGCAGTTTGTTCCTAATAAAAGCCTAAGGATGAACGAGCAATGTCTGTCTGTGTGAGGTCATTTTTGATCCGGAGCTACAATAGAGAGACAGTACATTAGCAGCATTAATGTGCAGTGTAGCAGTATGTGCAGGATCTGGACTGGACAGACAGCTGCACTCGTTTGTTATAGCTACCAACTGAGTTTATGGAACTGAGTGAAGAAGGCACTCAATGAATATAGTGGGTTGTTTTCCTAGCCAATGAAACCCTCCGACTGGTAGTCATCCTAGAAATGTGTTCATGTTAATGTGTCTGACGTTTGTATCTAAATATAACAGTGTTCATACTGTAACTTCAACATTTGGTTCAGAACACAGGTCTCGCACTCCCTACCATTAGTTTTTAAACCTGGGATATTTTAGGAGCACAACTAATGAGAGATCAGACAAAAACCCTGTGTGGGTAGACTTTAACAACATTTAACCTGTTTTATTCATGTTTTTTTTCATCTGTACAATCTGAGCCATTATAAATCCATTGACGGATTAGACTTCCATTAATAGCCGCTTACGAGGGGGTCTTATTGCAGTGAATAAAAATTCTGATTGTTGGATATCCCCACTCTGGCTGGATTCCATTAGGAATTAAACATCACTTTGCAAGCCAGCATAATGTGACTTGCAGGCCTGATGTGTCCACTGTATTAGGGGGAAAAACTAGGCCCTCAAAGTAAGGCTTTATGAAATATGTAATGCATTGTCTTAAATAATGATGTATAATTATAATAATTATGCTGTTTTTGCTGGTGACTAGCATATGCTGGCACGCTGGTGACCAGCTCATGTTGGTCATCAGTGTCCAAAACACAGGGAAAGCTGGTCACTAGCCAAAACATAGCGAAGGCACCAGCAAAAACACAGCAAGGGCTGGTCACCAGTGTCCAAACCACAGCGAAGGCTGGTGACCAGCCTGACCAGCCAATGCTGGTCTACACTGTTATTTTCAGCAGGGTGTTGTGTGTTGGTGTCCTCAGGCCTTGTTTCATGTGTGGTGGGAGAAGATTAGAACAGTTTGTTCCTAATAAAAGGACGAAAGACCAATGTCTGTCTGTGTGTGTGCTCATTTTGATCCGGAGCTACAATAGAGAGACAGTACATTAGCAGCAGGCTAGGGGCATTAATGTGCAGTGTAGCAGAATGTGTAGGATCTGGACTGGACAGACAGCAGCGCTAGTTTGTTATAGCTACCAAATAATTGAATGGAACTGAGGGAAATCCTACGACTAGTAGTCTTCCTAGAAATGTAACATCGGTATGTAAATATAACAGTGTTCGTAACCTGAACATTTTTGGTGCAAAACACAGGTCTCACACTTAAATGCGGAAGACACATTTCAGTTGAATGCATTCATTTGTACAACTGACTAGGTATCCACCTTTCCCTTTCCCACATGAAAAAATGCTTTAGTATACTATGGTATAAATTCTATAGTATTCACTGTAGTGTTTTTGCAGACATTACTGTAGTATTTGTTTTATTATCTTTGATATAGCATTGGGGGCTTTCTCATTGAAGAAACAACCTGGACAAAATACTCAAATAGCACATTTTCAATAACCTGTAGACAGGCTTGAATGGATAGTTCAGAGCTTCTGCTCTTTTCTATAACCTGTAGGGAACACAATATATCAGCTACTGACAAAACAATGTTTGTGTATTTACTGACATGTATGTGTAACTGATAGATGATAACACACACACACATGTATGTGCAGTGTAAATTGTAAAATGTCTTTTTCGTAATATGTCAGACCCCAGTAAGACTAGCTGTCGCGGTTGGCGTCGATGGGGACCCTAATGAAATCAAATCAAATTGTGTAGTACTGTTAGCTCGGAAAGTTTTCAGACCCCTTTACTTTTTCCACATTTATTTACATTACAGCCTTATTCTAAAATTGATTAAATTGTTTGTTTTCCTCATCAATCTACACACAATACCCCAAATGACAAAGCAAAAACTGGTTGTATTTTTTGTGTGCAAATTTGTAAAAATAAATAAATATAAGTATCACATTTCCATAAGTATGCTGACCCTTTACTCAGTTCTTGGTTAAAGAATCTTTGGCAGCGATTACAGCCTCGAGTCTTCTTGGGTATGATTCCACAAGCATGGCACACCTGTATTTGGGGAATTTCTCCCATTCTTCTCTGAAGATCCTCTTGGATTGGGATTTTTTTTTTTTTTATCTATACACAATGTGTGCAAATGAGGTAAGATAAGGAACGTAAAGGCAATAAATAGGCCATGGTGGCGAAGTAATTACAGTATAGCAATTTAACACTGGAATGGTAAATGTGCAGTAGATGAATGTGCGAAGTAAAAATACTGGGGTGCAAAGGAGAAAGATAAATAAATTAATACGGTATGGGATGAGGTAGTTGGTTGGGCTATGTACAGGTGCAGTGATCTGTGAGCTGCTCTGACAGCTGGTGCTTAAAGCTAGTGAGGGAGATAAGTGTCTCCAGTTTCAGTGATTTTTGTAGTTCGTTCCAGTCATTGGCAGCAGAGAACTGGAAGGAAAGGCGGCCAAAGGAGGAATTGGCTTTGGGGGTGACCAGTGAGATATACCTGCTGGAGCGTGTGCTACGGGTGGGTGCTGCTATGGTTACCAGCGAGCTGAGATAAGGCGGGGCTTTACCAAGCAGGGACTTGTAGATGACCTGGAGCCAGTGGGTCTGGCGACGAGTATGTAGCGAGGGCCAGCCGACTAGAGCATAGAGGTCGCAGTGGTGGGTGGTGTAAGGGGCTTTGGTGACAAAGTGGATGGCACTGTGATAGACTGCATCCAGTTTGCTGAGTAGAGTATTGGAAGCTGTTTTGTAGATGTCATCGCCGAAGTCGAGGATCGGTAGGATAGTCAGTTTTACTAGTGCAAGTTTGGCAGCATGAGTGAAGGAGGCTTTGTTGCGAAATAGGAAGCTGATTCTAGATTTAATTTTGGATTGGAGATGTTTAATGTGAGTCTGGAAGGAGAGTTTACAGTCTAGCCAAACACCTAGGTATTTGTAGTTGTCCACATATTCTAGGTCAGAGCCGTCCAGGGTAGTGATGCTAGTCGGGCGGGCGGAAGCAGGCAGCGAACGGTTGAAGAGCATGCATTTGGTTTTACTAGCGTTTAAGAGCAGTTGGAGGCCACGGAAGGAGTGTTGTATGGCATTGAAGCTAGTTTGGAGGTTAGTTAACACAGTGTCCAAAGAAGGGCCAGAAGTATACAGAATGGTGTCGTCTGCATAGAGGTGGATCAGAGAATCACCGGCAGCAAGAGCCTCCCAGTCCCTGCCAATGAAACACATCCCCACAGCATGATGCTGCCACCACCATGCTTCACCGTAGGGATGGTGCCAGGTTTCCTCCAGATGTTCAATCTAGAGGTCGACCGATTATGATTTTTCAACGCCGATACCGATACCAAAAAAGCCTTATATTTAAAAGGCTTTTTATATTTGTAATAATGACAAGTACAACAATACTGGATGAACAATGAACACTTTTATTTTAACTTAATATAATACATCAATAAAATCGATTCAGTCTCAAATAAATAATGAAACATGCTCAATTTGGTTTAAATAATACAAAAACACAGTGTTGGAGAAGAAAGTAAAAGTGCAATATGTGCCATGTAAAACAGCTAACGTTTAAGTTCCTTGCTCAGAACATTCCCAGTTCTTCAATATTCCCAGTTAAGAAGTTTTAGGTTGTAGTTATTATAGGAATTATGACGCGTCAACTATTTCTCTCTATACCATTTGTATTGCATACAGTGGGGCAAAAAAGTATTTAGTCAGCCACCAATTGTGCAAGTTCTCTCACTTAAAAAGATGAGAGAGGCCTGTAATTTTCATCATAGGTACACTTCAACTATGACAGACAAATTGAGGAAACAAAAAACAGAAAATCACATTGTAGGATTTTTAATGAATTTATTTGCAAATTATGGTGGAAAATAAGTATTTGGTCACATACAAACAAGCAAGATTTCTGGTTCTCACAGACCTGTAACTTCTTTAAGAGGCTCCTCTGTCCTCCACTTGTTACCTGTATTAATGGCACCTGTTTGAACTTGTTATCAGTATAAAAGACACCTGTCCACAACCTCAAACAGTCACACTCCAAACTCCACTATGGCCAAGACCAAAGAGCTGTCAAAGGACACCAGAAACAAAATTGTAGACCTGCACCAGGTTGGGAAGACTGAATCTGCAATAGGTAAGCAGCTTGGTTTGAAGAAATCAACTGTGGGAGCAATTATTAGGAAATGGAAGACATACAAGACCACTGATAATCTTCCTCGATCTGGGGCTCCACGCAAGATCTCACCCGTGGGGTCAAAATGATCACAAGAATGGTGAACAAAATCCCAGAACCACACGGGGACCTAGTGAATGACCTGCAGAGAGCTGGGACCAAAGTAACAAAGCCTACCATCAGTAACACACTACGCCGCCAGGACTCAAATCCTGCATTGCCAGGCGTGTCCCCCTGCTTAAGCCAGTACATGTTCAGGCCCGTCTGAAGTTTGCTAGAGAGCATTTGGATGATCCAGATGAGGATTGGGAGAATGTCATATGGTCAGATGAAACCAAAATAGAACTTTTTGGTAAAAACTCAACTAAATCGTGTTTGGAGGACAAAGAATGCTGAGTTGCATCCAAAGAACACCATACCTACTGTGAAGCATGGGGGTGGAAACATCATGCTTTGGGGCTGTTTTTCTGCAAAGGGACCAGGACGACTGATCCGTGTAAAGGAAAGAATGAATGGGGCCATGTATCGTGAGATTTTGAGTGAAAACCTCCTTCCATCAGCAAGGGCATTGAAAATGAAACGTGGCTGGGTCTTTCAGCATGACAATGATCCCAAACACACCGCACGGGCAACGAAGGAGTGGCCGTAAGAAGCATTTCAAGGTCCTGGAGTGGCCTAGCCAGTCTCCAGATCTCAACCCCATAGAAAATCTTTGGAGGGAGTTGAAAGTCCGTGTTGCCCAGCGACAGCCCCAAAACATCACTGCTCTAGAGGAGATCTGCATGGAGGAATGGGCCAAAATACCAGCAACAGTGTGTGAAAACCTTTTGAAGACTTACAGAAAACGTTTGACCTCTGTCATTGCCAACAAAGGGTATATAACAAAGTATTGAGATAAACTTTTGTTATTGACCAAATACTTATTTTCCACCATAATTTGCAAATAAATAAATTAAAAATCCTACAATGTGATTTTCTGGATTTCTTTTTCTCATTTCGTCTGTCATAGTTGAAGTGTACCTATGATGAAAATTACAGGCCTCTCTCATCTTTTTAAGTTGGAGAACTTGCACAATTGGTGGCTGACTAAATACTTTTTTGCCCCACTGTATACCTTTGACTATTGGATGTTCTAATAGGCACTTTAGTATTGCCATCCTAATCTCAGAAATACAAGCCTTTGGTCATTAATATGGTCAAATGTGGAAACTATCATTTTCGAAAACAAAACTTTCAGTGAAATACAGAACTGTTCCGTATTTTATCAAACGGGTGGCAACCCTAAGTTTAAATATTGCTGTTACATTGCACAACCTTCAATGTTATATCATAATTATGTAAAATTTTTGGCAAATTAGTTTGCAACGAGCCAGGCGGCCCAAACTGTTGCATATACCCTGACTCTGCGTGCAATGAACGCAAGAGAAGTGACACAATTTCCCTAGTTAATATTGCCTGCTATATTGAATTTCTTTTAACTAAATATGCAGGTTTAAAAATAATATTTCTGTGTATTGATTTTGAGAAAGGCATTGATGTTTATGGTGAGGTACATTCGTGCAACGATTGTGCTTTTTACGCGAATGCGCTTTTGTTAGATCATCACCCGTTTGTTGAAGTAGGCTGTGATTCGATGATAAATGAACAGGCAACGCATTGATTATATGCAATGCAGGACAAGCTAGTTAACCTAGTAATATCATCAACCATGTGTAGTTAACTAGTGATTATGTGAAGATTGATTGTTTTTTGTAAGATAAGTTTAATGCTAGCTAGCTACTTACCTTGGCTCCTTGCTGCACTTGCGTAACAGGTGGTCAGCCTGCCACACAGTTTCCTCGTGGAATGCAATGTAATCGGTCATAATCATCCTCCAAAAATGCCGATTACCGATTGTTAAGAAAACTTGAAATCGACCCTAATTAATCGGCCATGCCGATTAATCAGTAAACCTCTAGTTTCATCAGACCAGAGAATCCAATGGTTTCAGTTTTTGAAATATTTAGGACTAACCTATTCCTTGCCACCCATTCTGAAACTAACTGTAGGTCTTTGTTACGTGTTGCAGTCATTTGAGTTGCTGTAGTAGCTGACGTGTATAGTGTTATATGCTTTACTCAGAGTCAGTGTGTCTGACATGTCATAGTAAAGATTTTAAAAAGTTAAGGGCCTAGACAGCTGCCCTGGGGAATTCCTGATTCTACCCGGATTATGTAGGAGAGGCTTCCATTAAAGAACACCCTCTGTGTTTTGTTAGACAGGTAAATTCTTTATCCACAATACAGCAGGGGGTATAAAGCCATAACACATACGATTTTCCATTAGCAGACTATGATCGATAATGTCAAAAGCCACACTGAAGTCTAACAAAACAGCCCCCACAATCTTTTTATCATCAATTTCTCTCAGCCAGTCATCAGTCATTTGTGTAAGTGCTGTGCTTGTTGAATGTCCTTCCCTATAAGAGTGCTGAAAGTCTGTTGTCAATTTGTTTCAAGTAAAATAGCATTGTATCTGGTCAAACACAATTCTTTCCAAAAGTTTACTTAGGGTTGGTAACAGGCTGATTGGTCAGCTTTTTGAGCCAGTAAAGGGGGCTTTACTATTCTTAGGTAGTGGAATGACTTTTGCTTCCCTCTAAGCCTGCGGGCACACACTTAAATTGAATATATTCCTGTGCTATTTGTAACTACCCTGGTATCTTGACTGAAAACCTATAACAGGTTGCAGGCACTGGTTACAGTTTGAAGTAGTGATGCTGTTTGAAGTAGTGATATGACATTTTTGGCCTATACCGATATCCGATATTTTCCTTGCCCCCAAAAAAACAGGTTTGAATGTATCACATCTGGCCGTGATTTGTAGTCCCATAAGGCGATTTTCCCAACGTCGTCCGGGTTTGGCCGAGGTAGGCCGTCATTGTAAATAAGAATTTGTTCTTAACTGACTTGCCTAGTTAAATAAAGGTTACACACTGACCCAAAATAATTTTGGGGGGCATTTACGTATGTCCCCATTATAGTAAAACATAATCAAAACCTATTTCTTTCACTTACTTGCTGTGCTGTTTCGTTGTTCATTTATTCAGTAATTTCATTCTCAACCAGGATTTCTCATACTATGGAACGCCGTTTGGGTATTTTCGTGTCAAATAACACTATTTCACGTGTCAAATAACCAATCAGGACCTGAATATGACTGCACGTCACATAATAATTTAATGCGTTCATAAAAATGTTACCTAGTTATTACACATTGATTATACTATCACTCGTATTTCATATGTCACAACGATTCATCGATACGTATGCTATGATGCTGGTAAAGTTGTCTCGCACACCTATAGTGCTGGTCATAAAAAAAAGCTAGCTAGCTCATGGATGCAAACAATGTTCTTCCACAAAAACATAGCAAAACTACATCATCTGTTTCAGTAGCTATAGTTAGCTAGCTAACTATATAGCTAGGTGTCATCATCTAAAATAACCCTAATTTATAAGACAGTTCTTATTTGATTAATGGTGGTCAAAACCATCTATGTGAAGCTAGCCACAATAAGGATTAGCCACAATAGTGGAGTATGCATTTAGCCTTCAAAATAAAATGTTGTCATTGACAGTGATGCAAATGAATACAAATAGTAATAATTCAAAGCTTATTTAACGCGTCAAACAGTGTTATTGGACTCGTCAAATAATGTTATTTGATGTGTATCTATTTTGACACGCAAAGACCCAAACAGCGTTCCATAGTATGTCGTGAAGCTAATAGCACTGACGCTATTACTGTGTAACTCCGGTAGGGCAACATGTGTACCGGTGCTTGACCAGTCGGCGAAAGCCAACATCACCCACGACAGAGAACGGTTGATTGTCATGGGCAATGAATTTGTTGATGGATTTCGCCTTTGAGTTGTCTCGCTGAAATGTTCTTACTCTTTTAAATCACTACTCGACTTGTTGACTGCTCGATCCACACAGCAGGCATTGTGGGCTAGGTTAGGAATGCTGTGATGCACGTGTAGCGCAAACTTTTACGTGGCGTCATTACGTCATCTACCTACGTTATATAGGTATGCACGTCACCTTTGACATCGGTTTTGCACATCGGTGTTAAACTAGACATCGGGCCGATAACGATGTTGGCATTTTTAGCTACACTGTACATAGATTTTTCGATTTTTCTTTTCTTTTGTGTTATTGACTGTACGTTTGTTTATGTGTAACTCTGTGTTGTTGTTTTTGTCGCACTGCTTTGCTTTATCTTGGCCAGGTCGCAGTTGTAAATGAGAACTTGTTCTCAACTGGCCTACCTGGTTAAATAAAGGTGAAATAAAAAATTAAAAAAATATGTTCACCGATATATCGTGCATCCCTAGTTTGAAGCCTTTTCTTGAGTGAGCAGCTCATCGCCGTGCTAGCTGTGCCACTAGAGATTCTGGGTTCGAGACCAGGATCTGTCGCAGCCGGCCGTGACCGGGTGACCCATGGGGTGGCGCACAATTGGCCCAGCGTCATCCGGGTTAGGGGAGGGTTTGGCTGGCAGGGATGTCCTTGTCCCATCGGGCACTAGTGACTCCTGTGGTGGGCTAGTGTTTCCTCTGTGTTTCCTCCGACACATTGGTGCGGCTGGCTTCCGGGTTAAGTGGGCAATGTGTCAAGGAGCAGTGTGGCTTGGTTTGGTGGAGTTTCGGAGGACACAAGGCTCTTGACCTTCACCTCTCCCGAAGGCACTGGTGCACTTCACAAAATAGAGGGCATCATGAGAAAGGAAAATTATGTGGATATATTGAAGAAACATCTCAAGACATCAGTCAGGAAGTTAGGTCGCAAATGGAAGCTTGGTCGCAAATGGGTCTTCCAAATGGACAATGACCCCAAGCATACTTACAAAGTTGTGGAAAAATGGCTTAAGGACAACAAAGTCAAGGTATTGGAGTGGCCATCACAAAGCCCTGACCTAAATCCTATAGAAAAGTTGTGGGCAGAACTGAAAAAGCGTGTGCAAGCAAGGAGGCCTACAAACCTGACTCAGTTACACCAGCTCTGTCAGGAGGAATGGGCCAAAATTCACTCAACTTATTGTGGGAAAATGTGGAAGGCTACCCGACACATTTGACCCAAGTTAAACAATTTAAAGGCAATGCTACCAAATACTAATTGAGTGTATGTAAACTTCTGACCCACTGGGAATGTGATGAAAGAAATAAAAGCTGAAATAAATCATTCTCGCTACTATTATTCTGACATTCTTAAAATAAAGTGGTTATCCTAACTGACCTAAGACAGGGAATTTGTACTAGGATTAAATGTCAGGAATTGTGAAAAACTGAGTTTAAATGTATTTGGCTAAGGTGTATGTAAACTTCCGACTTCAACTGTAAATAGTTATGGTAATATATTAATGGTAGTATACTGTATACATGTAAAGCTGACAAGTTGACAAGGTTAAAAAATCTGTCGTTCTGCCCCTGAACAAGGCAGAACGACAGTTCCTAGGCCGTCATTGAAAATAAGAATTTGTTCTTAACTGACTTGCCTAGTTAAATAAAGGTTAAAACATTTTTTTTTTTTTAACAAGGGTAATAGTGACCAGTATCAGGATAAATCGATACATACCAATGGTAATGGCAATCAATAATCAGTGAACAGCAGTGTAGTGGTAGTACTAAATCTAATCAATATTTTTTTTTGCAGCAGCGTAGGTGTGAGGGGGAGCAGTAGTTGTTAGACATAAACAATCTTATGGCCGTGGGATAAAAGCTGTTAAGGAATCTGTACTCTATATTTTGGTCTGTACTTGGCATGTAAGTTCCTGCCATTCGTTCTTAAACCTGGGATATTTTAGGAGCACAACTAATGAGAGATCAGACAACAACCCCGGGTGGGTACACTTTAACATTAACTGTTAAAACACGTGTTTTAATTTGTAAAACTTTTGCCTGTATTAGCTTCAACGCCATACAACTCTCCTTCCGTGGCCTCCAACTGCTCTTAAATGCAAGTAAAACTAAATGCATACTCTTCAACCGATCACTGCCCGCACCTGCCCGCCCGTCCAGCATCACTACTCTGGACGGTTCTGACTTAGAATATGTGGACAACTACAAATACCTAGGTGTCTGGCTAGACTGTAAACTCTCCTTCCAGACTCACATAAAATTTATCCAATCCAAAATTAAATCTAGAATCGGCTTCCTATTTCGCAACAAAGCAAACTTCACTCATGCTGCCAAACATACCCTTGTAAAACGGACCATCATACCGATCCTTGACTTCGGCAATGTCATTTATAAAATAGCCTCCAACACTCTACTCAACAAATTGGATGCAGTCTATCACAGTGCCATCCGCTTTGTCACCAAATCCCCATATACTACCCACCACTGCGACCTGTACGCTCTCGTTGGCTGGCCCTTGCTTCATACTCGTCGCTAAACCCACTGGCTCCAGGTCATCTACAAGTCTTTGCTAGGTAAAGCCCCGCCTTATCTCAGCTCACTGGTCACCTAAGCAGAACCCACCCGTAGCACGCGCTCCAGCCGGTATATCTCACTGGTCACTCCCAAAGCCAATTCCTCCCTTGGCCGCCTTTCCTTCCAGTTCTCTGCTGCCAATGACTGGAACAAACTACAAAAATCACTGAAGCTGGAGACTCATATCTCCCTCACTAGCTTTAAGCACCAGCTGTCAGTGCAGCTCACAGATCTCTGCACCTGCACGTAGCCCATCTGTAAACAGCCCATCCTACTACCTCATCCCCATACTGAATTTATTTATTTATCTTGCTCCTTTGCACCCCAGTAACTTGCACATTTATCTTTTGCACATCTACCATTCCAGTGTTTAATTGCTATATTGTAATTACCTCACCACCATGGCCTATTTATTGCCCTACGTTCCTTATATTACCTAATTTTAACTTTTTTTTCCTACTGTTTCATTGGCTGTATGTCTGTGTATTCCATGTGTAACTCTTTGTTGTTGTATGTATCAAACTGCTGTGCTTTATCTTGGCCAGGTCGCAGTTGTAAATGAGAACTTGTTCTCAACTAGTCTACCTGGTTAAATAAAGGTAAAATAAAATAAATAAATACAATTTGACTGCTAAAAATAGCTGATTACGTGGAGGGACAAAAAAAAGATTTTCTCCGCTGGCCTGTCTGCCTGCGATTTAGGGAGTAATTTGTGGTTTGCCAGAGGTTGACCTTGGTCAGGAAGCGGCAGCAGGCGGCAGTATAGAAAAGTGCTATTTAGCCCTGCTGTATGTTGGGACCGGGAAGAGTGGCAGGCAGGCAGACAGGCTGAGGCCAGTAAGGCTATGTCCAGTCTGTGCGTGGGTGCTCTGGCTAGCCCGCAGACTAGAGCTAAAATACTTAAGATGCATGAGCATGGCTCAGCCAGACACGGCGCATTGATCATTGCCTTCCAAGAACTGTCCTTTCCTCTCCTCCCGCTGGAAAAGCAAATGTCCTTCCTGTTCGTAGACCTCCGCCTGGCCCAATGTGTAATTTCAGCCAGCGTCTGGCCCTAATCTGCAAATAGCAACAGCCTGTGTGTGTTATTTTTTTCCCATGAGATCCCTGCTTCCAGAAGAAAACACTGCATGGCCTGATACATCAGTCGTTGTTGTGTTTGTTCTGCACTTGACTTCAAACAGAGCGCGAGTGGAAAAGGAGAGTGACCTTTGGGAATCACACAGTCAGGAGTCAGGGCCAGAGTCAGACTCAGCCCGACGTCTACTGTACACATGGGAGGAGGGACTTTACTTTGAGGCTCTTTCTATTCTCATATATATATTTTTAACTGAGAAATCGACAAGTATGAACGGCCATGGAATGTTGCCCTCTCTGCCTCTTTCACCCTGACTGACTGACGGCTGGGAAATAATGCATCTTTTCAAGCTGTGACGTAGGTTAGCTCAGTAGGTTGGAAGCTTTTTGAACCTCTTTACACCCACTATCTTTTGCCTAGGGTTTATCTCGCATAAAATAAATCCTTTAAAATGTATGCACACATGCCAGTAAGTTGCTTTGAATAAAAGTGTCTGCTAAATGGCATATACAGTGAGGGGGAAAAGTATTTGATCCCCTGCTGATTTTGTACGTTTGCCCACTGACAAAGAAATGATCAGTCTATAATTTTAATGGTAGGTTTATTTGAACAGTGAGAGACAGAATGACAAAAACAAAATCCAGAAAAACACATGTGAAAAATGTTATAAATTGATTTGCATTTTAATGAGTTAAATAAGTATTTGAACCCTCTGCAAAACATGACTTAGTACTTGGTGGCAAAACCCTTGTTGGCAATCACAGAGGTCAGACATTTCTTGTAGTTGGCCACCAGGTTTGCACACATCTCAGGAGGGATTTTGTCCCACTCCTCTTTGCAGATCTTCTCCAAGTCATTAAGGTTTCGAGGCTGACGTTTGGCAACTCGAACCTTCAGCTCCCTCCACAGATTTTCTATGGGATTAAGGTCTGGAGACTGGCTAGGCCACTCCAGGACCTTAATGTGCTTCTTCTTGAGCCACTCCTTTGTTGCCTTGGCCGTGTGTTTTGGGTCATTGTCATGCTGGAATACCCATCCACGGCCCATTTGCCCTGGCTGAGGGAAGGAGGTTCTCACCCAAGATTTGACGGTACATGGCCCCGTCCATCGTCCCTTTGATGCGGTGAAGTTGTCCTGTCCCCTTAGCAGAAAAACACCCCCAAAGCATAATGTTTCCACCTCCAGTCATAGGCAGCATTCCTCCTCCTCCAAACACGGCGAGTTGAGTTGATGCCAAAGAGCTCAATTTTGGTCTCATCTGACCACAACACTTTCACCCAGTTGTCCTCTGAATCATTCAGATGTTCATTGGCAAATATCAGACGGGCATGTATATGTGCTTTCTTGAGCAGGGGGACCTTGCAGGCGCTGCAAGATTTCAGTCCTTCACGGCGTAGTGTGTTACCAATTGTTTTCTTGGTGACTATGGTCCCAGCTGCCTTGAGATCATTGACAAGATTCTCCCGTGTAGTTCTGGGCTGATTCCTCACCGTTGTCATGATCATTGCAACTCCACGAGGTGAGATCTTGCATGGAGCCCCAGGCCGAGGGAGATTGACAGTTCTTTTGTGTTTCTTCCATTTGCGAATAATCGCACCAACTGTTGTCACCTTCTCACCATTCCAGCCTTGTGTAGGTCTACAATCTTGTCCCTGACATCCTTGGAGAGCTCTTTGGTCTTGGCCATGGTGGAGAGTTTGGAATCTGATTGATTGATTTCTTCTGTGGACAGGTGTCTTTTATACAGGTAACAAACTGAGATTAGGAGCACTCCCTTTAAGAGTGTGCTCCTAATCTCAGCTCGTTACCTGTACAAAAGACACCTGGGAGCCAGAAATCTTTCTGATTGAGAGGGGGTCAAATACTTATTTCCCTCATTAAAATGCAAATCAATTTATAACATTTTTCACGTGCGTTTCTCTGGATTTTTTTGTTGTTATTCTGTCTCTCACTGTTCAAATAAACCTACCATTAAAATTATAGACTGATCATTTCTTTGTCCGTGGGCAAACGTACAAAATCAGTAGGGGATCAAATACTTTTTTCCCTCACTGTATTGCTATATTATTATACCATTCACCTCTTTGTCTACCTTCAACAGGGGAAAAAGCATGTATTAAAAGAGAAGCTGGATAGCTTTAGTTGCATGAAGTTGTCCTTATACCTCAGATTTCCTTGCATACATAATATGACAAAGCTGTTGATACTGTTCTTTATCTTTATTTGCATTTCTCTAGATTTGTCTGCTTCTTCTTTCGAGTGGCAGCCCACAGGTACAAGAAAATGTATATGATATAAAATGCAAATATGATAACTGAATATATGAATATATCGGAATCAATATGAATGTTATACCTGTACCTGTAACCCCCTTCTGAAAAAATAACAAACTAAATATATCTTATAATTGAGATTCTTCAAAGTAGCCACCCTTTGCCTTTATTACAGCTTTACAATGTAAAAAATAAAGAAAAACCCTTGAATGAGTAGGTGTGTCCAAACTTTTGACTGGTACTGTACATGGAATGAATGACTAACTGTATCCAGTGGAGTCCTATTACTCTACCGGATCTTTACAACACACTAAGCCCTGAAGTATAGAAACCAATATTCATTCTCGTTCATTTCTATATTTGCGGGCTGGATAAACCTCTTGAGATGCCCTTGTTTTCGAGGGCATCCTGAGAAATATAGTTACTTCACTAACATAATCAATGTTTAAGCAATTGAATAAATAAAAACATTATCCTGTTCTCTAACTCCCAGCAGCCTATAGATATGGTCCCTTTTGATAGAAACTCAATTGTCCTCATTTCAACCAACCATTTTCAACCAGCCTCTTCTACAATATACTGTACACTGAGTATATCAAACATTAAGAATGCCTGCTCTTTCCATGACATATTCTGACCAGGTGAAAGCTATGATCCCTTGTTGATGTCACTTGTTAAATCCACTTCAATCAGTCTAGATGAAGGGGAGGAGACAGGTTAAAGAAAGATTTTGAAGCCTTGAGACAATTGAGACATGGATTGTGTATGTGTGCCATTCAGAGGGTGAATTGGCAAGACAAAATATTTAAGTGCCTTTGAACAGGGTATGGTAGTAGGTGCCAGGAGCAAAGGGTTTGTGTCAAGAACTGCAATGCTTCTGGGTTTTCCACGCTCAACAGTTTCCCGTGTGTATCAAGAATGGTCCACCACCCAAAGGACATCCAGCCAACTTGACACAACTGGGGGACGCATTAGAGTCAATGTGCCAGAAAATCCCTGTGGAACGCTTTCAACACCTTGTAGAGCCCCGAAGAAATGAGGCTGTTCTGAGGGTGAAAGGGGTGGGTGAAACTCAGTATTAGGAAAGTGTTCCTAATGTTTGGTATACTCAGTGCATATGCTGTATTTCTATAATGGTATAGTCTATAATGGTATAGATACCATTTTATCCAATCCACCTACCCCACCCGTAGCCTATTATCCTGCTGTTTATTTGTCTTGTTTTCCACAAGTGTTGCCCCTCACAAGACCTTTTGTGCACTCAGTGTACCCATTCCCTCCCTCTTTCCCTCCCTTCCTGATCTAGAGGTCGTATTAAGATGCAGTGTTTTAATCAAGCAGAAATCAATTGCTACAGAGATATACAGTGCCTTCGGAAAGTATTCAGACCCCTTGACTTTTTCCACATTTTATTACATTACAGCCTTGTTCTAAAATGTATTAAATTGCTTTTTTTCCCTTATCAATCTACACCCAATGCCCCATAATGACAAAGCAAAACCAATTTTTTTGAAAATGGAAATATCACATTTACATAAGTATTTAGACCCATTACTCAGTACTTTGTTGAAGCACCTTTGGCAGTGATTACAACCTTGAGTCTTCTTGGGTATGACGCTACAAGCTTGGCACACCTGTATTTAGGGAGTTTCTCCCATTTTTCTCTGCAAATCCGCTCAAGCTCTGTCAAGTTGGATGGGGAGCGTCGCTGCACAGCTATTTTCAGGTCTCTCCAGAGACGTTCAATCAGGTTCAAGTCCGGACTCTGGCTGGGCCACCCAAGGACATTCAGAGACTTGTCCTGAAGCCAATCCTGCGTTGTCTTGGCTGTGTGCTTAGGGTTGTTGTCCTGTTGGAAGGTGAACATTTGCCCCAGTCTGAGGTCCTGAGCACTATGGAGCAGGTTTTCATCAAGGATCTCTCTGTACTTTGCTCCGTTCATCTTTCCCTCGATCCTGACTAGTCTCCCACCTCCTGCCTCTGAAAAACATCCACGCAGCATGTTGCTGCCACCACCATGCTTCACCGTAAGGATGGTGCCAGGTTTCCTCCAGAAGTGACGCTTGGCACTTAGGCCAATCTTGGTTTCAGCAGTCCAGAGAATCTCGTTTCTCATGGTCCGAGAATGAATTAAAAAGTATTATTATTATTTAATTTTTTAAATAAATGAATATTATTATTATTTTTTAAGTCAAATTGCCAATTGGCAACCCATCCCTTATGGGATTAATTGACACATAAACAAACATTACAATAATTCACTTTGGTAATTATTGTCTGAGAGTCCTTTAGGTGCCTTTTGCCAAACTCCAAGCGGGCTGTCATGTGTCTTTTACTGAGGAGTGTCTCTACCATAAAGGCCTGATTGGTGGATTGCTGCAGAGATGGTTGTCCTTCTGGTATTTTCTCCTATCTCTACAGATGACCTCTGGAGCTCTGTCAGAGTGACCATTGGGTTCTTGGTGACCATTGGGTTCCCTGACCAAGTCCCTTCTCCCCCGATTTCTCTGTTTGGCTGAGCGGCCAGCTCTAGGAAGAGTATTGGTGGTTCCAAACTTCTTCAATTTAATAATGATGGAGGCCACTGTGTTCTTGGGGACCTTTAATGCAGCAGAAATGTTTTTGGTACCCTTCCCCAGCTCAATATTGAGTCTCATAGCAAATGATCTGAATAATTATGTAAAGAAGGTGTTTCTGTAAACATTTCTATAAACCTGTTTTCCCTTTGTCAATATGTGGTATTGTCTGTAGGTTGCTGAGTTTTTATTTTTATTTGATCTATTTTAGATTAAGGCTGTAACTTTTAACATAGTCATTTGCCCAGTGGCTCTGTACTACAGGATCTTAATTTCAGCCAGTTTGGCAAAGTAGGAAAATGATCCTGCAACATCAGGAAATGTGAATTATTATGTGGATTATAATTAATGTACATTTTTATAGGGGTTGATACCTTTTTTGTTACGTCAAATCAAGTCTGACATTTTGATGTGGAAATTACAAACTTTAGAGGCCTTTTTAAACCTTGAATGTCTTAGCCACAAAAGAGCGATCAAATTAAGATCCTACATCTGTATGGTCATGCAAACAGCCTGATGCCGTTGCTGTTTAAAAACACTGGCAATACCTGAGGGAGGTATGAAGGCTGAAGCATGTCTGGATCAAGTTGAAGTTGAGATTCGAGCACCATTGATACTAGACAGCATTTGTCACAAATAGCAGCTATCTGTCCACAGTAAGTGGTAATAACAGATGTTTGATGAAAGCCGAGGATAACCATATCGGATGACTAAAACAATACTTCAGCCAGTACTCGTCTCAAAAAACAATGGTGAGTGTTGCTCATATACATAACTTTTGCATTGTCTCTTGTTGTATCTAAAATCACCTCTGTTGGTGATGGACATGAAGTTACTGTAGTCACACTGATCATCGCCACAGATACAGTCCGTGTCTCCTCCCTCAGAATATTTCCACCGTGTCTCAAGTCCCTCAGCCGTACAACAAGAGTGCATATGGCTTTCTCTTCTCACTTTGAGTCACCAACAGCGCTGTCTTAACCCACACTAACCACAGTATGTGTCACATCTTTGCCAACTTCAACCATAACCTTTCAGTCCGTGCCCTCACAATGTATTTCAGACGCACGTGGGTTGTATTTACGTAGCTACACCTCCTATTTCTGACTGAGCACGTCTGGGGTGCCCCAGATCGATTGTTCCGTGTCGGTCCCTCATTAACCTTATCATGGTACGAAGACTCCATAGTCGGAGTCACCACTATAAGAGTCCAAATCATGCAGATGATGCATTTTGAAGAAATACATCATATGACTTCTGTGTACAATGAGTGGGGAGTGAGTGGTCAAATGCATTATTAGATAATTTTTTATGATCTGCATGGCGTTCGTTTCAGAACATCTAAACTAACCTACTCCTCGGCTAATGTTATGGCTTGTCTTTAAAAAAAAAAAAAAACTTTATTTAACTAGGCAAATCAGTTAAGAACAAATTCTTATTTACAATGACGACCTAGGAACAGTGGGGTTAACTGCCTTGTTCAGAGGCAGAACTACATATAACTCGGGGATTCGATCTAACAACCTTTTGGTTACTGGCCCAACACTCTAACCACTAGGCTACCTGCCGCCCTTTCCCATCTTATCCCCACTCACACATTTACTCAATACTCCATACTGTATACAGTCTCCATACTGTATGTGTTGCAGCCTCACCTTCGTTCCAAAATTAACTTTCTTACACTCTTGTCAGTGTTGCTGCCAGCGGGTCATCTGACCTGGTATGGGCACTGGCAGTCACTCTCTGCCTGTGTAATGTGAGCTAGCCCCGCTTGGCCAGGTCCAGGGACTCTTCATGTATTGGTATGTGTGAACGTGCTTCAACCCCTCACCATAGCCAGGCAGCCACAGTACAACAGTCATGAACGGGTTTACAAACATGCAGTGTATCCCTAGAAACCCTTACTGACACACTATATGACATCCGTTTATGTCACCTGTCCAATTAACCAATAAGGCCCGAGGGGGTGTGGTATATGGCTATATCAAGGCACTCCGATGCAACGCGGAGTGCCTGCATACAGCCCTTAGCCGTGGTATTTTGGCCATATACCACAAACCATCGTAATTAGAGCAGTACAAATAAATGTTTTATCATACCGGTTGTATACGGTCTGATATACCAAGGCTTTCAGCCAATCAGCATTCAGGGCTCGAATCACCCAGTTTATAATTTACCTTATAGCATAGTAGAGGCAGTGATGCTTTGTTTAACACAGGCCTATGAAAACTCTGGACAGATTATTTTTATGGAGTTTACTGTTGGTATCTATGGTGGATCCTTATTTTTTGTATCATTCAATTGGCGTTAGAGTATTGGTGTAACCATATTTAATTTATTTATCTTTTCATCAATTCGATTTTGAGGACACACTTTGTGGATTTTGAGTTTAAAGAGGAAATGCTGACGGGGTTCAATGTTAAAAATATGAATGGCTGAAATTCTCAGTCACATTTCACAACATTTGTGGAAAAACAAAAACTACAGACTTTATTAATGATTACGTCGTTTTTCAGCTTTAATGAATGAGCGATAGCCTTCACATTTTGCAAAAAGGACCATTCCTATGGTTCTCTTTTCTTTCTAGTGTATGATCATGCTTCCTGCAAGAACTGGGCTTATTGTGGCATATAATGACGACTGTAAATAACCATAGAAACAGGATTGTCATGTGAAAATGCATCACCATGGTGGAGCTTTTTCTGTGTCCCAAATGGCACCCTATTGGTCGAGATCGGTGTGTAAGAACTTGACTGGCCTATACAGAGCCCTGACCTCAACCCCATCAAACACCTTTAGGTTGAATTGGAACACAGACTGCGAGCCTAGCCTAATCGCCCAACATCAGTGCCCGACCTCACTAATGCTCTTGTGGCTGTATAGATGCAATTACCCGCAGCAAAAAAATGCTTTTGATTTCACCTCATTTTAACATTCTGTCATAAAGAGCACATATTCATCAAATTTTCCCATTTCAAGAGGTGAAATAAACAATGCCTATAGTTGGTGCCTATTAAAGGTTAAAGAGTGAAAAGAAGTTGCCATGAGCAGCACCGTATCTATGCATTTGCATGGGTTCTCTTCACGCTGTTACAGTGTGGTAGCCACTGGGCCAATTTAGCAGAGAAGTTGAGCCTCGCGTTTCAACGCTCTTAGTTGTTGCAGAGATTAACCCACTATGATGTTTACTTTCTGCATCTAAGTGCCAAATAAAGTAATAGGGGTTGACTAACAAGGTTGAAGATTTCAGCTTAAATCATCCATAAATCCCTTTGTGTCAGGTGGAATGGAAACTTGTTGTGTACAACCAGGTGTGTCACAAAAAAATGTTTCACAAAAATGTTTTTATTGTTGAAATAGAGGGTGCATGGAGTGGCATGTCAAAATGCTGAAATTTGGAAAGTCTTTATTCATATGACAAGTCAGATTTATTGAATTCTCCGTGTGGTTTATATTAAAGGGCACTTCGCTTAATTTAACATGCTTTTAAATTGAAATTGGTGCACAATTGGTGCACGGTTTCTACTTCAAATATCAAAGGGACGCAAAACGCACTCATTTCCTGGAGTGACCTACATACACGTGCACGTTCACGTACACACACTGCACAACACACTCAGCCTTTGAAGGCTGACTGTGGGCGGTTTTGTGTGTCATATCTTTCCTATGGGGAGAGTTTCCATTTGCAAGGTGTTGTTTTATTTTGTTTGTTGTTGAGCTGTTGAAGTTTTATTTTGTTGCCAATTATCAACTTTTCTGATATGATTTTTCTTTCTCTGTATTGTTGTTTTGTGTAAAGCCCTCCATCTGGTCCCACTCCCACCACTACCCCCCATCCCCTACCCCTCAATCCCTACCCCTCATCCTCCAGCCAGCCCCTTCCATTGGGCCCCATTAATAATGCAGGGTATAATCCCGCCTCGAAAACACTCTTCCCCCCCCTGGCCTGCCAATCACCCGGTTTAATTAGCACGTGAGAGCATGGTTGCCAAGCGCCCATTCACCAATCACCGCACACCTCTGGCTCTGGTGGCAACGCTCAAAATCTTCATGGTAACCAGATTCATCTGAAATACCCCCAATACTAACTTGATCTCCTTTTTGGCAGTTTCATGCCAAGTTGATGGTGTGGGTGTTTTGCTTGCGTCAGAGTTTTGTGAGGTTGATATCGTTGAGGTGTCTGTGGTTGCATTGTAGCTTCATTAGAAAGGGTTCTGTGATTATTGAACTGATCATAGGAGGAGGAAGGGGTCATTAACCGACGAGACAAAGGAGAGGGAATTTGCTTGAGGTGCAGATTAGGGTAGTTAGTGATTATCCTGTCGCTTTAGTCAATACCACTGTACTCTCCGAGATTAGACACACAAAAGCATGTTCGCCACATGTATTACTTTTCTACCATTTCTAAAATGTAAGTAACATTAAGTTGCTAGTTACAATTCAGGTAAAAACAACGTCTGGATACAGTGGATTGTCGTACTCTTCTTGGAGACAGCCATTGCCTTTAAAATCAACAAAATGTTTGTCACTGACACTGGCCAGCTCAGAAATACAGTAATAGAAACATGTTCAAGAATGGAGGAAACTACTCTACTGTATTAGAAGTGTGGCCACAAAGTTAATATCATAGTAGACACAGAATGAGATAAAACTGTGAAAAGTATTTACATTTGAGTCCATGCGTAATTATAGCCTAGGTCTATAGATAACTCAGTGTTTCTATCACATTTGCAGTCTGTTACCATATAAGACAGCGTAATGACTCACCCTGCTTTCTGACCTATAATGTGTGGAAGGGAAGTCATGATTCATGCAAGCTGCAGCTAATGCAGGCTAGAGCCTAAAATACTCTGGTATGCCACCTCACACACTCACATGCACACCCACACGCTCACATATGCACAGATGTACTCAGCAACAGTTTGTGAGACATGAGAAAGTTACCAGAGTGTGGAGATTAACAGAATGACTGGCCAAGTTGAGAAGTCTTTCTGAGGTAATGCTAGCATGTTTGTCTATATCGTGAGATGCATTCCAGGGAGGAGCTACATAGCTTGCATTTTGTGTCAGGATGTGGTGTGAAGAGTTGCTGTGTTATTGTTTTTAGTAAGTCACGTAGTTGTAGTCTTAGCACGCTTGTCGTAAAAGTAGATTCTGCAATTAAAGCAATTAAAAGCTGAGCGATCACTCCAACCTCATTACAACTTCATCTAAACGAGGGACTGCTTCAAAAAAATCCATTTAAACATTGCTGTTTACGTTGACATACTAATTTGACTAAGGCGCTGTGCGGTGGAATTAAAGAGCACTGATTTTATTTGTTTTTTCCCCCCTTAACTTCATCAATTAGAATGAATTTGATAATCTTGAAGAGAGGGATTTTCTCTGTAGGTAAGATGGGAAGGCTATACAGTACGATGTATGTTTAATTTCAATCAACAGTAAGTCATGACTCATGAGAGAGGTGTCTGTAATGTGGACTGTATGGAATAACTGCTCTGCTAGCTACATGTGTAAGGAACACCCTCTTGTCTCACAGCAATACGTGAGCATTTTAACCTGCTTTAATCTGGCTAACAGTTGTCTTTGATAGTTATAACAGTGTATGCTATTGTAATTTTACTAATTGTTTTCTTTTGGAGGGTGAATCCCGATGGTGTTCTTAGTATTGATTACATTCTGAAGGATATGGCCCTCTGCCTGCCTCATTAAGACATTAACTACCTTTGATTTTAATGGTAGATTGTACAGAACTCTAAGGGCCGGTTTCCCGGACACAGATTAAGCCTAGTCCTTGACAAAAAATTATTTTCATTGGATATTCTCCATTGAGTTAGCTTTTTAGTCCAGGACTAGGCTTAACTTTGACACGTACCAACACACAGGTGTTATCGTTGTCACCAGTACTTTAAAACGTGAATAAAACTGTAAATTATACTCCATACATACATATGGTATGCTCCACTAGAAATGACAACACTATATACAGAAAATAAGGCACTTACTTTGATAGGAACGCACACACGTCCAAAGTTATTATTTGTAAGGAAAACAACAATGAAGGCAATGCCAGCACCAGCCAGAAAATGTGCCATGGGGGAAAGGTTTGTGCAAGACTGCGCAAATGTCTGCATACTTGATCTGCGGAAACACTGGGGAGTGCTTGGCCTCCCGCTCAGTAAAGCCTTAAACATAAATAGTCCGCAACAGTGAAATGGGCTACTTCTATGTGAATTAATGAGGAGACGGAACACACCTCAATTAAAAATGTTGTTAGAAAATATAACTTGAAACTAATTTGAAATTGACAAATTTAAGCATAGCCTATAAATAATTAGCAGGCAGCGTGTCTTGTTTTGAGGGCAGCGCGGGTTAACTGTCCTGTTGCGTAGCAATCACATTTTGGAACAGTGAGTGCATTCTGAAATCACGAGCGTAATAAAAACTCACACGTGAAAAGGTTCGTCTGTGTGCCAGGGAAACCACCCCTTAATGTTATTACTGTGCAAGTCTCCCAGTGCTCTGGCAGGTGTGCAAAATCAGAGCTCTCCCTCTCCTCCCTTGTTCCTCCGCTCTCCTTCCTCCTTTTCCTCCCTCACTCTTCTCTCCTCCCACCTTCACAATCACCAGACACAGAGCTGATCCCATTCATCAATGTCAGCAGGCAGGAGCTCCAGGGTTTGGTCTGCAGAACTGCAGAGAATCACCTTAGGGAGTCATAGACCCAAAAGACTGTCCCGAACCAGGTCTGAGTAACATTGCATACCACACCTGGGATCATATTATCCACTCATTTCAAACTCTAACCATTGTAAAGCAATGTTTAGTTTTTCAATTTTGATCATGGCACATGCACAACGTCTTACAAAATACCTTAAATTAATATTTCAAGTCTCTGGCAACCTATGGTTGAAAGATTGATGATATTTAACCCTGACCCTAACCCCATATGGTCAGAAATGTATGATGTTTTAAGCTCTGGCTCGGGATCAAAGCGTAGGGAGCCAATATTGATCTCTATCTGGGTGAAAAGGCTCTGGGTCCATTTGTTGATTGAGTTGGGCTTTAATGAACCCCTGGCATAGCCTGACTCGTCTCTGTGTCTTTGGCCCAGCTCTTTGACCTGAACTCTGAGCTCTCCCCCTTATAATTTATCTTTCCTGCTTATGGTCTGTCTGCCACATCTGTAACCCCTCTCTGTGGCCTGAGCAGACGCATAGTTAAATTCAGATGCACTATCCACTGTGCTCTCATAGCCACGTGTTCATGTTGAGACCTCTATTACTGAACGCATCATAGATTCAGCATGAACTCGCTTGCGTAACCGGTTCTACATCATTTAATGAGTTAAAAATGAGATCAGAAGTGACAGGAAAGCTCAGTCAGCGCCGGCATAGCACGTCTAACGTCTGTGTCCAGTATGCATGGTCTTAGGTTCAATATGAGTATCCCATTGAACTGATGGAAGCCAGATTGATCCTTATCTTGGCCTCTGAGAGTAACAGCTTTTCAAAGCCACTGACGTCACTGTCCTATCTATCTGCGGTTACACAGTCAGCTGGAAAGCCCCGTTGAGAAGACATCCTTTCTTTCTCTCTCGTTTCTTACACTTTTTCTCTCTCAGGCAAGAGAATCATTCTCTCTCTCTTTGCATGATACATTTTAGTCATTCATTTAGTCATTAATTTAACAGACACTCTCATCCAGAGCGACTTACAGTAAGTAGCGAGTGCATACATTTTCGTACTTTTTCATACTGATGATCTGCAGTACTTAAATGAGCAAATTGTCATAAGCAACACGTGTTTACGACAACATATGGTACATTGCCAGCCTCTATCATTAACCAGTCATTAAAGCCCCGCTTACTCCTTAGCCCAATAAACAGTATCGGTCCTTGAATGGCGCCTTGAGGAACACCAGACACTGATAAAGCCCAGTGGTACATACCGCTGTGTGTGTGTGTGTGTGTGTGTGTGTGTGTGTGTGTGTGTGTGTGTGTGTGTGTGTGTGTGTGTGTGTGTGTGTGTGTGTGTGTGTGTGTGTGTGTGTGTGTGTGTGTGTGTGTGTGTGTGTGTGTGTGTGTGTGTGTGCGCGCGCGCGCGCACAATGACCAGAGAGATATCTAAGGCCACTTAAAGGCAGCGCTCCAGAGTCCATTTTCATTACAATTCTTCATTAGCCCTCTGATAGTGATCTCTGTTTCAATCAATTCCTATTCTCAAACATCCTTACTCTGCTATCCTATAATGAAGCATTAACATGTTTCTATCGCTGTAGTTTGGCTCGGACTGAACTGCCACCTTCAGTGTGATATCACAGATTTTTGCTGAATATCAATGAGACCAACAGTATGTGCTCACTTCAACTTGTCTGTTATTTATATATCTTTGTATTATTTATTTATATACAGATTTAGGGAAAAACCTCTTTACAAATTCTGGCACCACCTTAACAGCTCTCTGCCCAGCCCTCTCAGATGTCTGTCTGTCTGCGCCTGTCAATGATTCGGTTTCATTAATCTACTACAATTAATTTACCTAAAGCCCCAGACCAAATCCTTCTAACAGGCTGAGGAAATAATTACCTTGATGGCAAGGAGAACATGTACTACATGGATTCCTGCATCACTGTTGTAATTTCAAAACATGACTTTGTGATTTAATAGAAACAGTTGAACAACTACCCATGGGGCCCTCCAGGTGGTTTATTAAGCAGAATTCTGTTATTTCCTGCGGGAGGGAGAAATCTAGCTGCATGAAGAGAACCATGCAGGAGCCTGAGAGCATTGAGTTGAGGAAATTGCCACTTAAGTATAATGGAATAGTCATCTGGGTTGACCTTCATGTTGCAGTGAGTGGAGGGATCTGCTCCCTCATTTTAGAGAAATTGCAAAGATGAATGTATGCATTTATAGGAACATACAGCAGGCACCGGGAGCCACACATGTCTGTCTGTCTGTCTGTCTGTCTCTCTCTCTCTCTCTCTCTCTCTCTCTCTCTCTCTCTCTCTCTCTCTCTCTCTCTCTCTCTCTCTCTCTCTCTCTCTCTCTCTCTCTCTCTCTTTCTGTCTTTCTTTCTTTCTCTCTCTCTCTCTTTCTTTCTCTGTCTGTCTGTTAATTCATATTGGAGCAAAAAATATTGAAACATATCAACCCCTCACAATAGAGTTACTGCCTTTAATAATTTGGGTCATAACGTCAGTCTTGTCTAAAATGGAGTTTGGAACATCCGTGCGTCATAACGGGTAATTGAAGGTTGGTTTTTGATTTGACGATGTCCGTTTGCCTACTAACATGCATGGGTAACAGCTGTGATTGCTCTTTATCCAATAGCATAGGCAGTGATACAGACCTGCACAGCAGCTCCGACTTTGTTTCCATAAGACTACACGTCGCGCATTTTTTTACTTGAGAAAAACTGTACCAAACATCTTTGTTACATGTAAAATTGTCGGTTTACTTATTTGATTTTAATTTCTCTAAAGATAAATCACATCCAGTCTGAACTGTGCGATGTAGTAGGGAGTTTTAGTTTGCAACAGGCCAATATTATACATAGTTTAGCGCATAAAATGTGGTAATTAACTACAAGGACCATATTTCATTGCGCATCTACTTGACCAGTCTATTTCTTTTATGCCTGGTACGGAAGAGACAAAAGAATGCGCGATTGTGAGATTATATAGAGAGCAGCTGTTGCTTAGTGAGGTATCTCTACCTGAAAATACATGATCTAAGTGATTGATAGTTGGTATTCAGCAGTCCTAAAAGAAAATGTGATTTTTGTCAGACAGCATAGGCAGCAGCTCTACAGAGATGAGATGACTTGGAATGAAATAATAATAATAATGAAATATTTTATTAAAGTAATGTGAAAAATGATGGTTAATAAGTGATCAGTAGTAATGAGCAGTCAAAAATATATTTAAATCGAAAACCGTGATTACATTTATTTTATTAGAACCGACCTAATCGCTCAGCACTTAGAAACAGAAAAACACACGTGCCAATCGACATGTTCAGTGGCTCTTTAAAGCCATGTTTGACATCTGCTGGGCTATACCTCTACAAGCATATTTGTTGTTGCAAGCTACTTCATTTGGATTCTGTCATTAAAGCCATGCTCATCCTCAGAGTAATTACTGTCCTAATGTTACACAGTGTTCTCTCCCGTTCCTCGTAGCCTTGCTACTATCCTGCTTAAGGAGACTTGGGCCTTCGTCCCAAATGGCACCCTATTCCCCTATATAGTGCACGATTTTTGGGATGAGGGTGCCATTTGGAACGCAACCCTAGTATTGCAGCGGCAAACAGGGCTTGTTTTACGACCAGCGAATGCAATCATAGAGAGGGATTCTGATTTTCTGAATGGAAACTATGTTGTTTGTTTGTTTGTTTTCAAGGCAGAAACTTTAGTAAGACTCTGACCATGCTGCTCCCATGATGAAGAAACTAATTTAACTCATGTTCTTAACCACAGCAGGTACAGCACATCAACTTGTTTGCTTTATACTGTAAGCATAGGCCTATATGCTTTCAAATAATGATAAGGTATACAAATATAAGGATTTGTCATTGGGGTGTCGGCACTCAGCACAGTAGTTATATTGTTTGTTGAAGAAATACTTGTTTCAGTTTTGGAATGGGTAGGGAATAACAAGACAAGTTATTTGGATGAGAGTTGAGACTATCAAAAGACCCCAGTTTAATTAATTCCTAATCGCTCGCTTTCTCCCCTATATCTATCTATATCTCACACTGTAAAGGGAGAAACCTAGTCAGTGTCTCTGAAATGTGTCTTCCACATTTAACCCAACCCGGGGGCTGCCTTAATCGACATCCACGTCTTCGGCTCCCGGGGAACAGGTTAACTGCCTTGCTCAGGGGCAGAACAACAGATTTTTACCTCAGCTCAGGGATTCGATCTGGCAACCTTTCGGTTACTGGCCCAACGCTCCTACCCGCCAGGCTATCTGCCATACATACACACTTTGTTATTGTAGACAATACATGTTAAATGACTCAGGTTTTAAGAAATGTATTCATATTACTCACTCACATCATTTCAATAGCAGCAACATCAGCATGCTCATTACTTTGATGTGCACAGGGCTTCTGGAGGACGAACCTCTTACATCATGGTTGTCTATGTTTAATTTGAATGAATAAGAGTATAGCCTTGCATTGGAAAATAAATGAATTACATATACATTTCATGTTGAACATGTCTGTGTGGCCTGTACAGTGGCGTCATTCCTTATAGCCTATATAATGCCTCTTGAATGTGAACTTATACTAGTGGAACAACAGGATTTGTCATAGAGACCCATGATTAATGCCCAGTGGATCTTGAACGTAATGAGCCATTGAATCTGATTCTGTGCCAGAGCCAATGAAGGAAATGACTCACTGCACACTAGACTGGCATTTCCTACCAATCAAAGGAGCTCAGTGAGGCCCGTCTTATATAAGACAGCAAGGAGCCTTAGAATTATATCTTTCCTAAGCACAGGAGACTGGGATTTGTAGTTTACTGAAAATGCAACTGCTAGGTTTTCAACTTGATTCTCCTCTAAAGGGAAGATGGTGTAGTGAACGATGTCAAAACAGTCTAACCTTTCCCTTGACCTTTGTGTTGTCCGTTAAGACACCTCACATCCTCCTCCAATCCGTGAAAATGGCTGGAGAGAAATAGAGGCATGTACGTCTGAAGAGGAGTGCGCTGTAATGGCATCCAGGGTGTATGTGTGGGGGAAGGGGGTTTGGTCGCCATTAGAGGGGATGATGCCCTGTTTCTGGTATGAGTCATGTGACCTCTCTCTTGTCATGAGTGTGGCGCTCTTAGCTTTGTTTCGTGCTCAGAGAGAGAGAGAGAGAGCGAGAGAGAGCGAGTGAGCCTGGGGGCTGTTGGTGTGGAGCCCCCATATCCCCTCCCTCCCTCCTGTCAGTCCCCTCTCTGCATATGGCTCCTCAGAGACACAGAGAGAGAGGAGACATCACAGAGCCCATCATGAAGCTGTCATCGCCCCCTCTCCTTCAGAGCCCCCTAAGCTGGAACGCATCTTACTGCCATGTCGTAGGTGTATGAAACCATCCACTGTTTTGTCATACACAAGAAAACATGTTTGCTGTTAGTACCTCCTTTGTGTGCTGTACTGTATGCACATGCTGCACTGTAGTAACACATGCTATACTGTAGTAGCACATACTATACTGTAGTAGCACATACTGTACTGTAGTAGCACATACTATACTGTAGTAGCATATACTATACTGTACTAGCACATATTGTATTGTAGTAGCACATACTATACTGTAGTAGCACATACTGTACTGTAGTAGCACATACTGTACTGTAGTAGCACATACTATACTGTAGTATCATATACTATACTGTAGTAGCACATACTATACTGTAGTAGCACATACTGTACTGTAGTAGCACATACCATACTGTAGTAGCATATACTATACTGTACTAGCACATATTGTATTGTAGTAGCACATACTATACTGTAGTAGCACATACTATACTGTAGTAGCACATACTGTACTGTAGTAGCATATACTATACTGTAGTAGCACATACTGTATTGTAGTATCACATACTATACTGTAGTAGCACATACTATACTGTAGTAGCACATACTGTATTGTAGTATCACATACTATACTGTAGTAGCACATACTATACTGTAGTAGCACATACTGTACTGTAGTAGCACATACTATACTGTAGTAGCACATACTGTACTGTAGTAGCACATACTATACTGTAGTAGCATATACTATACTGTACTAGCACATATTGTATTGTAATAGCACATACTATACTGTAGTAGCACATACTGTACTGTAGCAGCACATACTGTACTGTAGTAGCACATACTATACTGTAGTATCATATACTATACTGTAGTAGCACATACTGTATTGTAGTAGCATATACTATACTGTAGTAGCACATACTATACTGTAGTAGCACATACTGTACTGTAGTAGCACATACCATACTGTAGTAGCATATACTATACTGTACTAGCACATATTGTATTGTAGTAGCACATACTATACTGTAGTAGCACATACTATACTGTAGTAGCACATACTGTACTGTAGTATCATATACTATACTGTAGTAGCACATACTGTATTGTAGTATCACATACTATACTGTAGTAGCACATACTATACTGTAGTAGCACATACTGTACTGTAGTAGCACATACTATACTGTAGTAGCATATACTATACTGTAATAGCACGTATTGTAGTAGCACATACTTTACTGTAGTAGCACATATAATACTGTAGTAGCACATACTGTACTGTAGTACCACATACTATACTGTAGTAGCACATACTGTACTGTAGTAGCACATACTATACTGTAGTATCACATACTGTACTGTAGTAGCACATACTATGCTATAGTAGCACATACTATGCTGTAGTAGCACATACTATACTGTAGTAGCACATTCTGTATTATAGTAGCACATACTATACTGTAGTAGCACATACTGTATTGTAGTAGCACATACTGTATTGTAGTAGCACATACTATACTGTAGTAGCACATACTGTACTGTAGTAGCACATACTGTACTGTAGTAACACATACTGTACTGTAGTAGCACATATTGTACTTTAGTAATACATACTGTACTGTAGTAGCACATTGAACTCAAATAGGCTGTGTGCAGGTGTGTGCGTGTGTGCTTGTGTACGTGCATGCGTGCGTACCTATGTTGTGTATGTACGTGTGTATGTGCATGTGTGTGTATATACATTGTAGTTCGACATTATTGACACCCTTGATAAAGATTAGCAATAATGACTCTATAAAATCAAACTACTGAGCTTTATTGTATGCAAAAATATATATATTATTTTATACTAATACAATTGCTCAGAGAAAGAGAATATTCTTTACATGTTTTTTCTCTCATAAAGGTAGGGGTCAAAATTATTAACACCAAAAGATTTGTATAAATAAACGAGTCAACATTTTAGTATTTGGTCCCATATTCCTAGCACGCAATGACTACATCAAGGTTGTGACTTGTTGGATGCCTTTGGAGTTTGTTTTGGTTGTGTTTTGGATTATGTTTTGCCCAAAGGAACTGAAGAATAAATGATGTATTGTGTCATTTTGGAGTTATTGTAAATCAGAAAAGAAGATGCTTCTGAATACTTACATTAATGTGGATGCTACCATGATTATGGAAATCATGAATTAATCAGGGTCAAAGATCATACCCCCAAGACATGCCAACCTCTTACCATTACCAATAACAGGGTAGATCAGCATGTCTTGGAGGTATGATCTTTGACCCTCTGTAACTTTCTCACTCAGAATTATTATATTACTGCTCATCTTTATCAAGGATGTCAATCATTCCAGACCCCACTGTATGTACAGAATATGTCATGTTTCAACCGTGATGTGTGAAGTGTAGAGCTGAGAACTGACTCCTCTCCAGCCTCATTAGTGTTAATCGGTGCCACTCAGATCAGTGTTAGTGCTTCAGGAGAATGGAGTTGTGATAAGCCCTGGAGTCAGCTCTGTTGACGGGTGTCGGAAACTCATCGCCACACCACTGCGCTTTTTGGATCTGTGCAGGAGTGTTAGGCACAAAGCCGGTTAGCTGCATCGGTTAGCTGCATCGTTTAGCGAAAAGAGCTACAGTTGAAAAAGTGAACCTTAAAAAAAAAACGAGAGCTTTGCATCCCTCAGCAATTCTAATCAGAACGCGACCATAACCAGCTATTTTGTGGCGCGTGCGTGTGTGTATATATTCCTTGTATTTTCCTTTTCCCCACTGCGAAACAGACGTCTGAAATCGAAGCAAGGCGAATGCACATTCCAGGGTTAGAAATAGCATGTTTGAATTGTTATGAACCTTGCAACCACATCTGGAAACATTATTCTTGGAAGACAGGTCATTATCCTGCCAAGCCAACTGAGAAATGTTTGGTGGAAATAAAAAAACGAAACAATAATTAGGGCTGGCCACTCAGACAACCACTGTAAATGTCTGGACAGGGGTTCCAAACCGGCCCCTGCATGGAAAACAGATGATATCCTAGCCTGGAATGATGTCTGGTATAGTAACAGTTTGTTTTTATACCTGGAGAGGTAAGAGCCAGAACGGTACCCCCTCAGGTAGTTGATGACTACTTAGTGTGGACTGTAGTAAAACCTGATGGCACTGTCTGATACACATTACTCCTAGAAAATGGACATGCATGGCATTTCACTACCCCTTGAAGTGCAGCAGAGTAGCTTTTTCCTCCCGATTGAGATCCAGAGTGTCCTGGCGGTCAGACCGTGGTGTCAAGCTGGTTGAGAAGACAAGGCAGCCCCACCACAGCACACCCGGTCCACTTCCATTTACAAGACAGGATTTCCATTTTCAACGGAGACATTTCCATTTGCAAGGGGAGAAGTCTCCATTCTCACCAGTAGTGCCCTATGGCGAGGCGGTGTGTTAGAGTCGTGTTACCGATATTATATTTGTCTTGTCTGAGTGAGAGCCAAGACTGCTTCAAATGTGGCACAGTGTCAGAAGGTTAAGGAAGGCACGGTCTGGCCCGGTCACAAGGGACTCAATTTAATGTGACTGATCACTACATGCACACAAAGTGGTCTTGTCTTCCACGTGAAGAACCAGGAATGAAGTAGGGGTTGTCGGGCAAGCCAGCTAAAGGGGATGAAAGAGTCATATGACTTCTCCGTGGAAATGCATGCCTGTCAATCAGCAGGGGGTGAGCGGAGGGGAGAGTTGGGCTGGCACCGACTTCATGCAAATGCACAGTGCAAGACTTCTTAGGATGATGTGTGTTTTGAAAGTGCTATGTAGTCACGCAGTAGCTCTGATTTAGTCACGTTTTAGCTATAGTGGCAACCGCTGCGGAAGTGAAGAGTCATTATGTGATGGAAAACAGACTGGCAGGCACTATCTGTGTTCATGACTTGGTTTCCATAGGGATTTTTGAACGGTCTCATTTGATCATTTACAATGTTCTTCAGTCATTTCATATTTAATAGTCACTCAAGACAGAGCGTTTTTCGTCCAAACGGGCCGTTGTTTGAGTGCCAAAGATCCCCTTTTTGCAGATTCTCACTGCACCTGTGTATGTGGACAACTAATAACATGAAACGCATTTGAATCGCTTGCCGTTATGCGTTTCTTCCTTGCCAAATCTCAGCCTTCTGAATGGCTTAAAGCAGCATAAACAACTGCATTCGCTCACACAGTTTACACAGCGGTGGTTAGGAGGCTAGAGTTGGGTTTGTGTAGCGGGTGTTCATTCCTCTCCCTTTCGAGACTCATGTTACTCTGTGCTGAGTGTGCTCGAGTGCCACTCATAGTCGCTATCCCTCCCAACCTGGATAGATGACCAGCATGTGGCCTTCTCTTCTTACTGCCTGTGTGAAAAGGACGACACCCTTGAGACTAAGCCTTCTGCTGTGCTATGTCAGTGTCTGTGTGCAATAAGGTCTGCGAGCCGTTTTTCTGTTTGCGCTGTGCCGTGTGTGTGTGCGTGCGTGCGTGTGTTTGCTTGGGAGTATGAGGAGGTCAGGATTTGGTTGTGCGTGGGGTTGCCTACAGGAGTCTACGTGGAGGTGTGTGTGTGTGTGTGGACGGGGGAGGATTGTATTATTGCTTGTGTGTTTGCGTGCACGGTTGTGTAAATGAGTGGGAATGTGTTAGGTGCCTGTGACTCGAGTGTGTGTGTGTGTGTGTGTGTGTTAATGCTATACCAGGGAAGGGGGAAGTGAGCGAGGAGAGCTGAATGCTGAGCTAAGCGGAGGCGGTTTAATCTGGTCATGGTGCAAGTGTTGAATCATGGGGTTGACTGTGTTTGTGGCTGTTGGGGTGGGCTGAGGCTGTGCAAGGAAAGGGCCACTGATGTCAGCCCTGCAGTATGCGCTAGCTCACCGACAGGGCCCGCCGCATTAAGCTGAAAGCTGACCCCCTCTGTTCTGCTTCTATTTCCAGGGCGTGAGCGGAATGTCCGTGGATGAGAAGCCTGAAGCCCCCATGTACGTGTATGAGTCGACGGTTCATTGTACCAATATCCTCCTGTGCCTGAACGACCAGCGGAAGCAGGATATCCTGTGCGATGTGACTGTCCTGGTGGAGGGCAAGGAGTTCCGCGGCCACAGGGCCGTGCTGGCCGCCTGCTCAGAGTACTTCTCGCAGGCTCTGGTTCGACAGGCCGACAATGGCTTGTTCCTCAGCCTACCTGGAGAGGTATGTATCTACTGTGTAAAAACCCTGTGCGTTCAGAAGAACCTCTTTGTTTCCAAACCTGGTCAAACACACAGTTAGATATTCACTCCAATCAGGTTCTTTCATCATCAGCCCATTTTATCACTAGTCACTTGATAACTTCTCATTCCAATACTGATACTCGCTTTGCCGTGAACGGTGTCGAGGGGAATGGAGTCGAGATGAATGGTGTCAGCCAGGCAGGAAACAAGGTAACGTACGTGTTTTTTAATTGAATCTGTGAGGTCTAGTAGCTGAAGGCGAGAGAGTGAGATAGGGAGATGTGCTAGCGACGGTGCTAGTAGATGACGTAGAACCACGATTAGCAATTATCACCTTTCCCTCACTGCTCTCTTCAGCTCCTCAGCTCTCTGTCGCAGGTAGCACTTAACTCTGTGACTGACACCGTCTCAGCAGTCCTCTCCCTCACGCAGCCAACACTCTGCGTCCTCTTCCCAGCACCCCTGTCATTCCAGCCTCCAGCCATTCACTCATAGACGTGTCGTAGAGGGATTCAAGTTCTCCACAGATGTATTGATTTAACACACTCACACGTCACAAACCATACCAACATGTGGTGCACGGAACTGGGGCACACACCCGCATGTTTATAACATGAACGCCTGTCATCAAGGCTTCTGCTGTCGCCGCGCTCGCGAGAAAAGAAGTCGTCGTCACTTGATCTCAGTGGAGATCTCTCCTGGAAGATCAATCCGTTCCTGTCTCATGTACAATGAGCATCATGTGTTGAGTGAGTTACTATCAGTTACTCCTGGGAATGGCTCCGCGACACACACCGAAGCAGAATCCCTTTCATTCACACTTTCTGAGTTATGCATAATGCATGAGCAGCTGTGTATTTCAGGTGTGAGCGTGTGTGGAAAGTGACATGTTTCTGAAAGAGCCTGTGTCTTTAATGTCCATGGGCCCTGGTCGAAAGTAGTGCAGTATATAGGGAATAGGGCCCTGGTCGAAAGTAGTGCACTATATAGGGAATAGGGTGCCATTTGGGACGCAGACAATATTTCTCTCACACTGTCCTGTCTAGATGGGTCACTGTCCCAACATGGAGGGAAGGTCATTCCCTTGATGTCATCAATCAAGTTTTAAGGTCCTCCGTCACCCGCGACTTTATGGTCCGTGACTCACAGGCGCTGGCACATTTGTGTCTGTTCAGCTGCAGTTGCCTTATGACCACTCTCGCCCCACCGTTTTGTGTCGTCTACAATGCAGCACTGACCAACCTTTAACTCACTAGGCCTCCTCGATGCTGGTGGGTCTGGCTCCAGTCAGAGAGATCGAGAGGGGCTGTGTTCCCCAGCACTACCGAAGGCTGCCACCTATGTGCAACAAAGGGCAACTAACGGAGGAGACCTTGATGATCGCCACCGACAGAGAGAGAGAGAGAGAGAGAGAGAGAGAGAGAAGAAAACACACTGCAGATGAAATGTGAAACAAAGACCATTGTGCGGGCTATGACGCTGTCCTCTCCTCCCCCGAACTGTATCGCTCCTCCTGGATGACCTTGTTAGTCCGGAGTCGCCGGGGCTGCAGCCGGTTAGTGACCTCATCATCCATTTAATGTCATTGCCGCTTCAGAGAGAGAGAGAGACGGGGCCCGTTCGTCAAGGTCTTTGTTCGTGATCAGATCATGAAAGTAGAACAATCAGGTCTTGTCTCCTTTGAGTCCTTAGCCAAGCAAGAGCAAACAAACAGAGGACACTTGGTTTGCGTTGGATGATAGAAGGCTACACTCACAGAGTCACATTAGGGCATTCCTCCACATCACAGAACAGGGCAAGAACAAAGGGCTATTCATAGACAGACCAGTATGCTGTAATATGAGAGCGAATGAAGGAGAGGCGTTTCAGAGAGCGCCCCCCGCTGGAGAAGAACGGTCATCACGCCACGGCGGGCAGCAGCACGGCGACAGAGCGAGTCCGCGGCGATCAGTTCATAGCTGCTCTCCTACATGATGAAACTGGGTGTAAGTGTAATGTCTGACTGGATCCCCGCTCGCACCATCTCACTGGAGCACGGCTGGGAGGGTGTCAGTTTGACCTACTTGCCAGCACGCCCCCTTGGTTTCCTTATCGAAATGATCCTCATAGAAAATATACAGCAACCGATGAAATATATTTGTGAGCAAATCCGTGCCTACTACAGTAGTGGTGATGTGATTATTATTAGTGAATGGCGTTAGGATTCTAATGCACCGAATAATTGCATGGGATGCAGCGCAGGATTTGATCATGAAATGCATCAATTCAAATATTCATTCATACTCAGTCAAGTTGACTGACTTGCGTCCATGCGTCCTTTACTTGTTTGCACATTCCTATTTCACCGCAGTACGGGAAAGCAGCTCTGACCAGGGTGAACAGACGGGAGAAGATTGATTTCAGATCCAGACCGCTGGAAGAGGGAGGGGGGCGGAAGGAGGAGGGAGGAGGGCGGCCCCTTGCTGGACCGGTAGCCATCTCTGGCCTCTGGTTTACTCAGCATGCGTCGGGAGGGGTACATTATACTGTATATAGTCCACTGCTTTTGACCAGGGCCAACAGGGGTCTGGTCAAAAGCAGTGCACTATGTCGGGAATAGGGTGACATTAAGGACGTACCATACCTTCCCTGTGATTCAACAGAGGGGCAGTCGGTTGAAACCTCCAACCGCCTCCTGTTTGTCAGTTCCCTCAGTCATGACCCGGACCCATTGGTGCGTATTTTTAACTCCCTCTTCAGCGAATCAAAACATACAACCCCCAGCCACACTGCTTTGATTGCAGGGATTTGGCAGTCTGTACTAAGTATCATTTTGAGCCCTGGTGAAGTGGGTTGGGAGGGAATGGCGGATGAGTGGCTGATGAGACAGGGAAATGTAATGTGCCTTGAGAGGTTTAGGGTTGGTGAGTGACATCCCCCCCAACACCACCCCCCTCCACAGACACTTGATCAGGTCGGGACCTGCAGAAGCCAGGCTAACTATTCGGAGGGACTCGGGGTGAGGTGGAAGCAGAGCAGCAACAGCATGGCTTTACACAAACAGGGAGCCTAAGCAGGAGACTATCACACATTTACAGCTTATTAGACAGATGGCGGGAGCCGGGCGCGTATCTCCAACTCAGTCCTCCCCCTACTGACAGTGGGGGAGGGGTTGGAGAAGAAGGGAGGAGGAGAGGGGAGTGAGAAAAGGAAGAGAGAAGAACGAGTACGCTAGCGATACCCCCTGGTGTAACTGCTGGTGCTAATGCCAGGCCCCCCTGGTCATGGCAGGGGGTCTCCTCTCCGCCAGCACAAGGGCACAGCGCTCAGCGCTAAGCTGACAGTAAGGATACAGGCTCTTTGTCTGCCGTTTGAGAAGGCTGCTCTGAGAAGCACCTTGAGCAGCTTATGTTTCCCTCCCAGCCTACTAGCCAGCCAGTCAGTCAACCAGCCAGCCAGTCCGTCCGGGACACCCGGTGAGAGCCTGCAAAGTGATCCCTGTGTGTTTATAATAGCTGGATTTAACCCACGAGACCCAGACAATTAACCACTGGCTGCGCTGTATTTTCAATGTCTCATCTCAGACGCAGGGTGTCTCAAACGGGGGATGGCAGTAACGTTCTGCAGTTAGCCAGTTTGTATAGAAACAAAGCAGAATAGAGTGCAGCATCCTGAAGAATAAAGACAGGGACAGTGTGTGGAGTCAGCGCTGAGCGTACTCCTAGCAAAGCTGCAGGGTCATGTCCTCCCCAATGTCTCACCATGGACAGTAAACTACAAGAGGATTAAGCAGAGCAGTGTTGGATTTAATCCACACTGTCAAGGGAGGTTTACTGGGGCAGCAGGTAGCCTAGTGGTCAGAGCGTTGGACTAGTAACCGAAAGGTTGCAAAATCGAATCCCTGAGCTGACAAGGTAAAAATCTGTTGTTCTGCCCCTGAACAAGGCAGTTAGCCCACTGTTCCTAGGTTGTGATTGAAAATAAGAATGTGTTCTTAACTGACTTGCCTAGTTAAATAAAGGTCAAATAAAACTCCAAGGCTAAGCTGTAGCTAGATGCCGCGGTGTGTCCCAGTGTGGAAAAACATGGTGTTCCGCTCCTTCACCATCACAGATGAGACATTCATACACATTAGCTGTCAAATTGACTTTAAATGACTTGTATTTCCCTTCTGTTATTGGCACAGTAGCCTAAATGGATTTAGAACAGACTGCCCAATGGGCTTGGCTGTACTGCAGCAGTTCATTGTCCCTGTGCTTCCTCCTCCACTCTCTCCCGTCCCCATCCTACGACGGTAAATCGCAATGGCAGCCAACCCTCCATTCAATATCTCCCTCCATTAGCACTGTGCTGTGACTCATCGTCGTCGAGGTTACTCGGCAGAGCTGATATTAAAGCATCTAGCGGGTAGACTCTCCAGTGGCGATGGAGTATTTATCTTCGGGCTCGGGGAAGTACTCCATTGTCATGCCATGCAATGTCCTCATTAGGATGCATGACATGCTGGAATTCACTGGAGCGCATTTGCATAAATTAGCCAGCTCTACTTGAGAGAAGGGTGAAAGGCGGATGTAAGAACAGAGAGAGAGAGAGACTGGAGGAAGAGGGCGTGTGAGAGCGAGAAAGAGAGAGAGGGGCAGGATAGTATTCCACCCTGCCTGTTTATGAAAGGATATTTGAAAAGGACTTCCCAAAAATGGCATGGGAATTGTCAGGGTTCTGTGATGCACTCTTGCTATAATTTCCTACTCTGTAATGGTACCCCGGTCCCCAGACACAGAGTACAGCCAGACCCACCCAGTCCACAAGCCCACATTAGCATAAATGTCCCAGATCTGTCACCTTGATTAATTTGTCCCTTTGTCTTAACTCATGCAATAAGTGCTGCTAACGGCCTGAAACGCTTCATATGTCAAAGTCGATCCACTAATGACCAGGAAATGCTCTCTATATCCTATATCCTTCGCTTTTTGTTCTCCCTTTAATGTATTCTAGTGTGGCTTTCTCTCTCTCCCGCTCTCTTTCTCTCTCTCCCTCTCTTTCTCTCCCTCTCTTCTTTTTCTCTCTTCCCCCTCTGCATCCCTCACGCTTGCCTTCATTGGGCTACTGTGCTGTTTTCATCAGTGGAGTAATCACATATGGTGCAGGGCTCACATAAAGAGGTGCTCCCGCAGGCAGCAGCTGCTGATACAAGCTGAAAATAGATCCCGGGTACGCTCAGCACTTTCCCCCCAGCCCAGCAGCAGCTCCGTGTCTGTTTGTCAGCAGCCCTGATGCGGCAGGCCAGCCAAGCCCAGCCGACCAGCCTTATTTAAGCCCAAACCACTTTCACGTTGAAAGACGGCTGGTTGGATCTGCCCTGTTTGTGGGTGTGTCAAAGGAAGGAAGGGGTGTGCGTGGCGAGGAGGCGCTGCATTCTCTCTCTCTCCTTCTCTCTCTCTCTTTCTCTCTTTCCATCTGTCTGCAGGGAGGTGTCTGTGCTCCTGTGTTGTGTGCACGCGTGTTTGCGCACACTGATGTGCCCGAGTGGTGCTGCAGTGGTATAGTAGAGGTGCTGTGCTGATCTGTAGTGGAGAGTCCAGTCAAAGCCTCTTCCCTCCCACTGTGCACCGTACACACCCACTCACATCAAAGCACAGGCACGCACGTATTTTCTATAGTAAACATCTGCTTAGTGGAGGTATTTAGTGGAGGTAAGATCTTAGTGGAGGTAAGATCATTAGGATGCATAACAAATGTTGAACAAATGTTGAATTGTACTGATACTGTATAATGATTTCACATAGTGTTTTGGGCAGGCTGTCCGTAGTTCAAATGATGATATACATTGAGTTGTTGTGTGGCATAACTGAATGCATACGCTGTAAGTTATCTATTCACAGAATAGTGTGTAACGTCAGTATACTCTCCCCTACGTATTTATTTGGACTGTAAAGCTAAAACATTTCATTTGGCTCTATACATTTTAGATTTCAGATGAAGTCAGAAGTTTTGTATTTGGTCCCATATTCCTAGCATGCAATGACTACATCAAGGTTGTGACTACAAACTTGTTGGATGCATTTGCAGTTTGTTTTGGATGTGTTTCAGATTATTCTGTCCCCAATAGAAATTAATGGTAAATAATATATTGTATCATTTTGGAGTCACTTTTATTGTAAATAGTAATAGAATATGTTTCTGAACACTTGTACATTAATGTGGATGCTACCATGATTAAGTGATAATGGCCGACAAGCCAGTGTTTGGAGGATATATAGTCACGGGTGTTGTTAGGTCCGAGACGAAGTCGACAGCCGTCAAACCGTGCCAATATATCCTCCAAATACCGGCTTCGACGGCATTATCACTTTTATACAACGGGTTACCAACTTATTCAAATAATTATTTACATATTTTCATTAAAAACTTTATTTTGATGAATTTATTCATACTATTTTATCCTTCCACAAGATATAGTCCTGACACAAATCTAGGGTTGCTACCCAAGCTGGCTGGTTGTTCGTTCTATCGGTTCGGTTGCCAGAGACACGACCCGGACGTTCAGTCATTTTGTTCTGTATCTATGGACGCAACCCAGTCGTTCTAAATGTTCCATTGCCGTACTGGCTGGCAACAGTCTTATCCCTTGCATGCTAGCTAGCCAACTATGGCTAATTTATAGTCACATCAAACAGTGCAGCCAGAATAACAACAGTAGCTGCATTTGCATTTGTTTAAGCTGTTTTCTAGTGACATTTATTTGGATACATCCATAACAATGAGCTAATGAGGCGCGATTTCACCTGGCATAGAAAATGTGCTCTCTCGTCAGGATACTGTTCAGAGGAGCTAGCCAACAACACAGCTAACACAATCACTTCAAACACTGAAGCTGTAAAGACTGCAAACTATTTGCACTTCGTTTAGTTTTACCTGTTTTCTATTGATATTTCTTTGTATATATCTATACAAATTATGCAGATTCAGGATTTCCATTGTCTGAGAAAAGCTGCCTGCCTGTATGTCTCATCCAGACTCCCGACACCTTCATTACTATGCAACAGCTGGAGATCGAATTTGAATATTGAAACAATGTTGCAAATGTCGTAGAGACAGACAGCAAGGTCTATACAAATCTCTGCTGTTAAACTAAATGTTAGTCTAAAAGAGACGTGAGATAACGTCTAGATGCTTTTTATAGTGGAGATCAAGTTCATAAATTGCCTGGCTGGGCTGATGAGTCAGTGGATTGCGCAGTAAAATGGAACATAAATAAATAGGCATTTTAACGTCATAGATTTAGCCGGTGGTAACTTGTGGAATGTTTTAACCAATCAGCATTCAGGGTTACACCCACCCATGTATAATTACAGATAATCGTGAATGAATCGAGAATAATGATGAGTGAGAAAGTTACAGAGGCATAACTATCATGCCCCCGAAACATGCTAAACATGCTTTAGGCTAAATCAAATCAAATAAAAGTTTGTTGGTCGCGTACAAAGTTTAGCAGATGTTATAGCGGATGCCGCGAAATGCTTCTGTCTGTGCAGTAAAATGTCAAACAAGTACACAACAAAAATCAACAAAACAAAGCACATCAAGAAATGTCGCAGCAGTCTCTGAGGTGCAGGGTAGAGTACCGGGTGGTAAGCCGGCTAGTGACAGCGTCTAAAGTTCATGGCAGGGTACTGGGCAGAGGCCGGCTAGTGGTGATTGTTTAACAGTCTGATGGCCTGGAGATAGAAGCTGTTTATCAGTCTCTCGGTCCCAGCTTTGATGCACTGGTATTGTCTCCGCTTTCTAGATGGTAGCAGGGTGAACAGGCTGTGGCTCGGGTGGCTAAGTTTCTTGATGATCTTCTTGGCCTTCCCGTGACACCGGGTGCTGTAGATGTCCTGGAGGGCAGGCAGTGTGCCCCCAGTGATGCGTTGGAATGACCACACTACCCTCTGGAGATCCCTGCGTTTGCGGGCGGTGCAAATACCGTACCATGCGGCAATACAGTCATTTGTCCAAATACTTATGACATCTTCTAATGGGGGGACTAAATACATAAAGTGCATTCATTTCTAAACGGTGAAAACAGATATGTATGAAAATACCCTCAAATAATCAAATCCAAAATGTTGTAATATAGAGCCAAATAAAAGTTTTAGCGTCACTGTCTAAATAAATACGTAGGTGAGTGTATCTAGCGTTATTGTTTGATCAGGTCACCAGAGAGTTACAAAAATAATATCCCTATAGGAGGTCGAGAGCCGTACGTCCTCCGAAACACAACCCAAACCCTCCCCTAACCCGGACGACACTAGCCCAATTGTGCGCCGCCCCATAGGTCTCCAGATCGCGGCCGGCTGCGACAGAGCCTGGACTCAAACCCAGAATCTCTAGTGGCACTGCTTAGACCACTGTGCCACTCGGGAGGCCCATTCTTGTGTATTTTAAACCCATTTAGAATAATCCCTCCCAACACAATCAACACACATCTCAGTGATTTCATTCCTTCTGCTAGGAATGATTTAATGACCTCAGGCTTTTTATTTTATTTCCCCTTGTGTTTCCTCGTATACACGGCCCAGTTGTTTTTCCAAAAGGAAAAATCCACAAAGCAAATTTCTGTGGTTTGTGAGCTTGATTTCTGAGGAGGGAATATCCTGTTTTACTAGAAGGGTGCGTGGCACCGAGCATTGGAGTGCCCGGTTTGCCTGCAGCCTCTACTGCTTTGGCTCTCAGAGAGAGAGAATACCATTACACCTAGGTAAATCATCTTGTGTTGTTCCTCCCAACAATGGGAAGCAAAAATAGTCAGTTAACACTGGGCCTTTCTCCCTGCTCATTAAAAACACATTGAGAGAGCCCTTTAAGTCTTACCGGGAACTTTACACCGCTCAGACAAAGAAAAAATGCTTTGGTGAACAATGCCGCTCCCCGATTCAAAGTAATTGTGTTTGTGAGCACGCCTTGCCCTAACAGAGGTGCATTCTTCATCACAAACTGTAGTAAAACAGCACTGTGTGCTACTGTTGCCTGAGCAAGGGATCTGTCTCTCAAATTGAGCTTAACACTGGTTTCCCTCTACAGACACCAAACAGAATGGTATTAAACAGCCAGCTAGCCTGGCTCCTTCCTCCTGTCTCTCTGTCTTCAGTAACAACTGTAGTAGAGGGCGGCCCAGCCTCTGCAGTCTCAGGAGTTTACCTAATTATCCAGCATTAGGTCTAAATGGAAGGATTCCCTCTCTTATCCTAGTTTACTCCACATGGCTGCAATAAAGATTAGCCACTGTCTTGCAAGTCATTAGGCTTTAGAGGTACTTCATCTCAGAGGGGCTGCAGGGGACTGGCTCTGAAAGTGAGGCAGCAGCAGGAGCTGCAATCCATATGGTCCTATTACTGTACACTGTACATCAACACAAGACTAGGGGTGGGCGGAAACTGCCGGGGAGAGTGACAGACTGTGGTGGGCCAGTGGAATGTCTGTATGCCACAAGGGTTATTGTAATGAAAATGGGAGTTGGACACAACCAGCCAGCCAGCTAGCCCAGCACCACTGGGTTTTTTTATTTGCTAGGCTGTATAGAATGTTCGGTGCTGACCCGATAAAAGATTAGCTGGTACTTTAAAGTGTTTGTTTATGGTCATTAGAGCTGTCGGGTTGTCTCACCACACTCCAAGGGCTCAGAACAATGGCAGTGCTGATGGTAATGCTGGCAATTTCCCTGTTTTTTCGCAGGTCACTGCCAGGGGATTCGCCCCATTGTTGCAGTTTGCCTACACTGCTAAGCTGATACTCAGCAGAGAAAACATCCAGGAGGTCATCCGCTGTGCCGAATTCCTGCGCATGCACAACCTGGAGGACTCGTGCTTTCGCTTCCTGGAGGCCCAGCTCCGCAGCGAGGAGGACGGCCTGCTGCTATGCCGCAAGGTGGCGCCGGCCGAGGTCAACCACAAGCCCGACGACGAGAGCATGCAGTCTGAGACGACAACAAAGGTTGCCTCCCCCCGGGCCCGGCGGCGCGCTGAATGCTTGGCCTCCATGCGGCAAGCACCTGACGTGGACCAGCTAGCCATGGCGGTGGCCAGCGACTTCGCAGACGGACGGCTGGACTTCGACAGGCACGGAGCGTCGGACCTCCCTCGCTGCCCCAAGTACAGGAAGTACCAGTGGGCCTGCAACAAGCACAATAACGACACCTCCTCACACACCAGTACCTCAGGTTTTCAAAGCACATTATTATTTAAGGAGACCAGCGGTAGCATCAGCGACGGGGCGGTCCTGGACCAGAGCAGACCGCCGGTGGCTCAAATCAAAGTGGAGCCTCGGGCAGAGGAAGAGGCCATCTCGCTGTGCTTGTCAGGGGACGAGCAGGATGGCCATGACAAGGATGACGTGACAGCCATGGAATTGGACAGTGTCCCAGTGGTATCCCCCTCTTCCGTCAAGAGGAGCAAGTCCCCCACCTGCCTCCGCGCCTTCTTCAAGAAAGGAACGGACCTGCCAGGTCTGCCTAACGTGTCACAGCAGCTATTCGCCAACAGACTCGCCAGCTTCTGCCCCCAAGACAAAGAAACCACTCAGGGAGATCACAAAACAAAAGATTTCAGGCCTTTCACTGCAGTGGAGCTGGGCCTGTCTGTTACATCCCCAAAGGAAGTGGACGGCTTCCCTCCGATGCTGTCGTCGCTGAAGTCCGCATCCTGCGACAGCGTTTGCAAACAGGAAGTGGAGCTGGACCGCCGCAGTGTCATCTTTTCCTCCTCAGGGGCCTGCGACCGTCTGGGCACCCCAGCGCATTCCTACCCCCGGTGGGAACTCTTTGGAGATGGAGCTCTCAGAGCACACACCAAAGAGTCTGTGGGCTGGTGCCAGCCAGTCCCTCCCCTCCTCCCAGACCTACTCTCCCAGCAGCGCCCCCACCCTCGCTTCCACCACCACAGAGCCCCCGCCGCTCCTCTGCCACCTGCGGCCCAACACCAGCTGCCCAGTACCAATCAAGGTGTGCACGCGCTCGCCGCCCTCCGAGACCCGCACGCGGACCTCCAGCTCCTGCTCCTCCTACTCCTACGCTGAGGACGGGAGCGGTGGCTCACCCTGCAGCCTGCCCCAGTTTGAGTTCTCCTCCTCGCCGTGCTCCAACGTGGCGATCCGCCTCGCCACCGACCAGCAGGACCAGGGCGTGATGGGTGGAGATGCCCTCTTCAACCAGGCGCACCCCAAGATCAAGTGCGAGCAGTCGTGCGGCACCAACTCCAGCGACGAGTCGGGATCCTTCTCCGAGGGTGACAGCGAGTCGTGCCGAGTCGAACAAGGCCCAGAGGTGAGTGAATTTAACACTATCACACTGCTTTCTCTCATGTTATACACAATGCCTCGTACACCCAGTCCCACCGTGGAGACGAATCATCATCTGTGACCTAGCTCTCTGGGTCTGCATTTACAGTCATTAGATCATCATGTAATTGAAGCGGGAGTATTTTTTTCAATAAAAGATTTACAGCAACGCCACCGTGAACAGAACAGGGGCACAGATGTGCTTTGATAATGTTAAACGGCTTAACGCACTGTTTGAGATCTGTGTAATGAGTCTGAATAGGAGCGAGGGTCCAAACCAAACGCGCTCGTTAGAACAATCTGAGCCCACACACACACACACACTCCCGAGGATGCGGTGGTTGTGTCGAGGGCTGTGATTGGTTGATCCTATAGACAGGGAAGCGCTGGTGTGTGTAGAAGGGCTAATAGACTGAGATGTAGATGGCGGAGCTGGGGAGGAGTCCGGGTTCTCTCGAAGGCCAGGGTCTGAAGGCGTTCTCCTGTGGCTTTATCTCTGTCCCCCCAGCTGTCACAGGCTAAATAGCTGGTATTATTCCTCCACAAAACTGACATCTCTAATTCAATTCCACACAATCTGCATTTGCTAATTGTCGAGACACCTCGCTGGGCTTTGACATGTATACTGTATCACCACTACACCTGCACTACTTGAAGGTGAAGGTAGCCTTTGTTGTATTATATACAAATATAGCTTATAATGTATGTGACGGATATACGCAAGGTAGGCTATGTTGTGTTAGACACAGCTCTAAAGCAAATACAGTATGTTTGTGATAGCGATCGGACAATAGCAGCGTAATGAAACAGGATGTTGTTGTATTGTGCACGTGGTTTGGTGGAAGGGTTGGGCTGCTCAGCGTTGTGTCATGATGAGACTGCATCCTGCAGCACCTGGCGTGCTGCTGACAAGAATGGATGGCCAATCCCCGAATCATCCCCCTAATCCATCTGGCCAGACAACCGATGTCCTCCAGACTGACTGCAGAACAGCCCTGATGTTGTTGTTGATTGTTGTTGCTGTTTACTGTGAGATCACTAAGGATAAATAGAATACAGCCTACTCAAGTGGACAATTAGAATCAGGATGAAAGCTGTTTTGTTCCATCAAAAGGAAATGTAAAATGATCTTATTTTTTCTTCATACAGAATGCCTCTGATGCCTCTTTAATTTCGTCTTGAAACTATTGCATCCGTAGCATTTGCTTTTGTTGTAGGCAGACGTGTTTTATTTTTGCCTGGAAGATAAAGGCTCACCGCTTCTCAGCCTGAGACCTTGAAGTGCACAGGGAGCCGAGAGAGAGAGAGAGAGAGAGAGAGAGAGAGAGAGAGAGAGAGAGAGAGAGAGAGAGAGGAACGGGTGCGTTGCCATGGCGATCAGATTCACAGAGCCTAGTCTCTTTTTTTGCCCGGCGTTGGAGCCACATGACAGGGACTGTGGAAAGAATCCAGTCAGTCACTTCTTCTGTGCACAAACAGAGAGATTAACAGCCCTAGCAGTAAAGTGTAATTATTACCTTAGTGGCACCCACACACCCACACCCAGTGATTTATGGGCCGTTTAAAGGACTGTTGAGTGCTCTACTATAGACAATTGTAATTTACAGCGTTAGACCTGTCGAGGAAGAGAAAAGCAGCCCCAAAATGACTCTTCAGACATTTCCAGTTCCCTTTGTTATCTTGTATGAGTCAAAGAGTGTATGGAACACACACTACACTCTATTGTAGGCAGTCGATTAGCAGGGCACAATATCCACTGTCAGATCCAATGACTGTATATATGAATGGACAAAGTCACTGATCACGTGACACCATTCATTCCTATGTGAAGACTCAATAGCGCATTGAAGCCAAATTAAGTCGGTTAAGATGGCTTCTCATGGAGACATAACATGCGCCGTTTGAGCTACTCCAGGAAGTGACGTTGCAGGCTAGCTCAGTGCTGCCCCCTTTCATTGATTAACTCAAGCTGAAGGCTGCCCGGGGTACTGCAGGCTGCCATTAGCAACTAAATGATCCTTATAATTTCTTCTTTGTGCAATTAAAAAATGTTTGGTTCAAGGACAAACATCTGGTGTATTAGAAGCAATTATTCGTACCATGATTGTCTTCATTTGTATTATTTTTTGTACAATTATTCACCCTGAAGATTTACATTTTTCCATTCACTGCAATGGGGGGGATCCTGTTTTCTGCTAACAATGCCTGCAGTGCCACGGTCGGCCTGGAACGTCCGTAGTTTCAATGAGAGGGGGCAGTCGTCCCCCTCTGGTCAGGCCTCTATTGGCCCGCATGGAATTATATCTGCCTGCTGCTGATAAGATGGATTATGAATGAGGCTGGCTGACTGTGCTTGGTCTCAGATGCCGCTGTGTGTGAGAGTACCTCTCTCAGTAGTGCTGTTTGGTTTATTACATGTTCTTATGGATGGAGGCGTAGGAGAGCACTTACATAAGGAGCCTCAGTGTGGGGCCAAATCCCGCCGTGCTTTTCCCCCCAGCTTTATCTGGCAACAAAACTGCTACCTCATGCTTCCTGGGGCCCTCTTTTCCTTATTCCCCCCAGTGAGTTGGCTGAACAAACAAAAACAGCTAGCGTCCAGGGAGGGCTCTGCCATGCCTCTCCCTCTGTGTATTTGCAGAGCAAATGACAGGCAGACCGGGCCCCACTCAGGGAGAACTAGCCAGGCAAGCGCCCAACGCTGCTGCTGCTGTTGAAAATAGCTGCAGCCCCAGCGCTGGGAACAATGAATTCTGACAGGGAAGGAAGTTGTTAAACTGGACGCTAGTCTGGCAGAGGGAGGCAATAGTCATTCAAGGTAGTCCGAGTCAAACAAGGTCTCCTGGCTGCTCCCAGTACTGAGGTTAGAGGTTGTTGCATATGAGCCCACATCTGGTAGCCACATTAGCAACACCCTCACACATAGCAGACACTACACCACTCTGGGGTAACTTTTTAATTGCCACAATTGTACACCTTAACTGTATTTCTACTGCTTCCCAGCTGGACAACATCATGCATAGTGAATCAGTCAATAGGGTCAGGAGAGGCCCCTCTGTATGATGGCCCATGGCCTGGGTTCATAAAGAGTCTCAGAGTAGTGAGTGCTGATCTACGATCAGTTTGGCCTTTTCAGATCATAACGAATACGATTATGTGGACAGGGGGGAGCTGATCCTAGATCAGCACGCTTTGTGAATACGGACCCAGTTCACCACCACCAGCCAAATGTTTTTGCACTATACACCCACAGAGGAGGAAGCAGAGGTGGAATTCACAGTGATAAAGGAGATTTTTCTCTCTTTTTCTCTCTCTCTTTCTTTCTTTCTTTCTTTCTCTCGCTCTCTTTCTCTCTCACTCTCTCTCTCACTCTCTCTCTCTCACTCTCTATCTCTCTCTCTCTCTCGCTATCTCTCTCACTCTCACTCTCTATCTCTCTCTCTCTCGCTATCTCTCTCCCTGTGTAGGCGTTAAGCTCAATCTAACTGTCTGGTCACAGTATGCTGCAAATATTGATCTGAGAGTGAGGTGGGAGTGATAGGGAAGTAGTCTTGATATATTAGCAGCACAACGTTTCCTATCTCGCCCACCACCAAACGTTAACCCCTGAATGAACGTGTGACACAGGAAGCGCACAAACCTAAATATCACTTCTGTTATTTCTATTATAGTCTACAGTAAAAAAGAAAACGCCTTGCTCCACCCTTGTTATAATGCATCTGTGGTCTAAATCATTTGGGGCATACAGTGTAAACCACATTATACTGATTTGGTGCAGCCTTTTGGATTTTTTTGTTGTTGTAGGTTTCGTTATTTTGTCTTGTGTGCAGACAGAGTCAGGCTGTTGTTGTGCCCAATGGGGGACGGTCGGATGCTGGGGCTGGCAGCTGAGATCCAACAGGCTCTGTGTCAGCTTGAAAGCCAGCTGGGGCGCTGCCACTTTGACTTCCATCCCCTGGGACCTGGCATCCTGCAGTAACAGTACTCACAGACACACTGCCCATCTCTTCACCACAGAGCCTCTCTATCTCATCTCCCATAGAGGGTTCCGGCAACAGCGTTTGTTTACGGTAGAAAAAGCAATACGATACTAAACGGGGCTCTGCGACAACATGATCTACTCTCAGATCTCCATAGGTTGCATAATGCTCTGTAATCACATTATGAACCAACAAGTGATTTATTGCAGGGTTAATCACTGTGTAACTGGGAGCACATAGTGTATAATCAACGTAGAAAGATGCTAGTGTTCATGTTCATGTTGGTCGTCCTTACCAGATAAAGGTCTCTTTTTGATGCAGAGACAGAGCCACAGTCACAATAGCAGCACTATAGAAATCAGGAGTAACTAGTGGGAGACGGTTAGACCTGAAAAACGAGTCACAGGGATTTTTGTCAATTGCTTCACTTTTCAGAAAAAATTGCTCTGAACATTGGAAGTACAGAAGTAGGATATTAATTTGAGCCAGTTTGCTACAGCAGTAAAATAATCCTGCAGCAACAGGAAATGTGGATTATCATGTACATTATAATTAATGGACATTTTTTGTAGGGGTTGATCATTTTTGATAATCAAGTCTGACATTTTAAAGTGGAAACTTTAGAAGCCTTTTAAAGTCTTGAATACACTACAAATTAGCATTTCCTGCTGTGCAGGAAAAGTCTCAGCAACAATAGAGTGATCAAATTAAGATCCTACGTCTGTATATATTGCCTCAGGGCTTGTGTCAATAGCAAGGAAGGAACACAGTAGTAGGTGGCCTTGCATGCCTCTCTCTCTTGCACAGTACGCTGCAGCGTTAAACTCCCTCCCAGGGTTCAACGTGGGTCACCAACCCTACGGATGAGGACTGGCAGTCAGGCTGTACAGAACCCACTGACCCCAGGCGTCAGCCGTCATCGTCGGGCCGCCCCACCATCTGACTCCTAAGGCTCGGCCCAAGTCTGGACCTGCAGGCAGCCAGATGCCCAGCCTCTCTCCGTGTGTCTGAGGGGAGAGAGAAGTAGGGTAAAGAGGCACTGCACACCGCCCGGGTAACAGATAAGCCCTACTTTTCACTCTGGACCTATTTGCAGCATAGTGACCCAGAGAAAGAGGGAGTCTTGGGGGAATAGAAGGGAAAGAGGAGAGGAAGGAAAGACAGAAGGTGGAAGGGGGAAAAAGAAAGTTAGTGAGAATCCAGAACACATTGGGTCTGAATTTATGACTGCCGTCAGAGCTGCAACTGGACTGATTCTCCTTGTGGAGCCACTAAATATATCCTAGATACCCCTTCCCGGCACTGCCGAACGTCACTGCCGGGAAGAAAAAAAGAAAAGAACATCACAAGGTCGCTCGCTGTGGAGAGGTAGCTGTACGTCTCCTCCCTCCCCTAGCCTGTCTCGGGGAAAGAGCCCCCCAATCAGTACATCTGTCTGGTCACTCCATAGACCTCTATAACTAGCGATTATTAGATGGCGCTCAATGGGGCCATCATCACCAGCAGAGTCATCTTCTGTTCGTCTTAGATCACATAGAGCAGGCAGGATGTGGATGTTTTCCATTGCCCTCCCTCTCTTTCTGCCTTCTCTCTGTAGCTACTGTCATACCCTGGCTGGTAGTGGGCGGGAGCCTGCAGGGCCTAGTGTGGCCTTGAAATCTCCTCCCATTATTTATTCATGTGTCTGCATGCAGCGGCCAGATGAGAAATAGGCTCAACGGCTCTCGGAGGACTGAGGGTTTCTAATGAGGAAATTCAAGCCTGTCTCTCTGGGATAAATTGACATCTAGATTTGCTCTTCAATGGAGAGTGATTTTGATACGCTCGTGAATAGGCACCTTGCTTTGTCCCTTGAAGTGCAGCACTTACCCCAGGTGATGCCGTTATATCTCGGCTCACTGTGGTGTGTGTGTGTGTGTGTGTGTGTGTGTGTGTGTGTGTGTGTGTGTGTGTGTGTGTGTGTGTGTGTGTGTGTGTGTGTGTGTGTGTGTGTGTGTGTGTGTGTGTGTGTGTGTGTGTGTGTGTGTGTGTAGTAGTAGTAGTAGCTTGAGGGAGTGTATGCAGGCTCCAGCCCAGTCCATTGTCCTCTAGTCTTCTGTTTTAGTGGGGCTCAGTTTGCAGTCACGAGGGGCTTTCGGATGCTCCATCTGGCCCTGGTTCAGCAGCCAGGTACAGAGAGAACGGGGAGACGTTTCTCCTCACCCCTCCCTCCCTCCTATCCCTCCTCGCCGTTTGACTTTGTTCTTGACGTGCTCCAGAGAGGCAGCCGTGGGGAGAGAGAGCAGCAGCTCATCTTGGCAAACTCTCTGGCTGTCTTCCTCTGGCTCTTTGTTATTCCTCTCTCTCTCTCTCTCTCTCTCTCTCTCTCTCTCTCTCTCTCTCTCTCTCTGCCATCCTGCTTCTTTCTCTCCTCACTTCTCCCCCCGAGCTACTCTGCTACGGCTCCCTGGTGCTGTGAGATACCGCTGGGGCATGTCGGTATCAGAAGGTTTGTCAGCACCTAAGGGAACAGAAAGAGTCAGGCGATCTATTGATGCTTTGTGGGAGGAGAAATCACACCCTCATGGATATTGTCAGCAAATCCATGGAAATAATGTGTTGTGATTTTGCAATTATCTGTATTTTATTGCCAATGATTTTTCTCTGGGTTAGTGTTCCACTATGTGACTGAAGGTGTAAAAGAAAGTATGGCTTTGCGTGTTTCTTTTGTTCTGCAGTCCCTGTGGACTATTGTAGGTTGATAGTATAGATCTGGCCTGCGAGATGATATTTGTTTGCCTCCCCTCTAAAGTTTGTAGTGTTTTGGGTCAAAAAAGACCGTAAAATCACCAGGCATTCAGCAACAAATGTGTTCAATTCAGGAAATCTGTTCCCAAGTAGTCCCATGAATAGAAAAAGAGACGTATGTGATCGTGTGTCAATGTTATTCAACGTATGAAATTATTGTTATTTTCAAATACAATCTATTTTTGGGCTTAGTTGGTGTCAATTTGCGGCGTACCAATTATTATAATTATGTTCCGTTCCTCCAAGCATCCGCTCCAACAAAAAACGTCCCATGGCTGAATCTAGTTGCCCTACCCCTAGTATAGATGTTACATATCATGCCCTACAGATACCACCTGACACCAATATGGATAGGGGTGACAAGTCCCTGCCTGTCCCTCCTCGATCTGTCACGCTGGCACCTCTCCAAGCTAGCAGGGACAGATGGAGAGACACTCATTTGTTGGATCACGTTGTCCCCCTCTGCCCGAGAATAGGTTACACGATGTTCAATATTTCAAGTTGAGAGAAAGAGAGTGCTGAAGGCTTTACATGTGCATGTAAGTCACATTCTCTATTTCTGGTCCCGACAGCACTCTGGCACCATCTTTTGGTAAAATGTGGCTGACCGTTTTTGACATTTACATGAAGTCTAATCAGCAAGGGGTTCATCAAACTGTTACACGTTCATTCTCATTCATTCCGTATTAAATTCAAAAGTGAACGCTGTATCACGGCAGATGTGAAAAGTAACTTGTCATTTCTTTATTTGCAGGTGAAGCTTCCTTTCCCCGTAGATCAAATCACAAATCTTCCACGGAACGACTTCCAAATGATGGTAAAAATGCACAAACTGACCTCAGAGCAGCTGGAGTTCATCCACGACGTCCGGCGGCGGAGTAAGAACCGCATCGCAGCGCAGCGCTGTCGCAAGAGGAAGCTTGACTGTATCATGAACCTGGAGTGTGAGATCAGAAAACTGGTGAGTGTGTCTCATAGAGTGTACCCTGCACACCAGAGGAGGCTGGCGACAGGAGCTACAGGAGGATGGGCTCATTGTAATGGCCGGAATGAAATGAATGGAGTCAAACGTGTGGTTTCTACATGTTTGATGTGATCGATCCCGTTCCATTCATTCCAGTCCAGCCATTACAACGAGCCCGTCCTCCTACAGCTCCTTCCGCCAGCCTCCTCTGGCGCGTACAGTACTACAGCACATAGTGTGTGGACCTACTGGCATGTAAAGTAGTAGAACCATGTGGTGTCTATATAGTACCGTTCTCTCCCTGGACTATTGATAACTGTTGGCCCCCCCCCGAGTGGCGCAGCGGTCTAAGGCACTGCATCTCGGTGCTAGAGGCGTCACTACAGACCCTGGTTAAATCCCAGGCTGTCTCATAACTGTACGTGATCGTTAGTCCCATAGGGCGGCGCCCAATTGGCCCAGCGACGTCCGGGTTAGGGTAGGATTTGGCCGGGGTAGCCACCGTGCTAGCCACCGTGCTTCTACACCTGCGTTGCTTGCTGTTTGGGGTTTCAGGCTGGGTGTCTGTACTGCACTCTGTGACATCAGCTGATGTAAGAAGGGCTTTAATAAATACATTTGATTTGATTTGGTAGGCCGTCGTTGTAAAGTAAGAACTTGTTCTTAACTGTCTTGCCTAGTTAAATCAAATAAATACAAAACAACATGTTGACAGTGCGACAAGCATTACCTTGGGACAGAGTGATATTAATTATATCAACAACGTGTCAGCACTTTCGCGCTGGCCGACTGCCCTCTAGCTGCCAAGCGGTCAAAGTGCAGTAATGTGTGTAGGGGGAAGAATATTAGAGTAGAGCATCCGCAGTAGAGTGCTGGCCGTATGTCTCTCTTCCTACACCCTCACCTCCTCGCCCCCACGTTTCCATGGCATCGCGGCAGGTGGTCTCTCACAGGCAGCCAGTATGCTTTGTTTCCATGATGGGGGGTGGAGCTGCGGGCCTTTGATGTGTTGTGTGTTGCCAGCCACACACACACACATACACAAACGAGTGCTTTACCCTCCACAGTGGACTGACAGCCTTCCCCTTGATGTCACCCAGCAGCATCCTAGATATGAGAACAATTTCATCATCTCGAACAGCTTTCCACCACCTGGTCCCGTGTTACCTCAGTGCACACAGCATCCTGGAAACGCTCGCTCATCACGAGCCGTCTCAAAAGCATGCATTATTTAACATAAGCTCAGTGAGCAAGCAATATAGCTAGGTCATGTGAACTCTTTTATGTTGATATGAAGAGGTGAATGGCATGTAGTAAGTATCTATGCCACGCTGCTGCTGTAGGTAGTATGAAGCATTTATAGAACACCGACTGTGCAGCTGCAGTGTCAAACGGCGTCAGAGTATGTACTGCGTGTCTCTTTGCTCCTTGTCAGACCACAGCGCATGACACCAGTCCTCATCCCTAATATTTCCTTGTGTGTCCACCAGGTGAACGAGAAGGACAAGCTGCTGACGGAGAGGAACCAGCTGAAGGAGTGTATGGGCGAGCTGTGGGAGAACTTCTCCTGTCTGTCCCAGGAAGTGTGCAGGGACGTGCAGCTGAGCCCCGAGCAGGTCCAGTCCCTGAACCACTACTGCCCGGTCCTGAAGCCCGGTACCAACACCACCAACATTGCCAGCAATGCTGCCTCCAACAGCATTGACCTCACCACCCACTCCGGCTCAGCCACCCCGGAGCCCAGCTTCCTCAAGTCGCCCGGGCCCTCAGAGAGCGAGCCTGACTCTGTCATGGGGAATGGGGCTGACGGGGGGGCGGGCAGCAACGAGGCGGAAGGCCAGGATCCGAGGTTATACATGGAGGCGGGGCTCTCGTTCAATGAACAGTCCAATCAGACAGTGACGGTAGACTTCTGCCAGGAAATGACTGATAAATGTACGACTGATGAACAGCCGAGAAAGGACTGTACTTAGTAAACAGTGGTTTTAATATCTATGTGTTTATTATTTAATTTTTAGTTTTGATTTTCTTCTGACAAACCCCTTTCTCGGGGGTTGTTGAGATGGTCAGCCTTGGCCAGTGTTCTTTGAATTATTTTTTTTTTGTATGTCTTTTTGGTTGTCTTTTTAAAGGTTGACACTACAGTTGTCTTAAGAGCAGCAATACTGTTCTCCAGGTATTCTCCTCTCTGTAACCATGGCAGAATGGGAACTTCTCACACAAAACTCCTCTTACAATGGTGCTACGCCGTGACCGGGCAGGCAGCGATCTCCACAGTGTTCTTTATCCGTGTATTACAGTCTACTCAGAGGGATGGGCAAAGATCACATCTTCAATTCAAACCTCAATGGACCTAACAGCAGCTCTCTTTGTTTCTCGATCAACCTACAGTTTCTATCTCCCTGTCTCTCTCTCTATTTCTCTCGCTCTCCCTTTCTCTCTATGTCTCTCTCTCTCTCTCGCAGTCTCTCTCCTACTCCGTCTGCTTTCTATCAATCTATTTCTACCTCTAACACTTTCGCTCTCCGGGTTATCTCTCGCTCGCTTATTCTCTCACTCTCTCTCGGTGGCCCTTGTCACAGCAATTCAAACTCAGGAAGAAATATTCTGAATGTTCAACATGATTCATGAAAATTAGAATACAGCTTCTGTAACAGTTAGACTGTAAATGTTCATATGCAAAAAATGTCTTCTGCTTCGCTCATTTGCATTTTCTGTACAGCAAAACAATGTGTACAGGCAGTACCTAAACATTCCTCCTTTGCCTTCCGCAGCACTGAAACGAAAGAGAAAAACAAACGATTTGACAGGTGGTTAAATAGCTATGTTCCCACCAGGGTTGGGGTCAATTCTATTTCAATTCCAGTCAATTCAGGAAGTACACTGAATTCCAACTTTCTCGAAGGCTTTTCAATTAGGAACATGTGAAATTGGAATCGCAGTTTGGTTTACTTTCTGAATGAACTGGAATTGAAATGGAATTGACCCCAATCCTGTTTCCCACACATCAGCGATACCATTGTATTTGGATGTTGTAATGGTAACTTTCAAGTGCTTGCTTGGGCAGAACGTATAATGTATATAGTATGGAGCATGGTGACTGTCACAGTAATATTATACAATTAGAGGCTTAGACGTTTCTTTTCACTGGGGTTTTTGCTAAGGGAAAATATTTGCTTTGCTGTTTCCTGCCGAGAGGAAAATTCCCCATAAGGGTGGGTGTTCTTAAACTCAGGAAATCAGCTTGACACACGCACTCAGACACGCACACACAAACACGCACACACACACACACACACATTCATTTCAGAGCCCCTTGCATGAAAATTGGATGTTGCTGGCGAGGACAGTGTAAGTATGTTATTAACCGGTGGCTCAAGCCACATCCATTCAAACTTTGACACCTCTTTAAATGTGAAAAGGAGTTTCAGCTTTGTGTTTTTGAGGAAACTTTATTTCTTCTCATCAATATTTAAAGATGCTATATGTATGACGGGTGAAAACTCTCACAGACATCCTTTGCATTTCGTCAGTGTTATGTTTCGATGTTGTCGAGGAATGTGTGAGTAGACATCTTCTCAAGCTGAGGGATGGTTATTCTGTCTGTAACAAAAAAAAACATACACAAAATATTTCTATTTACCAAGGATACTTTCTCCAAGGAATCTGGGCTCAATTCAGGCTCTTTCCTTCCAGCACCAGATGCTCAGTTATAACTAGTTCTAATAGCACTTCATAGAGGGTTTATGTCAGTTTCAGAACCCTGAAAAGTCTGATACTGAAGCACTTGAATTGGCACTTAAATGAAAACATCTTATTGAATGTTAATATTGATATAAATTTCTCTATGAGGACATTACATTTTTAAAAACTACAGTCAACAGGGTTATTAACAGAATGGAAGCTAACATAATGTTGAGAGTGTTCACGTCTTATATTTGTAATTCTTTAAGAATTGAATAAGCTAATTGAGACTTCAGTTCATGTGAAAGCACTGTGTGTGTCATCATCAAACTGATTGAGTAACAATCATATGATATAGTAACATTTTTGCCCTGATTGTACATTTGTTGAAAACATCATATTCTCTGATGTGAATGCATGCCCCTGTATATTTTACCTAGTTAGTTTGTCTAGCTTACGTTTGCTTCTTAAACGATAGTCCTCAGCTAAATGATTTACTCTGTCTTTTGTTGATTAACAATATTTACATTTAGAATGTAAATATACAGAAATACTTTTCTTATCTGTTCAACAGTCAGAGGTGTGCTTGAAAATACAGAATGTAAGAAATAGAGCCATAACCTACGAAGAGGAGTGAATTCAATTGGAATATAAAGCTTTGCTCGTAACTTTGACTTCATTCAGGATGAAAAGCTATACAGTTTGTTGGGAAAAAGAGCGATAATACACTGTATATTGATGAGTCTGCAAATTCCCCTTGGCGTTACCCTGCTGCCCTCTCTTGGACACAGTTGTGTAGTTCTCCAATCAGTCCTGACGGAGAACAAACCTTGTGGTGTTAGAGTGCTCTGTTTTTTCGCAGCGTGCTTGCTAGTCTGATTATTTGACCATGCACCTATGTTTCCCTAAGGTTGTAGCTAGACTCATATACAGTCTCACACAGAGAACCACAAGCATACACACACACATGAATACATACGCGCACGTATGAATACATACGCACACGTATGAATACATACACACACGTATGAATACATACAGACACATGATACATGTCTAACGGCATCCTTACTTAAAAGAGCCGGGATCGAGCAGTTGGGATTGCCTGTTGAAATTGTTGTTTGCAAGGTTCTTTCGCCACTTTGCTCTGATTCATGTGCTATCTGAAGTGGAACAGTATTCATCTCCATTATCAGACACAAAGGAGAAAGCTAAAGATGGACGGATTCAAGTGGACATTTTGTGCAAACCATATGCAATTCCTACCCAATAGATGGCCCTTTTCTTGCTCGTTTTGGAAGTAAAAGTGAAAAGCACACTCCTTAGGCTACACTTTGACAAATGTCACATTTTGGGGAAACCTATTGAAATTCAAGTTTATATTGTCCTCCGTCAGAGCTATACCAATAGATATCCCTCGATCTGTTTTTAGATGTCCGTATAATGCTATTATGATTACTGTTGATGTTCTTTGGATTAGCAATGAGTGCATAGCATATTTCTGGTGTGTAGGCTACTGTACGTCATTGTTTTTGCTCTACCAAGAGAGCCCCTGGATTCGTGTAAAGGCTGGTTGGTGGATGCAGATACATGAAGAGTTTTTAAAGCAGCACCTCCCTCCTGTCTATTGACAGTCCAGTCCATACCTCTTAGCCCTCTAGCCTTGAGAGAGCTACTCCATGCCTGATATGCAGTGTGTGGTGTTACGATGGTGGCCAGTGGTTGAAATGAGAGCATGGCCACCTCTACGGTCACCCCAAGCATTCCAGGTGAAATAAGCCTGTTGTGTCATCATCTCAATCGCACAGTGATTCGTCTGGTTGACTTGAACCAGGATCAGTCATTGCTCTTGTATATCGTCTCAGGGTGCCAAGTGTTTAATTTCTCAATTTCTGAATTTGGAGCAGACCTTTGTACTTTAGCTGGTTTTGTTTGCTTTGATGTTTTTGGCTTTGCTTTGAGTGTCTGAAAGTATAGCTTTAAACTCTGGTTTTATATTCCCGAAGCTTATTTCTACCAATGCAAATACTGTGTAATAAGCTTGGCACGATACAGATCAACCCCATCAAGAGGCTGCATTGAGTACACAATACATTGGAGTACAAATATGAAAAATTGAATTATGTTTTGGTAATACATTTAGTTATGAGTTGGATTTCCCTCAAGTTCTTTACCTCTGCATTTTTTACAAGCCAAACACACAACAACAACAAAAATCCATGTAATTTGATTTGTTAACTGGCTTTGGTTATTAGTTGGTGGATATTTGTTGTAAAGCCAGGTGCATTGAACGCATTATCTTTTTAAAAGACTTTTGTGTTGTATTATTTTCTCGTTTAGTTAAAACTTTTTGTTTGTTTTAGTTTTTCTGTGCTGCTTCTCTGGAGAAAAAAAAACACTGTCTCTCCAACTCCAAAGGTTGTTGTTTTGAAACGATGAACAAAACTTGCCTTTTTCACAATTTGCTCAACTTTATAATACAGTATACTGGTATCCTGATTACATGCACAGGCTGAGACCATTTTAGGAGTAAAGGAAAAGTTAAATATGTTTACAAAAAGGTGTGTTTATTCAATTTGCCATGTATATAGAAATTGGTAGGTTAAAATTGGACTGATGGTTAGTGTTTTTACATTTGTAAACAGAAAACGATGTGTTTCCTCAACTTGTCTTTTCATTCAACTGGGGATGTTTCAGAGTTACATGGATACAAGTGCACCTCCGATTTTTGCCTTAGAACTTGCAGAGGCCATAGTTCACATTCAAGTGAAGTGAGTGTATGCAGGGGCCTACGCCCCCCATTTCTGAGTAACCACCAGTGCGGACTTTCTCACACTTATCTACCTGTGAAATCCTTCATACCTCTCATAATTGGTCAATGACTGTATCAGCAAACTGCATCAGGTGGGTTTTTTTACATGCTTTTTACACAGATTATATGGATTATTGTATTAGTAGATTTTGGTGCATCATTTATGTAACAACTCTTAAGCTTGTAGTCACAAAGTTGTTTTTCTCTCGTTTTTTCTAGAAGATTGTTTTGTGTTAATATTGTCAATTTGAAATAACTGTTATTTGCTTATTCTCTACTTACCTTGTTCATTTTTAAATGCTACACAACCCTAATGAGTTAAAATGACTTAATAACCATTGTAAATACAGTGTTGTGTAAACCCCATTTTCATTCATTTCAATTGCTAGTGTTATATAAATGACATTTTTGTCTAGACACCATTTCTGTTTATGAAATAAAGAAACATATCATGTACATTATTTTGGTCCTTTTTTTACATCTGCAAATGCAAATAAATATTGTTTACTTCGTCATATTCTTTCACTAAATCATAATCTGTACTTTTAAGGTGTAATTCTAAATGAATCAAAGGTATTATATGGATTATCTGATTAAAATAATTTCAGATTTGAAGGAAGGTGTAAGATAGTCACATAAGAAGAGGACCCAAGTGGTTCTTGCCCCCATGCACAGTGAGAAAGATAGTTTGGGAGGCAAAGAAAAGACAATCACCCCAAACACACCACAAAATCAACATCTCAGTCTCCGGACTTGAACTTCATTGAAAACCTGGGGTTTTATTTGAACAGGGCTGTCCATAAGCACAGACCGAAGGATATCAAGGATCTGGATTCTGTATGGAGGAACGGTCGAAAAAGCTCAGTGATGTTATCCTTGCAAGGGGAGGGTGCACAACGTATTGAAAACGGGTGCCAATAATTTAGACACCTATCTTTTTGAGCTTTTTCATATTACTTGTTAAACAAAATATTGTTCTCTGAGCAATTGTATTAGTATAAAATAAAATAATATTCAAGTTCTCTTCAGCATACAATATAGCTCAGTATTTGTGTTATATATTTTATACAGTATTTTTTTACCATCTTTATCAAGGGGGGCAATCATTTTGGATGTGACTGTACATGTTTGCATTTTAATAGTTGTACATGAGATCCCAGAAAAACATTATGTACAAGCAAACAGCTTATAGATTTCTCAACGATATCAAGAAAGTGTTGAAGATATTGTATAACATTTTTTTCAAAGCATCCATAGCAGGGTTTTATGAAACATTTCAAGATATTCATCAATAAGTTCACGTTGTTAAATTTGAAGAGCACTTCCATCTCCAACTTTATCATCGTTCTGTATGATAAACAATGTCAAAGTGCTTTAAAAAATCATATTTACATTTTGAGATCAAATATGTATATAGTGGAGTTTATCATCATATCTAACAATATTTTACATGTATTATCAATCAAAATGTTGAATTCTCATCTTATGAGAATATTGTCTTTTAGCCAAACGTAATTTTAATGTGTGCAAAATGTCACTACAAGTAGCTTGCAGTCATATCACTTCGACAAAAAATATAAAATTCCACTAATGCAATTACATTTAATGCCACAGATATTTCTTGCAAAGATAGCATGTGACATATCTAAAATTTGAAATTAGAACTACCCATGCAAACATACACTGAACAAAAATATAAACGCGTGTTGGTCCCATGTTTCATGACCTGAAATAAAAGATCCCAGAAAATGTCCATATGCACAAAAAGCTTAATTCTTTAAAATGTTGTGCACAAATTTGTTCACATCTCTGTTAGTGAGCATTTCTCCACCCATATAATCCATCCGCCTGATAGGTGTGGCATATCAAGATGCTAATTAAACAGCATGATCATTACACAGGTGCACCTTGTGCTGGGGACAATAAAAGGCCACTCTAAAATGTGAAGTTTTGTCACACATCACAATGCCACAGATGTCTCAGGTTTTGCTGATTGCTGGATTGTCCACCAGAGCTGTTGCCAGATAATTGAATGTTAATTTCTCTTCCCTTAAGCCGCCTTCACTGTTGTTTTTGGAGAATTTGGCAGTGCGTCCAACCGGCCTCACAACCGCAGACCATGTGGAACCACACTAGACCAGGACTTCCACATCCGGCTTCTTCACCTGTGGGATCGTCTGAGACCAGCCACCTGGACAGCTGATGAAACCGTTTCAGGGAAGCTCATCTGCGTGCTCGTCATCCTCACCAGGGTCTTGACCTGACTGCAGTGGGCAAATGCTCAGCTTTGATGGCCACTCACACGCTGGAGAAGTGTGCTCTTCACAGATGAATCCCGGTTTCAACTGTACCGGGTAGATGGCAGACAGCATGTACGGCTTCGTGTGGGTGAGTGGTTTGCTGATGTCAATGTTGTGAACAGAGTACCCCATGGTGGTGATGGGGTTATGGTATGGGTAGACACGGATATTTTGACGAGATCCTGAGGCCCATTGTCGTGCCATTCATCCGCCGCCATCACCTTATGTTTCAGCATATAATGCATGGCCCCATATCGCAAGGACCTGTACACAATTCCTGGAAGCTGACCACCAATGTTCCAGTTCTTCCATGGCCTGCATACTCACCAGACATGTCACCCATTGAGCATGTTTGGGATGCTCGGGATCGACGTGTACGACAGCGTGTTACAGTTCCCGCCAATATCCAACAACTTCGCACAGCCATTGAAGAGGAGTGGGACAACATTCCACAGTCCACAATCAACAGTCTGATCAACTCTATGCGAAGAAGATGTCGTGCTGATGTCGTGCTGCATGTCACAACAGATACTGATTGGGTTTCTGATCCACGCCTCTACCTTTTTTAAAGGTACAGTATCTGTGACCAACAGATGCATATGTGTATTCACAGTCATCCATAGATTAGGGCCTAATGCATTTATATCAATTGACTGATGTCCTTATATGAACTGTATCTCAGTAAAATCTTTGAAATTGTTGCATGTTGCGTTTATATTTTTGTCCAGTGTAACTATACTAATGCGCTTACTGCTCATCCACAATACATATGTTATTATGAATACAACTAGGCAATTAGAAGGGGAATGTTGCTTTGTGATCAGGGTCCCCAGATCCTTCTGGTCCCTCAGCCATTCCTCACTTTTTCATGATTGAAGACAGCTCCAGAATCATGCTCTGAAAGATTGAAATATGCAACATGAGTTAGTCAGTAGTTATTTCATCTGAATCTTAGCCTTAGAAATACATGATGAGAATCCTACAGTACATCCTCCATTTAAAAATGTTGTGTAATAGGTCTACTTACCATTGACATTCTTCGTCCACTGGCTGGAGGCGGGGTCATAGGTGGGCTCTCTCCTTGGGCGATACGCTTGGCCTCTGTGTCCGTCCCACTCCCGGAGTTCGGGCTATCAGAAGGACTGTCCAGGTTGGTCTGAGAGAGTCCCCGGGACATGAAACTAGCCTTCCTCCCCGTGGGATAGTGACCACTGTCAGGTGAATCACTCATGTCACTGTAGTCCTGCAGAGCGCTGACCCGGCTCTGTTTGCGTAGCTGGTTCCACAGGGCTGCTGGTATCTCCATATGGCTAGCCATGAGGGAAGGCCGTGGCTGTGCTCCGCCGTGCCTGGGATGGCCTGAGCCTTTAGGTCCGTTGGAATCATCACTGCTGCATGAGTGGTTCCTCTGGTCCAGGGTGAAGTGGTGCTCCACGGTCCCCAGCTGTCGCAGGGACTGGAGCTCAGTCTGTCTGGGGTACTGCTCTGAGTCGTTGGTGCCACCACCATCGTTGTGAGGAGCTACCGAATGCAGGTACAAGGGGACAGCATCCACTTGGCTGTTAGGGACCATTGTGTAGGCCGTCTGAGTGAGCTGCATCATCTTTTGGGGTGATGAGTTTGTAAGGACACACACCTGCAGGACCATGGAGTTTTTCTTGGACCTGAAAGCTAATAAGCTTTCATCATCTGTACCTTTATTTCCATACAGACTTTGTTTGACTTTCTTCACTCCCAGGTGGAATATCTCAAGGAGATTCAAGAACAAAGAAACCCCAGCGATGACGAGCATGAAGATCATGAAAATGTTCTTCTCAGTTGGTCTGGACACAAAGCAATCCACACTGTTCGGGCAAGGCAATCTCTCACATTTGTACAAGGGATCCAGTCCAACTCCGTACAGTCCATATTGTCCCACTATGAAGCCAACCTCCACCACTGACCTCGTCAAGATATGGAAAACATATGTGCGCAGCAAGGAGCCCCTGAGTGGAGCTTTCCTTACTCTCTTCTGTTCCTCCAGCTTCCTCAGCTCCCTCTCTATCCTCTGTCTGTCCTCATGAATGGGCTCAGCGCCCTCTAGCTCTGCTTTCAGGAAAGCTTTTTTCTTGTGTCTCTCTTTTTCAAGGGCCCTCAAACGGTACAGTGCATGTCCCATGTATACCAGAGAGGGAGAGGACACGAAAATTATCTGTAACACCCAGTATCGGATAAGAGAAATGGGGAATGCATCGTCGTAGCACACGTTCTTACACCCAGGCTGGTCAGTGTTGCACACAAACTCACTCTGCTCATCGTCCCAAACATCCTCTGCTGCCACACCAAGTACGAGCATCCGGAATATAAAAAGGATGGTTAGCCAGATTTTTCCCACGATGGTTGAATGAATATGTACCTCTTCTAAGATACTCCCCAACAAGTTCCAATCCCCCATCTTCTGAGTCACATATCCTTATGCTATAAAGCTTTTTACATCAATAAACTTCCACTGGGCCATGGTATTATATAAACACCTCACAGGAGAAGCAATTTTTTTTATAGCTTAGTGTGTATATTTTATGATTCCAATGCGATTGTCCTCTTTCAAATGTAGACTGTTCAGGCAGGCAATATCAAAATAAAGGATTTAAGAGTAAGAAAGAACGCAGAAATACCTGAATATTTGGTAGAATGTAAGTTTTGTTTCCACCCATTGAAGAGATAGGCGACCCATCTCTGAGCATCGCTATAGTGAGTGTATCTCCAATCTGTTGCAAGCAGGATTCATAGATTGCGAGGATCGATCCACCAAGCGACTGGACAATGGCCTGGGGCTTGTTTTACCACACAATTAATGATGGCAGGACACAACACAGCAGGACATGTAATGTTACCAATAGTGCCAACCAGCTCATGGCCTAGCTTTGAATGTCAATACATGTCAAATGCATGCTATTTTTACTTTCCAAATAGCTTTTATTTTTACTATATGTTGGTATTGTTTGTATATGATCTAAATCTGCTAACTAAATGTTTTCAAATGGCCAAGTCAAAATGAACAATCTATTGGGCCAGACAGAATGATCAATGAGTCATGCCCCATCTCATAGTTCACTGCATGTCTGGCAACTAGTCTGGCAACAAACCAACATACCTCCCCAAAAGTTCTGTTAGTTAAATAAATGAAAACTATAACAGATGACACAATTAGAACAACATATTCACATTGTTGCCATTGATATTTAGTAGCCCATTTAGATTCCTAAAAATTAGTTAACAATTGAATCATTTTAATTTAGAAAGAAAAATAAATTACAGAATGTATTGAACACTTACTTTTACATTGCGTGGCACTGTGTGGTTGAAATAGCCACCATTAAAAAGGGATAGTTCACCCAAATTACAACATGGCATATTGGTTTCCTTACCCTATAAGCAGTCTATGGACAAGGTGTGACAGCAATCTATGCTTTGGTTTGGTTCACCTGGCTGTTTCAAATGCTAACTTCTTAGCATTTGTGGTACAAATCCAATGCAAGTCAATGTTACCTATATTAGCGGCCAGTTAAACAATACCAAAGCCCGGATTGAGGTCATACCTTCTCCATAGACTGTTTACAGGGTAAGGAATCCAAAACATATTTTTGTGAAATATCCCTTTGATACACCCAAATGTGTAGTCTAACCCCATGATCCCATTCCATGACATTGATTTCTCATGAAAGAGAATGTGTCCTTACAATCACTCTGCTATAACCAACTTCATTCAACTTTGTTTCAGTGAGCTAAGGCAAGTACATCCTTAGGCACTGACCTCAATTCCCATACTTCGTGGCCTAGTTTCTGGATATTTATATTAGTGCATGTATTACCTTGAAACATTGCCCTCCAGAAGGATTAATTATTAATGAACAATATCCCATGACAGCTGTTAGAGTGAGAATAAGTATGCTGAACTATGGCAATTGCTATAAAACCTAAGCAGCCATTGAGAACCTGCCTAAAACATGCTGTACTCATTTGGGTAGTAAGTAGTCATGGAGTTCAATTTCCATTAATAATCAAAACCATGTTAAATAAATACACTTTATTTACAAAACCAAAATATGTACAATATACAGTGTACATTTGTTAACCAGGTAGTCACTCAGTCACAACCATCCAAAACCAAAGATCTAAGTCAAGAAATTGTCCCTTTAAAATCGTTAATTTCTATAAACATACGACCTTGAATCATACATAAAATGGAACATGTACGCCTTATTTATTAATTTAACTGACCATCTTGAAGTCAGTACAATATATATCCAAAATAGAATACTTTTGACATACTGTACAGTAAAATGTACTTTCTGCCATGTGACCTTACAGCATTGAAATATGAAATATAAATGTGACCTGAATTGTAGTTCAAATCTTTATCTCCAAACACCCCCAGATGTTGTAGAAAAAGTAACTTTAGTACATGCGGCAATGCCCCATAAAAGTATTAGAGACAATTCCCCATCAATATGGTAGATTAGATTTAAAACGCAACAAAGAGAAAAAATACCAGTGCATACAAATCAGCAGCTGTATTCATTTAGGCTGTGGGGAGATGATACATTGAAGCCTGTGTGGATGTTACCTCAAGGATATTCTGATCCTTGCCGACCCCCACCCCCAAAAAAACTAAAAGCATTTCAGTTTGAGATCTAGTTGACTATGTTCCAAGGCCATCAATTACAGGGATCAAATTCAGATGATCCGCTTCTGCTCATTCGTCAAATGGGAAATTCGAGCCTTGACCTTGCAACATCTGAGTAAAAAAAAGCATAGTAAATGAAGTCTTCATTGAATAAAGAAAAATTATAAGATTCTGGAAAGTCAACTTGCCATCTTCTTCTTCTTAAAAAGCTTCATCAGCTGGGAAAATCTCTCTGCAATCTAAAGATAAAAACAACACAAAACAAAAAAACTCAACAAATATACAGAACCGACATTAATGCTCAGCAATAACTACTAGTCTCATATCAAAAACATAGAATTCCATTACTATGAAAAAGAAACGCCAAAGACAGTAAATAGGTAAAGACATGCCTGAGCGGGTGTCTTGTTCATCTTCTCCGATAGGGCAGAGAAAGTATCTGGAGAGGCACCTTTCATCTTCAGCGCGCGAGGAGAATATCTCGGTCTTCATCTCTTTAAAAGAAAAGTATGGTTTTAGTGACAATCATGACACTTGACATGAAGACTCTCGAACATCTAACATGCAGACGGTACGTAAACAAAAAGGCATGGATGTTAAAACCAACTCACCTTGTCCAAGTCACCACCACTGCACCCTTTTTAATGATGATATTCTTGGCCGACAGGCTGTTGGGTGATGGGGTAGATTGGGGTGGAGTAGTGACTTTACTTCTCTCTCGCTTGGAGCTTCGAGTCCCCTTTCCTTTGGCACTTTTTGAGGACTTCTTTTTATGCTTGACCTTCTCTGGGATCACCTCCTTTTTAGCCCGCTTTGCCTTCATTTCAATATGGTGCTTTGTCCGCTTTTTCCCAGTCTTACCCTTGCTGTGGTCTCTCTCCGGTGGGTCTTCTATGATGGTGAGGCACGGTGAAGATAGAGCAGACGCTGTTTCGGTGCTTGTGGAAAGGTAGAAAGGAGGGCCGGCCTCTGAAAAATGGGTATTAGAAGGAGTTTTTCCAGTGGGATGAGCTTCGTCTTTGCCATACTGGTCTTCTCCTGGTGGTGTTTGAGGGCTTGAGACAGCCCTTGGATTGATGTCTGCACTTGTGGGGTAGATGCCTGGGTTGGTGCAGTTGACTTGGGGGCTTGTGGAGTTGACACATGGGTAGGTTGAGTTTCTGGAGTTATTTCCTTGGTAGGTAGAGTTGACACTTCCTGGGCTTGAAGAGGTGACTCCTTGGCTTGTTGATTTAATTCCTAGGCATGTGGGGTTGACCACTAGGCTGGTGGAGTTGTTGCCTAGGTTGGAGAAGTTGATGCCTGGGTTGGTGCAGTTGATGTCTGGGTTGGTGTTTGCATGCCGTATCCTCACAATGAAATGATCATTTGACTTCTCCATCACTACTGCCTGCATGGGCAAGTGAGGCTTGAAGTGAAACAAGGGGTTAACAGGAGCCTCCCTGGTCCTGCCACCACCACTTGACGCACCGCTGGAGTTGTCGGTGTCCAGGGCAAGGTGAATGTCCTGCTCTGTAGCATCTTCCCCATCCATAAGAGCATCCTCACTGAAGTGTGCACTGATGACACTATCTGGAGCAGACATGGGCTCCACACTGGCTGGGTGCAAGAAGCTGAGGTGATTGTCAGACTTGAGAGGCGAAGGAATTGTGAGGGAGACAGCCAGATCTTCTGCCAAGATGGAATAAGATCTCTGCGAGAACACACTGGACTGTGGTGTCATTTTGCTTTCTAGTAGGCTGGAGGGCACCTCTAACATGCAACTCTCATCCAACAAAGCTGGATTTAGTGGAATTTGGACTTTTGAATTTGGAGAGGAAAACTTGCAGGGTGAAATAGAAGACCACGTGGCAATGACTTTAGAGGGAGTACCAACTTTGCTTGTGGTACCAACTTTGCTTGGGCTGGTAACACCTAGGAAGCGCTCTCCTTTCCGAGGAGTACCAAGAGGCCAGCCCTGATTGTCCCCAGCTGAGACACTAGTTTCTAGCAGATCAGACCCTTGTAAGAGACACTTGAAGATCTCTCCCATCTGGGAGTCGGTCACCAGGTTGAATGTTAGGTTGGAGGCTTGCTGTTCTGTGAGGATTTCAAAGTCAGCCTTGTCATGGAGTGAGCCATTTTGAGACAGCCGGCGAACATAGGCAGCTGTTTTCTCAGCAGAGGAAGAGCTGTTTGACGGTAAGATCTCTAACCCGTGTTGCAAAGGAAGTTGCATTGGAGGTAGCATTGGAGGTTGCATAAGAGGATTATCTGAGGTTTGAGGCTCTGATTCCTTATCTTCTTCAAAGGACATTTTTATATTTTTGCCTCTTCCAAGACCGGTTTTGCAAGGGGGGAGAGTCTGAGCCCTGGTTCTTTTTATGGTGGGTTCAACACACTCTGTTAATTCCTCTTGCGGTCTTTTACTTACAGATGTTCTGGACACACAATTCGTTTTTCGTACCGCTCCCTGCGGTCTTTTAAGTTTAAAGGCTGTGGACACTGATGACGTCACTGGCTGCTTGGGGGACTTCACTGGCTGCTTGGGGGACTTCACTGCCTGCTTGGGGGACTTCACTGGCTGCTTGGGGGACTTCACTGGCTGCTTGGGGGACTTCACTGGCTGCTTGGGGAGACTCAAGTCCCTTTTTTCGGCTCCTGCAGACTGGTTTCCATTTGAGGATTTGCAAACACTTCTCAGGGCAGTCTGAATTTCCTTGAATAAGAAGTCTAACTGCACATTCACAAATTCCCACAGTTTCGACTTCATATTAAGTGGTTCCTGGTCAAAGATGCGGTTGACAATGCCATTATTTGATAACTTACTCAAAACAGACATTATGTTATTTTTCAGTTTCACTTTGAGGTCATCTTCTTGGCTGCATAGTTTAGTAAAGCTAACACTATCAACAAAGTCTGTAAAAGAGTCAAGGGACATGTCCATAACACCGCAGAAGCGTTCCTTAGAGAAGGTTGAACGCAGCTTCATGTACTTTTTCCTGCACGCATAGCGAATCTTTACAAACACGGCCATAACCTCCTCCACGGTACACAAGGCGGCTTTGGGTAACGGAGGTTGAACAGTTTTATAGCGGGCTTTTGACATGGGGCTTCCAACTGGTGAAATCAAGGTTTTACTTAGGAGTTTAAAATTCCCTTTCTCTTCAGGCGACTTCTTGGAAAGTCTAGGGGATGACTTGGGACTTGGTTTACTTTTAACAGTGCTTGTGGGCCTAACCGTTTTGGCTGGAGAACTTGGCGTGACTGGCGTTTCTTCCCCTTCACTAAGAATTTCACCCTCTTCCAGTTCATCCTCAGGGCTGGAAGAACGGACAGAAGTCCGATCCACATCGGGTTGTGTAGCACTTGCAATGGAGCGGACAGGATTCTTGTTCTCCATATTCACATCCAACTTCTTTGAATTGAGATCCCCAGCGGCACTGGTAAACTCTGTCAAATACAATATTTTGGTTTCATTAGCAAAGTAAAGGCATAACCTGTAGGCCTATGTTGACAAAGTAAATTCAGTGTTATGGAATTAGGCAGAGGATTACAAACATAGGCTAGTGTTTGTTGCATCTTCTTAACTTGGACAATAATTTAACTTTTTCAGAACATTGTTAAATCTTAACCATACCCATAGTGACATATCTTAAAGAGCAACTCCACCACTTTTCAACCACAATGTTATGTCCTGTATGTGCTTCAATGTGGTCTCTATGTGATTATTCTTTATGTCGATTTGTACTGTTTTATTGCATGAACTGTTTTTATGTCTCTGCAATCTGTGCTTGCTTGTTTCTTGCTTGCCTCAATTGTGTGCCGCACGTTTAGTATGTCTACTCCCTCTTGTTTAGTCCTGCTGTAAATATAATTGTAATGTATTTTATTTGATGTATGCCTATTGACAACTGGCCGGGGACTACAGCTGGAAATTAGCCGTAGAGGCTAAAGCTGCTCTTTTTATCAAAAGGGACTGTCCACGTCATTACAAACTAATAAACTAAACTAAACATTTCATTATCTCCAGGACAATACCATTGTCTACATGTGAAAACAAAGTTTGAAAGTTCTACCCGATTACATCATCAAAAGTTGCAACATTTTACATTTTTTTTAAAGAATCGCTGTGATTTAGGGAGCAAGAAAATACTCTCCCCTCTGGCTAGAAACTCATTGCAGGCTTTGAAAATCTAATTATCATTATTTTACTATTAATCCTACCCTGTTATGTCACAGAGAAGCATTTTTTAGGACCTTTCTTACCTTTTTAACAGATCATAGAAACGCGCCTTAGATGTACATGTAGACTCTGGTATGGTGCTGTAATGAATAGGAGGTTGAAAAGTGGCAGAATTGTCATTTAAGTGATGCTTACCTTTGCGAAGACTCTTGACATAAGCAGGTTTGCTGTGGCATGGCGGCTGCTGGCTTTTCCTCATTGGACGGACTGGGCTCGTGAGTGGGCTGATGGCATCTGGAATACCTTTTAGGCTGCTCAGCGTGAGCATCATCGAGTCCTCATCATGGGCCAATGGAATGGAGCTAGAGGGCTCAACATTCACGTCTTCATTCTCTGTGTAACTTGGCTCAGAATTTAGGGACTTCTTTGGTGTCTGTGACAAACCACTGTTGTGCTGTGCCGATGGTGCAACCTCTCCTGTTGTGCTGCTCACCCTGGACACTCCAATGCTGCTCAACGGTGAACTTTGTTCCACAACAGTTCTCTCCTTCTCACACTCCAGAGGTATCTCTGTGACATCATGAATGACCTCAGATGTAATGCAGATCTCTGGAATTACCTCCATGCTAATCGTACTGGAAACGGCATGCTTGGAAATATCTCGCACCTCCGCTGTCACATCTAGACTGGAATTTGAAAGAACAGAGGCAGGCAGTGGCAATTGCAGAGATTCCAATTGTTCTTTTCCTGGAACACCAACAGCAGAATTTCCCACACAGACAGCAGCAGGTGGAACTTGTGTCACAGTTTCAACAGTTTGACTTTTACACACCAAAGCACTGGGAGTTTTACTGTTTGACTTACACACCCAATTGTCAGTAATAAGAACTACATTTTCTGTAGAATGTTCAGGGGTAAATCCGTTAGAAGATAGGCCAGTGTCAGTATTTGAATTGTTTCCACAATTCCCAGTAACAGCAGCAGCAGTAAAATCCCCAGACTCACTCATTTTATTTGCAGAGGCACATTCTTCAGGTCTGCTTTTCAGTGGAGTTCTCAAAGCAATGTCACAGTCTGGAGCTGAAACGCAAACCTTCCTGAGAGGTTCTGGTGTGGCGGGTTCAGTCCTCTGATCCACTGTGGCCTCCGGCAGCTCAGGCCTACCTTCTGAGACATCTTGGACAGTAGTGTCTTCCACTTCTAACTGGCACTTCGGTTGCATTTTGGCCACTGTGGCCTCAGCCAGACCTTTGTTAGCATCCTGACAAGGTTCTTTGTCTGTATGTCTACGGTTTATACTTTCAGGTTCTGAAGGCATTGGGATTCCTGAAGAGGGCTGTACAACTGGGTCCTCGAAGACGTCATCGGTCTCTACCACACTACTGTTGATTTCGTCTAAGATGAGTAATTCGTCCAGATCAGGCTGTCCACGGTCTTCCGTTGACTGGTAATCAGGAACTTCCTCAGGTGGTGTGCCCTCCTGTTCCTTGGTTTCAGCAGGCTGTCTTGGTCTTTTAACTGGTGACAGGGTAAGATTCAGAGATCCCATGAAACTTAACTTTCTGTTTGGACCGTTTTCCTCTACAGAGCTTTTCTCAGCCACTTTAGCCTCAGATTGAAGCAATTCAGACTTCTCATCAGTCTTCTGCCCCCCGACTTTACTGTTGTCCACGGTCTTGTCCTTACTGACGTCTGTACTGCATCGGTCACTTTCCTTTGTTCTTCTTCTCTCTGTACAAGTGCTTTTTCTTTCTCCTGATTTTTTTGATCTACTCTTTTCTTTTCTGATCTCATCCTCTCTTCTTCTCTCCTCTTTCCTTCGATGGTCCCTTGGAGGACTTGTCCCTCCCTTGCGATTAAGAGACTCACTGGATCGTTCAGTGATACTGGCTTGATTCAAATAGGCATGCTTTCTGTTAGAGGAAATGTCTTTAGTACTTCTACTATGCCTATCATCATCATCATCATCTTTATCACGCCTGAGCTCCTTATAATGCCGACTAGAACTTTTTGATTGATAGGCTGCACAATCTTTAGACAATCCTTCAGACGTGCGGTCAGAGGAAGCAACGCAATGCAAAATGTCTGAGGTTGGGTTTTTAACCCGCGCCGATCTCCTGCGTACCTCAACATCTGAGAAACGAGGGTATCTGCTTGACTTGGAGTTATATTTTCGCTGCTCCATTGAGTCGGACAGCCTGGGATTTTCACCTCTGCCTTCTCTGCGCTTGGTTTGTTTAGGCTCGCCGGACGGGTCAAGTTCACGTGTAGGGTGCCTATTCACAGAGTCCTGGCTGGAACTACTAACAGAAGGATCGGTGCGTTTCACTGGAGCTTCTGAATCTCCTCTAGCTGTCTTTGAAGTGACAGGAAGAGGTGGTCTGACAACTGTTGCAGCAGAGGGGGTTGGAGGGAGAAGGGGGTGGACCACATCTCTGTCTTTACAGAGGAGCTGGCGAAGATCCTTTACAACACAATCCTGTCTAGGACCCGGTTTTTGGCTTGGTGGAAGCTGCCCTGTAAGATTCTGTCTAGTTGGAACTAGCGGTTGGCTAAGTTGAGACGGCCCCGTAGGATTCAGTCTGGTTGGAACTTGCGGTTGGCTAGGTTGTGACTGCCCCGGAGGATTCTGTCTGGTTGGAATTTGATTTCTCAGGCAGTTCATCTGAGATTGATGGTGAACTACAGGACCCCTCCCTGGCCTGAAACTAAAAGTTGAAACATAAATTACTCACATGCCCTAGCTTTACAGAGAGTTCATAGAAATGTGTATTTTTCCTTCTTGCCTGGCCCCATTGGAGATGTACATCCCTAAATAACTAAGTACTCCGCCAAACTACGAGTTACCACTTCACAGGTGAATATGAAGTGTGAAGGTTCAGGACACTTACCTTTGGCTCAACCTATTTATCTCCTCGTCCTTCCGCACAACCTCCATTTTAGCTGTTTTGATGAGCGCACAGATGTTCTTCTTCAGACGGCTGTTCTCAGTGTTCAGCGTTGTATTCTTCAAAGTGAAAACGCATGTCAAGCACGTAACTTACACTAACTGTAATGTCATTCGTTGCGGATAAGTGTCTGCTAAATGACTGTAAATGTAAATGAGATAATCAATGTAATAATTTTGTCAATTTAGCCTGTTCATCACGAAAGAATCACATTCATGATTGTCGTGGACTTTTTATTTGTACAACCTAATTCAAGTCAATGTATTCAATTATTTCAAGTACTGGGTATGTTCCTCATATTTCAAGGGGTACTACTAATACATGAGTGACACTTAAAACGTTCTATTACAAACCTGTGTTTCAGTCTGCTGCAACCTTCTCATTAACTCCTCAACTTGGCTTTGTGCTGCATTGAATCTTGTCCTCAACTGTAATGAGATCGGGGTACTGATGGTTATTCATTTCTAATGGGAACAAGATCTGTGCACCAGCATTCCATTTAAGGCAAACGAGGGGGTAAAAAAAATGCACATATGAATTGGATAAGCATTATGGTACAAACCTCATTGTAGGAAGACTCTCTATCCTGCTGTTCCTCTGTTATGATTTCTTCATATAAATCCATATACTTCAGATTCTGTGGTGAGAGGAGTGTGTAGTTCCGTTCTGTAATAAGATTGCACAAATATGTTATCAGTTCTCATATTCTGAGAGAACACAGCAACATGGGTATCTTTTCTACTTCTAAAGATATATATCTGACTCAGACCATCTCGTAAAGAACCAATGTGTATGTTTGAGTGATGTTCACCTGCATTTGAATTCATCTTTGGACTTTCTAAACCAAAATAAATATCCACAGAATCTTCATTGAAAGCTGCCGTGGTATCTGTGGGGTAAAAGTATCGCAAAGTTACCCACATATTGCACCTCTGTAATTTCATCACATGGAATAACATTACTGTAGAAATGCCTTGTATTATTGGATGCAGTACAGATAATATGCTTATGTAATAAGGGATCCACATAACACAGATCTGTGCATTTTCTTTGAGTGCATAAAATCAGGTATGGCTCGACCCTTGCCGAGCCATACGAGAGAATAGGAGAATTAATACTTTTCCATAAGAGTGCTTTGTGACAGAACAGTTATACAATAAGATTACAGTTTAACTCATGGCAGTAACTACACTGACCAAAAAAAATTATACGCAACATGTGAAGTGTTGGTCTAATGTTTCATGAGCTGAAATAAAAGATCCCAGAAATGTGCCATTTGCACAAAAAGCTTCTCTCAATTTTTGTGCACAAATCTGTTTACATCTCTCAGCTACAGACAATTTTGTGAGAAGACCGATTTTAGGGATGTCTCACGGGCTGACAAACACCGCTCTAGCTCCGTCACCTTTGAACGCAGATACGGTGGATTGAGACGCATTCAATGCAAAAAAAAACTGATCTCTCTCTATCTTTAAAAAAAAAAAATCCCATCAAAATCAGTTTATTTATTATGCTAATTCGATTTTTGACCTTTATTAAGGTATCTGTGACCAACAGCTGCACATCTGTACTCACAGTCATAAGAAATCCACAGATTACAATTTAATTAATTTATTTAAATTAACTGATTTCCTTATAAGAACTGTAACTCAGTAAAATCTTTGCAATTGTTGCATTTATATTTTTGTTCAGTATACTTTAGGAAAGTTGTACCATGTCTTTCAGCAGCCCATCTGTAAATAACCCACCCAACTACCTCATCCCCATATTGTTATTTATTTTTGCTCTTTTGCACCCCAGTATCTCTACTTGCACATCATCATCTGCACATCTATCACTCCAGTGTTAATGCTAAATTGTAATTATTTCAGCACTATGGCCTATTTATTGCCTTACCTCCCTAATCTTACTACATTTGCACACACTGTATATAGATTTTTCTATTGTATTATTGACTGTACGTTTGTTTATCCTCTGTGTTGTTTTTGTCGCACTGCTTTGCTTTATCTTGGCCAGGTCGCAGTAAACTGGCCTACCTGGTTAAATAAAAGTGAAATAAAACAATAAATAAAATCCACCATCTATGGACAGTGAAATAGGTTATAGCATTGTACTCACTATGGTGGTCTTGGCTGAGGTCCCCATACACTTCATCCATCAAATCCCCCTCCATTCTCCCGATGCTCAATCAATGGCTCAGAGATGTACCTAGAAGTAGCTGGAAGAAACGATGCATAATTTGTGTGGCAAGCCATGCATTACTTGCAATTGAAAGTGAGTCCAGATATCTTGAAATTGGTGAGGTCGATGGGAAAAGTGATCCGCAAAACATTTGGACCTTCTAGAGACTAATGCCTGGATTTTAAAAGAAGTAAGATAGCTTGTAGCATGATCACACAACTAGCTAGCACTTATAATTAGCAGTAAGCTTTCTAATGTCAACTACTGTAGCTAGTTATCAGTAAGCGTCCTAATGTCGACTAGCAAGCTACCTAGGATCTAAGAAGCACAACGTTACAAAACATGTTACTCTGGCTGGAATGGCTAGCACATGGGCTTCTGCTGGGTTGGTGCTAGCTACTAACTAGTACCAATCCCTAGTTTGAGTAGCTAGTAAGCTTGTTAGTTAGCCAGTCATTTAGTTAACAACAAAACAATCCTGTTGGTAGTTCATTGAGCAAACTTAAAATCAGCCGTGTCGGCTCCTTGTAACGTTACATGCACCAAGGGCAAGGATATGATGGAATGGACACAGCCGAGCCATCACAGGCACAATATAGTTACCGTTATATTACTTTAGTAAGCGGACTGACACAACAAGTTAGCTCGCTAGCTACGGGATCCACACAAACGTACCCATCTATAAACTCAAAACGCGGATGAACATTACATTTTGAAGAAAAAAAAAAACATTGGAATGTGAATTTCCTACAGATATCTACTCACCATATGACAATCGATTCTGAGAATGTTGTTTAGCATGTTATTGTGCTTTATCGTCTGTTTACAATCACTGTCGCGACGACTTCTTCAGGGAGCAGGAAATAACGACATTTTCCCGCGGTCTCTGCAAGACACACGCAGCGCCTCTTCCGGGACGTTCAGGCGTCCCAAAGAAAATGATTCAATCAAAGCAGCCTTTTGTTTAATTAAGTCAGACTCAATCAAAACCAAAGTTAATAAAACACTTTCTCATCCCAGGACGCCACCGTTTCTGACCTCGAAAAGCGTTGTAATTAAATTGTGAATAATCTTTCATTGGAACCTCCCAGTAAAAATATATTTATATAACTCTGTCCTTTCTTCTTTCTGTGCTCTTGGGGGTCTTTTACGAAATGTGTTTCGATTTTTCCAAACGCAAAAAAAGCATCTATTAAGTAGATGTGCCTGTCGCTTCCAACGGCGTCATCTAAGCGACATCATTTGGACAATCGACCGAACCGGAAGTGTTTCTGATTTACTCACATGTGGACTGGATTTTAACAGTAACGGGAACGTGCTTGCTGTGTTGTGATACAACCTAGACAGACAAGTGATGTACCTCACAATTTGGTCAACGACTAATATCACAACCTATTACAGTTTTTATCCGTTATCGTACATTTCACTGTGGATCTCTCTGTCCTAAACGACAAATGGTACGATGGAAAATTTAGAATTGAGCCTGTCATCACTGGGTACCATATCCAGACATATTGACAAAAGTCACAACGAACTCAGCAAGTATTTAACCAAACAGGTAAGATACGTTTCTCCTTGACTTTTTATGAAAACCGTAGTGTCTGTAATATGTCTCTTTATATGAATTATTGATAGGTGATGCATCCTATCTGCATATTCCACCATCTTATATATGCGTAGATTAGATGTCTTGTTGACCATCCAAGAAATTGCACTACGCCTACACACCATCTTAATGAATGCAAATGTAACCCAATTACAATAGTCTTTTATCAGGACGCTATTTACATTACATTGATGGATGTCCCTTGAGATTGGAGGGTATAGACTTAGCCAGTGCTTGTCTACAGTTGCCTGGAAAGTCCTAATGAATTCAATGTCAATCTTGACTTTCACCTGACATGTCTTTCTGTCTGTCTGTAGATATGGAGCCAGCAGGACAGACAGAGCATCCTGGCATATTTGTCTCAGCTGCTGTTGGAGAAGGACTATACGCTGCTGCTCGCCCGCCACCTCCGGCCGCTGATCCTGGACCTGCTGGAGAGGAACGCGCAGAGGATCAAAGCCGACGGCAGGATCAACCATGATCTCCACGAGCGCCTGTGTGTGGCGCTCAGCAAACTCCTCGGCGTCAGTCCCGATGCACAGGCGTAAGTGAACCCTCTGTGATCTCTGACGTGACAAACACTTCATAAACACTAGTTATCTTTTCTATTCTCGTCTAAGTGCTTGAAGTGGTGTGAAAAAGCTGCCAGTACTCACTTTATTTTTTACTGTACCAGAGTTTGTATTTTAGTGCTGATATTCTTTGTGAGGGGCTTGTACTCAAGCAGTAGAAAAAATTCACAGTACTACCGGCCCACTTCAACCACTACTTCCAAGCTGTTACACTCCCCTCTTTTCTTTCTCAGGTTTGCTGCAAGGTACTTCAACGATGCCCCTCCAGTGTTCCAGAGGCTCTTCTTCACCAGCGAAGAGTCCTCGTCTGTCCAGTACGGCCCCAGGAGGATGAAGCTGCGGGACCTAATGGGTGCTACCCTCCGCTTCCTCCAGAGCGACTGTGCCAAGTTCCGAGTCCTCTGGGACTGGAGTGCATGTGTTTCTCAACTGCTCACCAGCGACATCATGGTTCGAGGGTGCGTATCCACCTTGTCTACTGTTTTCACGGTGTCTATTCTCTCTCAGGCCTCGCGACAGGCTAGCGTCCTGCCCGGGGGTGTACTTGTACATCAAGCTGCCTCGCGCTACGGAAACAGGCTGAATGCTTTGATTGATGCTTTTACAACCATCTGTTTGTTCATGTGATGGTGGTCTTCTGGATTCTTTCCCATGTAGCTACACTGCCCAGTGTCTGGCCCTGGTGTCCCACATGACTGACAATCAGAAAACCATATTTTTGAGAAAGGTGCTGTCGAGTGACGAGATTCAGCACATGAAGATAAAGTAGGTTCATTTCTGTTTCTATTATTCCAATCCGTTGCAAATGCATGAGTTCCGTTTTCAGCTTCTAACCTTTGCTTGTATCCGTTTTATAAACATCTAGGTCACTGGAGGAAACTCAGCAGTTTGAGGTAGAGAAGGCCCTGGTCCTGGCTAATCAGGGCACTGTGATGTGGCGCCAGGAGAAGGGGAACAAATTCACCCGGGGTCACGTGGTGTCAGAAGACCTGTCCCAGACTGTGGTGGCTGTCTGTGGGGTGGTGCTACCTAGGATCGCCCCCAAACAGACAGAACAGGTAAGACTTCCTGTTGAAATTAAAGGGGCGATTTCCTGGACACAGATTCAATCTAGTCCTAGACTAAAAAGCAAACTTAATAGGGGATCTCCATCAAATTCTTTATAGTTTTGTTATTTGAATATGGATATGATATATGGTTCAAACAACATCGGTAGTGTTGATTTTGATTAGTGGAAATATATTTCAACTCTAGGGTAACCTAAAGGATCTGGTGCTAGTGGATTCGACCTGTCGCAACCTGCGGAGACTGGCCATGGCCGTGGCATCCCAGAAGGCTGTTCTTCTGGAAGGGCCCATTGGATGTGGTAAAACCGCCCTGGTGGAGTTCTTGGCTGCCGTGACCGGACATACCAAAACACCAGAGATTCTCAAAGTCCAACTTGGGGATCAAACTGACAGCAAGGTAAAGAGCACAGGCAACCTATGAAATCATTTTCAGCATCAGTCCATATAGAGGGAGAGTCCAATGACACTAGTATGACCTCAACTTCTGAGCGCTTTCTCAAGTTCCTTTTTAACGGTAGCAAGTAGGAATTGTCTAATCTCTTTGCTGTCTTTTTGCAGATGTTGCTCGGGATGTATCGCTGTACTGATATCCCTGGGAAGTTTGTGTGGCAGCCAGGCACCCTGACACAGGCTGTCTCTAAAGGACACTGGATCCTGTTGGAGGACATTGACCATGCTCCTCTAGATGTGGTGGGTATTTGCACACCTGAATCACACATGGAATTGCACGAAGTGACCTGTACAGTTATTACTGTAGTAGTGGGTTTAAGACAACAAGGCATTTTCTAGTATGTCATCCTATGAGTTTGTATGCCTTGCAGATATCTGTACTCCTTCCCTTGATGGAGAATAAAAAAGCTGATGATCCCAGGACGGGAGGACTGCGTTGAAGTGGCTCCAGGCTTCCAATTCTTTGCTACGAGAAGGTAAGAATATGATTATATGTGGCCCACGTGTGACCCTATAAATGTCATCCTCTTTTTTAAACACAGAAACTAACTGATGTTTGTTTGTAGGATGTTCCACAGTGCCGGAGGTTGGTACAGACCACAGAACACCCACGCAGCTCTCCTGGACAAGTACTGGACTAAACTGCAGATGGGAAATATGGCACGAGAGGAACTGAAGAAGGTGAGACGACTGAGGACTTGATCGAACGGAGTCCACATCGATTTCCTGTGGTTTTATATTTTGACCGTTGTATCAAGCGTAGTTTCTGTAGCATGATGTACTACGGTACCCATAATGCTCTGTACACTGATTCCGTTTAATCTTACTAAACTAAAGAAGTCCCTGAAGCTACCAGTAGTGTTATTCTTTGTCTGTGCAGGTTCTGGTGAACAGGTACCCTAACCTGACGGTTGTAGTGGAGCGCCTCCTGGATATATACTGCCAGCTGACTGGAGAGAGTCATCCTGACCCGGTGGCACTGGGCCACACAGACAGCCTGCAGCCCCCAGAGGTGTCCCATCACAGGCTGGAAGGCAAGACCACGTCCCTTGAGGGGAGGGGACTGTCCCTGAGGTAATGCCCAGTAACATGCTCTCATTTTTAGCAATTGAGATTTTGAGAACTGGTACATGTTGAAGCTGAAAAAAACGGTTTAAAGAAAGATTTACCCATTTTTGAATTTCTTTTAAAATAGTTTTGGTGCGTCTCTGAGCGACGTTATATACCCAGGGTCATTTAATGTTTTAATGTTTATTTGCGCTTCATCCCTTCATATAATGCAAAACTTGTCATACTGGCTGTATTTCTGCATGCTTAAACGACTAACTCGGATACACATGAAAACCTGAAATTACCCCATTCAAAATGGGTGAATATTTCCTTTAAGCTTCATTATATACTAGCTACTAACATTTATTTAAATTTCTTGTAGCAATGGATTTAACCAATCACAGCTAACGCTCAAATTCCCACCAAAGGTGTCTACAACAATATTTGTTCCCTGCATTGAAAGATGACACAGTCCATCTGTCTATATGCCGCTGTTAGCTCATGAACTTGTGATAAACCCATTGCCATGATTCCCTAGCTATTCAGTCCCCCCCTCCATATAGAGAGTCAAACCCAGCAGCCCCATCCATCCCACCACGTGTCCCAGAGCAGAGGAAGGTTGTGTGGTTTACATTATGCTCTGTTGTGGCCTATTGGGAGATGAGATAACCAGCCAGCCCTCAGGACTTTAATTAGCTTTCCACTGGGTGCTGCTGCCTGCGTTCCATGGCCCATTGATTGGCCCCGTCTTTCTATAGAGCTTGTTTCACTAGTGCTAGACATCACACCAGGACAGCCCTTATCGTTAGATAACTGACCTGACCCCCTCGTTTGTAGGAGATCACTCGTTGTTCACCCATTTTGTTAGATATTGCTGCACTGTCGGAACTAGAACACGAGCATTTCGCTACACTCGCAGTAACATTGCTAACATTGTATGTGACCAATAAAATTTGGATTTGATATGTTCATATATACCTGTGTGTGAGTGATGTTTATGCACGTGTTGGGCTCAGGGATTTTCCCTGGGTGTAAAATCAATATGGCAGCATGCTTTTCCATACGGCCCTCTGTGGCCCTCCTCAATGTTGTCTATGGTTTAGCTGCATGGATCAATGCAATGAACTTACATACTGAATGTGTTTTTTCATTTGCAAAACTTAGCCTGCTCCTAGATCGGTATCTTAGCCTGCTCCTAGATCGGTATCTTAGCCTGCTCCTAGATCAGTATCTTAGCCTGCTCCTAGATCAGTGTCTAGCCTGCTCCTAGATCAGTGTCTAGCCTGCTCCTAGATCAGTGTCTAGCCTGCTCCTAGATCAGTGTCTAGCCTGCTCCTAGATCTGAATCCTTAAGCCAACTCCTCTGTCTGTCATTGTCATATTTATGTAACCTCTACACTACATTTTACAGAGACCTGCTGAAATGGTGTGATAGGATCAGCAGTAACTTTGACAGCACCTCGTCTGCCACTGCTCAACATGTCTTTCTGGAGGTAAGCCTCGAGTCACAGCACAGGTTGGCATTGCAATGGTAACTCCCACCTGCCACATTTACTTTGCTAATTAAGCTTTCTGGCTTGAACCGGCTTAAATCCGAGATCATTATTCACCACTGATCATCAGGCACTCTGTAACTTATAACTCTGTGTGGAACTGAGGAGCTATAGAGACTGGTTAAGATTATAACCCAATCTTTGTTCGGAAAGAAAATCCTGTAGCTGCGCTAGCGCTCGATGTCTTTAAACACTTTTTCATAGCTGTTAAAGGGTTAGCCTCGTGAACCAGAATTTACTGCTGATCAGGATGGTTGAACAAGGCTAGTTTAGGATAGACTATGGATCGATTCATTGGCATAGCACAATGTATCTTTGAATGGAAAATCAATGTAGCTGTAACAGTCTCAGAAACATTTAACAGTTTAACATTTAACAGTAACAGCCCCCTCCCCCCCAAAAAAAAACGCTCTTCTTTACTTTACTGTTTTGTGTCTTTCCCCCCTTTTAGGCCCTAGACTGCTTCACGGCCATGCTATCCCGACCAGAGAGTAGGCTACGCATGGCTGAGGTCATCGGGAGCAAGCTCAACATCTCCAAAGAGAAGGTAGGTGCAGCGGGCCTCTGCTGACAGCATCGCAAAACCAGTTCAATACCGCTGTACCACATTGTCCCGCTGTACCACATGCTGTATGTTCTACAGTCTCCTTGACGTGTCCCAAATGGCACCCTGTTCCCTACATGGTGCGCTCCTTTTGACCAGAGCCATATGGGTGCCATTTGACAAGGGGGGCCATTTGGGACTCGGCCATTGTGACGTTTGTTGACTGTTGACATGGTGGTCGTTGTGCCCCTCAGGCCGCACATTTCTGCCAGATGTACAAGCCTGGCATCTCTGGGACGGAGTTGGAGGCCTTGGTGGGCAGAGTGACCCTGGAACGGAGGCAGAACGAAGTGGTCCGCATCTGCAAGTAAGTCAGCAAAATGTGTGACTTGAAATAACATTTGGGGGCATCTGATGCACCCCAATTTGTTTAAGCCAATGAAGTAGCCGGCCGCATAAGGGTTAGTAGTCACCTATTTGGCTGGCAGCTGGGGCTTATGGAATGCACTGAGTCAGGCTGCCAGCCCTGCCAGTCTGTGCCCGTAACCTCTCTGTTTTACACAATATAGTCACTGTGCCAGGCCAAACACTTACCCAACCTGGGGAACAGCCAATTAGACTGCCGCTGGTTGATTGAATAAACATTTAATTGATCCCTACAGATGTCGGATCTTAACTTGATCATGCTTTTGTCGCAGAGAATTTTCCTGCTGCATCAGGCATTTCAAATGAGCCTCGTCAGTCCCTGAAAAAGTGTCATGTGGGTTTGGTTCCAGCCCACACCCTTCTGGCACAAATAACAACATTTCCCTGATTTATTTACACCTTTCAAATATGGACAGTCCAGGGATATTTTACCCCCGATCCTGCTAAGAAATTACCACGCCAGACACTTTTGGATGACATAAATAGGAAACCAATAAAATAATAGCAATAGGCTACATTAGTTTCCATTCACGCGGTGTCGGGTAAATTACCACAGTAGAAAATCTAGAGCTTATTGACAGTACCAGTCAAAAGTTTGGACCCACCTACTCATTCAAGGGTTTTTCTTCATTTGTACTATTTTCTACATTGTAGAATAATAGTGAAGACACCAAAGCTATGGAATAACACATATGGAATCATGTAGTAACCAAATTCTAAATATTTCTTCAGATATTCAAATCCTCCTGCTGAAGGATTATTTTCCTCTTGGCGACGAAAGGGGTCAAATTAAGATCCGACATCTTAAACGACACGCTATGATAAACCAGCAAATATTCCAAGCCTCCGCATATGACTAAAAACATGTGGATTCGTCCTTTCCAAACCTATCAGATCTATTGTACCCGGCTCTAAAACCCTAAAAAAGCAAATGCCTTTCAATCGGCAATTCACGCAATGAGATAGCATAGGCCTATTTGTTGATTTAATGTGTTATTAGGTCTTTTGACCTTGTTTCATGCATTTGCATTGTTGAAAGCATAACCTAACCTATATGCATATATGTGTGTCTCCATGTGTACAGCGAGAAGCAGACATTTGCTGCCACGCGACCCTCTGCGGTGCTTTTGGAACAGCTAGCTGTGTGTGTTACCAAGGGGGAACCCATCCTCCTGGTTGGTGAGACGGGCACGGGCAAGACGTCCACTGTGCAGTACCTGGCTGGACTCACTGGTGAGACACACAACACTGCCAGGAAGCTCCTCTCAGACAACATGGTACAATGGGAACCCACTAACCAACACCTCTGTTCCCCCTCCTGTCCCCTCTCTCCAGGACACAGGTTACGGGTGGTGAATATGAACCAGCAGAGCGACACATCTGACCTGCTAGGAGGGTAAGTGAATTACAATAGAATACCTAGCTAGTCCTTTTCTTAAATTACCTTTCACCTATACCAGCATATTCAGACTGGGAAAATGCCTGTGTTGGTACTGAGTACGCGTATTCTCTTCCCTGATCTGCAGGTATAAACCCGTGGACCACAAGCTGATCCTGCTGCCCCTGCGTGAGGCCTTCGAGGACGTGTTCTCCCAGACGTACTCCCGCAAGCAGAACCTGACATTCCTGGGCCACGTGCAGACCTGCTTCAGGGGGCAAGCGCTGGCCGGACCTGCTCAAGCTCATGGACCACGTCTGCAAGTCGGCCCTCGGCAAGTCGGAGCTGCAGGAGAAGAGCAATGGTACCGTCACACACTTTAGATGTTGTCTGGACCCTAAGTGGCACCCTATTCCCTTGGGAGATCTGGTCGAAAGTAGTGCACTATTTAGAGAATAGGGAGCCATTTGGGGAACAAAACCCCTGTCATCTTGAATAGCTTAGCCTTACTCTCACTGTGACAGCGACGTGAGTGTTCCCTCAGGCTATTCTCAGTGTGTGGGTTTTGTGTGTCTCCTCCAGCTGCCTTGCTGCAGGACCAGTGGGAAGCCCTGGCCGTGAGGCTGGCTCAAACCCAGCAGCAGATCAGAGCGTGTGAGACCACACTGGTCTTTGCCTTTGTGGAGGTAATGGCTTACCTAAAGCCTCTCCTTTCTTATACACACACACACAAGCGCTACACATCCCTGTTGCTCACCAACCTGTTATTGTGTGTGTGTGTGTGTGTGTCTGTCTGTCCTGTCCGTCCGTCTGTCCGTCTGTCCGTCTGTCTGTCTCTCTGTCTCTCTGTCTCTCTCTCTCTAGGGGACTCTGGCCCAGGCGGTGAAGAAGGGAGAGTGGATCCTGCTGGATGAGATTAATCTGGCTGCAGCAGAGACCCTGGAGTGTCTGAGTGGCCTGCTGGAGGGCACCGCTGGCTCTCTGGTGCTGCTGGACCTCGGAGACACCGGTGAGGCTCCCACTGCTCTCCATAGCATGTTATGACACGTTGTAACAGTATTATATTACATGTAATAAATTGCATATTATTATTCTCATGATTTTGGATTATTGTGATTTTGGTCATAAAGATATTAGTTGATCATGACCTTGGAAATAGGATCACTTTGATGCTGCTGACAGAATAAAACTCCACTTCTTTTGCACAGAGCCCCTGGTTCGCCATCCAGACTTCCGTCTCTTTGCCTGCATGAACCCAGCGACTGACGTGGGGAAGAGGAACCTGCCCCTGGGCATCAGAAACAGGTGAGAACAATAGAGAACCAGGCCTGGTGTGGGGCTGAAAGGTCTTTAACTTACCGACAACCCTACTAATGGTGGTTTGATTTTGTAACCTTTTGTCTTTTCGCAGGTTCACTGAGCTGTATGTGGAAGAGCTGGAGGCTGAGGGAGACCTGCTCATCCTGGTGTCTGACTACCTGAAAGGAATGAACCCTAATAAAAACGTCATCAACGGCATCATAAGGTCAGGGGTCAGAACACAGACTGTCGTAGCCATCAGGTGGCTCATGAAGTCACATTGAATGTCATGTCATATTGATTGCTGATTTGATCGATTTGATTATTTTGTTGTTGCAGCTTTTACCTGGCGGTGCGTAAGGAAGCTACCTCCAAGCTGGTGGATGGGACAGGACACCATCCCCACTACAGCCTGCGTACCCTCTGCAGGGCGCTGAAGTACGTGGCAGCCAACCCCTGCCACAGCGTCCAGCGCTCTCTCTACGAGGTAGGAGGCCAAAGGCTCGGTCACTGTTGACATCCTTAGTAACAACATTGATTAGATGGGACCGTAGGCTCAGATGTCACCAGATTCTTTATTTTTGTCTTTCTCCAGGGCTTCTGTCTGAGTTTCCTCACCCAGCTGGACCGCAGCTCTCATCCCATGGTCCAGAAACTGGTGTGTCAACACATCATGGGAGGGAACATCCGGTGTCTGAAGCAGGTAAAACAGCAGACCCGTACAATGACTAATTAGGTCAGAAGACATTTATGCATGACGATTTCTGAGTGTTTCGAACGTTTTGAAGGCACAATCTGAGGTCATTTCAAGTGCTTAATTAATCATGCGTTCATGAGTGAGCCGTGTCTCCTGATCTGTGTGTTATCCCCCAGCCTATCCCGGAGCCCACTGGGCGGCCCTGCATCCAGATGGAAGGCTACTGGGTTTCCCAGGGGGAGATGGAGCCAGCCCTGGACCCCAGCTACATTCTTACCACCTCCGTCAAGCTCAACCTGCGTGACCTGGCCAGGGTGGTGTCCGCCGGGTAGGAAAACTGACCTGCTGCCGTCAATCAACCTAGTCAATATCCGTGGTGCCCGGAACCATTTATTTAGTCGGGCCAATGAAGTTTCTGCGTTATGATGCATTTACATGACACGTCACCATTCTATGGCAGCCGTGTTATCACCCCATTAACATTACATGGGGATATTAAAAAAAAAGTCCTATAAAACTGATGGCTCTGGAAGAGCCTAGTCATAGTAGCCACTATCTGACTGCTGTATTCAGGGTTGATTCTGTTTCTTTAAAGGGAAATTGTGTTGTCAACCTGGGCGTCGCACAAGTTGTGTTATCGAAATATTAGTTGCGTCATCACTCACTGCTGCCATAAAGATCACGTGGCTGGTTTTAACACGTTGTTGCGTGTTTCCATGCCCACACCACACAGGTCAATTTCCCCCACTAAATGCTTGATTGTTTCTCCGCCCTGCATTAATTCTGTCCTCTCTGGACACACGGGCTTCTGCATCCCAAAGTGGCACCCTATTCCCTACATAGTGCACTACTTCTGACCAAAACCCCCTGGTGCCATTTGGGACACAGCCGTGACTGCTACACTCGAGGCCACGGAAAATCAATCAGCCCATTGGAACACCGCTAAAAACAGACCGTGCCAAACGGCAGTAGAAATGTTGTGTTTATGTATTTCTGTTTGTTCTTCAGGAGCCACCCCGTCCTGATCCAAGGAGAGACATCGGTGGGAAAGACCAGCCTGATCAGGTGGATAGCGGCCGCCACGGGGAACCAGTGTGTGAGGATCAACAACCACGAGCACACAGACATCCAGGAGTACATCGGCTGCTACTCCTCCGACGGCAGGGGCAAGCTGGTCTTCAAAGAGGGTACGGCCAGTTCCATACTGTAGCCCTGCAGTGTCTCACACAGCCTGTAGTAAACACTCTGTTCATGATTACTGTGTAATGTCTTGTGTGTGTGTGTCTCTCTGTGTGTGTGTCTCTGTGTATGCTTCCCCTATAGGCGTTCTGATTGACGCCATGAGAAAAGGCTACTGGATCATTTTAGACGAGTTGAACTTGGCCCCTACAGACGTCCTGGAGGCCCTGAACAGACTGCTGGACGACAACAGGGAGCTGTTTGTCGCAGAGACACAGGAAGTGGTCAAAGCTCACCCCCGATTCATGCTGTTCGCTACCCAGAATCCTCCTGGTTTCTACGGAGGCAGAAAGGTACGCGTCACTCAGGCCTTAGTGGGATATTAAGATTCAATTGGGATAGGGCAGTTTGGTTATCTCACTGAGTACGATGTGATCTCTCCCTTAAGAGAGTCAAAGTGGGATGGTGATAGTGTAGCAGTGTTAATTTCATTGACAAGAATATTCGTCAAACACAATTTTATTTTGTTGTGGCAATTGATAAAACTAACTGAGTAAATAGACCCAGAAAAAACTATAACTAAACAAAATAGATTTCAGTTGACTAAAATTGTCTCTAACTTAAAATCGGACTACTAAGTAGACTGGACAATAGTTTTTAGAGAGATTTGAGAGCTTTTCAGTGATAAGCACAATATTAATATTAGCAGCCCTGATGTGCAGCGCAGTTTTGCTCAGCAGTGAGAAGGACACGCCACACCTGGAACACACAGCCTACTGTACGTCAGCTGGTGAGCTGCGGAGGAGCGAGGGAGGAGTGTGGGCAGACAGGCTCCGCCTCCGATTATACACATCGCCAGGCGACTCTCTTGCTTCCCCGTAGCTAACCAGTCACCACCAGTCTTCTAGTTAACTACCCTTTGCCGGGTTAAGAATCACAAGCTGCTTTACAAAATTCCAAATAATAGCAGCATTGAGTTTAATAGTAAAGCAACAGTGTAGCTATGTTTCTCTCTCCCTTGAGTATAGAAAGTAGGCTGTCTTTGAGTTTGTAGTCTCGATAAACCCTCCCACGTTCCCCACTGCGTTTCATAGCCAGATTCTGTAGCCAACATAGCAAAGTCTCCCTCTTTTCCTCAGAGAAAACATCTTGGTTCTAGCCCTTACCATTCAAAAGATATGACTCATAATACCGGCGCTACGTTTTTACCTTCTATCATTCAGAAAGAATATCGCGGGCCGTTCAAAAACTAGGCTACTAGCGGACCCGGATTGTTAACCATTTGTTTGGGCTACGCAGAGTTCAGTCTTGTTAGCTAGCAATACCTAACAACCCAAGGCGCGTTCAGCAGGACGCAACGTTTTGGAATGTTCAGATGGAATATTTCTTTCTAGAACAAACATGCCTTTTTGACATGTTGAATACGGAACAACTTTGGCTCTATTCATGGAATTTCTATCTGCAACGTTCGAGAATATTTTGCGAAGAACGTGGCCCTGGTAACATTACCAGTAGCCCACGTGAAAACATTTAATGGCACAGAAAGAAAGGAGAAGGGATAGCAAGCAATTTATTGACAAAATCCCTCTAGCCACTACACTATCTCTGACTGGGTAAATCACTTTATTTTGAGAACTTGGTCCAGGACTCGAGCACTGGGACTTGGACTTCAGAGATAGGGACTAGTGACTCGACCGACCATTGGTGACTCGGACTTCGACTCGTACTCGATTTACAGGGGACACTCTTGCTCTCACTCTGAGCTTCGGTGTGTCCCTGTTTGTTTTGTATGTAATGTGCAGTATCTCATCTGAATTCGGGAATATATACAGTGGGGCAAAAAAGTATTTAGTCAGCCACCAATTGTGCAAGTTCTCCAACTTAAAAAGATGAGAGAGGCCTGTAATTTTCATCATAGGTACACTTCAACTATGACAGACGAAATGAGAAAAAGAAATCCAGAAAATCACATTGTAGGATTTTTAATTTATTTATTTGCAAATTATGGTGGAAAATAAGTATTTGGTCAATAACAAAAGTTTATCTCAATACTTTGTTATATACCCTTTGTTGGCAATGACAGAGGTCAAACGTTTTCTGTAAGTCTTCACAAGGTTTTCACACACTGTTGCTGGTATTTTGGCCCATTCCTCCATGCAGATCTCCTCTAGAGCAGTGATGTTTTGGGGCTGTCGCTGGGCAACACGGACTTTCAACTCCCTCCAAAGATTTTCTATGGGGTTGAGATCTGGAGACTGGCTAGGCCACTCCAGGACCTTGAAATGCTTCTTACGAAGGTGTGTTTGGGATCATTGTCATGCTGAAAGACCCAGCCACGTTTCATCTTCAATGCCCTTGCTGATGGAAGGAGGTTTTCACTCAAAATCTCACGATACATGGCCCCATTCATTCTTTCCTTTACACGGATCAGTCGTCCTGGTCCCTTTGCAGAAAAACAGCCCCAAAGCATGATGTTTCCACCCCCATGCTTCACAGTAGGTATGGTGTTCTTTGGATGCAACTCAGTATTCTTTGTCCTCCAAACACGACGAGTTGAGTTTTTACCAAAAAGTTCTATTTTGGTTTCATCTGACCATATGACATTCTCCCAATCCTCATCTGGATCATCCAAATGCTCTCTAGCAAACTTCAGACGGGCCTGAACATGTACTGGCTTAAGCAGGGGGACACGTCTGGCACTGAAGGATTTGAGTCCCTGGCTGCGTAGTGTGTTACTGATGGTAGGCTTTGTTACTTTGGTCCCAGCTCTCTGCAGGTCATTCACTAGGTCCCCGTGTGGTTCTGGGATTTTTGCTCACCGTTCTTGTGATCATTTTGACCCCACGGGGTGAGATCTTGCGTGGAGCCCCAGATCGAGGAAGATTATCAGTATGTCTTCCATTTCCTAATAATTGCTCCCACAGTTGATTTCTTCAAACCAAGCTGCTTACCTATTGCAGATTCAGTCTTCCCAACCTGGTGCAGGTCTACAATTTTGTTTCTGGTGTCCTTTGACAGCTCTTTGGTCTTGGCCATAGTGGAGTTTGGAGTGTGACTGTTTGAGGTTGTGGACAGGTGTCTTTTATACTGATAACAAGTTCAAACAGGTGCCATTAATACAGGTAATGAGTGGAGGACAGAGGAGCCTCTTAAAGAAGAAGTTACAAGTCTGTGAGAGCCAGAAATCTTGCTTGTTTGTATGTGACCAAATACTTCTTTTTCACCATAATTTGCAAATAAATTCATTAAAAATTCTACAATGTGATTTTCTGGATTTTTTCCCCTCATTTTGTCTGTCATAGTTGAAGTGTACCTATGATGAAAATTACAGGCCTCTCTCATCTTTTTAAGTGAGAGAACTTGCACAATTGGTGGCTGACTAAATACTTTTTTGCCCCACTGTAGTTCTTATATATGTTAGTCATATTTCTGCTGTTGAGAATAGGATGTTATGCAGAAAAGTATTGGTTGGACAAGGCTATGTATGTTTGTGCACATGGAAGTCAGTAAGGCAGTACAAACGTGACGTGACTAAAATGGCCCACAGTTTTTGTCATTTTAACAATATGAAAAAAATATTACTAAATCATTATTGAAACGACATGATATTTTAGTCAGAATGACGTAAGAGTGTCAAAAAACCAAACACTGCGGTGTAGTTTGAAAGGCAGAGTCTCATCGATTGCAATGCAATCTTTCCCCCGTCAGGTGCTGTCCAGGGCCTTCAGGAATCGTTTTGTGGAGCTTCATTTTGACGAGTTGCCCAGTGACGAGCTAGTGACCATCCTCCACCAGAGATGTAGTCTTCCTCCATCCTACTGCTCCAAGCTGGTCAAAGTCATGCAGGATCTCCAGGTGACTGTCACATATTTGACCTCCCTTTCACATGCTAACCCATTGCTTTTGGTATTAAGGTAATGTTGTTGTGTGTGTGTGTGTGTGTGTGTGTAGTCTCTTCGCAGGGGATCCACAGTGTTTGCTGGGAAACATGGCTTCATCACCCTGAGAGATCTGTTCCGCTGGGCCGACCGCTATCGGCTGGAGGAGCAGACCGACGCCTCCCGCGATTGGCTGCAGCATTTAGCCGATGATGGTAAGGCCCAATCGAATCACACCCCTATCTTACGCAAAATTTGTTTTTTGTCTCTTGCTTTTTCAGTGATTATTATTTTTTTCTTCTATTTTGATTGTGTCAATGATACATCCACATCATATAATGTAATCAAACCCTGTCTCTCTCTCTCAGGGTTCATGCTGCTGGCTGGGCGAGTGAGGAAGGCAGAGGAGGCCGCCACCATCCAGTCTATCCTGGAGAAACACTTCAAGAGGACGGTGAACCCTGACAACCTGTTCTCCGAGGAGCAGCTCACCACACAGTTTAGTGAGTAGAGCAGAGCCTGGTTCACACAGGCAACAATTGAACCCAACCCAACTGAGTGCATGACCCTGTTCGTTCACAGCCAATTCACATTTGAGGAGAGTGTCAACAGCACGGGAAAGCGTTCAACTCAAACTGTAATGTCAAAGTGCAGAATGCGGTATGAAGAATGTTCAATATAAAGATGGTGTCCTGTGAGTGCATGTAAGAGAAACCTCAGTTGTACGTACTCAACATGCTCTTCAGATGTTGAGAACATAAGGTACGTCACTGTTCTCCATTATTTGGGGTCACTAGTGCGTGAACATGAATATTGAGTGTGAAGTGGACGGAATGTGTGGCGTGCGACGTTGTCCTTCTCAACTGGAATGACACAACCTCCCTTTGCGTGACGTACTCGATTGATTTCAATCAAGTTCAGTAGGCCATTTTTATTGGCCACAGTGTGTCCGAAGGATTAATCTGGGTTATTGTGATTGGCAGGTCCGTTCGTGGACAGCATCGCGGGAGTGCCTGAGGAGTTCCGTCACGTGGTGTGGACACGGGGGATGAGGAGACTGGCCGTGCTGGTGGGACGGGCCCTGCGTTTCGGGGAGTCTGTTCTATTGGTGGGAGACACTGGGTACGATTCATACAGAGTCCCTGATTTTGTCCATTTGAATCATAAATCTAATTTCCAAAGCAAGCATGGTAAAGTGAATGGCTTAGTAGGAGCTACAGAACGACAAATCTCTGTGTCTACTTATCCGGAAGCCACTACATTTTAAAGTATTAGCCTCCAGAATGACCGATCAGTTAGAACATGCGTTCTCCTCCCCCCAGGTGTGGTAAGACCACCATCTGCCAGCTGTTTGCTGCGCTGGCCGGACAGAAGTTCTTCTCCCTCAACTGTCACCTGCACATGGAGACGTCTGACTTCCTGGGCGGCCTGCGTCCCGTCAGACACACTGGGACACAGCAGGTAGATGGACACCACTGATATTGGGCACAGTCTAAATGAACTATGAAGGGTATAAGGCTTAATGAAGCCATCATAAACTCTTCATAAGGCATTTTTTACTTACACTAATTGAGGTATAATTTTTTAAAGTGCTGCTGTATTAGTAAAGATAATGCAGTCACAAATGACAATGCAACAGATAATGCAGTCCCACTGACCCCCTCCTGTCGTTGTGTGTTGGTACAGGCGGACGCTGAGGACGGCAGGTTGTTTGAGTGGCACGACGGGCCCCTGGTCCTGGCCATGAGAGAGGGAGGGGTGTTCCTCATGGACGAGATCTCCCTGGCTGACGACTCTGTGTTGGAGAGACTCAACAGGTACACACCCTGACTATGTTCCCATATCGGCACTAGCATACTACTTACAATCCTTTCCCAATGCATGACTTCATTCTAAATGGAATGCTAGTGTGGATACGGGAAAAGAGCCACTTCCTCACAAGAATTAGCGTATAGCACTTCATTAGATAGCATTGACCTCTTAAGCTCTGACCCTGCTCTCTGATTGGCTCAGTGTCCTAGAGACGGAGAAGTCTCTGGTGCTGGCAGAGAAAGGAAGTGGAGATGATGACGACGTGGAGCTGATTACAGCAGGGCAGAACTTCCGCCTGGTAGCCACAATGAACCCCGGGGGAGACTTCGGCAAGAAGGAGGTGAACAGTCTCTATTCTACTCCTTTCTAACTCTGCCTCTAAAGGACCGCAAGCACTTTTTGTTTGTTATGTGGATGATCAGTCCAACTTGTTGACATTTTCTCTGTGCGTGTCCAGCTCTCACCTGCGCTGAGGAACAGGTTCACAGAGATCTGGTGCCCCCAGAGTAACAGCCGCAGTGACCTGGTGCAGATCATCCAGCACAACCTGAGGACCGGCCTCTCATTGGACGATAGCGACCACCAAGGTACTCCTCTCCTCCACACACCACAGACATAGTACAGCTATTCATCTAGGAGTAGCATTTGATAGACTAGAATAGTCTGACTGCATATGTTATATAATCTTCTCAAATGTGTTGCGTCCTGTGTTATTTGGCACCAGTACTTTCAATATCCGCTTTACTTCCTTTTTGTGGCCCATCTCTCACCATGACCCTTTGACCCCCCAACCCAGGAGGACACATCGCCGAGCTCATGCTGGACTTCATCGACTGGCTGACCAACCAGGACTTTGGGCGGCGCTGCGTGGTCAGCGTCAGGGACATCCTGTCCTGGGTCAACTTCCTCAACCTGGTGTGTGAGCGCGACGCCGACGGCTTCATGACCATGGGGGACGAGGGCGAGGAGGAGGCCGAGTGGGACCTCCGGCTGGACACGGTCACTGCCTTCATCCACGCAGCGTGCCTGGTCTACGTGGACGGCATCGGCTCAGGTCAGACACCGGGACGGCAGACTGTTGTTGATGTGTGATCTGGTGCCAGATTTTTTTTGCCAGTAACTACTAGAATCGTTTAATCTCACGCGTCCCTCCTATGACGTCACAGGGACCACGGCGTCTGCTGCGGAGAACGCCCTGGTGGCGCGCAGAGCCTGTCTGAGCTTCCTGCGTACCAAGCTGGGCGGGATCACCAAGCTGGACCAGGAGATGCTAGACGCGCTGAGGGTCTACGACACCAGCCTGTCCAGGGAGCCCCATTGGGGGGACGACTTCTTTGGCATCGACCCCTTCTACATCCCCTCAGGTGGGGACACTCTGATCCTAAACGAGAGCGTGGGCCATTGGTCAAAAGTAGTACACTATATGGGGTGCCATAGGAAGCAAGACCGGAGCACGTAGTTTAACGGATCTGTTTTTGTAAAACATCCTTCAGTGTCTGTGTGTCGTTGGTGTTGAATGTGTTTACCTTTTTCATTGATGTTGTTTCTTTTTCCGATCCGTTTTTCGTCCTTTCATTCTGATCAGGCCCGGAGAGTGAAAGCAGGAGCCTGACTGACTATGCCATAGCCGCAGGCACCACAGCGGTCAACGCCCAGAGGCTCCTACGGGCCCTGAAGCTGCAGAGACCTGTGCTGCTGGAGGGCTCCCCTGGAGTGGGCAAGACCAGCCTGGTGGCCGCCCTGGCAAAGGCTTCTGGGAACCACCTCGTCAGGATCAACCTCTCTGAGCAGACTGTAAGACGCTGTTCACTAACTTCTACCTGGCTGGTCTTGTGTTAATATAGAAGGCTTTACTATGATTATGCCAATTTCAAATGTTACTTAAAGTTTCTGGATTCATATTTTGTGTATACTATATAGTATTATGTCATTTCTGAACTTTCAACTTTGTCATATCGTTGTACTGGTATAAATTCATAAGATTGTGAAATTAAATCGAGCAAGGAATTAACAGCACAGTAATGGACAAGTGGAAGCACTTTTAACCTGTGTATGATGTCATATCCTTTCGTGACAGGATGTGACAGACCTGTTTGGGACCGACCTGCCTGTGGAGGGAGGAAAAGGGGGAGAGTTTGCATGGCGCGACGGCCCTCTCCTGGCTGGACTGAAGGCTGGACACTGGATTGTCCTGGATGAGGTGGGGCCTCACGCTGTGTTTTTTATTAACTCACCAGCAAATAGACATTTGTATGAACTTACTTGAATTGGTGTTTTTTTTAGGTGATATAAATTATTGCGTGGGACCCCAGAAATGTTTCGGAGAAGAACGCGATTTTATGACACGTCTGTTTTTCCGGTGTTTTTCTGTGTAGTTAAACTTGGCGTCACAGTCAGTCCTGGAGGGGTTAAACGCCTGCTTTGACCACCGTGCTGAGATCTACATCCCAGAGCTGGGCATGAGCTTCCAGGTACAACACGAGAAGACCAAGATCTTCGGCTGCCAGAACCCCTTCGCTCAAGGAGGGGGGCGCAAGGGCCTGCCCAAATCCTTCCTCAACAGATTCACTCAGGTAAGCGATAAAGAGCCAGTGTTTTAGATATATTATGTCATGATATGTCGAAGTAAATATTATGGTTTGATTCGAATATATTTGAGTCATTTGGGGAAAAATAAACCGACATTCCACCTATTTTCTCAGGTGTTTGTGGATCAGCTGACCAGTGAGGACATGGAATTCATAGGAGACTCCATCTTCCCGAACATTGACAATCAGATCATCTCTAAAATGGTGCAGTTCAACAACCGGGTAGGTGGAGCAGTCCCGTCACACCGGCGACTCCTTCAGCCCTTTTCAACTCTTTCAGTTCTTTGGCTCCGTGACCATTTAGGGAGGTGACGTGTCCATATTTGACCTCACAGCCAAGGACGATGCCCGCCAGCCTGTAGAGCTGCGGCAGATGTTCCTCACATTTAGTGCCATTCGTGCATGGCAAAGTGACCGAAAAAACACGTTGTCCTTGTCAAATGGGTCACTATAGTCCCTCTGATTTATGTTGAGGACTTGTTTGATAAAGATTCAATTCTGTTTTTCTTTTCCACCTGTAATGTCATGAAGTGACTGAGCTACCCCCCCCCATTTCTTTGTTGGCCACCATATTTCGCCTAGTTTTTTGCTGTCTTAAACACCATTTTTGTCTAGCCACTCCTATTCCTTAACACTGTTCCCTTAAAAAACGAATTTGTATTGTATTCTTATTTTCTCACAGTTGGTCCATGAGGTGTCTGTGGAGAGGAAGTGGGGTCAGAGAGGGGGCCCCTGGGAGTTCAACCTGCGTGACATGTTCCGCTGGTGTCAGCTGATGCAGGCCGACCAATCGCCAGGGTTCTTCAACCCGGGTCAGCATGTGGGGTTGGTGTACGCTGATAGGATGAGGACCGAGGCAGACAAAACCCAGGTATGTAGACTACAACTCCTGTGCATCTGCAGCGTCTTTCCTCTGTGGGGTTTGTGTTCAAACGTCCTCTTTTTATCTCTTGACGTGTTTTTGTCTTCAGGTGCTGTCTGTGTTCAGGAAGGTGTTTGGTGAGGACTTTGAGCCCTACACCGGATCAAGACAATTCCACATCACTCCACTAAATCTTCAGGTCAGTCATGTTGCGAACTCCATCCAATTTTCAGTTAAAAGATGATAATATTCATATTATTATTTATTATTATTGAAATATATTATCAAGAAATGTTTTGATTGTACTGATAGAATGGTGTCATTCAGAGCTAATTGTCGAGACCCTCTTCTCTGTCCTCCTTGTCCTTCTCCTCTCTCCCTCTCATCCAGGTGGGCTTCTCTGTGCTCCAGCGTAGCGGAGGTGCCCCTGTGGCCCTGGACCCTCCTCTGTCCATCACCCACCAGGCGCTGCGGCCCCTGGAGTCCCTGATGAAGTGTGTGGAGATGGGCTGGATGGCGGTGCTGGTGGGCCCCACGGCCAGCGGGAAGACCAGCCTGGTGCGCCTCCTGGCCCTGCTCACCGGACACCGCCTCCGCGTCATGGCCATGAACAGCGCCATGGACACCACCGAGCTGCTGGGAGGGTTCGAGCAGGTAACCAATCACAGAGAGACTTTTGAGAGGATCAGTTTGAGCAAGGCGATGAGCAGAGTAGTTATGTGATCAAGACACATAATGGGTAGGAATTCGGAATGCAAGGTGATTTGTAGATCAGTGATTCTGTGCATTCCGACTGCAATTTAGTTGAACACGCACACTATAAATGCTTCTTTGTAGGGGTAAGTTCTTTGTGGAATTTGTGAGCTCTCAGTGTTGAGTTATAGTGCTGGTTGAGCTGGGATTGCAGCACGGGTCGGGTTGGCTCCCGTTTTCCTTTCCAGAGTGCCGAGTCGAGTCCGCTTCTCTTTCCAGGTGGACATCGTGCGGCCCTGGCAGCAGGTGCTGGAGAATGTGGACTACATCGTCGCGATGGTGACGCGCCGGGGTCTGATGTCGCTGGACGGGCCGGGGGTGCAGGACACCGAGTTCCTGTTGAAGACCTGGAGCCTGTTCTACCGCTGGCTGAAGGAGGAGGGGCTGGAGAGGACCGGCGGGGCGGTGACCTCGGAGGCGCTCAACAAACTGGAGGTCATCATCCTCCTGCTGCAGAAGCTCAACACCAAACTCAAGGTGTTCACAGGTAATGTATATTTGAAGCTTTGTTTTGATTTGAAGAACACAAAACAGGCAGGAAGGTACAAGTGCATTTTCCTTGAGGTAATGTCAGGACCAGGCAGCTCCCTCTGGAACAGACGATCACTAGAATCCCGATGACTGTGTATGAGTAGTTTATTAATGATGTGTTTGAAGCGAGTTGTAAAGAAGGACGACACCGGGTCGCTGTACACTGGGTCGTTCCACACGGGGGGGGCTGTGGGGAAACTAACCGTAACACGTATCGTTGCCGGAGGAAAATATCTCCCCGTCTTCATGTGATAAACTCTGTTCCGTGTCCCCACCCCCTCTCCAGACATGTCCAAGCTGCAGATGGACTTCACCCTGCTGAAGGAGCGTCTGGCCCAGCTGCAGGACGGCTGGAGTAACGGAGGCTTTGAGTGGCTGGACGGCATGCTGGTGCAGGCCCTGCAGGCTGGGGATTGGCTGCTCATGGACAACGTCAACTTCTGCAGGTGAGAAATGCAGCCAATGGCATGACTAGGACCTGCATCTGAAGTGATTGCGTTGAAGGAAAAGATGCTGCTATATTTCTCAGGTAGTTCCTGAAACCCTTGGTTTGAGTTAACCCTTGGTTTGAGTTAACCCTTGGCCTGGTCTGATGCAAGATGCCACCAGAGTGTGTTGTAGACGGGTGGTAAATGGCTGTTGTGTTTCTCTTTATGTTAAGTCCCTCTGTGTTGGACCGTCTGAATGCCCTGCTGGAGCCTGGCGGCTGTCTGACCATCAACGAGCGCGGGGTCATCGACGGAACCACCCCCTCCATCACCCCACACCCCAACTTCAGGTACAATACAAAAGGTTACACACACACACACACACACACACACACACACTCTGTTTGGATAGTCCAGTCTCAACTCGTCATGTCTCCCCATCTCTCTTTCAGGTTGTTCCTGACCATGGACCCAATCCATGGAGCGATCTCCAGAGCCATGAGGAACCGAGGGGTGGAGATCTACATCCCAGGGGAACACGAGGGTGTCTGCTGGGACACGCTGGACCTGAAGACTGTACTCCACACCGCCGGGGTGACCGGAGACTGTGTGTGTGACCTGCTGATCGAGATACACACCGACATCAAAGCTACCATCTGGGGTAAGCACTGGGCACTGAGAGAAACCTCTCGGAAAGATGTAGGATATCAGTTAGATATCAGCTGGGGTTGGCACGTTGCTTGTTTCTTCAAATCAAAGGTGTCCATAGATGGTATCCATAGAAGGAGTCATCTGATATGAATCTCTCTGTCCACCCAGACTCCCCTGCATCATGCGTCTCCTCCCTGCTCCACGCTGCAGCCCTGCTGTCCTGCCAGCTGCAGAGAGGGGTGGACCTGCCCAGTGCCCTACAGCACGCCTGTGGGGAGGCTTACTCCCTCTGCCAACGCACCAACGCCAGCCAACAGGTACAAACCAACACCACCTTGTCTGTTATAGAACACGCTCACTGCTACCCTCAGCCAATCAGCCTCTCCCTGTTACTCTGTGATGTAGGATACCCTGGCGACCAGTCTAGATCTATGTCGTGACATCCCACTGGCCAATACGACTTTTATTCTCATAGTTCTAATCTATCATATTTTATAAGCTTTTACATGTTTTGTCCTCTGCTCTGTTTTGTTCCAGCAAGCCCAGGAGGTGATTGAGCGTCGCCTGTCCATCCTGGACACCGAGGACTGGGGCAGCGGGCTGCTGTGTGCCGGGGTGTGGCCCGACGGCTTCCCCTCCGCCCTGCTATCCACGGAGGACTCCTGCTTCTCCTCTGTCCTTCGCGACGGACAGGTCCTCTCCTTCTGCCTCAACACGCTCAGCATGCAGGGCAAGAGGTGAGACTTGTAGGTCACTGATCGGGCCAGGGGTTTGTATTGCTTATTATGACGAGGCCTGGAAAAACAGGTTAGAACTAGGCCCCAGAGTTTTACAGTCTTATTGTTGCTATAATGCTACCGTTTGGCTTGACGTGTGTCACCAGGAGCCGCCCGCTGAGCCTGTGTGACCTCCAGAGGGCGCTTCAGAGCGGGACAGCGCTGCACGAGGGTCTCGTGTTCTCCGGCGGCGTGGTGGACCTGGTGGAGGACGGCGACGCCCTACGCCTGCTACCCACCGCCGTCAGGCTGCTCATCGAAAGGGCCTCGCACTCCGACTGGATGCTCCGCACCGCCTGGCTCTCCAGCCTAGCCAAGAGCTACAAGCACGCTCCTGGTAGGGCGCTCACTCACTGCCCTTTATTCTTGGAGCTTTGTTGCTACCTACCAGGGGTGTGCGTTTGGTGCATGTTACTGTTTATCTCAAGGGGACTACTCTGGTCAGTGGAGCTCTGCAGCCCCCTTTCTGTGGTGCATGTTACTCTTACGGACTTCTCTGAGATCCGTCTGTTGTTACAGAGGTGGCGCTGGTGCAGCTGGAGGCAGGGAACCGAGCTCTGAAGGCCATGTTCAACAGCAAGCTGACTGCGAAGGGGAAGTGCCTCACTGAGCTGCTGCAACCACACAGCACAGGTAGGCCAAACGAACTCGATTCCTCAACGTGTGCTTTATATACCGATTGAACAAAAATAAAACTCCCCCGGCTGTTTCCGAACACCCTCCAGCTCTTTTGCACAGATCTTCCGTACCATAACTCCCATCAAAACAATTCCCTTTTCACAAATGGAACAATTGACGTTAATGGTCATGTCTGTTCTTGTTAGATGACTACAGGATCCTGGTGGACATGCGTTGGAACAAGCAGTACCTGGACGTTCTGGCCAACACGTGCAACTTTGAGGACGAGGAGAGGTACATGGAGTTCATGGAGGCTCTCAACGCAGTGGCCAACAGGTATGCGTCCGGCTGGGTCCCATATTGGACCCTATTTCCTATATAGCGCACTGCTTTTTGACCAGGGCATATAAGGGCGAAACGAGTGCCTTTTTTAATATAGGGAGCCAGTTTGGGATTCAACCTCCGTCCGGTGGTCTGGATGTTTAGTGACGGGGTTTGCATCGGTTGCTGAGTAACCCGGGTGGGATGTGCGTCTTAACAGGATCATACTGCTGATGGACCGAGAGGAGCGGACTGCGGTGGGGAGCGGCGCTGTCAAGACATCAGCGCACAACAGTGCGTTGAGGCTGGCCACTGCTTTCTCCAAAGGTACAGCTTCGTCTGTACAGTACACCATGTTGAACAACACCCAGCGGAAGTTCTTGGTCAAGTATCTAGTAATTGGGAGTGTGGAAATATGAAGGTTTTAATATTGATGGCGTTTGTTTTTGTTTTGACCGTTAAAGGGACGGTGGACATTGGTCGTCTGCCTCACCCGGTGCTGATGCACCTGCGCTCCTTCTTTGACCTGTGGGACACCTTCACACTGCAGGCCGTGCAGACTGGACAGCCCTACATCTCTGACCACCTCATGTTCGAGGTTCGTCATAATACCGTCGTAGTCATTGCGGTTGCGTTTTTTTTTTTAGTTTCTCTCGTTCAGAAACCGTCGTCAACCTTGGCTTAACTTCTGTCTGTGTGTGTGTGTGTGTGTCCACCACGAAATGAAATAGAGCGATTAGTAATAAATAGGACCTATGGTGTCCACAGATCCTGCAGCTGCTGCAGTGGAGAGACCGGTTCTGGCAGGTGTGTAACTCGCTGCCTGCCGACTCCCAGGGAGTGTCGGTCCTCTCGCTACACTGGCAGTGGGTGCAGAAACACCTCATCCTCCGGCTGCCGCAGCTACTACTGGGAGAGGGTACCCATGAGTGAGTGACGCCTTCCTTTTTACCCAGGAGTCAGTATTAGAATCCTCCAATGGGCTTTCTGGACGTTAGAATCAAACACATTGACTTGACAGTAAAAGTTGTTGCGTCCCTATTCCCTACATTGTACACTACTTTTGACCAGAGTCTGCGCACTAATATAGTTCATTCGGGAGGCAGACTTTTGTGTTTTCTGGCTGCAATGTAATGACTGACAACAACCCTGTGCTACCCTGCTGTTCCAGTGGCCAGCAGGAGCTCCAGACGGTGTCGGCTGCCATCCAGACCGTCCTGTCCACCTCTGTTACCGTGGCCACCGCCCTGAAGGGCATCCAGAAGATCCTGGGGAAACCCCTTCCATTCAAGGTACAGAGAAAGCGAGCATTCAGTCCGCTACGACAAACACCTTTACACTGCCCGAACTGTTATTGGCACTCAAGTGGAGTAGAGGTGCTAACTGAAGTTGAGCTTTCCATTATATAAAATAAAAAATAAAAAAAGATATGATTTATTGTGAAAGTTAAAATGTTGCGTAACGTATTTGTCAGACATGGAGATCGTCATGTTATATGAAGCTGTCTCCATCTCCCATAGCTGGAGTCTGTGGCTGAGTGTGCGTCCCAGCTGAGGGTCCTGAGCAGGGCCCTGGACGTGGGCGACCTGAGGCTGGACAACACAGCCTCCCTGTGGAGACAGGAGCTGGTCCGCCTACAGGGGAGCCGCTCTGGGCCTGGACACCAAGGAAAGACTGCTAGAAGCCTGGGGCCTGGTCCTGCTAGCCAACAACCAGCTAGAGCCCCAGAACTCCGGTAACCTGGTGCTACAGAGTGAAGTGTCTATGTGTCGATCTGTCAGTGTTTACGTCCGTCTTAACTATTCATTATTCCGTTCTATCCTGACCCCAGGTGTCCTGGAGAGGCTGGTGTCGTGCGTCCAGCAGCAGCAGGATCACATGACCTTGTGCGGCCTTCTGGAGGTACGCCCCTCCTCCATGCATGACGAGGGGGACCAGGGGGACAGCGCCCCCCTCCCTGTAGAGAGGTGCTACAGCAGCTCAGCCGCAGGGCCCAGCTCTGGCCTCTCATGGAGGAGCTGGCCGTACTCAACCAGCTCAGGCTCAGCACCGACCTTCTGCAGCTGGCTCTCACACAGGGGTAAGAGACGGCCAAACTGGGTCAATGGAGGAAGTACATTCATGACGGATGGTGGATTATCTTGTTTTACTGACTCAGATTTTGAATCGTGCCTGAAAGTATCTAGCGTTTCAAATGTAGCATCTTTGGCATATTCAAAACTTCACACAAAATTAGCAATAATGCCATCAAAAATAAGTTTGTTGTGTCATGTAGTTGTATCGATAACTACTAACTAGTGTTGGCTTTTGCCCACAGGGACAGGGAGTCCGAGGACAGCCTGCGTCGTGAGGTCTCCCAACACCTGCGCTTCTGTCTCCAGTCCACCCCCATGAACGTCAGCCAGCTCCAGCCCCTCTGGTTCCTCCTCAGCAGTGACCGGGTCAGTGGTTCAACCAGTTTACCCTCATTATAAATGATTTATCGTTTTGTTGTATTGTCCCTCAAGAGGACATCCCTGTACCTGTGCCTCAAGCAGAAGATGTGGTTTTGTGTCATGTGTTGTTGACTGTGGTGCCTGCCTGCATTTCCCCTCCCAGCCTGTGGAGGAGCTGCAGTTTGTGTGGTGTGATCTGCTGTCGGAGGCCCTGTCGGCCCTGTGGAGCAGCAGTGTGACCGCTGACCCCGAGCGCTGGCTGAAGTGGGACCCCCTGTGTCCCGAGGGCCAGATGATATCATCCAAGTCACCTCTGGGACCTGAAAAAATGGTAGCTAATGTGACATCTATGAAATTAGAGAGGCTCACAGCTTGCCAAAACAATCTCAATGTGTGTTGATTTGATTTGTGCATCAGGAATTCAATTTCCTGCCATTCTGATTCCAATATGTTACTTCTTAACCTTGTCCCCAGGCTCAGTTGCTACCACATACAGAGCCGGCTGGTGGACGAGATTAGTTCATTCTTTCATTGAATTAGAGTTTTCCATAACTGAGGCGTTCACTCACACTCCTTGTGTCACCTCTAGGGCCCTGACATGCTGAGCAAAGCAGTGTGGTCCAGGTGCATGTTAGGGGTTCTTAGCAGCAGCGAGACAGGGGGACGTTGGGACCCCACGGGGACGTCCCTCCTGTCCTCGTCCCGGGTCACCCTGGGGGAGTGGAGGGAGAGGACCGAGCAGCTCCAAGACGTCACCGCCGTGCTGTGGGACAACATGGCTGTCCCGGCCCTGGCTGAGTTCAGGTAAACGCACTGGAGAAAGACACATGCACCTCAGGCTTATAGAAAGGCATCACCATAAACGACATATAGAACGCAGACACTATCAATAGGAAAACTCCTTTCCCTACCTATATCAAGAGTGGTGCACACGATCTATGGTTTTGGTGCCTATCTAGAAGACTGCTATCAATACCCATTTGATTTGGCTAGATTATCTCTGTCTCACCGTCTCTCTGTTGGTTCTCTCAGGAGTACTGACCTGCGGCTGCAGGGCGTGGTGCTGCGCCGGCAGCTACAGTCCCTGTCAGAGCTGCTCCCCCCGGGGCTGCAGGAGGGCTACACCGAGACCTGCGAGAGCCTGGTGGAGGACCAGGACCCTCTGGTAGCTGCCCAGGAGGTCCAGACCGCCCTCAAGGACTTCCTGCCCCCCAAACTGCTCCCCGAAGGCCTGCTGGAAGCCCTCCTCACCTGCCTGCAGCAGTTTGTCCAGAACAGGGTCCAGGGCTCCATCCGCGTCCAGGGCTTCAGCCAGCTGGTCCGCTCCGGGGTCTTCTGGGTCAACATGGGCCTGCTGCAGATTAAGACCTGGACCCCACAGACCATCTTCGACCCGGCCGTGAAGAGGGCCTACAAGCTGGACTACGCCCAGGAGGAGGTGGGCCACTGTCAATGCAGAATCCTCTCCAGAACCTTTGCAGAACCTTTTAGAGTGTAGTAATGACAGGAGAAATTAAGTCTCTGGTCTTTTTTAACATTGGAGTTGAGTGTCATTCTCTTCCCCTATATGTGACGTCGACAGTGCCCCTTCCTCTCTTTCCCAGTTGGCTTTGCTGCAGGAGGAGTGGCGAGGACGCAGTCTGTCCTCTCAGCTGCTGACCGGAGTTGAGCTGGAGGAAAGCAGCACCACCGACGGCTTCCAGCATCCTCGCATCAGGTAAACAAACGTCGAGTTCTGATACTGTGGACGGGTCTCACCTAAGACACCGTGGCAATACATTATGCATTTGGCCACCGATTAGTTCTGGTTGACAGATTTTTTTTTGCCAGATGGGGTCTTTTTTAAACGTCGTTGTCTCTGTGTCTGCAGGTACCTGTGGATCCGTATGCAGCAGGTGAAGGAGCAGATAGCAGAGCTCTCCAGGAAGCAGGCCTGTAGGCCCAACGAGCCCCAGTACGGCAGGCTGTTCCAGGAGCTGCAGCACTACCTCTGCAGCATCGGCCAGCCGGCCGCTGTGGAAGACCTGCTCTCCCACCTGCTGAAAGCCCTCCAGGGGAGCGGCCCCAAATCCAGGTCGGGGACTCAGGGCCTGCTGAAGGAGGAGGCTGTGTGGCAGGCATCGCAGCACCGCTTCGCCCAGAGGCTGGTGGAGGAGTACCCGCTGTACCCTGACGTGGTGGGGCCCCTGAGGACCGCCATCCTCCAGCTCCGGCACGGCATGAGGCTGGTGGCATCCCAGGTGGACTCCTCCCTAACCCCCATTCCTGGCCTGCCCAAACTGGTGTCCTGCCTACTGGCCTTCCCTTCCATCTCCCCCAGCCTGCCCTCTTACCTGGCCAGGGCAGACTACCTGTGCTCCAGGGGCTGCATGGATGTTCTGAGGGGCCTAGGGAAGCTCTTGCCCCAGCAGGACCCGGATCACGTGGTCCCAGAGCCAGGGACGTTACTCCTGAACGCTCTGTTGTACCTGCAGTGCCACGCCATCTCCACGGGCCAGCTCAGCCAGGACACACTCAAACTCTTCAGACACATCTGTCAGGTGGGCGTCACAAGTTTTGATTGGGTGACATTGGATGTCGACTTTTTGATTGGCATTTGTAGATCTTATTGATTGATAGTCAGGTGGACCAACCAGTGTTCATGTAGTTTGTCATGCGGTATGTCCAGGCTCTGGTGAACGAGTGGGACGAGCAGGAGAGACGTGCGCGGGAGAGAGAGCAGCTCGAGGCCAGTCTGTACCGCCACCGCAGCAGACTCCACGGAACGGGCCTGAGCGAGGACGAGCAAGAGGAGAGAGACTTCAGACGCTGCTTCCCCCAGTTCAACAAGGTGGAGTACAGTCACTTCAGGGCTAGCCAATGGATCCAATGTAATCTCTCTTCAGTTTATTACAGTTTATTTATTTACTATCACCTAGTCAACTTTTGCAACCGTAAATAACCTGCCTCTCTAACTCTCTCTTACACTCTTAACTCTCTCTCTTTCTTCAGGACTTTTCTGACATCACTGCCCAGCCCAGTCTGGAAGGACCGGCAGACAGGGGAGAGCCAGAGGAGGAGGAAGTGACGGAAGATCCCAGCGAAGCTGGCTGCCTGTCTCCAGCCTGTATGAACACTGTGGTACAGGTCCATCAACGCCTCTGTCTGGGCTACGCCCACTCACTGTGGTACCAGGCCGGTGCGCCAGCCAATCACAGCAGAGATCACATCCATGCTCTGGTCTCCTCCTATCAGACCACAGCCCCTGTGATGTCACGCTTCTACCATCTCATGGGTGGGTAGTACACTTAGTCATGCCATGTGTTTATTTATATCTACTATAATTACACAAAATCTGAAATTGAGAGATGTTGGGACTTTTAAGCCCTGCCTACAGTATGTTATCCTATGATTTAACTGACTCCTGGTCTTCTTTTTAGAATGTTTCCATAACTCTACTGTTTGCTGTGTTAAGACATTATGATATCCCCGTGGTGGTGGCCCTCAGACTCTGAGATGGACCAGCAGATGACCGGCACCCAGCTGCTCCTCAGCACCCTGCTCCAGAACACTGTCCAGGGGACCCCGGGGCCCGAGGGCCTGACCCTCCAGCCAGACGGGCCCTATGACTTCTACCAGCAGCCCAACATGAGCGAGGCCCGCCTGTGTCTGCCTGTGCTGGAACAGCTGGCCCTGGCCGTCAGACAGAGGCTGGAGGAGTGGCCCGAGCACCCTGCCCTAGTGCAGGTAAGAACCATGAGTGACCCAACCTATGGGCTTATGTGTCTCGTATCTCATACCCCCTAGTAAGGGTTTGCTGATCTTAGTAGTTGAGTGCTATTTTAAATGAATGCTACTTGTTACTCAATCCCCTTAATTCCTGTGTGGAACATAAGGCTTTCACAAGAGAGAAATTGAACATAGGCTAATGCGTCTTGCCACCAGTGTCAGTAAGCATTCAGGTGTTTAGTGTTGCTGAGTTTGTGTCTGTCTCTCTGTTCCAGTTGACGGTGGTGATGGAGAGGATCATGGGCTTCAGTCTGGCCAGCCCACTGGCCAAGTTCCTCAACGGTCTGGAGATCCTGCTCAGCAAAGCCCAGGTGAGTCCTCCTGCCGCTGCTGCTGTTATGCTCCCTCTCTTAGCCTGGTCCTAGATGCAGTATGTTTGTGCTGTCGTGGCCATAGGAGTTGGCAAGACCGTACAAACAGACCCGTGACCAGGCTATCCAGCGGCGGCAGGTAGCCTAGCAGTTAAGAGCGCTGGGCCAGTAACCCGGAAAGGTCCGCTGGTTTGAATCTCCGAGCCGACTAGGCTCCGTACCCGCTCCCCGAATGTCTCCCCTATAGCCTTGAGCCCTAGTCAAAAGTAGTGCTTTTTATAAAGGCGATAGGGTGCCATTTGGGACGCAGGCCAGGTCTTCCTATAATGGCCCTAACCCGGTTCGAACTTCACCCCCTTTGCCCTACTCAGGACTGGGAGAACAACGCCAGCCGCAAGGTCTCTCTGAGGAGGGAGCTGGAGCCTGTCACGAACCTCATCGTCCAGTGGCGCAAACTGGAGCTCAAGTAAGGGACAGAAACAGCAGGCAGAGTTCTAATCCTGGTTATGATACTGTTACCTTTTTTTATCATGTGTATATAATATCATTTTCTGTTCGAGTTATTGTAGTGTAGACGTGGTGAGGAATTAGCATGCATTTTGACACTATGGGAGAAAAATGGATCCGGTTTCCCACAACCCGCCAGACTTCAAGGTCTTTTTCTTCTCTTTCTTTCTACGCGTCAACAGCTGTTGGTCCAGCAGTCTGGACAATGCCTTGAAGCGTCACACAGAGAGATCCACCAAGCACTGGTTCTCCCTCTACCAGCTGGTTGAGAGGTACCTGGAGGAGCAGAGGATGGGCACCAGCACAGGTACCTATTGCACATCCATGATAGTGTTGGGTCACCTTCATAAGGTACCAAACGGAAGAAAACAGACCAAAACAGGAAGGGACTACCTGGCCCTGTCCAATAAGAAACACACATTTTTTGTTCCCATTGAAAAGTGTTTTCCATTGCATGCCCTAATGAACACTGGAGTCTTAGGAATAACCATATGTTACCCAGTTAACTCTCCCTGTCCTCTGTTGTCTCCAGTAGAGGGCGATCTGTCTCTGGAGAGTCTGTCCCTGTCCACGGTGTCGTCCACGCTGCAGGCCTTCATGGAGGGTTGCACCCTAGGGGAGTACCACACGCGGCTGGCCATGCTGCTCAGCTTCCACTGCCACCTCCTCCTGGCCCCCAGCCAGCACGGACAAGGTGGGACCCAACCCAGCGTCACCTCACATACTTTACAGACACACAGTAGTCTGCACCGAGTCAGGTGACTTGGTGTTCCCCTTTCAAACATGCAAGTGTAGTCCTGACTAGGAAATCCTTCCTGATTTCACAGAACCTCTCTGCAGTCTCCTATGGAATCTGCACAAGTACTACACACAGTTCTCCGAATGCATCCAGACCAAAGTCACCCAGCTCCGCCAGCCCATTGAGAAGGAGCTCAAGGACTTTGTGAAGATCTCCAAGTGGAACGACGTCAGTTTCTGGTCCATCAAACAGTCGGTGGACAAGACCCATCGGTAAGACTGCCCGTAATTAATAAAATATCCTCATTTTCTTGTTTACAAAAAAAATGACCGTTACACCCATACCATGTGAGAGCTCGATCCCAATCCAGTAAATACGTGACAATATCCACCACTCTTATGGTTTCCCAGCACCCTGTTTAAGTTTGTGAAGAAGTTTGAGGCAGCTCTGAGCGGGCCGTGTGCCCCGGCACTGGTGGAGCAGGGCATCAGTGCCAGCCTGGACAGTGTGGATGCCAACCAAGAGAACACCCCACTGCACAGGCTTCACCATGCCCTGAAGAACACCCTCCCTGGCAAGGCCAGAGACCTACAGGTGCAGTACAAACCCCCTCTAGCCACAATCACTCGCATCACACAGACGAGTGGCAATTATATACGATGTATACCTTTGGTAGCAACATCAGTGTTCTGTTCTGACACAAAAACATTCTTGTTCTGACTCATAAAATGACAGTTTGGACCAGTATCGCTATCCACAAAGAGCTTTTTCAGTACATTCTTATGATGCTGGCAATGACTGTGTGTGTGTGTGTGTGTGTGTGTGTGTGTGTGTGTGTGTGTGTGTGTGTGTGTGTGTGTTACAGAGTGAGTCCCCAGAGGAGAGCCTGGCAGGTGTGGAGCCCTCTTCTCTGCAGGGCCGTCTTCCCCTCCTCACCAGGAAGATGAGGAAGATGTGTGTGACGCTGGTGAAGAAGAACCCTCTGCCCGAGCTCTCTGAGGACCTGGACGTCTTCACCGGTAAGAGCTGGAGGAAAAACTATGGCCTCGCAGGTTGTAGATGACAAAACGTCTGCTTGTTCCGCCTCGTTGAGAGTCCATCGTGAATGACATTGAGAAGAACGAAGGTATCAAAGGTTTTGGATGAGAAATGTTTGCTGAAGTTCTACTGCCTCGGATTCAATTGTGGGAAAATGCCCCTTCTGTGATTTATAGTTTTGACTGAGATATTTGTGTTTTTATTTCAGGGGAGATCATCAGCAACCTGCGCGACCTCCAGAGCCTCACGATCGACCCGAAAGCCGAGAAAGAGAAGCAGAAGTCCGAGGTCAAACACATCCTCCAGCAGAAGCAGAGAGCCCTGTCTGACCTCTTCAAGATGCTGGCTGAGATCGGTGAGTCCCTCTACATAGACATAAGCACAGCTTATGTCAGTGTGGTAGAACGCTGATACTGTACAGTATTTTATGACCGGAGTTTACTGACTGTGCTGCTGCCTTTTTGTGCAGGTCTGTCCTACCGTAAGGGCCTGAACTGGAACAGGACAGCGGACCCAGAAGAGACCCTGCGTCTGCAGCCGCTGGAGCTGCAGACCGCCCTGGCAGCAGTCAGGACCCAGGAGCAGGCCGAGAACAGGTAAGACAAGACGCACTCACCTGGCTGCTACACACACCACACCTGAAACATTCCACTTTGAGATGCTGTGCAGTACGTCACGGAATACCTGGTTGACTGTGGCATGGAACTGTGTCTGTTTCAGTTTGTTTACGGAGATGACCGCTGCGTGGGACGGCTGTCAGAAGTACTTCTACCGCTCGTGGGCCCGCAGAACGGCCATGATGACTGCGCTCCAGAGCGCTGCCAAGGTGAAAGCCTGAAAGGGAATGACCGACAGATTGACTTCGTTGCAGCTGAGATCTATCGGTTGTTTAGTGGGTTGTAAACGTTGTCACTAAATGGGGTCTAAACCACGGAGTTACGTGCCAAATGATAGGATATCCGTGGCCTTAACGGCGTCTGAAACACTGTGGCGTAGTTTGAACTGTGTGTGTGTGTGTTCCAGGAGCTGGGGATTGGGAACATTGATCGGTGCCGAGGCTTCTCCTCCCACCTGTTCAAGCTGCTGCTCAGACAGAGGCGGCGCCTGGCCAAGCTCACAGAGCAGTGGGTCCACCACAGGTGAACCTTTTAACTTTTAACCTTACACCTCAAGAGGTTACAATTTGGATAGAGGATCTGTGTGTCTCTTAGTATGTGTGCGTCCAAAATGGCACCCTATTCCCTATATGGCACCTTATTTCGCATCGGGCCCTGGTCAAAAGCAGTGCACTATATAGGGAATAGGGTTCTATTTGGGAGACAACTTGAGTATCTCTATCTGTTGTTGTCCTTCTAACACTCTTTTTGTCTTGTATCCTGTCTAACACATGCAGGAGGCTAACAGTCAGTGTTCAGGGCATCCAGGCTCACCTCCGGGCCCACAGTGAGGACGCTGGTGGCCTCCCCCCCCAGGCTTCTCTCCAGGGCTGGGTGATCAAGGCCCAGGGCCTGTCTGCACAGTGTGCCACCCTCCTCCAACAGCTCTCCTGGCTGCTGCAGTGTTGCCCTGAGGGGCCCCGGCAGACTGACGGGTCAGGCGGGCAGAGGGAGCCCACCCTGAGGTGCCCGTCCCCCCTGGCGTCTCAGAGGCAGCCCCCTGGGTGTCTGCTGAGGAGGGGAGACCCGGAATGGAGCCAGCTGAGTCAGCGCGTGGCGGATATGTTGGGTCAAACCCAGAGCCTGAAGGAGGAGCTGGATGCAGTGGCACTGCAGTCCACACAGGGGGCGCTGCACTCCTGGTAAGGCCTAGGAGCACAAGATAGCATTAGGAATACTGATAGTACTAAACAGGAACTTAACACAGATAAGACCATTAAGCTTTGGTCTTCATGTCTTTTTAGATATCCTCTACATTGAAATCGATGGTTTATTTATTTTTATCGTGTTAGATAATTGAATAATTGAACCATTTATGTGTATATTCCTTCCCATTAATGCTCATTTGCTAGCCCTCCCTCCCTCCACATCTCCCCAGGAGCCACTTCTCTGTGTGCTGCTCGGGCTATGACCGGCTGGGTTCCGTGGCGGCACAGATGCCCGCGGTGGAGCAGCTGTTCACCACCCCCGAGGGCACGGCCGACACCCAGCCTGGCCTGACCCGGGGCTTGCAGTACGTCAGAGGCGAGGTGCAGGCCACCCTGACGGAGTTCACCACCTGGAAGACCCAGCTACTCTCCCTGGGCCACGGACACACAGGTGAAAGCAGACTGATCATGCTTACTTAATCAAATCAGTCACATGTATATTATAATGCCCGTTTCTAAAAACAATTATATATTCCATTGGTATTACACTGGTGTTAAAATTGTATCCCAGTGTTATTACATTGTTAAAATTATTTTCCCTCCACCTCTATTCCCCCCCTCAGGTTACCAGCAAACATTCCGCTCCGAGTTCTCTGCTGAACTTGAAAAGGCCATCAACACTGTGCTGGTTGCCGTGCAGACCCTGGTGAAGAGGAGGGAGGTGGAGCAGCAGGGAGAACAGCCGACAGAAACCAAGAGAGGTGAGGAGAGACCCCTGCTGTCTTCCTCCAATAACACACCTGAGTCATATTTGCTAGGCACCAAACAGAAGAAAACATACTGAAACTGGGAAGGGCTTTGCTTTGTGTCCTTGTGTGGTTATTGCCGGAGAACTGTAGGAGAACTAGCTGTCAAAAAAGCAACCCAAGCAAGCCAGAGGGAGACTGGGCCAAGATTTGTTAACGGGATCAATCCTAGGGTTCTGTAAAGTGTGTTGATCATTGATTGGGAATGGGGGGGATGTCATTTCCTGTCGTATCTGCCTGTTCCAGAAGGTGAGGAGGAGGCGCCCCAGGAGGACCTGCTGAAGCCTGGTCACCTGAGCCGTCTGCTGGAGGAGGAGTTGGGAGCCGAGGTGGCGTCTCTCTCCCTGGGGGAAGTCAGCGACACGCTGGAACAGCTAGTGGAGAGACTCCGAGTCCACCGAGACTCCTGTCCATCTCACCAGCTCCAGGTGGGTGCAGTCACACAGCATATACTGTAGCCTATACCGCCATCTAGTGTAGTGGAGATATAATACTAAAACGCAACGGTTCTGTAAGGTAGCCAAACAATGTCGCAGTAGGAGTTCATTATTTCTTTCTCCTGAGGTTTTCTAAACGATGATGTCCTGTCGTTTCAGATTGCTTTATTCGTGATATTCATACGTCACCATTGACCTTCGGTTTTACTCCTTTGTCCCGTGTGCGGTGTTTTTAGGAGCTGAGTGAGGCGTGCGGGCTGCTGGCGCGTCTGGAGCCCATGCTGGGGCTGTACTCAGAGCTGGTACGCTACTACCTGGCCGTGTCACTGGGAGCCCACAGGAGCACTGGGAAACTGCTCTCTGTCCTGGCCGGCATCTTCACTGAGCTAGCCCAGAAGGTAGGTTACTGTGTCCATTCTACTGGGATCTGCTTTAGAACATAGTATAAGGTTCTCTGGGAAACCTTTTACATTTTTTAAGTAGTGAAAACGCTAGGACAAACTTTAGTTTGTTTTATTTCTACTGTTTGGGTAAGTTACCTACGCTGCAATGGTGCCTACAGTACAGCCACTTTTTTTCTTCTTGTTGATTGTCCTGTTGTCTTGTCCTGCAGGGCTTCTGTCTACCCCAGGAGCTGTTGGAGGGAGGGGACGGAGAGGGGGCCACAGAGTTCCATGACTATGAGGGCGGTGGCATCGGAGAGGGAGAGGGCACCAAAGACGTCAGCGACAAGATCGAGAATGAAGAGCAGGTGATGCCTACAAGAATGCTTTTTTTGACTAGCGTTGCTCATGAAAGGCCGAATCCTAACTTCCACTAAAGTCTATTTTCACTCATTCTCCCTCTGACATCAATACATGACTAAGTAAAAACAAGATACTTGGTGAGAGTTGGGATTCACCCCAAAAGGGTTTCTGTCGTAGGTGGAGGACACGTTCCAGGAAGGCCAGGAGAAGGAGGAGGAGGAGCCTGACAAGAAGAACATTGAGGAGGAGGACAATGCCATCGAGATGTCCGAGGACTTTGACGGCCAGATGCATGATGGAGATCAGCAAGAGCCAGGTGGGAAGACAGACCTCTTAACGCACAGCCTCATGGCAGTCTGAACTTTCTCCTGGGTCATGTTCATTAGGCAGCAACGGGAGAAAATCGACTGAAACATTAAGGGACTACCTCTGATTTGTCCAATTAAAACGCTCATTTTCATTGTCTGTTGCAGTTTTCTGTTGTATGGCCTAATAAACCCAACCCTGGTCTCACATCGCAAAGCGCTCTTGGTTATTCCTTTTCAGGTGAAGATGACGAGGAGGAGTCTGACAAAGAGGAGGATGAAGATCTGGATAAGAAGATGGGTGACCTGGGCGAGGGCCAGACGGACACGCTGGATGAGAGGATGTGGGGTGATGATGAGGATGACGAAGAAGAGGAGGGCAGTGACAAGGAGGAGGAGTCGGGCCAAGGAATGGACCAGGTACGGGGAGGAAGAATTTGATTAAACTGTTCACATATCTGACAGCGAGTGCAGTATCTACCACTTGCGACCAGTCCGCATGCTACTGTATTCGTTGTTTAGTAATTGTTCTTCTTTGTCTTCAGGGGGAATCAGAACTGGTCGCCAAGGATGACAACCTGGATGCAGCAGACCCCAAAAAAGACAAGAACAAAGATGACAAAGACCAACAGTTGGACGAGGAGGAAAAGGAGAAGATCCACGAACAAGGGGACGAGGTCAGCTTTAACTAGGAAACAATGTTGACTTCGAAAGACCAGTCGTTTGGTCAAACTATCCCTGGCTGTGTAATGAGCATGCAGCCACTAAATCTCAGGCTGTAGTTGGGTGTGTTTTAGCAGGACTGCCAGACCGTATCCGATTTTGAATTTTTACTGTTTGTGTGTTCCAGCGGGAGTTTGATGAGAACGAGGTGGACCCGTACCACGGGAAGCAGGAGAAGAAGCCTGACCCGGAGGCCATGGACCTGCCTGATGAACTCAACCTGGACCAGGAGGAGGAGCAGGCTGAGGACGAGGGGGATGGAGATGGAGATGGAGAGGGTGAGGCTTCAGCAAGGGTCAGGGGAGGACAGGGGAGGAGAGGAACATACCTGGGTTCAAATATTATTTGTCTTCTTTCAAATGATTTCAGTGTTGGAGTGCCAGGTAGGCAGGGTTTGCACTTTGGGACTATTCCATTGGGTCCATTGTGCAAGGCAAGCTTAATTAAAGCTCCCATGCAGTCTCTGTAATTGTATTTTTAAATCATCACTTTGTCTAATAAATCACTGTGTTTATGTAATGAAAATAACTCTAATATATATTGATCCTCCTTGGATCAATATGCTCAGTCTGATCGTGTGGGCTTTAGGAAACACATTTGAAGATATTTACATACACATCCCTGATTGGCTGATAAATCTAGAGCCCACCCCCTTACCCAGATGAACAGTCATTGGTCTATTTTAATCAGATCACTTTGTGACATCATGATGTGGGCCAAAAGTTCCAACCTACCAGAACAGGCTGAAATTCCTGGCATTTTTTTTTCAAATAGATTTTACACAAAAATTGCATTATCAATTTCAGTGTTATTCTGACCTCCGCGTGAAAATATCTTTAATAAAACAGGACAATCATGTCTTTAACTATTTGAAAGACATTACATACTATTTGAGAGGAACAGGTGGAGACACCACAGAACCAGTGTCTGACAATGGTCTATTTCCTCCAGAGGAAAACCCGTTCGATATTGACGAGAAGCCCATGGAGCTGGACGAGAAGGAGGGAGCAGAGAAAGATGAGGAGGGAGGAGCGGAGGAGATGGCTGAAGATCAGGCAGACAAACAAGGAGAGGAGGAAGGCCAGGAACCCAAGACTGAGGAGGAAGAGGGAGATGGAGGAGAACAAACAGAGGAGGACAAAGAGGCGGCCGAGGAGGATGAAGAGGAGAAGGACGAAGGACGGGAGGCAGGGAAAGAGGAGGACATGGCCATCCCTGCAAACGAAGGCCAGAAACCAAAGGTTGTTTGACTTGTCTCTTCTTGCACATTGGGGATTCAGATTTACCTAGAACAGATTGTTTTACTAGTCGGGGCGGTTTAAAACCTTTCTTCGTCATTGCCCACAGGAGGAGGAAGAGGAGGGTACGGGTGAGGATGAGGAGCAGCCAGAGTCGGCAGAGAGGAAGGAGCACAACACGGACGGTCAGACGGGAGAGGAGAACGTCCAGAGTGAGACGGCCGTGGAGCTGGCAGGAGAAGCATCCGAGAGAGACCAAGCTAAAGAGGTACACACCCACCTCACCCAACCCATGTACAGTCCATAGAAATGACAAAATCCACACATTTGACCCTCTTGTGTTGTTGTTGTTGTCCAGGAGCATGGCAGCGGAGCGGCTGATGCCAGTCAGTCAGAGGGACACGAGTCCAAACTCATGGCAAGGATGTCCTCTCAGAAACAGAGCCAGAGCAAGACACAGGTATGTCTGGTCAACGAATCTCTACGGCCGGTGTCCAACTCATTCCACGGAGGGCCGAGTGTCTGCGGGTTTTCGCTCCTCCCTTGTACTTGATTGATTGAATTAAGGTCACTAATTACTAAAGAACTCCCCTCACCTGGTTGTCTAGGTCTTAATTGAAAGGGAAAAAATTAAAAAAGACACTCCGGCCCTCCATGGAATGAGTTTGCCCTGCGGTGCGTTCTTGAGTTGAAGTGAGACCGAAACATTTCAAAACGGGCTCAAATTCCATTTTGTGTTTGAAGATGTATTATTTATTTCCAAACGTGTTCTAATTCCGACCCTGGCTGTTCCAGAGCTTCAAGAGGAAGCCCGGGCAGGCGGACAACGAGCGCTCGACGGGCGACTACAACGAGCGCATCAGCAAGCGCCTGCGCACGGTGGAGAGCAGTACGGAGAAGACGCAGGAGAACAACCACACCGAGGCCCAGCAGGAGTCGGACCTGTACGAGCACATCAAACAGGGAGAGACGGCCTACGACACACAGACATACGGTGAAGCGGCAACGCATCGCAGAACACTGCAACCGCACAGATATCCGTACCGCCGGGTTCACTTCACACTTTTATCATCTTAAGGAGACGCTCGTCGGAAGACAACGACCGGTACCGTTCTAAAACCTTGTCTCTTGACATTTTACAGATGTTGCCAGTGCAGACCAGCAGAAACCAGCCGGAGCCCCCCAAGAGGAGGACCAAGAGGATGAGGACGTTGCTATGGACACAGAAGAGCAGGAAGAGGACCTGCAGGCTGTTGAGGCCCAGGAGTTGAAGCCAGAGACGCTGGAGTCGAACAGAGCGTCGCAGAAAGGTGCTCTAGCCATTTACTCATCGTGTGTGTGTGTGTGTGTGTGTGTGTGTGTGTGTGCGTGCGCGTGTTGTTAATGTGTCTTACTGTGTCCTCCACTGTAGGTCTAGACAGGGGAGAGCTGGAGGCTCAGAGGCAGTGTGAGGAGGACGAGGAGAGGCCAAAAGACACACAGGCTCACAGTGACGAAGAGCACCCAGAGAGGAGCACAGAGTCTACCTTCCACACCGTCCCAGAGCTGCTGATGGACACACTGCAGGTACCAGAGAGATGATCTGAGACCCGCTTAGTGCTCTACTACTAAAGAAACCGATCTGTCAGAAAGCTCTGGAGCACTCTGTATAAGATTAGCTGACCGTCTGTGTGTCCCCAGAACCCAGTCCGCGACCCAGAGGAACTGAGGAGGGAGATGGAGCTACAGCTGGAAGCCTGGATGAAACAGGCCCCCGGAGACCGGGAGGAGGTACCAGCACTTTGGATGTCCCGCAAAACATTCCTAATACCGGGCACTATTTACCCTGTCATTCTCTGTTCCCATTACCTACCACTAGAAGTTCCGATCTCTGTGTGCAACTAAAATGTGTAACTCATGCTGTGGCCTTGCCCTATAGGAGAGCGCAGCGGCAGCCATGTGGCACCAGTACCAGACGTTGACCTCGGCCCTGTCCCAGCAGCTGTGTGAGCAGCTCCGTCTCATCCTAGAGCCCACGCAGGCCGCCAAGCTCAAGTGAGTACCTACCGCAACACCTAGAAGATCATTCAGGGAGCATGGTCTTTGGTCAACTATTAGACAACACTCAGACTAGAACCGGAACAGGCTTTTGCAACTTTTTCTATTCATGAATTACATTTTTTTCCTTTTCATTTTTAAATAATGTTTTTTCTTTTTCATTTCAGTACAAATATTAGCACATTTTTTTTATTCTGTTTTCTCGCTGTGTCACAGAGGAGACTTCCGCACAGGGAAGCGTTTGAACATGCGGAAGGTGATCCCTTACATCGCCAGTCAGTTCCGTAAAGACAAAATCTGGCTGAGGAGGACCAAGCCCAGCAAGAGAGAGTACCAGATCTGTTTGGCCGTGGACGACTCCTCCAGCATGGTGGACAACCACTCCAAACAGGTACCGTAGGCCTTCTCAGAGGGATGAGTGGATACAATAACCTTAAGAGCTGGGGTACAGGTGGCCCGTGGACCAAAACCGACCCGCACAGGATTTTATTTGGCCCCCCCAAAGTTTTGAGCAAAATAAAATAATCAAATCATCAGGAATTAAACTAAAAATTAGTTTAATTTAGGAAATCTGTTGACCAGGTATTCCCACAAATAAAAAAAGAGGCCTGATTGTGTCTCAATGTAATCAAGGTGTGAAATTATTATTTTCACATACTATCTCTTTTTGGTCCCCCGAGTTTAGTTGCCTCAGTCCGTTTGCTGCAGGAACAATGTATGAATCCCAAATGGCACGCTATTCCCTTCATAGTGCACTACTTTTGACCAGGGCTCATAGGTGTCTGTTCAAAAGTAGTGCACTACATGGGGAATAGAATGCCATTTGGGAAACAGAAAATGTCTCATTAATGTCTCGCCTCGGTCTCCCTTTGTGTCACAGCTGGCCTTTGAATCCCTGTCCGTGATCGTCAACGCTCTCACTCTCCTGGAGGTCGGGCAGGTGTCCGTGTGCAGGTGAGAGGAGCGGCCTCTGTAGATAAATGAATATCGATGTCCAGGTGTCGCTCTTCCCCAGACAGTGCTATTACATTTGGGAAATGTTTTGGTTGTCACCTCAGCTTTGGCGAGACGGTGCAGCTGCTCCATCCGTTCCAACAACAGTTTAACGACCAGTCTGGCGCCAGGATACTGAGGCTCTGTCAGTTCCAGCAGAAAAAGACCAGGATAGCCCAGGTGGGGTCCCGCTTTTTTTTTGTTTTTTGTTTTGTGCTTGATATCTTTGTTTTCATGAATTGAACGCCTTCCAGGCCCATTTTGTTTACGGTCTGTGATTATTAGATCACATCTATTCAGTGAGGTGCTCTTGTTTTGAGACTGACCGCCACATTGTGCTCATGTCCTTTAGTTCCTGGAGACCTCAGCCAACATGTTTGTAGCAGCTAAGCAGCACAGCCCTGGATCCATGAACACCGGTAATGTATTGGGCTGGTGCAGCATCTCCTTTCACTTGATCAATGCAATATGAACGTTCAGTATGATTACCATAGAAGAGAATGGCCTCCCCTAGTCTGTTCTTCATTTGCTAATGTATTCAGGTGGGTTTAGAGCCCACTATTCCATACAGTAACGAGTTTACATATGAATCAATGCCTGCTGATTGCATCGTACTCTGAGCCTATTGGGGCCGTGCCCAGGTTGTATTTGATGTCCAACAAACAAGCCCTGAGGGAAACGGTGGGAGAGTAAGGGAGGAGCAGAGCACAGTGATTGTTATTCAAAGGCAGGGTATTGTTCCTGCTACAGTGCCCCTGGTGAAGCTAACATGTCCTCTATGGAGCCGTGGTGAAGATCACAGCGCAGAGCTGGTATCTGAGCTTTCACTGCCTCGCCCTCTGCAGCCCAGAGGACTTGAACCTGTAAGCAGACACCCAGGGCCATTGTGGTGCAAGTGTAAACTGACCGCCCGCTCTCTCACTCCCTCTTCCTCGCTCGTCCCACTCTCCGTCCCCTCCCTGTCTCCCTCCCTGCCTCTTTCGCCTCCCCCCCCACAGAGACAGCCCAGCTGCTGCTCATTGTGTCGGACGGCAGAGGGCTCTTCCTGGAGGGGAAGGAGAGGGTGACGGCGGCTGTGCAGGCGGCTCGCAGCGCCGGCGTCTTCGTCATCTTCGTGGTGCTCGACAACCCAAACTCCAGGGTAAGGGACTTGAAGTTGGTTTAGATGGAATCCACGTTATGTATCAAGGACTGTGGATTTGTAATGCAAAATCTAATTTACATGATACATTTGTTCATGTGAATAATCAAATTACTATAAGATATGATATTCATATAGAACTATTCCCTTAAATATTCCTATTGGCGTTTCCTTTGTCATTTTTCTACAGGACTCCATCCTGGACATCAAGGTGCCCATCTTCAAAGGTCCAGGAGAGATGCCTGAGATCCGCTCCTACATGGAGGAGTTCCCCTTCCCGTTCTACGTGATCCTGCGGGACGTCAACGCCTTGCCAGAAACCCTGAGTGACGCACTGAGGCAGTGGTTCGAACTCGTCACGGCAACCGACCAGTAGAAGCCATCTTAGAAGGCAGCAACCAACCGCACAACGCCACTCTGCTGCTAGCCTCTCGACAACGCACGGATTCAAAAACAAACAGGACTCACAAAGAAAGACGGACTTGCCGCTGTGTATGTGCCTTTTTCTCTTTAGTTTTTTTTTTACTGTAATTTCAGTAGACTGTAGAGTTTGATAGCGACTTCCGCCGTTTAGTCCTTGACTTCAGGCCAGGGGGATTCTGGAAGTTCTTTCGTTAATGTAATAAGCATTGCTTTAACTCGCACGTCTATAACAAAGGATAGAAAAGGATCCAAAATGTGATTCCCTTCCGTGTAAACAACCTCAGTGAAGAGATACCGTACCTCTTTCCCCTGTGTACCATAACCCCCTTCATGTTGTATGGATGTTTTCAGTGTTCCATGCCCATCAGCAAGTCATTCTACTTGAACACATCAACTGATAATGTATGGAGCTGACCGTAGTGTTTTGACGAAGTTGTTTTTGGACAACTGTTTGCAAAGAAGAAAAGCGCCCCTCGTTTATATCATGGCAAAACACAAAAGCATGCTGATATGATCTCGATCCGTTTCTAAAGTAATCCCAAAATTGTGCCTTGGAAGAAATGTTATCGCATCTCACTTAACACCCACGTGCTCCTAAAAGAATCCATTGTTTACATGGAAATTATCATTCTGCCCAAATGTGTTAAGTCATATGAAACTTAACCCTCTCTCTCATTAAAGGTTCAAGGTTTTGGGAAAATTTAAGCACAAGGACTGCTAATAACAATTTTGATAAACGCTCCAATCGATGCCAATTTCTCTGGTCTAAGAGACGTATCCACTACATCTTACTGTAGATAAGGTTCATTCACTGACATGAAGACACCATTAGGAAATGTCATTGCTGTGGTCATTTGGAACACAGTTGTAACTATAAGCAAACGTGATATTCATGGAAGTTTTTTTTTTCTTCATACCATCCATAAATCACATCATATGACATGATACATTGTATGATGATAATAAACTTTTTAATCTGTGTTTTGAGCACATTGTTTTATCTAATATGTACTTCATGTGGTAGTAGCCAATTTACATACAGTATTATTTTACTGCCCCTAAAGAAATAGATTTTCAATAATACTCCACCCCACAAGAGGGCGACATCTATGTTGACTGCCAAAAGGTCAGCTGTAGAGCTGCCTCTACAACCATGTTTGCTACAATTAACATCATGGCTAGCTCAAGGTTACCCGCGGCAGCACTTACATTAAAACAGGTAATAAATACATTTTTTGTCGGTATCATGACCTGTAAACCACGCGGTTAGAGTACTACTGCCAACTAGATGGTGTTCTCTGACATTCACACTTGGGAAATAGCCATGGCAGCGTGATCTAGCGGTAGCATTTCAGCAGCAGCTCTAGTTCGCTCATCTGACAATTTGGTTTTACGTGTAATATCCTCACTACGTAGCTAATACTATGCCTTTTTTGTGAACCTTTTCTCCCTCGGCAGATTGCTCTGCTAATATGATAACTTGCTAGCTTGCATGGTTGTTTTGCTTCCTCTGGTCTATTTCTACAGTTTCTACAGAGGCAGAAAGTGTTGAGTCTCTACAGAAACATGCTGAGAACCATCAGACAAGTGCCAGACGAGGGAGACCGAAAATACCTGCGGGACTGGGCGAGAGATGAGTTCAAGAGGAATAAAAATAGCACAAATCAGGTGAGATGTGGTCTGAAATTACGTCATTCGGTGTCCTATCCCTGTTCTAACCTTCATTGTCTCTCCGTATGTCTAGGACGCCATCCGAATGATGATCACACAGGCAAACATGCATCATGATGAGCTACAGTCATCCCTTGCATTGGCTAACGTTAAGAAATAATGTCACCTGGCTGAGGGAATCCACCGATTTTATCCTTGGAAGTGAATGCCAGAAGCGTTGCTATGCTGCCTCAAATGGACTGTGGATGGGCAGCATGAAAGCCATAAGAATCAGTACTTGGACAGTACACCAGTTACTGTGTGGAAGCACCTTGGCATTTGGCCAGACCAGCTCGTTGCCCGTTCATAATGTGATTTGGACCTTATGAGATCTGTCATGAGGAGTCCCATATCAGATGGTCGCCATCAACATGTCCATGTCTAGCAGTGGTGACTCTTTCAAATCACTTTTGAGGAAAGCTGTGAGAGCCATGTGGTATGTCATTTGCAATCATGTCTGACATAATACCATCTGGCTCATGTTGGGCTATTGTAAAGCTGTTTGTGTCCAGATGACCCTCATGAAATATGTTATGTACAGGTTGAACATAAAACAAAAATACATTTTGTAGTTTGTCTCTTCTTTTTTTTTTACAAAAAACATTTATCTATTTTACGACACAGAATGTATGTTCATATCAACAAAGACATCAATGTACCACGACCTCACACATGAACAGAACAAATGTCACACATGAGCACTAACTAATAGACTGTTAGCACAGGTCTATTTCAGAAGACATAAAAACAAGACTTTCCATCATGCAAACAGGTTCTTAACAGTACCTAATTTTAGTGCTAAGGACAAGCATTTGGATGTTATGGTTTTTACCATTAAAGAAATATACAGTAGTGGGTTGGATAAAGGTTATGAATGCTAAAGTTCTGGCTGTATACTCTTGAGTTCTGTTACCCTTGTAAGTCACATGTCTGTATGAAATCATGCAGTAGCGTATTCTACTGATATTTTAAGAATCCTAGTTACCTCAACTATTTCTGCTGTCTACGTTTGTCTTTCTCTACTCTCTCATTGAATATAAATTAAGAACGCCCCAAAAAATGATCCACATTTTCCACAAGCAAACCTCCAGAATCTTTCACATTACAGGCTTTCTCATCACAGGATAAAAAGCACTGGAGTATTGGCGTGTTGACTTAATGACAGCGTGACATTGTGCCCAGGTGTGTGCGTGTACCAGTTCCATGATGGCCCCGTGACATTATACATTATAAATAACTCCGTAAATCTACTAGGGGTTTTACAAAGCGCAAACACAGGAGCTGCCCAAAACACATTAATAACAAGACCACTTTATACTGAATTGTCTGGCATGCCATAACGTCTTTAAAATAATTTACTATACAGATGATTTTCTACTGCTGCATGACATTATTTGCCATAAGTATTAAATCCGCTAAATTAAGTCAATGACAATTTTTTGGTCAGTGGGTCCACTTGATCCAGGGTACTGTCTGTAATGAGCTCAGATTAGGATTTTTGATGTTCTGAAGGTGTAACTCTAAACCCTGCAGTGGTGTCCCTGTGTTAGCTGTCGTCATGCCTGTTAGTCCTGAGCATGCGTAACTCGTCCTCCAGGTAGGTGATCCTCTCCACCAGGGCAGCCCTGTCTGCCTGGGCACGCTGGTCTGCCTGCCACCTGGCCTCCTGGATCTTCCTTTCATACCAGTGCTCCATCTGGGTCGACACCGCCTCAAAGAAGTACTGTGTCACCTCCAGGGCGTGCATGTTCTCCCTCTCCTGGGCAAAGCCCTCACCCCCGTCTCTCTCCCCAAACACCCCCAGAGTCTGAGTCCCCTCGGCCTGCCCCACCGAGGCCCCCTTGTCCCTCTTGGCCTTAGTTCTGCTCTGGGAGTGCCTCTTGTGGTGCTTGCCCTTGTCCCTGCCCCGCTCCCTGTCTCTATCCCTGTCCCAGTCCTTGTCCTGCCTGCTGCTGCAGCGGCGCTCGGTGGCTGGGGACAGGCTGCTGGCCCGCTGGTTGTTGCCTCCTCTGCTCGGCCCAAACTCCAGCAGTGCCATGTCCTGCAGTCCCTGGTATGGCCTGCGGGGGTCAGTAGAACACAGCGAGCGTTCCTTGGGCCGCACCACTTGGGGAGACGGGGACAGGGACTTAGCGGTAGTTGGGGAGGAGATATTTTCTCGCTTGTGATGTTTACCACCATCTGGGAGATTTCCGAGAGCCAATTATTAAGTGAATTAGAATTAAAAAGTCAACCTTAGAGCACGGCACACAATAAATCATTGATGATTATTCAAATTAGTTCCAGTGAGATTGCCATCTTCAAATGCAGTGTGATAGATTAGGATGATAAATTAATTATCCTGCCAAAGGCAACTTTATATTTTGAGCATTTCTGTGAAAATGTTCTATTTGGGCCACATTCTCTGTTATTTACTTCAACAAAAAAAAAAGGGTATAACCTAAGAATAATATACTTAGATTACGTAATGTTTATTACATAAGCCTGTATCTGTGTGAAATGAGTTCCCTCTCATTGTGTGTGTGTGCGTTCATGCATGTGCATAAGAGTAGTAATTCAGAGCGCTGGCTATTTCACTGAGTTCTGTTTGAACCGTACCTGGAGAGCTGTCCACCTGAACCACAAAGTTGTGATTGGCTGAGGGGTCCTCTGTGGCGGCCGTGTTGGGGCCTCCCTCGGTGAGGTCAGTGGTGTGGGGGGCCAGACACTCTACGCTGCACCCAGGCCCCCCTGCAGGCAGCACGGTGAGGCCCCCAGGGTCCACCTCACACAGGCCTTCAGCCATGGACGAGGACTGACGCAGCTTGGCGTTGCGGGGGTCTCCAGTGAAGCGCTCCTCGATGTTCTGGAGCTTGGCCATGCACCAGTTTTTCAGCTCGTTCACCACTGACGCCTGCTTGAAGGGCAGGCCAAGACAAGAAAAGGTTTTGTGACAGAGATACAGCAGAGTATATACAGTGCTTTCGGGAAAGTATTCAGACCCCTTCACTTTTTCCATATTTTCTTACGTTACAGCCTTAATCTAAAATGAATTAAATAAAACAAAATCCTCAGCAATCTACACACAATACCCATAATGACAAAGCGAAAACAGAAATACCTTATTTACATAAGTATTCAGACTCTTTGCTTATGAGACTTGAAATTGAGCTCAGGTGCATCCTCTTTCCATTGATCATCCTTGACATATTTCTACAACTTGGAGTCCACCTGTGGTCAATTCAATTGATTGGACATGATTTGGAAAGGCACACACCTGTCTATATAAGGTCCTACAGTTGAAAATGCATGTCAGAGCAAATTCCAAGCCACGAGGTCGAAAATAATTGTCCTTAGAGCTCCGAGACAGAATTGTGTCGAGGTACCAAAACATTTCTGCAGCATTGAATGTCCCCAAGAACACAGTAGCCTCCATCATTCTTAAATGGAAGAAGTTTGGAACCCCCAAGACTCTTCCTAGAGCTGGACGCCCGGCCAAACTGAGCAATCGGGAGAGAAGGGCCTTGGTCAGGGAGGTGACCAAGAACCCGATGGTCACTCTGACAGAGCTCTAGAGTTCCTCTGTGGAGATGGGAGAACCATCCAGAAGGACAACCATCTCTGCAGCACTCCACCAATCAGGCCTTTATGGTAGAGTGGCCAAACGAAAGCCACTCCTCAGTAAAAGGCACATGACAGTCGGCTTGGAGTTTTCCAAAAGGCACCTAAGGACCCTTAGACCATGAGAAAAAAGATTATCTGGTCTGATGAAACCAAGATTAAACTCTTTGGCCTGAATGCCAACGGTCATGTCTGGAGGAAACCTGGCACCACCCCTACTGTGAAGAATGGTGGTGGCAGTATCATGCTGTGGGAATGTTTTTCAGCGGCATGGACTGGGAGACTAGTCAGGATCGAGGCAAAGATGAACGGAGCAAAGTACAGAAAGATCCTTGATGAAAATCTGCTCCAGAGTGGACCTCACTTTCCAACATGACAACGACCCTAAGCACACAGCCAAGACAACGCAGGAGAGCTTTGGGACAAGTCTCTGAATGTCTTTGAGGGGCCCGGACTTGAACACAATCAAACTTCTCTAGAGATACCTGAAAATAGCTGTGCAGCAACGCTCCCCATCCAACCTGACAGAATAATATTTTAGAATAAGGCTGTAATCTAACAAAATGTGGAAAAAGTCAAGGGGTCGGAATACTTTCCGCACTGAACAAAAATATAAATTCAACATGTAAAGTGTTGGTCCCATGTTTCATGAGCTGAAATAAAAGATCACAGAAATGTTCCATATGCACAAAAATCTTATTTCTCTCAAATGTTGTGCACAAATGTGTTTACTTCCCTGTTAGTGAGCATTTCTCCTTTGCCAAGATAATCCATCCACCTGACAGGTGTGGCATATCAATAAGCTGATTAAACAGCATGATCATTACACAGGTGCACATTGTTCTGGGGAAAATAAAAGCCACTAAAATGTGCAGTTTTGTCACACAACACAATGCCACAGATGTCTCACGTTTTGGGATAGCATGCAATCGGCATGCTGACTGCAGGTATGTCCACCAGAGCTGTTGCCATAGAATTTAATGTTCATTTCTCTACCATAAGCCACCTCCAACGTCGTTTTAGAGAGTTTGGCAGTATGTCCAACTGGCCTCACAACCGCAGACCACGTGTAACCATGCCAGCCCAGGACCTCCACTTCCAGCTACTTCACCTGCGGGATCGTCTGAGACCAGACACCCGGACAGCTGATGAAACTGAGTAGTATTTCTGTCTGTACTTGGGTGAATATATTTTATGACGGTATACGCCCACACCACTCTGTTGTTGGGGTACGCACACACCATTCCAACATAAAAATATGCTTTTAAACATAGCTAATTAAAACAACTTGGGAAGGAAAACTATTTCACTCATATTATAAGTCATTATAGGTCATATTTAATAGAAATCTGGAAACACTGGGCAGTTACTTTAAAGCATTGTTGTAATATTTAAACGGCAACCTTGAATTAACAAGTTTAATGACGGCACGTGAAGGTATAGGAACTAGTGTTTAGTCCATCTGAGACCCGCCTCTCTTGCGGTGTTGAGTGAGTTGACACTGCTGTTAGTATTACCTGTCTCTTCTCCCCCTCCTGTCTCTCCTGCATGGCCCTCTGGGCGATCCTGTGTTGGCACTCTGTCCTCTCCGCTGAAACTCTCTCTACTGTCATCTTATCTAGGGCACGGATCTAGAACCACACAATCACACACAACATAGTTAAATGCCCGAGCCTGATAAAGCTGTCATGATTAACGCAAGACGCCGGTTGTGAAACAAAAGCTCACAGCTGCTTTTGACTTCTGTAACATTACGCTTCATTTCATTAACAGGCAAAATCAGCAAATGATGAATGCATGCCTGCCCCACATCCACTGCTGTGACATCAAAGGCTCGTGGGATGTAGGTCAAAAACGATCATTTTCAGTTTACGTTGCAAAAAGTTGAAAACGCCCTAATGAACAGGACCCTGGTCTATTATGTACCTGATGTTTGTTCTTGCGGTCCAACTGTCCCATCTTGTTATTCATCAGGTCCTGCACCGTGTGGATCTCCGTCTTCATCTCCTCCTTGGTGGCCTCCAGCTGGTTCTCCAGCTTGATGATCAAAGGCTCACAGCGGCAGCCGTTGATAGGCGCCTGGGACACAGAAAGCAACCATGGGCACTGATCCACTTGATAGCAGACACACACTCAGGCTGAAATGGTTTTAATTACTAAGTATGTAAGTCTTGTCCGAGCCAGAATGGCCCATAGGACAGGAGCCTATCATGTTTCTGTAGCATGAGGCAGCTAGATAAGTACACCTCCCGGACAGGATGTTAGTCTGTCGCGGGGCCTTGTTCCGACTGAAATATGTGTTTTCTACATAGAAGAATATAGCAGCAAAGCCTGTTACAAGGTTTCAACATGACAGAAAATCTCTTGACAGTAGCTCCATTCACAGTGCTTTAAAACCAACAAACTTTAAATGTGACGCGAAAGAATAATGGAATCCTAGCATTACATGAAAAATGTAAAACATAAGCGCAGGTGTCTGAGTGCTCTTTTCTATCTACCTGCATGATCTTGCCGTCCTTGCCACGGTACAGAGTGTATAGCTGATAGGCCTTGTAGTTGTGAGGCGGGGGCTGGGGGGAGGAGCCACGCAGTTGACCCCGCCTCTTCTTTCCGTGCTTGTTCTCTCTCCGGCGGAGGGGGTCGGAGAGCGAGGGCTGCAACGACATCACACCGCATCACAAATTCCATCTGTTTAATATTGATAACATATCTCACCTGGGTAAACACGTGCGGGTTGTTTAGAAGGTTAAGGTAATAGCTGACCTTCTCTTTGAGCTTCCTGTTTGTGCTCTTGCTGGCGCTTCGCCTCGACCACCTCGTGTTTGCGGGCGACGAGGTCGCTGCTGTGGGTGTCGTCAGCAGCAGATGCACTGTCCTGTGAGGAACAACAAAAATCGAACATCTCCGCATCTGTGTTATAATAGGCTGGCGCACGCGGTAAGAGTGAGACGGTCAGCTGTACTGTAACTGTACCTTCCTGGGGAGCATCTCATCCCTGGGCACAGACTGTGCTCGGCGCTCAGCCTTCAGCTTGTCCCTCCTCTTCCTCACACTCCTGCCTCGGGTGAAGCTCTGGACCTGAACGCACGCAGGGAGAGCAGTGTGAGAACTTAAGGGCCAGTCTTATTACTCACTGAGGCTTTACGTTTACTGACGGCCATTGATTGGTTGAAGGTCCTGTTTTTTGTTTACTTTAGCCTGTCCAGCTCTTTACATGGAGCAAATGCAAATTATTCAATTAGTGAAGGTTTCTTGATTAAGTATGGACATAGCTACAGCTAAAATAGCACAAATAATGCTAACTAGTTTAGCCTCTCCATTTCCCAAGTGCCAGTGCCTATCTAGATCTATAGCAGTCTCCCATGGACTCTGCCCATACTTGAACTTGACGCAGAAACACCTTTACTGCCAACCCACAGGAATGATGTCAGGTAGGCGTTATGGCGATATGAGAATTGCAGACAGATAAAAAAAAAGCCAGTCAAACGCCTGAAGTATCGTAATTCAAGTCCAAACACAGTCTGCAGCATACGTTTTTTCTATATAAATATATAGATAAGGTTGGTGTGTGAGGTGTGAAAGTAAAATAATAACACTGCCTGGGTGCCCCTGCGGGACAGACTGGGTAAACCTGTACTCACCTGAGGTGCTTTGGTCAGAAGCAGAGCTATGTCTGGGTTGTTGTGGTCTCTGGCCTGGTCCAGTGCAGTCTGGCCTGCCTGCTCACACACAGAGACAAGAGGCCAGTCAACCAGGGCTGCAAGATACATGATTCAACTGGCTATGGCACTATGTTCATTGCCTGGCTACCCAAACTCCTTGCTCCGGCCAAACAGACGTTAGCTTCTTCTCTACAATGAGTCTGGATCTGAGTGCCTCCCTGACGTTTTCTAGAAAGCAAACACGTTCTAACCATTCTGATTGGTCCCCGAAACTGATGTGTTGGGCCAGAGCCAGAACACAAGTGGGTAAAGCTGCGTTTTGAAAAAGTGTAATTGGCTTTGATTCTGATTGGTTAAAGATTAGCAGCCCTCGTTTTGACGTCACCACAAACGAATTCAACGACGTCAGTCTCAGACTGACGTACGTAGCGAACGTAGAGAATTCAGTTTGAGTCATCGGGCAACGAAGTTAAGGGTAAATATAAATAGATATTTCCAAGTAGCTATTTCAAAATTACATTTCTTGAACAACATACTGTTGTTACTCATCAAAGTCCACATGGCTTTACTGTGGCTGAGCGAAAACCTACAGCCATGGCTCCAGAGCAGGTTATTCACCAAACAGAATGTGCAGTGACATTAGTCATGATTAAGACGGCCTTCAGAAGTGCATGACTGCTCCAGAGCATAGTGAGCATAGTATAGTATAGTATAGCATAGTACACACAGAAAAAAAGGTGCTATCTAAAACATAAAATAGTTATTTGGCTGTCCTCATTGGAGAACCCTTTGAAGAATCCTTTTTGGTTCCTTTCCAAAGAAGGTTCTACATGGAACCAAAAAAAGGGTTCTACCTGGAAACAAAAAGGGTTATCTTATGGGGACAGCTGAAGAACCCTTTTTGGGGCACTCCACTCACGTTGTTGCGGATGCTGCTCTCTGTTCCAGCCTCCAGCAGAAGCCGCACTGTTTTCTTATGATTCAGCGCTGCTGCAACATGCAGCGGTGTGTCCCCAGCCTGGCCCAGAGAGAGAGAGAGAGAGAGAGAGAGCGAGTGAGAGAGAGAGAGACTTAGCATGATGAAGTGTATGTTCCGCTGGGTTTTTACGCTTCAACAAACAACTACAGAACGATGTTATACTCGAAGTCCCTGCTCTTTGCTATTGAAAGCTAAATGCATATAACATATGCAGTAGCCTTACTGCACTATGCTACGGCTAACTTGGGTAATTCAAGACCTTTGACAAAGATATGATTTACATAATAATCATGGGAATATTATGATATTATAAGCGGATAAAAGCTACTGAGAAAAGTATATTCACATATTACGTGTACATGCATCGCATACAATTTCTGATCAATAGGATTTCTACCCAGAAAAAAAACTTGTGAAATAATTGGATAAAAGTTGTAATACATGTCGTTTTCCCATTACATCTCAATGAGGGTGAGCAGAAAGCAGAGAAAAAGTAGTGTCCAAGTATGGGTCTCGATTCAAGCCCCTTTCCAAATATACAAAACAGAACGTAAAAAGAAGGAAAAGCCCTCTGTGTGAAAGTAGTGTCAGTCACATGCTCAGACCAACCTGGTTCTTCTCTGCCACGGAACAGAAAGCTCCCAGGAGGATGCGGAGCATGGACACGTGGTTGTAGCGGGCCGCCACATGCAGACACGTGTCACCCACCTGGAACACAATGAAGAGAGACCGCCACAGCCGCACACGGCTTGAGTTGCCTTTCACGCAGACGTTGGGAGAGCAGTCAATGGAGAAGTATAGTAGCGCTGCATGACACTGGGGAGTGGCTGGTGTAGCAGAGGACTAACGGACTGCATTTGAGAGCTACTTCCTCTGCTCAGCAGCTTCGTTCAATTCACCCGTGAGGGGCGATTATGTTTGAAGTGCAGAGCAGAGGAAGTAGCTCTCAAATGCAGTCCGTTAGTCCTCTGCTACACCAGCCACTTCCCACTCACAATGCATACGTCGTTTCATAATTAAGTGACTGCATGCAGACTGCTCTGTGGTAGTAGTTAAATGTAGAGAGGCTTCTGTTGTCAGCATGCTCTCCTAAGCAGTGGTTCAGAGATATCCGGAGATCGTGTATCAAATCATGGGAAGGCTACTTTGGAGTGCCATTTGTAACATGCTATATTTTGTGACACAGAATTATTATTTTTCACAAATTATAGGACGGTACAAATGGCGCCCCATAGACTAGCCAACCCATGGAGGAGGAGGACTTACATGGTTCTTGCTGTCGGGCCTGGAGCCACCTAACAGCAGGACCTTGGAGCTCTGAGCATGGCCATTCTGACAGGCCAGGTGGAGGGCTGTGTTCCCTGCCTACATGGACAGACGGACGGACAGACCAGGGTTGCGTTTAATAGAGAGAGAACATTTTAGAACAGAGTGAAACTGGGAGGCATTGTACAAAACTCGAACTTGTCCAATTAGAGCACAGCTTTCCGTTTGCCGTTCTATATCTCTGCTATGGTGTGCCCTACTGAAAACCACCCAGGTCAACAGTAAACGCTACTAAAAGCTCTCCAGTCGTATAATCATCTGCAGTCACAGCACAGGATCTATTGGAACCACAGCTGTTTATAACTGTGAGCAATCACATCTACAGTATTTGCAGTAGAATTACCTTGTTTTTTGAGTGAACGTTGGCTCCGGCCTTGACCAGCAGTTTGACAGACTGGCTGAAGCCGTGCCACGAGACCTCATGCAGAGCAGTGTTACCGTCCTGCGAATAACAAACACACAGTCAAGAGCTTCACACATCCACAGCCTGACCTCTGGATTGGTAGCTATCATACTGGACAACAGTGTTATTGTTTCTCTTACAGTCAAAATAGCTAGCATGGCAAGATAAGTAGGAGATTAGTGAGGTAACGTAAGAGGTTGCGTGTCTAGGCCTAGCTATAAACACACTTTCTATTCACATGGACTTCCATGGGCTATGTATGAATCCCAAATGACACCCTGTTCCCTATTTAGTGCACTACTTTTGACCAGGGCTCATAGGGTTCTGGTCAAAAGTAGTGCACTATTTATGGAATTGGGTGCCGTTTGGGACGCTGCCTATTTCTTCGCTGGGAATGAATGGGGGTTAAGCAGATTACAAGCGCAGTGTGTTCTCTATAGTTTTAGTGCTGTCTGACAGTTTGCTGGGGTTTAAAATCCCTCTGTGCCTGTGAGTGCATTGGGCCGTGCTTTTAGCCCTGTGTGAGCGCTGCTGTGTGTGTGTGTGTGTGAGTGCTGTGTGTGCGTGTGATATGTACCTTGTCCTGTCTGTCCAGAGCACACCCTTCCTGGATGAGGGCAGAGATAACGTCACTGTTTCCCACCACGGCTGCCCGGTGTAAGGCTGTCTGCTCACCCTGCACACACACACACACACACACACACACACACACACACACACACACACACACACACACACACACACACACACACAATGATCAGTTAGGGATTTTCACAACAATGATGAATCAAATACCACATCCACTGGTTAATAACTTTCCATTCCATTGCAGTTGGCAAACTGAATATGATGGGTTGACTTTTTAGTAGAGATTCTCAAGTATAATGTTTCAGGTTATCATTAACACAAGGAATGACAATGATGTTACAACAATCATCCAACAGTGCAGGTTGACACCAGACAGGCCTCCATACTATCACAGTCTACTACAGTGGGCATCCTCCATACAAAGCAGTGAACACAGCACACAGCAGCAGCAGGCAAAAGCACTCAGTTCAGCCCAGCTCATTTATGCTCTACCATAAATGGAATTCCTACAAACATGGAGAACCCTCCTAACAGCAGCTCAACAGAGTGACGTTTTGCAGACCAGGTTTGACATGTCACGAGAAAGGGTGGAAGAAAGAAGAGCAAGAAGAAGCGCTGATTCCTGTGGGTGGAGGAGGTGGGGTTGTGGTTTGTTCATTCCAAGCGAGATAACTAAGAGGTGTGCCCAACAACCAGAGGACGTGCAGGAGTAGAGGATTGGGAGATTATTTTCCACGGGCTCAAAGTAGCTTTTCTCTAACCTCCTTCTTCACTCTCCCTGATCTTCCAGGCTCTCTCCCAGGCCCAGTTCCAGCAGCCTTCCTCCACTGCCGTCTCTCTATCCCCTCCTCCCCCTTCTCCGTGTGACCACTCCCCTCATTGGTGGCCGAGGAAGCGCTGCGGCCCGTTCGGGATCGGGAGCTCATTGACCAGATGGAGAGAATTTGGGAGCGCCAGAGCTTTGGGCCGTTATCCGTGGCTGTGGGACTGCAGAGGGGGAGGAGGGTTGACCTGCACCCAGAGGGCGAGACCCGTGGAGGTCTGCTCCATGCCTCAAGCTGGCAGTCCAAATAATCCCACTCTAGGCCACTGGAGGTCATTATACTTCTAGCGTGACAGTCTTAGAGAAATGGAAAGGGCGTCCACACGCAGGAGAAACTACACTGGAATCAAAACACACCAGCAGCCAGAATCTTCATGCAGATGCCATGTCGTTTGTGAGCTTCAAAAAGTGACCTAGTTCACATTTAAAGTCCTATGTTAAATATTCTGGTGTTTGTTTGTGTGACTGTACAAATATTACATGGTGTAAAATGGGTGTGATGTTCATCTGGGAAGATGGTGAGCGACACTAATGCAACGGCAGAGAAAACCATGCCACGGTCCACACACAAATTCATCATCACAGTCATGACTGTAGTGCTCGCTGGAAACATGGAAAGAGGGCAGTGCAAATGAAAGGCAGTATGTCTCTGGGTACTTACATCGTCCTGGATGTCCAGATCGCAGTCGGCCTTCAGGAGAATGCGCACAACCTCGGTGTGGCCCTTATAGGAGGCCAGATGCAGGGGACTTCTGCCGTACTGTGGACACAGAACACACACTCTCACACACAGAAGAGAGGGCCACAGCGACTGAAGACAGACACCACTTGAAGAGAGAGAAACCAAGTGAAGCCAACCAGACAGCCAGACTGTATATCAGTGTCCCCAACTGAAGCCAACCAGACTCTATGTGACAATGTGTCTACAGTTCAGCCATACCCAGTAACACATGGTGCTGTCATCATGGCACAGCATTTAGTCGCACGCAATCTGTCTGTCATGGCCACACAGGCCGTTTGAATAATGAGTCGCCAGTAAACGAACAAATATTTAGGGAACATCTATAGCTGCTTATGGATAGGCCTCCCACATCCTCTCTTAGGCCCAGACTTATGGACCTGCAGCCTGCTATGGAGCAAATGTGTATTTATAGTTTTGGGAGGTTTCTCTTTCTATGGTAATAATGGATTGTTTGCCAGGTTAAATCAGTGATACTACCCGACATTACGATCATATGCTGTATTGGATTAGATAAGGTATAGAAATGTCAAGGCATGCTGGATACTCTTCATGGAAGGTTCCTTTTCTTATAACAACTGAAATGAATCCAAATTGTACTAGAACTCGCCGATTGGCATGTGTGTTTTTCTGTTGGTCATTAGGACATTTCAGTCTTGGGAGGTGTGTTTCCTGACTGATTCCGTGTTTGGTTAATGATGTTTGTCCCCCATGAGACACTGTAGAGACAGAAGCCTATTTCACTTCCTCAATATCCCCAGAATTAATCTAGGATAACTCAAGAAATCTGTAATAAATGTTGCCGAGGATGTTTTAGTTGTGCAATTTTACATCTAAGGTGTTAAGTACCAAAGTTCTCAAGTAAGAAAATGTGCGACGTGTTATCTAATGTAAACAAAGTCTGCTGGGCAGGTCTGTCTCACTGTCTATGCGATTGGATGTAGAGCAATCACCGGAGCTGTTCACCCCATGTTAGTGGGCAAATGGACATAGTCGAATCAAAACCCAACTTTCATTTACCCATTGTGACACACAGATGTTCCAAACTCAGTTTTAGACAAGATTGACTTTATGACCCAAATGATCCTATTTACACTTTGTAGTCAACATACTGTTCTTCTTAAAGCATTGCTGGTTAAGGGCTTGTTAGCACGCATTTCACTGTAAGGTCTACACCTATTCAGCGCATGTGACAAATCAAATTTGATTTGATTTTGATTTAAAGCACAGTAACAATCTGGAAGTGAGAAAATAAAACGCAAACGTGCTGTCTGCCTGCTGCAGAATCCCTCTCCTGAAACATACAACTGGCAGCCATATTGAACCATCCACGTTAATTCAATGTAATTACAGATCAGGTGTGCAATCACAAAGAACCACATCAACACAACCCCCTTATTAACACCTAATCCTCTCAGCCCAACATTAAATGGGAGAGACGGGAGAGACCACAATCCCTTCAGCAGACGAGTGTGGCCTGATATATGGGTGCGGCTCGGCACTGCCTGGTATTCACTATGGCCAGGCAGGGGTTGAGTTTCACTGGGCCAGGCTTGGATGTCTGCCATGGAAGCGTCTCAGGTAAACACAGTCAGGGCCCAGCCAGGGTGAAGTCTATTATCCCAGGAGACTGTGAATGGAAAGGGCCTGCTCTCTGCTCTGTGGCCTGGTATGACCTTAGATAGATACGACTGGTTCTATTCTAACTCCTCTCTTTCTCATTCTCAAAAGAGTTTGTCTTCCTCAGAACTAAAACATCCATCCAAAACTTGACACTTTACCTCACACTCCCCAATACGATACCCTCCTCACCTCACCTCCTCTTCCCCTGAAGCACCGGAATTTCCAACTGAAATATAATCCTCGTGTTTCTAGTTTTTATCAAAGAGACAGGTAGGCCTAGCAGATACAACCATGTAAGATACAGTTGAACTCTGAAATTTACATGCACTTAGGTTGGAGTCATTAAAACTCGTTTTTCAACCACTCCACACATTTCTTGTTAACAAACTATAGTTTTGTCAAGTCGGTTAGGTTGCATGACAAAAGTAATTTTTCCAACAATTGTTTACAGACAGATTATTTCACTTATAAGTCACTGTATCACAATTCCAGTGGGTCAGAAGTTTACATACACTAAGTTGCCTTTAAACAGCTTGGAAAATTCCAGAAAATGCTTTAGAAGCTTCTGATTGACATAATTTGAGTCAATTGGAGATGTACCTGTGGATGTATTTCAAGGCCTACCTTCAAACTCAGTGCCTCTTCACTTGACATCATGGGAAAATCAGCCAAGTACGCAAGTATAATCACCATGGGACCACGCATCCGTCATACCGCTCAGGAAGGAGACGCGTTCTGTCTACTAGAGATGAACGTACTTTGGTGCAAAAAGTGCAAATCAATCCCAGAACAAGAGCAAAGGACCTTGTGAAGATGCTGGAGGAAACAGGTACAAAAGTATCTATATCCACAGTAAAATGAGTCCTATATCGACATAACCTGAAAGGCCGCTCAGAAAGGAAGAAGCCACTGCTCCAAAACCGCCATAAAAAAGCCAGACTACGGTTTGAAACTGCACATGGGGACAAAGATCGTACCTTCCTCTGGTCTGATGAAACAAAAATAGAACTGTTTGGCCATAATGACCATCGTTATGTTTGGAGGAAAAAAGGGGATGCTTGCAAGCCGAAGAACACTGTGAAGCACGGGGGTGGCAGCATCATGTTGTGGGGGTGCTTTGCTGAAGGAGGGACTGGTGCACTTCACAAAATAGATGGCATCATGAGGAAGTAAAATTATGTGGGTATATTGAAGCAACATCTCAAGACATCAGTCAGGAAGTTTAAGTTAAAGCTTGCTCGCAAATGGGGTCTTCCAAATGGACAATGACCCCAAGCATACTTCCAAAGTTGTGGCAAAATGGCTTAAGAACAACAAAGTCAAGGTATTGGAGTGGCCATCACAAAGCCCTGACCTCAATCCCATAGAAAATGTGTGGGCAGTACTGAAAAAGCGTGTGCGAGCAAGGAGGCCTACAAACCTGACTCAGTTACACCAGCTCTGTCAGGAGGAGTGGGCCAAAATTCACCCAACTTATTGTGGGAAGCTTGTGGAAGGCTACCCGAAACATTTGACCCAAGTTAAACAATTTAAAGGCAATGCTACCAAATACTAATTGAGTGAATGTAAACTTCTGACACACTGGGAATGTGATGAAAGAAATAAAAGCTGAAATAAATAATTCTCTCTACTATTATTCTGACATTTCACATTCTTAAAATAAAGTGATGATCCTAACTGACCTAAGACAGGAATTTGTACTAGGATTAAATGTCAGGAATTGTGAAAAACTGAGTTCAAATGTATTTGGCTAAGGTGTATGTAAACTTCCGACTTCAACTGTAACTGACAACATTCATATATTCAGTCAGTCATGTATTCATTTTTTCACTCATATTCAGCTGCAAGTGTAAGAATTGCAGTTAATTTCCTGAAACAATAAAAAATGCAGCATTCCTGACAAATGAAAGAGGATTGAAAGTCTTCCTTAACCCATAACTCTTGTGCACTCTTAAAGAGGCACACAGCATTTAACATCAACATCACAGATAGCAGAAAAAAGGCTTCTGCCCAGAGATGTGTTATTGAGGAAGTACATTTATGAGGCTCAGGAAAAAAGGCCTCTCTCTGCCTGGCGGTCTTATCGGCCAGTATCACATTGCAGTCTATAAAGAGAAAGACTGTGGAGATCTGAGGCAGGCCTGACCTAAATACTGTCTCAACACCTCAGGTCTGTCTTAAGACAGGCTATTCACTTCACAGACAGATAGGATTGCTACTGCCGCACATTACTTCAATCAAGCACGTCTGGCTGTGACTCTCTCAGCAAAACGCCCCAAACACACAGGTGTATTTACTGTAAACACTGCAGCACACACATAAATTCACTGTCTTTGGGAGATCCAGTACCACATTCTGTAAAGCCATGTCATGCAATGATGACAATACATTATTGTCATGTGATAACACTGTTGATTCAAGCTGAACATACAGTATTACATCAGCCTATATTAAACGTGTCAATCTCTTGCATCTTTGTACTGTATTCCTCCTCTGCTCCTTTCAGTGCATAGGCTTGGGGCTACATGGCATGTTTAAGAAATCTTCTCTCCAGCGTTGTGGGGTGTGACCTCAAACAGAGGTTTACACTGTGTTGCGTGTGTCAGCGTGTTTACCCAGATCTGTGCTCCCACAGCTGTGGTCGCGGACAGCCAGATGGAGCGATGGAAAAGCTCCTTCACACAAGTGACACACACACGGGTAAAATCAGCTTCAGAGAGAGTCCCTCACGGCCGTGTTAATTTGTAACCAACACATTCCTCTTCCTCTCCAAATACTCCAAATTCCGACTCCTCCTCCTTCCTGTAAAATACAGCTACTGTAACTTACTGTGATGAAACAGGGTCGTTTTATAGATAGTGCTAGTATCCATGAAAGGGAGGATTTTAATAAATTCATATACTGCTCCAGTCCCACTAATCTTTTGACAGTGGACTGTAGAGGGGATCTGATCGTGGCATGAATGATGTACCACACTACGCACATACATCTGCCCCATGGTCATTGCCCTGGTGGCCCAATGAGGCTGCAGTTGAGTGAGACACAGTACCCACACAAACCCACCCATATTGGCTACACACAGAAACAGTACACAGCAGTGGAGGCTGCTGAGGGGAAGATGGCTCATAATAATGGCTGGAACGGCGCAAATGGAATGGCATCAAACCATGTGTTTGATGTATTTGATACCATTCCACCTATTCCGCTCCAGCCATTACCACGAGCCTGTCCTCCCCAATTAAGGTGCCACCAACCTCCTGTGGTACACAGTACACGTTTGACAGAAAAAAGCCTGGTAGCCCAGCCTGTGTGACCATCGCTGCTTAGTATAATAAACACATTGAAAAGACAAAAGTCTTATGAACACACAAGAAGACAACCTCCTCTAATCCACTTACCTTGGTGACGGCTACTTTGGCGCCCTTGTTGATGAGCTGGACCACATTGTCGGCCTGGCCCTTGTGCGAGGCTACAAGGAGGCGCTCAGAGAGTGCAAGGACCGCAGCCGCATCCTGCTGGCTCATGTAAGCAGGGCGAGTGAAGCACTGTCTCCAAGACGCGGTGCTCCAAGGAAGGGAGGGTGGGCTCACACCAACCCTAAGTCATGACCGTCACACACAGAGGTAGTGGGCAGAAAGAGAGGAGGAGAGAAGGAGAAGAGAGAGGGCTCGGACCTCCGGACACTCCCAGGTTGGCTCCCTCATGTCATCCTCAGCGCCTGGAAGAGAACAGGAAACATGTGGTGATAACACATGTGTCACATGAAGAGTAGTAGAATGGCAAACAGGAAGCCAGGAGGGAATGGGGAGAATAGATTGAGATTTTAATGGCGATCGCATTCATTGCTGCTAGCTATCTAGTTTCAAGTTTTATTAGTCGTATGTACGGGATACACATGGTATACACTGTCCAATGAAATGCTTACTCGCAGGTTCATTATTGACAATGCAACAACAATAAGAAATAATAAAAGATAAGCATACAAACATTAAGTAAATGGCAGTAGAATATAATAAATATTTTAGCATAAGTATAATACAAGAAGGCACAATTTATAGTACACTATTTACACATGTTTTTGGGAAGGGGGATTGGGGTAAGTATTTAGCAATCATAATAAGAGTCTGGTCAGACCAGTGTTCAGTAGTCTGATGGCTTGTAGATCGAAACTGTCTCTGAGCCTGTTGGTATCAGACTTCATTCCCTGATACGTCTACCTGACGGTAAGGGAGTGAACAGCTTATGGCTGGGGTGTGTGGTGTCTTTGATGATTCTGCAGGTCTTCCTCAGGTACTGTTTTGAGTAGATGTCCTGGATGGGTGGGAATACAGTCCCAGTGATGTACTGGGCCATCTTCACCACCCACTGGAAGGCCTTGCAATCGTGGAAGGACCAATTCCCCTACCAAGCCGTGATGCAACCGGTCAGGACGCTCTCGACGGTGCAGTAGTATTATTTGGAGAAGACCCAGGCTGGCATGCAGAATTTCTTCAGCCACCTTGAGAAGTACAGGCACTGTCGTGCCCTCTTGACAAGAGTGGTGGTGTTGTTGGCACATGACAAGTCGTCTGTGATGTGGATGCCGAGGAACTTTAAACTGCTGACTCTCTACGGCAGATCTGTGGATGCGGATCAGGGCATGTTCCCTCCTCTGCTTCCTGAAGTCAACAATCAACTCCTTTGTTTTGCTGACGTTGAGGGAGAGGTTGTTGTCCTGGCACCACAATTCCAGTTCACTTACCTCATCCCTATAGGCTGACTCGTCGTTGTTGGTTATCAGGCCTACAACTGTGGTGTTGTCAGCAAACTTGATGATGGAGTTGGTATTGTACAAGGCCACGTAGTCATGGGTGAACAGGGAGTACAGCAGAGGGCTGAGGACACAACCCTGGGGGGCCCCTGTGTTAAGAGTCAGTGTGGAGGAGTTGTGGTTACCAATCCTCACAGCCTGTGGTCTGCCCGTCAGGAAGTCCAGGATCCAGTTGCAGAGGGTGGTGTCCAGACCCAGGGCTCTAAGCTTGGTTTCGAGCTTGGCGGGAACAATAGTGTTGAATGCTGAACTGTAATCAATGAAGCGATATAAATGGGATCTTCAGTGGATCTGTTGGAGTGGTAGACAAATAGGAGTATGTTCAGTGTGCCTGACATGCTGGCCTTGATGTGGGCCATGACCAGCCTCTCGAAGCATTTCATGATGACCGGGTGAGCGCGACGGGGAGATTTTCGGCATGTCACCCGGTTTTTCTTGGGCACTGGGATGATCTAACCCATTATAGTCAGCTGTGGGAATTGGGAAAACAGGCTAGTTCCTGTTGGGGAGACAGCAGCTGTACACAGTAGATCTGTCTGTCAAATGAGTTCATACAGGTTGAATAGGGGTTAAGGATTGACATCTCCAACAACAGAGAGTACTTTCTACACAAACACTGTGTTGTTTTTACTTTTATGCCATATCTTCAGACACAATGCTATAAAAAGCGAATAAAAACAGCTATAACCAACCACATACAGGAGTCAGACTTCTGCGGTTAGCTGAGTGAGAGTTGGTGTGACCGCAGGCAGAGTGACTCACAGGAAAAAGGTTGACTTTCCAGGAGTTCATACTACCATAATTACAACCCGTCAATGTGTCGAGCTGTCAAATCTGTCAATGTTTCTAAATGACTCAGAGGAACTAGCTAATTGATTAAACACACCAGCATCTGGTGAAAATCACTATAGTCAATTGAATGTAGCTTATTAGCTCAATTATAAGGCTGATCATCTGCCAGGCTGTATTCAGGCATACTTGTTCAAAATAAATGAACTGCCAAGAACATTCTCTCTCCATGGTTATTTAAGATGAAGTATGTGTGAATTAGCTTGGTGAAATTACTAATGGTGGTATGACAGATTGCATGGCCTGTTTGTGTTCCTTCATTATGAAAGGTGATGAGGTCAAAGGACACAGCCACAGAAAGCGATATGACAAAATAATGATTTCTTCCATTCAGCCCCATAGGCATTATATGGGTTTGTAATAGTAGACCAGATGAAGCTATACCAAGGCAAACAGATGTGTGCATTATATAGCATATCAATGCATACTTTAAATGCAGACCTATTGCTTGTTTTTCTCTTTCCCAGTCTTTTACTAAGATCAAATAATACAAAATAAAAAATGTTTAAGGGGGTAAATCAGCTTTAATATTGCACATAGATTGTGGCTTCCTTCAATGGAATTGTCTGTATAATTTCCAATCCCCCATAATTATTTTGTAAATTTATACAGTGCATTCGGAAAGTATTCAGACCCTTTGACTTCTTGCACATTTTGTTACGTTACACCCTTATTCTAAAATGTATTATATATCCCCCCCCTCATCAATCTACACACAATACTCCCTAAATGACAAAGCAAAAACAGTTTTTTTGAAATTTTTGCAAATGTATATAAAACAAATATATATCACATTTACATAAGTATTCAGACCCTTTACTCAGTGTCAAAGCACCTTTGGCAACAATTACAGCCTTGAGTCTTCTTGTGTATGACGCTACAAGCTTGGCACACCTGTATTTGGGGAGTTTTTCCCATGCTTCTCTGCAGATCCTCTCAAGCTCTGTCAGGTTGGATGGGCAGCATTGCTGCACAGCTATTTTCAAGTCTCTCCAGAGATGTTCGATCTGGTTCAAGTCCGGGCTCTGGCTGGGCCACTCAAGGACATTCAAAGACTTGTCCCGAAGCCACTCCTGCATTGTCGTGGCTGTGTGCTTAATGTCGTTGTCCTGTTGGAAGGTGAACCTTCGCCCCAGTCTGAGGTCCTGAGCGCTTTGGAGCAGATTTTCATCAGAGATCTCTCTGTACTTTGCTCCATTCATCTTTCCCTCAATCCTGACTAGTCTCCCAGTCCCTGCCTCTGAAAAATATCCCCACAGCATGATGCTGCCACCACCATGCTTCACAGTAGGGATGGTGGCAGGTTTCCTCCAGACGTGACGCTTGGCATTCAGGCCAAAGAGTTCAATCTTGGTTTCATCAGACCAGAGAATCTTATTTCTCATAGTCTGAGAATCCTTTAGGTGCCTTTTGGCAAACTCCAAGCGGGCTGTCTTGTGCCTTTTACTGAGGAGTGGCTTCCGTCTGGCCACTCTAACATTAAGGCCTGATTGGTGGATTGCTGCAGAGATGATTGTCCTTCTGGAAGGTTCATCCCGTCTCCACAAAGGAACTCTGGAGCTCTGTCAGAATGACCATCGGGTTCTTGGTCACCTCCTTGACCAAGGCCCTTCTCTCCTGATTTCTCAGTATGGCCGGGTGGCCAGCTCTAGGAAGAGTCTTGGTGGTTCCAAATTTGTTCCATTTAAGAATGATGGAGGACACTGTGTTCTTGGGGAACTTCAATGCTGCAGAAATGTTTTGGTACCCTTCCTTAGATCTGTGCCTCGACACAATCCTGTCTTGGAGATCTACGGACAATTCCTTTGACCTCATGGCTTGGTTTTTGATCTGACATGCACTGTGGGACCTTATATAGACAGGTGTGTGCCTTTTCAAATCATGTCCAATCAATTGAATTTACTACAGGTGGACTCCAATCAAGTTGTAGAAACATCTCAAGGACGATCAATGGAAACAGGATGCACATGAGCTCAATTTTGAGTCTCATAGCAAAGGGTCTGAGTACTTATGTAAATAAGATATTTCTGTATAGTATTCTTTATAAATTTGCAATAATTTATAAAAGCCTGTTAACGCTTTGTCATTTTGGGGTATTATGTGTAGATTGATGAGGATTTTTTTTTTAAATCCATTTTAGAATAAGGCTGTAACGTTACAAAATGTGGAAAAAGTCAAGGGGTCTGAATCATTTTTGAAGGCCCTGTATATAAATTATATCATTTTTAAAATGTATTTTCCGTTATTATTTTCCCCTAACCCTACCATCCCTCTCCTAATTGGAGTAAACTATTGGACAACAACACTTAGGCTTCTACTTCCAGCTTATAACAATAGTTATATTTTGTTTGTTTTTAGTCCCATACTTCAGCTCCACTCAACTCTTGGCATTTCACAGATGAGTGGTTAGGAAACAGTCCTTCCCCACCGGGCACAAACTGGTTGAATCAACATTGTTTCAACGTAATTTCGAAAATACATTAGATTTGAAAAAAGTAATCAATGTAAACTGTTGTTTTGAGGGTGAAATTTCAACCACAGGATTATGTCATCATTGTAACCAATTTTCAACATAGACAAACCTTGTATAAAATATGTTGAATTTGTACTGTACCTGGATATTGAATTGTGTTTGGTTGTCAACGGAGATGTATCTTCTGCTTGGATAGTTCCATCTTTGCCACTGACTTTAATTCCAGTTTGTCTACAGATGAATAATTGATATGTTGGATTCACGTCTCCATCTCAACCAAAAGTGAAAGAATAGGACTAAATCTAATATAATCAATCTTTAAATGCACATTTAGTCCTATTCTTTAACTTTGATTCTTGGTTGAGATGAATCCAACATATCAATTCTTAATTTGTATACAAACTGGAATTCGTTGACAATCAAACACAATTCAAAATCACTTTTGCAATACAGTAAATAGCCACAAGTTAACAAATGATATGTTGGACTCACATCTCCAACTAAACCAAAAATAAAAGTTAAAGAATAGGATTAAGCCAGTGGCTCAGATGAAACTATCCAAGCATTAGGTATCCTTTAAATGTTGATATTTGGTTGCGTTGTCAACCAAACACATTTCAATATTACTTTTGTATAAACTAATTGAACAGTATTTATTCAACCTTAAAATGAGTAACACATCCATGGCCACATTTTGAGGTTAGCCTACTGTAACTATAAATGTCTTCTTATGCAATCATAGAAAGCGTGCATGTTCAAGAAAGCATGCAAAGGTCGCAGGTCGGTGGAGAGCTTCACAACTGCTATAATAATCTGCACAGAATCTTAAACAGCATTGATCACTTGCACTATGTACTTTCAATGTAATCTCAACTGCAATCCACGTAATTTGCTTGTGCTATTAGATGAAACACAGCGATAACACTAAAGTTGCAATATGTAACTTTTTGGGTGACCCAACCAAATTCACATGGAATTGTGAGTTATTGATCTGTCAAGCAAGTCTAAGAAGCGATAGTTCTTAAGTTTTGTTTTTCCGTCTTTTACTTTTGGGTTTGTACACCGAGATTCAAACCACTGTAAATACATTATTTGGGGTTATGTAAAATATATTTCACAGCGGTTTAGATTCTCTACACTATACTTCCCTGTTTTGTCACATAAACTGAAATTAGGCAAACTATTAGAATTTTAGCAACCAGGAAATGAAAGAGCGATTTTTGCACATTGCACATTTAAGTTACTGTATAAATACAAAATATCTGACATTGTATTCCCAGTTGAACTTTGTTGTGCTTTTAAATGGTTGAAAGCACAGTGATAGCACATTGAGAATTCAACAAATAAAGGTTGAAATCTCGTTGATCAAAGTCTCAACCAAATATTACCAAAATGTCCACATTGAAATGATGAGGTGTGCCAAGTGGGTCCTTACATGTCTTAACATTACTCACTATTCGATTACAGACCTTCCAATGCATGCTATTTGCTATTTGTGCTGCAATTATTTGAGGATATTATGTTCCCCCTTTTGCCATGCAACATATAGGCTAGGTCTACAGCAGGTGAATGAAATTCAATGAAAAAGAAATAAGTTAATGGGCCGGTAAGTCTTAAATTACACATTCCAGGGACAGCTGTAAATCTATACCACGAGAGAACATTACGCTTCCACAGAGGCAAAGTAGAGTTACATGAAGAAAAAGCTCACCATGTCTTCGTGTAACCCTGCAAAATACAGGTCCCTGCACTAGCCACCCTGTTTATTTTCCTGATGATGGACCTCCCATTTCTGCGTCTGAGACGTATGGCAGATAATCCTAATTATAGAGCCCTGAGGAATCTCAGTCTACTGCTTGGTCCATCGCACCTAGTCTAAAGTTTCAGACATTCCTATTTCACAGGCAATACCGAACCAACCAAAAGAACCAAACAAGTCGGCTGTCATGCTATATCTTAATGATCTATGTCTCCCTCAGCCCCCTACCGACTTAAACAGATTGTCTAGATAAAGCTCTAAGAAGAGCTAAATAAGTCAAACAAGGAGACTATACTGTAGCCATAGACCATAAGTCTGTTGATAACAGACTTATGGTCAAAACATCTGTTTCATCAGGGACATATGCTACATACCTTCCTAATCACCATATACTAAGAGTAGTGTTTCTCTGTCAGAACTTCTGTCATGAAGGGACTGGGCATGCTCAGAGCAGGCAGGTCCCTCTGATCATGCCCCGGGCTACAGATCAGCGGGGCCCACCTGCTCCTCTCTCTCTGTGGCTTTAATCAGGTTTCTCACAGTCCCTCACACCTCTAGGCCTGGCCCCAATGAACCAGATTAATGTTGGTGTGTATAATACAGCGCTGCGATTAAAGCAAAGATAACCGTTGGGTGCCTCTAATCCGGAGTCTATTGAATCTATACGCTGTAAAGCCTCAAGGTGGCTGGATCATTACACAGCTAATGGCACCCACCTCGGTGTTTTCTGTGGCTTCTGTCAACCATTATAAAAGGAAGGGGCCAGGGCACCTCTTCACCAGTCAGTTCCTCTCTCAGTTCACTTTAAATGGCCCTGCCATAAAGGACTGTTGTTTGGGGAATTCAATGGTAAAATCTAAGTGAGAAAGATGGTACTAGACAGGAATGTCCCAACTCGTATCATTCTGGGCACCTTACAAGTCCAAGGACACGTCTACGAAACATGAGACGAACCTGAGCTAACTATTAGCTCAAACAGCCATCTTTCCAGAGACACCAAGAAAAATCGGAACTATTTTTCTGTAACATTGTTCAGGTTGTGACAACTTTGACAACTACTCTAATGGCTCTGTTGAAATTATTTCTTTATAGTTGTCACACGCATGTATTGCGTTCTGCATTATTAAATCTATGAAAATATATATTTCAGAATGAAACTCTACTCTTCTTTGAATTGCCTATTGCACAGTGAATGCATTGTTGGCTATTCCTGTTTAATATTTTGTCAACATATTCCAGGATGTATCACAGTTGCCAGGTTCAAATGATAGATTACTGAAGCCACGTCCTTTCTATTGTCCACCGGGGGGGGACGTCATTAAAAAGAGTTAGTTACCATTACTGTACGGTCGCTGTCATGTGGAACTATGCCATTGTCAGGCCAAGGTGATCACATCTAGGATGAGCACTAACACGTCTAACAAACATAGCCGACCCAAATCGCCTGTGGTGTTTAGAAAATACGGTGCCTTTTCTGTAACCCGTCATTACCTACGATGCATCATTTTCACATTTACTGTGCCTTCAGAAAGTATTCATACCCCTTGACTTATTCCACATTTTGTTGTGTTACAGCCTGAATTCAAAATGGATCAAATCAAATTTTTTTCTCACCCATCTACACACAATTTTTTGCAAATGTATTGAACATGGAAATACAGAAATATTTCATTTACATAAGTATTCACACCCCTGAGTCAATACATAGAATCACATTTGGCAGCTATTACAGATGTGAGTCTTTCTGGGTAAGTCTAAGAGCTTTGCACACCTGGATTGTACAATACTCACACTTAAAATTCTTCAAGCTCTGTCAAGTTGGTTGTTGATCATTGCTAGACAGCCATTTTCAAGTCTTGCCATAGATTTTTAAGCCGATTAAAGTCAGAACTGTAACTAGGCCACTCAGGAACATGAAATGTTGTATTGGTAAGCCACTCAAGTGTATATTTGGCCTTGTGTTTTAGGTTATTGTCCTGGTCAACATTTAATTTGTCTCCCAGTGTCTGTTGGAAATCAGAGTGAACCAAGTTTTCCTCTAGCATTTTGCCTGTGTTTAGCTCAATTCCATGTATTTTTATCCTAAAAATAACCGAAAGGATGCTTGTTTAAAAAAATCTGTTGTTCTGCCCTTGAGAAAGGCAGCTAACCCCCACAACAATTGCTCCCCGAGTGCCGATGACGTGGATGTCGATTAAGGCAACACCCTGCACCTCTCTGATTCATAGGGGTTGAGTTAAATGTGGAAGACTCATTTCGGTTGAATGCATTCAGTTGTGCAACTGACTAGGTATTCCCTTTCCCCTTTCTTTGCGAGGCATTGGAAAACCCCTGGTCTTTGTGGTTGAATCTGTGTTTCAAATTCACTGCTCGACTGAGGGACCTTACAGATAATTGTATGTGTGGGGTACAGAGATGAAGTAGTCATTCAAAAACTTTTCCATTTTTATAAAAATCTAAAACCATTAATCCACTTTGACATTATGGGGTATTCTGTGTAGGCCAGTGACACAAAATCTCAATTGAATCCATTTTAAATTCAAGCTGTAACACAACAAAATGTGGAAAAAGTTAATGGGTGTGAATACTTTCTGAAGGCACTGTAGCTGTGCTGTAATCTTCTGTCACTTTAAAATAGAAGCATAGCAAATATTTTGTGTTCCCTAATATGCTATGACAAAGACCAGTGGAAAGACCAGTGGAATATCTTCCATACAAGCATTACATCTTAAATCCATTCGAATCAAATGGAGAACATTACTTTTTATGAAGCCAATATTGAAAACACTTACTGGAGTCCAAGAGCAGATTTTCTTCCGATATCAACCAATATCTCATTCCACAAACATCTATATAACTCTCAAGGATGTCATCATACTGAAGCTTCTGAAGGAGGAAGCCATTTCCTCTGTCTGGGTCTTACAGGCAAAGACATTCCGGAGCTTTCTATCTAGAGATGGTGAGTCTCTGAAAGGTCCTAAGGGCGGGTTAAGAAAAGCAAGGCAGTGATTATACCCTTACAAATCTGCAGAATGCCATCCATGGATACTTCACACACAGATGAAGACATGTTGAAATGTTTCTGATTGTCATAAACTTGACAAGGACAAAAAGTCACCTTTTGTTGGCTATTTAAAAGAGAATGCCTGTGCACAATGCAAAAACGACTATTCTATTTATCAGGAATGCACTATAACTACTCAAAGAATAGTTTTTTTCCCTGAAATACATGTTATTTTAGTTAAAATGGTTGCTAAATGTACTATGGTAACATTTAAATGACTCCCCCCCTGCCAGCTGAGAAATTAATAAGATGAAGTAAGGAGAAAGTCTCTCCCCCTCGTCTGTTCAGCCATATAGCCAAACACAAAGGCTGATAGAGCAGGGATCCTCACAGGCAGCTAGGCAACAGGGCTTTTGTGCGAACCTTTCAGGAACTCAGGACTCGGTTCAAAACTAAGAAATGCCAAGCTCTCTTTGATTTGCATACCAATTTTGAGAGGGAGGAGGCCTAAGGACACATAACAGTATCTTCATACGGGCATGTTTGAGACTGCTAGATTTAACCTTCTTCTCCCTCAATGTAGTTTGATCTATCCCTGGATTGGTATCTAGTGAATTTGAGGGAATGTCAGGTCTCCAGGAGGTTTCCATCCACACCAATGGGAAAATGGGTGGACTTGTCTGGGATAGTCTCTGAGGTGATATACTCAAGCATATTAATAAATCCTCTTAAATGTAAAGTCCCCTAACCTGCGTGGTTCTGGTACCGGCTCCGATCAAACATTTTCACTTATAAATCAATCTGTGGATACCGTATACCAAAACGGCTTGCTTTGAGCGATAGCCCTGGTTCCCACGGACAAAGTAGTATAATTGAGCCTGTGTGATGTAGAATGTGAAATCTGAAACCACTTGTAGCTGGGATGTCTCTCCTACCGTTTTATTCGCTCTTTTGACTGTCCATCAACTGAACCCTATGTCACAAACCTACAACCCTTACATCGTAGCGCAGCAGGAGAGAGGGGTTTCATCATGGTAGCACATTCAGAGATTGATTTATAGCCATTAATGTAAAATAGATTTGAAACCAAAAACACTTTCGGTTTGTCATAGACATAGAGTTTAAGAAGTCAAGCTAGAGCTCTGTGAGACGTTCACAGCAATGGGAGCAGACGTTTTGATCAAGAAAAATATGCACATTTTCTCAAACATTAAACATATAAATATGTATTTTACAGTTAAGGAAAATGAAATCGTATAGTTAGTAGTTTCATAATTTGATTATACTACACTGCTCAAAAAAATTAAGGGAACACTAAAATAACACATCATAGATCTGAATGAATGAAATAATCTTATTAAATACTTTTTTCTTTACATAGTTGAATGTGCTGACAACCAAATCACACAAAAATTATCAATGGAAATCAAATTTATCAACTCATGGAGGTCTGGATTTGGAGTCACTCAAAATTAAAGTGGAAAACCACACTACAGGCTGATCCGACTTTGATGTAATGTCCTTAAAACAAGTCAAAATGAGGCTCAGTAGTGTGTGTGGCCTCCACGTGCCTGAATGACCTCCCTACAACGCCTGGGCATGCTCCTGATGAGGTGGCGGATGGTCTCCTGAGGGATCTCCTCCCAGACCTGGACTAAAGCATCCGCCAACTCCTGGACAGTCTGTGGTGCAACGTGGCGTCGGTGGATGGAGCGAGACATGATGTCCCAGATGTGCTCAATTGGATTCAGGTCTGGGGAACAGGCGGGCCAGTCCTTAGCATCAATGCCTTCCTCTTGCAGGAACTGCTGACACACTCCAGCCACATGAGGTCTAGCATTGTCTTGCATTAGGAGGAACCCAGGGCCAACCGCACCAGCATATGGTCTCACAAGGGGTCTGAGGATCTCATCTCGGTACCTAATGGCAGTCAGGCTACCTCTGGCGAGCACATGGAGGGCTGTGCGGCCCCCCAAAGAAATGCCACCCCACACCATGACTGACCCACCGCCAAACCGGTCATGCTGGAGGATGTTGCAGGCAACAGAACGTTCTCCACGGCGTCTCCAGACTCTGTCACGTCTGTCACGTGCTCAGTGTGAACCTGCTTTCATCTGTGAAGAGCACAGGGCGCCAGTGGCGAATTTGCCAATCTTGGTGTTCTCTGGCAAATGCCAAACGTCCTGCACGGTGTTGGGCTGTAAGCAAAAACCCCCACCTGTGGACATTGGGCCCTCATACCACCCTCATGGAGTCTGTTTCTGACCGTTTGAGCAGACACATGCACATTTGTGGCCTGCTGGAGGTCATTTTGCAGGGCTCTGGCAGTGCTCCTCCTTGCACAAAGGCGGAGGTAGTGGTCCTGCTGCTGGGTTGTTGCCCTCCTACGGCCTCCTCCACGTCTCCTGATGTACTGGCCTGTCTCCTGGTAGCGCCTCCATGCTCTGGACACCACGCTGACAGACACAGCAAACCTTTTTGCCACAGCTCGCATTGATGTGCCATCCTGGATGAGCTGCACTACCTGAGCCACTTGTGTGGGTTGTAGACTCCGTCTCATGCTACCACTAGAGTGAAAGCACCGCCAGCATTCAAAAGTGACCAAAACATCAGCCAGGAAGCATAGGAACTGAGAAGTGGTCTGTGGTCACCACCTTCAGAACCACTCCTTTATTGGGGGTGTCTTGCTAATTGCCTATAATTTCCACCTGTTGTCTATTCCATTTGCACAACAGCATGTGAAATTTATTGTCAATCAGTGTTGCTTCCTAAGTGGACAGTTTGATTTCACAGAAGTGTGATTGACTTGGAGTTACATTGTGTTGTTTATGTGTTCCCTTTATTTTTTTGAGCAGTGTATATTTAGAAAGCATATGTAATTTTAAGCCTTATTCATACAGTTTTGTTGAATAGGAATTACATAAACTACTTTTTTCAGAACGGTGAGATTTTAACCTTTTTTGGAGTATGTAGTATTACTAGTTATTGTTTATGGGCCGATCATCATAAATAATGACTTTTGGGGATTACGTAGATTACATTTTCGATTACATTTAATTACAGTTAAACGGTTATAAAGGAGGCTGCCCGCCTCCAAACTAGCTTGACCACGTTGGAATGGTTTAGGCCACTGTTTATTCCTTGAGCTGTCAAATAGCAGCAACAGGAGGTCAGCCAAAATACTCAAGCATAACTCTTTCAACCCTGGGTCACTGTCATGTATTAGCCTACACTGTAGTTCTGACATCAGACATGCTTCGAGACTGTAGGTGTGTGAACGTGAAGGACTACATTCATAGACGCACCGAGAGACATAAGCCGTACTGTAGCTGATGATAACTCATTCAACTAATGCTTGGTCCATCATCATTGTGCCATTTTTATCTTTGGCATAGACAGCTTATTCTCTTGTAAAACAGACGGGTGGCTGAAACTGTCCATACTTTGGGGTTTTCTGACGGTCTGACCCACAGAAATTAACAAATGTCTAATCTGATTAAGCTATTGACCGAGTTCATGTCTGCACCAAATGTATGCTTCCCAAATGGCACCCTATACTATAATACTATACTATACTACTATACTATAATATACTACCATACTACACTACTATAATATACTATTCTACGATACTATACTACTATACTATACTACTATACTATAATATACTATACTACTATACTACTATACTATACGACCATAGTACAGGGTGCCATGTGGGACACACACAACGTTATTACATATTGAAGGGAATATTTATTGAACTGATTTTACTTCTATTCAAGACACCGCAATATGGCATGATCTAAAGTAGGGCCCGGGATATGGCCAAAATAATATATAATTATATTTTTCTCATTTTTGACCGTTTTGACTGTTGATTGCGTCATGACCCTAAGATTGCAACAAATTTATTCTAAGTGGTTTTAATGGGTTTTTTCCATTTACCACTCTAACCTGGAAGCTTATAAGAAATCATGCTATGCCCTCTGACGAACCATCAAACAGGAAAAGCATCAATACAGGACTAAGATTGAATCGTACTACACCGGCTCCAACGCTTGCAAACTATTACAGACTACAAAGGGAAACACAGCCGAGAGCTGCCCAGTGACACGAGCCTACCAGACAAGCTAAATTACCTCTATGCTCGCTTTGAGGCAAGCAACACTGAAGCATGCATGAGAGCATCAGCTGTTCCGGGCGACAGTGTGATCATGCTCTCTGTACCCAATGTGAGTAAGACCTTTAAACAGGTCAACATACACAAGGCCGCATGGCCAGACGGATTACCAGGACGTGTATTCCGAGCATGCACTGACCAACTGGCAAGTGTCTTCACTGACATTTTCAACCTGTCCTTGACTGAATTTGTAATACCAACATGTTTCAAGCAGACCACCATAGTCCCTGTGCCCAGGAACACTAAGATAACCTGCCTAAATGACTACCAACCAGTAGCACTCACATCTGTAGCCATGAAGTGCTTTGAAAGGCTGGTCATGGATCACATCAACACCATTATCCTAGATACCCTAGACCCACTTCAATTTGCATACCGCCCCAACATATCCACGCGCTCCAGCAGGTATATCTCACTGGTTACCCCCAAAGCCAATTCCTCCTTTGGCCGACTCTACTTCCAGTTCTCTGCTGCCAATGACTGGAACGAACTACAAAAATCTCTGAAAACTGGAGACACTTATCTCCCTCACCAGCTTTAAGCACCAGCTGTCAGAGCAGTTCACAGACCCCTGCATCTGTACATAGCCCATCTGTACATAGCCCAACCAACTACCTCATCCCCTACCGTATTTATTTATTTATCTTGTTCCTTTGCACCCCAGTTTTTCTACATTGCACATTCATCTACTGCACATCTACCATTCCAGTGTTTAAATGCTATATTGTAATTACTTTGCCACCATGGCCCATTTATCGCCTTACCTTCCTTATCCTACCTCATTTGCACTCTTTGTATATAGATTAGTTTTTTTCTACTGTATTATTGACTTTATGTTTGTTTTACTCCATGTGTAACTATGTGTTGTTGTATGTGTCGAACTGCTTTGCTTTATCTTGGCCAGGTCGCAGTTGTAAATGAGAACTTGTTCTCAACTTGCCTACCTGGTTAAATAAAGGTGAAATAAATAAAAAATAAATATCCACAGACTATGCAATCTCTATTGCACTCCACACTGCCCTTTCCCACCTGGACAAAAGGAACACCTATGTGAGAATGCTATTCATTGACCAGCTCAGCGTTTAACACCATAGTTACCTCTAAGCTCATCACTAAGCTAAGGACCCTGGGACTAAGCACCTCCCTCTGTAACTGGATCCTGGACTTCCTGACGGGCCGCCCCCAGGTGGTAAGGGTAGGTAACAACACATCTGCCACGCTGATCCTCAACACGGGGGCCCCTCAGGGGTGGATGCTCAGTCCCCTCCTGTACTCCCTGTTCACTCATGACTGCAAGGCCAGGCACGACTCCAACACCATCATTAAGTTTGCAGACGAAACAACAGTGGTAGGCCTAATAACCGACAACGAGGAGACAGCCTATAGGGAGGAGGTTAGAGACCTGGCCGTGTGGTGCCAGGATAACAACCTCTCCCTCAACGTGGACTAGACAAAGAGGATGATCGTGGACTACAGCAAAAGGAGGACCGAGCACGCCCCCATTCTCATTGACGGGGCTGTAGTGGAGCAGGTTGAGAGCTTGATTTTCCTCCGACAACAAGGCACTACAGAGGGCAGTCACTGGGGCCAAGCTTGCTGCCATCCAGGACCTCTATACCAGGCGGTGTCAGAGGAAGGCCTTAAAAATTCCAGCCACCCTAGTCATAGACTGTTCTCTCTGCTACCGCAAGGCAAGTGGTACCAGAGCACCAAGTCTAGGTTCAAAAGGCTTCTTAACAGCTTCTACCCCCAAGCCATAAGAATCCTGAACAGCTAATCAAATGGCTACCCAGACTATTTGCATTGTCTCCCCACCCCCCTTTTTTACGCTGCTGCTACTCTCGGTTTATTATCTATGCATAGTCACTTTAACTCTACCTACATGGTACATATTACCTCAATTACCTCGACTAACCGGTGCCCCCGCACATTGACTCTGTACCGGTACCCCCTGTATATAGCCTCACTATTGTTATTTTACTGCTTCTCTTTGATTCTTTTTTTATTTAAATTGAAATGTTTTACTTATCTGTTTTTAACTCAACACGTATTTTTCTTAAAACTGCATTGTTGGTTAAGGGCTTGTAAGTAAGCATTTCACTGTAAGGTCTATAACTGTTGTATTCGGCGCATGTGACAAATAACATTTGATGTGATATGATTTGAACACGATATATCGCCCAGTCCTAGTCCAAAGTCAAAAAGTCTAAAGTGTTTTAACACTTCTAGATAGGCTTTATTTTCCAGGCACTTAATCTTCAATGGAACTTAAGCAGTCAGTTGTCAGTTGGTAGGTGCCAAGAACGATAAGTGAGGAGAAAACTGCACACCTCCTGAAAGAACTGCACAGCACTTGATATCCATGAAGCATGTCAGGGAAAACCCACAACCGCTATTCTGGTTGACAGAAACAAACGATTCCCCAGGGAGTCCAGCGTAATGTTTTCAGACACCTGGCAACAGAAACAGTACGGGGAGCCAGCCAACACTGCAGGGCCTTCATGTACTGTAGAGTGAGTCAGAGCGATGCTCACCTCCACCTGAGACATGCACACAGCACAGGATGGAGCCGGTCCAAACAACAACATTACATCCACACAATGAGACATTTAACAAACGCGCTAGAGTGAACGTGTTTGTGCTCTTGTCATTCTAAGTCGCTGCCGGCTGTCTCTAACATTCCCATCAGTGAGGGCACTTTCTCCCTCCATTTGTTTAAGCGCACATCCATCCACCACAACAACAGTACGTCTTTCTTTAGCATGCTCTAGACTAGCCTAACACACAGGGATTTAACCTCTTGTGATCTGGACCAGCAGTAGCTCTACTCTCGAGATCTCCCTCTACTCTTACATAAACCTTCCAGAGCTAGCGCCGATGGGGACAGAGGGGGTTACATAAGAAGCCATGAAGCCACAGCAAGATGAGAGGAGCCTCTGGATTGAAAAAGAAGGTTGTTTTTTATGTCTCAGGGCATCTGCTGGACCAGTTTCAGTAACTCAGTGAGCCGCCAGCTTGGCTGGGACCCTTATTGCTTGGGTCAAGCATCTTTGTTGTTTGTAATGAAGTAAGCAGAGACAAGATTCCTGAGTCTGACCGCAAAGGATTGTGATCTATTTGATTTTCTGGTAGCACATACATTTTTTTTTACAGTTGAATGAAATACAACTTGTAGCTGTGGCTTCTGTGGTCATGTTCCATTCTGGAGGGGTGTTCCCCAGCGGGGTATGGAACAGGGATCAGCGACGTGATTGGACAATGACTGAGAGGAGCACTCAGTCCAGAGCAGGATTGGCTCCCCAGTCCCCAGTATTTAGTCAAACTCAGCCATCTGTCTTTCCCCACCCCCACTTCCAGCAAACAGAGGCAGAAACAGAGAGAGAGACAAAGACAGAGAGAGAGAAAGAGAGAGAGAGAGGGCAGAGAGAGGAGAGGGCAGAGAGAGGAGATGACAGAGAAAGAAAGGGCAGAGAGAGCGATAAAGCGAAAGAGAGAGATTAAATCAAAACTTTGACCCTTTCGCTAATCCCAAGATCTATTTCAGAGCTCATAGCCCCGGTTCCTCCAGGGGTGGAGTCTTGGAAACCTCTGACACATACAGATCAAGGAGTTTATTTCTGAATCAAAGATTTATGGTAATCACTAATCACAAAATCTAAATAGTCAGATGGTTGAAATAGTCTAAATATAGATCATATACAGTTGATGTCGGAAGTTTACATACACGTTAGCCAAATACATTTAAACTCAGTTTTTTACAATTCCTGACATTTAATCCTAGAAAAAGTCCCTGTCTTAGGTCAGTTAGGATCATCACTTTATTTTTAGAATGTGAAATGTCAGACAATAGTAGAGAGAATGATTTATTTCAGCTTTTATTTCTTTCATCACATTCCCAGTGGGTCAGAAGTTTACATACACTTAATTAGTATTTTGTAGCAATGCCTTTAAATTGTTTAACGGGTCATTCGTTTCGGGTAGCCTTCCACAAGCTTCTCACAATAAGTTGGGTGAATTTTGGCCCATTCCTCCTGACAGAGCTGGTGTAACTGAGTCAGGTTTGTAGGCCTCATTGCTCGAACACGCTTTTTCAGTTCTGCCCACAAATGTTTTATGGGATTGAGGTCAGGGCTTTGTGATGGCCACTCCAATACCTTGACTTTGTTGTCCTTAAGCCATTTTGCCACAACTTTGGAAGTATGCTTGGGGTCACTGTTCATTTGGAAGACCCCATTTGCAACCAAGCTTTAACTTCCTGACTGATGTCTTGAGATGTTGCTTCAATATATCCACACAATTTTCTTTCCTCATGATGCCATCTATTTTGTGAAGTGCACCAGTCCCTCTTGCAGCAAAGCACCCCTACAACATGATGCTGCCACCCCTGTGCTTCACAGTTGGGATGGTGTTCTTCGACTTGCAAGCCTCCCCCTTTTCCCTCCAAACATAACAATGGTCCTTACGGCCAAACAGTTCTATTTTTGTTTCATCAGACCAGAGGACATTTCTCCAAAAAGTACGATCTTTGTCCCCATGTGCAGTTTCAAACCGTAGTCTGGCTTTGTTATGGCGGTTTTGGAGCAGTGGCTTCTTCCTTGCTGAGCGGCCTTTCAGGTTAGGTCGATATAGGACTCGTTTTACTATGGATATAGATACTTTTGTACCTGTTTCCTCCAGCATCTTCACAAGGTCCTTTGCTGTTGTTCTGGAATTGATTTGCACTAGGAGACAGAACGCGTCTCCATCCTGAGCGGTATGATGGCTGCGTGGTCCCATGGTGTTTATACTTGCGTACTATTGTTTGTACAGATGAACGTGGTACCTTCAGGCGTTTGGAAATTGCTCCGAAGGATGAACCAGACTTGTGGAGGTCTTGGCTGATTTCTTTTGATTTTCCCATGATGTCAAGCAACAAAGAGGCACTGAGTTTGAAGGTAGGCTTTGAAATACATCCACAGGTACACCTCCAATTGACTCAAATGATGTCAATCAGCCTATAAGAAGCTTCTAAAGCCATGACATAACGCTAACAGCACGAAGAAACTCAACATCAAAGGTATTACCAGGGGTCGTAGCCTCTATAGCAAGCCAAGATTTAATCCTCATATGCAGACATTGACAATAAATAAGTGAGGTTTAGGATGTTGTCACAAGACCAGCGCTGCCACAGTAGTATACACACACTTCCAGCTGTGGGAAGCTACTGTACTGACCAAAGACTCTAGAGTCGTGACTATGGCCAATCTAGTTATCATAATCATCTGATTTGGAATCATTGTCCTGGACCACTGAACAGAAAAGGCCCCTTGTGTTAGTCAGAGAGAGGCCAGTCAAACACAAATCTCTCTCTTTCCCTCTGGGTAATTCCACGGTAATGGAATTACGTTTTGACTCAGATTTCTCACTTTAAAATGTATGCCAGACAAAAAACATTGATTTCAAAATGTAACAAACCATACAATTCTATGCACAAGGACTACTTTGAACACAGACAATTTTACAAAAACACATTTACTGAAAGACCTGCGCAGGTCCAAAGTTTGGTAACAGAAAATCTCCTTCGTTTTTTATGCGACCACATTTTCCAAAAACTCTGTTAAATACAGATGTAGGATCTTCATTTGAGCCAGTTTCTACAGCAGAAATATTATACTGCAGCAACAGAAAATGTGAATTATTATATGGATTATAATTAAAGGAATTTCTCTGTATTGGTTGCTACATTTTTCGTTAGGACAAATCAAGTCTGACATTTTAAAGTGGAAATTACAAACTTTAAAAGACTTTTTAAACCTCTCATACAATATTTTTGCATTTCCTGTATCGCAGGGAAATTCTCAGCAACAAGAGTGATCAAATTAAGATCCTACATCTGTATCTGCTCCAATTAAGATTCAAAGATGTCTGCAGAAAGAATGGAGAGTCAGCTATGACATTACACGTTGAGTTGAAAACAAATATTTTGGTTATTGAACTACAGTAGGTGAAGTGGATTTACATCCGGTAACGGAATTACAGTAACGGAATTTACATCCGGTAACAGAATTACAGTAACAGAATTACATCATGGGTCCCTGATCTGTACTATACAGAAATGCATAATAATGGATATGAATATCATTCTCTTAATGGCGATGTTTCCTGAATAGGTACACAAATGTAGAAATATGCAATATCCTTATTTTTCATATTTGGATATTAGCCTACACACTGGCTATTATTGTAATGAACTCCGCCCCCAAACAAGACCACATTTGGTTGGTCTGGACCAGACCAAATTCATAGACAAATATGTTTCACAAGTTTGGAAATCACGGTACAGTAAGGTAGAGTACAGTGGAGTAGAGTAAAGTACAGTACAGCATAGCACAGCACAGCACAGTAGAGTACAGTAGAGTACATACAATAAGATATGTTCAGTAGAGTAGGGTACAGAACAATACAGTACATCATACTGTACTGTACTCTAATGTGCTCTACTGTACTGTACTTGTGAAACATAGACGTCTATGATTGGTTCAGATTGGCTCCGGCCAGGGTCAACTGACCAAATTTCAACTACTTTTCAACGTCCATGGACGTCCGGTGTCGGTCGGTGCTCAGTGGGTGAGAATGCTTGTTACAGTAAATGGAAAGAGGGTAGGTGGTAGGTGTCCCGGTAGGTGTCAGTAAGAGCCGGGAGAGGTGGCATTAACTGGAGAGAGAGAGAAGAGAGAGTGGCAGTGAGAGAGAATGAGAGAGAGGTGTTGTCCAGACTGTTTTCACAGTCTTGCTTTGACCACCAGACAACAGAAAGAGAAGAAAAAAAATGATTAGCAGAACATAACAGTATGCCAGTGGAAGGGAGGACAGTAGCAGGTAGTTTCTGTCTACTATGATTTACCATTGTGGCCAATTCAATTGCAGTAATTCTGTTACTGAGTTTTAATCACTTACAGTTTTTTTATCGCTTTAGTACTATTTTCACAAGTATGTGGTAAACTTTAACAACTCTTAGTACAAAAATCAAAATAGATCTTCAAAAAGGCTGTTTCAAAAAAACAATTGACTAAGTACAACACACAACACTCGCACAGTAACCTTTCTTTATATGAAATACCTTTCATATAAAGTAATTGCCTTTCACAATGCAATGCTAACAATACTTTTCATATGATTCTCTTCTCATTTGTTTAAATACATTTGACCATCACTTAATCCAACTGTGCTTATTGGTTAATCACTTAACCATTTGGAAAAGCTACAGATTTTACACTGGTTTGTCTACTATTTATGGATTTTGAGAACTACAGAAATAAAATGTGTGTTTGTAAAGTATAAACATCGAAATGACATGTAAGACACATCATAACCAATAATAATGACTACTCGTTATTGCTAATTGATTTCACATAGTGGTAACCACAATTGGCCACCATATAAAAGGGTGTGTGTGAACACTTACAATTTCTTTCAACACAGAGCAGGATAGACAGCAAGGGAGAGGAAGAAATCAAAGCGCTAGTGGAAAATGGGCCTGTCGAAGAGGTGGGCATGGGCCCAAACAATGAGGTCAAAGAGCTGGGCATGGGCCCTGTCAAAGAGTTGGACATGAGAGGGAGGCAGATGGCAGGGAACTGTTGTGTCTAATCAAGTCCGGACCATCGTCGTTGATCACGTGGTAAAGAGGCCTTACAATTGCATAGGCTGCCAAATTAGTTCACCCCAATCTGAAAAGATTCATTCAATCTTGAGAACACTTCGCCAAGAAAACTGGTAAGTCTGAAGGATATGCACTATGCTTTACCTTGACAGTAAATGAAATTGTAATGCATGTAAATTCACAAAACATGTTAGTTTGATCAATTGACAGTATATTCTGTTATACCTTCAGAATTGACAGAAGCCCCCATGGTGGTGGCTGTGGCTGTATGTTGACCACCAGCAGGAGTGGACATTGGTGGAAATGGTGAGGGCCAGGAATGACATACGGCTGTCAGAAACAAAGCAGGCTATTGGGGAGAACAATGACACTTTTGCCAATGTGGCATCCATCAACCTACCAACAATCACCTGCCTTTTGAAGAGACACCAGGTATCTATGAAACCCATTTACCTGGTGCCTTTTGAGAGAAACAACGACTGGGTGAAACACCTGCGGGCCGAGTATGTTCAAGTACAACACTATACACTGTATTACTGATACAATTTTATACACATGCTACTTCACAATTTCATATTGGAACTATACTGTAAAAAATATATTTTTAAGGGTGATGCTGCCATCACAAGTATACACTACATGAACAAAAGTATGTGGACGTCAAACATCTATTCCAAAATCATGGGCATGATCATGGGCATTACTGCTATAACAGCCTCCACTCTTCTGGGAAGGCTTTCCACTTGATGTTGGAACATTGCTACTGGGCCTTGCTTCCATTCTGCCACGAGCAATAGGGAGGTTGGGCACTGATGTTGGGCAAATAGGCCTGGCTCGCAGTCGGTGTTCCAATTAATCCCAAAGGTGTTCGATGGGGTTGAGATCAGGGCTCTGGGCAGACCAGTCAAATTCTTCCACACCGATCTTGACAAATTTCTTTATGGACCTCGCTTTGTGCACGAGGGCATTGTCATGCTGAAACAAGAAAGGGCCTTCCCCAAACTGTTGCCACTAAGTTGGAAGCACAGAATCGTCTAGAATGTCCTTGTATGCTGTAGCATTAAGATTTCCCTTCACTGGAACTAAGGGGTCTAGCCCAAACCATGAAAAACAGCCCCAGACCATTATTCCTCCTCCATCAAACTTTAAAGTTAGCACTATGCACTCGGGCAGGTAGCGTTCTCCTGGCATCCACGAAACCCAGATTTGTCCGTTGGACTGCCAGATGGTGTAGTGATTCTTCACTCCAGAGAACGCGTTTCAACTGCTCCAGAGTCCAATGGCAGCAAGCGACGCTTGGCATTGCGCATGGAAATCTTAGGCTTGTGTGCGACGGCTCGGCCATGGAAAACCCATTTCATGAAGCTCCCAACGAACAGTTATTGTACTGACGTTGCTTCCAGAGGCAGTTTGGAACTCTGTAGTGAGTGTTGCGACCGAGGACAGGCGTTTTTGTTTTTTTACATGCTACACACTTCAGCACTCGGCGGTCCCGTTCTGTGCGCTTGTGTGGCCTACCACTTCGCGGCTGAGCCGCTGTTGCTACTAGACGTTTCCAATTCACAATAACAGCACTTACAGTTGACCATGGCAGATCTAACAGGGTAGAAATTGTATGAATTGACTTGTTGGAAAAGGGTCATTCCATGATGGTCACTGAGCTCTTCAGTAAGGCCATTCTACTGCCAATGGTTTCCTATGGAGATTGCATGGCTGTGTGATTTTAATACACCTATCAGCAACCGGTGTGGCTGAAATAGTCGAATCCACTTATTTGAAGGTGTGTCCACATACTTTTGTGTGTATATATCTATCTATATCTATCTATATCTATCTATATCTATCTATATCTATCTTTGTTGATGAAGCTGGCTTCAACCTGGCCAAAACTCTGCGCCGTGGGCAGAACCTCATCGGCCCACGGGCAACCGTCCATGTGCCTGGACAACGTGGGGGGAAACATGTGCGCATCTATCTCTGAAGATGGTGTGGTAGGACGTAGGCCATTACTTGGATCCTACAACGCTGCACATCTCATTGTTTCTCAATTAAATTGAGCAGGCCTGTCAAGGTGAAGGTGTCACCTATGTCATTGTGGGAAAATGTCTGGTTCCACCATGCAGAGGTAGTTCAGGCATGGTTCTTGACCCTATACTCCTTTTCTCAACCCTATTAAGGAATTTATTTTCAGCATGGAGGTGGAACGTGTACTATCGCCATCCCCATGAGCGTGCCATCCTCCTTCTGGTAATTGATGAGGCATGCGACGACATCAATGTAGACCACTGTCAAGCTAGGATTCGCCATGCCAAAAGGACTTTTTATCCATGACTATGCATGGATAAAAAACTGAGTAGCAGGTAGCCATTTGATTAGCTGTTCAGGAGTCTTATGGCTTGGGGGTAGAAGCTGTTAAGAAGCCTTTTGGACCTAGACTTGGTGCTCTGGTACAGCTTGCCGTGCGGTAGCAGAGGTCTATGACTAGGGTGGCTGGAGTCTTTGGCAAGTTTTACACTGCCAGGTCTCTGACCCCCTCCCTATAGGCTGTCTCATCGTTGTCGGTTATCAGGCCTACCACTTGTGTCGTTGAAACTTAATGGTCGTGCTTGGCCATCCAGTGATGGGAGGACAGGAGGGGACTGAGCACTCACCCCTGAGGGGCCCCCCATGTGCTGAGGATCAGCGTGGCAGATGTTTTGTTACCTAGCCTTACCACCTGGAGGCGGCCCGTCAGGAAGTCCAGGATCCAGTTGCAGAGGGAGGTGCTTAGTCCCAGGGTCCTTAGCTTAGTGATGCGCTTCAAGGGCACTATGGTGAATCTGTTGGGCCGGTATACAAATTGGAGTGGGTCTAGGGATTCTGTGATAATGGTGTTTGTGAGCCAAGACCAGCCTTTCAAAGCACTTCATGGCTACAGATGTGAGTGCTACACCAGTCATTTAGGCAGGTTACCTTGGTGTTCTTGGGCACAGGGACTATGGTGGTCTGCTTGAAACATGTTGGTATTACAGAGTTGGTCAGGGACAGGTTGAAAATGTCAGTGAAGACACTTGCCAGTTGGTCAGCGCATGCTCAGTGTACAGGTCCTGGTAATCTGTCTGGTCCTGCGGCCTTCTGAATGTTAACCTGTTAAAGGTCTTACTCACATTGGGTACGGGAGCATGATGACACAGTCATCTGGAACAGCTGATGCTCTCATGCATGTTTCAGTGTTGCTTGCCTCTAAGCGAGCATAGAAGTTATTTAACTTGTCTGGTAGGCTTGTCACTGGGCAGCTTGCGGCTGTCCCTTTGTAGTCCGTAATAGTTTGCAAGCCCTGCCACATCCGACGAGTGTCGAAGCTGGTGTAGTAGGATTCAATCTTAATCCTGTATTGATGCTTTGCCTGTTTGATGGTTCGTCTGAGGGCATAGCGGGATTTCTTATTAGCGTCTTTTGAAAGCAGCAGCTCTACCCTTTAGCTTAGTGCGGCTGTTGCCTGTAATCCATGGCTTCTGGTTCGTATGGTCACCGATGCACTTATTGAGAAAGCCAGTGACTGATGTGATGTACTCCTCAATGGTATCGGATGAATCCTGGAACATATTCCTTAATATTAGATTTTGTGCACAGGCTGTTATTTATTAATAGACAGACCGCCACCCCTTGTCTTACTGTAGGAAAACCCAGCTGTATGTTATCCATGTCGTCGTTCAGCCACAACTCGGTAAAACATAAGCTATTACTGTTTTTAATGTCCCGTTGGTAGGATAGTCTTGATCTGAGCTGATCCATTTTGTTATCCAATGATTGCACATTGGCTAATAGGACCGATGGTAGAAGGGGATTACTCCATTACCGTCACATCCTTACAAGGCACCCCGACCTACGTCCCCGATATCTCTCTTCATGCGAATTACGGGGATTTGGGCCTTGTCGGGTCTCTGAAGTAAATCCTTCGCCTCCCACTCGTTAAAGAACATTTTTTGTCCAGTACGAGGTGAGTAATTGCTGTCCTGATATCCAGAAGCTCTTTTCGGTCATTAGACGGTGGCATAAACATTATGTACAAAGTAAGTTACAAATAACGCGAAAACACACACAATTGCACAATTGGTTAGGAGCACGTAAAATGGCAGCCATCTCCTCCGGCACCATCATCAGCTCATTAAGTAGTGAATGAGGACATTCACTGTGATGTGGATTTATGGCCAAATGCTCAAGACAGGCTTGATGCAAATGAATGCGTGCATTACATTTGATTACAGACCGTATACCTACTGTATGTGGCAAATATAACTGAAAAATGGAAATTATAGACTTTCTGTCAATTTTGTTGTGTAATGTAAGTGTATTTCCTAATCTGCTGTAATGTACAGTGCTGTAGCATATTACTTTCAGCATTTCTAAGGGCGATTTGAACCATTTACCGGGTTAATCCAATAGCATATAATGAAAATATATTATGTTGTGTTTTGGTGATTAAACCAATGTTCTATTACATTTCCCAATAAACTTAATCAATGGTTGTGTGATGAGATGTTTACATCCAAATGAATGCACAAAATGACAGGTTTTGGATGAAAGACTAGCTGCGTTACAAGTGCGACCATTTTTGTACTAAAACTGGACCACGTACTTGTGAAAATAGTACCAGAGCAATAAAAAAAAACGAATTCATTACCAAACTTTATATCTGTAAAAACACTAACTAACTACCTTTACTGCTTACTTATAAAGGTAAAATAAAAAATTATGTAAACTTTCATTATCCTCCCTCATGAGGAAGATAAATTAGAAAATATCTTAAAAGATATGTGGAGTTTTGGTAACCGAATTACAAGGAAATGTTTCTTACACTTACAGTCCAGAAGACAAATGATTTATCCAACTAAAAATAAGTGATATTTTTCGGCAAGGGTATTTACTTCAGCATTATGTTTTGATGTATTTCAAAGACCCGCTTTCCATCTGTTTGACCAGAAATCAAAGCCTTTGCTTATTTAAAAAAAAAAAAGTTAAGATGGAAAATGGTTGATAAATCTCTATCCATCCATCTATCTTTATTTCTCTAAAACAGACTTATCTTTCATTTGACACACTCCTATGAACTTCATGTTGGTGCTCACGGGTTATTTTCTATGGAAATGCCACACACACTAGCAAGTGCACAGCAAAGGGGCTGCCACCCAGTCTCCAGCTGCAGAGGACTAACAAATGTTAATGTGTGAACTGAAGGCTGAGGCGCAGCCTGCAGAGAAGACTCACTCCCCCACTGCTTTGTTTGGAGCATCTCCTTTCAGCCTGCCTCTGAAAAGAAGGACCAAACATCAATATGTTTCAGCAGCGTGGGGAGGAGGGAAAGAGAAACCATCTCAGACCAACATTTTTTAAAGGACCTCATCTTGGCCGCAGAGACTCAATGTTGCTGTTTTAAAGCTAATTTCTACACATTTTGCCAAGGCTTATTCTGTGTTCTTTATGCTTTGAGTGACTGTAACATAACTAAATCAATGTCATGACTGTTTTATTTTGGTGATTGTTAGTTCTCAAAGATTATCTTGTTTGAAAATACACTGAACAAAAATATAAACGCAACATGCAAAGTTTTGGTCCCATGTTTCATGACCTGAAATAAATGTTCTATTGGCAGAAATGTATATTTCTCTCATATTTCTTGCTGAAATTTGTTTACATCCGTTAGTGAGCTTTTCTCTTTTGCCAAGATAATCTATCCACTTGACTGGTGTGGCATATCAAAAAGCTTATTAAACAGCATGATCATTACATAGGTGTACCTTGTGCTGGGGACAATAAAAGGCTACTCTAAAATGTGCAGTTTTGTCACACAACACAATGCCACAGATGTCTGAAGTTTTGAGGGAGCGTGCCACTGGCATGCTGACTGCAGGAATGTCCACCAGAGCTGTTGACAGAGAATTTAATGTTAGTTTCTCTACCATAGGCCGCCTCTAACGCCGTTTTAGAGAATTTGGCAGTACGTCCAACCGGTCTCACAACAGCAGACCATGTATATGGCGTGTGTGGGCGAGTGGTTTGCTAATGTCAACATTGTGAATAGAGTGCCCCATGGTGGCGGTGGGGTTATGGGCAGGCATAAGCTATGGACAACGAGCACAATTGCATTTAAATTTTCAATGATAAAATGCAAAGAGATACCGTGACGAGATCCTGAGGCCCATTGACGTGCCATTCATCCGCCGCCATCACCTCATGTTTCAGCGTGATAATGCACGGCCCCATGCTGCAAGGATCTGTACAGCTTCCTGGAAGCTGAAAATGTCCCAGTTCTTCCATGGCCTGCATACTCACCAGACATGTCACCCATTGAGCATGTTTGGCATGCTCTGAATAGACGTGTACGACAGTGTGTTCCAGTTCCCGCCAATATCCAGCAACTTCGCACAGCCATTGTTCACCAGGTACTGACTGGTTTTCTGATCCACCCCCCTACCCTTTTATTTAAGGTATTTGTGAACAACATGCCTATCTGTATTCCCAGTCACGTGAAATCCATATATTAGGGCCTAATTAATTTACTTCAATTGGCTGATTTACCTTACCTTAAATTATTAAATACAACATTTTACTCATCAATCTTCACATAATACCCCGTAATGACAAAGCAAAAACAGGTTTTTAGATTTTTTTTGCAACAATGATACCACATTTACATAAGTGTTCAGACCCTTTACTCAGTACTTTGTTGAAGCACCTTTGGCAACAATTTTAACCTTGAGTCTTCTTTGGTATGACGCTACGTGCCTGGCACACCTGTATTTGGGGAGTTTCTCCCATTCTTCTCTGCAGATCCTCTCAATCTCTGTCAGGTTGGATGGGGAGCATTGCTGCACAACTATTTTCAGGTCTCTCCAGAGATTTTCGATCGGGTTCAAGTCCGGAATCTGGCTGGGCCACTCAAGGACATTCAGAGACTTGTCCCAAAGCTACTCCTGCATTGTCTTGGCTGTGTGATTAGTGTTGTCCTGTTGGAAGGTGAACCTTCTCCCCAGTCTGAGGTCCTGAGCACTCTGGAGCAGGTTTTAATCAAGGATCTCTCTGTACTTTGCCCCATTCATCTTTCCCTCAATCCTGACTGGTCTCCCAGTCCCGGCTGCTGAAAAATATCGCCACAGCATGATGCTTCCACCACCATGCTTCACCGTAGGGATGGTGCTAGGTTTACTCCAGAAGACATGCTTAACATTCAGGCCAAATAGTTCAATCTTGGTTTCAGCAGACCAGAGAATATTTTTTCTCATGGCCTGAGTACCTTTTGGAAAACTCCAAGTGGGCTGTCATGTGCCTTTTACTGAGGAGTGGCTTCTGTCTGGCCACTCTACCATAAAGGCCTGATTGGTGGAGTGCTGCAGAGATGTTTGTCTTTCTGGAAGGTTCTCCCATCTCCACAGAGGAACTCTAGAGCTCCTGTCAGTATGACTATTGGGTTCTTGGTCACCTCCCTGACCAAAGCCCTTCTTCCCCGATTGTTCAGTTTGGCCGGGCGGCCAGCTCTAGGAAGAGTCTTGGTGGTTGCAAACTTCTTCCATTTAAGAATGATAGAGGCCACTGTGTTCTTGGGGACATTCAATGCACAGATATTTTTTGGAACCGGTTTTGGAGCTTTACGGACAATTCCTTTGACCTCATGGCTTGGTTTTTGCTCTGACATGCAATGTCAACTATGGGACCTTACAAAACAATGTTTTTTCACTTTGTCATTATGGGGTATTGTATGTAGATTGATAAGGAACATTTTTGATATAATCAATTTTAAAATAAGCCTGTAACATAAGAAAATGTGGAAAAAGTCAAGGGGTCTGAATACTTTCCGAATATACTGTATAGCTCCATTATCTTTTCTAAATACTTTACATCTGGTTTTAGTAATTGAAATTTACACTGAATGTTTTACCATCTCTAAAATAATTTTCTAAACATTTTTATATATACATATACTGTGTTTCAAATCATATTTTTTTGGAGGTGGCCTGTCGCTGCTATACTAATATAGGCAAAACACCTTAAATCCTCTGCGCTAAAACACTTAATGATAGATGTGGCTGTGCTGAAAGAGCAAGGAGCTGTGGTTAATGACAAGTGTAAAGAGGTATAAACCAATAAAGAGGTTTAGAGCACCTGCAAGGCAAAGGAGTGAAGAAATCTATTTTTATTGTCCCACCAGGCTATTCACTTGCTCATTCAATGGTCTACTATTTGCAGTTGAAGTCAGAAGTTTACATACACTTGTTGGAGTCATTAACTCGTTTTTCAACCACTCCACACTTGTTAACAAACTATAGTTTTGGCAAGTCTGTTAGGACATCTTTGTGCATGACACAAGTAATTTTTCCAACAATTGTTTACAGACAGATAATTTCACTTATAATTCACTGTATCACAATTCCAGTGGGTCAGAAGTTTACATACACTAGGTTGACTGTGCCTTTAAACAGCTTGGAAAGTTCCAGAAAATTGTCATGGCTTTAGAAGCTTCTGATAGGCTAATTGACATAATTTGAGTCATTTGGAGGTGTACCTGTGGATGTATTTCAAGGCCTACCTTCAAACTCAGTGCCTCTTTGCTTGACTTCATGGGAAAATCAAAATAAATCAGACAAGACTTCAGTAAAACACCCCCACAACAATAATGACCATTATGTTTGGAGGAAAAAGGGGGAGGCTTGCAAGCCGAACACCATCCCAACCGTGAAGCACAGGGGTGGCAGCATGTTGTGGGGGTGCTTTGCTGCAGGAGGGACTGGTGCACTTCATAAAATAGATTAGCATCATGAGGAAGGACAATTGTGTGAATATATTGAAGCAACATCTCAAGACATCAGTCAGGAAGTTAAAGCTTGGTCTCAAATGGGTCTTCCAAATGGACAATGACCCCGAGCATACTTCCAAAGCTGTGTCAAAATGGCTTAAGGACAGCAAAGTCAAGGTATTGGAGTGGCCATCACTCAATCCTATGGAACATTTGTGGTCAGAACTGAAAAAGCGTGTGTGAGCAAGGAGGCCTACAAACCTGACTCGGTTACACCAGCTCCGTGGGAAGCTTGTGGAAGGCTACCCGAAACATTTGACCCAAGATAAACAATTTAAAGGCAATGCTACCAAATACTTATTGAGTGTATGTAAACTTCTGGCCCACTGGGAATGTGATGAAAGGAATAAAAGCTGAAATAAATAATTCTCTCTACTATTATTCTGACATTTCACATTCTTAAAATAAAGTGGTGATCCTAACTGACCTAAGACAGGGGATTCTTACTAGGATTAGTTTACATTTATTTGGCTAAGGTGTATGTAAACTTCCAACTTCAACTGTATGTCAAAATGTGCACTTCTGTTTTACAATCACACCAGCCTTCTATTCCCTAAAATGTCAATAGAAAATACAAAACATAGCAGTAGTAAACTAGTAACCCATCATTAAATGGCCCCTTCCTCTCCTTCTCATTTATCTTGTATGCTGATAATAGGCATTGTCTCACCACCTGGGAAGTGAAACCGTAATCAATGTAAAAAAGAATCTCATCCATATTACACTATCTGGTTTCCTAATCTCATAAATTTAATGGGCCCTCTGCCCCAGACATCCATTATGGGTCATCCTTTCCCAGTTACACACCTGGTGCCGCGCTGACCTCTCCATCACACTGGCACGCTAATCCGCCCCCCAGGGAACCCAAGAGACGGCCAGTCGGGGGAAACAGCTAGGCAACTCCTACACACACTGACTGCATGCATGAGCGCTTTCATGATAAACACAAGACTGAAGACACTGGCTATACTCCAATGCACAATTAGGCTAGGCCTATGAATCACCCTCAGACAAGCATAATTCAATCACACATATTGTATTAAGATTGATTGGATAATATGGGGATATTATTTACAGCACAATGCATGATCGCATAATTTCCTTTGTGAAATCCACAAAGTTATGATCCCTTTATGTCACAGTTTTAATGTCTCGTCACATCTTTAATATGTAAAACTGAGTAGTTGGTTCTGGTTTATCTCTGCATTACAGTTTTAATATGATTGAAGAGAATTCTGATTGGCCCTCTTAAAGGCGTCCGCATGCTTCCCAGCCGAAACAGTTCGGAAGAGTTTGTTCATATAATATGACAACATTTTGTGAAGTTTATTTTTTTGGACTTCGGTAAGGGTTTTTTCAGCTGTTCGGGCACACTACATTTTCTCTTGAGGCTAGCTATTTATCGCACAGAACAGGTTGACTTTTGTACTATGGGTGATAGTAGATTGACATAGGCTAGTGCTTTTGCTGTTCGTTAGGCCTACTCATCTTGTTGGCTGACGATAAGTAAATGTGGACAGTTCTTCCAATATCTTCAATATGCACCTCGGAATTGGATAAGGACGCGCACAGTTACGTCCCCGATGTGGCTGTCTTCACTTGTAGCCTGTGAGAAAGCCCCGATCAAGTGATGGAGAGCCATGTGAATGAGAGGTGCTTAAGCGCACAACAGCTACTGGCCTCAAAAGGCATGGATTTTTTTGGGGGTGCATTACGGGCACAAAGGCATTATCAAGTGCTTGTCAAATTGTGAATGAGAGACTAATGAGGAGTGTACAACCTGCGCAAAAAAAACAAAGCAGCGCTCATGCCTTTCAAGCGACTTTTTAAAAATCATCATTAGTCGCATCATGCAGCCTTGCAATGTATAAAAAAATCTAAACATATAGCCCAACGTTTGTAGAACAACTAAAGTTACATTAACTCTAAATTAAGCATATAGGAATACCTATTTCTTAACTTCTCAACACAGAATAGCCACATGTGCGCACTCCCTCAAATCGGTTGGAGGAAATATTTATATTTTATTCCGCTTTGGTCAATTGTTTTCTTCATACTATAAAATAATGCCACGGAATTCTAAGAAAAGCTTGTCTGCTAAATGAACTAGTGTAGCCCACAGCCATTTGGCATAGCCAGATCAGGATCTAACATAAGGATAACTCAGAGTATGCTATTCTATTCTTCTGAAATAGACTAGATGTTCTTCATATCATGCTTCTTTAGACCTGTCTAAAATAAATAATGGATTTATTGTGAAAGTGTAGGCTATATTACATGGATTTTTTTTACTTTTTAAAATGTAGATGTTCCAAAGGTGTGTGGAAGCCAGGAGAGCTAAATATGTTTATGTTAATTAACAGCCAATTACCGTGAGACTGACAGTTATTTGCTTGACAATCACCGGCTGATGAAACTTCGTGACCACCACCCACAGCCCTTTCTCCGATTTTGCTTCTGGCACGCAAACTGTTATAATTAGTTCCCCGCATCCAGTGCAAGCGCAAGGGATCATTAATTGTACTACCGAACTGCCCCTAATCAAAACGGCCTAAACCCAGCCTTCAGAAAACTCTGAATTGTTATTTTTTCAATGTGTAAATCATGCTTGAGTCATCTAGGACCCACAAGCTAATTCCAAGCGACTACTAGAGGGGCACTTGAAAATTCGCAATGTCATTCCAAAAAGTGATCAAATTCAACATCTTCTCAGACTTCCTCTGCCTTTCAGAGACATGGCTCCATCTGCGGCTTTAATTTGTGCCTGGCTACAATATTATCAGTAGAGACACGATTGAAGGAAGAGGGTCTTATTTTAAAGAACATATCCGATATAAACAAATTGATAATGATCTAGAATGTATTGGCCTAAACGTTACTGTCTCCCCAAATGTCTTCTACCCTTATTGGAATGTACACACCACCTTCCACCAAAAGTGTTTTTTTTTTTTAATCCGTTTAATAACATGCTTAGGGAATGTGATTTTGAGAAAGAGGTCATCTTCATGTGAGATTTTAACATTTATTTTGAAGACAAGTCTTTGTAGGAAATCCCTCAAACGGATCACTAATACCTTTGAACTCACACAGCTAGTTAAAGGGCCAACCAGGGTGACTAAAACATCTGGTGTTCAGTAATAAACCAGAAAGAGTGACTAAATCATTCAATGTGGTAACTGGGCTGTCTGATCATAATCTGACACTCATGGCCAGAAAGCTTTCTAAACTCAGGTTGAACCTCTTTACTGTTAGAAAGCCAGATCAGCTCAGAATACCTAAGAGTGAATCAAATCATTTTGAAAACATAATTAAGGGAATTGTCTCTTGTCCTATACAAATTATGTGGAAGCTGAATGTCAGGTTTTTCTATCCAGACTACAATAAATGGCTTCCTAAAGAAAATCTAATCCAAACCTGGCCAAAAAAGCACACTTCCTTGGCTAAATGGAGACATCTGGAAACTGATGAAAGAAAGAGATCCTGCTCTAAAAACAGCCCTAAAGTCCAAATTAGAGCATGACAGACGTAGGTTTACCATGTTGAGAAATAACGTGATGAAAGAAATTAGACAGGCCAAGGCAAACTTTTTTTTTTTTTTTTATCAACAAAGGGAAATTATGAATTGATCTGGGAGAATCTAAAAAATGTAATAGGTAAAGACCATAGTAACACTGCAAAAAGACTATAAATCGATGTGAATGACAGGATGCAGTCAATGGCAACAGCCTTCAATTCCTACTTTGCTGACTGTCAAGGTACTGACACAGAGCCCCTCCACTGGTTTATTAGGCTCAGCGCCAATGAATGACACTCAACCTGTCTTCATCATATGGGAGGTTTTTCAGTCAGAGGTGAACAAGGTGATTAGCTCACTAGAGAACTCTAAAGCCAAAGATGTGTTTGGGCTGGACTCTACTTTTCTTAACTACAAAGAGTCACTCATTGGCCACATTACTAAGGTCACCACATCTATTGGTCGGGGTCCCCAAGGGTCTGGAAGTCGGCCATAATAACGGCCGTCTTTAAATCAGGTGACCCTGCTGACATAAGTAACTACAGGCCCATTAGTATACTACCTGTGGTGTTGAATGTTGCTGAAAAGTGTAGCAGAGCAACTGATTGCCCACCTCAACAAAACAACAGTCCCTTCACATTACACTCCATGCAGTTTGGCTTCAGCGCAAAACACTCCACAGAAATGGCCAACTGCTTTATTCTGGAAAATGTGAAGTCCAAGATGGGCAAAGGGGGTGTTGTTGGGGCTGTATTTCTAGACCTAATGAAAGCTTTTTGTACTGTTAACCAACATTTCCCCCGATGCCTTGAGATGGATGAAATCATACCTTGAAGGCAGAACTCAGTGTGTCAGAGTGAGCAATGAGCTATCGCCCACTCTTAGCTATGATGTGGGCGTGCCCCATGGGTCAATACTGGGCCCCCTCCTGTTCAGCCTGTACATTAATGACCTGCCTTCTGTCTGTACTGGGTCTGAAGTTCAAATGTATGCAAATGATAGTGATATATGTGCATGCAAAGAGCAAACAACAAGCTGCACAAGAACTCACCACTAATGGTCCATGTTACAAAGTGACTCATGTTTGCATCTCAATGTGAAAAAACAGTCTGTTCTTCACAAAGAGGGAAACTGCTTCTGAGCCAGATGTCTGTGTCAGGGGAGAAGCTCCAGGTGATATATGATTTTAAGTCCCTTGGCACATTCTTGATTCCAACCTCTTTTAAAAAGCAGGGGAAAAAGGGAACTCAAACCAAATTCAACTTATCTAATTTCCAATTCATTCGAAATTGTTTGACTACAGAGGTAGCAAAACTGTACAAATGCTATGATACTCCCCTACTTAACATACTGCTTGACTAGTTGGGCCCAAGCTTGTTGTACAACATTAAAACCCATTCAGTCTGTATACAAAAATGCTCTCAAAGTGCTTGATAGAAAGCCCAATAGCCATCATCACTGTTACATCCTCAGAAAGCATGAGCTCCTGAGTTGGGAAACCTTGTGCAATATTCAAGATACTAAATGGTCTGGCTTCCCCTCCACTTAGTACTTTAGTCAAACAGAAAACCCAAACCCATGGCAGCAGATCCACAAGGTCTGCCATGAGAGAACTGTATAGTTCCCTTACAGAAAAACACCTTTAGTCAATCTGCTTTCTCTGCGAGAGCTTCCCATGTCTGGAACACACTGCCATTAGACACACACAACTGCCCCACCTATCGCACCTTCACAAAAAACATAGACCTGGCTAAAGGCCAATCAGACTTGTGAACATAATGCCTAGCTGTGTATTGCTGCTGTGTATTGCCGCTTTCCATGTTATCTGTAGCTTGTGAGGTGTGGAACCACTTTGCTGCTTTTATGTATTTTGTTTTGTTACATTTTGTGCTATTGCTCTGACTGCATGCTACGTGTTGCTTGTCCTATGTTGCTCTGCATGTGCTCACTGCTCATTGTTTGTCTGTATTGTTTTAATGCAATTGTTTTCAATAACCTGCCCAGGGACTGCAGTTGAAAATTAGCTGGCTGGATAAAACCGTCACTTTTTCTCAAATGTTGATTAAAGTGGTCTGTCCCTGTAAATAAAACTCAAACTCAGGATGTTCGATGCAGTATTTCTCAATGAAAAAAAAATCCATGAAAATGAGTCGTCTCTCGTTGAATGACAACAAAGACGAAGAATCCCTACTATTGACCAATCACCAACGAAGGGGCATAGACTTCGGCTCCGAATGTCGCCTTGCCTCTAGAAAAATGTAGTGTGCCCGAACAGCCAAAAAATCTTCATAATACGCACACAAACTCTTCCGGCTGGGAAGCATGCGGACACCTTTATCCTCTTCTGACCGAGCTGTGACTCAGAAATGATCACTAAGGTGTCCAGCAGCTCCAATTTTATTACCTTTATTTAACTAGGCAAGTCAGTTAAGAACAAATTCTTATTTACAATGGCCTACACGGGCCAAACCCGGACGACGCTGGGCCAATTGTGTGCACCGCCCTACAGGACTCTCAATCATGGCCGGTTGTGATACAGCCTGGATTTGAACCAGGGTGTCTGTAGTGATGCCTCAAGCACTGAGATGCCGTGCCTTAGACTGCTGAACCACTCGGGTGCCCAAGGAATGCTTCAGAGACTCTCAGAGTTCCCTTCCCCTACAGTATGTTTCACAGAAAATTACAGCATTTGACTTCTCATGTCCTTATTTCTTACCATCATAAAAGCACATAACAATCTAGCTTGAGGAAGCCAGGGTAATGAGGGGAAAGAAATTAGTTTATAGTTCAACAAACACAGATCAAATCTACTTGAAACAGACAGTTAGCCCTTGGAGTGTGGTTGATCATGCTCAATCATGCACCTATTTACATAAATGCACCACCTTGGAGTGTCTTTCTAATGATGAAAGGCAATAAGCAATAACTATTCTGCATAATGAAAAACAGTGAATGTATTTTCCGCTTTCTATTAAATTGGGTTTTGTACAGCCTAGGGGATTTCTGCTAATGATTTCCTCTTAGCACCGTAATTGCCCTCGACCTGTGACTGACAATAATAAGGCCCTTACTTACAAGCTCTGCTTACAGTCCACTGAGACGCAAAATGTGGCTGCCTGTGTATATCTCTCTATGCCTGCTTTTTCAACTTTTCCCTCAATTTAAAACGTTCTCCCTCTCTCTCCTTCGCCCTGCTAGGCTAGGACATATACTGAAATAGATCATTATTATTTGATTCTTAAAGGCCTAGATGTTCAGTATATGGCATTGTCGCTGGTACCCCTTGGACACGTGGAATTCTACTACCCATCTGGGACCTGCGATGTCCCGCTAAACATAACTGTTCAAAAGGCATCCTCAAATTATCAATAATCCAAATGGCCAAGACATTTAATTTGACCAACGCAGCATAGGCTACACATGGTCCCAGATTTGAACATGATTAAATAAACACACCAAAGAAAATATTTGATCTGGTCGGGGAAAAAATACATCATAGCAAAAAGTATCAGATATTGAGCTCATACCAAAATGTTCAGCGCGTAATTCGCCAGACAATCTCTCCGTCCGATTACAAATCCTTGGAAAATAAACCAGATTCGAAGCACGAGACGCGGTGGGGGCTATTTACATAGAAGGACAACAAGAATCTTGAGGGGACTGTTGATGGCTCCGTAGTTTATCCAGGCAGAAGGTAAAAACAGATGGGGCGGCAGCTTCGCGCACTGAGTCGCAACTCCCAAGTAAACTCAGTCCGAGCCTGTCTTCACACCACCACCCGCTCTGTCCAATTTGCATATCAATAGATCTTGTGACAGCCTCTGTCAATGAGGTGAAATGAAGGAGCGCTGATACGATCCTACTATTTGAGAAGAGAAGCAGTCCATCGGTTCTGCACCCAGCGTCACCCTATGGGACAGCAACCCTGTCACTGACCTGTCACTTTATGTCCTACTAGAAAGCGAAAAGCAATTCCGGTTGTTTCTGTGCTATGCTCAACAGGCTACTCATGTCAGGCTATGAAATGCATCTTACTGAGTGGACTAGTTTATCATTAACCAGCAATGACCAACAGTTGTTTTTTTTTGGGGGAAGGAAGGTGTACTGAAACATTCATCCTGAGGTGTTCTGAAACATCTTATTGGCACGGTGTGTTGTAGTGCCACATAATCAAGAATTGTGCAACAAACACCTTTTGAAGGTTAGCACAAACACGGGAAAGGTTGAAAACACTTATGGTGTTTTGAGTCCTGCCTAGAGCAGAATTAGCTCCCTCCTTCTGGAGTTTCCAAAATCTGTAATTGGGAGTCCCTTTTCTTATTGCATATTAATTATATTGGTAACCCTTTATTTTAAGGGTCCATAATAAACCATTTAAGGCCATTAAATTGTTTCAATCATTTATTAATCATTACTCCCACATTAATAAACCTGAAGACTGACAGAGCGCACTAAGGCAGTGTTTTGACAAGCAAAAGACCTGGGTTCACATCCACCTTCTCACATGAATACCAGTGATGAAGGCCCACTTTACACAGGTTCAGAAAGTATTCACACCCCTTGACTTTGTCCACATTTTGTTGTGTTACAGCCTGAATTTAAAATTGATTATATTGAGATTTTGTGTCACTGGCATACACACAATACCACATAATGTCAAGGTGGAATATTTTATTTTGAAATGTCTTGTCAATTACTGGAACTTGATCAACTGAGAAACAAACAGCTTCTGTGAGTGTGGCAATCACAAGTTCAACTTTCTTGAGGTGGGTATCTTGCCATCTCGCATTCCAAAGGAAAAGGTGTGAAATAAAAAACGTTTGGGTGTCCTACCCTTAGTGAAGGGATACAGTTTCATACACAGAAACCACATCATGGAGAGTGGCAACCTGTCCCCATGATGGCAGCTGCTTAAGGGCTATCCTCCGTCATATCCTTTCACCTAGACGATGTGAGCCAAGCTTGGGAGGTTATTCAAGTGCCACTGTTAAGAGCATGAGCGTGCACAGATATCTCTGCTGTGGTAGAGCGAGCCCTTTGTGATTCCTGCTCTACGCCCTGGAGATGTGGAGATGGTTGTAACCTGACCTACCAGCAGCTCTCATCCATGGGAGCCGTCAGCGATGCTTGTTGGGTTGACCTGTAGCTGAGGCTAACAGTAGCACAGCGGCTTTGTTTGACCACATTAGGCAGGGTTATAGCTTAGGTGTGAGAAACATATTTTGTCTGCCTGCCTGAGCCGTATCGGCTTTGACCTTATTTTATTGTTATTATATATATACTTTTTAAAATTACCTTGATGTGTGCAGCTAGTAGTTAAGAAGCATGAGAACCCTAACAGGTACAAGTAGAGTCGTACAGTGAAGTACTTTTCTATTGTATTATTTCATCACCCAGGTAACAGACACTGAGTGTACAAAACATTAGGAGCACCTTCCTAATTTTCAGTTGCACCACCTTTTGCCCTCAACTGCCTCAATTTGCCGGGGCTTGGACTCTACAAGGTGTCAAACGCCTTCCACAGGGATGCTGGCCCATGTTGACTCCAATGCTTCCCACAGTTGTGTCAAGTTGGCTGGATGTCCTTTGGGTGGTGGACCATTCTTGATACACACGGGGAAGCTTTTGAACGTGAAAAACCCAGCAGTGTTGCAGTTCTTGACACACTGCAATGCTGCTGGCACCTACTACAATACCCCGTTTAAAGGCACTTTTGTCTTGCCCATTCACCCTCTGAATGGCACACACACATATATATATATATATATATATATATATATATATATATTATATAATCCATGTCTCAATTGTCTCAAGGCTTAAAAATTCTTCTTTAACCTGTTTCCTCCCCTTCATCTACACTGAAGTGGATTTAACAAGTTTAATAAGGGATCATAGCTTTCACCTGGTCAGTCCGTCATGGAAAAAGCAGGTGTTCCTAATGTTTTGTACACTCAGTGTAAGTCATTGCACTGTAACCTGCTGTACTTTGAGGGTAGAATTGCCCTAGGTTATCGGTCTCTGATTTGTGTGTTAATACTGAGCCTTACTGTATGATATACCATGTGGCGATAGCATCTATGGTTTGAAGGCGGTCAATACCCCTCAAGTTAGCAGTGCTTGCAATTTGATGCAGGCCATTAAGACAAACACGTCACTTAACAATACTCAGGGACCTAAGGGGACAATGGCCATTTCAAAGCAACAAGCAAGGTAGAACGTTTTCAGATGATTAGAAGTAGGTAACTAATGGGATGTATAAATCAAAACTTAAATTCAGATGTAACCTATTATCTGTAAGAAGTAGCAACAGTATCTTCAAAACAAATAAATCTATGTGGTGATATAACGATACCGAAAACACCTCAAAGATACTGCACGCATGCTTTTACTCAGGCTAATCCCACATAAGAAGGTTCCATAAATCAGACAGTCATATCTCTGTCAGATTCATAGAACCCCACTGGGGAGGCAGCTGTTATTGGAAGGCTGACTTTCAATAACAGCATTCCAATAGTTCCCCACAGTCATTTCCTTATTTCAGTGCTCAAATTGCACCACATAATTGACAACACAAGAAAAATAGTGAGTGAATGACTGAGCTGCCACATAAAAAAATACTACAGTTTACTACGGAATACTATAGTACTTACTGTAGAATTATGTAGTAAACTGTAATATACTATACTACACACTGTAGTATACTTCGATGAGGTGTAGTACTTACTATAGAATTTGGTAGTATACTATAGAACACTACAGTAAATACAACAGTAATGTCAGCAAAAACACCAGTCTGCAAAAACACTCCAGAAATAACTATAGTGTATATACTACAGTATTTCATTTGCATACACCCTGCCCATTCCCCCTCACCCTTACGGAATAAAAATGCAGTCAGAGTGCAGTATAACTGCAGTATGCTACAAATAACCGTTTTTTTACTGCAGTAATTTTGCAGTGTAACTGCAGTTACAGTTCATAATAGCAATAAGGTACCTCAGGGGTTTGAGGTATATGGCTACAATAATTACTATAGTATATACTACAGTAGTTTTTTACTACAGTATTTACACTATTGTAAACTGTAAATACTACAGTATAATAGTCATTTCCGCAACGCTACAATAAATACTACAGATTTTACTGTAGTGTTTATTCTGCAAAAACACTATAGTGCCCTTACGAAGAAAGATTGCAGTCAAGAGTGCAGTACACTGTAGTATAACTGTAGGTATAAATGGGGTTCGAGTCCTGAATGCTGATTGGCTGAAATCCGTGGTATATACCAAGGGTATGACAAAACATGTATTTTTACTGTTCTAATTACATTTGTAACCAGTTTATAATAGCATTAAGGTACCTCGGGGGGTTTGAGCTATATGGCCAATATACCACAGCTAAGGGTTGTATCCAGGCACTCTGTGTTGCATTGTGCATAAGAACAGCCTTTAGCCTTGGTATATTGGCCATATACCACACCCCCTTAGGCCTTATTTGCTTAATGCTGTATAACTGCAGTATGCTGCAAATACTGCGTCCAAAATAAGTCTACTGCAGTAACTGCACTATCAAAACTGCATATTTTTTTTGTAATGGTGAGAACTACAGTAAAGTCTGCAAAAGCACTCCAGTGAAAACTATAGTATATAACTATAGTATATAACCATAGCATACTATCGTTTTTTTTCATGTGGGCTAGCATGAAGAGCAAGGCGTGTGGAAATATTTTTTAAACATTGTAACAACAATTTTCACGAATACTGTTATGTATTTCAAAATCTTACATTGTTTACTTTGTACTGGCTACGCAACAAGTAAAGAAATGTCGACGTACTGTAAACACTGAACATTCACATGAACATATGACGCACTTAGCGACTGTTTTTACTGGATGTGACGTCCCCTCAACAATAAGGTGGATGAACACTTGCTACTCATGGTTATTCAAAACTTTTTAGAGAAGAAAAACGTACCTTGCCGACATAATTGATGTGAAATTATTTCGGGTGTGTGCATCTGACAGACAACGCAGCTAGAAAACCTATTCACAAGGAATTATTAGAGAAAGTTCAGCTCAACATTATAGTGCAGACGTATCACCGCTCTCAAGCGCCATCTGGTGGTGACTGGGGTGAGTCTCCTTAAAACTGTGGGCACTATATGCGTTTTTATTCTTGTGGTAACAGGATTTTAGGAGAGCAGTAAAGGGAGCTAGCTTTCCCGAAGTCTAGGTGATGCCAATTAGTCTGATGCCAAAGGAGCTTCCTCTGCTTGTGTCCTTTCCTTCATCTGGGGCGGCAGGTAGCCTAGTGGTTAGAGCGTTGGGCCAGTATCCGAGAGGTTGCTGGAATGACTCCCCGAGTTGACAAGGTACAAATCTGTTCCCCGGTAGGCCGTCATTGTAAATAAGACTTTGTTCTTAACTGACTTGCCTAGTTAAATACAAAATTCTGCACCTATGTGGAAGAACCTGGAAGCACACCTGTTCAGGTGAGAAGTGAAGCTGCAAACGTTGAAGACTGAGGATTTCCTAAAATGGATTCTGTGCATTGGAATATCCTTCACTGCCTGTGTTCTAGGACTGACGGGTGTCTGATGTTAGGTGACATAGTTCTGACTTTGCAGAGTGCATATAGTTTTATAGGTTTCCCTTACCGAGGTAAAGACAGTTTCAAGTTGGATATTCAACGGATATTCGCGCTTTCAAACCACTTGAGCCACAGACTCCAAATAAGTGTCATTATGTTGGAAAAATTGTGCACAACATTGCACAGGTCTTATTTTCACGATTTTGACATTAATTCCCCTTCCAAAGCTAATAAACGTGGAAATGTGAGCAGCATTTTGTATTCCTAGTTGAATTAGTTAGGGAGCGTAAACAAAGTACAGACTTTTTTTTACATTTGAATTTCAATAGCTCATTGGTTATGTGACCTACTTGACTCAAACAAGGTTCAGAATACCCACTGACTACCCTTCTATATTGCACACCCTTTAGTTTGTCCATTTTCATCTCACAAGATTTTAGATGAATTTTTCAACAATTAGAATTTCAATAGCTCCTTGGTCATGTGACCTAATGACTTCAAACAAGGTTCAGCATGTCCACTGACAGAATGGAATTGTGGTTAGTTATAGGCAAATGAATACACAGGACAGATTTGTATGCTGTTTTCCTTATCACTATAATCTAGTAGTAATTTAGTAGTAGAGGTAATTTCCTTTATGCCCCATTCTACACACAGCCTAAATTATAGGCACTGAACCATTTACAGGACAATAATAAAAGTAGCATATAGGATCCAACCCTATCAGAGTGAACAAATGTAGAGCGTTTGTAAACTTTAAGAAAATAATATTAAGTGACAGTTTCATCAGTACGTGCTTAAAGAAAGTCATATCACAGATGACAGTGCCCACCAAATCTATGACGATAGAGAATGAATTGGAAGCACCAAGTGTGTTTGTCAAAATAATATCTGAAAATGTCAGTTATTGAACATAATTCTTCTATTTGCAATAGCAATTTATGATATATGCAGTTGAAGAATATTCAATTTACAGACACTACATGTATGACAGACATAAGACATTCCCACAGTTTTTTTATTTTTTTATTTAACCAGGTAGGCCAGTTAAACAAGTTCTCATTTACAACTGCGACCTGGCCAAGATAAAGCAAAGCAGTGTGACACAAACAACAACACAGAGTTACACATGGAATAAACAAACGTACAGTCAATAACACAATAGAAAAGTCTATATACAGTGTGTGCAAATGAAGTAAGATTAGGAGGTAAGGCAATAAATAGGCCGTAGGGTAAAATAATTACAATTTCGCAAATAAACACTGGAATGACAGATGTGCAGAAGATGAATGTGCAAGTAGAGATACTGGGGTGCAAAGGAGCAAAGAAAATGCTAATTATAAATAACAATATGGGGATGAGGTAGTTGGATGGGCTATTTACAGATGAGCTATGTACAGGTGCAATGATCTGTAAGCTGCTCTGATAGCTGATGCTTGAAGATAGTGAGGGAGATATGAGTCTCCAGCTTCACTGATTTTTGCAATTCGTTCCAGTCATTGGCAGCAGAGAACTGGAAGGAAAGGCGGCCAAAGGAGGAAGTGGCTTCGGGGGTGACCAGTGAAATATACCTGCTGGAGCGCGTGCTACGGGTGGGTGCTGCTATGGTGACCAGTGAGCTGAGATAAGGCAGAGCTTTACCTAGCAAGGACTTATAGATGACCTGGAGCCAGTGGGTTTGGCAACGAATATGAAGCGAGGGCCAGCCAACGAGAGCATACAGGTCGCAGTGGTGGGTAGTATATGGGGCTTTGGTGACGAAACGGATGGCACTGTGATAGACAGCATCCAATTTGCTGAGTAGAGTGTTGGAGGCTATTTTGTAAATGACATCGCCGAAGTCAAGGATCAGCAGGATAGTCAGTTTTAGGAGGGTATGTTTGGCAGCATGAGTGAAGAAGGCTGTGTTGCGAAATAGGAAGATTTTATTTTGTATTGGAGATGCTTAATGTGAGTCTGGAAGGAGAGTATACAGTCTAACCAGACACCTTGGTATTTGTAGTTGTCCACATATTCTAAGTCAGAACAGTCCAGAATAGTGATGCTAGGCGGGCGGGCAGGTGCGAGCAGCGATCGGTTGAAGAGCATGCATTTAGTTTTCCTTGCATTTAAGAGCAGTTGGAGGCCACAGAAAGAGTTGTATGGCATTGAAGCTCGTCTGGAGCTTAGTTAACAGTGTCCAAAGAAGGGCCAGAAGTATACAGAATGGTGTCGTCGGCGTAGAGGTAGATCAGAGAATCACCAGCCGCAAGAGTGACATTATTGATGTATACAGAGAAAAGAGTTGGCCCGAGAATTGAACCCTGTGGCACCCCCTTAGAGACTGCCAGAGGTCCGGACAACAGGCCCTCTGATTTGACACACTAAACTCTATCTGAGAAGTAGTTGGTGAACCAGGCGAGGCATTCATTTGAGAAACCAAGGCTGTTGAGTCTGCTGACAAGAATGCGGTGATTGACAGAGTCGAAAGCCTTGGCCAGGTCGATGAATACGGCTGCACAGTATTGTCTTTTGTCGATGGCGATTATGATATCGTTTAGGACCTTGAGTGTGGCTGAAACCAGATTGCATAGCGGAGAAGGTACGGTAGGATTCGAAACTGTCGGTGAGCTGTTTGTTAACTTGGCTTTCGAAGACCTTAGAAAGGCAGGGCAGGATAGATATAGGTCTGTAACCGTTTGGGTCTAGAGTGTCTCCCCCTTTGAAGAGGGTGATGCAGCTTTCCAATCTTTGCGGATCTCAGACGATACGAAAGAGGTTGAACAGGCTAGTAATAGGGGTTGCAACAATTGCGGCGGATAATTTGAGAAAGACGGTCCAGATTTTGCAGCTCTTTCAGAACATCCGGTATCTGGATTTGGGTTTAAGGAGGAATGGGGGAGGCTTGGGCAAGTTGTTGTGTGGGGTGCAGAGCTGTTGACCGGGGTAGGGGTAGCCAGGTGGAAAGGAAGGCCAGCCGTAGAAAAATGCTTATTGAAATTCTCGATAATCGTAGATTTATTTGTAGTGACAGTGTTTCCTAGCATCAGTGCAGTCGGCAGCTGGGAGGAAGTGCTCTTATTCTCCATGGACTTTACAGTGTCCCAGAACTTTTTGGAGTTTGTGCTACAGGATGCAAATTTCTGTTTGAAAAAGCTAGCCGTTGCTTTCCTAACTTCCTGTGTATATTGGTTCCTAACTTCCCTGAAAAGTTGCATATCGCAGGGGCTATTCGATGCTAATGCAGTACGCCACAGGATGTTTTTGTGCTGGTCAAGGGTAGTTAGGTCTGGAGTGAACCAAGGGCTATATCTGTTCCTGGTTCTACATTTTTTGAATGGGGCATTCTTATTTATGATGGTGAGGAAAGCACTTTTAAAGAATAACCAGGCATCCTCTACTGACGGAATTAGGTCAATATCTTTCCAGGATACTCGGGCCAGGTCAATTAGAAAGGCCTGCTCGCTGAAGTGTTTTAGGGAGCGTTTGACTGTGATGAGGGGTGGTCGTTTGACCGCGGACTCATTACGGACGCAGGCAATAAGGCAGTGATCGCTGAGATCCTGGTTGAAGACAGCAGGGGTGTATTTAGAGGGCAGGTTGGTCAGGATGATCTCTATGAGGGTGCCTGAGTTTACGGATTTGGGGTTGTACCTGGTAGGTTCCATGATAATTTGGGTGAGATTGAGGGCATCTAGTTTAGATTGTAGGACGGCCGGGGTGTTAAGCATATCCCAGTTTAGGTCACCTATCAGTACAAACTGAAGATAAATGGGGGGCAATTAATTCACATGGTGTCCAGGGCGCAGCTGGGGGCTGAGTGGGGTCTGTAACAAGCGGCAACAGTGAGATTTGTTCTGGAAAGGTGGATTTTTAAAAGTAGAAGCTTGAACTGTTTGGGCACAGACCTGGATAGCATGACAGAACTTTGCAGGCTGTCTCTGCAGTAGATTGCAACTCCACCCCCTTTGGCAGTTCTGTCTTGGCGGAAAACATATACATACACATACATAGGTATTTTTTAGCTATGATTTTACCACTCAGAATCCAGAATGGATATGACAATGGGGCCAGCACAGGACATAATACACCCTTACAACAATCTACTTTTTGATCTTCTTGACTTCTCTGGTAAACTGCTACTGTGTCAAGAAAAGAGCCCCAATTAGGGGTTAGTGTACTCCAGTAAAAAAGGGCTGGTTTAGATTAAAAACTATTGCCCTGTGTCCCGTTCATAGGGGCATGAGAGACTAGTCACTGGTAGAATTGAGTTGGCACTTTGGTGGCCCAAACACCCACAGACCCACAAGGTTGAGGTTACTCATGGACAGTAATTAGTGTGTGTATATGTATGTATGTATATATATATTTTTTTTGCATTGACTAACTGTCCAAGAATAGGATCCAAAGTATTTGTTCCCATGAATACAAAAGGAGGATGTCTCTCCTCATACCTCTGGCACTTTTTAGTCAGACTGCCAGACTTTGCACCACAGAGCCAATCAGGAGAGAATACATACAGGTCAAGGTTGCCAATTGAAAGTCAAGGGGTGTGAAAATGGACAAACTAAAGGGTGTGCAATATAGAAGGGTAGTCAGTGGACATTCTGAACCTTGTTTGAAGTCAGCAGGTCACATGACCAAGGAGCTATTAAAATTGTACATTTTGAAAAATTCATGTGAGATGAAAATGGACAAACTATAGGGTGTGCAATGTTTATGCCCACTGAGTGGACATTCTAAACCTTGTTTGAGTCAAGTAGGTCACATGACCAATGAGCTATTGAAATTCTACATTTTCAAAAATTCATGTAAAAACGTGTAAGATGAAAATGGACAAACTAAAGGGTGTGCAATATAGAAGGGTAGTCAGTTGACTTTCTGAACCTTGTTTGAGTCCAGTAGGTCATATGACCAATGAGCTATTGAAATTCAAAAATGTAAATAAATAATTTAAAATAGTGCAAGATGTAAATCTACAAAAAAAACATTTTGTGCAATGTGTCTATGCCATCGGGTTAGCTTGAACCAGTTTTGAAAGTTTTAGGAGTAAAGGTTAAATAGCTATTTAATTTGAAAAATGTGATTTGTCACTATGTTGACGGTCCCTAACTGCTGTTGGTGGAGGTAAGGAAAACTACAGGAGAATATCCGTCGAATATCCAACCTGAAACTGTCTTTACCTCGGTGTTTCCCTTTAAGACTAGATCTAGGGCAACACTATTCATACATTGACCAGCAGGTGTCAGCAGAATACAAAGAAACCGCATGGCAGCAAGGTATACTGAACAAAAATATAAACGCAACATTCATAAATTTCTCAATATTTTACTGAGTTACAAGTTCATATAAGGAAACCAGTTATTTGAAATAAATTCATTAGGCTTTCACATTACTGGGAATACAGATATGCATCTGTTGGTCACAGATACCATTAAAAAAAAAGGTTGGGGTGTGGATCAGAAAGACAGTCAGTATCTGGTGGGACCACCATTTGCATCATGCAGCGCGACACCTCTCCTTCGCATAGAGTTGATCAGGCTGTTGATTGTGGTATGTGGAATGTTGTCTCCTCTTCAATGGCTGTGCGAAGTTGTTGGATATTGGCGGGAACTGGAACACGCTGTCGTACACGTCAATCTAGAGCATCCCAAACATACTCAATGGGTGACATGTCTGGTGAGTATGCAGGCCATGGAAGAACTGGGATATTTCAGCTTCCAGCAATTGTGTTCAGATCCTTGCGATATGGGGCCGTGCATTATCAAGCTGAAACCTGAGGGGATGGCAGCGGATGAATGGAACGACAATGGGCCTCAGGATCTCGTCACGGTATCTCTGCATTCAAATTGCATTGATAAAATGCAATTGTGTTTTGTCCGTATCTTATACCTGCCTATACCATAACCCCACCACCATGGGTCACTGTGTTTACAACGTTGACATCAGCGAACCGCTCACCCACACAACGCCATACACGTGGTCTGCGGTTGTGAGGCCGGTTGGACGTACTGCCAAATTCTCTAAAACGACGTTGGAGGTGGCATATTATAGAGAAATGAACATTCCATTCTCTGGCAACAGCTCTGGTGGACATTCCTGCACTCAGCATGCTAATTGTACGCTCCCTCAAAACTTGAGACATCTGTGGCATTGTATTTTATGACAAAACTGCACATTTTAGAGTGGCCTTTTATTGTCCCCCCAGCACAAGCTGCACTTGTGTAATGATCATGCTGTTTAATCAGCTTCTTGATATGCCACACCAGTCAGATGGATAGATTATCTTGTCAACGGTGAAATGCTCACTAACAGGGATATAAACAAATTAGTGCATAAAATGTGAGCGAAATAAGCTTTTTGTGCATATGGAACATTTCTGGGATATTTTATTTCAGCTCATGAAACATGGGACCAACACTTTACATGTTGCGTTTTATATTTTTGTTCAATGTATTATTTATATATTTAACCTTAATCTGACCAGGAAGTCCCTTGTGATAAGAAATCTTTTCAATGAAGACTTGGCCCTGGCCAGGGACAAGGGCAAACCAGCTCTTAGGGGAGAAAGGCTCTGTGCTGCGTTGACTCTGCTAAAGCATGACTTGGGAGGGCCCATTGTACATCATAATGCCCTCTGTGCCCATACAGGACAAATACTATTTATCTGAAGGAGAGAATGTATGGGAACACAAGCATTGAAGCAGAATAACAACACCTGCAGTGGGAATTCATATGGAAACACAAGTCAGTCAAGGACCATCCCCTTTCTAGTACTTTGCCAGTTGATCTGGAAAGATACCATTAGATACCATTACCATTGTGCCCATGTTTGTTTGTGTTCTTGTCAAGAAATTGACCTTGACACATGTTAATACATATATATATATTACAGCAGTGGTGTCCTTTGCAATAAAGTATGAAACCTAAAGTAGTCTCTCAAAGTGTCTCTGGTTGAAGATAAATACGAAAATTGAGACCAACCAAAATTAGTGAGATCCAAATGATTGTAGATGCAGTATTAAGTGTATGAGTGGCCATTTGATTCTGTACATATTCTGGTTCAAGATATTGAGGACATTAATCTATCATTAAAGTATAGACAGGCCTTACAACTAGGCATGGATAATGTTATTTCTCTCACCCATGTTTTCTACCCCAGTTTCTCAGAGTTCTGAGTTCTCTTCACTTTTTCTACAAGGGCTGCTCCAATAAAGCCATATGTTCCAACCTTTTGATCAAATCCTCCACCTGAAAGAACACTGCCTAATCCTGCCCAGACACTTTCATATGGTTTATTTACTTATAAGTAAATTCGATTTGTTAACTTTTCAATCTACATTAAAAAACATGAGCTGGCGCACACCCAGAAAAATGAGTTTGTGTGGAGGTGCTGACTAACGGCGAATAAACTATCAAAATAAAGTCGCACACTCCATGCAATTTAATGGGTATTTACCAACGTTTCAGCATCACTGTGCTGAACTGTTAGTTTGTTTTGACAATATCTCATTTGTTGTCAGGTTAAGGTTTCTTTTATTTTCAAATATCAGTTTTACAGTGATGCCGAAATGTTGGTAAATACCCATTAAATTGCTGGGAGTTTATACATGGAGTGTGCGACTTTCTTTATTTTGATAGTTTACAGTTTATTCGCCGTTAGTCAGCACCTCCACACAAACTCATGTTTCTGGGTGTGCGCCAGCTCATGTTTTTAATCGAATACTCATACTAACCACACCAACCTTACTATATGTGACGTAAATTGAGTATGTAGTATGCCCATTGGTCATAGCATGTACAGTTGAAGTCGAAAGTTTACATACACTTATGTTGGAGTCATTAACTTGTTTTTCAACCACTCCACACTTCTTGTTAACAAACTATAGTTTTGGCAAGTCTGTTAGGACATCTACTTTGTGCATGACACAAGTAATTTTTCCAACAATTGTTTACAGACAGATAATTTCACTTGATTCACTGTATCACAATTGTAGGGGGTCAGAAGTTTACATACACTAAGTTGACTGTGCCTTTAAACAGCTTGGAAAATTCCAGAAAATTATGTCATGGCTTTAGAAGCTTCTGATAGGCTAATTGACATAATTTGAGTCAATTGGAGGTGTACCTGTGGATGTATTTCAAGGCCTACCTACCTCAGTGCCTCTTTGCTTGACATCATGGGAAAATCAAAAGAAATCAGCCAAGACCTCAGAAAAAAAATTGTAGACCTCTACAAGTCTGGTTCATCCTTGGGAGCAATTTCCAAACGCCTGAAGGTATCACATTCATCTGTTCAAACACTAGTACGCAAGTATAAACACCATGGGACCACTCAGGAAGGAGACGCATTCTGTCTCCTAGAGATGAACGTACTTTGGTGCGAAAAGTGCAAATCAATCCCAGAACAATAGCAAAGGACCTTGTGAAGATGCTGGAGGAAACGGGTGCAAAAGTATCTATATCCAGCAAGGAAGAAGCCACTGCTCCAAAACCGCCATAAAAAAAAGACAGACTATGTTTTGCAACTGCACATGGGGACAAAGATCGTATTTTTTGGAGAAATGTCCTCTGGACTGATGAAACAAAAATAGAACTGTTTGGCCATAATGACCATTGTATGTTTGGAGGAAAAAGGGGGCTTGCAAGCCGAACACCATCCCAACCGTGAAGCACGGGGGTGGCAGCATCATGCTGTAGGGGTGCTTTGCTGCAGGAGGGACTGGTGTACTTCACAAAATAGATGGCATGAGTTTGGAAAATTATGTGAATATATTGAAGCAACATCTCAAGACATCACTCAGGAAGTTAAAGCTTGCTCGCAAATGGGTCTTCCAAATGGACAATGACCCCAAGCATACTTCCAAAGTTGTGGCTTAAGGCTTAAGGACAACAAAGTCAAGGTATTGAGTGGCCATCACAAAGCCCTGACCTCAATCCCATAGAACATTTGTTGGCAGAACTGAAAAAGCCTGTGCGAGCAAGGAGGCCTATAAACCTGACTCAGTTACACCAGCTCTGTCAGGAGGAATGGGCCAAAATTCACCCAACTTATTGTGGGAAGCTTGTGGAAGGCTATCTGAAACGTTTGACCCAAGTTAAACAATTTGAAGGCAATACATTCAATTAGTATTGGTAGCATGTAAACTTCTGACCCACTGGGAATGTGATGAAAGAAGTAAAAGCTGAAATAAATAATTCTCTCTACTATTATTCTGACATTTCACATTCTTAAAATAAAGTGGTGATCCTAACTGACCTAAGACAGGGAATTTCTACTAGGATTAAATGTCAGGAATTGTGAAACTGAGTTTAATGTATTTTGCTAAGGTGTATGTAAACTTCCAACTTCAACTGTATATAGTTAGTGTTAAAAAAAAATCCCAGATGTCGTACTACCTTCGCCAAAATACAAAGTCTACAAGCAGTGGACACTATTTCCGTGCTTTTAGGGCCCATAATGCAATTCTTCAGAAAATCGGCGTGGCTTCACAACGTTTTTAGATTTGAAGAAAATGGTGGAAAATATGCAGCCGAAATCCGACGAGCTGATACAAATTCATTGCTTTAACTAATTATGACAAATGTTAAGAAAATGTTTAGCAATGTAATAAAGTAATGACTTTTCAAATAAGTTACATTACACGTTATGTTGGCTGACAATTTGATAGCTACGCTAGCCTTAGCATATCATTACAGCAATTGCTTGTACAGTGGGGAAAAAAAGTATTTAGTCAGCCACCAATTGTGCAAGTTCTCTCACTTAAAAAGATGAGAGAGGCCTGTAATTTTCATCATAGGTACACTTCAACTATGACAGACAAAATGAGGAAAAAAAAATCCAGAAAATCACATTGTAGGATTTTTAATGAATTTATTTGCAAATTATGGTGGAAAATAAGTATTTGGTCACATACAAACAAGCAAGATTTCTGGCTCTCACAGACCTGTAACTTCTTCTTTAAGAGGCTCCTCTGTCCTCCACTCATTACCTGTATTAATGGCACCTGTTTGAACTTATCAGTATAAAAGACACCTGTCCACAACCTCAAACAGTCACACTCCAAACTCCACTATGGCCAAGACCAAAGAGCTGTCAAAGGACACCAGAAACAAAATTGTAGACCTGCACCAGGTTGGGAAGACTGAATCTGCAATAGGTAAGCAGCTTGGTTTGAAGAAATCAACTGTGGGAGCAATTATTAGGAAATGGAAGACATACAAGACCACTGATAATCTTCCTCGATCTGGGGCTCCACACAAGATCTCACCCGTGGGGTCAAAATGATCACAAGAACGGTGAGCAAAATCCCAGAACCACACGGGGACCTAGTGAATGACCTGCAGAGAGCTGGGACCAAAGTAACAAAGCCTACCATCAGTAACACACTACGCCGCCAGGGACTCAAATCCTGAAGTGCCAGACGTGTCCCCCTGCTTAAGCCAGTACATGTTCAGGCCCGTCTGAAGTTTGCTAGAGAGCATTTGGATGATCCAGATGAGGATTGGGAGAATGTCATATGGTCAGATGAAACCAAAATATAACTTTTTGGTAAAATCTCAACTCGTCGTGTTTGGAGGACAAAGAATGCTGAGTTGCATCCAAAGAACACCATACCTACTGTGAAGCATGGGGGTGGAAACATCATGTTTTGGGGCTGTTTTTCTGCAAAGGGACCAGGACGACTGATCCGTGTAAAGGAAAGAATGAATGGGGTCATGTATCGTGAGATTTTGAGTGAAAACCTCCTTCCATCAGCAAGGGCATTGAAGATGAAACGTGGCTGGGTCTTTCAGCATGACAATGATCCCAAACACACCGCCCGGGCAACGAAGGAGTGGCTTCGTAAGAAGCATTTCAAGGTCCTGGAGTGGCCTAGCCAGTATCCAGATCTCAACCCCATAGAAAATCTTTGAAAGTCCGTGTTGCCCAGCGACAGCCCCAAAACATCACTGCTCTAGAGGAGATCTGCATGGAGGAATGGGCCAAAATACCAGCAACAGTGTTTGAAAACCTTGTGAAGACTTACAGAAAACGTTTTACCTCTGTCATTGCCAACAAAGGGTATATAACAAAGTATTGAGATAAACTTTTGTTATTGACCAAATACTTATTTTCCACCATAATTTGCAAATAAATTCATAAAAAATCCTACAATGTGATTTTCTGGATTTTTTTTCCTCATTTTGTCTGTCATAGTTGAAGTGTACCTATGATGAAAATTACAGGCCTCATCTTTTTAAGTGAGAGAACTTGCACAATTGGTGGCTGACTAAATACTTTTTTTCCCCACTGTATGTACCAGTATGTTGCAAGATATCTAAAGTTAGTTGGCTACTAATACGTCGGACTTGCCAGTATATTAACTCTATCTAACTACCCAACATTTATTGACTTGATTATTCATGTCATTCTTAGCTTAGCTACGTGGTATAGTCTTTGTGCGTTCTCAGTGGACATTAATGAAGTCGTAAGATGTCTAGCTAGCTAGTAATTTGTTATGCTAAGAAGTTGCATAGCAACAGCATCAACTTCCGGTAGATAGTCGAAGCTCCTGTACACTCAACTGAAAGGATACCGTTCATTTACAGTATACGAAAATGAACTTTTAGCATAAAGTATATACTCATTAAGTATGTTTGTACGGGTATTCAAACGAAGCTAAACATTTTCAGCTACCCCTTTAAGGGACGGGCCGGTACCGTGGAAACCTGGTCACTCCCTTGTCTGAAAAAAATCTCTGACTGCAATGTCTTCCTATGTGCAATGTGACCTCGGCTTTCTACTCATTGTTCCTTGTTAATAAAACAAACATGTATGCTTTCTTTTGATTTGAAATAACTAACAGTTGCAATAAACTCAAACAAAAATTTTAAACAATCTAGCGGGTGAACAAAACGATGTAACTGGCAAAGAAACACTAGAACAATGTCACACCTCAGTAGCCTTTCTTGTCAATTCGACCAACCAACACGTGTGTTTTTCATAATTTTTTTACTGTTCCCAAATGCTCTCTGTGTGACCACCCGCCAATGTGGCTGATGAAATAGACATTCTTATTTAGCCTCGAATGACTAAATCTACCCACATTTGGAGGGTGGCGGGTGTCAATATCCAACCCTGATTATGTGCTGTCTTTTATGATTATGTTATAAAATGGGAGTCAATCATGGAATGGCCGGGCCACATTAGTAATGCACACATACACATAGCTAGAAATTGTCTGCTGGGCACTCATTGATTTTGAGTGAGTGATATCAATAAATGATGTCATGTATTTTTTGTGAATCATTTGAGGGGGATTTAATCAAATGAAGATTAAATAACACTTATAATCCTGTGCACTAATTTTTCTCTTGATGCAAATTGGCAGGCTGATGTGGGTGACATCTGGCTGGCAGTCCAGAGACCGAGTCGACTGGAGGGCAAAGAGGTAGATGGGAAGGGCCCTGGGGTACTGTAGAGATGACATTAACCACAGCTGCACAGCCCTCCCTTTAATCCCGTTTCACCATGGAGCTATGAAGGGGCACTGGAATCCCATTAAAAGTGTTTCTGGATAAATAGATAATATCCTGCTTTGGCTCAAATGATAGAATATGCTCTCAGTAAATTTTGAGTACAGTTTTGTTGAATACATTTTTAAAATAATCACAATGATGTATCAATTTCAATTAAAATTGCTTTATTGGCATGGGAAACGTATGTTTACATTGCCAAAGCAAGTGAAATAGTGTCACGACTTCCGCCGATGTCGGCCCCTCTCCTTGTTCGGGCGGCGTTCGGCGGTCGATGTCGCCGGCTTTCTAGCCATCGCCGATCCACTTCATTTTATATTTGTTTTGTCTTTGTTTTATACACACCTGGTTTCAATTCCCAAATTACATGTTCATTATTTAACCCTCTGTTTTCCCCATGGTTATTGTTCTACTGTTATGTCAGTCCATTTGGTGGGCTTGGTATTTGTTACTACTTTGTATATTTCGAGTAAACTACGTTGTGTTGCTCATCTCTGCTGTCCTGCGCCTGACTCTTTTTGTACCAACTACACCAAGCCTTGTGACAAATAGATAATAAACAAAAGTGAAATAAACAGTAAACATTACACTCATAGGAATAGAGTTATAACAATGTGCAAATAGTGAAAGTATAAAAGGGAAAAGAAATAAACAAATATGGGTTGTATTTACAATGGTGTTTATTCATCACTGGTTGCTGTCAAGCCTGCTCCCGCTCTCCCTCTCTGGCGCTCGAGGGCACCAGGCTGCCCTTCATTACTCACACCTGTCACCATCATTATGCGCAGCAGCGCTCATTGGACTCACCTGGACTCCTTCCTTTCGTTGATTGCCCCGTCTATAACTGTCTGCTCCCCCGTTTGTTCTCTGTGTCTGCATTAATGTCGTTATGTGTTTATGTCCAGACGCTGTCATGTTACATGTCCGAGCTAATTAAATGTTCACTCCCTGTACTCACTTCTAGTCTCCAATGTCGACCCTTACAGTTGCCCTTTTCTTGTGGCAACAGGTCACAAATCTTGCTGCTGTGATGGCACACTGTGATATTTCACCCAATAGACATGGGAGTTTATCAAAATTGGATTTGTTTTTGGTGTATTCTGTGGGAAATATGTATCTAATATGGTCATACATTTGGCAGGAGGTTAGGAAGTGCAGCTCAGTTTCCACCTCTCTCTCTATCTCTCTCTCGCATGCACACATACATTTACACTGAACAAAAAATATAAACGGAACATGTAAAGTGCTGGTCCAATGTTTCATGAGCTGAAATTAAAGATCCCAGAAATTTTCCATATTCACAAAAAGCTTATTCCTCTCAAATGTTGTGGACAAATTTGTTTACATCCCTGTTAGTGATCATTGTATCATTTGGCAAGATAACCATCCACCTGACAGCTGTGTTATATCAAGAAGTTGATTAAACAGCATGATCATTACACAAGTGCACCTTGTGCTGGGGACAATAAAAGGCCACTCTAAAATGTGCCTTTTTGTCAAGCAACACAATGCCACAGATGTCTCAAGTTGAGGGAGCGTGCAATTGGCATGCTGAGTGCAGGAATGTCCACCAGAGCTGTTTCCAGAGAATTGAGGAGGTGCTGAAGATAATTGATGTCTGTAATAAAGCCCTTTTGTGGGGAAAAACTCATTCTGATTGGCTGGGCCTGGGTCCCCAGTGAGTGGGCCCATGCCCACCCATGGCTACACCCCTGCCCAGTCATGTGAAATTCATAGATAAGGGCCTAATAAATGTATTTGAATTGACTGATTTCCGTATATGTACTGTAACAGCAACATATTAGACATTCTTGCGTTTATACTTTTGTTCAGTATGTCTTAATAGAGGGAAAGAAAGACAGTGTGTTAATAAAGTTTTGTCGTTCAAATCTATTACAGTTCTACTACTTCCTGTTTACGTTTTCATGTGACGTCACACGACTGACATTTTTCTCTGTTCGAACAGGTCGTTCACCAAATTCGTGGAACAACAAACTTGTGCCACGTCAGGACTTCCTTTCTAGCTAACTAACTCATGTGACAGCTGTTTAGGGTCAACTGCATACGACTTGTGGCGCTCGGTGAGCTTTACCGAATACATTGCTCGCATGTTTTGGACGAATCAAAAGTCAGTATTGGCTAGTGTTAGCTGGATGTGCGTGGGTCAGCTGTCTCTCCTAAACAGACGCTAGCTACATTTTGGAGTCCAGTTGACTTGTTAAAATGGAGAACAAATATAACCTCAAGAGCCCAGGTAAGTTTGTAAATGACACAGACTGCAATATGTCGAACTCGCTAATGCTATTTAGCCTAGCAGAAATGATCCGGCTTTACTCGCTCTCTCCCAGCATGAAGAAGTGACTCCACCATCATGCTGATAATATCTAGCGTTAGCTAGCTTGTTTGACTGCATGTTTAGCGAACTATTTGCCCAATGATATTTGAATACAAATGACATAATATTATGAAATAATCAAGACGTTATGGCCTTTTACAGGCGGTCACTTAGTAGCTAACAAGTAGCCTAACCTCAACTCCACAGACACTAACAGATTAATTGAAGTCATTATATACTTTTGTCTATTTTCGTGTTGCTGTTCATTTAATCAGACTTAGTGGAGTATTTGAGCATAGATAAAATCAAAAGTTTGTGTCTTAAGTGTTGTAACCTAGTTATTTGCATTCACTAACACCTTACCCAAAAAGACAGTAATCTGAGCAGTGGGCCCTGGTTATGATCACTCCAAAATAGTGAACCTATATCAGACTTGTCTGAGGTTGACATTGTTATTCGGCCTCTGACTGGCTTGCCTGGTCCAGGGACACACACATGCACACTGGGGGCAGGTGCAGAATTCTCCTAACATGAACAGCTGAGTGGGTTGGAACATGTCACTTTCAACCACAGCTAATCTACAGTTACACTAAGCTCCATGTGTTCAGTCGGTTCTGTGGTTTCCTCACTAGCTCAAATTAGACAGGCCAGCCTTGGGCTGTGTCAAGAAATATGTACCGAAACCTTGTTTTTGCATAAAGCATTTTCTGGCCTGTCGTTCCTGTCTTCCACGCTAGATCAAGTATAGTGTGAAGGGTTGGGGAAAGATTTTCAAATTCTCTGCTCAGAATATTGTAGATCAAAGTTGTCTTGTCCTTGCACACTCGGTGTGGGCTGCATTTAAGGTCTTAAAGAAAGGATTTACAAATACAGCTTGGGTTAGCTAGTGTTTGTATTTTGAGAGGGGGTCAAAATAAGGCTGAGGCTATAGTTGCGTCAGGGTGTTGAGAGAGGATCATATAAAGATTTGTTTCCTGTTTTGAAAAGTGGTCAAGTCAAAAATAAGGACATGGCTACACCACTTTCTGGTAGCATTTACAGTATCCCATTTTTGTATGGATAAGCAAATGAAGAGCCTATGCTTAGAGTATCCCTTTCCCCATTCTTCAGTAGCCTATTGTTGTAAGGTGAGCGTGACATTGTCTCTGAGACATGCCCCAAAAGCTTGTAGAGCTGACTTCTGCGAAGAAACGGCATTAGAAACCCACAGAGGGCCTCCCGTGTGGCGCAGTGGTCCTGGTTCGAGTCCAGGCTCTGTCGCAGCCGGCCGCAACTGGGAGACCCATGGGGCGGCGCACAATTGTCCCAGCGTTGTCCAGGGAAGGGGAGGGTTTGGCCGGCAGGGATGTCCTTGTCCCATCGCGCTCTAGCGACTCCTGTGGCGGGCCGAGTGCATGCACGCTGACACGGTCGCTAGGTGTACGGTGTTTCCTCCGACACATTGGTGCGGGTTAAGCGGGCATTGTGTCAAGAAGCAGTACGGCTTGGTTGGGTTGTGTTTTTGAGGACGCACGGCTCTCGACCTTCGCCTTTCCTGAGTCCGTACGGGAGTTGCAGCGATGGGACAAGACTGTAACTACCAATTGGATACCACGAAATTGTGGAGAAAAAGGGGTAAACAATTTTTTTTTTTAAATGAAAACCTTAGCCCGTCCCAAATGGCACCCTATCCCTATTTAGTGCACCACTTTTGACCAGGACCCATAGGGCTCTGGTCAAAAGTTGTGCACTATATAGGGAATAGGGTGTCATTTGGGACATTGACCTCCTCTAGGTTAGGAAGGGGGAGTGGTCATTAGTAAACTCAGACAATTCCATCATTTCCCAGGTCTCTAAATCCTATTGTATTATGAGTTTGGTTAAAAGTCGTTATGTAATGGTGTCTCCCTCCTCGCAGGACCCATCCTGCCTGAATCATTCCCAGTTGCCTGCAAACACTAAAATGCGTTACGTAAGATTTTGTGTACAGGATTATAATCCTATCCCCCAGGTCCACTGACTGAAACCCTGCTCACCGCTGGAGTCAGGAGGCCCATGTGGCAGCAGAGGCTTTTCTTCTGTCACACCCAATCATTGTTATTATGAGATGCAGCTTAAGAAGGGCTCCACATAGGTTCCATCCCAAATGGCACCCTATTCCCTATATAGTGCACTAGTTTTGACTAGGGCTGGGAATTGCCAGGGATTGCCAGATATTATAACGATATTTAGGTGCCGATATGTATTGCGATTCTCACGATTCTTTGTTACGATTTTATTGCAATGTTATGTGTGTGTTGGGGTGCGTGTGTGCTTAATGTGTATGCACAGGGTCAATGCAGGTAGTCCGGGTAGCTATTTGATAAGCTATTTAGCAGTCTTGTTTAGCAGTCTTATGGCATGTGGGTAGAAGCCTTTTGAACCTAGACTTGGCGCTCCGGTACCGCTTGCCGTGCCGTAGCAGAGAGAACAGTCTATGACTAGGGTGGATGAAGTCTTTGCTAATTTTTAGGGCCTTCCTCTGATACAGCCTGGTATAGAGGTCCTGAATGGCAGGAAGCTTGGCCCCAGTGATGTACTGGACCGTACGCACTACCCTCTGTAGAGCCTTGCGGTCGGAGGCCGAGCAGTTGCCATACCAGGCGGTGAATCAACCAGTCAGGATGGTGCAACTGTGTAGTACTTTTTGAGGATCTGTGGACCCATGCCAAGTCTTTTCAGTCTCCTGAGGGAGAATGGGCGTTGTCGATACTCTGTGGCGAAACCAACCTCAATAGTTTATCAATAGAGATTTAGCATTCAAATAAATGATTACCATTGTGTTATGTAGTTAGATTGGTAAAAACAAAATCAAATGAATTGTATGATTGTATAATTAATTCATTAATGCATACATGGCTGTCTGAAATGTTGACATCAAATTTCAGATATAATGATATTGAACTCAAGATGCCCAGCCATTGAACAGAGCAGTAGCTGAGTTTCTGTCAGGATCAAATGTCATTTTGTTACTTTGGCTAATACGCCTTTTTTATGTTGCTGTGTTATATATTTTTTTTATCGTTTTGGTGTCGAGTATCGTGATACTAAACCTGGTATCAGTATTGAAGTCTTTTCAAACAGCTCTTACACTAAAAGGGAATTATCACAATTTCACAGTATTATTCCAACCTCATAGTATGAAAATATAAATAAAACACAGGACAATCCAGTTTGAGTGCACTGAGCCTTTAAGGATTTCCTAAGGTCCTGTTAGTTCTTTGTCCTACCTAGTGAATTATTACAATACATCATCATGCTTAACCAATAGCCTGACTCTCACTGCAAAAGCCCTTCACGCAAATAGTGACTTTAATGAGGGATGGCTGAGTTGTTTAGCCTACACGAATGTGCATGTTCGCTGTCGGAGGATGTCCGAAAACAGCATCTCTGCTTTATTTCTGTCCCCTGGGAAACACAATGAGTGCGGACTATACCAGACTGCTCCAAGACAATGTCGATCCGACCACCCACATACAAAACAATGCTTTTTTTATTTTCTTCAGGCTTTTCTTCTCTTTCCCCGCCATAACCAAAAGAAGTGTTTTTGAAGCCTGCTGCAGCGATTTCAAAGGGAGCCAGTGTTTTATTCCCCAAACTGAAGGAATTGGACTTAGTAGGGACATAGGCTATATGTAAACTTTTAACTCTGAATCTGGGGAGTTTGATGCATAGCCTTATTGTTCACGAGCTATATAATAATGAGTGTAAGGTTATGTAAAAAGTAGTGTTGGGGCCAGTGTTTGTTCCCCAAACCAGATGAATTGGACTTAATGATGGGTGGTTCTTGGAGTGCTCAGTGGCCCTTCAGGTTATAATATAGCCCGTGTACAATAAGGCTATGCATCAAACTCTCCAGATTCAGAGTTAAAATACATATAGCCTATGTCCCTACTAAGTAACAAATGGGCAATGGCAACTTCATGACAAAGTAGACTAAATGTTCAATCTTGATATGAAGTGTTATGCTATGTACTGTAGGCCTGTATTTTATGTTCACTACTGTAGCAGGGCAATATCACGGTAACGGAATTGCGCTGAGACTCTGCTCTTTCGCATTAAAATGTATGCCAAACAAAAACAATTTCAAAGTTTAACAAGAATTTCGGTCAAATCTCCCTCAATTTGACCATGTTTTCCAAAAACTCTTAAATATCTGTTACAAATGAAGATTCAACTATGTCTGCAGAAACAATAGGGTGTCAGTTTTTCAAGTTTTAATCACTTAATAATTCATAAGCCAAGTAGATATCAGTAGAAACAGTAACTTAATTGGTAGGTCAACCTCCTTTTTTTTTTTTTTGTGAACTTTCATTATCCTCCCTCCATGAGGGAGAGATGTGGGGTTTTGGTAATGGAATTACAAGACAAAGTTTCTTAATAAACTTACTCAATATTGATTTTGTGTCTCTGACCTACTAGACACACTAACCCATATGTCAAAGTGGAATAATGTCTTGAGTCAGTAAGTAGTCAACCCCTTTTGTTATGGCAAACCTAAATAAGTTTAGGAGTAAAACATTTGCTTCACCAGTCACATAAAAGGTTGCATGGACATGATTTTTGAATGACTACCACAGCTCTGTACCCCACACATACAAATATCTGTAAGGTCGATCAGCACAGATTCAACCAATGCCTTGCAAAGAAGGGCATCTATTTGTATAAAAAAAAAAGACATTGAATATCCCTTTGAGTATGGTGAAGTTATTAATTACACTTTGGATGGTGGTTCAATACACCCAGTCACTATAAAGATACAGGCGTCCTTCCTAACTTAGTTGCAGAGAGGAAGGAAACCGCTCAGGGATTTTACCATGAGGCCAATTGTGACTTTAAAACAGGTAGAGTTTAATGGTTGTGATGGGATAAAACTGAGGATGGATCAACATCGTCATACAGAATAAAAAAATATTTAAAAAACATCCAACCTGTTTGCAATAAGGCACTAAAGGAAAACTGCAACAAAAAAATTGTAAAGAAATTAATTTTATGTACTGAATACAAAGGGTTATGTTTGAGACAAATCCAACACCACACATCACTGAGTACCACTCTTCATATTTTCAAGCATGGTAGTGGCAGCATCATGTTATGGGTATGCTTGTAATCGGCAAGGACTAAGGAGTGGGATAAAACTAAACGGAATAGAACTAAGCACAGGCAAAATCCTAGAGGAAACCTGGTTGTCTGCTTTCCAACAGACACTGGTAGACAAATTCACCTTTCAGCAGGACAATAACCTCAAAAACAAGACCAAATATACACTGAAGTTGCTTACCAAGACAACATTGAATGTTCCTGAGTGGCATAGTTACAGTTTTGACTTAAATCGGATTGAAAATCTATGGCAAGACTTGAAAATGTCTGTCTATCAATGATCAACCACCAACTTGACAGAGTTAAAATATTTTTTTAATTAATAATATGCAAATACTCAAACTCTAAAACCTTGTTCATACTGCAGGCCTTAATGCTCAAATCAGTTTTTTTTTTCAAATCTGTTTTTGAATATCGAATGTCCAAGTTGCAAGTGACCAAATCTGATTTGTGTGTGTTCAGACAGCAGTCATTTGCTGACATTGTTACGTTAGTTGTCATGGTAACAACGGGTGTGTGTGCAGTGATGTAGGCTGATTGGTGGTGCTCGTGCTTCCTATCAATCAGAAGTTATGTAGCAAGCTAAGGTGACAACAATACCTGCCATGGATGTTTCCCAATTTGCTAAATGTTTTCACTTTGTGGGGTATTGTGTGTAGATGGGAGAGGAGAAAATATATATTTAATCAATTTTGAATTCAGGCTGTAACACAAAATGTGGAATAAGTCAAGGGGTATGAATACTTTCTGAAAGCACTGTGTGTGTATATATGTGTGTGTGTGTGTGTGTGTGTGTGTGTATATGTGTATGTCTTTATATTTAAAACAAAATATGGACTGTTAGCTTTTATTTGACATGCTTCTATGAACTTCACGTTGGTGCTCATGGGTCCTTTACATGGAAATGCCCAACAGCTGTCTCATCCGGATAATCATCACAGAAGGGGTGGTGTGCCCACACAAGCAGACTACACTGTGCTAGTGTTTAATCTGGAAATCAACCCTACAAAAACCTGTTTTGATTAGTCAAATCAAATCCCAATTTAAATCCCTCAGTATACAGTATTTTCGTAGTGACTGCTCATCCCACCAGCCTACTGTATCAACCCTGGTTAACCAATAGTGGGGTGTTCCTGCAAAATGCTCACAAAATGATTCAGCCAGCTGCTGAGAGAGACTACCACTGTGGGAGTTGGAGGGGGGACCCATATTACCCAATGAGATCCGGGACAAGTTACTGTTGACAGCTGCCATGGCCTGGGGATCAGGCCCATGACTGGAGGGTTTAGTGGCACAGACAGTGTCTGAGCCGCCATTGGCACTGCTATCAAAGCTTGGAGCTTTGTAATCAGGCTGGATGAGACATGAAGCTGTGGAGCTGAGACACTCCAAGTGGCTAGCACTTAGCAAGCCTGCCCTGCCCGTCTCTCTATACCGTATCTCACCTCAGTCATTTTCCCACCGCTCAACCACTTATTTTTATTTTTTTTAATTTAACCTTTATTTAATTAGGCAAGTCAGTTAAGAACAAATTCATATTTACAATGATGACCTACCCTGGCCAAACCCTAACCCGGACGATGCTGGGTCAATTATGCGCTGCCCTATGGGACTCCCAATCACAGCCGGATTGATGCAGCCTGGAATCGAACCAGGGTCTGTAGTGACACCTCTAGCACTGAGATGCAGTGCCTTAGACCGCTGTGCCACTCGGGAACCCTAAAAGAAGTCCCAAGTGGAAGATTTTGTCGGCCACCGCACAACAGGAGAGGTATCAACTTTAAATATGGCTACAACCGTGAAACTATATCCACACGTAGCATAGATAGACTCCCTCACTTGTTATTTTTAGACCAGGAAACACACTGTTTTCTGCCCATAATCACACTCCAGGGATTTGTACACATGGTCCTCCTCCTCCGCGGTAGCTCCTTCAGTGTGTGAATGAATCATCTGTTGCTGCTGGGGAGAGAGAAAGGAAGGCTTGCTAGCTCTGCAGGCTTGTTGTCTGAAGGCCTGCTGGGGAGTCATGCTCCAGTTTGGACAGTGTTAAAACTCAGTGGCTGTCAGGGCAACTTACACCGCACATCGCCCTTGCTGACTCTTCTGGTCCAGGGTTTCTGTGGGCCAAATGCATACATGCATTAAGGAAGAGGTTGTAGTTCGTACACACGCTGACACACACATTTCACTATACTGTGCAAACCATATAGGCTATTTTCTACAATGACCTCTTGGCTCCCTACATTCTTTGTTCAATATGTGACCGACCGCCTCGATTCGGTCCTATGTAGCAAAATTTGAACGTGTTTTTTTTACATCAGATAAAAGTAGTCAGCTAGCAAATGGTATATTATACACTGCAGTTGAGGAACAATGGGAAAGTAATTCTGCTTTGAAAGTTGATCATGTAACCCCACTTTTGAGAAAATGTCACTTGAATGTTTTGGTACACCTACTGGAGAGCTCTTTGTCTACACCCATTCAGCACCGTTCACACCCTCTTAAGCCTTAGTCCCACCCTTCTCTTTAAGAATTCACATGTGAGGCCATGTGGTAAACACACGCTATATCAAATAAAATGTACGATTATTTGTCACATGCACAGGATTCAGACGGTGTAAATGGTACAGTGATGGTACTTGCGTAGTAGCAATATCAGCTAAAAATATTTTATAAATATTTTATCGTTAGATGACGCTTACCCGACACACTTGTCTAAATTGATGGGTCATGTGAAGGAAATGCTACAACCACCTCTCACCCACATCTAACTAAGAGGATGGGTCACTATTGTCTAGACATGTACACGTTCATGAAATACAATAGATGGCCGTAATCACCCCCAGACACACCTGCTAATTTGATGGGTCATGTAATAATCCGGCCGAGGTGGAGTTTTTAGTTTAAACATGTAGCTAGCTAGCTAAACAATGAACCGGCATAACCCCAACTCATACTACTACCAATACAAACATTGTCATAGCTGTAGTATGAATCTGCAGGTAGCTAAAGCTAACAAGCTAGATTAAATATTAAGTAGCTAACATTAGGCTATAACTAGCAATGCAAATGGTTTACATTATCTCAGCCCATAATGGCTAGTGGGAAGGTTTCTGACTTTTTCCATGGCTAAACCAACTAGGCTCGTAATTTAACAATTTTATTTGTATTTATGGATGGAATGCAAGTTTTCTATTAAGGCACCCGAAGTTCACATGTTCCAGAAGGCATTTTGATAAAAAAATTAATGGTTATGTTCACATGCTGCTCCTGTGAAGTAGTGTCGTGTGACACATGCCTAGTTTCCTGAAACGAGTCTCGCATGTACTGTACAAGGACAGGACAAGCTCGTTACGCATTCTGTACATTATACAATTTTTATAAGAATGCAACACATTTTAATTGCTGCCTGGAGACACGTTTAGTATTCGGCAAAAGACGGTGGTAACAAAGGGGGGACAACCTAAAACAACCTATTGCACAATTCCACAGAAAATTATTAATATTTCCTTTGTAAAGGGGTTCAAGTTGTTTTAAATATATTTCATTCCAGTTCTACTGTTAAACTTTTATTCCAGTATAGTCTCCAACACTGGCAGCTTTGACAGCTTGGTCTGACAGCTTTGTTTTACTGTGCTGCTTTCTGTTGAAGCTTAGTATCTATTTTTTATTTTTTTATAGATTTCCAAGCTGTAGTTAAGGATTGTTTCTCCAATGTTGATTGTAGACGGAAATGCATCTGTTGGTGTATTCTACAAGGTGACTTCTAAGCTTGATTTAAAGTGTCAATAGAAACCACTGGCATCACTAAGCCGACATCTGGATGTCAGAAGTTCTCAAGACGCTAATTCTCTTTGGAAAATATGATTGCTTTGGTCACACTGTCAATTGTCATGTCATTCGCTCACTGAATGCTTTCATGCAAACCATCAAGTGGTTATTGATAGTCTTATGCACTTATAGCATGTAATAAAGTTGGGAGAGACAAAAATCCATATCGTGATAAATTGCCTGAATTAATGCGATAACAATAAATAGAATGATACGTTTTATTAACATTATTGTGCACCTCAGTTATTATTTTGTTATCCTTTAACTACTACTACTAGTTTGACAGGTGTAGCCATAAATTGTGCCATTAACAATCACCCATATTAGCAAATTTTTCTAGTATAGGCTACTTATCGTAATGAAGGACATCAGCAAAATGATTGTGATAAGTGATTGGTATGGTCTGTGTCGGTAATGTTCGGTTTATCGTCCCAGCTCTGTCAACCTCCTCTTGTGATTACTCTCATCTTGTGTCTTTTGTCTAAACAAAAGACTCCACCCTGGCCCGGATTATTACATGACCCATCAAATTAGCAGGTGTGTCTGGGGGTGATTACAGCCATGTTCAGGAAGCTCAACTTGATTTGGGTTCCTACTTCCTATCGTCTGACCCTGTTGTCTGTGGGTAATCACGTGAAGGGGGAGAGTTTAATCAGTGCATTCTTATCTCTCTCTCACACACACACACACACACACTGACTTTCCTTCATTTTTCTTATTTTTCCAGTGCAGGATTACAGAATGGTACAGATAGTCACATCTTTAGAGTGTCTAGAGGCGGGATCAGATCTGGAACACATGGAGGGCACTTCTCGAATGCGTACTCAGTTTGTACATATTTTGAAGCATGCATCGATAAAGTGTGCAAAGAAATATGACGCAACCACGTAATAAATTATGCAACATTTCTTGAAATCAATGGCGGCCATTATTTGAGCTGAAGCGAGAGAAAAATACAGTCCGACTTCAGAATGAAATGTTGCCTATTCACATGTAATGGGTTGCCTGACTACAATATTCTATCTTGATATGTTAATAAATACATGTTTTAATTTTGGCATGTTTACCTGCCTATGTACAGTAGATCGCAAGCCCATAATAAGTCAATTGGGCTAACTGGCTAGCTACTACTGTTAGCTATTGTAGCTAGCCAGATAGCCACGAAGAATGGACATCTACCTTGCATAATATTCATTTTAGGTCAATTTTGCCTGTTAAACTATCTGGTTAGCTACATTATTACGATTCACTTATAGCTAGCTGATAGTTATACACAAAGCAAACGTTTTACTTCATATCTTGTTTCGTCTCTAATGCCATTGCCCTGGCTGGAAGACGGTTCAGTGAATGGGGTAGTTAAATCCATAGTAAGTCAATAGGGCTAACTGGATAGCCACGAAGAATAGGTAGCTACCCACGACAAAATGTACATCTACCTTTACATAACATTAGTTGTAGCTTATTTTTGCCTGTTTAACTAGCGGGCTAGCTAGATTATTACGATTCACATAACTATCTGATAATTCTGAAGTAAAACGTTTGCTTTGTGTGTATCTTGTTTCGTCTATTGTTGCCGTTGTCCTGGCTGATAGAAGGTTCAGGGAATGGGAGGTGTAGTGTGAGGTAATACAGTAGGGGGAGTGCGGGTGCTTCCCAAATGTTATGTGTTGTTCATCAACGTACTCAAGAGAACGTTGTCGGAGAATGCACTTGGAGCATTGTTTCACTCCCAGTAGTCCAGATGAACACAGTCCGGAGGCATCAACGTTCATGTCATAAGGGTTAATACACACGACAGATGTTTTCAGCTGTTGAGAGCACATCATGTCTGAAGTTGACCCTGGCTTTACTGCTTGACCCTACTGCTATACAAACATGTTTACTTCCTCTTCCATGAGCCCTAGTTACATGGAGTTTAGCTTGCCCAAATTTGTCATTGCGCGTGCTTCCCGTTTCCAAGCCAGACAGTCTCCTCATATGGCCTAGGCTACTCATTTGCCACTGATGGGTTTTCAGTCTCTCATAGAGATTTTTAACTCATCCAAAGCTGGATTTGTTGAAATTTGAATGGACACCTGCTGAATGGCACAATCCTTGCATTATTTGTAATGATTGTATGATTAACATTTAGATTTTTGGCAGACAGATGAACAGTAATAAACACACTCAACACCACACAATGTCAAATCATCAAATCTGATTGATTTACCAGGGTTTTCGGTGACAAGTCACATTTTATTTCAGCCTCATGAGGTTGAAGAGGTGCTGTTGCGCCTTCTTCACCACACTGTCTGTGTGCGTGGACCATTTCAGTTTGTCGGTGATATGTACACTGAGGAACTTTAAAACGTTCCACCTTCTCCACTGCTGTACCGTCGATGTGGATGGGGGGGTGCTCCCTTTGCTGTTTCCTGAAGTCCACGATCATCTCTTTTGTTTTGCTGACACTGAGTGAGAAGTTATTTTCCTGACACCACACTCCGAGTGCCCTCACCTCCTCCCTGTAGGCTGTCTTGTCGTTGTTGGTAATCAAGCCTACCACTGTTGTCGTCTGCAAACCTTATGATTGAGTTGAAGGCATGCATGGCCATTCTGGGTGAACAGGGAGTACAGAAGGGGGCTGAGAATGCACCCTTGTGGGGCCCCAGTGTTGAGGATCAGCGGAGTGGAGATGTTGTTTCCTTCCTTCACCACCTGGGGGCGGCCCGTCAGGAAGTCCAGGACCCAGGTGCACAGGGCGGTGTCAAGACCCAGGGACTCAAACTTAATGATGAGTTTGGAGGGTACTATGGTGTTGAATGCTGAGCTGTAGTCAATGAACAGCATTCTTACATAGGTATTCCTCTTGTCCAGATGGGATAGGGCAGGGTGATGGCGATTGCATCGTCTGTAGACCTGTTGGGGCGGTAGCAAATTGAAGTGGGTCTAGGGTGACAGGTAGGGTGGAGGTGATATGATCCTTCATGATGACAGAAGTGAGTGCTACAGGGCGATAGTCATTTAGTTAATTTAGTCATATAAAGAGCTCCAGCCCATGATAAAGCAAACACAAAAAATAAAAATAGAATGGAATAAATACTTTTTTCACTGGAAAATACATGTATTATAAGGCGATAAACGTAGAGGTTTGACAGACCGTGTGCGTTGCAGTGGCTGGTTCGAGTCAGCACTGTAACCTTTGTGAGCCCAGTCTGTCTGTGTTAGCCTCCACTCAGCCCAGGCCGAAGTGCTTTTCCAGCCCTGTGCATCTCAAATCAGGAGTTTAGCCTGCTGTAGTCTGTTTATGGATGGATATGGGGATGTAGAAAGACAGCTGGAGAAGCTGGGACATCCCATGCCAGTGGAAGTAAACTGCAAGCTCTGTGTCTGCTAGTCGTTTTACCTGGGGCTTACTGTGATGTTTGTTTGTTTTGTTCTCTTCGCCGGATCGGTGCTAGCTGTAAAGAGGCTGATGAAGGAGGCTGCTGAACTGAGGGACCCAACAGAGCACTACCACGCCCAGCCACTGGAGGTGAGTCACACCTGGGACACCAAAACTCACTCGGGGCTCATCAGCACCACACATCCCTGTCCTCATCATTATCAACATGGTGTGTGCTTCCCTGTATGTTTCTTACAAATCAAAAAACAACCCATATAAAACACATAGAGAAGGATGTTCTCTAGCTAGCTGGACCAATCATTGAAATGTGTTAATTTGACTGACTTGTTGTGTGCCCGCAGGATAATCTGTTTGAGTGGCACTTCTCTGTCCGCGGACCCCCTGACTCGGATTTCGACGGTGGGGTTTACCACGGCAGGATCGTGCTGCCCCCGGAATACCCCATGAAGCCCCCCAGTATCATCCTACTCACAGTAAGCACCCAATACACGCACACTCATACACACACTTATGAAGATATCCCCCTCTCTCGATCAATCACAGCCAATTACGTGTTAGTTGAAGTAACGATGAAGGGCAGCTAATCAAATGATCAAGGCTGGAATATGGACAGCTATAGACATCTTGCCATAACCAACAGCCACATCTGGTTACATCACACCGAGCCACTACTGTCAAAACAAGACCTGGCTGTCTTTGCATGGTCATTGCCCTGTCACAGAGGATTTGAATGGTTCTGTGGCAATGCACCAATAATAACCTGAAGAACCAATGACAGGATGATAAAAGCCAGTGGATCCGAAAGGTTGTGACAGTCTTTATGCCCAGTCTCTCTCTTTCTTTTCTTGTCTCAGCTCCGAATGGCAGGTTTTTCTTGGTCTTTGAAGGCACTCTTTCTTTTTCTTAACATCCCATCCCTCCCATCAACTACTGCCAGCCTCCCTCCACCATCCCCCCCTCTGTCTGTTTTCACTGTCTCCTTGTTGCTTGTTCAGCCTGGTTGTCATAGGATCTTGATTACCATATCGCTGTCTTTCATAGAAATCCTATAAATCACTACTCTATATTATATACAGTTGAAGTCAGAAATTTACATACACCTTAGCCAAACACATTTAAACTCTGTTTTTCACAATTCTTCAAATCTGAAAACGTTGTGAAGCCACGCTGATTTTCTGAAGAATTGCATTATGGGCCCTAAAAGCACGGAAATAGTGTCCACTGCTTGTAGACTTTGTATTTTGGCGAATGTAGTACGACATCCAGGTTTTCTTTTAACACTAACTATATACAGTTGAAGTCGGAAGTTTACATACACCTTAGCAAAAGACATTTAAACTCAGTTTTTCACAATTCCTGACATTTAATCCTAGTAAAAAGTCCCTGTCTTAGGTCGGTTATGATCACCACTTTATTTTAAGAATGTGAAATGAATAATAGTAGAGAGAATTATTTATTTCAGATTTTATTTCTTTCATCACATTCCCAGTGGGTCAGAAGTTTACATACACTCAATTAGTATTTGGTAGTATTGCCTTTAAATTGTTTAACTTGGGTCAAACGTTTTAGGTAGCCTTCCACAAGCTTCCCACAATAAGTTGGGTGAGTTTTGGCCCATTCCTCCTGACAGAGCTGGTGTAACTGAGTCAGGTTTATAGGCCTCCTTGCTCGACACACGCTTTTTCAGTTCTGCCCTCTAATTTTCTATGGGATTGGAGGTCAGGGCTTTGTGATGGCCACTCAATACTTTGTTGTCCTTAAGCCATTTTGCCACAACTTTGGAAGTATGCTTGGGGGTCATTGTCCATTTGGAAGACCCATTTGCGAGCAAGCTTTAACTTCCTGACTGATGTCTTGAGATATTGCTTCAATAATCCACATCATTTTCCTTCCTCATGATGCCATCTATTTTGTGAAGTGCACCAGTCCCTCCTACAGCAAAGCACCCACACAACATTATAGTGCCCACGGTTGGAAAGCCTCCCTCATCGTTAGTGCCCTGTAGCACTAACGATGGTCATTATTGCCTAACAGCTCTATTTTTGTTTCATCAGACCAGAGGACATTTCTCCAAAAAGTACGATCTTTGTCCCCATGTGCAGTTGCAAACCGTAGTCTGGCTTTTTTATGGTGGTTTTCGAGCAGTGGCGTCTTCCTTGCTGAGCGGCCTTTCAGGTTATGTCGATATAGGACTCGATTTAGATTTCTTTTGATTTTCCCATGATGTCAGGCAAAGAGGCACTGAGTTTGAAGGTAGGCCTTGAAATATATCCACAGGTACACCTCCAATTGACTCAAATTATGTCAATTAGCCTATCAGAAGCTTCTAAAGCCATGACGTCGTTTTCTGAAATTTTCCAAGCTGTTAAAGGCACAGTCATCTTATATGTAAACCTCTGACCCACTGGAATTGTGATACAGTGAATTATAAGTGAAATAATCGGTCTGCAAACAATTGTTGGAAAAATGACTTGTGTCATGCACAAAGTAGATGTCCTAACCGACTTGCCCAAACTATAATTTGTTAACAAGAAATGTGTGGAGTGGTTGAAAAACGAGTTTTAATGACTCCAACCTAAGTGTATGTAAACTTCCGACTATGTGTTCTATATGTAATTCTATAGTTATGCTTCTTTTTCAGCCCAATGGGAGATTCGAGGTGGGGAAGAAGATCTGTCTGAGCATCTCCGGCCACCACCCAGAGACATGGCAGCCGTCTTGGAGCAGTAGGTATCCCTGTGTAACAGATGTCACTGTGCCTGCTTTAACAGTATAGCTTCCTTCCTCACTGGCGCACACATTTCGGATCCTCTGTCTCACAAACACACGTGACTCCCCGATTGATAACATCTCTACACTACCGAAAATCTGGTAGTGCGAGTAGAGAAATTTCAAGCATAAGAGTCAGGTTACCAATCCAACTCCGTTACAGCTTTAGGCCCGATTGCTAGGCCCTGTCTCCACTAGCCTCTAGCCTCTTCCCCCCTACTCCTCCAGCTGCTGCGCTAAAACTTAGCCTAGCATCCCCACTCACTTGCTCTCTGCCTGGCAGGTACCAACAGAAGAAATGAGACATAGCTGACATAGTCCCAAAATGTTATGCATATGGGATGATTTTATGTATTTTGAATGTTACATATCTTAACTTGATTGCTGACAAGCAAAATATTTTGGGACTATGTCAACAATGGACTAATGAAACAAATACCAAAAGATTGTTTTTGGGTGTAGTTTTCCTTTTAAGACTTTTCCTTTGAATTTAAATGAAGGCAGATATGCAAATGTTTTTTTTTGGGGCTCAGCGTTCTACATTGTTCTTGGGCTTTTCTCCCACAATTAAAGGAGTCAAAACTGGAAGCGGCTGAAAAGAAGCCTCCATAGCAGAACAAAGTAAATAAGATAAAGTTTTACTTGAAATATAGATTTGACACGCATGTCTTATTCGCTCGCAAAAATCTGTGTTGGCAGCAGGCAATCTGCTTTGTACCTTAAGTCGGATATTTCCATTCTTTTCTGGCCTGATTTCAGTTACCACCATTAAGCCATTATTTTTCTGAGTATTCCCCCTCATGTTACTCTCCGTACCAAAAGCATGAAAATGTTATCAGATAGAATTCAATGGGAGAATCTAGATGTCCCACACTGCATTTATTTCTATTACTTTAGGGGGTATTTTGGATGAGCCAAACAAAGCTTAGTCCATAGTAACGGTTAGGGAATTAATAACAGAATTTAATCATGTGGACAAACAGGTTGTGACAGACAACCTCCCCCTTTTGCCCTCCAGGGTCACATGGCAAAACAATGAGGCCATGGCCCAGAGATTGGACATCCCCTGCTGGGTTTTTGGTGTCTCAGCTATCCAGTACAAGTTCACTCTGGTGCATTACCAGCTCACTGTGGTGGAAAAGCTGGATAATAAGTTCCAGTAGAATCTCAAAGGCTGGGTCCCAAATACACTGAACAAAACAATTTCAAAGATTTTACTGAATTACAGTTCATATTAGGAAATCAGTCAATTGAAATTCATTCATTAGGCCATAATCTATGGATTTCTCATGACTGGGAATGCAGATATGTATCTGTTGGTCACAGATACCTTAAATAAAAAAAGGGATGTGGATCAAAACAACAGTCCGTATCTGGTGTGACCACCATTTGCCTCATGGAGCGCGACACTTCTCCTTCGCATAGAGTTGATCAGGCTATTGATTGTTGTCCCACTCCTCGTCAATGGCTGTGCCAAGTTGCTGGATATTGGTGGGAACTGGAACACGCTGTCGTACACATCGATCCAGAGCATCCAAAACATGCTCAATGGGTGACATGTCTGGTGAGTATGCAGGCCATGGAAGAACTGGGACATTTTCAGCATGTTATTTGTCACATACACATGGTTAGCAGATGTTAATGCGAGTGTAGCGAAATGCTTGTGCTTCTAGTTCCGAACATGCAGTAGTATCTAACAAGGAATCTAACTACCTTATACACAAAAAGGAATGAATAAGAGTATGTACATATAAATATATGGATGAGCAATGGCTGAACAGCATAGGCAAGATGCAGTAGATGGTATAGAGTACAGTATATACATTTGAGATGAGTAATATAGGATATGTAAACACTATATAAAGTGGCATTGTTTAAAGTGGCTAGTGATACATTTATTACATCCAATTTTTTATTATTAATGTGGCTAGAGATTTGAGTCAGTATGTTGGCAGCAGCCACTCAATGTTAGTGATGACTGTTTAACAGTCTGATGGCCTTGAGATAGAAGCTGTTTTTCAGTCTCTCGGTCCCAGCTTTAATGCACCTGTACTTCTGGATGATAGTGGGTTGAACAGACAGTGGCTCGGGTGGTTGTTGTCCTTGATGATCTTTTTGGCCTTCCTGTGACATCGGGTGGTGTATGTGTCCTGGAGGGCAGGTATTTTACCCCTGGTGATGCGTTGTGCGGACCTCACTACCCTCTGGAGAGCCTTACGGTTGTGGGCGGAGCAGTTGCCGTACCAGGCGGTGATACAGCCCGACAGGATGCTCTCGGTTGTGCATCTGTAAAAGTTTGAGTGTTTTTGGTGACAAGCCGAATTTCTTCAGCCTCCTGAGATTCTCAGATCTCGTCACGGTATCTCTGTGTATTCAAATTGCCATCGATAAAATGCAATTGTGTTCATTGTCCGTAGCTTATGCCTGCCCAACCGTAACCCCACTGCCACCATGGGGCACTCTGTTCACAACGTTGACATCAGCAAACTGCTCGCCCACACAACACCATACACGGCCTGCCATCTGCCCGGTACAGTTTAAAACTGGGATTCATCTATGAAGAACACACTTCTTGAGCGTGCCAGTGGCCATCGAAGGTGAGCATTTGCCCACTGAAGTCGGTTATGACGCCAAACTGCAGTCAGGTCAAGACCCTGGTGAGGACGATGAGCACACAGATTAGCTTTTTGTGCATATGGAACATTTCTGGGATCTTTTATTTCAGCTCATGAAACATGGGACTGACACTTTACATGTTGCATTTATATTTTTGTTTCTCTCCTCTTTTTCTCTAGCTTTCTGTCTCCCGTTAGCCTGCTGCTGACGTTTAGACTTGATTTCATTGCTACTTATTATACCCTACATTTTTTCATGGAAGTGTTGTAGTCTATACCCTTTCTAGACTTAAAATTATTATTATTAAGTGTGTTCATTCAAATCATCCATGGATTTTGAGCTGTTCATCAATTCAACATCCAGGTGCTCTGAGGTTGAATAGAGAAACACCCCTTAAGCAGCCATATCATTGAAATGTAGAGAAGCTCTGTCTGTCTCCTGAACACGTTGTTATCGTTATAAGTGTCCCATCATGTCAGCTGGAGAAATGATATTTGAGTTGCTCTGTAAATCTAGGCTTACGCAGTAGAAAACAAAGCATTCCTCCTGCAACGCATTACGTAAAATCAGTGGCAAACTTTACAGAATGTGCTGTGGTATTTCATGTGATTTTAGTGACTCACCTTATCCACTGCTGTTAAGAGTTGACAGACGGTATGCGTTTTTTGCTGTCTTTTATAACTTTTTTGTTTCTCCCTTTTGTTTTTTTCTCTTTCAGTCAGAACGGCACTAATAGCTATAATCGGATTCATGCCAACCAAAGGAGAGGGTGCAATCGGATCTCTTGATTATACCCCAGAGGAGAGGAGAGCCCTTGCCAAAAAGTAAGATTACATAGATTAGAGCTCTCCACTGTTTACTCTCTTTCCAGTGCATTTACTCTGTGTGCACTAACGGATGGATGAGTGGTGCTGATAACAATGGTGTGAGAAGGGGGGGACACAACAGTCTGGAGTGAAATGTCTGTTTGCATTTTGTTTCAATGTGTACCTAACCCTTATACGCATCATTACACAATACACACATTAGGCCTGTATTTATGTACAGTCGTGGCCAAAAGTTTTGAGAATGACACAAACATAAATTTTCACAAAGTCTGCTGCCTCAGTTTGTTTGATGGCAATTTGCATATACTCCAGAATGTCATGAAGCGTGATCAGATCCCCAAAAACATTTCCACTGCATGTCAGCCCTGCCACAAAAGGACCAGCTAACATAATGTCAGTGATTTTCTCGTAAACACAGGTGTGAGTGTTGACCAGGACAGGGCTGGAGATCACTCTGTCATGCTGATGGAGTTCGAATAACAGCCTGGAAGCTTCAAAAGGAGGGTGGTGCTTGGAATCATTGTTCTTCCTCTGTCAACCATGGTTACCTGCAAGGAAACACGTGTCGTCATTGCTTTGCACAAAAAGGGCTTCACAGGCAAGGATATTGCTCCCAGTAAGATTGCACCTAAATCAACCATTTGTCGGATCATCAAGAACTTCAAGGAGAGCGGTTCAATTGTTGTGAAAAAGGCTTCAGGGCGCTCAAGAAAGTCCAGCAAGCGCCAGGACCGTCTCCTAAAGTTGATTCAGCTGTGGGATCGGGGCACCACCAGTACAGAGCTTGCTCAGGAATGGCAGCAGGCAGGTGTGAGTGCATCTGCACGCACAATGAGGCAAAGACTTTTGGAGGATGGCCTGGTGTCAAGAAGGGCAGCAAAGAATCCACTTCTCTCCAGGAAAAACATCAGGGACAGACTGATATTCTGCAAAAGGTACAGGGATTGGACTGCTGAGGACTGGGGTAAAGTCATTTTCTCTGATGAATCCCCTTTCTGATTGTTTGGGGCATCCGGAAAAAAGCTTGTCTGGAGAAGACAAGGTGAGCGCTACCATCAGTCCTGTGTTATGCCAACAGTGAAGCATCCTGAGACCATTAATATGTGGGGTTGCTTCTCAGCCAAGGGAGTGGGCTCACTCACAATTTTGCCTAAGAACATAGCCATGAATAAAGAATGGTACCAACACATCCTCCGAGAGCAACTTCTCCCAACCGTCTTGGAACAGTTTGGTGACGACAATGCCTTTTACAGCATGATGGAGTACCTTGCCATAAGGCAAAAGTGATAACTAAGTCCCTTCGGGGAACAAAACATCGATTTTTTGGGTCCATGGCCAGGAAACTCCCCAGACCTTAGTCCCATTGAGAACTTGTGGTCAATCCTCGAGGTGGCTGGACAAACAACAACCCACAAGTTCTGACAAACTCCAAGCATTGATTATGCAAGAACAGGCTGCCATCAGTCAGGATGTGGCCCAGAAGTTAATTGACAGCATGCCAGGGCGGATTGCAGAGGTCTTGAAAAATAAAGGTCAACACTGCAAATATTGACTCTTTGCATCAACTTCATGTAATTGTCAATAAAAGCCTTTGACACTTATGAAATGCTTGTAATTATACTTCAGTATTCCATAGTAACATCTGACAAAAATATCTAAAGACACTGAAGCAGCAAACTTTGTGGAAATTAATATTTGTGTCATTCTCAAAACCTTTGGCCACGACTGTATGTTGGATACTGGTATGGTACGCACTAGCTTTACATACAATTAGATGGAATTGAAAGTTGAGTATAAAGCAACGCTTATGCAAGCATGTCATGAAATTAACACCCTGGCCACAGTGGATGTGCCCTCTACAAATAGCTATGCTCATTACCAGGGAAACCAAGGAACCAGCATGGGACCTTATGAGATTTGTGGCTGAGGGAAAGGGTCTCTGGCTGACACGTCTGGGCATCTTGATGCTCTTCTTCTCGCATTGTTACGGGTCTCTCCATCTGAAGAAACTTGCACCGAGCTCTGAGTTTGAGATGTATCAAAGAGCAAGGGGCCCAGCGGTTGCGTCCCAAATGGCAAACCTATTACCTTTTTAAAGGGCTTTGGTCAAAGGTAGTGCACTCTCAAGGGAATCGGGTGCTATTTGGACTGCATCCCAGATGACTGTCTGTTGTATTTAACATATCAGGACAGGGGTCTTTAACAGCTGGCTGTTTAATTAACACATGAAGATGAGATGTGACACAGGAACATATCCCTGTCTATAAATACATACAGTGCACACCCTGCCTGAGTGGCTGTTTATCTTCCGGATGAAAGAAAGGCCCGTTTCATGAAAGGCTGTCGTGGCTGCGGCTGAGAGAGCAACTTCGCTTTGATTCAGATCTCCCGTCTTGGTTGTCTCCGTGCCCTGTGGTAATTGTGAAAGCTGTCAGTCAAAGTCGGGGCCAGGGGCACCCAGCAGGAAGCAGCGAAACAGGAGAATAATCCGTATTTTTCTGAGTTGGCTCTGTTTCCTGACAGAAAAGTAAACTGCTAGGGAAGTTTTTCTGGCTGCCAGACTGCTTTAATGATGAGTGTTAATAATGCAGAAGTTAGAGGAGAAAAACATTACAGATGGTTGTTTTTTCTGCCTATTAAAGCATGATTTTGGTTGGGGGGGTACATTGGCAGAACAGCAACTCTTGGGATGTCATGCTTGACTTCGTTGATGGAATTGTAACTGTCAATATCACTCTCCAAGCCACAGTTGAACATTTTCTTCACACACTGAGTTTCAATCCAAATATGTGGTTGCTTCAAGTTGTGTATTTATGGTTGTTTATGTATTGCATTGTCATCAACTACAATTCGAATGCTAGTGTGTTATAGCCTAGTTCTTTAAACAGCCTGCCCCATATTTGCTAAATATGTTGTACATGTTTGCAGTCCACACTGTTATTGCATTGCTTCAATATGAAAATACATGAACAGAGAATTTGATGTAAATGGCATGTTATAGAATGGCATGTTATGCCACACTTTTTTTTTTTTTTTTTAGCTATTTTACTTGTTTTTGAGAAACTTACCCCTAACCAATGATTTAATTTCCTCATCCTCGTTGTGCAGTATGGGCGCTCTGAAAAAAAACATGAACAAATTGTCATTCCGAATGTTATCCGCAACGTTATATTCCATGGATAATAAGATTGTGGGAGCTGTTTTGTTAGAATTCAGTTTGGCTTTTAACATTATCGATAATAATCTGCTGCTGAAAAAACGTAAGTGTTATGGCTTTACACCCCCCTGCCATATCGTGGATTGAGAGCTACCTATCTAACAGAGCACAGAAGGTTTTATTTAATGGAAGACTTTTTCTAATGTAAACCAGGTAGAGTGCGCTATACCTCAAGGCAGCTGTCTTAGTCCTTTACTGTTTTCTAATTGTGACCCATTTCAAGAAGCTAGGCGTATGTCGCAAGTCACTTCACAGGAGAGGCATTTGAAAGTTTTTTATTTTTTATTAATCAAAGTGCGTGTCAAGCTCTCCTGGCTCAAAGTAGAGGAGATATTCAATGCTAGCTAGCAAACATTGAACCTAGTTGGTTACCTTTAGCTACCTGCAGATTCATTCTCCAGCATTTCATGCAGGGGGCTAGCTATGAGAATATGTTTGTACTGTAGCTATGGGTTGGGATTATGGTTAGTTTAGCTAGCTACATGTCTGAACAAAAGACTCCACTTCGCTAGAGAATGATTACATGACCCATCAAGTTACCCAGGTGTGTCTGGGGGTGATTACGGCCATATTTTGTATTTCATAAACGTGTACATGTCTAGACGATAGTGACACATCCACTTAGTTAGATGTGGCTGGGGGGTGGTTATAGCATTTATTTCACATGACACATCAATTTAGACAAGTGTCTGGGTAAGCGTCATCCAATAATTATAAAATATTTATACAATATTTTTATCTGGACACTTTCAAAGTCAGATTAGGATATAGGCCAATGACCAGATCAAGTGTGTTTCTTTTTTACCTCAAGTTTTTTCTTAATGTAAAGAGATGAGTGGGGCTAAGGCTTAAGCGGGTGTGAACGATGCTGAGTAGGTGTAGACAAAGAAGAGCTCGCCAGTGCGTGTACCAAAACATAAATTTTCTCAAAGCAGAATTACTTTCCCATTGTTCCTCAACTGCAGTGTATGATATACCATTTGGTAGCTCTGAGTCTCTACTTTTATCCAATGTAAAAAACACTATTTCGAATTTTGTTACAAAAGACAAAATCGGTGGGTCACATTTTTACTAGTAAACTAGCTATGAGTAAAGCCTATGTGTCTATGTGCATTGATGACTCAACATTATACACATCAGCTACCACAGCAAGTGAAATCACTGCAACCCTTAAGAGCTGCAGTCCGTTTTAGAATGGGTGGCTAGTAATAAGCTAGTCCTAAATATATCAAAAACTAAAAGCATTGTATTTGGGACAAATCATTCACTAAACCGTAAACCTCATCTAAATCTTGTAATGTGGAAATTGAGCCAGTTGAGACTAAAGTGCTTGGTGGAACCCTGGATTGTAAACCGAAATGGTCAAAACATATTGATGCAATGGTTACTAAGATGGGGGGAGGTCTGTCCGTGATAAAGCGCAGCTCTGCTTTCTTGACATCACAATGAACCAAAATGGATCCTACAGGCCCTAGTTTTATCACACCTGGACCACTGTCCAGTTGTATGGTCAAGCGCTCCGAAGAAGGACAGGCAAATTATAGTTTGCCCCGAGCAGAATGGCTGGCCCTTAAATGTACACTGAGGGCTAATATCAAGAACAGGCATGTCAATCTCTCCTGGCTCAAAGTAGAGGAGATATTGACTGCATCACTACTTGTCTTTGTGCGATGTATTGACATGTTGAAGTCACAAACTATCTGTTCAAACAGCTAACACACAGCTCAAACATCCATACAAGACATGCCACCAGGTGTCTCTTCACAGTCCCCAAGTCCAGAACAGAGGCTAGGAAACACACAGTACTATATAGAGCCATGACTACATGGAACTCTCTTCCACCTCGAGTAACTCAAGCTAGCAGTAAAATTTGGTTAAAAAAAAACAAAGACAACACCTCAAGGAACCACACGGACTGTGAAAAGACATACATACACAAAGTTTGAGTTTATATATTGAGTCACATTTTCTCTACCCGGCTTGTCAGATGAATCCATTTGACTCCAGGAAAACCAAGACAATTCTATGTAAACACTTTTGTCCATAACTCACACTTGCTCTCGCTGACCCTCTGGCAGATCCCAGGACTTCTGCTGTGAGACTTGTGGCTGCTCCATGCACTTAGCCCTCCTGGCTCCCTCCCCCACAAACCCCAGCCCAGAGGACCAAGAGGACCAAGAGCTTGCCCAGCAGATCAACTTCAAGGTACAACTGCCTACTAGCCACAATCCTTCCCTAGCCACCATGTGGTGTTGTTTATTTACATTTTAGTCTAGTCAGTTTTCTTCAAAACCTTTTACCAGATGTCAGAACTGAATGAAACACGTGTTTCCATGTCTTAACCCATTTGTGCAGTCAAGCAGTCACATACAGGAAAATAGCAAAGATAGGGCTTTGCACCCGAGGAATATTGTCTCAGCTCGCTGACAAGAGCTGGAGTACATTGTGTGTGACAGCAACCGTCAACTGTGTGTTTGTTCCTGCAGGCAGAGTCCAGGCAGGGCAGTGAGAGCACAGGGGCAGAGAGTGAGCCCCCCACAGAACCCCAGGGAGAGACATCCTCCTCGGGGAGGCAGGAGGAAGAGGAGAAGGCCCAGGCTGAGCAGGTGAGGAACACCATCAGTGTTATAGTAGCTGGTGATGGACTGTGAAATCAGCCAATTAAATTCCAGCAGCACTTTATCCTGCTTCTGACATAGGCTCCATTCAAGTCCCTTTCTGAGGCACTGTGAAAACAGACCGTTGGAAAGCGAGAGCGAGACGGCTGGTGGATGAGATTACCCTGCACCACAAACCTCCCACCTACACATATTTTAATAAGCTATCTCTGCCACATACGTGGGCCGAGAAACAACTGCATACTGAAGATATTTGCTATACTGGGGGATTATTCATGTATTTGCCATAGAAGAGGTTGGCATGATTGTGTAGTTGGCATGGTTGCACACGATTGTGCCACCTTGTCGCAGACAACGTCCCGTTTTCGCGACGTTGTCTTTATTATTCCCGAGCCATTAAATGAAAGAGTTATTTATGAGAGGTATAGAGAGGAGCGGCGGGGGGGGTCCCGAGTCTCCAGAATGGGGTATAAAAGGGAGAACATGGCAACGTTGTTACCCTTGTAAATGATCCCTAATCTCTCATAGTGCTTTATGTAATGCCGTGGCTCCACTGTGCTGCATCGGCCTCTGTCACTCACTCAGTGAACAGCACTTTTTTAAATCAATGTGTTTAATGGCTCGGGAGGTAATCGTACTGTATGATGACGGTGCAGGCAGCACTCTGCTCTCTGGCCCTCCAGGTTCTTCACTGTGCACCAACTCGCTGCCAGTGAGGCATGATGCCACTTTCTATCAGTCCGCTATGACAACACTCAAGATAACTGATGTTTTCCTATAAACCGATTACAGCTAGATATCAGTGTTATAATGTATTATTTAATAGCATAATTATTTGTTTGGAAAAGATGATAGCAATTTTGAGATTGCAGTTTCCAAGCATGGTAAAGATGAATGAAGGGATTATGTTTCTTCATACTTCATACATAAGGGTCTATGTAGATTTGGATTAAATCCCTCTGAACTGACCTGAGTAGGAGAGGAAGAGCGGGGTTAGTAAAAAAAAAAATAGACTTACCATCTGCTGCTGGATGCAGTAACAAACGACCGATGTAACCTCTGGCCGGGAGAGGGACCATTCTGGCTCTGCGGTTATCCCCCACCTTGACTGCATCATCGCGGTCTGCCTTGCTCTTCCTATATCAAACTGAACGGAGTGATATAGGCAGGATCACAGCCCATTGTTCACTGCTCCCTACTCTGTCCCAATGGCTCTCTCCTGCGCGCCAGCCCTCCCTGGCCTGCAGCCATCCCCTAACCAGGAGGAGTGAGATTGAGCTTTCTCTCTCTGTGTAAAACCTGAGCTGTACCCCTATTGCTCTCTGTTTAGTCATCACCCTTAAAGCAACTCTGTAGCCTTTTTAGTTGCTATGACCTTAGTATATTTTCATGGCTGCAACTTAAGTGTTATTCCCAAGACCAACTGTTAACTAATATGCACTTTTGCTGAGAAGGTCATGAACTCAACACGTTTTGCTGTGAAGTAACACCATGTCTCTGGTGGTGGGGAAAACCGATGTGCTTCTAGAAAGATAGCCCAAAGTGTGTGTGGTGACGTGTGCATATGTGTGTGTGTATTCATGCAGTGTGTGTGTATGTGTGTTGGTCCACTGTCTGATCCTGTATATGCTATGCTCCCTGCAGGCTGAGGCGGCTCCAGCTCCAAGTGAGGAGGAGACTAGTCCCCCAGCCCCCAGCACCCACCAGCGCCGGGCCCAGCAGCAACAGAGAGACCAGATAGAGCCCCCCAGCAGGCCCACTTTCCCCCACACCGCCGACCCCCAACCTCCTCGGGACGCCAGCCATACGGGCTCTGTGGTGCTCATCGTGGTGCTCGCCCTGCTCCTAGCTGCCCTCATCTTCCGCAGGGTCTACCTGACCAATGAGTACAAGTTTGACTACGAGCTGTGACAAAACTAACCTTAACCTCCCCAGCCCCACCACCCTGAGTCGAGTGAGTCAACCGCCCTTCCTACAACCTGACCTGACACCATAGCTGGCAACAAACTGACTTTATCTTTACCGTGGGCTTCAAAGAGGGCTTGGTTTACAATGAGGGTAACTTGCATTCCTGTGGAGGACGGGGTTGACTCACCACCACAACACCTCCAAAGGTGTCTTCTATTACTTTGAATTGACTCTAGAGTGTACTACATTTTTAAAAATGGGAGTATTGTATCCAAACCTCCTCAGAGGAGAGACACTGGATCAGACCTGGGTTCAAATACTATTTAAAATCTTTCAAATACTTTGTTTTTGCTCTAGCCTGCCTGGGATGCCAGTTTTTTGTTTTGGAATTATTCTATTGGTCCATGTAGCCAGGCAAGCTCAAGCAACCACAGATAAAGTATGTGAAATGATTTCAAATAGTATTTGAACCCAGGTCTGCTCTAGCTCTCCTTTTTAATTTGTCAGACATCTGTTTATCATAGGAACTGCTGATTGCTCCCAATATTTAAACAAGACAATGCTGTGTCATATAACATGTAAACAATGAAGGCTATTAAATTGTTTGTCTCAAAATTATTATTTAATTGTGCAAAGGGAAGCAATATGATTAACATTTTGTATACAGATAAGATGCTAACAATTTCTGCTCAACTGTTAGGTCATTTACATTTCTGACTGCCTAGCCAATGCTCTGGCTGTTCTTACTTTGCGATAGCAGATACAACCTAGCTAGTATCCATACTGTGTGTCTGTCAATCTTATAGCCTGAGTGCCAGTCTGTTTCTGCTCTCTTGACAACTCTTTGTCACTCAATTTCATGAGTTTAAAGAAAAGGGAGATTATAAGAGACTACGACTCTAGCCTACCGTTGAAGTCCTCAAAAGAAATGGGATTGGGGACTAATGCAGAGGTTTAAATGTTGTGTGCACATTTTACTTCAGGGCAAATACAATGACCATAATAGGGCTTATCTAAGTTTGAAACATGTAAGACACCTTCATGTAATTTAGATATCTATCCATCTTTTCAGAGCCCTACATACAGTAGGTTTGAAATTGTATCAGAAAATAAATGCCTTGGAATTTTTTCTTATTTAATTTTTTTTTCTGTGTCATGACGGATTGCTGAAAGTAAAACTTAGTTATCCATCTCTACACAAACCGTTAAGTAATCTGGAGAGCGTCAACACATTTGATATGTACACATAAAGGATCAGATTTCATCATCCAGTAAGTGTTCTCTAAATAATGTACAGTGCATTCAGACCTTGACTTTTGACATTTTTGTTACGTTTCAGCCTTATTCTAAAATGTATTAAATCGTTTTTTCCCCTCATTGATCTACACACAATACCCCATAATGACAAAGCAAAAACAGGGTTTTAGAAATGCTTGCAAATTTACTTAAAGAGACATATGTATTCAGACCCTTTACTCAGTACTTTGTTGAAGGAACTTTGGCTGTTCCTACTTACAGCCTAGAGTCTTCTTGGGTATGACGCTACAAGCTTGGCACACCTGTATTTGGGGAGTTTCTCACATTCTTTGCAGATCTTCTCAAACTCTGTCAGGATGGATGGGGAGTGTCGCTGCACAGCTATTTTCAAATCAAGCTTTGTCACATGCACCCGAATACAACAAGTGTAGACCTTACCGTGAAATGCTTACTTACAAGCCTTTAACCAACAGTACAGTGCAAAAAATATATAAAAAGTAACCCAAAAAGAGGCTATATACAGGGGGTACCGGTACCGAGTCAGTGTGCGGGGGTACATATCAGAGGTGATTTGTACATGTAGGTAGGGGTGAAGTGACTATGAAGCTGTTAAGGAGCCTTTTGGTCCTAGACTTGGTGCTCTGGTACCGCTTGATGTGCGGATTGGAGTCTCTGACAATTTTATGGGCTTTCCTCTGACACTGCCCATTATATACAGTGGGGCAAAAAAAGTATTTAGTTAGCCACCAATTGTGCAAGTTCTCCAACTTAAAAAGATGAGGGAGGCCTGTAATTTTCATCATAGGTACACTTCAACTATGACAGACGAAATGAGAAAAAGAAATCCAGAAAATCACATTGTAGGATTTTTAATTTATTTATTTGCAAATTATGGTGGAAAATAAGTATTTGGTCAATAACAAAAGTTTATCTCAATACTTTGTTATATACCCTTTGTTGGCAATGACAGAGGTAAAACGTTTTCTGTAAGTCTTCACAAGGTTTTCACACACTTGCTGGTATTTTGGCTCATTCCTCCATGCAGATCTCCTCTAGAGCAGTGATGTTTTGGGGCTGTCGCTGGGCAACACGGACTTTCAACTCCCTCCAAAGATTTTCTATGGGGTTGAGATCTGGAGACTGGCTAGGCCACTCCAGGACCTTGAAATGCTTCTTACGAAGCCACTCCTTCGTTGTGTGTTTGGGATCATTGTCATGCTGAAAGACCCAGCCACGTTTCATCTTCAATGCCCTTGCTGATGGAAGGAGGTTTTCACTCAAAATCTCACGATACATGGCCCCATTCATTCTTTCCTTTACACGGATCACTCGTCCTGGTCCCTTTGCAGAAAAACAGCCCCAAAGCATGATGTTTCCACCCCCATGCTTCACAGTAGGTATGGTGTTCTTTGGATGCAACTCAGCATTCTTTGTCCTCCAAACACGACGAGTTGAGATTTTACCAAAAAGTTATATTTTGGTTTCATCTGACCATATGACATTCTCCCAATCCTCATCTGGATCATCCAAATGCTCTCTAGCAAACTTCAGACGGGCCTGAACATTACTGGCTTAAGCAGGGGACACGTCTGGCACTGCAGGATTTGAGTCCCTGGCGGCGTAGTGTGTTACTGATGGTAGGCTTTGTTACTTTGGTCCCAGCTCTCTGCAGGTCATTCACTAGGTCCCCGTGTGGTTCTGGGATTTTTGCTCACCGTTCTTGTGATCATTTTGACCCCACGGGGTGAGATCTTGCGTGGAGCCCCAGATCGAGGAAGATTATCAGTGGTCTTGTATGTCTTCCATTTCCTAATAATTGCTCCCACAGTTGATTTCTTCAAACCAAGCTGCTTACCTATTGCAGATTCAGTCTTCCCAACCTGGTGCAGGTCTACAATTTTGTTTCTGGTGTCCTTTGACAGCTCTTTGGTCTTGGCCATAGTGGAGTTTGGAGTGTGACTGAGGTTGTGGACAGGTGTCTTTTATACTGATAACAAGTTCAAACAGGTGCCATTAATACAGGTAACGAGTGGAGGACAGAGGAGCCTCTTAAAGAAGAAGTTACAGGTCTGTGAGAGCCAGAAATCTTGCTTGTTTGTATGTGACCAAATACTTCTTTTCCACCATAATCTGCAAATAAATTCATTAAAAATCCTACAATGTGATTTTCTGGATTTTTTTTCCTAATTTTGTCTGTCATAGTTGAAGTGTACCTATGATGAAAATTACAGGCCTCTCTCATCTTTTTAAGTGAGAGAACTTGCACAATTGGTGGCTGACTAAATACTTTTTTTGCCCCACTTTAGGTCCTGGATGGCAGGAGGCTTGGGCCCAGTGATGTACTGGGCCGTACGCACTACCCTCTGTAGCACCTTACGGTCCGATGCAGAGCAGTTGCCATACCAGGCGGTGATGCTCTCGATGGTGCAGCTGTAGAACCTTTTGAGGATCTGGGGACCCATGCCAAATCTTTCAGTCTCCTGAGGGGGAAAAGGTTTTGTCGTGCCCTCTTCACGACTGTCTTGGTGTGTTTGGACCATGATAGATCGTTGGTGATGTGGACACCAAGGAACTTGAAGCTCTCATAGAGATGGTGCCATTTTCAGGTCTCTCCAGAGATGTTTGATCGGGTTCAAGTCCGGGCTCTGGCTGGGCCACTCCAGGACATTCAGAGACGTGTCCCAATGCCACTCCTGTGTTGCCTTGGCTGGTTGCTGAGGGTCGTTGTCCTGTTGGAAGGTGAACCTTCGCCCCAGTCCTGAGCGCTCTGGAGGAGGTTGTCATCAAAGGTTCTCTACTTTGCTCTGTTCATCTTTCCCTCGATCCTGACTAGTATCCCAGTCCCTGCCACTGAAAAACATCCCCACAGCATGATGCTGCCACCGCCATGCTTCACCGTAGGGATGGTGTCAGGTTTCCTCCAGACGTGACGCTTGGTTTCATCAAACCAGAGAATGTTGTTTCTCATGGTCTGAGAATCCTTTAGGTCTCTTTTGTCAAACTCCAAGCCGGTTGTCATGCTTTTTACAGAGGAGTGGCTTCCGTCTGGCCACTCTACCATAAAGGCCTGATTGGTGGTGCTGCACAGATGGTTGTTCTTCTGGTAGTTTCTCCTATCTCCACAGAGGAACTCTAGAGCTCTGTCAGAGTGACCATCGGGTTCTTGGTTACCTTCCTGACCAAGGCCCTTCTCCCCCGATTGCTCAGTTTGGCCAGGCGGCCAGCTCTAGGAAGTCTTGTTGGTTCCAAAATTATTCAATTTAAGAATGATGGAGGACACTGTTCTTGGGGACCTTCAATGCTGCAGAAATGTTTTGGTACCCTTCCCCAGATCTGTGCCTCTACACCATCCTGTCTGATTACTACGGACAATTCTTTCGACCTCATGGCTTGGTTTTTGCTCTGACATGCACTGTAAACTGGGACCTTATATAGACAGGTGTGTGCCTTTCCAAATCATGTCCAATCAATTTAATTAAACACCGGTGGACTCCATCAAGATGTATAAACATCTCAAGGCTGATCAATGGAAATAGGATGCAACTGAGCTCAGTTTTGAGTCTCAAAGGATCTGAATACTTATATAATTAATGTATTTTTCAGTAGTTTTTTTTTGCAAACATTTCTAAAACCCTGTTTTCGTTTTGTCATTATGGGGTGTTGTGTGTAGATGAGGAAAACAATTTAATACATTTTTGAATCTGGCTGCAATGTAACAAAATGTGGAAAAAGTGAAGGAGTCTGAATACTTTCCGAATGCACTGTATATTAGGATATACACATGCTGTTGATTACTTGATTCCAGGCCTGTTATATTACAGTTACATGCATTGTGCGTTGTTGCTGAGAGGTTTAATAAGAGCATGCGCCATATATCTACGTTTTGGTTTTTCGGAAGCGCCAGACAGCTGTGAGAATCCTTACATTGGTTAATCGAGGATTCCCTGTGTCATGTAAACGTCTACCCACCGTGAAATGGTTGGCAATCAACTTCACACTGACAACCTGGAATGTGGTCATTACGTTATACTGTAGCTAAACGAGAGCTGTTGCTGAAGCTGCGCGCTCGGAGCCTTGGTTTGGAGGCTTGGAAACCAACCACTGTAGACCGTGGACCAATCAGGGAGCAATAAGCGGGACAAGCCTCGTAAACATATCAGTCGTAGTTACTTATATTCAACCGGCAAACTGCCTCACTACAATGCTTGGGAACAAAATATGCTACAATGCTCAAACCAGTGCGGACGTGGATTAAAGGGATCGCTTCACTCATTCGAAGACTTTTGAGTTTTCACACATAATGCCTTATATTAAGTTGTTGTTCTTACTTTTTTGCTTGATACTTATCGGGGAATGCCGAAAGCACAAAAGTAGGAAAAGGCGGTGGTCCGGGGCGGTGGAATCTTACAAGCATGGCGCGTAAGTACCTGGATCCTTAGTCCATCCTAATGTGTTTCCTTCTTTCACTCTTTCGTTTGCACTTTAAAACAACTGGAGGTCTTCATGCCATCCTCTTTGTTTGTTTATTTTGTTAAATTCACACTTGTGCAACCCTACGTTCCGTTTGATGTAGCCTAATACTTGACTATTTATTCGACAAAATTTTTTTTATATTAAAAATGATTTATGGCTCGTTTCAGTAATGTTAAACACGTTATAGTCGTTGACACTGAGACTATGTAAATATTAGCCTTCGTGGGGTGGTCTCGACTCGAGCACGCACGGTGCCCGTGCGTAAAGATGATCCAGAGCGCAGTGCGCATATGATGAAAAGATGCAATCAATGGATGGACCCTGCATGAACAGAGATGTCATGAATCATCACTATCTGCAAAGTGTCATCATTCATCTGAACTTTGCATCATTATTCTGCATCATGCTTCACTGTCGGTTGTGCCATTCTCTCCTTCAGATGACCAGTGATGTGTTCCGTCATTGTTAATAATAATATCTGTGAAATGAGAGGCGATCCCACTGTGAGGCTGTTCAATGACACAAAGCTCTCAAATGCACTTGAAGTAGGCTACAGTAAAGGCAGAACATGGTTCATGTAATCTGCCAGATTTAACAGATTTAACAGTTCCATGGGGACAGTGGATTAATCGGGTTCTCAGGATCCCCTGCTGTATTACAAGTAGCTAACCAATTATGTTATTCTTGTATATTGAGTTATAACATGAGACATTTTTGTCCAGTAGACAGTTATAGGATTACAATTACAAATCAACCCCTTTAGCATGAAGTGGCAGTCCCCAGGGGACAATGTGCGTTCATTATTAACCCTTGGGTGGTCTTAACATTCTGTATACTCCCCTTGTCCTATAGGTAAGAAATGACCCACCTTCACTAAACCCCTAAAATAGAGCAGCTTAATTGAATTTTAAACCCCAAATCTATTTTGCATGAAGAAACAACCTGTCATTCATCACAAACTTTGTGAATATCTGGGCATTCCCTCTTCACAATGCAGAAAGACTGCATTTATATCAGTGGACATCACTAGTTTTTTATTACAACACACCGGTCATAATTGTTTTCTTTACTAAAGTAGAGGTTTATTATTATTATTATTGATCAAGGTACTGCATAGGTGTAAACATTACTTTTTTTTAGCAAGAGATAGCACTTGTATAGCCTAAGAAAGTAGCAGAAATGTGCAGAAAGTAGTTTTGAATGCATTTTATTGAAGTGAAACAATAACAGTTTTGAACTTTTTGGCAACATAGTGATATATTCTTATATACTGTACGAGGAATTCAACTACAAAATACTAGTCTTCTCCCATTTTTTTTAACCATTTCCCCCACCCACAAGGTGTATAAACAACAATAAATACGAATAAAATAAGATAATAGATACAAAAACATGTAGGACAGTATGCAAGTGTGTGTGCATGGACTTTGCAGATGTATTTCTCCCATGTGCAGCATATAGTATTTGTTTTCCATCCATTCTTTGGGGGGAAGAATTGTTCTGGGATGGGTGCTCTTCGGGATGTGGAGGTTCTGGGATAGGAAGGGGGGGAGAGAAGGGAGAGGGAGTCACATTTGAGCCACAGTGAGGAAAGCTAAGCAAATATTACAGCATGAGAACACAAGAGAGGAGAGAAATATATAGAGGGAACAAATGAATGAGAGAGGGACTGAAGGTGACACAGACAATGGTGATGTCATTACCAATGCGACACAGCAGAGCAGGGACTAGCTAGCAGGGGAGCACTTCAGAGGAAGGATACAGTACATCATAACAGCAGCTCCCTAAATCTGAGAATGATCCAACCAGGAACAAAGCCACCCTCATAGCTCAGCACTGCATTTCCTGCAGCGCCATCCTCTGCTGTCACGATCACGGATCTCAGCCGTTTTGTGCAGAGTGCTCAGGAGGAACCACATTTCTTGACCCTCTTTGGGAGGTAAGAAACTAGAGTGGTGGTGGGGGTGAAGGCAGACTTTGATGAGAAGGCCTCTCTCCCCTTGTTGCGAGGGGTGCAGGGGGCTCAGGCTTGTTCTTTCTAACTGTGCCAACCATGGCGATCTTCCTCTTCAGGAGCTGCTGGCTGAGTTCATAAGTGGTGAAGAAATTGTCACACACGACATTGTGCCCCCTCAGTCCATCTGTCACATCAAGCACAACCCGCATCCCCTGGTTCTTCTCCGGGCCTCCACTGGTCGGCTTCCCTGTGTAGACCTGCATCTTCCAAGCGTAGCTGGATTGTGCGTCACAGGCCACCCATATCTTGATGACATACTTTGCTGGCTTGCTGGGCATATTCAGCCGGAAAGGACAGCGACCTTTTGACAAAAGAGATTACCATCAGTAATCTAATATAATTAGTATCAGTGTCACAGAAAACCATCACATAAATCAGTGATATTACAGCAATACACATTACAGATATGAAAATAAAAATGGAACCAGTTTCTCATCCGCTGTTACTTCAGGCCCAAGGGTTGTAGAGGTACGGCAGACGCTCCACCCACTTCTCCCAGACCTCGCTTATGGCCGCCAGCTAGTCTCTCACACGTCTTGCAGGTCTTGACTCACGATTATCAAACCATAACATTCTTGAGAAAGTGTGAAAGACTTTCAGTGGCATCGTGACACGGAAAATTGCCCTTCCACTCTCTGCAACGCAGAGACTACATGTAGCCTCGCCTCGGGACCAATACACACCCGCTAAGATTAGCAGCCCTATGTAGGCACGCAGGTCAATCTCACCCATCCTTTTCCAGTTGTCTCCATATTTACGGAAACCCTCAAAATTTGTCATCTCCAGGATGATTCTTTTGATGGTGTTAGGGTTGCGAAATTCAAATATGGTGTTCGGACAAAAAGGTGACAGAGTCACCAAGTAAGTTCTAATTAGTTTATTCACTCAAGCAATAAATGGTAAATGCAATCTTCGTATATACGGGTTCAATGTAGTACCACGCAGGGTTAACAGAGAACTGCCCTTTCTGCAAAAAGCATTGGTATATGTTCTGACAGAGTTAGGCCCATCCCGAGGTGGGAACTATCAGAACAGTGGCTGGGCGTGGTTTAGACTTGCTTAGCCAACAGTAGGCGCACAGGCTGGTCCCAGCCTCTTGGCGCTTGTTGTCCGGGGGTTACTGAGGCCACAGGCTCGGTCCTGTTTGCGTCTCCACATCTTTCTATTCATGTGTTCCTAGCTCAACATACTGTTATCTCCCAAGGTTATACTGCCTCTTAGCCAGACACCCGGTGTCTGAAAAATCCACTGTATTGTTCCACAATTTATCAGCCTGAGCTCAAACACATTCATGTGTAGCAAACGAAACATTTTCTCATACCCCACAATTAGCAAAGAAACATATTCTCAAACCCAACAATGGCTGGTGTGATGAACATGTAGAATGTTGAGGTGATGTCCTGGGCATGGGCAACTGCATGTCTTGTGGGCCCTGGGGTCATCCTTATGACATTTTGTGCTGCCATCCTGCCCTGGTTGTCATATGGTGACAAGGACCATGTTATTTTGCTGTTCTTTGACAAAAATGTATCTTTCAGCCTTGGGGAATTTTTTCTTCATCTGAAGATGATTCATCATGCTCTGGGTTGTATTCTTCCCCATCGTCTTCTTCAGATACCTCCTCCTCTTCTAAATCATTATTCTCTTGTTCCTCCTGGACATCTAAACAAAATCTGATCTACGGCCTGTACGTGCACTCATGGCTTCAGAAAAGAAAGAAGTGGGGAGACTGTCATCTGCAGCACATTTATAGCCTCTGACTGCATACCCCCATTAGTAAACAATGCTTTTAATACATTTTTATTTTGTCTGAAATGTTGTTTATTTTGCCTGAAATTGATTTTATTTTGTCTGTGAACTTGAGTCATGTGTGGGGTCGTGGAGGGGAGATGCTGCACATGCACAATAAAGTTTTAGTTTTGTCTGAGTTCAATCAGTAGCACACAATCTCAATTTCTCATTGTGTGTGTGTGTGTGGTTTTTGTGGTGTGTAAATTATTTTATAACTGCCGGGTCAAAAATGACCCTAAGACAATCTTTGTACCCTGGTGGTGTACAGCTTTCATGGAAATATGAACAAAGGCGATGTTTCACTTTTTCTAATGTTTCTAATAAAAGTCATACAATTTCAAGTTGAAAAAATATAATTTAGGGGGTTTTCTCTACTGTTAAACATAGTGGCTGGACATTTTTGACCCTTAAGACAATACAGGTTAATTGTGCAAAATCACAAACACCAAGTGTGCATACCTGGATACACTGCAAAGGCTGGCACGGTCTAATTGGTTGTCTGATGGCCTAATTAGCCTCCATTTACTCAATAATTGCAACCCCCTCTATTTTGGGAGAGCCTTGAACAGAGGCGGACTGGGACCAGAAATCGGCCCTGGCATTTCTAACACCGGGCCCATTCCTTTCCTTGACGCTCCCACGCCGGCCCATTTTTTTCCCCCCCGCTGCCCAAACACAGGCTCAATTCTTTCCATTAGGCTCTCGTTATTAGCCTAAACCCAATTTTGAGCTACAAACCCAAGTTAGACATGCCCCTCTTGGGCAAAAAATGGACCATCCCATTTGGAATTTGCTTGAAATGCCAGATGGCCAGTCCACCCCTGCCCTTGAAACTGGCATAGATGCAAAATGCCTAAATAGATGGGGGTTTGTTCGGAACTGTCTTCCCTGTCTTCCCTAAACGTTATACCCACAGAACATATCATGTTTAAGGGGTATGGAAACGAACTTCCACCCATGTTATCCTCAAACGACAAATGTGTCATGTGGGTTAGATAAACTCACTTTGACTGCAAATCATGTTTCTCTTGATTCTCTGAGGGCACACACCCACACACATTGCAGTTATGCTCATGCAGACAAATGGCCCATAAACAGCAATGCTCAAGTCTTAGTGCTAATAAAAACACCTGACACCACACCTTGAACATGACAGAAATAATGTTTGTTTAAAGAACGGCCCGGTTTCCATAAAGCATCTTATCGTAATGTAACGACCTGTACTGTAATGAAACAGCAGGGAGAAGGTCTCGAACCCTCGACCTTCTAGCCCGAGGTCCGGCGCGCTATCGACTGTGCCGCAAAAGCATGCTCAAGCGGCAGAGTCGATGTCCGGGCTTATAAACCCAGGATCGTTACAGTACGATATGCTACAAAATTTCTAAACGTATGAAATGTTACAAATTCTAACATTTTGTGGCTAACATTAACTAACACACTAAGTAGCAGGCCAGGATGAGATTTGAACACACAACCTTTGGATTGCTAGACATTCGCATTATATGCTTGCCCGTCTGTCTGTCCATCCATCCATCCATCCATAGTCAGACTAACCAACCCTCCCTCTTTTAGTTTTTACCGTAAGTAACCTTATATCCTATGTAACCATACCAAACATAACATTATGCTAATTTGAGTGTCCCGGAGTGACGTTTACTATGTTACATCTAGTCTACGAGACCAGACTGGAAAGATGCATCGTTTAAACACTAGTAAACCTAAATTCAATCACTATCAGGAAACCTGGCCCAGGAATGTCAACCGTAATTTCCATTGCTGTTTCATCCATTGCGCAACATCCATATCTTGGTTTCAGAATTCCTGCCAATTGATCATATTTAAAAAAAAAAAAGTCACACTTGTGTTGTAAAGTCTGTGTTCTTACTCTTATTCATTCTGGGCTCGGTTTCCCGATAGCGATGGAATTTATGACTGTGGGGCGGCAGGTAGCTTAGTAGTAAATACGTTGGGCCAGTAACCGGAAGGTTGCTAGATCGAATCCTCGAGCTGACAAGGTAAAAATCTGTCGTTCTGCCCCTGAACAAGGCAGTTAACCCACTGTTCCTAGGCTGTCATTGAAAATAAGAATTTGTTCTTAACTGACTTGCCTAGTTTAAAAATAAAGGTTTAAAGATAAAGTAATGATCCATTGTAAAAATGACGTCCGGAGATCCCACCCGTTTCCCAAAACACCACGTAGTGCACTCGTTACGAAGTGAAACTTAACGTTACCAGAGTTGTGTCCCATGCTGAAAATTATTCCAGAATATTGGACTGTTGGTTAGGGCTTGTAAGTAAGCATTTCACTGTAAGGTCTTCACCTGTTATATTTGAAATAGAATGAGATTCACTTTATATGATCATTCACCCTCTCTACTCTGATAGACATGAGCCTGCGTTGCACTCCATCAATGATTTACTTATAGAATCGCGTGAAGGGTTCTGAAGGAACTGCAGCACACTTGATTAATTTAAATACATATTCAGAAATAAATGAAATAATTCAGAATAGCCTACTACACCACGAGAAGGCCTATTATTTAGCCACAGAGGATCAATAGTTTCTTTTTTTAAATAGCCTAGCTGTGGATTGTTGCCCAGTAAAAAGGAATAGTCAGGAATAGTCCTCATATTGCAGCCTACAATATGTGTCTCAACACACCTAGGCCTAGGCTATTTATGGATTCAAGACAAGGTTGTTTTTATTGATCTCAGAATCCCAGTTTGTCAGTGTCAAAGTAGCCTGCCATTTTGATCATTTATTTGTTCAGTATTAAAAAATCTGCCAAAGTCTCCAGTCATGTAAAATGACGTAGAATTGCATGAAATGCGTTTATACAAGGCAAAAATGTTCCCAGACACTATGCTACTAAAAATGTTACCCATGTGTGCCTCTACTCTACTGCTCTATTCCACTTTTTTCTCATGCATTCCAGAACCTCAGAACTCCGCCCCTCACTTTTTGTTCCGGCATCTCCCAATTTACAAATTAAGCACTGAGGTTAGGGATAAGGGGTTAGGTTTAGGGGAAGGGTTAGCTAAAAGGTTTAAGGTTAGGGTTAGCAAGAAGGGTTAGCTAGCATGCTAAATACCTAAAAAGTAGTTAGTAGTTGCTAATTAGCTAAAATTATCCGGGATGAGATTCAAACTCACAACCTTTGGGTTGCTAGATGTTCGTGTTATATGCCCATCCCTAACAACCACCATCCTTTTGTTTTTCCCTTAGGTAACCATCTGTCTTATGTAACCATACCCTATATAACATGTCATACTACATTGAGTGTCTCGGATTTACGTACAGAATAATACAAAATGCTCTAGGACCAGGTTGGGTAGGTCTATCGATTGCACATACATGAATGTGATGTCAATATTTCGCCTAATAATCTTGCTATTTTTTTATTCCAAAAAATGTAGGCCTATCCATGCTTCGCTTGTTTATAATATTTCTAACTTTTTAGGCTATTTATATATTTTTTATTTATTTAATTAGGCAATTCAGTTAAGAACAAATTCTAATTTACAATGACGGCCTAACCTGGCCAAACCCTAATGACGCTGGGCCAATTGCGCGCCACCCTATGGGACTCCCAATCACGGCCGGCTGTGATACAGCCAAGGATCAAACCAGGGTCTGTAGTGATGCCTCTAGGACTGAGATGCAGTGCCATAGACCGCTGAGCCACTTGGGAGTGCGGCGGTCTAAGGCAACTGGCTATGAAGTTTTCGACGATCACATAGAAACATCTTCATTCTATGTTTAGCGGATATTGTGTGTTGTTCTACGAGTGGTCTGAGGCAGGAGTCAGCTAAGGAACGATTTCAAGTGCAACGTTAGGCTAGTAAAGACTGTTTTGGGAAACGTCTCGGAAATGTAAAGATGCTCTTGTGAAGGTTCTAACGATAACCTTAACCTCAAGATGCTTTTGGGAAACCGGGTCCTGTTCTTTTCATAATCTGACTGTTGTGGTTTGAGGGACATTTTAAAGGTGGTTGGGTGGTTCTCTGTAAGGAGTAAGGACTGGATGGAGACAGATAACTGTTATCCACCAATATTTCCAGAAGTAGCCTATTGATTGCCGTTTTCTTTTACAGTCCCCTGACTGGAAAAAGGATGGTTGATAACACCAAATCTCGCAAATTGAAGACAGACAACCTGCTGCGAGTGGATGACCATGATTTCACCATGAGACCAGCCTTTGCAGGTAAGGACATGGTTCTAAACATATTGTTGACTGATTTAACGAAAGTAGAATCCAGAGCCCTCTAAACCCGGAAAAGGGGCCCTGATATCACTGTTCAGATCAGGGGTGTGAAACTGCTCCTTGAGGGCCGCAGTATATGTCTGTTTCCATGTTTGTACTTCTTGTGCCCTCTCTGGGCAACCAATGAATGTCTCTGAATATTAATTAAGTGCCAGTGTGGAATGAAAAAAACAGCAAGATTGTGGCCCTTGAGGACTGGAGATGTGCTACTCTGGTTTAGATCTTGAATGGCATTGAAGCATATCCAGCAAAGAAAAGTACATCTATGTGAAAAAGTAGTCTCATCACATCAATACACACAGGAGCTAGTTAGATATGACACTTTGAGAATGAATTCTTCTGTAGCAATCCATTCGGTATCCACACCTGTTTTGACATGTTTACCAAAGTGTAAGGCAGGTATAGGAGGAGCTTTTGAAATGCATAAAATGGGATGCTGCATATTTCCCTGGTGAATAATGTACTGCATGTAGTGTTACTGAACTTGAGTGGCAGCTCAGACACTAAGAATTTCAAATAGAGGATCCTACATAAAACCCTTCAGTGTATCTGTAAATGGACACGCAGACACAGCCTCGTGTCCCGGAATAGAGAGCTTTGGGAGATTCAAATTGTCTGTCTTATACAAACATTATGAAAAGGTGACTTGTGTAAGCCTGTGAAAACTGTCTGTATTAATTTGGGTGGGAGATGTGTAGCGGTGGCTATGTTTTCTTCCCTAGCTTCAAACGGAAGCAGGCGTACAGTGAAAGCCTCTTACACAGCCGCTCCCCGCTCGCTGGAGGAATGTTATCTGTGTGACATTGTGGCATGCCAGCATGAGGTCTCTTTCCACACAAGGATGGAGGAAAACAGCCCAAAACACAATCGGAGAAATCCCACTGGAGAAGGAGTAACTGCATTGTCCCATTGCACACAATGAACAGCTTTGTGTGGCATAATTTTCACAGGGAGATAAAAGTTAATTGTTTGTTTAGAATTAGGGCTGTGCAAATGTATTTTTTTTCAGAGACAACGAGTGTGTAAGGCTTTGCATTATGCATACAGTACTCTGCAGGTGGGAAGGCCTTTATGGGGATAAGGCTGTACATATCCCCAGTATAAAGGTTAGAGCTGTTCCCATGTGTTTCAGGTTACGACTGTAGGGAACCCCTGCTGCTCAATTACCATTTAAACTTTTATAAATAGCAGACAAAAGAAGATTCACTTTTATATCCATGCCAGTTGTCTGCACAAAACTACCAGGAATATTCCATTCTGTGGATCCTTGGTTTCTGGTTGAAGGTTAGGATACAGAGACTTGCTGTTGCAGTGAATATCATATTTGTCATACAGTACATCAAGTTCCAATTTCATCTGAGGCGTGTAAAGACCTGTCATGGCTTAATCTGACATTTTAGCAGACACTCTTGTCCAAAGCGACTTACAGTAAATAGTGAGTGTATACTGGTCCCTTGTGGGAATCAAGCCCATAACCCTGGTGTTGCAAGCACCATGCTCTACCAACTGAGCCACATGGGATCAACATTTATTCAAATTTGCATTACCCCCATTTTATTCCTATGATTTCGAAGAACGTCGCCAAAGCCATTCCATCTTTGGGATTTCTTTCAGGAGTGAGCAGCGGTGTCTAATGCATGAGCCTAGGCTAGCCTTAATCTGGCCAGTGCTACCAATAGTTGATTTACAATTGCTAAAAGGGGAGGACTCCAGTGTCATTATGTGAAATAGATAAGGGCTTTTCCCCCCATTCAGCGTTCATGTCATGTCTATTTAAGGTCTTAAGACAGATTTGGTGATCTTTCCTGATCTGCTGGTATTTTACGGCAACATTACATCATTTCGCTGTGCAGAGATTCGGCCAGCTAGCGGTTGTCCTGTGTATGAGAAGCAGACTGATGAAATGCTGCTGGTCAACCTATTTGCCATGGGGGGTTGTGTTCATAATTTTTGTTGTTGTCTTTCTGTTATTTCTGTGTAATCGTCTTTGAAGTCTTTATGCTGGCTGAGGAATAGCTTCCTCTGTCATGTTGACTTCTAACAGAGACATTCTTGATGACTCAGTGAATCGGCACAGGCCGCTTTTCTTTTTTTTTTTACTTGTGTGCCCCACTGACAACTGTTTACCAGACCATACTAAGGTCCCACTCTATGAAGAGACTGAAAAGTTCAGACAATTTCAGAGGACATTCTCGAATCACACAGAGCTGTGCTGTGATCTGATCAGTTAATGATACATTGTATGGCTCTGATTGAACATTTCAGATTTGCATCATCAGAATATGTTTTAAGAGAGCTTTAACAAACAAGTAACTGCTAGGCGAACAGGGAAACTGATTTGAATTTAACTTGAGGTCAAACGCACTGTGAAAAGGTCAAACACACAGTTCTCCATCATCTGGACCGGACCCCATAACGACCCATAATGATTGTTCTCAGCAGTGGTCTTTTTACAAGATCACATCTCCCACAGCCTCTACAACATAACCAGTGGCTCCGCGATGGCAGGAGGAGCAGATGGAGAGAGCACATGTAATCACTATGAATGAAATATAGATATTTTCTTAAATAACAGCCCTATCCCCCGCTAGCTCTATCAATTACAGGGGTAGAGGCTGTGGGAGGCCTTTTTCCCAGCCGCTGGCAGGTGTGGCGGGCAGCATCGTCCACACAGGTCCTGGGAGGGGAGATGGTGCCTGGGTCCCAGTTTAGGATCTGATGGATGGCATATGGTGTGAGTGAGGGATGACAGCGCACCCAGCTGGCACAAGGCGATGAGTCAATATCCTCTCTTCCAGGCAACAGGCGAGGAGAGGTTGAGTGAAAGGAGGCTTTAGTTACTAGCGATTGCATAAGAGGGTTCAGAGGCTGGTACTACAGCAGCTACTGCAGATTATAAACTGGGTGGTTCGAGCCCTGAATACTGATTGGCTGATAGCCGTGGTATATCAGACCGTATACCACGGGTATGACAAAACATTTATTTTTTACTGCTCTAATTACGTTTGGTAACCAGTTTATAATAGCAATAAGGCACCTTGGGATTTGTGGTGTGGCCAATATACCACCTCCCCCCCGGCCGTGCTTAATTAGACAATGGCAGGCGATCAGGACATTACCCACAATGCATAACATACAAATATGTATTATGCATTACTTGCGCTTCTTATGTGAACCTTTAACATGGGATGGATTAAACTGTGTGCCATATAATTGCATATAGAACTGATTTATAGGATGTATGTGCTGTGAAAATAAACATGACCTTATGTGGAGTTATTTTGATTCAATATCCTCGCAATATCCCCCCTAAAATCTAACCCAAATCTATCACTCATGACTCATCCACGTCAATCAAATGAATATGAGTGTGTGGTATTGCCCTCAATACTGAAACGGAAAGGGTTTTAAAAAATTAGCTGAAGATGTCTGTAGCTGTAATATCGTGTAGTAATAATTGGAGTCTTTCTGGGATTGTGGTGGTGATCAAAGGAGAAGTAAACTACTAGAGATAACAAGGGAAAAGTATGTAGAAAATATCAGAGGCTTTATACTGGGGCATGGAAATCCAAGTTAAGACGTCAACTCAGACAGATTCTTTTTTTTTTATCGACACTAGTGCAGTAGAAAAGTACTGCACAGTTTTCACATTTTGTGGTGTTAGTCTGAAATGTTGATAAGTTCAATGTCTTTTTCTACTGATCTACACAACCTACTTCACAGGGTAACAATTGAAAGTGTCAACATTTCAAACTCAACACAACAACATTTGAAAACTGTGCATGGGTTCACATACTTTTTTACTGCACTGTATATCTACCAAGAGAACGTAGAATGGTTATGTTTCACACTAGCTTACCCTAAATCATGTTATGTGATTATGGTCACTCTCAAAGGAAAACTGAATCCTTCACTCTCACTGTTGGCCTGAATATTATGCCACTGATAGTCAGAAATATAATAATAAGAATGAAAATAATCTAATTCTTGTGACTGTTGTTTTTCAGGCCCTGCTGTCCCTGTGGGGGTGGATGTTCAGGTGGAGAGTTTGGACAGTATATCAGAGGTGGACATGGTAAGTGAATTGATAATCATACAACCATGAAACATTTTAACATTTCAATGAAGTCAATGTAAATAGTTATTATTACAGATCAGTGGAACATTTGAAGTGGCCATTGTGATACATTCAGTGTTTAAACTACTGAATGCAATGGGTAGGGATGCTGGTCATTCCTATAACACATTTTAGAGTCAGTAGCATCAATGATTGTGCAGCCCGCTACTTCCATTGAACCAAAGAAAATGAACGTATCCTTCACAATCTGCTAATAAGTAAATAAGACTATGAAGGTGTTTTGGGAGGGGGGGCAGTTTTGGAGCTGATGAACTCAAATTAATTATATTGGTCATGCTTATTAATCTTTTATTCTCAGATAATCCAAATAATAGGAGCACAGTGCTAAAAATGACGTTTTGTCTTCAAAATGACCTTGCAAATGACCATGCACATGTTCCACCACAGTAATATAATCACATGGGCCCTCTGTCCTAAGCTATAAATTGGAGCCGAACTGCCATCCTGATGTTCTGTAAGCCTCTATGTGAGCATTTCAATGTTTGTATATAGTTGTATAAAAATAGACAGGGCAAATTATTGCTTTCAGACGATGACTGTCCTTAATGCCAGACTGATGGAGGACAAAGGTTCAGTCATCCGTATCAACCATTTTAATACCATTATGCAATGTTACAGTGGACTAATATTTGTTGAGTGTGTCCAAATGGGATGTTCAACACACATTGTATGTAAAGACAAAGGTACTGATTACTTCATTGGTGCCATTATTTCAAGTTGCATTATTACCGATCTAATATATAGTGTAATGCTGTGAAGTGAATGGAAAAGAGGATGATCTGCTGTGGTAGATACAGTGGCATAGTCGACATGAAATAGACCCCTTTGCCTAGTAACATATACAGATCAAGGAGCAGAGGAAGGAAAATGATGTGTGACCAATGCAACCTCTAACCCAGAGCTGTCATTACTGTGTGTGTCTCATCATCACTAATGTCAACTCTGACTGCCCTCTCTGGACATAAAATGACATAATATGTTCCCTGCTCATACTGAGGACATACACTGAGTATACAAAACATTAGGAACACCTGCTCTTTCTATGACAGACTGACCAGGTTAATCCAAGCTATGATCCCTTATTGATGTAGCTTGTTAAATCCACTTAAGAAAGTGTAGATGAAGGGGAGGAGACAGGTTAAAGATGGATTTTTAAGCCTTAGACAATTGAGACATGGATTGTGTATGTTTGCCATTCAGAGGGTGAATGGGCAAGACAAAAGTGCCTTTGAACTGGGTATGGTAGTAGGTGCCAGGCGCACTGGTTTGTGTCAAGAACTGCAATGCTGCTGGGTTTCCCCTTGTGTATCAAGAATGGTCCACCACCCAAAGGACATCCAGCCAACTTGACACAACTGTGGGTAGCACTGAAGTCAACATGGGCCAGCATCCCTGTGGAACGCTTTCAACACCCTGTAGAGTCCATGTCCTGATGAATTGAGGCTGTTCTCAGGGCAAATGTTGAGTGCAAACTTGAACATGGTGAAAATTCTGTTCAACTTCCAGCGCGCGTTTACTGTGGACACTGAGGCTGTACCCACTTTAAGTTAGTTTTAACAGTGGCCATGTAGGCTACTGTGGCTATTTGATCATAATGTAGGCCTACCAGAGTGGCCTACCATCAAAAACTATGGAGAAAATGCATCCCATAACATTTTAACATGGAAATAGCTGTTCTATCATTAAGCCTACAGTAGCAGCCAATTTGTGGGGTTCAATGTAGACCTACATTCCATTACACTTTTGAAAAAAACTTACAGGGCTTGACATTATCCACTTGGTGACTGAAAATACTGTTGTGTTGTTTGATGCAAGAAACCACTTTACAAAATAAAATGCATTATTATTGTGATACCATTATTACAGAGAATCAGAAATATTATGCTACCCTCTGCCTATTGGCTATCTGCCAAAAAAAGACACAAAAAAAAGCTCTTTACCCATATCGCTTTTCAAAGATATCTAGAAATGTACATGTTCTGTGCTCTTGGCTACATGCAGCTCTCGCTTTGATCTCAAATCAAGCGCATCTACTCACGACCGCTCTTGCTGTAAGCACAATCCAGTTCAAAGTAAATGGCACAGATCCATATACAGTGCATTTGGAAAGTATTCAGATATACTTTTCCCACATTTTGTTGCGTTAAAGCCTTATTCTAAAATTGATTAAATTGTTTCTACACACAATCTACACACAATAACCCATAATGACAAAGCAAAAACAGGTTTAGACATTTTATCACATTTATTAAAAATATAAACATAAATATCGTATTTACATAAGTATTCAGAGCCTTTACTCAGTACTTTGTTGAAGCACCTTTGGCAGCGATTACAGCCTCATGTCTTCTTGGGTAAGACGCTACACCTGTATTTGGGGAGTTTCTCCCATTCTTCTCTTCAGATCCTTTTAAGCTCTGTCAGGTTGGTTGGAGAGCGTCGCTGCAAAGCTATTTTCAGATCTCTCCAGAGATGTTCGATCGGGTTCAAGTCCGTGCTCTGCCTGGGCCACTCAAGGACATTCAGAGACTTGTCCCGAAGTCACAGCTGCATTTAGGCCAAAGAGTTCAATCTTGGTTTCATCGGACTCATGGTCTGAGAGTCCTTTAGGTGCCTTTTGGCAAACTCCAAGCGGGCTGTCGTGCCTTTTACTGAGGAGTGGCTTCCATCTGGACACTCTACCATAAAGGCCTGATTGGTGGTGCTGCACAGATGGTTGTCCTTCTTGAAGGTTCTCCCATTTCCACAGAGGAACTCTGGAGCTCTGTCAGAGTGACCATTGGGTTCTTGGTCACCTCCCTGACCAAGGCCCTTCTCCCCTGATTGCTCAGTTTGGCAGGGCGGCCAGCTCTAGGAAGAGTCTTGGTGGTTCCAAACTTCTTCCATTTAAGAATGATGGAGGCCACTGCGTTCTTGGGGACCTTCAATGCTGCATATATTTTTTGGTACCCTTCCCCAGACCTGTGCCTCAACACAATCCTGTCTAGGAGCTCTACGGATAATTACTTTGACCTCATGGCTTGGTTTTTGCTCTGACATTTACTGTCAACTGTGGGACCTTATATAGACAGGTGTGTGCCTTTACAAATCATGTCCAATCAATGGAATTTACCACAGGTGGACTCCAATCAAGTTGTAGAAACATCTCAAGGATGATCAATGGAAACATGGTGCAGCTGAGCTCAATTTCGCTGTCATATCAAGTGGTCTGAAAAATGTAGAATAAGTCAAGGGGTCTGAACACTTTCCAATTAGTCATTAAATGTGAAGACTGTTGTTTTATCAAATCAATTCTCTATGTGTAATTATTATTATGTGATTAAACTAATCATGTAAACTTTAATTAACTAGTAAGTCGGGGCACCATGGGAAAATGTTTATAGTCACTATTTCCCGAATCGACTCTTCAGATATTTTCATATCTTATCAATTAGTCTTCCATTAATGAATTATTAATTGTTAACTCATTAGTCTCATTCCAAACATTGTACAATTCTTGGTTATCTTCAAGAACCCTGGTTTCCACAATGAATCAGCAATATACAAATTGGCTTAATTATTTATTTACTAACTAACTAAATAATCACACAGAATTACATAACAAACAAAGATAGATATTGGTTACTAACAATGATAGAAAAGTACCTAGTGGGCTAAGCCGATATGACGGCTTGTTAGTCAAAGGAAAGGGGTGGGGACTGAGAGAGAGCGGGAAAGACAAAATTGATTCACTACACACAGTCTATAATTATATTAATTAAAATGCTAACCCACATGAACGGCTGCTCAATCGAGAATAATTGCTATGTATAAATATATTTACGCCCGTATGTCGTTGTTGACTTCTCTGTTGGAATCCTCGATCGTCCTGTAGGGTTCATCAGAGTCTCTGGTTAACTTTCCTAGAAGTCACAATGTATTTTGTGGTTATAGGTGGTTAGGCTGGATACTTCAGAGTACCATTCAGAAATTGTTCTCATAGAATAGATGATTCGGTGGTTGTCGGTATTCTCGTTCTAGGTTTACGTAATTTCTAGCTGCAGACTAGTAATTCGTGTTGTCTAGAATTTCTCCCTTATTCTGTAGTGATCGATAATCTCAGAGTTTAACCATTTCCAGCCGTGTAGCCAACACTATCCGCTATAATCCTCCCCCCCAGGGCACGTCATGACAAATGTATGCTGCTCCGATGCGTTCTACCTACAACAGAATCTCTTGCTTAGTTTTGTTTCGGTATGTTCCATTGAAAGTGGTTAATACTGTGTTGATTCAACCACAATTGCCACAGTAAAGGGAAACCATGATAGTGTTAACAGGGAAAACTCTAGAACTGTGGCCAACCCAACTTTTCTGAGTCAAGATCACTTTCTGAATCAAAATGCAAGCCGAGATCTACCTCTCAGAATTCTATTTAACATGACTTAAAAAACGTAAGCCTATACAATATTAACCAATTAAAAACAGTACTGTAGCAAGTAAGTCTGTGTAGTAAGCTATAGGCCCAATACATTATCACTGCATATTAGCTGTGCAAAATTGCCCTGCTAATGCATTATTGTTATGGCCATTTTAAGTTTGAGGTAGGCTATATGATCACACCGGTAATAGATCCATTGTTGTATTACTTATGAGGCACAGCTGAGTGGGCATACATTTAAATAATTTGCTTTTTATTGTAATTTTACTGGGCTGATGGTGCCTGAATCTGATGGTCAGTCTCAGCGGAGGGAGAGAGCAGCAGACTGAGGGTCCGCCTCTCAACTCTCCGCTCTCCCTTTCCTCCACTGACACTGGCCAAAAAGGGACAAAGTCTTCCAGCTGATGGTGACTCGAGTCACACCGCATGCACAAATGAATGTTGTTACTCCCATGAACAGGGAAAGTGAAATAGTCCTCAACATTAAAAAAGACCCAAGCCACTAATAACAACAAGGCAAGCCTATAGATCCACTTTCCTACTCAGTGCTGAGTGGAAATAGGAAGAATGTGCATTTTATGGCTTATAAAAGTATTGAATACAAAGTGTTGACAGTGATGAGTAAGAACTTAAACATGAACTCGCTCATAAAAACAGCATCTCTTTGCTGTATTCGTTGACAGTCTCTCTCTAGTCATGTTTTTAACCGTTTTGAAATCTCACAGTATCAATTTTACTGTAGCTTTCTTTTATGCCTGCTACTTTACTGCAGACACGGTAATCTGAGCCATCCGATTGGCCAGCGGTAGGTCTATAATGCACTTGATTTGCTCTCTGGGCCCACAGGGAATGTTGAGTGTACCTTCAGACGCATGAAATGGTTCAAAATGGCAACATTTTGCCTACCCGGCGTGCAAGGCAGCTGAATTGGGTGCACCTACTGTCAACAGCCCGAGACAAATGAGAAAAAAAATAGGAACACAAGGCTTTATCGTTGAGTTTTTTACAGAAATGTTTGGTGATTGATTAGGAATGCCTTGGAAATCGACCGGTTAGTGACCACTGCTCCAGAAAGTTGAGTGAAGTTCAATCTGGTGCTTCTCTCTGTGGGCTGATATTTCTGTGAGGCAGTCCCAGGGAGCTGCTCGGCAGTCTCGGGGCTACTGCGCAACATTAGGCGCAACTCAATATTAGTAAGGTGTTCCTAATGTTTGGTACACTCAGTGTATATCTGATCATAAATATGCACTGTAATCCAGGGAGAGGGTGAGACCCTGGTAAATCACAACATATACAATCAATGGCTTAATCTACAACTCTCAATCCAGGAATGGGTTCAGAGGATTTATGCAAGGGTGCAACCAACTAACAAATTAATCCAAAAGCCATCTCTGTCTGTTTCGGTGACCTGCAGGACTTCACCATGACCCTGTATCTGAGGCACTACTGGAAAGATGAGAGGCTGACCTTTCCCAGCACAACCAATAAGAGCATGACGTTCGACGGGCGCCTGGTCAAGAAGATCTGGGTGCCTGATGTGTTCTTCGTCCACTCCAAGAGGTCGTTCATTCATGACACCACCACTGAGAACATCATGCTCAGGGTGTTCCCAGACGGACACGTGCTCTACAGCCTCAGGTGAGGAAACTGGAAGCAGCAGCTTCGTTTTGTGTCATTTCTACGATGGCAGAGCAGAACTCAGTTGATCCACATTTTCCCAGCACACATTTAGCCATCTCATAGAGTCATACTTTACTACGAGGATGTAGCATGTTGACATTTTGTGTTTTCGTGGTCGTGGATATAAAGATGTTGTGTTTGAATCCCAAGGGTGACGGTTACTGCTGCCTGTAACATGGACTTCAGTCGTTTCCCTCTGGATTCACAGACCTGCACCTTAGAGCTGGAGAGCTGTACGTAGCGGTACTCTAACTGTCTCACACTGTGTTATGAAGGGATGTGGTGTGGTGGTACAGAACATTGGGCAGATTTCAATTAGAAATCCATTTCTGTTGTCTCCAGATGCTTACACGGACGAGGACCTCATGCTGTACTGGAAGAGTGGGGATGAGTCCCTGAGCACGGATGACAGGATCTCTCTGTCTCAGTTCCTCATCCAGAAGTTCCACACTACCTCCAGACTGGCTTTCTACAGCAGCACAGGTAGAACCACAAATCATCTCTGAAGGTCGGAAAAGAAAATGTATTGTATAGAAATAACACATTCTGAATACAAATGAGGACTGGATGTTGCAGCATTTACTTCTCAAGAAGGCAACATTTATTTGAATAACAAAATTGAAGTATATTATCTAACTGTTTGTATGGAAATTTGTATGTGACAATTTCACTGAATCCATATACAGTACATTGTTGTACAAATACATCTGTTCTTAAGTTCTTCAGAGAAACAAAACCCATTTTCATATTTATGGTGATATCTCACGTGTCTTTCACTTCTTCTCTCCAGGCTGGTACAACCGTCTGTACATCAACTTCACCCTGCGACGCCACATCTTCTTCTTCCTGCTTCAGACCTACTTCCCTGCCACTCTGATGGTCATGTTGTCCTGGGTGTCCTTCTGGATCGACCGTCGGGCCGTACCGGCCAGGGTCTCATTAGGTAAGAAACACTCTTAGAAGAAAAGGTTCTACCTAGAACCTAAAAGGGTTCTTCAGCTGTCCCTGTGGTGGGGGGGAAACGCTTTTCAAAGAGTGTAGATGGATTGGTTGGTTCGTGTCTATGAGGATACTTCCTTGAGTCTCGTGTTAACACGGACGTTGTGGTTGTACTGTGCTCCAGGTATCACCACGGTGCTCACCATGTCCACCATCATCACTGGAGTCAACGCCTCCATGCCCAGGGTTTCCTACATCAAAGCTGTGGACATTTACCTCTGGGTCAGTTTTGTGTTTGTGTTCCTATCGGTGCTGGAATATGCTGCCGTCAACTATCTGACAACGTTGAGGGATGGAAAAGATCGGAAGCTCAGGGAAAAGGCCAGAGAGCAGGTAAGGTTCCTATCTTACTATGCTATACTGCTCTTCTATATGTCTTTTCAGCATTTTTCCTAGTCTGATCTCTCTCTCTTCTGTCCTACAGTCCCTGGGCTTGGCGAGAGAGCAGGTAAAGGTCCTCATCATACCACACTGAACTACAAGTCCTTTCATTGTTTTTCCTACTCTGATCTCTATCTCTCTTTTTCTCTCTCACCCACCTGTCTCTCTCTCTCCCTCCCTCCATCTCTCTCTCTCTCTGCCCTACAGTCGCTCCCCTGCACATGTGGCATGTCCCACACCGGGACCATGATGGTGGACGGGACCTACAGCGAGTCCGACACCAACAGTCTAGCCGGGTACACCAGGGCCCCCGCTCCCGAGGACCCCCCGGAGAAGCAGGAGCGCATGGTGGTGCACATCTCCTTGGACAACGAGTCCACGGCAACCAAGAAGAAGACCCGCTTTCGCAGCTTCAGTTTCATGCAGAACACCCACGCCATAGACACCTACTCCCGCATGATCTTTCCTGGATCCTACATCATTTTCAACCTCATATATTGGTCTGTGTACTGTTGAGGCTCTCCAGGACAGCCTTGTTACAGTCAGCAGAGAGACAATCTACTGATGTTGCTGTACCAGATGAAACAGGACCGTTATTTAACTCTGACTGACAAACTGATTGACTCAAATTGGTAATGACCTCCATAATGCACATTGAGGTGGTGGATTTCTTATAACACCTGTGCTCACCAGAAGCACTCACAAAGGTTTTCACAGATCTCTGGATGGATAACACCATTCTATCCTCACCATCAGCTTCAACCATCTTACTACTTGACTCACCTGTACAGCTTTCCTTTTTTTTGCTATATAAACTATTTACGCAACCATGCATGTCCAAGCACAAACTATGATGAATTTTATACTCATACTGTCAAAGCAGGGAAACTGTGTCTGCATTACTGACTGTATACGTCCATCTAAAATTGACTAAGTGTTGCCCAAGCTTGCCTCTTTAAACAGAAAACAGACAGCTTGATCCATAATGCGAGGGTTTGACCTCTAAATCGACTATGTTGATTTGGCAAGCATCAATTGCTCATGAGCAAATTGAAACACTCATGTCTTCTAGGAATGCACCAAGTGTTATTATTTTTAACAGTTGATCATGATTGAGCAAACCACACAAAAATCTACATCTACATTATACAAGCTGGAATGTTCATGAAATAGATGTTCACTTAGGTCACAGTGTTTCATGATGTAATTAATTATTTATTCAGGATCTATTTATTCAATTATTTATTCATTTTAGGCCTATCAATTTACTTACATAATAAATGTTTAGTGCACTCATATGCCATTATACCTTAAGTTGTTAAAAACAATGCATGAGGCTGAATAGGTTTTTTCACAGCTGGCCACAGAAATTGTGAGGGCGGGTACCATTTATGAATGCTTATGTGAATTATCATTCAGTTTGTTTCAGGAACTCAATATCGTCAACCAATTAAAGAGTTGTTTCTGTTTGTATATTATTCAGAAGGGGTTTTAAAGACTTATAAACCTTTATCAGTGATGTAATGAACTTGAACAGCCTTAAGTGAACTGGTTTCACGGCTATATATTTTGTGTTTGTTTGTTTGATTGACTGTTTGGATTACAAGTGACTGCATATTTCTTTTTATATCCAGTATTCTATCCAACCAGTATATTAGTACACATGGTATTGTATGTAGTATGTAGATAGCCACAAGCATGAGCTGGATTTACTAGGCATCCATATTGCCACTGTAGACATGTCAGCATGTTGGACAAATGCTCAACCAACGCAAATCACCTCATACAGATGCTTGTCCACAAGCTGCACAACTACTGTAGACTGATTATTGTTGCATCAAAATATTTAGAATGTATGCTTTTTGGAGCAGATTTATAAATAAAGGCTTTAAGCTAAAAGCATGTTTGCAGTCAAGGTGTTTGAGCACGATTCATGACCATACATATTTTGTTTGCCTGTTCTCAATCCAAAGGAAAGTCTGTAAACATGATCTTTCAATTGCTGGAGGTAGGGTTGCAAAGTAACTCAAAATTCCCACGTTTTTTTTTCAAAAATCCCAGTTGGAAGATTCCCTGAAGCAAGAGGTGATAAGCAGGAAATCTGAAATTCTCCAACCAGGATTTCTGGAAAACCTGTGAATTTTGGAAAAGCTGCTGAACTTTTGCAACCATAGCTGGATTATGTCATTGTTTCCTTATGGATGAGGCACCATTACTAAGGACTATGAGATAAGATGACTGGAAATACAGCATTCACTTTAAGAGTAATGTGTTTCTGAGACAATCTTGCCATGTGATGTACATCTGTCTGTCTGTAATCCAGATTTTAGAGAGCATTCATAGCACATTTAATCCCCAAACAAACAAATCAAATTAAATTTGCCTCAGTGAGAATGTCTAAGCTGCCCCCACCCACACAGCTGCTATATGTGTCTCTACACTGAGTCTACAAAACATTAGGAGCACCTTCCTAATATTGAGTTGCACCCCCCTTTGTCTCCAATGCTTCCCAAGTTGGCTGGATGTCCTTTGGGTGGTGGCCCATTCTTGATACACAAGTGAAACTGTTGAGCGTGAAAAACCCAGCAGCGTTGCAGTTCTTGACACACTCAAACCGTGCGCCAGCCACCTACTACCATACCCCATTCAAAGGCACTTAAATATTTTTTCTTGCCCATTCACCCTCTGAATGCCACACATACACAATCCGTGTTTCAATCGTCTCAAGACTTACAAACCCTTTTTAACCTGTCTCCTCCCCTTCATCTACACTGATTGAAGTGGATTTAACAAGTGACATCAATAAGGGATCATAGCTTTCACCTGGTCAGTCTGTCATGGAATGGTTAGGGTTATAATTAGGGTTAGTTTGTTGGTCAGTGGAGCAAACAAGGACTCACGCACGCAGGAAGGCAGGAGAGAAGCTATGAAGACAAAAACGTGACTGTGGGCTTTGTTCCAAGCAGAACATTGGGCGAATAGACCGACATTTCAAAGTCGCCCATGCAGCGGAACGATGGTGGTGGAATGCGGCTGGAGCCCAGGGAGAACCCTGGGACTTTGCCGGGGGTTGACAGTAAGCGGTCGGCGGAGCAGCAGCTGGTGGACGATGGTGAGCAGGCAGCGGCGGCGGCGTAGCCAACCAGTCAGAGCGGTGGTGAAACACGATCGGAACCGAGGGAGCAAGGCTGCGTCGGGAGGACTTCAACGGATAGCGAGAGTGATGAGGTCGACGGTGAGTCGTCCACTATTGAAGGACGGGGCCTACCCGGAAGCGAGTTGAAAAAAAAGACATTTTGACCGAATATGAATGCTTAATTCTGGGTAAAAACACTTCAGTCAAACGTAATGACAATAGACGCTCCAGTCTATCCCGAGTACGGGAATTCCTCCGCATTATGTCAGAGGGAAAGGCCGATGAAGGGCAAGGCCGTGTTCCCTGGCTAATTATAGACGTGTGTCTGAGTGGTAGAGCCAATGTGAAGACCATGGTTTGGCACCCTCCACGTTAAAAATCTATTGGGCCGATGTTCGAAGTTTTCTGAAGTATCTTCTGCAGTTCCGACCGAAGAGTCTGCGGGCTAAAGCCGGTGGAATTAGAAAGGTGTTACTCTGCTTGGCAAACATGGATCGGGATTCGCGGCAGACCCAGGCAGCGCACAGGGCAAAATTTCGCAAACGCTGTAGAGATGAGGTGCTCAGCGCTGCGGAGTTAAGCCGGTTTGTTGAGCTAAGTTATCAGGCTATTAATTCGGTTCTCAATAGACTGGAGGTCCAAGCCACCTGCTCTGACAGATGTAGATTTGTGGCTCTCATGACCAGCCGGTTGGCCATATTAATGGCACTAGACGATCCCCAGTAACCATGTTCAGTGAAAGGGATTTTACGGAAGTAACCCTGGAAAGTGGGGGTAACCAGCTGTGCTTTGCAAGCCACAAAACAAACTATAGCTTCGGGGAGTGCAGAATTGTGATGTTGGAGAAGGAATACACTTGGCTTAAATTATTCTATTAGATCAGGCCTCATCTGAGTAGCAAACGTACGATAATCTCAGGGAGTATGTGAGCCAGATATTTGCAGAGTTTGGCATTGGATGTAAAACGAAGCGTTGCTACAATGAACTTTAATCAAGGGTCGGTTACAGACCGCAGAGCCGTGGCTGACCATATGTGTCACTCCCTGGAAACGCAGGCACGGCACTACCGGTACCATAATTTGCCTCGTAATGCCAGCCGGGGGACAAATTGAGGGACAAATCTATCCATGATTCACTGATGAATAAAGTACATTTCTTTGAAATTCACCCTTGTCTTTGTGTGTCATTTGGTCACGGACAGTTGAGAATGTATGGAGGCCTGGGGGTCAGAATGACCAGGGTGTTATTGGGTACCAGGTGCACAGAGCTGAAGTGACAGGCCGAGAGAGAGGGCAGGCAGGCAGGGCAGAGAGAGTAAGCCCAGAGGCATGGAGATCTGGAGACACTTGGTAACCCGTTCAATCACCAGGTGCACACTTGGAATAAAAAAAAAATGATTAAAAAATACTTCCCGGGGGCTAGAAGTCCCAAATTTTGACTGGTACCCTCTCATTTGTTGGGCTACAGTTACCCATGGTCAAACCAAAACCGGACCCACAGGAAGCCCCTCCCCCCTGCCCCATATACATTTTGTCACCAACTTCAAACACGATTTTCTATAATAAAACGATTTTGATTACATGGAAATGCACGTCCAGATTGGACTTTTTGAGTTATTAACTGTTAAAGACGAAAACGGAGGTTGGGGGATTTGACCCCTGACGGCGGAGCAGCACTGAAGCCCTGTGCGTGACAGGGCTTATGTCAATAATGCACCTAGTCTGGTAGTGTACACACTCAGCTCCGGGTTGACTAGACAGGAACCGGCGCAATTTGAGAAACCTGGGTTTTGACAAAGAGAGAACCATGTCTTAGAGATCCAAAGGTGACCATCCTTTTGGCGACCAATTGGAGGTTGTTTAGCCCCGAGGAGGGCCTGGTTATGTTCCCATGTCCTGGATAAAAAAAAGGCTAGGCCTTTTGTCCCATTTGGGTTACCAGGCAGAAGTCATTCTCTGAGTCCCAGTCAGAGTGCCTCTTGTCAGGCTTAATGTCAAACATATTTAGGCCTGGAAGACCATGAAAGGCCATGGGCAGAGCTGGGCGTTTTGTCCCATTTGGGCTTTGGGCCTTTAAGTTTAGCAGGTCAAGGGAGTAAGCCATTCTCTTAGTCTCAGTCAGAGTGCCTCTTGTCAGGCATAATGTCAAAATTGTTTAGGCCTGGATATTCATAAAAGGCCAAAGGCAGAGCTGGTCTTTTTGTCCCATTTGGGCCTTGGGCCTTTTAGGTTCCCAGGCGCAGGATAAAAAATGAGCGGTTCATCCTAGGTGGGGCTCAAACCTGGGTTGGCAGATGATGAGGCTTGTGTGCTACACATTGAGCCATCGCCCTTTGATGGACAAAGAGACACCAAGGTGAGGTACGGGTTAAAATTTCCCTCCAGCCCAATTTGTCCCATCTTGGCCCACAGCTGGGGCACATTAAGCGCTTGTTTAGGGTTAAGGTAAGCGGTTAGGTTTAGGATTTAGGTTTCGGTTATGGGTTAAGGTTAAGGTTATGGTAAGGGTTAGAATTAGGGTTAAAGTTAGGTTTAGGGTAAATAGGATTTTGAGTGTAAATACATTTTAGGTCCTCACGAGGATATAAGAACATAATGCGTGTGTGTGCAGAATTTGTGTTGAAAAGATTGCAAACACAAATTCCCTCTACAGATTAATAATCAGATCTATGTTCATTTGTTCAATAGCTAAGTTGATACTCATAGAACCATTATGTGGGTTTGAAATCCAGTAGGGGATTCTAACGTTAATTGCTTTGTTAATTCCATTGTTTACCCAAGTTCCCAAAGTTTATGAAATTAGCTTAAAGTATAATATATTATATAAGCATCTACAGTAAATATTATACTATTGTATTATGCCATGCTCACTGTCATATTCAACAGAACCATCATCATAATTTGACAGTTGGTTAGTGCAGATTAATTCATAACGAAGAGAGAAAAAAAACCTTCATGTAATGTCATGCGGTTGGCTTTGCATCAAGTGCTGCAATCTTCAACCCACCAAATCCAGATGAATGATGTGTGGGGAGAAGTGATTGGGGAGGTGGGAGAAAATCTGTCAGTTCAAATAAAATAAAACTGCCACACGTGCTATGACAGAACTGCAACAGCATTCTAAATTCTTTACGTCATGGGAGACATATTGAATTACCTCTGTGATAGCTGATGTGCTGATGAGCTTTCCTGAAGCTACGGCTGCTTTGGCGTCACCCAGGTGGGTGTTACACATTGGTAGCAGTAGATAAGGTGAGTTTCCCCCTTATGCAAATCACTTTAAGCATCTGTAAAAGCAGCATATAAGTCCAATCAATTGTTCATTGCAATTTATTTTTAAATCATTATTAAATTAGATCTATACAGTATCTAATAAAAGGTGCTTTTCTATCCGGTAGGTATTTTGCTGTAAGATTAATTTCCACTCTAAAACTTGTTTTAGACCATGTCTCCCTCTATTGGTTGAAAGGTATGCAATAGAATGTTGGTTCAAATGAAATCCAAGTAGATGTGCTCCCTGTAGTCCTGTATTTGCCAGTGCTCTGGAACAGCAGGTGGTGGTGCTATAACACTATGCATTGCACTTGTAGTGTACACTACTGTCATTGAGAACTACTGCATTTTACTTCCTGATATCTTGAATACCGGGTTAGGGGTGAACCGGGATGTGGACATTCATCTAGGGGTTAGGGTAAGGGTTGTGGTTGAGGCTGGTTTAGCGTTGAACCGGGATGTGGACAGCTAGGGTTAGGGTTAAGGCTAGGGTTGTGGTTGAGGGTTAGGGTTAGGGTTAGCCCCAACCTTGGCTCCAGCTCCAATCTTAACCCACATCCCAGTTCAACTCTAACCCTAGCTTTAACCCTAGCATCCTGTTTATAAAAAAATACAAAAATGGGTTAGGGTTGAATCTTACATAACATGGAGCCTATGTAATCTGAGGCAGATAAACTTCCATTTGAATGCCACATACCGTAATAGGACAGCTCATATCATGACACCATGTGGATCAGAGAACATGAAGTTAGTAACTTACAAATCTTTTCTGCAGAGAAATATTGGCTTTGCCCTGTGGTGCTGCCCTAGTCCATAAAACATGTCTACATCCCTTTTACTATTTGTGGTGCTGACACCCAATCCCTAAATTGTGTTGATGTGCCCTCGTGACTCCGCCTGGCCTGAACAGATGCTGCGTTTTAGTGGTGGCCGCTCCTTTAATACGTTAATCTCTGATTTCAGTTTGGCACAGAATAGTACTATGCTCCCTGTGTTTTTGCCTATTCAGACACATCCAGGTTCTGTTCTGATCCTGTTTGCAGGTAGGGATAGGCTAATTATACAGTAGATTCAGGAGTACACAATGAGCGCAGGAGTGCAGGAGTATACTGCTACTCCTTCATAAGGAGTATAGGAATATACTGCTACTCCTTCTTAACGAATACAGGAGTACAAGAGGGGGAATAGGCCTTGTCGTGCCCTCTTTACAACTGTCTTGGTGTGCTTGGACCATGTTAGTTTGTTGTGATGTGGACACCAAGGAACTTGACGCTCTCAACCTGCTCAACTACAGTCGATGAGAATGGAGGCGTGCTCGGTCCTCCTTTTCCTGTAGTCCACAATCATGATCTTTGTCTTGATCACATTGAGGGAGAGGTTGTTGTCCTGGCACCACAGGGCCAGGTCTCTGACCTCCTCCCTATAGGCTGTCTCATCGTTGTCTGTGATCAGGCCTACCACTGTTGTGTTATCTGCAAACTTAATGATGGTGTTGGAGTCGTGCCTGGCCAAGCAGTCATGAGTGAACAGCGAGTTCAGGAGAGGACTGGGCACGCACCCCCTGAGGAGCCCCTGTGTTGAGGATCAGCGTGGCGGATGTGTTGTTACCTACCCTTACCATCTGGGGGCGGCCCGTCAGGAAGTCCAGGATCCAGTTGCAGAGGGAGGTGTTTAGTCCCAGGGTCTTTAGCTTAGTGATGGGCTTTGAGGGCACTATGGTGTTGAACGCTGAGCTGTAGTCAATGAACAGCATTCTCACATAGGTGTTCCTTTTGTCCAGGTGGGAAAGGGCAGTGTGGAGTGCAATAGAGATTGCATCATCTGTGGATCTCTTGGGGCGGTATGTAAATTGGACTCAGTCAGGGACAGGTTGAAAATGTCAGTGAAGACACTTGCCAGTTAGTCAGCGCATGCTCAGGGTACATGTCCTGGTAATCCGTCTGGCCCTGCGGCCTTGTGAATGTTGACCTGTTTGAAGGTCTTACTTATAGCTGGTACAGAGAGCTTGATCACACAGTCGTCCGGAACAGCTGATGCTCTCATGCATGTTTCAGTGTTACTTGCCTCGAAGTGAGCATAGAAGTAATTTAGCTGGTCTTGTGTCACTGGGCAGCTCGCGGCTGTGCTTCCTTTTGTAGTCTGTAATAGTTTGCAAGCCCTGCCAAATCCGACGAGCACCGGAGCAGGTGTAGTACGATTCAAGCTTGGTCCTGTATTGACGCTTTGCCTGTTTGATGGTTTGTCGGAGGGCATAGCGGGATTTCTTATGAGCTTCCGGGTTAGAGTCTCTCTCCTTGAAAGCCGGCAGCTCTACCCTTTAGCTCAGTGCAGATGTTGCCTGTAATCCATGGCTTCTGGTTGAGGTATGCATGTACAGTCACTGTGGGGACGATGTCATCGATGCCCTTGTTTATGAAGCCAGTGACTGATGTGGTGTGCTCCTCAATGCCATCAGAAGAATCCCGGAACATATTCCAGTCTGTGCTAGCAAAAACGGTCCTGTAGCTTACCATCTGCTTCATCTGACCACTTTTTTATGGACCGAGTCACTGGTGCTTCCTGATTTAGTTTTTGCTTGTAAGCAGGAATCAAGAGGATAGAATTATGGTCAGATTTTCCAAATGGAGGGGGCGAGTGAGAGCTCTGTACGCATCTCTGTGTGCCGAGTAAATGTGGTCTAGAGTTTTTTTCCCCTCTGGTTGCACATTTAACATGCTGGTAGAAATGAGGTAAAACTTATTTAAGTTTCCCTGCATTAAAGTCCCCGGCCACTAGGAGCGCTGCCTCTGGATGAGCATTTTCCTGTTTGCTTATGGCCGTATACAGCTCATTGAGTGCAGTCTTAGTGCCAGCATCGGTTTGTGGTGGTAAATAGACAGCTACGAAGAATATAGATGAAAACTGTTGGTAAATAGTGTGGTCTGCAGCTTATCATGAGATACTCTACCTCAGGCGAGCAAAACCTTGAGACTTCCTTCAATTTGCGAAATGGTTGTAATGCAGCAAAATAGGAAAACCGCCAAGGGGGTGAATACTTTTGCAAGGCACTGTACCAAAGGCGCCCGTTCTATCCTCCTGAAAAGCGTAAAAAAACCCAGCTGTACGTTATTCATGTGGTCGTTCAGCCACAACTCTGTGAAACATAAGATATTACAGTTTTTAATGTACCGTTGGTAGGATATACATGCCTGTAGCTCGTCTATTATTTTATCCAATGATTGCACGTTGGCCAATAGGACCGATGGTAACGGCAGATTACCCACTCGCCGTCGGATCCTTACAAGGCACCCAGACCTACGTCCCCGATTTCTCCCTCTCTTTCTCCTGCGAATGACAGGGATGAGGGCCTTGTCGGGTGTCTGGAATAAATCCTTTGCGTCCAACTCGTTACAGAAAAAGTATTCTTCCAGTACGGGGTGAGTAATCGCTGTCCTGATATCTAGAAGTTATTTTCGGTCATAAGAGATGGTGGCAGAAACATAATGTACAAAATAAGTTACAAAGAACACCAAAAAACACACACAATAGCACAATTGGTTAGGGGACCGTAAAACGGCAGCCATCTCTTCCGGCGCCGTTATTGCTCCTCCAGCGCCAATTGACGCCCATTCAATTTATGAGAGGAAATGTGAATTGAATTGGCCACACCTCACAGGATGTAGAATTTGAGTTTGTATGACAAGATGTAGAATTTAATTCAGTGCAATTAAAAGAAATTCAACTCAGTCATAGAACATGAGAGTTTCATTGAATCTGACACTTCCAGATACCAAAGAAATATGAGTTTTGTCTGGAAACAATGTTCATATTATTTTAACCTTAGTGCCTAGAATAGCCAATTAGCCTGCTCACCGAGCATCCCATTCCAAAATCATGGACATTAATATGGAGTTAGTACCCTCTTTACTGCTTTAGCAGCCTCCACTCTTCTTAGAAGGCTTTCCAGGAGATGTTGGAACATTGCTGTGGGAACTTGCTTCCATTCAGCCAAAACAGCATTAGTGAGGTTGGGCACTGATGTTGGGCAATTAGGCCTGGCCTGCAGTCGGGCAAATCCAATTCATCCCAAAGGTGTTCGATGGAGTTGAGGTCAGGGCTCTGTGCAGGCCAGTCAAGTTCTTCCACACCAATCTCAACAAACCATTTCTGTATGGACCTCGCTTTGTGCACTGGGGCATTGGCATGCTGAAACAGGTTGGAAGCACTGAATTGACTAGACTGTCACTGTAACACAGGCATTGCATTGCACATGGTGATCTTAGGCTTGTGTGCGGCTGCTCGGCCATGGAAACCCATTTCATGAAGCTACCGATGAACAGTTCTTGTGCAGACGTTCTGTGAGCTTGTGTGGCCTATCGCTTTGCAGCTGAGCCATTATTGCTCTTAAACGTTTCCACTTCACAATAACAGCACTTGAAGTTGACCGGGGTAGCTCTAGCAGGGCATACATTTGATGAACTGACTTGTTGGAAAGGTAGTGTCCCACGTTGAAAGTCACTGAGCTTTTCAGTAAGGCCATTCTACTGCCAATGTTCGTCTATGGAGATTGTATGGCTGTGTGCTCAATTTTATACATCTGTCAGCGACGGGTGTGGTTGAAATAGCTGAATTCACTAATTTGAAGGGGTATCCACATACTTTTGTATATATAGTGTATTTCCACCAACCATTTTGCTTGTCTGGGTTATTTTTGAAGGCTTTAGGGTTAACATGAGGGTTAAACCAATGTAGTCTCGAAAATTTTGTATTTTTCCCATATTTAAAAATGTAAGTGATTAATGAAATATAATAACTTTGAATATTCACATACAGGTTGTTTTCCTTGATCATTCATTTTAAGAGTTTGTCGGCAAAATCAATTGTTTCATCAATATTTTATGTGCATGTAGCCTATATAATGACATGTACAAGATGTACAGTCGTGGCCAAAAGTTTTGAGAATGACACAAATATAATTTTTCACAAAGTTTGCTGCCTCAATTTGTATGATGGCAATTTGCATATACTCTAGAATGTCATGAAGAGTAATCAGATGATTTGCAATTCATTGCAAAGTCCCTCTTTGCCATGCAAATTAACTAAATCCCCAAAAAACATTTCCACTAAAATTTCAGCCCTGTCACAAAAGGACCAGCTGACATCATGTCAGTGATTCTCTCGTTAACACAGGTGTGAATGTTGACGAGGACAAGGCTGGAGATCACTCTGTCATACTGATTGAGTTCGAATAACAGACTGGAAGCTTCAAAAGAAGGGTGGTGCTTGGAATCATTGCTCTTCCTCTGTCAAGCATGGTTACCTGCAAGGAAACACGTGCCGTCATAATTGCTTTGCACAAAAATGGCTTCACAAGCAAGAATATTGCTGCCAGTAAGATTGCACCTAAATCAACTATTTATCGGATCATCAATAACTTCAAGGAGAGCGGTTCAATTGTTGTGAAGAAGGCTTCAGGGCACCCAAGAAAGTCCAGCAAGCGCCAGGACCATCTCCTAAAGTTGATTCAGCTGTGGGATTGGGGCACGACCAGTACAGAGCTTGTTTGCTCAGGAATGGCAGCAGGCAGGTGTGAGTGCATCTGCACGCACAGTGAGGCGAAGACTTTTGGAGGATGGTCTGGTGTCAAGAAGGGCAGAAAAGAATCCACTTCTCTCCAGGAAAAACACCAGGGACAGACTCATATTCTGCAAAAGGGATTGGATTGCTGAGGACTGGGGTAAAGTCATTTTCTCTGATGAATCCCCTTTCCGATTGTTTGGGGCATCCGGAAAAAAGCTTGTCCGGAGAAGACAAGGTGAGCGCTACCATCAGTCCTGTGTCATGCCAACAGTAAAGCATCCTGAGACCATTAATATGTGGGGTTGCTTCTCAGCCAAGGGAGTGGGCTCACTCACAATTTTGCCTAAGAACGCAGCCATGAATAAAGAATGGTACCAACACATCCTCCGAGAGCAACTTCTCCCAACCGTCTTGGAACAGTTTGGTGACGAACAATTCCTTTTCCAGCATGATGAAGTACCTTGCCATAAGGCAAAAGTGATAACTAAGTGCCCCGGGGAACAAAACGTCAATTTTTTGGGGTGTCCATGGCCAGGAAACTCCCCTGACCTTAATCCCATTGAGAACTTGTGGTCAATCCTCAAGAGGCGGGTGGACAAACAAAAACCCACAGATTCTGACAAACTCCAAGCATTGATTATGCAAGAATGGGCTGCCATCAATCAGGATGTGGCCCAGAAGTTAATTGACAGCATGCCAGGGCGGATTGCAGAGGTCTTGAAAAATAAGGGTCAACACTGCAAATATTGACTCTTTGCACCAACTTCATGTAATTGTCAATAAAAGCCTTTGACACTTATGAAATGCTTGTAATTATACTTCAGTATTCCATAGTAACATCTGACAAAAATATCTAAAGACACTGAAGCAGCAAACTTTGTGGAAATTAATATTTGTGTCATTCTCAAAACTTTGGGCCACGATTGTATATTTGTATAGACTACGCCTAATATACACTGAACAAAAATACAAACGCAACATGTAAAGTGTTGATCCCATGTTTCATGAGCTGAAATAAAATATCCCAGAAATGTTCCATATGCAAAAAAATCTTCTTTCTCTCAAATTTTATGCACAAATTTGTCACACCCTGATCTGTTTCACCTGTCTTTGTGATCGTCTCCACCCCCCTCAAGGTGACGCCCATCTTCCCTTGTCCAGCCGCCAACGTCGTTTTAGTGAATTTGGCAGTACATTCAGCAGTGGCGTTGGGGGTATGGGCAGGCATAAACTACGGACAATGAACACAATTGCTTTTTATCGATGCCAATTTGAATGCAGAGATACCGTGACGAGATCCTGAGGCCCATTGTCGTGCCATTCATCCGCCGCCATCACCTAATATTTCAGCATGATAATGCACAGCCCCATGTAGCAAGGTTCTACAAGGATCAATTCTTGGATCCCAGTTCTTCCATAGCGTGCATACTCACCAGACATGTCACCCATTGAGCTTGTTTGTGATGCTCTGGGATCAAAGTGTACGACCGCGTGTTCCAGTTCCTGCCAATATCCAGCAACATTCAACAACAATTGAACATCATCCCACGGGACAGAATCAACAGCCTGATCAACTCTATGCGAAGTAGATGTGTTGCGCTGCATGAGGCAAATCGTGGTAACACCAGATACTGACTGGTTTTCTGATCCACACCCCTATCTTTTTAAGGTATCGGTGACAACAGATGCATATCTGTATTCCCAGTAAGGTGAAATCCATAGACTAGGGCCTAATGAATTTATTTCAATTGACTGATTTCCTTGTACGAACTGTTTATATTTTTGTTCAGTATAGAATAGAAGAGGCGTTTGAATTCAATTATATTTCCTTTCATTGAAATTGCAATGCTGTGTCCTGCTTGAATTGAAATCTCTGAGCCATTCTCAATAAAATTATGAATTGCGCACAACAACCCTGCTATCAATATGGTATTATGAAAACAATGAGTGGACATTATTGTGAAAACAAAGAATAGCCATTGTTTAAAACGATTGTCATAGGATTTACTTTATGAAATGTTTTACTGTATTTAAAGATGTTTGGTAGAGGGCATGTTAGCCAAGTGTCAGGTGTTCTGAGGCGTTTCAGCCCACATGATCATTTGAAATAATTCCCGCCCTATAATAATATCATATAATGTGCTCAATTACGTAAATATGTTAGGCTATGGACAGAACTGCCTTGTAGCCCACTCTCGCCTTTTAACCTGAGATAACAGATCTGCTCTTGAGAGCCGGAAATCTGGACGTGCTGCGCTATGCTCACACATATACGATGGGAAGAACATCTGAGCCATCTGACGTGGAAGGATTTATAGGTTTAGGCGAAATTGCTTTCCCGACAGTGAGATTAAATACCTCGGGATGTTTCAGTGGGTATTCGTGTCTATAGTATTTTGGCGCGAACGGTACCAGGGATCATGCCTGAGGCACATAAAAAGTTCTCACTGTAGCCTTTATTTTCTGAAACTAGACTTTTGGACAACTGGGTCCAGAACTCTGTCAGTGTGGACACTATGCCCACGGATGTCCACCTACTGCTGCTGCTACTTGCTTCGATGGTTGGCGCATCTGTGAGGTCGGCTGGTCCAAGGGGGCATGTGCTTCAAAACTACAGACAAATCAGGTAGGCTACATGATTGATGTGTTTGAAATTGTCATAGACTAATATCAATCACCACAGGCAGCACTTGATGTGTATTGCAAGATGCTCATGGACATGCATAGGATATGCTAATGAATACTGAGAAACATGCTCTATTGTGAAAGTTTCCCTGGCTGCTTCTACCTCTGCTGTGAGTATTATTGGCGGGTACATTTTTGCCAGGTAAGCAGGACAAAAAGCGCGGGAGGACTTAATCTTTTTATGCGCTACCACCAGGGACGCTCAAAATGGCAATCACTTTCCCTCCCTGCTGTAAGTAGCATCATACCATTTAGATGAGATTTAATAGCCTTCAAAACAGAAATACATCTGAAATTGGTTCATATGCTTCTCTATAGGGGACCTTACCTTTATTTTTACTATTTTATACATTGTAGTATAATAGTGAAGGCATCAAAACTATGAAATAACACATATGGAATCATGTAGTAACCAAAAAAGTGTTAAACAAATATATATTTTATATTTGAGATTCTTCAAATAGCCACCCTTTGCCTTGAGGGCAGCTTTGCACACTCTTGGTATTCTCTCAACCAGCTTCACCTGGAATGCTTTTCCAACACTCTTGAAGGAGTTCCCACATATGCTGAGAACTTGTAGGCTGCTTTTCCTTCACTCTGCGGTCCGACTTCACTGAGCACTCCATCACTCTCCTTCTTGGTAAAATAGCCCTTACACAGCCGGGAGGTGTGTTGGGTCATTGTCCTGTTGAAAAACAAATGATAGTCCCACTAAGCCCAAACCAGATGGGATGGCGTATCGCTGCAGAATGCTGTGGTAGCCATGCTGGGTAAGTGTACCTTGAATTCTAAATAAATCACAAACAGTGTCACCAGCAAAGCACCCCCACACCATAATACCTCCTCCTCCATATTTTACGGTGGGAAATACACATGTGGAGATCATCCATTCACCCACACCGCGCCTCACAAACACACTGCGGTTGGAACCAAAAATCTCAAATTTGGACTCCAGACCAAAGGACAAATTTCCACCGGTCTAATGTCCATTGCTTGTGTTTCTTGGCCCAAGCAAGTCTCTTATTCTTATTGGTGTCCTTGTGTAGTGGTTTCTTTGCAGCAATTCGATCATGAAGGGCTGATTCACACAGTCTCCTCTGAACAGTTGATGTTGAGATGTGTCTGTTACTTGAACTCTGTGAAGCATTTATTTGGGCTGCAATTTCTGAGGCTGGTAACTAACTAACTTACTAGTTAGTTACCAGCCTAACCAGCCTAACTAACTTATCCTCTGCAGCAGAGGTAACTCTGGGTCTTGCATTTCTGTGGCGGTCCTCATGAGAGCCAGTTTCATTAAAGCGCTTAATGGTTTTTGTGACTGCACTTGAAGAAACTTTCAAAGTTCTTGAAATGTTCCATATTGACTGACCTTCATGTTTTAAAGTAATGATGGTCTGTCGTATCTCTTTGCTTATTTGAGCTGTTCTTGCCATAATATGGACTTGGTCTTTTACCAAATAGGGCTATCTTCTGTATACCCCTCCTACCTTGTCACAACACAACTAATTGGCTCAAACGCATTAAGAAGGAAAGAAATTCCACAAATTAACTTTTAAGAAGGCACACCTGTTAATTGAAATGTATTCCAGGTGACTACCTCATGACGCTGGTTGAGAGAATGCCAAGAGTGTGCAAAGCTGTCATCAAGGCAAAGGGTGGCTATTTGAAGAATCTCAAAAATGAAATATATTTTGATTTGTTTAACACTTCTTTGGTTACAACATGATTCAATATGTGTTATTTCATAGTTTTGATGTCTTCACTATTATTGTACAATGTAGAAAATAGTAAAAATAAAGAAAAACCCTTGAATGAGTAGGTGTTCTAAAACGTTTGACCGGTAGTGTATGTATATATATATATAATGAGGAGGAAATTACCTGAATTAAATGCTGGCATGATGCATTTAGACTTTAGCTGTACACATCCATTGCTATTTGTGAGGAAGCTAGGCCTATATCCACATTATTAGGTATAGGCTATTATTGTATAGGATATTCCCTTGTTGACCTGAATGGGTAAAGACATTTTTTTTAAGTTTGTGCTGGAAATATTTATGAAAATGTCAGTATTTCACAATTTTGTATGTTTTGAGATGTGCCAGCCTGTGTTATTTAGGTAGCTGGGATTGGATCCTGATGTCTACTGCATTATAGAGGGTTTTGTTTGGTTGATGCAAGGTGCGTGGTTAGAAAAATCACTTAATCAGATTACGTAACCAACAGTTATTGTTATTGTTGTGGCTTTGCTACCTGAAGGTTATCCGATTGGAAAGCAAAAGAGCAAAATCTCACTGTAATTAAAAGTGATTTTTAATACATCCATGATGTCACCGTGTAGATTTGTTGATTTATAGACTAGTAATTAGCTCCATTAGTACAGTTTTTCCCAATTCCAGTCCTCGAGTACCCCCAAAAGCACACATTTTTGTTGTAGCCCAAGACAAACTCACCTGATTCAACTCACTTGAGGGCTTGATGATTAGTTGAATCAGGTGTACTTGTCTGGGGATTCTACAAAAATGTGTGCTGTTGGGGGTACAGTTAATGAACGTTTTTGTAGTGGTTAATACATTTTTCGTAAGAGAAAATAGAGTCTGAAATTTCTAAGTGGAAATTACATACCTTTGAAACCTTTTTAAACCTCAAATACACAACAAGTGTAACATTTCCCATTTAGGTCAACAAGGGAATAACAAGCCTTTATTTTCTGAAACTGGACTTTTGGACTGGTTGCAGTTATCCTGCGACAGGGTGATCAAATTAAGATCCGATATCTGTAGTTCAATGTGGCTGTGCATGGGTATGCCATGCAGTCGCCTATGTAGTGCTTTGAATACAGCTGGCCCCTGTCTAGTCACATAGGAAGGACTATAGTTAACTTTTCCCTGCAGTGCTTCTTCACTGCAACCCTCACACCACATCATGTCATGTCTCTGTGCCCCAAGAATAAAGACAGAAGGTTTTCTAGTTACATCAGTGACCTGTAGGAATAGATGTTCGTCGCAGCACATTTAGCCATCAGCATGGCTTTTGCCAAGTGCTTGTCCTGACCAATCACATCACTTCCTTTCCCAGTCCACCTGGCACCTCACACGCAGGACAAACTCCTCATCGTATTGACCCAATGTATTCAAACTTGTGTGAACAGGCACTGTCTGTGTCTTGCACTGTATTGCACAAATTACACTGCACAAATGAGGGCCCACAGTCCATTTGGTTATAAAGATTACACTGTACTATGTTTAAATAGCGATGATCTCCTGTAGGCCTTGCGTTGATCCTTAGATATTGCATCAATTCACATTTGATGTGCCAGATGTCTGCTTAGCCACAAATGGATGTTCTGGCCTCACCCTTATGGTGGTGGACCAATCCCTTAGCACAATGGACCGGCAGGGGAACTCACTGAAGATCATTGCGTTACTGACTCAGTCAGCGCCTGCCTAAAACAATCAAATCAACGATACTGTCATGTTATTTCAAATCCCAGAGGCATCTGCTGAGAGAGTTAAGATTACGTTGCTTCCTGAGGCTTATTGAGAAAGAATTTAGCAGATTTGTGTACACCTTCCATCTTTACTTTCCATTACAATACCTAGAGAGGATCATAGTCCAATATTAATCCTCTCTGACCTTGTGAGAAGAATATGGCATTGATTTGATTGGAACTGTATATGTGGGTGATGATTCCAGTGGTTTTCTTATTTAAACAACATAATGTTTGAAGCATTATTTGAGATTTGCAGGTCAAAATAGGAAAAGCCCTCGCACATCTGTGCCGCCATGTTTTAAGATTTTTAGGTCAACCACCTTTGAGGAGCTTCACTCATGCCTCTCTCTTATTGCCACCAGAGTTCTACCAAGGCTTTTAATTTTAAGACCAAGCTTAAGCTGCTTGGAATGTTTATAGCTTGGAGTATATAGGCATTACGAGCCCGATTCTGACTTAGGAAATGTACGCCTTTCCTACGCAAGCCTTTATTATGCACTTCTCAATAGTTGGTATTCAGACTTAGCTTGCGTAGGTATGTAACAGGATTTGCAAGCGTGGCGCCCTTGCGCACGCTGAATACACGCTGAATACACGCTGAATACACGCTGAATACATTTAATTAAACCGCTGAAACCCTCCCACATGCTAGCCAACAGATTTTCTCGTGGAGTTTTCAGTACATTCAGTAAAAAAAAAAGTGTACGTTCATCTAAAGCCATCCCTTTAAATTTGGTGTACCTTTCATCTTAATTTTCTCAACAGACTGACTAGAATATATGGAGAGAACGGTTCAGAATATTAGGGATCAATGGAAGAAAGTCATGTAAACACATGAATATTCATCTCCTTTTCAGCACCAGTTGGTAGATTTAAAAATACTCTGATCTTGTATATTATGTTGGGTTAGGAACATATTTATGAATAATACAAAAACAGGTTTGGAGAACCTTTACACTAAATATATTGGTGAAACAAAAATACAGTTGTTTGATTCATCCTGAAAGTTGCCATATTCAATTGTTCAATCCATTAAATATTGGAAGAGAAAGGTGTACAATAGGGTTGAACAGTGGTCCTATAAATCTACCCTAATAATCTTTACTAATCATGGAACTGTGATGACAACGGTCCAGTAGTCGGGAACCATGCGCCAGTCTCCAGGTTTAAACTGATACGTATGGTCTGTGTTCCATAATGATTCAAATAGGCTACATGTCCCAAATTATTGCACTACCTTATTATACTATTGCTATCGAAAGTGACAGTGGAAAGAAAGGTAAACTAATGATGTAATGGAATGATGGAAAATGTAAAGAAAGTAACACTAAAGTGACAGTTATAAATGTATGTGGGTACAAAAAAATCTAGAACCTAAAAGGGTTCTTCAGCTGTCCCCATAGGAGAACCCTTTGAAAACCCCTTTTTGGTTCCAGGTATAATTATTTTGGTTCCAGAGGGTTCTACATGGAACCAAAAATAGTTTTCCTATGGGGACAACTGAAGAACCCTTTTTGGAACCCTTTTTTCTAAGAGTGTATAAAAGAAAGTGGCAAAAAAACAAACATTTAAATAGTGAAAAGTCTGGGCATATAATTTAAACATTCTAGAAATCATAAATCAACTCTGTAGATTTGGCACTATACTGTCATTTGCACATGGCTATACAGAATCCAATTGCTTGGATCTTCAAATTTCATCCAGCATTTTATAAACTTCACTGTGGAAAAGCCTGAACCTGGGGAGATGTAACATAGTAAACGAAGATTCGGGACACTAAAATTAGTATGATATGTTATGTTTGGTCAGCCAATTGTATGTATTAATTTGTGGATGTCCATCATTCATTTCGAATGATATGTTACGAATAGAAATGTGTATATGTTATGAATTACAATTTGTATGATAATGTGTATGATATGTTATGAATTACAATTCGTATGATATTTTACTAAGTGCAATACGTACAATATGTTACGAATTTGCAGTACGTATGATATGTTATGAATTCCAATTTTTGGTGGCTAATGTTAGCTAGGTAGCTAGGTGGCTAACGTTAGCTACGCTAGGGGTTAAGGTTGGGTTAAGGTTAGAAGTTAGGATAAAGGATTAAGGTTAGGGGAAGGGTTAGCTAACATGCTAACACCCCTATTACCAGTCTGTTCAACCTCTCTTTCGTATCGTCCGAGATCCCTAAAGATTGGAAAGCTTCCACGGTCATCCCCCTCTTCAAAGGGGGTGACACTCTAGACCCAAACTGTTATAGACCTATATCCATCCTGCCCTGCCTTTCTAAAGTCTTCGAAAGCCAAGTTAATAAACAGATCACTGACCATTTCGAATCCCACCGTACCTTCTCCACTGTGCAATCCGTTTTCCGAGCTGGTCACGGGTGCACCTCAACCACGCTCAAGGTACTAAACGATATCATTACCGCCATTGATAAAAGACAGTACTGTGCAGCCGTCTTCATCGATCTGGCCAAGGCTTTCGACTCAATCACCGTATTCTTATCGACAGACTCAATATCCTTGGTTTCTCAAATGACTGCCTCGCCTGGTTTACCAAGTACTTCGCAGACAGATTTCAGTGTGTCAAATCGGAGGGCCTGTTGTCCGGACCTCTGGCAGTCTCTATGGGGGTACCACAGGGTTCAATTCTCGGGCCGACTCTTTTCTCTGTATATATCAGTGATGTCGCTCTCACTGCGGGTGATTCCCGGATCCACCTCTACGCAGACAACACCATTCTGTATACATCTGGCCCTTCTTTGGACACTGTGTTAACTAACCTCCAAACGAGCTTCAATGCCATACAACACTCCTTCTGTGGCCTCCAACTGCTCTTAAATGCTAATAAAACCAAATGCATGCTTTTTAACCGTTCACTGCCCACACCCGTCCGCCCGACTAGCATCACCACTCGGTTCTGACTGTTCCGAATTAGAATATGTGGACAACTACAAATACCTAGGTGTCTGGCTAGACTGTAAACTCTCCTTCCAGATTCATATTAAACATCTCCAATCCAAAATTCAATCTAGAATCGGTTTCCTCGGTTTCCTATACAACAAAGCCTCCCCATATTGTTTTTATTTACTTCTATGCTCTTTTGCACACCAGTATTCTACTTGCACATCATCATCTGCTCAACTATCACTCCAGTGTTAATTTGCCAAATTGTAATTACTTCGCTACTATGGCCTATTTATTGCCACGCCATTTGCACACACTGTATGTAGACTTTCTTTTTTTCTATTGTGTTATTGACTGTACGCTTGTTTATTCCATGTGTAACTCTGTGTTGTTGTTTGTGTCGCACTGCCAGGTCGCAGTTGTAAATGAGAACTTGTTCTCAACTAGCTTACCTGGTTAAATAAAGGTTAAATAAAAATATTAGCTCTTAGCAATGTTTGATTCACAGCGCTGTTTATGAGATTAGGCTGGCAATAATAAAGTGGCTATTAGAATATCCAATAGTCAAAGGTATATGAAATACAAATGGTATAGAGAGAAATAGTCATAATTCCTATAATAACTGCAACCTAATATTTCTTTACTGGGAATATTGAAGAACTGGGAATATTGAACCACCAGCTTTCATATGTTCTGAGCAAGGATCTTATCTTTTTTACATGGCACATATTGCACTTTTACTTTCTTCTCCAACACTGTGTTTTTGTATTATTTAAACCATATTGAACATGTTTCACTATTTATTTGAGACTAAATAGATTTTATTTATGTATTATATTAAGTTAAAATAAAAGGGTTCATTCAGTGTTGTTGTAATTGTCATTATTACAAATATATATATATAAAATCGGCCGATTAATCGGTATCGGCTATTTTTGGTCATCCAATAATCGGTATCGGTATTGGCGTTGAAAAATCATAATCGGTTGAGCGCTACTATGGGCACAAACCCACTGTCGCTGGACCAGACAGGAGTGGTAAAAAGTGCTCTTCACTGACGAGTCGCGGTTTTGTCTCACCAGGGGTGATGGTCGGATTCGCGTTTATCGTCGAAGGAATGAGCGTTACACCGAGGCCTGTACTCTGGAGTGGAGATAAACAGGAGATGAACCCAAGGTGGCTTATGATGCCCACCAATCAGCATGGGAGGGGTGGAACCAGCTGGGAATGTGATACAGTGAATTATAAGTGAAATAATCTGTCTGTAAACAAATGTTGGAAAAATTACTTGAGTCATGCACAAAGTAGATGTCCTAACCGACTTGCCAAAACTATAGTTTGTTAACAAGAAATGTGTGGAGTGGTTGAAAAACAAGTTTTAGTGACTCCAACCTAAATGTATGTAAACTTCCTACTTCAACTGTATGGAATCATATAGTAAAGAAATAAAATCTGAAATAAATCATTCTCTCTACTATTATTCTGACATTTGACATTCTTAAAATAAAGTGGTGATCCTAATTGATCTAAAACAGGGAATTAAATGTCAGGAATTGTGTAAAACTGAGTTTAAATGTATTTGGCTAAGGTGTATGTAAACCTCCGACTTCAACTGTAGGTGTGTCCAAACTATTGACTGGTACTGTATATGTCATGAGGGAATCATATCATAATTCCCAGATTAAGATTATTTCTAGAGATAAAGATTACATCAGTGAAAAAGATATGGCAGAATACCCTTTGCCCTTTGAATCCCTTAGGTCAATGCTAAAGTTACTCCTCTAATAGCCTGGTGAATATTCTCCTAAAGAGCTTTTAACCTGCACACTCAAACTGAATGGTGCTCAGTAGTCCTAGCAGCTGCCTGAACAAAACAAACATGGAAATGGCACCCTATTCCCTATATAGTGCACTACTTTTGACCAGGGCCCTATCGTACTGTATTTCCTACTTTCAAGCAATGTTTTAAGCAATGACCTGGTCAGCAATACTACCAACAAGTGGATGAATGCTGGTGCAAATTGATGGTAGTGTTATTTTTGAAGATGTCTCAATGCACAGGGGACCTGGGAACAACTCTTCTGATGGGCTGTTTGAATGGACTGTCATGTTGATACAGTGTCCTTTAGATCCCGTTTTTCTTGTTTTTCTTATAGATTCAAAAGAGAAGTACCATTGACAGTAGAAGGACATCAAAAGGTTGGCAGGTAAGAATTTTTAATCTAAATAACGTCTCACTGACATAGAGTTTAGTTCAGAGGATCTGATTAAGGGGAGCAAAGCAACTATCACCACTCTATTATTTACTTGGTTAGTTATATAAATGCAACATGCAACAATTTCAAAGATTTTACTGAGTTAAAATTCATATGAGGAAATCAGTCAATGGAAATAAATTCATTAGGCCTTAATCTATGGATTTCACATGGCTGGGAATACAGATATTCATCTGTTGGTCACAGATACCTTAAAATAATTGGGCCTCGCAATGGGCCTCAGGTACTCATCACGGTATTTCTGTGCATTCAAATTGCTATCAATAAAATGCATTTGTGTTTGTTTTCCGTAGCTTATGCCTGCCCATACCATAATTCCACCGCCAACACGGGGCACTCTGTTCACAAAGTTGACATCAGCAAACCGCTCGACTACATGACGCCATACACTTGGTCTGTGGTTCTCTAAAATAAAATTGGATGCAGCTTATGGTAGAGAAATGAACACTAAATTATATGGCAACAGCTCTGGTGGACATTCCTGCAGTCAGCATGCCAGTTGCATGCTCCCTCAAAACATGACACATCTGTAGCATTGTGATGTGTGACAAAACTGCAGATTTTAGAGTGGCCTTTTATTGCCCCAAGCACAAGGTGCACCTGTGTAATGATCATGCTGTTTAATCAGCTTCTTGATATCCTACACCTGTCAGGTGGATGGATTATCTTGGCAAAGGAGAACAGGGATGTAAACAAATTTGTGCACAAAATTTGAGAGAAATATGTTTTTTGTGCATATGGAAAATGTCTGGGATCTTTTATTTCAGCTAATGAAACATGGGACCAACACTTTACATGCATCGTTAATATTTTTGTTCAGTGTACTTTTTTAAGAGTATAGCTTTTGTTGAAGTGGAACTGACAGCGTTTTAGCAACATGACATCTTATTAAAATCTGTTCATATACACCCCCAGGAAGAATATAACACTTTTCTAAGCAAGAACTTAGATATGGTCATTTTCACATTTTCATAAATTCATAAAATGTTTGGGTATGACGTATAGTAAGGAATTTGTGAAAATTCGAAAGCAATATCGTGTGGGAACGACGGCCGTGCGTTTGCAGTAAATAAAACCTGATAAAAACATACATGTCTTGTCCAGGACCGGAGTCTACGCAGACAGGTGCGCCATAACCAATCAGAGCTACAGTAGGCCTTCATGCAAATAAGCCATTTGCCACACTGGCCTGCCATCATTCACTTTGAACTGGACTGTGTGTTTACAGGCAGTGGCAACAGAGCAACTTTAGATCATTCGAAAGCAATCGCCAAAGCCACAAAATACATCTGAATGGATTTCTGCAAAAATGTAAATACCAAGGGAGTCCTCTTACATTTGGGAACTTTACAGTCTATTGATCAAACAACCCAGCTATGCACATCAACAAGATCAACAACTAATGCTAGCCAGAGCGAGATTAGCTAAAATCTAACGAGGGAACATTAGATACACCCTCTCAAACCTTTTCAGCTAGTTGACCGTCAAAAAACTGAGAAATGTTGGGGAATAGTAGCCTGCTCGTCCTTCTGCAGCTTGCCTGCCAATGCATGCTTGTCCCAACCCACGTTTTAACAACTGAATGGGAACTTGTCTGTCCCGCCCATTTGATCGATGCCAAATACCTTTGACTGACAACTAAGGGTGCGTTCGTGAATTGCCGCCGATGAATCAGAGTGCCCTCTGGGTCATTCGTAAATTCAGAGAGTTGTCTGTTAATAAATTCAGAGTGTTTTGCTCTCCAAGTGTTCAGAGCGGACACTGCACAATTGGCACTGAACGCTCTGCCGAGGAGGAGTAGGGTTAATCCAAGCGTTCCTCACAATGGCAGTCAACCACCCAAACTAACTGGCTAAAGTTGGCTAGCTTGCTAGCTACTTCTAGACACAAATGAGAGAACACTTCACTCTCACCATTTTACTCGCCCTAGCAGAGCTGGTTAGGCTGTTTACATGTTATCTAGAGCATTTGTGACTAACTGTGCTGCTGGTAACAATAAAAACACTTTTTTTGTCAACGTTTACTGACACCGGTCATATTTAGCGGGTGTTGCGCATTCGTAAATTCATCAGTTATTCTGCGATCTGGCACACTCAGACGAAAGTGCTCTTAAATTGGAGTAGATAGCCAGAGTGAATTTACCAACGCAAGAGATATGCTAACTGGATAACATTCGTTGAAGTTCAGCATAGCTAGCTAGCAAGCGATTCCCATTTCTTGCTAGCTAGCCAAATGACACCTGCATCTCTAGCTGTAGCCACCGAAAAGCGATATGAAGGGGACATGACATCCTCCAATGACAATGACATGACATCCTCCCTGGATAACAGTCGTTCAAGTTTGTAAACTTGAACGACTGTTATCCAGTTAGCTAACTTTAGGCTCCAGTACTTAGCTTACTAAATAAATAACTACATAAATAGATACGCTAGCCTATTGGCCATGTTATGACTGACTTGTGATCATTTTCTTTGCTAGTTTGATTGTATTGACATTCCCAGCCCAGTTACATTCGTCCATTTTGTCCAAAATATTGAGTCATTGAAACTGAAACAGTGCATCCTGAATGGGTGGAGGCAGCAAACAATGTACCTGGCCAGTTGTGATTTACAACCTGATAACAATATTTTTGGGACTACCAAGAAATGTATTGGTGAATTAAATTAATCATGCATTGAACTGCATCCTTCTTTTCTGCCAACAATGTCTTACTGTACGTCATGGAATTTTGAGTCAAATGTAACCCATTTTTAAAACCTCTTATAAAGTTGGTTTTGTTGCATAAACTAGGAATTTGATCTTTTTGACTGACATTGATTGTTTGTTTCATTTCTGCAAAGTTGTTAAAATGCTGTCAGTTCCACTTTAAATTATACTCAGAGTATAAAATATCAGGCTTTGAAGCCTTTTACCAAGCGCTGTGCAAACTAGCCTCACATGCTGACCACACCTGACGCGAGCGTTGCAAATTTAATGTACACATGTTATTCAATCATTGCACCCACACTGCTCGCACGCGTCAACGAGCGTCTGCGTAGCCAGGCGCTAAAATATAACTTGGTTCTATTTGTGATGCTTGACGCGCTGCAAGTACCCGCCTCTCCCATCTCCTTATTGGTTTTTAGGAGCATATACCCACTTGGGTGATTGAAAGATGAACTGAGGTCCACACTCCAGTCCAGTTGGTAGTGGTAATGCACCTTAAAGTTGGTTGCCAACAGCCATATAACGTCCAAAGAAGAAGCCTGGAGGCGGAGATATTACTAGAAACAAACTCGGTTTGAGACCCGGGAGTTCAGGACTTGGGAGGAAGAACTGGAGGATGATGGACCCTGGGATCAGGGTCCCAGTACAGCCTGGAGAATATCGCCGTCCAAGAAAGGAGCTGGAAGCAGCAATAGCGGAGCGGCGATATTACGAAGATGTATATGGAGTATGGAACCCGGAGAGAGAGAAGTTTATTGGAACTCGCCTGGCTAGGAAGCCCGAAAGGCAGCCCCAAAAAACTTTTTTTGGGGGGGCACTCGAGGAGGTTCGGTTCCTGCTCTCCTGCTTGGCCGGTTCCTGCTCCCCGCACCAGAGTGCCAGTGCGCGTAATGAGCCCAGTACGTCTGGATCCTGCTCCCCGCACCAGAGTGCCAGTGCGCTTAGTGAGCCCAGTGCGGCCGGTTCCTGCTCCCCGCACCAGAGTGCCAGTGCGCGTAATGAGCCCAGTACGGCCGGTTCCTGCTCCCCGCACCAGAGTGCCAGTGCGCTTAGTGAGCCCAGTACGGCCGGTTCCTGCTCCCCGCACCAGAGTGCCAGTGCGTTTAGTAAGCCCAGCACGGTTCGTTCCTGCTCCCCACACCAGAGGGCCAGTGTGCGTCCCATGTCCGGGACCGCCAGAGAAGGTCCCATGTCCGGGACCGCCAGAGAAGGTCCCCTGTCCGGGACCGCCAGAGAGGGTCCCCTGTCCGGGACCGCCAGAAAGGGTCCCCTGTCCGGGACCGCCAGAGAGGGTCCCCAGTACAGCCAATAGCCCAGGGCTTCCGGTGCGGGACATCGAGCCAGCACGGCCGGCACCGGAGCCGCCACCTGGGACAGGAAGGCCCACTCGAAGACCCCCCCAATGGACTTTTGGCGCAGTCGGAGTCCGCGCCTTTGGGGGGGGGTACTGTCACGTCCAGGCCTGAGAAGACAGGCTGGAGTGTTTAGTTTTGGTTTTGGTGTAGGGTTTTTCTGTTCTAGGTTATCTGTTTCTATGTTGGGGTAATGGTTCCCAATTAGAGGCAGCTGTGTGTTGTTGTCTCTAATTGGAAACCATATACAGTGGGGCAAAAAAGTATTTAGTCAGCCACCAATTGTGCAAGTTCTCTCACTTAAAAAGATGAGAGAGGCCTGTAATTTTCATCATAGGTACACTTCAACTATGACAAATGAGGAAAAAAAATCCAGAAAATCACATTGTAGGATTTTTAATGAATTTATTTGCAAATTATGGTGGAAAATAAGTATTTGGTCACATACAAACAAGCAAGATTTCTGGCTCTCACAGACCTGTAACTTCTTCTTTAAGAGGCTCCTCTGTCCTCCACTCGTTACCTGTATTAATGGCACCTGTTTGAACTTGTTATCAGTATAAAAGACACCTGTCCACAACCTCAAACAGTCACACTCCAAACTCCACTATGGCCAAGACCAAAGAGCTGTCAAAGGACACCAGAAACAAAATTGTAGACCTGCACCAGGTTGGGAAGACTGAATCTGCAATAGGTAAGCAGCTTGGTTTGAAGAAATCAACTGTGGGAGCAATTATTAGGAAATGGAAGACATACAAGACCACTGATAATCTTCCTCGATCTGGGGCTCCACACAAGATCTCACCCCGTGGGGTCAAAATGATCACAAGAACGGTGAGCAAAAATCCCAGAACCACACGGGGGGACCTAGTGAATGACCTGCAGAGAGCTGGGACCAAAGTAACAAAGCCTACCATCAGTAACACACTACGCCGCCAGGGACCCAAATTCTGCAGTGCCAGACGTGTCCCCCTGCTTAAGCCAGTAATGTTCAGGCCCGTCTGAAGTTTGCTAGAGAGCATTTGGATGATCCAGATGAGGATTGGGAGAATGTCATATGGTCAGATGAAACCAAAATATAACTTTTTGGTAAAAACTCAACTCGTCGTGTTTGGAGGACAAAGAATGCTGAGTTGCATCCAAAGAACACCATACCTACTGTGAAGCATGGGGGTGGAAACATCATGCTTTGGGGCTGTTTTTCTGCAAAGGGACCAGGACGACTGATCCGTGTAAAGGAAAGAATGAATGGGGCCATGTATCGTGAGATTTTGAGTGAAAACCTCCTTCCATCAGCAAGGGCATTGAAGATGAAACGTGGCTGGGTCTTTCAGCATGACAATGATCCCAAACACACCGCCCGGGCAACGAAGGAGTGGCTTTGTAAGAAGCATTTCAAGGTCCTGGAGTGGCCTAGCCAGTCTCCAGATCTCAACCCCATAGAAAATCTTTGGAGGGAGTTGAAAGTCCGTGTTGCCCAGCGACAGCCCCAAAACATCACTGCTCTAGAGGAGATCTGCATGGAGGAATGGGCCAAAATACCAGCAACAGTGTTTGAAAACCTTGTGAAGACTTACAGAAAACGTTTGACCTCTGTCGTTGCCAACAAATGGTATATAACAAAGTATTGAGATAAACTTTTGTTATTGACCAAATACTTATTTTCCACCATAATTTGCAAATAAATAAATTAAAAATCCTACAATGTGATTTTCTGGATTTCTTTTTCTCATTTCGTCTGTCATAGTTGAAGTGTACCTATGATGAAAATTACAGGCCTCTCTCATCTTTTTAAGTTGGAGAACTTGCACAATTGGTGGCTGACTAAATACTTTTTTGCCCCACTGTATATGTTTGTAGTTTTCACTTGGGGTTTGTGGGTTATTGTTTGAGCATAGCTTCATTGTGTGTATTAGTCTATGTTAATGTTGCGATCGTCGTTCTGTTTATTGTTTTGCCCAGTTAACTGAGTTTCGTTGCATAAAATAAAGCATGTATACTGGATGCCTCGCTGCGCCTTGGTCTGTCCTTTCCGAAGATCGTGACAAGTAGAGGACACGCGATCAGGACACGCGGTCAGGAAACTGTTGCTAGCTAATTTGTCCTGGGATATAAACATTGGGTTGTTTACCTGAAATGCACAAGGAGATGGCACGTGGGTATATGCTCCTAAAAACCAACGAGGAGATGGGAGAGGCGGGACTTGCAGCGCATCAAGCGTCACAAATAGAACCAAGTTATATTTTAGCTCCTGGCTACGCAGACGCTCGTTGACGCGTGCGAGCAGTGTGGGTGCAATGATTGAATAACATGTATGTGTACATTTATTTTGCAATGCTTGCGCATGCGACGTGAGCAGTGTGGTCCGCAAGTTATCCTTAGCATGGGCAGGGTCAAGGTAAGTTCATATGCTCTGTGATGCATAGTTCCAACTTGATATGAAAAAGACTGCCTCATGAATATAAGCATAATTCTATGGACATTCTGATAAGCTTATATCTTGTAAGCCCCTTTGCCTTCTGATTGTTGTTATTATTATTGTTATAGGACAAATACATGTTGTATGTAGGGTCCCATTTGATAGGATGGTTGGTTTTCATATAGCCTGAGTGACAGTCTGTTTGTGCTATCATGACAACTTGTCACTCATTGTCATACCAAACATGTTTGGTTTGACAATGACAGCAGTGGAGTTGGCAAGAGCACAAATAGATCTAGGACAGAATAGTCTTGACTATATGCTAGAGGTTCAGAGACAATGAAAATAAGTGTAATTTGTAATTTCATTAGTCATGTTTTTGTCCCCTCCTCACAGCCTTATACTGAGAAGAATCCCAGATATCACCAAAAACACCATGAGTAATTCTGAACAGCTCTTAAGCATAAATGATCACGACTTCACAATGAGGCCTGGCTTTGGAGGTGAGGTTTTTTAACAGTGCTTTGTGTGCCGTACAAATCTATCATCATCATCATCATCCTACTGTACAGTTCATCAATATTTTCTGACATACTTTCAATTCTTACTTAATCACGATTTTTCACTAAGTCATTGTTAAATCATGCATTGATGTCGATGACAGCTTTTCTGAAAAGTTACAGCTGTTTTACTCAAGTGAAGATATAGGCCTTTGTCAGTTCTCATAAGCGGATATTGGAAGCGAATGTACACGATGTCTCGTGCTGCAGTGTGCCTTGAATTGATGAGATAACCAACTGGGATTATGTCTGCTGTGATTAATTACACAGTAGCAGCACCAGTCTGGAGCTCAGGGTTTCAATAACCCTTCTCTGACTTCCCTAATCTGAAGCCTTCTTGGGACCCAAATCCAGCTACTGCTTACTGATGGATTCATCCCAAAACACCAATAAAAGGGGATGAATTGGGTTGTAATTTAAGTCCAAAAATGATTAAGATTCCAGAATAATCTATACAGACAGTGAATTGTAACAGACGTAACATAAAAAATGCAGGGTAATAATTCCACTGTGGTGTTTAAAGCCAGTGAATAGTTGATGTGTGATTGCTCCATATGATATGACATGTTTTACAACATACTGACTCAACCATGTATCAACAATATAGATGCAATATATCCGATATCATCTTGTGTGAATCTGCACTTGAGCATGCAATAACATAGCCACATCATTTTGTACTAAGAGGCAATGTAGGCTCTTATAACTGAGTCGTATCTTTGACTGTTTTACATCGTGGTTATACATACATACAGTACCAGTCAAAATTTCGGACATACCTACTCATTCGAGGATTTTACTATTTTCTACATTTTAGAATAATAGTGATATGCTGAGCACTTGTTGGCTGCTTTTCTTTCAGTCTGCGGTACAGCTTATCCCAAACCATCTCAATTGGGTTGAGGTCAGGTGATTGTGGAGGCCAGGTCATCTGATGGAGCACTCCATCACTCTCCTTCTTGGTAAAATAGCCCTTACACAGCCTGGAGGTGTGTTGGGTCATTGTCCTTTTGAAAAACAAATTATAGTCCCACTAAACACAAACCAGATGGGATGGAGTATCGCTGCAGAATGCTGTGGTAGCCATGCTGGTTAAGTGTGCTGGCAGTTAGAACCAAAAATGTCACATTTGGACTCATCAGACCAAAGGACAAATTTCCACTGGTCTAATGGCTATTTTTGGTTCTAACTGCTGTGTCTTTGTGAGATGCAGAGTAGATGAACATATGATATCCGCATGTGTGGTTCCCACCATGAAGCATGGAGGAGGAGGTGTGATGGTGTGGGGGTGCTATGCCGGTGACACTGTCATGTTTCTTGGTCCAAGCAAGTCTCTTCTTCTTATTGGTGTCCTTTAGTAGTGGTTTCTTTGCAGCAATTCGACCATGAAGGCCTGATTGACGCAGTCTCCTCTGAACAGTTGATTTTGAGATGTGTCTGCTACTTGAACTTTGTGAAGCATTTTTTTAGGCTGCAATTTCTGAGGCTGGTAACTCTAATGAACTTATCCTTTGCAGCAAAGGTAACTCTGGGTCTTCTTTTCCTGTGGCGGTCCTCCTGAGAGCACGTTTCATCATAGCACTTGATGGTTTTTGCGTCTGCACTTGAAGAAAAGTTCTTGAAATTTTCCAGATTGACTGACCTTCATGTCTTAAATTAATGATGGGACTGTCGTATCTCTTTGCTTATTTGAGCTGTTCTTGCCATAATATGGACTTGGTCTTTTACCAAATAGGGCTATCTTCTTTATACTACCCTTACCTTGTCACAACACAACTGATTGGCTCAAATGCATTAAGAAGGAAAGAAATTCCTCAAATTAACTTTTAAGAAGGCACACCTGTTAATTGAAATGCATTCCAGGTGGCTACCTCATGACGCTGGTTGAGAGAATACCAAGAGTGTACAAAGCTGTCATCAAGGCAAAGGGTGGCTACTTTGAAGAATCTCAAATATAAAATATATTTTGATTTGTTTTAACACTTTTTTTGGTTATTACATGATTCCATATGTGTTATTTCATAGTTTTGATGTCTTCACTATTATTGTACAATGTAGAAAATAGTAAAAATAAAGAGAAACCCTTGAATGAGTAGGTGTGTCCAAACTTTGACTGGTACTGTATATACTGTATGTAGCGATATGAATAATATGTTGTATTGCTAGCTCATCCGATACACAAACAAAATTTGTGGTTCCTTTTGGATATGGTTAAGGGAAATGACGACAGTTGCTTCTTTCAGCTGTCTGCAAAATTACATTTCAACCCAGGGCAAATGATAAAATGCACATTTTTTGGAACACTGTAGCCTAATTGTGTTTTTTTGCAGGGCTCTGGATGAAAGGGACTAGAGGAGAAAAAACTCATTGTTTTTAATAGAATTGTCTAGATTAACATGACCCTAAAATACAGCTTCATAATCCAGACAGTTTAGTATTACATCATTTTGGAGATATAATTTTAGATAGCCATTGACCTTTTGTTTTTGTCTGTATTTAATTATGTACTGTCAAGATTACACCTACTCCGATAATTAACTATATAAGTTGTTTAAGGAAACAAGTCACATAAATGTTAACATATCTGATTGGTTTTGTTATAATGCTGTCAAATATATATATATTTTTTTATCAAGTTAGTCGCAGGATTTGCTGTGATTAATCGCGATTTCTGTGATTAATTGGGATTTCATAAATGTGCTAAAATTGAACTGTAATTTAGGATTTTTTATAAACATAAGAATATTGACATATTGATTTTGTCAAAATCCAGTAAATTGATAAAGCACACTTTCTTTAACCTCAATCTCAACTTGTTTTGACATCGCATTGTTGTTTTTAGCTGTATAGATTTATGTATTTGGGATGTTTTCAGTTTATTTTGAACACAGTTTTTTTTAAATGAGTGCACAACATTTTTCAAAATGGACCTCAAGTTAACTGATTAACTGTGACAGCCCAATGGAATGTGTTAACTTATGTATTATGTGTTTCCCTTTGAATTAAGTTAAGATTTGAGTTGTGTATCTTTGCAGGACCTGCTGTTCCAGTTGGAGTTGATGTTCAGGTAGAAAGTCTGGACACGATCTCAGAAGTTGACATGGTAAGTGTTTCAATACTTTCTGTGAGCTGTGATCTAAACCTAAATAAAGCATCCAAGATGCATAGATCATCCATGATTTGAGGATTTGGAAAGAAGAAGGCAAGACAATATGTGATGGCTCTGTTGAAATACTAGCATTGGTATGCTTTGTGTTTCAGGACTTCACCATGACCCTGTATATTAGACACTACTGGAAAGACGAGCGCCTCTCTTTCCACAGTACCACCAATAAGAGCATGACCTTTGACGGGCGCCTGGTCAAGAAGATCTGGGTGCCAGACATGTTCTTTGTCCACTCCAAGAAGTCTTTCACACACGACACCACCACAGATAATGTCATGCTGAGAGTCTACCCTGATGGCAAGGTGCTCTACAGCCAAAGGTAATTCACCTGGTCAGAGTCGAACTTTCGTTTTGTTCTCAGTTTAAACCATACTGGTGTAATGGAAGAGGTTTAAACATTTTGCAGTTTAATTGCTAATGTCCTGCAATTTTCTTGCAATTTCCTGTAATGACTTATGCCATGTTAATATGATCTGAGTGGGAATGACTAACGAAATCAATGGTGGCTCGCTGGAGTTCAGGGCCCCTGGGCACGTGCCCTGCGTGCCCGTTTGGTATTCGGTCATGATAGCTGGCTAGACTAAATAACAATTGTTAGATGACATGGCTAATTGAGTGACTGTCAGTGACAGACATAATAAGAGAAAAACGAATTATGCACACATTTTGAAATTGCACCTGGTGTATTCTACTATTCTTACTCCCAATAGTAAGTTGAGACCCGACTGAGTTCCTAATTTTTTTCAAATGTTTTTGGTCAGGCCCTGTAGTGGCCGGGGGCTCTAAGCAACCGTTTATGTCGCTTATGCCAGGAACCAGCCCTGACCTCATCCACCACCAAGGCTTTAGCTCAGCAGATACCCTTGTGAACTGTAGTGAGTACAGTAGCTTGTTACGTAAAATTAATCCAGAAAAAGCTGACAAATAATGGGTGAAATCTAGTTTGCTAGATCTAATCACTATTTGTAATGGAATCAACTGAAGAGAATTGTGTGGTGTTGTAAACACTAGTCTTTGCCAACTGGCAATTTACCCCCGAAGTGATTTCATTACGCAAATCACATAGCTGCCAGCTGAGGCAGGCTAAATTTAAAGCTTCCATTCCTCTTCTTTTTTTTTTTTTACCCATGAGCAATTTGCAAATGAAAAAGTGCTGTCATGCTGTTATTGTGGGATCTATATCCTGGCCAAGTGTGTCTATATATTTATCTTGACCAAATAGACATGCAGTTTGTATCATCACATCATAATTTAATGGATGTGGTGATAAACTGTTTGTCAGTAAAGTATTGGCAAGCTGCAGGCAGTAAGTGAGTTTGTCATTTTAGTGAGTTATCAGAATGCTGGACCCAAGAGAGACTGAATTTGTAATCCACAGTTGGTCCATTTGAGAGTTTTGTCAGCAAGAGCCAGTATCAAGATGTCTGTGTCAGTAGCGCCCTCTGCTGGCATTCAAAACACACTGCATACAGTCGTTTTGACACCTGTGGACACGGATAGTCATTAACACTTCCATCACTGGTGGGGGAGTCAGCGATCATGCTCCCGAAACTCTGGTTTTGGGACTGTGAAGTCTGCCCTGGTAGACACACAGGCCGTCTGTAATCCCAATCTTGCGGTGGATTACAGGATTTCTCTGTCATTACGGATGTATAGGATTTGTGGAGGGACAAGGTGGTGTGTGTTCTACTTTAGATACAATGCAGGCTCATCATTAGGGTTAATCTCTCCGGAGGTTGGCACCAGAGATTTGACAGACAGAAACAGATTGGGAAGGGGGATTAACTACCTGTTTACTATACGTGGACCTCCCGCCCAGTGGATTCTGTGTAGCAGCGGGTCTCTTCTATACTGAGCTGGATTATCTCCGCTATTTTCATGTATTCATCCCTGCCCTGGGGGCTCCAAATCTCCTCAAACAACTGACTCTGTGTGTACTGTATGCGTCTGAAATATGATATACAACAACACATATTCACCCACATCCCCCAGCCCCAACCTATTTCTCGTTGTATTATTGTATATACATTACTCAGTGTATTATTTGACCAATAGGACAGTCCTTCTATGATTCTGCGATTTGAACATTATTTTATTATTTTAACAATTCCCGCATATTATGTGTGGGTTTGTTAATTTGACCAATCACTGCACTAGTTCTGCATATAACAGTCAAATCATCGCAATATTCGCGCATAAAACGGAACTATCACCGCAGTACGAAAAGAGGGATCGCAATTTCAACCAATCACCGAACATTTACCCCATAATATGGTTCAATCAAGCCACACGTAAACAAACTTTTACCTTTGTCCGCGCATTTTCATGACAAATTGGACAAAATAATTTCATTTAGCATGCAAAATGTCAGCACTGCTTCAGCAAAATCAAGCATTTTTGTCTGCAAATATACATGTTTTTTCCTGTGAAAACCTTGGAACTACTCATCTTAGCCTGAGTGCCAGTCTGTTTGTGCTAAAATGTCAACTCCTTGCCACTCATTGTCATGGCAAACATTGGCTTGACAATGATAGCAATAGCGCTGGCAAAAGCACAAACAGATCTGGGACCAGGCTATACTCAGCTGTCTCTGCTGTGTTCTCATGCAGGGTGACAGTGACATCAATGTGCAGCATGGACTTGAGTCGCTTCCCTCTGGACACACAGACCTGCTCCCTGGAGATCGAGAGCTGTGAGTCTCTGCTCTGTCACTTCCTTTTTGACTCTCTCTCTGCTGTCGCAATCAAATATATAATGTAATGTACCTGTTCATAGACTGTTTCAATTTGTGAACACTGAACAGAATGCCCCTTTCTTTTCAGATGCGTACACGGATGACGACCTGATGCTTTACTGGAAGAAAGGGAACAATTCCCTGAGCACTGACGAAAATATCTCCCTCTCCCAGTTCCTCATCCAGGAGTTCCAAACCACCACAAAACTAGCCTTCTACAGCAGCACAGGTACAGCACTGAAGGCTGAAACAGCACATGCTGTTCACTGTGATTTATCAAGGTTGGGTTTCTGTTATGCTAATACAATACAATGCATTGTATATAACATATGTAATAATCTTATCCTCTTCCCTCCAGGCTGGTACAACCGTCTGTACATCACCTTCACCCTGCGACGCCACATCTTCTTCTTCCTGCTTCAGACCTACTTCCCTGCCACTCTGATGGTCATGTTGTCCTGGGTGTCCTTCTGGATCGACCGCCGGGCCGTACCGGCCAGGGTTCCTCTGGGTGAGTTAGCCCCTAGTAGTCCCAAGATTTTAGTCAACGCTTGTTCGAAGCTTATTATGATTCTGTCTTCTACAGTGTTCATGTTTCATTATTACAAAGCCAAAAGAAGTCTGCCTTCAGTAGCATATCCTGCTGTGTCCCTAGGTTTCAATCTTTCTGATCAGACGTTGTGTGTTGTACTGTGCCCCAGGTATCACCACGGTGCTCACCATGTCCACCATCATCACTGGAGTCAACGCCTCCATGCCCAGGGTTTCCTACATCAAAGCTGTGGATATTTACCTCTGGGTCAGTTTTGTGTTTGTGTTCCTATCGGTGATAGAGTACGCTGCAGTGAACTACCTGTCCACGGTGCAAGAACGAAAGGAAAAAAAGCTACGAGAAAGGGTAAGGGCCACTTTAACAATCCATGGATCCAAAGTGTCCGTTTCTCAGTCTGTAAAATATGCTCTGGGAAGAGTTTACCATTCAAAATGTATCTTGAAAAAGTGTAGGCTAGATCTATACAGTATGTGCTTGTCGGATGAATAATGTGGGCACTGTAGCTCGGGATCAAACCCAGTCTCTGTGTCTGTCTGCAGCTGCCCTGCACCTGTGGCATGACCCACCCGGGCATGATGGGTAGCTACAGCGAGGAGGACGTCAACAACATGGGGAACTATGGCTGTATGCTTGAGGAGAACGGCGCCATGAAGCAGCAGAGGATGATGGTCCATCTGGACATTGAGGAGAACAACCAAATCACAGGACATGTGGGCTCCAGTGCCTACAGCAGCGTGTGGGTCGACACCCACGCCATAGACAAGTACTCCCGGGTCATCTTTCCTGGGTCTTATACTCTGTTTAACATCATCTACTGGTCCTGCTACCTCTAAAGATGCACAGAATGTAATGGAGGTAGTTTTCCAGATATACTGTGACACTTTCTGTATTTTGAAAGTTCTATATTTTGAAAATGTGATTGCTGACATGCAAAACGGTTTGGGACTGTATCAACAGTGGACTAATGCAAATACCAAAATATAGTTTTTGAGTGGTATTTTCCTTTAAGTTAGGGAACAAAGCTATACCAAATAATTTCTGTAACAATAAGTGCATTATTGTGCAGTTTAAATGAGAGTAACATCCAGAATTGCATGTCTTGGCAACTTTGTAAAACGTAATGCCAATGTCTATGAAAACAGTGTCCAAATGGTTATTTCAAACTGTGCTATACAATTTCAGGGTATACTTTTTTGTGTATTTTGGTTTCAAATGGACCATTACATCTATTTTAATTGTGTTCCCCCTTTTCTGGATATGCTTGAATATGTATTGAATAACAGTACTTGTACAGTGTTTTAGCACGAATCTGTTAACTGATTAAAATGTATTCCATGCATTTCTTTCAGTTTCTGCGCACCCTTCTCATTTATTTTAGTGTTTGATTCAACATGTGGGACAGGTTATTGAAATTTTTATTCTGTCATTGATTTAAATGTTTTCTTCTAATGGCTGTTTGTGAATTCTGTACATTATTCTTAAATGTAGTTAATAGGCTACATATTTCTTCCTTTAACCGTCAAGATATGATGATGACAGCTTAATTCACGTGCAATGAAATCTACCGGACTAACAGATTGAAGAAAACCCCAAATATTATTATCAGTAGACTTTTGTCCGATTTATTATTAAATTCCCTGAATGGAGATATAAAAAGTTAGGGTTACTAGCGGAACCCCGGTTCTATGCTAATATGAGTGAGATGGGATTCACGGCTCTATAGGCTCGAAGAACCAATCACGCAACATCTGTTGGAGACAGACAGGTCAAGTGGCGAATGAGGTGAGCCCCTCTCCCCCTCAGGAGGCTGAAAAGATTTGGCATGGGCACTCAGATCCTCAAAATGTTCTACAGCTGCACCATTGAGAGCAACTTGACTGGCTGCAACACCACTTGGTATGGCAACTGCACCGCCCTTGACTGCAAAGCGCTACAGACGGTGGTGCGGACGGCCCAGTACATCCAGGATCTCTATATCAGACAGTGTCACAAGAAGGCCCGAAAAAATGCCAAAGACTTCAGCCCCCGAAGCCATAGACTGTTCACTCTGCTACCCTCCGGCAAACGGAGAGCATGTCTGAGATGTCTCACATTAGAATATAGCCAACTCCCGAATATAGCCAACTCCCGTATCGCAGAAATGCTCTCTGAAGCCAGGGTAGTCCCAAGAACATCCCCCCTCAGTGGCTTCAACGGTGAGGAAGTATACACCAACGAAGATGCAGTGACATCCAGAGGGTAAAAACGTAATAAACGTATGAGGTGTGGTCCAACATGCCATAACACAAATCTCCAGTAATAAAATGCCTTAAAACAGTGACCAAGAGGTAGCCATACCTCTGGTGGAATGAGCCCATTTTAGTCATTTAGCAGACGCTCTTACCCAGAGGGACTTACAGTTAGTGCATTCATCTAAAGATAGGTCTGTAACCCGGGCTGTAACCCTTGCAATATTCTTTTTTAGGGGTTAGATCAGCTTTCATATCGCAGATACAAAATAATATACAAATACAAACCTTGCTATTATATTTTTCAATAAAATAGCCTCCACTATCCAAAGGGGGGATAGCCATTGCAGGGAGGTGCCCAGAAGTCACAGAGGTCATTGTCGTTCTAGCGCAATACTCATACTTCATCCAAGCAAATGCGCAAATTGCATACTGGACATAAACGGTGGAGATGCTATTCTTCCGTAGAAGTGCAGGGCGGCGGGTGGAAAGCCATGAACAAAATTTTAAGCGAGACAATTTTAATTGCCACTGACCTTAGGCATAAAGACGGGTTTGGGTAAGAATGTTACACTTGATAACCCTGGGGCAAACTGTAGGCATGAATGGTGGACGGCGTGCAGCTCACTCACTCACTGTGGGGATGTAAGTGCAATCAGCAAAGATGTCTTGAATGAGAGATATTTCCAGCGGCTCAAAAGGTTGCTTCGAAATCGTCCCACGCACAAAAGAAAGATCCCAAGATGAGGCTAAGGCTTGGAGACTGGGCGTAAGCGATGCGCTCCCTTCATAATAGAGTGTGTTACCGTACTGTGTTGTCCTCGAAGCCTATATGACAGGCCAAGATAGCGGCTGAATAGACCTTAACAGTGAACTGTTTTTCGGCCACACCACCAGATGTATCCTCTCACAGGCCAGGTCCAGAGGGCCATAGTTTCTTGGTGAGGGTGTAAAATCTCTCTGCCCACCTGGGTCGAAAGATCCCTGCGTAACGGTAGTTGTCAAGGCTTCAGAGCCTAACCAGAACCACTAACCCGAGCCTCCCTGGCCATGGAGGGGCTACCAAGATGAGGGATAATACTTGTTCCCTCACTCTGTTTAGAGTGGGGAGTATCAAGCATAGAGGAGGAAAAGCGTAAGAGAATTACCCCTTTGCCAAGCGTGTGCCAAGCGCGTCCAATCCCAGTGGTGTGTATCCTGCTATCGCCAAAAACAACAGACAACACGCTATGTGAATAGCTCTACGGCGGCTAGACCGTATCTCTCCCAGATCTGGTTCACCACCTGGGGATGGAGTCTACCCCGTAACAGGTTCCCTCTGGACAACAAGTAATGAGAGGAGTCGTGCGTAATGAGAGGAAGTGTGTCCTGCTCCACAGTCTTGACAGCTAGTCTGTGTCGATGCAGAGAGCTGGTGACACCCTGGTGTGTTGATGTATGCCACCACAGTCGTATTGTCTGTCCTGACAAGGATATGACAATATCGAAGGAAGAGCAAAACGTTTGAATAAAACACTGTCAGCAGTTCGAGGTAATTTATAGCGTGGCAGAGCTGTGGGGACCCTCGTGAACTGCGCCCCACCCTGTTCACGATGACACTACCCCTAGGGGAGTGCGTGAGAAGAAGATCGAGGGGCTCTTCCAGTCATGGAGAGCTGAGAGACAGTCTGTGACAGTGGAGGCTCCTCAGAGGAGGAATTTCATTTATTTATTTATTTTGTGAAAAAAGTTTGCCTTTTTAGATAAAACGATACAAAATATGTTCACAAATAATTGATTCAAACACACTGTTTTGCAATGAAGGTCTACAGTAGCCTCAGCAGCACTCTGTAGGGTAGCACCATGGTGTAGCCGGAGGACAGCTAGCTTCTGTCCTCCTCTGGGTACAGTGACTTCAATAGGAAACCTAGGTGGCTGCTGGTTCTCACCCTCTTCCATAGACTTACACAGTAATTATGACAACTTATGGAGGACATCCTCCAACCCATCAGAGCTTTTTCAGCATGAACTGACATGTTGTCCACCCAATAAAATGATCAGAGAATGAATCTAGTACTGAAAGTATAAGCTACAGCTAGCTAGCACTGCAGTGCATAAAATGTGGTGAGTAGTAGACTCAAAGAGAGAGAAAGACAACAGTTTTTAACAAATTCATCTCTTAAAAAAAGAAGTGCTCCACCCGGGAGGAGGCAGGCCGTGACACGAAGTGAACTGTTGGATGCCCCTCACTGCCGCTGGAGACGTACACCTAGGTCGGACACCCCTTCTTTCCCCGAGGGAATTAAGTGGGCGGGACCTCGATGAGGCAGCAGCAAAGGACCGCTTCCCCCGTCAGCCTCTGTTAGGAGAGTCGAACTCGAGCGTTTTGCGTTGCAGAAAATCATTGTGCCAGCGTGTTGCCCTCTCCCTACCGCAAAGCCTTGGCTCATGGAAGGGGGGTTACCACGTTACCCAGATCTGCGGGGCAAGCAGAAGTTAAAGGCTTTGCCTACCTTATGAAGTTCTTGTGTATCGGTTACGATGGCGACAGAAGGCCCAAACAGTTTCTTCTGTGCGATAGGACTGTGGAGGAAATCTGCCTTTTCCTTGTCCGAGATGCTGGACAAATTGAGCCACAAGGCTCTCTTCCCCCACCACCGCAAGGCTCATGGCGAGCCCACAGCCTTGTATAACAACTCTGGAGGCCCGGAGGTTGAGATCTGCACTGACAGATCTCATCCCATAGGTACTGGATGACTGTGCCTTTGCCAAAGATATCTCTAGCTACAAATTGGCCTGGTAAGCCAACAGTATGGACTTTACTTTCAATGCCCATGCAGAACGTGCCGCAGATACGTAGACCTTATGGAATATGGAGGCGGTGAAACGCTTCAGGGAGATCAGCGCTGGTCATTGACGAGGCAATGGGGTTGAGGTGGTTAGCCAGTGACGACTCGACCACCGGCGGCTTGCCAAAGCCCTTGTCCTCCTCCACGATCTTGAGTCTGACCACTGCCCGTCTGCAGACATCGATAAGTCCGAATCTGTCATTGGGTATCGAAGCCTGGGGCTTCCTCTTCCCCCTCTTCTTTCTCTGGGAAGATGCCAGTCATTTCTTCGCCATCAAACTTGTCGAAGACAAGAACCCTTCCCCTTCCCCTTCCTCCGCTGCAAGCTCATCAAACAGTGGTTTGAGGTCCTCAGGGTATCTCTCTGCTTGGATGCCCCTTTCTGCTACCTCCGCCCATGTGGGTTGAGGTTGCAGGGTAGCCTCCTTGCCCGCAGGCTGTGAAGGTGATAGGGCCCACAAAGGGACTGCTCTACACAGCATTCACTTGAGGGCGGTCTTGGGAAAGTCCATACCGGAAAGCGAGTGCTGCCTTAGCATGTTACCCAACTTAGCTAAGTCTTCCGGCGAGAGCTTTCCAGCTAGCTAGACAAGAGACTATGCTAGCTATGTTCTTTTTGCAGGTAGTAATGCTGGTGTGTTTAACTAACTTTCCAGCTAGCCTTGCGGCGTGTGCTAACCAAGTCTCGATAGCTAGCCGTATACTCAAAGCAAAACTTTCCTTTTGGTCAGTACTCAACACCATCGCCAGGAGCTGAGGTCCCACGTTCGGCAGTGTTAACCTCACTGTTAGCCTGAGAACAGTTCAGTAGGAAGACAGTGATCTAGTCGTGCGGAGGAGAGCTTTCGTGCACATAGTCTCTTCCGCAAGGAAGAGAGGCGAGAATGACCAGTAGGCGGGCGAGTGGCGCCTTATAAGGAGACCTGTCTGTCTCCAACAGACATTGTGTGGTTGGTTTTTTGAGCCCAGTAATCAGGCGAGCAAATCCCAATGTGAGACATCGAAACAAGTATTTTCAATTGAACCTGCCTTACCAATGCATTTAGGCTTATCCAACACCACATTGATATGACATCTGTTTGGAATTAAGCCTAATTTCAACCAAAGCCTGGAAAGGTATATCCTACAAAAAAAAGGCTTTACACAATGTAATGAGGGTGCTTTTATAATGTAATGATAAAACAATTCAAGTGTTCACACATAACAGAGGCTTATATCTTTGGTAGAAGCACCAAATAGTGCTTTTAGGGCCCCATGAATGGCTGAAAATCAAGTTTCTTAAGACTTTCCTCCTATCAATAGCCCATCATCAGCGGATCAGTAGTATTTCACTCTATTATGGTTACCTTTGACCAGAAAGATTAGTGAACACAAACATTGGTCAATAGAGAGCTACAGATCACAGGGTTTTGTTCTAGCCCTGCACTAAGTTAGCTAATTCATTTCAATGAGATCATGAAGTTGATTGGTTGAATCAGGTGGGCAGGAGGTGACATGGTTGGCTATCTGCCAGAGCCTACTGTTAGTATACAGTATGTGGTTCAGTGCTGGGCTGTCCCTCCACAATGTTTGGCCTCTGAGGCCCCTCTCAGGGCCCGCTCCTCCTTTAGGTTAGCCTCCTTTAACTCCTCTCTGGCTCTCTGCAGCAGCTCTGGGCACAGCAGCACATCCAGTGCTGTCATGGCCAGGGCCTTGGCCGCCCGCAGGGTGTAGAACTGAGCTTTATCATCACCTAGACGATGGATTCAGAGACACACACAAGTAAGCCTACGTGAAAAATGATTGAATACTATATTACATAATTTACAGTACCAGTCAAAAGTTTGGACACACCTACGCATTTGATGTTTAAAGCAAATTTGAAGCATTTTGTTTGTTTAGTTGAAAAATCAAGTTTGAGATGGGGTTTTACTGAGTGTTTTCTTAAAAGTAATGCTTTTTCCACACCTACAAGTAAAGGACGGGTCAACAACATAAGTTGGGTATGAGCTAACAGAATATGAAGTTTAACAAATATATATACAGTACCAGTCAAAGTTGACACCTACTCATTCAAGGGTTTTTCTTTATTTGTACTATTTTCTACATTGTAGAATAATAGCGAAGACATCAAAACTATGAAATAACACACATGGAATCATGTAGTAACCAAAAAAGTGTTAAACAAATCAAAATACATTTTATATTTGAGATTCTTCAAAGTAGCCACCCTTTGCATTGATGACAGCTTTACATACTCCTGGCATTCTCTCAAACAGCTTCATGAGGTAGTCACCTAGAATGCATTTCAATTAACAGGTGTGCCTTGTAAAAATTTATTGGTGGAATTTCTTTCCTTCTTAATGCATTTGAGATAATCAGTTGTGTTGTGACAAGGTATACAGAAGATAGCCCTATTTGGTAAAAGACCAAGTCCATATTATGACCAAGACCAAGTCCATAAAAGCAAAGAGAAACGACAATTCATCATTACTTTAAGACATGAAGGTCAGTCAAAACTTCAAGAACTTTGAATGTTTCTTCAAGTGCAGTCGCAAAAATCATCAAGCGCTATGATGAAACAGGCTCTCATGAGGAACGCCACAGGAAAAGAAGACCCAGAGTTACCTTTGCTGCAAAGAATAAGTTCATTAGAGTTACCAGCCTCAGAAATTGCAGCCCAAATAAATGTTTCACAAAGTTCAAGTAATAGACACACTTTGCACACTCTTGGCATCAAGGCAAAGGGTGGCTAGAATCTCAAATATAAAATATATTTGATTTGTTAAACACTTTTTTGGTTACTTATTCTACATGATTCCATATGTGTTATTTCACAGTTTTGATGTCTTCACTATTATTCTACAATGTAGAAAATAGTAAAAATAAAGAAAACCCCTTGAATGAGTAGGTGTGTCCAAACTATTGACTGGTACTATTAATATGTTTTATACATATACATGTTTTTATGCTGCACTCAAATTGCCCTTCTGGGACAATAAAGATTTACTGAACTGAACTGGTAAAAAAATAATTTTATCTATGTCATGGAGTATTCAGACCCCTTCCCTTGTTCCACATTTTGTTACGTTACAGACTTATTCTAAAATTGATACAATTATTTGTTTCCCTCATCAATCTACACACAATACCCCATAATGACAAAGCAAAAATTGTTTTTTTGAAATGTTTGCAGATTTACTAACAATAAAAAACAAATATACCTTAATTACGTAAGTATTCAGACCCCTTTGCTATGAGACTCGAAATTTAACTCAGATGCATCCTGTTTCCATTGATCATCCTTGAGATGTTTCTACAACTTGATTGGAGTCCACCTGTGGTAAATTCTATTGATTGGACATGATTTGGAAAGGCACACACCTGTCTATATAAGGTCCCACAGTTGACAGTGCATGTCAGAGCAAAAAACAAACCATGAGGTCAAAGGAATTGTCCGTAGAGCTCCGAGACAGGATTGTGTCGAGGCACAGATCTGGGGAATGGCAGCATTGAAGGTTCCCAAGAACACAGTGGCCTCCATCATTCTTAAATGAAAGAAGTTTGGAACCACCAAGACTCTTCCTAGAGCTGACCGCACGGCCAAACTGAGCAATCGGGGGAGAAGGGCCTTGGTCAGGGAGGTGACCAAGAACCCGATGGTCACTCTGACAGAGCTCTAAAGTTCCTCTGTGGAGATGGGAGAAACTTCCGGAAGGACAACCATCTCTGTAGCACTCCACCAATCAGGTCTTTATGGTAGAGTGGCCAGACGGAAGCCACTCCTCAGTAAAAGGCACATGATAGCTCACTTGGAGTTTGCCAAAAGGCACCTAAAGGACTCAGACCATAAGAAACAAGATTCTCTGGACTGATGAAACCAAGATTGAACTCTTTGGCCTGAATGCCAAGCGTCACATCTGGAGGAAACCTAGCACCATCCCTACGGTGACGAAGAATGGTGGTGGCATCATCATGCTGTGGGGATACTTTTCAGCGGCAGGGACTGGGCGACTAGTCAGGATCGAGGAAAAGATGAACGGAGCAAAGTACAGAGAGATCCTTGATGAAAACCTTCTCCAGAGTGCTCAAGACCTGACTCTGGCGAAGGTTCACCTTCCAACAGGACAACGACCCTAAGCACACAGCCAAGACAACGCAGGAGTGGCTTCGGGACAAGTCTCTGAATGTCCTTGAGTGGCCCAGCCAGAGCCCGGACTTGAACCCAATCGAAAATCTCTCGACAGACCTGAAAATAGCTGTGCAGCGACACTCCCAATCCAACCTGACAGAGCTTGAGAGAATTAGCAGAGAAGAATGGGAGAAACTCTTCAAATACAGGTGTGCCAAGCTTGTATTGTCATACCCAAGAAGACTCAAGGCTGTAATCGCTGCCAAAGGTGCTTCAACAAAGTACTGAGTAAAGGGTCTAAATACTTATGTAAATGTTATATTTCAGTGTTTTATTTTTGAAACATTTGCAAAAATTTCTAAAAACCTGTTTTAGCTTTTTCATTATGGGGTATTGTGTGTAGATTGATGAAACAATTTATAAAATGTTATAATAAGACTGTAACATAACAAAATGTGGAAAAAGTCAATGCACTGTATCTACTGTGTTTCTAATTGATTTCAGGTGTATGATAAAGACATACCAGCAGCTACGGTGTATTCCTCTGTGTGGTTTAGAGCATCTGAGCCAATGTAAAAGTAAGGGTGGATTCCAGGTACAATAAAAGACACATTGCCAAAATCTGTGGAGCCTGTGGAGATTACAAACAATCAAAGGTCTTTCATTCTACATTTCAGCATTAAACTTTCATTGCATAACAAGAACATTGCCTCCTAGTTCTTCCAATGACCACAATATGGCCTGTGGAAAGCACTGTGAGGGATGCACAGTTGAGTTGCTGTCTTACCAGAGGAGTTTTTGAGGACCTCTTCATCTGTAGTGAATTCCATCCCCAAAGCCTTGCCGTTTACCTCATACAACCCATGCAGGGTGGGATTCCGCAGGACATTGTGAAAGGCATTCCTTACGAACTCCAGTTCAACCTTTAAAAAATATATTTTTTGGTATATCGCTCTGGATCAGGGTTAGGGTCAATTTGGAATTTCTGAATTTAATTATATTCAACTCATTGGCCACACCCAACAGGAATCAGAATTTGAATATCCTGTAAAAGTACCGCCTCTTCCGCTTTACTTTCGTATCATGTCCCCTAATCTATTAAATGGGCTTGACGATTATATTAGCAAAGTCGTGAAAATCCAATGATCATCAAAATAACTTGACAGAGCTTGAAGAGTTTTTTAAAGAATAATGGCCAAATACTGTACAATCCAGGTGTGCAAAGCTCTTATAGACTTACCTAAAAAGACTCACAGCTGTAATCGCTGGTGCTTCTACATCGAAGTATTGACTCAGGGGTGTGAATACTTCTGTAAATTAGATGTTTCTGTATTTTTATTTTCAATAAATTTGATAGAATTTCTAAAAACATGTTTTCACTTTGTGATTATGGGGTATTGTGTGTAGATGGGTGAGAAAAAAATATATTTAATAAATTTTGAATTCAGGCTTTAACACAACACAATGTGGAATAAGTGAAGAATATAAATACTTTCTGAAGGCACAATTATATTTGTGTTTGTGGAATTCATTCAAAAAGCCTATACAAGTTAAAAGACTAGGAAAATGACACCCCACTTGCTTAGCATATTGAATTTGAATTGAAGGAAGTAGAATTTAATTCAAACCTATTCAAATAAATTAATGGAGACATGAAACAAGTCTCAAACATTTTGCCAAAAGCATCTGCCACTTATTACTGCAAAGAATATAGATATCATTTCAAATATAAACTGGATTATATAACTGAAAGATGCCAAACAGTATTTTGTTTGTATTTTTGCCATGATATGTTATGTTGCTCCCTTCAATTCTAGAGTGTTTGATCTAACGCATTCTGGGAAATTATTTTTTCCCCTAATATTTTATAACATGTAAGTGAATTATGAATTATTACAGACAACCTACAAAATGTTCTTAGAATTTTTCCAGAGGACTGTAATTATTTAAATACACTTTAGGAGGATGAGTTTTAAATATGAAATGTTTAAACAACATGTCAAACATAGTATTGGTAACCATACATGATGTCAAAATAAACATGTGCGTAACGATTTATGCAATAAATGATCCATTTGAAATTCAATGAATTTTATTGAATTAAATTCTACTTCCTTTCATTCAAACTCAATAAAAAATTCTGCTTCCTGTGGAGTGTGGCCAATTAAAATGTAATTAAAACTCAATAATTTAATTTTAATTATAGACTAATTCACAACTCAATTCAGAATTGACCCCAACCCTTCTCTCAATATTTATGTTGAGTAAATTTGGTTGTTAAATATAACAATAATTTGTGTGACACACAACAAGATAAGTTGTTCACATATTTCTCTTAAATTATTATTTTCCTTCTTTGTGGTGATTTTGCCATTGTGCTTACTTCACAGCCAGTTGCCATGGCAGCGGATCTAAAACACATCTCAGCCTTGGCCTTGATGGTGGGCAAGTCTTTACGTGAGGGAGTTCGGAGATAGTACTCCAGCTCTGTGTAGGCAGGGATGATGTTGGGTTTCACCCCTCCATGCTTGATGATACCTGCACAGGACCACACAAGGAAGCAATGTATAACTATATTTGGTAAATGTTTGCTGCATAGAGTTCGCAGGCCTCCCATTACTTCTGCATAGAGTTTAAAATGCCTCTGAAGTTGTTATTGTGGGAATAAATATTACTCTTGAGGACAAGATCAGGAGGAACATACAGTACGTGTTTATGTTAACTGAGCTGTCCCTCACCGTGGATTCTCCAGTCTGGCTTGAGTTGCTGTCTGAGCACTGAAAGGTTATTGTAGGCGAGCACAGCAGCGTCCAGTGCGTTGACCCCTTCCCAGGGATAGGCTGCAGCATGAGATGCCTTGCCATGGTATCTCACTATGACACTGGAAATTGAAAAATTGTGCAAAACCTTGGTCTTCACCCATAAAATATTGGGAGCATATTTAGAGTGTGCGACTATCTGAATAGATTTTTTACACAAGTTTACTATTCTATTAGTCAGCACCACTTACAATTTTGTTTAGTGTGCATCAACTTATGCCTTTCAGTGGTAATGAAACAAGAAACCAGACATAGGCCTCAGAGTCATGATGTTGGTCTGGTTTCTCACATGTTGCAACTGGTCTGACTGCAGCCTGAAATAGCACTCTGCAATGCAGCTAGGGGCCCAAGTACAGAGTTCATGGGTTCTCTGCCAACAATGGGTTGCACTCTACAACATGGATCTCTACCTAATATGTTTTCTGTTCTAACAGCCATTAACTATGAGAAGGAGGATACATATGTTTGGTATTATGAAAGATTGCGTATGTTTCCCAAATGTACCCTTTTAGCAGTGCGCTATAAAAGGAATGTGGTGCCATCGGGTGCCACAAAAATACAATAGACTGTTGTGTGTGAGCCCTTGAAATAACCTTACTCATGTTCAGCCACATCTGGCAGCCAGGAAGCATCCTCCTGTGAGGGATGAGCCATGAATACCACGTCCATGCCATCAAACGCCCTCTCCCTTATCAGGTCGATTTTACCCCCTCCATCCTCCTCTGCTGGGGTTCCCAACACTGTCACCTGTGGAGGAAGAGTTGGCTGGTCAATGTGTCCAGAAAGACTCCTAACCCTTGTCAGAGCTATTACAAGCCAATAAATGCCACACTGTAGATGAGAGGGCTGATACCAAAATAAAATGAGCGTTAGGTTCATGCGCATCCTATTTTACAATGCGCTCAAGAATGATGCTTCAGGTTATTGCATGTGTAAGGGAGGCCACCCTAGAGTTGGGGGTTTCAGTGAGGCGGAAAACAATGCAAAGCTGATTTTCTTGCCCAGGGTGAGGCTTTTACTTGCAAGTGGAGATAATAGCCGGCTGTATTTATAGGCAATTATTTTTATAAAGACTTCCTCAAATGCGTTCTCCTATTCTATTGGTTTTCTTTCAACGTCTAGCAGCCAAAGGAGTTATCTATTGGTTTTCTTTCAACGTCTAGCAGCCAAAGGCATTCTCTATTGGTTTTCTTTCATTGTCTAGCAGCCAAAGGCACTATCCTAGTCATATTAGCAACCCATGATAGTTGTAGCATCTTTAAATCCTCCCACTTCCTAATGGATATTTCCATCTCTGTCCATGAAACCTCTTGCATGTGCGGTGCGCATTTTCGAACTGTGTTTTCCCTCAAATTGCATTTGGAAACATTCACGCTTAGGCCTACTGCCGTGTGTACATCGCTGCGCCTCAAATATGAATAAATAATAGTTTAGCAACATTTTAAGCTAAACATTCCGATCTGTTCTATCAGCCCTATTAATTGATACAGCATATACCTCCACTACACTACTTTGATATGTATTAGTGGGGATTAAGAAGTGATTTTACACAATGCCCACTGAAAAATAAGTGGGTATACAGTATATACCTGCATATACCCTCCACTACACCAGTGACAGCATGGTTATTACATAATAATAAACATCATGGCAGCACACTTTGACTCACTTCCAATATACACTCAGTGGACAGCTTATTAGATACACCTATACTGAACCAAAATATAAATGCAACATGTAAAGTGTCAGTCCCATGTTTCATGAGCTGAAATAAAAGATCACAGAAATGTTCCATATGCACAAAAATCTTATTTCTCCAATTTTGTGCACAAATTTGTTTACATCCCTGTTTGTGAGCATTTAGCCAAGATAATCCATCCACATGACAGGTGTGGCATATAAAGAAGCTGATTAAACAGCATGATCATTACACAGCCGCAAACCACGTGTAACCATGCCAGCCACCCAGACAGCTGATGAAACTGAGGAGTATTTCTGTCTGTAATAAAGCCCTTTTGTGGGGAAGAACTCATTCTGATTGGCTGGGCCTGGCTCCCCAGTGGGTGGGCCTATGCCCTCCCAGACCTACCCATGGCTAAGCCCCTGCCCAGTCATGTGATTTGTGTAGCTAATAAACTGGCCACTGAGTGTACAGTATATAGCACACTCAGTCTATGGCACCGTTTCTTTACAATAAATGTGTTAAATGACTAACAGCAGACTCCCAGGAGGAGAACATGCATCCTCAGGCAGAGGTGGCACCAGAGGTCCCAGGGGGGGTGGGGGGAAAAAAACATGGCCCAGAGTTTTTCCTGATCTGGTATACATCCAGACCCTATCGGGTATGACAGTGATTAATCAGATGTAAAAAGGTTTTGTGTGGGCTATGATAGGACCAGAGTTTTTCTAATCAGATTGCATGGTTTAAAAAAACTACTGACCCTAGGGAGGATGAAAACCCTGTCATACTGCAGCAATCTTGTACTTGTTTATATTAATTACATTTCAAAACTAGGCTAACAGGGGGGGTTTGGACAATAGAACTCACAGGGCTTGCGGTTTCATTATGCAGGTTTACATCGTGTAGGCCTAGTCAACTGCAATTAAAAAAGTAACTCACAGTCTATGCCATCACTGTTGTGTTGTTGTTTTTTACATTCAGGTAGGCTAATAATTGTGGATTGAAAAGGTCAAGGTAGCCTAGCCAGCCCAAGTTTAAATATAAACCAAATTCGATCACATTTACATTTTCAGAAAATGAATTGATGTATTTATAGCCCATGTGTTTGTGTTAGGATTAAATGATTTTCTCCTAACACAAATAAATGGACTATAAATACACATCATTGCAAATGTCTTTACCCTTGCCAGGGGGGACAAGGCACCATATCGTCTGTAGCATATGCAGCTGTGTTTGTAATCAGTAGCCTACAGTTAATCAGATATTTATTTATTAATTTAATTAATTAATTTCACTTAAGAACACATTCTTAGTTACAATGACGGCCTACCCCGGCTAAACCCGGACGCTGGGACAATTGTGCGTTGCCCTATGGGACTCCCAATTACAGCCGGATGTGATTCAGCTTGGATTCGAACCAAGGTCTGTAGTGGCGCCTTTTTGCTCGTGTAACTCTGGCGGGAGTGAGGTGTTTTCACTTTTCCTTTATTCACGGCCGGGGAATTTATCTGCGTGCGTGAAACTCGACACGATTCATGGTTGCTGCGTTCACGCCATGAGAACATAGCAGGGGTGAAACGTAGGTGCAACTCGATATATGTGTCTCTGTTCACGCCAGGGGAACTGAGCAGGAGTTAACGACTTCAGTGAAACTCCACATTATTATTTAATTTACATTTTCCGGGTGTTGCACAATGCATTCAGTAGTGTCTATGAGTCACATGATTATGAACAAAGGACACAGATGGTTCCTGATGTGCACAACCTGTGATGTCGGTGAACCTGATTGCTCAAGACACACACGGAACATTTTCATTAAACTGTGAGCATGCACGTAAAATATATAACATTTTACCTGTACAGGGACGGGGAAATCGGCTGTGCATTCTACCAACGCTTTCAATCCGATCGCTGCAGCAGCTCCTATTTCCGCAATGAGGTTATGACCACATGCATGTCCAATGCCCGGCAGTGCGTCGTATTCACTCAAGAACCCAACATTTATGACATTATTGTTCCCCTCATTATTGTTCCCCTTGCCACCGACAGGTCCCCATATGGCACGGAATGCTGTCTCGAGCTTAAAATGACTGTCCACAGTCCATCCTTTCTCCTCGGAGAAAAATGTAACTAACCTGTCGTGGGACTTTCTTTCTTCATAGGCGAGTTCTGGGCAACTCCATATGTCTTTACTAAGACGATGAAGCCTATCTTTGGCTTCGTCGATACAATTACCAACTTTTTGTTTTAGCTCCACTAGCGTATCTCTGGTGTGCTGAGCCATTTATAACGAGTCGACTGAGTCAGCACTAAACACTGGAATGCAGACAGTCAGAACTCTTCATTTGCTCAGATTGACTGGAGTGGTGGAGTTTAAATCTTGATCAATTGACTCGTTTATGTTTTATAACGGTAATGTTATACCAGGGCCGGACTACTGCATTTGGGGCATTGGGGCACCGACAGTTTTTTGGGGTAAATCTGCCAATTTACTGCATTTCAACACATTTTGCCATGGTGCATTGAGAACAATGTGCTGTTTTATAATGTGATTCTATACATTTTGTAATTAAGCTAAGAGAAAATGTTGCAGTTTTAAAGCACATTTTATGCAATTCTACAGTTTGTGCCATGGGTCAGTTTTTTTGTTGTTGCTATTTTATAGCGCATCTCATGCTTTTGTTCACATTTCGCCATGAGGCTGGGAGAAAACGTGGCCGTTTTAAAGCTAATTTCCTGCTAGTCTACACATTTCAGTATGGGACTGAGAGAAGAATCTGCAGTTTTAAAGCAAAGCAAATTTCCTGTAAATCTACACATTTTGCTATCATATATCTGCCCCCCCAAAAAAGAAAAATATTATCCTACATGAAGAATAGCTCTATGTGCCAGATCAAATGTTCTTCAGGCTGAGTAAACATGCTGCATAATGATATATGGTCAGAGGGGGCACTCTCATCCATTTACTTCAGTCTACAACAGCAATTCAGATAGGAGAGTCGGCTCTCCTTCCATAGTTGTCTGATATTCAGCCTGGTTGAATAAAACGAGGTTAGTTGCACTGTATTACATACGTTTGTTGCTTGTTTATTTTTCACTGTTGTGTAACTTATCCTCAAACACTGCAATTAATACTGAAACTAGAGTACTACTCATTGTCTGATGTTGTATACAGATGTAGGATCTTAATTTGTGCAGGTTTGCTACAGCAGGAAAATAATGCAACAGGAAATGTGAATTATGTGGATTATAATTAATGGACATTTTTGTAAGGGTTGATAGATTTTCACAAGGGAAAATCAAGTTTGAAATTTCTAAGTGGAAATTAAACTTCAGAAGCCTTTTTAAACCTCAAAAATACACTACACATTTTAAAATTTTGGAGGAAAGTTATCCTGCAACAGATCCGATTAAGATCCTACATCTGTAATATATTAGATTAATCTAACATATAATATTAGATGTAGAGTAATAAACCCATACATTTATGGGAAGACTGACTGGCATTGTGAAGTTTGTGCCATCTCAGCCTTTTCAACTGAGACATTTTTCTGGTGAGGGCTGATGGGGAACAAAGACAACATATTGGGGGTAGCCAATATTTTAATGTCAATTTAGATATTAAATGCATCAAAAACTAAAATAATTTTTTAAACATGAATACAAATTTAGTGACTCGACTAAAAGCATTTTTTTTTTTAAAACAATTGCAACATGAGTCGATCTTCGGTACAGTAATACAATTTCATCATTGTGACATCACTGAGAGTCAATGAACAAGAACTAGCAGCTGCCTGGCTCCAAAGGTCAAATCACCTGTCTCGGTAACGAGAGAAGATTTGAAATAGACAAGATGGCGGCATACGCATTGATTTAAATTTAATAACGGACCATTTTCTAATTTCAAACAAACTCCCTGCAACTAGACTTGGATGTTTAGAAGACACTGGTTATCAGGAATTGAGGAGGTGTCGCCACGTTAAGGTTGGTCAAAAATTTTCTGTGTTACGCCAAACAGTACCTAACCTGTAACAGCTAATGGAGCATCAGGATCTTATCACATTAGTCCGTTAGGGTCTAGGGTCAAAAGTGTGTTGTTACATAATAATAAAGATCACATCGGGTAAACATAATTCTCAGTGCTTTAGATGAAACGCAACACTGGTGACCAGTGAGAAAATGAAAAACAAAATAAAAATAAAGCTTCTTTTTTTTTTAAACATAACAGAAATGAGTCAGTGCTAGAGATTCAAAAGAATAAGCACTCAGTGCTGAATGTCTGTTTTCTGCAGCAGCAGTTGTCCTCAAACGGGAATTCTTGATTCTGAGACTTTCACTTTGCCACTCCATCTTCTTAATCTCGCCCACCCAGACAGCTCAATCAGCCATTGAGCTGGCAAGATTATTTTTGTACTACAGCACAAAAATGTGTACTGTGGTACACGAGTTGTGAAACAATCTTCCTTCTAGAGAGTTCTGTCCTCTCTACAGTGCTTTCAGGGCAATAGCAGACACATCAGGTGGGGTGAGGTTCACAGAACCCTAAACCGTCACACAACTCTATGCTTGCCGCTATGAGGACCCGTGTTTTGTTTTTCAGTCTGTCTTCTGCAAATTTGTAATAAATGTATTCTTACGTTCAATAGGCCTCAATGGGCAATTCAGCCCCGTATTTAAAGTAAAAAAAGTGCCCCAGTTCATGGTGAACATCTTTTAGGCTTCAGTAACAAAACTATACTTTCTGTTAAAATAACATGAAAAATATATACTCATTTTACATGTTTACAGAATATACATTTACAGAAGTTCATTAAAAATAAAATAAACAAACCCGCTTGCTCAAAACAATGTGAAATTGTATTACAGATCAAAAACTCATTACATTCGGTTGCTGTTAAGTTATCGTTCCAGTTTTTCAGTGCCAAATTTGTTGTCATTGATCAGGTATAGAAGGATCGTTTCAGCTTTTCCATCCATTGTGATCATGGTTTATCTTGAACCTTCAGCAAAGACTTCAAATGAAAAGTCATTTTCTCTCGGCTGTGGTCGGAATGTTGGGGGACAGTTTCACCAACCCAGTGACTGGGTGGTTTGGGCAGGACACTTGGAGACGGGGGCTCGCTGAATTTAGCTCCAGCATAGATCTTCTCTCCGTCTTTGAGCTCCTCCTCGGGTACAAGCTCAGCTGGGAATACATTCACGATCTTGGCACTGTCAGCTGAGTTGAAGTGCTTCTTCTCCTCTCTACGGAGGAGCTGGAAGTGAGCAGAGGGCGGCTTCTGGTGGCAGCTGCTGTGGCTTTTCATTACTGAGAGAGCATTGCCAGGTGCATTAGCGTGCCTGCTCCTATGGCTCCGGGTGTTCAGATTCTGGGCAGCTTGATTGTGTCTATTGAGGTTGTGGACAGACTGGCCTGCTGGTCCTGTGGCTCTCTCCACTCTCCCACTTTTTGACTTCAGTAGCTGGGAGGAAAGAAAAACTAAATGACAATCTCACAAGGATCAGAACCATTCTAACACTGTTATGCAAATTGACTTTATATTTTGATTGCTAAGCAGAACACTTGAGGAATGAAACAATAATTGCCAGTTCTACCTCATTTGTTTTTGTGTCAATGCCTTTTGTTAACATCTCAGGAACTGGCACATCGCCAGCATGTTTCGATCCTTCAAAACAAGTAACCTAAATACCTGTAACACGGTCAATATTTTTAATAAACAGTGTACAATGTGAACCTTATTTCTATAGGTCCACTGGTAATAATACCAGTGCCCGATTCCAACCATGTACACGCCGTTAGAAGTGGAGATAACGTACGTCATTTTTTCCCATTCAAAGTTGGCAGGCAGTCTCGTTTGACTCTGCCTAGTTGTCGTTCATAATCACTCTGGTACGTTAACCTTGTGAGTGCACTACTTTAGAATGGGGTCGTTGGTTGAATATCAATTTGTAAATATGCAAATGCTGAGTTTTTAGCCGTCAAAATAAAGTAGGGGAAGGGGGAGGACTCCATCCCACTGCTTCAAGCGAATTTGTGTAATGTTGCATAATAATGTGTGTTGTTTACACTATGAATGGTGGTTAATGGATACAAAGCGGCATACCATTCCACTAAGAATAAACAAATAAAGACATCCAAATGTACAAGCACAGAATAAGAACGAAAACCATATCGTTCTCAAATTAACTCAATTGTATACCTCTTTCTTCGTTCCCTGCTTAAGATTGTGAAGGGTCAGCGCAGTCGCAAGCTCCGCACTCTGCACTGGGGATTTCGAAACTGCGACATTGTTGTTGTCTGCCAGGCGCATGGGGTTGTTTCTCATCGGTTTTTGCTGGTGTGTCCGCTGCAACCCCAACGTTGTCGAACGCAGTTTTCTTCCACCTTTCTTCAACATTGCTTGCCTTGGTTTGCTTAGGATGGCCCCGACATGGTGGGATGTCAAAACGGATGGCTTATTGTTTTTAATAGGATGACTTAGTGATTCACCCAACATGACTTCAAAGTCCCGTGAAGGTGGCGAGGGAGGACACATCGACGAAACCAGATCACTTTTGAAAAATAGTCAGGCAGCGTTAAGTTATTTACCTTACCTTAGTACTTCGCTATCAAAATCTAACAGTAGCTAAAGTTTGTCTCTAGCTCGTCGCTGGCGGAACTGAAGTCTGTCCAAAACACTCTCTGAAGATCAATTGCAGTGGGTTTTGGATAATACATTGAAGACGAGTTCAACGATGTTTATGGTGTAGCTAGTCTCCTAACTCTACGCGAGGGTTTAGAAGACTCGAGATGGAGAAGAAACGATGGACATCGCGCATGACAACTTCTTGACTAAACACGCTACTCGCAAAACCCCGGATGTAGGTAGCCGCCACCATTTTAATTGGACAATGCAGGAGAAACACGAAATTGCAGACCTCCCACGTTGGAAAATACGTAATGTATGTTGTCATTCATTCTCATGGTGGGTACTTTCCAAGCCTTCGAATATCGGAGCCTGTGGATATCTATCTGACTGGCCGCCTGCCTCTCTGTCTGTCAGTGTAACACAGCAATATAATCATTTTCATTACACAGAGAGATGTTTTACAGACACACATTATTGTTTTGTTTTCCTCATGTTTTCCTCAGGCAGCCAGCACTGTTTTAGTATTCAGATCCCACTAAGGGAGGGCATTCAAGCTGTTGCTGAGCTCTTGTACATCTGCTTGCCTGGTTGGATCCGCAGCATCAAATCCGCTAGGCAACAGCTGCTGCCTGTGTTGCTGGGTGGGGGAATGTCTCATCACATGAGCAGACCCTCTGTGATTGGTCATCCTGATGAAAAAAATCTATTTAATTTTCTTTTCACACGTACACACACAAAGATTACGTAATGAGTGTTAAGATTTGGTGGTCTGATGTACACTCATAGTATAGTAGACAGCTGTCCTGGCCACATTTTCCATAAACAAAGGGAATTGAAATTAATCCTATCATAGGCATATTTGTCATCTGTTCCTCTGCTTCATGAGCATGTAACATTATCAACCTCTCCCTGACTGAGTCTGTAATACCTACATGTTTCAAGCAGACCACCATAGTCCCTATGCCCAAGGAAGCGAAGGTAACCTGCCTAAATGATTACCACCCCGTAACACTCACGTCGGTAGCCATGAAGTGCTTTGAAAGGCTGGTCATGGCTCACATCAACAGCATCCTCCCAATACGCTAGACCCACTCTAATTTGCATACCGCCCCAACAGATCCACAGATTACACAATCTCAATCGCACTCCACACTGCCCTTTCCCACCTGGACAAAAGGAACACCTATGTGTTCATTGACTACAGCTCAGTGTTCAACACCATAGTGCTCATCACTAAGCTAAGGACTCTGGGACTAAACACCTCCCTCTGCAACTGGATCCTGGACTTCCTGACGGGCCACTCCCATGTGGTAAGGGTAGGCAACAACACGTCTGCCACACTGATCCTCAACACTGGGGCCCCTCAGGGGTGTGTACTTAGTCCCATCCTGTACTCCCTGTTCACCTACGATTGCGTGGCTTAACAAGACTCCAACACCATCATTACGTTTACTGACGACACAACAGTGGTAAGCCTGATCACCGACAACGATGAGACAGCATATAGGGAGGAGGTCAGAGAACTGTCAGTGTGGTGCCAGGACAACAACCTCTCCCTCAATGTGAGCAAGACAAAGGAGTTGATCGTGGACTACAAGAAAAGGCGGGCCGAACAGGCCCCCATTAACATCAACAGGGCTGTAGTGGAGCGGGTCGAGAGTTTCATGTTCCTTGGTGTCCACATCACCAACGAACTATCATGGTCCAAACACACCAAGACAGTCGTGAAGAGGGCACGACAAAACCTTTTCCCCCTCGGGAGACTGAAAGGATTTGGCATGGGTCCCCAGATCCTCAAAACGTTCTACAGCTGCACCATCGAGAGCATCCTGACCTGTTGCACCACCGCCTGGTATGGCAACTGCTCGGCATCTGACTGTAAGGCGCTACAGAAGGTAGTGCGTACGGCCCAGTACATCACTGGTGCCAAGCTTCCTGCCATCCAGGACCTATATAATAGGCGGTGTCAGAGGAATGCCCATAAAATTGTCAGAGACTCCAGTCACCCAAGTCATAGACTGTCTTTCTCTGCTACCGCATGGCAAGCGGTACCGGAGCGCCAAGTCTAGGACCAAAAGGCTCCTTAACAGCTTCTAACCCGAAGCCATAAGACTGCTGAACAATTAGTCAAATGCCTACGGGACAATTACATTGACCCCCCCTCCATTTGTTTTGTACACTGCTGCTACTCGCTGTTTATTATCTATGCATAGTCACTTCACCCCTACCTACATGTACAAATTACCTCAACTAACCTGTACCCCCGCACACTGACTCAGTACCGGTACCCCCTGTATATAGCCTCGTTATTGTTATGTTATTGTGTTACTTTTTTTTTTAATTATTATTTTCTACTTTAGTTATTTGGTAAATATTTTCTTAACTCCTCTTGAACTGCACTGTTGGTTAAGGGCTTGTAAGTAAGCATTTCACGGTAAGGTCTACACTTGTATTCGTCGCATGTGACAAATAAAGTTTGATTTGATTTGATTTTGATCTGCACAACCACACTATTGCACTCAGGTGAGCAACATTACATGATTAGACATGGCTATCCCTTTTGTATCTACAGTATATGGCAACATCAGACCAATAATATATAATTAATACTCACATTCATACATATGATATGATTGATGGGATGGAGAACTGCATAGATGAGGCATGTAGAGAACCTAAAACAGAGAAAAGTTCTCCCTTTGTTGGAAAGTAGTTGGTTGACATTGTTTCAGATTGAGTGGAAAGAAAGAGCAATGAGGAGACACATTTCAACCTTCATAATACACCTATATTGTGTCTTAGAAGCAAGACATGATGACAGACTGACCATCCCACCACATAATTGTCTCGGGTGTCTGCAAGTAAGAGGAGATTCGTAACCTAACCTGTCATAATAAAATGCTACCACCTGTTTTGTTGTGTCTTTAGAAGCCAAATCTAACTAATGTAGCAACATTTGCAAATAAATGTTTGTGCAGTGGTGGACCCAATTGTCATACTTGAGTAAAAGTGGGATGACCAGAGATGTTCTCTTGATAAATGCGTGAATTTGAAAAAATGTCTGTCCTGCTAAGCATTCAAAATGTAACTAGTACTTTTGGGTGTCAGGGAAAATGTATGGAGTAAAAAGTACATTATTTTATTTAGGAATGTAGTGAAGTAAAAGTAAAAGTTGTCAAAAATATAAATAGTAAAGTAAAGTACAGATGTAAAAAAACGACTTAAGCAATACTTTAAACTATTTTTACTTAAGTACTTTACACCACTGTGTTTGTCATTTTATTGCGGTTGTACAATTTCATAATTTACAAAATATCCTTCCACACATTAAGCAACGAGGAGTTTTGGTGTTAGTCTACCACCTAACGGTTATTTTAACTAACTGCCATCTAATGGCAAAACAGCGCGGTGCACACTGGGAGAAATTGAGAATTAGATTTGAGTTCGTTCATGGACATTTATTTTGGGTTCTTGAGAAAACAAAGGATTACCTCGACATTTGGACATTGAGCAATCGTGAGTAAAAAAAAAAAAAAACGACATTTGGACAAATGTTCTTATTCCTGTATTAGACCATAAGGACTGGGCTAGGCCCTACATCTAACAAAATCAACCTCATTTTCAAAGGCCCCAAATCCGCAGAGCTCGCGGTGAAGGGTGATCACCCAGGAAACGTTACACCGATGTTCAGCTGACGGACTTGCTGTGGCTAACGTTAGCTACATCCTCGGTTCGTGAAATTACAGTAGCCACTCTAAGGCAAAATGTCACACACTGGGCCTCCCCCTCGATGGCGGAATTGTCCTAGAAGAGGACAACCTGTAGCAGGTGAGTTGCGAAAGCTTGTTGTGTTCCTCCAACGTTGGCTAACGTTAGTAGCTACAGTACTGGTGTCGTGGCGCACAAGCTACCTGGCAAACGTTAACGGTCTCACACGGCAACATGTCTCGCATTGTGTTTACCCAAGTCAATGATTTTTAAGGCCTTTCGTTTGATCTACTATGCATTGACTGGACGAGAACCACTCGTTACCTTAGACTGGAGACACAATCCCTATGCTAACGCAGTTAGCTAACGTTGTGTTAGTCCTTGTAGGCGAGTACATCACGTGTCACAACAAACCAGCATACGCATGTATTCATGTTAAAATTACTTGCCCAACAAGAAAAACGGACTAAACATGAAGCTAAAGTAAACACTACTGGTCGGTGTTTCTATAGCTACCCCAGGTGGAAAAAAAAGAGTGTGTGTTTTTGTAGTTAGGATTAGCTAGCCAGATTAGGCTACATGAAACGTCACATGCCATTCGCTTAGAATCATACAAGTGAATCGCGCTTACTAGGGGCGCTCCTGTTACGTTTTATTTCATGTAAATTAGCCATTAACCATGTCATGACGTATGGAAAACACAGGACAGTGAGTGTAGATACATGAGTGGTGCTGTTTTCATGGTGTCTGCGTATGTTGTGACCTGTCCGTGACCCCTCTTACTTTCACTGTCTCACCAGGTAAATTCCTGCCAATGAAAACTATGTTGGGCCCCAAGTATGATGACAAAGTGCCAGAAGAGAACAGGTTTCATCCAAACATGCTTTCCCAGTATTTAAAGAGTCTAAAGGTATGTCTTTCCTGATGTTGAAATGTGCTTATTTAGTAATTTGTCTCTGTTTTGGGAAAATATACTGTAATGATCCTGGGTTTATAAGCGCGGATGTCGTCTCTGCCGCTTGAGCATGCTTTCGGGGCACAGTCAATAGTGTGCTGAACTTTGGGCTGGAAGGTTGAAGGTTCGAGACCTGCTCCCTGCCTGTTTCATTACATTGGTGTCAGAAGTGATCGGACCTTGCATCCACGAACATGCGTGTGCATGGCCAGTGAGTCCATTCCTATCGAAATAAATGTTTCAAATCAAATGTATTTATAAAGCCCTTCTTACATCAGCTGATGTCACAGAGTGCTGTACAGAAACCCAGCCTAAAACCCCAAACAGAAAGCAATGCAGCAGTAAAAGCACAGTGGTTAGGAAAAACTCCCTAGAAAGGCCAGAACCTAGGAAGAAACCTAGAGGAACCAGGCTGTGAGGGGTGGCCAGTCCTCTTCTGGCTGTGCCGGGTGCAGATTATAACAGAACATGGACAAGATTTTAGAATATTAATAATACAGGCAGAACAGTTGAAACTGGATGAGCAGTACGGCCAGGTGGACTGGGGACATCAAGGAGTCGTCAGGCCAGGTAGCCTTGAGGAATGGTCCTAATGCTCAGGTCCTCTGAGAAAGAGAGAGAATTAGAGAGAGCATACTTAAATTCACACAGGACACCAGATAAGAGAGGAGAAATACTTCAGATATAACAGACGGACCCTAGCCCCCCGACACATTAACTACTGCAGCATAAGTACTGGAGGCTGAGACAGGAGGGGTCGGGAGACACTGTGGCCCCGTCCGACGATATCCCCGGACAGGGCCAAACAGGCAGGATATAACCCCACCCACTCTGCCAAAGCACAGCCCCCACACCACTAGAGTGCTATCTCCAACCACCAACTTACCATCCTGAGACAAGGCCGAGTATAGCCCACGAAGATCTCCGCCACGGCCGAGGTCCTTCACAGTTTTATTTGAGACGATTCCTATAAGACATTGAATTGCAAACTAGCGCGAGGACGTGCTCTTTGAAAGGAGGGAGTTGTGTAATGACCCTGGGTTTATAAGCGCAGTTATCGACTTTGCTGCTTGCGCCTGCTTTTAGAGCACAGTCAATAGCGCGCTGGACTTTCGGCTAGAAGGTTGAGGGTTCGAGACCTGCTCCCTGCCTATTTCATTACAATACATTTGTGCTCAATTCATCACTGTAGTCTAATGTCAACGCATGTTTTGTGTCTTGTCTAGGTTAAAATGGGTTTGCTTGTTGATCTAACAAACACTACTCGCTTCTATGACCGCAACGAGATCGAAAAAGAGGGTGTTAAATATGTGAAGCTTCAGTGCAAAGGGTATGTATGAGTGACCTGTTTTTAAAACTCAAGATGAATTGTCCATGTTTACATACAAATGTCCATGTACACATACAAGTGCCACTAGTTCAAAATAATGATAGCATTTCTGGATTGAATATGTTGTTATGAATTCCTTCCTTGTTTAGCCATGGAGAGTGTCCTTCAGCAGAGACCACTGCGATGTTCATCAGACTATGTGAGCACTTTATGGAGAAGACTCCAACTGAACTGATAGGTAAGGAATGTTTGTACTAGAGCTGTACATTTCTTCTTCGTTGTCAGACAATGTCCCAGGGTCTGGCGTGTTCTTCATGTGGAATTCTTTAGAATTTTAGATTTTTTGGGGTCTCATTTTGGTAAGCGTCGAGAGGTTTAATTCGTTTACGTTTTAACCTGGTGCAACATTATCCCAAAGAACACCAGTCTCCTCTTTGGGGTGTTGTATTATAGCATATGCCTTCATATCACTACAAAACAGGTTTTCAAAGTAAGAGTAGGTCCAAGTCTGTACACTAGGGGGAGCCAGAATAACTACCAACAATTTCTCATCTTATCAGTCACCCTCTCTTCCTAATATTCTTTCAGCTCTTCATGATATGATGCATTTTGCGTTTGTAAATACTATAAAACGGGTTCGCAAAATATTTTATAAAAGTAATCCCATCTAGGTCCTCCCGAGTGGCGCTGCGGTCTAAGGTCTAAGGCACTTCACTACAGACCCGGTTTCGATCCCGGGGGGGGGGTGGCTTTACTTGACTCATCGCACTCGAGCAACTTCTTATGGTGGGCCGGGCGCCTGCAGCCAGACTTCTGGGTTAGTTGGACTGTTTCCTCTGACACATTGGTGTGGCTGGCTTCCGGGTTAAACAGGCGGGTTGTTAATTAAGAAGCGCATGTTTCGGAGGACGCATGACTCGACCGTCGCCTCTCCTGAGCCCGTTGGAGAGTGGCAGCGATGAGACGATCGTAATTGGATATCACGAAAAAGGGTGTAAAATACCAACAAAAAATGTATAGTCTCATCTTCACATGCTTTCTTTATAGAATTATAACCAAATGTGTTGGTTGATGGTCAGCTCTGCTCATAGTGGTGGTGACACAGTAGTGATACTGATCATAAGCTGGGATATTGATAAACAAATTAGGTGGAAACCTGTAGGTGCTTTTGCAGGTGCCCTGTTTAGTATAGATCACCATATGTGTATGCAGTCACTTTGTTTTAGCTCAGCGTGTGGCCCGACTGAGTATACCTTGGACCACCTTGCCCCATGACACTACGATCACTTTATTGGTCAATTACACACAAGGTCCAATCAAAATTTGACTTCTGCTTTTAACCCAACCCCTCCGAAAGACACCCATACATACACATAAACCCTTGCTCCTTAGTGAGGCTTGAAGGCAAATAAACCATTTCCAAAACATTGCAGTTATGAATGCTAAATGCATCATTTCCCGTTGTGCTTTTTGTATGGCCTTGAGCGTCTAGTAGTCAGTGGGAGATGCTGAAGTGTGCAGTAAATTAATATACAGTATATTGGCTGTTTTGAAATTCAACTTCCACAAACAGATGTTCCTACACAATCAGGATGCTTTGAATGATTCTCCTGATGTCTAAATTGATTTACTGCACTGTTCCCATGGACACTGGCCGAGTCTGAAATCTGTCTCCTAACTACTTATTTACACTGCAAAATGTGTACCAATTGTACTACATACTATTTAGAACGTATTGTTTAGCGGTTAAGAGCGTTGGGCCAGTAACCGAAAGGTTGCTGGTTTGAATAACCGTGGCAACTAGGTGAAAAATCTGTCGATTAGCCCTTGAGCAAGGCACTTAAATGACAAATCTAAGTGTAGTGTAGTAAAAAACGAATACAGTAAGCAACAAATATCAGCATACTTGGCTCATCCTACTGCGAATGTGTAATCTAATGTGCAATTAAGTTAATTCCTGCCACTCGTTCATTTTGGTGCAGTTAATTCCTGCCACTTGTTCATTTTGGTACAGTGCGTCCCCTCCACTGATTATAAGCTGTCAGACACACATGGGTCTCTAAAGACGATTCCCTTCCTCAGTAGTGTGCAGCGAATTCTAATAGATAGCCGAAAGCAGTATGACACCCAGGCATTTAAATCATACTACATTTTAAAACATTTCACATATTTTAAATCTGAATGTTTTTCGGATACCCAAAATGCTTACTATTTAGAATGCAAGTACGGGTTTTGAGACACTGCGTCTTTTGGCAAAGCTCTGTCCAAGGCTACAAGGGCACCGATGTGTACTTCCATGCTGTGACCAGCAGGGGGCTCTGTGGCACTCTGTTGTGGCCTCTGGCAGTGCAGTTCCACAGCAACCTGGTTTCCGGCTGCTCGCCACTCAGTGCCCCGTTGTAAATTAAATTGTTGGAGCCTCAGGGTAGAATATATGAATGTCATTATAAAAATGTCCTCTGTCGGCCACCCATTGATATTTGTCTGTTCTCTCTGGTATTAATGCAGATGTTGAAATTAGACAGCAACATGTAACCCTGTTTGGGGACGGGGGTAGATCAGCTATGAAATTAGCATACAAATTTGTCATCAAATAACATTTCCTTGCATCATTCCCCCTCAAATAAAAATAAAATCATCATTACCGGAGACTTCATCTCCATTTCCATCTTCCCCTTTAAAGTTGATAGAAACCGCTGAATAACAATGACTGACTGTATCATGGCCAAGGGAGATGCTTCACAGACTGACAAGGCCTTAGAGTCTAAAATCGGAATAACAATGACTGACTGCATCATGGCCGAGGGAGATGCTTCACAGACTGACAAGGCCTAGAGTCTAAAATTAAACCATGATTTTTCCCCTCCAATCACATCTCAATGCTGATAGATGCTCAGCTACTAACATACATTTTAAAGAGTGAAGATTTTGTTTGCTCCGATTTTATACTTCGCTGCTTTGAAAAATACATAAACCAATTCCCTGTGTGCCCTGGCTGTTTCTCTGTCCATCCTCCTCCCCTAGCGTTAGATTGGGTCTGCCGTTCGTATTCATAAAACGACTCGGTGTAAGAATGCTGATCTAGGATCAGGTTCTCCCTGTCCGGTCATTATCTAAAAACCGGATCCTAGATCAGCACTCCTACTCTGAAATGCTTTATGAATACGGGCCATTGTGTATGTAGCATAACCTCCAGACATAGTGGCTGATGAACTGGTTTTACAGTAACTGCCCAGATTTCTCTGAAATATGATCTTTATTTACTTACAATATGAGTGAAATTGTTTTCCTCCCCCAAAATGGTAATTAAGTATGTTAAAAAGCAGCTTTTCTGTGTTGGAATGGTGTGGGCGTACCCCAACAACAGAATGGTGTGGGCATATACCGCTCATTCAAAATATTTATGCAAGTAGACCTCTGATTGGCCAACTCATCTCAAATCAAATCAAATTTTATGTGTCACACACACATGGTTAGCAGATGTTAATGCGAGTGTAGCGAAATGCTTGAAATGCTCTTCCTCTAGAGCTCTTATTGGCCAGCTGGTCCTCCTCAAGGAGATGACATCATGTTCTGTTTGAAGTGAGGTTATTTTTAAGTGTTTTTTTTTTTCCTGCAATTTATGCTTTGGCCATAAATGTGAATAGACCCCGTTCTGTGTTTGCAAACATTGGGCAATGCTCGCAAGTTGGTGGCAGAACACGGTGGAGTTCTTCTAGAACACCAGCACAAAAAGCCTCTATTTGCATGTTGCTAGTGAGTGCATTTCACACTACTTTTGGATTATAATTGGATTTTAAGGCTTGCATGAATGTACTGCTTAGTCATGTTTGTCATTGCAAATCAAATGCATTATACTGAAAAAAAACCCACTTCAACCAGTAAAATGGCTCTTTGGCTAGCTTTTGCTACAGCCTATTTTCAATTAGCATTCTAGCTAACAACTGCTGCGTCCCGCATTTTTATTTTGATCCTCTTAGCGACTGTTCAAGCAAGAATCAAAACATTGTAAGCGTATGAGAACCCCAAAACATTTATTTTGTTTAAAAGTAATAAAAAAGGAAATCTGGGTTATGTTGAATGGGCGCAGATGGCGATGGCTTTGTTACTGCAGCCAAGAGTCGCACGCATCTGTTCGTGACGTCAGTGTGTTGTGTACTGGAAAGGGGTCTATAGGACGAGTCAACATTTATTTGGATGTGAGTTTTTTAAAAAGTGAGATTTTCAATGGGGCAGTTACTTTAACCCCCTAGAGTCGATTGACGCACATGATACAAAATCCCCATCAACATCCATTAGTTTAAGCTAGAGATATCAGCCGATGTCTCTTTTTATTTTTTATTCCATTTTATGAATGTTATTCAATGGGATTTGGTAGTAAAGGCCAAATTGAGTATTTTATCAATTGAATCAATGAAGGGGTTTTAAAATGCTAAGTGATCCATGGTATGACCATGTTAAAACAATTCAATATGCCTAGAGAAGCATCGCCCAGCAGACAATTAGGGGTCTCAGGACCCAGTGGGTATTATGCCTGGCCAGACCACCAGCTCCACCACCTCTTCTCTTGACATATAGGATTCATGTCATGCATGTAATGAGATGGTTAGAAAGTGACAGGGTTATTGGATTGACTCATTTGCGTTTCGTTAAATGCAATTGTGTGTGTGTGTGTGTGTGCGCGTGTGCGTACACACCAATTGTAGTAGTAGTGACAGACGGGCACTTAGCTTTATTGACATGTGCAGTGTCTTTCTCTTTTCTCCCACAGGTGTCCACTGCACGCACGGCTTCAACCGGACAGGCTTTCTGATCTGTGCTTACCTGGTGGAGAAGTTGGACTGGAGGTAAGACCTAGCCATCCGGATCAATCACCACCCCACAGAACTGCGTTTGTCACGCGTGACTTCTGTGTGTGTATCTCACTGCCAAATCACATGTTCATGTGTTCCAAAATTGACCACACAACCAACACAATTCCCAGAGTGGTATGGCTTGCATCACTTCTGTGTGTTCAGGATGGACCCCTGCAGTCCCCTTAGGGGTGGAGCCATGTTGCTGCGGAAGCAGACTTAAGCCTTGTGGTTGACCGGGTTGGGTTCTGTCAGAGACTTCTATTACAACTATTTCTACCTGCACAAACAATATGATAAGCGCCAAATCAAAACCGACCACCTCATTGACACACCTCTGCAATAAAAGTCTCTGGGTTCTATATACAGTACCAGTCAAAAGTTAGGACACCGACTCATTCAGGGTTTAGTTTTTTAAATGTCTACATTGTAGAATAGTAGTGAAGACATCAAAACTATGAAATAACACATGGAATCATGTAGTAACCAAAAAAGTGTTAAACAAATGGAAATATATTTTAGATTCCACAAAGTCCACCCCTTGCCTTGATGACAGCTTGACTGCGTCCCAAATGTAATGTCACTAGGAGGGATGTTGTCAGTGTCAATAAAGTCGCGCTTGAGGAAAGACGGAGGCTCTCAGGCTGGTGGTGAAGAGTCAACTCCACACCTGACTCCAGAGGCGCTGAATCATTTACCGCAGCGGAGAAGAAAGGCAGGGGATGATTGTGTCTTTAGGCAGGAAGAGAATGTGTATCTGTAAATGGGTCTAGAAAAGGTTAGCGGAATCTGTAAATTCCCTTGGGCTCAGTGTTGGAGGTATAGACAGGATGAGGATGAACAACCTCCTCATTCCCCCCCTCATTCCTCTGGTTAAATAATCCCACAGTACACACAGACAGAGAGAGTCTGAAATGTGCATCAGTTCTGCTTCTGGATGACAATATCACATGTGGTTGATGTTTCCTTTCTCACACTGTCAGCCACAGAATCAGTCAGCGGACGTACAATAACTACTCTGCTACTTAGCAGCGATCTGATCAGATCAGATACTTTTGTTGAAGGATCTTTTACAGGGTTGGCCATTGGTCAAATAGGACTGATGAGCTGAGACGTCCAGTACGCTGATGGCTCATTGACATCCTGTCTCTAAGGAGGTCTGCTGTGAGGCTAGAGGGCCTGACTGATGTTTTTCTTTTGGGGGGGTAAACTATTGTTTTTATTGGATCACATCAAGGTGATGTGGTGGCAACCAGCGCTGAACAATACGGTTTTTGGCAGCAGTCAGCACAGCCAGCCAAACCTTGCACCTTGTTTCTCGTTCAGCTGCGTACCGCAGGGCTCTACGGTGCGACCATTTTACTTGCATATGCGTCTAAATGTTTTGCTGTGCGACCTGAAATAAAAAAAAATGGAGCGTTAGTGTGCCTAGAAAAATGAAGCATTCTAACTTTAATACCTCAAATATTTTTAATTGTGCTCCTAAATTTCTTTGTGTGCCTACATTTTTCTACTTAGGCGCACACGTGTTCTTTGTAAAAAAAAGTTCAGCGTAGAGCCCTGTACCTGAATCGTCTTTAGGTAGAAGAGGAATTGGTTCAAGGGGCACAGTTTTCTCAATCATGTCTGACAGAATAGATTACACTTTCCTCCAAAACTCAAATCTCATGACAATCCAGGGCCTGACTGATGTTCTGTTGTGTTCCTCTGTGTGTCTCTTGATGTGGGTCAGTGTCGAGGCGGCGGTGGCTGCGTTCGCCCTGGCCCGCGCCCCTGGGATCTACAAAGGCGACTACCTCAAGGAGCTCTTCCGTCGCTATGGAGACGTCGAAGACGCCCCCGCCGCCCACGCGCTGCCAGAGTGGTGCTTCGACGACGACGATGGCGACCAGGACGACGACGGCAACGTGATTGGCCAAGAGGCTCAGTCAGGCCCCTCCTCCTCTGAGTCGGCGCCGGGGAAACGGCGGAAGGAGAGACTAAAATTTGTGAGACTCAGACTGACTGAGAAAAGAGAGGGCACTGGGGAAATGTACTGTTTTCAAGTAGAGAGGCTGTGTCCCTAATGGTACACCAACTCCTATATAGGAAATGCGTTGCCATTTGGGATGCAGTCTGAGAGTGACTGAGACCGAGCACTAGGGAAATGGGCTGTAGCTTAGGAGCTGAGAGAGGATATCCATTGGTTCTGCTCCAGATGACACTGCTCATGTGGTGTGACTGAGAGCCGTGTGGGACCCTCTGTGATATTGGCGCTCTCCAAATGTACATCATATGCCTCTTAAGTCGGTCCAAGACGAGACTCCTCTGAAGTGATACAAACAAGGGCAAATTTGCTTAAATCACCAGACAGATATACACAAATACTGGGCCCTCATCTGTTTTTCAAGCTGCATCCCAAATGGCACTCCTATTTAGTGAACTACTTTGGACCAGGGCACATGGAGCTCTGGTCGAAAGTAGTGCACTATTATAGGGAATAGGATGCCATTTGTGACGTTGTCTCAGTCACAGACCCAAAGAGTGCACCACACCATGGAATGGGGGCATTAGATAACAGAAAATATTCTCCAAATGTAATTTCTGTGCTGTTTCCCTGAACTGTTAGGATGGTGTGTTTTGAATAGGACATCAATATATTTATTTATTTATTCTCCCAAATGTCAAAGTCCCAACCTGTTGTGTGTCATGCGCTCTCTTTCTCAGGGTGCTATATTTGTGGAGGGGGTCACAGTGAAAGGCGTCACACAGGTCACCACACAGCCTAAACTGGCCGAGATCCAACGGAAGTGTCAGGAGTTTGCGGAATGGGAAAAGTGAGGATTCTTTCTCTCTACTGATCTCTTTCTCAATCTCTGTCTTTGTCATATATACCCTTCTGGTAGCAGTGTGTGTGTGACTCACTCTTACTGGAGCGTTTTATAGGCTTTGTACTGTTATAGGCGCCCGCATGCTTCCCATCCGAAACAGTTTGTGCATATTTTTTTTATTTACATTAAAAAAATTAGTATATATATTTTTTTGACCCTTTTTCTCTCCTATTTCGTGGAATCCAATTGGTAGTTACAGTCTTGTCCCATTGCTGCAACTCCCGTACGGACTCGGGAGAGGCGAAGGTTGAGAGCCGTGCGTCCTCCGAAACACAACCCAACCAAGCCGCACTGCTTGTTGACACAATGCCCACTTAACCCGGAAGGCAGCTGCCTCAATGTGTCGGAGGAAACACCGTACACCTAGCGACCGTGACAGCGTGCATGCGCCCGGCCTGCCACAGGAGTCGCTAGAGCGCGATGGGACAAGGACATCCCAGCCGGCCAAACCCTCCCCCTAACCCGGACGACGCTGGGCCAATTGTGCGCCACCCCATATGTCTCCCGGTTGCGGCCGGCTGCGACAGACCCTGGACACAAACCAATTTGTGAATATTTTGTGACGTTTTTGTTCGTTTTGGTTTTCGGGAAGTTTTTTTTTTCAGCTGTTTTTTTTTCTTGAGGCAAGCTGAAGTTTGGTAGCCGAAGTCTATGGCCCTTCGTTGGTGATTGGTCAACAGTAAGGATTCTTCAATTAAGTGTTTGTCATTCAACAAGAGACTCGTTTTCATTCAATTGAGAATTAATGGACCGAACATCTTAGTTGGATGTAAAATTGTGCGGCTAAGACATCGGAAAAAAATAACTAAAGAAATTGAATATATTTAAAAAAAAAAATCTTGATGAAGTGTACACTGGCTATGGCGTCTCAAGAGGGCGAGAGTACTATTGCTCCTTTTTGTCTCGTTTTTCAAGCTAAGGTCTTTTAAGGGAGTATGTGAGGCACAGACATTCACTTCGCCAAGCTGAGTTCTGCTAGGAGCAATCCGAACCTAGTATGCAGACGCCGTAAGCGATACAAGGGTAGGAAATGACTGTTCTGCCGTAGGTGTCTTTTTTTCTTTACTAGCGATATGGAGGAATTGTGGTGTTTCAGCTCTACAGCCTCATGTCTGATATAAGAGAGGAGTTTCATTTAAGAGTTTTATTAAAGCTGTCTGAATTTCCAGTCCCTGATGTTCTCACCAGGACATTGTTGATCAAAATTGAATTCTGTGTGTATTCTAGGTCCGGGTTTCCAGGTGCTCAGCCCGTATCCATGGACAGGCGGAACCTTCGCTTTCTGGAACAGAATCCCTACAAGGTCAGCTGGAAGGCAGACGGCACACGGTGAGTCCCTATTCTCTCGATGTCCTCCCTCCCTCCTATTTGACCACAAAGGGCTCACAACAGGTTGGTTAACACACTTACAGAATTCCCATTCCAACTGTGCTTCACTGGAGGACTTGAATATGAATCAATTTGTGCAGTGGATTTGGCTACTTAGCTGTTTTCTCTCCTCCCTGGCATTTAGCTTCCAGTCCTCACTGACAATATTCAGGAATATTATGGTGAGCAGCACATGCCTTTTATATGGCAGTACCTGACTGTGCACTCAGCACTGAACCCCTGGCTTCATTTATCATTCATTTTCCTGGCCTTTTAGTCAGGACTGTGAGCTGAATACTAACATTGTTCCCGTACACTGCAAATATGGATTTTAATCGTCTTCGATTAGCCCAGCGCACTTGAGTGGCAGCGCTACTCGGTTTGTGTGGAGGTTGGCTTTAATTGCGGAGTGGCTGGACAGAGCCACAGGAGTAGCCAGGGGCTGTGGCCGTCTCCAACAAATCTCCTTCCCGCTGGAATAAGTCTTCCAACAGGCCAACACAGATAATCTTTCCAATCACTTTTCAGTGTGAATTGTGAATTGCCTCCATACCCTGGAGGCCAGCGTCCTGTCCAGGGGGTGTACTTGTTTTTAGTATTCTGGCGGCCTGTGCTGAAACTCTTTCTCTCTTGATACGCTGGTGAATATTTCATGAAGCAATGCAGTCCGTGCTTTCATTTCCTGTGGGAGGGAGTGAGGTGAGTGGTCAGTGGAGACCTGGCACCCATCCAAGAAGGAACTAACATGTCCACCCAGCTCTCTTCAGCTACCAACCCTCGGTCAATGTCACTGATGGGGGTCCTTGGCGCTCTGGGTCTTTTCGAAGAAAGGCCCCAGATGCTCCCTACTTATATAAGTGAGACGAATCAGGCCCACCTCAATCATTTAGGGGCAATTCCCTTAGTCGGTACAGAGGCGGTCCATAGGCTGATGGCAGGCCGTGCTTAGAGCAGATTTGTTTTCCAGAGCTGGGTTTCCCATTTTAAAACTCCGTGGCTGTGTCCCAAATGGCACACTATTCCCTACATAGTGTGCTACTTTTGAACAGGGCCCATAGGGGTAGGGAATTATATAGGGAATAGGGTGCCATTTGGGATGCTGAAAATGTGGTGTTCAGATAAATGAGAGTAGCTTGTTTTCTCCTGAGAGCCCAGTCAGGCCTTCTTATTCACTTTGCAATGGCTCGCCTGTGGTGGAACCACTGCCTCCCCGCCCACTGCCTGCTTGCCTTTCTGCTTTCCTCCAACCACTTCTTACAATGTTCCTTCATCTTATTGCCACTTTAATGCATCTCACTTGAATGCATCTCCAATCGCTTATTGTACAGGAGATGAAACAAGCTCACTCTATGGCTTTATGTTTGTTTGTTTGTTTCCCCTGGCCTGCATTCCAAAGTACATTATAAATGAGCCCTTGTGGGTTCAAATTGTTGCTCTGTGGTTTTTGTTGTTGTAATATCATCAATTGGGAGTGAGTCGTGCCAGTTCATTCATGCACGACTTAGTAGCGTCATCATGAGCAGGTCCCAGTCGTTGTTTAGATGCCAAAAAAGAATGGAAGTGAAAGTAGTGGGAAGGAGAAGTCGTTGAATAAAGTCTGTCAGAAATTGACGTTGAGCTATCCTTTGCTGGAGCAAATTGAGCCCTTCACACCAGATAAAGATGTCTTATCGCACAATGCACAGTACTGCTCCATCAGTACACCAATAACAGGGCATAGAGATATCGAAGCAATGATACTTCCTGAGATTTGCCTTCGGGGATTGCTTTCTGGCTGATGCAGCTGTCCACCTTTTTTTAAGTTTACTTAACCTTTTAACATGGTCTCTATCCAGGTTACAGCTCAATGCTACAAGCAGTCTGTGAGACTTTGAGACGTTCTCCCCATTCCTCAGAGTTTCTCATCACTCAGCAAGAGACCTGTTACCTTAGGTGTATTCATTAGTCGGGAATCTGTTGCAAAACCGTTTTACTGTTTGCTGTAGGACGCAAACGGAATGAAACTGGGAGGGACCTACCAGAATTTGTCCAATAGAAACTCTTGTTTTTGTTGCAAAAAATATCTGTTTTGAAGTAAACGGATGGAATCAGACTAATGAATACACACCTTGTCATCTCTTACAGAAGATGTAGGCAACCCTGGTCATGGAGTACTGCAGGCACTTCATATTTTTGATTTAACCGACCTGGAACACCAGGTGTGTTGAATTTAGGCAATCACTTAACTGATCAATTGACCTGGTGTGGTGCCCACGTTGGAACATAATCCTGTAGTACCTGTGGCACTCCCAAGACCAGGTTTGCCTACCCCTGTCTTACAGTAACTGTCCAGTGAAAATATAGGTACAGTACCAGTCAAAAGTTTGGACACCTACTCATTCAAGGGTTTTTCTTTTGTAGAATAATACATTGTAGAATAATAGTGAAGACATCAGAACTATGAAATAACACATGTAACCAAAAATGCCAATCAGCTGTTGTGACAAGGTAGGGGGTGTATACAGAAGATAGCCCTATTTGGTAAAAGACCAAGTCCATATTATGGCAAGACCATAATAAATAAGCAAAGAGAAATGACAGTCCATCATTACTTTAAGACATGGTCAGTCAATCTGAAAAATGTCAAGAACTTTGAAAGTTTCTTCAAGTGCAGTCGCAAAAACCATCAAGTGCTATGAGGACCGCCACAGGAAAGGAAGACCCAGAGTTACCTCTGGTGCAGAGGATAAATTCATTAGTTACCAGCCAGGCTTTGGAAGCGTGCCGTGTCGGTGGCACTGTATTGTCCTCAAAGCGAGCAAAGAAGTTGTTTAGTTTGTCTGGGAGCAAGACGTCGTGGTCTGCGACAGGGCTGGTTTTCTTTTTGTAGTCCGTGATTGACTGTAGACCCTGCCACATACCTCTTGTGTCTGACCCGTTGAATTGCGACTCTACTTTGTCTCTATACTGACGCTTAGCTTGTTTGATTGCTTGCGGAGTCAATAGCTACAATGTTTGTATTCGGTCATGTTTCCGGGTCTGCTTGCCCTGATTAAAAGAAGTGGTTTGCGCTTTCAGTTTTGAGCGAATGCTGCCATCAATCCATGGTTTCTGGTTGGAAGGTTTTAATAGGTACAACATCACCGATGCACTTTCTAATAAAATTGCTCACCGAATCAGCCTATTCATCAATGTTATTGTCCGACGCTATGCAGAACATATCCCAGTCCACCTGATTGCTTCAATCTTGAAGCGTGGAATCCGATTGGTCGGACCAGCCTTTAACAGACCTGAGCACGGATGTTTTAGTTTCTGTCTATAGGCTGGGAGCAACAAAATGGAGTCGTGGTCAGATTTGCCGAAAGGGGGCCGGGGAATGGCTTTGTATGAGTCGCGGAAGTTAAAATAATGATGATCCGGGATTTTGCCAGCCCGAGTCGCACATGCGATATGCTGATAAAATTTAGGAAGCCAATAAATGCAGCCTGAGGATATGTGGTTTCCAGTTTACATAGTCCATTGAAGTTCTTTCAGGGCCGTCGATGTGTCAGCATGGGGGGGGATTTTTCGCGACTGATTATAATCGAAGAGAATTCTCTTGGTAGATAATGCCGTCGGCATTTGATTGTAAGGAATTCTAGGTCAGTTGAACAAAAGGACTTGAGTTCCTGTATGTTGTTATGATCACACCACGTCTCGTTAATCATAAGGCATACACCCCCGCCCTTCTTCTTACCAGAGAGATGTTTGTTTCTGTCCGCGCGATGCGTGAAGAAACCGGGTGGCTGTACCGACTCTGATAACATATCCCAAATGAGCCATGTTTCCGTGAAGCAAAGAACGTTACAATCTCTGATGTCTCTCTGGAAGGCAACCCTTGCTCGGATTTTGTGTATCTTGTTGTCAAGAGACTGGACATTGGTGAGTAGTATACTCGGGAGCGGTGCGCGATGTGCCCGTCTACGGAGCCTGACCAGAAGACCGCCCCGTCTGTCCCTTCTCCTGCGGCGCCGTTGTTTTGGTTCGCCGGCTGGGATCCGATCCATTGTCCTGGGTGGTGGACCAAACAGAGGATCCGCTTCGGGAAAGTCGTATTCCTGGTCGTAATGTTGGTAAGTTGACGTTGCTCTTATATCCAATAGTTCCTCCCGGCTGTATGTAATAAAACTTATGATTTCCTCTGGTAACAATGTAAGAAATAATACATAAAAAAACTAAATACTGCATAGCTTCCTAAGAACTCGAAGCGAGACGGCCATCTGTCGTCGCCGGAAACTCCAAGACTGTTGGAAAAGCCTTCCAGGTGATGCTGGTTGAGAGAATGCCAAGAGTGTGCAAAGCTGTCATCAAGGCAAAGTGTGGCTATTTGAAGCAACGCAAATATAAAATATATATTTTTGGTAACTTCATGATTCCATATGCTATTTCATAGTTTTGATGTCTTCTCTATTATTCTACAATGTAGAATATAGTAAAAATAAAGAAAACCCTTGAATGAGTAGGTGTCAACTTTTGACTGGTACTGTGTGTGTGTGTGTGTATGTATGTGTGTGTGTATATATACAGTGGGGGAAAAAAAGTATTTAGTCAGCCACCAATTGTGCAAGTTCTCTCACTTAAAAAGATGAGAGAGGCCTGTAATTTTCATCATAGGTACACTTCAACTATGACAGACAAAATGAGGGAAAAAAATCCAGAAAATCACATTGTAGGATTTTTTATGAATTTATTTGCAAAATATGGTGGAAAATAAGTATTTGGTCACATACAAACAAGCAAGATTTCTGGCTCTCACAGACCTGTAACTTCTTCTTTAAGAGGCTCCTCTGTCCTCCACTCGTTACCTGTATTAATGGCACCTGCTTGAACTTGTTATCAGTATAAAAGACACCTGTCCACAACCTCAAACAGTCACACTCCAAACTCCACTATGGCCAAGACCAAAGAGCTGTCAAAGGACACCAGAAACAAAATTGTAGACCTGCACCAGGTTGGGAAGACTGAATCTGCAATAGGTAAGCAGCTTGGTTTGAAGAAATCAACTGTGGGAGCAATTATTAGGAAATGGAAGACATACAAGACCACTGATAATCTTCCTCGATCTGGGGCTCCATAAGATCTCACCCGTGGGGTCAAAATGATCACAAGAACGGTGAGCAAAAATCCCAGAACCACACGGGGGTCCTAGTGAATGACCTGCAGAGAGCTGGGACCAAAGTAACAAAGCCTACCATCAGTAACACACTCGCCGCCAGGGACTCAAATCCTGCAGTGCCAGGCGTGTCCCCCTGCTTAAGCCAGTACATGTTCAGGCCCGTCTAAAGTTTGCTAGAGAGCATTTGGATGATCCAGATGAGGATTGGGAGAATGTCAGATGAAACCAAAATAGAACTTTTGGTAAACTCAACTCGTCGTGTTTGGAGGACAAAGAATGCTGAGTTGCATCCAAAGAACACCATACCTACTGTGAAGCATGGGGGTGGAAACATCATGCTTTGGGGCTGTTTTTCTGCAAAGGGACCAGGGCTGACTGATCCGTGTAAAGGAAAGAATGAATGGGGCCATGTATCGTGAGATTTTGGTGAAAACCTCCTTCCATCAGCAAGGGCATTGAAAATGAAACGTGGCTGGGTCTTTCAGCATGACAATGATCCCAAACACACCGCCGAACCTTGAAGGAGTGGCTTTGTAAGAAGCATTTCAAGGTCCTGGAGTGGCCTAGACAGTCTCCAGATCTCAACCCCATAGAAAATCTTTGAAAGTCCGTGTTGCCCAGCGACAGCCCCAAAACATCACTGCTCTAGAGGAGATCTGCATGGAGGAATGGGCCAAAATACCAGCAACAGTGTGTGAAAACCTTGTGAAGACTTACAGAAAACGTTTGACCTCTGTCATTGCCAACAAAGGGTATATAACAAAGTATTGAGATAAACTTTTGTTATTGACCAAATACTTATTTTCCACCATAATTTGCAAATAAATTCATAAAAATCCTACAATGTGATTTTCTGGATTTTTTCCTCATTTTGTCTGTCATAGTTGAAGTGTACCTATGATGAAAATTACAGGCCTCTCTCATCTTTTTAAGTGAGAGAACTTGCACAATTGGTGGCTGACTAAATACTTTTTTTCCCCACTGTATATATATATATTTTTAAACCTCATTCTGTTAGCTCATACCCAAATGATGTTGTTGACCCGTCCTTTACTTGTAGGTGTGGAAAAAGCATTACTTTTAAGAAAACACTCATTAAAACCCCATCTCAAACTAAAATTTTCAACAAAACAAACAAAATGCTTCAAATTTGCTTTAAACATCGTGTCATCCAGCAGCTTTTTCCCTTTTTCTCCCCCAAATTCTCTGGTGGGCAGAAGGAGACTAGGAAGGGCTCAGGATTGCAATCTGAACAAGCTGGTTAGCAATCCACAGCTGGTGTTAGCAAAACGGACAAAGCCTATACAACAACTCTCGCAAGTCACTTCCATTTCAAATGATGTGGCTTATGGTTTGTAGCTAAAAGTTGGATGTCAACAGGAAACCTAGTTAGCTGTTGTTGACTGACAAAGGAGGCACCAGTTAGTTAGTTGGCTAGCTTAGCTGCTAGAGGCACACGTTTGCAAACACAGTATTTGTTGCGTTTAGTGAGTCCGCCAGATCAGAGGCATTTAGGGATGACTACACGTTAAATTGATAGGTGTGTGAATTGGACCATATTGCTGTCCTGCCTGAGCATTTTGAAATGTAACAAGTACTTTTTGGGTGTAAGGGAAAAAAGTATGGAAGTGAAAATTACATGTGGTGGGGTAAAAGTTGTCAAATATAAATTGTAAAGTATAGATACTACTTAAGTAGTACTTAAGTATTTTTACTTAGTTACTTTACACCTCTGGTTTTGATGTACCTTTTGTTGCAACTACTGTTTTTATGGGGAGCAGGTCTCCAGATATTTTTCACAAAAGCATTTTTTTTTATGTTCTTGACCGTAGACAAACAGACTTACAAAAAATAATTCAGCCAAACCCATTCCTACAAGTTCCACCGACATGGTCTGCCACATGGCATAAGTCATAACTGTGTGCACGGCAAACCGTTTCAGGATTTATTTCAAAAAAATTGAATCAAACGGATTTGCTTATAATAGGCCCTGAAGCTTTCTGTAGTCTTCTGAAATATGCGGCTCTGTGTGTGTAATAGAGAGCTTAAAATAATTCCAAATCGAAAGGAAGAGTGAATCCTTTTATGGGACATTCAAACGAGCTAAACTCTGTACCGGTGCAATTTTGGAGGGACTGGCACAGGGGTCAACACCCCAGTAACCCAATGGGGGCTCATCATTAGCAACTCGGAAGAGTCTCACCGCAAGCCGTTTGGCCAATATCAAAAGCAGAACCCTGCTGCAAAAAAAAGCTGAACTTCCGCACAGAAAAACTCACCTGGTGACGTCAGACTCAGCGTCTTCTTAAGTTTACGCTCCCTCTAGCAGCCACCAACCTTCCTCCTTTCGTTTTGACAGCTTTTAGAGATGAGAATCCATCAGTTAGGTTATGGTCCTCTGCCTCAGCTAAGCTGACATTTAATGGCTTAGTGAGTTTTTCTCACTTTCTTTTTCATATTTTCGTCCAGTGTGCTAAGCTGACAACAGTAATGCCTTAGTCATTGTTCCTTTAGGCCTACATCTTATTCTTCTATTTCTATTCAGGTAGTGTGGAAGGTTCACGCTGAGTTGAATGTCTGACAATGGTTTGGGATGCGTGCAGAGCATATGGGATTATTCAGCTTTTTTGGGTGGATATTTGCATGATTAGCTGTCTCTTCTTCGTCGGCGGTAGAGCTCAGGTAATGAGCACCTCTGCTCTTGTCACTGGAGGATGGTTGACATTTTAAGGTCTCAAGATGATGAAATGAAATTGCTCCTATTTTGTCAATCAGGAACATTTTTGTTTCCGACAGATCGTGTTCGGATATCTTCTTCTATTGTTTGTGGAGATGAAAAATAGGGCCCATTTGGAAGCCCACTAAGTGGTCATGGGCAATTTCGCAACGTTTTCAGGGCCATTCATATAGCTAAAAGTTGTAAGACCTCCATTTGTAGCAAGGTCTTTTTTCAAAATGTGAGAGGTTGTTGTCAGATAAGGGGAATATTTATTTCAGAGACATGCTTTGCTGGTTTTCCTGTGTTTTTGTTTGCCGTTTTTCTTTAATATATGCTATTTAGCAGACACTTTTTTTTATCCAGAAGGACTTATAACCTTGATTTTTGAAGCCCCAACCTCCATCAACTGAGCCACAGGACCACCAGTGTGATTGTGTTTGCCTGTTTAGCAAATAACCAAAGTTCAATAGGTGAATTGTGTGTCTGTCAGATGCAATAAACTTGCAGGTGCTGAATAAAGAGCATTGATGATATTGATACACTCCCTCCTCCCTGGGCCTGGTTAAACGTCCTCTAATTAACGATGGTGATGTTTAGCTACATAAAGCCTGAAAAGCAGCACCTCTCTGATCGCCTCCTCTCTCAAGATGCTTCCCAGATGACGTCTTGTTCCCTAATATAGTGCACTTCTTTTGACCTGAGCCCTATGGGCCCTGCTCAGAATGGTGCACGATAAAGGGGGGAAAAGGGTGTCATTTGGGACAGACGGCGTTGGAGGCATTCGCTGAGCTGCATATGCTCCCGTGCTATGATGATAAGATTAGCTTTTAATCTCCACCACCTTCGGCCGTAATTAATCACCAGAACTGTTTCGTAGTAATTAATAAGTGTTCACATTACTGAAATATGAGCCCTCAATGCCAGAAGCAGTTAGAGCTGGGAAATTATTGCCACATGTTGGTGATACGATTTAATTGGAATTTCAAGGATGCTAATGCATATTTCTTCAGGAAGGAGATTTACTGATTGTTTGCCAAGGTGCAGTTTGATCTTCATTTATTTTCCCCAGGCCCCTCACGGATTATGCAAAGAATTCCTGACTCTTATCTCAGTCGTTACATATGCTGACTGGCAGGCCACGTTTTAACTGCTGTATTGGAAATGTGTCTCTGGACTCAAGCTGGTCCTGCAAGATTGGTCAGCAGGAGTGACAGACCGCTGAGGGGGGTCTGAGTAGTTTGGGACGAAGGGGTCTTGGAGGGGGGGTTTGATCCTTGTCCTGATCCACGCGTTGGAGAGGAGGGGGAGTGAGAGTGACATTAATCAATGTGGTCCCTGGGTCTCCATTATCTCAGACCAACAGTGGACAAGAGCTTAGCTCCTCTTTTCTCCTTTCTCTCACCCCCTTCTCTACTCTAGCCGCAGTCATTTTCTCAACATGAGTAATCAATAGGACCGAATGTGTTTAATAAAAAAATAAAGAACGGCTGGTGTAAGAGGTGTTGGATTAGATTGTATCTCTAGGCTTGCTATTGAAGGAGACTTAGACACTGGTTCTAATGTTGGCATTGATTATGCCATGCCTCTCACTATCTTTTAATTGTGTTGATCTGCCAGATGATTTTCAATATTCAGATGTAGGATCTTAATTTGAAATGTAAAGCTAGAATCCTTAATAGAAACAATAACAAAGCGGTCACCTCTGTTTTGGTAAAAAGCTGAGGGATGGGCCTTGAGAAATGTAACCACTCTCATATTCATAGACATAGCTATGGATGTATTTTTGTTGTCGTTAACTAGGCAAGTCCAATGGATGCAAGGACTGACCATCCATGATATATCAAAATAATAGTTTTAACTATGCTTTGAGGCTTTACAGTGTGTTTACATTATTTACAAACAGAGTAAAGCAAGCTTGTATTTTTGGTTCTGATGGGGAATGACAGTTGAACTAAGCTCATGAGGCATTTCTAAGTTATATTCTTCAAGAATCAGTGGGTGTTAGGCCCACATTTGTATTTTTCCATATATAGACACATCCCATGTGTTTTAATCAAATCAACTATATTCACTGAGCTTGTCTGATGCTTTTAAGCTAACTGTTGATTTAAATAATTAAGACACACACACGTGACTAGAGGGAGTCCGACCGCAATTGATTTGATTGGGCCAGGCCTGGCTCAGACAGCTGCGCTGTGTAAAAAGAAACAATTACAGCGAGTGACTGTGCGATTAGCACCCGTTCACTCTCTCCTCCCTGCTGCAGCGACCGCCACAGAACATCAGTGTGTATTGCGCTGTCTGTTGCTGAAGCTGCAACGTAATTACAGCCATTTCTGACTAAAAAGTTGTTACCGAAATCCCTCTTTTGTTTAGGAAAAACGATCCCTCAAGCCTCGCTCTCTTTACGTGACACATGTCTGCATCGCATGCACGTGACCAATAGGGCCTGGCCTATAGCACATCTTAATCACGTCAATAAATTGGTTATAAACAGCTGAACACCGTAACACATGTGACAGCAAAATGGATGCAGAGGACGTGACATATGAACTTGGTTGCACAGGAAGTGAAGGGGAAGTCAGATGTGTGGAATACATTTTGACTCGTTGTGGGAAGTACCGGAGATCAAGAAAAAGAAGGCAAGGAGCAAGCACCGCGAGCATATTATGTGTGCCAAACAGGTGCTGTTAGATTACAATATCATTGTTCTTACCGTTTGGAACAATGTGAACAACGCTAAATAAATGATAAGCCTACCAGAGAGCGTTGTAATGTTTTTTTTGTTAGGCCTTTATTACAGCAAAGACCAGAAACAGTCGCATTCATTCGTGAATGCAATTTCCGAAATGAAATGGTTTAGGCCTATTGTTAACGCTAATTATTCAATGGTCGCTTTGTCATTATTTTTTTTTTTAACTAAAATGCTTGATTGCATTTCAAGTCATGAGTGACTCCTATGCTGTGATGACATGAACAAATCAATTATTGATTGATACAGTAGCCTATATACTGTAATGTACATTTGGAAAGTATTCAGACCCCTTGACTTTTTCCGAATTTACGCGTTTTTTTCCCTCATCAATCTACACACAATACCCCATAATGACAAAGCAAAAACAGGTCATTAGAATTCTTTGCAAATGTATTCAAAATGAAAACTATGACATTTACATAAGTATTCAGATCCTTTATTCAGTACTTTGGCGAAGGACCTTAGGCAGTGATTACAGCCTCGAGTCTTCTTGGGTATGACGCTACAAGCTTGGCACAGCTGTATTTGGGGAGTTTCTCCCAATCTTCTTTGCAGTTCCTTTCAAGCTCTGTCAGGTTGGATGGGGAGCGTCGCTGTACAGGTATTTTCAGGTCTCCAGAGATGTTCAATCGGGTTCAATTCCGGGCTCTGTCTGGGCCATTCAAGGATTGAGAAACTTGTCCCGAAGCCATTCCTGCGTTGTCTTGGCTGTGGGCTTTGGGTTGTTGTCCTGTTGGAAGGTGAACCTTCGCTCCAGTCCCGGCCGTTGAAAAACATCCCCACAGCATGATGCTGCTACCACCATGCTTCACCGTAGGGATGGTGCCAGGTTTCCTCCAGACGTGACGCTTGGCATTCAGGCCAAATAATTCAATCTTGGTTTCATCAGACCAACGAATCTTGTTTCTTATGGTCTGAGAGTCCTTTAGGTTCCTTTTGGCAAGTCCAAGGGTGCTGTCATGTGCCTTTTACTGAAGAGTGGCTTCCATCTGTCCACTCTATCATAAGGGCCTGATTGGTGGAGTGCTGCAGAGATGGTTGTCCTTCTGGATGGTTCTCCCATCTCCAAAGAGGAACTCTGGAGCTCTGTCCGACTTTTTGATCCTATACCATCTAAGCTAGGTATCGTCATGTTAAAGAATCTTTCTCACTGGTATTAAACAGGAGAAAAGGCCTGCACTCGTCCACCACTGGAGGTATTAGTAGGGCCCTATAAAATCCAGACATTAAAACGTAATTCAACATTATTCAAATGTGTTCACCTTGGTAGGAAATCCACTAAATGTATTGAATTTATAAAAAAAGTCTTGTAATTTGCCCAAGATTATCATAAGACATTAATAAAATGCATCAGGGATTTAGGGATTTTCTTTAAACCTTCTGAAGAGGCAACGGCACAGGAAATGCCCTTGTCTGTGTGTTTGCTTTTGTCTCAGATGCCAATGACAAACGTCTTCTAGTTGATGGAAAAGCTTTCCCAGAAACCTTCTTAATGAAATGTGAACTACAGTACAAAGTAGTCTGCCTGCCTATCAATCCAGTGGCGATTTGTTTAGTGCATCTCTGCAATATCTTGCACTACACAAACACTGCTAACCAAGTCTCTTGCTGGTGCACACTTGAATTAAAGTATATCTACACAAAAATACTTATTTTTCACAGACCTCAAAAGTGGTCTCCTGATGTAGTTTAAAGGGTAGGTAGCATAAGTGTAACCACATGAAACATTTGCATTAGAATACGCATCAAATGTACCAGTAGTTGATATTTGCGTTGGGCCGGCCCAAGCTTATGCTTTGCTCAACATTGCAATCTATGCTTAAGACCAGCGCCTGGCTGTGGCTGTGTTAGAAGAGCACCTGTATCTCTCACAGAATAGCAGCTGTTAATAGCAGCTCTGCCTTGTCTGCCAGTAGACGCTGCTGCTCACTAATGATGTGCAAAGCTGCTTGGTCTGCTCTGAGGGTCACCGGGGAAGGGGGGTGAAGCTGCTGTCTGTCACTCAGGCCTCAGCCGAAACAATGGCCGTTTGTGCATCAATAGGACAAAAGTGCTGGGGAAATAGACAAGGGGGAAAAACTGCCTTACATAACCTCACTGGAGGACTGGGGCTGCAGGTGGAGAGGGATTTCTGCCAGTATGGATAGTAGGGAATTTTGAATTGTCGTAGGGCCTACATTTTGCTGATCCATGATAGTTTCTCACCGGGTATACAGTGTCATAATGATTGCTTGCAAGAGGGAGAGAGAGGGGGGGAGGAAATGTGGCTTATCCTTGACTGATGAGGAAGGGCCCTTCAGAGAGTGACAGCAGAGACATGGCTAACTGGCCAATTAGATGGCAGAGGGACCACTTTGGCCCTGCAATAACTGTTTTTGTTATCTCTAGGTGTCATCTGCCCACTTCCAAAATATAGCTACACTCAATCTTTTATTGTTTTTCCAAGAAGATCGGCCCAATTCAGAGAAAATATAGGAGTGGTGTCGTTTGAAATTGTACTTGTGCCGGAGAGATTGTCTCGACTCCTCAAACTTGTTTGCTGAAGCCATTGTATGCAAGGCCAGGCAGAACTGCATTAAAATCAAATGAGTCATTTTCAGTTCACTGTCGGGTTCTTGGTCACCTCCCTGACCAAGGCCCTTCTCCCCCAATTGCTTAGTTTGGCCGGGTGGCCAGCTCTAGGAAGAATCTTGGTGTTTCCAAACTTTTCCATTCAAGAATAATCGAAGGCACTGTGTTCTTGGGGACCCTCAATGCTGCAGAAATGTATTGGACTCTTCCCCAGATCTGTGCCTTGACACAATCCTGTCTGAGTTCTACGGACAATTCCTTCGACCTCATGGCTTTTTGCTCTAACATGCACTGTCAACTGTGGGACCTTATATAGACAGTTGTGTGCCTTTCCAAATAATGTCCAATCAATTGAATTTACCACAGGTGGACTCCAAGTTGTAGAAACATCTCAGGGATGATCAATGGAAACAGGATGCACCTGAGCTCAATTTAGAGTCGCATAGCTAAGGGTCTGAATACTTATCTAAATAAGGTATTTCGGTTTCAAATTTTGAATACATTTGCAAAAAATGTATAACCTGTTTTTGCTTTGTCATTATGGGGTATTGTGTGTAGATTGAGGATGCACCTGTACACACTGCCCTATCCCATCTGGACGAGAGTAATACCTATGTAAGAATGCTGTTCATTGACTATAGCCTTCAACACCATAGGCGCTTCCAACCTGGACTTCCTGACGTGCCGCCCCCAGGTGGTGAAGTCAAGTGTCCTGTTTTGGATTTTGCGCGTAACAGGGAATGCGCGCTCAGTTCTTTTTCTCTTCTATTCAGCAGGTTATATTCCGTCTGAAATATTATAGTGTATATTCATTTTAGGGTATTTGAGTATTGATTACAAATGCTGTTTGACTTTTTCCGACGAACTTTACGGGTACTTTTGGGATATCGTTTGTCTGCATGGATGAAAGCCTTTGGGCAGGTGGTTTACTGAACAAAACGCGCCAACCAAACGGAGCTATATGGATATAAAGAGGAACTTTATCGAACAAAAGGACCTTTTATTGTGTAACCTGGACGCTTTGATATGCCATCAGAGGAAGATCATCAAAGGTAAGCGATTTTATTTTATGCTATTTTTGAGTTTTGTGACACCTCTGCTGGTTATGTTATTATGCTAATTGAGTTTTTGAGTGGGGCGCTGTCCTCAGACAATCAAATGTTCTGCTTTCACCGTAAAGCCTTTTTGAAATCTGACAATGGTGTTAGATTAACAAGAGTCTAAGCTTTTGAAGGGTGTGCAGCATTTGTATTTTCATGAATGTTTGAAATTTGTATTTTTGTAATTTGAATTTAGCGCTCTGCATTTCACCGGATGTTGTCAAAATCGATCCCGTTCACGGGATTGGATCCCTAAGGGATCCCTAAGAGGTTAAGAAACAACACCTCCACTTCGCTGATCCTCAACACAGGGGCCCCTCAAGGGTGCGTGCTCAGCCCCCTCCTGTACTCCCTGTTCACCCATGACTGCGTGTCCACCCATGCCACCAACTCAATCAAGTTTGCAGATGACACAACAGTAGTAGGCCTGATTACCAACAATGATGAGCACCTTGTCATGAGAATTTTGTTCTCAATTGTTGACATAAACTATCAATCAGGCTTTGAATAATTCCTAGAGGTTGTAAAGCTCTAGTTAATGACAAATTAGACAAAGTCCCATATCTGCAATTTTGGTCAGGTTATTTATTCATGAAAATTCTGCCTTTCAAAGGTGAACAGTCTTTTTATATTGTACAAGTTGAATACAAAAGATACAAATGCCCCACCCTCTCTAGGAAATAATATTTTCCCACAGTACACATTCAGCATTATACCATCTTGCAACATTAGTCAATTCCAGACATCCTATCAGTTCCTCCCTTCCCAAGGTCGAGAAGGCCTCTTCTCCTAATCTAGTTTCACAAAGAATTCTTTGTTCTCACAGACTCATTCTGGCAAGTCGTACCATCTTGTTCCACTCTCCACACAATATACATTTCTAGACACACACATCAATTGAATTACCATTTGTCTTATAACCCTATCTCTATTGCATACATTTTCAGAATGGAATCTTCTTAGTATTTTCTTAAATGTACAAGCATTTAGTCATTAAACATATAATCCATAACACACCTACAGGGAGGAGGTGGGGGCCCTGGCGAAGTGGTGCCAGGAATATAGCCTCTCCCTCAATGTCCACAAAACGATGGAGCTGATCATAGACTTCAGGAAACAGCAGAGGGAGCATGCCCCTATCCACATCGATGGGACCGCAGTGGAGAAAGTGAAAAGCTTACACATCACTGACGATCTGAAATGGTCCACCCACACAGACAGTGTGGTGAAGAAGGCGCAACAGCGACTCTTCAACCTCAGGAGGCTGAAGAAATTTGGCTTGGCCACTAAGACCCTCACAAACATTTACAGATACAGCCTAACAGGATGCTCTCAATTGTGTATTACCGCCTGTTACGGCAACTCCACCACCTGCAACCGCAGGGCTCTCCAGAGGGTGGTGCGGTCTGCCCAATGTATCACCGGGGGCACACTGCATGCCCTCCAGCACACTTACAGCACCCGATGTCACAGGAAGGCCAATAAGATTGTCAAGGACAACAACCACCCGAGCCACGGCCTGTTCACCCCTCTACCATCCAGAAGGCGAGGTGCATCAGAGCTGGAAACAGAGACTGAAAAACAGCTTTCTCAAGGCCATCACTCTTAAATAGCCATCACTAGCCAGTTACCAACTGGTTACTCAACCCTGCACCTTAGAGGCTGGTGCCCTATGTACATAGTCATGGACTGGTCACTTTAATATGTTTTACTCATTTCATATGTATATACTGTAGGCTATTCTACTGTATTTTAGTCAATGCCACTCAGACATTGCTCGTCCTAATATTTTATATATTTCTTAATTCAAATAGTTTTTTTTTTATATTTTTGTGAATTGTTAGGTACTGTTGGAGCTAGGAACACAAGCATTTTGCTACACCCTCAATAATATCAGCTAAATATGTCTATGTGACCAACCGATTTGAAATGCTATCATTTTCCCTAAAAGTAGTGCACTATTTAGGAAGTAGGGCCATTTAGGATACAGCCGTAGAGACCTGGGTCATTCTCATTGCCCAGTATTGATCCCCTCCATTGGAGTAGAGGTGTGGAGGACTATTACAGCTCCACTTTCCAGGGCCCACCTGGAACCATTTCAATGTAATGATTAGAATGAGATTATACGTCTGGCCCTGGCCCCAACAGTGTTCTAAAAGCACTCTATTTAGCTAGACGGGCTGTTCGCATTTGTAAATTGTGTGTGGATGAGAAGGTCTATAGCCTACATCCAGCCTTGGGGTAATCATGTGCGCCAGGGCCTAAAATTAACTTTTTGGTCCATCAGCCACTGTGGCAGGTTTAGTAGATATATATATTTTTTTAAATCATCCAGACACTCAAGATTTATTTATCAGTCAAAAACCACCCCAAACATATGGATGACCATGCTTTGTAATGTTTGTAGAACAAGAAAGGTATTAGCAAGAGGCTATGTGGATTATTGCTCAATTTCATTTAATTTTGTGACCCGACTCAAAAGCTGCCTCTCCAAATTGCGGGTGGTTACCGTGGTAACAGGACTGTGTGTGTGTGTGTGTGATTTTGGATCTGACTACTTATTAGTAGACAGTCATGACTAGTTACCACAGCCACAAAGTCATAAACCCAGCCTATTTCTAAAATGTATCATCTTAAAATGTTATTTTATACCTAACCTTATCCAGTTTTGTCTTTGGCTGTGCTCTCTATTGGAAACCAAGTGGATGCCGTCTCTTCAGCTCCCGAGTGGCGCAGCGGTCTAAGGCACTGCATCTCAATGCTAGAGGCGTCACTACAGACACCCTGATTCGAATCCAGGCTGTATCACAACCGGCCGTAATTGGGAGTCCCGTAGGGCACTGCACAATTGGCCCGGCATCGTCCGGGTTTGGCTGGTGTAGGCCGTCATTGTAAATAAGAATTTGTTCTTAACAAACATTAAAAAACAACCCAGCTTTTGAACAAAACAATGTAAATAGCCAAAAAACAAGAGGACAAAGTGTCACTTTGTAGACTGTTAAGTAAATTAGACAAATGTTTATGCCTGTGTGCAGCGATTCCAAAAATGAATCTATAAGCAGTTAACTCAGTGCTGCTGTGTGAGGTGGGATATACGATTAGTATTTCTTTGTGCGATTAGCAGCTATGAAACAAAATGGCAGAAACTTTGAAAATAGCTACTGCAGCATCTTTCTGCTAGAAATCACAACTCGCACATGTGCTCATACTTGACTTTTTACTATTTTACTTGTGAATGTAATGGTCACGCTGTAGAGCCCTGCAAATTGACGACCCGCTTACGTGGCTGGTGAAATAGACCTTTTTTCCCCTCCGCATTTGGCGGGCGTTTTTACATTTTATGCCCCGATGTCAGTATCAAGCAAATGTATTTATAAAGCCCTTTTTACATTAGCAGATTTTTTTTACATATACAGAAATCCAGCCTAAAACCCCAAACAGCAAGCAATGCAGATGTAGAAACACGGTGGCTAGGAAAAACTCCCTAGAAAGGCAGGAACCTAGGAAGAAACCTAGAGAGGAACCAGGCTCTTCAGTGATTTTTAGCATGTACATCTTGGTGGGGCAAACCATTTTTTTTGTTTTTATGCATGCCACAACAATACACTAAACAATACACTAAACGTCTTTTAAAGCGGTGTCTGTGTCTGACTGTTTGCCTGAATGTGTCTTATGGGATACCAAAGAGGCTGTTGTCCAGACTTCTGAGACTTTGTCAGCAGAGCAGATGCAGGCATTGATTCTTCCAGAACATAGTCTATAGGAGCAGAGGACCGCAAGGCAGATATGGCTCACCACTCCTCACTCACAGGGATGAGGAACTCAACCAACATCCTCTCTATGGACTAGTACAGCTCCAGCAGACCTGCACGGCCACACTTTTTTGTCTTATAAGAGGGGTTCTTTAACAGGAGTTCTCTCTCAGGGCCTGCCTCATATTGTTAGAGTCCCAAATGCACCCCTGGGCTCTGGTCCAAAGTATTGCACTCTATAAGGAATAGAGTGCCATTTGGGAGACAGCCATTGTACCCCACTTCTCAGGGACCTGTATGCCTTCCAGAGCTCTCGGAACAAGCTGATATAGGTGGCCCATTAATTAGGTCTAATCCATATATGATTACGTTTTTTCCCCCCACCTGCAGTTCTTATTACTGCTGCTCACGCTGTGGAAAATGCAGTGAAATTGGTAGTGGGGAACTACCAAGTGATCTGCCATCTACAGTTGAAGTTGGAAGTTTACATACAGTAGAGAATTATTTATTTCAGCTTTTATTTCTTTCATCACATTCCCAGTGGGTCAGAAGTTTACATACACTAGCATTGCATTTAACTTGGGTCAAATGTTTCGAGTAGCCTTCCACAAGCTTCCCACAATAAATTGGGTGAATTTTGGCCCGTTCCTACTGACAGAGCTGGTGTAACTGAGTCAGGTTTGTAGGCCTCCTTGCTCGCACACGCTTTTTCAGTTCTGCCCACAAATGTTCTATGGGATTGAGGTCAGGGCTTTGTGATGGCCACTCCAATACCTTGACTTTGTTGTCCTTAAGCCATTTTGCCACAACTTTGTAGGTATGCTTGGGGTCATTGTCCATTTGGAAGACCCATTTGTGACCAAGCTTTAACTTCCTGACTGATGTCTTGAGATGTTGCTTCAATATATCCACATAATTTCCCTTCCTCATGATGCCATCTATTTTGTGAAGTGCACCAGTCCCTCCTGCAGCAAAGCATCCCCGCAACATGATGCTGCCACCCCGTGCTTCACGGTTGGGATGGTGTTCTTCAGCTGGCAAGCATCCCCCTTTTTCCTCCAAACATAACAATGGTCATTATGGCCAAACAGTTCTATTTTTGTTTCATCAGACCAGAGGACATTTCTCCAAAAAGTACGATCTTTGTCCCCATGTGCAGTTGCAAACCGTGGTCTGGCTTTTTTTTATGTCGGTTTTGGAGCAGTGGCTTCTTCCTTGCTGAGCGGCCTTTCAGGTTTTGTCGGTATAGGACTAGTTTTACTGTGGATATAGATACTTTTTATATAGATACGTTTCCTCCAGCATCTTCACAAGGTACTTTGCTGTTGTTCTGGGATTGATTTGTACGTTAAAAGTACGTTAATCTCTAGGAGACAGAACGCGTCACCTTCCTGAGCGGTATGACCGCTGCGTGGTCCCATGGTGTTTTATACTTGCCTACTATTGTTTGTACAGATGAACGTGGTACCTTCAGGCGTTTGGAAATTGCTCCCAAGGATGAACCAGACTTTTATTCTGAGGTCTTGGCTGATTTTCTTTGGATTTTCCTATGTTTGAAGGTAGGCCTTGAAATACATCCACAGGTACACCTCCAAATGACTCAAATGATGTCAATTAGCCTATCAGAAGCTTCTAAAGCCATGACATCATTTTCTGGAATTTTCCAGGCTGTTTAAAGGCACTGTCAACTTAGTGTATGTAAAATTCCGACTTTAACTGTATCTCTGTCACCACCACCAGTCTCCTCGCCCATAGAGAGATGTACACCTTTCACTGCATTTTAAAATGTGTTCACATCGCCATCCAATAGGCCAGGCCTTTGTGTTAATTTAGTAGTTTGCAGAATAAGCCGGGTGCCATTAGCACTGCATGATTGCACTAATGTCATAAAGTGGTGTAATGGGGGGCGAGCTAATTTGCTCACTGGTTTAGGATGCGTTGATTAGGATACTTAACCTTTTAGGAATAAAACCGGAAATGATACAGGGTTGCTCATTAACATGTTGCTTCACTCAATGCTTGGCATTTGCCGATGGTGAGAGAGCGGCAGCCAGTCGGCCTCCTGGATTCATGTAACTGGATTCATCAACTCTGCCATGTAATCATTGCCGAGCAGATTTGTGTGTGTGTTGATTGTAAGAGGAAATTTGTGTGTGTGTGTGTGTGTGTGTGTGTTTGATCACACCCCCTCGGCTCTCCTTAGGAACCTCCATACCCCTGGAATCAGATCAGGCATTTTGATGTTCTGTTGACTTTCATGGGTTTCCTTTTACGTAACAGTTTTCCTGTTGTCTGGAGCAGTTGGCTTGACCGCTTTTGTTTGTGCTTTGTTCTTTGCATTTTATTGAGGGCATGGCAATCTATGATTGCTGAGGTTGTTGGTGCGTGTAGCCATTTTTCTATTTCAAAGATTTTGATGAGCTTTGTGTTCGCACCAGTGTGTTGCCTCATATCTTGACAATACCTCTAGACCAGGGCTCGCCAAAACCTGTTCCTGGAGAGCCACCATCCTGTAGGTTTTCGCTTCAACCCTAGTCTAGCACACCTGATTCTAATAATTAGCTGGTTGATAAGCTGAATGAGGTTAGTTACAACTGGGGTCGGAGCAAAAACCCACAGGAGGGTAGCTCTCCAGGAACAGGGTTGGAGGGCCATGCTCTAGACTCAACTAGAGCAGGTCTTCCCAACTCCAGTCTTCCAGTACCCCCAACGGTACATCTTTTTGTTGTGGTCCCGGACAAGCACACCTACTTGTCAATTAATCACAAAGCCCTTGACAAGTTAAATCAGGTGTTTTTGTCTGGGGCTGCAACAAAAATGTGTGCTGTTGGGGGGACTGGAGTTAGGAAACACTGAACTAGAGCACTCAGACTTTATCCCCCTCCGCTGTCTCTATCTTTCACCCAGAAACCCCCACCTTAGTGTCTGTGGACTCTTCCATCCTCTGTGTGTCTATGCTATGGGTGATACCATGGGTATCATAGGGGTTGTCCCATCCTTAACATACTGTACGTCCTTCCCAAATCCCCTTTATCATCACAAACTTCTAATTGGTCTCCACCACCACCACTGTTACCAAACTAATATCCTGTCAGGAGACGGTGAGTAAGTGATTCACTGTCCACCTAAGGCGTCCACCCTTTTAAAAGTAAGAGTTTGTCTGCGTGTAAAAGCTGATGTTGCAGGCATGTAATTCAAGGAAAGCTTTGTATCCTCCACTTCCTCCCTCCATCTGGTTGGTGTGATGGAGGGATCAGACAGTAATCAGACGGAGGTGTGACAGACTGCTAGCTACATAACAGTTGGTCTCCCTCTTCACCATCTCTCTCGCCAGTCTCTTCTACAGTCACCCATGTAAATATGTAGACTGGAGCAAGAGAGCCTGGGTCATATCATATTTACTTAGCAGCTTCTTATAAAACCCAGATACACTGCAATATCCGGTCTTTCACGCCTTTCTTTCTTGAGGATGTTAAAATTAAACAAAGTTCAAAGCAGTAGGATAATCTGGTGTGGCACTGGGGTGATTTGAATGAGGACAGGTGTGTGTTTGTGTCTTATTGTGGCATTGAAAAAGTACTGTTCAAGAATCTGCAAGGCCAAAGAGAAAGACGAGATAAGGCCACCACTCCTCCTGAATGTCTGGATCACCGGTGTATGGCCTTGCCTCTAGTGCTGTACTGTAGATGCAGTCAAAGAGCTTTCTCAAAGTTTCTCGGAATAAAACATTAATATGCATCCACAGTATCTTGATAAAAGGGTGAAGGACTGTGTTCGTACTGCAGGCTTATGTGGTCTTCCTGAGGCCAAGGATAGTGCAGTGTATTTCTTAATGCAAACTAAGTCTTGTATCTCACCTGCAAGTGCCCGAGGAACTAATTCAGGATTAGTGCTAAAACTTCCTCTATCAGTGAAACAACTCGCCTCGCCGCTGCCTGTGAATGTAGCAGCACATTGTGCTATTTGAAGATAGAGCCATGTCTAACTGGAGGCTGGTACATTTGCATTGAAGCAGAGCTGCTTTAGGACATAACATCACAATATATCAGAGCCTGTGACTTTTTTTGTCATTCAGTTTTGTCAATAGAGGAGAGAATTGGTTTGAAAGTGTCTACGTGCACTAGAATATAATGTGGTTGTTTCTGTATGTAGGGGTTGAGGTGAGTTTGGAGTTTGATTCTGTGTTGTTCCCCAGATACTCTATTAAAGGTGTAATGTTGCAGAAATGCTCTGTCATTTCCTGGTTGCAAAAATTCTAATAATTCGCTTAATTTCAGTTTGTGACAAAACAAGCAGTCATTGTGTAGAGAATTATTGTACCATCTAAACTGCTGTGAAAAATATTTTCCATAACCAAAAATATAGTATTTTCAGCTGTTTGAAGCTGGTGTACAAAACCGAAAGTAAAAGACGCAAAAAACTAAACATAACTGGAAGCATAGAAATATGCACATAGAACAGATCTACCGCTTCTTAGACTTGCTTTCAATGAGTGACCGATCTATTACTCACATTTCTATGTGAATTTGGTGGCGTCACCCAAAAATTTTGCAGCTTTAAATATTTAACCAATAGGTACCCGGACTATCTGCATTGACCCTTTTTGCACTAACGTTTTTGACTCATCACATACTTTGTTTGTGAATTTGGTCGGGTTGCCAAAAAGTTTCATATTGAAGCTTTAACCCAACAAACTTTTGATTTTAACTGTAAGAAATGCAGTTGAATCTGCGGCTCTGAGTAATCCGGATGCAGCTGTTTGTGTCTGCTATAAAATGGCTGTCTGGCTTGGTTTTTAATCCATGTAAAAAGCCAATTCCAGTTGGAGTGAAACTTGCCATCAATCTACAGCATTCAATATGTATACTGCCTCTGCTTTGTTTGTTGAATGTTTGCTACTTACTGGTAAATAGTTGTTAACTTAAAGATTTTAAGTAAACTTGTTAAAGATGGTTTCTTTGCTCTATTTTCCACAGGTATATGATGCTGATAAATGGGAAGAATGAGGTGCACATGATCGACAGAGACAACTCGGTGTTCCACATAGCCAACCTAGAATTCCCCTTTCGAAAAGATCTCCGCGTTCACTTAGTCAACACACTACTTGACGGGGTAAGTCATTCACTCTGTGTGTGTGTGTGTGTGTGTGTGTGTGTGTGTGTGTGTGTGTGTGTGTGTGTCTCTTCTTTCTTTTCTTTTCTTTTCTTTCTTTCTCCCCAGGTAATGGGGTGGCAGGTAGCCCTAGTCGTTAGAGCATTGGGCCAGTAACCGAAAGGTTGCTAGATCGAATCCCCGAGCTGACAAGGTAAAAATCTGCCGTTCTGCCCTTGAACAAGGCAGTTAACCCACTGTTCCTAGGCCATCATTGTAAATAAGAATTTGTTCTTAACTGACTTGCCTACTTAAATAAAAAAAGTCTCAGAATGGTGATTCGTACTGTCTTTATTCTTCCCGCCCTTTATGTCCCCTGCCTGACCCCGTACCCCTACCTATATCGCCCTGCTGCTCCACCTACACATGACTGACAGCAGAAGGTAGCTGTTGTCGGCCTCCTTCCACACCAGGAGAACCCTTCCTCTCAACACCTAGGCCTAGAGGAGAACAGTGAGAGCCTTTCACCCAGTCCGCCACCACATCCTGTTTTACAAGACCGGAGGGGAAACACTGTTCGTAAATTAGACCAGAAATACCATAGATTCGTCCGCCTTTATCCTGCTCTGTATTGTACTGTACTGCATAGATACCTTCCTCCCAGAAGGCTGTTTGTTAGTGGCTGTCATGTCTTCACCGTGTTAATTAACAGGCCAATCCGGGCTACTGGAGTTTTTGTACTAGAGAAGGTGTTCATTCCAAATATAGTGATATTCCCTGTTGGCCCTGGTCAAAAGTAGTGCACTATATAGGGTGCCATTTGGGACTTAGCCAGGTCCCAGCGCTACCCAAGCAGCAGGTGCACAAGACACCAGTCATTATCACCCTCCCTAATCGGAACCGGGGAGAGAAGAGGCTGGTTGCCATTATGCGTCATGCCGGTGTACACAGGTCTTCTGTACAGGAGCCCAATTATGTGGGGGGCTTGTTAGAGAGGTGAGTTTGCTTAGCCATCATCACTTTTCTCTAAGACGGACGTGTCTTTCATGCTCTGAGCAATATTATTCTCAAGCATCCTTGGTAATTCAGTGACTGATTTGAGATGGTGGGTTGTCTCTTTGTTTGGGCCTTTTGTGCATGGAACACATTAGCAGGCTTTTGAAGCAGCTCTACTCTGCAGATGTGACGATCTGTCTAGCCTGTCGTCAAGGCTTCTTGGTGTCCTTTTTGTTATTGTGTTGTTTTTGATGACGGCTGCTAACAGAGTCCCTGTCCAGAAAGAACCTGTGGCTGAACCATGACTTGGCTATGCTCAGTTTCATCCATAGATTCTTCATAGAATCTTACTACTTACACATAATCTGCCTCTGCCACAAGGCTTCTCTTGTTGTGTTTGGAATTCATGTCAGTGTTTTCAGTGAACTCTACCCAGAGACCTCAAAAATGTCTTTCATGTTTGCAGATATATTGCCTGTGGAACTGTTGCTGCATACATTCAATCACAAGCTCTTCTGTGGTAGTGGCTCTGCTGCTAGTCACTTTAGCTTATTCATACACCCCCACACACAATACACAACAGTTACTGCCTCAGTGTGCTGCACTGCTGCATGTACAGAGGTCAACTCAGAGATGCAACTATATTCATCCCCCAGAGCAATTCACTCAGTGTTATCTTGTATTTGTCTGCGTTTGTACACTCACATTGGACTAAATATTTTGAGTTAAGATCCCTTCAAAGGACATAAACTGGAGTGAAATTGTACCATATTAGCTGTAATGCAGTAGTTCCCTCGATGTTCCTACAGGTAATGTGTCAGAACGGTGATGCATACTGTACTGTATGATGCTTAGCCTACGATATGATACCTATGGATATTATTTATATATTGTGCTCTCTCGCGCTCGCTCTCGTTTGTTGGTTCGCTCTCGTTTGTTGGTTCGCTCTCGTTTGTTGGTTCGCTCTCGTTTGTTCGTTCTCGCTCTCTCGTTCCTTCTCGCTAGTTATCGCGCTCTTGTTCTCTCGTTCGCTCTCGTTATCGCTCTCTCTCTCTCTCGTTCTCTCTCGCTTCTCACCAGCTCTGAAGTACCTGATTCTCCACTCCACAATGTTGAATGATGAATGTGTAAATATATTTCTCGCTCGCTCTCTCGTTCTCTCGTATACACACTACCATTCAAAAATTTGGGGTCACTTAGAAATGTCATTTTTTTCCATTAAAATAACATAACATTTATCAGAAATACAATGTAGACATTGTTAATGTTGTAAATGACTAAAATGGAATATCTACATTGGCGTACAGAGGCCCATTATCAGCAACCATCACTCCTGTGTTCCAATGGCACGTTGTGTTAGCTAATCTAAGTTTATCATTTTAAAAGGCTCACAAGTCCTCAACTGGCAGCCACCTAGTTGCATAACGTGGCTGTGAAACCCAGTCATGTGTCAGTTGGGCTTTTCACCAGCTCTGAAGTACCTGATTCTCAACTCCACAATGTTGAATGATGAATGTGTAAATCTATTTCTGCTGCCGTGGTACTCATCTCTGATGTGTGCCGCAGTCTGCTGTACGTACCCCACAGGAGACACAGCCAGCCCCTTTTTAAGAGCGCTCAGTTTACCCCCATCGTTTCCAGCATGCTCAGCTCCTCTCACTCACTGTCTGATTGGACCACAAATTTAGAATTCTTTCTCTTAGAAGAATGTGTCTCCCGTACAATGTTTTTGCATTATGCCCCCCGCCTCCTGTCTGTCTGTCTGTCTGTCTGTCTCTGTCTGTCTCTGTCTGTTTTTCTGTCTGTCCTCATTACCCCCCTGTCTCTTGTTTCCACAGGAGATGATTATCGACAAGGTAAACGGCCAGCCCGTCCCGCGCTACTTGATCTATGACATCATCAAATTCAACGTGAGTAGTGCCATGCCCGTTCAGCGGAGATCTTGTTGCCCATGAAATTCCCCTACATCCCTGAAGAGGTGCCAGACATATCAGGTTGTAGTCAGTACGCCCAGGGTCAGTCAGTCCCCCATAACCACCAGGCCCATTAGCAGCCGCTCTGCCCCGTGTTTTGACTGCGCTCTGGTCCCCTCTCTAGTCCACAGTGTCAGTGCCTGGTGATCCTGGTTAAGGACAGAATATAAATAGATCAACAGACCAGGGCTGGGCATGAGAGAGAGGCCCTGAGATGAAAACTGTCTGTAGAGTATTTCGCTATAAACATTGTCAGCCCTGCCACTGTTCATGGTGGCAGACAGTAGTCTGTCTGTATGTCAGACTGATGAATTCTGCCTGAGAGGAGAGAGCAGGAGAGGAGAGCAGCTCAGACTGCCTGCCCCCCAGGCCTCTCAGCTCGCTGGTCAGCCAGTAGAGCTCAGTAAACCCTGATCATGAAGATCCAGGACACTGTCTGAGACCATCACAAGTGCTACTGTCTGAGGACTGAGCAGCCATTCTGAAATTGCTAATCATGTTTACAAAACCATTTTGAATATATCTCCATCACAGCAGTTTCAGAGTAGCCTTTTTGACCGCAAGCCTGTTTTACATTTTGGCGGGCCTGTGACTTTCTGAATGCTTAACTGCATCCGCAAACTACATATTTGTTTTTCTATCTCGCAAGTTCCGTTGTATGCACCAACTTTTGAATAGACCCAGCTAAGGATCATTGAGCTTGATGATTCTCTTCTAAACTGAAACTAATTATTATCAATTTACCGCTAATTAGTTGCGGGGGGCGATAATTGCCACAGATCTATTTGCTGAGAATATTTGGTATAGAAGTGTAAGACTTCATCCCAAATGGCATCCTGTACCCTACAAAGTGCACTACTTTTTTATATGGAATAGGGTAATATTCAGAACGCCCCTTGATTATGTATTCTCTGGCTTCATCCTCAAAGCTCATTTTCACTGAGCTGTGAGATTGCTGCTGTGCTTTTCTCAGAGAAATGTCCTGTATGCTATTTTAAGAGCCTGAGTAAAACAAGGTGGTGGCAGATAGTGTTCCTACAACAGAAGGTTGGTGGCACATTAATTGGGCAGGACGGACTTGTGGTAATGGCTGGAGCGGAATTGTTGGAATGGTATCAAATACATCAATCGCATGGTTTCCATGTGTTTGCCATTACATTTGCTCCGTTCCAGTCATTTATTATGAGCCGTCCTTCCCTCAGCAGCCTCCACTGGTTCCTACTGATGTCTAATGAACGTATAGCTAGTGCTGATGCATAGGGCTGGGCAATAGGGCATATATTATACACACACACACACACACACGCACACACACTACTGTTCAAACGTTTGGGGTCACTTAGAAATGTCATTGTCTTTGAAAGAAAAGCACTTGTTTGCCCCCATTAAAATAACTTCAAATTGATCAGAAATACAGTGTAGACATTGTTAATGTTGTAAATGACTATTGTAGCTTGAAACGGCAGATTTTCTTTTTTTTAATGGAATATCTACATAGACGTACAGAGGCCCATTATCAGCAACCATCACTCCTGTGTTCCAATGGCACGTTGCAAAACACAAGTCTCAAAGTCAACAGTGAAGAGGCGACTCCAGGATGCTGGCCTTCTAGGCAGAGTTCCTCTGTCCAGTGTCTGTGTTCTTTTGCCCATCACAATCTTTTCTTTTTATTGGCCAGTCTGAGATATGGCTTTTTCTTTGCAACTCTGCCTTGAAGGCCAGCATCCTGGAGTCACCTCTTCACTGTTGTCGTTGAGACTGGTGTTTTGCGGGTACTATTTACTGAAGCTGCCAGTTGAGGACTTGTCTGTTTCTCCTCTTTCTAGTCTGGTTAAAGCCAGTTTGCTGTTCTGTGAAGGGAGTAGTACACAGTGTTGTACGAGATCTTCAGTTTCTTGGCAATTTCTCACATGGAATAGCCTTCATTTCTCAGAACAAGAATAGACTGACGAGTTTCAGAAGAAAGTTATTTTTGAGTCTGTTATCGAACCCACAAATGCTGATGCTCCAGATACTCAACTAGTCTAAAGAAGGCCAGTTTTATTGCTTCTTTAATCAGGACAACAGTTTTCAGCTAACATAATTGCAAAAGGGTTTTCTAATGATCAAAAGGATAAATTTGGATTAGCTAACACAACGTGCCATTGGAACACAGGAGTGATGGTTGCTGATAATGGGCCCCTGTACGCCTATGTAGATATTTACAACATTAACAATGTCTGCACTGTATTTCTGATCAATTTGACCCCAAACTTTCAAACGTGTGTGTGTGTGTGTGTGTGTGTGTGTGTGTGTGTGTGTGTGTGTGTGTGTGTGTGTGTGTGTGTGTGTGTGTGTGTGTGTGTGTGTGTGTGTGTGTGTGTGTGTGTGTGTGTGTGTGTGTATACAGTTGAAGTCGGAAGTTTACATACACTTAGGTTGGAGTCATTAAAACTAGTTTTTCAACCACTCCACACATTTATTGTTAACAAACTATAGTTTTGGCAAGTCGGTTAGGACATCTACTTTGTGCACGACACAAGTAATTTTTCCAACAATTGTTTACAGACAGATAATTTCACTTATAATTCACTGTATCACAATTCCAGTGGGTCAGAAGTTTACATACACTAATTTGACTGTGCCTTTAAACAGCTTGGAAAGTTCCAGAAAATGATGTCATGGCTTTAGAAGCTTCTGATAGGCTAATTGACATCATTTGAGTCATTTGGAGGTGTACCTGTGGATGTATTTCAAGGCCTACCTTCAAACTCAGTGCCTCTTTGCTTGACATCATGGGAAAATAAAAAAAAAAATCAGCCAAGCCTCAGAAAAAGAATTGTAGACCTAGTTCATCCTTGGGAGCAATTTCCAAACGCCTGAAGGTACCACGTTCATCTGTACAAACAATAGTATGAGTCCTATATCGACATAACCTGAAAGGCCGCTCAGCAAGGAAGAAGCCACTGCTCCAAAACCGACATAAAAAAGCCAGACTACGGTTTGCAACTGCACATGGGGACAAAGATTGTACTTTTTGGAGAAATGTCCTCTGGTCTGTTTGGCCATAATGACCATCGTTATGTTAGGAGGAAAAAGGGGGAGGCTTGCAAGCCGAAGAACTCCATCCCAACCGTGTGGCACGGAGGTGGCAGCATCATGTTGTGGGGGTGCTTTGCTGCAGGAGGGACTGGTGCACTTCACAAAATGGATGGCATCATGAGGAAGGGAAATGATGTGGATATATTGAAGCAACAGCTCAAGACATCAGTCAGGAAGTTAAAGCTTGGTCGCAAATCGGTCTTCCAAATGGACAATGACCCCAAGCATACTTCCAAAGTTGTGGCAAAATGGCTTAAGGACAACAAAGTCAAGGTATTGGAGTGGCCATCACAAAGCCCTGACCTCAATCCCATAGAACATTTGTGGGCAGAACTGAAAAAGCGTGTGCGAGCAAGGAGGCCTACACAACTGACTCAGTTACACCAGCTCTGTCAGTAGGAATGGGCCAAAATTCACTCAATTCTTTGTGGGAAGCTTGTGGAAGGCTACTCGAAACGTTTGACCCAAGTTAAACAATTTAAAGGCCATGCTACCAAATACTAATTATGTGTATGTAAACCTCTGACCCACTGGGAATGTGATGAAAGAAATAAAAGCTGAAAGAAATAATTCTCTCTACTATTATTCTGACATTTCACATTCTTAAAATGAAGTGGTGATCCTAACTGCCCTAAGACAGGGAATTTTTACTAGGATTAAATGTCAGGAATTGTGAAAAAGTGAGTTTAAATGTATTTGGCTAAGGTGGATGTAAACTTCTAACTTCAACTGTATATATCACAATTTCTAGATTTGGTTTGAGTTGTGTATGACCCAAGGGTGGCAACACATACATTCTAAGTGTTTTCAGTGGGGCTTTCTCCATTTTGATTGTTTTATACTGTTCAGTCACAATTCATCCAAAAGTTGATCTCATTTGAGATAATTTCCATGTTGGACTGCACGATATGGGCAACAAGTCTAGGCCTTATTTTTAACCAAATATTACATTTGCAATTTGACTTGCGATTTAGATCAAAACACTTGGGTTAACTGTTGGAATCATTTAAATATGATTTTGTAAAGTTTATAGTTGGAATTTAAAAGCGGGCCCTTTTGAATGCAGTGTTTGACATGGCATCAAATGAAAATGCCATGGAGGTGTTCATAGAATTAGGAATTAGAATACTAATAGGATCACTATGGAGGTGTTATTGTGACAGGGTAGGAACCAAAGTGGTGGTCAGTGTTTCCCTAGGGAAATGGGACCCTATAATCTTTGGCTAACATGCTTCGCCTTTTCCTCTGTGAATTAGAACGTCTGTTGCACAAACAGCATGCTAATTTAGGCCTACACTAGCACTGGTATCAGGCTGTATTAGCTAGCTACGTTTTCTCTGACTCAGTACAATTATTATAGCCAGCTTACTTGCGATTAGCATTAGCAGCTAACATGATTTATTTTAGCCACAACTTGCTAAGAGAAGACACTAGCTCTTTGCAGACAGTTCTATACACACACTAATTGTATAATTATAGAACGCTTGTGGATTTATATTAAGAAGCAAAGTGGAAAGTAACATTGTTGTCATCAACATATTTTTGCATCAGCCGCATTGACCATGCAGACTGAAGCGTGAACCGTCTGCAAATTATCTTGTGGTCGAGCAACACCAACTGCGCTCCTTGAATGACGGGGTGGGTTTGGTGAGCGAGAGGGAGACAACTGAACTATCGGAGTAAACTGTAAAAACGAAGGTAAAGTAAAAAAAACTAACCGGTCTGCGCATCAATACCGGTATATAGTCAAATACAGTATAACGCCAAGCCTTAATGATACCTATCGCCTATCTTCACGCTAGGCCTTTACCAGGCGAGCTTAGAGATGAACGATCCGTCAAGAATCAGGCAGTGGAGGTGGCGGCACAGAGGTTAGCAGCGCTGCGTGGCTCCCCGAGCCATCACTAAGTGCTGCAGTATTGATCCCCAGTACCCAGCCCATTATTGGCCTCCTCCATTATCCTAGTCAAGCTGCCCAGACCTGGCACCAAACACCAGGCTCCACACTGAGAGGACCACCTAGTGGCCTGCCTGCCTGCTGCCCTGCGGGGGGAGTTACAATCAATCACTAGTCGCTACTCACTTGTCTGCTTTGCTGCCAGAGTCATTGCTCTTTATTGTAAAAGAGAATGTGTTCTCAATGTCTTATCTAACCTGAATTAAATAAAGGGGCAAATATAATTAAAAAGAGAAGTGATTCTATTCATTCTATTTCTATGGATGTTTCCCTTTTGACCTTTTGTGGTGGCTATAGTTCGAGGAATCGAGGATACACAGATTTGGTTGAAGGGTTTGTGCAGTAGGGTTGAGTCGATTTGGTTACATTTACAATTTAACATTTTTATGGATTGATTTATAGCTCGTGCTTCATTACTCCATTACGGTTCATAACATCAATAGTCATTCTACACAATGCCACAATGCTGATCCATTGTGTATGACTCGTTGCCTCTTGAAAAATGTAATTTCTTGACCCTAACCACCACCCGGGGTCAAGAAAAGAATGTTTCTATTTTATGTTGTTGCCAGGGGGTTTTAAATAAAACATTTTTGTTTTCCTGGAAAGGTCCTGCCTGTGTCAACCCCAGAGTAAAACCCTGCCACTCACTGTCAGCCACCAACTGGGGAGGAATCCAAGAGTGTCATGATAAAGACAAAATGTCACAGTAGATTCATCTCCATATTTAATATTTTTAATTTCCTGACAGCGCATCACCGTTTATGCTTAATTGATTTTCTAATGGAAGACATTAAATTGAAGTTAAACTGCCAATGGCCAAGTGACTTATGCAGTTAACATTATGCACAGATGTACCCCTATTGAGGTCAGGTGTGCCATTAGGTGTGATAGAAAAAAGATGTTCTCATTGTACACTGGGCGTGACGCTCAGAGTGATACCGTTGCTGTTAGCCCCGTAGTCCTTATTACTGTGTCGTGCCTGCTGAGGTAACTGTTCTGCATGCGTGTTAAGCCTTGCCATACCTCCTGCCACCCAGAGGCTTCTGTGCGTGTATCTGGGTCTGTGTGTTCGTGCGTTTGTGTGCTCCCCTGCAGTCACCTTGGCTGGCTCTGCTCTGCTGCACACCTGCCTAGGGCCACACTGCGATGGTCTAAGTTTTGACCATGGGGATTTCCAATGCAGGGAGTGTGGTCTTTGTTGTGATGTCACTGATCACTGCAGTCTCCCCATAGAGTTTGTGAATACTACAAGACGCTGGTCTGAGTGGACTGGGCAATTGTGGAGGCAGTGGGGATGGCACAGTCCATCAGTCTAAGACATTTGCTCCTGAAATTGTATATGGTTATATTATGTAAGAACAATAGTGCAACAAAGGCGCTTTCTCCCACGTTGGATAGTGGTCACATGTTTCAGAACTGCGGACAATCAGTGCACTGTTGAATTGGCGCCTTTTCCTAGACCATGTTGCTTTATACATAATAGCAAAGTTAACCACCATATTGGTGTTGAAAACAATGCAGCGGAGTTAGGAGATGAGAAAACAGCCGTTGCCTTAATTGTCTAGGAAAAGTGAGGAGAGTGGAAACCCCAACTTAATTAGGTCTAATCGAGTGATGCACCGATATGACTTTTTTTGGCCGATATCGTCATTGCCAAAAAAAAAACAGATACCGATAAACGATATTTACAATTTTTAGAGGCCTTTTAAGCATTCTAGTACAGTTAAATAGTTAGCGCACACACACGGACGCAGCGGTCTAAGGCACTGCATCTCAGTGTAAGAGGCCGTGATTGGGAGTCCCATAGTGCGGCGCACAATTGTCCCAGCGTCGTCCGGGCCGTTATTGTAAATAAGAATTTGTTCTTAACTGACTTGCCTAGTTAAATAAAGGTGACCCACACACACACCACACTGACCAAAATGTTATTTTGTTGGCATTTACGCATGTCCCCATTACCAGTAAAATATAATCAAAACCTATTTCTTTCACTTGCTGTGCTGTTTCGTTGTTCATTTGTTCAGTTGATTCATTCTCAACCAGGATTTCTATGTAACAGCATTTGGGTCTTTGCATGTCAAAAAAGTTAACACTATTTGATGTGTCAAATAACACATCTGTTTCAGTAGCTATAGTTAGCTAGCTAACTATATAACTAGGTGTCATCTAAAATAATCAATCAAATGTATTTATAAAGCCATTCTTACATCAGCTGATGTTACAAAGTGCTGTACAGAGACCCAGCCTAAAACCCCAAACAGCAAGCAATGCAGGTGTAGAAGCACGGTGGCTAGGAAAAACTCCCTAGAAAGGCCAGAACCTAGGAAGAAACCTAGAGAGGAACCGGGCTATGAGGGCTGGCCAGTCCTCTTCTGGCTGCAGATTATAACAGAACATGGACAAGATTTTAAAATATTAATAATACAGGCAGAACAGTTGAAACTGGAGAAGCAGCACGGCGAGAGAGAGAGAGAGAGAACTTAAATTCACACTGGATAAGAGAGGAGAAATACCCCAACACATAAACTACTGCATCATAAATACTTTGGGCTGAGACAGGAGGGCCAGGACAGGGAGATCACTTCAGGGACTCAACCAACTCAAGCGACGCACCCCACCCCCCCCAGGGACGGCATTGAAGAGCACCAGTAAGCCAGTGACTCAGCCCCTGTAATAGGGTTAGAGGCAGAGAATCCCAGTGGAGAGGGGAACCGGCCAGGCAGAGACAGCAAGGGTGGTTCGTTGCTCCAGTGCCTTTCCGTTCACCTTCACACTCCTGGGCCAGACTATACTCAATCATATGACCTACTGAAGAGATGAGTCTTCAATAAAGACTTAAAGGTTGAGACCGAGTCTGCGTCTCTCACATGGATAGGCAGACCATTCCATAAAAATGGAGCTCTATAGGAGAAAGCCCTGCCTCCAGCTGTTTGCTTAGAAATTCTAGGGACGGTAAGGAGGCCTGCATCTTATGACTGTAGCGTACGTGTAGGTATGTACGCCAGGACCAAATCGGAAAGATGGGTAGGAGCAAGCCCATGTAATGCTTTGTAGGTTAGCAGTAAAACTTTGAAATCAGCCCTTGCCTTAACAGGAAGCCAGTGTAGAGAGGCTAGCACTGGAGTAATATGATTCAATTATTTGGTTCTAGTCAAGATTCTAGCAGCCGTGTTTAGCACTAACTGAAGTTTATTTAGTGCTTTATCCGGGTAGCCAGAAACTAAAGCATTGCAGTAGTCTAACCTAGAAGTGACAAAAGCATGGATACATTTTTCTGCATCATTTTTGGACAAAGTTTCAGATTTTTACAATGTTACGTAGATGGAAAAAAGCTGTCCTTGAAACAGTCTTGATATGTTCGTCAAAAGAGAGATCAGGGTCCAGAGTAACGCCGAGGTCCTTCACAGTTTTATTTGAGACGACTGTACAACCATCAAGATTAATTGTCAGATTCAACAGAAGATCTCTTTGTTTCTTGGGACCTAGAACAAGCATCTCTGTTTTGTCAGAGTTTAAAAGTAGAACATTTGCCGCCATCCACTTCCTTATGTCTGAAACACAGGCTTCCAGGGAGGGCAATTTTGGGGCTTCACCATGTTTAATCGGAATGTACAGCGGTGTGTCATCCGCATAGCAGTGAAAGTTAACATTGTGTTTCCGAATGACATCACCACGTGGTAAAATATATAGTGAAAACAATAGTGGTCCCAAAACAGAGCCTTTAGGAACACCGAAGTTTACAGTTGATTTGTCAGAGGACAAACCATCCACAGAGACAAACCAATTTGGGTTTCCAATCTCTCCAAAAGAATGTGGTGATCGATGGTATCAAAAGCAGCACTAAGGTCTAGGAGCACGAAGACAGTTGCAGAGCCTCAGTCTGACGCAATTAAAAGGTCATTTACCACCTTCACAAGTGCAGTCTGTGCTATGATGGGGTCTAAAACCAGACTGAAGCGTTTCGTATACATTGTTTGTCTTCAGGAAGGCAGTGAGTTGCTGGCGCGACAGCTTTTTCTAAAGTTTTTGAGAGGAATGGAAGATTTGATATAGGCCGAATTTTTTTTTTTTTTTATTTTTTTTTTTTTATATTTTCTGGGTCAAGGATTGGCTTTTTCAAGAGAGGCTTTATTACTGCCACTTTTAGTGAGTTTGGTACACATCCGGTGGATAGAGAGCTGTTTATTATGTTCAACATAGGAGGGCCAAGCACAGGAAGCAGCTCTTTCAGTAGTTTAGTTGGAATAGGGTCCAGTATGCAGCTTGAAGGTTTAGAGGCCATGATTATTTTCGGCAATGTGTCAAGAGATATGGTACTAAAAAAACCTGAGTGTCTCCCTTGATTCTATGTCCTGGCAAAGTTGTGCAGACTCAGGACAACTGAGCTTTGGAGCAATACGCAGATTTAAAGAGGAGTCCGTAATTTGCTTTCTAATGATCATGATCTTTTCTTCAAAGAAGTTCATGAATTTATCACTGCTAAAGTGAAAGCCATCCTCTCTTGGGGAATGCTGCTTTTTAGTTAGCTTTGCGACAGTATCAATTTTTTTTGGGGGGGGGATTGTTCTTATTTTCCTCAATTAACTTGGAAAAATAGGATGATCGAGCAGCAGTTAGGGCTCTTCGATACTGCACGGTACTGTCTTTCCAAGCTAGTCGAAGACTTCCAGTTTGGTGTAGCGCCATTTCCGTTCCAATTTTCTGGAAACTTGCTTCAGAGCTTGGGTATTGTCTGTATACCAGGGAGCTAGTTTTTTATGGCAAATTATTTTTGTTTTTAGGGGTGCGACTGCATCTAGGCTATTGCGCAAGGTTACATTGCGTTCCTCAGTTAGGTGGTTAACTGATTTTTGTACTCTGACGTCCTTGGGTAGGCGGAGGGATTCTGGAAGGGCATCTAGGAATCTTTGGGTTGTCTGAGAATTTATAGCACGACTTTTGATGTTCTTTGGTTGTGGTCTGAGCAGATTATTTGTTGCGATTGCAAACGTAATAAAATGGTGGTCCGATAGTCCAGGTTTATGAGGAAAAACATTAAGATCCACAATATTTATTCCACGGGACATAACTAGGTCCAGAGTATGACTGTGGCAGTGAGTAGGTCCGGAGACATGTTGGACAAAACCGAGTGAGTCGATGATGGCTCCGAAAGCCCTTTGGAGTGGGTCTGTGGACTTTTCCATGTGAATATTAAAGTCACCAAAAATGTGAATATTATCTGCCATGACTACAAGGTCCGATAGGAATTCAGGGAACTCAGTGAGGAACGTTGTATATGGCCCAGGAGGCCTGTAAACAGTAGCTATAAAAAGTGATTGAGTAGGCTGCATAGATTTCATGACTAGAAGCTCAAAAGACAAAATTTTTTTTTTTTTTGTAAATAGAAATTTGCTATCGTAAATGTTAGCAACACCTCCGCCTTTGCGGGATGCGCAGGGGATTTGGTCACTAGTGTAACTAGGAGGTGAGGCCTCATTTAACACAGTAAATTCATCAGGCTTAAGCCATGTTTCAGTCAGGCCAATCACATCAAGATTATGAACAGTGATTAGTTCATTGACTATAACTGCCTTGGAAGCAAGGGATCTAACATTAAGTAGCCCCATTTTGAGATGTGAGGTATCACAATCTCTTTCAATAATGGCAGGAATGGAGGAGGTCTTTATTCTAGTGAGATTGCTAAGGCAAACACCACCATGTTTAGTTTTGCCCAACCTAGGTCGAGGCACAGACATGGTCTCAATGGGGATAGCTGAGCTGACTACATTGACTGTGCTAGTGGCAGACTCCACTAAGCTGGCATGCTGGCTAACAGCCTGCTGCCTGGCCTGCACCCTATCTCATTGTGGAGCTAGGGGAGTTAGAGCCCTGTCTATGTTCGTAGATAAGATGAGAGCACCCCTCCAGCTAGGATGGAGTCCGTCACTTCTCAACAGTCCAGGCTTGGTACTGTTTGTGGGTGAGTCCCAGAAAGAGGGCCAGTTATCTACAAATTCTATCTTTTGTGTGGGGCAGAAAACAGTTTTCAACCAGCGATTGAGTTGTGAGACTCTGCTGTAGAGCTCATCACTCCCCCTAACTGGAAGGGGGCCAGAGACAATTACTCGATGCCGACACATCTTTCTAGCTGATTTACACGCTGAAGCTATGTTGCGCTTGGTGACCTCTGACTGTTTCATCCTAACATCGTTGGTGCTGACGTGGATAACTATCTCTATACTCTCTACACTCGGCAGATTTAGCTTTAGCCAGCACCATCTTCAGATTATCCTTAACGGCGATAGCCCTGCCCCCTGGTAAACAGTGTATGATCGCTGGATGATTCGTTTTAAGTCTAATACTGCGGGTAATGGAGTCGCCAATGACTAGAGTTTTCAATTTGTCAGAGCTAATGGTGTGAGGCCTCAGCGTCCGTAACGGGAGGAGTAGAGACCAGAGAAGGCTTTTGGAGTGTCACCTTGAACCGGGCTGGGAAAAGGAATCCATATTGGATGTTGGCTGCCCTGCCCTTTTTGCGCAGCTCATCATACTATTTCCGTTTGTTCCTCACCTCCAAAGTAAGATCTGGGTAGAAGGACACCCTAGCTCCATTGTAGTTGAGGGGATCTGTAGCCGTGCGATGAATGGCATTGGTGGCGCGCCCTTGGCTGGCTTTGCTACGGATGATCTGTGTGCGGTCGATCAGGATGTGCGTTTTGAAGTTTTCGCTCCCCAACAGGGCCGGTATCAGCTCCGTTTACAAATTCAGTGGGCCTCCCTTTCTCTGTGTCTACCTGTATCCCAAAGGTTGGGATGTTCTGCTATCGTCAATGCAGTTTAAGCATTTCCAGGCAGGTTTTCAGTGTCCTGTAGCCTGGCCTCGTGATCGTTTGCTCAACCTCATGCACCTTTCATTCACAGTTCCTGTCATAGTCCCAATATTCTTTGAGATAGCAGCCAACTTTGTGTCCACCTTCTTGCTTAGTTCGTTTATAGCGACCGCTAGGTCACTCGGTGAGTGGGTTCTGAGGAGAGCTCTTGGGAGCAAGCATCTTCAGCAAACTTCTTGTGGGTCGGCGATGTTAGCACCGATTCATAGTCCGTCTCGTCCAAAGTACCTTGTTTAGCTCCCCCCCTTTTTTTGGTGCATTTTCATTTTGTCAGACAATGTTTGAATTTATAGGTCGTGAGAGATTAAGATAAATATGCATTTTTTTCTAAATTGAGCAGAGCTCTAACAATCCACGTTTATCCCATAGCATGCTTTCTAGTGTCCCCCGGGATTAATTAAATTGGGTTATTTAACTTTGTGCATATATTTGTCATGCTTTGTTTAATCTGTCCCTTGCATAATTTTTGGCTTTTCTGGCTGTATGAACAAAATGCCATGGCATTAATTATGCTAATTGACTCCTATTGATGTTTGTACTTTGCCGGGTCAAGTGAATTTGAATGCGCTTTTCAAACTTTCAAAAGGTCTCTCTTTGAATTTGGATTTTAAGAGCGCAATCAAAACGTAAGAGCAAGGTTTGAGAAACTTGGTATTTCTTACTCTAGGCTAGCTCTGGCAGCAGGCATACTGTACTCAGTGAACTGTACCTGAACAGTCTGAATAACGGTTTTTAATCACTTGTAGCTGTCTCACACACTTCCACCTTGTTCTTCCCCTTATGACACACAGATAGTGTAAAATTGTTTGGTTTTGATACCAGTTGTTTCAGGAACATTAAGCTCAGCTTTGAGTTGCTGTAAATTGGATTGAATTCTGTCTGTCTGTCTGTCCATCCAGGGACGCGGTGTGCTGTGTTGTGAAATGTGCAGCAACCGCTTCAACGATCCAAAGTCTAGCCCAGGGATGGGCAACTTTGATGGGGGTGGGGTCCAGAAAAATCTGAACTCCTCATGAGGGGCCGCGGTGGCTCGCGGGTCTGCGCACTCCACACATGCAGTCAGAGCCCCCAAAAAAAGACTAGACTGAGTTGTCAATCTAAAAACATTTATCTGACATGGGCTAATTGACTGTCAGTGACTGACATAACAAGAGAAAATCTGCTGATGCGCAACCAAATTTCGTAATTGCACCATAGGTTGAGACCTCCGAGTGAATTCCTCCCCAAAAATCATTCTGAAAGCTGCGGTAGTTTAAACACATTCGTAATTGTAAAGTAATCGTAAAAGTTTTCTCTCTCCTCCACATTGAGTCTGGGCATAATACATTTGAATTCAAAATGGAATAAATCTTCTTAAAAGAAAATAACTAAACTCTCGCTTTTCGCTCACGGGGTGTTTACATAATCCCCTCTGCCTACCTTCCATTCATAATAGTAGTAATTATATTTGTCTTCACAAAACCCAACCAAAGTTACTGAAGCCTAGCAGGCAGGCATAGTCAAGATTTCAGAGTTGGAGGGAAGCCATGTCACCAAGGTGGCTGCATTATACGGCTGCTGAAGTGCCTCATTCTCTAAATTTTTATCAAACAGCCCTCACAGCAGCACATTTTGAGAAGTGAGGTATTATTCCCTGAGCTGTTTTATAGAAGTTTCAGTTGATGGTCCTCAGTCCCTACACAGTGATGTTCTACTCAGCTATGATTCCTACTAGCACCCGAGAGGCATAGCCTTTACATAACGGTGCAGCATACAAATATACACCGAGTGTACAAAACATTAGGAACATCTTCCTAATGTTGAGTTGCACCCCCTTTGTCCTCAGAACAGCCTGTCGAATGTCGAAAGAGGTCCACAGGGACGCTGGCCCATGTTGACTCCATTACTTCCCACAGTTGTGTGTAGTTGGCTGGTGGACCATTCTTGATACACACTGGAAACTGTTTGAGCGTGTGAAACTCAGCAGCATTTCAGTTCTTGACACACTCAAACCGGTGCGCCAGGCACCTACTACCATGCACCGTTCAAAGGCACTTAAATATTTTGTCTTGCCCATTCACCCTCTGAATGGCACACATACACAATCCATGTCTCAATTTTCTCAAGGCTTAAAAATCCTTCTCCCCTTCATCTACACTGATTTGAAGTGGATATAACAGGTGACATCAATAAGGGATCATACAGTAGCTTTCACCTGGTCAGTCTATGTCATGGAAAGAGCAGGTGTTTTGTATAATGAGGTAACAGCCTTTCTTTTACTACTTGATGGTTTCCCATAGATTAGCAACGTATTGAGTCCCCTGGTGTTGTGTGGCCACTTTATTGATGATGCCGTCACATGCACGAGCGTCGCATACGGTCGATTGGCTTGCAGAGAGAGTTTATTTTTCTTCTTGACAGGGTGTAAGAAGCTTTAAATTTCAACCAGTTTTTACCCGCATGCGTTTTGCTGTTGTGAAATTTTCCGAACAAGAAGTGTTAAAGGACAAATCCACTCATTCAAACCCACTCATTCCTATAATTTACATTTGTGAACAAATGTTTAATTTCGTTGTTATAATAAGGTTGGTAGCAACTTGTCGTTGTGGAAATCTGTTGCAGCTCAAGTCGACTACAAAACCTACAATGCAAAGCTCTCTCTGGGCTGGCTAGCGAGCAAACGTAGCTGCACACAATAATACATAAGTCAATATCAGTAGTAGCTAGTTAGCTATAAAGTCGCCTAAACAAACTGCACTATCAATTTAGGAGTCTACAATCTCACCATGTTCAGTCTGACATTCGGGAACAGCACCATGCAATGCACCCTGGACTGAAGAGGCAGACAAATAGGAGACGTGTTAGACCCTCTGTTAAATTACACATTTATCATGGTAGGAATATCGTTATGACATCGGCCAGTATTGAAATCTGACATGTATCATAGACGTTTTCTCAATCTAAAAGTCGTATTCCTATTGACTGGTGTAGTAAGAGCAGCTTTATCGCAATTCTACTTCATACCGGCCAGATTTCTGCCTGCTTGAACGGCAATAGCTCAGATAAACATAAAATGACCCAGTGAATCGATAGAACATCGCTCAGAGATGCAAAAAAAAACATTATAACTGTCATAATGGGTGGATTTTTACTTTAAGCATTGAGTTGCTCCCCTGGGGCACAAACATATGTCTGGGCCTACAAATGACTCCCTATTTAGTGCACTACTTTCGGCCAGGGCATAGGGCTCTGGTCAAAAGTAGTGCGCTATGTTGAGTATAGGCTAAAGTGCTTACAGGCTGGCTTCAGGCTTGCATTTGAGTATTTCTCAGTTCTGCTGAGAACAGTATGTCACAACAATCTTTCTCTGCAAGCCTCTTTCTCTCTGTGGGTCTCTTTTCTTTCTCTCTTTTTTTCTCTCTTTCATTTGGCTTCTTGGAGTGTAATTGCAGCAAGATCTGAAAAGCCACAATCCGTGTCAATGCTGTTTGCATGTAGGCTAGGCTACATCAAGTCCTATGAGAAGTCAAAAGATAGTAGAATACTGTATATGGCATAGTCTATGATCATGAGGATGATCATAGTGGATGTTGAAGATTATGCATAGGCTGTGCTGCATTTAACGCTCATCAGCCTGCCTGTCAGCCCCTCCAGCGGTCCATTCCTGCTAATGAGTGAATGTAGTTGGTGTTTTAATGATGCACATCCAAGCAGATAAGACTGCCATGGGATTGCAAGGGAAGGCTGCTATTGTCACTCTGAAGCACCCTAATCTGATTACTACTTTATTATTCATTTATTTTCCTTCTATTTCGTTCTCTTTAGGGAAAATTATTCTCGTGCGCTGTTCTTGCTGCAGAATTTTGCCGACGTTTGTGTTCCCTTTGCTGTATGAATAACTAAGGGATTTAATTTGAATTTGGACTTGACTTGGATTTGACTTCCCGGAACAAGAACTGAGATCAGTGCCTTTCTTGCTGTATGAGGCGATGATTGAAGACACTAACGTGCTGTGTTCATTTTACTAACTGTCAGTCTCGGCTCCCTCCACCCTGCCAACAAATCACAATATCAAATAATTACTCCGATCAGAATTGGATCAGGCAGCACACAGCAGGGCAATGCGTGGTTGACATTCTGAGTAAATTGCCTATATTCCAATTGGCTATAACCTATTTCAATAAATATGTTATTTATACAAAGCAAGAGAACAATGTAGATGGAGAGGAGTCTCACCAAAGCAGCCAAAATATCCGGTCAGAAAATGTTTGTTTTCTCTCTTTCTCGAATGATCTGGGCCAATAGCCAAAGTTTTTTTTATTTTTATAGTGGACACTCCAGTGTCTTATTGTTATAGAAGCCCAAATGTTCTATTGTCTCTCCATTTCATATGAATATGACTTGGCCTACTAAGCCACTCTTTCAGTTTAATGCATGCTAGAGTTATATGATGGGGTAAGACAGTTGTACTAAGGACAGTCAACCAAAAAGAATCTTAAATAAGGGTTAAAAGAGTATCAATGAATTAGTCTTAATGCAAGCTGATTAACCAAAACACAGGGTCCTATACAGAGAGAGGAGGACAGACGTACTTTCATAAGTATTAATTGATGACCCAGGTGAAGAGGCACACAATCTTGTTTGCTGTCAGGTCATGTGATATCTGGGCACCAGTCAAAATGTTTATATTTTCAAACGCCATATACCGCTTGATGATGGTTTATACCTGAATTGGAGTAGAGTAACTGTGTTATGATATCAAACTAGAACACGAAACTACTACTGAATAGTAGGATGGGAGACTTCTAGTGGTGGCTAGCCACAAATTGTGGCTAGCCACCACTAATGTATACAACTCGGAAAGCATTAAGATACTTTCGCTAAGCGATTGCCCTAAAAAACTTGTTTGAAGGTGAAATCACAGTAGGAGATAACCTAAAACCTTACTTTTGAGTTACAGCAGCACACTGACAATATGCAGCGGAAAAGCAAGGGGTCGAATGGGCCTAAATGAAGGGTCAAATGAGACATTTTTAGAGGGGGTAGGGGCTGTCTGTGACAAACCTTGTGGCCTTGTGGTTAGTGTCTGCCCTGAGATTGGAAGGTTGGAAGTTCGATCCCCGTCTGAATTAACCAAAGACTGTAGTGTCTCTGCATAGCACTCCGCATTAAGGAGATGCTGTTCCGGCTAGCACAAGCCAAGGCTTGTGAGATTCTACTTACTTAATTTACTGAAGGGCTGTCTGGTTCTCTTAAGCCTTCCGGTACTGCCATTATTGGGTCAGTTTGTACTGAGTTGTTTGGTCCCCCAAGACAGGATGGTGCTCGTGGTCAACTGGTAGGTCCACAGGAGATGTTGCAATCCCAGTCCAATAGTGGATATCACACAACGTTTTGGATCAGCTTGCATTAAGACTAATTCATTGATACTCTTTTAACCCTTATTTAAGATTATTTTTGGTTGACTGTCCTTAGTACAACTGTCTTACCCCATCATATAACTCAAAATAAAATGTTTTAACCCATTGTTTTTGTCATAAGTCTTTGTATTGCTTGTACCAACTGAGCCATATGTTTTAAAACATTCTGTCCTTGCATCCATAGTTCAGATAGCATAGTAGCCCACACATGCGTAGTCATTTTTCTCCTAATTGTATGGTCACGGTCTTAAAGTCTCATTGCTTAAAGGGCTTTGAAAACAATGACCACAATATTGGGATGCAAACCAGGTGCTTGTAGGATCTTCTGGGCCTTTCCCAGTCATGGTGGACAAAACATGCATCTCACTGAAGACCACTTCTGAATTGGGTTAGGATATGGTGGTAGTACTTCATGGGAGTTTTTGGTGCGGAGGGCCTAGTAGAACAGAATGCAGCCCTTCTAACTCAGTAGCCTTTCGGAAGCAGGAACAAAGCTAGGTCCCCCTTGGTTCTCACTGGCAAAGACTGTCCTGCACCCTGATGGTAGGAAAGTGCACTGGTCAAACATTACGGTACTAAAACCCATAGAAAAATGTCTTGAAACAGAGAAATTACACAACTTGGGTTAGTGTTGATATTTCATGTTAGACTCACCAATACCAATCTTCCACAAAGATTGTAAATGAACCCATTTCAAGCTTATAGCTACAGTGCCATTCGGAAGGTATTCAGACCCCTTGACTTTTTCAAAATTTTGTTGTTACGTTACAGCCTTATTCTAAAATGGATAAAAAATATTTAAAAACTCAATAATTTACACACAATACCCCATAATGACAAAGCAAAAAAACGTTTTTAGAAATTTTTGAAAATGTGTATATATAAAGAAATAACAGAAATAGGTTTTATTTACATAAGTGTATCCTGGTGTATCCTGTTTCAATTGATCATCCTTGATGTTTCTACAACCTGGAGTCCAGCTATGGTAAATTAAATTGATTTGGACATGATTTGGAAAGGCACACACCTGTCTATATAAGGTCCCACAATTGACAGTGCATGTCAGAGAAAAAACCAAGCCATGAGGTCAAGGGAATTGTCTGTAGAGCTTCGAGACAGGATTGTGTCGAGGCACAGATCTGGGGAAGGGAACCAAACAATTTTGCAGCATTGAAGGTCCCCAAGAAGACAGTGGCCTCCATCATTCTTAAATGGAAGAAGTTTGGAGCCACCAAGATTCTTTCTAGAGCTGGCCGCCCGGCTAAACTGAGCAATTGGGGGAGAGTACTCACTTGTTAACTAATCTTCATTGACACCTGCTGTATACCATGAGAATAAGACCATTTTGACCGATTCGCCTAAGATGTTAGGTGTTTGGCATTATAATATACAGTGCCTTTGGAAAGTATTCAGACCCCTTGACTTTTTCCACCTTTTGTTAGTTTTATTGAAAATTGCTTAAATCGTTTTTTTTCCTCCGCAAATCTACACACAGAATACCCTATAATGACAAAGCAAAAGCCGTTTTTTTATAATGTATTCAAAATAAAAAACAATTCACATTTACATAAGAATTCAGACCCGTTAATCAGTACTTTGTTGAAGCATCTTTAGCAGGGATTACAGCCTTGAGTCTTCTTGGGTATGACGCTACAAGCTTGGCACACCATTTTCTCCTATTCTTCTCTGCAGACTCTCTTAAACACTGTCAGGTTGGATGGGGAGTGTCGCGGCACAGCTATTTTCAGGACTCTCCAGAGATGTTTGATCGGATTCAAATCCGGGCCCAGCTAGAGCCATTGAGGGGCCCAGCCAGAGCCCGGACTGTTGTAAGGTGAACCTTCGCCAGAGTCTGAGGTCCTGAGCACTCTGGAGCAAGTTTTCATCAAGGATCTCTCTGTACTTTACTCTGTTCATCTTTCCCTCGATCCTGACTAGTCTCTCAGTCCCGGCCGCTGAAAAACACCACCATGCATCACCGTGGGGATGGTGCCAGGTTTCCTCCAGACGTGACGCTTGGCATTCAGGCCAAAGAGTTCAATCTTGGTTTCATCAGACCAGATCATCTTGTTTCTCATGGTCTGAGAGTCATTTAGGTGCCTTTTGGCAAACTCCAAGGGTGCTGTCATGTGCCTTTTACTGAAGAGTAGTTTCCGTCTGGCCACTCTACCATAAAGGCCTGATTGGTGGAGTGCTGGTTGTCCTTCTGAAAGGTTCTCCCATCTACACAGAGGAACTCTGGAGCTCTGTCAGAGTGACCATCGCGTTCTTGGTCACCTCCAGGCGGCCAGGAGTCTTGGTGGTTCCAAACTTCTTCCATTTAAGAATGTTGGAGGCCGCTGTGCTCTTGGAGACCTTCAATGCCGCAGAATCTTTTGTATAGTACCAAATAGAGCCCTTGCCGTTGTACTTATTCAGACAAGAATAAATTATCAGGTCTGGACAAATGCACACTAAAGTAACTAGGGATGGAAATTAAACTATCCCATTGGCCAGAGGTACTTTGTGCCTTAAAAGCTTGCCAATGCCCAAATTCCTGATGTTCCATCACTGAAAGTAACCTTACTGTACCATCTATAGACCACTTATTTTCCCCCATTTGTTTAAGAAATTCATGCTTATGCGACAAACGGGGATACAGTTTATCTATATGATACCTGGAAGACTATGAATGGCTCCGTATCTACCTGGAAGATAATCAGCCTCTGGCTCCGTATCTTTCTGCCTGTTCGTCTCGTCTGTCTCTAGAGCCTTGTGCAGCCATTCTGTGATTTTGGATTGTGGAAGGGTGAGAGAGTGTAAGCTGGTCTTTCTGCACAACTCAACCTTGTTGATCTTTTAATAACTATAATAATAATAGCTCTGGGTGACCCATCTCCACACTGGAACACAATCACAGTCAGATATATAAATGAGAGAACCATGTATGTACTGTACTGTGGACATTCACACATACAGCAATGCACGAACGCACACACCACTATGCCTGAATCTACATATTACACACAAATAATCTTTCGAACAGTAACAAGCATAGACACATGCGTTCAATGAGTGACATCACCCTCTCTAAAACCTAAAAGTAGTAGTTTCCCTTGCTCTGAAAGGGCCACAGCTTTGTGGAGTGATAGGTAACAAAGCTTTGTGGGTGGTAGTTGTCAATGTGTTCTGAGGGACCCTGGTTAGAGCCCAAGTTGGGGCAAGGAGAGGGATGGAAGCCCCACTGTTACAGTACATACAGAAGCACGCACACACACATTCAGAGAAAATATACATAATTTATCAGTAGCAACCATATTTAGTTTACAACCTAAGATTATAGAAAGTTGGGCCTCCCAAGTGGCGCAGTGCCACTAGAGATTCCAGGTTCGAGTCCAGGCTCTGTTGCAGCCGTCCGCAACGGGGAAACCCATGGGGTCGAGCACAATTGGCCCAGCGTCGTCCAGGTTAGGAAGGATTTGGCCGGCAGGGATGTCCTTGTCCCATCACGCACCAGCTACTCCTGTGGCAGCCCGGGCGCAGTGCAAGCTGAGACGGTCGTCAGGTGTACGGTGTTTCCTCCTACACATTGGGGCGGCTGCCTTCCGGGTAAGTGGGCATTGTGTCAACAAGCAGTGCGGCTTGGTTGGGTTGTGTTTCGGAGGACGCACGGCTCTCGACCTTACCCTCTTCCTAGTCGGTGCGGGAGTTGCAGCGACGTGACAAGACTGTAACTGCTACCAATTGAATACCACAACATTGGTAGAAAGTTGTGGTTTGGACTAGTGCCCTGATATCACTGATGCTACATGAGTCCCAGAGATGGCAGTACTGACTCACCTTTGTAGGTATTAATTGAGGGCCCAATTAATGTGAGAGACAACATTTTGTTGGCCGTCAGGTCCTCGGCATCAAGTTCCTGCACCCTCATGGACAGTGTTGTAGTAGAGCTTGAAGATCCTGCCAAGGTGTTGTAATTTGTTGGGAAGCACTGCACCAGTGTCACTGCTCACTGTGGCCTATAGCCTTGCCCATGGCACGCTGCAACACTATCCATAAATGCTTGGCCAGGTCGTCCGACAGGCCCTGCACCTTGCCAAAGTAGTTTCGCTTGAGGTTAAGGTTGTACATGATCTTGCTGCCCAAGCGGTACTGACTGTACATGAGGTCATTCCATGAGCACTCCAGGGTCCTCAGCTTGTGGTGGCCCCCCAGCACCTCGGCTCGCTCTATCATTAACGGAGTGTCTGCCACCCTCTCAGGCACTGCACAGGAAGGGAGGAGAAATATTCATATATAAATATATTAACTGTACATTGTCATATCAAATACAATGCAAGCCATCAATAATAGTTCCCATTTCAAGTGGCATTTAATGGTGCAGCTGAACATACCTGAAAATATATATATTTCAAGTTGTCCACAGCTGAGGCTAGCTGACATTGTTGCATCCCAGCAGATTTGACCTCCTTCAGGTTCCTAATGGTGTTGATGCTTTGTCTCCCAGGGCATTGTGGAGCTGACGGAGGCCTGAACGGACCCTGTCTAACTGGGAGTGGATTGCAGCCTGGAGAGTAGAGACAGACCATTTGAAATGGTTTAGATAGGGATTTGCATTAATCAAAGGGCAGTAGCTACAGATTCACAGAATGCAGCCAATGTCTAAGCTAAACAAATTTGTTTCTACCTTCAGTCGGGCTTTTACTAAAACTTCTGGGTGATCAATAAATCATGGGATTTATGGCCGTTTTTTGGTCTTAGCAGATTAATAATTACTTTTCTAATGATTGCGCTAGCTAGCTATGGCTCCATACAAAATCAAGCTAGCTAGTTAGCTTAAAAATAGTTTGCAAAATATCTTTACCTAACCAATTTCAGACTACAACGTTAGAGTTACGAACTCTTAATAACAATGACTTGGACAAAAGCTTCCATAAAACAATATTGCAGAAGAAAAAAGCTTGCTTGCTAGCCATAAAAGAAAGACATTTAAACTTACCTGCCATGACAGCTAACATCTGGGCTTCTTTGGTGGACATTCTTTGGTGGATACAAGTGGTAACCTAGTAATGCATGTCTTGATTTGCAGGTGTTTGCACCAGACAACACGGCCCATGTGAGCTGTCACCAACCAACCAGTGTAGAGTATACTGGTCTATGTTAACCTCATCTGATTGGTTAGAAGAAAGAGGTCCCACCTCCAAGAGCTTCTGCTCTCACTCACTCTCCCCTTGCTTGCAAATCTCTGTTTGCACATCTACAAATATTTTTGTTACATAGGGTGCTAAAGCACTGCCAAAAGTCTAAGGGTGTGAAATTGACATGCACAGGTATACAGATGCAATTATTAAATTACCTGTTGGAGAATGTGTTTACAACTACAGATTATTCTTTCATCTTCACGAGTCATCAGTTACACACTTCCAAATTGTGTTTACAACTACAAATATGTTCTACACATTCAAATCGCTATGTCAATGTTTTACCTCCATAGACCTTGGTCATATTCATTAGGGCGCAAAGAAAAATGAAAACAAGAGTTTCTTATTTGGCAAGTTCAGGTAGTGTAGTCCATCCCTGTTTCTGTCCGTGTTCAGGGTCGTATTCATTAGGCACCAAACGAAAGAGAACGGACTGACCGTTTAGTGCCTAACGGAAGATTTGTGGCCCCTGAGGTTTGGGAGACATACTGCGGTCAGTTTGAAGTGAACCTATCCTTTTCTCAGAAGCTCTGTGTGAAAAACAGGAGAGGAGGACATTAGACGAGACCCGTTGGCATGGCGACCTCACTAAAACATTGATTGAATACACAGACACTCATTACCTGTGGCTTCTAGCTGCCTTAGCGATGCTCTTTATTTGATGGCCCTGGCTCTAGCTATCCCAAGAGAACTCAACAATCTCAATCTCTCTCTGTCTCGTCCTTCTCTCTATCTCTCCCTTTCTCTCTCTTCAGTTCAGCTCATGATTATTCAGGCCTGTACACTGTTGCCATGGCACTGGATTGGCAGCTCGTAACCTTGTCATATCTAGACCAATCTATCGAGAGGAAGATATGAAAGATTGGATTTCGTTTGAGAATATCAACCAAGTAAAAACGTCCAAAATGCATTTGTATTCACTGTACCATTGAGATGTGGGGGAGATATTAGCCCTACTTTGATTGCCATTGCATTAGTAAGTCAGGTTTTGCGTTAGTTCCTTCTCAAAGGAATTATAGAAATGCAAAGCCTCACACTGTGTTCAAAGACGATTCATTTGTTTGTCTGTTTGTCTTTCAGGGTCAGCTGGTCGGTCAGTGTGATTTCAATATTCGGCTGTTGTGCATAGAAAAAGAGATCATTTACCCTCGGATGGAGAAGATGAAGACGGGACAGATCGACAAGACAAAGGAGCCCTTCAGTGTCAGGAACAAGCCATTCTTTGACATCCACGCAGCACGAAAGGTAATACACGCATGCATGTGCACATACACAAACTGTGCCAGGGCCAGATCATCACAAGTCTGTAGTGGTCTGACATTCGAGCCGTACACGTTACTAATGCATTATTTAACTTTCATCAGTTCAGGGACTCATCTAAGGTCTAATCAAAACAACAGGATAGATAAAACTTTCAATGACGTCAGTCTCCGATTGTTTTCTCACTTTGAAACAAATATGTATTATTAATCTTGAAGTATTAATGTGCTCTCATAAAGGATACATTGCATTTTCTTCCCACGCTGTGCTTTTACTGTAGATTGACTGCTTTGACTGCCTTCGTACAAAGGGCATTGTAGATGCCTCTATCACCATTAAAGGAAAAATAAATATGATCAAAGCCTTTTTTTAATAATTGGGAATATTCATAAAAACGATAAATAATCTACAGAAATAATAATTAGGTCTGAAAATGGCCTATTGGCCTATGTGGCTCCACTATTTACAATCTATAATTGATTGTTCACAGATCATGGAGATATTCTAAGGAGCTTTTTTTATATTAGAAAACCCGGCCTACCTCTATACAGAGTTATTTGTGTTTGCAGATCATGTGCTGCTGCTGACAAGGACAAGAGTGTTTTTATTCTCCAAAAGCTAGTAGACCTCGCCAGCAAGGCCCTGCACCCTCTGTCTCATAATGGCTCCACCGAAGGACATTGCGCAAAAAAACTAGATCTACACTGCGCCAGATCAGTGGGAAACTGTAGCTCTGTACGTTCCATTAAATGCCTAATAACATAGTAGAGGGAGCAAGGGTTTATGGCAGTCTTCACATTTTTCCCACCACTGTTCATATGGCTGGTCTGGTCATGGCGGAAGCAGGGAGCAGCTCCACTCTTAGCTACTATCACTGATCTCTTTGTGCTGGAGCCTGTTTTGTCCTGCATGAAATGTTAGCCATGAATGACTGGGTTTACCCCCCTGGTAAACCCTGTTCCAACTTCCAACCCCTCCTGTCTGAGGCTTTTATTACAGATTGCCCACTGTCTTGTTAGCAGGATGTAGATTAAGATATTCCAGAAATGAAGTCATTGGAATTACGCCTGCCTCGTTCGCTATGTCTTTGTTCCGATGCTGAGGCCATCTGCTCTGCGTACAGCCATATCTCTGTTAGAGCCATCATGAAATGGGGGAATAGGAATCGGGTTTATTCATTCGCCGGTGGCGCAGCTTTCCGCTTCATGGCATGTTTGCCGGAAATTCCTTTTATGATCTTTCAATGAGGCCGAGGCTGTGTGATGGCTTTTCTTCAAGTTTCCAGCTCCCCTGAATTAACACTAGAACCGCCATAGGCCAACGGCCACTGACGTTTGATTGTGTAATAACAGTCATCAGCAATAGAAAATCAACGTCCCGCTCCTTCCCTGACCTTTCCTAAATGTTTGTATTTTACATTGCTCAATTTGTCTGAATTTAGAAATCACAGAGAAGTATTTGGAGCCTTTTGACCTGTTTTTCTTCACACCTATTCCCAACTTAACCCTCCAAAGCAATGCGCTGTAAGACGTTTGTACCCAGCCAGGCGCTAATGCGTCTCTCTCTCTCTCTCTCTCTCTCTCTGTCTCTCCTTACCGAATGAATGACAAAAGGATGAATAGGTGATAATTGTGCACATTGCTTCACAATTGAAAATGTAATTATGCCCAACCAAAGGATGAGGAGGTTGATTTTTAATTTCGAAAGAAAAGTTTATGCCTATTTATCAGCGTTGGCGCTCATCTTTATAGCACATCATTTGACTGCGATTGATGTCATTCTCTTTTACATTTTACTTTGTAAAAATAAGCTGTTACGGGACTGTTTTATTTACAATAAATCTATTACTATTCAAATTTATTGTAAGGTAAAATGAAAACATGCTAGGTGTTGCAGTAGGCCTTTAGAGTAATGCCAAACATATCATTGACTCTATCCGAGTTGATGCGCAAAGGGAATCAAAGAATGCCAGCCCACTGAATGAACGACAAATGGATGAATGGGCGATAATTGTGCACATTACTCTACAATCAAATTGAAATGAGGCCTAACAATGATGAGGGAGAAGAGTGGGATTTTAATTTAGAACAACAATAGTGTAAGGGAAACTAAAACATGCTTCGGGTTGCAGTAGACCTTTTAGAATACTGCAAAACATATCCTTGACTTTATCCAAGTTGATGAGCGACGGTGAAACAAACCATGCCTGTCAGCCAATTTCACACATAAGACGTAGCCTATAGACAGTGTTGTTAAATTGTTCATGAAGAGATGGGCACATCTTATATTTGACAGGTGCAGGGAAAGGAGCATCACTTTATCAAATCTTCCTTCAGAGTCACATGCAGGTAAAATGTTAAGATTTCTATATAGTATCAGAAAGATAATATTTTGCAGTTTCTATGACACTTACCTTTGTCAAATATCTCTACAGAATGCAAGAGGTGGTGCTCTATTTCCAAATGTCACTTTTTGCAAGAATATCTGGGCTATCCATGCATTCAGCACATGACCACTCTGGCTTTAATTATGGACTTCTTTGTGATGGACTTGGACTAGTGCTTTTACGTTGGTATTTGTAGCCATAAACTAATGAAAATGCTGTTATGTTCCTTGAAATAATTGTTTGTTAGTATTTTAATGTTACCTAAGACCTTTATAAACACACCCAAAGGATTTTTCTTCAGATAGCCAATTAAATGTATTTATTAGACTGCTAGAATGTTGATGGGTCATTGGCTTAGTGTTGACAATTGGCTTTAGGCCTACATTTTTCACTAGGATGTTTGTAGAGTAAAGGATATGTTTTGTATAATTCTATCTAAACAAATAACTATTGCTGTATTTTTACATGGATGTATTTCCACTAATATTTCTTTATGCACTATTTATGTTTGCGCACCTCGCAGGTTGATATGCATCTGATGCATATGCTAAAGGAGACGCCCGGCAGCGTTCTCTAGCGGTTCTCTTTTCAAATTGGACATAATAGGAGTATCTATTTTATTTTGTTTGTGAGATTGTTTTGAATTGGCTGCAATAGCTGGTCTGCTGTTGGAATACAAAGGACTTATAGTTCCTCTGTTTTATTTTTATCATTTTGACTTTCATTCAGTCAATTGGATGTTGATGGGACTGGAAAATGGACCCCTTGGAGGCAAAAAGCATGTGCTGAGTGGAAGATGAGGCTTTACATTAGATTTACCTTAGCTCTGGTCTAAGTTAAGGGCCCATTAGCAGACTGGAGTATGGGAGAGGGTTCAGATGGAGAGCCCTCTTGTCATTTGAAATTACTGACAGTAGATGAGGAAAAGATCTGGGCTTAATGAATAGTGTCACTGAATGCTCTTTCACACCAGCTAAATGTGCTCACTCACTAGTTTTAATTAAGCTTTGTGCAAGAGGCCACAGTTAATTACATTTACATTTTTAGTAATTTAGCAAACACTCTTATCCAGCTCAGTAATAGCTTTCCTTATATTTCTCATGCAACAAATACTTAGTGCCTTCAAAGTATTCACACCCCTTTACTTTTTTCACATTTTGTTACAAAGTGGGATTAAAATGGATTTAATAGTCCTTTTTTTGTCAACGATATACACACAATGTCAAAGTGGAAGAAAATTCTAACATTTGTAAAACATTTATGAAAAATAAAACACTAATATACAGTATCTTGATTAGATAAGTATTTAACCCCCTGAGGCAATACATGTTGGAATCCCCTTTGGCAGTGATTACAGCTGTGAGGATTTCTGGGTAAGTCTTTAAGAGCGTTCTACACGGGGTTGTGCAACATTTGCCCGTTTATTATTTTCAAAATTCTTCAAGCTCAGTAAAATTGGTTGTTGATCATTTCCAGGTCTTGCCATGGAATTTTAAGCTGATTTAAGAACATTCTCTGTCTTCTTCGTAAGCAACTTCAGTGGTGGCCTTGTGTTTTAGGTCATTGTCTTGCTGAAGGTGAATTCATCTCCCAGTGTATGCATTTTGCCTGTGCTTAGCCATTTCTTTTTTTCATCCTGAAAAATTCCCCAGTCCTTAATGATTACAAGCATACCCATAACATGATGCAGCCATATATGAAGTACTCAGTTATGTGTTGTATTGGATTTGCCCCAAACATAATACTTTGTATTCATGACAAAAAGTGAATTGCTTTGACACAGTTTTTGCAGTATAACTTTAGTGCCTTGTTGCAAACAGGATGCATGTTTTGGAATATTTGTATTCTCTCAGGCTTCTTTTCACTCTGTCAATTAGGTTAGTATTGTGGAGTAACTACAATGTTGTTGATCCATCCTCAGTTTTCTCCTATCACAGCCATTGAACTCTGTAACTGTTTTAACACTAGAACCACTGGGACTCGAGGGACCCCCTCCCCCTCCAAGCAAATGAGTCATTCAGTTTATGTTACTGTGGTAGGCTATATGTAAAAATGTTTTTTAAAAACACTAAGTCATGTGTTCAATCAATTTTATTAGTGTAGTGTCTTTTGTTACAACTATGAAACAGAAAGCATATGTGTTGGAGCACGGTATAACAGCTTCTTTTTATAACTACAAAATAAAAAAAATACCCCAACCACCAAGACACACAGTGTCAAGACGAGCGGTCCAATGATGAAAACATCAGTAGCTTAAACATCATTATAAATGTCAAGTGGCCTTGATAAATAAAACAATGATGGCATTGTAATGTGTGTCGATATGACCGCAGTCAAATCTAGGCAATTATTGTCAGCTCGTGCTTACATTGTGTGCATCTTAAGGCAATGGCGTCAGTTGGATTCATTTATCTGCTATCCATTGTGCTAACAGTTGACACAAATCTTCGTAACTTTCACTTCCTTGACATACTTTGACATACAGTACCTTTGTTTGATTGTTGTGCGTAATAGTCTCCAGGCTTTCTCTTTATTGTGTCCTGTTGTCTTGTCATTCTTCAGCACCGTTGTGGACTACACTGGCTGTGCAGGTGCCTTATTTTGCGCAGAGGGAGGAAGCTCCCATCTCACTTTGTTCATGGTGCCTGCCAGGCTTGTTTTCTTTGCAAGCAACTTGTTCGCCAATGACAGTGAAGTGAAGAAATTGTCCATGGTGACATTTGTCCCCTTGTCAACGTAAGATTCCACAAGGCTCATTACCACATTCTCCGAAACTCGCTAACCTGCTGCCCGATGTGGATCTTTTCCCAGATATTGAAAGCCTTTCAGCATGTACAATTACACACACACTCACTGTGTAGCCTACTCCAAGTAGGTCAGAGTAGACTGATAAGACTGCTTGGATTTGGTGGACTGATATAGGTATATACCTTTTTTGAGATTATAATTCGAATAGATCTATACAATAGAATAGCCCGCCCTGTTCTTCTTTCACAATTGGTGATTACATAATTATGCATCATTTGCTTCCCCTCACTCATCAACTCACCCCCACCTCATACTTTACTTAATGTATTTAATCTGTTATGTGTGAAATTAGTTTCAAAATTGACTACTTTAGCGGTTCTAGTGTTAGTCGTACCATTGGTCTCATGGTGATATGTGCCAACAGGTGCCCTTCTTTGTGAAGCATTGAAAACCTCCCTGGTCTTTCTGGTTTCATCTGTGTTTGAAATTCACTGCTTGACTGAGGCACCTTAAATTATCTGTATGTGTGGGGTACAGAGATGATGTAGTCATTCAAAAATCTGGTTAAACACTATTATTGCACTTAGTATTATGTGACTTGTTAAGCACATTTTTACTCCTGAACTTATTTAGGCTTGCCATAACAAAGGTGGTGAATACTTTTTGACTCAAGACATTTAAGCTTTTCATTTTTTATTAATTTGTAAAAATATCTGAAAACATCATTCCACTTTGACGTTATGGGGTGTTGTGTTTAGGCCAGTGACTAAAACATCGCCATTCGGGCTGTAACACAGCAAAATGTGGAAAAAGTCAAGGGGTGTGAATACTTTCCAAAGGCACTGTATGTGTGTTAACTCACGAAACAAATACGTATGTATCTCTCCCTGCCTTCCCCACCGGTCTAATGTCCACAACTCATTTATAAAACCCGGCAAACCGTTAGTTCAATAAACTGTGCTTAATTGGATCATTAAAGCAGTGTGATCAGTATCAGCAAGTCTTGACCTTGTGGGTCTGAGACCTCTAACCCCTCCAATAACACCAGCTTAATGCTCCCTAGTTGGAATATTTCTTCAGCAATGCAGGGTGTTCAGGGCAGTTGTAAGGGAGAAAATACGATTTTATACTGCCAGCGCCATTTTCATCTTGAAATGGGGTACCTGTTTATCCGCAATTGAATTTTCTTAGGGACCTGACATTTGGGCCTAGTTCATTTTCATACTTCATGAGTTTTAGTTTTTTTTGCTGAACGCAGACTGATGGCGTAGTCGGCAGGGGACTAGAATAAGGCTTAGCTGATATATTGACTGCATTATTGCTGGGAGAATTGGACTTTAAAGGGAGTTAAAGTTTCAGATGGGGGGCATGCAATTTCTATCCCTGGGGCATGCTTCAAAGCGCTGAATAGTTTTTCTGTGAGGAGCTATTAGTCAGAAACTGCAGTCCTTTATCTGTGTTGCACCATGAGAGAGCAACTTTGAGACTTCTAATGCAGCGCAATAGAATTATCTCAGCTCCATTGTATTCCGGTTTGGGTCTGGCACCTGTTGCTCTTACCTCTGGCTGTATTGCCTGGCTGTATTGGCCCAGTGTTGTTTTTGTTGTACCTCAGGACTCATCCAGCCAGTCACAAGTTAATGGACGGTGATGATCACATGACTGCCTCCAAGAATCCCATCATGGTTGCTTCACAAATGGCACCCTATTCCCAATTGCGTGCACTACTTATGACCAGGTCCCAGCTCTGGTCAAAAGTAGTGCACTATATAGGGAATAGAGTGCTATTTCAGACCAGGGGTTCCATTAGGAAAGTGTGGCGTCGTACATTTGACCAGCAGCCTTTTAATTTACCTGCATTGGTTGAGTAAAATGACATACCCAAACCTGTAGCTCAGGATATGCATTTACGTGATGCCATTTGAAAGGAACCACTTTGAAGTTTGTGGAAATGTGAAATTAATGTAGGAAAATATAACACATTTGATCTGGTAAAAGATAATACAAAGAAAATAAACGTGTTTTTGTGCCATCTTTGAAATGCAAGAGAAAGGCCATAATGTATATTCCAGCCCAGGTGCAATTTCGATTTTGGTGTATGTGCAAAGTTTTAGACTGATCAAATGAAGCATTGCATTTCTGTTCAGAATTTTGTATCAAGACTGCCCAAATGTGCCTAATTGGTTTATTAATAACTTTTCAAGTTCATAACTATGCACTCTCCTCAATCAATAGCATGGTATTATTTCACTGTAATAGCTACTGTAAGTTGGACAGTGCAGTTAGATTAACAAGAATTTAAGCTTTCTGACAATACCAGATATGTCTATGTCCTGGGAAATGTTCTTGTTACTTTCAACCTCATGCTAATCGCATTTGCCTACGTTAGCTCAACCGTCCTGCATTGGACCCACCTATCCTGTAGAGGTTAAATTGGATGTCATATTGTATTTGTCTCCTCTTTTCGTAGGCCTAATATATTGATCAGACAATGTTTGTCAGTGTCGGCAGAGTAGGTTACCCTTTAATTTTTGTTACCCTGTAAATTCTGCTAATGTCTCCAGTCATAGTTTAGTAGAATTGCATGAAGTGTATTTATCAAAGGCCTACTGTATTTATCATAGCCTAGGCCTACTCTACGCCACTACGCGCTGCATTGAAGAGTCTGTTTTGAGAACAGTGATGAAGTTATATTATTAGCCTAAATTATGACTATCCAATCTAATCCTCACATTAGGAATAGAAGGCTAGAAGTCTGAAAATGTGAGAATGCTTTATTATAAAGGTGAATTCTTATGGTGAAAATGTAGCTTCCCCCAAACTTGAAACCCACACGCCACGTATGTTAGAGTAACTGCCCACATTTACTTTTCCTCAGGCAACAAGATGAGTAACAAACAGCAAAATCACTAGCCTATGTCAATCTACTGTCCCCCCCATAGTAGAAAAGTTTACCTAAGCTTGTCGGTCTGTGCGAGAAAGAAATAGCCTATTCCAAACAAACACTTAGACAGTTGTGGGACGATAGATCCCAAATTCATACAACCAGTAGGCCTAGGCTTCATCCCCCAAAATATAAAAAAGCAATGAGGCTCATGCAACAGATCAGAACTTTTAGCATACAATTTAGATAAACTATTATTTCTTCACATTTTAAGGCAGTAGGCTACATGCGAATGTTCGTTCCATAATGCAATTAGCAGGAAAACACCATTGTGAGGGGTTTCATGTGACAGAGATGAAAATATCCAGTAGAGATTTTGGGGGAGGTCTTATGTATGTAACAACTAGCATGGCTTGCTAAAAATGACTATGATTATGCTTTTGGCTGCTGGACAATAAAAATCTATTTGATTTGAAAACCAACAGAACATGAGAGGAAAAAGGCCACTGGTTTCAGTGGCATATGGAAGTCTTTAAAATAATTGCCTACACGTTTGGTTGGATTTTGGCTAGGCTACTTGGAATCAAGGTAAGACATGTCTCATATGTAGTAAAACGTTCAGGTTTCAAACAATTAAGTATATGTTTTCAAAATGCGTACTGCCTCCAGCTCATGGCAAAGTGGTGTGTGACGCACTGAAGCTTGCCTAGTTGCCTATACACTTGAATGGAGAATAAGAACCGTGCTTTAATTACCAGTTGAGAAATAAAACATTAAGCTCTTTTTAATCATGGCCGTCTAGCACCGCCTGCCTGCCCTCCAGCAGCTCAAGGTGAACGTGGTGGGGACTGGGAGGGAGACGCGATCGAGTCATGGGGATGGTGGGGGTTTTGTGTGTGTGTGTGTGCGTGTGTGTGCGCACATGAAAGGTGTTCTGTCCTTCCCTTATCTAGGTAGGCTTATGTTAAACAATTAAACAAAAGGTCTTGTCCAGATTTCCATTTTTTTTATCAGATGTTTTAGACAATGTTCATTGTTTTTGTTTGTTTTTGTGTCCATGTATGTCATTGGAAGGTGTTCTGTCCTTCCCTTATCTAAGTGTATTTAACAAATTCCAAGGTCTTGTCCAGATTGCCTTATTTGAATCAGAAGTTTTGGACGATGTGTTGTGTTTTTGTGTGCAATACCAAGGCCTTGTCCGGATTGCCGTCTTTGAAGTTTTCGAGAATGTTCAGTGTGCCTTTTCGTAAGCTCAATCATTACAGAAGTGATATGCGTTGCAATGACATTTTATTTTGCATAATATTTTTTTTTTAGACGCTGATCAAATCCCTGCTTCCCCTTATCGTTATTCAATTCATAGCAAACTGTAGAAGCGCGTACTCATTCATTCGCTTGCAGCAAACCTAAAGCAAGTAGCTTTTCAGATCTGTTTTTCTCCAGCAAATGTTTGTCTTCTCAGAAAATTCTTGCACAAACTTCTCCTGTATTAAAACTTTGAGACTTTGTCTGATAAATAGGCCATACACAACCAAGAGAACACAAAGAATGTAGTGTTGACGCTGCCTTAGAACATTCCATCAATACCACCCCCTCCACACTATAGCGCAAGTGTACTCAAACGCACACCTTCCACAATGCCCTGCAACACTGTCCTTGGTAACATCGCAGCAATTACCATGGTTGGATTCAAGGACCACATGCATTCTCTCTTCCCTTCAACAGTGCCTTACAAAGAGAAACATGTAGCTTACCTTTTATAACATACTAGGCTCACACATAAGAATGACCAGATCGATGATTAATAAGGTTTGTTTACCTCAGTTCTTCTGGGAATTAGAAGCTTTCTTCAAGGCCTCGTCGGGAAAAAATTAAGCAATATGTAATGACGCAGATAAATTCATATAGTCAGTGGTGTATTCTGTAGAGTGATGAGCGTGTGTGATTGCCATACCAATATATGTTTTGTCTTTAGTTTGGCACTCCATTACATTCCCTCCAGGCTTAGAGAGAGCTTGTACACTACAGTTGGAGAGAGCCTTGAGCTCTCTGAGTGAAGTCAGCAGGTGTCAGTCGATCTTCAGATGTGCTCAGAAATCCTGGCTCTCGGTGGGGTTCTGAGCTCTTTTCAATGTTTCAGTCAGACACCACCTCGTCAGCCAGGCCTCTGCTCAGCCGCCCTCAGTGGATGACTCATAACGCCCTCCACCTGGTTGCATCCCAAATGGCACCCTATTCCCTTTATAGTGTACCACTTTTGACCAGGGCACCTAGGGCTCTTGTCAAAAGAAGTGCACTATATAGGAAATATAGGGTGCCATTTGGGAGACAGACCCTGCATTCACATCCAGACCCAGGATCCCCCAGTAAAATCTGCCCACTGTCCCTACCCAGCGCTCAGAACACAGCTAATCCACCCCTGTCTAAAACAATACAAGGATATGTATTCTTCTCTCTATCGTGTTTTTGGACAGTTATGCCTTGTGGGACTCTTATATTGGCATTAAACCTCTTTGAAAAAGACAGGCTCGCTCTCTCTGGACGTGTCCAAAGTCTGTCTTGCCTACTACTTACTAAAACTACGTACTGTGTACTAATTGTACTACCTACTATTTAGAACATACATTTTTGTAAAAACGAATGCAGTAAGCAACATATGTAAACATACTAGGCTCACACATCCTGAGAATGTGTCATCTAATGTGCAATTGCATTGATGCCCGACATTATCTCATTATCAGCTGATTATCAGCTATTGTCAAACACACGTGAGTCTAGAAAGATGATTATCTTCCTCTCAAGTGTGCAGCAAATGAAACTACTAAATTAATATAACATCCTGGCATTTAAAACGTATTTTTGAAATTTCACTTAATATAAAAATGTCTTATTTTTGCATACCTAACATGCCTAGTACAGTTGTGGCCAAAAGTTTTGAGAATGACACAAATATAAATTTCCACAAAGTTTGCTGCTTCAATGTCTTTAGATATTTTTGTCAGAAGTTACTATGGAATACGGAAGTATAATTACAAGCATTTCATAAGTGTCAAAGGCTTTTATTGACACTTACACTGCAAAGAGTCAATATTTGCAGTGTTGACCCTTCTTTTTCAAGACCTCGGCAATACGCCCTGGCATGCTGTCAATTAACTTCTGGGCCACATCCTGACTGATGGCAGCCTGTTCTTGCATAATCAATGCTTGGAGTTTGTCAGAACTTGTGGGTTGTTGTTTGCCCACCCGCCTCTGGGGAGTTTCCTGGCCATGGACCCAAAATATTGATGTTTTGTTCTCCGGGGCACTTAGTTATCACTTTTGCCTTATGGCAATGTGCTCCATCATGCTGGAAAAGGCATTGTTCGTCACCAAACTGTTCCTGGATGGTTGGGAGAAATTGCTCTCGGAGGATGTGTTGGTACCATTCTTTATTCATGGTTGTGTTCTTAGGCAAAATTGTGAGTGAGCCCACTCCCATGGCTGAGAAGCAACCCCACACATGAATGGTCTCAGGATGCTTTACTTTTGGCATGACACAGGACTGATGGTAGCGCTCACCTTGTCTTCTCCGGACAAGCTTTTTTCCGGATGCCCCAAACAATCGGAAAGGGGATTCATCAGAGAAAATGACTTTACCCCAGTCCTCAGCAATCCAATCCCTTTTGCAGAATATGAGTCTGTCCCTGGTGTTTTTCCTGGAGAGAAGTGGATTCTTTTCTGCCCTTCTTGACACCAGGCCATCCTCCAAAAGTCTTCGCCTCACTGTGCGTGCAGATGCACTCACACCTGCCTGCTGCCATTCCTGAGCAAGCTCTGTACTGGTGGTTCCCCGATCCCGCAGCTGAATCAACTTTAGGAGACGGTCCTGGCGCTTGCTGGACTTGCTTGGGCGCCCTGAAACCTTCTTCACAACAATTGAGCCGCTCTCCTTGAAGTTCTTGATGATCCGACAAATGGTTGATTTAGGTGCAATCTTACTGGCAGCAAAATCCTTGCCTGTGAAGCCCTTTTTGTGCAAAGCAATGATGACGGCACGTGTTTCCTTGCAGGAAACCACCCTCCTTTTGAAGCTTCCAGTCTGTTATTCGAACTCAATCAGCATGACAGAGTGATCTCCAGCCTTGTCCTGGTCAACACTCACACCTGTGTTAACAAGAAAATCACTGACATTATGTCAGCTGGTCCTTTTAATGGCAGGGCTGAAATGCAGTGTCAATGTTTTACGGGGGATTCAGTTCATTTGTATGGCAAAGAGGGACTTTGCAATTAATTGCAATTCATCTGATCACTCTTCATGACATTCTGGAGTATATGCAAATTGCCATCATACAAACTGAGGCAGCAGACTTTGTGAAAATTTATATTTGTGTCATTCTCAACTTTTGGCCACGACTGTATTTTGAAGGCAAGTATGGGTATTTGAACATGGCCACGTTCTTCTGTCTGATGCTGTAAGCTCTGTCAGACAGTCGTGTGAGGAATTCCGTGTCGGGTGCTTTCTGGGAAATGATGCAACAAGCATCATTATCCCTATCATTACCTTTTTCATATGGAAGTTGAACACACATGATACACCTCAACACCAGACTCGCCACAAGCTCAGCATTACAGAACTTGAGTGTGCATTGTACCCGAAGTGCTAATTTACTGCTGAATTACACCAGACAGAATTAAGTCCTTATTGGTACCTCAGGCTCCCGTTGCATCCCAGATCACTTTGCAGTTGTGTAAAATTCAGTGTAGTGTTTTCATTCATCATTAAGCTTCTAAGCCAGCAACCATCCTGCCTATATGTAGTCTACATATCTACCTCAAATACCTTGTGCCACTGCACATTGATCTGGTACTCCCTGTATATACTGTAGCTTCATTCTTGTGTATTTTTATTCCTCTTATTTGTTATTATTTTTTTGCTCTGCATCGTTGGGAAAGGGCTCATAAGTAAGCATTTCATGGTAAAGTCTGCACCTGTTGTATTTGGCACGTGACACAAAAATGTTTTATTTCATTTTGATTTTAGGTATCACTTTAGGGCTGGAACAGTGGAGGGTTCAGGCACCGCTGGGGGATATGTTCAGAGGCATGATGGAAATGAACTCTTTGCTCTTATGTTGGAGGGAGGGATTGGCTCCCTGCCTACACTCATGTCTGCAGTAAGTGGATGTGCCACTGCCACCACCTTCAATTGGATTTGCAATACAAAATAATCACTCATCTTGAATACTGAACTGTTTGGTATATAACTCATCCCGAGTCAGCGAGTCTTGGACAGTCACTTGCCCAAGATCAGTTTTGGATACACACAGTGGCATATCATCACTTTCAGTGATCGCTACACTGAACTGGCCAAATCAAATATGGCAGTGTGTATACAGCATCTTGCTCATGAATTTCTTTTATTTGATGATGGTTTTATTGAATCCATCCATCAAAGCCAAAACCCCCAGAAAGTCCTCCGCCGCAGCTTCATACTCTCTAACCTTGTTTGACTCGAGGCCAGCAGACAGTAGCCTTGTTACTCAGTTGTCCCATGCTCTCTCATGTCAGCTTGTGTATTTAACAGGGAGGCTCAACCAACTGAGTCTATATTCTAATATAGGGAATGGACTGCCAGACTCTACCAATTGAGCCACACGGGACCCCATCTTAGTCTGCGTCCCAAATGGCACTTGATCAATAGAAGTGTGCTATGTAGGGAGTGTAGTGAAAGTTGCAGATATGGAAAATTGCAGGTATGTAAGAAATAATGAGGCAAAACAGTATTGCAGTGTTATGAATTCTCCCCCTGTATACTCAGGGTGTACGTGTCGTGATTCTGTGAAAGCCTTGGTGGTTTGTGTAGGAGTTGATGAGAACGTGATTTACTGTGCTTTTACTGATACAGTAAGTGTTTTTTTTTCCTCATCGTGCATGACGTCTGGATACGTAGTATGTCTCCATATACACTTACAACACGAGAAAAACGTACTTTCGGTTTTGTACACCAGCTTCAAACAGCTGAAAATACAATATTTTTGGTTATTGAAAATGTATTTCACAGCGGTTTAGACGGTACAATGATTCTCTGAAATTAGGCGAACTATTCAACTTTTTGCAACACGGACACATTTTTTCACCTTTAACTAAACATTTGGCAGTCTTACGGCTTGGGGGTAGAAGCTGTTCAAGATCCTGTTGGTTCCAGACTTGGTGCATCGGTGCCGGTGGTCGTGCGGTAGCGGAGAGAGCAGTCTATGACTTGGGTAGCTGGAGTCTTTGAAAATCTTTAGGCCCTTCCTCTGACTCTGCCTGGTATAGAGGTCCTGAATGGCAGGGCCGTACGCCCTACCCTCTGTAGATAAGAGTGAATCTAAGTTTTGCAGGGGGCCTGTGCCACTGAACTACGATCACTATTCTATAGAGAGCTTATCTTTGTCTCTCTATAAGACTGTCTGTCCCCTAATCTGACATAGCCAGTGCAGTGCTCCCGGAGCAGCCATTTGGAGCTGCTTTTATACGCTTTTGAAAGAGAGTAAGGTGTCACTATTCTGTGGGAGATGTGAGCAGCTTGTTTCCATTCCTAAGCTACTGATTAGTGCTCAGTGCAGATATCTCATAAACACCCCCCTTTTAACACTTTTATTTTTTTTTCCTTAGGTGTGATTTCATCACTTCAAATGTGAGATTCTCTGACGAGAAATTCAGTTTTGTATCAGATTGTTAATTCATTAATGTTTTGGGCTGATTCTGCAGTTTTATCTGAGAATGATCCATGTCAGGATTCTCCCCAGGATTTATTAAGAAGGTGGTGCTGCTTAGTACGGCTGGGGGGAGTTCCCAGAGGTGGGCAGTGCCCCCCTTTTGGAATCAGAGATTTCTGAGATTTTGGACACCTGTAACTGCCATTAAAAAAAAGTTACATAGTGGTGCAGTCAGTCCACAAGGTGGCACAGCTCCTCTCTTACCTGCTTTGGGGAGAACCCTGCAAATTATATTAATATTGAGTGAAAGATTCTCAGCCGATAACAGACAATTTACATGCAACTGCATTTTTATCAGATAGACAGTCACACCAGCTGTGGCTCTGAAATTAATTCAGAGCCTTTTGTTAATTGTACATTATTTATCGAATGTGTTATATGTCAAAATCCTCCAACACTCTCACTACTTAGTTCATAGGCTGGCTGCCTCTTGAACTACTGTCTTCTCAGCCTCAGAGCAGCTTCCTCTGAGAGAAGACGGGGCAGCTAGGAGCAGGGATGTGGTCTTGTGTGCGTCCCAAATGGTACCCTACCCCCCTATGTAGTGCACTACTTTTGGAGTAGGGTGCCCTTGTTTTATCTCTAGAATGGTTGCCGAGCACCATTCCCGGCTCGTTCCCTGTGGTTTTTACCCTCACAGCCTTTGTAAAACATGCTTTTATTATATCTGCTACAGTGTAGAAGTTGATGAGAACCAAGACCTCAGGGACAGACCGTTCAATAAAGCATGGAGGTTGCAGTGGTAGTGATTTTTTTTTTTTTAATGTGAAATGGGTGTGAAGAAGAATGGTGAGCTGGGCATTGTAAATACTACAGATCACCAAGCGCCTTAAATTACATTATCACCCACCGTTGTATTCGATCAAGGCGTAATTAGGACGTTTGTTAAAATCAGTATTAAACGGACCAGCAGGATGGTTGATGGTAAGTTCTTCAGATGAGATTTGTTGCGAAGGTGTGCGCTGCTATCAGACCTGTGGTCTGCAGGGAGGGATAGAGAGAGGGAGGTGAAAGAATGCAGGGAGGCCATGCAATTCAGTACTCATCTCTAAAACAAAAGCAATTTAGGTCAAAGGAGTCCATACTAACAAAGGAAAACAGAACAGATAGTTTCCAATAAAAACTGTACCAGGCTCAGAATAAGTTAGAGGAAAAACAAAAAGAAACGAGGAACTTATTCAACAAAGATCAAGTGGTAATCAACCAAACTGGGTGGAATATGGGGAAAAATGCACCAAATTATTTTTTTATCTTCTACATAAGAAATGCTACCAAAAATTATTTACTGAATTTACTGTTACAAATGACACAAGTCACCTATGATTCATCAAATTATATTTTGAAAGAGGAAGCAAAGTACTTTAAGCATATGTTTTCGTTTCTCTTCCATCTCCTCTCACTGAAGATATTTGTATGGATTTTTTTTATATTAATAATGTCAAATTAACAGCCATACAGAAAGACTCGTGTGAAGGTGAAAGTACAGAGGAGGATCTTCTTGGTGCAATTACAGCCTTTAAGCCTTTAAAACTCCAGGGCTGGATGGCATACCAGTTGAGGTATACCAAACCTTTTTTCATATACTCAGAGGACCGTTATTAGCATGTTTTAACCACTCCTATGTAAATGGTAGATTATCAGACACTCAACAAGGTCTGATTTCATTATTACTGAAACAGGATGCAAGTGGGAAATATAAAGATTGGAGGCCCCTTACACTTCAGTGTTGTGATGCAAAAATTTTTAGCAAAATATGTAGCGCATAGAATTAAAAAGCTATTGTTGGACATTATTCATTCTAATCAGACAGGTTTTTTACATGGACGATACATTGGAGATAATATAAGGCAAGTACTGGAAACAATAGAACACTATGATAAATCTGGGAAACCAGGCCTGCTATTCATAGCAGACTTTGAAAGGCTTTTGATAAAGTACGACTGGAGTTTATATATAAATGCCTGGAAAATTTCAATTTAGGAGAATATCTTATAAAATGGGTAAAAATCATGTATAGTAACCCTAGGTATAAAATAGTAAAAAATGGCTACTTCTCGAACTGTCAAGAGGATTAAAAAAAGGTTGTCCACTATCGGCATATCTATTTATTATGGCCATCAAAATGTTAGCTATTAAAATCAGATCCAACAATAATATCAAGGGATTATAAATACAGTGCTTAAAAACGAAGGTGTCATTGTACGCTGATGATTCATGTTTTCTTTTAAATCCACAACTTGGATCCCTCCACAGCCTTATAGAGGAGATAGATAATTTTTCTAACCTCTCTGGATAACAACCAAATTATGAGTGTACTATATTACATATTGGATATAAAAAATATATTACATATAAAAAATTATACTTTTACTTTACCATGTAGTTTACCAATAAAATGGTCTGATGGTGATGTGGATATACTTGGTATACATATCCCAAAATAAATAAATAAATTTGAATATGAAGTTAAGGGAGTGGTGGTGCGCCAGCGCCCCACTCCCGACACTACCCGGTGAAATGCAAGGCGCCAAATTCAAAATCCAAAAGTTGAATTATTAAACATTCATCAATATACAAGTGTTGCATAGTCATCAAAAGCTCTGCTTCTTGGCATTATCACAGCGTTGTCAGATTTCAAAAAGGCTTTATGGCGAAAGCACTACATTTGATTGTTTGAGGGTAGCACCTCCAATATTTTTACCATTAACATAAATTCATAAACCATGCGGTTCACACAAAACACATTTCACAGCGAAAACAAATCAATTCCCTTTTGAAGAACTTCTGCTGAGGGCTTCCCAAGTGTCCAACGAAGACATCCAATGGTTCTTTTGTTAGAAAAAGTAATTTATTATATCCATAAATCTCTGTTTGGTTGGTGCGTTATGATGAAAAAATACAGCGTCCATTCGACCACTGAAACGTGAAGAGAACTCGTTCAACCTATACCTATAAACTTGTCCAAGAACAATCAAACATCATTGATAATGTATCCTTAGGAACAGTTATGTATATTTAGTATAATATTTCAACCGGAATATAAACTGGGCGATAGGAAAGGAAAAAACCACAGCACGCGCAAGCCGGTGAACGCGCATTCTCTTCTGTTTACTTCTCTGTGACCACTTCCTAATTCTTCTTCTATTGCCATCCTGATCAACTAAATAGAATCAAAACACTGTCTAGAGACTGTTGACATCCAGTGGAAGCAATAGGTACTGAAATCTTACTCCCTTATATGGGCATTTTCATAAGGGAGGGGTTCAAAATGAGGCAATGTGTCAAAATCACTTTTTCCAGGACAGATATTCCTCGGGTTTTCGCCTGCCATATCCGTTCTGTTATACTCACAGACAATATTTTAACACTCTTAGAAACGTCAGAGTGTTTCCTATCCAATGGTACTAATTATGTGCATATCCTATTTTCTGGGCCTGAGTGGGAGGCATTTTACTTTGGGCATGCCAGGCTCTCCAAAACCGTCACTTCGGGAGCTGCTCCCTAAGAAGTGAACAAATATTCATAAGATCTTGCTACCATGGAAGTTGTATACCTTTCTAAAACTCTTTAGTCATATCCCAGTTTACCTATTTGCTTACAGTCTTGCCTACACCTAGCGAACAGTTTTAATTATATGAGAAAAAAAAAAAAAAATCAATTTTATTTGGAACGGCAAGTCAGACACAATTAAACGGGCCTATTTATATAATGAATATGAATTCGAAGGGCAGAAATTATTACATATTAAAGCATTAGAACTCTCACTAAAGGCCAGTCATGCAAAAGCTATTCTTAAATCCAAACTAGTTCTCTAGCAAATTAGTAAGAATGTCTCACCCTGTTTTCAAGAAAGGCATTTTTCCCTTTATTCAGATTACAACCTCTCACTTTGTTATTTGAAAAGGAAATCATCTCCCAAATATCGCTATTTTTAAAACAAGCCATAGAAAATTGGTTGCAATTGCAATTTAATCCATGTCATACATGCAGCTAACTAAAACATATGGAAATGTCTGCTTTACCCAAAATTACAACCAACTAATTGCAGCATTACCGCAAAAATGGAAGAGGAAAGTGGAAGGGGTAGAAAGTAAGGAACTTGTCTGTCGGCCCTGCATTAAAGACCATAATTGGTTAATGAAAATGTTGATAAATAAAAAGTATATCAGTTTCATTTAAGGACCCCAAAAATGACAGCCGTGCCATATAGATTGCAAGATAGTTGGGAAGAGATTTTTGACATACCGATTCCATGGCACATGGTTTATGAACTGATACGCAAAACGATGCCGGATTCAAAACTTAGAATTTTTCCATTTAAATTATTACACAAAATTCTTGCAACCAACATAATGTTATTAATATTGGGGATACAACCTTCACAGCTCTACAGATTCTGCTGCGAAGAGGCAGAATCATTCGATAATTTGTTTTGGTACTGTCCATATGTAGCTTTTTTTTGTCACAGGTCCAGGAATTGCTATAGAATTGCAATATTTACCTGGAGCTAACCCTGCAGATTGCACTACTCTGCGTTCTGAAAAGTCATAGTCAATCGATCAATAATATAATACTTTTAGCAAAAATGTTTATTTTCAATTTACAATCTGTAGAAACCATGAGAATAGAAAGGTTCAGAACTTTTGTGAAACATCACAGCACATTTGAAAAATATATGGCAAATAGAAATCCAATATGGATGGTGTTAAGAGATAGGTGGGAGGGGTTGAATGGAGCTGGAGGTTAGGACTAATAACAACAGGATAACTAATGTAAAACATACTGTGCCCGTAAAACGTATATAGGTTAAGATCTTTTTGAAAGAGCACAGTTTGAAAGATATGGACAATAGAAATAATACCGGATGGACATCATACATATATGGGAGAGGTTGAGGGTAGAGGAAAGCGTTGTTGTTCACTAGTTGGCTCCAATTGGGGGAGGGGTGGTAGGGTTGGAGGGTAATAAAGGAAAAACACGAGTCTCAACAGTGAAGAAGCTACTCCGGGATGCTGGCCTTCTAGGCAGTTGCAAAGAAAAAGCCATATCTCAGACTGGCCAATAAAAATAAAAGATTAAGATGGGCTAAAGAACACGGACACTGGACAGAGGAAGATTGGGAAAAAGTGTTATGGACAGATTAATCTAAGTTTGAGGTGTTCGGATCACAAAGAAGAACATTCGTGAGACGCAGAAAAAATGCTGGAGGAGTGCTTGACGCCGTCTGTCAAGCATTGTGGAGGCAAGGTGATGGTCTGGGAGTGCTTTGGTGGTGGTAAAGTGGGAGATTTGTACAGGGTATAAGGGATCTTGAAGAAGGAAGGCTATCACTCCATTTTGCAACGCCATGCCATACCCTGTGGACGGCGCTTAATTGGAGCCAATTTCCTCCTACAACAGGACAATGACCCAAAGCACAGCTCCAAATTATGCAAGAACTATTTAGGGATGAAGCAGTCAGCTGGTATTCTGTCTATAATGGAGTGGCCAGCACAGTCACCGGATCTCAACCCTATTGAGCTGTTGTGGGAGCAGCTTGACCGTATGGTACGTAAGAAGTGCCTATCAAGCCAACTAAAAATCTTTAACCTTGTCAACGTCTTGACTGTATTTCCTTTTCATTTTGCAACTAATTTCATGTATGTTTTCATGGAAAACATTTCTAAGTGACCCCAAACTTTTGCGAACTGAACAATACATGATTATAGCTAGGAAAATATATTTCATTGTAAAAATATTATTGCATAAACCAATGGTGTATAAACGTGTAGTTGCAGAGTGAAAGTTGGAGACGGATAATGTAATGGTTCCTGTGACCACTGACAACACTAGAAATATTGTAAATGCAGTTGCACTAGCTGGATTGGGGCCCCAGACAGGATGCTTTGCTCACGTTATTAATCTAGCATCTCAAAAAGCAATGTCAGTGAATCCAATCTCTCACCTCCTAGCAAAGATCAGGAAGGTGGTATCCTTCTTTCATGAAAGCACAACTGCTGCACATGTTTTCAAGACAAAACAGGAGATGCTGGAGCTGCCAAACTACAAACTGCCAAACTATAATCCAAGATGTCCCTACTAGATGGAATTCAAGCCATGACATGGTTGAGAGATACCTTTGCAGAAAGTTGCAGTGTATTCTACACTGACTGATCAAGCTGTGAGGAAGAATGTCAAAGATATTGTGACTTTGTCTGAAAATGACATATAACTAGCAGAGGAAGTTATCAAAGTGTGCAAACCTTTCAAAACAGTCACAACACTGATATGCACTGAGAGCATTCGATCAGTTTCACTGGTCCTGCCTATGAAAACAATGATCCTGAAATCAATGGTGGCATCTGATGAAGATGAACCTGCAGTAAGGGATGTCAAGACTCCTATCAGACTTAACCTGGAGCCTAGATATGCTGACCCTGGTGTCCAAGACTTCTAACACAAGAGCACCGCTTTGGACCCCGGTTCAAGTCCCTGCCACACCTGGATGCTGCTGCTCATCTAAGAGTCTACAATGAACTCACAGCAGAGATTGTGACCAATATACAACAGGTATTGTATTTATTTTGTTAATGTGACATTTATTATTTTATTAATTAGTGATTTAACAATTAATTATAAAGTAATAATTGTAATTGTCATAATAGTGTCTGATATATATTTTTAAAGCCACTTCAGAGAGAGTCATTTTAATTTAATTCTGCAGGGTCAAGCCACAGATACCACTGGAGCCAACCCCTCTCCAGAGATGGCAGACGACAGGGGTTCTCCTCCAGAAAAGACGTCTGCCATGGCTGAGCTTTTTGAGGAGTTGTTCACGACCCAGGAGCAGGGATCCAAGTCAAAGATCAAGGTCATAGAGGAGGAGGTGTCCTCATACAGGGAAGTGGACTGTATTCCCCTGGATGCTGATCCACTTACATGGTGGAAGACCAAACAGTTAATATACCCTCATGTTGCCATTTTAGCAAGGCGCTACCTGGCTGTGCCTGGGACCTCTGTCCCTAGCGAGAGGGTATTCTCCACAGCGGCTGACATTATCACAGCAAGCCGATCTGTGCTCACTGCAGATAATGTACAGTGAGGGAAAAAAGTATTTGATCCCCTGCTGATTTTGTACGTTTGCCCACTGACGAAGAAATGATCAGTCTATAATTTTAATGGTAGGTTTATTTGAACATTGAGAGACAGAATAACAACAATAAAATCCAGAAAAACGCATGTGAAAAATGTTATAAATAGATTTGCATTTTAATGTGGGAAATAAGTATTTGACCCCTCTGGAGACTGGCTAGGCCACTCCAGGACCTTAATGTGCTTCTTCTTGAGCCACTCCTTTGTTGCCTTGGCCGTGTGTTTTGGGTCATTGTCATGCTGGAATACCCATCCACGACCCGTTTTCAATGCCCTGGCTGAGGGAAGGAGGTTCTCACCCAAGATTTGACGGTACATTGCCCTGTCCATCGTCTCTTTGATGCGGTGAAGTTGTCCTGTCCCCTTAGCAGAAAAACACCCCCGAAGCATAATGTTTCCACCTCCATGTTTGACGGTGGGGATGGTGTTCTTGGGGTCATGGGCAGCATGCCTCCTCCTCCAAACACGGCGAGTTGAGTTGATGCCAAAGAGCTCCATTTTGGTCTCATCTGACCACAACACTTTCACCCAGTTGTCCTCTGAATCATTCAGATGTTCATTGGCAAACTTCAGACGGGCATGTATATGTGCTTTCTTGAGCAGGGGACCTGCGGGCGCTGCAGGATTTCAGTCCTTCACGTCGTAGTGTGTTACCAATTGTTTTCTTGGTGACTATAGTCCCAGCTGCCTTGAGATCATTGACAAGATCCTCCCGTGTAGTTCTGGGCTGATTCCTCACCGTTCTCATGATTATTGCAACTCCACGAGGTGAGATCTTGCATGGAGCCCCAGGCCGAGGGAGATTGACATTTCTTTTGTGTTTCTTCCATTTGCGAATAATCGCACCAACTGTTGTCACCTTCTCACCAAGCTGCTTGGCGATGGTCTTGTAGCCCATTCCAGCCTTGTGTAGGTCTACAATCTTGTCCCTGACATCCTTGGAGAGCTCTTTGGTTTGGCCATGGTGGAGAGTTTGGAATCTGATTGATTGATTGCTTCTGTGGACAGGTGTCTTTTATACAGGTAACAAACTGAGATTAGGAGCACTCCCTTTAAGAGTGTGCTCCTAATCTCAGCTCGTTACCTGTATAAAAGACACCTGAGAGCCAGAAATCTTTCTGATTGAGAGGTCAAATACTTCCCTCATTAAATGCAAATCAATTTATAACATTTTTCACATGTTTTTCTGGATTTTTGTTGTTGTTATTCTGTCTCTCGCTGTTCAAATAAACCTACCATTAAAATTATAGACTGATCATTTCTTTGTCAGTGGGCAAACGTACAAAATCAGCAGGGGATCAAATACTTTTTTCCCTCACTGTAGATAGACTCATCTTCTTAAAGAAAAACTTGAAAAATCTGATAGTTTTCATTTTAAATGTTTTTCATGTAACCAGTCTCAAGTGGTCCTATTTTGTTTAAGGCACTGCTATGTGACTAAATTTTGATATATGCTGCTGGACTGTGCACTCTGGTTGAAGTTCTGTTTTAAATGAATATTTTTTTTCATGTTATAAGGCAGGCACTGCTGTTTTTTGTTGTCCCTTTGTTTCCATATTATCCTGGGAATTCAAGCTACCCATGTTTACTATTATAATAAATGGAAAATCTAAATACAAATTACATATTTCTCAGGCATTTATTTTGTCGATGTATCGAAACCGTACCGAACCGTGACACCACTGTACCGTACCAAACTGTGAGTTTTGTGAACCGTTTCAAAAAAAATATATGGGTGATTGGAAGTGATGCAGACAATTACATTGGAAGATACAATCTATCTGCAATATTAAAGATGATCTACCCCCCCTCCCCCCCAAAAAAGTCTTATAAAAAAAATAATACAGGGAGGATGGCATGCTCGTTGTTGTTTTAATGTTACTCAGCCCTTCTCCGACCCAACTATGATTCATTACTGTGGCACTATTTAACCTTGACGTTCAATTGTAGGGGGGGAAAAATGCACTGACTTCCATTCCATCACCATGGCATGAAGATGGGTACGCCATTTTACCTTTTGTCTCTCCGTCGAGTGCAACGCTAGTCATCTGGTACAATAGTTAATCCCTCCTTCCGCTTGACGTCTCCTGTGGAAGCCTGATATATCTCCTAATAGGACTATGTGGTTTCATCTCCTCCGCAGGCCTTCCGGGCAAAGGCTTTGTGAATCCTGTCTTAACAGGTTTAGCATGAAAGCCGGGGCTGCTGGGCTGCGGCCCCCAGCTGTAGCTTCCAAGCAACCATAGCTCAGAGGGAACTTCCTCTATGGAGGTGGGTGCGTTGGTGGAGGTCTCCCTTAGCTCATCTCTCCTCCTCGTGTTCACCTCTCTCTGTCTCCCTCTTTCAATCTCTCTCTCAGATGGCTCGGAGATGCAGTGGAGGTGGTGGGTGTACTATGGTGTCAAAGAACTGAAAGGGAACTCCAGATAGACCGGTGTGCCTCCTACATAGAGTTGCATCATAAAGACAACAGCAGTTATTTTTTGTCTGGCTGGAAGCAGAATTATTTTATTCTTTATATGGAAGTAGAACTTCAGTATGGAACCAGAATGACTGACGCTTATTCCATTCCAGGTTGCCCTGATGCTTCTCTTTAGTGGTAATAGTCACTGTCAAGTGCTGTCTCGGGTTGTTATCTACTGCCAGCTGAAGGAACCATTACCACTACTTTATATAATTTTCCAACTGTGGCAATTGGCAGGTCTTCACCAGTTAGCCACCGAGCAGCCATTCTAATAGGGGCTTATTTCATTATTTCCACCTAATGTATTCTTAGCATCTTTAACAGTGTTTGACATTAGAGAATTTGACTCCGAAATCAATTGTGCCTCACGATAAAGAAATCTGTCTGCTGCAGGTCTGTTGTGTGTTTAGCTCCATTGTGATGAAGCATTGTTTCTAAGTAATCAGCGGATACCTCACATTTCCTACCTGTCGACTGTGCTTAGGCAGCAATCTCACCTTTTCTCTCATCTGTGTTGTTCCATGTCATTTCAGCAAGCCATGACACCCACCCTCTCAGATTGTTCTGAAATCGTTTCTGTAGTTAGAAACAGGTACGATTAGCATACCTGCAACATGTTGAAATATAATTTGATTTGAGAAAGTAAGCTAATTGATTGCACCCAAATTGGAATTTTTTTTATTATAGGATTCATATTATATTCAATAAAGATAGTACATAACATCTGATTTGGACATGCATTTTTTCTAACAATGAGTAAGACATGAGGATTCCAAAGAAATGGCCAAAACCCACCAACGGACTCCCCCTTGCCAATCCCAACCCAACAATGAATATACAATATCAGTTCACTATGTTTGACAAGTAATATGGAGCTGCGGCTTGGAGTATTGTTTCTTCATCTTATGTAATGCATTCTCAGTGAACTTTGTGTTATTTATTTTTTGGTCTGAGAAATTAGTCATTGAAGTTCGGTTTATGTCCCATCCTGATCCTACATCCTTATATTACCACGTTCTGACCACTAGATGGTGCTGTTCCTGCTATTAGGTGATTTATACTTTTTTATCACCCACATTAGAACATTTAATTTAGGTTTCCTTGGCCTGTAAGCAGTCTATGGAAAAGATACGACAGCAACCCATGTTTTGGTTATGTTTACCTGGCCACTGTTTCAAATGCTAGCTTTGTAGCAATTGTCGCACAAATCCAATGTAAGTCAATGGTACCTTTTGAAACAGTGGCCAGGTAAACAAAATCAAAGCATGGGTTACTGTCGTACCTTATCCATAGACTGCTTACAGGCTAAGGAAACCAATATGTCATTTTGTAATTTGGGTGAACTATCCCTTTAACATTGAGGGGGTGGGGGGATTCTTAAACTAATAGCAGGAACGGCAGCCTCTAGTGGTCAGAACCTGGTAATGTCAGGATGTAGGATGGGACCTAAACCTAACAACTTCAATGACTTTCTCTGAACAGGGGAAAAAAACATCACCAAATTAATTGAGAATGCTTTACATAGGATGAAGAAACAATACTCTGATCCGCAGCTCCATACTACTCGTCAAACAGAGAACTGGTACTGTATACTTGTTGATGGGTTGGGATTGGCGTGGGGGTCCGTGGCTTTTGACAGTTTCTTTGGAATCCTCATGTCTTACTCATTGTTAGAATTTTTTGGGATCCAAATCAGATGTTGTGTACTATATTTATTAAATATTATATGAGTCCTATAATTTAAAATGGCCAATTTGGGTGCAATCAATTATCTTAATTTCTCAGAAATGAAATTATATTTAAACAAAATAGTGTTGCAGGAATGCTCATGTTATCTGTTTCTAACTACAGAAATGATTTCAGAACGTTCTGAGATGGTGGGTGTCTCAATCCTCTTGTGCTTTTTGAGGTGGAACGACCTCTCTCCTTTCTTCTCATTCCCCTCCTGACTTCAGAGTGCAAGAAGCGCCATCTGAAGTACCTCTGTCTCCTAGCTACAGGCTCTTGTACCAGGCACACAGCCTAATCCTCAAACTTAAATGTCAGATTCTGACGGTACAGAGAGAAAGACAATTCATTCTCCATGATTAGTTATGATGACTATTGTTACAAGTGTCACTGACTCCAGTCACTCAGCAAGTATGATACAATAACTGGTGAATGACAGTTCTATATGAATATGATGATTGTTGTTCTGTTCCTGCCTTGTATAATGCGGTTTGTATTTCAGCTCCTTCTCCGCTCTCTCCTAGTGGATATGATACCTTAACCTGCCTTCTGGCTGCAGGACTGTACTTATAGAGGAGCAATGGCATTTCTTGTCCATTATCCCGTTTACCACTCATGTTATAGCACTTATGGCACATGTAGAAAAATCACTCCTGGCTAATTGTTTGTAAACCACTGAGATTGTAAAACTATGAGTAAGAAAGAGGGGCAAGAACGGACTCTGATCTTCCTTTGTTGTTCATCTCTAGGTCGTTTTCATGACTTACGTTGGCATTAATTCACGCTCTGGTTCTTGTAAAGAGACTCGGCAATGTGACATTTGGAGATATTTTAGCAGCCACGTTGCATTGCTACCACCACCTGTGGTGACATTTTGAAATGTGTCACGCATTTTTGTCTGTTTTCAGCGTTTGTTCTGTGTTTGAGTAAAATGCTGTTTGCTTAGATAATGAGTATATGATGAGCTGCCATTGCAATGAAATTGAACTCCACTTTAATTTCTATTTCACTGTTATTTATGGACATGTACATTGAGTTGTTTGTTCACTACAATGGTAGTGTTTGCATGCAGGGTACTTTGTCTGACTTGTCTGAAAGAAAAAAAGAACCAGTGGTGGAAAAAGTACCCAATTTTCATACTTGAGAAAAAGTAAAGATACCTTTTTAATAGAAAAGTAAAAATGAAAGTCACCCAGTAAAATCCTGCTTGAGTAAAAGTCTAAGCATATTTGTTTTTACTTATACTTAAGTATCAAAAGTAAATGTAATTGCTAAAATATACTTAAGTATCAAAATTATAAGTGTTAAATACTTTTAAGAAAATCGAAATATTAAGCAAACCAGACGGCACCATTTCATTTGGTTAGTTATTTATTTTTTACGGATAGCCGGTGGCTGTCTCTAACACTCAAGACAACATTTACATATCAAGCATGTGTGTTTAATAAGTCCGCCAGATCAGAGGCAGTAGGGTTGACCAGGGATGTTCTCTTGATAAGTGTGTGAATTGGAAAATGTTTGTCCTTCTACATACGGGATTTACACCACTGGAAAGATGAGTTGAGTTTATTCCTACTTTGAGGCTGCTGTACAGTGCCCATATTAATAGCACATTGGCATTTATTGGAATGACTCATGTACTGCAGGCAGCTCTGTAGGGTAGTCACTAGCTGGCACAGTCATAAAGTCTTATTTTAAACTTAAACCCAACTTTAAGCCTAACATTAACCACACTGCTAACCTAATGCCTAACTTTAAATTAAGACCGAAAAGCAAATTTTTGTTTTCATGAATTTTTACGATATATAGCACATTTTTACTTCGTCACTGGCCCATCTAGAAGAAATCACTCTGCCTCCAGGATAAGATTCATCCCAATAAACTGCATATTCGTATTAATACCTGCTCCCTGATGCCCCTATGAATAGCTTTGGGCTGTATCTGTCTCCCATCTGGCAGCTGTCTGTGCCACTGTTGAACAGCCTGGCTGGCTGCTTGCGTCCCTCCCTTCATCCTCTAGGCTTTTTACCACAGGGCCCCTGCTTGCTGCTACCTCCTCGCATCAGGGCCAACATCACTAATAATAATACAGGCAGCCTGCACGTCGCCACAGGCTGCTCCAACTCCGCTCTTTTATATTAGGCCACACAGTGAAACAGCTGATTGTGGAACTTCTACAGATGCACCTTTGAAAGCCTTCTGTCGAGCTGCATCACCACCTGGTAAGGCAACTGCACCACCCTCAACCTCATGGCTCTCCAGCGGTTGGTGCGGTCAGCCCAACGCATCACCGGTGGCACACTGCCTGACCTCCAGGACATTTACAGCACTCTGTCCAAGGAAGGTCAGGAAGATCATTAAGGACCTCAGCCACCCGAGCACAAGCTGTTCACTCTGCTACCATCTAGCAGACCGAGACCGTACAGGTGCATCAGAGCAGAGACCGAAAGACTGAGAAACAGCTTCCATCACCAGACTGTTGAACAGCCATCACTAGCCGACTATCTGCCCGGTACTTAGCCCTGCACCTTGAGGCTGATGCCTAATGTATATAGAGTCGTTGAATGCTGGTCACCTCATATTCTGTTTTATATACTGTTGTTTACTCACTGTGTATGTATATACTGTATTCTCAAACAAACAAAGCTCATCCTAATATTCAGTGCATTTGAAAAGTATAGGTATAGCCTTATTTAACATTTTATTCAATTGTTTTTTTCTCATCAATCTACACACAATACCCCGTAATGACAATAATGAAATATCACATTTACATAAATATTCAGACCCTTTAATCAGTACCTTGTTGAAGCACCATTAGCAGTGATTACAGCCTCAAGTCTTCTTGGGAATGACGCTACAAGCTTGGCACACCTGTATTTGGGGAGTTTCTCTCATTCTTCTCTGCCGATCCTCTCAAGCTCTGTCAGGTTGGATGAGGAGCGTTGCTGCACAGCTATTTTCAGGTCTCTCCAGAGATGTTAGATCAAGTTCAAGTCCGGGCTCTGGCTGGGCCACTCAAGGACATTGAGACTTGTCCCGAATCCACTACTGTGTTGTCTTGGCTGTGTGCTTAGGGTCGTTGTCCTGTTAGAAGGTAAACCTTTGCCCCAGAATGAGGTGCCGAGCGCTCTGGGGGAGGTTTTAATCAAGGATCTCTCTGCACTTTGCTCTGTTCATCTTTGCCTCGATCCTGACTAGTCCTTACAGCTGAAAAACATCCCCACAGCATGATGATGCCACCTCCATACTTCACCGTAGGGATGGTGCCAGGTTTCCTCCAGATGTAGCGCTTGGTATTCAGGCCAAAGATTTTAATCTTGGTTTCATCAGACCAGAGAATCTTGTTTCTCATGGTCTGAGAGTCATTTAGGTGCCTTTTGGCAAGTCCAAGGGTGCTGTCATGTGCCTTTTACTGAAGAGTAAAAGCCCTTCTCCCCCGATTGCTCAAGTTTGGTCGGGCGGCCAGCTCTAGGAAGAATCTTGGTGGTGTCATGACGTTGGCCTGTTGGTGAGTTTTATGACCCCCATAAATACCTTTCCTCTCTCTACTCTATAGAGTTGACTCTTGAAAATCCCTTTGTTAACATAGAGAGAGTATGGTAACATCAAAAGGGTGGGGAAAGGAACCATATTTCGGGTAATCCAACCAGCTGAAAATATGTGTTGGTACTTAATGAATACGATGTCAGATCAGTTGGCGTCCGAGACATTATTACTGATGATAGGACGACATAAACTGTATCTTGGAAAGTCTACACATTCTAGTTATCAGATTCACATGGAATTGTTGTGTAATTTAAACGTTTAAATATTAAACTATTTGTGAAAAGATGAAATGTAATTTTAGCTTTTAAATGAGAGAACGGTTTTCATGGAGTAAAAACTCTGCTCACTCAGTGGGGCGGGGCGCCCAAGTGAACAGACATTGGTTGTAAACTATGAAAAAACGCCCCACTCTCCCACTACTATATAAGCCCGTTGACGAAAATTCAACTTTGTGTTCCGAGGACGTTAGGACGACGGTCCTACGTTAAAAGGGCTAAGATAATAACCTAACGAAATTAGCAACGTGGTCAAAGTGTAGGTGACGATTGACATGCCGAACGGATGAATTTCGACTATACCAGCCAGAATATAGCATGAGCTTAAAAGTATGGCAACTTGGTATTAACTTTTAACTTTGAACCTCCTAGCCGCTGTAAACGTGGGCTAGGAAAGGATGCACGACGCATCCAGTTTAACACCAGAGACATTAGACAAAGGACTAGATCTCTGCTGGGCAATCTACAACCAATCTATCGAGGCGCAGCTCAGAGTAAATATGTCTTGCATTTTCCTTTTCCAAATGGAAATAATTAAATAATTAAACAACATTTTGTATTGCTGATTCAACTTGGTAGCCATATTTCGTGATGATAACCAAGAATTCTACGATGTTCAGATGAGACTGAAATAAGATGATGATTAATGATTGACTGCTACTGATGTAAAAGATTTTTTGGTACCCTCCAGATCTCTAGATATGTCTCAAAGCTCTACGGACAATTCCTTTGACCACATAGCTTGGTTCTTGCTCTGAAATGTGCTGTCAACTGTGGGGCCTTATATAGATAGGTGTGTGCCTATCCAAATCATGTCCAATCAATTGAATTTACAACCGGTAGACTCCGATCAAGTTGTAGAAACATCTCAAGGATGATTAATGAAAACAGGATGTACCTGAGCTCAATTTTGAATCTCATAACAAAGGGTCTGAATACTTATGTAAATAAGGTATTTCTGTTTTAAATTTTTTATACATTTGCAAAAATGTCTAAAAACCTGTTTTTGCTTTGTAATTATGGGGTATTGTGTGTATAAAAAGGCTGTAAAACAACATGTGGAATAAGTCAAGGAGTATGAATCATTTCTGAAGGCACTGTATCTACTTTGGATTGTGCTTGCTTGTTTTTATTTTCTATTTGTTGCTAGCCATTCTACTGCACTGTTGGAGCTAGTAACAAAAGCATTTCGCTTCACCTGCTTTAACACATGCAAATCTGTGTCGAGACCAAAACGTATTTTATTTTAAATGTTGTTATCACGGTTTTCAGTGTGAGGCTTTGTTGTCAGCCAGTATCACTTCTGTACTTACATTCATCCCCACAGTGTTTGATTCGACATGGACTGGGTGCTTCTCATCCTCAGGATACAAAGCCTTAGACTTTTAGTGCATATTCCCCTCTGCACGATTCCTTTGAGTTTAGGCTATATGCTTACTCTATAAAGTAAGTCATATTAGTACTTCAAGGTAAATCTTACATTCTTACTTACTTTCCTATTTGTTCCTGGAGGAACATAGGGTCTGTACTAAAGATTTCCAATGCTGTCAACCAAATTCTGTTGTGACCATAATCTTAAACTAAACTCTCTGGCCCTGAGCTTTAATGTCTAACTTACACCGCTCTAAATGTTCTGCTCTTCATTTGAAGACCATATTCAGCTAGCTGATTATGTAGTACAGCTTAATCTCAGAATAATATAGTTTTTTCAGTAGCCTATCTAAGTCTCCTCTCCTGGGGATGCCTCAGCCAATATGGTACTGTAGATTTTCTTTCGCTGAACATCTGTCCTACAGTCATCCTTAATCGAGGAGCTGAACAAGCTCCTCGATTTTCCTGCCATCATGAGCCTAATTATTCCTGTAGTCTGCTATTTTGGTCATTAACGTAAGCCTAAACTGTCAAATGGTGTGTAACTGTGCATTGATGTTTCCAACTTGATTGATGCGATATCAATCACTGAGATGAATGCTTGATACTGATACAGTATAGACAATACATTGTGTGTTACTGTATATTGATAGATTGGTGGGTGGCAAAGATGGCCTCCAGCATAGTTCTATAAGGATTGCTTTGCTGCGTTATAATAGAAACCATGGCTTTGTCCCAAATGGCACCCTATTCCCTACATAGTGCACTACTTTTGACAAGATGGCCTATAGGGCTCTGGTCAAAAGTAGTGCACTATAAAGGTAATAGGGTGCCTTTTGGGATGCAGTCCATGGTTATTATGTGTGGCCTTATAGGAGGATATAGATGTCATTCTATTAACCAGACTCCAGCTTGTTATTTCCATTCCTTGCTGTACAGTAACTGTCTGTCCTGTTGCTGATGATATCTTCTGTTGTTTTTCCAGCTCCTGGAAGGCAGCTTCACGTCCCAGGTCAGCCATGAAGTCGACGGCCTTATCTTCCAGCCGTGCGGGGTGAGTCTGTCTTAAACACTGTTATTTGTGTCAGAGCACTAGGCTATCTCTACAGGCTAATTGCACAGCAGCACCAAGTTTTCATCGACCTCCCTCTATAATAATAAGACAGCGCGGTAGGACTCCCTCAGGTTTCTGGAGAAGGTTATTTGTTGTGTTCACTATTTGTCAGTCACCTCTACCTGCCCTCCTGTCACTGTGAAAGAAGGGATGCCCAAAACTCCACTCACACAGTCCACAGGTCAGATATGTGTGGAACAGCCACTGTCAGCACTAAAAGGGTCAAGGTAGGAAGGCCATCTCTGTTTTGTGTTGGAGGGAAATAGCCTTCTCTACCAACACCACTCTTATGATGTTATGATGATATTATTACAGCAGCGGTCCTGGGGAAGATTACCCTTATATGGGGAATGGATTGTGGTCTTACATCATCTGTCTCCCTCAAGGAGGCACAGTGTCCCCTATTTGGATAGTTCGCAGAGATGTGTTTTTCTCTGGAGAGATACAACATGGCTCTGTACATAGTCAATGAATTAGCACAACATCACCTCAGATAACCGATAGTGTCTGCACAGCGTAACGGAAGGGGTGGCATTTAGAAAGAGATACGTGGCGGAGGTAAGTAGAATCAGAAGTGGTGTGCAGCGGCGCACACCTGCAGACGTTCAGATTGATTGGGGGCAGGGAGGCAGAGTGTTTTACATACAAGATGCTATTCCTAAATGACTCAACGTCTTCTCTCTGTTGCTGCACATTGTGCGACGTGCATCAACCCTGTCTCTTCCAAATACCGTTGGAGTAGTGCCTTCACGAATTCTATAGTTTGGCGCCACAGGTGTTAGACATTATTTTCATAAAAAATATACTTTACTCAGTCTGTGCTTTAGTTAGCTGCTATGGTAGGTGTCAAACTATCAAGCAGTGTCTATGTATTCAACTCCTACTTCCTTTCTTGTGTTGAGGGCTGTTTTGCCCTGACCTCTCTAAGTTCTCATTTATTTGCCATCAGGAGCCTTGTCTTCTTCCTTATGTCTGTGTGTTACAATATTGATTTCATATCCCTGGTCCAGCTGCAAATCATTGAGTAGCAACAAGAAAGTGATTGATCATCACTGAAATAGCCAAACCAGGAGATGGGAGTATTTGACAAAGACAACGGATCAATAGATAGGCATAGAAGGGAAGTAAAATACGTATAACATTTCCCCTAACTAGGAAATGAGGGTAGATTTGGACTCCAACTAAAAATCCAACCTGTTTGCCTATATCTCTTGAGCTGAATGTTAATTCGATCAGTTGTTAGTTCACAGGTGAAATGTGGTGAAATATTTATATTCCTTCTTTGGGCCGTAGGGAAAGCTTGTCCAGCCATGCACCTGCTAGAAGAAAACAGCTTTTAAAATCCTGTCACTTCCCTATTGGCAAAACAATGGCCTTGGCTTTTTCTTATGATCCAAGTTGTCAGATTGGATTCCCACTCAAGTGACTGTGCATCAAGGAATCAAGTTTTGCCTCGATAATAGCACTAGCCATTTAAGTCAGTCCATTTTGTCTGAAAGCAGCAGCAGCCTGAGATCACTCACCTGGGTTAATTCAGAACTTTCCCCCAGCCTCTACAACTCGTTATTTTGGTTTGCATCCCCCCTCCTCGCCGTGAACAGTTTTGGTTTTGCATCGCTCTGTAATTTCAGAAATAATAATTGGAGAATATGAAAAGCTCAGTAGCTATCAGGTAGCAGGAGCCAGTTTCCTGGGTGTGCTGGGCTGGGAAGGAAATTAGGCTGCAGAGTGCAGGTTTGGCGTGGCTGCAGCAGCCCAGCACTCCACCGGAACACACAGAGTGGCTGGCTCTCCGACGTGAATAGGCATCTCTTTCAGGGGAGCTAATTGATGTTGTTTTATGTTATTAATATCACAGTGGTAATTTCCTGTTCCCCCGTTATAGCCGGGTACTTTGTGTGCTCCCAAATGTCAGCCTATTTCCATTATAGTGCACTACCTTTGTCCAGCACGCATAGGACTCAAAAGTAGTCCACTGCGTTTGCCGCTTTCCCACTTTATTCTTACCCTTCTTGTAACAATTCCATTGATCGATGATCGCCGCATATTTTTTTACCAGTTCCGTTTTGGAAGTCCTTCCATTTTCTCAGAAGCCCTTTTATGATTGGCTTTGGAGCGTAAGCCCCACTTTAGGAGTAAATAGGGGCTGTGTGGAAAATACTAATTTCGGTCCATTTTCGGTGTATATATTTTTGCGACAGGAGTGTACATTGTGATAATTTATGGTTGTATTTATAAAAAACACGTTAGCTACATTAGGTACTGTGCAGAGAAAGCCCTCAGGCACAATATGTTCCACTTTTAAATAAACAGGGTAAAAAATATGTTTGGAAGCCATCATTGACTTTTCGTCTGTAGAAATAGCCTAGCCCTGCCTGGCTCCCACAATAAGGTTGTGTCCCAAATTGCACCCTATTCCTCACATAGTGCAGTAGTTTTGACCTGAGTCGTATGGGCCCTCTTTAAAAGTAGCTCACTATGTAGGGAATAGTATGCCTTTTGGAACACAGCCTAAGCCTCTGTCTGCATACCCAATGTTTGTAGTGCTTGTATTGATGTAGCCTAGCTGAGGGTCAGAGTGCCCTCTGTGACTGATGGGTGCACCTGATAAGTTCTTAGCTCTGACTAAGAGGCGGATTGGATGCATACTGGCCTTTTCTGAGCAGTTGGAAGTCTCGGTCATGTCGCTCCACGTACTTTCCAAACGCTCCGCTAAAAACCGCTCCACGCTCACAGGGAAAAACACTGCCGCTCCATTCATTAAATTCACAGTTTAACCAACCTCCATCTATTTTTGTGACTACCTGGACCTACCATTTGGTTTTGAAGTATTGAAAGCAAACTATATGGATTTGAATAAACATGTTAAGGTGAATGTAAAAAGCGAACATAATTTCAAATAGGCTACATGTCATATTAAACAGCATATTAACACTCTAAATTGGTCAGGAGCCAGACAGGGAGCCTAAGAAAGAACGTAAATTAATTATTTAGGCTCTATTATTTCAAAGCTAAAGCCAACAAATAAATACATTGTGACGCATTTGTGTGTGCGACACAATAGGCTGGTAGGGACATAAAGCACTAAGCATTTAAACAACTTTTTTTTTAAGCATTATAGTCTTTAACTTGCGCATATAGGCTGACTTAGAATTAAATAAAACATATAATAAAAAATTACTTAGTGTCTTTGAATTCATTTTTAGAAACATTTGGCCAGTCTGTGGCTTCAGGCTCATGCGATGGGTCCTGGAGAGCAGTCCAGGAATGGCGAATATCCTCTCCATACTTGAAGAGCCACTGGGGATGCTAAACACCTATTTGGCCACTCTTGCCAAGCTGGGCAGAGATGCAGAGTTGTTTTTTTAGTTAGGTAGGCCTAAAGGTTTTTGGGTAAAATAATCCAATCAAAATGGAAAGTCCTTGAACGTGGAAATATCCTAGGCCTATTGGGCCATAATCAGTTATGGCCTGTTGTATAGAAAATAGATAAAAAATGAACTAAACGTTTAAGAGCTCTGATTTTTTGTTTATAAATATTTTGTTACAATGGCACACTTAGTTACAGTTGAATTCGGAAGTTTACAATTCCTGACATTTAATCCTAGTAAAAAGTCCCTGTCTTAGGTCAGTTAGGATCACCACTTTATTTTAAGAATGTGAAATGTCAGAATAATAGTTTAGTTGAGAGAATTATTTATTTCTGCTTTTATTTCTTTCATCACATTCCCAGTGGGTCAGAAGTTTACATGCACTAAATTAGTCCTTGGTAGCATTGCCTTTAAATTGCTTAACTTGGGTCAAATGTTGCGGATAGCCTTCCACAAGCTTCCCACAATAAGTTGGGTGAATTTTGGCCCATTCCTCCTGACAGAGCTGGTATAACTGAGTCAGATTTGTAGGCCTCCTTGCTCGCACACGCCTTTTCAGTTCTGCCAACAAATTTTCTATAGGATTGAGGTCTGGGCTTTGTGATGGCCACTCCAATACCTTGACTTTGTTGTCCTTAAGCCATTTTGCCACAACTTTGGAAGTATGCTTGGGGTCATTGTCCATTTGGAAGACCCATTTGCGACCAAGCTTATTTGTTTTCTGATTGATGTCTTGAGATGTTGCTTCAATATATCCACATAATTGTCCTCCCTCATAATGCCATCTATTTTGTGAAGTGCACCAGTCCCTCCTGCAGAAAAGCACCCCCACAACATGATGCTGCCACCCCCGTGTTTCACATTTGGGATGGTGTTCTACGGCTTGCAAGCCTCCCCCCTTTTCCTCCAAACATAACGATGGTCGTTATGGTCAAACAGTTCTATTTTTGTTTCATCAGACCAGAGGACATTTCTCCAAAAAGTGCAATCTTTATCCCCATGTGCAGTTGCAAACCGTAGTCTTGCTGTTTTATGTGGTTTTGGAGCAGCGGCTTTGTCCTTGCTGAGCGGCCTTTCAGGTTATGTCGATATAGGACTCGTTTTACTGTGGATATAGATACGTTTGTACCTGTTACCTCCAGCATCGTCACAAGGTCCTTTGCTGTTGTTCTGGGATTGATTTGCACTTCGCACCAAAGGATGTTAATCTCTAGGAGACAGAACGCCTCTCCTTCCTGAGCGGTATGACGGCTGCGTGGTCCCATGGTGTTTATACTTGCGTACTATTGTTTGTACAGATTAACGTGGTACCTTCAGGTGTTTGGAAATTGATTTCTTTTGATTTTCCCATGATGTCAAGCAAAGAGGCACTGAGTTTGAAGGTAGGCCTTGAAATACATCCACACCTCCAGTTGACTCAAATTTTGTCAATAGCCTATCACAAGCTTCTTAAGCCCTGACATAACTTTCTGGAATTTTCCATGCTGTTTAAAGGCACAGTCAACTTAGTGTATGCAAACTGGCATTGTGATACAGTGAATTATAAGTGAAATAATCTGTCTGTAAACAATTGTTGGAAAAATTACTTGTCATGCACAAAGTAGATGTCCTAACCGACTTGCCAAAACTATAGTTTGTTAACAAGAAATTTGTGGAGTGGTTGAAAAACGAGTTTTAATGACTCCAATCTAAGTGTTTGTAAACTTCTGACTTCAACTGTATCTACCCACCTCGTTCCTTTCTGTTAGCATGTGCACGTACTGTAGTAAGTACACCATCATGCTTTCGGGATACGTGTCTTTTCAGATTCCACAGTGATTCTTTATTTGTTCACACTACATCACCGCTCGTCCTCATCTTTGTAAGTCACCTTGATTTTGCACCTGTGTGTTTTATCAGTTTCTTTATTAAAGTATTTAGCGAACTCCATGACAGTAGCTAAAGCAAGAGGCTATAGCAGCGCACAAGTAGACTGCACATGCATGCTGGGCCGGGCATGCCCTGAGCTCGTGAAGTAAGTGCTACTGGAGCGAAATTGGAGCGGGAGAGAAAGCCGACGCACCAGCCTTTGCGAATCTCACACCAGTCAAGTTGGGCACGCTCCACTCCAGCTGCCCTCCGCTCACATACTCTGGTACAAGTGCTTCAAAGCTGGGACGGAGAGACTGAGAAACAGCTTCTATCTCAAGGCCTTCAGACTGTTAAACAGTTACCCTGCCCTGAACCTCAGTCTCTGTTCTAGTGGCTTACCCCCGATACTCTACCATGCACCTTAGAGAGTGCTGCCCTATTAACACTGGTCATTTTAATAATGTTTACAAACTGTTTCACCCACTTTAAATGTATATACTGTATTCTAGTCATAGCTCATCTTACAGTATATCACTTTTTCAGGGTTGTGTTTTTATTTTATTGCTAGGTATTACTGCGCTGTTGAAGCTAGAAACACAAGCATATTGCTGCACCTGCGATAACATCTGCAATTCACATTCATATAATGATAAACATTCAGTTTAGTAGAACTCTTAATAGTTTCTCTTGCAGAGCTATTTTGGAGCATCTGTACTGCCTTTGGTGAACAGCCTGCCATGATTACTTTTCATCATGTGTGAATCAAACCTGTCAGTGTGTTTTGAAGCTGTGGGCTGTGTGAAAATGTTCAAGACAAGTACAGGAAACAGGGAGACAGCTGCCCATACCATCCATCTTGTCATCAGGTCTCTTTACATCTCTGTATGTACTCAAATCTCAGTCAAATTTGTAAGTTTAGTTATCACAGCATGATATAAATTACTTTTCTTACTCAGACTTACCTCACACGTTTAACCAGGAGGCTAATACATATTCCATGTGTTACTGCGTCAAAGCGCCTCTGTTCACAGAAAGATACATGTTAAAGTAGTGCACTATAAAGGGAATAGGGTGCCATTTGGGATGCAGCCAGGGTGTGTTCCCCAATAGAGCTCTGCCTACAGTGGTTCTTCAATTAAAAGTTGCATTCATACTGTGCTATAGCATGTGGGACACCGTGGTACGGTATGGTGCGTTACAGCGCGTGCCGTTATTGCTTGTTCGAACCGCCGTTATTGCTCGTTCGAACTTTGAGCATATCTACTCCATTTATTAATCACGGCATTTGAAGCTGAGCAGAGCTTATCATACCATGCAATTGTGAATACACTTCATAATTACAATTTCATAAAACATCCGTTAATACAAGTCTGTTAAAGGCCAACATTTGGTCATTTCAAATAAGTCTGGTCATTTCAATTCAAATTTGACTCGTTCCATTCTCTTTTAATTACGATTATATTTGTTTTAAAGAAAAATCTGTACAGCATACAGATATAGAGCCTTGGAGTAGAAAATCTGTCAGACAGCGCAGGAGTTGCAGCATCTTATGGTGCTTTCAAGATAACTCTGAAAAATACATGGTCAAATCATGTCAGTGATCTTCAGGTTGGAAAGTTGGAGCTCTAGAAAGAGGCCTGAGTTCCAAAGTTGGAATTCCAAGTTGGATGACTGTACAAAAATATTTTTCCCAGTCAGAGCTCGTTTTTTTTCCCCGAGTTCCCAATTCAGAAGTTAGATATTTCTGAGTTCACAGTTGTTTTGAACGCTGCATCAAACGGCAGTTGAAGGTAGGCTTCATCAGCACGTCACACACCACTTTGCAATGTGCTGGAGGAAGTATGCATTTTGAAAGCATATACACCCCTTCAAATTAGTGGATTCAGCTATTTCAGCCACACAAGTTGCTTACAGGTGTATATAATCGAGCACACAGCCATGCAATCTCCATAGACAAACACTGAAAGTAGAATGGCCTTAATGAAGAGCTCAGTGACTTTCAACGTGACACCGTCATAGGATGCCACCTTTCCAACAAGTAATTTTGTCAAATTTCTGCTTGCCATGATTAATCACGCTTCACCATCTAGCAGTCCAACGGAAAAATCTGGGTTTGGCGGATGCCAGGAGAACGCTACCTGCCCGAGTGCATAGGGCTGTTACAGTGACCATATTACCGCCACACCTGCGGTCACAAGTTATGACGACAGTCAAATTCCACGTGACCGCTTAGTCACATTAATTAGGCTTCTCCTAGCTCTGATGCTGCTGATGGTCATTAGTAGCCTACCAAACTTGCTAACTGCCTACTACTCAGCACTCTATTGTCCCTCTAATCACTCTGACATCAATGCAAATATAATTGAAAATCTAATGAAACACTTGAACACTCATGAGAACCCATGAGCTCATGTTGCGCAACATTTCTATTGACTATGCAATTGCGTGAGAACAGAGTGATGGCCTCTTAAAAAGAGGAGAATCACCCGCAGTTGCTTCCCCCGATGTCTGTCTTCACTTGTAGCCTGTGAGAAAGACCCGATCACATGATGGAGAGCCATGTGAGTGAGAGGTGCTTTGGCACGCAGCCGGGAGAAAGGAATTATAATTACTGTATTCAGCACAACGGCCACTGGCTGCAAAAGGCATGGATTTTGGGGGTGGGCATCACGTCCCCCCAAAATGCAGCCGGAAAGGCATTGTCAAGGTATTGTCAAGTGCTTGTCAAATTGTTAATGAGAGACTGATGAAGTGTGTACAGCCTGCGCAAAAAAAAATATGCTTTTCATGCAACTTTATTTCTAATCATCATCAGCGCCATCTTCCTCAGATCCTCAAACGGTTCTACAGCTGCACCATATAGAGCATCCTGACTGGTTACATCACTCCACGGTATGGCAACTGCTCGGCCTCCTACCGCAAGGCACTACAGAAGGTAGTGCGTACAGCCCAGTACATCACTGGGGCGATGCTTCCTGCCATCCAGGGCCTCTATACCAGGCGGTGTCAGAGGAAGGCCCTAAATATTGTCAAAGGCTCCAGCCACCCTAGTCACAGACTGTTCTCTCTGTGCAGAGCTGTCATCCAGGCAACAGGTGGCTATTATATAAAATATATTTAGATTTGTTTACTACATGATTCCATATGTGTTATTTCATAGTTTTGATGTCTTCACTATTATTCTACAATGTAGAAAATGTGGTAGAGAAACTCATGACTGAGATTGCATTTCCAATATTAGCAGGCAGAATTTAGACTGTCCACTTTTAAGTGCTGAGACAGAATGGCTATATAAGGAATGGAACATATAGGACCAGGGCTCAGCCACCATTATAGCTACCATTTATAACCTAGGCAACTGTCAGATGTGGGCGTTAACAAGCAAAGAACTGAGATGGAAAGATAATGGTGAAGAAAGGTCAAGATGAGTTATTTTCATATATAGAGGGAGTGATTCTATACATTAAGCAGGGACAGAATACTATAAAGGCAGAGCTCTGTGATAAGGAAGTCAGTCTTTTTCCATGGAAGGGCTCGGCTTTAGTACGTAGTATTAAAGTCTAAATTGAATTCACAAGTTCCGGTATCTGTGTAAATATTTGACTCAAGATTTTCCACAACAAAAATAGTAAAATAATAGATAAACCCTTGAATGAGTAGGTGTTCTAAAATTTTTGACCGGTAGTGTAGGTCTCCTGATTTGTTTGGCCATCTGAAAACATATATTCGTAGCTCTGCCAAGCCTACAAGCACTTTTGAATGCCATCAAGAAGTTTTGGCTAGAGTAATTAACAATACATCAATGCAACAAATACATTGATGATATCATGGTCTTGGCGCTGGGGGGGAAGTGCAACTAAAATGTAGTTGAAGTAAACATCTGCAGTTTGTATCATTCTTTTATTAAGAAAAAACTAAGATCTTGATAAACATACTGTAGATGCTTCTTTCTATTGGATATACTGTATATAAATCATTACCTATTATAAAGTTTATTTACTTGATTCTTTAAATTAAAAACTGTAGGCCTCAACGAATGTTGTCTGTAGACACGGAGGCACAACTTGTGGCAATTGGGGGGAATTTTTCACACACAGGCCAGGCTAATGCAGCTAATTGGTTACCGGTGTTTTTCCTTTGTCACACTAATGTAAAGTGTGAAAAAATATAATACTGTTTGTTTGCCTGGCTGAGTGGATGAGATGAAATATTCTGAAACTAATGAAGTCTTGGCCTATTTGGAAGGTTATTTTGCAGCATACAGCTTTATTTGTTATTTGAAAACTGAGAACAGAAAATAAATACTAGTTTCAATGGCATATGAGGAAGTGTTTATAAATTAATTCCCTCAAAGTTTGTATGGTCTGGTTTTGCTAAGCTATTGAAGCAAGGTAAGAAATTCCTGATAAGGTCTATATGGAGTAAAACTTCCAAGTTTCAAACAAACAATGGTTTATATTCTGTCTCAGCTTCATGGTTTGAAAGAGGCACATAATTCCAGTCCATTTAATAGGCCTACAGCAGGGCTGCCCAACCCTCTTCCTAGAGATCTACTGTCCTGTAGGTTTTCAGTCCAACCCAAATTTAGCATGATCTGATTCAGCTAGTTAAGGTCTTGCTGAGCAGCTAATTAGTAGAATCAGGTGTGTTAAATTAGGGTTGGATTGAAAATCCACAGAACGGTAGATCTCCAGGAAGAGGGTTGGGCAGCCCTGGCCTGCAGTATGCATAGCCAAATCACGGACACCATCCTATATTTAATAGTCCTGCCCCTCGGCCCTGCCTCTTTTCTTTGCGCGTTGTCAGGAACTCCGTTGAACTGGTATAAATTGCTAGTTGGGCCATGGTTTGGGGGCGTTCAATGAGTTGTGTCCGGGGCTGTTGGAACCCGGATCTGTTGTATTTATACCCAGCGTATACTACACATTCTTTCTGATCGTCTTTAGCGTACGCAGTTTGTCTCCTCTCGCTACAGCTCGTCTCGTGTGAGTTATTATGTGGATTATAGTAAATTGACAAATTTGTAGGGGTTGATGCGTTTTTCGTTAGTGAAAATCAGGTCTGTGATTCTGACTCTATGCCATTGCGGCCTGGCACTCCGTCAATGCCGCCTGGCTCTGGATCAATCCATCAACCATCGCACGTCTCTGCCCTCAGAGTTTCTCTTTCTGCTGGTCTGCCTTCAATGACTCGATCTTTGAATCTGATCCATCTGCACCTTCATCAGATGAGCTGAATGTTACTGCCCTGAGCCCCCGATCTTTGCTGTACTAAAGAATGTAAAACCTTTTTTCTTTAGAACAGACTAGCTGGGATTGATTATAATTTGTTTGTAAATTGTTATTGTATTTGTGTTTACACTGTTCCAAACGGTCAGAAAAAATATTGTAATCGAACAGCACCTGTTTGACACACACAATGTAATAAGGACGCAGCGCGCGCTCCTCCTACCCTCCTTGATTTCCTTATTGTTATTTTTACTATTGTCATTATAATAATAAGTAATGTCATTATCATTAGTAGGCGTAGTAGACTCTATTCTACCTTAGTTCAGAAGACTGACCTCTGCATCTATCGGTAGCCTAAACTGTGGCACAAATTGGGGGATTTTTCACACCTAGCCAAGCTATTAGAATATCCTTTTCTAAATTAACGGTGTGAATGTTTGTCCAGAGTCTCGCTCTACTCTCTCACTAGAGTACTGCATAAAAAAAATGGTGGGTAGTCCAGGAGTTGAGAGAGAACTTGAATAATAATGGCACGATTACACTTGTTGACATGTTGACTGAAGATTTCCACCCCAATTATTTTTAAGAAATTGGAAGAAATACGAGTGATGAATGGACTGTTTAAGTTATTGTTTTAGTAGATTTATTTGTTGTCTAATTCAGTCTTTCATCGAAGTGATGACTGGAATATTTTTGCTAATTAAATTGGCAAATTCTTTGCCTAAAGTTATTGTTTTAGTATCTTTATTTGTTGTCTAATGTAGGCTTTCATTTATAGACCATATGGAGGCCATATAGGAGTTTAGAGCAGTGTGTCTGGTAAAAATTTGAGTAGGCCTATACTAAATAAATGTAGGATTTTTTAAGGATCGGCTCTCGGGAACTCATAAGGGTGCTTTCTTTCTTCAAAATAATAATTCCTTCATTCAGAAGGTTAAACGCATAGGTCTTAGGCCATCAGTAAATGTCAATTAGATTACCAGGTTCCGTTTTCATTATATTTCACTGCCTACAGTAGAGTGTGATGCTTGGTAGCAATGTCAGGTTTTATGGGATTTTGTTTATACAAATTTCAATCTGTCAGCTCCACTGACTGGCTAGTATTCACCTCAAAATATGCGTTTATGCAAATCATTAGTTAGCTAGATAGCTATCAAATTAGTTGTGCAAAAATATTTGTGGTATCCAATTGGTAGTTACGGTCTTGTCTCATCGCTGCAACTCCCGTACGGACTCGGGAGAGGCGACGGTCGAGAGCTGTGTCCTCCAAAACACAACCCAACCATGCCGCACTGCTTCTTGGCACAATGCCCACTTAAACCGGAAGCCATTAGCACCAATATGTTGGAGAAAACACTGTATACCTGGCGACCGTGTCAGAGTGCACTGCGCCCAGCACGCCACAGGAGTGGCTAGTGCGCGATGGGACAAGAACATCCCGGCCGGCCAAACCCTCCCCTTACCCGGACGCCGCTGGGCCAATTATGCGCTGCCCCATGGGTCTCCCGGTCGCGGCCGGCTACGACAGAGCCTGGACTCAAACCCAGAATCTCTAGTGGCACAGCTAGCATTGCGATGCAGTGCCTTAGACCACTGCGCCACTCGGGAGGCCCGGAAGTTTAAATCTTAAGTTAGATACTCACCGGACAACTTTGGTAGGTAGCTAGCTAGATAGCTTGGTTTCCATTTTCCAACAGATTTTTCTAATCCCCCTGATTGGTCATCAATGGTTACTTCTGGTGAACTGCTTCTGGTGAACTGTTTGCCAATAAATATTGTTGTCACAGACTCCAATAGAATCTTGAGAGAATTGTTTGTCAGAAGAAAAAAAACTCTGGCGAACTGTTGTGGCAATAAATATTATTGTTGCTAAAGGTCTGCCTCAGATTCACCTCTACTGGCAACATTTTCTGACACACTATTTAGATTGCAGAAAATTTGCGACAAACTTGGAGGTTTGCCACAACATAATTCATTTTGTAAAGGTTCTCACAATGTGCATAAATGAGGCCCATACTGATGACTTGCCTGTCTGTTTTTCGTCGCTTTAGTCCACTCATTCAATTTCTTAATTACATCTGCAAAGAAACTCAATTTATTTAAACTAGGGCTATCACTCTTTTCACACTTTGTTATTTCAGAATTCATTCTTTGTTGTTTTTTTAGGGAGAGAAACCAGAAGCATAAGCGTTCTAACTCCCCCTTGCGATAGTCTGGCGCAATGACGGAAAGACGCTGCATCATAAGGTCTAAACTTTAAATTGAGGAACCACTGTACTCAGTCTATGGTCACCTGCCTCCCCTGTTTATCCTATCACCACTGTTTGCCCTCAGTCTGAAACATCAGCTCCATCAGTGTGTGCATCAATCAGAGGGGGCCACGGAGAGCCAGGCCCCCTCTTATCCCCCCTCATATCTTTGTCACCAGGATGAATGTGTCTGTCCGTCCGATGTTCACTGGCTCCCCTGCGGTAATGCTTCCCAGTGGGACCCCGTTATCTACTGCCGCTCAGTCAGATCATAGCACGGCCCCCGCCTTAGACACCCCACTGGACCACATATCTATCTGTCACACTGGGGCTACTGACCAGAAGAAAATAAACAGCCCCTGCACAGCACCACTGACTGACACCAAGTGTGTGTCCCAAATGGCACCATGTTCCTTCAAACGTAGTGCACTATAGGGAATAGGGTGCTATTTGGGATGTATCAAATGCCTTGTGTTAATCAGAGATTATGATTTTTGTCCTTTCTATTCTTAGACCAGTCCCTGTCTGTCTCGGATATAAATTAAATCATGTTTTGTAATGATTGTGGGATGTGGCTTTCCAAGAAGCACAATCATGCCTGACCTCATTACTGATTATACAGTATGCCATATCAGAGATGGGTATTTTCTTACAAAGACTTTTCTCTCCCATAACTTAGCTTCTTGAGGTGTAGCTTGACATAAGCAGACGGTCTGTTTACAATTCATCTGATGTACTGCCAACCATTTGGAGTAAGGTTACTGAGTGATTAAGGCCGTAACGTTGATGTACTGTAGGAAAGATGTGTGATGTCTTGGTGCTAGCTGGTGTGATGTCTTGATTAGAATCACCTTTATTCATTTACACGTACAAAGAATGTGGTGGACCATGTGAAAGCACATTCTCATCTTGGGCATGACAAGCAGCCTGTCAAACCTGCTGTTCTCTGGAGGTGCTACTGCAACAACAGTCTGTGCTTCCACTGAAAAGGACACTGCAAAGTACTTGTTTTTGTTTAATTGCTTTAATTTGCTCCAAGGCAACAGTGTAGAACCTTAAAGGGATAGAGAGAGAATCTGGCAATAAAGCCCTTTTTCTACTTACCCAGAGTTCGATGAACTCGTGGATACCATTTGTATGTTAATCTGCTAAATTATAATTACTTCGCTACTATGGCCTATTTATTGCCTACCTCCTCACGCCTTTTGCACACACTGTATATAGACTTTCTTTTTTTTCTATTGTGTTATTGAATGTACGCTTGTTTATTCCATGTGTAACTCTGTTGTTTGTGTCGCACTGCTTTGCTTTATCTTGGCCAGGTCGCAGTTGTAAATGAGAACCTGTTCTCAACTAGCTTACCTGGTTAAATAAAGGTGAAATAAAATATTTAAAAAAATAAAAAATGTCTCTTCATGCAGAAGTTGGAGACCAGTGCCAGACCAGCTTATTTGCCAGAATCTCACACACTATCCCTTTAAGAAGAACAACCAATGTACTTTTAGAAGCTTAACCCCAAGGTGTGGGAGTTTTTTACATTAGCTTTTACTAAAGCGAGCAGAAGGCAGAGAAGGGTAGTAATTATTACCAAGGTGTTATTTACTCAGCGTAGAGGGATACAACCTCTGACTGTGTCAGCCAATTAAGAGACATCCATCAGAACGATAATCTTAATAAAATAATAATATACGCCATTAGCAGACATTTTTACAAAATCAACTTAGTCATGCGTGCATATGTTTTTGTGTATTTGGGTGGCCCCGGGAATCGAACCCACAATCCATGCTCAACCAACTGAGCCATACCCCTCCAAACAAACAAATGTCTGGAAGTATTACCTCTGCCCAGAACAGAGCCCCTCACACACACCGCTCTCCTGGCGCCGAACATCGATACTACTCCCAATAAGCACAGACCTGCCATGGTGGCACGGATAGCCTAGCTATTACAGACAAAATATTTATTTTGATCTTCAGCGCCATGGGGGGTTGATACCTCCTCTGATACCTCTCTGGCTTTGGATTCTGCAGGAAGACGGAATGTGAAAGACTGAGGAAATATTGGACCAGAGCTCAGCATTTATGACATGTAGAAATCTCTTCTTTCTGAAGAATGTAATGCTTATTTTTCCTTTTCTGTTAGTCACACTGTATATTCTCCTAGTTTGAAAGTGAACTGGGGGTAGACATGGTGTGTCCTTCAAATAGCACCCTATTCCATAGGGATCTGGTCAAAAGTGGTGCACTACATAGGGAATCAGGTGCCATTTGGGATGCAGACATTGTGGAGATGAACAGGGTATTAATGCCAGTCAGTGGTTGGATCTGACTGCTAGATGTCCAGGCAGTAGTATAATCTGGATACCCATCACAGCAGGGGTTCTTACTCACTGCTCTTTGGTTATCTTGCCCAACAGTGTTCTTGGGAAATGTTTCTTTGTGTGGGGGGCATTAATAATAACCGAACAGTGTCATTGCCACAGATGGCTAAATAGCAAATGGGCCAACGCTCCAGATGGTGATCTTTGTACAGAGTGTACGAAAACCCATAAGAACTCCCCCATGAACTGTGTTCTTCTTAAATAATACTTAATTTCCAAAGGAGAAGAAAATAAAATGGCACAAAAATATAATGGAGCGGACTGTCTGGTCCCGATGTGGGAGGGCTGTGGTAGATTGGAGTGATTTATAATTAAATATTGTTACTTTGATATGATCGTAGCTAATCTTTCACTCAGTGGATAACAGATGAATTTGGTTTTATAAATGAGCCAGTGCATCCCTTTAAACATCACTTCGTCCTAATACACTCATTCTGCTCATTCTGGGGAAATTGTTCCTGAGATAATTGATATCATCAATTTAGATGGAATGTTTTCATGTTACCTTTCGGCTCTGGGCTTTATAAATGTATACGTCGGTATCTTTGGGTGGTGGCTGTGCACACGTCTCTGCAGGGTGTTTGTCGCATGATTTATGCTGCACTTAGGTTCTGCGTGCGTGCTTGCGTGCATATCTGAGCACTGACAGAGGCGGCTCCTCTCCTGGGAGGGGATTTAGTGGAGGGGTCCCTCCTTTGTCTTTATTCCTCAGCAACACTCTAACAAAGAGCCTGCCTTGGAGCAAACAAAAAGCTGTTATTCAAAGAAGACAACTCTCTGTGAATATTACTGTGACGGGAAGGGAGTGATCTCGAAGCAATAGATTGTCATTTGACTTATTATATAGCATACATTTCAAATATAGAATATCATTCACAATTCAGCCTTGCCGTTTCTGCACGTGTCAGATGATGGATTATATTATAATAGCAGAATACAGCTCTGTATCTTTACTGTGTAGGTGTCTCAAACCGGCACTGGGCACCGTGTGTTCTCTATGGGCACCAGGAACACCTCATTCCAGAGTGACACGTCACCAGAGTCCAGAGTCCTCTGATGATACCCCTGACAGTTCCATCATCCTGGCAGTGTGGAGAGTGATCTTTACATCCCAGCAGGCTAACCGCAGTATAGTGGGCATCACTGGTGCTACTCCTCCACAGTAGGTCCAGATGGCATGGAGAACCGGACAGAAACAGGCTGGAGGATACTCAGCCTTCAGTGCTTTTCCACTGGGCAACACCCTTGTGTTGTTTGTCCTACTATGGTAAACCCATTGATTTCATCGGCAGTGACAGTTGGCTGTTTATATGCAATCCATCACATATAAATGAAGTCGCTAGATGGAGTACTATGTGTTCGAATTCACGTTGAGTGTCTGTTTTGCACTTTCATAATATAGACACTCCCGTCCTTTTTTGACATGCAAAACAACAGTAATAAAAAAAATTGTAGGTCGAAGGTCACCCAGGAGTCTAGAGTCTTGAGGGGTAAGTTAGTTGCCATGGTTTTTATTGAGGACAGCATAATTCCTTACCTGTATTCATCTAATCCTTTACACATCCAATGTGTGTGAAGTAAATGTAGGTTCTTATTAGGCATAGCTGTGTCCAGTGTTCCTGCTGTTATCATTTGTGTCTACAGGACACAACTCAAGTATGTCCAATATCTTTTGTCCTAAATTATGTTTGGCATGACAATTAGTGACAGAAGGAGTTGGCATGATTGCACAAACCGACTGGCACTCAGACTAGTGATAATGGTGCTGGAGGCGATGGCTGCCGTTTTACGGGCTCCTAACCAGCTGTGCTATTTTGTTATTTTTTTTGCATTGTTTGTAACTCATTTTGTACATAATGTTGCTGCTACCATCTCTTATGACAGAAAATAGCTTATGGACATCAGAACAGCAATTCCTCACCTCAAACTGGACAAAGATTTGTTATTTTAAAGAGTTCATCAGCGTGAAGAAAAGATGGAGAAAAGGGGGATTAGGGTGGGGGCCTGGTAATAATTCACAGATTGTAGGTAATCCACCACTTCCCTCTATTATTGGCCAACTTGCAATCATTGAAAAACCAACTGGACGATCTACGATTTAAGACTATCCTACCAACAAGACATTAAAAACTGTAATATTTTACGTTTCACCGAGACATGGCTGAACAACGACACAGATAATATAGAGCTGGCTGGCTTCTCCGTGCATCGGCAGGACTGTGCAGCTACGTCTGGTAAGCCGAGGGGCGGGGGTGTGTGTCTATTTGTCAATAACTGCTGGTGCGCGATGTCTGTTATTAAAGAAGTCTCGAGGTATTGCTCGCCTGAGGTCACACTACACCACACTATCTACCTAGAGAGTTCTCGTCTATATTATTCGTAGCCGTCTATTTACCACCACAAACTGATGCTGGCACTAAGACCGCACTCAACGAGCTGTTTAGGGCCATAAGCAAACAAGAAAATGCTTTTCCGGAAGCAGCGCGCCTAGTGGTCGGAGCCTTTAATGCAGGCAAACTTAAATCAGTTTTTCCTCATTTCTACCATCATGTCACATGTGCAACCAGAGGAAAAAAAACTATTTTACCACCTTTACTCCTCACACAGAGACGCACACAAAGCTCTCACTCACCCTCCATTTGGCAAATCTGACCATAATTTTATCCTCCTGATTTCTGATTACAAGCAAAAACTAAAGCAGGAAGTACCAGTGGCTCGCTCAATAAGGAAGTGCCAGATGACGCGGATGCTACGCTACAGGACTGTTTTGCTAGCACAGACTGAAATATGTTCCGGGATTCATCCAATGGCATTGAGGAGTGTACCACCTCAGTCACCGGCTTCATCAATAAGTGCATCAAAAGTCGTCCCCACAGTAACCGTATGTACATTTCCCAACCAGAAGCCATATATTACAGACAGCAACCACACTGCGCTAAAGGCTAGAGCTGCCGCTTACCAAGAGTGGGACACTAATCCGGCCTGCCCAGTGACGTGAGCCTATCAGGCGAGATAAATGCCTTTTATGCTCGCATCGAGGCAAGCAACACTGAAGCATGCATGAGAGCACCAGCTGTTCCGGACGACTGTGTGATCACGCTCTCCGTAGCCGATGTGAACAAGACCTTTAAACAGGTCACCATTCACAAAGCCGCGGGGCCAGACAGATTACCAGGACGTGTACCCAATGCATGTGCGGACCAACTGGCAAGTCATTTCACTGACATTTTCAACCTCTCCCTGACAGTCTATAATACTTACATGTTTCAAACAGACCACCATAGTCCTTGTGCCCAAAAAAGCGAAGGTAACCTGCCTAAATAATTACCGCTCCATAGCATTCCCGTCGGTAGCCATGAAGTGCTTTGAAAGGCTGGTCATGGCTCACATCAACACCATCATGCCGGAAACCCTAAACCCACTCCCAATTCGCATACCGCCCCAACAAATCCACAGATGACGCAATCTCAATCGCACTCCACACTGCCCTTGCCAACCTGGACAAAAGGAACACCTATGTGAGAATGCTGTTCATTGACTACAGCTCAGCGTTCAACACCATAGTGCCCACAAAACTCATCACTAAGCTAAGTATCCTGGGACTAAACACCTCCCTCTGAAACTGGATCCTGTACTTCCTGACGGGCCACCGCTAGGTGGTAAGGGTAGGCAACAACACATCTGCCACGCTGATCCTCAACACTGGGGCACCTCAGGGGTGCGTGCATAGTCCACTCTTGTACTCCCTGTTCTCTCATGACTGCGTGGCCAAGCACGACTCCAACCCCATCATTAAGTTTGCCGATGACACAACAGTGGTAGGCCTGATCACCGACAACGATGAGACAGCCTATATGGAAGAGGTCAGAGACCTAGCAGTGTAATGCCAGGACAACAACCTCTCCCTCAATGTGAGCAAGACAAAGGAGCTAATCGTGCACTATAAGTTCCTTGCTCCACATTACCAACGAACGATCATGGTCCCAACACACCAAGACAGTCGTGAAGAGGGCACAACAAAAAAACCTTTTTCCCCTCAGGAGACTGAAAAGATTTGGCATGTGTCCCCAGATCCTCAAAAAGTTCTACAGCTGCACCATCGAGAGCATCCTGACCGGTTGCATCACCGTCTGGTATGGCAACTGCTCGGCATCTGACCATAAGGCACTACAGAGGGTAGTGCGTACGGCTCAGTACATCACTGGGGCCAAGCTTCCTGACATCCACAACCTATGTACTAGGGGTGTCAATGGAAGGCCTAAAAATTGTCAGACTCCAGTCACCCAAGTCATAGACTGTTCTCTCTGCTACCGCACGGCAAGCAGTACCGGAGCTCCAAGTCTAGGACCAAAAAGCTCCTTAACAGCTTCTACCCCCATTCTTATTGGCCACTAGGACTATTTACATTGCACCCCCCTTCCTTTGTTTTTACATTGCTGCTACTCACTGTTTATTATCTATGCATAGTCACTTTACAAATGACCTTGAATAACCTGTACCCCCGCAGATTGACTCGTAAGTCAAAGTCACCATTATTAGTCAGTTGTACAACCAAATGCCTTCAACCGAAATGTGTCTTCCGCATTTAACCCAACCCCTCTGAATCAGAGAGGTGCGGGGGGGCTGCCTTAATCAACATCCACGTCTTCGGCGCCGAGGAACAGTGGGTTAACTGCCTTGTTCAGGGGCAGAACGACAGATTTTTTCCTTGTCAGCTCGGGGATTCGAACTTGCAACCCTCCGGTTACAAGTCCGACGCTCTAACCACTAGGCTACCTGCCGTAATTTTCTTGTTACTTTTAGATTATAATTTTTTTCACTTTAGTTTATGTAGTAAATATTTTCTTAGCTCTATTTCTTGAACTGCATTGTTGGTTAAGGGCTTGTAAGTAAGCATTTCACGGTAAGGTCTACACCTCGGCACATTTGACAAGTACAATTTGATTGGATTTTCCACACACAGTCTGTGCCTGTATTTGGTTTTCATGCTGGTGAGGGCCGAGAATCCACTCTCACATAGGTACGTGGTTGCAAAGGGCATCAGTGTCTTAAGAGCGCGATTTGCCAAGGCAAGAAACTCTGAGCACAGCCCTATCCAGAAATCTGGCAGTGGCTTCTGATTATCTTCCATTTTCACAGAACCGCTTGTTGCAATTTCGATGAAGCTCTCTTTTTAAGATATCAATAAGTGGACTGGAGGCAAGACATGAAAGGGATAACGAATCCAGTTGTTTGTGTCAACCGTTTCAGGAAGTACCTGTGTAATTGCGAACCCAGCTCACTGTTTCGCTATATCACATTTGACATTGTTCGTAAGTTTGAGTTCATTTATACACAAAAACCATACAATGATGGAAAGACCTGTGTGTTGTCCTTGTTAATGCAGACAGAAAAGAGCTCCAACTTCTTAATCATAGCCTCAGTTTTGTTCTGCACATTGAATATAGTTCCTAGATTCCGATCATTCAGACGAGAAAAACCATCACCCAGATAGGCCAGTCGTGTGAGGAACTCGTCATCATGCAAGCGGTCAGACAAGTGAAAATGATTGTCAGTGAAGATAACTTGAAGCTTGTCTCTCAATTTAAAAAAAAAAAACGTGTCAATACTTTCCCCCTTGATAACCAGCGCACTTCTGTATGTTTTAAAAGCGTTACATGGTCGCAAGCCATATCATTGCATATTTCAGAAAATACAGATAGTTCAGGGGGCTTGCTTTAAAAAGTTAGCCATTTCCACTGTAGTGTCCAAAGCGTCTTTCAAGCTGTCAGTCATTCCCTTGGCAGCAAGAGCCTCTCGGTGGATGCTGCAGTGTACCCAAGTGGCGTCGGGAGCAACTGCTTGCACACGTGTTACCTCTCCACTATGTCTCCCTGCCATGGCTTTTGCGGCATCAGTACAGATACAAACACATCTTGACCACCAAAGTTCATTTGATGTCACAAAGTTGTCCAGTACTTTACAAATATCCTCTCCTGTTGTCCTAGTTTCCAGTGGTTTGCAGAAGAGTATGTCTTCCTTAATTGACCCCCCATAAATGTAACAGACATATACCAGGAGCTGTGCCAGGCCGCCACGTCTGTTGACTCATCCAGCTGTCACGCATATAATTCACTGGCTTGTATGCGAAGTAGTAATTGTTTCAAAACATCTCCTGCCATGTCACTGATGTGTCGTGAAACAGTGTTGTTTGATGAAGGCATTGTCTGTATAGTTTTTTGGGCCTTTTCCCCCAGCATTGTCCCAGACATATCTGCATCAGCAGGAAGAATTAAGTCATACACAATAGTATGGGGCTTGATTGTCCTAGCCACTCGGTAGCTCACTATATAAGACGCTTCTAGCCTCTTCTTATTAATGGTATCTGTTGCTTTTATACAGTTGAAGTCGGAAGTTTACATACACTTAGGTTGGAGTCATTAAAACTCGTTTTTCAACCACTCCACAAATTTCTTGTTAACAAACTATAGTTTTGGCAAGTCGGTTAGGATCTTGTGCATTTCCCATTTTCTGTTGTTCAGTTTGGTGAACTATGTGCCCTCTGGCAGAATTGCAGAGACTTTTATACTAGTGATCGGCTTTCATTTTTCAGACCGAATAATTCACCTTGCTGAGACTTGTTTTGCGTTTGTACCTTAATCCTGTTTATCCACCGTACCACATAACTGCCTTTATTGAAGAATGTTCAGAAGAAAATATGTTGGTGGGGTAGAAGTCCTTTAAGAGCGCGGTGCCCTGTTTTTCATGCTCTCTAGCAGCCTCTGCTGAATGGCCATTGTGAAGGAGAGCGCTGGTTTCAAAGACTGGGGAAGGCCTCCGCCTACGTGCAGCGCTAGATCAGGGACACAGAAGAAAGAGAAGGACACACTGTTCTCTGCTCTCTACTTTAATTCTCTTTGGACTGAATGAGACAGGCTTTCACTGAAGTGAACCCGAAAATTGCAAAAAAGTGAACCTCACTGAGCTACGCTATCAATAAGCTTATTTAATTAAGGTAATTGCCTGAATAGCTCAGCACACGTGTTGATGGCAGCTTGGCATTCGAGTGTGTGAGCTGGATGACATAGATCAATTGTCGTTTTAGTTCCAACAAAGTTCAAGCTTCTACAAGTTTTTTGTTGTTGTTATTCCTATGTTTAAGATGTGAAGAATATATGCTGATCTGTTTGTGTGTAATGATGAGCAACCAGATGGCACACTTGACACGATTCTGAAATTGCGTCTTCAGTTACTGATTAGCATGCACCCATTAAAACACTGACTTTTAAAACCACTAAACCCTGCAGATCGATGAGAAATTGAAAAACTGTATGGTTGAGAGGGACGATCAAAGGGAGTTGCAAATAAAACTGTCTGCACAGCCAATTGGCAAACCTACTGTAAATTGAGAAATCATGACTAAACAAAAATAAGACTACTATGAATTAATGAATTATATAATGGATGATAGTAAAATGCTTTTGAGTACCTTAAATAAAATTTTGGGCAAAAAGGCAATTCATATCTATCCTTCATTATCACAAAACCCTTTAATGACTTTTTCATTGGCAAGATTAGCAAACTTACGTATTACATGCCAACAACAAGCTCTGAACATTCATATCCATGCAACTGACCAAATAATGATAGACAAGCATTGTAATTTTGAATTCTGTGAAGTGAGTGTGGAAGAGGTGAAAAAATGAGTGTCCATCAATAATGACAAAGCCCCTGGTACTGACAACTTAGATGGAAAATGACTAAGGAGGTAGTGGACTATATTGCCACTCCTATTTGCCATCTCTTCAATCTAAGCCTACAGGAAAGTGTGTGCGATCAGGCCTGGAGGGAAGGAAAAGTCATTCCGCTGCTCAAGAATAACAAAGCACCCTTTGCTGGTTCAAACAGCCAACCGATCAGCCTGCTACCGACCTTAAATTAAAATGTTCAATGAAAAAAATTGTTTGAAATAGCAGACTTTCAGCATGCTTAAATGGAATGGTGTCTATATACGTTGATAGCTTAACATTATACAGTGCATTCGGAAAGTATTCAGACCCCTTTTTCCTCATTTTGTTACGTTACAGCATTATTCTAAAATGGATTAAATCGTTTTTTCCCTCATCAATCTTCACACAATACCCCATAATGACTCAACAAAAACAGTAATAACACTTTGTTGAAGTGTCTTTGGCAGCGATTACAGCCTTGAGTCTTCTTGGGTATGACGCTACAAGCTTGGTACACCTGTATTTGGGGAGTTTCTCCCATTCTCTACAGATCCCCATCCTCTCAAGGATCTCTGTCGGGTTGGATGGGGAGTGTCGCTGCACAGCTATTTTCAGGTATCTCCAGAGATGTTCGATTGGTTTCAAGTCCGGAATCTGGCTGGGCCACTCAAGTTCAGAGACTTATCCCGAAGCCAATCCTAAGTTGTCTTGCCTGTGTGCTTAGGGTCGTTGTCTTGTTGGAAGGTGAACCTTCGCCCCCAGTCTGAGGTCCTGAGCGCTCTGGAGCAGGTTTTCATCAAGGATCTCGCTGTACTTTGCTCCGTTCATCTTTCCCTCGATCCTGACTAGTCTCCCAGTCCCTGCTGCTGAAAAACATCCCCACAGCATGATTCTGCCACCACCATGCTTCATCAAAGTCTGGTGTTCTCTGGATTTATGGTGCTTTCAAGACAACTGGGAACTCTGCCCCACCTGCCCTGAATGACGGGTCACCACTGATACTGGCCAATGATTTATAACTGCGATTCTGATCCAACCATTAATTGTGCCCCTGGCCTGAGAGGATGGAAGTTCAATATGTAGCTAGATGTAGAAGGCTAATGTTAATTAGCGAACGTTGCCCATGAATGGAAGTTAGGCTAGCGAGCAAGCATTTTAGCCAGGTAGCCTTGGACAACAAAAAATGTAAGCATGTACTATATGACAGAGTGATAGACCGTTTCATCAACATGAAAGAGAGGAGGATGGCATTGGCGTTTCTCTACAAGTAGGGTGAGTCAACATGTTTTTCTACTTGCACACAGAAATCAGAACCATGGTAAACCACATCATATTTACATTGATTGGACTAAATTGTTTTTGGTGTCTTAGTTGTCACCGTATTAGCATAAGCACAGGTGATTTTGATGATTTTATTAGGATCCCCATTAGCTGTTGCAAAAGCAGCAGCTACTCTTCCTGGGGTCCATGCAAAACATGAAACATGATTTAATACAGAACATTAATAGACAAGAACAGCTCAAGGACAGAACTACATACTTTAAAGGTACACGTAGCCTACATATCAATGCAAACAGCCAATATCTACGTCAAATAGGAATCTTGAAGTTGAAATGGTGCTGGAATAATGGAGGCAGCTCTTGTTTTCTTTGCGACTTGCGGTAACTCTCTGTGGTTCTAAATCAATAGTTGTTGAGTGGTCCAAAAATGTTGAAAACATTAACTTGACCATGCTGTAGGTCATGTAACTGTCTGTTACATGCAGTATGCTTTGTAGCCTTCACCGAACAGAGGTTGCGATCCGGTTTTGAGATAAAACAAAGGTGTGGTTGAATTTACTCTGCCCCGCTGTGTCCTCTTACTGTCTCGGCCTTTAGGCCCGTATATATCACTGTCGCAAGGCATATGAGTTAAGTTTATAGAGAAAATTGTGCAATTATCACATCACATAGGTTGTAATATCCATTTTACCCATGTACCTCTACTGTAATGAGCTAGTCCTAAATATATTAAAGAACTAAATGCTTAACCCTAAAATAAATATTGTATTGAATAATGTGGCAATTGACAAGTTTAGGAGAGTGAACTCCTTGGTGTTATCCTAGATTGTAAACTGAAATGGTCTAAACATATTGATGCAATGGTTACTAAGATCGGGAGAGGTCTGTCCGTGATAAAGCACTGCTCTGCTTCTTGACATCACAATCAACCAAACCAAGTTCTACAGGCCAAAGATGTATCACACCTGGACTGGCCCAGTTATATGGTGAAGTGCTGCAAAGTAGGACATAAGCAAATTGCAGTTGGCCCAAAACAGAACATCACATAATATCAAGAGATTGAGGAAAGATTGACTGCGTCACTAATTGTCTTTGTGATAGCTGTCTTAACACGTCAATACCTAACACACAGTACAGACACCCATACATACCCCAAAATACATGCCACCAGGGGTCTCTTCACAGTCCATAAGTCCAGAAAAGAGGGCTAGGAAACACACAGTACTATATAGAGCCAGGACTAGGTCTGTGGCGGGTCATGAAATTTAGTCAGTCGGTTATTGAAGTGCAGAAGTCTGCCGGTCTCACGGTAATTGACTGTTAATTAACATAAACACGTTTAGCATCTCCAGGACTCCACATACAAGCAGCTGATGCCCGCCTTTGGAACATCTACGTTAAAAAAGTATAATAAATACATTTTATATACACCATCCCAATACATCTTTTTTTTTTTGTCAGGTCTAAAGAAACAATATGATATGAAGAAAATGTATTTCAGAAGAACAGAATATGAGTTGGCCTACTGTATGTTATCTGGCTATGCTCCATGCCATATGCTGTTGGCTTGTTAATTTAGCTGACAAGATTTGCTCGTAAGTCCCATGGCATTATTTTATATTATATGATTTTATAGTAAGAAGAATATAATTGAATTAACTGAATAAAATAGAAAGGATATTTTTTCCCATTCCGGTGCGCATATGAATGGCTATGTTGACCACAAAAGTGATCATTTGAGACAGGTCCTATACGCTAGATTTAGAGATATTTGTCAACTTGAATTGTGAATGATACAAACCTTAGAATGTCTTAGAAATCAAAACATATATGGGCTGCGACTATAGGCTAATGATGATTCCAGAAAGTCGAAAAAAAAGCTTGCGCTCTGTCCCTTGCCTCAGGCTGCAGAGCTGTTCTTTCAAGTGATCATATTTTCACTCATCAGACTATACTTAATTTAATTTTGTCTTTGCAAAATATTTTTTATTTATCAGTTTTAGAACAAGGCTGTAACGTAACAAAATGTGGAAAACGTCAAGGGGTCCGAATACTTTCCAAATGCAATTTATGGGTGGTCCCAAGAATTGAACCCAGTACCCTGAAGTTATTAGCACCATTCTCTACCAACTGAGCGACATAATTATTATTATTATATATTGTTTTATTTATGATGTAGGCTATAGTAAATTCTCTACTCTAGTTTTATACTGAGGAACTCGCTGTTGGCTGGGCTTCCCGCTTGTGCCATCAAACCCCTACAATTTATCCAGAACTCTGCAGCCTGCCTGATGTTCAACCTTCCCAAGTTCTCCCATGTCACCCCGCTCCTCCGCCCACTCCACTGGCTTCCAGACGAATCTCACATCCACTACAAGACCATGGTACTTGCCTATGGAGCAGCAAGAGGAACTGCCCCTCCCTTCCTTAAGGCTATGCTCAAACCCTACACCCCAACCCGAGCACTCTGTTCTGCCACCTCTGGTCTCTTGGCCCTCCCACCCCTACGGAAGGGCAGCTCCCGCTCAGCCTAGTCCAAGCTCTTCTCTATACTGGCACCCCAATGGTGGAACCCCCTTCCCCCTGAAGCTAGGACAGCCGAGTCCTTGCCCATCTTCCGATAACATCTGAAAACCTACCTCTTCAAAGAGAAAATAATCCCACAACACTACCCCCTCACCTCCTTAAATCTCGCACTATAATTTTTTGCCCTTACTAGTTCTGACCTTGCTGATAGCTACTTTATTGAGGAAACATGTATTTATTATGGCGAAATGGGATTTGTTTTGGATTCTGTCTAAATATTCCTATACTTCTCCTTTCAATTATTGTTGAAATCCTTGCGCCATCCTTTCCCAAGTCAATTGGTTTCTTGGAATTCTCTACTATACATTCTTCCAGGAAATGCTTTCCTTTCCATGGAAATGCTTTCCTCTCTGTGGAATAGTGAGAGTGGGTGGAAATGGAGATGGTGGCACTATGATGCCCATGTGATGCCTTCTCTGAGGAAATCCCTGGAGGCATAGTTCTGTTACCGGGCAACCTGACACTTACACCATTGTCACATCTGTTCCTGCCCCATTATACTGTATGGCTTTACATCGTGAATACCACATTCACACTCTTTACACTAGTTAGATGAAATAATTCCCATGTACTGTATGTATATAAATCTATGTCATGCTAATTTCTATGACAACTTGTAGCCTATCATCAGAACAGGCTATGAGAATATATGGCTACTCGTTGTAGACCTCGTTGTAAGACCTAAAAGCAACTTTGAATTTGTACTTCCATTTGCAGCTTTTAATTGGTTTCTCCAGAAATGAATTTCTGATCAATTATGAATTCATGTAGGCTTCTCCCACCCTTGCAATATTTATCTCTTTTTAACTACAATACGAGCATCCTATTTTAGACCTGCCATGGAAGCTTAATTATTATCCATTATGTACCTTACTACTCATTTTTAAGACAGGATTTTTACCCTAAATTGAAAGTGAAAGGTTTTGAGCCATTCCCTGAACTAGATGTCATTTTCAGCGCTCCAAATCGATTACGAATGGAGCTTACCTTCAGATATATTGGCTGCCTTTTGAAAAATGTGATTTTCTGAAGGGAGCAGTGTAAAATGCTTGGATTTTCAGTCAATTTCTCTTAAGAGTGTGAAGGTACATACTGTACCTCATGTGTTATTCTGCCTTTTAGTAATTTGTTAATGTATCGAGAAATCATTGAGATGAGATTGTACTTTATTAATCCCCAAAGTGACATTAGGTTGAAAAAAAGCTTGCTAAAGTTTATTGAGCGTGCCCCAGCACTGAGTGTACAAAATATTAGGAGCGCCTTCCTAATATTGTGTTGCACCCCCTTTCCCCCACAGCCTGATCATTACACAGGTGCACCTTGTGCTGGGGACAATAAAAGTCCACTGCAGTTTTGTCACACAATGCCACAGTGCTACTGAGGAGTATTTCTGCCCAGTCATGTGAAATCCATACATAAGGGGCCTAACGAATTTATTTCAATTGACAGATTCTTTTGCTATGAACTGTATCTCAGTGAAATCTTTGAGATTGTTGCGTTTATATTTTTGTTCAGTAATAAAAGCAATCCAAAACATAGAACACAGACGACAAATGAAGCTACATACAGGCGATGTTCTGAGTGCATGTCAGCGTGCTGTGTGTTTGGAATGAATGATCTGACACTGACATGTAGCTTCCTCCTTTGTGCAGGTGTAGGGCAGGGGTGTACTATTAAATCGGACTGTCTACTGTTGTTTGTTTCCTGCTGTGTTCCTGTGTGTATTATGCATGAAATGTGTGAGCTGTAGTAAGCTTTTTGTATGACAATGAACGTCAATCTAATCTAATATCGGTCTCTCTCTTTGTGTGTCTGCAGAAATACAAAGCTGGGCGATGCGATGACATCCTCAAGTGGAAGCCGCCCAGCCTCAACTCCGTAGACTTCCGCCTCAAGATCACCAAAGTCGGAGGAGAAGGGTGAGTCACTGTTGCTAGGGAAACGCTCTGGCTGCGTGATGATTCCACTGCAAGAACAAACCCCCATCTCTTTGACACATGCGTGTAGTTTGAGACATCAACACAACCACGTACTATAGTAGTAGTAGTGAGTGAGTGTCAGCTAATCGCTTTGAACCATGTTTTGTAACTTTTAGACATTTTTGTTTTGTTTTTGTGTGTTTTATTTTTATTTGACCTTCATTTTATTAGGCAAGTCAGTTAAGAACAAATTCTTATTTTCAATGACTGCCTAGGAACAGTGGGTTAACTGCCTTGTTCGGGGGCAGAACGACAGGTTTTTACCTTGTCAGCTCATGGAAGTTAACTTGCAACCTTTCGCTTACTAGTCAACGCTCTAACCATTAGGCTACCCTGTGTGTATCATTCTTATATAAGATGTTTTTTCTGTATGAGCTATACCTTGAATCACCCATAACTAGTGATATTATGTTATTCCACAGGCCCTTATTGAATTTTTGCTGCAATATCTGTCCAAGACACATTGGTATTTTGTTGCCACTATTCCGATAATGAAGAAGGAATAGAAGTCAGCAGGCATTGTCATTGCCTGAACTGCAGACTTCCATTCCTTTCATTCTACATATGAAAGTCCACAAATGAATCGGATGTTTTCCTACTGATAGGCAATTTCCATCTAGCTCTTTGAACTTTCTTCACCTGTATTAGGTTAGAACACCATATTTATCACTAACAGATTCTCATCTCATCTTGCAAACCTGCTCATGAAATGGTGGAAGTATTTTTTCAGATTAAATTGACCCATTATTCTCAGTTCCTCTGTACCTACTACCTACCCAGGCACTGCTGTGCTCTACTGTACTTTACTGGGCTGTAAAGTGTTTCCTATAGGTTCACAGCTAATACATCAAACATGCTAAATAAATACTGTTGGGAGTATATTTGAGAAAGGGAGTATATTTGAGAAAATGCCTGCTTGCTCCCTCATTCCCTCAGCACCTTCCCAGGTGATCTATGATCTTCTGTGAGGGGAGGTTTCTTAGTTGGCACTCTCTAAGAAAGACTCACTGCAGTGTGCACAGCCACCCAGTTTTTTTTTAAAGGAGACCAGAATTCCAACCGCCTTATTTATTTATTTTTCAGAGTATAGTAGGAAAATTAGAGAGGGAGATGGACACAGAGGGGGATAAACAGGAAAGTGTCCGAGACAGGACTCAAACCTTGTCGCGAGTGGGGCATACAGTCAATTTATTTCTACATATTTGGACAGATGGATATGTAACGTAATCTTCACTTCAACACTATTGACAGATAAAGGTAAAAATTGCACTGAAAGATTATACTTTGCAATCATTTATTAATCAAAAACCAACAGAAAAGCAATTCCATTGTGTGGAAAAAACAAGTACACCCCTAGCTTCAATAGCTGGTGTTGCCTCGTTTGGCTGAAAGAACTTCATGTAGCCATTTCTTGTCACTGTCGATCAGTCTCTTACATCAACTGGGAAGAAATTTTGCCTACTCTTCTTTACAGTACTGCTAGAACTGTGTCAGGTCCTGCTAGAACCGTGAGGGCTTTCTTGAATGCACGGCCCGCTTCAATCCCTCCCCACAGCGTTTTGATAGGATTCTTTTTTGAGCAATTCTCTTGTAGCTTTGCTTTTGTGTTTTGGATCGTTGTCCTGTTCCAAGATCCATGTTCGGTTCAGCTTCAGCTTTTTGACAGATGGCCTCACATTCTCCTTAAGAATTCTCTGGTACAATATGGAATTCATGGTTGACTCAATGATGGCAAGTTGGCCAGGCCCTCAGGCAGCAAAGCAGTCCCAAACCATAATTCCACCACCTCCATGCTTTACGGTTGGTATGCACTCCAACATTGACTGTGGCAAGAGAGGCCTGTAGATCCCTTGATGTTACTTCTATGAGCATCTTTCGGTGAGCTTTTGGGCTAAATTTGGTGGAACGACTTGTCCTAGGTAGATTGCCAGTGGTCTGGAATTTCCTCCATTTGTAGATGATCGGTCAGACAGTGGAATTATGCTATTTGAATTGCTTGGAAATGATTTGTAACCCCTCGTAGACTCTTGGGCATTAATAATCTGGGATAGTACTTGTGATCTTGGCATGATGTGTAACCACACACCCATTTGGTTAAGACCAAACCAGAACAAGTTTCTCATCTTTATGGAAGGCTGGACCCTCTCAAGTTACTCTCTAATGATTTTATAATCATTTGCACCTGATTCAAATTTTTGCCATTTTATGTGATGGTAAAGATATGGGGGTGTACTAACTTTGCATTTTTTTTGCATCTTTGCATAAATTGCATTTTTGTTTGTTTTAATTGCATAACATTATCTAAGTTTACTTTTTTTGTGTGATTTGTTAAGTCGGGTTACCTTTATCAATAGAAAAAAATATAATAATTAAAGAGAACTTTCCAGGGTGTGTACGTACTTTATCACAAATGTATTTGTCAGGAACTAAGACCGTTACAACGAACTCTGGCACACCATTGATTTTATTTCAGCTCATGAAACACGGGACTAACTCTGTACATGTTGCGTTTATATTTTTGTTCAGTGTAGTTCTGAAAGTGACGTTAGCTGGCAGAGTAGCGCTCCTCTGCTTCTCCTCATAGCCCACTAGTGGTGCAGATCATTAAGTATGTCTTTGTCTCAGTTAGAGAAGACCGAGAAGGAACAAGTGCTTGTTTATCTGCCCACTCACTCCATCCCTCAGCGTGTCTCGTCTCTCTGTGCTACAGAGAAGCAGCTCACAGTCTCACGACTTTCATCACCTCAACTGAAAAATCAGGAGGAGAAGCCGAGAGAAAAGGATGTATAGGTGGAGGGAGGAAAGGAGGATAGTGAGAGAGAGAAGAAGACAGGGAAAGAGACAGCAAGTAATGAAAGAAGTTTTACCATGTGGGTCATGGAAGAAGTAGTGCTTTGGTTTCTGACATGGCTTGATTTATGGATTAATCGAGTTCGGTGTCTCTCTGAAGAGGCTACCTCTAATTGGGCCAATAAAACATTTTCTGCATGCGTCATTGTAAATTCAACCAATCGGGGTGAGACCTGACTGCACTACAGCCCCTGTTAAAGCAATATGTGGATATGAATCACGGCAGCCAAGGTGGACTGGACAGGACCGCTCCACAGGGTGCCAGCCAGACGTATTTGATACTGCACCACATTACAGTGGTATGCTCGCAGCTGAATATCAGAAGTCGCAATTAATAAATGTAGGGAGAGAATGCAAACCAGAATAACATTCCGTTAAAAACACTGTGTGAATATTAATTGCCAAAGCTGAGGCGGAGTGGACTTGCTCCACTTGGGCCAGCGATGTCTAGGCCTGTTCTGACTCTGCCTGACCTCTGTCATATGGGACACTGGTGTTGTCACACCAACTAACAGGTCTGGGCAGAGTTACAGCCACACACTTGCAATAGAACTCGCCAGCTTGTAATCCTAAAAACTGGAGATGAGTTACCTCTGGTTCGTTCAGCCATTCCTAGGGGAATATTCATTGGGAAAGAATTGGGTTTTTGGATAAATGCCAAAAATAAGGTCTGGCGTCTGTTAACGGGCTTCGGCTACAGGGTCTGTAGTGACGCCTCTAGCACTGAGATGCTGTGTCTTAGACTGCTGCGCCACTCGGGAGCCCAATTTAGCTAACATTAGCTAATGAAGATTATCTCATAGAACAAAACGTAGAGCCTAAGCCTGTGTTTACCACAGACCTTATTTTTTACGATTTTTCCAAAAACCCCAAAAAACTCAGCTTCCCCATAGGCTTTGGCCAATGAGCCATGGCGGGGTTAGTGCCTACAAAAAGACACCGCTACTATTGCTCTCTATTAACAGGTCTGTTGTCCTTGGAAAAAACTTAGCTCAAAACTTCCCACCTCAGTACAGCATATGCATACCAAATGTTCCACCTCGTAAAGCAAAAAGTAGGTAATCTGTGTTCACCTTTATCAGCTGCTGAACAGGACTCCAGGGAGAATAGGCTTGATGGCCCTGCAGAAAAGGAGCTTACAACAGGCAGGCAGGGGTTAGAGGCTTTAGTTTACAGACCACTGGCCTCCCAGCCAGCTGCAATGGAAAGAGACCAAGGCTGAGTCTTAAATGGCACCCTTTTCCCTATCTAGTGCACTACTTTTAGCCAGAGCCCTATATGCTCTGGTCAAAAGTAGTCCACTATATAGGGAATACGGTAGCATTTGGGATGCTGCCAGAGATCCATCTGGTTCCATCCTTCAGCGTCTAGGAGGAGATCTGCAGGGCAATACATGTTCCTTTGGACTGTATTCTCTCTGTGAAATGACTGTTGTGCATGTATAACAAGTTATCTAAAATGCCCTTGTGGCCCACAGCCCTTGCTGGCAGCTCAGCCCCAGTCCATTTGAAGCTTGTTGTACAAAGGCCGTTTCAATACACTGGAGCTGTATTGGTGACTGTGGCTCTCTGTGATTTGGGATTTCAAACTAAGTACTGTTCCCAAGAGTGTTTGATTCAATTTGGGTAATGTAGGCTATAAATGCAAGCATCACGTTATCACCTTTACTCAGTGGATTTTAGGTCGTTTGTACCTAATTTGAGCAATCATCAAACGCAGCGTGAAATGCTAAGTAACACATATAGCCCAGAGTAACATATTCAGATTGCAGTGGAACATCAACTTAGCGTCTCACATAAAGATCCAGAAATTGAAATGACAGAGGCCACAGGCAGACTGTCATTTCACAGTATCAGCCTTAATGACTGAAACATTTGGTTATTTTCGGAGCACCATTTCAATAGAATTGTACATTTTGTCATGGTTGACTTTTTTGTCAGTGACGAGGGCTTGGTAAATACACAGCCATACAGTTTAGGAGAGCAAAGTAGGCTATTTTAGGAAGGTTGGACATCGGACAGAGTTTGGGTAAAGAAGCGTGTGAGAGACTTTTGGCGGGCGGGTGTGAAAGGTTATGTTGTGAACTCTCAGGGTTGCTCTCCAGTTGTTTCCATCAGTTCATGGAAGGCCGGAGGGTTCAATGGCAGTGTTGACGGCTGCTTCCTGCCTGCCCTCTCTTCACCACCGTCATTACAAAGGAAAAGGGAGTGGAGAGGCAGTCCCCTCCACCTTCCCCTTAATGCGCGTTCTGCTCACCCAAATCCATGTATAGCCAATAGGTGGTCTCCAACAGGATGAGCCAACATGGTGGGTGAGATTAAATCCACCCGCTGTGGTTTGAACATCAGTTTCGCTAGCCCCCTCATTTCCGCCGGTGTGTCTCACTGGGTAAGTGATGCTGTAGGGAGAACCAGGAGCAGGAAGCCAGTGACAGTATCGTCAGAGACCGTGTTTAGGTCTGGTGGGGGGAGGGTTTGGGTGCGTATCAACAGCAGACGATGGCTTCCCGTGGTTATCCCGAAATAACCATGGGCAGCCAAGCCAAGCCAGGGGGTTTCAGTGGAGGGGATGAGTGTGTCATTAAGGCCAGCTGTGGGGCGTGCTCCCGGGGATGAGACCGAGAAGAACATGGCTACACGAACAGTGGGGCCACACACAAACCCCCTGATAAATCCACATTACGGTAGATTAACTGCTGAGCGCTCACAGCTGGTGATCAGAAATCACAATTAAAATAGCTGACGTAGAGACAGACGGATGATGTAAGGAGACGAAGTAAAACCGTTATAACATTCCAGGCAGAAGGTGCTCAGTTTGATGCCTGTGGGTTTTTGGGCATAGCTATAATTGCCCCCCAGATGTGGCATCATCACCGTCGTGTGTTTGCACTCAGTAACCCTACATGTTGAACCTCCAGATGCGCTGAGAAAAAGGCTACATTCCAAACATCTTTCCTTCCTCCCAAGGTCTATACTTGTTCCCTTCACTGATTTGAAAGGAAATGACTGGTATAATAATGAGTGCACACTTCAGGACAAAGCAGATATTATTGTGAGATGGGAGGTGTGATGGTGGATGTTGGCAGCACATCATTCTGTTACTAGCTGGTAATCAGCGGTGTGCAGTAGTAGGCTAACTCTGTTGTCGGAGAGCCATTGTTCCCTCTCTAACGAGCAGAGCGGAGGGTGCTGTGTTGCGGGGAGTCTTGGGGTGTTAATGAAGATGTTTTGTCTTTGCAGGTTGATCCCCCAGACTGTCGGATTGCTCTACGTCGGCAGCTATGACATGCCCTTTGCACAGATGAAGGTGAGACAAGAAGCTGAATGTGTTGCTAAATTCAACCAACCACCCACACAGAACGCTGTAAGCCCAGGCCATAAAAGAATATCTGCCTAACACCAAGTGAGCCTGCACCATCTATGACCGATCTGTTTAAGTCAGACACCACTGGCGTTTATGGTGAAAGCAGCAGGTAGCAGCGAAACGAGAGGAGCCTTTAATGATGTGGGAGTATGTAGACGTGTACATCACCTGCCCAGGGGAGGGATGTAATCTCAGTGTCATTGTAGGATCCGGCACCTCTCAGTTTTGGACTGTTTCATACCGGTAGTTCTCCTGGCATGAACAATTATTTTCACTCTTTGCAATGTAAAACTTCCAATAAAAGCGATCAGTGTTAATTTGAGTTGCATCTTCTGTAATTCTCCTGCCCCCTAAAAAACTTTAATGGGAAAACATGCCTGATATTCAAAAAATGGATTTGTGTTGGGCCGGCCCGGGTTAATGGTTTGCGCAACATTGTAGCCCAGAGACAGACCAACGCGTGGCTGTTAATGTGGTGTGAGAGAGAAGCACGCCTGAATCGCTCACAACTAGATTCACTGAAAGGAAATAATTCAGAATACTACACCAGGAGTAGACTTATAATTTAGCCATAGAGGATCAATAGCTTATTAAAAAAATATATTTCAAATACAATCGCAGGAAAGCAAATGGCTCCTGCTGAAAAGAGAACACTAATGTGTCTGTAGTCTACCAAAAATGTGTTATATTCCAAATAGGCCTATTGAGCGAACAGCATTGTTTTACAAAGTAAAATAAGAGAGCAAGGCTTTTGGCACGAACGCATCTGCCATCACAGGTGAGTGAGCTGCGCGTCATTGGGTGAGTCAGTGAAATTGGAAAGCTGTTTTAGGACTATAATTTCCTCCTCATATCGTGCAATATGTCTGTCTTCACACACCTAGGCCTAGACAATTATTGGTGGATTCAAGACATGGTTGTTTTTATTGATCTCAGGAATTCTTAGTTTGTCAGTGTCAAAGTAGCCTGGCGTTTTGATCATTTGTGCAGTGTTAAAAAAAGATTCAGTCATGTGAAATGATGTAGAATTGCATGAAGTGCGTTTATAAAAGGCCACATTTTTCCAGGACCCCAGGCTACAAAAAATGTTCTCCCATGTCTGAAACTTCTGCAAGCACATTTACTCTGCTGCTCTATGCCACTACGTAAAAGCGATGATAATGCATGCAATGCTTTATTAAAAAAGGGTATTTTTCTTTTTTAATGAGTTCCAGTACCTCAGCTCAGAGCCCCCCAGGTCCCCCCCACCCCCCCTTCTCTCCCTCACTTTTTTTATCCAGCACCTCCCGATTTACAAATTAAGCACTAGTTAATGGGACACATTTGATGTATGCCTAGTTGCCTCTAGATTGTTTCGGTAATTTAAGACGCAATTTTTTATTCATTTTAGGAATAATAATTGGCATAAAAGATCTTGATTTGATATGCTTTAATTGTTAGGAGTTATTTTTTTGTTCCATACAGAAGCAACTTCTTATGATTTGCCAGTCTTTTAAGGCCCTGGATATTTTCCAAATAGATAATTGGCTGCTTTAATGCAGACAGAACTCAATATACCCTTCAATCTCTCTCCAAAACAAATTTGCATCTGTTCAAAGTTTTGCGTGATAACAACAGCATCTGTCTGTGGTGACTATGTTTGTGTGTCATTTTTTGGGGGTGCTTTGTCTATAGCCTATCAGTCACACATTTCCTATGAACTCTCAACTTAGCTTTTTGCTTTAGTCCACCAATTAGTGTACTCACGCGTCTTCCACTCATTTCACAGACCTTATCCGTCTTTGACGATCAGTATGACCCTCCAGTAGCCAGACATTGACCTCACGTAATGGCACAGTGCGAGACTGTTAACACACTTCCCATTTAAAAGGTGGATGTGTAGAGGCGTTAATGCACTGCTGCTGTTCTTAACGGAGTCATGTTGTTGGTGAGTCAGTCAGTCACAGCTGTGACACTATGATGAAGCAAAATATCATTTTCCCCCGCTAGCGGATTTGCTGGTTCTAAACTTGCCATGATTGGAAGAGAGGGGCATGGAGGACAGATTGACATAGTTATTATATTGTCCAGTTGAAAACACAGAATAATAGATTGGGGTGATAGTGAGTTTTCCTTTGCCGGAGTCTCCTGCTAGATGGCTGCAGGAGTGAGACCATAATGAAGTGGATTTGGACGGATTAAGCACCAAGCGGTGGGGAGACAAGGCAGCCAGCATGTCACACACAACTAGGATGGGATCCCAGCAAACAGGACAGACTCCACTCCCTCCCTGACAAAAACTTGCCTCCTGCATTGTGTTTTGGCAGCTCGCCCCTCTTGGCTTTGTGTAACACATTTCTTCGCCCGTTCTGTCGCTCCTCCTGAGTTTAGTCTCTCAGCTATTCTTAGGAAGGTTTGAAAATGTGTTTGGAAATGGAACCTAATCAACAGATCATGACAGCTAAATGTGTGCGTGTTCTCATTTTAATAGCAGAGTACTGCGACGGCTCTGAGACACTAGTGATAAGGCTAGTGTGAGAACGTGCACTCCCTGAGTCTTAAGATGTGTGATTTTGGGTTGATCCCACTTTTTTTCAAGGTCATGCAATCTGTGGTGTGATGTCCACCTGAGCATGTCACCTCCATCTCATTCAAACAAACACACTCTCAACACCCTTTTTCTCACTCTATACACACACACCTACCTCCCTTCCCTGTTGAGTACCCAGATGCCCTTCTCTCCAAGAGCAATCAGGCTCCTACTTAGGGCTTGGTCTTGCCAGTCAAGGTGTTGTGCTCCTGGCAGGGCTGCCCACTCCCTGGCGTCTGCCGGCCCTTCATCTGCTCAGGGGAAGCCTGGCAGCGGGCCAAACGCCAGTCATCTGAGCCCCGCCCAGCTTGGCCCTAGACGTTCAGTGGATCTCTGCCCCACTCTCCGTAGCTTCTTAAACACCACCTCACCCATGTAGATGGATATTAAATCATTGAACAGTCAATATCAGTGGCACTTAAGACCAAAGCGATGAGCGCTTCATGATGAAGTTTGCCTCCTCCTATATCACCATTCACTTTGTGCATTAGTAGAAGGTGCCTGTTTGATTTGCTGTTAAGGAATCCAGCTACTAAATAGCACAAATGGTAGTTTTTGAAAACAGAATCTAGGTAATCAACCTCATGACAAATGGGCAACAGATGACACAAATACCACTCCTGATATTCACAGTGTTCAATTGTACACACTGTGTACACTGTCAAACTGTTACTGCTGTATAATGTAAGTCCCAATATTGTGACCGGAGGACCAGAATTATTGCAGTCAATAATATACTATAAGTGTTGACATTCTAAACCAACCACATTGACTCCTCTCTCCTTCTCTAGGCCTCCAAAGAGCTGAAGCAGTACGACAACAAGATCATCGAGTGCTCCTTTAACAGCAACACCTGGGTGTTCATGAGACAGAGGGTGGACAAGAGCTTCCCCAACTCTTACGACACAGCCATGGGTGAGTGGGCAGGGTGTTCCCCAAAATGGTTGCCATACAAAATCAATGCTACTTGGCTGCCAGCTGGTGCTTATTGGACACACTGGGTGAGAGCATGCCTGCCTGTCCTACCTGGCTGCCTGACTGACTGCCTGGCTAGCCCTGGAGCAATCTGTATTAATATCTGCAGCCTCTTTATCTCTGTATAAAATAAGTCAATTACTGGGCCTATTAGATTAATGGCTTAGTTCATCTATATTTCACACACGCATCCTGTCTTACTTTAGTGCTTTAATGCCCGTATTTTTTCATTACGCGTGCTTGTGTGTGTGAGTTGGTTCTTCTATCCTTGTGAGGACCTGATATCCCCAAAATGTCCCCACAAGGATAGTAAAACAAGAACAAATGTCTCATGTCCCACATGAGAACAAAGGCTATTTTAATCTTAGGGTTTACAGTTAGGGTAACGGGTTAGGGAAAATATGATTTTATGATTTTGAATGGAAATCAATTTTAGATCCCTACCAGGATAGAATAACAAAATGTGTGTGTGTGTGCCCAAGAGAAAAGAGAATACACTTCCATGTAGGAGAGCAACTTATTCTCTTTGTGCATGATGTTCATTGTTCTGTTTTTCTTTTATTGTAGCAATGTCCACTGATGGTATACTGTACTCTTTCTTTTTGCCTTCTCGGTTTCCCAACTGTTTGTTGAATGCTTGAATTCTGCCAACCTTCTAGCTGCAAATGTCAAGGGAGCCTAAACATAGAAAACATATATTTTGAAGTTCCTGAAACTTCCTCAAAGAAATCTGAGTATTTTTGGAAGGTTACCGTGTATTAGAGTTTCTGTAGTATCGATTAACCCAGAACTAAAGTCTTGCGTAATTGGTCAGTTGCTCAATTGAAATTCTGGGTCCATACGTGTTAAGAGAAGAGGTAGATGAGGATCGGAACCAGAACGAAGAGCTCCACCCTCTCTTTTTGAAAGTCAATGGGCAAAATGCCCCCCTCTGCCCTTTCTGGTATTCGAAAGATCCTAAGACGTGTGAAATCGGGATTTGTCCAAATAACCAGTGACGACAAACCCAAGCGGAACTAATGTTGCTCAGTATCTCAAGCATCCAGTTGTATCATGACAGATCTATGGGACCATTTCTGTTTACGTGGTCTGTCCACGAGAGATTAGAGTTGCTGCCGTACACTTGTGCCCTGAGGTAAGGCATAAAAGGAAAAGGTTTAAAACTACCTGGATTTTTTGTATTTTTTCTGTGTAGCTGCAGAAACTGCCTGATGGTGGACCAATCCCAGGAAGAGTCCATCATCATGTCTGAGCTAACTTCCGGTCTGTGTCTCTCTCTTCTCTTCCAGCTGTGTGTAACAGCATCCAGCATCCTGTCACGAAAGAAAACCTCTATGAGTTTCTGGACCGCTGTGCCCTGGGAGCCCAAGGACAGAACCGGGAAACGCCCCTCTGACCCAGACACGGAGCTCATGCCCCCTCCCGCTCCAAAGAGACCCAACCGGGCTGCACCGTAGAGCATCACACAGCAGGAGTGGGCTGGGCCAGTGTAGAAGTGTGTGTATGTGGCTTGCAGAGGAAGGTCCTTCATGGCTACAGCCCTCCCTCCGCCCCTCGTCCCCCCCTCAGAGACATTTGGAAAGCCCCCTCTTATCTCTGACCATTTGTTTGTCTGCCTCTAAAAGGCTTTCTTAATTAAAGACTTTAAAAAGATCTGATTGAATTGCTTAGAGATCCCCTTAGATATCCCCATGTAGCACCCCTTCTCACTGTAATTGCTATGGTACTTAAAAAGGATAAAAAAACATAATGGTGAATTTTGATTTTATTTTTTTTATATCCCTTAAGGATCTCCCAACGAATCTATTGGTCAACAACAGATGAATTGGTATTATGACTACAGCATCACCTGACTATGCAGATCTTGTAAATGTTTTGTCTAGCTATTTGTATTTGGGAGGGCGTTAATCAGATGGGAAACAAACAACCATCTGATGCCTCCTCTCTACCCTTTCTCGATCTCCCAACAGTGACGTGAAGGAACTAACAAGCACATATTTCAATGTATTGTTTAGTAGCAAGAGAGGGCTTATTCCTCTGACATATTCTGACACATTTAGTAGTTGACAACATTAGTAACCATGGCAGGCATTATCCTCAGTGCGTGTGTAACAAACGCACCCTGTCTCCACGTTACATTACCATGTCGTCAGACCCCAGAATAAACTCGCCAACCGCTTGGGAAATGTGATGATAGAAGCACGCCGCTCCTCCTTTGTTTTTCCTTTGTGTTTTTCTTCTCTAATATGTGTAGAAGAATATTTCAACACTTGACCCCAACCCCTGCTTTTGTAACAGCTACTCCCCTTAAGGACTGCCCTGGTTCATAACAGAATATGACTGGTTTACTGCATTTGTTGTTTGGTTTGATCCATTAAAGCAATACATGTGAAAGGGAACATATTTCCAACAGAGCTTGTTCATACTCACTTATTTCCTGCTGGTTACAGATGACTGATTCCATGTTGCTAGATCTTAAAATGAAATACCATTTGAGGAATATTCCTTTATGTTTCTGTCTCTCTGTGTGACTGCGTGTGTATGATATTTTACATATTTCCGGTCTATTTTGGTTGTATTTTTGTCTGCCTAGTGTGTGCTTTACAGATTCAGGGAATCTGTAAAGAGAAAGCAAACATTTTTAAATTGGCTAGTGGTGGAACATTGAAGATCATTTTCAATGATGTAGAGGTTGTTATTTTTTTGAAGATCTATCTGAATGTTTCTGTCTGTTTGTGCTCTTCTTCTTGCAGCAGGGGAACAGGCAGAGGGGGTAGATGAGTTGTAGTGCCAAGGCACTTTCCCCTCTTGCAGCACATGAAAGCTGCTCGATCCTCATCAAAGCCACGCTACCTTTTGTCCTGTGTTCGGCTGCCTCAGAGATGTAGTCATTCACATACAGCTGGAGGCCCACACTCACACACACACACACACACACATAAATAAATAATCATTAAGAGGCTTGCTGTGGAGGTGTTTGTACCGTGGACTGCAGACTGGGAAAGAAACAAATCAAGTTGTATTTGTCAAATGCTTCGTAAACAACAGGTGTAGACTAACAGTGAAATGCTTACTTACCAACAATGCAGAGTAAAAAAAAAAATGTTTTTATGAAATAGTGACACAAGGAATGAATACACGAATAATAATGAGTAAAAATACGTTGCAATATACAGTATAGGCAGTGCCATGTCGATGTGCAAGGATACGAGATGATTGCCGTAGCTACAGTGAGGGAAAAAAAGTATTTGATCCCCTGCTGATTTTGTACGTTTGCCCACTGACAAAGAAATGATCAGTCTATAATTTTAATGGTAGGTTTATTTGAACAGTGAGAGACAGAATAACAACAACAAAATCCAGAAAAACGCATGTGAAAAATGTTATAAATGGAATTTCATTTTAATGAGGGAAATAAGTATTTGACCCCCTCTCAATCAGAAAGATTTTTGGCTCCCAGGTGTCTTTTATACAGGTAAACGAGCTGAGATTAGGAGCACACTCTTAAAGTGAGTGCTCCTAATCTCAGCTTGTTACCTGTATAAAAGACACCTGTCCACAGAAGCAATCAATCAGATTCCAAACTCTCCACCATGGCCAAGACCAAAGAGCTCTCCAAGGATGTCAGGGACAAGATTGTAGACCTAGACAAGGCTGGAATGGGCTACAAGACCATCGCCAAGCAGCTTGGTGAGAAGGTGACAACAGTTGGTGCGATTATTGGCAAATGGAAGAAACACAAAATAACTGTCAATCTCCCTCGGCCTGGGGCTCCATGCAAGTTCTCACCTCGTGGAGTTGCAATGATCATGAGAACGGTGAGGAATCAGCCCAGAACTACACGGGAGGATCTTGTCAATGATCTCAAGGCAGCTGGGACCCTAGTCAGCAAGAAAACAATTGGTAACACACTACGCCGTGAAGGACTGAAATCCTGCAGTGCCCGCAAGGTCCCCCTGCTCAAGAAAGCACATATACATGCCCGTCTGAAGTTTCCCAATGAACATCGAAATGATTCAGAGGACAACTGGGTGAAAGTGTTGTGGTCAGATGAGACCAAAATGGAGCTCTTTGGCATCAACTCAACTCGCCGTGTTTGGAGGAGGAGGAATGCTGCCTATGACCCCAAGAACACCATCCCCACCGTCAAACATGGAGGTGGGAAACATTATGCTTGAGGTGTTTTTCTGCTAAGGGGACAGGACAACTTCACCGCATCAAAGGGACGATGGACGGGGCCATGTATCGTCAAATCTTGGGTGAGAACCTCCTTCCCTCAGCCAGGGCATTAAAAATGGGTCGTGGATGGGTATTCCAGCATGACAATGACCCAAAACACACGGCCAAGGCAACAAAGGAGTGGCTCAAGAAGAAGCACATTAAAGTCCTGGAGTGGCCTAGCCAGTCTCCAGACCTTAATCCCATAGAAAATTTGTGGAGGGAGCTGAAGGTTCGAGTTGCCAAACGTCATCCTCGAAACCTTAATGACTTGGAGAAGATCTGCAATAAGGAGTGGGACAAAATCCCTCCTGAGATGTGTGCTAACCTGGTGGCCAACTACAAGAAACATCTGACCTCTGATTGCCAACAAGGGTTTTGCCACCAAGTACTAAGTCATGTTTTGCAGAGGGGTCAAATACTTATTTCCCTCATTAAAATGCAAATCAATTTAACATTTTTCACATGCGTTTTTTTGTTGTTATTCTTTCTCTCACTGTTCAAATAAACTTACCATTCAAATTATAGACTGATCATTTCTTTGTCAGTGGGCAAACGTACAAAATCAGCAGGGGATCAAATACTTTTTTCTCGAGGGAGATTGACAGTTCTTTTGTGTTTCTTCCATTTGCGAATAATCTCACCAACTGTTGTCACCTTCTCACCATACTGCTTGGCGATGGTCTTGTAGCCCATTCCAGCCTTGTGTAAGTCTACAACCTTGTCCCTGACATCCTTGGAGAGCTCTTTGGTCTTGGCCATGGTGGAGAGTTTGGAATCTGATTGATTGATTGCTTCTGTGGACAGATGTCTTTTTATACAGGTAACAAACTGAGATTAGGAGCACTCCCTTTAAGAGTGTGCTCCTAATCTCAGCTCGTTACCTGTATAAAAGACACCTGGGAGCCAGAAATCTTTCTGATTGAGAGGGGGTCAAATACTTATTTCCCTCATTAAAATGAAATTCCATTTATAAAACTTTTCACATGTGTTTCTCTGGATTTTTTTGTTATTCTGTCTCTCACTGTTCAAATAAACCTACCATTAAAATTATAGACTGATAATTTCTTTGTCAGTAGGCAAACGTACAAAATCAGCAGGGGATCAAATACTTTTTTCCCTCACTGTATGTGCAAATAGGTACAGAAGGGGTGAAGTGAATGGGCAATAGGATAGATAATAGGCAGTAGTAGCAGCGTATGTGGTGAGTGTGAAAGTGTGTGTGTCGAGTCTATGCATGTGTACGCGTGTTATTTGTGTGTACACTGCCGTTCAAAAGTTTGGGGTCACTTAGACATTTCCTTGTTTTCCATGAAAACATGCATGAAATGAGTTGCAAAATGAATAGGAAATATAGTCAAGATGTTGACAAGGTTATAAATAATGTTTTTTTTTTTTTTATTGAAATAATTGTGTCCTTCAAACTTAGCTTTCGTCAAAGAATCCTCCATTTGCAGCAATTACAGCCTTGCAGACCTTTGCCATTCTAGTTGTCAATTTGTTGAGGTAATCTGAGGAGATTTCACCCCATGCTTCCTGAAGCACCTCCCACAAGTTGGATTGGCTTGATGGGCACTTCTTACGTACCATACGGTCAAGCTGCTCCCACAACCGCTCAATAGGGTTGAGATCCGGTGCCTGCTGGCCACTCCATTATAGACAGAATACCAGCTGACTGCTTCTTCCCTAAATAGTTCTTGCATAGTTTGGAGCTGTGCTTTGGGTCATTTTCCTGTTGTAGGAGGAAATTGCCTCCAATTAAGTGCCGTCCACAGGGTATGGCAAAGCGTTGCAAAATGGAGTGATAGCCTTCCTTCTTCAAGATTCCTTTTACCCTATACAAATCTCCCACTTTACCACCACCAAAGCACCCCCAGACCATCACATTGCCTCCACCTTGCTTGACAGACGGCGTCAAGCACTCTTCCAGCATCTTTTCATTTTTGCTGCGTCTCACGAATGTTCTTCTTTGTGATCCGAACACTTCAAACTTAGATTCATCTGTCCATAACACTTTTTTACAATCTTCCTCTGTCCAGTGTCTTTGTTCTTTTGCCCATCTTAATCTTTTATTTTTATTGGCCAGTCTGAGATATGGCTTTTTCTTTGCAACTCTGCCTAGAAGGCCAGCATCCCGGAATTGCCTCTTCACTGTTGACGTTGAGACTGGTGTTTTGTGGGTACTATTTAATGAAGCTGCCAGTTGAGGACTGTTTCTCAAACTAGACACCAATGTACTTGTCCTCTTGCTCAGTTGTGCACCAGGGCCTCCCACTCTTTCTATTCTGGTTAGAGCCAGTTTGCGCTGTTCTGTGAAGGGAGTAGTAAACGGCGTTGTACAAGATCTTCCGTTTCTTGGCAATTTCTCGCATGGAATAGCCTTCATTTCTCCGAACAAGAATAGACTGACGAGTTTCAGAAGAAAGTTGTTTGTTTCTAGACATTTTGAGCCTGTAATCGAACCCACAAAAGTTGAAGTTCCAGATACTCAACTAGTCTAAAGAAGACATTTTTTTTGCTTCTTTAATCAGCACAAAAGTTTTCAGCTGTGCCAACATAATTGCAAAAGGGTTTTCTAATGATCAATTAGCCTTTTAAAATGGTAAACTTGGATTAGTTAACACAACATGCCATTGGAACACAGGAGTGATGGTTGCTGATAATGGGCCTTTATACGCCTATGTAGATATTCCATTAAAATCAGACGTTTCCAGCTCCAATAGTCATTTACATGAACTATGTCTACACTGTATTTCTGATCAATTTGAAGTTATTTTAATGGACAACAAATGTGCTTTTCTTTCAATAACAAGGACATTTCTAAGGACCCCAAACTTTTGAACGGTAGTGTATGTGTGTGTTGGGGTGTCAGTGGAAGTATGTGTGAGTGTGTGGTAAAGATAAAAAATGTACTAACTTTAGAGTCCAGGGTGTGTGCATAGAGTCTGTGCAAGGGACCCAAAAAAAAGGGTAAATGCAGGTAGTCCGGGTGGCCATTTGATTAGCTATTTAACAGACTTGTTTAGCAGTCTTATGGCTTGGGGGTAGAAGCTGTTCAGGGTCCTGTTGATTCCAGACTTAGTGCACTGGTACCACTTCAAGACAAATTGTTTTTGTCACGTTTGCTGAATACCGCAGGTGTAGTAGATCTTACTGTGAAATGCTGACTTACGAACCCTTTCCTAACAATTCAGAGTTACAAAGTATGAAAAAATTGCAAAAAAGAAAGAAATTAGTAACGAGTACCGGTAACGAGTCAATGTGCAGGGGTACGAGGTAGTTGAGTGACAGTGCCTTAAGAAAGTATTCAAACCCTTTGACTTATTCCACATTTATTTTCTCACCTATATACACACAATACCCCATAATGACAAAGGGAAAACATGGTTTTAGAAATATTTGCAAATTTATTGAAAATGAAATACAGAAATATATAATTTACATAAGTATTCACACCCCTGAGTAAATACATATAAGAATCACCTTTGACAGTGATTACAGCTGAATTTGTCTCCCAGTGTCTGTTGGAAAGCAGACTGAACCAGGTTTTCATCTAGGATTTTGCCTGTGCTCTATCCTGTTTATTTTATCCCGAAGAAAACTCCCTAGTCCTTGCAGATGACAAGCATACCCATAACATGATGCGACCACCACCATGCTAGAAAATATGTAGAGTGGTACTCAGTGACTTGTTGGATTTGCCCCAAACAACACTTTGTATTCAGGACATAAAGTTAATTTCCTTGCCACATTCTATTGCAAACATGATGCATGTTTTGGAATACTTTAATTCTGTATTTTAAAGCTTCCTTATTTTCACTTTGCCATTTAGGTTAGTATTGTGGAGTAATTACAATGTTGTTGATCCATCCTCTGTTCTCACCTATCACAGCCATTAAACTCTGTTTTAAAGTCATAATTGGCCTTGTGAAATCCCTCAGTGATTACCTTCCCCCTCCTGCAATTGACTTAGGAAGGACTCCTGTATATCTGCAAACTTAGAGATGATGTTGGAGTCGTGGGTGAACAGAAAGTACAGGAGGGGACTAAGCATACACCCCTGAGGGGGCCCCCGTGTTGATGGTCAGCGTGGCGGATGTGTTGTTGCCTACCTTCACCACCTGGGGGCGGCCCATCAGGAAGTCCAGGATCCAGTTGCAGAGGGACGTGTTCAGTCCCAGGGTCCTGAGCTTGGAGGGCACTATGGTGTTGAATGCTGAGCTGTAGTCAATGAACAGCATTCTTACATAGGTATTGATGTAGTCCAGGTGGGTGACGGAAATGTGGAGTGCAATAGATATTGCATCATCTGAGGATTTTGGTGGGGGTATGCAAATTGGAGTGGGTCCAGGGTGTCTGGGAAGATGGTGTTAAAATGAGCTCACATCGATTACGGAGAGCAAGATCACACAGTCATCTGGAACAGCTGGTGGTCTCATGCATGGTTCAGTGTTGCTTGCCTCGAAGCGAGCATAGAATGTATTTAGCTCGTCTGGTAGGCTCGCATTGCTGGGCAGCTCGCGGCTGTTTTTCCCTTTTGTAATCCATGGTTTCTGGTTGGGGTATGTATGGTCACTGTGGGGATGACGTTGTCGATGCACTTATTAATGAAGTGTCAATGTTATGGGATGAATCCTGGAACATATTCCAGTCTGTGCTAGCAAAACAGCCCTTAGCTTAGCATCCACTTCATTAGACCACTTCCATATTGAGCGTGTCACTGGTACATCCTGTTTGAGTTTTTGCTTGTAAACAGGAAGCAGGAGGATAGAGTTATGGTCTATTTACCAAAGGGAGGGTGGGGGAGGGCCTTGTATGTGTTTCTGTGTGTGGAGTAAAAGGTATCTAGAGTTTTGTTGCCTCTAGTTCCACAGGTGACATGCTGGAAAAATGGATTTCAGTCTACATGCATAAAAACCCCCGGCCACGAGTATGCCACCTCTGAATGTGCATTTTCTTGTTTGCTTATGGCCCTATATAGCTCGTTTAGTGCGGTCTTAGTGCCAACATCGGTTTGTGGTGGTAAATAGACACCTACAAAAAATCTAGATAACTGTCTTGGTTAATAGTATGGTCTGGAGCTTATCATGAGGTACTCTAACTCAGGCAAGCAAAACCTTGAGACTTCCTTAACATTAGAGATTGCGCACCAGCTGTTTTTAACAAAGCGACACACCCCTCCTCCCTTAGTCTTACCCGAGTCTGCCGTCCGGTCTTGACAATGCATAGAAAAACCAAGGAGATGTATATTATCCATGTCCTCGTTCAGCCACGACTCTGAGAAACAGAATATTACAGTTTTTCATGTCCCATTGATGGGATAGTCTCCAACGGAGCTCATCCAGTTTGTTCTCCAGTGACTGCCAATAGAACAGAGGGTAATAGGGCTCTATTTGCTCGCCAACATAGTCTTGCCAGGATGCCGCCTCGCCTACCTCTCTTTTGCCGCCGCTGTGATCAAAAAATTACATATTTACCTGGTTTATTTGATATTTATGGTTAACAATTCATATTTAACTAATAGTAAGACATTTCTGTCCTGTTAGTGTCTGTGTTTTCATGGGCTCAACTCTAGTTCCCTGCAGCTAATCTGGGCGTATGGTCACTGGAGATGGCTTGAGCTGACAAATGAGTTAGACTACATTACATAGACAATAATGTGTTTTACTAGAGATAGCTTAGGAGTAGAACAATCTCTCATTGTCTCAATCATCCTTGCATCTGTGAAACTAAGCAAGGGAGGGGTTAAGACAACATCCACGTGCAGATAACGACAGGATGAACCCAGATTGGCTTATGATGCCCAAATCTGCATGAGGAGGGTTGAACCAACCATGACTGAGCATTGTTAGTGTCAGCTATATATAGTACTCTACATTTGTGTAAAGGCTAGGTTACTCGGTCCTACACTCAAGGGTGGGGGGTCGACCAGCCTCATTATTGCAATAATGAATCGATATTAATAAATAAAGATGATTGTTTGAAGAAGTGACCAAATCTCTCTCAGTACTGAATTTCCACGACACCGCTTCCTTTTTCAAGTCCCAGGATCGAAATCAAGGTTTGTGATTGGAAATTATGGCAGAGACATAACCGTGCTCTTTTATTGTGAGTGTGCATGCGTGCAGTGTGTACAATCATTGTTATTATTTAAATCTTAAAAGGGAGCCCAAATCATGTCTTTGAACAAGCAGGTGAGAGGAGAGGAGCATGCAGGTAGCTAATGACGACAATAATAACAACCTAACTTTGAATATGATTAGAGAAGTGAAATGCCCCCTTAACCCCTAACGTCACGATACATCTGTCTTTGTAGAACTGATTTGCACTAGCTTTAAGTCAGTCTGGTCTGACCCAATTACCCTCCTGAAATTACACATTTAATTGCATGGAGGTGGCCAAATGAGTCAGACCCATTTTGAATCTACTGTACAGTATGACTTTCTCATCAGACAGACTGCAGTGTCACGGCCAGCCGTTCAACTGGCACAGGTAGGTGGAGTAGGTCCTGGGCATCAGAATCATGGGCATGGCAGGAACCTTCTGCTCCTGTCACAATGTCTCCAACTCACGTTTCTATCAGCCCCATGCATTCCTTGGCCCTCAGATGTCTGTCTGGTCTGCCAGTGCCCAGCCTGGTTGCCAGTCTGTTTCTGCTCTTTTGCCAACTCCTTATGGAATTGTCATGCCAGCTTGACAATCACAATGGAGTAGGCCAGAGCACAAACATGTTCTGGGTCCAGGCTATCCAAGTCCTCCAGTCCAGAACAATCAGTCCTTTGTATCTTGTCTGGCTTTCGTAACATGATGAGCCATACAAATGGGTGGGTGCTCATATTTGTCCAATTTCCCACATGTACAGATGTAGGATCTTAATTTGATCACCCTGTTGCAGGAAAACTTTCTTTAATTGTTTTACTTGTACAGTATTCAAAGTTTTACAAGGCTTCTAAAGTTTGTAATTCCCCCTTAAAAATATCAATTTATTGTAATCACATAATAATTCACATCTTGTTGCAGACAGATTATTTTCCTACTGTGAGAAACTGGTCAAATTAAGATAGTACTTCAGTAGGATCCCATCTGCCTCCTCCTGTGGAACTTATACATTGTCTAACTAACTTCATGCTGAAGCATATGTATCATGAATCACTCTGATGCCTAGTGTTATGTTAATCAACAACAACATAAAAAAGCCTTGATTGGTACAGACGCAATTAAACCCTAACGAACGTATTTGCATGGTAAAGAGATTAGCTCTTGATTACACCAACTGTTTAACTACCGGAACGGACATGGTGTCGCTGCGATGCAGTCAGTGTCATTTAGAGTATTGAGATGAGTTATGGAAAAACAAGGACGTAGTGAACTGAAGACAGTCTCTCATATCCATGTCACTTATACACTGGCAAATGAAATGCATCATATCAAGAAGCTGATTAAACAGCATAATCATTACACAGGTGCACCTTGTGCTGGGGCCAATAAAAGGCAACTCTAAAATGAGCAGTTTTGTCACAACACAATAACACCGATGTATCAAGTATTGAGGGCAATTGGCATGCTGACTGCAGGAATGTCCACCTGAGCTGTTGCCAGAGTATTTAATGTTCATTTCTCTACCATAAGCCACCTCCAACGTTGTGTTAGAGAATTTGGCAGTGCATCTAACCGGCCTCACAACTGCAGACCATGTGTAACCACACCAGCCCAGGACCTCCACATCTGGCTTCTTCACCTTACGGGATCGCCTGAGACCAGTCACCCGGACAGGGGATGAAACTGTGGGTTTGCACAACCAAAGAATTTCTGCACAAACTGTCAGAAACCGTCTCAGGGAAGCTCATCTGCGTGCTCGTCGCCCTAACCAGGGTCTTGGCCTGACTGCAGTTTGGCGTCGTAACCGACTTCAGTGGGCAAATGCTCACCTTTGCTGGCCACTCGCACAATGGAAAAGTGTGCTCTTCACAGATGAATCCCGGTTTCAACTGTACCGGGCAGATGTCTGACAGCATGTATGGTGTTGAGTGGGTAAGCGATTTGCCGATGTCAACGTTGTGAACAGAGTGCCCCATGATGGTGGTGGGGTTATCGTATGGGCAGGCATAAGCTACGGACAACGAACGCAATTGCATTTTATCGATGGCAATTTGAATGCACAGAGATACCATGACGAGATCCTGAGGCCCATTGTCATGCCATTCATCCGCCGCCATCACCTCGTGTTTCAGCTTGATAATGAACGTCTCCATGGCGCAAGGATCTGTAAACAATTTCTGGAAGCTGAAAATGTCCCAGTTCTTCCATGGCCTGCATACTCACCAGACATGTGACCCACTGAGGATGTTTGGGATGCTCTGGATTGACGTGTACGACAGCATGTTCCAGTTCCCGCCAATATCCAACAACTTCGCACAGCCATTGAAGAGGAGTGGGACAACTCTGAAACTGTTAACATGTGTTGCAATGGCACAGGGCAGATTTAGTGATTTATTAAGGAGGATGTACAACAGATATTACTTAACTTTTAGGCATTAGCTCCATTACATTCCCCCATATTCAATTGCAAAAATGCTAATTTCCTTTTAGCGTTACATTTTGTTATGCTGTAGCTGTGTTATGAAAGGCGTGGTACATCGAAAACAAGAAGTACAGTACTTTCATCCTGCATTTGTTAAAAGACTGATTGATGTATTTGCATAAAAAGAGGTCCCTTTCACTCATTTTAAACTGGGTGTCAAGTGTTTCTCTCTGAACATGTTCCTGGTGAAGTACCAGAAGGTAGTCAACGTCGCATAGTTTTTCTTTTCTGCTGTTTTCTGTGAAAAATTTGGTGTAGTGGTTTAAGTGTGAAATATTTATGTGTACACATTAAACAGCTGTTAATGTAGTCGAGAGTGAAACTGGAACACACTTATGAGCCTTATTCAGCAGGTTGTAGAGTAAGCGCGTGATTTTACAAATTTTCTGCATTAATGCCTGCTCTTAAGTGGCAAAATAATTCTGTGACCTGTGGATAATTATTGCTCTCTTATGTTTACAGTGCATTCGGAAAGTATTCAGACCCCATGACATTTTACACATTTTGTTACGTTACATCCTTATTCTAAAATATATTTTGTTTTTTTATCAATCTACACACAATACCCCGTAATAACAAATAAAAAAATTGTTTTTAGAAACGTCTGCAAATAAATAAAATAAACTGAAAACCCATTTACATAAGTATTCAGACCGTTTACTCAGTACTTTGTTGAAGCACCTTTGGCAGCGATTACAGCCTTCAGTCTTCTTGGATATGACGCTACATGCTTGGCACACCTGTATTTGGGAGTTTCTCCGATTATTCTCTGCAGATCCTCTCAAGCTCTGTCAGGTTGGATGGAGAGTGTCGCTGCACAGCTATTTTCAGGACTCTCCAGAGACGTTCGATCGAAGTCCGGACTCTGGCTGAGCCACTCAAGGACATTCAGAGACTTGTCCCGAAGCCACTCCTGCGTTGTCTTGGCTGTGTGTTTAGGGTCGTTGTCCTGTTGAAAGGTGAACCTTCACCCCAGTCTGAGGTCCTGAGCGCTCTGGACCAGGTTTTCATCAAGGATTTCTCTGTACTTTGCTCTGTTCAACCTTCCCTCAATTTTGACTAGTCTCCCAGTCCCTGCCGCTGAAAAACATTCCCACAGCATGATGCTGCCACCACCATGCTTCACCGTAGGGATGGTGCCAGGTTTCCACCCGACGTGACGCTTGGCGTTCAGGCCAGAGAATCTTGTTTCTCATGGTCTGAGAGTCCTTTAGGTGCCTTTTGGCAATCTCCAAGCGGGCTGTCATGTGCCTTTTACTGAGGATTTGCTTCCGTCTGGCCACTCTACCATAAAGGCCTGATTAGTGGATTGCTGTAGAGATGGTTGAAATTCTGGAAGGTTCTCCCATCTCCACAGAGGAACTCTGAAGCTCTGTCAGAGTGACCATTGGGTTCTTGGTCACCTTCCTGACCAAGGCCCTTCTCCCCCAATTGCTCAGTTTGGCCGGGCGGCCAGCTCCAGGTACCCTTCTTCAGATCTGTGCCTCAGCACAATCATGTCTCGGAGCTCCACGGACAATACCTTCGACCTCATGGATTGGTTTTTGCTCTGACATGCACTGTGGGACCTTATATAGACAGGTGTGTGCATTTTCAAATCATGTCCAATCAATTTAATTTACCACAAGTAGACTACAATCAAGTTATAGCAACATCTCAAAGATGATCGATGGAAACAGGATGCACCTGAGCTCATAACAAAATACTTAAGTAAAAATTGTATTAAATAAATAAAAAATGTTTTCGCTTTGTCATAATGGGGTATTGTGTGAATATTGATGAGGGAAAATGTAATTTAATACATTTTTGCTGAAACATAACAAAATGTGGAAAAAGTCAAGGGCTCTGAATACTTTTCGAATGCACTATATGCCTATATTAATAATTTAAACACTATGGCAGCAATCCAGAGTAGAGGTAAAATATATTGCTACATAGTATGGAGAGCAGGGGGGCATTTATATTGAGAGCTAAGCTTGGAGCTGACCCACCATCATCTTTGCATAGTATGAAATTGTTTCCAATTCCAATCCAACCAAATTCACATTCACAGTTTCAAAATCCCAAATCCCTCTTTTGAGCTCTAATTTAGCCAAGGCACACCGAGTCCGGGGAGGCACCATTTCAAATAGACTTACATTATTGTTGACGCTAATAGTAGTATGTGGCACTGATTCCAAAGCAGGAATAATAGAAGAGGATGAGATCTGTAATGGGACTCTGCAGAGATAAACCAAATCTGTTTGCTAATGGCAAAGACCGGCCAATAGAAATTATTAAATGATTGAAAACCGTATAGCCCGGCACAATAGCATACGTATAGAGCTCAGTAATCATGTGGACAAATCCCACGTGCATGATGACAAAATACCCCGATAACAAGGCATCACTGTGTCAATCCAAAAGCTAATACAGATGGATTCAAATGATCTGGATTCAAATTAACTTCTAGCACCTCTAATTTGTGTCTTGATTTCTCTGCCCATTACTTGCAGCTGTGTTAATAATTCACTTTTTTTATCAGCTTTTGTTTTCCCTGTCCTGTTTTGGAGCTTTGAGTTGGATAAAATCTCTTTATTAATATAATGTATCATTATTACATTAGAGGGATTGTGTACCGCTCTGCTAGAAGAGATTAATGAGATGCTTGAGAAGCAGAGTAATAGTTATGTTATTAATCTTAAGTCATAGAGAACCCACCATATTCCCTATAGTGCACTACTTTTGACCAGAGCTTTATGGGCCCTGGTCAAAAGTACTGCACTATATGGGTAATAGGGTGCCATTTGGGACACAGATAGTGGCTCCAACAGGGGCCATCTTGGTGACCAGACGGTCATGTCTTACAGTCAACATACCCATCTCTTTTCCTCCTCCTCCAACCCAGACTCAGCTCAGGGCTACAGCAAAAAAACAAGCATAAGCACAGAGATTTATTGGAATGTGAGTGTACACAAAACCTATGACTCACGTTTGGCTTTGGGTCTTGTCTCAAACTGATGTTGTTACTGTGACAGATACAGTGTGATAGGGTACATTTTCTCTAGCTCCGCAGCTAAGACAACTGGCTCTGTGCACACACCGCAAGACATTCCTTACTTACACTGTGACCTAATCTCTATGTCCTCGGGGGGGGGCATTACAGTGGTGCTACAGCTCATTTGTATAAAGTAAAACATCAGGTGAAGAACGAATATCTACACCTTGACATTCTGGGGTATATAACACAAGACATCTATTTTCTCCAGGTTTAAGTCAGAGAGGCTTTCAGGTTACTTTGTACTCAGTCACAAGCTTTCCACCTCCGGTAAGCAAAACCTGGTTGTCCGAGGCTCATTACTCTGTAACCCAATAACACATCCATGGGGTGACGATAGGAACACTGTCTTCGGTTTGAGGGCTGTTCACACCCAGTCACCCCCTCTCCACTGACCTCAACCCTCCCACAGTCAGACACTAGATATTTACTTGTTCTGTACAATCGTCTATCTCTGGCAGTTTCAGCGAAAGTGTTACTGTAGATTTTAATTTGTCTGAGCCTAGGAGCCCCACCACTCTTCTGTTAGCAGCCATTGTTATGTGGCAAGACTTTGTTTCGTCTGAGGTTCATCTGATCTCAAGGATCACACACTTTGAGAGGCAACACTCCATTTGTTCAACAATGACGTTTCTTTCTTCTTCTTTTTTCAAAGTCTGTATGGTTTTCAAAGCCTCCTGCAAACTCAGATGAACATTTCGAAGGTCGAGGAGAGTATTAGAACAATATCCAACTTTGAATCAGAGTATCAACAGAAAGATTGGTATGTATATGAAACAGTGGACGATGATAACATTTCAAGGTAAAGCATTCAGTGATCCGTAAAGTATACTGTACGTCTCTGAGATACTGTGTGATGCTGAGAGTGAAGAGAGACAGATGTTTGAAATTGCCCTCTCTGACTGACATATTTGTAATGATCTATTCCAAGGCTGTGGGGAATTTCCAGTCATGTTTGAGTCGGGGGTTCTTAGGGTGCACGAGAAAATATGTATTTGGAGAGAAAGAGGCATTGTAAAGCCATGTGCGGTGCTTTTGTGTAATTCTGAGCAGAGGCGGCATTAAGCACTGTGGTTCTCAGTTATGGCATTATGCTGTAATAAGGAATTGGACCTTGAATGCCCTGCTATATTGCCCCTAGCCACATCAAAGAGTATCCTCATTCTAACCCAATAGCCCAGAAAACATATTACTATTGCAGCGTCTGGTGGTTCTGGTATAATATTTAACGCCAGTCACTGATAAATGTCCCCTGATCATGGGGTATCATGGGAGAGCAGCAACACCTCCCTAAAAAACAAATGGGGTTTTCTTGAGGACTAGGGGAACAGAACGCTATCACCTGGCGATCTGCACTAAAAGAACATTAGCAAACGGGAAAAGAATGCAGTCTGAAAATAATGTAATCACTTGTATAATGGCCATTTTTTGGATTCACAAATTTCACCCTCCCTACACCTCTGATGGATTATGATTTTAGTGGCAAAGCAGAATAAAAAAATACAAATATGAGTTAAACTCCTAGCAGAGCCCCAAGTCCAATTGGTATATCCTCTGGCCTGTTGATTTGAATGTGTTGATGTTCTCCGTATCCATAGCCAGAATGATTTTGCACTGAATGGTGATCGAACATGTTTCCTGTCATATTCATCAGAGGTGTAGGGAGGGTGAAGTCTGTAAATCCAAACAAAAATGTATTATGCAAATGATTTAAAAAACATGCACACGACAGTATTCGTACCTTGGTTTCTGTGGTAAATGTAAATTAAAAAACAAAAATGTGATAATGGTTTTCATACACATACCTTGTCCATAATGTAGAGGCCTATGAGATATTTATTGAAGAGGAATGGGAGGAGGATGGTAAATGTGATTTCCATAACGTATACCAATTCAATTCAAATAAAATGTTATTCGTCGAATACAACAGGCAGTGAAATGCTTGCTTACAAGCCCTTAACCAACAATGCAGTTAAGAAAAATACCTACAAAAAAGAAGTAACAAATAATTAAAGAGCAGCAGTAAAATAACAATAGTGAGGCTACTTTATATACAGGGGGTACCAATACAGAGTCAGGGTGCGGGGGCACCGGTAGGTCGAGGTAATATGTACATGTAGGTAGAGTTATTAAAGTGACTATGCATAGATAATAACAGAGAGTAGATAGCAGTGTAAAAGAGGGGTCGGGCAATGCAAATAGTCTGGGTAGCCATTTGATTAGATGTTCAGGAGTCTCATGGCATGGGGGCAGAAGCTGTTTAGAAGCCTTTTGGACCTAGACTTGGCGCTCCGGTACCGCTTGCCGTGCGGTAGCAGAGAGAACAGTCTATGACTAGGGTGGCTGGAGTCTTTGACAATTATCAGGGCGATCCTCTGACACCGCCTGGTATAGAGGTCCTGGATGGCAGGAAGCTTAGCCCCAGTGATGTACTGGGCCGTACGCACTACCTTCTGTAGTGCCTTGCGGTCGGGATGCTCTCGATGGTGCAGCTGTAGAACCTTTTGAGGATCTGAGGACCCATGCCAAATCTTTTCAGTCTCCTGAGGGGGAATAGGTTTTGTCGTGCCCTCTTCACGACTGTCTTGGTGTGCTTAGACCATGTTAGTTTGTTGGTGATGTGGACACCAAGGAACTTGAAACTCTCAACCTGCTCCACTACAGCCCCGTCGATGAGACACAGACACAAAAGTGAGCAGTTCAGTCATCTGCACCCAATACAGCTAGCCTTCAACATAGTATTATAGCCTACATATTCTTACCTCTTTGTTGATTGATGTCCATTGAATTGTGTCCATTTTCTGTCTTACAAAGATTTGCACAAATATGAAAAGATAGATGATAACATCATAAAATAATATTAATTTAGATCATACTACAAGGGACAAAACCTACCTTAAATTGAGGAGATCTTTACATTTTTCAGTTAAGCTCCTGCACCTGCTGTCCTTTCAAACCCAAATGTTTCAGTTGGGCAGGTAGGTTCCTGCAAGAACCCCCATCAACTAAGGAGGTTTCTCGATGAACCCCACCTCCTTAAGGCGTTCTTGGAAGAACCTTTTGGGGGCAGTTTTCAGTGCCGAGAACCCTAAGGTTCTTCAAAGAACTTAGAGGATCTTAGAATAACCCTTGTTGAATCCCTAATTTTTAGCGTGTAGGACATAAAACTATTTTACAAGATACTGACAACAAACCTATGGAAAAATGATGCCATTTGTGCATCATAAATACCACTGTTCATATTGATAAAATGAAGCTGTCTTTTATAAGGCTTTCATGACAGTTTAAACTGCCATTCAGAAATTCCCTCGGTCGCTACAGGGGGCTTTATATGCCATGTGAGATTTACCGTATATGACCTTTGATTTATTTCATAGATTTAAATCTCATCACTTCTGCACCATAAACCCTGACACATAGAGTTTAGGGTTCTGAGCCTAAAGACCATTCGCTCCTCATGATGAGTACTCTCTGTAGGCAGACAGGTTGCCTCTCACATTAACAATGTTCAAGCATACACCCTAGGTCTGGTATTCCCGAGGCTACGTGATGAGGGTCAAATCTGGAAGAGACACACTTTAGTCCCTGTACAGCTTTGTCCCCGTACAGCTGGTACTCAGTCAACACTTTCCAGAAGCACCCTGTCATTAGCTAGGTTTCCATCCAATTGGCGATAGATTTTTATGCCAATATTCTAAAATCAGCATAAAAAACAGTATGCTCATTTTCCAACCAGATATATGTTCCCATCAAGTTGAATTATGGATAAAAGGCTGTGCGTGTTGACGTAGTGCCCATAAAATACATTTTGCTGTTCAATTCCCATATACCGAATAGAAAATATCAATTAAATGGGTTTCCTTCGCATTTTCAACTCTACTGATGGTTTTCTCACAACAACAACAAAAAAAGCATTATGAAGTGTGTGCCCACTCTGGTATCGGCACGTGCACTCTAGTCAACCGATTGCAGATACAGTGCGGGTATAGTTTACATGATGAGATTCGTATGAACAAAAGAGCTAGATTGTTTTCATTTGTCAAACGGCAGCCAAGCATCAATGATCATGTCACCATAATAACCCTCGATATTTATTGGAAATTGGCATCAAGACCATCACCGTGCGCTTTCACCACCCAGTGAAGTTCATCATGTATTTCAACTGTAGCCTAATAAACTGCATGCCCAATATCATCGAGTGACGACAAGTTTACTTTTATATGTTATTATATCAATATTTTGCGCATAAAGGCGTTTCCACCGCCATTTCTCGCATAATTAATATTACCAACACACAAAAGACCCCACCATGACGAACGAACAAATTAACTGTCAGCATTTATAAAATTCTATCGAATCTTCCTATTTCCATCACAGCTATCATGATTATTTTTTATATGGTATGAATTTTATACGGTAGGAACGTAGTTATCGTGTGTGACGGAAGAACACCACAACACCTCATCTGTGGCACTCCTGTCTGGCACCAGAGCTTGGTTGGTCTGTAGTTCATGCAGTGGATGCTGATGTTTTTTGCACTGCTTCAACCTTCGTGCTTCGATCGTATTCCTCTGCTCAACAGCACCGTCACTATCAGTGCCAGTGAGATCTGCATGTACAGTTGGCTTGATGTATTGCAAAATACAACCACTTCACATTGTACTGAAAGAGGCTGGTTTCCTTGAACATGTTGGATGTATTTCAGACTTCTGACATAAGACGTCTTGCAATTGGCTCTTATTTTCTGAACAATGCACTCAATTGGGAAGACTTCCTTGTGAAAAAGATATTGTATTTCAGCTCTATAATGTGTTTCATCCTCGTGTGTGTCATGTAACCAGCCGTCAGAATCCTCTGTGGTTGTCATGCCAACAACATATTCTAGGCGGTTGGTTGGGTAAGCTTGTGGAGTCAAGTGGTGGGGGTGTCGACAGATATATACAGTACATGTGGAGAGAGTGAGGGAGAGGTGTACTGGCTGGCGTCGCTCCTCAGACTGGTCTCATAGACTAGACGTAACATAGTAAATGTATATTCCGGGACACCCAAATTAGTATGATATTTTACTTTTGGTATGGTTACATAAGATACAGTGCATTGGGAAGTATTCAGGCCCCTTGACTTTTTCCACATTTTGTTACGTTACAGCATTATTCTGAAATATATATTTTTTAAATGTCCTCATCAATCTACACACAATACCCCATAATAACAAAGTTAAAACAGGGTTTTAGAATTGTTTGCAAATGTATAAAAAACAGAAATACCTTGTTTACATAAGTATTCAGACCCTTTGCTTTGAGACTCGAAATTGAGCTCAGGTGCATCCTGTTTACGTGAATCATCCTTGAGACGTTTGTACTTGATTGGAGTCCATCTGTGGTAAATTCAATTGATTGGACATGATTTGGAGCATTGAAGGTCCCCAAGAACACAGTGGCTGGCCTCCATCATTCTTAAATGGAAGAAGTTTGGAACCACTAAGACTCTTCCTAGAACTGGCCAAACTGAGCAATCGTGGAAGAAGGGCCTTGGTCAGGGAGGGGACCAAGAACCCGATATTCACTCTGACAGACCTCCAAAGTCCCTCTGTGGAGATGGGAGAACCTTCCAGAAGGACAACCATCTTTGCAGTAGTCCACCTTTCAGGACTTTATGGCAGAGTGACCAGACTGAAGCCACTCCTCAGTAAAAGACACATGACAGCCAAAAGGAACCTAAAGGACTCTCAGACAATGAGAAACAAGATTCTCTGCTCTGATGAAACCAAGAATGAACCCTTTGGCCTGAATGCCAAAAGAGAAACTCCCCAAATACAGGTGTGCCAAGCTTGTAGTGTCATACCCAAGAAGATTCCGAAGCTGTAATTAATGCCAACAAAGTACTGAGTAAAGGGTCTGAATACTTATGTAAATTTAATATTTCAGTTTTTAATATATTTGCGAAAATTAAAAAAAAAACAGTTTTTGCTTTGTCATTATGGAGTATTGTGTGTAGATTGATTAGGGGGGAAAAACAATTTAATACATTTTAGAATAAGACTGTAAAGTAACAAAATGTGGAAAAAGTAAAGGAGTCTTTCTGAATGCACTTAAGGCAAAACCCGAAAGGAAGATGGTTGGTTGGGGTGGATGGGTAGCCGTACAATGTGAACGTCTAGCAACACAAAGCTTACGTGTTTGAATCTCATCACGGACCACTTTAGCATTTTATCAACTTTGAAACTATTTACTACATTCTAGCTATTTGCAATTACTTAGCCATGTTAGCTAACGCTTCCCCTAACCCTTTAACATAGCTCCTAACCTTAACCCTGTTAGGTTCTGCGTAGGTTCAACTGAGATAGGAACAATTGTAAAAATATTTGTTTAATTCAAAAGTTAATGAATGGCAAATGCAATTTCCGTATATACGGGTTCACTGTAACATCACGCAAGACGAAACAAAGAACTGGCCAACACCCTAAAAGGCTCTTGTTTAAATACCCCGACAGAGTTAGTTCCGGCTTCGTGAGCTGGCCTGTCGGCGTAGAGGTTTGGGCGTGGTTTTAAGCTTGCTCAACCTATCGCTGGCGCACAGGCTGGTCCCAGCCTCTTGGCGCTCTTCTTGAGTTATCTTCTTGTTTTTAGTAGCTCAGTACTTTTCCACCAGACAGGGTCTTGTGATAAAGACCCCACACCCCCCACTTAACCACAAGTCAGCAATTGTCTCAAGATGTCCGCACAGGGGTTACACATACACAAGTCCTTACAGAATAACCCCCAATATGATTATTAGCACTTAGCAATTGTTAATACTATTATGGTATAAAAATGTCAGACCCCCACACCCTAACCCCTAGGCTGGCTAATTTTCGTCAGCTACAGTTGAAGTCGGAAGTTTACATACACTTATGTTGGAGTCATTAAAACTCGTCAACCACTCCACAAATGTCTTGTTAACAAACTATTGTTTTGGCAAGTCGGGTCAGGACATCTACTTTGTGCATGACACAAGTAGATTTTCCAAAAATTGTTTACAGACAGATTATTTCACTTATAATTCACTGTATCACAATTCCAGTGGGTCAGAAGTTTACCTACACTAATTTGACTGTGCCTTTAAACAGCTTGGAAAATTCCAGAAAATTATGTCATGGCTTTAGAAGATTCTGATAGGCTAATTGACATCATTTGAGTCAATTTGAGGTGTACCTGTGGATGTATTTCAAGGCCTACCTTCAAACTCAGTGCCTCTTTTCTTGACATCATGGGAAAATCAAAAGAAATCAGCCAAGACCTCAGAAAAGAAATTGTAGACCTCCACCAGTCTGATTCATCCTTGGGAGCAATTTCCAAACGCCTGAAGGTACCACGTTCATCTGTACAAACAATAGTACGCAAGTATAAACACCATGGGACAACGCAGCCGTCATACCGCTTAGGAAGGAGACAAGTTCTGTCTCCTAGAGATGAACGTACTTTGGTGCGAAAAGTGCAAATCAATCCCAGAACAACAGCAAAGGACCTTGTGAAGATGCTGGAGGAAACAGGTACAAAAGTATCTATATCCACAGTCAAATGAGTCCTGTATCGACATAACCTGAAAGGCCGCTCAGCAAGGAAGAAGCCACTGCTCCAAAACTGACATAAAAAAGTCAGACTAAGGTTTGCAACTGCACATGGGGACAAAGATCGTACTTTTTGGTCTGATGAAACAAAAATAGAACTGTTTGGCCATAAAGACCATCGTTATGTTTGGAGGATAAAGGGGGAGGCTTGCAAGCCGAAGAACACCATCCCAACCGTGAAGCATGGGGGTGGCAGCATCATGTTGTGGGGGTGCTTTGCTGCAGGAGGGACTGGTGCACTTCACAGAATAGATGGCATCATGAGGTAGGAAAAGTATGTGGATATATTGAAGCAACATCTCAAGACATCAGTTAGGAAGTTAAAGCTTGGTCGCAAATGGGTCTTCCAAATGGACAATGACCCCAAGCATACTTCCAAAGTTGTGGCAAAATGGCTTAAGGACAACAAAGTCAAGGTATTGGAGTGGCCATCACAAAGCCCTGACCTCAATCCTATAGAATTTTTGGCAGAACTGAAAAAGCATGTGCGAGCAAGGAGGCCTACAAACCTGATTTAGTTACACCAGCTCTGTCAGATGGAATGGGCCAAAATTCACCCAACTTATTGTGGGAAGCTTGTGGAAGGCAACTCGAAATGTTTGACCCAAACGAAACAATTTAAAGGCAATGCTACCAAATACTAATTGAGTTTATGTAAACTTCTGACCCACTGGGAATGTGATGAAAGAAATAAAAGCTGAAATAAATCATTCTCTCTACTATTATTCTGACATTTCACATTCTTAAAATAAAGTGGTGATCCTAATTGACCTAAAAATAACATATCATACATTTAGCAACTTAGTAACATATTGTATGTTTTGCAAATTCATAACATTTTGAACAAATTGCAATTCGTAACATCATACGAATTGTAGTTCGTAACATATCATACGAAATGGATGATGGACATCCACAAGTTAATACATACCATACAAAACGTAACATACACTACATGACCAAAAGTCTGTGGACACCTGCTCATCTAACATCTCATTCCAAGATCATTGGCATTAATATGGAGTTGGTCCCCCCTTTGCTGCTATAACAGTCTCCACTCTTTTGGGAAGGCTTTCCACTAGATGTTGGAACATTGCTACGGGGCCTTGCTTCCGTTCAGCCACAAGAACGTTAGTGAGGTCGGGCAGTGATGTTGGGCGATTAGACCTGGCTCGCAGTCGGCGTTCCAATTTATTCCAACGGTGTTCGATGGGGTTGAGGTCAGGGCTCTGTGCAGGCCAGTCATGTTCTTTCACACCGATCTTGACAAATCTTGTTGCCACAAAGTTGGAATTACAGAATCGTCTAGAATGTCATTTTATGCTGTAGCATTAAGATTTTCTTCACTGGAACTAAGTGAACAGCGGCAGACCATTATTCCTACTCCTCCAAAAATCACAGTTGGCAATATGCATTGGGGCAGGTAGCGTTCTCCTGGCATCGGCCAAATCCAGATTCGTTCATCGGACTGCCAGACAGTGAAGCGTGATTAATCACTCCAGAAAACGTGTTTCCACTGCTCCAGAGTCCATTGGCGGTGAGCTTTATACCACTCCAGCCGATGCTTGGCATTGCACATGGTGATCTTAGGCTTGTGTGTGGCTGCTCGGCTATGGAAACCCATTTCATGAAGCTCCTGACGAACAGTTCTTGTGCTGAAGTTGCTTCCGGAGGTAGTTTGGAATTCGGTAGAGGGTGTTGCAACCGAAGACAGACGATTTTTGTGTGGCCTACCACTTCACGGCTGAGACGTTGTTGCTCTTAAACATTTCCACTTCACAATAACAGCACTTACAGTTGACCAGGAAGCTCTAGCAGGGCAGAAATTTGACAAACTTACTTGATGGAAAGGTGGCATCCTATGACGGTGCCACGTTGAAAGTCACTGAGCTCTTCAGTAAGGCCATTCTACTGCCAGTGTTTGTCTATGGAGATTGCATGGCTGTGTGCTCAATTTTATACACCTGTCAGCAACGGATGTGGCTGAAATAGCCAAATCCACTAATTTGAAGGGGTGTCCACATACTTTTGAATATATAGTGTATCATACTTAATATAGTGTCTCGGATTTACATACAGATTAATACGAAATGCTCTGAGACCACGTTGCTCTGCTGCCTGGTAGGAGGTAAGAGAGGGCCTTGCCAAAAGTAGTGCACCATATAGGGAGTAGGGGACCTCAGTCTGTCTAGGACATCTCTACACCTCCACTGCTGTTGTTCCGTTGGCAGTTTGGAACTGCCAAGTAGCCATATGGCAAAGGCAATACTCTCCTCTGGTGAGACATGTCTGGCATGAGAACAAAGGACATGGATGGAGGAATGCAATGAACCATCATACACATACTTTCAACACTGTCTCTTAAACCAATCAATTGATCCACTTGTATAAGTAAAGACCTGCTTTTTAATAGTTGGTTTCCTGTATCTAACCATTAATGACACTGACTGAATTTGATATAGGCAGAGCACTGGGATAGACAACAGACATGGCTTAATTTTGGCTTTGTTTTGAAAAACATAAAATATATATATATATATATATATTCTCTTGTCAATGCAATTGGGAATATTGAAATTACCTCATTTGTCACTTTGACTGAGGATTCATAAAAGTGTGAAAATTACATTTGTGGAGATGTTGGGGAAGTTCATTTCCAGGCACTAAGGGTGCATAGTGGTGTTCATTCATCTGCAAATCCAATCAGTTTTCCACGTTGATTCAACGTCATCACATTGTTTTTCTGGTTGAAATGATATGAAAACAACGTTGATTCAACCAGTTTTTGCCCAGTTGGAACCTTTTTGCCCAGTGGGAACCTAAGGAGACCCCACATATAAATGACTACCACAAAGCATTAAATCAGAAAAGCAGGTAGGTGTTTTGTGGCCATAATGACACAGGGGGGTTTGGTGCATGCAAATAAAATATAAATGATACGTCATGTCATCGCAACTGCACCTTTAAGTTCTTCCAGACACAAACATATACATTTAAAATGCACTTGGCAGGTAAAAATAGGAGATATTGCAGGTTACTTGCATAATTTTGCAACTGTTTGAAAATACTGAAGTTGTGTAACAAACACAGCATCTGTACTGTAAAATGACGCAGAGATATTCTGGGGGACTACAGCGAGCTGTTGGATTAATCACAGGATTGTAGAAACAGTAATTTCAAATCAAATCAAATTTTATTTGTCACATACACATGGTTAGCAGATGTTAATGTGAGTGTAGCGAAATGCTTGTGCTTCTAGTTCCGACCATGCAGTAGTATCTAACAAGTAATCTAACAAATTCACAACAACTACCTTATACACACAAGAGTAAAGGAATGAATACGAGTATGTACATATAAATATATGGATGAGCGATGGCTGACCGGCATAGGCAAGATGCAGTAGATGGTATGGAGTACAGTATATACACATATATATATATGAGATGAGTAATGTAGGATCTGCATAACCGTAAATAAACCATAGCTGTAGTGGCTATTTATGGATGCACCACATATCAGCAATTTTTTCCTTAGTTCTCATAATTTATGCGTTAAACACATGATTAACTATGAGGAGAAAAAAGGGTCATGTTCACCTTTACTGCTTACTGGCAAAACAACACAGCAATGCATCCATTTGTTACCAACTTAACAAACAAATTAGGAAGCTTTTTTTTAATCACATTTGACTTGTTATCAAACCCTTTATTAGCATAATGTTAATAATGCTCCACTATGATTGCCACAATCACTGCATTTAATTATCTGTCATTATGGTGTGTTCTGTTCCAGGTGATGTGCTGTTTAACTTAGATATACCGTTGCCTCTGTTTTTCCTGATGAACTGCGAGAGGAGTGCGGCAGGTTTCCATGGGTACGTCCCAAATGGCACCCTATTCCCTATATAGTGCACTACTTTTGACCGGAGCAAAATGGGTCCTGGTCAAAAGTAATGCACTACATAGGGAATACTATGCCATTTTCGACACACAGCCCATGGCCCAGGCTGGGATGGAGGGCTAATATAATTCTCCCCATTAGAGGGAAATCAGGTTGGGGCTGATTATGCAAGCTGCCCAGACAGATCCTGTATGTCAAAGGCTCAGTTAGGCTGGGAGAATGATGAGGTGCTTACTGATGCATTAGGAGGCTGGTACAGTGGAATAAATAAAACTCTGCCTGCCAGTGTAGGCCTCCACTCCTTCCACACAGAGAGGCTGACTGATCAGACTGGAGACTGCATAGCACTCAGAGGGTGCGTCCTAAATGGAACCCTATTCCCCATATATACTGAATAAAAATATGAACGCAACATGTAAAGTGTTGGTCCCATGTTTCATGAGCTGAAATAAAATATCCAAGAAATGTTCCATATGCACAAAAACCTTATTTCTATCAAACTTTGTGCACAAATTTGTTTACATCCTTTTTAGTGAGCATTCCTCATTTGCCAAGATAATCCATCCACCTGACAGGTGTGGCATATCAAGACGCTGATTAAACAGCATGATCATTACACAGGTGCACCTTGTGCTTGGGGACAATAAAAGGCCGCTCTAAAATGTGCAGCTTTGTCACACAACACAATGCCGCAAATGTCCACCAGAACTGTTGCCAGAAAATTTTATGTTAATTTATCTACCATAAGCGGCCTCAAACGTCATTTTAGAGACTTTGGCAGTACGTCCAACCGGCCTCATAACCGCAGACCTCATGTAACCACGCCAGCCCAGGACCTCCACATCCAGCTTCTTCACATGCGGGATGGTCTGAGACGAGCCACCCGGACAGTTGATAAAACTGTGGGTTTGCAAAACTGAAAAATGTCTGCAAAAACTGTCAGAAACCATCTCAGGGAAGCTCATCTGCTTGCTCGTTGTCCTCAACAAGGTCTTGACTAGACTGCATTTCGGATCGTAACCGACTTCAGTGGGCAAATGCTCACCTTTGATGGCCACTGGCACGCTCGAGAACTGTGCTCTTCAAGGATGAGTCCCGGTTTCAGCTGTATCAGACAAATGGCGTTGTGTGGGCGAGCGGTTTGCTGATGTTACCATTGTGGACAGAGTGCCCCATGGTGGCGGTGAGGTTATGGTATGGGCAGGCATAAGCTATGGACAACAAACACAATTGCATTTTATCGATGGCAATTTGAATGCCGTGACAAGATCCTGTGACAAGATCCTGAGGCCCATTGTCATGCCATTCATCTGCCGCCATCACCTAATGTTTCAGCATGATAATAGACGGACAGCCCCATGTCACAAGGATCTGTACACAATTCCTGTAAGCTGAAAATCTCCCAGTTCTTCCATGGCCTGCATACTCACCAGACATGTCACCCATTGAGCATGTTTGGGATGCTCTTGATCGACGTGTACGACAGTGTGTCCAGTTCCCGCCAATATCTGGTTTTCTGATCCACGCCCCTACTTTTTTTTAAAGGCATCTGTGACAGATGCATATTTGTACTCCCAGTCATGTGAAATCCATAGATTAGGAACTAATTAATGTATTGCAATTGACTGATGTCCTTATATAAACTGTAACTCTTTTAAATCTTTGAAATTGTTGCATGTTGTGTTTATACACTGCTCAAAAAAATAAAGGGAACACTAAAATAACACATCCTAGATCTGAATGAATGAAATAATCTTATTCAATACTTTTTTCTTTACATAGTTGAATGTGCCCATGGAGGTCTGGATTTGGAGTCACACTCAAAATTAAAGTGGAAAACCACACTACAGGCTGATCCAACTTTGATGTAATGTCCTTAAAACAAGTCAAAATGAGGCTCAGTAGTGTGTGTGGCCTCCACTTGCCTGTATGACCTCCCTACAACGCCTGCTCAACGCAACGCCTCCTGATGCTCCTGATGAGGTGGCGGATGGTCTCCTGAGGGATCTCCTCCCAGACCTGGACTAAAGCATCCGCCAACTCCTGGACAGTCTGTGGTGCAACGTGGCGTTGGTGGATGGAGCGAGACATGATGTCCCAGATGTGCTCAATTGGATTCAGGTCTGGGGAACGGGCGGGCCAGTCCATAGCATCAATGCCTTCCTCTTGCAGGAACTGCTGACACACTCCAGCCACATGAGGTCTAGCATTGTCTTGCATTAGGAGGAACCCAGGGCCAACCGCACCAGCATATGGTCTCACAAGGGGTCTGAGGATCTCATCTCGGTACCTAATGGCAGTCAGGCTACCTCTGGCGAGCACATGGAGGGCTGTGCGGCCCCCCAAAGAAATGCCACCCCACACCATGACTGACCCACCGCCAAACCGGTCATGCTGGAGGATGTTGCAGGCAGCAGAACGTTCTCCACGGCGTCTCCAGACTCTGTCAAGTCTGTCACATGTGCTCAATGGCGAATTTGCCAATCTTGGTGTTCTCTGGCAAATGCCAAACGTCCTGCACGGTGTTGGGCTGTAAGCACAACCCCCACCTGTGGACGTCGGGCCCTCATACCACCCTCATGGAGTCTGTTTCTGACCGTTTGAGCAGACACATGCACATTTGTGGCCTGCTGGAGGTCATTTTGCAGGGCTCTGGCACTGCTCCTCCTGCTCCTCCTTGCACAAAGGCGGAGGTAGCGGTCCTGCTGCTGGGTTGTTGCCCTCACGGCCTCCTCCACGTCTCCTGATGTACTGGCCTGTCTCCTGGTAGCGCCTCCATGCTCTGGACACTACGCTGACAGACACAGCAAACCTTCTTGCCACAGCTCGCATTGATGTGCCATCCTGGATGAGCTGCACTACCTGAGCCACTTGTGTGGGTTGTAGACTCCGTCTCATGCTACCACTAGAGTGAAAGCACCGCCAGCATTCAAAAGTGACCAAAACATCAGCCAGGAAGCATAGGAACTGAGAAGTGGTCTGTGGTCACCACCTGCAGAACCACTCCTTTATTGGGGGTGTCTTGCTAATTGCCTATAATTTACACCTGTTGTCTATTCCATTTGCACAACAGCATGTGAAATTTAGTGTCAATCAGTGTTGCTTCCTAAGTGGACAGTTTGATTTCACAGAAGTGTGATTGACTTGGAGTTACATTGTGTTGTTTAAGTGTTCCCTTTATTTTTTTGAGCAGTGTATTTTTGTCCAGTGTAGTTATGACCAGAAAACTAGTTTACTTTGTAGGGAAAAGGGTGTCATATGGGACACAGAAAGAGAACCACTGGCTACAGATGGCAATGGGGAAATACATTTCATACTCTCTCAAATCATCATGATTGATTCTTATCCTGCATGTCACCCTAATGACTGTGATCTCAACAGGACGTTTCCAGTTCATGAGAGCAGTTCATGAAATGCACTCTACTGAAAATGGTATAAGGAAAAGTTCATTCCCTGGTGATAGGGCCTTGAATATCTCATTCCAAGTTCTATGTTGTGCTGTATGCTCATCTGAGCCCTGACAGGAACAAAATGTATGACATGATGTGAGACTCAGATGGCAATGTGTTTCGCTTGTGTCACTGTTCAGCATCTGATTTGCAAAATGTATTCAAAATGTGATCACACTATATGCAGTCAGTGTTTACTCATTCCTAAGAAATGATGTCGTTCATATGAAGGTTTAGCAGCTTTTTAAATATCACAAAAGCCTGTGTGAGTTGGATAAGGGATGAACAATATTAACATTGTAGATCATGTAGGTACAGTAGTTGTGCGTAGAGGGGGCTTAAAAACCTTAGCCTCCATAGATGCTTTGTGCAAAAAGAGTGGCAGAGACTTTCTTTAGTAGATGCTCCCATGTGGAAGGACCACATGGGAGCATCTGCTCCCATGTGGAAGGACCACCAGAGGGCAGGCTGCTCCCACGGACAGTAGCCCAGCCCGGCATGTGAGTCAAGATGATCAGAGGCAATTAAGCACAGCTGACGTTACTAATGACCTACAAGAGAGAGGAGGGAAGCGGCAGAAATAAAAGAGTGTTTGCTTCTACAAAGGAGAAGACGTGCCTTTTGGAAGGGAGAAGAAGGGGACACACCACCTCTTGGGAATGGCCACCACGGATCCGGATGACTACCCGAAGGGAGCTCTCCACGGATGGATCGTTAAGGCGGTGACACACCTGGGATTTATGTTATAGTTTATGTTCCTTGCTCTTGTATAGAAGGAGATTTGTGTTTTCCTTGGGAGATCATCCTTGATTGTGTTGGAGTGTTTGAGAAGAAAGAAATACCCCAATAGAGAACTTTGGTCAATTAAGAAAACCTGCTCCTGACTCGTTTATTCCACCTTTCCGCTTTAGAGCAACCTCCAAGTACTTGGTCCGCTCACATCTATGAAAAAACACAGATGAGAGTAGCTTTTTTGTAGGTCCACCACAGTGGCGGTTGGTGCCGTTTTTAAGATGAGGGAGGAGCATGGCCTTATTTCTATTACAGCATATTGGAAGACTGTGTTTCATATTCCATTCACCTAGTTCAATATAACATCGATAGATTCAGGCTACTACATGATACGCAAATTTTCCCTATACCCATCTTGAGGTTGCCACAACCTAGCCTGTGAATTAAAGTTTACAGTGTAGGTGCACACAGGTCCTCTCACCTTTTCCCTTGACTTGTGGACTTCAGTGGACAACACATCAGATGTCCGTGACCAGGCGAAAAAAAAAAATTCCAAGCCAAACCTTTATATCATAAACGCTACACACAGCCTATAATGTTGTCACAATATTAGCTACAGTAACGTCATAATCACATAGCTAATAGATCTAACGCGTTAGTAAACCCGCTACAATCATGCAGCACCGTGTACAGCCAGTAAGCAGTTTAGCAGTTACACTAGCTGCAGCTTATGCTTTCAGTGCTAGATTCCTTCTCTGATCCTTTGATTGGGTGGACAACATGTCAGTTCATGCTGCAAGAGCTCTGATAGGTTGAAGGAGGTCCTCTGGAAGTTGTCATAATTACTGTGTATGTCTATGGAAGGGGGTGAGAACCATGAGCCAAGTCAATGTACCCACAGGAGGACGTAGCATAGCTGTCCTCCGGCTACACCATGGTGCTACCCTAAAGACTGCTGTTGAGGCTTCTGTGTACCTTCGTTGCAGAACAGTGTGTTTTAATCAAATATATTTTGTATAGTTCTATCCAAAAATAATGGATGGCGGCCCTCCCCTTCCTCCTCTGAGGAGACTCCATACTCCACTAAGGCTCTGCCACAATGTCACAAAGGTGTTAATGAAATGCTTTGTACTTACTTTATGTTTAGTTCAATAAAGTCAATCAAGTTTTGAATTCCGTCTCATAAAAGTTTGACGAGCACACTGGTCACCCCGATCCAGAACATCAGGTACTTCTCGTTATATCTGTGTATATAATGAAAAAAGGGACACTAGTAAATGGGTAAAATGAAAAGTGATAAACCAAGAGCTCATCAGGGTCTGCATTTTTTATTTCAGCCTGTCACGGGTGGCCTAGCTGTCACCTGTCGCCCACAGCCTATTAAAACATAATTTAGAGCTGTGTTGACTGTAGAGAACATTATGGACACACTCACTACAGTCTCCTGACCCAGCCACTAGTGATTAAACCTGCTGTCACAATACTAAGAGAGCCTCTCTCTCTATCGCCCTCTCTCTCTCTCTCTCTCATTGCTGAAGTGGCAGGCAAGGTTGTCACGCTCTGGCGAGGCTGCCTATGGATTCGATGTCCAATTCTGTTTTTGTTCAGTTTTTCATGTCTCCAACCGACCATTCAATTCATTCTTCCCCTGTGGCTGGTTTAGGATGCAGAATAACATTTTAAATTCCACGCATAAGAGGTTGGTCCACTCAATGATGACAATGGACAATGAAATGGAAACTAATCTATTTATTGTCTGTGCTTATAATCGTGATTAAAGCCATACAGAGGGCCAGCCTTATAATTCATTGCAGTTAAATATTTTTTTGATTTCTAATTGGGCAGGCTGTTGAGGTCGCAGTGTTACCTAAAGGAATTTCAATCCTTCTGAGACTGTTACAGTATTCTTTCCTGTGCTCAGACCCATTTTAGATGTCTGCCCTTTGAGGTCAATATCTACAGAAATTGATCTTAAAGACAGACTGAAAATGTGCTATCCCACAAGCAATGTCCTTAATCAATAGCATGACCATCTGCGAAGAAACAGATAATGTACCTGAAGAATGGCAAATAATGATGCAAATAGCATAACGATAGTTTGAAATGCTGTGCTACTGAGGAGGTCATTCACTGTGCACTTATGGCCCAGTTCATGAACACACACTGACTAGGTTACAATGCGTGGTCATTTATACGCAGTGTGTCTTTAAAACACCCAACAGATCACTCACTGGTGGGATTCACATTTAGCTTGTTTAATCCACGATTTTCATTCGTTAAAGATAGTAATGAATAGTAGTTAACCAGATCAACCAAGTTACATTTCAAGAATATTGTAAATGTCGTTTTTCATTATAACAAATCAACGACAGTGAAATTCTGTGAAATTGACAGATTGTCTTATACAAAGCATATCTGTAAGTGAACCTATTTGAGCCGTAATGCACTGAACCTGTAACAGTAGGCTATGTGCAGCTGTCCTTTTGTCCAAGTGCATGGGCTTTGGGGACTAAAATCCGTGTTTTTATTGTGTCTGCATGCTCCCTTGTTCTTGCACTTGACGGCACCAAAATCCCTGCACTTGGTTCTAGAAATCTATGGATAGCGCGTTTCATAGCACGTGATGTGACTTTCTAAAGCGATGCTTCATAAATACGCAGATAAAAAAAAACTCAGACATCGCAGCAACCAGAACTTTAGACCAGTGCGAAGGGCGCACATGAAAGCGTGGATGGCAAAGGAAATGAGCGCCCATCAAGAAACCTTATACACCAATAAATAACCACTTAGACGCTTATAAAAAGATATTTTCTATATAATGTTAAATGTTTCTACCTCTTCTTGTTTTGATGATTACATGTATATTTATTTAGTCAGGTACAGCGCGTCAAGGTTGGATTAATGATTGGAGACAGTTTGGGTGGAAGAAGTCTACACCTGGGCGAGCAATGTGAAGGTAAATACATGTTTCTATTGTATTTCATTTGCCGTTTTAATTTAATAGAGAATAATTTCCCCCCAAATTACAGCGCGTCATGTATAATTAAATGTATTGCGATTTATTAGGCAAAAATTTATTATTTAGGCCAAATGTGTCCTAATTCAGGACTCTTTCAATAATTTCACAGTACAAAAACGCTATTATAGCCTACATGTGTATTGACATCAACACATTAACCTAAAGGTTAACGAAGCCTATACAATGGCATTGAATAGTAGATCTATAATTCATTTAGAAAAATAAAAGGTGAAACCCGTTGAAAGAATAATAACCAATGTAAGGGAAGCCTAAAGTGGTGAAAGTGAAACTAACGTTTACAAAGTAGGGCATTTAGCCTATTAGTCTAATATTGTGAAATTGTAAATGCAGTTAAAAGTTAAGATAATTAATTTAGGACTCTTGAAATACATTTAGTAACATATAAATCAATGTTATAAAGGCTTCATTCACTTTTAGATAACAGTATACCCCATCAGCTTCGGTATGACTGCACCTAAGCATGAGAATGATAGCACAAAATAACAGTAAAGGGAATGTATAACAGGAGCCGTGTTTAGTGATCTTATGTATTCAAACATGAACAAAAACGACTGTCTCCTGTTGCACATGAGTTATCTGACAGGAGTGGAATTTCTTCTCTGAGTGACATGCAGGGCAACAGCTTATTACCAGTGAACATCCTTTGCCCATCCCTAATGGTTAGCATACTCTATCAATTTTTTTTTTAAAGAAGGCTGCCCCTCAGGCTAGTGATTATCATTAGATAATTATAATGTAATATAATTTATAGAATGAGATATAGCAGGTTGTAGTTAAAACACCCTGATGATTTTGCTCATTCAAGCAATGTGAGAAAAACCCAATCTAAGGCATGGTTTAATTTTGGCCACGGAATATGGGATTCAATGTCATTCAATGCAAGTTAAACTGTCATAAAAGAGAATCAAATAACATTCAGCTCAGACACCCATACATACCCCACAAGACATGCCACCAGGGGTCTCTTCACAGTCCCCAAGTCCGAAAAGAATTCACGGCAATGCACAGTATTATTAAGAGCCTTGATCGCATGGAACTCCCTTCCATCTCCAATTACTCAAGCAAGAAGCAAAACTACCTTTAAAAAAAATATTAAACAACATCTCTTGAACGGCGGGGACTGTCAGGGAACACACACAGACACTCTAACACACACATCATTTTCTGTTGTTGTATTGTTTGTATTGTTATTTGATTTGTTATTTTTTTATTTGTTGGTTGTTGGTTGTATATCGTGGTATTTTTTATTTGTGTGACTGTCCTTGTCTATCAGTGCACCAGTGTTTTGTTACTTGTCATGTTTTGTGTTTTTTGTGGACCCCAGCAAGAATCTCTGCTGCCTCTGCAAAAGCTAATTGGGATCCAAAGGGAAAAAAAGAAAAGCATAATTATGTCTGTCCACAAATATTTCTCTTATCATTTTATAGGTTAACCAGGAACCCTCTTAAACCGCAGTGTTCACCTCTCAGGCCCAGTCATGAAGTCTGTGCTAGATGGAGTGGCTGACACCACCTTCCGGACTATAACATCTGGACTGCAGTACCTGGGCTCCAACGATGCCAGCTATGATGACACCACCATCAACTCTGACTTCACTAAGGGTGGATTGTCCATCCAGAAGCCTCTCTCTGCTTTCCTCAGTAACTCTTTCCCAGACAAAGTGCCTGGAGATGAGGAACTCATCCTCAAAGGCATTCCATTCTTTCCTACCAATGCCACAGACCTGTTTGGCAACCGGAGTGGGTTTGGAGATGAGGGAACCGGAATCCAGTGTGGGGAGAACTTCATGGACATGGAATGCTTCATGATCCTTACCCCTAGCCAGCAGCTGGCTGTGGCGATGATGTCACTCACCCTGGGCACCTTCACGGTGTTGGAGAACCTTGTCGTGCTGTGTGTGATACTCCAATCTCGCACCCTGCGCTGCCGCCCCTCCTACCACTTCATTGGCAGCCTGGCTGTAGCCGACCTGCTGGGCAGCGTCATCTTCGTCTACAGCTTCCTGGACTTCCATGTGTTCCACAGAAAGGACAGCCCCAATGTGTTCCTCTTCAAGCTGGGTGGAGTCACCGCCTCGTTCACAGCCTCTGTGGGAAGCTTGTTTCTCACTGCTATAGACCGCTACATCTCCATCCACAGGCCCCTGGCCTACAGGCGCATCGTCACGCGGACCAAGGCTGTCATCGCCTTCTGCGTGATGTGGACTATCTCCATCGTCTTCGCAGTGCTCCCTCTGCTGGGCTGGAACTGCAAGCAGCTCAACTCGGTCTGCTCAGACATCTTTCCGCTTATCGACGAGAAGTACCTGATGTTCTGGATCGGGGTGACCAGTGTGCTCGTCTTCTTCATCATCTACGCCTACATGTACATCCTGTGGAAGGCCCATCACCACGCCGTGCGCATGCTGAGCCGCACCTCCCAGAAGAGCCTGGTGGTGTACTCGGCGGATGGGACTAAGTCGCAGACCACGCGCCCTGAGCAGACACGCATGGACATTCGCCTGGCCAAGACACTGGTCCTCATCCTGGTGGTGCTGGTCATCTGCTGGGGCCCTGTGCTGGCCATCATGGTCTACGACCTGTTCTGGAAGATGGATGACGATATTAAGACAGTGTTTGCTTTCGCCAGCATGCTCTGTCTGCTCAACTCAACCGTCAATCCAATCATTTACGCCCTGAGGAGCAGGGACATGCGACACGCCTTCCTAAACTCATGCCAGGCGTGCCGGGGCAGTGCCCAGCAGCTGGACAATAGCCTGGAGTCTGACTGCCAGAACAGGCACATTGGTGCCAACAGGGCTGCAGAGAGCTGTGTGAAGACCACTGTGAAAATAGCCAAAGTGACCATGTCTGTCTCCACTGAGACATCTGCAGAAGCTGTCTAGCTGGTCATCATCATGTCACAGCGATATTGCGTCACGAGAAGGGGATGGACCTTCCACAGGATGTAATGAATTACACACATAGCTAAATGCTTCAGCGGTTCATTTCTTAATTGTTTTATGTTTTTGAGGTTTTCCAGTATAGTGTTCCAGTGCCTAAGTGCCAAATAGATTTTTAAAGGTGATGAAGACAGTGGATAGGGACTGTTGGCCATTGACTTCATGATGATCAAACTGTAGAAGGCTTAGCATATTTTTGTACTGTGAATTCAGGTTCTGAACCAATGATATATTCATTCATGGGATAAGGGGCTAATTACGTTTTTGATTAGAAGTATGTTTTAATATGTTATAAAGATGTCAATATGTGTTCCATAAAGAAGACAAATCATTTAGGCTTTGAGAAGCCAGAACAGGCATTGGCTTTGTCCAGGCGTTATGTACAAATATACAGTGTTGTGTGAAGAGTTCCATTTTATTTACATAAGGGACTAACTTTAATTTTAATTTACTTAAGACATGTATAATCCATAAAGCGACAGAGGAACCGTTGCCTTTGTATTTTCTTTTTTATACCTGTCTGAGTTTGTTTATTTTTTTATACAGAAATAACTAACAGGAAATCAAATCTGACCTGACTTTGTGTAGACAGCTCCATTGAGTGTTTGAGTCATCTTTCATATAGAAGCTGGATGAATCTGAAAACCACAGTCTTCAATTTAATGAAATACGTGTGCCATTTGAAGCCATAATAAGCTAATCTGCTTTAAATACTTAAGAGATGTGTTCACTGAGTCAAAAATCTACAATGTCATGCTTTATAAGGTATTCTGCCTTTCATCTCTTTGTCTCTTTGGCTATAGTGGTATGTTTTCAATAAAAATGAATGTATACCAAACAATTGTACAATGTTACATACAATGCAGTTCCAAAAAGTGATTTAGTTATGAGTCTGTCTTTAAAACAGTTTGTCAACGCAACAATGTATTGTATGGCTAAAGTTTGAGCACAGGTCATGAAAATTGAAATCTGGTTGCAGTGTGCTGGCCACACTACCATAATAATCATAGAACTACATGCAATGGATTGAATTCAGACTACTTATAAGTGGATTTAATTGAATTCGGTACATTTGTGAATAACCTTCCAACTTGATTTAAAAAATCTACCTTCTGTTCAACACCTAATCAAATTGTGTCAGTGTTACCATAAACATAACTTAGTACTGTTGATTAGGATTATTTTGATATTTGAGGAGATCACAAAAGCTGCCCTAGAGTAGACATACAGCACAGCTTTTAGATAAACAGAACAAGAAGATAGCCTGTCTGTCAGTTTTTAGGTTGACTGCAGTTCATTCTTATCAAAAGCAAGCCTTTCCTTCGTTAGCTGACAAAACATTAGAATGAGTCTCTTACCAGTGTTGATGAAAAGGATCCTTTTCAATTATATTATATAGGACTTTTAATCTAGAACTATCACTTAGTTAACATTGTTCTTTAAACATGTATCTTGGTGTTAAACTACTACCGACAGCTGTTTACCAGTATGCTTTGCTGCCTCTTGTAATGTTGAGTGTTGGAAATCAAATGTCAAACTGTTTAGTGGCTTCTGTACAGTGGTGGCATCTGAGAAGTCTGTGGGGAGAGAAAAAAAATATATGCGGTATTCAACTGTTTTTTTTCATATTGCAATGTAATGTTTCCAAGCTTTTGAATAAAGTCACAGCTGGTTATCATGTCTTCTGCCCAAGTTCATGATTATTTGATGGAAAGCTGTAGGCTAGTAGGTATAGTGTGTTCAGCCTACGAAATTGAAGAACATCGCAATAGAACAAATTTGATAAACTCATGAAATGTAATAAGTGACCCCAAGGTCTTGTTTGAATAGCACCCTTCCTCACTTCTTTGAAGTAATCCTCTGATAACAAGAAGTTAGATCTGTCACAAATAGGTGTAAGCAGAGATCCACTCATATAATTTATACAACCATACACCCATAGCTTATACACCTACACCAACCATGTCAGGTACTGTATGTTATTACCCCGTCTCAGGCTGCAAGGAAGGACACTGAACAGAAATAAATGTTTTCCAGGAATAGAAGGCTATGGTGCAGCCTGCAGAAGTCAGAGCAAATATACTTTTTGGCTTCGTGGAGCAGAGCTGTTGTGAAGGAACTTTTCAAGGAAGTGCGTTTGTGTTTATACAGGACCTTCCGCTCTCACCTACCATCAACCAATTATGTCAATGTGGAGCTATACAGAGCCCTCCGCATTGTTACAAAATTTGAGAGGGCACGGTGATGCGGTACGAGCTTGATTTGCCCTCTGCACCCTTCTGGAGGCTGCGCAATCGCGTCACACACCCCACCCCATACGAAGCCTCCGACCACATTTTTGTATCAAGTATAAGTTGGCTTTAAAGGGAAGCATGGAGTCCTGACGCTTTCTCGCCCTCTTGTGGACGATATACAACACTGCCCTCACTGTCTCACATCCACACAGGATGGGAATTTCCCAACAACTCTTCATTGTCCACGTTATAGGCCTTTTTGGAAGATAGTTCATCAGAACAGGCCTGCTGTGATTACAATCCTGCAGGATGAATAATGGCAATACTGCCCAATACAGTTGTTATAAACTGAGGGCTCTAGGGTTGTATGTATAAAACAGCTCAGATTGAGCGCTGCTCTTCAGTCAGTTCCCACTCTCCATGTAATCTCATCCATTGTGATCTAAAATGGCAAAACTGGTCCTTAATCAGCACTCATACTCAAATCAAATCAAATTTTATTTGTCACATACACATGGTTAGCAGATGTTAATGCGAGTGTAGCGAAATGCTTGTGCTTCTAGTTCCGACCATGCAGTAGTATCTAACAAGTAATCTAACAAATTCACAACAACTACCTTATACACACAAGAGTAAAGGAATGAATACGAGTATGTACATATAAATATATGGATGAGCGATGGCTGACCGGCATAGGCAAGATGCAGTAGATGGTATGGAGTACAGTATATACACATATATATGAGATGAGTAATGTAGGATATGTAAACATTATATAAATGGCATTGTTTAAAGTGGCTAGTGATACATTATTTCATCCAATTATAATTATTAAAGTGGCTAGAGATTTGGGTCGATGGCCGAACGGCATAGGCAAGATACAGTAGATGGTTTAGAGTACAGTGTATACATTTGATATGAGTATGTCGGATACGTAAACATTATATACAAAATTGTTTAAAGTGGCTAGTGATACATTTGTTACATCCAATTCCTATGTTTAAAGTGGCTAGAGATTTAAGTCAGTATGTTGGCAGCAGCCACTCAATGTTAGTGATGGCTGTTTAACAGTCTGATGGCCTTGAGGTAGAAGCTGTTTTTAGTCTCTCGGTCCCAGCTTTGATGCACCTGTACTGACCTCGCCTTCTGGATGATAGCGGGGTGAACAGGCAGTGGCTCGGGTGGTTGTTGTCCTTGATGATCTTTGGCCTTTCTGTGACATCGGGTGGTGTAGGTGTCCTGGAGGGCAGGTAGTTTACCCCGGTGATGCGCTGTGCAGTCCTCACTACCCTCTGGAGAGCCTTACGGTTGTGGGCGGAGCAGTTGCCGTACCAGGCGGTGATACAGCCCGACAGGATGCTCTCGATTGTGCATCTGTAAAAGTTTGTGAGTGATTTTGGTGACAAGCCGAATTTCTTCAGCCTCCTGAGGTTGAAGAGGCGCTGTTGCGCCTTCTTCACCACGCTGTCTGTGTGGGTGGACCAATTCAGTTTGTCCGTGACGTGTACGCCGAGGAACTTAAAACTTTCCACCTTCTCCACTACTGTCCCCTCGATGTGGATAGGGGGGGGTGCTCCCTCTCCTGTTTCCTGAAGTCCACGATCATCTCCTTTGTTTTGCTGACATTGAGTGAGAGGTTATTTTCCTGACACCACACTCCGAGGGCCCTCACCTCCTCTCTGTAGGCCGTCTCTTCGTTGTTGGTAATCAAGCCTACCACTGTAGTGTCGTCAGCAAACTCTAAGACGCTTGATCCATAGGGCCCCCTACGTGGGACTTTGAAACAGTGCTAATAGCAGTGCTATACATACTATAAACAGACAAGCCTTTTTTTGAACAGTTGAAAGAGGCCATGCTATGAATATGATTTCATAGGATGTCAGTTCAGGTATAATCTCTCATGGACAGATTTAACTAAACATAACTGGTTGGCCTACCACAGAATCTGTTGGAGAGGAATGGGATGAGTGAGATTAGGAGCAGCAGTAGTTCCGGTGTTTGTTCTCTGTGCTACCGCACGGTCAAGCAGTACCAATGCTCCAAGTCTGGAACCGACAGGACCCTGAACATCTTCCACCCCCAAACCATAAGACAGCTAAATAGTCAGTTGAATAGTTAACCAATAGCTACGCGGACAATCTGCATTTACCTTTTTTGCACTAGCTCGTTTGACTAATCACAAATGTTACTGTTTATTATCTATCCTGTTGCCTAGTCACTTTATCCCTACCCATTTGTAGCCTACATATCTACCTCAATTACCTCGTACTCCTGCACATCGACTCGGTGTGGTACTGGTACCCCCATGTACCCTATGGCAATTTTAGCATGTAAATCTTGTTGGGGCCCCAAATTGTTTTGGGGGGGATGCATACCAGCAAAGCCACTACACAACACAACATTAAACAATACATTAATTGCACTATAACGGTGGGGGCTTGCATAACAAAGGGCTTGCATAAAGCTGTCCCAACAGCAGTGTCCCGGCAGCAGTACAAACAGCTTACCACTGCTACACCTGGTTATTAGCGGAGCCTTGTCTGGCAGCGAAACAGTTCATTCAGCCTAATCTTTTCTGCATTTAAAAAAACATAGCTGATATGGCTGACTTGGTTAAACAAATGTGGTTTCTACTGATAATTGAGATGTACAATCTATGGCATAAGGGGACATCAAGTGGATAAGAGGCATTCCGTAATTTCGATTAAGACATTATTGAGCGAGCTAGGACGGACGTAGTCAATATAACTATTTGTTCAGGACTTTTGAAATGTACAGCGACAGAATTCAGAGCATCGGCCATTCTTACAGCGGTCTCCCTGAACACCAAGTCAGAACCGTAGGATAAATAAAGGGGGCATATAAGCAAACAATGAAAGCTCTTACAATATTCAATGATTACATTTCTCTAAAACAGGTTATAGTCTACATGTGCACCACCAAGTAAGAACAGTAGGCGAAATGAAGAAGGGAGAATATACCAAATTATTAGGGTGAGGCACATGGGCTACTAACAGCTTACTACACAACATACACTTAGTATTACTTTCTTAACTACCGTATACCTATCTCCCTGGCATATTACATAATTTATGCAGCAGTATACATTACATGTTTGGACTCAAAGTCCGGCATTCTCTGGATTTATGGTGCTTTCAAGACAACTGGAAACTCAGAACAAAAACAAGGTCGAATCATGATGACGTCAGTGATCTTCAAGTCGTAGCTCTAGAAAGAGGCCTGAGTTCTCAACTTACAATTCCGAGTTGGACGTCCGTTCAAAACATATTTTCTAAGTCGGAGCTCGTTTTCCCCCGAGTTCCCAGTCGTCTTGAATTCACTGAAGTCAGATTTCCCAGTTCCGAGTTAACAGTTGTTTTGATCGCGGCAGAAATCATGCTGGATTGACAGCATGGCCAATGTTGAATGTTTAGAAGTTTAAACTTGGGAAAGCCCAGACTTTGGACCCCACAGCTACTCCACTGAATAGCAGGCTAGTGATTGCTTTGCCATGCTTGCAGTTAGCTACGGATTCCTTCCAAACCACTCATTTGTTGAATTTGCGATTTCCAACTTGTTTATGTCCAATAGCAGATGAGCACCGATACGTTTTATCTATAATTTCTCTTCATTGTTTCTCTTCATATGGCAAGGATTAAAAAGGATTTGCCAGGAGATTGTAGACTTGATTCATGATGATGACTGGTGGCTAAGATTTTGAAAGTATCAAAGCTAGTGTAGATATAATGTGATTTGGCGTCCTTTTATCTGTGGCCAATTACCTTGAGCCTTCTTGGATGGGCACTTCTAATGTAACTCTATGGCAGCAGCAAAGAGGCTTGAATTTTCTAGCTCTACCCTATGGTGACATAGTGTCCCCATGAGTGACAGAACACTGAGCCAATCGCGTCACAACTAGAGAACATTACCAACCCCTACACTCCGTATTTTCAGCTGGCTGCCCCACCACCACAGAACGCACTAAACTAGGCTGAAACGCCTGCATTTTGGAGCTGCCTTACTCAAGAAAGCAAAAAAGAGAATGTTTGTATGCGGCTTTATTAACATAATTCGTTTTTATTTTATTTTTTTACATTGTTTGCAAACTGATATGTATTACTGCTAAAATAACATGCAAAACAGGCAACCCCAAAAAACAAACAAAAAATCTATGTATTTTATTCTGCCCTGAATGACAGGTCGCCTCTGCCTTATAGCCAAGTTACTCATATTTGTATTGTTTTCTCTACATTGTTGGGAAGGGCACGCAAGTAAACACTACACCTGTGGTTTACAAAACATGTGACAAATACAATTTGATTCCACATGGTTTTGCTGGTGTTAGCATTTTTCAAATTTCAAAAGGGGAAAATTCTGCCTGTAACTTGAAAATAGAGGGCTTTTCTGCTCCTCATTCTAGCATCTCGTCATCTCTTATTTTAACACATATGAACCAAGATTTTAATCGAGCAGCTGGCGTTATTACATGAGACTTTAGTTCGGGGTTAACCGAGATTAGTTCAGGTATATCTGAATCTGAACCTGGACATAAACAACATCTAAAGAAGGAAGTGCACCTCAAACACAATGGGGTCAGTCCTAAACTGAAAGTATGTAGCCTACTGACATGGGGATGTCCCATATGAGCAAGAAACATTTAAGGAATATTTTACTTTTGTCCAATCATTTGAAAAGTCTGTGGGATTGGCTGTAATAATAGATTTCCTGGAAACTTCACGGGCTGCGTTTAAACAGGCAGATATTTTTTTCTCTATTAAATGGTATTTTGACCAATCACATCAGAGCTGAGTGAAAAGAATATCAGGATTGGGTCGCCTGTCTAAACGCAGCTCATGTTGCTTTTTTCCTGCTGGTAAATTAGTCACATTGCAGCACAGAACAATAGAGAATAGATCTAGCAAAGTACTGTTATTCACAAGAACAATAAAATAAGTTGAATCAAATATGCACATTCAGAAATGAGACAATGACTGGAGGACACATTTTCAAACGTTCTGTTCTTCGTTAGGAATTAACTAATAGCTTTATTCCAATTCTTTAAATAATTTGAAAGTACTGTGGCATTTAAATTGGTCAGTGCTATGTGGAATCCTTGGGACGTCCCTACCCAAATCCTTACCCTAACTTTAGAGTTAGCCTAGGCTAAGGGTTAGTTAGCCTAACCCTTAGCCTAACTAACACTTACCTAACTCTAACCCTTATCTAATCTTAACCTCAACCCTTACCTTAAACATTTTACATTTCAATTTCAATGGACGTCCCAAGGATACCAGATTGCACGCACCCATTTAAATTTGGCGAGTGCTTTTGGCATTTACGGTTTATGTGGGGAATGTAGTGCAAAAGCGCCAAGTATTGCATATGAACAAGTGTAAACTGTATAAAAAATAAACTACATTAACTAACGCGAGATTCATTAAGTGCGCATGCTCATTAGCTCAGAATGTAAAATGAACGTTGTTTTGACGCCATGTTGGTTGTCATCGAGGAGAGACTTTGACAACGGCGCTGGGAGAAGGAAATACTTGTCCGAAATCTACTATCATCTGGTTTTATATGATAATTCACATACAATAATTGATTGGATGAATTTCTACTAACACTAGGCCATTACAGGGTCTGAGTTTTGGATGGTATTAAGACTCGAGAGGCGAAAAAACGAATCCATTTGTGCCTAACCTGAATTTTCCCTTGAGGGTGGTCGAAGAAGAAAGCCAGCTGAGGGACCCTGTCACTGGAGCTCTGGTGTGCCCTCTGATAGCGAAAACCACAGCTTTATCTCGTTTTTATAGATCCATAATATTGTCAACGGAATGGCTTGTGGGGCTACTTTGAAAAGGACTATGGATTTCGATCCATTGATGAACCAGGCGTCCCCCAAAAGGAGGAGGTGTACCCCAATGTCTCAAGCCGCCTCAACCTCATCACCCCAGAAATATCTGCGTATGGAGCCCTCACCATTTGGAGAAGTGTCGTCCAGACTCACAACGGGTTAGCAACATTTAATAGCTACTAGATTTAAGGCATGAGTGGGAGTCTATGACTGAAAGGTGGTGTTAGGGCACCTTGGTGAGGTTAGCTATGTTAGCGTAGCTAACTACTAACTAACGTTAGTTGGCTAAGCATGATCAAATGCCTGACTAGTAGCTACAGTAAGCTACTGATCAACTTGTAAACACTTCTTGCATTTTGTTGTTGAAACCTGTGACTTAGACACAACTGTTCAACTAGCTTGCTAACTAACGGCAGCTAGGAGGCCGGTGCCAAACCTTCAAGCTAAGCTAGCTAGCATAGATCTTATAAATGAGCATTTTACATTTATCTGATAAACACTTCTTTAAACGCAACAGGATGATGGCATGTAGCCATATTGGCAATATATTAGTCGAACACAGTGGTGTAAAGTACTTTCGGTTTAGTAAAACTACTTTCAATTATTTAGTTTTTTTGGTATCTTTACTATTTATATTTTTGGTTACTTTTACTTCACAACATTCCTAAAGAAAATGTGATTTTTACTCCTTACTTTTTCCCTGACACTCGTTACAGTTTGAATGCTTAAAAGGACAGGAAAATTGTGCAATTCACACACACTTATCAAGAGTACATCCCTACTGCCTCTGATCTGGTGGACTCACTAAACACATGCATAGTTTGTAAATTATGTTGGAGTGTGCCCCTGGCTATCTGTAAATTTGCCTAATATAATGAATTAGAAATTATTTTTTACTTTTGATACTTAAGTATATTTTAGCCATTACAATTACTTTTGATACTTGGTTTTAAATATGCTTTCAGCCTTACTCAAGTCGTATTTTACTGGGTGACTGTTACTTGAGTCATTTTCTATTAAGGTATCTTTTACTTTTACTCAAGTATGACAATTGGATACTTTTTCCACCACTGGTCGAACATGCCCTAGTCTGTGCAGTGGAATTGCTTCCTGCAGGGGTTGGGATGGGGTTCTCATTTGCTACGGAAGTGGATAGCTCGAGTTTTGTGGCCTTTGTCCTTGAATTAAGGTCATATTGTTAATTACTTAGTGAAGTATCAAGATGACTCACTCACAAAGTATATTGCTTGAGTATTTTGTGCAATTTGTTATTTAGAATGATTGATTAGCTTGCCCTAACCAAATCTTGCCCTTGTTTTCCTTTCCAGAGCAAATCCTGCACAATATCAAGCAAGAGTACAAGCGGATGCAGAAGCGAAGGCACCTGGAGAACAGCTTTCAGCAGACCGAGGGCTGTTGTCCCCTGGAGTCACAACCCCATAGCTCCATCCTTAATGGATCCAGTCTGCCAGGTATGTCCAGTCTGCTTTTACTCGGGAAGGACATCAGGAGGAATAAAGACACATCTGAGGGGGTTCATCAAATGGAAACCATTGGTTGCCTCAACAATTGTTATCCCTTTTGTTAGCTTGCAGTTGTATGTCGTCGCTTGGCTTCATTTAATGTCATCATTTTTTGGGGTCAAGTTTCACATGTGGTTTTGAGAATGTTCTCCCTGATAATGGATACTTATTTTCTAAACAGGAACATCTTCTGGTGCCGTCTCCCCATCTAGAAAAGAGCAACCTCTATTTACCTTGAGACAGGTTGGGATGATCTGTGAACGACTACTTAAAGAACGAGAGGAGAAGATAAGGGAAGAATATGACGAAATATTGACAACAAAACTAGCAGGTGTGTTGGAGAAACTGTTTCTGTGACCTTCTCTGCAGAATACATAGCACTCTATTTATTGTCAGACCTTTCTCTCTCTTTTTGCAGAGCAATATGATGCTTTCGTTAAATTCACTCACGATCAGCTAATGCGGCGATTTGGAGAGCAACCTGCTAGCTGTGAGTAACAAACCTTTCCTCTGTCAGCTGCTAAATTGTTGCCACCACACCCCTAAAATTTGACTGGGGGAAATATAGCGACTCTAATGGTAAGTCTTTTGGTAGATGGAAAGGCTTTCCCAAAAACCTTCTCAATTAAATGTTAACTTGCTATAAAGTAGCCTATGCCTACCTGGTAAAATGATATGATTATTTCCATCAATCCAATGGGCAATTGTTTTTCAAATGCCATCACATGTGCTACAGAAACACTGCTAACCAAACAGTCCTTGGTGCATGCACTCTAGAATAAAAGAGTAACATTAAAAATCTGAATATCTTAATGTTTCCCAGACTTCGAAAGTGTTCTCCTGGTGTGGTTTTAGCATTGCTGTGTACTTAGAACATCCAATTGTGTTGCTTTTCTATGTAAAAAGTGATTGGAGAATGAACCTGAACAACGCCCTCCCCCCCTCTAGGGGAAACACTCACATGCCTCCTCCCTTCTTTATAAAGACCCCTGTCGCTTCTGTATCATGCTTAATGTATTGTGAACTTTATGTTCCATGAATCTGTATTCATAGCTGCTCTCTCTTCCTCCCCAGATGTTTCCTGAGCGAAACCTCATATTTGATGGAATACCAATTTCCCATTTTATTATTGCTAAAAGCTTCCCATCTGATTCTATGCCAACTGTATTCTCCAGAGACTTAGGGGTCTAGTTGGACTTGTAGCAGTGCCATATCTCCCCTGTGGACTTAGGATGCCTCAAGCCTCTGTCAGTGGCAACTACGTTCTCTTCAGCGACTGGTATTTGTGCTGCGGCCTAAATGGCACCCAATTTACTACTTTTGGCCAGCGCCCATAGAGCTACGGTCAAAATGAGTGCACTATATATAAAATAGGGTGCCATTTTGGATGAAGCCTTGGAGTGCTTCCTGCTGTCAACACATATATATGGACCTCTGCTACTTATTACTCTACCAGTGGCCTCCGTTGTTTTAATTGCTGTATTGATATTTATTAGGCTTTTATTTCTTAGGCCTTTTTATAAAGTGACCTGCCATTCCCAACTCTGCTAACCTCATCTTAAAACTGTTTGTGCTCTTTCCAACTACATTTCTGTCCTTGTCAAGCTAAGACAATGAGTGACAAGGAGTTGGCATTATAGCCCAAACAGACTGGCACTCAGGCTACGACTCTGCCACCACACATTTTGATTTATTTTGTTCCATAAACATGTTTCTTAGTTGCAAAAATGATGACAAACAACCTTTTTATTTTGTTTTTTTATCAAATCAACATGTACAGTTGGGAGGGGTGGTCCACTACAAAAGAGCAGATAATCCAAGGAATCTTCTGGACTGGACTCCAGGAGAGGACATCCTGGCATTTATCAGTTATGGTTACGTTGTAATGGTAAATGGCCTATGTACATTATGTTTTGCCTGACCTTTGTTAGTTATCCTTCAAATTTTTTCAACAACAAAAAAGAGCTTTTATTTTTTCCCTGTTTATTGTATTGGCTATGTAGCATATTGGGCTTGGGTTGGGTAAAGCTAATGAATAATAGGTTTACATTAAAGGGTGTTCCGGTTTCACATTGTCTTTTTCATAGTAAAAAATGCCAGAGTAGTTGACATCTCTGTTCAATTTAGCTCCTCCAAGTGTGCCGGAGAAGGTTCCACTTCAGTGATTGCTTTTGATGGTGTTGATTTTGGACTGTATATAATCCATCTCCACCATTTGAGAAGGAGTACTTTGAAGGTATTTTATCTTGTCCTAACAAAAAGTGTTCACAGTAGCTAGGTTTCCATCCAATTGGTGGTAGATTTTCAGGTGAATATTGTATAATCTGCATAAAAACAAATGTAAATTTTTCCCACCAGATGTGTGTTCATTGAATTGACTTGTTATGGATAAAAGGCTGTGCGTGATGACGTAGTGCACATACAAATACCTATTGCGGTTAATTTCCCATGTATCGAATAAAAAATTCAAGTTAAATGGGTTTCTGTCACATTTTTAGCTCTACTGATGGTTTTCAAAAAGATATATAATGTAGGTAGTGTGCTCACTGATATTGGCATGTGTGCTCTAGGCAATAGCTCGCAGATCCAGTGTGGGTACATGAGATTATTATGGACAAATGAGTGAGAATTTTTATTTATTTTCAAACTACAGCCAAGCGTCGATGATCATGTCACCAGAATAAGACTCTCGATATTTATTGAAATGGAGCATCAAGCTCATCACCTTGCATTTTCACCACCCTGTGAAGTTGATAATTTGTTTAATCTGTAGCCTAATAAACTGCAGGCCTTCCCAACCAGTCAGAATGGGAAGGGAAAGGGGGGTACCTAGTCAGTTGTACAACTGAATGCATTCCACTGAAATGTGTATTCCACATTTAACCCAACCCCTCTGAGTTGGAGAGGTGCGGAGGGCTGCCTTAATCGACATCCACTTCTTCGGCGCCCGGACCACGTCATTGTGTTTACTTTGATATGATTATTAAATCAATAAATGCATTCCATTGCATTTTCTCATACATTTTACAGACTCAAAAATATCCCACCTTGTCCAGCATATTTAGTTATTTGGCATTTGGAAAGTTTACTGACACATTTTCTGTTTCCATCAGGCCTGTCATTTTTTATCCAACATGTACTTTACTTGCATAAAAAGGTTGGATGGAAACCTGGTTAGTGTAAGAAACATGAAGCCTATGACTTCATGTTCTCCAACATATAAAACACGGTGACAGGCTACCCTGAAAGGTCTGTCAAGTTATTACTTACTGGTCAAATAATCACTGCTCTCATAGAAATTGTGTGGTTACAGTATCAGGTGTATTATTGACTTTAGAAATATGTTCTTAATTATTCTATGGTATTGGAACTCATATCTGACCTATGTGAGCCAATTCCTTTAAGAAAATGTATCACTGTGAATACAAAATAAAAGAAAAAGTGAGCACTGCATAAATATATCAGTATTTGCAAGTGCATATTTCATTTTGGTATCAGTCTATGAGGACAAGCTTGGCCCCCGAGGACAGACGTGGAAATCTAACGTGCCCACTCTATGACGTCGTCGGCAAATACACCACTTCGATTGGATGAAACGTGTGAGGTTGAGTTCAAAGATCACTTAAGCAGGAAATGAGTGTTTGAATGTCATCAGCTGCAAAAGCACGCATGAATGTGACATGGAATAATGTATTTTATGACCATTGAATGTAATTTATGAAAACACGGCATTGATGTCGACGTATGCACATGGCTTGTTATTTCAGAAGAAGTATTGCATCGAAGGTAGTCGCATGTGTTCTGTGTAAATTTGTGCAGCTAGTTAACGTTAGCTGTGTGCATAATGTTAGCAAATAGTATCTGCATGTTACTGCATGTCATTATTTATTCTTAAGAACCAAGATGCCCTCGGCTTGTTTAAATATATAACTATCATTTCTTTCGGCCAGTTAATATTGATAGCGGAGTATTCTGAATATTTCAAGCTGGTCAATGTAGGTAATCATGACTTCAAAACATAGCAGTAATCTATGCTATGGGGTTCAATTGACACAACAACAATGTGTATTGCAGTTTTCATATTTGACCTCTCTTGGTTTAGCTCTCTAGGGCTTTGGGACGGTCTGAAGATGCCTTCATTTCAGCTCTTTGTGCTATCCCAGTCTCCAAAAAACAGTTAAGTGTGAGTGTGCAGTGGTGGAAAAATACCCAATTGTCATACTTGAGTAGAAGTAAAGATGCCTTAACAGAAAATGCATCAAGTAAAGATGAAAGTCACCCAGTAAAATACTACTTGAGTAAAAGTATTTGGTTTTAAATATACTTAAGTATAAAAAGTAAATATGATTGCTAAAATATACTTAAGTACAAAAAATACAAGTATAAATAATTTCGCATTCCTTATTTTAAGCAAACCAGACAGTAAAATGTTCTTGTTTTATTATTTTACGGATATCCAGGGCCACACTCCAACACTCAGACATCATTTACAAACGAGGCATCTGTGTTTAGTGAGTCTGCCAGAGGCAATATGGATGACTAGGGATGTTCCCTTGATAAGTGTGTTAATTGGAAAAATGTTCTGTCCTGCTTAACATTCAAGATTTAACTAGTACTTTTGGGTGTCAGGAAAAATGTATGGAGTAAAAAGTACATAATTGTCTTGAGGAATGTAGTGGAGTAAAAGTCATCAAAAATATAAATAGTAAAGAACAGACACCCCAAAAAACTACTTAAGTAGTATTATAAAGTATTTTTACTAAAGTACTTTACGTGTGTGTGTGTGTGTGTGTGTGTGAGAGAGAGAGAGAGAGAGATCTGCTGAATGAACTCTCAGTCCTAGTCTGGTCCTTACAGATCCCTCAATCAAACATGATTATCACTACACAGTCATCATGTTTCTCAATGGTTCTTCTGACATTGTTCATCTCAGGCAATCCCCAGATTTCCGGTTGTCAGTCAACACTCTGCTAAAGAATGGGATCCTGCCAACTAATGGAGACCTCCAGGCACAGACAGAGGCTCTGGCCAGTCAGGTGGGGCCAATAGCGTTGTAGTCTAGATGCGGATATTGGGTCAGGTTAACATTTTCCCCACTAATTGTTAAGGTTTTGATTGGGTGAGGAGGAACTGATCCTAGATCGGTACCTAGGGGAAACTTCACCCTGAAACGTTTAGTAGTCAGTCACACACTCACACTTCGCTGATATTTAAATTTCACCTTCCTGTCAGAATTACAGTGCATGCTATTTCCTTTCAGTTAAAGCAAGACAGTGTGGTGGAAGAAATATTTGCTGGACGGGGAGTGATACACTTTAGAGTTAGTCGGAATCTCTTAGTACAGGTGAATATGCCTTTTTCCCTACTCTTTTCATTTTGATCATGTCAGTCGGAAAACTGCAGACTTTGTTTGAAATATTTTAATCAACCAGCGTGTAGGAATAGAATGTATATAATTGAACAAGACAACCATCTGGAAGTCTACACATTTGTTTTTGTTTTGTTTCAGAAAGTTTTAGAGCAGCTGTGTCGAGAACGTCACAAATTTGGTGTGAAAAGTGAACTTTTCGATGGCCTCAAAAAAGGAACAACTGTGGTGGAGTTTAGGTATTGAAAGATGTTCTCCTCAAACTTACTTTCGTTTGTATTGTTTCAGAGTCTAGGATGTTGAGGCAATGTGTTGAGGCAACCACTAAAGAAATAGCTACCTTCTTTTTATGAATTTATTGACAACCATTCCCTTTTGTTTTTCTTACAGTTCCCCAAACATTGCCAAGAAGTTTCATGCTGGACATCTGCGTTCCACCATTATTGGTGAGACTCAGTTGAAGTTCTTTAACGTACCAGGAGAGGGCAGAGTTTATTTTGATATTGTTCCTGACCTCAGGCTGTTCAGGATTCAGGATGTGTTTGAAATATTGTATCTATTGTGACTGAAAAATGCACAATGTTATTTTTAGGTAACTTCATTGCCAACCTGAAAGAATCCTTGGGAAATAATGTCATTAGAGTGAATTACCTGGGAGATTGGGGCATGCAGTTTGGTGAGTTAAGCAGAGAAGAAGAACATAAAGGAATACACTGAGAAGCTTTAAAGGTAGACTCAGTGAAATGACGTTGCCACGAGCATCAAAGCAGATATTGCGATGCAAGACTTCGCTCCCACAACGTCACACACAGTGAGTGCACACATATCACTGTCTTTTTTATTGGATCAGTACACCAGAAACGTTTTGGGGGACAACAACAATTTCCTACAGGCTAGATGGATGTCATATTGTACAATTTGTGTCTTCTGTGTACATTAGATGGTTGCATTCAAGACAAGGTTGTTGTATTTACACATCTGCTTGTCAGTATCAGCAGAGTGAACTACTAATTTGTGTCGTATTAAAAAGATGTTACTTGTGTCTCCAGTCATATAAAGTGTAGTAAAATTGCATGAAATGTGTTTAGAAAATGCCAAATTCTTCCCATGCAAAGAAAGGAGAAGAAACATTTCTGATTAGGCCTACTCACTGTGTGCTCAGTCATGCATTGTTCAGTGCTGTCTGTTTTGCTAACAGTGATTGAGGTATATTATCAGCCTAAATTATGACTATGCAATCTACTCATCACATCAGGAGTAGGAACCTATCTTTACATTATTTTGCAAATGGAATGATAGATGCATGCGATCCTTTATTGTAAAGGTGCAAATTTATGGTGAAGAAATTGCTTCCCCAAACTTAACTCACGAACCGCCTGGATGTCGCCATTTGAAGTCGGCCTTGATGTGACTTGATGGCGTGTATTATGCATCTATTTTACAGTGGAATATATGCGCCTTTCCTCAATTGAGTCAATTTATGAGGAGGTTGAGTAGTGGTTGACATTGTAAATGCCGTTCCACAGACCTTTAAACCTAATATTGTGGTGATAATTAATGGCTGGATATTCCCCAATAGCATTTTAGAGTATAAATTGTGTAGAAATGCAGTAAACGAGCTTCAACTTCCCCAAAATACTTGGGGGATTTTACTTTGGGCGGGCACTGAGTCTACCTTTAAGCAATATAAATCTATGTGATTTGATTACTGGTACCACAACTTTTTGAAAATAAGAATGATAGTTTTTGCTGAAAGGTATAGTAAACCATTGCCTTGGGAAATGGGACCAGGTTTCCATAACCTCTTCTTTGCCTGTGGATTTTAGGTCTGCTGGGAGCTGGCTTTCAGCGCTTTGGCTGTCAGGAGAAATTGAAAAAGAATCCCTTACAACATCTATTTGATGTAAGTTTTGAGAATCATAGTAGTTCTGAGAGAAAAGTCGGACCACTGCCCTCTTGTGTTTATGTTTTTGTATGCAGTCATGTCAGTAGGTGTGAACACGTCTTTGGCGGCCTGCCCTTACAAGTTTGTTTGTGTGTATACATGTCCTGTAGGTTTACGTTCAGGTGAACAAGGAGGCGGAGAACGATGAGGTCATAGGACAGGCGGCCAGAGAGTTCTTTAGACAGCTGGAACAGCAGGAACACCAGGCCTTGTTGCTATGGAAACAGTTTAGAGAGATCACAGTGGAGGAGTACCAACAAGTCTACAAGGTATTGACCCGGCCTGTACACCTCTGACCAACTAGCCAAAAGGCTGTTGTAGGACTATACTGTTTTAATTTAATAAAACAGTTTAGGCAAAAGTTATGTACACTACTCAAGCAAACACTGTTTGTATTGATGTCCATGCACTGCCTAACATGAACTCAGACAGGGTTGTCATTCCAGGAAAGTGCACAAGGCGTCAGCGCCTTTGTAACACACAGTTTTGTTATCAAATGTCAATATTGATGCAATGTGTTTCTGTTCCTCAGCGTTTAGGGGTTCACTTTGACATCTACTCTGGAGAGTCCTTTCACCAACAACAAGCCCAGGAGGTGGTGCAGCGGCTACAGAGACAAGGCCTGCTGAAAACCACAGAGTATGTCACGGAAGCAAACATCCTTATGAGTTATGGAAGAGCATTGTGTAATAAGTCTGGGTAAATGTCGTACACTAAGCAAACTGTCACCACATGCCTTTTAAGTAAACATTCCCACCCAAAGTCTAGTACTACTACGTGTTAAATTAAGCAGAGAACCAATCTATGGATTGTTTATAGGTAAGTATGTAGTGATGAGTAAGAAATAAAACAGAGGTGTTCATTGATCACAGGTAACAGTGATAGTATATGTAGAATAAGCGTGTCCAATTAACAAACACAAGTGATTATATGTGTGTGTGTGTGTGTATATATATATATATATATATAAACGTTTAACAGGAAGGGGACAGGCGTGGTGGATCTCTCTTCAGCTGGAGACATGTCCAGCTACTCCACAGTACTACGCAGTGATGGGACATCTCTCTATATCACCAGGTCTGTGCTGCTTTAGAAGGTTGGCAGTGTTGTGACTGGTGTGCAATGCCTTAGTAATTATCAAGTGACACGTGAGTCTTGATGATATTTTTTGTCATATTGTGTCTTTCCAGAGATCTTGCTGCGGCCATAGATCGAAAGGAAAGGTACAATTTCGACGAGATGATCTATGTGGTAAGCATTCGGCCAAACTGCTCTGACACTCAGCAATGGCTACAAAAAGCAGTGTTATATGAACTTTTATCTAAACGTATTATCATTTGTTTCTTTGTGAAGACAGACAAAAGTCAAGGGATTCATTTCCAGCAGCTGTTCCAGATCCTCTTGGCTATGGGACACTCGTGGGCTGAGAGGTAACGCTGTGTACACAGCTGTCACAATACAAAAAAAATATTGTTTCTACAGATAGTCCCATACTAAATCTATCTGGTTTCATGGTTTGGTCCTCCCCACACTGTTATGCCTCAGGCACAGAGATGCAATGCAGTTGTTTTATCTGTTATGTTTATCCTATGTTATATTTATGTAAACTCAACAAAAAAGGACCCTGTCTTTCAAAGATAATTTGTAAAAATCCAAATAACTTCATTTTAAAGGCTTTAAACACTGTTTCCCATGCTTGTTCAATGAATCATAAACAATGAATGAACATGCACCTGTGGAACGGTCGTTAAGACATTAACAGCTTACAGACGGTAGGCAATTAAGGTCACAGTTATGAACACTTAGGACACTCAAGAGGCCGGACAGCTGATCGCAGTGGCAGACCACGTGTAACAACACCTGCACAGGATCGGTACATCCGAACATCACACCTGCGGGACAGGTACAGGATGGCAACAACAACTGCCCGAGTTACACCAGGAACGCACAAACCCTCCACCAGTGCTCAGTGTCCGCAATAGGCTGAGAGAGGCTGGACTGAGAGCTTGTTGGCCTGTTGTAAGGCAGGTCCTCACCAGACATCACCGGCAACAACGTCGCCTATGAGCACAAACCCACTGTCGCTGGACCAGACAGGATTGGCAAAAAGTGCTCTTCACTGACGAGTCGCGGTTTTGTCTCACCAGGGGTGATGGTCGGATTCGTGTTTAGTCTTGAAGGAATGAGCGTTACACCGAGGCCTGTACTCTGGAGCGGGATCGAGGTGGAGGGTCCGTCATGGTCTGGGGCGGTGTGTCACAGCATCATCGGACTGAGCTTGTCATTGCAGGCAATCTCAATGCTGTGCGTTACAGGGAAGACATCCTCCTCCCTCATGTGGTACCCTTCCTGCAGGCTCATCCTGACATGACCCTCCAGCATGACAATGCCACCAGCCATACTGCTCGTTCTGTGCGTGATTTCCTGCAAGACAGGAATGTCAGTGTTCTGCCATGGCCAGCGACGAGCCTGGATCTCAATCCCATTGAGCACGTCTGGGACCTGTTATATCGGAGGGTGAGGGCTAGGGCCATTCCCCCCAGAAATGTCTGGGAACTTGTAGGTGCCTTGGTGGAAGAGTGGGGTAACATCTCACAGCAAGAACTGGCAAAGCTGGTGCAGTCCATGAGGAGGAGATGCACTGCAGTACTTAATGCAGCTGGTGGCCACACCAGATACTGACTGTTACTTTTTATTTGGACCCCCATCTTTGTTCAGGGACACAGTATTCCATTTCTGTTAGTCACATGTCTGTGGAACTTGTTCACATGTCTCAGTTGTTGAATCTTGTTATGTTCATACAAATATTTACACATGATAAGTTTGCTGAAAATAAATGCAGTTGACAGTGAGAGGGTGTTTCTTTTTTTGCTGAGTTTATATGTAGGTATTGTTTTATCTGTTTGGCTGCAGGTGCCAGCATGTGCCGTTTGGCCTGGTGCAGGGTATGAAGACGAGGCTGGGAGAGGTGGTTTTCCTGGAAGACGTCCTGGATGAAGCCCGGGCTAGGATGCTCAGGAACATGACCCAGTCCAAGAGTAAGGAAATGGCATGGGATTCATTATAGAGATTTTGTCTGCATCCCAAATGAAACCCATAAGTAATAGGAATTTCCAGGTGAACAAAAGAGAAGGGCAGCCCCAGATAAAGTCAATCAAAAATGAATCAGGTTTATTAGTTGCAACATGCCACCCAACAGAAGCAGAGAAAATGCCTATTTGGCCTTCTCTCAGAAGGCCATTATACAGTACCATAATCAGCAGGCAACTGTTCTGTAAACACCAGCCCAATAGGCTTGTAGGAAGTCAAAGCAAAAGACAGTGACTTCCTCAGCTGCTAAAGAATCACACAATGTTTCACAGAATACCATTATAATCAGTGAGTCCTTGTACCTCCAGTCTGGCGTCAATCACTATCAACAGATATGAGTTGAATCCATAACATACTGCATTGAGTCTAGCGACAATCAACCCGAGTGTCACAAACAGAACACTGTAAATAATGTGTATTACAGAATGGGAAAATATATGAATATGCTAAACTATGTACCACTCTAAACTGAATATGAACTTTATTCATCTTAAATATTCCCATTACACCCTATTTCCTATATAGTGCAATACTTTTGACCAGGTGACATAGGGCTCTGGTCAAAAGTGGTGCCCTATGCAGGGAATAGGTTGCCATTTGGGATTCAGCCTAGGTGTATAGTTATTAGTCATTAATAATCTGTCGGTTAACATTCTTTAAATCTCCTCAGCCACCAAGGAAATGGTGTATCCAGAAGACACAGCTGAGAAAGTGGGGATCAGCGCACTCATAGTTCAGGTGAACCAATTTTACCCAACCGTAAAGAATATGACATACCAACCAAACATCCTATTCATCAAACGTACTCACCTACTGTACGAAAGGACAAACAAAGGGTAAGAACACTGTGTGGGTCTGTAGGTGTAGCGACAGGTCTGTCTTTGGAAATAGGTTATTGAAACATGAAAACAATGAAAGATTGCTCTAGGTTATGCTCAGGCATGACCTTGTTTTCTGTCTTTCTTGTCTCAGGACTTTAAAGGGCCTCTAGGATCAGACTACAAGTTTGACTGGGACAGGATCCTCCAGGCCCAAGGTGATACAGGGGTGTTTCTACAGTACACACATGCCAGACTCTGTAGGTGAGTGATGAGGAAGCATTCATCATTTCACAAACTGCAGGACCTTCAATAATATAGAATGTTAATACAATACATGAACTCTTGATAGAGCGACTCATTGTCTGACTTCTCAACAACCGTTGTCATTTCAGTTTAAGACATCGGTATGGCGACGGAGAGGAAGGTGCCTTTGACCCATCACTTCTTCTAGATCAGAGGAGTATTTCGATACTCCAGCACCTCCTTCGGTAAGCGAATGCCCTCTAACCCCACACATAGGTAGAATGGTCAGGGTTACTCTTCACTGATTACGTGTTGGGCCGGGATGGTTCCCGGACCAGGAACTATTCTGAGCCCTAATTACTGTGTGCTGGAAGCCAATTAAATAACCTGCTCTCATTCCTGTTGCATTTTATTACATCATAGAGGAATGTAAGCATGTGTGGGTGGGGTACTCACAGATGAAAACATCAGTGTTGGTAAATAAATGCTGTCACGCACGAACATGCTGTTTTCCATTGTGCTAAAAATATTTATCCTACATCATTCACAATGTCTATTTTCAGCTATGACGAAGTTCTATACCAGTCTGTACAGGATCTGCAGCCAAAACATCTCGTTAACTTCCTTATGACACTGAGGTAAGGAGCAGGATGTTAATGTGTGACATCCAGGCAGTATGGACATGATATTACCTAATCATAAAATGCCTTTGTTCTCCTGCATGGCTAGTCACCTGGCTGCGTCAGCACACAGGGAGCTGCCAGTGAAGGGAAGCCCTCAAGCTGTTGCACAGGTAGATAAGCACTGATCATTTGCTCATATATCTTATTCACTACAAATAGCCTGAGACCCAAGGTAGGAAATTTCACAATGTGCATAAGTGTCATTTCAGTCAATGGATGCATTTAGGGCCTGGCGTATTCCGATTAAATGCTATCCATTAATTGTGAATGGCCTTCCTTGGAAAATGTATTTTATACGGGCATAGCCATATAGATTACATATCTACTTTTCACCATTTGCTAACAGGTTTTAGTACCATCCTTTGATAAGGAACATGTTCATGACGTAAACCGTTGAGTTATTGATTCAGATAATTTGTTCATCCTCGTCGACAGGCTAGGCTGCGGCTCTTCAGTGGTGTCTGCACTGTGTTGGCCAACGGGATGAAAATATTAGGCATCACACCAGTCGAGAAAATGTGACCAATCAACACCTGCTTGATCAATGTTCCTGTGTATGTAACTACTGTTATTGTATTAATGTAAATAAATGTAGTCTTGATTTAACACTTCCACATGATAAATGACTGGTCTCTGGTTGCATCAAATCCATTGGCCTTTGCTTTGACAGGTTAGGGAACTGCCCAAATATCTGATGATATATTCCTGACAAATCTCATTTTACAACCATGTCACTCCAACCACACTGTGCATTCCACATTTTGTTAGAGCAAGGCCTACAACAGACACTCCCTCCTAGCATTTCTCTTTACTGTAATCCTCAATATGCAGTTGTTTGACAGCCTGTCCTACCTGTATTTCGTGTTGCCCAACCACAATGCAGGGTTTGCCCAATTATTCGCATCTACTCAACCCTAACTATCAACGTCATTACATCAGTAATGGCAGATTCTTATCATAAGCAGCTGAGTTACTGCACACATTAAGGCAGCGTTTCCCAAACTCTGTCCTCGTGACCCCAAGGGGTTTTTAAATAACCAACTAATCATCAAGTTTTGATAATTTGAATCAGCTGTGTAGTGTTAGGACAAAAAAACAAAACGTGCACCCTTTGGGGACCCGAGGACTGAGTTTGGGAAATGCTGCCTTAATGTGTGCAGTAATTCGGCTGCTTAAGATAAGAATCTGCCATTACTAATATAATGGCGTTGATAGTTCTGATGCTTATTTCCTAACTACTAGGCCACGCAAATAATCTGCAACATCCCTGTCAACATCCACAGTACAACGTCTATTTCTGAGCTTATCTTAACGATTTTCTAATCGGAATTAGTTATCTTTAATTTAGGCACCCTTAGCAGAGTTGCCAACAAGCGGATGCATCTGGTTTTCAGGGATGCAACCTAGCTTGTGAAGAAGCCGGATGTGAAGGTCCTGGGCTGGTCTACGGTTGAGGCCAGTTGGATGTACTGCCAAATTCTCTAAAATGTTGGTGGAGAAATGGAACATTATCTGCCAACAGCTCTGGTGGACATTCCTGCAGTCAGCATGCCATATGCACACTCCCTCAACTTGAGACATCTGTGGCATTGTGTTGTGTGACAAAACTGCACATTTTAGAGGGGCCTTTTGTCCCCAGCACAAGGTGCACCTGTGTAATTGTCATGCTGTTTAATCAGCTTCTTGATATGCTACACCTATAAGATGGATGGGTTATCTTGGCAAAGGAGAAATGAACACTAACAGGGATGTAAACAAATTTGCACAAAATGAGAGAAATAAGCTTTTTATGTATATGGAAAATGTGTGATCTTATTTCAGCTCATGAAAAATGGGACCAACACTACATGTTCTGTTTATATTTTTGTTCAGTATACATGGACAAAGACAGCCACACCAATAACGTAACATGTAACTGTACAGGCACTTACAGTGCATTCAGACCCCTTTACTTTTTTCCAAATTATGTTACAGCCTTATTCTAAAATGTAAAAAAAAAGAAAATCTATCTACACACAATACCCCATAATGGCAAAGCAAAAACAGTTTTTCCGAATTTCTCACAAATTTACAAAAGAAAGCCACTCGAGGACATTCAGACTTGTCCTGAAGCCAATCCTGTCTTGGCTGTCTGCTTAGGGTCATTGTCCTGATGGAAGGTGAACCTTCGCCCCAGTCTGACGTCCGTCCTGAGTGTTCTAGAGCAGGTTTTCATCAATGATCTCTCTGTATTTTACTCCGTTCATCTTTCCCTCAGTCCTGACTAGTCTCCCAGTCCCTGCCGCTGAAAAACATCCCCACAGAATGATGCTGCCACCAATACACTTCATTGTAGGGATGGTGCCAGGTTTCCTCCAGACGTGGCGCTTGGCATTCAGTTCAATCTTGGTCTCATCAGACCAGAGAATCCTGTTTCTCATGGTCAGAGTTCTTTAGGGGCCCTTTGGCAAACTCCAAGCGGGCTATCATGTGCCTTTTACCGAGGAGTGTCTTCCGTCTCTACCATGAAGGCCTGATTGGTGAAGTGCTGCAAAGATGGTTGTCCTTCTGGAAGAACTCTGGAAGGTTCACCATCGGGTTCTTGGTCACCTCCCTGACTAGGGCCCTTCTCCCCCGATTGCTGTTTGGCCAGGCGGACAGCTATAGGAAGAGTCTTGGTGGTTCCTAACGTCTTCCATTTAAGAATGATGGAGGCCACTGTTCTTGTACTTTCAATACGGGATAATTTTTTTTGGTACCCTTCCCCAGATCTGTTTCTCGACACAATCCTGTCTCGGAGCTCTACAGACAATTCCTTCAACCTCATGGCTTGGTTTTTGCTCTGACACGCACCATCAACTGTGTGACCTTATATAGACAGGTGTGTGCCTTTCCAAATAATGTCCAATCAATTGAATTGACCACAGGTGGACTCCAAATCAAGTTGTAGAAACATCACAATGATGATCAATGGAAACAGGATGCACCTGAGCAAAGGGTCTGAATACTTATGTAAATAAAGGTATGATTTTTAATACATTTGCAAACATTCCTAAAAACCTGTTTTCGCTTTGTCAATATGGGGTATTGTGTGTAGATTGAGGAAAATAATTAATTGAATCAATTTTACAATAGGGCTGTAACGTAACAAAATGTGGGAAAATGGAAGCGGCCTGAATACTTTCCAAATGCACTGCAAATGTTCAAACTCTCTCCCGGGCAAGATTCTGTCAGCTGTGTATATACATTCAGTACTTTGTCAATAGTGGAGTAGTTGACATTGACAGTGGTTCATGAAAAATATTGTTGTCCATTACTAACAGCAGTCCCACAGTATACAAAAAATTAAAAAAAAAAAGGAATAAAAACCCAATGGTATTTATTTTCTATGCATACCTTCTGCCTCAGCACTACACTTCCCTTACTTAATGCTCCATCATTACTGATATAATGATTCATCTATATTATTGAGTTTCCTTGCTGACACTCTTATGGGACAGAACAGTAGACTGCAGTGTGAAAGAGGGCCTCATGGGTAGCTCCAACACAGAGGTCAGGAAAGACCATACACCTTTGTTATTCCAGACCCAGGCTTCAAACAGTGATCAGTTTCTGCCTGGCCTCCTTGTCTGTGTCTGCTCTTGGAAGCTTGGTGGTGTCTTGTTTCGGAAGTCCATAAAGGTATATGGAGACGCACACCAGCATTGCTCCACAGGCAAAGGTAGCAGCTGCATGAAAATGGAAAATGGTTACTGAAAACCTGCCATGGACTATTGATGAATTCACTCAAAAATATGTTCAGATGAATTTTTTTTCTAAGCAGTGTTTCCCCTATATTCATTTAGCAGCGGTAGCAACTTAGAAATAAGATACATTTCTGCCACGACACACTTAAATGGATAGTAGTTGGCTTAATGACTGGAAGTCTATGGGAACAGGTAGCATGTCATTGCTCTAGTAGCAATGCAACCCCCCCACGACCCTTGCCGCAACGGCTGAAAAAAACATATCCTATATTAGTACTCAAGTGTCAGAGACCACACAAAAGCCTAGTGGCTGAACAGTAACTTATGATAGTCCATGCCCACAAAGATGTGAATGATTTGACTCACTTATCTGTAGCCCGAACAGAGTGACGGACGCCACAGTAGAGAGAACGATGGCGGCTGCAGCAGAGAAGCCTTTCATGATATTGTCTGTGTACTTCACCACCACTGATGTGTACAGACCACCGACACTGGCCAAAACTGGAAGAAGAAAATACCAAATGTAAATTCAATGTACAACACAAGTTTTTGTTTTGATGTACATTTCTCCAGGCATTGTAGAAAATCAGGAATATGTGTCAATATTGAATTTTGACTCACAGACTACAAAGCACACCCAAGGCGTGTAACCGTAGAAGAAGCCTTTCTCTATGACCCGAGCGCCATCAGTCATGTAAACTCCAGCGAGGGTGACCACGATGCCGGACAGGTACATCTGGATGTTCCTCACCCATAGGGAAGTGTCTGAGCTCTTTAGGACCTTCTCAAAGTACACACCTGTTCAAACACAAAAAGGGACACCATTAGATAACCTGCCATTAATCACCATAAATTACATTATAGAATATTTTTTTAAAAAAAGGTATAAAGATAAAGATTACCTGCAAACCCAGAGCACAACACAGCCACAGCAATGGCCATAAACCCCCAAAATGGGTTCTGCTCCACCTAAAAAGATTAGAACATGTCAAATACTCCTTACATACCAAGACATTTAGCCCCCAACTTTGCCATGCTGGCAACTTTTTGTACGCTTTTCTTTATATCTGAAAAGGTATTGTCAGTAACAAAGGAACGCCTGCACTTTTAATTCCGCCTACCGACCTAGTCATGATTGCGGTTCTGTCTACGGCTTAATATGAAACGTAGCCGTAGTGCCAAAGTGGCATTGGCACAAACTACCATAGAATTAAGAATACTAGAATGGACATGTACTTTCTCATGAAGAGATGATAAAGGTCAACCATGGTTTGCCAGCGCTGTGATAAGATAGTGTCAAATAACGAATTTCTGCACTAGCCAGACAGTTTTAGAGGAACTGGCAAATTAACTGCCAATATTCCATTCAAACAACGCAGTCATTCTATAGGCTCAAATCAGTTGATGATAGGACTTTGACAAGTTGTAAATGCAACAAGTACTGATATTGTATCATATAATAGCACTCACATAAATAGATACATTTATTTGCTAGGCAGCACATTACTAGGCTGTAACCTTGGCTGTTACCATCCCATCACTTCACATAGTGCATGCTTAGTGGTGGGCTGTTTTCTTAATCACAACTGGATGAATCCATCAAGAATTACTGTGGGGTTGAATACCAACGAATGATGAAAATATTGGAATAAAAGTAGGCTAATGCAAAATGTATAGTCATGTATCAAATTGTTGCTTACTGAAACTCCCAGTCATCCAATCGTTATAATATATTTGAAGCAATAGCCTACCCGCGTCTGGTCAACTACATCAGTGCTTCCCAAACTGTGGGGCTTTTTTTAAAACTCAGCCCGGCTTTAAACTTACTCTTGAAAGTTGTAATAATGGAATGCACAAGGTGCAATTTCGAAATGGGTAGTGCATCAGTCATTTCCTACCTTAGAGTGCTTGTTATAGCTTGTTATAAATATCCAGATCAACTAGCCCATGTCAGTTGACTTTTTATTTAGGTTTTTCAGTCCATAGATAGGTTGTACATTTTGAGTCACTCAGATATCACATAAATACACATCAGACATGGCAAAATGTATAAAATTGTAAGAAAATTTGCTTTAAAAACAGCAAAATTCTCTTTGCACCCCATGACAAAATGTGAAAATAATTGCAGGAAATAAGCTTTAAAACCTGCAAAATTCTCTACCAACAAGAGGGGTGTGAACAGTTTGTGTCATCAACAGTGCTTGTGTCCATGGAAGGGCCCCCCCTTCCATGGGCAGATGAAGATGTGACGTGTAAGAATTTAACTGCTGTTCTTATGGAGTTTCTAATAGTCCTTTGACAAATATTGTTCATTGACAATGTAGTTAACGTTAGCAGCTAGCCTGGTACTACATGGCGTATACAAAAAGGCTACCAGTGAACCCAGTGTTTTTTTACAGTCTATGAGTGAACCAGTTCTTAGGTTTATTGTACTAAGAGTTACTTATTGATCTTGACTAAATGGAAATTTATTTTTACTGGCTTCATGGGGGAGTAACTTTACATCAGATTGATCTTAAATTGGTCAGCAATATTGAAAACATTATGGGATAATGCATTAACATCTCCAGCTTCACATTATAGTAATCACCATTGTGTAATGGATAATCAACAACAAGCGGTTATGCATTCTATGGAAAATAATTAACAATGTGGAAGGTGTGTTCCACGACGCCCAGAGGAGTGGAACTCACCTTCCAAGGAGTTGCATTATTTTCCAGAGAATGCATAGAGCCACGAATTGATTATCCCTTTTATACCATGGATATAACAACACATTGGCCGCTAGAAACGTGTCCAATATCCACTGAAGTAGCTAGCAAGTTTACTAGATAGCGACAGTAGTTGCCTTGGTAGCCAACCAAACAGACGTGCTAGTTCAGCTAACTAAAATATCATTAAATTGATACAGTGTAGACATTGTTAATGTTGTAAATGACTATTGTAGCTGGAAACGGCAGATTTTTATGGAATATCTACATAGGTGTACAGAGGCCCATTATCAGCAACCATCACTCCTGTGTTCCAATGGCACATTGTATTAGCTAATCCAAGATTATAGTTTTAAGAGGCTAATTGATCATTAGAAAACCGTTTTGCAATTATGTTAGCACAGCTGAAAACTGTAGTTCTGATTAAAGAAGCGATAAAACTGTCCTTCTTTAGACTAGTTGAGTATACATAAGAGCAAAAGGGTTTTCTAATTATCAATTAGCCTTATTAATTATAAACTTGGATTAGCTAATACAACGTGCCATTGGAACACAGACTTTTGAACGGTTGTGTATATATATCCATCAAAATTATGCCAGCTGATTCATGATTTCAACTGGCTGAGAAACGCTGCCTGCCTTTGTCTCGTCCCAACTCCTGACCCCTACACGTTCATTACCACGGGACAGCTGGAGATCGAATTTGAATATTGAAACAATGTTGCAAATGTCGAAGAGACAGACAGCAAGGTCTATACAAATCTCTGCTGTTAAACTAAATGTTAGTCTAAAAGAAACGTGAGATAACGAGCAAACGAATAGATAATGTCATGTAAACAAGCCATCAGCAACGAACCAGTATACACTTGACATGCCCATTGGCCAGGTCTCCCTTGTAAGATAGGTTCCGACCTCAAATGGGACTTTCTGGATAAATAAAATGTTAAATAAAAAGCCAAAACAGAAACACCAAAGGTACCTGGACTTTAGTGGCCTCTGCCGGTTTCCACTGGACCAGCGTGACACCCAAACACAGCATAAAGACTGAGAACCACTGCAGCCTGCTGAGAGAGCGGTTCAGCATGAGGACCATGCACAAGGCTGTGCACGGGATCTTCAATTGATAGGTCACCTAAGTAAGGGAGATACAGTGAGAATATGAGCCAGAGGGGAAGTATAGATACAGTACCAGTCAAAAGGTTGGACACACCTACTCATTCAAATATTTTCTACATTTTAGAATAATAGTGAAGACATCAAAACTATCAGTTGTGTTGTGACAAGGTAGCGGTGGTATACAGAAGATAGCCCTATTTGGTAAAAGACCAAGTCCATATTAAATGGCAAGAACAGCTCAAATAAGCAAAGAGAAGATTACTTTAAGACATGGAAGTCAGTCAACACGGAACATTTCAAGAACTTTGAAAGTTTCTTCAAGTGCAGTCGCAAAAACCAAGCGCTACGATGAAACTGGCTCTCATGAGGACCGCCACAGGAAAGGAAGACCCAGAGTTACCTCTGCTGCAGAGTATAAGTTCATTAGAGTTACCAGCCTCAGAAATTGCAGCCCAAATAAATGCTTCAGAGTTCAAGTTACAGACATCAACTGTTCAGAGGAGACTGTGTGAATCAGGGCCTTCATGGTCGATTTGCTGCAAAGAAACCACTACTAAAGGACACCAATAATAAGAAGAGACTTGCTTGGGCCAAGAAACACAGCAATGGACATTAGACCGGTGGAAATCTGTCCTTTGGTCTGATGAGTCCAAATGTGAGATTTTTAGTTCCAACCATGTCTTAGTGAGACACAGAGTAGGTGAACGGATGATCTCCACATGTGTAGTTCCCACCGTGAAGCATGGAGGAGGTGGTGTTATGGTGCTTTGCTGGTGACACTGTCTTTGATTTATTTAGAATTCAAGGCACACTTAACCAGCATGGCTTCCACAGCATTCTGCAGCAATATGCCATCACATTTGGTTTGCGCTTAGTGGGACTATCATTTGTTTTTCAACAGGACAATGACCCAACTCACCTCTAGGCTGTGTAAAGACTATTTGACCAAGACAGAGGATGATGGAGTGCTGCATCAAATGACCTGGCCTCTACAATCACCCGACCTCCACCAAATTGAAATGGTTTGGGATCATTTTGACCGCATAGTCAAAGAAAAGCAGCCAACAAGTGCTCAGCATATGTGGGAACTCCTTCAAGACTGTTGGAAAAGCATCCCAGATGAAGCTGGTTGTGAGAATGCCAAGAGTGTGCAAAGCTGTCATCAAGGCAAAGAGTGGCAACTTTGAAGAATCTAAAAAATACTTTGATTTGGTTAACACTTTTTTGGTTACTATGTGATTCCATGTGTTATTTCACAGTTTGATGTCTCCAATATTATTCTACAATGTAGAAAATATTTAAAGAATTAAGAAAAACCCTTGAATGAGTAGGTGTGTCCAAACTTTTGACTGGTACTGTACATCTATTCTTAATGTGAAATTTTCTGCAGAAATCATGAAATGTGTAGTTTATACCTGATACACAGCTGCATCAAGATTGCTCAAGGCAACAAAGGCCATGTTATTCTGAACTGCATAGACCACAGAGGGAACACTCAGTTTCAGCATCTCTCTTGGACTCTGAAACACATGTTCAACTATGGACGCTTTTAACCTGCCCAAGCTGCCAGTTTCTCTGCAAGGTGAAAATGAAGACAAACATGTATAAAAGATGAACTACAGGGCAAGCCATTCATTCAACAAAATACACAACACAAGGGTGTTCTACAGTATTTCTTCAAGGCAGAGACCACATGTAAAGAGGCAAGTGATCGCTATCCAAGTGCACTTGGAACATTATTTGGACGGTCATGAAAACAGTAGTACATTGGATATACTTACTTGGTCAACATCCCAAGGCTCAAGATCAATTTAATAACTTCTGTGATGCATACTGCTGTTGTAGAGAAGTACATGGCTGTTGATGATATTGTCCTTGTGTATCGTAATACCACGGTGTAGGTTGCTGCCACCAGTGTCATCACTGACAGACAGTAGACCTTGAACATCACACTCACTGGCTCTGTAGAGAGGAGAATAATTATTGACAGCGTGAAGTTGATAGAAAGTAAGACAATGAGGCAAGGAACCGAAAATCAGTGTGGACGGCCACCTATTGGAGATTCTCATTCGTTACAAGATCAATCTATATAGCCGTTGGATATGTTAAACAGTCACCTAGCTAGATGCATCTGGACTCAGCAGGTGGCTAACTAGCTACGTCGCATTACCCTTCCGTTCAGAGAAGTTTTTTTCGCTAGTTAGCAAAATACCAAAGACAATTTGTTTAGTTTAGTGCATTTGGCTAACTTGATGCGTTAAATAGTTGCGGAACAGAAACTAGTAAATAACATTGCAAATAACGTTAAGCATAGCAAGCAGATTTCCCTTACCGTTAGCCATGGTTCACTTGATTGTTGTGATCCGTTGTTAGACGAATGCTTGGGTACTTAACGTGATCACCTAGCGATGTGTCTGACTGAACTATAGGTATGATTATCACGTATGAAATGCTGAATAAAGTCGTCTTCTTCTTCTTTGATATCGTGGCGTTCGCACATTTGTTTGTGCATGCCGCCACCTACTGTGCGGGAGTGTGTGGTCGCTCACAATAAAAAGGAAAAAATTGCACCACTACACCACTTGCGTCGCTTTTCATATATACCACTATTCAGTGGTGGAAAAGGTACCCAATCGTCATACTTGAGTAAAAGTAATGATACCTTAATGGAAAATGACTCAATTGGAATTGGACCATCTTCCTGTCATGCTAAGCATGCAAAATGTAATGAGGACTTTTGGGTGTCAGGGAAAATGTATTGAGTAAAAAGTACATTATTCTCATTAGGAATTGAGTGAAGTATAAGTAGTCAAAAACATAAATAGTAAAGTAAAGTACAGATACCCCAAAAAACGACTTAAGTTGCACTTTAAAGTAGTTTTACTTAAGTACTTTACACCACTGCCACTATTTCATAAAGACGGGGCTCTTTCGTTTAACACAACTTGTAACTCTTTTGAAGTAAAACCTTGTACACCCAAGTACTTATCTGCAGCTGCCATTACATTTTCTGTTATTTACGTTCCATTTCTGCGGTACAGTTGATAATCATGGCAATGAATGCTAAAGCCAACCTTACCGAAGCACTAATTCGTATCACTCTGTATTGGCCTAGGCCTACTACTCACCCTTGACCCATCCTCTGCTCTCCACTGCCTCAGCAAATGACACCGTTCTACTCTGACCCTGGCAACCTTAACCTGTCACTCTCGCACAGGGTACTTCTGATCCCCAGCAACACAGGCACCCCCGCAATTAACACCATTTTTTGCACCTATACTACTCATTCCTTTATTACATGCCCTCCTGCACGCTTCTCACATCTCGGAATCTCCCTCCTACACACTGCTACAACATGACCATAAGCTTGGCTCCTAAAACAGCTTAGTTGGTTCGGCACAAAAGCTCTTACAGGACATATCCTAACATGACTTTGTCAAGTAAAGACTGCTTCAGAACTCAATCGGACAGACAATGGCTTCTCAGTTTCACTACGCACACCGCCGCGTGCGTCTGTGTCGCACCAAACGGCGGGAGTCACAGACACAGGGAATCTTACATTTCAATTGCTCCACTTCAACACTTAACGCCACCCCAGTAATCACTCTTTTCAAAGGCATCCTGCTCTGGAGAGCAAAGCAAGTCAGATATCTTGTCTTTCTGGGGGAAGAAACACAGAAAATCATCACACTTCGAGCTACTTTCATCAATTTAACTGTACCCACTTTATTTTCTACCCAACCGGACTACATATAGGTCAGCCAAAAGGCAGGGTTTCACCTTCTCCAAAAAATGTCACTCCCACTGGGCCAGAATCATCCTTTGGATGACCATCTAGGCGAGGCTCGGACTTGCAGGTAATTCATCCTCACTTTTGTCAGGTTAAATTTCAGAGCCATCAGAGTATGGTTTGTTGTAGTACTAGGCGCCATTCTTCTTCAACACACATCTACCGTCTGCATTCAGCTCTTCTCCCTCACTGTCCATAACCACATCTATCCGTTGTTAGGGTTGCGTCAATCAAATCTGGCATCAGGACAAAAGGTGACACAGAGTCACTAAATAAGTTCTAAGTCTTTTATTCACTCAAGCAATAAATGGTAAATGCAATTTTCGTATATAACACCACGCAGGGCAGAACAGAGAACTGACCACGCCTTACAATTTCTTCTTTAAATACTCTGACAGTAGTAGTTCCCGCTCTAGGCGGGCCTATCAGAGTAGAGTCTGAGCGTGGTTTAAACTTACTCGGCCTATCGTAAGCGCACGGGGCTGGTCCCAGCCCCTTGGCGCTTCAGCTGTCCGGGGTTACTGAGGCCACAGGCTCAGTCCCTGTTTTTGTGTCTCAACCTAAAACTAACAGTCTGCTGTCTGTAACATTGTTTCCATGCATGTGTCAATAGCTTCAACATACTGTTCTCGCTCAAGGTTAAACACAGCCTTTCAGCTAGTCACACCATATGTTGCACAACCCACTGTATTGTTCCACAACTTGTCAGCCTTAGCTCAAACACATTCATGTGTAGCAAACGAAACATATTCTCAAACCTCACACCGTTCACCACACTCATGCAGCTGTATTGTTTTCTGATGGCATTTTTCCAATATCCAACTTCTGTTCCTCAGCCCAATTTACTAGTCTGGCTATCTCTGGCCTCTCCATGCTCACAAAACATGCCACAGTAGTCAGCCAGGTCTCCTCCTCGTCATCAATCTCGAAGGCCCTGAATAAGGTCGGAACTAGCCAGTCTTCAAACCATTGTATGGTTCTAGTCTTGTGCTAGCTAGCTAGTGACAGCTCTGCAAAATGTTCCCAGGACGCAACAAGGGGCAAGGTGTGTTGGGTGCACTTGTTTTCAAGTCGGAGTAAGCCGGGCCACCGGCGGCTGGAGGTCACGCCCCGCAAACTTTACATCCCATCATAGGCTGTGTCGTGTGCACGTGCCTACTCCTACAGTCGCTATGTGGACAGTTTTGGCAGACACTGTTTTGACCAAGTGTATCCTTCTTTGTTATCCTCAGTGCAAACGATATGACATGATGTGTGTGTCTTTTACTGACACAACAGTTTTTGGTGGGCAGTAAGCACCCAGCTCAATGAGCCTAACAATTTCTTAAAAAATCAAAGACTGGGATTTCGATCAAAGTTTTCTTTATAACTTGAAGACATAACAGTTATTAATGTACTGATCTGGTCAAGTTTTTTTTTTGATCATATGTGTAGTGTTGGTTTTCCCTCCTAGAAGACCAGCCTGGAACACCTGAGGTTTGGGGACGTTGCTCTTGCCATCTTTCTTGCCCTGGCACGCACCATCTTTGGGGAGGTAGGTCTGGGTGACATTATCACTCCTCATGTGAATTAGATTAGCCTGCATTGAGTGGGCCACTTTACTATAAAGACTGTCTTGAAAAAACGGCAGGACATAAGACTGTTAAAAGGTTTCCCTTCTTGAATAAAAAAGATCCAAGCAAGAAGACCATGGTAACCCTACTATTGATCAAATATAACAGTACGCTCAATAATGAGTCAATTAAATCACTGACCAATTTGATTGCTTTTCTCCTCAGCTCCCTCGTACGAGTTCACAATGTTGGTTTCCAACAAACGAGTGTCCATCTGAGTGCTGCTGTTACCAACAGTCTCTCCCCTGACTGGATCTGCAGACAGAATTTCAGTGCAACCGTTGGTAAAAAAAAATATCACCGCAAGTTCTGAAGATGGAATTTAAGAATAATGATATTGGAAGTGAACATACCTCAGAATGTGGAGTGACACAGACAGTTGGAGGAGCTGGATAAGCTCAGGGGACCGCTTTGTTTTCTCTGACACACGGGCTATGTACTCATCTGGCTTGGATCCAAATCTTAAAGCTGCCTCCTTGGAGCTGAAAACATAGTATGTTTCAGGACTCCTATGCTTGGGTTGCATGAAAAAACATAAGTCACTTTTTTTGAATATTTTTAATAATAAAGGGGGGAAATTTATTATTTGTACAGCATTGTAGCAATATATACAATTGCCACCTCCAAAAATCTACACACCTGGCAGTACAAGTCCATCCTTCTTCACGAGTGTACTGTATAACAATGGAGATTGCTGAGGGGAGGAGGGCTCATAATAATGTCTGGAATGGAGTCAATGGAATGGTATCAACCACATGGGCAATCACATGAAATGTGGTTGATACCATTCCATTGACTCCATTCCAGATATTATTATGAGCCGTCGTCCCCTCAGCAGCCTCCACTGGTGTATAACCACAAATTCCCTTGTATTGCAGTGGTAATTTATCAAAGTCGGCAGTTCTCAGGCAAGATCTACTCTTGTGTTTTGATCTCAAAGGGGTCAATATGGTTTTGAGCTAATGATAGAGATGTAAGAAACACAGAGCTATACTGTTGGTGAATGTGAGGGTGTTAGTTAACACAGTCCTTACCTAAAGACTCCTTCATTTTCTTCTCGTCGTTCTTGATCTCCGACACCAGTATGTTCTCCAACTGAACATCAGGGAAGAGCTGGGACTAAGCAACCAGCAAGGGCTGCAGGTTCACCATCATGTTACTGAGGCTGCTCAACAGCACCATCTCATCCTGAAAAACCTGATCAATACTTTGCTAGAGCTGTGAAATGGGTCTGGAAGAGGACACAGTATGAGAGTTGAGGTCTAGAGATTAAGGGCCGGTTTCCCAGACATACTGTAGGTTAAGCATAGCCCTGGACTAAAGAGCACTTTCAATGGAGATTCCCTTGCTTTTTAGTGTAGGACTAGGTTTAATCTGTGTCCGGGAAACTGCCCCTGTAATGGAAATATTTAATTAATAGTGATCAAATGTATATTTCTGTAATACACATGCTTTCCATTGCTCTGTTTGCGCCATTTTAGTTGCGGGTTGAATGGTTACTAGACTTGATGCTGAATGTTATAGATTGTTCTCATATCTGTTGATGGCGATTGACGCCAGGCTGGCGTTCCAAGGGCATGGACTGAGGACACACTGTTGTTCACTGTTGGATTAGTAAATAATGGGCCTGTCTTCAAGAGGCCAGTTAGACATTTTCTATGCTGGATGTTGTCTCCCTGTTGCAACTTGTATTAAACCAAATGGATTTAAGATTGTCTATTGATTATTTGCGACTTCTCTTTTGTTCACTTCCTATTACACGCCCCCATAACTCAAATATAACCGAATATATTTGTCTCCGAAAGAACGGTGACCATCAAAAGTTTATTCCGTGTCGCCAGTTCAGTCTGTAGGGATTCGACTTGCTTTGACATCTGCCTGGTGAGGAATTGAATCAGACGAAGGGGTAACCTGTCTTTATGAAACAGAATACTCTTGAAGAAACACTCAGGGGACAATTGAATGCAATGACTTGACCTCATGAAACCCATGCCCTTACAACTCACCAAATTAACTTTGAGGAAGGCTTCATGTTGTCGTATGTTATAGAGCCTGTTAAAGCAGGTCATGGGGAACAACGCACTCTTTGGTCTCAGCCTTCAGGTCCAGGAGCCTCTCCAGCAGGGCTGTGTACTGCCACACCAAACTCAAACTCCAGTCCTAATCTATGTCTTTACTAGTGGATGGAATGGCTTCATTCAGAATTTATAGTAAGGACACTTTTGGAGCTCTGGAGTTCAGTTAACAAGAATATCCATTCACTCTATCACAGCCATCGATGCCCTCTCCTCCTTTCCTGCTGTCTTTGTTGAAGAGGCCAGTCACAATCATGCTGAGCTTGTTGAGCTGTTGCTCCTTGACCTTCTTTATGAGGGACAAAAAGGTCCCCAGCTCCAACTAGGGAAAGATGATTTGTAAGGCAGCTGCTAAACACACACACACACACACACACGTGAGCAAAACATGAACAAACTGATCAATGGTGGAAAATGGGATGATTCCCACATTGCAAATTCTATCACTTCCATGGCCAGTGTAATTACAACTTACCATTTTGCACTTTCCCTGCTTTGTGAATAGGCATACCTTAATTGAAACAATAACAAAGCATACTCCCCACCTCTGTTCTGGTAAAAAGCTGAGGGATGGGGCTGGAGAAATGTAACCACTCAAATTCATAGACAGAGCTATGGGTTCAAGGATTGACCATCCATGATATCAACATTATAGTTTTAATCATGTTTTTAGGGTTTACAGTTTTTGTTTAAATGTACTTTTATTACAAACACTGAAGTAAATAAAGCTTATATTTTGGTTTCTGATGGGTTATGACAAGTTGAACTATGTTCATAAGGCATTTATTTTTCTTGGGTAAATATAATTCATTTATAAGTCCAAAAGATGTATGTAGCAACTAAGGATGGCCACTTTAACTTGTAGTACAAAATGAGAATAAAATAGTCCTTGTGAGTACCTGTAGCCTCTCGTACTGCTGTTGTGTCTGTGGGGGAAACCAGACCTGAGCTAAGCAGAACATTACTGACAATCTTATGGTAAAGGCCCTCCAGATCCTCACGTGTTTTCACTCGGCTCTCAGGGATTTCTCAACTCACTGGGCCTAGCTTGGACTGAAGTACCCGCTGGTGATCCTCAAGGAACTCACCTGGGACACAAAACACGACCTTTGAGGCTAAACTGATGAATAGGTACAAGACCAGGATGACATGTCGTTAGAAGGTACTTGACAATGGCCTTATGTCTCAACATAGATAGAGGTTAGTTAGTAGGCCATATGAATCAAACATTGGTTCATACATCCTTTGAGCATTTTAAAGCCCCCACTTACGTCGAGACTTGTACTTCATGTCAAAGTAGGCTTGCTTCTTGATCGTGTCAAGGGCAGGGCTCCCCTGGTCCATGAGCTTGTCCACACACAACTGCAAAGGAAAAACAACACTGATGACGACGAGCCCATTGCTCGGAGATCTCAGGCATGATATCAGCCAAACCTGGTTGTTATAATAAAATGGAGGGAATCTACTTCCAGAAGTTCTAACATCTTGCTGGGTAAGAGTCAACTTTGAATATATTTTGTGGGTCCAACACAACATTTTTACAGAATAGGAAAAACATTGATTCAACAAAGTAGCTAAACACTGTCACTGACACTGCTTGCCTTTATCACACAAGGCTAACTAGCTAGCCAGGTCAGTAATTATACAGAAAAAAAATATAAATGCAACATGCAACAATTAACGATTTTACTGAGTAACAGTTCATATAAGGAAATCAATAATCAATAAATTATGCCCTAATCTATGTATTTCACGACTGGGCAAAGGCACAGCCGCTTGGGAGTCAGGCCCAGCCAATCAGAATGAGTTTTTCCCCACAAAAGGGCTACAGACAGAAATACTCCTCCGTTTCATCAGCTGTCCGGGTGGCTGGTCTCAGACGATCCTGCAGGTGAAGAATCCAGATGTGGACGTCCTGGGCTGGCGTGGTTACACGTGGTCTGCAGTTGTGAGGCTGGTTGGATGTACTGCCATATTCTCTAAAACGACATTGGAGGCAGATTAACAGCTCTGGTGGAAATTCCTGCAGTCAGCATGCCAATTGCACGGTCCCTCAAAACTTGAGACATCTGTGTTGTGTGACAAAACTGCACATTTTGAGTGGCCTTTTATTGTCCCCAGCACAAGGTGCACCTGTGTAATGATCATGCTGTTTAATCAACTTCTTGATATGCCACACCTGCCAGGTGGATGAATTATCATGGCAAAGGAGAACTCCTCATTAACACAAATGTGTGCATAAAATGAGAAAAATAAGCTTTTTGTGCAAATAGAACATTTCTGGGATATTTTATTTAACTCATGAAACATGGGACCAACATTTTACATTCATGTACATATTACCTCAATTAGCCTGACTAACCGGTGCCCCCGCCCATTGATTCTGTACCAGTACCACCTGTATATAGCCTCGCTGTTATTTTATTTCTAGTTTTGTCTTTACTCATCTATTGTTTACCTAATATTATATTTTTTACTTAAAAATTGCACTGCTGGTTGGGCTTGTAAGTAAGCGTTTCACTGTAAGGTTGTTTTCGGTGCACGTGACAAACTTTGATTTGATTTGACGTGTTTATATTTTTGTGCAGTATTGTAAGCCAGGGACACACCATGAAAGCCACTAACGTTGCCGACACAATGCCCCTTTTCCTGCACATTCTTGAGCAATTTCTCTAATTATGTTTTTAATGACACTTCCTGCTCGAGTACGAGACATATTTTTAGCCTGCAAGCTACACTAGAGATCATGCAAATTCCTCACTTCTGCACCACATCCTCATGGTTCAATGCTGGTTGCCATGGTAATCAATGTAACACTGCATGAGCCTCAGGATCGGAAAGATGCAACGCTGTAACAGTAGTAGCTAGCATAAGGCATTGATGGACACATCTGACTGGTCTTCTCATTCATTCCGTCATTAAATGCTCATTTCAATTGTTTTACTTTGCATAATGTTGTCATGCAGGACATAATGGAAACATGATGTTTTTCTCAAAATGTATTTATTATAAAAACAGACATTACATACACAACTTGGTCTAGATGAAGGTAGCAAGACTCAAGCTTGGAATGTACAATTCGAAAAGGAGAGGCTGGGACTTCAAACTCAACCTCTGACCAAGACCTAACGTCAATGAGCTGAGTATTCACCGGTCTCCATATTTTAGCCCTTGGATAAGGCCATTCCATTTCACAGGGGTTGATTACGGACTTTCACTTAAGACCTGAGATTAAGATCACAATGGCAACCCCACTTCTTTAGAGTAGAAAAACACATGGCAGTTCTTAAAAAACACTGAAGAGCACATGTAAAAATGGTGGTGCGTCAAAGACTGTGAATCATACACTAGGTAGTAGGACTACTGTCAATAAAATGGGGTTGATACTCAGGTTTGTCAAAATGCTGCAAGGTATTAACTAATAAGGCTAATTGCTTGTCCATAGTATCCATATGAACAGGCAATTTTTTGGAAGAGTACAAGGTAACCATAAAATGGTAAAGTCATAGCCGCGATGAATCAACATACAACGTTCTCATCAAGTCCAGGTATTTGCTGTCAAAATACTTTTATAGTAGAAAAACATGCACCTAACAGATATGTCCAATTCATTACAAAACGAGATTTATCAATACTCATAAGTCAGAAATAATGTGAACAAACATGTACCCGAGTCAAGAATAGGTGACGTTGTGAATTGAATCAAAGGGACCCTTCACAAACAAAAACAAATGTAGGTTTAAAAGATCAATGCGCAATATAACAGGACTTGCGTTATAGGCCTTCATTTTGGGACATGCAACATTGAATGAGGTTAAGTGGAGTCCAGAGGGAAAACTCAAATGGAGAAGTAAAATGAAAACAGTCAGTCTACCATTTAGGTGTGGCGGCAGTACCAACATACTGTACATACTCAACACTTCACCTGCATTGATTTAGCTACAAGTCTTGGAGGGGAAACTACAGTAACTTACCTTTCACCACGTTAACACTGAAAGGATAAACATGCACATTTTAGGTTGAAGTTATTTCAAGATAAAATGAAGAAAGCTAATAAAATGCACAGAAAACTATTAAAATTTGGGCATCATGTACAGTTATGTCATGGACCTTGCCAAAACCATGGCATATGTAGTAGTTTCTCAGAAACTGAGAAGACTGATCAAATGGGCCTTTAAATAAAGTAGATCGGGTTCCCTACCATTACCAAAATACCTGGTTCATATGCTACCCACCCCCCCCAAAAAAACTATTTGAAAAGAGGAGAAAAGGGTGGGAAAACAAGCTAATATTTCAAGAGGCACGCAGAGGAGAAATATGTTCAAACCGTTCTGAAGCACGTACAAATCTGTATTCTTTCTTTACATGTGGCCAGACCCTGATTGGAGGATTCTAAGTCAATCTTTGGACATCCTCAGGACAGCTTTGACAAAGGCATCAATTTAAGGAATGCAACTGTCTTGAGTAAGGATTTATGTCACTAAGCATAAATCAGAACTTTCCCAACTATTGTCTGATCTGCCTGACAACAGTAGAAACATTTTATATCACACGCAAAGTAATAGAGCGTTGGAAGCTTCGGTGCTGAAATGTCCTCTCGACCAAAAAAAGCATTATGTAGTAGAGCTATATTGCACCATCCATTTCAGGACCATCCAGTCCAGATGATGAGTCCAGCTCAGAAGCACTTCCTGAAGACGATCTGTGGGCCATGTTCCTCATATTCCTCTTGGCTGATCCAGGCTGAGTCAAAGGATGACAGGTTGGCTAGCACTGCACCTCCACTCCAAACAGAGAAATGTCTGTCCTTAGGGCTGGTCACACGCACACACTCCCCCAAGTCTGTAGGCACCATGGTTCTAATTTCACTCTGAAGCCGCTCAGGCAGTCCAGCCAGCAGGGTATTTCCACCTTCACAGAGGAAATTAGACTTTTAGGCTGTGTCAAATGGCTACTTTTGACCAGGCTACTTTTGACCACTACATAGGAATAGGGTGACATTTGGGACACAGTAGTAGACATGGGTGGATGAGTGGACAAGTATTCAGCAACTAATAAAGCAAAACTATGTACCTGATAGGACAATGTTCCCCAAAAAGCTCCGCCGGAGGTCAATGTCTGAACGGAGGATTGACTTGAAAATACTCTCATGCATCCCGTAATGGTCTCGTCCAATCAGATCTGGCTTAAACAGTATCTCAGGAGCACTGTGGATGGAAGACATCACTGATTAACAGATCATAGCTGACCCCTGGTGGCCACCCAATGGCATACTTGGCAGTACCATAATCAAAAGCTGTTTGCAGAGTTAAACACAGTTCTTCGTCTCAATTTCCTCAATACATAGCAGCAGATCTCTTACTCATCACCACTCATTAGGGCGAGTGTTCTTTAAAGTGGGGATACAGGAGGGTCGGTTAGAGGCTTACCTGACCCGCTCCGTGCTGAGGTGGACGACCTGTCCATCAGGCATGGTGTAATACATCTCACTGCTAGCCGACCTCCCACAGGTTAACTCTGATTCATAGTCCTGGGCCACCCGGCAGCATTTCTCCTTTATCTCTCTCACAATCTCCATCTCGGCAGAAGTGCGCATGCACACTCCCTGCTCCTGCAGAAGCTGGGACACAGGATAGCAGAAAACAAAGGTGAATATAACTCATTGTTTCATTGACCAAATGAGCATTTTTGACAGAGTCCCTGTAAAAAAAAAAAGACAAACTGTTAATATCAAATACCATTTTAAGGTGCATTGTAACATCATGGCCAGCCAGGGTGAAGCGCTGCACTGCGTGAGGTAGACAGTATCCCTCAAACACTGGCACACTATGACTCACTCCATCCCCAGAGTCAAACACTACACCTAGTAGGAGAAAAAGGCTACAATGATCAGCAATCTTATCCATTATTGAAGCAAAAATACATTATTTCTCTCCTAGATTGTTAGCAATCTCCTCGACTTTTAACTTTAAACTAGAGTGAAAGCATGCAATCCTTTACTCAGGAATATAATCACTGGATTAGATGGATTCATATATTAACTGAATCTACTGTATATTTACATCAACAGAGTAGATGAAAGTTAGTTTACCTGTGGACCTCCCTGCTGCGTAGAGCGCCAGCACTGCCTGCATGGCCACATAGGCGAGGGGAACGTTAAAACACTCAAACATAAGTTCCACCATGCGCTGGCGGTTCTCCAGCGGGTTCATGGCTGCCTCGGTCAAAAGGACTGGGTGGTCGTCTGGATCGACCTGCAGCTGCTGGAATGTGTGGTGCCAAATCTGAAACGAGACCAGTGAGGTTTAAATCCTATAACCACCAGGTGCTACAGCTTCATCAGAACATCCATGGGATAGAATTATGCCAACAGTAGACAAACCTTCTCCATTTCATCCCAGTTGCTTATAATTCCATTTTTCATGGGATACTTCAGTGCCAGGACTCCTCTCATGTGTTGAGCCTCATGTCCAATGAAAGTCTCCCGTTCAAAGTTGCCATTCATTATTTCCTGTTGACAAAACAATAGGCAAATCAGAAAGCCAGTCTCCATGTAGGGAAACGTATGGTGGCGGCCTAGCATATGAATAGCCACATGACCGAGTACAAACCCCAAATACTTTGCTCAAACAATTACCTCATATTTAGGCAGTCCAATGATATTTGGAAATATAGTATTTGGGAGGTCCTGATCAGCAAACCCTGCTTTCATCAAACCAGACCCTGTGTCCAGTACTATTGGAGTCTTGAAATTGGTCATCTGTAAATAAAAGTTCAGAGATATAATAATTCCCATTTAACTGAAAGAATGCATAATATTCAAATGGTGAATCATGTGAATGTCTGTCCCCATCAACTACTAAGCCTTACATCTCTGTTGGTTATTTGGACATTGGGTTGATTGACAGGTGATCTAAAGATGGCCCTCCTTGCAGTTGTACACCTCTGAAACCCATCAGGGCTCTCTACTTCTCTCCGCTCATCAGCTCCGCTTGGTTCACACGATCCAGATATTACTTCAGAAAACATACGAGGTCGCTCTTCACAATTAGACCCAGAATGTGCCATTGAAATATCCTCCAATTTCTGGGAGAGGTGGATTTCTGTCTGGATCTGAACACCGGCAGAGTCAACAGGTGTTAATGTTGATTCGACAGAGGAATTGTCTAGAAAGGACTGTTCATGGGACTCCAAAGGGTTACTGCATAAGGATGTCTGTTGAGCCGTGAGTGGTTTGTTGTTGTGGTTATTGCTGTGCTCCTTCACAGGTTTGAGGCGTCGCCCTTTAGGCTTCGGATGAGTGCTGAACTCTGGCATGACTTGTGGTGCGAGTCTAGGGTCAGGGTCTGAATCAGGGCAGAGGGTTAACATGGTTTCCGTTGCGATGTTGAGTTCCTGCCCTTTGTCATTCACAGGAAGTGATGCCTTTCTTGGTTTTGGCACTGGGGGGTTGTTGTTGTAATTCCAACTCGGGTCAAATACTCCATGTTCTGGGCATGTTTCAGGTGTCAAGGTGGCCTCTTGGGGAAATTGCAAGTTGTACACCAATCTGAAATCTAAGCCTTCCTCATCTGTACCCTCTTGGTGTTGGATTCCCACCTCTTCAATAAATTCACTGGGATCAGAATAGCTTTGTGATGGAGTTAAGACCGATTGTGGTGCACTGGGCTCCGTAGAGTCAGCATGTGGAGACTGACCATCTACACTTTGAACAAAGTCTTGTGATACAGGCATTATGGCAGAAAAGGTTGCAGTAATAACGAGGGATTCATTAGGATCAAGGTTTATGGTGTCTTTGGGCAGGGTTGGCAAGTGCTTTACGTTGAGGTGTTTGCTTCTATGGTCTGATATAAGATCATTACAGAGAGCACCAACCTCCAAGTTATTCAGTTTAGAAGTCCTGTCCATTATAGAGCATTTCACTACTTTCCTGGTTCTGCTTATCCTCTTCGTGAGTTGACATCCTTTGGTCATCTCTTTAGCTAGGTTCTTTTCCATCCTCTCCACTTCCCTTTTCTCCCTTTCTAGTTCAAATAGAAACAACTGCCTCTCCTTGTGCGTTCTTCGCGAGCCCGCCGATTGAGGGGGCTTTTCATCAAGGCTCTCGTTCTCAGCTTGTCTGAGCTTGTGGATCTTGAGGTTCTCCTCCATGATGAGCTCATCTAGAACGTGCAGTCCTTTAATCTCCTTCAGGAACTGTCCCCTGTCGGTTTGAGGGGGCCTCAACCCCGTCGGTCCGTTCCCCATCGGCCTTCCATTGTGGCTCACGCTGCATTCTGAGGCCTCAGTTTCACTGGCTGCCTCTGATGACCTGCATTCACTATGGTTGTCAGTGTCGGCAGAGACAAGACTGTCATCAAGAGCCAGGACACCCGCCGCTTTTAAATCACTGGAGGACAGCTGGAAAACAGAACAATAACGTTGTTATTGATTTAACAATAAAAGGAATAGTGGAGATAACCAGCTGATGGGGTATCTATTACGATTTAAAGGCCACTAAACAAAATAAACAATTGTCTTGCATTAAGTTAAATCCCTGTTCAATCTTGTAAAAACAATACTTTCTTACAAATATGCAGGGAGTCTACGAAAATATTTGTTGACCAGTGCATTTTGTAATTGAAGGAAAACCCCACAATCTAATTTATGGAATCTAATTTGTAATGTATGGACAGTGGTCTACTTTGTAGTTCACCAGCTTAAGTGGTTCCATGATCCAAGTCTGACCTACAGCAACACATTTACAGTGCCTTCAGTAAGTAGTCACACCCCTTGACTTTTTCCACATTTTGTTGTGTTATAAAGTGGGATTCAAATGGATTTAATTGTCATTTGTCAATTATCTACACAAAATACTCTAATGTCAAAGTGGAAGAAAAAAAAATATATATATATATATATATATTTCTTTACAAAATGTAAGAATTTAACAATAAAACACTAATATACACTATATGACAAACAGTATGTGGACACCTGCTCGTCGAACATCTCATTCCAAAATTGTTGCTCCTATACGTTTCCACTTCACAATAACAGCACTTACATTTGACTGGGGCAGCTCTTGCAGGGCAGAAATTTGACAAACTTACTTGTGACTCCAATGTACATTTGTGTTTTTGTTTTAAGTTATTGTCCTGCTGAGGAGTGAATTCATCTCCCAGTGTCTGGTTGAAAGCAGACAGCCAGGTTTTCCTCTAGAATTTTGCCTGTGCTTAGAGCCATTGTTAATTTTTATCCTGAAAAACTCCTCAGTACTTAACGATTACAAGCATACCAATAGCCTGATGCAGCCACCACTATGCTTGAAAAAAATGTAGTGGTACTCCGTAATGTTTTGTATTGGCTTTGTCACTAACATAACACGTTGTATTCTGGACAAAAAAATGTATTTCTTTGCCGCAGTTTTAGCAGTATTACTTTAGTACCTTGTTGCAAACAGGATGCATGTTTTGGAATATGTTTTATTCTGTACAGGCTTCCTTTTCGCTCTGTCAATTAGGTTAGTATTGTGGAGTAACTACAATGTTGTCGATCCATCCTCAGTTCTCCTATCACAGCCATTAAAGTAACTGTTTTAAAGTCACCATTGACTTCATGGTGAAATCCCTGAGCGGTTTCCTTCCTCGCCAGCAACTCCGTTAGGAAGGACGCCTGTACCTTTCTAGTGACTGGGTGTATTGATACACCATCCAAAGTGTAATTAATAACTTCACCATGCTCAAAGGGATATTCAATGTCTGTTTGCTTTTTTAAAATGCATTTATTATTATAATATATATTTTTTTTTACACACCCATCTACCAATAGGTGCCCTTGTTTGCGAGGCATTGGAAATCCTCCCTGGTCTTTGTGGTTTAAATTCACGGCTTGTCTGAGGGACCTTACATGTAATTGTATGTGGGGTACAGAGATGAGGTAGTCAGTCAGAAATCATGTTAAACACTTTTATTGCACAGAGTGAGTCCATGCAACTTATTATGTGACTTGTTAAGCAAATGTTTTTTTTCCTGAATTTATTTAGGCTTGCCATAACAAAGGGGTTGAATACTTAACTCATGACATTTCAGCATTTCATTTTTAATTATTTGTAAACATCCACTTTGACATTATGGGGTATTGTGTGTAGGCCAATGACAAACATGCAATCCATTTAAAATTCAGGCTGTAACACAATATTTGGGGGAAAAAGTCAAGGGGTGTGAATACTTTCTGAAGGCACTGTATATCATCACGACCTACCAAACTTATCTGCTCCTCACTGCCCCATGACGCCAACAGTTTGCTTGTGCTCCCAGTATTCAGAAGAACATCCAACATCTGCTCCTGTGCCATCACATTCTCTTCCACCTGTACAAAAAGTGTTTACAAAGGCAAGGTTTTGGCCTAAGCCAACTGTGATTTAGGTCACTATTACCAATCTTGGTAATGTGCAAATCTAATGCTCTGAACTATTTACTGCTTTGGCATGAAAACAATCCATTGAACATTTGAGTCAACTTGCCTCCAGTATTCCAGCTGCCCGGTCAAGGATCTCCGCCACCTCCCTGAGACCCTCCTGTTCCTTTAGGTCCCAGTCATTGAATGAGACTTCAGTCAGGGAGCTTGTAATCCTGCAAACACAAAACAATATAAGTGCTAGGCACAATTAGCGGCTATGTGGACCATGTCAGGAGACAAGAGCATAAATGTGTCATTACCTTTCACAGGTGTCCTGTTTGGGGTTATGGAAGTCATACGTATCCCAGAGAAAAGTGGGAATGCTCTCTGCAGTGTAGTTGGGCACGTCTCCTGCATCTGTGATGGTGCTGGAGAGGACATTCCGAATGGGGCTCAGTTCTGACTCCTCAAAGTTGTCCTGTGCCTGTAGGATACTGTCACTGGGCTGTGCCCCTCTGCTCTGAGGGCTGGTGTGTACCTCCGTCTGTGTGGGCTGGTCTCGAGACCGATTGGATAAGTGGTCGGTGTGGTGGGAGCACTCTGAGGGGTTTGGGCTTTTGATGTCCCGTTGATGTGGAGAAGGGTTCTGGGTGATGGTGACCGTGTAAGAGTTCTCCAGGTCATCCACAGGCAGACTGAGCCAGGGGTTCTGGGGCAGGGTAGCTGACTGCTTCAACTTGATCTCAAAATTGAGCGAGTCCACCGTTATTTTAGGGATAATCTGAATTCTGGCCCTGGAGGTGTTGCCCACAGAGCCAAAGTCAAACTCCTCCCTGCAGTCCTCAGAGTCAGACACGGTGGAGATGTTCTCCTCGTGGACCTGAGGCTGCCTGGTGATGGGCCTGAAGGAGTCTCTGCTGGCTGGTACCCTGGACAGCCTTTCCCAACCCTCCCTCCCTGCCCCAGTCTCCACATGGCTGTTTCCTGCTCCATCAAAGCCGGAGTCAAATGAGCTGAGAGAGGGAGGCTTCCCCACAGCAGACACAGCCCCAGAGATAGCACTGGAGGGGGACGTACCTAGAAGGACTTGGTGTTTGAGGTTAGAGAGGGAGCCATGGCTGTGCAGGTTGTCAGTGTGGCGGTCTGATCTGGAACCAGAGGTTTTATGGAGACTACATAATGCTCTGTCTGGACTGTTAATGGCCTCGGGGCCTCCGCCCACAGCCAGGTTATTGTGTGGCCCAGGCCCTTTCCTGTGGCGGACTCTCAGAAACTCATACTGCCACTGCAGTGCCAAGTGGAAGTTGTTGATAGGTACTGCCCCTGGAGAGGTCAGTAGTTTTCGCAGGGTCATGCACCTGGAGAGAAGGTGGCAGGGCCAACTTGGCTGTGAACAAGTATTCAATACAAATACTGCCATACAAGTTGCCAGATCAAATGGCAATGGAAGTTTTAACTAGTTAATGCCCTGATTATGCAACAGAAGTTTTCCGACACACAAGCTGGAATTTCTCACCTTTGTGACAGCTGTTTGCCCATCTGCTGGAGCTGGGTGTCAGGGATGACATTGGCCAGGTGAGCCAGCTGGACCAGCTCCTCCATGTCTGGGGAGGGGTTCCTTCTCAGGAAGTCACAGACCGCCTGCCTCCACACAGGGACAGGACCATGCATCTCCAGCGGGTGGCACCGTTTGGGGAGGCTGTCACAGTTCACACCCCACAGAAGGTCTTGGAGAAAGTTCTCACACAGGACGATGCTGTACCAGCTATTGGCCTGTTGAGATAAAAGAAATTGAGGACATGACATTAGATTAAACAGACCACATTACAAGCCACATGCATGTCACGAGGAGACAGATATAAAACGTAAACGTAATTTCAATAATCTTCCTAATTGTTGTCCATTTCAATTACCACTTCAGTATTATATAAACCTTTATAAGTTAGCATATACACTCAGAAATCATAAAAGGTCAGTCCAACAGAATGCCTACTTTGTTGTAGTAGTGGTAGAAGTCGGCGACTGCTCCGAGGGTCTGATGAGGGACCTCTACAGCAGAGTGGAAGTTCTCCTTCAGTCTGTCCAGATCCTGCACCCACTCTTCCCTGGTCTGGGCATCACCAGGAGGCAGAGTGATGGCTAACGTGTGGATCACATCCTCAGCACAGCGGACTAGAGCCTGGCAACAGGGAGAGAAGACATGTAAACAAAACACCACTGTTGGTCAGGATCCATACAGCAGGTTTAATACTTCAATGCAACCATCTTAAGAGGAAAATATCAGAGTAGCCTATATTTACCATGGCAGGTGTATAGATGGATGCCTCAAATTCAGATGTTAACGTCTCAGCCTTCCTCGCATCTGTAGCGATCTCTATTGTGTAAGGCTGGAGCTTCTCTTTTTGATAGCTTTTTATCTGTTCAGTTATCTGCAAGTGGAGGTAAATGAACCAGAAATCAACAAAACGCACAATGGGTCATTTTCATTAGGCACCAAACGGAAGAAAACGCACTTAAAACAGTTAGGGACTACTTGGACTTAAGAAAAATGTTGCAAAAATATTTTCTGTTGCGTGCCCTAATGAACACAACCCTGGAGTAATTGTTATGTATTATAGCCCACCTGCTGTGCCTCATCATGCAGCTGGAAGACCTGCACCTGGAGGCGGGCCTTAGAAAAGGCCTGTTGCCACAGCAACTCAATTTTTTCCGCAGCCGCAGTTATCCTTTCAACAAAGACAAGAGACCTTAAGCCTGTGGAAAATACTTATTGTAGAAGACTACTATGCTGAACCTTGAAATAGAACAGCATAATGTATCCATTGACAGCTTTGCATAGAAAGTTAGAAATGTGTGTAAAATGCGTAATTCGGCTCCTCAACAATACATTTAAACTCACACCATACTCCTCCCTCTAAATGACAGGTTGAAATGTACTAGTTAAGCACTCTACCTGGGCCTGGGTTTCCAAAAGCTACACTGAACAACAACAAAACTAAAAATCTACAGAACATGGAAAGTGTTGGTCCCATGTTTACATCCCAGAAATATTCCATATGCACAGAAAGGTTATTTCTCTCAAATTGTGAACACATTTGTTTACATCCCTGTTAGTGAGCATTTCTCCTTTGCCAAAATAATCCATACACCTGACAGGTGTGGCATAGCAAGAAGATGATTAAACAGCATGATCATTACACAGGTGAAACTTGTGCTGGGGGCAATAAAAGGCCACAGATGTCTCAACCAATGGAGGGAGCATGCTGACTGCAGGAATGTCCACCAGAGCTGATGCCAGAGAACATAAGCCAACTCCAACGTCGTTTTAGAGAATTTGGCAGTACGTCCAACTGGACTCACGTGTATGGCGTCGTATGGGCGAAACGCTGTCAAAGCTGTGAACAGTGTGCCCCATGGTGGCAGTGGGGTTATAGCACGGGCAGGCATAAGCTACAGACAACGAACACAATTGCATTTTATCGATGGCAATTTGAGTGCACAAAGATACCGTGACGAGATCCTGAGGCCCAGTTTTTTCTTTTAAGATACCTGTGACCAACAGATGCATATCTGTATTCCCAGTCATGTGAAATCCATAGATCAGGGCCTAATGAATGTATTTCAATTGATTTCCTTATACGAACTGAAACTAAGTAAAATCTTAAATTGTTGCATGGCAAGTTTATATTTTCTCAAAACCATCGTTCTTTTTTGAAAACTCTTGTTATTTAACTGCCTCAGACCAGTCGTAGAACAGCTAAGTACGTCGTTAGATGCTTTTTTTGGGCCTTCCACATCACTTTATACACAGAAGATCTCTGCTAAACTCAAAATCTAAATGTTTATCTGTCTTTGTGACAGCCGAACAATATGTGACTGACTACAAATAAACTTGCCCATTTTTTTGCATAACATGGCAAAGGACATAAAGACGCTGCAAATTAAACCAGAGATGACTGTATTAAAAGATAAACACAGTATAGGCTACAGACCTACAGTACCAGTCAAAAGTTCAAGAGTTTCTTTATTTTTACTATTTTCTACATTATGAAATACCACATATGGAATCATGTAGTATCCAAAAAAAGTGTTATAAAATATATTTTGATTTGTTTATTTGAGATTCGTAAAAGTATCCACCCTTTGCCTTGACAGCTTTGCACACTCTTGTCATTCTCTCAACCACCTTCATGAGGTAGTCATTTGGAATGCATTTCAATTAACAGGTGTGCCTTGTTAAAAGTTAATTTGTGGAATTTCTTTCCTTCTTAATGCATTTGAGCCAATCAGTTGCATTGTGACAAGGTAGGGGTGGTATACAGAAGAAAACCCTATTTGGGCTCCCGAGTGGCTCAGCGGTCTAAAGCACTGCATCTCAGTGCAAGAGGTGTCACTACAGTCCCTGGTTCGATTCCAGGCCGTATCACATCAGGCCGTGATTGGGAGTCCCATAGGGCAGCGCACAATTGGCCTAGCGTCGTCCGGGTTTGGCCGGGGTAGGCTGTCATTGTAAATAAGAATTTGTAAGTCCATATTATGGCAAGAACAGCTCAAATAAGAAAAGAGAAACGACAGTCCATCACTACTTTAAGACATGAAGGTCAGTCAATACTGAAAATTGTGCAGTCGCAAAAAATACGGAAAAAGTGCAGTCAAGACCTATGATGAAACTGGCTCTCATTAGGACCGCCACAGGAAAGGAAGACCCAGAGTTACCTCTGCTGCAGAGGATAAGTTCATTAGAGTTAACTGCACCCCAAATAAATGCTTCACAGAGTTCAAGTAACAGACATCTCAACAACTGTTCAGGGGAGACTGTAGCAATTCGAAGGCCTGATTCACGCAAATAAACTAGAGGTCGACCGATTATGATTTTTCAACGCCAATACCGATTAAATCGGCCAATTTGTATATATGTAATAAATGACAATTACAACAATACTGAATGAACAATGAACACTTTTATTTTAAAATAATATAATACATAAATAAAATCAATTTAGTCTCAAATAAATGATGAAACATTTTCAATTTGGTTTAAATAATGCAAAAAAACTGTGTTGGAGAAGAAAGTAAAAGTGCAATATGTGCCATGTAAAAAAGATAACGTTTAAATTCCTTGCTCAGAACATGAGAACATATGAAAGCTGGTGGTTCCTTTTAACATGAGTCTTCAATATTCCCAGTTAAGAAGTTTTAGGTTGTAGTTATCATAGGACTATTTCTCTCTATACCATTTGTATTTGACATACCTTTGACTATTGGATGTTCTTATAGGCACTTTAGTATTTCCAGCCTAATCTCGGGAGTTGATAGGCTTGAAGTCATAAACAGCGCTGTGCATCCCAGCATTGCTAAGAGCTGCATGAATGCTTACGAGCCTGCTGCCTACCACCGCTCAGTCAGACTGCTCTATCAAATATAAAATCATATATTTAATTATAATATAATAACCACACAGAAATATGAGCCTTTGGTCATTAATATGGTCAAATCCAGAAACTATCATTTCGAAAACAAAACGTTTATTCTTTCAGTGAAATATGGAACTGTTCTGTATTTTATTGAACGGGTAGCAACCCTAAGTCTAAATATTACTGTTACATTGCACAACCTTCAATGTTATGTCATAATTATGTAAAATTCAGGCAAATTAATTACGGTCTTTGTTAGGAATAAATTGCCTTTCAACAGTTCGCAACGAGCCAGGCGGCCCAAACTGCTGCATATACCCTGACTCTGCGTGCAATGAACGCAAGAGAAGGGACACAATTTCCCTTGTTAATATTGCCTGCTAACTTGAATTTCTTCTAACTACATATGCAGGTTTAAAAAAATATACTTGTGTATTGATTTTAAGAGTTCGGAATGGGTCTGAATACTTTCCGAATGCACTGTATGGCTACAAACTGTATGGCTACAAAGATCGGCCATGCCGATTAATCGGTCGAACTCTAAAAGAAACCACTACTAAAAGGACACCAATAATAAGAAGAGACTTGCTTGGGTCAAGAAACGCCAGCAATGGACATTAGACCAGTGGAAATCTGTCCTTTGGTCTGACGAATCCAAATTTGAGATTTTTGGATCCAACCGTGAGACTCAGAGTAGGTGAACGGATGCATGCGTGGTTCCCACCGTGAAGCATGGAGGAGGAGGTGTGATGGTGTGGGGGTGCATTGCTGGTGACAATGTTGGTGATTTATTTAGAATTCAAGGCACACTTAACCAGCATGGCTACCACAGCAGCGATACGCCATCCCATCTGGCTTGCGCTTAGTGGGACTATTATTTGTTTTTCAACAGGACAATGACCCAAAACACACCTCCAGGCTGTGTAAGAGCTATTTGACCAAGAAGGAGAGTGATGGAGTGCTGCATCAGATGACCTGGCATCCACAATCACCTGACCTCAACCCAATTGAGATGGTTTGGGATGAGTTGGACCAGAGAGTAAAGTAAAAGCAGCCAACAAGTGCTCCGAATGTGTTGGAAAGACAGTTGGAAAAGCATTCCTCATGAAGCTGGTTGAGAGAATGCCAAGAGTGTGCAAAGCTGTCATTAGTGCAAAGGGCGGGGTACTTTGAAGAATCTAAAATATATTTTGATTTGTTTAACACTTTGTTGGTTACTACATGATTCCATGTGTGATTTCATAGTTTTGATGTCTTTACAATTATTCTGCAATGTAGAAAATAGTCAAAATAAAGAGTAAGTGTCCAAACTTTTGACAGGTACTGTATTTGATTTATATTTAAAATACATGTAATGTTAACTCAATTTAGTTTTACTTAACTCTTTGTATGCTAACATCTGAAATGTTTGCCTCGACATAGCCCATTTGATTTGTAGCATGTGCACAATGTGACAAATCTTGATTTGGTGCATTACTATAGAGTAAACAGAATAAAGCCACTTCAATATTTGTAGCCATACAGTGCATTCGGAAAGTATTCAGACCCATTCCCTTTTTCCACATTGTTACGTTACAGCCTTATTCTAAAGTGGATTAAATAAATTTAAATCCTCAATCTACATACAATACCCCATAATGACATGTGACAACAGGTTGAGAAATGTTTGCAAATTACAAATAAAAAACAGAAATACCTTATTTACATAAGTATTCAGACCCTTTGCTATGAGACTCAAAATTGAGCTCTGGGGCATCCTGTTTCCATTGATCATCCTTGAGATGTTTCTACAACTTGATTGGAGTCCATCTGTGGTAAATTCAATTGATTAGATATGATTTGGAAAGGAACACACCTGTCTATATAGGGTCCCACAGTTGACATTGCACGTCAAAGCAAAAAAGAAGCCATGAGGTCGAAGCAACTGTCCGTAGAGCTCCGAGACAGGAATGCGTCGAGGCATAGATCTGGGGGAAGGGTAGCAAAATATTTCTGCAGCATTGAAGGTCCCCAAGAACACAAAGGCCTCCATCATTCTTAAATGGAAGAAGTTTGGAACCACCAACACTCTTCCTAGAGCTGGCCGCCCGGCCAAACTGAGCAATCGGTGAAGGACCATGATCAGGGAGGTAACCAAGAACCCAATGGTCACTCTGACAGAGCTCTAGAAATGGGAGAACCTTCCAGAAGGATAACCATCTCTGCAGCACTCCACCAATCAGGCCTTTATGGTAGAGTGGCCAGACAGAAGCTACTCCTCAGTAAAAGGCACATGACAGCCCGCTTGGAGTTTGCCAAAAGGCACCTAAGAACCATGAGAAACAAGATTATCTGGTCTGATGAAACCAAGATTGAACTCTTTGGCCTGAATGCCAAGCGTCACATCTGGAGGAAACCTGTCACCATCCTTACGGTGAAGTATGGTGGTGGCAGCATCATGCTGTAGGGATGTTATTCAGCGGCAGGGAGACTCGTCAGGATCGAAGGAAAGATAAACAGAGCAAAGTACTGAGAAAACCTTGATGAAAACCTGCTCCAGAGTGGTCAGGACCTCAGACTGGCAGGACCTCAAGGTTCACCTGCCAACAGGACAACAACCCTAAGCACACAGCCAAGACAACACAGGAGTGGCTTTAGGACAAGTCTCTGAATGTCCTTGAGTGGCGCAGCCAGAGCCCGCACTTGAACCCAACATTTCTGGAGACCTGAAAATAGCTGTGCAGCGACGCTCCCCATCCAACCTGACTGCGCTTGAGGATCTGCAGAGAAGCGTGGGAGAAACTACACAAATACAGGTGTGCCAAGCTTGTGAAAGCTGCTTCAATAAAGTACTGAGTAAAGGGTCTGAATACTTATGTAAATGTAATATATATATATGTATATATATATATATATATATATATATATATATATATATATATATATATACACACACACACACAGTGAGGGAAAAAAGTATTTGATCCCCTGCTGATTTTGTACGTTTGCCCACTGACAAAGAAATGATCAGTCTATAATTTTAATGGTAGGTTTATTTGAACAGTGAGAGACAGAATAACAACAAAAAAATCCAGAAAAACGCATGTGAAAAATCTTATAAATTGATTTGCATTTTAATGAGGGAAATAAGTATTTGACCCCTCTGCAAAACATGACTTAGTACTTGGTGGCAAAACCCTTGTTGGCAATCACAGAGGTCAGACGTTTCTTGTAGTTGGCCACCAGGTTTGCACACATCTCAGGAGGGATTTTGTCCCACTCCTCTTTGCAGATCTTCTCCAAGTCATTAAGGTTTTGAGGCTGACGTTTGGCAACTCGAACCTTCAGCTCCCTCCACAGATTTTCTATGGGATTAAGGTCTGGAGACTGGCTAGGCCACTACAGGACCTTAATGTGCTTCTTCTTGAGCCACTCATTTGTTGCCTTGGCCGTGTGTTTTGGGTCATTGTCATGCTGGAATACCCATCCACGACCCATTTTCAATGACCTGGCTGAGGGAAGGAGGTTCTCACCCAAGATTTGACGGTACATGGCCCGTCCATCATCCCTTTGATGCGGTGAAGTTGTCCTGTCCCTTAGCAGAAAAACACCCCAAAGCATAATGTTTCCACCTCCATGTTTGACGGTGGGGATGGTGTTCTTAGGGTCATAGGCAGCATTCCTCCTCCTCCAAACACGGCGAGTTGAGTTGATGCCAAAGAGCTCCATTTTGGTCTCATCTGACAACAACACTTTCACCCAGTTGTCCTCTGAATCATTCAGATGTTCATTGGCAAACTTCAGACGGGCATGTATATGTGTTTTCTTGAGCAGGGGGACCTTGCGGGCGCTGCAGGATTTCAGTCCTTCACGGTGTAGTGTGTTACCAATTGTTTTCTTGGTGACTATGGTCCCAGCTGCCTTGAGATCATTGACAAGATCCTCCCGTGTAGTTCTGGGCTGATTCCTCACCGTTCTCATGATCATTGCAACTCCACGAGGTGAGATCTTGCATGGAGCCCCAGGCCAAGGGAGATTGACAGTTCTTTTGTGTTTCTTCCATTTGCGAAATAATCGCACCAACTGTTGTCACCTTCTCACCAAGCTGCTTGGCGATGGTCTTGTAGCCCATTCCAGGCTTGTGTACGTCTACAATCTTGTCCCTGACATCCTTGGAGAGCTCTTTGGTCTTGGCCATGGTGGAGAGTTTGGAATCTGATTGATTGATTGCTTCTGTGGACAGGTGTCTTTTATACAGGTAACAAACTGAGATTAGGAGCACTCCCTTTAAGAGTGTGCTCCTAATCTCAGCTTGTTACCTGTATAAAAGACACCTGGGTGCCAGAAATCTTTCTGATTGAGAGGGGGTCAAATACTTATTTCCCTCATTAAAATGCAAATCAATTTATAAAATTTTTCACATGCGTTTTTCTGGATTTTTTTTGTTATTCTGTCTCTCACTGTTCAAATAAACCTACCGTTAAAATTATAGACTGATCATTTCTTTGTCAGTGGGCAAACATACAAAATCAGCAGGGGATCAAATACTTTTTTCCCTCACTGTATATATTTCTTTTTTTGCTAAAAAATCTAAAACCAGTTTTTGCTTTGTCATTATGGGGTATTGTGTGTAGATTGATGAGGGGAGAAAAAACAATTTAATCCATTTTAGAATAAGGCTGTAACATAATAAGATGTGGAAAAAGTCAAGGGGCCTGAATACTTTCCGAATGCACTGTAGGTGATAATATCTCTAGGAGCTGATCCGTCAGTATTGTGGAATCATTTGAATGTTAAGGAGAGATTGGAAAGGGAGAATACTGATCATTTATATCGATCCGATCAGTATCAACATGCCTCGACGCACTTGGCAAACGTTCTCTCTGCGTGGCGTTTTAGGAAACGCATGCAACATGTTCAGCCGTTGTTGGAAAGCTACATCGTTAAAAACACACGTAAGCCTAAGTTCCATCGCTATCGGGAAACCGGGCCCTGCTATACAGTACAGTACCTGCTGTAGTTCTGCAGCATGTTGAAGGCTGTGTGGGTGAAGAGGGCCGTCCCGGCCATGTCCTGATAGCACAAGTCATTCTCAGGGTAGCGCAGCTTCTCCACCACACGCTCACAGTGCCTTAGCAGCTCATCCAAGCCCAGCTCCCTACACCCCAAAAATAGCCATTCCATCAACTTTATAAAACATACAGGCACTCAGTCAATACAGGGGCAGAGGAGTCCTAGGATTATTGGGACTATACAGCTAGATCATTCACCAGGCATTGCCACTTGAGAGGCAGGTAACTTAAGCCTTTGAAAAGCACTGTTACAGTAGGAAGTGAGCAGCGCTATAGGTGCAGATCAACTCAGCTTACACCTGTACTACCCAAAGTAAGGCCTTTGTTATGTCCAACTGAAGGAGAGAGCAATGGTGAAAACGGAGACCCTCACCTCCGCAGCAGTTGGAACTTGGCTTCGTTGCTGTAACAGAAGTCATTCAGTTCGGTGAAGGCAGAGGGCACAGGCTGTCTGGAGAGTGTCTGCAGGGTGGAAATACAGGACGGGAGCCTCTGGACCACTGAGAGAAACTCTTGGACAAAAGCATCAATCTCCTGCATAAACAACAGTCCAAGAAGAGATGTTAGAGGGTAAAATCTGAGGGAGATTATAAAGTAGGTTAAAAAAAAAAAAAGGTCAGTCCTGTCGCATCAGAGAAGCATTATTCGTATACTTGTCTAAGTTGTACAACCACAAACCAATTACGCGAAATACAACCCAAATATACAGCCATATCAAACCTAAAGTTTGATAACCTACAAAAAATATACAGGAGATTGTTTTGCCAAGAATCTGCATTTAGTTACTGTTACAGAGCAGTATGGCATGCGAAAACATTCATTACTGCGTCCCAAAACAGACTCCTCACAGTACTAATGAATACTGTCAACACGGATGAATGCCCAGTCGAACGAGTGCATATGACCAAATGGTGAGAGTTGGCCGCCTTTCACTTGGTAATGAGGTCAGCTGATTGTAGTCTGCAATTGTGCAAGCTTCACCAAGGTAACAAACAATGGCTCTGGGGCTGCATCACTGAAACGCATGAATGGATTCATGAATGAAAGATCTCCATACAGGATGACAGTGGAATCACTGGCCTTTTCTCAATTGGATTTGCTCAACTCCTGTCTCCTCTGTCCTCTCTCACCTCCTTTTGAAAAAGGTAAATCGAGAAGAGGAAACATGGATGAAAATGCACTTGTATGAAATGAGACTCCTTCACTCGCACATCAGTAAATGCCATTTACGGGGTGAATCCCAAAATAAGTGTAAAGTGATAAATTAAGTTAGATGTGCAAGACATTATATAGATAAACAATTAGCCATATCATTTAAATGTGTACACGCTTTTCTCCTCAGACAAAACAAAAGCAGATTGAAAGGGGGTGTGGCAGACTTCAAAACTCTTCCACGAAGGACCATCCTGATAAAAGGTGGCTAGAGGGGAGGACTCTTCCGTTCACCTACTAACGAACAGGCATCTCTTCAACCACTTATCGGTTTCCGACTCACAGAGAGAGGACAGAGGACAGAGGAGAGAAAAGGCCACTCCTCTCTCCAGATAGATTAACTGAATCTACCATGGAACACCCACCATCACAGATTGTTCTGAAATAGTTTCTGCAGTTAGAAACAGATAACATTAGCATTCATGCAACATTATTTTGTTAATTTAATTTCAGAAATTAAGCGAATTGATTGTGCCCATATTGCCCATTTTAATGTATAGGATTCACATAGTCATAGTCATGTAGTGTATGTGGACACCTGCTCGTCGAACATCTCATTCTAAAATCATGAGCATTAATATGGAGTTGATCCTCCCTTTGTCGCTATAACAGCTAGATGTTGGAACATTGCTGCGGGGACTTGCTTCCATTCAGCCACAAGAGTATTAGTGAGGTCGAGCACTGATGTTGGGCAATTAGGCCTGCTCGCAGTTGGCGCTCCAATTCATCCCAAAGGTGTTAGATGGGATTGAGGTCAGGGCTCCGTGCAGGCCAGTCAAGTTCTTCCACACCGATCCCGACAAACCATTTCTGTATGGACCTCGCCTTTGTGCACAGGGGCATTGTCATGCTGTAACAGGAAAGGGCCTTCCCTAAACTGTTGCCACAAAGTTGAAAGCACCGAATCGTCTAGAATGCCATTGTATGCTGTAGCGTTAAGATTTCCCTTCTGGAACTAAGGGGCCTAGCCCGAACCATGAAAAACAGCACCAGACCATTATTCCTCCTCCACCAAATAATTGGCACTATGCATTGGGGCAGGTAGCGTTTTACTGGCATCCGACAAAACCAGATTAGTCTGTCGGACTGCCAGATCGTGAAGCGTGAGTCATCACCCCAGAGAATGTGTTTCCACTGCTTCAGAGTCCAATGGCAGCGAGCTTTACACCACTCCAGCAGACGCTTGGCCATGGAAACCCATTTCATGAAGCTCAGACAAACAGTTCTTGTGCTGATGTTGCAACGGAGGACAGACCATTTTTACGCGCTTCAGCACTCGGTGGTCCCGTTCTGAGAGCTTGTGTGGCCTACCACTTCCCGGCTGAGCAGTTATTGCTCCTAGATGTTTCCACTTCACAATGACAACACTTACAGTTGACCTGGGAAGCTCTAGCAGGGTAGAAATTTGACGAACTGACTTGGAAAGGTAGCATCCTATGACAGTGCTACGATGAAAGTCAGTGAGCTCTTCAGTAAGGCCATTCTACAGCCAATGTTTGTCTATGGAGATTGCATGGCTGTGTGCTCGATTTTATTCACCTGTCAGCAACAGGTGTGGCTGAAATAGCCAAATCCCCTCATTTTAATTTCCACATACTTTTGTATATATGGTGTATTCAATAAATATTAGGGCTGTCAATGTTAACGCTTTACAATGCTGTTAATGCTTTCATGGAGGACTTGAATTGTGAGGATGACCAGACTATTTTATCATGAGCAAAAGCTAGTGGGATCCATTTTTAAAATACAAGAGACCATCAAATTCGATTAAAGGGTGTGGCAATAGGAGGAACAGTGGCATATAGTGGGAAAAATCTGGGACTTTCACACATATTTATGGTAAGTAATGCAAGTAACTTCAAAATGGCAAATTTCTCTGATACTGGGGTGGAAAAACATCACCAGATTCACAGGGAATACATTACAATGGATGAAGAAGCACTACTCCAAGCCGCAGCTCCATATTACTTGTCAGACAGAGAACTGATACTGTACAGTTGTTGCGGTGGGTTTGGCATGGGGGGTTCATGGGTGGCTTTTGGTAATTTTATTAGATTCCTCATGTCTTAGTCATTATTAGGAATAATTATGGTCGAATCAAATTTTATTTGTCACATACACATGGTTAGCAGATGTTAATGCGAGTGTAGCGTAATGCTTGTGCTTATGGTTCCTACAGTACAGTAATATCTAACAAATAATCCAACAACTACCTAATACACAAAAAATCTGAAAAGGGTTAATGAATATGTACATATAAATATATGGATGAGCGATGGCCCGGGCGGCATAGGCAAGGTGCAATAGATGGTATAAAATACAGTATATACATATGATGAGTAATGTAAGATATGTAAACATTATTAAAGTGGCATTATTTAAAGTGGTATTGTTTAAAGTGACTAGTAATCCATTTGTTAAAGTAGCCAGTAATTGGGTCTCCATGTAGGCAGCAGCCTCTCTGAGTTAGTGATTGTTACAGTAGGGATAAAAGCTGTTCTTCAGTCTCTCGGTCCCAGCTTTAATGCACCTGTACTGACCTCGCCTTCTGAATGGTAGCAGTGTGAACAGGCAGTGGCTCGGGTGGTTGTCTTTGATTATATTTTTTTGCCTTCCTGTGACGTCGGGTGCTATAGGTGTCATGGAGGGCAGGTAGTTTGCCCCGTGATGCATTGTGCAGACCTCACCACCCTCTGGAGAGCCTTGCTGTTGAGGGCGGAGCAGTTGCCGTACCAGGCTGTGATACAGTCCGACAGGATGCTCTCGATTGTGGATCTGTAAAAGTTAGTCAGGGTTTTGGGTGACAAGCCAAATTTCTTCAGCCTCCTGAGGTTGAAGAGGCGCTGTTGCGCCTTCTTTACCACACTGTCTGTGTGGGTGGACCATTTCAGTTTGTCGTTGATGTGTACGCCGAGGAACTTAAAAATAAACGTTCTACTTTCTCCACTGCTGTCCCTTCGATATGGATAGGGGGGTGCTCCATCTGCTGTTTCCTGAAGTCCACAATCATCTCCTTTGTTGACGTTGAGTGAGAGGTTGTTTTCCTGACACCACACTCCGAATGCCCTCACCTCCTCCCTGTAGGCGGTCTCGTCGTTGTTGGTAATCAAGCCCACTACTGTTGTGTCATCTGCAAACTTGATGATTGAGTTGGAGGCGCGCATGGCCACGCAGTCGTGGGTGAACAGGGAGTACAGGAGGGGGCTGAGCACACACCCTTGTGGGGCCCCAGTGTTGAGGGTCAGCGAGGTGGAGAAGTTTCCTACCTTCACCACCTGGGGGCGGCCCATCAGAAAGTCCAGGACCCAATTGCACAGGACAGGATTGAGGCCCAGGGCCTCCAGCTTGATGATGAGCTTGGAGGGTACTATGGTGTTGAACGCTGAGCTGTAGTCAATGAACAGCATTCTTACATAGGTATTCCTCTTGTCCAGATGGGATAGGGCAATGTGCAGTGTGATGGCAATTGCATCGTCTGTGGACCTGTTAGGGCGGTATGCAAACTGAAGTGGGTCTAGGGTGGCCGGTAAGGTGGAGGTGATCCTTGACTAGTCTCTCAAAGCACTTCATGATGACAGAAGTGAGTGCTACAGGGCGGTAGTCATTTAGTTCAGTTATCTTTGCCTTCTTGGGTACAGGAACAATGGTGGCCATCTTGAAGCATGTGGGGACAGCAGACTGGGATAGGGAGCGATTGAATATGTCCGTAAACACCCCAGCCAGCTGGTCTGCGCATGCTCTGAGGACGTGGCTAGGGATGCCGTCTGGGACAGCAGCCTTGCGAGGGTTAACACGGTTAAATATTTTACTCACGTTGGCCACGGAGAAGGAGAGCGCAGCTCTTGTTAGCGGGCCGCGACGGTGGCACGGTATTATCCTCAAAGCGGGCAAAAGTGCTTAGTTTGTCTGGAAGCGTGACGTCGGTGTCCGTGAAGTGGCTGGTTTTCTTTTTGTAGTCTGATTTCCAGTAGACCCTGCCACAAACATCTTGTGTCTGAGTCGTTGAATTGCGATTCCACTTTGTACCAACATTTTGCTTGTTTGATTGCCTTGCGGAGGGAATAACTACACTGTTTATATTCAGCCATATTCCCAGACCTCCTTCCATGGTTAAATGTGGTGGTTCGCGTTTTCAGTGTTGTGCGAATGCCGCCATCCATCCACGGTTTCTGGTTAGGGTAGGTTTTAATAGTCAGTGGGTACAACATCTCCAATGCACTTCCTTATAAATTCACTCACCAAGTCAGCGTATAGGTCAATGTTATTCTCTGAGGCTGACCGGAACATATCCCAGTCCTCGTGATCAAAACAATCTTGAAGCGTGGATTTCCGATTGGTCAGACCACGTTGAATGGTTCTAGTCACTGGTGCATCCTGTTTGAGTTTCTGTCTATAAGACGGTAGGAGCAAGATGGCGTCGTGGTCGGATTTGCTGAAGGGGGTGCGGGAGAGTGTTTTGTATGCATCGCGGAAGTTAGAGTAGCAGTGGTCGAGTGTATTACCCCTGCGCGTAGTGCAATCAATATGCTGATAGAATTTAGGTAGCCTTGTTCTCAAATTTGCTTTGTTAAAATCCCCAGCTAAAATAAATGCAGCCTCAGGATATATGGTTTCCAGTTTACATAGAGTCCAGTGAAGTTCCTTTAGGGCCATCTAGGTGTCTGCTTGAGGGGGGAATGTACACAGCTGTGACGATAAGTGAAGAGAATTCTCTTGGAATGTAATATGTGAGGAATTCTAGGTCGGGTGAGCAGAAGGACTTGAGTTCCTGTATGATGTTATGATTACACCATGAGGCGTTAATCATGAAGCATACACCGCCGCCATTCCTATTCCCAGAGAGGTGTTTCTCTCTGTTGGAGCGATGCATGGAGAAGCCCGGTGGTCCAAATTGGATGTTCGGAACTATATTTATTGAAGATTTTATGAATCCTAGAAATTAAAATAGCCAATTTGGGTGCAATCAATTTGCTTAATTTTTCAAAGATCAAATTATATTTCAACAAAATAATGTTTCAGGAATGCTAATCTTATCTGTTTCCAACTACAGAAACAATTTCAGCACAATCTGAGATGTGGGTGTCAATTATTTTTTGTGCTTGGAGGTGGAACATCCCATGGCGGTTGTTCACTTGAGAGGAATATAGTTTGGATTGAAAGCAGAGTTCTCTGTCTCCATCTAGTCATTTCATCCTCAAGGCAGGCAGAAAATCAAGAACAGAGGATAGGAGCACCCAGCGAGGTCGTCCATCGACCACTGATGCGGAGATGCTGCTATTCATGAGGATAAGAGACTCATCAAAAAAACTCCAGATAATCTACCCAACAAAGCTTGCTGTGGCAAACACTGCCCTTTTAAGATCACACATTACAGTCTTGACAAGAGTAGTCTTGTATTGAATAAAATGTATGAGAAAAGATCAGGTTACTTCACTTTACAGAACGAGTAGTGACACTAGTAATCCATAGAATTCTTTGCAAGAACTGGCATGAGAAAATTAATTCTGGTGAGGTTACAGGAAAATTAATGGGCACAATAAGCATTTTACAACTGGCATAACTCTTCACTTGACCAATATGTAAAATAACACCGGTTGAAATGACAATACTATTAACATGACAATACAGTCCCTGTAAATGATTGTTAAAGACATACCCTGATAAATGTTACACAACTCAGATGACAGTAAACCAGGTAGCCTCCTAAAGCCGCAGTCAACTGGCTTCTATCAATGTAGTTGGAAAGTTCGAAGACTTCTTTTAGCAGAATTCTCTGTTGGTATTAAAAGGATGTTTAGCCCCACACACATACTAGTTTCATGCTACGCGTGAAAGGTGAAATCACAGTCAGTGAAACCATCTTACCTTGAACGGAGCAACATAAGACTTTGATGGTACCAGCTGTTTCAACAATAGTTTCAGAACATCTTTCTTTTTCGGTTTAATCATGTATACAGTGTACACGGTCCTCCTATGCAGCTAGATGGGATGAGAAATGCATGTTACATTTTCATCAATATTAATGAATGACATCAAGTCAAAAATCACACTCCTAACAGTACGAAGATAGGGAACAATCAAAATCCTCCCCAGATTTGAAATTGTAATGAGCACCACTTTTGTCTTTGGTCATGATAAATGAGGATGACAAACTGACCTGAAGATTCACAGCACTGTTTTCAAAAATGACTAAACCAAATGTACTATTGAGTATGTTTGTAGACATTGAGTCTGCAATTTGATTACTAAAATGATAAGGTCATTCTACTAAAAGTAATCAGACAAATAAAGCTACGGTGAACTGTGTATTGCAGATTTCCAAACAACCGATTTATCTCAGATAATGCAATTCCATTAGAGCTACTCTATTTTTAAATAACTGAAGGCATATGATCCAGTATTTTATCCCCAAGAACAAGTCCACTATGAACAATCACAAACTGCGTTGTGCCTTGAAGAGCAACCTCAGACAAAATCACTTTAAATTGGCTAAATTTAATTGAGTTACATAATGACATAGGAGTGACAGAAAGGACAATTATAGGTTGGATTTTTTATTGAACCTTTAACTAGGTAGGGCATCTTATTGCTGAAAATCTTTGTGGTTGAACTGGACACAATAAATTATGTGAACAATTCCCACACAAAATTCTATAAAAAAATTAAAAAATAAAAGACTACGGTGTAGGCCTACTAATTGACATTATGAACCAATTATGATGTTTGTTACTGTATAATAAAGCAATACCTTACAATCCATCTAGAACCAAATGATAAAAAGATACCTCAAGGAGAAGAAGAGTTTCAGCGATGAACCTAGTAGTAGTTAGAGTGGCTTGTCTCAAATCAGCCACAACTGAAACCAAGCTCTCCTCCTGTTTCTTACTATAAAAAAGTGGTATTAATAAGGCTTAACATGACTTCCAGTTGTGCATGCATATTTGTACAATCTTAAAATTACATCTAAAACACACATTACATTGTAGCCTTGATACATACTTGTGCATACAGAGGAAGTAGTGTATGAAGTCAACCACTTCAGCTTTGCTTAGATCTGAAAGGTTTCCATGAGCATCCACGGGGAACATAACCAGAGGATATCCATGCTGATCAAAGGCACCTGTTGAAATAATTTCATGGTCTCATTGTTACGGTTAGTAGAATTAATATCGTGTTATTGTCGTTTTGTCAGTTTGAATGTTACATTTTGCACCTTGTAGCCATGATGAACTGAGTGCACATGTTTATTATAGCCTACCAGGGAAAACCACTGCTCCCGAGTTCAACACATGATCTGGAGGCAACGGCGGGGTGGGGGAGGACCCTTGTAATTCTGAAACGATTTGTGGGAAACGAATATTTACATTAGAAACAAGCCTGAGAACAATTTCATTGACATTTTCCCACTAACGGTAGAAACCTGAGCGACCGGCGCATTCCTAGCCCCCTCCCAACTCTGCAGTCTGCAGCCAAAACGTAGAAAAACTATTCTCACTAGAATAAATCATTCACAAAAGAGCTAATTTGCAGACACACTTTACACCTTTCATTGTATCACAAACGCTACCGCCACACGTTACAGTAGATAGCAACATTATAACTTTGTAAATGTGTAAAAACTTCTCAAGCTCGATTCTTACCTTTTGCGTGGCGGCGGCTCATTGTGTGCTTCTCACTGTTCTAACCAAATGAAGGCTTCATGGTTATTTTTTGCCAAACAATTTAGAAACGATCCACTCATCTTTCCCAAATAAAACCATTTAAAACATAGCATTCTATTTTAGTTTCGTTTTGAAAAGAGAATTGGGATCTGGTCCACTTGTTTCCGCCATGTTGCATCCATTGAGAAGAGGATCATGCGGCTGAGCAACGCATTGAGTGGATGCTGCGAGCCCTAATTTATATCTTCAAAATTGGAAGGCGGGGAAAGATAACAGGAGAACGTGACATACATCCGAGATACGCCTAGCTGTTCAATCAATGCAACGTTGTTTGTATATTTTCATTTTTTTTAAGATTCATGACCAGGCAATAAAAATAGAACAGGCAAGGGAACAATAAATTGCATGCGCAGATGATTTCAAAGAGTTGTAACAGACATTCCATTCCAATGAGAATGTAAATCATTCCTGGCATTACAGGAACTTTACTTAGCAACGTTTTCTTTGTTGAAGATGAAAACATAATTGGGTAGGCTACTACTTTTAACAATCTGAGACTTATGCATGTTAATTTGCTCATATAATCAACAAGTGACCAGCCTATATGACAGGTGCTCTGGCATAAACATATAAAGCCTCATGGAAGTTTATTTTCAGATATCAAACAGACAAAATTACTGCAATTATTTAGTTGACTAATGGTGATACATGCTTTGCTGGGCTTATATTTATTAATTTGACATTCAACCTGTCAATTTTCTTAAATAAAGTCAGTTTGGTCAGGCTTCAATTATTTAAACTGGTGATGGATGAAATGTTGAAATGCTGCCCTTGTTTCTTCCTGGTCATCCATATTCACTTTCTTATCAGCTACAGCTATGCGGAGGTCCCTTATGGTCTTGTCCAGCGGAGTCTCAAGCTCTTGTGTTGACTTCTTCAGGGCAGTCACAGCCTTGTACCTCTCTTCCACCTCATCTAAGTTGCGTTGGGCAATATCCTGCTCCTCCATGCAGGTTCTCTCGATGTTGCCAGTGATACTGGATATCATCACTGCCCTCACCTCCTCCAGTACCTCATCCTTCTTCTTGCTGGCCACAGTCTTCACATGCTTCTGTTGCAGCATAAAGTCCCTGGTGTTACCATATCACATAATGAGTTTGTAAATCAGAGAAAAATGGTCCCAGATCTATTTGTGCTTTTGCCTACTCCCTTGTCATCATTGTCAAACCAAACATGTTTAGCATGACAATTCCATAAGGAGTTGGCAAGAAGGCAGAAAACAGATGGATATCCAGGCTAGAAAATCATGACTATGAAAAACATATAAATCTCAGTACCCCAATTTACACCCATGAGCTGCTTTTGAAATGCTCATATGTCAACCATCCTCTCCAGGATAGTGGCAGTGGGAAGTAGTTTGTTGTTTGTTTCTCTTCGGGTTCTCACAATACTTTTGGCATGCCGCTGGGCTATCTTCTTAATGGCCCCTCGGATATCCTGAGAGGCCCTCTTTTCGTTTCGGACATGATTTGGCGCTTTGTTTTAATATCATACTCAACCAAGGTCTCTAATAGACATGTACAAATTACAATTGCTTTCCTTTGATTAGTCTGAACATACCTGCATTTTCAACTTTTCTCTTCAAGAGCTTTGCTTGCCTTGATGACAGCTTTGCACACTCTTGGCATTCCTTCATGGTCAAATTGCTGCAAAGAAACCACTACTAAAGGACACCAATAATAATAAGAGACTTGCTTGGGCCAAGAAACACGAGCAATGGACATTAGACCGGTGGAAATCTGTCCTTTGGTCTGATGAGTCAAAATGATAGATTTTTGGTTCCAACCGCCGTGTCTTTATGAGACGCTGAGTAGGTGAACGGATGATCTCTGCATGTGTGGTTCCCACCGTGAAGCATGGAGGAGGTGTGATGGTGTGGGGGTGCTTTGCTGGTGACACTGTTGGTGATTTATTTAGAATTCAAGGCACACTTAACTACCACAGCATTCTGCAGCGATATGCCATTCCATCTGGTTTGCGCTTAGTGGGACTAATATTTGTTTTTTAACAGGACAATGACCCAAAACACACCTCCAGGCTGAGTAAGGGCTATTTGACCAATAAGGAGAGTGATGGAGTACTGCATCAGATGACCTGGCCTCCACAATCACCCGACCTCAACCCAATTGAGATGTTTTGGGATGAGTTGGACCGCAGAGTGAAGGAAAAGCAGCCAACAAGTGCTCAGCATATGTTGGAACTCCTTCAAGACTGTTTGCAAAGCATTCCAGGTGAAGCTGGTTGAGAGAATGCCAAGAGTGTGCAAAGCTGTCATCAAGGCACAGGGTGGCTACTTTGAAGAATCTCAAATATATTCTGATTTGTTTAACACTTTTTTGGTTACTACATAATTCCATGTGTTATTTCATAGTTTTGATGTCTTCATTATTATTCTACAATGTAGAAATTAGTAAAAAATCAAGAAAAACCCTTGAGTAGGTGTCCAAACGTTTGACAGGTACTGAATTTCTTTTTTTACCTTTTACCCCACACCTCTTTAATACACTTCTCCTTCTCATTTTGAAACTCTGTCATGTAATACTGGTTTATGTTTTCTATTTTATCTACAATTCAATGTGATAGTCGCTTATGTGATAGTCGCTTAGTCGCTTGATAGTCGATAGTCATTGATAAGTAGTATCATTGGAGTGAATCTAATAAAGCAGGTTTGGACATACCAATGAGGTTTGAGTGAGTACTCAACTGCTTCAGCTTTATCAGTGTTGCCAAACAAAGCTGAGTATGGCTTGTGGGCTCTCGCTTTCTTGCAGTTCGTCTTTCACCTCTAGACACACAGGAAGGATGCTGTGAAGCTTCGATTCCCACATTGGGTTTCCCTTGCTCTTTGACTCTGTCCATTTGAGCTTTTACACTGGACCTCACCTCACAAAGTACATACTTATTGAAGTATTATCTCCCAACCCATAGGGTGGGATATCTTGCTTTATTTAAAACCAGCTACAGATATCTGTTTAAAGTACTTAAAATGCTGCCTTTTAGAAGAAGAAAAAAAACTATAAGAACGTGTGACCTTCAAATGCATGTGTCTGAAAAAGGAAAAACTCATTGTGATGCATCCTATTGTGCGGTTTTAGCACTGGTCAGCTCTTTCTTGATGTGGAATCATCTATAGGCTTTTCATGGGTTTACCTTATTGTATTTATTCGCAAAAGTAAATTGTTGTTTCAATAGTTTAATAAATGAATCCAACAGCAATTGCCTAATTTTAACAATATTTAATAACCATAATCATTTTATACACAGATCCAGAGCTTTCAGCCCATGCCATTTTCCCACAATAATGTTCAGGATATATTGCATATCTGATGTGATCAGTCCCATTTCGAGGTTTTCCTCCTCATGTTCTTCTCCCCTTCACTGTCAATAGCTTCATACAGCTGCTGGTCGTTATCTTTGGTGGCGTGAAGGTAGCCCAGGTAGCCCACACACAAGGTGATAGTTATAAGTCCAAAGGCCATCACAGGCTTGTTCTGTAAAACAAATAAACCACAAATGTAGTGACATGTGAACAACAGACGACACTGATAACAAACTCCTATGTACCTAATACAATTGTAGCCGAGGAGTTCGTCAGTCGGCCTTACTGGTCTAATGAAGAGCTCAGGGTTAACGGCTCGGAAAAGTGTGGTGGTCTTCGCTCCTCTCAGGCCAGGCATCCTGAAATTCCCTTCTTTCGGAGCATCCTTATCGCTTCCAGATGCCATTGTACAATTCTGTTGTGTCTTTTTCATGCAACCCTATTGTATGAAAGAGTGCAACGCGTTCGAGGAAACGTTATTGATGATGGAAAACATTCCGAACAATCAAAAGCGCATGCACAACACGTCCATTTGTTTTGAAAGTCATAACAGTCAACGATTGCAACAAGAAATGTATGTCTGTCTGATACAATTATACAGCGCCACCGCGTGGATGGAGTACACTGCTACGGCACAGGCTGGTTTCGACAGAATGTGGAACAGCCTTTGGTTTGGAATTTAGCTTTACAGTGGCCTATACCAAAGACTCAGCATAAACAATTGTGTATACGTTATTTCCCTGTATTCAGAAAAAATTGTAATAGCTATTTAACCTTACACAGGGAGAAAAGTGAAGATCCATCATTAACAGTCAAGTCATAGGACACCTGGAATGACAATTAAAAAAATTATGACCAGTAGCCACATAAAAGTCAGCACTTGAAAGGGACATTCAAATAACAATTGAACTTAGATACAATTCTATAGGACTTTTTTATTCTTTCAGCAACACAATTTGAACTCATTGACTGATATTTCCTACCACTGATGTTCAGTCCATGTGTTTAATGTGACCATGGTTACACTCTCTGTCCCAAAACAAACTGTTGGGTTAACTACAGATGAATGCACATAGTGACTCATGAATGGAAGCTACAGGCTTTAAGCCTAAAGGCATATTGAAAATAGACAGTGTTCAATTTAGGATTATTTTTGTTTACCTTTGTCACATTGCTCAACATACCTTCAGAAACAGTATTTAATGTTAAACCTACAATCTAATAAAGATAATGATAGGCCATATATGCTAATAGAAAAATACACATACAGGGCACATTTAATATATGCTAATAGAAAAATACACATACAGGGCACATTTAATATATGCTAATAGAAAAATACACATACAGGGCACATTTAATATATGCTAATAGAAAAATACACATACAGGGCACATTTAATGAACTATGCTAAGGATTTTTATAGTGCTGCTCGTCCGCAATAGAATATCCAAATAATAAGCCCTCTGCGTACAAAATAGGTGTGGCCTCTTCGACAGGTGTGTTTAACGTGCAAATCGACTGCAGTAGCAAGCATCAGAAAATTGGCGCCTGAAAGAAACAGAAAAAACTGCAATAGCCGGTTTCTAATCGGTGAGTTAATTGTTTTATTTTCTTTCAATGTTGTATTTGTCTGAACATAAGTGATCCTAAGATCTTATCTCTGCTACTGGAAAATGCACACTATCACAGATCAAGTTGAGTACTTGAAGTAAATCAATGGCAATTCACTGGAGAGTAATAGTAAAGATATAAGCTTTTGGTTTTTGTAAAAGGGTCATTCATTTATACATGACGCTACTGTACTGCTACCCAGGAAATACAGAGCCAGTAGAAGTTCTCATTTTAAAAAGTGCAATAAGCATATTAAAGAGGAACATATTTCTTCCTACACAGATGTTATCAACTTGATATTTGCCCTTTCCATTTTTTTTTGGGGGTACATTTTACATAACATTGTCATTATTACACTGTAATATGTGTAAGTAGGCAACAGTATTAAGTACTTATACTCGTTTCTATTTACAGTGGCGATGATGGTGAATATAGAAATGTAGCCACGGAGCAACAAAAAACCTACAATAGAACTCTATTATGTCCAATGTATGATTGAAAATCGATTTCTATTGTTAGATGATGCCTTCACAACAGGCAGAATTTAGTATTGGCCTTGTATCTACAGGATTTTGTCCCAAATGGCAGCTTATTCCCTACAGTACATAGTGTACTACTTTTGAACAGCCTGGTCAAAAGTAGTGCATTATGTAGGGAATGTGGTTCCATTTGGGACGTATGCTGCTTTCTCCAGTTTCTCGATCCTCCACAGGCTCATGTAATTAGAGAGATGTCGAACTGGGGGTTTCTGGAGAACATCCTGAGTGGGGTGAACAAATACTCCACAGTCATCGGGCGCATCTGGCTCTCCATTGTCTTCATCTTCCGTATCCTTGTGTACGTGGCAGCTGCTGAGCATGTCTGGAAGGACGAGAACAAGGACTTAGTCTGCAACATCCAGCAGCCTGGCTGCGAGAACGTGTGCTTCGACCATTTCTTCCCCATCTCCCAGATTCGCATGTGGTCCCTCCCTCTTGGTGGCTCTACACGTGGCCTACCGCGAGAACAGGGAGAGGAGGCATGGCAAGAAGCTCTATGAGGACAAAGGCAGGATTGACGGAGGCCTGCTCTGCACCTATATCATCAGCCTCGTCTTCAAGACTACCTTCGAGGTGGGCTCCCTCCTGGCCTTCTACTTCCTCTTCGAGGTGGCTTTGACGTTCCCAGACTGCTTCGCTGCAGGCTGGACCCTTGCCCAAACACCGTCGACTGCTACATCGCCAAAGCCACTGAGAAGGTCTTTCTTTACATCATGGGCTGTACATCCATATTGTGCATTGTGCTGAATGTCTCAGAGATGGTGTACATTCTATCAAAACAGTGCTGGAAGTGTTTCAGCAAGCACAACATCCCTATTGAAGAGAGGGCTAGTCGGCATTGTAATCACACTGTACCCTCCTCAATTCATTGAACTTTAAACATTTCAGAAACTGAAGTTATTCACCTTTAACAGATACTGTACTTTTAGTATTAGGGTTGTATTGAAGGTCTTTATGTCTCAACTTTGTCTGATACATGTATCTAGTATAATTAGTTTCTGGTAATCACCTTTGGTATTATGTTTATGCTGAAATCTCAAATTCAACCTTTATGTTTCCACTTTCAGTGCTGCTGGACTGCATTCAAACATAGACCGTGCCTTTTTCCTTACTGACATTACAGCATTCATTTTGTGTTCATGTCATGTCTCTAGTGGAGGCCATTTACGTAAATATGACTGTGTAATTCTAATCTATAAATTGGTAGATTCATTCCATTGCTTTCATCTTTCATGGGATAGATAGTGCCTGTGATAACTTTCATGATAAAGAACTTTGATTTGGTATAAATATCAATATTGTTGAATTTTAGGTAATGCAGTACTCTGCTGATCTTTCATGATTAATGATGAATAGAAACCATAAAACTTGCATGAAAAAAAAAATGTGTATGCTGTTCAGCGTGCTGTCATGTAATATCACAAGTCTATTGTTAAATTACATTCCTCTTTCACACCAAGCACTTTTTACTGACTCTTTGCTGATTATAGGAGCTCCAGCATTCTTCCTTGTGCAATGCATCTTTTGTACTTGTGTGGTTTTACGTGTGTGTCTGGGACATGATAGAAAGTAATTTTTTTTTAATATACCATTCTACCAATTTCCCTGAAAACTATTATTCCTGTGGGGGAATATGTTTTCTAATCCCCTTATAATTAAAACAAAATGACATATGACCACTTGATAAAAATAAACACCAGTGAGAAATCCAAGCTATAATAAAACTTTTATCTCAATTAAGTTAAGACTGCTGGTGGCAGTAGTTGATTCAAAAAACAATATGTACACACAACATTGTCTACGTACAAATTAAAATATACAAGGCATGTTGAAACAACATTCAGAAACTATACACAAAATCACATTCCATTTTTTTGAAAGACCATTTCATTAAATGTCCCATGGGGATACTTAACATCCTTTGTCATATTTTTTCTCCCTCCATGTAAAATGTTGTTTGCAAAGGCCATATAATGTGCTGGGAAGCTTCAGAAATACAAGCATGCTTAATTTATCCTACCCATAACATCATATAAAATGAGCTCAATATACACTGTATAAGAGAAGGATTTTTACAGACTCAAGGTTACAGTAAATAACTTGTATTATTGTATATTTTTTAAAACAACTCACGTAGTCCACTAAAAAAAACAATGGATTTATATTTTGCAGTGAAAAATGAAAATTTTAAGTATTATTGTTTAGGGCACCATTCAGCTGCAGGTTGAAAACCGTTCTAATCCTGAGTTACCGTGTTCTGACAAGCAAAACATTCAGTTGATACTAATCGCAATCTATTTTTCTAATATCACTGTGGGCCGCATTTCCTGGAGCTGCTTTATCAGAATATCAGAAACGTCGGAAAAGGCTTTGTCTACTACAATTTTCACATTGTTAAGAAACGTCAGCTTCTGAGGGTTCCTGAACTCAAGGGTATCAAAGCCTTTTGGGTAATGCAAATATGCATCTGACCTTTTGCACAAAACTGTAGCATTTCCTAGTTGAATCCTCTTCTTTACAGAATTTTTAGGTGGGTTTGATTGCTCCAAGAACTTTAAGAAAGACATCTCGAATCCCATGGGCTTAAAGGAGGTCAATGTTTCACTTTGATCGTTCATTTCATCCTGGGTAAGGACAGTGCTAGAGGAGTCGTAGTCTGATCCATTTTCTCCACAGTAAACTGCATTACTCCTAGTCAGTCTGGACACCCTCTTGCGTTTAACAATTTTTTCTAAATTACTTTTCCGTGGTCGCCCTCTCTTGCGTTTCACCACCACAGAGCTATCAGATACGGTTTCTGAAGTTTCATCATACGAAGGTTTGGTGTCAGACAGTCCGCCCTGCCCCCTTCTCCGTAAGGCAGGTTTTGAATACTCATCATACTCACTTCCTTCTAGGCCCGTGTCTGCTGTGTCCTCACTGTCAGATATCTCGGAGGTCGTCTCTGACTTGGAGTCATCGCTCCTGGCAGACCGGGGGTTCTTTCGTCTGGGGTATTTCTTGCAGAATATGAAGTGGCTTCTCTGCTCTTCTAAGTATCGCTCGGACAGTCCGTGCCCCATGTAGTGCTTCATGATGCTCCGTTCGGACTTCATCACTGAATCACAGCCCTTTATCATGCAAGGGTATTGCAAGGTGGACTTCTTGACGCACAACGCAGATGCTTCATCCTTAGTTTTCAAGGAAGGTTTTCCATATTTAGTCCAATGATTTTTTTCCGTCTTGTCAGTTTTCTTTTTGTCACCTCCCTTCTCTGTAATCTTTTTGTTGCTCTCTATGTTTTCTTTCCCATCACTTGATTTAGTCAGTTGGTAATGAGAATTCTTGGAGCTGGGTTTCCCAAGATCTTCACTTTTCCTTTGGTTCATCAGTTGGAGTTTGTAAAGGTCGTGATGCTTTTTCATGGTGTGCCTCAGCAGGTTTGACTTTGTAGCGTAAGCGTGGTCACAGCCATCAACATCACACTGGAACATCCCATCCACAGATTCCATTTTGGAGAGTTTTGCCTTGTCATGTTCTTTTTCAATATGTCCGATGTACTTCCAGAAAGCGGTGAAGGATGCTGTGCACCCTTGCTGATCACAACTGAATCTGCCTAGGTTGACGTTGGACATTAGAGATCCTGCTTTATCCAGGCTGAACTTGTGAAGCTGGAGGTAATGCTGTAACAGGTTGGGGACATCTTGGAATACTCTCGAGCAGTCGCTCACTTGACATCGGAATTCCGTTACCTGGGTGACTTCACCCTCGGGTTCCTCATCCATAAGTCTCTCCTGCTTGATGTCTTTTTTCTCATCCGGTTCATCATTTTGATCATTTTTCATTTCACATGTGGACAGAGCAGACTGATGGACAGCCCTGTAATGGAGGATTAAATTATGCTGAATGGTAAAGGCTGCTGCACATCCTTTATGAACACAGCGATATGGCCTGTATGGACTGAAAGCATTATTTGCCTCAGACTTCTTCTCTCTCGTCTTCTTGGGAATTTCAACTTTAGGCTTTGGTCCTCTCTGCTGCTTGACTTTGGGTGACGTTTCTAGCGAGGGACCACAAACCTGAAGGGGATCTGATGAAGCCGGTGTCATTGAAGCAGCTCTGTCTGTCAGATAGCCTCCAGATTGTTGACTGTAATGACTAGGCTTAGAAGGAACTGGTATGTTTTGTCCGTTTGACCATTGGTCTGGATCAGGAGCAGTCATTAAGGGGAGTTGGGGTATTGTTGAGCAGTGTGCATTCATTTGATATTCAGACATTGGCATCAATGGAGTCGCTGTCTGATCATGCATGGGTATCCTTTGCATTTGCTGCATTCCCATGGAGAGACTATTATCATGAAATGTCGAGTTAGCCATGCCCCGAGAAGTCTGCTGTTCTAAAGGCTGTGAGTGGTATTCTTGCTTTGTCCTTTCTCCTGAAGCAAACAAGTTGTTTCCAGTCACATCTTGATTTTGGTTAACATCCGGGAGTGAATATTGACGTGTAATATTCTCTGTTATTGAGTGGGGAGCTGTGACCATCTGACCAGACAAAGGAGGCTCTGAATGCACACTCGGTTTAACGTCGTTATTAACAAATCCAACCGTGTTGCTTGACTGGCACTTCATTTTTAGTTGAGCAATCTCCTGCTGTGTTAATCTGTGAGCTGTCTGACAGTGTGCCCTTAGGTTTGAATTTCGGTTAAAAGTCTTATCACACATTTGACAAGAGAACGGAGAAAATTTCCCATGGTCTTTCTTAATCAAATCGATCATCTCATTGGTGTAATTGTGAGTCTTGGTGAGGTGTTTTAAAATGGCACATTTTGTCATGGTCCTGTAAGTGCAGTTGTCACTCTCACAGGCAAACGGCTTCATACAGCCATCAGGAATCGGTGGGTCCTTCTCTATTGAGACATTAGGCCTGAATGATTCAGTATCATTGCAAATATCAGTGCCGTTAGGTTTTGGGGAGGAAAACGTTGGAGCAATATCACAGACCTGTTTGTCTAAGTCTAGCCTCTCTAATGCAGTCTGAATGTCCACCATCCAGTGCTGTTGGTTTACAGGTGTTAGATTAGGACCAAGATCAACATCATTCGCAACAATGCTGGTAGGTGCAGGAGCCTCATGGCGTTGAGAGGAAGCCTCTCTGAAATTAGTGAAACTCTGCATGGATGCGGCGCCGTTCATTTGGGCAGAGGATACAGAGGGCATTCCGTGATCAATCGTCTTGGAAGGCTGAGGACTTCGATGAGCGCCAAAATGTTGTACAACATTGGTTGCTGGATTGGATGACACCGGACTCAAACTGGCATTTGTGTCAGCGCTGCTTGCCTGAGATAAACTGCTTCTTCTTTGGAAGTCTCCAGCTAAAATCTGTTCACGCAATCTTTTCTTGACATTCTGTTCTGTACTCTTCCTCTGTGGCTCGGCCAGTTCACTACTTGTTGCTGCTGGACTGTGTTGAGGCTGAGGGTCTGGTGAAGTGATCTGCAACATGGGGTTGGTCATAAGATTTTGTGCCAAACTGGCCATTGCAGCCAGAAGTCCATCATTAGACAGCCCTCCTGAAGTGGAGACAGAATCAGAGGTTCCCTTTACTTCTTTCATCTTCGTTAGTGTTTCTGATCTAAGTAAATGATCAATGTGGTCTGTGGGAAGTCTGTGAAGTGAAACCGTAGGGTTGTTTTCTGCAAGCATCTGAAAGAGAAGTGGATCAGAGAATGCACCGCTTCCAAACCCAGGGTCACATGACTGCGGAAGATAACCATCTCTATAAGACTCATTTTCATTCTTCACTTGGATATTTCCTGTGTGCTGTATAACTGTACTTTCTGGCAAGCGTCCAGCAGGTCCATAGGGGCCACATGCATTTTGGAATGTTGGTTGGGGAATTGCTAAGGGCTCAAACACATTGGAAATATTTGGAGCATCCATAATTTGTTTAAGAATGTCATCAGGTTGTTCGCCGTCATTTGCAAATGGTGCAGCAGAGTTATACAGTGAAGATGGTGGGGGCTGAGTATTGAGAAGTTGCTCTGAATTCAGAAGATCAAGAAATGATGAAGGCAAGTCTGCTGTCAGGAGTTCAGTCTCGTCAAAAGCTTTGCAGTGTGCACGCTTGGATAAATGGCCTCCAAGTGATTTGGGATTTGTAAATCCTCTACCACACCTAGAGCAAATGAATTTTCCATCTTTAATAATGGCAGGCCACTTTGTTCTTTTGTTGCGCTTGACTTTTTTGCCCATCGGATTCTTCGCATCTTCAGAGTTTATCGTGCTATCTTGAGATTTACGGTTGCTTTTTGCTAGTAAGTTTCCTGCAGGGGCAAAGTGGGATTCCACGTTGGTTTTCTGCAATCGTCTACTTTTAGAACTTGGATTATTTTGAGACTGTGGTGTGTAGGAAGGTGCAGCATTTTCCAGCTGATTTGAAAGACTCGAGTCTTTCAGAATGTCCATGTAAGAGGGGAAAACAGGCTGAACACCATTATCCATAGGTGATGGTAGGAGTGACTCTGCTGGTCTTTCCATATTAGATCCCATCATATGACGGGATGGAATAACATAAACATCCATTCCTCCACCGACAGCATCCATTTGTGGCATCCCTTGAATGTTTGAAGGGTATACTTGGGAGGAATAACAATTCTGGATTTGGTTGTTTCCTGGTGTTTGTAGCCATGGCATACTAGGTGGTGCATATTGATTGGGGTCATTTCCTAGCTGGGAGAGTACAATTGGATCTAAGATATTGTCCATTTGATTGGGAAAAGCCTGGCTTTGGACATCAGCTGAATGGGAAGCATAGGAGTGGTGTGAGTTTGGGTACTGGGGTGGCTGAATGACATTTAGCCTATGAACTGGGACTGGGGCAACATTAGCCTGTTGATGTTGTAGTGGAGCAACATAGTTATGGTTCCCAATCAGAGGCACACTCAATGGGGTAGCTTTCCTGGCCTTTTCAGCTTTTTCTTGTTCCCTGATCGTTTTTTTAGCAAGTTTCCATTCAGTATAAAACTCTGGGTGAACTGCTTTCATGTGCTTGGTAACACTTTTGTAGGAGCTGTAGTTGCGATCGCATGTCTCCAAAGCACAGTGGTGTCTTTCTTTCTGTCCTTGGGGTGGGGCAAGAGCCGTTGGTAATGGGTGTTGCTGTAGGGCAGGAGTGCTAGGTAACGGGCACTGTGTTATTGAATTCTCTGTTCTGCAACCAATGGCTGGCAAATGAGTGACTAGCGGAATAAGTGTTTGAGATGCACATGGGAGAGTTTGAGGCATTGGAGTTGACATGTAATTGGGGGTCTGGCTTGCCGCTGACATGTTAACAGATATGTGTGGATGCTGTTGTTGTTGAGCTTGCACTGGTACTCTGTAGTCTGAATTGTAGGTCCTGGATCCATAACTTCCCCCTTTCAGCAAACCCTGGCCCTGACCTTGTAACACATTTGGCTGTAAGGCACGGTGAAAATCCCCAGTATCTTGGTATGAAGCTAATGGATTGTGTGGCTGTGATTGGGGTCTCATACGGTCATATGCAGCATCCACCGAGGGGTCTTGGGGTTTATGTCTCAGTTGATTTGGGTCGTGCATTTGTGCATTTCCGGTAGACCGAATCACGGAGCTTTCTGGACATGGGTAAAGTTCTTTTTCTTGTCGCTCACTTTTATTCATGTATCGTCGATCATCCTGAACAGGACCTTGAGAAGCGTTCAGCAGGTTGTCAATCGAGTGCTTCACCGCAACAGATGCTGGTGGACGAGAAGCCTCAACCTCCTCTGAGAAGGAAGCCTGGTCAGAAAGAATCCTCTGGTCCAGAGATTGAGAAATGTCAGAGTCTGTAGCTGGGTCTCTCTCTTTTTATGACATGTTCCTCCTGGTGGAGATCCAACTGTGACTGAGAATGGAACACTTTCCCACAGTTAGGGACTTTGCAGGTGAATTTTGTAATGCTGTGACTCATGGTCGTAAAGCTTATAGGCTTCATTGAAAATCTTTCCACATCTAGGAAACATGCATCTGGCTTTAAATGTGACATGTTCTTTCCTGTGTACAAGCAGCTCTGTGTTGGATAGGAAGCAGGCCTTGCAGTTCAACTGTATGCAAATGTAAGGTCTGACGCCACAGTGCACTTGCAAATGATCGTTAAGGTGGGTGACATTAACAAACTGGCGACGACAATACTGACAAATCACCTTTTTGCTCTGCATTTCAAGGAAGCGCTTGGCTTCATCGTTTTCTCCATGTGCTTTCACATGGACAAGAAGATTTCGGAAATACTTGAATCCCTTTTTGCAGTTTGCAATAGGGCATGTGTTCTCCTCAGTGCTGCTTTCTGTCTTAAGTCCAGAGACTTTGGTCTGAACCATTTCTGTCTGAAGCGACTGCCCATTGTGTTCTTGGGTCTCGCCATTTGCATCTTTTGTCCAAAGTTGATTTTCAGTCTTAGCTTTCAGAGCCGCTATAACAGGAGCAGCCGTTTTGGGATTAGCCAATTTTTTATTTGTTTTAATTGCAGCTAGCCTTTCCTTGCACGATAGCTTGACGTGTGATGCCACGTGTGGTTCCAATGTGTCTTTTGAGGTGAAGGTCTCAGCGCATATCGGGCAGCTATAAAGTCCATTTTTGTAGTGAGTCTGAGCATGACGTACAATCCTGTGACCCAGAAACTCCTTGTCACACAGAACACAGTACTGCATATATGCCTGCCAGTTTCTAAACCTGGCCGAGATGAACCCCTTCTCTCTCAGTTTCTTTGTCTCTCGGTTTTTCTGTCTTTTATCGGCTATTTCATTCAGTTCATGTGTGGTGTCAATAAAACAGTCTGTGACGTCTCTGAATCCTTCCTCAACCTGGGCTGTGTCCTCCTCCTCAGTGGCCTCTGGGCTCTCATTGTCATTCAGCAGGTCAATGGAGGACACAATGGAGGCCTCCTCGCCCATGAGGGTCAGGCAGTGACGCTTCAGTGTCTTCCAATCCCAGAACTCAGGGTCAAAAGCCCACTGGGTCTTGAACACCAGCAGAAGCTCACAGCGGAGCGAGTTGGGCACGGGAAGATTCTCCTCCTCCAGCTTCTGGTCTGGCTCGTTGTAGAGAGTCTCCACGGCGTAGTAGGAGTCCACTGTGGGTTCCAGGAGGAACTCTGTCAGCTGGCAGGCCCGCTTTACCTCCAGATCAGTGGGCAGCAAACAGGAGATGGTTTTGCAAATGGTGGCCTTGGTGTTTACGTCACTTGATTCCAACTGTAGAGCCCGTATGCACATGTCAACGCACACTGGCAGTCCAACCTTGTCCACCTGTAAAATAAACAAAAAGGGATATTCTTTGAGTCTCACAGAACTTCAATTGAATATGAATTCAACAAAAGAGTACATAGCAGGAAGGTGTAGAGTTCTGAGTATACAATGTTCATGTTTTTTTGTTATCCGCATGCACAACATGAACAAAACCATGTATGTATCTGGAATGAAGCGTACTTCTGATTGAATGACTTTGATGAGGAAGAGGATGTGGAAGACTGTTTTGGACAGCAAAGACATCTGACGACATCTGTCCAGGAAAGTCTCTTCAGACGACTCTAACCGCTTCAGCAGTTTGCTCCAAAACAGCGTCAGCTCCCTGGAGAGGAAATAAATAACAATCACGATATATTCTATAATCCCCAATTGACCTGAAGAGAGATTAGATTACAGTAAAGTACAGACAACGCTATTTTGAGTTAAGTAGGAAGGATTAATAACACAATATTCATACATTGCATACGTCAGAGAGATAGGAGGGCTTCAATAAGGTGGGCTCTGACGTATGAAATGTTGCAGTGTTACCAGGCACAGTAAGTGTCTCCTTGGAGAAGCTGTCGCGTCAGAAAGGCGGAGCATAGGCCGAAGGCTCCCCTCTCGTCGCCTTCGGACTCCAGGTTACAGATCATTTCTAGTGCATCGCGGCAATCCACGTTGGAGAGCTGTGTGAAAAAAAGAAAAGTAATTGCATTTAAAACATATTTCACTGTCCACTAGCTGTCTGTGGTATTTAATAGCTTCCTTAAAGCTAAGATCTGCATAGGGTGAAGCAGCGCCACTGGCACATTTGTAATTGTTTCAACGGGGCATCCTGGTAAGAAAAAATACATAATCATAGTACATACTCTGTTGTTGTATCGTGCGTGCAATGATGTCTGAGAACAACAAAATAGCTTAGCTCCTGTAATATAGCAAACGGACGTGGCAGTTTCACCGCTACGGATTCCAGTTTTAAGCTGCCATGAACATTTTAATATTCCCATGCCCTCTTGTGGATGATATCCTCAATTTCGTCCAATTTGAAACAATAGAGAAGACCGAGCAATTCTGAATGATGCAATGAAACCACGGCAGTTAAAACACTGAATAACAGTATTTAAAAAAATAAATAATTACAGACTGGCCCAAGTAACCTACCTCCTCCATTAGTGGTTCCTGTGCGGAGACGGCACACAAGCAGACCAGGTACATCTGCTTAAAGTGCCCTTTTCCTTCAAACTCAGGATACTCTGCACACGCCTTTGCCAGCAGTGCAGCCCTCTCCATGTGGTTCTCCTTGATAAGGTGCTTTACTCTCAGCTCCAACAGAATGGGTCCCTCCAGTTCAAGGAACTTATGAACTAAAGGGAATGATGGGGATATTCAGGTTCAAAGATAACAATGATATTTGTGTTGTGTAAAATACCGGTTCAAGACGTGAATAACAATGCAGGGCGGCATCCTACTTTCTACATAGTTCCGAGCACTATATAAGGAATAGGGTGCAATTTTAGATCGGGCGTATTAAAAGAAAGCTCACCTTTCTCTGTTTGTGGCGACTCGTTAGAGAGGAGACTGTGCAGGGTGCCGTTGGTCCACACACCAGTCTCCTGGGCCACGGTAGACAAGAGGGACAGCTGTGTGATGCCATTCTCCTGCAGCTGGGATTGGGCTGACTGCAACACAGGATTCACTCTGACACTTTTCTCATCACCGTAAGTACTTTTAGAAGTAATTATGCATTTAAAAAAAAGGTGCAGCCAAGCAACACACATAATATTTTATGTAGTGGATCTCTTAGACAAAATTATAATAATGTCCTGAAAAGATAAAGTAACTAACTCAGAAATACAGTAATTCTACAGTAAAACAAGGGTAGTTGACAAGAAATCTCACTGAATATAAATAGAGTAACATTTCACCCTCTGTCTGACAATTTTGCACTTTACCTGAACAGATGATTGGAACTCTTCCCACAAGGCATCTGGGAAGTGTTCTGGCAGGGAGAGCAGCAGCTCCACACAGCTCCTGTACAATCAATAGGAAACTAAATGAGGCAACCCAAACAGCTAACCTCATCCTCATGATGACTGACCCCTTTGAATCTTGAGCAGTGATTTAAACATGATCATCTGAAGAATGAAGCCAGGTCTGACTTGTAATAATCAAGAATAGTCAAAACCACTATATATATATATATTCTTTTTTTTATCACTGGAGGAGGTATTAGCTACTTTAACCAATGTTTTTATTCTACATGCAGGGTGTATAATGGAGGTTCATCTAAATAATACCACAGGGAATAATCGTGCAAGCACAACAAGCACATTAAACCCCTCCAATAAGACGGGTGTACTTACAGTGAGAGCCGTTCAAGTACGAGGGGAACGTTTTCACATTGGGAGGAGAGGCAGGGGGAAGCCTGGGCATAGCTCAGCAGAGCCACTGTGTATACCTCCACCAAGGGCAGTGGGTCCTCCTCCATCCTCCGGCGACCAGCATACTCCACCAGAGTCTAGAGACGGTGAGAGAGGTGGGGAAAGGTTACAGCCACACAGTCCGTTTTCCTGAATCTACTGATGAAGCTACAAATGCAGAGGTTTGATATCACTAGATGTAATATAGCGCATCCCACCCTACTGACGAAAGCTATTTGCAGCAGGACGGGGACAATTTGCTACAATTAACCTATAAAAGTTTGTTGTAGCCTATGTGAAATTACAAGCAGTTGTAATGTACAACTAGAATAACAGACGGCGCTAAGCTACCAACCACATAGTGGCGGATGTGGTCTAGCACAACTTGAAGCAATGTTTTGCCCATGGAACAGAAAAGGTGTCTAGCCGCTTTCCAATGCATAGAATGGAAGTGACAGCCTGTAACACTGACCACACACAGAAGACATGTGCTATTGAAATTACCACAACTCAAAAACCACGTGAACTGGAGATATTTTTACACCACTGATTAAAGGACAACCTGCAAAACACAGGCAGCTACATTTTGGAACGTTGTCTTTTGATACAGGGTTTTTCAAAACAGAAAGAGAAAGGAGCAGTACAAAACCAAAGATATTGATCGGTTTTAAGCAATTGATTGTGTCATCGTGTTGATTATAAACTTTTATACTAAAAATTACCAATCTGAGGTAAAAAGGATTGTAATTCCCTCCAATTCGATGTGGTCAAACCGTCAGCTTGTGTAATGTAGTAACACATACTGTCCACATCATGGAAAGTAGTAATATACAGTGCATTCAGAAAGTGGACCCATTCCTTTACCACATTTTGTTACGTTACAGCCTTATTCTAAAATGGATTACATTTAAAATTGTCCTCAATCTACACACAATACCCCATAATGACATGTGACGACAGGTTGAGAAATGTTTGGAAATTACAAATAAAAAACATAAAAAACTTATTTACACAAGTATTCAGACCCTTTGCTATGAGACTCGAAATTGAGCTCAGGTGCATCCTGTTTCCATTGATCATCCTTGAGACGTTTCTACAACTTGATTGTCCACCTGTGGTGAATGCAATTGATTGGACAGGATTAGGAAAGGCTCAAAATGGTCTATATAAAGTCTCACAGTTGACAGTGCATGTCAGAGCAAAAACCAAGCCACGAGGTCGAAGGAATTGCCCGTAGAGAGCCGAGACAGGAAACATTAATTCAGCATTGAAGGTCCCCAGGAACACAGCAGCCTCCATTTTAAATGGAAGTTTGGAACCACCAAGACTCTTCCTAGAGCTGGCCGCCCGGCCAAACTGGGCAATCGGAGGAGAAGGGCCTTGGTCAGGGAGGTGGCCAAGAACCCGATGGTCATACTGACAGTAGAGGTCGACCGATTAATCGTCATGGCCGATTAATTAGGGCCGATTTCAAGTCTTCATAAAAATCGGTAATCTGCCTTTTTGGATGCCGATTATGGCTGATTACATTGCAATCCATGAGGAAACTGCGTGGCAGGCTGACCACCTGTTACGCGAGTGTAGCGTCAAAAGGACCTTGTGGCTGCAAGGAGCCAAGTAAGTTGCTAGCTAGCACTAAACTTATCTTATAAAAAACAATCAATCTTCACATAATCACTAGTTAACTACACATGGTTGATGATATTATTAAATCAAAATCAAATTTTATTTGTCACATACACATGGTTAGCAGATGCTTGTGCTTCTAGTTGCAGTAGAGTAGAGTCTAACAAGTAATCTATGCAGTAGAGTCTAACAAGTAATCTAACAATTTCACAACAACTACCTTATACACACAAGTGTAAAGGAATGAATACGAGTATGTACATATAAATATATGGATGAGCGATGGCTGACCGGCATAGGCAAGATTCAGTAGATGGTAGAGTACAGTGTATACATATGAGATGAGTAATGTCGGATATGTAAACATATCAAAAATTGTTTAAAGTGGCTAGTGATACATTTGTTACATCCAATTTTCTAATATTTAAAGTGGCTAGAGATTTAAGTCAGTATGTTGGCAGCAGCCACTCATTGTTAGTGATGGCTGTTTAACAGTCTGAAGGCCTTGAGATAGAAGCTGTTTTTCAGTCTCTCGGTCCCAGCTTTGATGCACCTGTACTGACCTCGCCTTCTGGATGATAGTGGGGTGAACAGGCAGTGGCTCGGGTGGTTGTTGTCAATGATGATCTTTTTGGCCTTCCTGTGACATTGGGTGGTGTAGGTTTCCTGGAGGGCAGGTAGTTTACCCCCAGTGATGCGTTGTGCAGTCCTCACTACCCTCTAGAGAGCCTTACGGTTGTGGGCGGAGGGTGAACAGGGAGTACAGGAGAGGGCTGGGAACGCACCCTTGTGGGGCCCCGGTGTTGAGGATCAGCGGGGTGGACATGTTTCCTACCCTCACCACCTGGGACTGGACCACCAGGAAGTCCAGGACCTAGTTGCACAGGGCTGGGTCGAGACCTAGGGTCTCGAGCTTAATGACAAGTTGAGGGTACTATGGTGTTAAATGCTGAGCTGTAGTCGATGAACAGCATTCTTAGGTATTCCTCTTGTCCAGATGGGTTAGGGCAGTGTGATTTCGATTACGTCGTCTGTGGACCTATTGGGACGGTAAGCAAATTGGAGTGGATCTAGGGTGTCTGGTAGGATGGAGGTGATATGACCCTTGACTAGTCTCTCAAAGCACTTCATGATGACGGAAGTGAGTGCTACAGGGCGATAGTCATTTAGCTCAGTTACCTTAGCTTTCTTGGGAACAGGAACAATGGTTGCCCTCTTGAAGCATGTGGGAACAGCAGACTAGGATAAGGATTGATTGAATATGTCCGTAAACACACCAAGCAGCTGGTCTGCGCATGCTCTGACGACACGGCCAGGGATGCCATCTGGGCCGACAGCCTTGCGAGGGTTAACACGCTTAAATGTTTTACTCACGTTAGCTGCGGTGAAGGTGAGCCTGCAGGTTTTGGTAGCGGGCCATGTCGGTGGCACTGTATTGTCCTCAAAGCGAGCAAAGAAGTTGTTTCGTTTGTCTGGGAGCAGGACATCTAGGTCCGCGACGGGGCTAGTTTTCTTTTTGTAGCCCGTGATTGACTGTAGACCCTGTCACATTCCTCTGGTGCCTGAGCCATTGAATTGTGACTCTACTTTGTCTCTATATTGACACTTAGCTTGTTTGATTGCCTTGCGGAGGGAATAGCTACACTGTTTGTATTCAGTCATGTTTCCGGTCGCCTTACCCTGGTTAAAAGCAGTGGTTCGTGCTTTCAGTTTTGCGCGAATGCTGCCATCAATCCACGGTTTCTGGTTGGGGAAGGTTTTAATAGTTGCTATGGGTACAACATCACCGATGCACTTGCTAATAAACTCGCTCACCGAATCAGCGTATACGTCAATGTTGTTGTCTGATGCTATCCGGAACATATCCCAGTCCACGTGCTCAAAAGCAATCTTGAAGCGTGGAATCAGATTGGTCGGACCAGCGTTGAACAGGCCTGAGCACGAGCGTTTCCTGTTTTAGTGTCTGTCTGTAGGCTGGGAGCAACAAAATGGAGTTATGGTCAGACTTGCCGAAAGGAGGGTGGAGAATGGCTTTGTATGCGTCGCGGAAGTTAGAATAACAATGATTTAGGATATTGCCAGCCCGGGTCGCACATTTGATATGCTGATAAAATTTAGGGAGCCTTATTTTCAGATTAGCCTTGTTAAAATCCCCAGCCACAATAAATGCAGCCTCAGGATGTGGTTTCCAGATGACATAGTCCAATGAATTTCTTTCAGTGCCGTCGATGTGTCAGCTTGAGGGGGGATATATGCGACTGATTATAATCGAGGAGAATTCTCTTAGTAGATAATGCAGTCGGAGTTCTATGTCAGGTGAACAAAAGGACTTGAGTTCCTGTATGTTGTTATGATCACACCACGACTTGTTAATCATAAAGGCACACCCCCCCGGCCTTCTTCTTACCAGATAGATGTTTGTTTCTGTCGGCACGATGCGTGAAGAAAGCATGTGGCTGTACCGACTCTGATAACGTGTCCTGAGTGAGCCATGTTTCCGTGAAGCAAAGACTGTTGCAGATGTCTCTCTGGAAGGCAACCCTTGCTCGGATTTTGTCTACCTTGTTGTCCAGAGACTGGACATTAGCAAATAGTATACGCGGGAGCGGTGCGCGATGAGCCCGTCTACGGAGCCTGACCAGAACACCGCCCGTCTGCCCTTTCTCCTTCTCCTGCGGCACCGTTGTTTTGGGTTGCTGGCTGGGATCCAGTCTATTGTCCTGGTTGGTGGACCAAACAGAGGATCCGCTTCAGGAAAGTCGTATTCCTGGTCGTAATGTTGGTAAGTTGACGTTGCTCTTATATCCAATAGTTCCCCCCGGCTGTATGTAATAAAACTTAAGATTTCCCGAGGTAACAATATAAGAAGTAATACATAAAAAAACAAAATATCGCATAGCTTCCTGAGAACGTGAAGTGAGGCTGCCATCTCTGTCGGCGCCGGAAGTTACAGGTTAACTAGCTTGTCCTGCCTTGCATATAATCAATGCAGTGCTTGTTAATTTATCATCGACACACGCACAGCCTACTTCAACTTTGCCAAATGGGTGATGATTTAACAAAAGCGCACTAGCGAAAAAAGCACATTTGTTGCACAAATGTACCTAACCATAAAATCAATGCCTTAAAATCAATACACAGAGGTATATATTTATTTAAACCTGCATATTAGCATGCAATATTAACTAGGGAAATTGTGTCACTTCTCTTGCGTTCAGTGCAAGCAGAGTCCGGGTATATGCAACAGTTTGGGCCTCCTGGCTCGTCGCGAACTGTGTTTCTTCCTAACAAAGACCTTAATTAATTTGCCTGAATTTTACATAATTATGACATAACATTGAAGGTTGTGCAATGTAACAGTAATATTTAGACTTAGGGTTGTCTCCCGTTCGACAAAATACAGAATGGTTCCGTATTTCACTGAAAGAAAAAAGGTTTTGTTTTCGAAATTATAGTTTCCGGATTTCTGTGTGTTTATTATAATTAAGTCTATGATTTGATATTTGATAGAGCAGTCTGACAGAGTGGTGGTAGGCAGCAGCAGGCTCATAAGCATTCATTCAAACTTTACTGCATTTGCCAGCAGCTCTTAGCAATGCTTGATGCTGTTTGGCTTGAAGTCATAATCAACTCCTGAGTTCAGGCTGGCAATACTAAAGTGCCTATAAGAACATCCAATAGCCAAAGGTATATGAAATACAAATGGTATAGAGAGAAATAGTCGACGAGGAATAATTCCTATAATAACTGCAACCTAATATTTCTTTACTGGGAATATTGAACCACCAGCTTTCATATGTTCTGAGCAAGAAACTTAAACGTTAGCTTTTTTACATGGCACGTATTGCACTTTTACTTTCTTCTCCAACACTGTTTTTGCATTATTTAAACCAAATTTAACATGTTTCATTACTTATTTGAGACTAAATAGATTTAATGTATGTAATAAGTTAAAATAAAAAGGGTTCATTGTTCATTCAGCATTGTTGTAATTGTCATTATTACAAATATGTTTAAGAATCGGCCGATTAATCGACATCGTTTATTTTTGGTCCTCCAATAAATCGGTATCGGCGTTGAAAAATCATAACCGGTCGACCTCTGACAGAGCCCCAGAGTTCCTCTGTGTATATGGTTGTCCTTCGGAAGGTTCGCCCATCTCTGCAGCACTTCACCAATCAGGGCTTTATAGTAGAGTGGCCAGACAGAAGCCACTCAGTAAAAGGTATGACAACCTGCTTGGAGTTTGCCAAAAGGCAGCTAAAGGACTCTCAGACCATGAGAAACAAGATTCTGTGGTCTGATGAAACCAAGATTGAACTCTTTGGCCTGCCAAGCGTCACATCTGGAGGAAACCTGGCACCATCCCGATGTTTTTTAGCGGCAGGGACTGGGAGACTAGTCAGGATCGAGGGAAAGATGAACGAAGTACAGAGAGATCCTTGATGAAAACCTGCTCCAGAGCGCTCAGGACCCCAGACTGGGGCGAAGGGTCACCTTCCAACAGGAAAACGACCCTAAGCACACAGCCAAGACAATGCAGGAGTGGCTTCGGGGAAAGAATCCGAATGTCCTTGGGCGGCACAGCTTGAGCCCTGACTTGAACCCGATCTAACATCTCTGGAGAAACCTGAAAAAAGCCGTGCAGCGACGCTCCTTTCTAACCTGACAGAGCTTGAGAGAATTTGCAGAGAAGAATGGAAGAAACTTCACAAATACAGGTGTGCCAAGCTCGTATCGTCATACCCAAGAAGACTCTAGGCGTAATCGCTGCCAAAAGTACTTCAACAAGGTACTGAGTAAAGGGTCTGAATACTTATGTAAACGTGATACTTACGTTTTTATTTTTTATTTGTAATATATTTACAAAAATGTCAAACTTTTTGCTTTGTCATTATGGTGTATTGTGTGCAGATTGATGAGGGGAAAAAACTGTTTAATCAATTTCAGAATGCTGTAACGTAACAAAATGTGGGAAAAGTCAAGGTCTGAATACTTTCCGAATGCACTCATTCGATATGGCAAAAATAATGATATCTTAATTTAGGATAGTAAATTAAGCAAACTCCAATTTGTTAAATAATCACATATTTCTCAGAAGTTTAACCATTTTATAAGATTTTTTCCTAAGCACAATTTAACCAGGAGCTCTAGACTAGTGTCCATAGGGTCTGTGCAGCAGGCTGAACGTTTGACATCCCGAATCTCATGGAAATTGCACACAATTAAAAAAACATCTAGCTACCAGCAGCCCACGAATATAAAAAGAAAACATGGAAATTCATCAATGGAGGAACATGTAGCCTAGCCTATACTAGATGTGTGTTATACCTCAGTATTGTGGAATTATTCACAATCTCAGTGCACCTTGGCATAGAAAACAGTCTGTTAACGCCATTGCATGGGTGGTTGGCTGCACTTTGTCCCAGATGGCTCGGTAACAAAAGCCTGCAAGTGGAAAAAGCCTTTGCAGATTTGTGATGTTATTGAGAGTTCACTCCAGCAAGAGCTCCCAGGTTTGTTCTTCAAGAAATAAAGGCCAGAGCTGAGGCTAGCTAGATGTTAGAACATGACCCTGCATGACACACAAAAGGTAACAAGGTGAGAGGATAGCTGCTAGATATCAGAGCGTGCTTCAGCAGGCCTGTCACTCAACCACCACAACAAACAGTTTACTGAACCCCTTCCCGTCTGTACTGATCAACAATTTTATGGAGAAAATGTATTGTCTCCATGTGCATTGAGATTCATATCTCAAAATTACAAAAAGCACCTTTACTACCTTTGTATCCGCTTCAAAAGCAAGAAGAGGATACACGCTAATTAAGGTTGTGAGCACCATGTGTGGCCGTCTGAGGGGTTCATTAGGAAGGCATGTGAAAGGCAGACATGATTAGAGGCCTGCCAGTCACCTGCAGGGGAGAAGTACAGCCAGGGAGGTGAACTGAGCCACAAGCAGCTCCATTAACACGTTCTCACCCAACGGCAAATTGGCTCCACTGCTGAAGAATGACTGATCACCTCCAACTCAAAAAACAACATCCTTCCACCTGTAAAACTAAAAGGTTACAAATATGCACACTACAGCCTACAGTATCTGCCTAAAAGAATTTCTCTAGTCTCCCGCGCTCTCTACACAGGCGTTAATGACAGCTGCTTTTTAATTCACCTGGGCTCTGGTCGGCTCCCGAGTGGAACATAGCTGGATCACAAACAACTATAAAAAGGCATTCAAAACAATCCTACAGCCTGTGCTCATCTTTACTGCTAGAATATTTAGCTGAAAAAAAAAATCTCCACATCACATGCACAGATAATTTGTAAACAACACACTGACTGTCACTGACACACATTATCAACCCACCACCACATGCTGGGAGAATGTTCTATTTGAAGTGTGTCAGCACAGGGATATAATCCATCATCATCAAACGTTCTGAGACAGCCATATCACAGCTGCCAGACACAGCTGAGGTCAGAGGTCATCTGTATTTAATTTCATTGTGAGCTGCCCAGTGTGCCTACCGTAAGCTGTGACTGGACGAGGATTTACCCTGCTGTTCTCCTGATCAGCCAGCCTACAGGGAGGAGGTCAGTGACCTGACAGTGTGGTGCCGGAACAACAACCTCTCCCTCAATGTCAGCAAGACCAAGGAGCTGATCGTGGACTACAGGAAACAGGGGGCGAGCACGCCCCCCTCCACATCGACGGTGCGGCAGTGGAGCAGGTAAGAGAGATTCGAGAGCCTCTGGGTCCAAATCACTAAAGACCAAACACACACGCACAGTCATGAAGGCGTGACAGTGTCTCTTCCCCCTCAGGAGGTTGAAAAGGTTTGGCATGGGCCCTCAAATCCTGAAAAGGTTCTACAGCTGTACCGTTGAGAGCATTTTGACTGGCTGCATCACTGCTTGGTATGGCAACAGCACCGCCCTCTACCGCATGGCGCTACGCACGGTTGTGCGGACAGCCCAGTACATTACTAAGGGCGAGCTCCCTGCCATCCAAGACCTCTATATCATGCGGTGTGACACGAAGGCCCGGAAAATCGTCAATTACCCCAACCACCCAAGCCATAGACTATTTTCTCTGCTGCCCGGACGGCAAGAGGTACCGGTGCATCAAGTCTGACACCAACAGGCTCGTCAGCTTCTATCCCCAAGCAATACAACTGATAAGTAGCTAACAAAATAGCTACACGGACCGAGTTCGCCTTGTATCTTTATTGACCTTTTATGGCCGTATTTGCACACTCTGTGCACTCACCGGGCCCTACACTCTCACACACAGTCACTCCAGCACACACACAAACACTCACTAGATTTGCTCACTCGTACATAAGCATGCACATACATTTATACTGACTTTACACATCCGCACACCCACTCACATGAACGCTGCTGCTACTCTTTATCTTACATCCTGTGCCTAGTCACTTTACACCTATACATTTCTACCTCCATCACTCCAGTATGTAAGTAAGGTATTGGAACTGACGTTTTAAATATTTCCTGTATATAGTATGCTTACTTAAACTGTGTATCTTTCTAGTATTACATTGCCATTGTGACGATTGCATTGCGGGGCATTTCACTATAGTTGAGCATGTGACATTAAAACGTGAAACTGTCCGTACACAGCCCCTATAAACAGAGAAAATCAAATGGACGGACCAAAATTTATTTTAACTGGTTGTTTGCCTCATCACACATCTGTGAGACCAATATCAGAAGAAAAAAGTAACAAATGGAAATAAATCAAACAATCAAGTGTTCTTATTTAGGCTATAGGCTACAATCTTTATTTAATGTAATAGACCTACATCCTTGTTCCAAAGGCTCATGGATGGAATAAGCCTAATGTAAACTAGATGCATAGAATCCTATTTACCCTTCCATTTTGACCTAGAGGAAGGAGGCAGGAGGGGGACCTGGGCTGGCACTGGCAGACATCTGGTAGAAAGCACACACACTGTCAGACAGTTCCGCCAGACTAAAGGCATCCGCATGCATCAAATCCGAAACAGTTTGTGCATATGTTATGATGACATTGTGACATTACTGTTTTTTTTTCGGCTGTTAGGGCACACATTTTTCCTGAGGCAAGCCAAGGTGCGGTAGCTGAAGTCTACACCCCTTCGTCTGTAATAGGGCAATAGTAGGGATTCTTCAGTTAAGTGTTTGTTCTCATTCAACGAGAGACTACTAATTTTCATGCACATTCTTTCACTTGAGAAATACTACAACAAACATCCTATTTCCATTTAAAATTGCACTTGCATTTTTTGCAAAAACGTCTAAATTAATCACAGATTTCATGAGTAATTTTAGATTAATTCTGACTATTTTGAGAAAGTGTATGCTGGCTACGGTGTCTCAAGAGGGACAAACGTTACTATTGCTGCCCTTTTCTTGTTTTTCAAGCAAAGGTCTTTTAAGGGAGTATGCGAGGCACAGACATTCACTTCAGCCGAGTTCTGCTAGGAGCAAACCGAACCTAGTATGCAGACGCCTTAACAGCAAAAGGGGATCATCCATATTCATCACTCTCCTTGCTGAGACCAGGGGCAGCGGCGCGTCTCAAATGTCTCCACTCTCCAGACAACACTGGCACAGTGTATCTAGGAACCCAGCTGGGCACCTTGGGAGAATGCTCTTTCAAGGATCATTCACCAAGGTGGTGGTGCATAGTGCAGCCGAGCGTGCTAGGGTGGAAAACAAACAGCTCTCCAACACAGACAGCAAAAGAAAATGCAAAACAATGTAGGCTGTTTGAAAAAGAATGCTGTATTACCATGAATCGCCAACAGAGACTTATTTCAAAGGCCGATGTTATTTTGTAAAACACGCTGCGTTGAATTGAAATGTACATCATTTAAGTGTTAACATGAAGAGCCATGTTGCTCATCTGTTCTCCCTCTGTGTCCTTACATCCTCCCACACAGCACAAGGACAGTCATTGCCTCTAGCCACAGATAATCACCCATGCTTAATATTCTACTGCAACAATGGCTGCAACATCAAAGACAAAAAAAAAACTACACTCAGTAACACATTCAACAGAGTAAGAAACCGGAAGCTAATAAGGTCTGCTACGGTGCTTTTAAGGTGAATTTAGATTAGCCAACTCAGAAGAGTTAAAGGGATACTTCGAGATTTTGGCCCTGATGGAAGTTATAGGTACTTTCGCGAGCCAATGCTAACTAGCGCAATGGCTGGAAGTCTACGGGTATCTGCTAGCAGTACCTTGAACTTTCTTCATATCGGACACAGAGACATAAAAGTGGTATCCACGAATTAATCATAAAGGCCCTCATCGCCAAAATCCTGAAGTATCCCTTTAAGTACTAGGGGTGTAATGATTCACTGATACACATCGGTCTCCGATTCAAAAGATACAAGTGCATTGGTGAAAATAGAAGACGAAAATAGAGATCCTTGGTCATGTACAACGGCGGTGGGATTTGCATTGAAAGAAGGATGTATTGTGCAGAAAGTAATCCCATATCTACTGTAAAAGATGGTGGTGGATCTTTTAGGTTATGGGGCTATTTTGCTTCCACTGGTCCTAGGGTCCTTGTTAAGGTCAACAGCATAATGAACTTTACCCAGATAGGATATTTTAGCCAAAAACCTGATTTACCTCTGCCAGGAGGCAGAAACTAGGCCCGCAAGTGGAACTTCCAGCAAGGCAATATTCCCAAACACACATCAAAATCGACAAAGAAATGGTTAATTGACCACAAAAATCAGCAATTGTCATCGCAGTCTCCGGACCTGTGGTTTGAATTTAGGAGGGCAGTCCATAAGCACAGATGAAATATATCAAGAACCTGACTCTGTACGGAGGAATGGTCTAAGATCCCTCCCAATGTGTTCTCCAATTTAATAAAACATTTTAGATAAAGGCTCAGAGCCGTTATCCTCGCAACGTGAGATATTGAAAACAGGGCTGCCAATAATTTTGACCCCCATCTTTAAGGAAATGTTATATATATATATATATATATCTTTCTCTAAGCAATTGTATTAGTAGAAAACAATATATATATATATTTTTTTTAATACAATATAGCTCAGTATTTCAATTAATTTTATAGTCTTTTTTGCTGATCTTTCAAGTGTGACAATTTTAGACCCGACTAAGTGAATGAAAATTCTGAGCATGTTGAGAGTGTGTTGGAGGCCGTTTGTTGAAATTCTCCAGGAGAATCTGATGGTTTGACTTTTGACACTAGCAAATCATGAGCCAATCACCACAGAATTCGGGACATTCCCAAAGCATACTTTTTGATGCCCACCCAGGTGGACTGAAAGCTCATGCAGTGTTAAATGTAATAATTATTTAAATAAAATGTAATTTCTCCTCTCCGTAAAATGTTGTGGGTAACAGCACAACGCATCATATTTGGGGAGACCGGAGCGGTGTGTCACATCTCTTTTCCACATTATTAGAAAGACCAAGGTTGAAAACGGTTCCCTTTTATCCTTTAATCTTATTCCAAAATGGAAACGCTTGCAACGCCAATGGTTGTGCGTTCGACTCCCGCTGGGGCCGCTCATGACTAAGTTGCTTTGGATAAAGGTGTCTACTAAATATTATTATATTGGCAGTGATTACCTATCAAACACACTGCACTTGAAAAAAAAGTATGTAGCCTAAGAAATACCCAGGCTATTTTTAATCGAACAATATTCTTTACGAAATTAAACAGTTTATACTTTCTGTTACCATGCAAATGATTACTATTACAGAAATCTTAAGTATTGGTTTAGCGGATTCAACAACGGGTTAGCCGATTTACCATTGTAAACACTGTGGTAAAGACCTATGCTCAGGTTTCTGTAACTATGCAAATGATTACCGTAGCAAGCTTCATGCTTACACAACAGAAAAAAGGGCGGCAGGTAGCATAGCAGTTAGAGCGTTGGGCCAGTAATTATTTTGATGCGATATGAAAGTAGAGGGATTTATGTTTCTAGAACCGTACCATAATGGAGCATCGATTCAAGTTTAGATGGAGTATTTGGCTGTTTAGGCTTCCAGGGCCAATACGCCCTTAAACTGAACATGCAAGGTCCTTGAAATAAGGAGTAACGTTAGACTCCTTTAGTCCAATATTGGGCTAACCCTGGCCGCGACCCCACTCTCCTAGTGTGTCTCAGGGAGAGTGGGATATGCCCAAATCACATTTCCAATTCACGCAGTGCGTATAAATACACACTTGAACTAGAACAAATCTAAGCACCCACCAAAATATTATTATAAACCAATAGTTGCATGAAAAGGCCAGAAAACCAGTGAAGCACCTTCAGTAGAGCGTCAGACTTGATGGGAGAATGTGTCCGACGAAATCAAAAGGATCCCTTTGACATGTTGCCATTCTCACAGTAAGGCAAACTGTTCATGTGGAGAGGGGTTGGGGGAGTTTGAGTGACAGACTAGCCTAACCAACTCTGAGAAGTAATTGATTTCATACCGCACATTTTAGGAACAATGATACCAAGCTGGGTAGCTACAGTTACGCTTTTGATCATCCGAGGCAATGCAGGTACACCGCCGCCACATTTCTTTTGGAGCCATATCAACAAAAACGGCGGTGTGCAAGGCATATCCCACTACAATGAAAGCAGAACAAAGCAATTTGTTAGCTAGCTAATGTCGCTAGCTAGTTACTTGGTTAACGTTATCATACTAGCTGCATTACTAGCTAGCTAGGTAGCTACAAAAACGGACGGTCATTGTTAGTTTCGTTTGACCAACAGCGGTATGCGTCCCTGCGTAAATTAGACACGACAAAGCAAGGACGAGACACCCCATTGCGCCTATGATAATGAAATGATCTCGACACACAGTACGAAAAGCAACTCGCCAACGTTAGTCTGATTGGCATCTATCGTTAGCTATGCTAATGTCTGACAGACTCGAGGGGTTCCTGTGGAATGGCCAGCACGCACAGCGAAATAAAGAACTGACCTGGCAAAAGTCTTGGCAATACTGAGCGGACGACTGAGTCGGAGATTCCGCACTGTTCTTCAGCGCGATGGCTAATTGTTGTAATTTCTCTCGGAGTGCCGTAATCGTTGCACTGCTACGTGTATGTGCGCTGCCTTGTTCGGCCTCTCCGTCCGCCATCTTCACACCCAACTCAGTCGCGTACCACTGCCGCGTACGCAAACAACACGTGACCACAATCGTGTACGCACTGACGCAGAATCCCACTGTAGTCCATATCGGCCTTGACGGGGGCACTCCACCGCTGCTGCATTGTAGTGGTAGCAGGTTTGAAAACTAAGTGGTAGTAGCAGGCTGCATGCGTTATGTGTTTTTTTTGTATGTGCCTCAACTATTATAAATCAACAAAACTTGCAGACATCAAGTGGCCCCAAACATTATGAACTGGTTCTTTACCACGAGTTTTGTAGATTAGGTTATCAGTTCAAAACATAGGGATTGTATTCATCACCCCTCTGATTTCTGAGCTTCATGCTGGTGCCACAATTTGTAGTTAAACCAGGTAAGTTGCCTGAGAACACATTCTTATTTACAGCAACGACCTGGGGAATAGTTACAGGGGAGAGGGATAAATGAGCCAAATGTAAGCTGGAGATGATTAGGTGACCATATGAGGGACAGCTTGGGAATTTAGCCAGGACACCAGGGTTAACACCCCTACTCTTCCAATAAGTGCCATGGGATCTTTAGTGACCACAGAGAGTCAGGACACCCATTTAACTTCCCATCCAAAAGAGGGCACCGTACACAGGGCAGTGTGTATTTTTTATTTTATTTTATCTCCCTCACTAACTTTAAACACCAGTTATCTGAGCAGCTAGGAGGTAGGCAATAAATAGGCCATAGTAGCGAAGTAAATTACAATTTAGCAGAAGATGATGTGCAAGTAGAGATACTGGTGTGCAAAAGAGCAGAAAAGTAAATAAAAACAGTATGGGGATGAGGTAGTTAGATTGGGTGGGCTATTTACAGATGGACTATGTACAGCTGCAGCGATCGGTTACCCACGCCATTTTCACACACTTATAATAGACTTTTTTTTTTTCTCTATTGTGTTATTGACTGTACGCTTGTTTATTCCATGTGTAACTCTGTGTTGTTGTTTGTGTCGCACTGCTTTGCTTTATCTTGGCCAGGTCGCAGTTGTAAATGAGAACTTGTTCTCAACTAGCCTACCTGGTTAAATAAAGGTGAAAAAATAATAACAAATAAAACCTGAGGAAAGAGTGCCTCCTACTGGCTCTCCAACACCACTTCCAGCAGAGTCTGGTCTCCCATCTAGGGACCGACCAGGACCAGCACTGCTTAGCTTCAGAAACAAGCCAACAGTGGGATGCAGGGTGGTATGCTGCTGGCAAGCGACTCATCTATCAGTCTTATCGGGCCCTTTAGGGGAAAAAAATACAATTGATGGGTGCAAATGTCAGTTTCTTGTACAGGTCTTTGGTCACTCACATAGGCTATTGAAGCCAATATGGAGGTATACCTAGAGTGAATTAAGTGGAGAAAAATGTAATGTTGAAGGTGTGGTAAAACCAATTGAGACAAAAACATAGCTAACCCACATGGCTATTTTAAAATTGATGTGAATGTACAGTCAGGTCAAAAATGATTGGCGCCATTGATAAAGATGAGCAAAATTCTACAAAAATAATTATATTATTTTATCCTAACACAAAGAGAAAGAGATTTTGTTTAACAAGTAATATATTTTTCTCTAAATAAGATAGAGGTCAAACTGATTGGCACCCATGTTTTCAATACTTCTGATCCTTTTTCTTGAATGTTTTATGAGATTGGAGAACATATTGGGAGGAATCTAAGACCGTTCCTCCATACAGAATCTTTCCAGATCCTTGACATCCTTCGTCTGCGCTTATGGACTGCCCTCTTCAATTCAAACCACACATTTTCAATGTAGTTCAAATCAAAGTTTATTGGTCGCGTAGGCGCAGCGAAATGCTAATGTAACTAGCGCCTAACAATGAAATAAAAGGTCAAACAAGTACACAGATAATAAAAAAATAATTGTATGTTACGTTTTGTTGTTATTAGTGTTACGTAATGGTGTAATTTCATATTGATACAAAATGTATAAAAAAACTTTATTGACAATTTTGTATTTATATTAAATAACAAATACGAATCCAATTAACAACCCAAGTAGCACTGTAACAGTAATCCAAATACAATCTATACGTATTTATACCGGAATAATTTACACAAGATATACTTAGAATGATATGTACAGTAGTACTGTAGGTATGTTAGAGTGTGGTATGTCAAGAATACAGTATCTCAATAAATATTCAGTGTGTATAAACAGTGTAACTAAAATGCAATCTACAGTAGTGAGAGATTCACACCCCTTCAATTTTTCCACATTTTGTTGTTTTACAAGGTGGGATTAAAAGGGATTTAATTGTCATTTCTTTGGCAACGACCTACACAAAATACTCTAACGTCAAAGTAGAAGAAAAATTCTAACATTTGTAAAAAAACAAAATATGAAAAATAAAACACTAATATACACTGCTCAAAAAAATAAAGGGAACACTAAAATAACACATCATAGATCAGAATGAATGAAATAATCTTATTAAATACTTTTTTCTTTACATAGTTGAACAAAATCACACAAAAATTATCAATGGAAATCAAATTTATCAACCCATGGAGGTCTGGATTTGGAGTCACACTCAAAATTAAAGTGGAAAACCACACTACAGGCTGATCCAACTTTGATGTAATGTCCTTAAAACAAGTCAAAATGAGGCTCAGTAGTGTGTGTGGCCTCCACGTGCCTGAATGACCTCCCTACAACGCCTGATGAGGTGGCGGATGGTCTCCTGAGGGATCTCCTCCCAGACCTGGACTAAAGCATCCGCCAACTCCTGGACAGTCTGTGGTGCAACGTGGCGTTGGTGGATGGAGCGAGACATGATGTCCCAGATGTGCTCAATTGGATTCAGGTCTGGGGAACGGGCGGGCCAGTCCTTAGCATCAATGCCTTCCTCTTGCAGGAACTGCTGACACACTCCAGCCACATGAGGTCTAGCATTGTCTTGCATTAGGAGGAACCCAGGGCCAACCACACCAGCATATGGTCTCACAAGGGGTCTGAGGATCTCATCTCGGTACCTAATGGCAGTCAGGCTACCTCTGACGAGCACATGGAGGGCTGTGCGGCCCCCCAAAGAAATGCCACCCCACACCATGACTGACCCACCGCAAAACCGGTCATGCTGGAGGATGTTGCAGGCAGCAGAATGTTCTCCACGGCGTCTCCAGACTCTGTCACGTCTGTCACGTGCTCAGTGTGAACCTGCTTTCATCTGTGAAGAGCACAGGGCGCCAGTGGCGAATTTGCCAATCTTGGTGTTCTCTGGCAAATGCCAAACGTCCTGCACGGTGTTGGGCTGTAAGCACAACCCCCACCTGTGGACGTTGGGCCCTCATACCACCCTCATGGAGTCTGTTTCTGACCATTTGAGCAGACACATGCACATTTGTGGCCTGCTGGAGGTCATTTTGCAGGGCTCTGGCAGTGCTCCTCCTTGCACAAAGGCGGAGGTAGTGGTCCTGCTGCTGGGTTGTTGCCCTCCTACGGCCTCCTCCACGTCTCCTGATGTACTGGCCTGTCTCCTGGTAGCGCCTCCATGCTCTGGACACTACGCTGACAGACACAGCAAACCTTCTTGCCACAGCTCGCATTGATGTGCCATCCTGGATGAGCTGCACTACCTGAGCCACTTGTGTGGGTTGTAGACTCCGTCTCATGCTACCACTAGAGTGAAAGCACCGCCAGCATTCAAAAGTGACCAAAACATCAGCCAGGAAGCATAGGAACTGAGAAGTGGTCTGTGGTCACCACCTTCAGAACCACTCCTTTATTTGGGGTGTCTTGCTAATTGCCTATAATTTCCACCTGTTGTCTATTCCATTTGCACAACAGCATGTGAAATTTATTGTCAATCAGTGTTGCTTCCTAAGTGGACAGTTTGATTTCACAGAAGTGTGATTGACTTGGAGTTACATTGTGTTGTTTAAGTGTTCCCTTTATTTTTTTTGAGCAGTGTATATTGATTACGTAAGTATTCATCCACCTGAGTCAATACAATTACAGCTGTGAGTCTTTCTGCGTAAGTCTCTAAGAGCTTTGCACACTTGGATTGTACTGTATTTGCACATTATTCTTTTTAAAATTTGTCAAGCTCTGGGAAGTTGGTTGTTGATCATTGCTAGACAGCCATTTTCAATTCTTGCCATAGATTTTCAAGCCGATTTAAGTAAAAAAATGTAACACTCAGGAACTTTCAATGTCATCTTGGTAAGCAACTCCAGTGTATATTTGGCCTTATGTTTTAGGTTATTATCCTGCTGAAAGTTATTTTTTTTTGTGTCCCAGTGTCTGTTGGAAACCAGACTGGACCAGGTTTTTCTCTAGGATTTTGCCTGTGCTTAGCCCTATTCCCCAACAGATCCACAGATGACGTAATCTCTACTGCACTCCACACTGTCCTCACCCACCTGGACAGAAGGAATACCAATGCAAGAATTCTGTTCATTGACTGCAGCTCAGCATTTAACACCATAGTCCCCTCCAAGCTTATCCCCAATCTCAGGACCCTGGGATTGAACACCTCCATCTGCAACTGGATCCTGGACTTCCTGACGGGTCGCGGTGAGGGTAGGCAACAACATATCCGCCATGCTGACCATCATCACGGGGGCACCTTAGAGATGTGTGCTTAGTCCCTTCCTGTACTACCTGTTCACCCATGACCGTGTGGCCGTGCAGGACTCCATCATCATCATCATCATCAAGTTTGCTGATGACAGAGAATTCTACAATCTTTACTCTGCATTGTTGGAAAATGACCCATAAGTAGCATTTCACTGTTAGCCTACATCTGTTGTTTACGAAGCATGTGACAAATCACATTTGATTTGATTTGATATTGTAGGAAATTAGTTTCTGGAAAAGAGTCCGATATGTACAGTGCCTTGCAAAAGTATTCAGACCCCTTGGATTTCTTAACATTTTATTGTGTTACAAAGTGGGATTATAATTGATTTAATTGTAATTTTATTGTCAACAATCTACACAAAATACTCTGTAATGTCAAAGTGGTAAATAACTGTTTTGATAAATAAAACATTCATAACTAAAATATAGTTGTTACATAAGTTTTCATCCCCTCTGTTTAGGCAAGTCTAAATTAGTTCCGGAGTACATATTGGCTTAACAAATCACATGATTTTTGAATGACTACCCCTTCCTCTGTCCCCCATACATACAACATCTGTAAGGTCTCTCAGTCAAGTATTGCATTTCAAGCACAGATTCAACTACAAAGACCAGAAGGCTTTTCAAAAGCCTCCTTAAGGAATAGTGATTGGTAGATGGGTAACAATAACAAATCAGACATTGAATATATCTTTAAGCATAAGCAAGTTAATAATTATGCTGTGGATTATATATTAAACCACCTAAACACATCAACTATACAGTCGTCCTTCTGAACTGAGCTGCAGGACAGGAATTAAACTTCTCAGAGATGTTACCATGAGGCGATTGGTGATTTTAAAACAGCTACAGAGTTCAATGTCTGTGATGCTAGAAAACTGAGGATGGATGAACAACATTGTAGTGACTCCACAATAATGACCTAAATTACATAGTAAAAGGAAGAACACAAATATACAGAATAAAAATATCAAAACACTTGCATCTTGTATGCAAACAAGGCACTAAGGTAATACTGCAACAACAACAAAACACAGCAAAGGAATAAACTCTTTGGCCTAAATGCAAAGCTGTATGCTCGGGGCAAATCCAACACAACACATCATTGAGTAACTGCATCCTTATTTTCAAGCATGGTGGTGGCTGCATCATGGTATGGGCATGCTTGACATCGGCAAATACTGGGGCGTTTTTCAGAAACGGGATGGAGCTAAGCATAGGCAAAATCCTAGAGGAAAACCTGTTTCAGTCTGCTTTACACCAGACACTGGGTTGCTTAGCAAGTTACAGTTTTGACTTAAATCTGCTTGAAAATCTATGGCAAGATTTGAAAAATTCTGTCTAGCCATTATCCCTAACATCTTGACGAAGCTTGCAGAATTTTGAAAAGAATAATGGGCAAATATTGCACAATCCAGGTGTGCAAAACTCTTATAGATTTACCCAAGAAGACTCACAGCTGTACTCAAAGCCAGAGGTGTTTCTAACATGCATTAACTCAAGTAACGGAATTCTTATGCAACGACTATATTTTAGTTATTTAATTTCTGTTACTCCCCAAAATTAAAAAATATTGTTTTATTTTCTACTTTGACATCAGAGTATTTTGTGTAATACTCTTTTAATCCCACTGTCAATGCCGGTGTGTATAGCTGGTGTAGAAGTCAGGCGCAGGAAAGCAGAGACGAGTGAACAACGTATTTTAGTAAAATACGGTAAAAGGAATAACAAATCCAACGTGCCCTATCAAACACACGGGCGAATATAACCAGCCGTAAACTCGGCAAAGAAAACAACAAACAATCACGCACAAAAACCATGGGGAAAACAGAGGGTTAAATAATGAACATGTAATTGGGGAATAGAAACCAGGTGTGTAAAACAAAGACAAAACAAATGGAACATGAAAAATGGATCGGTGATGGCTAGAAAGCCGGTGACGTCGACCTTCCGAAAACCGCCCGAACAAGGAGAGGGACCGACTTCGGCGGAAATCGTGACACCCACTTTGTAACACAATAAAATGTGAAGAAATCCAATGGGTCTGAATACTTTTGCAAGGCACTGTATGTGAATTGTGTGTATAGACAGTGTGTGAATAGAAAAGGTGTGTACAGCAGTAGTTATATAGGATGAGCCATGACTAGAAAACAGTATAAATATATATATATAACGTGGGTAAAACAGCATGTTAACATTATTAAAGTGATCAGTGTTCAATGACTCTATGTACATAGGGCAGCAGTCTCTAAGGTGCAGGGTAGAGTACCGGGTGGTAGCCGGCTAGTGACAGTTTCTAAGGTTCAGGGCAGGGTTACAGGGTGGAGGCCAGCTAGTGATGACTGTTTAATAGTCTGATGGCCTGTAGATGGGGTCCTCTGCCTATGCAGTCTTCTTTCGACACGAAACCCACCATTGGTGTGTGTGGCCAAAGTGCTCTATTTTCATGTCCTCCAATAAATGCAAAAGCCAGGAGGTCGCTAAACAGCATTGGCACCAGTGCTATGGTCAGAGGACATGAACATATCTAGCCACAAACACCAGTGGTGGGTTTGGCATTGACATTTTTTTATTTTACTTGGTAAGTCAGTCTAAGAACAAATTCTTATTGACAGCCTAAGCCTGTTCAGGGGGAGAACAACATATTTTTGTACCTTGTCATATTTTTGTACCTTGTCAGCTCAGAGACATGAACTTGCGACCTTTCGGTTACTAGTCCAACACTCTAACCACTAGGCTACCCTGCTGCCTCATAAATAACGATGCATAAGCAGAAAAGTATGTCATACCTACTGTAAAAGTATGTATAGTTCACCACTCTTTGATGTTTTGGGGCTATTTTGCTTCCACTGGTTCTTGGGCCCTTGTTAAAGTCAACAGCATCATGAACTTTACCCAGTACCAGGACATTTTAGCCAAAATCCTGTTTACCTCTGCTAGGAGGCTGAAATGGCAGCAAGGCAATCTTCCAGCAAGACAATAGCCCTAAGCACACATCAAAATCCACAAAGAAATTGTTTATTGACCACAAAAATCAACATTTTGCAATGTCTCCAGACTGTCTCCCACCTGTGGTTTGAATTGAAGAGGGCAGTCCATAAGTGCAGATGAAGGATATCAAGGATCTGGAAAGATTCTGTATGGAGGAATGGTCTAAGATCTCTCCCAATGTGTCCTCCAATCTCATAAAACATTTTAGAAAAAGGCTTATTACTTGTTAAACAAAATACATTTTTCTGAGCAATTGTATTAGGATCAAATATTTTTTGGGGCAGCATACAATATACTGTAGCTCAGTATTGGTATTATATATTTCATAGTCTTTTTTGCTCATCTTTATCAAGGGTGCAAAACATTCTGGACCTGACTGTATGTCTTTGTGTATGGATGTGCATTTATGAGCCATGATTATTCTTGGTCAAAGTTAGTGTTTCAGCAAAGAACAAGAAGCAGAACATTTAAGACTTTTATTTAGAAAAGCACAACATCACACAAGTCACATAGCCAATGGACACAGTGATGGGACAATACTGTACGTTCAACCTGGGCCTGCAAACCTATGCATGCTCCTTTCGTCTGAGCAGTTTCTTAAAGGCCAACTTAAAATCCTCATTAAAGCTGGTGTAAAGGAGAGGGTTAATGAGTGAGTTGATGTAGCCCAGCCAGGTTAAGAAGTCAGATACATGTGGGGAGGCAGTTATGACCTGTAAGCCTACAAGAAGCTCCTTCAGAAAGAAAGGCATCCAGCAGAGGATAAAAGCCCCAAGGATGAGGCCCAGGATACGTGCTGCCTTCCTCTCCCGGGAGGTACAGATCTGGTGCCTCTCATCTGCCGCCTCTGTCTCTGTCTCAAATGAGGGGATACGGATGGTGACATTGAGCCTGTCAAACTCCAGAGTGGGGTCTGAGGTGGACAGGTCCGATACGCAGAAGGTGTGTGCCACACGGCAGTGGTTTAGAGAGTTCTGGCTGCTCAAGTGCCGCGACGAGACCCGTTTCTGGTAAAGTGTCTTCGCGGCATTGTAAATCCTATAGTACAATATGAGAATAAGGGTCATGGGGATGTAAAATGCCCCAAAAGTGGAGTAAATGGTGTAGCCCACATGGTTGTGCTCTATGATGCACTGTTTTGGGCCATGGCTCCCGGGCCTGTGTCTCCAGAAGAGGGGCGGTATAGATATGAAGACTGAGATGACCCAGATGATGCCCACCATGACAGCTGCCCGGCGGGCCGACCTCTTGCGGGCGTACTCGATGGCCTTGGTGATAGCCCAGTAGCGGTCCAGCGCTATGACACACAGATGCAGGATAGAGCAAGTGCAGCAGGTCATGTCCACGCTCAGCCAGGCCTCACACACCACCTGGCCCAACGACCAGGTCTCCGTGGCGATGTAGAGGATGCTGACTGGCATCACCAGGATAGCCACCAGAAAGTCAGTGAACGCCAGCGAGCAGATGAGGTAGTTGGCAGGCAGGTGGAGCTTCTTGGTGGTGCAGATGGCTGTGATGACGGCACCGTTGACCAGCGCAGTGAGGAGGGTGAGGAGCCCCAGTAGAACCACCAGCACCACCATCCTGTCTGTAACCAGCACCGCTGGGAGAGCGCTGTCTGGGGCTCCTGTGCTGTTGGTGATGTTGGGCCCTGTGGAGCTGTCCCCATGGTACATCTCCATCTCCGGACAGGGCCAGATCTCCTTCTGCTGGATACAATCTCTCCCAAGGATAGGATGATCCACACTATGGATCAAAGGTCACTCTGTAACACACAAAAAAAATCATAAATATTATTATTTCAGAACAAATATTTTACACCTTGGTGAAAATTAGTTTTTCAGTACGATACTTTATAAGAATTCTAACAAGTACACTAGACATTATATATTTCATATATTTTGTAATAACTGCTACACAATAGAGGGCACAGAGTTTCTTTTCTCTGGCCAACATTAATTTGTATTTTTCACCTGCCTTTCGAATCGAAGGCGCCGCCCTTGGTTATTGAGGGTGGTTATAAAATAGGATAATGACTGACAATCAAGGTGAAATATTGTAATTATAAAACCGAGGGGAGAATTAGTAGAGGCCACACTGCTAATTATCACTGCAATTGTTTTGTTTGTCTGTAATTAAACACTGTTTAAACAGTTACATAAAACATTAATTTGACTCACCATTATTTCATTGACATATAAAGATATTTTACTGTACCAGATTTCCAATTCCATCCAACATAAAATACCCTACAATCTGACAAAGTAATTGCTTCTTACAAAAAGTTAATAAGGCGCAAACTGTTGAGACAGAGAATAAAGAGAATACTCTATGTTACAGTAAGTGAATGTAGCAATGGGGCAAGTGTAAATGAGGCGTATCGCTCTAAGGCTTATCTATCTAATGCAATGTCTCTCATCCTCTCTGAGAGGCAGAAATATTGGGCTTTATAACTGCAAGCAGGCATGAGACTACTGAAGGACACTGTGTCCCAAATGGCACCCTATCCTACCCAGAGCCCTTTGGTACTATGTAGGGAATATGGTGCTATTTAGGACGCAGGCCCTTAGCTAAACCAGGTAGACAGAACAATTCAATGGTAGCTGTCAGCATGGACAGGGTTCACTACTGCCCCTAGTGCACCTCTTAACGCACACCTCAGCTGAGTCAATATAAACACTGACAGGTGGGCCAAGCCAAGGCATGGTGTGAATTAGGCATGTGCAAATTAGTCCTGGCCATCTGTCTGTCTAACTCAACATGAGGCAGAGCAACTAAGGTCATAGACTGATACAGTTGTAAAATAACAATGAGAACTTAAGGTGAGACACCACACCCTAATAGGGTATTTTTTTCATATAAGTCATATAACACTTAACTTTTACCAGTTGAATATATATATACCACTATATGACTATTTGGTATTACACGTTTTCTGAAATATTGTATAATATTATGCAAATGTAGCAATATCTCATTAAATATGCACATATTTGCATATACCTCAAATAACTTTTTCTGGACACTGGATATAGTCAGCCTAAATATTTTGGTTTCATATTGGTAAGACATTCCAGGACCGGACTTGTATAGAGCAGATTGTTAATTTATACTTTTTGATCTTTCTATCTGTAAAATACTAAAGACATGTACAGTACCAGTCAAACGTTTGGACACACCTACTCATTCCAGGGTTTTTCTTGATTTTGACTATTTTCTACATTGTAGAATAATAGTGAAGACATCAAAACTATGACATAACACATATAAATCATGTAGTGTTAAACAAATCAAAATGTATTTTATATTTGAGATTCTTCAAAGTAGCCAACCTTTGGCTTGATGACAACTCAACTTTGCACACTCTTGGCATTCTCTCAACCAGCTTCATGAGGTAGTCACCTGGAATGCATTTCAGTTAACAGGTGTGCCTTGTTCATTTGTGGAATTTCTTTCCTTCTTAATGCTTTTGAGCCAATCAGTTGTGTTGTGACAAGATAAGGGTGGTATACAGAAGATAGCCATAGTTCTTGATTTGATTTAGCCTGGGTTTCATACTGAGAATAAGCAAAATCATGTACCCTGCAAAATCATGTCTTGTACCCTGCTGATAATGATTTGCATGAGCCAGTAAAACGAAATGTAACTAGTTGCTAAGACTATCCACTTGGTGGGAGTAGAGGGAAAGGAGAGTGGAGAGAAAAAAAAAGAAAACTTTGAATTCATAATACATCTCTATTCGAAAAATATCATCTAACTTACTTTTGAAGTACCAGTAAAACATGTCTTAGTTCGTACTACCATTTAGTCAACAATGGAGGTGTGCAGAGGCCTGAAAGTTGCTTTTCAAAGAATACAGTACCTTTCAAAAATGCCTTCCGCTCATCTGAAGGTGAACCTGTCAAGCATTCTCTGGGAGAATACAGAGGTGTGTGTGCAATACATCCTACTGCCTCCCCCTCAGAGCCCTTTCATGTAACCACTCAGTCTGGCATCTGAAAGGCCATTTCCTCGGAGGAAAAAGGTCTCAGCACACCACTGTCTCACCATTGTAGAGCAGAGCAAAAAGACAGCACATTTTGCTTTTATCCATGGCTTTAAAGACATTCCTGTGAGCCTGATATTTGATTAAAAAATATAAACGCATGTGTTGGTCCCAGAAATGTTCAATACAAAAAGCTTATTTCTTTCAAATGTGTGTACAAATTTGTTTACATCCCTGTAAGTGGGCATTTCTCATTTGCCAAGAAGCTGATTAAACAGCATGATCATTACACAGGTGCACCTTGTTCTGGGGACAATAAAAGGCCACTCTAAAATGTGCAGTTTTGTCACACAACACAATGACACAAATGTCTTAAGTTTTGAGGGAGCGTGCAATTGGCATGCTGACTGCAGGAATGTCCACCAGAGCTGTTGCCAGAGAATTTAATGTTAATTTCTATACCATAAGCCGACTCCAATGTCATTTAGGGAATTTGGCAGTACGTCCAACTGGCCTCAAATCCGCAGACCACATGTAACCACACCAGTCCAGGACCTCCACATCCGGCTTCTTCACCTGCGGGATCGTCTGAGACCAGCCACCCAGACAGCTGATGAACTGTGGGTTTGCACAAGCAAAGAATTTCTGTCAGAAATTTCTGTCAGAAACAGTCTCAGGGAAGCTTATCGGCGTGCTCGTTGTCCTCACGAGGGTCTTGACCTGACTGCAGTTCGGCATCGTAACCTACTTCAGTGGGCAAATGCTTGATGGCCACTGGCACACTTGAGAAGTGTGCTCTTCACAGATGAATCCTGGTTTCAATTGTAACGGGCAGATGACAGACAGCGTGTATGGCGTCGTGTGGGAGAGCGGTTTGCTGATGTCATTGTTGTGAACAGAGTGCCCCATGGTGGCGGTGGGATTATGGTATTGGCAGGTATAAACTATAGACAACGAACACAATAGAATTTTATCGATGGCAATGAGATACGACGAGATCCTGAGGCCCATTGTCGTGCCATTCACCCGCCGCCATCGCCTCATGTTTCAGCATGATAATGCATGCCCCCATGTCGCAAGGATCTTTACACAACAACCAGCAACCACTTCTTCAAAATGCTTTTCATATTTATTGAGAATGCATAATTGCATATTGGCAAAATAAAGATATCACTCAATTGAGCATTACACTCCTTTACTCTGTGTGTTGTTGTGTGTAGTGTGTACTAGAGAATAAAGTCAACCACTTCCTCTCATTGACCTAGTTATGATATAATGCCATTTGAACACCCCTTGCTTTACTATACTTTACCTCCCTGGGGAAATGAAAGCATGTCTCAAACACTCCCATCACTTTGTATTGAAATAGAATCTGTGGTGCTTTGAGATTGTCAAACATCAAAAGGTTCTCACACACCAAACAATCATTTTTCCCTTTGGAGTCGTTCCCTCTCTGATTCAAGCCAAGTTGGTGCGAGGCTGTCATTAAACATGGGATTAAAATGGGAATTAAAGAATCATTTAGTCTTCCCTCTGAAGTCCCTCTCAAATCTAATGCAAAACTCTGTTTCAGTGACTGAAATAACTGCTTTGGACTCAGATGCTCCATTCGTTTTCTACTGGGAAGGAAGTAAAAAAAAAACTCCAAAGGCACATATCTCTTTCACATGACCTATGCTAACCCAAGTCTATGACCTGTCTACTGGGCTAAAACAGATGCTGAAAATATGGACCAACGCATTACTGAGGGCAGCTGGAGCATCGCATATCCAATGTTATGCTGTTGTTGATCTTTCTAGATATGGGCACAAATCCTGCAGTCCGGCGGTTTCAGATAATGAGACAAGAGTAGGCCAGGAAAATGGCAAATTAATGTGAATCAGAGGGCTGCTACTATACATATTTTCATGCACCTTCAAGATGTATGATGTACTAATGGTGTAGTTACTTTCGACCATGGATGGGCAACTTTGATGGGGGTGGTGGGGGCCCAAACAAAACGAAACTGATCATGAGGGGCCTCAGTGGCTCGTGGGTCTGCATACCCATATCCACAATTCTAGACATTTTGTCATAAGATGGAAGAAAATGTTTGATAACTGATGATCAATGGGCCCCACCCCGGTATGTAAATCGACCATGATTAATATAAGTTTAGATAGCTGGCTGCTAGACTAACTTACTGGGGAGGGGGGGTATACAGTGACTGTCTAGCAATCCAAAGGTTGCGTGTTCGAGTCGCATCGGGAAGAACTGTTGCATTTTTGCTAACCCTTCCCCTAAATCCTTTTCCTAACCTTAACCTAATTCTCCTAACCTTTGTTGTTTTAGTTCTCCTAACCACGAACGTAAATTTGTTACAATGCAAGAAGTAACCTGTTCTCAGAGAAAGACGTATAAAACTATACGTCCTCTACTATACATCTGCCAACGTATGATAAGTTACGTCATCCAATTTGTATGATATTGTTCGACTAGGTAAGGCGTGTGATACTATACATCCTTCAATTCGTATGATATGGTTCGGCTAGGTAAGGCGTGTGATACTATACATCCTCAAATTCGTATGATATTGTATGACCGCTATTCCATTCATAATGTAACCTAACGTAATATATCATACTAAATGGAGGGAATACATTTACCTACCAAATCCTATGAATTGCCTAGAGACCAGGTTGTGATAGAACACACTGTCTACGTCCCAAATGGCACCCTATTCCCTATAGGGCTTTGGTCAAAAATAGTGCACTACATAGGGAATAGGATGCCATTTGGGATGTAGACACTTTCTTTTACAGCTTTGGCTCATTCGAGGTAGAAGACTAATGGACGACATCTAAATCACTCACTGACTATGCTGACTGTGCTTAATTTTGTACGGAGCCAGGCAAATCACACTCAGGAAGTCGGCAAATGATGCTATTACTCAGCGATCATCTCACCAGGGAAATGGATGACCTTTCAGGAGTGGAGATTGCAATGGTGATCTTGTATTATTATAAAACTGCCAGGTCCCTGTGGCTCTGTATCACAAGTTGTGGGCGAACAATCCATCATCAACACTAGCCAATAATGATCCGATTCAATCATTTAAACCCGTTAATGATCTCTTTGCTAAGCCTGTTGTTGGAAAAGGGGACATTAATAGAGATAGACAGGGGTACCTGATGAGTGGAACAAATAACAGCCTGGAGCAAAGAGATGACAGGAAATAGAAATGGAAAAATTATACAGGCGTAGGATCTTCATTTGATCCTGAGTTTGTATTTTCCACTTAAAAATTACAGACCTGATCTGCCCCAACAAAAAATGCGTCAAATGAATTAATTTCCATTCATTATAATCCACACAATAATTCAAATGTCTTGTTGCTGCAGGATTATTTTCCTTCTGTGAGAAACTGGTCAAATTAAGATCCTACACCTGTAGGTGAAGGGAGAAGTCAAATGTATCTCCATTTCCATTTCATATCCAATTAGATACGTTATGACATCCAGGCATATTACTTGCACCTCTATTCCACCCGCTAGCCTCCTGCTCTGGAATGCATTTTGACCATTAGGGAGCTGAGGGTGCGCACACAGGGTGCGTCCAAAATGGCAAATCAAAAGTACACTACATAGGGAATAGGGTGCCATTTGAGACACAGAAACAGGCTCTGAATATGATGGACCACGGCGAAGAGACAACTCTGTATGACAGATACAAATGGACAGGGGAGAGATCATATATTTATGGGGAAAACTGGTTATCCTATTCATGGCTTTGGTAGAGGAAGAATAGGTGGTATTTTGGGACTCTTAAAGTTTCTGAAAGGCTGTGTATGAAGGGATGACACTTCTATTTGTCAAGAACACAATTCATGTCTAGTTTAAACGCAACTGATGTACCCACCCAGAGAAGCAACAAATCAAATGTGACCGCCTGAAACACAACAAATAAATAAATGTCTGACATAAACAATTGGCCTATAATTCACTCCCGAACCAAGAGACCATGAATGGAAACTATTTTCTCAAGGTAGCAAGAACAGGTAATATAACAACCAGCTGTGAGAAATGAAGATGGAACCCCAGGAACAATATATTATTGTGTAAGAAGGAGGAGGACATTGATCGATGCAGGGGCCTCTGTCCCCACATTCACCTAGTCTTTCACACAGACATTGACTGACAGTTGCTTTCAGGATGTACATCTTGGTGGGATGGAGAGTGGGACAGACATGGTATATGGAGTGCTGTCCATGGTGCTGAAATCACAATTATACCACTGCCATGGCTCTACTTTAAACACATCCCAGATCACAATATTCAAATGCTTTGGTTTTAACTCCTGTTTCTGATCATAATTGTTAGTTTGTCACCCAAACTTCAGGTAGTAATGTCACCATATGAATGCACTGTCAAAGTTGGGGCAGAGAGTATCTTCTAATTTCCAGGGTCCAACAAGTCTACAGTACTATGTCAAATAAAATAAAATTGTATTTGTCACATGCGCTGAATACAACAGGTGTAGACATTACAGTGAAATGCCAACAATGCAATTTTAGGAAAATACCTACAAAAAGTAAGAGATAAGAAAAACAAATAATTAAAGAGCAGTAGTAAATAACAATGGCGGGGATATATACAGGGGGTACCGGTACAGAGTCAATGTGTCAATGTGCGGGGGCACCGGTGTCGAGGTAATTATGTACATTACCGTTCAAACGTTTAGGGTCACTTAGAAATGTCCTGGTTTTTGAAAGAAAAGCACATTTTTTGTCCATTAAAATAACATCAAATTGATCAGAAATAAAGTGTAGACATTGTTAATGTTGTAAATGACTAATGTAGGTGGAAATGGCAGACGTTTTATGGAATATCTACATAGGCGTACAGAGGCCCATTATCAGCAACCATCACTCCTGTGTTCCAATGGCACGTTGTATTAGCTAATCCAAGTTTATCATTTTAAAAGGCTAATTGATCATTAGAAAACCCTTCTGCAATTATGTTAGCACAGCTGAAAACTGTTGTTCTGTTTAAAGAAGCATTAAAACTGGCCTTCTTTAGACTAGTTGAGTATCTGGAGCATCAGCATATGTGGGTTCGATTACAGGCTCAAAATGGCCAGAAACAAATAACTTTCTTCTGAAACTCGTCAGTCTATTCTTGTTCTGAGAAATTAAGGCTATTCCATGCGAGAAATTGCCAAGAAACTGAAGATCTCATACAACGCTGTGTACTACTCCCTTCACAGAACAGCGCAAACTGTCTCTAACCAGAATAGAAAGAGGAGTGGGAGGCCCCTGTGCACAACTGAGCAAGAGGACAAGTACATTAGAGTGTCTAGTTTGAGAAACAGACGCTCTCAAGTCCTCAACTGAAAGCTTCATTAAATAGTACCCGCAAAACACCAGTCTCAACGTCAACAGTGAAGAGGCGACTCCGGGATGCTGGCCTTCTAGGCAGAGAAAAAAGCCATATCTCAGACTGGCCAAAAAAAAGAAAAGATTAAGATGGGCAAAAGAACACAGACACTGGACAGAGGAACTCTGCCTAGAAGGCCAGCTTCCCGGGGTCGCCTCTTCACTGTTGACGTTGTTTCGCGGGTACTATTTAATTTTGAGCCTGTAATCGAACCCACAAATGCTGATGCTCCAGATACTCAACTAGTCTAAAGAAGGCCAGTTTTATTGCTTCTTTAATCAGGACAACGGTTTTCAGATATGCTAACATAATTGCAAAATGCTTTTCAGGGGGGCAATGCTAATAGTCTGGGTAGCGATTTTATTAGCTGTTCAGGAGTCTTATAGCTTGGGGGTAGAAGCTGTTTAGAAGCCTCTTGGACCTAGACTTGGCTCTCCGGTAACGCTTCCTGTGCGGTAGCAGAGAGAACAGTCTATGGCTAGGATGGCTGGAGTCTTTGACAATTTTTAGGGCCTTCCTCTGACACCGCCTGGTATAGAGGTCCTGGATGGCAGGAAGCTTGGCCCTGTAGTGCCTTGCGGTCGGAGGCCGAGTAGTTGCCATACCAGGCAGTGATGCAACCCGTCAGGATGCTCTTGATGGTGCAGCTGTAAAACCTTTTGAGGATCAGAGGACCCATGCCAAATCTTTTCAGTCTCCTGACGGGGAATAGGTTTTTTTGTGCCCTCTTCACGACTGTCTTTGTGTGCTTGGACCATGTTAGTTTGTTGGTGATGTGGACACCAAGGAACTTGAAGCTCTCAACCTGCTCCATTACAGCCCCGTCGATGAGAATGGGGGCGTGCTTGGTCCTCCTTTTCCTGTAGTCCACAATCATCTGCTTCGTCTTGATCACTTTGAGGGAGAGGTTGTTGTCCTTGCACCACACGGTCAGGTCTCTGACCTCCTCCCTATAGCCTGTCTCATCATTGTCGGTGATCAGGCCTACCACTGTTGTGTCATCAGCAAACTTAATGATGGTGTTGGAGTCGTACCTGGCCGTGCAGTCATGAGTGAACAGGGAGTACAGGACTGAGCACACACCTCTGAGGGGCCCTCATGTTGAGGATCAGCGTGGCGCATGTGTTGTTAACTACCCTTATCACCTGGGGGAGGCCCTTCAGGAAGTCCAGGATCCAGTTGCAGAGGGAGGTGTTAAGTCCCAGGGTCCTTGGCTTAGTGATGAACCTTGAGGGCCAACTCAGCTTTAAACACACAAAACCCATCCAGCCAGATAACAATCCTCAGAATGTTTTGGTTTAAACTTTTGGGTTGAACTTTTATTAATGTCACCAAATCAAATCAAATTTTAATTGTCACATACACATGGCTAGCAGATGTTAATGCGAGTGTAGTGAAATGCTTGTGCTTCTAGTTCCGACCATGCAGTAGTATCTAACAAGTAATCTAACTACCTTATACACAAGTGTAAATTAATAAGAATAAGAGTATGTACATATAAACATATGGATGAGCGATGGCCGAACGGCATAGGCAAGATGCAGTAGATGGTATAGAGTACAGTATATACATATGAGATGAGTAATTTAGGATTTGTAAACATTATATAAAGTGGCATCGTTTAAAGTGGCTAGTGATACATTTATTACATCAAATCTTTTATTATTAAAGTGGCTAGAGATTTGAGTCAGTATGTTGGCAGCAGCCACTCAATGTTAGTGATGGCTGTTTAACAGTCTGATGGCCTTGAGATAGAAGCTGTTTTTCAGTCTCTCTGTCCCAGATTGATGCACCTGTACTGACCTCACCTTCTGGATGATAGCGGGGTGAACAGGCAGTGGCTCGGGTGGTTGTTGTCCTTGATGATCTTTTTGGCCTTCCTGTGACATCGGGTGGTGTAGGTGTCCTGGAGGGCAGGTAGTTTACTCCCGGTGATGCGTTGTGCGGACCTCACTACCCTCTAGAGAGCCTTACGGTTGTGGGCGGAGCAGTTGCCGTACCAGGCGGTGATACAGCCCGACAGGATGCTCTCGATTGTGCATCTTTAGAAGTTTGTGAGTGTTTTTGGTGACAAGCCAAATTTCTTCAGCCTCCTGAGGTTGAAGAGGCACTGTTGCGCCTTCTTCACCACGCTGTCTGTGTGTGGACCATTTCAGTTTGTCCATGATGTGTACGCCGAGGAACTTAAAACTTTCCACCTTCTCTACTACTGTCCTGTCGATGTGGATAGGGGGGGTGCACCCTTTGCTGTTTCCTTAAGTCCACGATCATCTCCTTTGTTTTGTTGACGTTGCGTGAGAGGTTATTTTCCTGACACCACACTCCAAGGGCCCTCACCTCCTCCCTGTAGGCCGTCTAGTCGTCGTTGGTAATCAAGCCTACCACTGTAGTGTCGTCTGCAAACTTGATGATTGAGTTGGAGGCGTGCTTGGCCACGCAGTCATGGGTGAACAGGGAGTACAGGAGAGGGCTGAGAATGCACCCTTGTGGGGCCCCAGTGTTGAGGATCAGCGGGGTGGAGATGTTATTTCCTACCCTCACCACCTGGGGGCGGCCCGTTAGGAAGTCCAGGACCCAGTTGCACAGAGCGGGGTCGAGACCCAGGGACTCGAGCTTAATGACGAGTTTGGAGAGTACTATGGTGTTAAATGCTGAGCTGTAGTCAATGAACAGCATTCTTACATCGGTATTCCTCTTATCCAGATGGATTAGGGCAGTGTGCAGTGTGATTGCGATTAGGCGTCGTCTGTGGACCTATTGGGACGGTAAGCAAATTGGAGTGGGTCTAGGGTGTCAGGTAGGATGGAGGTGATATGATCCTTGACTAGTCTCTCAAAGCACTTCTTGATGATGGAAGTGAGTGCTACGGGGCGATAGTCATTTAGCTCAGTTACCTTAGCTCTCTTGGGAACAGGAACAATGGTGGCCCTCTTGAAGCATGTGGGAACAGCAGACTGGGATAAGGCTTGATTGAATATGTCCGTAAACACACCAGCCAGCTGGTCTGCGCATGCTCTGAGGACGCGGCCAGGGATGCCATCTGGGCTGCCAGCTTTGTGAGGGTTAACACGTTTAAATGTTTTACTCACGTTGGCTGCGGTGAAGGAGAGCCTGCAGGTTTTGGAAGCGGGCCGTGTCGGTGGCACTGTATTGTCCTCAAAGCGAGCAAAGAGCAGGACATCTAGGTCCGCGACGGGGCTGGTTTTCTTTTTGTAGTCCGTGATTGACTGTAGACCCTGCCACATACCTCTCGTGTCTGAGCCGTTGAATTGCGACTCTACTTTGTCTCTATACGTGGAATCAGATTGGTCGGACCAGCGTTGAACAGACCTGAGCACGGACGTTTCCTGTTTTAGTTTCTGTCTATAGGCTGGGAGCAACAAAATGGAGTCGTGGTCAGATTTGCCGAAAGGGGGCCGGGGAATGGCTTTGTATGCGTCGCGGAAGTTAGAATAACAATGATCCAGGATTTTTCTGGCCCGGGTCGCACATTCGATATGCTGATAAAATTTAGGGAGCCTTGTTTTCAGATTAGCCTTGTTAAAATCCCCAGCTACAATAAATGCAGCCTCATGGTTTTGTGGTTTTGTAACGTCCAGGCCTGAGTGTTCAGGCTGGAGTGTTTAGTTTTGTTTTGGTGTAGGGTTTCTTCTGTTCTATGGTATGTATTTCTATGTTGGAGTAATGGTTCCCAATTAGAGGCAGCTGAGTCTCGTTACCTCTAATTGGGAACCATATATATGTTTGGGGTTTTGCACTTATGTTTGTGGGTTATTGAATGTTGATTCTGATTATTGTTGCGTGTTCATGCCATCGTGTTTAGGTTCATGCCATCGTGTTTAGGTTCATGCCATCGTGTTTAGGTTCATGCCATCGTGTTTAGGTTCATGTCACCGTGTCTAGTTTAGGATTTAGCGTTTGTTTCCACGTCATGTTCATCGTTCACTGTTTTGGTCACTCAAGTCACGTTCGCTAATAAATATGTATTCTGGATACTTCGCTGCGCATTGGTCTGTCCCAAGAGGTAATCACGACAGGTTTCCAGTTTACATAGAGTCCAATGAAGTTCTTTCAGGGCCGTTGATGTGTCAGCTTGAGGGGGGATATACGCGACTGTGATTATAATCGAAGAGAATTCTCTTGGTAGATAATGTGGTCGGCATTTGATTGTAAGGAATTCTAGGTCAGGTGAACAAAAGGACTTGAGTTTTTGTATGTTGTTATGATCACACCACGTCTCGTTAATCATAAGGCATACACCCCCGCCCTTCTTCTTACCAGATAGATGTTTGAGGGCCAACTCAGCTTTAAACACACATAAACCCATCCAGCCAGATAACAATCCTCAGATTGTTTCTGTCCGCGCGATGCGTGAAGAAACCAGGTGGCTGTACCAACTCTGATAACGTATCCCGAGTGAGCCATGTTTCCGTGAAGCAAAGAACGTTGCAATCTCTGATGTCTCTCTGGAAGGCAACCCTTGCTCGGATTTTGTCTACCTTGTTGTCAAGAGACTGGACATTGGTGAGTAGTATACTCGGGAGCGGTGCGCGATGTGCCCGTCTACGGAGCCTGACCAGAAGACCGCCCCGTCTGCCCCTTCTCCTGCAGCGCCGTTGTTTTGGGTCGCCGGCTGGGATCCGGTCTATTGTCCTGGTTGGTGGACCAAACAGAGGATCCGCTTTGGGAAAGTCGTAATCCTGGTCGTAATGTTGGTAAGTTGATGTTACTCTTATATCCAATAGTTCCTCCCGGCTGTATGTAATAAAACTTAAGATTTCCTGGGGTAACAATGTAAGAAATAATACATAAAAAACTAAATACTGCAGAGCTTCCTAAGAACGCGAAGCGAGGAGGCCATCACTGTCGGCGCCGTAAATTCGTATCAAAGTTGTGATGTAAATCTTGCTGTGGAGGAACAGATGGTCAACCAGGAGGGGGTACTGTCCAAGTCCTGAAATCCCATCTAACACTTCCATGTCTTTGCTCTGCTTTAAAGAGGGACTGCCTTTGTAAATCCCTTTGAAAACGACATTGGCATCGATATGAGTCCGAAACAGTTACTCTATTTTCAAAATGGACTACAAAGTGTAAATAGGATCATAAAGTTAGTCTCGTCTAAAACTGAGTTTGGAACATCTATGTGTCACAAGGGGTAACACATGGATGGTAACATGGGTTGAACAGCTGCGGTGATTGCTCTCTAAAAACACACAAGCCAATCGGCATGTTTGGTGGATTAAAAAAGCGATATCCCAAGTATAAATACAGTAAAGTACGTTTTGAGCAAAATCGTATTTTTTAGATACAACTGCAAACTTCAAGGAGGAGGGCATTCAAGAGCTGGTCTGATGGGAATCCGTGATGTCATTGGCCTCCTCCTTGCTTGAGGAACAATAGAGCCCCCCCCAACACACACACACATTTGTCACATGAGGATACTTGGACCACCTATCGCGATGTACTTTTTGATAAAGGCCCAATGCAGTCAAAAACATGATTTTTCTGTGTTTTATTTACACATTAATATGGAGTTGGTCCCCCGTTTGCTGCTATAACAGCCTCCACTCTTCTATGAAGGTTTTCCTCTAGATGTTGGATCATTGCTGCGAGGACTTGCTTCCATTCAGCCACAAGAGCATTAGTGAGGCACTGATGTTGGGCAATTAGGCCTGGCTCTCAGTCGGCTTTCCAATTCATTCCGAAAGTGTTCAATGGGGTTGAGGTCAGGGATCTGTGCAGGCCAGTCAAGTTCTTCCAGACCGAACTCGACAAAACATTTCTGTATGGACCTCGCTTTGTGCATGGGGCATTGCCATGCTGAAACAGAAAAGGGCCTTACCCAAACTGTTGCCATGTTGAAAGCACAGAGTAGTCTTGAATGTAATTGTATGCTGTAGCATTAAGATTTCCCTTCACTGGAACTAAGGGGCCTAGCCCAAACCATGAAAAACAGCCCCAGACCATTATTCTTCCTCCACCAAACTTTACAGTTGGCACTATGCATTTGGGCAGGTACCGTTCTCCTGGCATCTGCCAGACCCAGATTCATCCGTTGGACTGCCAGATGGTGAAGCGTGATTCATCACTCCAGAGAACGTGTTTCCACTGCTCCAATGGCGGCGAGCTTTACACCACTCCAGCCGACGCTTGGCATTGCGCACAGAGATCTTAGGCTTGTGTGCGGTTACTCGGCCATAGAAACCCAATTCATGAAGTTCCCGACTAACAGTTATTTTGCTGACGTTGCTTCCAGAGGCAGTTTGGAACTCGGTAGTGAGTGTTGCAACCGAGGACAGATGATTTTTACACACTACGCACTTCAGCACGCGGTGGTCCCGTTCTGTGAGCTTGTGTGGCCTACTACTTCACGGCTGAGCCGTTGTTGCTCCTAGATGTTTCCACTTCACAATAACAGCACTTACAGTTGACCGGGGAAGCTCTAGCAGGGCAGAAATCTTACGAACTGAATTGTTGGAAAGGTGGCATCCCATGACGGTGCCACGTTGAAAGTCACTGAGCTTTTCAGTACGGGCCATTCTATTGCCAATGTTTGTTTATGGAGATTGCATGGCTGTGTGCTCAATGTTATACACCTGTCAGCAACGGGTGTTGCTGAAATAGCCGAATCCATACTTTTGGCCATGTAGTGTATATTTCCACACTATGAGGTTGGAATAATACTGTGAAATTGTGAAAATGATGATAATGCTCTTTTATTGTAAGAGCTGTTTGAAAAGACTGCCTGAAATCTCTGCCTGTTTTGGTGGGATGGAGTTTTGGCCTTAGTAACTAGACCATTAAGAAAGAGAGTTCCAAACCTCTCTGCAAATAACAGCTAGTTTTCAGTTTTCCCCTCCCAACTCAGACTACTCCCAGACAGTCCTAGCCATTTTAATTGAAAACATTCACAGTATGGTACTTAATTGTTGCCCAGAAATTATTTGATGTTGAGATAAATACCACTGCATTGGAACTTTAAGTAAATCAGGTGATAAATGAGCTGAAAGGGAGACTTGAGTAGGACTTTTAACACAACACAGCCAGATAACAATCCTCAGAATGCTTTGGTATAAACTCCTGTTTGGAACGCCAGGCAGTAATGTCACTATACTGTAAATGCACTGTCAAAGTTGATATGAACAATGTTTTTGAGATTAGACTTTTTATTAATTGCCTTCAATGCCTGTTAGAGGTGTAATGTCCCTCCCTGTGAGAGAATGAATGAGTATTGAAAGTTTCACTTTACTCAATTAGAACTCTCTGGTTGCATTCCAAATGGCATTATATTCCCTATATACTGTAGTGCACTACTTTTGACCTCTTGCTCATCTGTTATAAATTTGGCTGGTGGTAAGACTTCCCGCTCCTACAATGTAATAACGTTTGATCATAATGGGAAGTCAGCCACACAGCAGCACTAAGACATTGATCTAATACTTATACCCCTGATCTCCTTGTTTTTGTTATAGTTTTTTTTGTCATTGTAGACATCCCCACCCTGCCAGAATAGCAGAACCTAAACCGTACCGCATAAGAATTACAGACACGAACACATAATCAAGCTCTGTTTCTTTGTGTGGATGTCAATAGTTTAATTGGATTTGCTGTGATACAGGAATGAGGAGAAACAATAATTGTTTTATGTTTCTAAATACGAGATTCACCGGCACAAAAGGCACATCTCTCTTTCATGGGCACTGTGCGTCACAGCTGGATAGGCTGTGCTTCATGCCAATATTAACTACGTTACCGTTTAGCCCTGCTTTCTGGGGGTCTTAAAACGTCCTATTAGTGCTGCAGGAAATTGTTTTGTTTTTAAGGACGCACCTCAAATATTGCCACCCCTCCCACCTCAGCGCAAGCAAGCTGATGTTAGATAGGTAAATTGTCGAACCTTCCAGGTTTTTTTACATGACGAAATTGCAAACTAACGTGTGTTTGACACTTGCCGAAAATACAGCCCATGGTCTGCATCCCAAATGGTACCCTATTACACATTGCACTACTTTTGACCAGAGCCCTAGAGCCCTGGTATAACCTAGTGCATTATATAGGGAATAGAGTATAATATGGGATGCAGCCATAACTGATTGGAATATGTTCAAAGATTCATCCCCCCAGGACTCATTCATCAACATTGAGGAATAGACATCGTCAGTCACAGGCTTCATTAGGAAATGTGTTGTACCCACAATAACAATTCGGACATACCCCAACCAAAAACCCTGGATGAACGGAGATATCAGTACAATGCTGAGAGCCCGTACTGCAGCATTTAATGTCTGCAGAACGAACCCCGATGACTCGGGGGCGCACGACACGTACAAGGCAAGCACGTAAAAGCTCTGCAATCCATTAGGGATGCAAAAAGACAATACAGACTCAAACTTATCACAGACTACAGAGGCAAATCCAGCTGTGCAGTGACCACCGAAGCCTCCCTCCTAGACGAGCTTAACACATTCTATGCTCGCTTCGAGGCACACAATACCGAGCCATCCAGGAAGACACTTGCTGCTCCGGATGACCAAGTCCTTTCACTCTCCAAGGCTGATCTGGGGAAAACTCTCAAAAGAGTGAATACTCACAAAGCTGCCGGCCTAGATGGCATCGATGGCCGCATCCTCAGTGTGTGCTGACCAGCTGTAGTCCCAACCTGCTTTAAGGAGGCCACGATCGTCCCAGTGCCCAAGAAAAACAAGGTGACATGCCCAAATGACTATCGCCCCGTCGCGCTCACCTCGATCATCATGAAGTGCTTTCGAAGGACTGGTCATGGCCTACATCCGTTCTAGCATGCCAGGCACACTGGACACACTCCAATTTGCCTACCGCTCCAACAGATTCACAGTAGTTGCCATTTCGATCGCTATTAACACAGCCATAACACATCTGGATAAGAGGAACACCTATGTGAGAATGCTGTTCAATGACTACAGTTCAGCACTATTGTTCTCTCCAAGTTCGACACCAAGCTCAGAGTCCTGGGTCTAGATACCAGCCTCTATAACTGAATCCTGGACTTCCTGATGGGCAGGCCACAGGCTGTGAGGATTGGCAACAACACCTTCTCCACACTGACTCTTAACACAGGGGCACCCCAGGGGTGTGTCCTCAGTCCTCAGCTGTACTCCCTGTTCACCTACAACTGCGTGGCTTTGCATGACACCAACTCCATCATCAAGAGAGTATCCTGACCGATTGCATCACAGCCTGATATGGGAATTGCTCCTTTCATGACCTCAAGGCCCTCCAGCGGGCCCTGAATCACTGGGGCCGTGCTCCCTCCCATCCAGGACATCTATTCGAAACGGTGCCGGAGGAAGGCACGCAGCAAATTAAGATACTACACCTGTAGGTGTTGCTAATGATTTATCATAATCATCCAGGCAGAAAATACAACATTATGTGATTTATGTGAAAAGAGGACATAATACTTTCCTATTATCCATGTGAGGCTAAGCACAATCTCATTCTAAATGTAGGGTGATTCATGAAAAGAGACGAAGCCCTCCCAGTGCCTGAATGCCCTGAATGCCCCCTTAAGAATATCTTTAGCATTAGCACCCCAAAGAAAGATTGTATTAGTACGAAGATTGTATTAGCTACCACAGTGAAAAATTCATGGTGTGCTAGTAAACTATTACCATAGCCATGTGCCTATTCTCTTTCCTGTGCTCTTTCCAGAACTAGTATAGTTTAATTATTGGGGCCAGAGCCATATGTCTATTCAAAGATCCACACATTTGTGTTATCTTTCCTGTCACATGTAACCTTTGTCTAGATCATCTACAGGACAGAGTGCAAACGCATGTAATGGTGATCTCAAAAGAAGGATGGAAGAGGCTACTACTCCTCCCCCCCAGCCCCCACTCCAAGCTTTGGAGCTCACAGATACTAGTACGCTCGCGCACACACGCCATTACGAACTCCGAACTTAACAAAAGGATGTGCAGCAGTCCATGGCTGGCACGGTCTCTCCTACACAATTCCCCATTGTGTCATTTCAGTCTGAAATACACCACTTTGCAATTTCCGTTTAATTTCCATTTACTCACTTTTCGAGTTAAAGGTTAAAGCAGGAAGCTGTTTAAGTTCCAAATCGACATTTTATTCATTAACCCTCATGGATAATGTATGGGATGGGCACCTTATGTTAAACATATGTACGAATCAGTCGATTTCTATTGGATTATCATACGTTATCATACATTCACATAAGATTCAATAAAATAATGGGAAATCATTTATTTTAAATTTCCTAGACAGCCTGAAGCCTATAGCCTAATTGTTCAATATGATTGGCTATTGGCCTACGCCTCAATGAAAAGGACAATCATAATTTTATGAACGATAAGGGATTTTCCATGCATTCTGTTGAGCATTGTCCAATTAAAACACATTCATCTTAGATTTTAGTTTTTTTTGGAAAGATACACCCTTGATCCCTTTTATTATATTAAAACAGTTAAACATAAACATAAATAAAACATACATTCCCTGAATCAGAAAATACTAAATGAATTTGTTCTTCAAGTTAATTAACAAGTCATTCTAAAACAGTAAACCAGATAATATCTAAAGAAGTCAGATTACCTTATTATGATTATTATTTCGTTTTTTTGCTGGATCATAGACAAGTTATTTTCGCTGATAATTTTGCCACAATTAACATTTAAAAAGAAACCAGATGCAGCTATTCTAAACGTAATCGAGCAGTCGATAACCAAAAAGGCAACATTTTCCTATACAGATAACTGTGACTGATCAGACTACAGTCTGACTACAACATCCCAATAAAAAGGTATAGTGTGCTCATTAAGAAGTGTTGGTAAGTTTTTTGCGCAACGCATCGCTTACCGTGTATCGTTTTCCAAACTCTTTTGGAGCGTCATCATTTCAAATTCTTGATGTAAATGAAGAAATCTGTCGCCTTTGGACGTTGGTAGTCCCCAACCAGCCACTACTCCTCCAGTAGGTTTTTGAGCGCAATTTCCGGCGGTGAACCGCGCTGAACCGTTCATCAGGTGTCCTTACATTTGCGAATTGAAGATTTTCCACTGAGGGTCTGCAGAACCTTCGAATAATCCGCCACATTAGCTCTGCACATAGGAGTGCACTGATCTCATTGTTCTAAATCCGGACGTTGCCGAGTTTATCGGGAGAACTCATAATAAATCGTTCTGCCGGTTATTACAGACACTTGGATGCTTTGGTTGTCGTCTCCTTACAGTTGCACTTGAATGAAACGCACTGAAACACTAGGGGGCACCTTTTTCTAGAAGCAATTGATCATTCTCATAAAAATTCACCAGGCAATATCAAATCAAATCAAACTTTATTTGTCACATGCACCGAATACAACATGTGTAGACCTTACTTACAAGCCCTTAACCAACAGTGCATTTACAACATTTACCAAATAAACTAAAGTAAAAAATATTTAAAAGTAACACAATAAAATAACAATAAGGAGGCTATACAGGGGTGTACTGGTACCGTGCAGGGTACATGTTAGTCGAGGTAATTTGTACATGTAGGTAGGGGTGAAGTGACAATGCATAGATAATAAACAGCAAGTAGAAGCATTGTAAAAAAACTAATGGGGGGAGGTGTCAATGTAAATAATCCGGTGGCCATTTGATTAATTGTTCAGCAGTCTTATGGCTTGGGGGTAGAAGCTGTTAAGGAGCCTTTTGGTCCTAGACTTAGGGGCACTGGTACTGCTTGCCGTGCGGTAACACTGGTACCGCTTGACAATTTTTGGGGCTTTCCTCTGACATCGCCTAGTATATAGGTCCTGGATGGCAGGAAGCTTGGCCTTGGTGATGTACTGGGCCGTACGCACTACCCTCTGTAGCGCCTTGCGGTCAGATGCCGAGCAGTTACCATACCAGGCGGTGATGCAACCGGTCAGGATGCTCTCGATGGTGCAGCTGTAGAACTTTTTGAGGATCTGAGGACCCATTCCAAATCTTTTCAGTTACCTAAGGGGGAAAAGGTGTTGTGGTGCCCTCTTCATGACTATCTTGGTGTGTTTGGACCATGATAGTTCGTTGGTGATGTGGACACCAAGGAACCTGAAACCTTCGACCCGCTACACTACAGCTACGTCGATGTTAATGGGGGCCTGTTCGGCCCGCCTTTAATATAGCAATCATACTGCATGATTTATATTGTGTGATGTTTCCAACTCAATAGGTTTTAGCTGATATGAATAGGCCCATGGAAAATGGGAGTTGAGGTCTGAAAGGATATCATGACCAGGCAGGCAGGCCCCTAGGGCACGAGAACACTACTGGTCCATTGGTGAGGACCCTCTGAGAACATACAGTATCAGTATGAGGGAGATCTATATCGACAGCCTGGTCTCATAAACTAGACGTAACATAGTAAATGTAAATCTGGCCAATCAAATTAGTATGTTAAGTTACGTTGGGTATGGTTAAATAGGCCGGGGTGTATGGGTGGGCGTATAACATGAACGTCTAGCAACCCAAAAGTTGCGAGTTTGAATCTCATCACGGACAACTTTAGCATTCAGCTACTTTTCAACTACTTACTACTTTTTAGCTACTTTGCAACTACTTAGCATGTTAGATAACCATTCCCCTAACCTTAACCCTTTTAGCTAACCCTAACCCTAACCTTGACCCTTTAACCTAACTGCTAAACTTAACTCTAACCCCTAGCCTAGCTAAAGTTAACCAGCTCGGTAACGTTAGCCACCTAGCTAGAATTCATAACATATCATGCGTTTTGAAAATTCATAACATATCATACGAATTGTAATTTGCAACATATCATACAAAATGGGACATCCACAAATTAATACCATACGGAATGTAACATATCATACTAAATGGAGTGTCTCAGATTTACAGTACCAGTCCAGTTTGGACACACCTACTCATTTAAGGGTTTTTCTTTATTTTTACTATTTTCTACATTGTAGAATAATAGTGAAGACATCAAAACTATGAAATAACACATATGGAATCATGTAGTAACCAAAAAAGTGTTAAACAAATCAAAATAGATTTTATATTTTGAGATTCTTCAAATAGCCACCCTTTGCCTTGATTACAGCCTTGCACACTCTTGGCATTCTCTCAACCAGCTTCACTGGAAGGCTTTTCCAACAGTCTTGAAGGAGTTCCCATATATGCTGAGCACTTGTTGGCTGCTTTTCCTTCACTTTGCGGTCCAACTCATCCCAAACCATCTCAATTGGGTTGAGGTCGGGTGATTGTGGAGGCCAGGTCATCTGATGCAGCACTCCATCACTCTTCTTCTTGGTCAAATAGCCCTTACACAGCCTGGAGTTGTGTTGGATCATCTGATTCACACAGTCTCCTCTGAACAGTTGATGTTGAGATGTGTTTGTTACTTGAACTCTGTGAAGCATTGATTTGGGCTGCAATTTCTGAGGCTGGTAACTCTAATTAACTTACCCTATGCAGCAGAGGTAACTCTGGGTCTTCCTTTCCTGTGGCGGTCCTCATGAGAGCCAGTTTCATCATAGCGCTTGATGGTTTTTGTGACTGTACTTGAAGAAACTTTCATAGTTCTTGAAATTTTCTGGATTGACAGACCTTCGTGTCTTAAAGTAATGATGGACTGTCATTTCTCTTTGCTTATTTCAGCTGTTCTTGCCATAATATGGACTTGGTATTTTACCAAATAGGGCTATCTTCTGTATACCACCCCTACCTTGTTACAACATAACTGATTGGCTAAAATGCATTAAGGAAAGAAATTCCTCAAATGAACTTTTAACAAGGCACACCTGTTTAACTGAAATGCATTCCAGGTGACTACCTCATGAAGCTGGTTGAGAGAATGCCAAGAGTGTGCAAAGCTGTCATCAAGGCAAAGGGTGGTTACTTTGAAGAATCTCAAATATAAAACATATTTTGATTTGTTTAACACTTTTTTGGTTACTACATGATTCCATATGTGTTATTTCATAGTTTTGATGTCTTCACTACTATTCTACAATGTAGAAAATAGTAAAAATAAAGAAAAACCCTTGAATGAGTAGGTGTGTCCAAACTTTTGACTGGTACTGTACGTACAGAATAATACGAAATGCTCTGTAGCCAATCATAATACAAATCAGATGGACTAGCCTAATTCTTCTGTGATTAATGTTTTGAGTCTGACTCTGGGACAAAACAAACAAAGTAGACCAACGCCATTCTGTATACATCTGGCCTTTCTTTGGACACTGTGTTAACTAACCTCCAAACGAGTTTCAATGCCATACAACACTCCTTCCGTGGCCTCCAACTGCTCTTAAACGCTAGTAAAACTAAATGCATGCTTTTTAACCGTTCGAAGCCCGCACCCGCCCGCCCGACTAGCATCACTACTCTGGACGGTTCTGACCTAGAATATGTGGACAACTACAAATACCTAGGTGTCTGGCTAGACTGTAAACTCTCCTTCCAGACTCATATTAAACATCTCCAATCCAAAATTAAATCTAGAATCGGCTTCCTATTTCGCAACAAAGACTCCTTTTACTCACGCCGCCAAATATACCCTCGTAAAACTGACTATCCTACCGATCCTCGACTTCGGCAATGTCATTTACAAAATAGCCTCCAACACTCTACTCAGCAAACTGGATGCAGTCTATCACAGTGCCATCCGTTTTGTCACCAAAGCCCCATATACTAACCACCACTGCGACCTGTATGCTCTAGTCGGCTGGCCCTCGCTACATATTCGTCGCCAGACCCACTGGCTCCAGGTCATCTATAAGTCTATGCTAGGTAAAGCTCCGCCTTATCTCAGCTCACTGGTAACCATAGCAACACCCACCCCGTAGCACATGCTCCAGCAGGTATATCTCACTGGTCACCCCCAAAGCCAACACCTACTTTGGCTGCCTTTCCTTCCAGTTCTTTGCTGCCAATGATTGGAACGAATTGCAAAAATCACTGAAGCTGGAGACTTATATTTCCATCAGCTATCTGAGCAGCTAACCGATCGCTGCTGCTGTACATAGCCCATCTGTAAATAGCCCATCCAATCTGCCTACCTCATCCCCATATTGTTTTTATTTACTTTTATGCTCTTTTGCACACCAGTACTTCTACTTGCACATCATCATCTGCACATCTATCACTCCAGTGTTAATTTGCTAAATTGTAATTACCTCGCTACTATGGCCTATTTATTGCCTTACCTCCTCACACCATTTGCACAAACTGTATATTATGTTATTGACTGTACGCTTGTTTATTACATGTGTAACTCTGTGTTGTTGTTTGTGTCGCGCGCTGCTTTGCTTTATCTTGGCCAGGTCGCAGTTATAAATGAGAACTTGTTCTCAACTAGCCTACCTGATTAAATAAAGGTGAAAAAATAAATCTCTTGCCCACTCCTTTTGGATTATTAAACATTGTAAGACTCCAACCATCTGCCTCCTGTGTCTGCATCTGGGTTCTCGCCTTGTGTCATGATACAACAGCATGGTAGCAAAACAACATGGCAGCAGCACAAAACATGGTACCAACATTATTGGGCACAGACAACAGCAGTGCGACACAAACAACAACTCAGAGTTACATATGGAATAAACAAGCGCACAGCCAATAACACAATAGAGAAAAAAATGAAAGTCTATATACAGTGTGTGCAAATGGTGTGAGGAGGTAAGGCAATAAATAGGCAATAGTAGCGAAGTAATTACAATTTGGCAAATTAACACTGGAGTGATAGATGAGCAGATGATGATGTGCAAGTAGAAATACTGGTGTGCAAAAGAGCAGAAAAGTAAATAAAAACAATATGGGGATGAGGTAGGTAGATTGGTTGGGCTATGTACAGCTGGAGCAGTCGGTTAGCGGCTCAGATAGCTGATGTTAAAAGTTAGTGAGTGAGATATAAGTCTCCAGCTTCAGCAATTTTTGCAATTCGTTCCAGTCACTTGCAGCAGAGAACTGGAAGGAAAGGCGGCCAAAGGAGGTGTTGGCTTTGGGGATGACCAGTGAGATATAGCTGCTGGAGCATGTGCTGGGTGGGTGTTGTTATCGTTACCAGTGAGCTGAGATAAGGCGGAGCTTTACCTAGCATAGACTTATAGATGACCTGAAGCCAGTGGGTCTGGCGGCGGATATGTAGCGAGGGCCAGCCGACTAGAGCATACAGGTTGCAGTGGTGGTTAGTATATGGAGCTTTGGTGACAAAGCGGATGGCACTGTGATAGACTGCATCCAGTTTGCTGAGTAGAGTGTTGGAAGCTATTTTGTAAATGACACCCGAAGTCGAGGATCGGTAGGATAGTCAGTTTTACTAGGATATGTTTGGCGACGTGAGTGAAGGAGTCTTTGTTGCAAAATAGGAAACCATATTCTAGATTTAATTTTGGATTGGAGATGTTTAATATGAGTCTGGAAGGAGAGTTTACAGTCTAGCCAGACACCTAGGCATTTGTAGTTGTCCACATATTCTAAGTCAGAACCGTCCAGAATAGTGATGCTAGTCGGGCGGGCGGGTGCGGGCTTCGAACGGTTAAAAAGCATGCATTTAGTTTTACTAGCGTTTAAGAGCAGTTGGAGGCCATGGAAGGAGTGTTGTATGGCATTGAAACTCGTTTGGAGGTTAGTTAACACAGTGTCCAAAGAAGGGCCAGATGTATACAGAATGGTATCATCTGCATGGAGGTAGATCAGGGAATCACCCGCAGCAAGAGCGACATCGTTGATATATACAGAGAAAAGAGTCGGCCCGAGAATTGAACCCTGTGGCACCCCCATAGAGACTGCCAGAGGTCCGGACAACAGGCCCTCTGATTTGACACACTGAACTCTGTCTGCGAAGTAGTTGGTTAACCAGGCGAGGCAGTCATTAGAGAAACCAAGGCTATTGAGTCTGCCGATAAGAATACGGTGATTGACAGAGTCGAAAGCCTTGGCCAGGTCGATGAAGACTAGAATAGTCGTGGACAGGCAAAAGGTCAAAACCAGATCAGAGTCCAGCAGGTACAGAGTGGCAGTAAGGCTCGTGGTCAAGGCAGGCAGAATGGTCAGGCAGGCGGGTACAGAGTCCAGAACAGTCAAGGGTCAAAACCGGGAGGACTAGGAAAAAGAGAATAGCAAAGGCAGGAGTACGGGAAAAACTCTGGTTGACTTGGGAAATACAAGACGAACTGGCACAGAGAGATAGGAAACACAGGGATAAATACACTGGGGAAAACAAGCGACACTTGGAGGGGGGGTGGAGACAATAATGAGGACAGGTGAAACTGATCAGGGTGTGACATGTTGTCATGTTGTGTTGCTACGCTACCATGCTGTGTTGCCATGTGTTGCTGCCTTGCTATGTTGTTGTCTTAGGTCTCTCTTTATGTAGTGTTGTGTTGTCTCTCTTGTCGTGATGTGTGTTTTGGCCTATATTTATATGTTATATAAATATTTCTTTAATCCCCTGTCCCCGCAGGAGGTATTTTGCCTTTTGGTAGGCCGTCATTGTAAATAAGAATTTGTTCTTAACTGACTTGCCTAGTTAAATAAAGATTAAGTAAAATAAAAAAATAAAAATGGCCTAGGCTACAGCTAAAGGGTAGGTTATGATGCAATATGGAGATAGCCAGTGCCAGTCGTCTGTTTGTGCTATCATGACAATGAGCAATGGAGTTGGCAAAATTACAAACAGATCTGGGACCAGGCGAGGTTGTTTTTTTGATATATAAATAGGCCTACATCAAGTTGTATGATACCCAGGGGTCATATGATAGGCTACATGGCTAAGCACGAACTACAACGTTGTCATTAATCTCTGTTTACTTTTGTAATTTGACAGGTTACGTCAAGTTTCTTTGTAGTTATTGGAGATATTCATGTATTACAATCTGTTTTGTTTTCAGACAGTACTTCTGTTTCTGAATGTACTGTAGACCTAAGAACATAAACGTGTTGCATAGAAATGTGTTATGATATTTGATAAGGGCACACAATCAATATAGAAGTCTGAAATCAAAATGATTAGATTACCCTGAAATTGTACGTAGATGTAATTGAATCCTGGATGATGTATTTTTTATTAGTTATAATGAGATTAATAATTTACTACCAATGGTTTTATGTGCATGAACTGTAATGGAGATGGAGGGGGTGGGGGGACTGATAGAAATGGTCATTTTCGCAACCAAAAATATACCTTCACAGACAAAGGGTAAACAATAAAGCAACTAATAATAATAATAATAACAAGAAGAACAACAACAACAACAACTAATTGCTACTTTGGAGCCACTCAAAGCATACCCTCTGCTGAAGCTCTTCAGTAAAATATGAATAATTATATGTGTTTACCTTAATGCTTAGAGTAACAGCTGTCCTTAAAGTAACAGCTGTGTGAATTCAGAAAGCCTGTTTGGTTAAGGCTGAGAGAGGGGAATGTGCTCTTGCCATAGGGTGTGTGGCCTATACTTTATCAGGAGTGCTTGCACAGTCAGAGATGTTGGCTCTACTGAGAAATTCAGAATTAATTCTTGCTCTCTAATTACCCTACCACACTAGTGTTGTGAGACTATGTGAGGTAATTTGACATACACCCTCCTGTCCAGGGGGTGCACTTGTACATCAAGCTGCCTCACACAGAAACAAAAGATATCGTTAGGCTCCTGCTCTATGGACCGCTCTGGGCTCGGGCTTGGGTTCGAAGCTTTACTTACTTAATGTGCCTAAATCTCCCTCTCCAAGAAAGCTGCTCTGAAAGCTGCTCTGTCCGTTTCTATTTTGCTTTCAAATGGACAAAAAAAATTATTGCTAGGAGCTGCTTGTGTTTTTACGCTGCCTGTCTGACACTTCTGGACTTCACATGGGAGCTATGCTGCCCAAAACAAGCCCAAACACACACACACACACACACACACACACACACAGACACACAGACACACACACGCATCCTTAGTGCCTGTCGCGAAATTGCCCCCTTGTGATCTTTTGTGAACATGACAGTGGGCTTAGGGTACAATGTAATGAACAGGTGTGCCGATGAAAGGGGCCTTGGCAGAGTGTTGATAACGTAATGAAATTGTGCCAAGTCTGTATGAATGAACACTTGCTGTGGAGGGAGATAACACACAGCCTGAAGCAGATGCAGAGAGCAGGCATGATGAATGGTACTGTATCTTTGACATAAAGGAGCAGAAAGCAGTAATCAGAGGACCTTGGGTCTGGTATATCAAAATGAGTGTATTTTATCTCAACCAATTCAATACCTCCGTGTGGTAGAGGACCACGCATAGGGGTCAACTCAGTTGCAACTTGCCCTGCATTTACTGTCAGAAAGTACATTCACATACTATAATCTCAAGTGAATATCCAATCCATTATTTTTGATTCTGTGGGGTAACATGTACTTCAATTGTGTAATGATCATGAAATTGCAGGCCTATCACATGCTAGAAAAATCTACATTACCAGTCAAAGGTTTTAGCACACTTACTCATTCAAGGGTTTTTCTAGATTTTTACTATTTTCTACATTGTAGAATAATAGTGAAGACATCAAAATTATGAAATAACACATATGGAATCATGTAGTAACCAAAAAAGTGTTAAACAAATCAAAATATGTTTTAGATTTTGAGATTCTTCAAATAGCCACCCTTTGCCTTGATGACAACTTTGCACACTCTTGGCATTATTTCAACCAGCTTCATGAGGTAGTCACCTGGAATGCATTTCAATTAACAGGTGTGCCTTGTTAAAAGTTAATTTGAGGAATTTCTTTCCTTCTTAATCCGTTTTTGTCAATCAGTTGTGTTGTGACAAGGTAGGGGTGGTATACAGAATATAGCTCTATTTGGTTAAAGACCAAGTCCATATTATGACAAGAACAGCTCAAATAAACAAAGAGAAACGACAGTTCATCATTACTTTAAGACATGAAGGTCAATCCAGAAAATGTAAAGAACTTTGAAAGTTTCTTTATGTACAGTCACAAAAATTGCCTCCCCGTGCAAGACAAAGGAGCTGATCGTGGACTACAGGAAAAGGCGGGCCGAACAGGCCCCATTAACATCGACAGGGCTGTAGTGGAGTAGGTAGAGAGTTTCAAGTTCCTTGGTTTGAGTTTGAGTTTATTTGAATTTTTACAGGGACAGTGCACATTATTCAACGTTTCAGTAAAAGTGCCGGTTTTAGCCAGCCGGCTCATTATTAAAAACAATTACAATACAGACAATCAACGAGCAGTGAGCAAAATCCATAAAAGCAACAAAGTGTTTCCACACCTCACAAGACAGACAAAAGACAATATGGAAAGCGGCAAAATACAGTTTCCATATCACCAACGAACTATCATGGTCGAAACATACCAAGACAGTCGTGAAGAGGGCACGACAAAACCTTTTCCCCCTCAGGAGACTGAAAAGATTTGGCATGGGTCCCCAGATCCTCAAAAGGTTATACAGCTGCACCATTGAGAGCATCCTGACCGGTTGCATCACCGCCTGTTATGGCAACTGCTCGGCATCTGACCGTAAGGCGCTACAGAGGGTAGTGCGAACAGCCCAGTACCAAGCTTCCTGCCATCCAGGACCTATACAATAGGCGGTGTCAGAGGAAAGCCCATAAAAGTGTCAGAGACTCCAGTCACCCAAGTTATAGACTGTTTTCTCTGCTACCGCACGGCAAGCGGTACCGGAGCGCCAAGTCTAGGACCAAAAGGCTCCTCAACAGCTTCTACCGCCCAAGCCATAAGACTGCTGAACAATTAATAAAATTGCCAATGGACAATTTACGTTGACCCCCTCTCTTTTGTACACTGCTGCAACTCGCTGTTAATTATCTATGCATAGTCACTTCACCCCCACCTACATGTACAAATTACCTCAAATAACCTGTACCCCTGCACACTGACTCGGTACTGGTGCCCCCTGTATATAGCCTCATTATTGTTATTCTTATTGTGCTACTTTTTATTATTACTTTTTATTATAGTCTACTTGGTAAATATTTTCTTAACTCATCTTGAACTGCATTGTTGGTTAAGGGCTTGTAAGTAAGCATTTCACGGTAAAGTCTACACTTGTTGTATTCGTCGAATGTGACAAAGTTTGATTTGATTTTGAAAAACCATCAAGCGCTATGATGAAACTAGCTCTCATCAGGACCGCCACAGGAATGGAAGATCAAGAGTTACCTCTGCTGCAGAGGATAAATTCATTTGAGTTACAAGCCTCAGATATTGCAGCCAAAATAAATGCGTCACAGAGTTCAAGTAACAGACACATCTCAACATCAACTGTTCAGAGGAGACTGCATGAATCAGGCCTTCATGGTCGAATTGCTGCAAAGAAACCACTACTAAAGGACACCAATAAGAAGAAGAAACTTTATTGGGCCAAGAAACATGAGCAATGGACATTAGACCGGTGGAGATCTGTCCTTTGGTCTGGAGTCCAAATTTGAGATTTTTGGTTCCAACCACCATGTCTTTGTGAGATGCTGTGTGGGTGAACGGATGATCTCTGCATGTGTATTTCCCACCATAAAGCATGGAGGAGGAGGTGTTAGGGTGTGGGGGTGCTTTGCTGGTGACACTGTCTTTGATTTATTTAGAATTCAAGGCACACTTAACTAGCATGGCTACCACAGCATTCTGCAGCGACACGCCATCCCACCTGGTTTGGGCTTAGTGGGACTATCATTTGGACAATGACCCAACACACCTCCAGGCTGTGTAAGGGCTATTTTACCAATAAGGAGAGTGATGGAGTGCTGCATCAGATGACCAGGCCTCCACAATCACCCGACCTCTACCAAATGGAGATGGTTTGGGACGAGTCGGACCGCAGAGTGATGGAAAAGCAGCCAACAAGTGCTCAGCATATGTCAAATCAAAATGTATTAGTCACATGCACCGAATACAACCTTACAGTGGAATGCTTACTTACGAGGCCCTAACCAACAATGCAATTTCCAAAAAATACGGATTAGAATAAGTGATAAAAGTAACAAGTAATTAAAGAGCAGCAGTAAAATAACAATAGTAAGACTATATACAGGGGGGTACCGATACAGAGTCAATGTGCAGGGGCACCGGTTAGTTGAGGTAGTATGTACATGTAGGTAGAGTTATTAAAGTGACTATGCATAGATGACAACAGAGAGTAGCAGTGGTGTAAAAAGGGGGGGGGGCACTGCACATAGTCTAGGTAGCCATTTGACTAGATGTTCAGGAGTCTTATGGCTTGGGGGTAGAAGCTGTTTAAAAGCTTCTTGGACCTAGACTTGGTGCTCCGGTACCGCTTACCATGCGATAGCAGAGAGAACAGTCTATGACTAGGGTGGCTGGAGTCTTTGACAATTTTTAGGGCCTTCCTCTGACACCGCCTGGCATAGAGGTCCTGGATGGCAGGAAGCTTGGCCCCAGTGATGTACTGGGCCGTACTCACTACCCTCTGTAGTGCCTTGCGGTCGGAATGCTCTCGATGGTGCAGCTGTAGAACCTTTTGAGGATCTGAGGACCCATGCCAAATCTTTTCAGTCTCCTGAGGGGGAATAAGTTTTGTCGTTCCCTCTTCACAACTGTCTTGGTGTACTTGGACCATGTTAGTTTGTTGGTGATGTGGACACCAAGGAACTTGAACCTCTCAACCTGCTTCACTGCAACCCCGTCGATGAGAATGGAGGCGTGCTCGGTCCTCTTTTTCCTGTAGTCCACAATCATCTCCTTTGTCTTGATTACGTTGAGAGAGAGAGGTTGTTGTCCTGGCACCACACGGCCAAGTCTCTGACCTCCTCCCTATATGCTGTCTCATCGTTGTCGGTGTTCAGGCCTACCACTGTTGTGTCATCTGCAAATTGAATGATGGAGTTGGAGTCATGCCTGGCCGTGCAGTCATGAGTGAACAGGGAGAACAGGAGGGAACTGAGCACGCACCCGAGGGGCCCCTGTGTTGAGGATCAGTGTGGCGTATGCGTTGTTACCTAACCTTACCACCTGGGGGCGGCACGTCAGGAAGTCCAGGATGCAGTTGCAGAGGGAGGTGTTTAGTCCCAGGGTCCTTAGCTTATTGATGAGCTTTGAGGGCACGCAGCATTGAACGCTGAGCTGTAGTCAATGAATAGCATTCTCACATAGGTGTTCCTTTTGTCCAGGTGGGAAAGGGCAGTGTGGAGTGCAATAGAGATTGCACCATCTGTGGATCTGTTGGGGCGGTATGCAAATTGGAATGGGTCTAGGGTTTCTGGGATGATGGTGTTGATGTGAGCCATGATCAGCCTTTCAAAGCACTTCATGGCTACAGACGTGAGTGTTACGGGTCGGTAGTCATTTATGCAGGTTACCTTAGTGTTCTTGGGCACAGGAACTATGGTGGTCTGCTTAAAACATGTTGGTATTAGAGACTCGGACAGGTTGAAAATATGTGGGGACTCCTTCAAGACTGTTGGAAAAGCATTCCAGGTGAAGCTAGTTGAGAGAATGCCAAGAGTGTGCAAAACTGCCAACAAGGCAAAGGGTGGCTATTTGAAGAATCTCAAATATAAAAGATATTTTGATTTGTTTAACACTTTTTTGGTTACTTCATGATTCCATGTGTTATTCATAGTTTTGATGGTTTCACAATTTTTTTTACAATGCAGAAAATATAAAAAATAAAACCCTTGAATGAGTAGGTGTTCTAAAACTTTTGACCGGTAGTGTGTATATATACACTGAACAAAAATATAAACACAACATGCAAAGTGTTGATTTTATGAGCTGAAATAAAAGACCCCAGAAATTCTCCATATGCACAAAAAGCTTATTTCTCTAAAAGTTTCTGCACAAATATGTTTACATCCCTGTTAGTGAGCATTTATTTTTTGCCAAGATAATCTATCCACCTGATAGGTGTGGCATATCTGTCACGTTCAGGCCTGATTTTTATAGGCTGAACGTGTTTAGTTTAGTTTTGGTGTAGGTTTTTTTTGTTCTAGGTGATCTATTTCTATGTTGGGGTAATGGTTTCCAATTAGAGGCAGCTGAGTGTCGTTACCTCTAATTGGGAACCATATATATGTTTGTAGTTTTCACTAGGGGTTTGTGGGTTATTGTTTTGTTCATAGCATTGGTTATGTTCATGGTATGATTGTCATTTATTTTGTCTTTTTTGCAGTTACGTTCCTTTAAATAAAATGTATACTGGATGCCTCGCTGTGCCTTGGTCTGTCACTAAAGGAGATTGTGACAATATCAAGAAGCTGATTAAACAGCATGATCATTACACAGGTGTGCTAGGGACATTAAAAGGCCACACAACACACTGCCACAGATGTCTCAAGTTGAGGGAGCATGCAATTGGCATGCTGACTGCAGGAATATCCACCAGCGCTGTTGCCAGGGAATTGATGGCAGTACAGTGGCTTGCGGAGTATTCACCCCCCTTGGCATTTTTCCTATTTTGTTGCCTTACAACCGGAATTAAAATGTATTTTTTGGGGGTCTGTGTCATTTGATTTACACAACATGCCTACCACTTTTAAGATGCAAAATATTTTAATGAAACAAACATGAAATAAGACAAAAAACAGAACTTGATCATGCATAACTATTCATCCCCCCAAAGTCAATACTTTGTGGAGCCACCTTTTGCAGCAATTACAGCTGCAAGTCTCTTAGGGTATGTCTCTATATGCTTGGCACATCTAGCCACTGTGGTTTTTGCCCATTCTTCAAGGCAAAACTGCTCCAGCTCCTTCAAATTGGATGGGTTCCACTGGTGTACAGCAATCTTTAAGTCATACCACAGATTCTCAATCGGATTGAGGTCTGTGCTTTGACTAGGCCATTCAAAGACATTTAAATGTTTCCCCTTAAACCACTTGAGTGTTGCTTTAGCAGTATGCTTAGGGTCATTGTCCTGCTGGAAGGTGAACCTCCGTTCCAGTCTCAAATCTCTGGAAGCCTGAAACAGGTTTCCCTCAAGGATTTCCCTGTATTTAGCGCCATCCATCATTTCTTCAATTCTGACCAGTTTCCCAGTCCCTGCCAAAGAAAAACAGGGATGATCCTTGGGGTGATGAGAGGTGTTGGGTTTGCAGCAGACATAGTGTTTTCCTTGATGGCCAAAAAGTCACATTTTAGTCTCATCTGACCAGAGTACCTTCTTCCATATGTTTGGGGAGTCTCCCACATGCCCTTTGGCGAACACTAAACGTGTTTCCTTATTTTTTTCTTTAAGCAATGGCTTTTTTCTGGACACTCTTCTGTAAAGCCCAGCTCTGTGGAGTGTACGGCTTAAAGTGGTCTTATTGACAGATACTCCAATCTCCGCTGTGGAGCTTTGCAGCTCCTTCAGGGTTATCTTTGGTCTCTTTGTTGCCTCTCTGATTAATGCTCTTCTTGCCTGGTCTGTGAGTTTTGGTGGGCGGCCCTCTCTTGGCAGGTTTGTTGTGGTGCCATATTCTTAAATTTTTTAAATAATGGATTTAATGGTGCTCTGTGGGTTGTTCAAAGTTTATGATGTTTTTTATAACCCAACCCTGATCCGTACTTCTCCACAACTTTGTCCCTGACCTGTTTGGAGCACTCCTTGGTCTTCATGTTGGTGCCACTTGCTTAATGGTGTTGCAAACTCTGGAGCCTTTCAGAACAGATATATATATATATATATACTGAGATCATGTGACACTTAGATTGCACACAGGTGGACTTTATTTAACTAATTATGTGACTTTTGAAGGTAATTGGTCACACCAGATCTTATTTAGTGGCTTCATAGCAAAGGGGGTGAATACATATGCACACCACTTTCTTTTCCTTTTTTTAAAGTGGTATTTTTCCAATTTAACTTCACCAATTTGGACTATTTTGTGTAAGTCCATTACATGACATCCAAATAAAAACCCATTTCAATTACAGGTTGTAATGTTACTAAATAGGATAGGCAAAAGTACAGGTAGGAAATAGGCAAACAGGATGACTAGTACAGACATAAACAGCCCTCCGACTAGAATGTGTATCACAACAAACAATACCTCACAATGATGGGGTGCAAAGAACTGAACTAAATAGTGTGTGTAAATGACGTACAGGTGTGTGAACAGGTGATCAGAATTCAGGTGATTGGGATCTGGAGAGTGAGCTGCGTTCAGGGGATCTATGTGTTTGAGAGTGTGTGCTGGAAAGTTTGCTGGAAAGTGAGCTGCGTTCAGGGGATCTATGTGTTTGAGAGTGTGAGTTGGAAGCAGACATTACACCTTGATGGTGTGCAGACTGGTTTTACATTATTCTTAACGATTTCGCACAAACCAGAAAAAAATGCAACAATAAGTCTGTGAAACTTGCTTCGTCTTGGCCAGGTTGCAGTTGTAAATGAGAACTTGTTCTCAACTGGCCTACCTGGTTAAATAAAGGTGAAATATAAATAAATAAAAAACTAAACAACTATATATTCACAGTATTATGAATGAATTGTGGTTTATTTGGTAGCATTTCGTAGTGTAACTGATTTTACTAATTGCATTAGTGCTGTACAAAGTTAGGTGCGCTATTTGATAGATTCTCACACTTCCCTTACCTCGAGCTTCCGGTGGGGAGACCTGAGGTCAACCTACCCCGGCCCCCCCGCCCTCCTGCCCATCTCATACTTCTGAGTGGGAGACCTTCCAAGGCAGTAGCCTGCCTAGCTCACAAACTAGAATCAGGGCGCCCACTCCATCAAGGTTAATTTACCCACAGTCCCACACGGTGACATGATATCATTGACGTGACGTGCAAGTGAGCGATAAAAAGCAGATCGCGCAAATGTCACCATTCCGATTTTTTTTGTGCGGGCGCCCCGTGCCGCCCCCGGCAAGATGCCGCCCTGGGCAGCTGCCCATGTCACCTATACATAAATCCTTCACTGGTTGAACTGACAGATATCATGTCATGGATGCAAGTCCCACTCAGTTTTCCTTGTGAGTTTATTTACGTACTTTATAACCACTGTACATGTACAGCAAGGCCGATTGACTGAATGACACATGTGAAAAACTCCCTGTGGCTCCCCCAAAACTAAGAGCTTTCTACTGCCCACTATGACACCCCTCCTTATTCCGGTGCCAAGGTGTCTGGCTGTTGAACTCCCTCACCTCCCTGACCTTGGTCAACTGACCTCTGATTGGTTGACATCCGGTGATCAGCTGCAGGCAATTACCTGGTTTGGACCAGTTCAGGCTGCTCTGACCTCAGTCTCCTCCAGCTGCACAGAGAGAGCGGATGCTCTTGTGTCTCTGTGCTGCTCACTTTCACCTCTGGACTTCTCCATCCAAGGACTTCCACCTCTGGACACATTTACTCTGGTCTCCTTTAGTGTGTTTGCGTCACTGGCTAAAATACCACACATCACACTTCACATCACATGTTATCTTCACACATCACTCCTCTCCTGCTATAATGCTGGTGTGTTTATGTAATGCTGGCAATAAACCTGTGTTCTTTACCTTTGTCTCTTACTGATCCATCTCCCTCTAGGGCAGTTTTTCTATACACCTTTTACTAGCAACTCTATGGATCCACCTCTTACCGGGTGGCGCTCTCTTTCATGCATTGAAAAAGTCTGATAGAAAGATAACACACTGACAATTTGAAAAGTTATTTATCACAGTGGTGTAGGTTTTTTGGAGCGATGGTGGAAAACATTATTCACACATCTTTGGACTGTAAAAAATAGGATTTTAAATGGACAATACTGAGTACATTCTGTATACACATTATTTTCTATTAAGAAAATATTTTTCAGCTGTAAAGATTTGAATCTCACAAAATCACTATATTTACTATTCCATCCCTCCTCCCAGGACAGGCTGCCCGTATGCGACCTGCTCCGGATAGGTATTAAAGCAAGTAATTGTGCTAGAAAAAGACATTGCACTACTACACAACTTTGATGAATGCTGTTACGGTAATAAATCACAATCTCATAAAGGTCTGAAAGGAAGGGAGCTGAGGGCGACACGTTGTGGGTGCACTCCAGCAGGACGTTAAAAGCCCAGGGCTGCGTCTCTTAAATAGTGCACTACATTTGACCAGAGCCCTGTGGGCCCTTGGCAAAAGTATTGCATTATGTAGGGAATAGGGTGCCATTTGGGACGCAGCGCAGGGCCATGGATCGGATCAGAACCCATTAACCTTGGTGGCCCGACCCAGTGGCAGAGCAGCTAAGTGTTGAGTGCCCTGAACAGGAAACATCTCCTTGGGAGTGTCAGGCAAGCAGGGGACTTGTTAGCATCATGTTGCGTTACATTGGATTATGTGATGTTATCCAGGGCAGTGTGTGCATGGTCTAGTCTAGTAGGATATTAATTTCAGGCCTGCTACAAGTCGGGATGACTTGTGGAATTAGCTACTATAACTCCTAATGGATTTTAAAATGAGGTTAGAATGACCCAAACCATTTGACACTGTACTAAACCAGCGCTTTCCTCTAGTATCTGTATTTTTCACTCACAATTAAGAGAGAAGATTACTTTATTGTCCATGTCCACAGGAAAAGGAAACGTGTCTCTCTGCATTATACCAACCCCACTGAGACACACACACATACAGCCTCTTTAAGGTTGGAGCACAAGGTCATCTACAGTGCAGAACCCCTGTAGCAGCCTTCTGAAAACCAAGGCAGTGAAACTATTATTGGACGCAAACATGTTGCCATTGAAAGGAAACATATCTGATATGTGAGGAGACTTAATAGTCCAAAAGGTTACCCAAGATCAAAGACGCACAGGAGCAAGATAGAGAGAAAGGTTACAACCACTGCATCATGGGAATGCAGAGGAGAGACAAAGCTGCAGTGCAGTGCAAAGAAGAACAATTTCTAAGCAGGTTTGCGTTTTTCGTCATGAATCTTGTTCTGGAGGAAGCTCTGCAGAGTGGTCACTAGCTGGCACAGCCACAAAGTAATAAAATCAGATTTGAAACCTAACACTAACCTTAACCCTAACCTTAACCATACTGTTAACCGTAATGCGTAACCTTAACCTTAAATTAAGAAATATGAGTTCATTAATTGTTACAATATAGCCAATTTTGACTTTGGAGCTGGCCTATCTAAGGGGAAATTTCTCAATTCTGCCTCCTGGAGACTTTCTAACGGAATGCCTGGAGGATGTTTAGTAATCATAACCTCTGCTAAGCACTGTTCACAGATTACAGAGCCATCTTTAGGTGTCTGGCAGTGAGCCAGCCAAGGCCCCATCCAATTTATCAAATCCATCTGGAATGTCGCCGGGGTGTGAAACAGTGAAAGGACACCCTGCACAGGGGGATAATTGGAGAAATAAAGATCTGTCATATGCCAGACTTTTGCCTATCAGTCCTGGGCAGATGCTAAGCCAGGCTAGCTGATAAGATAAAATCAAATCAAATTTGTCACATGCGCCGAATACAACAGGTGTAGACCTTACCGTGTAATGTTAACTTACAAGCCCTTAACCAACAATGCAGTTCAAGAAAGAGTTAAGAAAATATTTACCAAATAAACTAAAGTAAAAAATTAGAAAAAGGAACACAATAAAATAACAATAACAAGGCTATATACAGTGGGTACCGGTACCAAGTCAATGTGTGAGGGTACAGGTTTGTTGAGGTAATTTGTATATGTAGGTAGGGGTTAAGTGACTATGCATAGATAATAAACAGCGAATAGCAGCAGTGTAAAAACAAATGACGGGGGCTGTGTCAATGTAAATAGTCCGGGCGTCCATTTGAATAATTGTTCAGCAGTCTTATGGCTTGGGGGTAGAAGCTGTTAAGGAGCCTTTTGGTCCTTGACTTGGCGCTCCGGTACAGCTTGCCGTGCAGTAGCAGAGAGAAAAGTCTATGACTTGGGTAACTGGAGTCTCTGACAATTTTATGGGCTTTCCTCTGACACCGCCCACTATATAGGTCCTGGATGGCAGGAAGCTTGACCCCAGTGATGTACTGGGCCGTACGCACTACCCTCTGTAGCTCCTTACGGTCAGACGCCGAGCAGTTTCCATACCAGGCGGTGATGCAACCAGTCAGGATGCTCTCGATAGTGCAGCTGTGTAACTTTCCCCTGAGGGGGAAATGGTGTTGTGGTGCCCTCTTCGCGACTGTCTTGGTATGTTTGGACCATGATAGTTCATTGGTGATCTGGACATCAAGGATCTTGAAACTCTCGACCCGCTACATTACAGCCCCATCCTCTTAAGGATTGCACCCTTTATTTCAATTTTTGCCTAAAATGACATTACCAAATCAGACACAGCAGGGGTTCAAACTGTAGAACACAGTTCCTACATTTGAATATAAAAATGGATTTTATCAAACAAAACTATGCTCCATTTAATCTCTGGGACCCTCATGATGACAAATCAGAGAAATATTACTGAATGTAAGTACATTATTTACCTTCAGAGGTGAATGTATCAAACCATTTTTTTGTCTCCTCAAACAATAGCATGGTATTTTTTCACTGTAATAGCTACTGTGAATTGGACACTTCAGTTAGATAAACAAGAATTTAAGCTTTCTGCCAGACATGTCTATGTCCTGGAAAGTTTGCTGTTATTTACAAACGTCATGCTAATCACATTAGCGCACGTTAGCTCAACCGTCCCTGTGGAGGGACACCGATTCCAAAGAAGTTTAATGGGGGCCTGTTCGGCCCGCCTTTTCCTGTAGTCCACGATCAGCTCCTTTGTCTTGCTCACATTGAGGGAGAGGTTGCTGTCCTGGCACCACACTGCCAGGTCTTTGACCTCCTCCCTATATGCTGTCTCATTGTTGTCAGTAATCAGGCCTACCACTGTTGTGTCGTTAGCAAACTTAATGATGGTGTTGGAGTCGTGTTTGGCCATGCAGTTGTGGGTGAACAGGGAGTACAGGAGGGGACTAAGCACGCACCACTGAGGGGCACCCGTGTTGAGGATCAGTTTGGCAGATGTGTTGTTGCCTACCCTTACCACCTGGGGGCGTCCCATCAGGAAGTCCAGGATCCAGTTGCAGAGGGAGGTGTTTAGTCCCAGGGTCCTTAGCTTAGTGATGAGCTTTGTGGGAAATATGGTGTTTAATGCTGAGCTGTAGCCAATGAACATCGTTCTCACATAGGTGTTCCTTTTGTCCAGGTGGGAAAGAGCAGTGTGGGGCGCAATTGAGATTGTGTCATCTGTGGATCTGTTGGGGCAGTACGCGAATTGGAGAGGGTCTAGGGTATCCGAGATGATGATGTTGATGTGAGCCATGACCAGCCTTTCAAAGCACTTCATGGCTACCGACATGAGTGCTACGGGTCGGAAGTCATTTAGGCAGGTTACCTTAGCTTCCTAGTCACAGGAACTATGGTGGTCTGCTTGAAACGTGGGTATTACAGACTTGGTCAGGGAGAGGTTGAAAATATCAGTGAAGACACCTGCCAGTTGGTCCGCGCATACTTTGAGTACACGTCCTGGTAATCCATCTGGCCCCGCGGCTTTGTGAATGTTGACCTGTTTAAAGGTATTGCTCACATCGGCAACCGAGAGTGTTATCACACAGTCGTCCGGAACAGCTGGTGCTCTCATGCATGCTTTAGTGTTGCTTGCCTCGAATGCGAGCATAAAAGGCATTTAGCTTGTCTGATAAATTTGCGTCACTGGGCAGCTCGCATCTGGATTTCCCTTTGTAGTCCTTAATAGTTTTCAAGCCCTGCCACATCCGACAAGTGTCAGAGCCGGTGTAGTATGATTCAATCTTAATCCTGTATTAACGCTTTGCCTGTTTGATGGTTCGTCTGAAGGCGGCGTAGTGGGATTTCTTATAAGCGTCCGGATTAGTGTCCCACTCCTTGAAAGTGGCAGCTCTAGCCTTTAGCTCGATGCGGATGTTGCCTGACGTCGTCAATGCACTTATTGATGAAGCTGATGACTGAGGTGGTATACTCCTCAAAGCCACTGTAGCATAGTATCTGCGTCAACTGACCACTTCCGTATTGAGCAAGTCACTGGTACTTCCTGCTTTCATTTTTGCTTGTAAGCAGGAATCAGTTTGGACAGAATTATGGTCAGATTTGCCAAATGAAGGGTGAGGAAGAGCTTTGTATGTGTCTCTGTGTGTTGAGTAAAGGTGGTCTAGAGTTTTTTTCCTCTGGTTGCACTTGTGACATGCTGGTAGAAATTAGGTAAAACAGATTTAAAACCTCTTTAAGGATCAGACCCTTTAAAAAAAAAATGCCCAAAATGACATACCCAAATCTAAATCTGTAGCTCAGGACCTGAAGCTAGGATATGCATATTCTTGATACCATTTGAAAGGAAACACTTTGAAGTTTGTGGAAATGTGAAATTAATGTAGGAGCATATTTGATTAGATCTGGTAAAAGATAATACATCATCTTTGAAATGCAAGAGAAAGGCCACAATCTATTATTCCAGTTTAGGCACAATCTATTATTCAGGATTAGATTTTAGCCACTAGATGGCAGCAGTGTATGTGCAAAGTTTTAGGCTGATCCAATGAGCCATTGCATTTCTGTTCAAAATGTTGTATCAAGTCTGCCCAAATGTGCCTAATTGGTTTATTAATACATTTTAAAGTTCATAACTGTGCACTCTCCTCAAATAATAGCATGGTATTATTTCACTGTAATAATTACCGTAAATTGGACAGTGCAGTTAGATTAACAAGAATTTAAGAGCATTTTTTTCTTGTTTGCTTATGGCCTTATACAGCTTGTTGAGTGCAGTCTTAGTGCTTGCATCGGTTTGTGGTGGTAAACAGACGGCTACGAATAATATAGATGAGCACTCTCTTGGTAAATAGCATGGTCTACAGCTTATCATAAGGTCCTCTACCTCAGACGAGCAATACCTCGAGACTTCTTTAATATTAGACATTGCGCACCAGCTTTTATTGACAAATAGACACATACCCCCGCCCCTCGTCCTACCAGACGTAGCTTCTCTGTCCTGCTGATATGCATGGAAAATCCCCCCAGCTCTATATTATCCATGTCGTCGTTCAGCCACAACTTGGTGAAACATAAGATATTTCAGTTTTTAATATCCCATTGGTAGGAAAGTCTTGATCGTTTATCATCCATTTTGATTGCATGTTGGCCGATAGGATGGTAGTGGAGGTCTACTCACTCACCTAAGAATTCTCAGAAGGCAGCCTGACCTCCGCCCCCTTTTTTTCCATTTTTTCTTCACGCAAATGACAGGGATTTGGGCCGGTTCCCGAGAAAGCTGTATGTCCTTCGCATTAAAGAAAAAATCTTCATCCAGTTCGAGGTGAGTAATCGCTGTTCTGATGTCCTGTTCTGATGTCCAATTATTTCTGGTCATAAGAGATGGTAGCAGCAACATTATGTACAAATTAAGGAAAAAAATAAGGTACAAACAACGCAAAAAATCAAACAAAATAGCACAGTTGGTTAGGAGCCCGTAAAACGGCAGCCATCCCCTCCGGCACCATGTACAAGTCATGCCCTGTATATAAAAACATCTACACTCAGACAGTCCTCAGTAGCTCAGGTGGTAGAGGAAGGTGCTTGTAATGCAATGATAGTGGGTTTGATTCCTGGGACCACCCATGCATAAAATGTATGCACCAATGATTTATATATACACTAGATGACCAACAGGGGGTGCTGTTTTGAACCCACCGTGCCTCCATCATGACACTCCCCCACCATTGAAAAAATATTTTGGAAGCTATAGAAATGTATTTATTAATGTATACATTTGTTTTTGCCACATGCATTCTATTACAGACACCTTAATGCATACTTTTAAATTATATAATGTGAGCTAAACATAAAAAAGTTAAGTATATAAAAACGTTTTCCTTAAAGTATAATTTTTTGAAAGTTCCAATATGGCTGACCATTGGCTTCAAAGCCTCTCATTGCCCAGTACGTAGCATCAGCAATACAGGGTTTATATACATCATTGGTATGCACACATGACTGTAAGTTGCTTTGGATAAAAGTGTCTGCTAAATGGCATATATTATTATTACATATAATATTATACTGCATCTTTATCTGAGACCAGGTTGCTTGACAACATTAAGGAGGATTACTGGGAGCAGTCATTGAAATAAGCCTGTGACAAGGATAACTCAAGCATAAGAGATGGTGTGAGCTAATATTGGAGGAAAGAAAGAACACCATTAATGTCATGGCATCTCATTATAGAAAAATAGTTATTCATGTGAGTAGATGTTGTTAGTGTGAAAATGACAGTGTAAGAAATAGCCTCGGATTGTGTGGAAGTGATTAAGAAAAGCTCATGTTTCTTGCTTTACCAGCTTAGACAGTGAGTTAAAGTGTATCTGTAATGTATTGCGTTCTTCCTGCAGAACAAAAAAAATGTATATTTCTATGGTTCTACCTATCACCATCCTAATGCACCCCATGCCTAGGCAGAGGATATAAAATATTCCAGCTGCAAAAAGACGAAAGCAATGTCGGTCGAAATACTAAACAGTCAACTTTTTGATAATCTGATTAGAATTGCAAATGAGGAAGTCAAATATATATTTTAAATGAATAAAAGACAAACGCAGCTTCCCGCTGTAATATTGAAAATCAATGAGAGAGGACGAGAGAGGAGTCTTCACACGGACAGAAAGCCCATTTAGTCCATCTCTCACATGAAATTATCATTGCCATTTCTTGGTCATTATCAAAAGCAAGATGACTTTTGCTAACAAAAAGTGCTGTATTAGGTCCCAATATTTCACATATTACTGCATCCAGTCAAGGAATATCTTTAAAAACTCTTAAAAGTATCAACATGATCCAACTGACTTGGTCTAGACAATTGATTCAGCCCCATTCAATTACGTTTATTGAAGCACATCTTGGAAGACCTCCAGGAATTCCTATTTCCAAGTAAAACAATACTGGAGGGATGAAATGTCAGGGTTTGCATATATTACCCGTGTAGCCATGGGTGTAGTGTGCCACCAGCATGTGCATTCTTGAATTAGTTTGTGGATAAGATCCCATGGGAACTGTACACTTTTAATCGAAAGCCATATCAGGAAGTCTATTTACGGCATCTTACTTTGTTAACAGTGATGTGTATGTATACTACATGACCAAAAGTATATGGACACCTGCTTGTCGAACATCTCAATCCAAAATCATGGGTATTAATATGGAGTTGGTCCCCCCTTTGCTGCTATAACAGCCTCCACGCTTCTGGGAAGGCTTTCCACTCGATATTGGAACATTACTGCGGGGACTTGCTTCCATTCAGCCACAAGAGCATTAGTGAGGTCGGGCACTAATGTTGGGCGAATAGGCCTGGCTCGCAGTCGGCGTTCCTGTTCATCCCAAATGTGTTCGATGGGGTTGAGGTCAAGGCTCTGTGCAGGCCAGTCAAGTTCTTCCACACCGATCTCGACAAACCAGTTCTGTACGGACCTCGCCTAAGGGGCCTTGCCCTAACCATGAAAAACAGTCCCAGACTAAACCAAGATTCGTCCGTCGGACATGTTGAAGTGTGATTCATCACTCCAGAGAACGCATTTCCGCATCTCCAGAGTCCAATGGCGGTGAGCTTTACACCACTCCAGCCGACGCTTGGCAATGCACATGGTGATCTTATGCTTGTGTGCGGCTGCTCGGCCATGGAAACCCATTTTATGAAGCTCCCGACGAACCGTTCTTGTGCTGACATTGCTTCCAGAGGCAGTTTACAACTCGGTAGTGAGTGTTACAGACAATTTAGCACTCGGCTCTTCAGTAAGGCTATTCTACTGCCAATGTTTGTCTATAGAGATTGCATGGCAGTGTTCTCGATTTTTTACACCTGTCAGCAACGAGTATGGCTGAAATAGCCAAATCAACTAATCTGAAGGGTGTTCACATACATTTGTATATATAGTGCTTATTAACAACCCTTTCAAAACGTTGGGACACAATATGGAATTTGTCCATCTTGGAACAGATCACTTAGGTACAGAATGGGCGAGGAGCTGTCCACATTGGGACTGGACTGGACTGATGCCTTCCTTTAATTATAGCATGTCATAGTTGACATGGAACGGTGAGACATTGCAATCACCCTTTACGGCTCCATCTGGCCAAGTGGGAGTATGAGGAGCTTGGGCTTGAAAGGGGGGGGATAGCTTTAACAAAGAACGAGTGTGACTCTGAAGAGCAGTTCTACCGGAGTAGGCCGTCATCCATCCCTCTCAAGTTAATGGATTACTTCTGAGTGTTCATTAGGTCAGGAACAGGTTTCCTTGCATCTAATTCGGTAACTCGGGAAAGGAGGTCCACGTAGGGATAAATGTCACCTGTAGACAGCAGGTTCCTATTGGTTCTCCATGGGTCAACCATCGCAAGGATTCCACAGAACCATAAATCACTACAACTCTGCCCTGGCAATCAGCCCACAGTCTGTGCATGCATGACTTATTATGTGGTCAATGGGCCTTGGTCAAAAGTAGAGCTCTATGTGGGGGAATAGGGTGCCATTTGGGAGGGAGCCCATGACTCAACATCCTGGGTGGCAGGCTGAAAAGAGCTCATTAGAGTGATTAGATTGTTTCTATCCTTGCCAAATTTTTCTGGTTGACCTGAACCGTTCATTATGATGGATGATGTAACGGCCATATTTCACATTGATTTGACGTAACAGAAGAGGAAAACAAACTTTAAGCAAAGAAATGGAATGAGTAGAACAGGCTTGGAACCACTGACCATTATGGTATAATTGACCTGAATGGGAATGCCTGTTCTATTTATTCTAATTATATGCCTTTGGGAACTCTCCTCTCCTGAGGATTAATCAAAGGAGGTCACATGCAGAGCAGTGGCCATAGGTGTGTCATCATTAGCGCTGCCAATGCCATTCTAATGAAATAACATTGAACCAACGTAGAATAGACGTTGAATTGATATCTGTGCCCAGTGGGATGGAGATTGAATTAAAATATCCTTCACCAAAGTGGAAGAAGTAGCTAACACTGCTTGACAACAACCAGAATTTGACGTAAATAAACTTGGGGTTTTCCCTATACTAATTGTCCACTGCAAACTGAGTCATACCAAAGCAAGAGTCTCTTATCAAGCTTATTCTTACTGGCTTTAGTCATTTTGAGCTTGACAAGCCCTTACCCTTCCTACAATTATTATGTAAGTTGTTAAAACAGTATATTATGACTTTAATTATTCTATTCCATATGGAATGATGAAACATGGCATTTAATCTTGAAAAACCTCAGTTTCCAGAATTGATCATAGAATAAAACAACATAATCTGATCTGCTGTTCTCTTGTTCACTATACTCTCCCTCCTCCTGTATCCTTGTATCACCCAAATCTAAGAGTATCTCATTACATAGAAAAGAGTGTCCAATGTATGATGATTGTTTAAGAATTATCGGGAAAAAACTAAACAATAACGATGGTAACAGCATCCAGACAGCATCCATGCACAACCATGGTAAACAAAATAGCCCATGACACACACAGTTGATTATCTATATCATTATCTCTCAGGGAGTAGCCTAGAGCTTATTCACCCAGCGCTGCTCTACAAAGTGCACACCATTCATTAATTTAAAATGGCTCCCTTTGAACTCTAACTTTGTTTTGAACAGGAGGGGCCTTTAATATGATGTATTTATTAATATATTTTGTGTTCATTTCTCTTCTCTCTTGTGGTGAGCTTATCACTAATAAGCCTGTGGCTCACCAGGGAGAATATTTAATTAGACCACAGGTCCACCACAGGTCTGATTTACAGTCCGCCTTTTCCTGTCAGTACCCAGAAGCCACTGCACTACCAGACAGGTGAATAGATCAGTGGGAGAGTAGAACGTCTAACATCTACCTCAGACGCAGATAGAAAGCTAATACGTAGGTTAGTGTAGTGATTGCTGTTGCATTGTTCAAATGGGTTCACACCCACAGCTTCTCAGGGTGTGAAAGTGATATGAACCTATAGCCAAGTAGACTAGAGGCATGAGTACAGCACAAGGATCTAATGGGGAACAGTACTTGTCTATATACGGAAGTCTGCATCAGACAGATGCTACCTCGATACAGGAGTGCAAACAAGAAGAACACTACAGAAAACACTGTTGTGGAGAAAAGAAGCAGTAGGTCAAAAAGTCCCAATCTCCACTGCATTATGTGCATAAGAATGGTTTCCTGGATATGTACTTTGTGAGGAATATGCTTTAAGATAAACTGCGTTCCTACTCAGTCCAAGCCTGTAAATGAAATGGAGTCTGGGAGAGTTATGTCTGCGACAAGGTCAGACAAGTATTTTTTCCATTAACATCTCTCTGAGCCCAGCAAAACACAGTTGGGGTGAAATATGATGCCGCCCTGAGATGTCTACCACGCAGCACAAAATGTAATCATCCTATTATTGTTGGGTTACCCGTTAATGTGTTAGATAAATCTATCTAAAGAGGAAATGGTTGATATTGCTGCTATTGTTCATTAGACTGTGTACAATTGACATGCTACATTAATTATATGGCGATTGGCGAGGCATCACACCCTAGTAGGATATTTTCTTCCCTTAATCATATCACAATTAACTTATAATACTTTTTTGTATTACAACTTTTCTGAAATATTGTCTTAAAATATACAAATGAGGCAATATCTCATTACATATGTGCATGTTTGCATATCCCGCACATACATTTTTCTGGACACTGGATGAAGTTTTTTTTAAGACACTCCAGGACCGAACTTTTGTAGAGCAGATTGTGGATATTTCTTTTTTTCATCTTTCTAGCTGTAAAATACTAAAGACCGCGTTTATTTTTATCTACAATCAAACTTTGACAACTTATCAACAATTCTCTCTATACAAGACTGGAAAATATATCTATGGATAACCACAACATTTTTTGTGAAGGCAGATGCTTCTGAAGCTGAGAAAAATGTGTTGGCGTTTGGGAAGAGTTTTACTTTCAGGAGATGGCAGTTAAAGAGAAGTACAATAAATGTTGCCTATCAATCGCTAAACGGCTAATTAGACCCAATCACGATCTCTTCAAACTAAGTTAGCACGTATAGTTCAGTTTGTAACATTCTCTATGAAATGGGCTTTTAAATTATGTATGGTTGATTACATGAATTGTTGATGATGGTAGTATGATAAACACAAGAAGAAAAAAAATGCATTTTAACATTTTAATTTTTCCTTTTTGAGAGTACTAACATTTTACATGTTTACTTTTTGTAAGTACCAAAATATCCCAAAATGGATAAGTTGATGAAAAAAATGTCATTTTAGCTTGTGCTTTGCCTTAAAGAAAACACAGGTAGGTAGTGGTGAATATTAATGTTGCAGAGGGCAATTCATAGTATGTCATGCACGTGTGTGTAGCTGGTGCATGAGAGTCAGGCGCAGGAGAGCAGAAATGAGTGAACGAAAGCACTTTACTGTGGCACAGTAACAGTCACTGAACGCAATTGCGTCAAAACAACAATAATTGCCTACAGAAAACAAGTGCGGAAGCACAAAACACAAAAAAAAATAACAAGTCCAGCGCAAACCAGCCGGATCGTGCCACTGACAATAAACAATTACACACACAGACATGGGGAAAACCAGAGGGTTAAATACATGACAAGTAATGAGGGAATGACAACCAGGTGTGTGGGGAAACAAGACAAAACAAATGGAAAATGAAAGGTGGATCGGTGATGGCTAGAAGACCGGTGACGCCGACCGCCAAACACCGCCCGAACAAGGAGGCACCGACTTCGGCGGAGGTCGTGACATAGTAGTTGTTCATAGTAGATATTAATAGAAAACATAAATCATATAAGTTGAAAATGCTTCTATATGCAAAGCAGGACAAAATACGGGTGCACAAAGAACCACTTTATTCCATTGATTAAATTATGATATTTCTGTGGCAATGACACACTTGACCTTGAGCAGCATTAACATTGCCTTAATGATGTGACAAGTTTAGACAGTCATTGCCGTCAGTGAGCCAATCATCCACGGTGCAGACATATTTCATTCAGACTTGAAAGCTGAAAACCGAGGTATATATGGCTGACTCACCTCACCTCACTAAAGTCACTGACTGTGCTGCTGCTGGAAGCCCTGCAGTGATGATGAGAGTGAGCCAGAGCCCTGGTCAGGACAAGAGGCACAGTCCAATGGAAACAGGGCCCAAAAGCAGTGCACTATATAGGAAATAGGGTGCCATTTGTGATGCATGCACTCCCTTTATGAAGCTGGCGAGTTGGATGATTGTCTAATGACCTTGGTTGAAGTTAGGAGAAAAAGGGAGCAAAATTACGTTGAAATTACGTCTTTTAGGTGTCTTTTCCAGACATTGTGAGCACAACAGATAGCTTGTACCCAGTAAGCAAAATTACATTGAAAAGCCGTCTTTTAGATGTCTTTTCCAGACAGATGTCATGTCCCAGAGTGGTGTGGGGGGAAAGTATTTAGTCAGCCACCAATTGTGCAAGTTCTCCAACTTAAAAAGATGAGAGAGGCCTGTAATTTTCATCATAGGTACACTTCAAATATGACAGACGAAATGAGAAAAAGAAATCCAGAAAATCACATTTTATATATTTGGTCACATACAAACAAGCAAGATTTCTGGCTCTCACAGACCTGTAACTTCTTCTTTAAGAGGCTCCTCTGTCCTCCACTCGTTACCTGTATTAATGGCACCTGTTTGAACTTGTTATCAATATAAAAGACACCTGTCCACAACCTCAAACAGTCACACTCCAAACTCCACTATGGCCAAGACCAAAGAGCTGTCAAAGGACACCAGAAACAAAATTGTAGACCTGCACCAGGTTGGGAAGACTGAATCTGCAATAGGTAAGCAGCTTGGTTTGAAGAAATCAACTGTGGGAGCAATTATTAGGAAATGGAAGACATACAAGACCACTGATAATCTTCCTCGATCTGGGGCTCCACGAGGATCTCACCCCGTGGGGTCAAAATGATCACAAGAACGGTGAGCAAAAATCCCAGAACCACACGGGGACCTAGTGAATGACCTGCAGAGAGCTGGGACCAAAGTAACAAAGCCTACCATCAGTAACACACTACGCCGCCAGGGACACAAATCCTGCAGTGCCAGACGTGTCCCCCTGCTTAAGCCAGTACATGTTCAGGCCCGTCTGAAGTTTGCTAGAGAGCATTTGGATGATCCAGATGAGGATTGGGAGAATGTCATATGGTCAGATGAAACCAAAATAGAACTTTTTGGTAAAAACTCAACTCGTTGTGTTTGGAGGACAAAGAATGCTGAGTTGCATCCAAAGAACACCATACCTACTGTGAAGCATGGGGGTGGAAACATCATGCTTTGGGGCTGTTTTTCTGCAAAGGGACCAGGACGACTGATCCGTGTAAAGGAAAGAATGAATGGGGCCATGTATCGTGAGATTTTGAGTGAAAACCTCCTTCCATCAGCAAGGGCATTGAAGATGAAACGTGGCTGGGTCTTTCAGAATGACAATGATCCCAAACACACCGCCCGGGCAACGAAGGAGTGGCTTCGTAAGAAGCATTTCAAGGTCCTGGAGTGGCCTAGCCAGTCTCCAGATCTCAACCCCATAGAAAATCTTTGGAGGGAGTTGAAAGTCTGTGTTGCCCAGCGACAGCCCCAAAACATCACTGCTCTAGAGGAGATCTGCATGGAGGAATGGGCCAAAATACCAGCAACAGTGTGTGAAAACCTTGTGAAGACTTACAGAAAACGTTTGACCTCTGTCATTGCCAACAAAGGGTATATAACAAAGTATTGAGATAAACTTTTGTTATTGACCAAATACTTATTTTCCACCATAATTTGCAAATAAATTCATAAAAATCCTACAATGTGATTTTCTGGATTTTTTTTCCTCATTTTGTCTGTCATAGTTGAAGTGTACCTATGATGAAAATTACAGGCCTCTCTCATCTTTTTAAGTTGGAGAACTTGCACAATTGGTGGCTGACTAAATACTTTTTTGCCCCACTGTATTATTGAAACAATATTGCGATTGTTTGTGAGAATGCCAAAAGGTGTGGTTCCCATGGGTGAAAGATTCTACTGGGGAAAGGTTCCCGTTGGGGTTGCCATGGAAGCCAAGAAGGGTAGTGAGGTGTGTGTGCGTGTGTGTGTGTGTGTGTGCTCAAACATACATAAATGTGGGGGTCTGGGAGAGGAAGTGTGTCTGTAGACATGTGCCTGAACTCAACTTTATACACTAATTGTAGTCTCACCCATTCATTTCTAATGACTGGTCATTTTTGACTGGGAACACCACAGGTGTACAAAAGTAAATAAAATAAAACACCCAAAATATTATGAAAATCATCTAAATGTATTTTGTGTGTTCAGATGCCCTGTGTGGACAAAATCATGCAACCTTATGACAATCAGATTAAATGAGCTACATTTTTCAGAGAGAGAACTTGTAAATTGGTCCAATTCGACCAGAACACAGCAGGAGGGTTAATTCAGTAGAGTAGAGCACACTGTACTTTACTTCAATTTACTCTACCCTACTGTGCTCTACTGTACTGTACTGTTGGGTAATGTACTATGCGTTGCTTTAATTTAATGTACTGTGTACTGTAATGTACTGTACTGTACTCTGCTGTGCTCTACCATACTGTATTGTGCTGTACTGTGCTGTCCAAACTTGTGAAACATAAATTACTATGATTGGTTCAGATTTGGTCCAGCCTGGACCAGACCAAATCTGAACTAATTATAGACTGATCTGGACCAGATAAAAAATCTACTTCCCTGGACGTTGAAATCAAGGCCGGTCCAGACAGGACCAAAAAGAAGACGCCCAAAAGCTATCAGCGTCTGTAAATGCTTAGTGGGTATAGATGTCGGAGAACTCTTGTATTGTCAATCACATTGGAATGTTCTCTGAGGGCAGAGCATGCTTCCTTTCAGGATAATCAGATTAAAAGGTTTTTTATAAATCACATGTACATGAAGGTAAATGATTCTGACATCGCAGTGCACTGGTTGTAGGATTTGACCTCAGAGCAGCCTGTTCCTGTTCAGCAGTAGTCAGTTAGTGTGGGTCTGCATCCCATGGGCTCTGATCAAAAGTAGTGCACTAGGGAATAGGATGCCATTTGGGATGCAGTTTGGGAGATTGGTTTTGACCTCTGAGTCTGGCAGGTTTGGGGTTTCTGGAATGGAGGAACATCTTGATTGTTGTGTGTAACAATTGACTTCTAAGACTCTCCGGAGTCTTTGATTTCTCAGTTTAAATATAGACAATTCGATTATTGTATTTTTTTTCTCTGCCCTTTAGTGAACCTGTTTAATTTGTGCTCTAAATAATGATTGGAATGAGAACTTTGTTTTTGGAAGCCAAACTTAATCTTCTAGACTTAATTTCAGAAAATCAGAATACAATTCACAGTGGGTCTCTTTTTGTAGTATGGTTAAAGAGCCAGCCAAAGAGAAAGCATTATTACAATACAACCTCTCTGTCCGTATTAGCAGATTCTGAGCAAGCTGTGTATGCCAGAAGTACAGTAGCGTTGCAGTACTGCAGCTGTGCTTCTGCACATGTTAATCTGAAGGGGTTCTCTGACTCTGGCTGTCCCCAAGCCCCAAATCGTTGAACTGTGCAGGATCCTGAGACTCCAAGGTTGTATCCCAAAACGCACTCTACTGCCTATATATACAGTAGTGAACTACTTTTGACCAGCGCCCAAGTTTTTTAACATTTTGGATGCACCCAGTGCCACGCTGTACATATCCGCAACCCCATAATTCTCCCAGAACGTATTACTTGCGTGCAGCAAATATTTCACGATTTTGGATGTCTTCCAGACGTACTGTAGCCCGACACATGAAAACTGAAGTAATTCTGAATGATGCAAATTGGCTAGCGAACTGAATTGTTCTCACACAAAATGAAAAAAAACTTAAGATGGTGCTGGCTAAAGCTAAAACTGGCGAGTGTAGAGAGTATAGGGATATTGTTATCCATGTCGGCACCAACGATGTTAGGATGAAACAGTCAGAGGTCATAGCTTCAGCGAGTAAATCAGCTAGAAAGAAGTGTCGGCATCGAGTAATTGTCTCTGGCCCCCTCCCAGTTAGGGGGAGTGATGAGCTCGACAGCAGAGTCTCACAACTCAATCGCTGGTTGAAAATTGTTTTCTACCCCTCCCAAAAGATAGAATTTGTAGATAATTGGCCCTCTTTCTGGGACTCACCCACAAACAGGACCAAACCTGGCCTGTTGAGGAGTGACGCACTCCATCCTAGCTGGAGGGGTGTTCTCATCTTATCTACGAACATAGACAGGGCTCCACAGCTCTAGCTCCACAATGAGATAGGGTGCAGCCCAGGCAGCAGGCTGCTAGCCAGCAGCTTAGTGGAGTCTGCCACTAGCACAGTCAGTGTAGTCAGCTCAGCTATCCCCACTGAGACCATGTCTGGAGGGCGGCAGGTAGCCTAGTGGTTAGAGCGTTGGACCGGAGGGTTGCAAGTTCGTAATCCCTGAGCTGACAAGGTAAAAATCTGTCGTTCTGCCCCTGAACAAGGCAGTTAACCCACTGTTCCCCGGGGCGCCGAAGACGTGGATGTCGATTAAAGGCAGCCCCCCGCACCTCTCTGATTCAGAGGCCCCCCGCACCTCTCTGATACTTTTCGTCTTTTGAGCTTCTAGTCATGAAATCTATGCAGCCTACTCAATCACTTTTTATAGCTACTGTTTACAGGCCTCCTGGGCCATATACAGCATTCCTCACTGAGTTCCCTGAATTCATATCGGACCTTGTAGTCATGGCAGATAATATTCAAATTTTTGGTGACTTAATATTCACATGGAAAAGTCCACAGAAGCACTCCAAAAGGCTTTCGGAGCCATCATCGACTCAGTGGGTTTTGTCCAACATGTCTCCCGGACCTACTCACTGCCACAGTCATACTCTGGACCCGTGGAATAAATGTTGTGGATCTTAATGTTTTTCCTCATAATCCTGGACTATCGGACCACCATTTTATTACGTTTGCAATCGCAACAAATAATCTGCTCAGACCACAACCAAGGAACATCAAAACTCGTGCTATAAATTCTCAGACAACCCAAAGATTCCTAGATGCCCTTCCAGACTCCCTCCGCCTACCCAAGGACGTCAGAGTACAAAAATCAGTTAACCACCTAACTGAGGAACTAAATTTAACCTTGCACAATACCCTAGATGCAGTCGCACCCCTAAAAACAAAAAACATTAGCCACAAGAAACTAGCTCCCTGGTATACAGAAAATATCCGAGCTCTGAAGCAAGCTTCCAGAAAATTGGAACGGAAATGGCGCTACACCAAACTGGAAGTCTTCCGACTAGCTTGGAAAGACAGTACCGTGCAGTATCGAAGAGCCCTCACTGCTGCTCGATCATCCTATTTTTTCAACTTAATTGAGGAAAATAAGAACAATCCAGAATTAATTTTTTATACCATCGCAAACCTAACTAAAAAGCAGCATTCCCCAAGAGAGGATGGCTTTCACTTCAGCAGTGATAAATTCATGAACCTTTTTGAGGAAAAGATAATCATCATTAGAAAGCAAATTACGGACTCCTCTTTAAATCTGCGTATTCCCACAAAGCTCAGTTATCTTGAGTCTGCACAACTCTGCCAGGACCTAGGATCAAGGGAGACACTCAGGTTTTTTAAGACTATATCTCTTGACACGTAATCATGGCCTTTAAACCTTCAAGCTGCATACTGGACCCTATTCCAACTAAACTACTGAAAGAGCTGCTTCCTGTGCTTGGCCCTCCTATGTTGAACATAATAAATGGCTCTCTATCCACCGGATGTGTACCAAACTCACTAAAAGTTGCAGTAATAAAGCCTCTCTTGAAACTTCCAAACCTTGACCCAGAAAATATAAAAAACTATCGGCACGTACTCTATATCGAATCTCCCATTCCTCTCCAAAAAGTTTGAAAAAGCTGTTGTGCAGCAACTCACTGCCTTCCTGAAGACAAACAATGTATATGAAACGCTTCAGTCTGGTTTTAGACCCCATCATAGCACTGAGACTGCACTTGTGAAGGTGGTCAATGACCTTTTCATGGCGTCAGACCGAGGCTCTGCATCTGTCCTCGTGCTCCTAGACCTTAGTGCTGCTTTTGATAACATCAATCACCACATTATTTTGGAGAGATTGGAAACCTAAATTGGTCTACACGGACAAGTTCAGGCCTGATTTAGATCTTATCTGTCGGAAAGATATCAGTTTGTCTCTGTGGATGGTTTGTCCTCTGACAAATCAACTGTAAAATGTGGTGTTCCTCAAGGCTATGTTTTAGGACCACTATTGTTTTCACTATATATTCTACCTCTTGGTGATGTCATTCGTTAACATAATGTTAACTTTCAATGCTATGCGGATGACACACAGCTGTACATTTCAATGAAACATGGTGAAGCCCCAAAATTGCCCTCCCTGGAAGCCTGTGTTTCAGACATAAGAAAGTGGATGGTCATTAGAAAGTAAATTACAGACTCCTCTTTAAATCTGCGTATTCCTCCAAAGCTCAGTTGTCCTGAGTCTGCACAACTCTGCCAGGACCTAGGACTCGGACAAAACAGAGATGCTTGTTCTAGGTCCCAAGAAACAAAGAGATCTTCTGTTGAATCTGACAACTAATCTTGGTGGTTGTACAGTCGTCTCAATTAAAACTGTGAAGGACCTCGGCGTTACTCTGGACCGTAACATTGCAAAAATCAGAAACTTTCCGTCCAAAAATGATGCCAAAATATTTAGCCATGCTTTTGTCACTTCTAGGTTAGACTACTGCAATGCTCTACTTTCCGGCTTCCCGGATAAAGCACTAAATAAACTTCAAAACGGCTGCTAGAATCTTGACTAGAACCAAATAATTTTACTCCAGTGCCAGCCTCTCTACACTGGCTTCCTGTTAAGGCAAAGGCTGATTTCAAGGTTTTACTGCTAACCTACAAAGCATTACATGGGCTTGCTCCTACCTATCTTTACGATTTGGTGCTGCCGTACATACCTACACGTACGCTACGGCCACAAGACGCAGGCCTCCTTACTGTCCCAAGAATTTCTAAGCAAACAGCTGGAGGCAGGGCTTTCTCCTATAGAGCTCCATTTTTATGGAATGGTCTGCCTATCTATGTGAGAGACACAGACTCGGTCTCAACCTTTAAGTCTTTATTGAAGACTCATCTCTTCAGTAGGTCCTATGATTGAGTGTAGTCTGGCCCAGGAGTGTGAAGGTGAACGGAAAGGCACTGGAGCAACGAACCGCCCTTGCTGTCTCTGTATGGCCAGTTCCCCTCTCTCCACTGGGATTCTCTGCCTCTAACCCTATTACAGGGGCTGAGTCATTGGCTTACTGGTGCTCTTCCATGCCGTTCCTAGGAGAGGTGCGTCGCTTGAGTGGGTTGAGTTACTGACGTGATCTTCCTGTCCGGGTTAGTGCCCCCCTTTGGGTTGTGCCGTGGCGGCGATCTTTGTGGGCTATACTCAGCCTTGTCTCAGGATGGTAAGTTGGTGGTTGAAGATGTCCCTCTAGCGGTGTGGGGGCTGTGCTTTGGCAAAATGGGTGGGGGATATCTCCTGCCTGTTTGGCCCTGTCCGGGGGTATCGTCGTCTCAGCCTCCAGTATTTATATTTATTCTAGTTTATGTGTCGGGGGGCTAGGGTCTGTCTGTTATATCTGGAGTATTTCTCCTGTCTTATCCGGTGTCCTAAGTATGCTCTCTCTAATTCTCTCTCTCTTTCTCTCTTTTTCTCTCTTTCTTTCTTTCTTTCTTTCTTTCTTTCTCTCTCTTGGAGGACCTGAGCCCTAGGACCATGCCTCAGGACTACCTGGCCTGATGACTCCTTGCTGTCCCCAGTCCACCTGGCTGTGCTGCAGCTCCAGTTTCAACTGTTCTGCCTGTGGCTATGGAAGCCTGACCTGTTCACCGGACTTGCTACCTGTCCCAGACCTGCTGTTTTCAACTCTCTAGAGACAGCAGGAGCGGTAGAGATACTCTGAATGATCGGCTATGAAAAGCCAACTGACATTTACTCCTGAGGTGCTGACCTGTTGCACCCTCAACAACCACTGTGATTATTATTATTTGACCCTGCTGGTCATCTATGAACATTTGAACATCTTGGCCATGTTCTGTTATAATCTCCACCCGGCACAGCCAGAAGAGGACTGGCCAGCCCTCAGAGCCTGGTTCCTCTCTAGGTTTCTTCCTAGGTTCAGGCCTTTCTAGGGAGTTTGTCCTAGCCACTGTGCTTCTACACCTGCATTGCTTGCTGTTTGGGGTTTTAGGCTGGGTTTCTGTACAGCACTTTGTGACATCAGCTAATGTAAGAAGCGCTTTATAAATAAAGATGATCGATTGATTGTTTGTTATCGTACTGTAATTTAACAAATCAGTGGTGTGAGGGATTTATTTCTAAGCAAAACAGAAAATTAAGATGTTTCATCATTAGTCTCTGAGCGAAGTAACAGGAGATGACATGTGGTTTCTGACAGTAGATCCTCACATTTTGCATTCTGAAATATTCCATTGTCACAGCGCCATATATTTAGATCTTAGATCTGCATATATGGCTCTCCATTGGCAGTTGCACACCTTTCATATTTTCACAGCATTGAACATGAAAACATTCCATAGGCAAATTAATTTGCGTTAAAGGCTTTCCTTAGGCATACATTTACTCTGCAATTACAAAGGCATCCTATTCAATATTGCGCTTTCAGCCACAAGTTTTTCTTTCAGCCATGGGTTCTTCTTAATGTGAACTAAGAAAAACTCGTGGCTACAGTGAGAATGTGCTAACATGCTAACAGTAACTGGCTTAGACAGCACCAGTCGCCACACCTGCTTATTAAAGGTGCTGAGGAAATGTCCACTCCAGCTAATGCTCCAAACTGGCAGCAGTCCTGCGACTGTGGTTCTGTCTGCTCCCAGCTCTGTCATCACTGGAACCGAACATTGACAGAAGGCCAGGTAGGAGGCAGGACTGAAGATACCTCGCTAACTCCTCAAACCTGCTTCGTAAGATACCCCTCAGGACCAGTGGAAACTAAACAGCTCCATATCAAATATCCGCCACAATATTTTACAGTAGGTTGAGGCTATTTTCAGCATACGCATCCTTCTTTGGTCAAATACCTTTATTACCATCTCATATCACCATAGCACTTGGTTCCAGTCCACATGCCAATGCCATTAAGCAAGCTCCAGGCATTTACATTAGTTGGTTACTGTCAATAAAAGCTCTAAATAAGGAAGAGGGTGCCATTTGGGACACAGACAGTAGGCATTATGTGATGCTGGGGCCAATTGACAGCACATGGGTGCATCTCAGTGGAAGGCTCCATCAGGCTGATTATGAACATAACCAACCTCCCTCCTATCGTTTCTACTGCCTGTATCTGTGATTGAAATGCACTGTATACAGAATCGTGCTGTGGACCCCCCAAAAAATACTTTCATGTGACTGTCACAAGTTTTGCATAAGTAATTTGTGTCTATTTCACAATAATTAGTGATAGTGGGTTGGATTATACACTGTGTCTCAGGGGATCTAGAGATGGAGTCAACAGCCGGCCAAATATAGATATTTCTGGAAGTCAGCCCCGCACAGAGGAAAAGTGGTGTGATTATGTTAGATTACTGCCAATCAGCGTGTCAATTATCAGTTAAATGGATTGATTTATGTAAATGATGCATGGTAATGTATATGCTGTCTCATTTACAAACTGAAGAGGTGTCAGTGAGTGGTAATGGCTGTAATAATAGGAGTAACAATTACTTAGAGATAATCGTTTTAGAAGGAGCAGTGTTCAAGTCTCTCTCTCAAACCTATTTATACGCAGATATTTATTTAAAAGAACATTCTCACTCTCACTAAATATGATTGAGTTTTATTTTTCAGTCTGAACCCTAAAACACGCCAAACAATCCATCCACAAGTCAAAAAGTACATTTCAAGGGCTCCTATCGCAAAATTATAGACAGATCTCTGAAAAACACGTCACGGGACCTCTGGTGCACAATATTTTTATTAGCCTTATATTAAAGACGTCATTAACAATAAAAAAACTATTATTACCTTTTAATTTGGCATGATGTGTTCATCTTGTTGTCAAACAAATAACTTCAGAAACTATGCTACCTGCACATGTTCATCCACTCCAAAATAATTCCAGCATCCAAACAGTGCATGAACACAACCAGATGTCAACAGATGTCTCTTTCCATTGGATGAATGGAAAGAGACATTTGTTACAAAACACCAAAAAGTGTAATGACATTCGGCGATTGTCATTGGGTCTACACTATTGTAGCCTCAATTAATTGATGCGTCTTGCTGACAAAAGGACCTTTTCGCACACCTGAACATGGGCTTAAATACGGGACTTTCCCGGGATGATAAGTGCAGACACATGGGGGAACACAGAGGTATGGGTGCTTGTTCAATTTGGAATAAGCTTTTGTTTTCATATTTACCACTACAGCAGTGCAAATTGCATTTCTAACAAAAAGGAGAATAGTTAAATTAGTCCAAAGTTGGAATTTTGTTGCATTTAAGGGGTCTCATCTCTCATTCAGGGGGGTTTAGCCCTCTGTTGGCACCCCGCAATTCGCAATGCTAGATTTTACAGTTACTCTGCTTATTCAAACAATTATTATTGTGAGGACAAAATGAGACAATCACAGAAAGGATTTGGATTTATGCTACAAAAAGCCTGTCTTTCAGAGACAAATTAGTCAAAATCCCAGATTTAACGACACTGAATAATTGGCTAATACAGATATTGGGTTTTGTCCTAAATGGAAGTAGCCTGTGTTAAATAATCCATGGCAGTAGCAAAAAGAGTTATTGTTATGGATCGATCACATTAACAACCTCTTAGTGGCCCACTTCCATCTGTTGTCTTCCAATTCTGTCTTCCAGTTCTCTTCCAAGAGCAAAGAACAATATCCCCAAACAGACAATAACAGTAAATTACTCCTAGCAACTCACCCTTATGTGTGGTAAATTTAATTGGAAATGATTCATTTGATTCAATGCAATTTCATCTTTGAGGAAAGACAGTGAAGTAACTTCCAAAGAATCTTAAACTCAATAAACAACCCCATGTTGCTGCTCATTCCACAGATGATGAGGGACTCTAGAAAAACCCCAGAGATGTATTAAAGGATCAAACCAAACCAGAGTATCATTCATCCGGCACAGGAACATGATTGAACACATAATTATTTATAATTAGGTCCCAACTGTCATATTTGTTTTAAAATCTCATCAAAGGGGCTTAGTGTTTGAACCCTGTAGTGTACAACTAAAAGGTGTCTGGTTGTTGGTTAGGTTTCCCCATTGGTGCTCCAGTCCAGTGTGGTGACTGTTATCATACCTTCAGTTGGGGCTAATGAGCACGGAGTGGTCACCTCTTAAGGATCCGACCCTGTTTTCCAATTTTTCGCCTAAAATGACAAACCCAAATCTAACTGCCTGTAGCTCAGGACCTGAAGCAAGGATATGCATATTCTTGATACCATTTGAAAGGAAACACTTTGAAGTTTGTGGAAATGTGAAATGAATGTAGGAGAATATAACACATTAGGTCTGGTAAATGCATCTTTGAAATGCAAGAGAAAGGCCATCATGTATTATTCCAGCCCAGGTGCAATTTAGATTTTGGCCACTAGATGGCAACAGTGTATGTGCAAGGTTTTAGACTGATCCAATGAACCATTGCATATCTGTTCAAAATGTTGTATCAAGACTGCCCAAATGTGCCTAAATGGTTTATTAATACATTTAAGTTTTTGTTACTTACAACCTTATGCTAATCATATTAACCTACGTTAGCTCAACCGTTCCGCGGGGGGGGGGACCGATCCCGTAGTTTAAGGAGTAGTTGACTTAAAAAAATATTTTTTGGGTTATTTTACCTCCTTTTTCTCCCCAATGTCGATCTTGTCTCATCGCTGCAACTCCCCTACGGGCTCAGGAGGTGAAGGTCGAGTCATGCGTCCTCTGAAAAATGACCCGCCAAACCGCGCTTCTTAACACCCGCCCGCTTTAAACCGAAGGCAGCCACACCAATGTGTCAGAGGACACACCATTCAACTGATGACCGAGGTCTGCCTGCAAGCTCCCGGCCCCGCCACAAGGAGTCGCTAAAGAGCTACGAGCCAAGTAAAGCCCCTTCGACCAAACCCTCCCCTAACCCGGACGGCGCTGGGCCAATTGTGCACCACCTATGGGACTCAGGTCTGTAGTGACGGCCTCTAGACTGTGATGCAGTGCCTTAGACCGCTGCGCGACTCGGGAGGCCAGTAGTTAACTTTTTTAAACCAAATATATTTTTTTTTATGTAAATGGAATGTTATAGAAGTGACTTTTGCGATTTCACTTGGTTTTGAGAAACTTACCGCACCAGAAATAGACTTCCTCATTCGCAACGTTATATTCCATTTTGTTGGACTCAAGCGATACATTTCCGTATGCGAGCATGCACATGCTTTCTCGATTCTCGTATCACCACAATGGGAAAGCATGCGCATGCTCGCACACAGAAAAGTATCGCTTGAGTCCAACAAATTGGAACATATTGTTGAGGATAAAGTTCTGAATTTCAAAATGTACAACATCTGAAGACCTGCATCACTACACTGAGCGCTTTGCTGTATAGACGTAAAGGACGTATTTGGGTGTTTTTTGAGCCTTTTTTTCAGGTTCATCCACTGCAGAACGAGCAATAAGAAAGTATATTGCCGGTGTGGTGTTTCTCAAAACCAAGTGAAAAAAAAGTGTCAAAAAAAGTGTCTGGACGCAAAAATAGAGATTTGATTCAAAACCACTCCTTCAAGGGTTCATGATCCATGATCCAATAATTTTTGCAATTTATTTTACATTAAAACAAATCCCTTTAAAGAGTGAACAGCTAACGGTTCACAGGACATTTGGTCATGATTCGTGATCCCCAAATGTTTCTTATTGTTATTTCAATTGAGCCATAAGGGGATTCAGATTCAGAAAAGGACTGAATCCTTGAGCTATGACATATAACTTCAGCTAACATTATATTATTAAAAGTTTATTTTGCATTTAAAAATCCCTTTAGAGAGTAAACTGCTGAGGGTTCACAAGACATTTCCAAAGACAGGACCCATCCACTCCAGGTTCAATCAATGATTAATGTCATGTCATCACAACCATTCCTACTTTCCCTGTCTTTATTTCTGGCAAGCATAATGGATATTCTCTGAGTGATTATGATTCATCTGACTGGACCAGTGGGGGACTTAACCCAATAATCAACCCATGGAATAGATTTTCCTGCTCTGCAAACGCAGAGTCCCATTTTTAACATTTGAACAACATGTTCAATAACTGTTAGACAAAGCAGACTAACAGATGGTAGACTAGAGTATGTTACAGAGTTCAACAGGTCGGATCACCAATAACCAGGTTTAGGCAATATATGAATGATGTTCCAACAAATGAAGGAGAAATCCACAAACATCTGGTCTCTTTCACTCCTCTTATGCCGGGGCCCCACAATGGGAGTTTGGCATGATATTGGTGTGATTTTTCTTTTCTCTGTGAGGCCCATATCTGTTGGCTGGCTGGTAGGACAGGTCTCTGCTGTAACTCTGAGCACCATACATGGGCAAGCACAGCTGATAGCCTTTCTCTCAGCTGTGAACCTAATTCTGCCTTGGATGGCACTATTCATAAATCTATTGCATAAAAAAAGCTAAGTGGTAAGATGAAACAAGGATCTAGCCTACATCTTGACAAGCTGGGACAAAGCACTGAAAAGCATAATTGAGGAGCAAGCCAAACAGTAAGACAAAAAGTCCCTTTTGGACTCTTTTTATTCATTAGAGTATATTCTGCTTTATATGTCATTCCATACAAGTGCATTCTAAAATCTGAGTTTTTAAGGTAACAATTTCAGGGCACCTAGGAATGGGAAATGCTGTGTCTTTGCCCTACACACTAAAAAACGAGGGTTCCTCAAGGGTTCTTTAGGAAGGGTGATGGTTATATGTGGAACCATACTGACCCCAAAAAACATTTGAGCCCTTCAATGGTTCTTTGCAGTTCAAAAAAGGGTTCTTTCCTCTTTTAGTTATAATTAAAATATATGGACGGGGGCTCATTTGAATATCTTGGGGCGTGGTTTGCTAACAACTCTTTTTGTGCAACCATGAGTGAAAGTGACATTCATTCTGTTGTGTTATAATATTACATGTATACTATATATATATATATATATATATATATATATATATATGACTATTAACAGTGATAGTGTGCATGTGAAAGACTCATGTATGGCCTTGTGTCAATTGCGAACGATGACTAAATCAGCGGTTCTCAATTCTCTCCTCAGGGACCTTTAGCCGTCCCAGAGCTAGCACACCTGATTCAACTTGTTGCTAAACACAATAATAAAACCTATGGAATTTAAAAATATATAATATGGTTTTTAAACCAGAATAAAAAAAAAGACATGAATGGTTTGACAAAGAACCTTTGATATTGAGAATGGTTCTAAAATTAATCATAAAATAAGGGGTCTACAGTATATAGCACCAAAAAGGGTTGTAACCATAACATAACTATTTTTTGGTGCTATATAGAAGCTTTTGTTAATGGTCCTTTATAGAATCTTAGGAAAGGGTTCTTTATAACACTGTACAGGTTCCATTTAGAACCTTGTGAAAACGGTTCTCTATAGAACCTTAAAAAATGGTTACAAGCCAAAGAATACTTATTTGGCATTATATATAACTCAGTGGGGCTGCTGAGGGGGGGACGGCTCATAATAATGGCTTGAATGGAGCGAATGGAATTGCATCAAATACATGGAAACCATGTGTTTGATACCATTCCACATACTCCGTCCTCCCCAATTAAGGTGCCACCAACGTCCTGTGATAGAACCATTTGTTTTTAGTGTGTATGATGAACAAGACTATTTGATGAATTTGATTATGAGGAATCTGAAGACCAATCACAGGTGCCCAACATTAATCACACTGTGTGGGTGCATTCCAAATGGCACCCTATTCCCTGGTTTTTATGGTGCACTACTTTTGACCACTACTTTTGTAGTGCAGGACATAGGGAATAGAGTGTGATTTGGGACACAGAATGTTTTAAATACTTATTGATTTAACATTTGAAATAGCCCTTGCGTATGTGGTAAAGACCCAGAGTCATTTGTCTCAGTAAATGTGACACATCATTACCAATTACCTATTCTCACATCCTCTGAGAAGTATATCAATGTCTAACTTTTGAGGTAAACACTTAAATGGAGATCCAATCTTGAAGTATATATATAAAGATTGGAGCAATCCCATTTTACCTATATGCTTTAAGAAAGTATTCACACCCCTTGACTTTTTCCACATTTTGTTGTGTTACAGCCTGAATTTTAAATAGATTACATTTAGATTTTTTGTCACTGGCCTACACACAATACCCCATAATGTCACAGTGGAATTATGTGTTTAGACATGTTTACAAATGAATTAAAAATGAAAAGCTGAAATGTCTTGAGTCAATAAGTATTCAACCCCTTTGCAAGCCTAAATAAGTTCAGAAGTAGAAATGTGCTTAACAAGTCACAGAATATGTTGCAATTTCTATCAGCATGTTAAATGTGCAACCAGAGGGGGAAAAAACTCTAGACAACCTTTACTCCACACACAGAGACGCGGCAGTACAAAGCTCTCCCTTGCCCTCCATTTGGCAAATCTGACCATAATTCTACCCTCCTGATTCCTGCTTACAAGCAAAAATTAAAGCAGGTAAGCACCAGTGACTCAGTCAATAAAAAAGTGGTCAGATGAAGCAGCTAAGCTACAGGACCGTTTTGCTAGCACAGACTGGAATATGTTCCAGGATTCTTCCGATAGCAATGAGGAGTACACCACATCATTCACTAGCTTCATCAATAAGTGCATCGATGACGTCGTCCCCACAGTGACTGTACGTACATATCCCAACCAGAAGCCATGGATTACAGGCAACATCTGCACTGAGCTAAAGGGTATAGCTGCCGCTTTCAAGGAGCGGGACTCTAAGCCGGAAGCTTATAAGAAATCTCGCTATGCCCTCCAACGAACCATCAAACAGGCAAAGCGTCAATACAGGACTAAGATCGAATCATACTACACCGGCTCAGACGCTTGTCGGATGTGGCAGGGCTTGCAAACTATTACAGACTACAAAGGGAAGCACAGCCAAGAGGTGCCCAGTGACACAAGCCTACCAGACGAGCTAAATTACTTCTATGCTCGCTTCGAGGCAAGTAACAGTGAAACATGCATGAGAGAACCAGCTGTTCCCGGACGACTGTGTGATCACGCTCTCCTCCACCGATGTGAGTAAGACCTTTAAACAGGTCAACATTCACAAGACCGCAGAGCCAGATGGATTACCAGGACGTGTACTCTGAGCATGTGCTGACCAACTGGCAAGAGTCTTCACTGACATTTTCAACCTCTCCCTGTCTGAGTCTGTAATACCAACATGTTCCAAGCAGACCATCGTAGTCCCTGTGCCCAAACACTAAGGTAGGGAGGAGGTCAGATATCTGGCCGCGTGGTGCCTGGGCAACAACCTCTCCCTAAACGTGATCAAGACTAAGGAGATGATTGTGGACTACAGGAAAAGGAGGACCGAGCAAGCCCCCATTCTCATCGACGGGGCTGTAGTGGAGCAGGTTGAGAGCTTCATGTTCCTTGGTGTCCACATCACCAACAAACTAACATGGATCCTAGCACACCAAGACAGTTGTGAAGAGGGCACGACAAAACCTATTCCCCCTCAGGAGACTGAAAAGATTTGGCACAGGTCCTAAGATCCTCAAAAGGTTCTACAGCTGCACCATCGAGAGCATCCTGACTGGTTGCATCACTGCCTGATATGGCAACTGCTCAGCCTCCGACCGCAAGGCACTACAGAGGGTAGTGTGTACGACCCAGTACATCACTGGGGCCAAGCTTCCTGCCATCCAGGACCTCTATACCAGGCGGTGTCAGAGGAAGGCCTTAAAAATTGTCAAAGACAATTTGTCAAAGACTCTTTGTCAAAGACTCCAAGTCTAGGTCCAAGAGGCTTCTAAAACAGCTTCTACCCCCTAGCCATAAGACTGAACATCTAATCAAATGTCTACCCAGACTATTTGCATTGCCCCCTTTTACACTGCTGCTACTCTCTGTTATTATCTATGCATAAGTCACTTTAATAACTCTATCCACATGTATATATTACCTCAATTACCTTGACTAACCGGTGCCCCCGCACATTGACTCTGTACCGGTACCCCCTGTATATAGCCTCGCTATTGTTATTTTACTGCTACTCTTTAATTATTTGTTACTTTATTTCTTATTTTCTTAAAACTGCATTGTTGGTTAAGGGCTTGTAAGTAAGAATTTCACTGTAAGGTCTACACCTCTTGTATTCGGTGCATGTGACAAATAACATTTGATTTGATTTGATGGACTCACTCTGTGTGCAATAATAGTGTTTAACATGATTTTTTAAAGACTTCCCTCATCTCTGTACCCCACACATACAAGTATTTGTAAGGTCCCTCAGTTGAGCAGTGAATTTCAAACCCAGATTCAACCACAAAGACCAGGGAGGTTTTTCAATGCCTCGCAAAGAAGGGCTCCTATTGGTAGATGGGTAAAAAAATAAGCAGACATTGAATATCCCTTTGAACATGGTGAAGTTATTAAATGCACTTTGGATAGTGTATCAATACACCCAGTCACTACATAGATACAGGCGTCCTTCCTAACTCAGTTTGTATTTGTAGTTATTATGGATCCCCGTTAGCTGCTGCCAAGGCACAATATTTAGTTGAGGTTTAGGGTTTAGTGAATGATTTGTCCAAATACATTCAAATATATTTTTTGAAATATTTAGGACTAACTTATTCCTTGCAACCCATTCTGAAACTAACTGCAGCTCTTTGTTAAGTGCTGCAGTCATTCCAGTCACTGTAGTAGCTGATGTGTATAGTGTTGAGTCATCATTTACTCAAAGCCAGTGGCATGTCGTTAGTAAAGATTGAAAAAAGTAAGGTGCCTAGACAGCTGCCCTGGGGAATTCCTGATTCTACCTGGATTATGCTGGATAGGCTTTCATTAAAGAACACCCTCTGTGTTCTGTTAGACAGGTAACACTTTATCCACAATATAGCACGGGGTGTAAAGCCATAACATATATGTTTTTCCAGCAGCAGACTATGATCGATAATGTTAAAAGCCACACTGAAGTCTAACAAAATGTCATTTGTGTAAGTGTTGTGCTTGTTGAATGTCCTTCCCTATCAGCGTGCAAAAAGTCTGTTGTCAATTTGTTTACTGTAAAATAGCATTGTATCTGGTCAAACACAATTTTTTCCAAAAGTTTACTAAAGGTTGGTAACAGTCTGATTGGTCAGCTATTTGAGCCAGTAAAGCCATGGGGCTTTACTATTCTTAAGTAGGGGAATTACTTTTGCTTCCCTCTAGGCCTGAAGGCACACACTTTAGTAGGCTTAAATTGAAGATAAGGAAAATAAGAGTGCCAATATTGTCCACTATTATTCTCAGTAATTTTCCATCCAAGTTGTCAGACCCCGGTGGCTAGACAACAATACTTTTTTCACCTCTTCCACACTTACTTTATGGAATTCAAAATTGCATAATTTGGTCAGATATACTTGGATGTATAGTGTCAGGGTTTGTTGCTGGCATGTTATGTCTAAGTTTGCTAATCTTAAACTTCCTGACTGATGTCTTGAGATGTTTAATATATCCACATAATTTTCCTCCCTCGTGATGACATCTATTTTGTGAAGTGCACCAGTCCCTCTTGCAGCAAAGCACCCCCACAACATGATGCTGCCACCCCCGTGCTTCACGGTTGGGATGGTGTTCTTCGGCTTGCAAGCATCCCCCTTTTTCCTCCAACATAACGATGGTCATTATGGCCAAACAGTTCTATTTTTGTTTCATCAGACCAGAGGACATTTCTCTAAAAAGTACGACCTCTGTCCTCATGTGCAGTTGCAAACCGTAGTCTGGCTTTTTTATGCCGGTTTTGGAGCAGTGGCTTCTTCCATGCTGAGCGTACCTGTTTCCTCCAGAATCATCACAAGGTCCTTTGCTGTTGTTCTGGGATTGATTTGCACTTTTCTCACCAAAGTACGTTCATCTCTAGGAGAGAGAACGCGTCACCTTCCTGAGCTGTATGATGGCTGCGTGGTCCCATGGTGTTTATACTTGGGTACCATTGTTCGCACAGATGAACGTGGTACCTTCAGGCGTTTGGAAATTGCTCCCAAGGATGAACCAGACTTGTGGAGGTCTACAATTTTTTTCTGAGGTCTTGGCTGATTTCTTTTGATTTTCCCATGATGTAAAGCAAAGGGGCTTGTAAGTAAGAATTTCACTGTAAGGTCTACACTCAGTCAAATCAATCAAATGTATTTATAAAGATCTTTTTACATCAGCCGATGTCACAAAGTGCTATACAGAATCACAGCCTAAAACCCCAAACAGCAAGCAATGCAGATGTAGAAGCACAGTGGCTAGGAAAAACTCCCTAGAAAGGCAGGAACCTAGGAAGAAACCTAGAGAGGAACCAGGCTCATGGCCAAGATGTTAAAACGTTCATAGATGACCAGCAGGGTCAAATAATAATAATCACAGTGGTTGTAGAGGGTGCAACAGGTCAGCACCTCAGGAGTAAATGACAGTTGGCTTTTCATAGCCGATCATTCAGTTAGAGACAGCAGGTGCGGTAGAGAGAGAGAGTCGAAAACAAGGACAAGGTAGCACAACCAGTGAACAGGTCAGGGTTCCATAGCCGCAGGCAGAACAGTTGAAACTGGAGCAGCAGCACGACCAGATGGACTGGGAACAGCAAGGAGTCATCAGGCCAGGTAGACGATAGGCATGGTCCTAAGGCTCAGGTCCTCTGAGAGAAGAGAAAGAAAAATAGAAAGAGAATTATAGGGAGCCTACTTAAATTCACACAGGACACCGGATAAGACAGGAGAAATACTCCAGATATAACAGACTGATCCTAGCCCCGCGACACATAAACTATTGCAGCATAATTACTGGAGGCTGAGACAGGATGGGTCGGGAGACAATGTGGCCCCGTCCGACTATACCCCCGGACAGGGCCAACCAGGCAGGATATAACCCCACCCACTTTGCCAAAGCACGGACCCCACACCACTAGAGAGATATCTTCAACCACCAACTTACTACCCTGAGACAAGCCGCGTATAGCCCACGAAGATTTCCCCCATGACACGAACCCGAGGGGGACACCAACCCGGACAGGAAGATCACGTCAGAGACTCAACCCACTCAAGTGACGCAACCCTCCTAGGGACGAGTCTGTGTCTCTGACATGGATAGGCAGACCATTCCATAAAAATGGAGCTCTATAGGAGAAAGCCCTGTCTCCAGCTGTTTGCTTAGAAATTCTAGGGACAATAAGGAGATCTGCGTCTTGTGACCGTAGCGTACGTGTAGGTATGCATGGCAGGACCAAATTGGAAGGATAGATAGGAGCAAGCCCATGTAATGCTTTGTAGGTTAGCAGTAAAACCTTGAAATCAGCCCTAGCCTTAACAGGAAGCCAGTGTAGAGAGGCTGGCACTGGAGTAATATGATCAAATTTTACACCTGTTGTATTCGGCGCATGTGACTAATACAATTTGATTTGATTTCAATTTACATTTGGTTGAGATGTCAATTAATGTCAATTCAACGTGAAATCAACAACAAATGTCAATGTCATTGGATTTAGGTTAAAAGTTGGGTGAAAAAAAGACAAAATTCCATTATGTTGATGACTTTTTGCAAATCCAATCAGTTTTCCACATTGATTCAACAGTCATCACATTCAACGGTCATCACATGGAAACTACGTTGACTTTTGCCCAGTGGGTTGTAAGGCTGAAATTGTCTTCAGTTCGGGGCTTGGGGACGCGGAAGAGACCCAAGGCAAGAAGAAAAACTGATACAAGTTATTATTATTGCCCTTGCCCTGGAAGACAGAGTGACAGTTTGGGTGTTCCTCATACCCACAGGTGACGAAGCAGAACAAGTAGAAAGACACAAGCGCTAAGGGAAAGTGGAGTGAAACATTGTTCTTTTTTTTGAGAAGTGGCCAGTACCACAGGCAATATAATGGAAAGGTCTCTCAATAGTTTTTTTTAAGTATCCTAGCAACATACCAGTATAGATGGAGATATAAGATGGTTGTTACTATGATTATGTCTGCGTCCCAAATGGCACCCTATTTCCTATACAGTGCACTACTTTTGACCAGGGGCCATAGTTGTGCCATTTGGGATAGTGCCCAATTTATTTCCTTTAGTTGCTTTTCTTTTTTTGCCTAAGGTCAAGCACTAACTTTTCACCCTGCCTGTTTTCCATATTGTTCGTGAACTAGTGTGCACCAAGTGTTTGCATATGTATTCCCTTAGCACTGCTGTCTTCAGACTTGTTCTGCTTCGTCAACTGCGGGTCTAATGAGCACCCAAACTGTTACTCTATGTTCCAGGGGAGGGCAATAATAATCTTGACAGTTTTTATCTTTTTGTTGTTGTTGTTGGTTTTGTTTGGTTCTCGCTAATACTACTAGACACCTAGCAATTTTATGAAGTTGGCTTTAGCTAGCCCAGATAATTAGCTATCAAGTTAGAGTAGGTGGCTTGTCTAACTACAGATGTAGGATCATAATTTGAGCCAGTTTGCTACAGCAGGAAAATATTCCTGCAGCAACAAATTACAAACTTTAGAAGCCTTTTTAAACCTTGAATACTCTACAAGTTTTATTTTCCTGCAACAACAGGATGATCAAATTAAGATACAGAACCTGTATCTTATCTGGCATGCTTGCTGGCAAGGTTGGTAGCCTTTAGAAAAGCAAGCAATAACTAAATGTACTGAATAAGACTCACATTCCTTTCAATCTTTAACCCAGATGTCTTTATAGTATTTTTTGTTGTTGAGATAAGCATATTTAGTTTCTATAAGAAAATAATCACCAGTCAGGAGGATACAGACAGCTGAAGAGGCATGCTTAGATATGCAGAAAAATAGACATCTTTTTGAATTAAGCATAATGATTATGTCTCTAGATTGCAGGAAAAAGCTGTTTCAAGTGTTTGAAAAATGCTAAATTATCCAATTTACGATCGGAGGTCCTAGCCCCCCTCGGGACCACCCCCCAGCCATCCTCACATACTTTGTGCCCCCTCCGGTTTTTGGAGTGCATGATGCCCCTAATTGAGCCAACAGGCTCTGAGACAGCTTCTAGCATCCGGCCATCAGACTATTCAACAGATAACCTTAGCTGTCTTTCTGCACAGACCTGCACCTTATAGAGAATATTTCCACTGACTCTCCACACATATATCCCTCACACACAAGCACACACACAGTCAACGCTGTGAGGTTAATTCACATATGGTGTCCAGGGCGCAGCTGGGGGCTGAGGGGGGTCTGTAACAAGCGGCAACAGTGAGAGACTTATTTCTGGAAAAGTGGATTTTTAAAAGTAGTAGCTCGAACTGTTTGGGCACAGACCTGGATAGCATGACAGAACTCAGGCTGTCTCTGCAGTAGATTGCAACTCCATTATGTCAGTGGGCATATTGAAAGTTGTTTGAAGTCACTAGGTCACATGACCAAGGAGCTATTGAAATTTTACATTTTGAAAAATTCATGTAAAATCTTGTGAGATGAAAATGGACGAACTAAAGGGTGTGCAATATAGAAGGGTAGTCAGTGGACATTCTGAAACTTGTTTAAGTCAAGTAGGTCACATGACCAAGGAGCTATTGTTTTTGTACTTTGTTTACGCTCCCTAACTAATTCAACTAGGAATACAAAATGCTGTTCACATTTCCAAATGTGAGCAGCAAAAGCGAATTAATGTCCAAATCGTGAAAATAAGACCTGTGCAATGTTGTGCGCAATCCAACATCATGACACTTATTTGGAGTCTGTGGCTCAAGTGGTTTGAAAGCTATTGATGATTGAAAGCGCGAATATCCGTCGAATATCCAACTTGAAACTGTCTTTACCTCGGTCACAGTATACGGGAGTTTCTCTTTGATCTATTTTGGGCCATAGAGTTCTCGATTCAGGATGCGTTGGAATACCCATCTACTGTTTATTTTGATTGCGTAACGCACTACACATCATAGAGATCCTATTAAATTCGGTATATTCTATTGCATTCTAATTCCTCATTCTATGCTACACATCAAGCTTGCGTCATAATAGCGTTTCGCGCACCTGCTACTTCTGTGACCCACAACCACCTGTAACGGTCAGATACACTGTACGTTTCTATCGGACAGAGCAGTAACGTTGCTTCAACCCCACGTTTTCCATTGGTAAAAGAGCGCGCAATCGCCAGAAGAGCACTGGATCGAAGCGGAAGCGTATCTTTCATATCCGAGTGATCATGACGATGTCTGACGGAAGAACTTAACATGTTTGCCACTTCAGTAGAATACCTGGGCCTCCGTGTGCCCCAGCTCCTGCAAACATCTGCGGAGGAGTTCGGCTCAGATCGTGTCATCGGGCTCAACCTTTTCCTGATTCTCCTCTTGCTCCTGTTCTGGGCTATCCATCTGCGTAAAAACGATGTAAGTGCGCGCCGCCAGTAGACTTTACTTCTTTATGTAATGGTGTTTGATGCGGGACTGTCAGCCAGGCTGTCACAAACTTCCCACAAACTGTCCCATGCCCACAAACATGAGAACTATAGCTGCATTGGCGCTGTCCTTTTAGCATTGCGGAGTGACTTCCACTATACTACCACGACCTCAGCTCTCCATATAAATACATGCACTAGAACTAGAACGTATATTTCAAAATACACCCATGCATTTTTTTTTTCTTCAACAGGATGACGTCTTCGGCGAGATTGACCCGTAAGTTTCATCCTTCATAATTAATTGTGGATTCAAAGGGATCTTTCACGTGGGTCCAAAACAAATCATGAAAATGAATAGCTCTGAACTCAATTTAAACCCAGTCTTATCATTTCTCTTGCAGAGAGCTGGTCAATAAGTTCACAGAGGGAGTGCAGCTCAACTACAGCTACCTCAAACATCTGGAGGAACTTCTGGACATGAAGAGGTTACAGATAGACGACCTCACCTCCGAGATGGACCTGGACTGCTGCTCTGAATCCGAGTCGTGCTCGGACTCATGCTGCTCAAGATCATCTTCAAGATCATCTTCTAGATCACATTCTAGGTCTTCTGTATCCTCTAGATCTAGTGACGGCAGCACATGCCAAACCTGTAATAAACAGCCTCCACCTGACAGGTTTAAATACCTGAAAGGCTGTAATCCAGATAGGCAAGATTTCCCCTGCCCTCCGGTTAATCCTAGCCCAGTGGGTAGTCCTAGCTCAAAGGCCACTCCCTGCTTCCAGCTACCAGGAGGCGGGGATGATGAGGACAGTTACCATGGCTCCACGCGCTCCTCCCGTAGCTCCTCCTGCAGCTCCTCTAGGTACGTGTCTCCTTCTGACTCCCCTCTGCCCCTTGAATACCAGCCCAGCCCTCGTCAGCCTGCTGCTACTGGTTGGAGGCGAAACTGGACTTTGCTGGAGACCAAAGTGGACTCTGTGGCTAGTCCTGTGGCAGCTCCTTCTACTGTCCCTGACTGCAAAGACAGAGCTGCTGACCTCACAGACCATGCAGACTGGTCCAAGACCAATCCAGACCGTGCAGACCATTCCAAGACCACTCCAGACCGCTCCAAGACTCCGACTGTGAGACAGATTCTGACGGTGAGACAGCTGTTTGAGGTAGTGCCGAGGAAAGCAGACCCACCCCTCCTGCACCGCTGGCACCGCAGACGCCTGGAACTCAACGTGACGCAGAAGGTCTGTAGAAATGTACTGTTAAATTGCATCCCCAATGGGACCCTATTTCCTACATAGTGTACAATAAAGGAAATAGGGTGCCATTTGAGACACAACCACTACTGTTAAAATGTCTGGGTGATGAGTTGTTGGTGTGGTGTTCGTCTAAATGTACAAGTCTGTGAAAAGTAACATATACTCGGAAGACAATAAAACTAATCGAATCGGGAACTATAATCTAAGGTGGCCCGCAATCGCTGGAGGATTGCCGTGCTGATGATCTCCATCGTTAGGTGGCTGCTCACCGAGAGGCTGAAGGGAGGAGGCACCACCAGCTCAACCTCCCCCCCAACCCCCACCACTACCACCCACTCCAACACCTCAACCACCTCTCAGGCTAAGAAAGGATCCAAGATCATTAGGAAAACTGTCAGCATTCCAGCCTACTGCCCTCAGGGTGTAAACCCTCCATCTCACTCCCAGGCTCCATGCCAGTTTCCAGGGTCGGAGGGTAAACTCATTATGATGTACGCTCAGGGTGCCAGGATCCCCTTAATTTCCCAGGAGGTCCGGGAGAAGCTGGAGTCTCACGTCCGCCGCAAGCAGAGCCAGCGCCTCTGGGGCTTCCCCAAGCTGGTCACAAGGTACGTGGGCGACCTCACGCCCCTGCAGCCCCCCCACCTCATGCAGCGAAGGCAACTGGAAAATCATGGGCAATGTGACTGACCGCCAGGCAGTGTTCTCTGGACGAGTGCACCTCAACACAGAGTTCAGGTTGAAGAACAAGACTACCAAGCCAGCGGGGGAGCAGAAGGCTACTGTAGCTGCAGCAAAGGACATCTCACCAGCCACCAGAACTGTGGAGAAGACTACCACCATCAGCACCATGCTCCATCCAGCCGAGACCCATGCTACTAAACCACCCCAGACCAGAGCCACTCTGAACCAGCCCTCCCCTGTGATGACCTTGACCCCGGAGAGACAATGGCTGGAGAAGAAGGTGAGGAGTAAATGTATGGAGGTAAAGCTCAAACACTTCCCTGGCATGGTCGCCCAGTCATACCACTCCGCCCTTGCCTGGACAACCAACCAGCCAACCAGGAAGCCCACCCAGGTGGCAGAAGCCTCCACTGTTGTTCCGAAATGCCCCGCCCCACTCAGACAGAGGGATAAGGTATCATTCATGGACCAGGGGGAGCTGAGGCACCTGGCGGACAACCTGATCATGAAACACATGGAGCACCTTCAGAGACAGGGAGTGACAACCCCTTTGGCCCACACCCAGGGAGTGACAACTGCCTCGGCCCTCTCGCAAAGCTCTCACAGCCTGGACCTAGAGACCTTGACCGGCACCACCACTGTCTCACATCCCTACCCTTCCCTCCTTAAACAGCTGGTGCTGGTGAATGGTTTGGAACAAGGTGCCGGGGAGAGCAAGACACTGCAGGCTCCACAGCAGTACAATGCGAAGCCTCGCTCAGCCAGAGTCAAGGTGGGAAGACGCTGCAGCATCATGTGAATCTGCAGCAGCATCATCCAGCACGGAGGTCCAGAGGGCTCCTGCTGCCTCCTTTGATTAGGCCTCTTCTCATTTCCTGCATATTTTAGCTAAAGATGTTACCAGAAGTGAAGAGTATGCATTCTTTCTACCAAATACATAAATTTGCATTTCACATGAAATTTGAATCTGTTCTATTTTTATATTCAATTTTTTATTTAACTAAGCAAGTCAGTTAAGAACAAATTCTTATTTACAATGATGGCCTACCCCGGCCGACGCTGGGCCAATTGTCAAATCAAATCAAATTTGATTTGTCACATACACATGGTTAGCAGATGTTAATGCGAGTGTAGCGAAATGCTTGTGCTTCTAGTTCCGACCATGCAGTAGTATCTAACAAGTAATCTAACAAATTCACAACAACTACCTTATACACACAAGAGTAAAGGAATGAATACGAGTACGTACATATAAATATATGGATGAGCGATGGCTGATCGGCGTAGGCAAGATGCAGTAGATGGTATGGATTACAGCATATACATATGAGATGAGTAATGTAGGATATGTAAACATTATATAAATGCATCGTTTAAAGTGCCTACTGATACATTTATTTCATCCAATTATAATTATTAAAGTGGCTAGAGATTTGAGTCGATGGCCGAATGGCATAGGCAAGATTCAGTAGATGGTTTAGAGTACAGTGTATACATTTGATATGAGTAATGCCGGATATGTAAACATTATATACATTATATACAAAATTGTTTAAAGTGGCTTGTGATACATTTATTACATACAATTCCTATTTTTAAAGTGGCTAGAGATTTAAGTCAGTATGTTGGCAGCAGCCACTCAATGTTAGTGATGGCTGTTTAACAATCTGATGGCCTTGAGGTAGAAGCTGTTTTTTCAGTCTCTCAGTCCCAGCTTTGATGCACCTGTACTGACCTCGCCTTCTGGATGATAGCAGGGTGAACAGGCAGTGGCTCGGGTGGTTGTTGTCCTTGATGATCTTTTTGGCCTTCCTGTGACATCGGGTGGTGTAGGTGTCCTGAAGGGCAGGTAGTTTACCCCCAGTGATGCGTTGTGCAGTCCTCACTACCCTCTGGAGAGCCTTACCGTTGTGGGCGGAGCAGTTGCCGTACCAGGCGATGATACAGCCCGACAGGATGCTCTCGATTGTGCAAGTTTGTAAGTGATTTTGGTGACAAGCCGAATTTCTTCAGCCTCCTGAGGTTGAAGAGGCGCTGTTGCGCCTTCTTCACCACGCTGTCTGTGTGGGTGGTCCAATTCAGTTTGTCCGTGATGTGTACGCCGAGGAACTTAAACCTTTCCACCTTCTCCACTACTGTCCCGTCGATGTGGATAGGGGGGTGCTCCTTCTCCTGAAGTCCACGATCATCTCCTTTGATCAAAATTGTGCACTGCCCTATGGGACTCCCAATCACAGCTGGATGTGATACAGCCTGGATTCAAACCAGGGACTGTAGTGACGCCTCTTGTACTGAGATGTAGTGCCTTAGACCACTGCGCCACTCGGGATACTCTATGAGTAGAGTATGTGTCTGTTCCTGATGAATATTAATTTGGGCTTATTCATTTCAGTTTGTTTTAAATACAACATGCATAGTTTAGGCTACAGAAAAAAAGGTTATATCATGGAGCACTGCTTAAAATACACAATGTCAAAACTGAGTCTTAGAAGGCCACATAGACACGAGCAAACACAGCTGACGAGATGAAATAGCAGGGATATTGATGCTATAATACACTCTACAGTAACAAACGGACATGTTGAGCTATTTTGGGCTGAGGTGGTGCTTCTTGAAGGTCTACTGCCGCTTTCCATTTCCATCTCAGAGCCGTTAGCCGTTAGCCCCAAGTCTCCTAATCAAGGAGTAGGACCTTGTTACTCAGCTTCCAACAAAGACAACGGAGCAGATTTAGAATACAATGCCTTGATGAGGCTGATGTAGGAACAGTGCTATGGCTCTCTCCCTGGAGTCCTGTCACACGCTCCAGCAGACTGGGAATGAGAGGAGAGTGGGAGGGGGAAGGGGGGCAGAGGGTGTTTGTCCCACTAACTGTGTGCTGCATCATCTTTTGACAGCTAACATTTACATCCCCACTGTGCTCTCTTGCTATTCATATATTTATGCTAATGAGAATCCCAAAACCCAGGTGTCAGCGACGGTAAAAAAGGTCACAATAAATAGAGACAGGAGCACAACCTGCAATTCTGAGCCACCTGTGCCATGCATGGAAACTCATCGGTGTCCCAAATGGCACCCTATTCCCTACATAGTGCAAAACGATTGACAAGAGCCCTGGGCTCTTGATCAAAAGTAGTGCACTACATAGGGAATTGGGTGCCATTTGGGGGCGCAGACTTATTCATCATATGCCAGGGTATTCCAGAAGATCGTTCTTCTCAGATACGCATTTCAACACAGATGTGACACATACCGTGCTTCCAATGTATTATGCAGTGCCCCCCTAATCTGATTTTGATGAGAAAGCCAATGATGATGAGCTTAGTAAACAGCCCTGCACACAATTCCTAGCAGGCAGCTGTGGCTGAGAAGGAAACAACAGAGTTGGTGGCTGTGGGTGAAATAAAGTGTTGGACTGGGACCCAGAGATACCGTTGGACATGCTGAGCCTGATGTACAGGAAGGAGATCACACCTCTCTCTATGGCCCTGTTGGGTTCGACATTTTGAACATTGAGATATTAAATCAATGATAGAGAAGAAGCATAGAAGCAAACGAGGAAGAGACTGGGTCTCTGTAGGAAGACAGATAGTTGTGAAATGTGTTGGGGGAAGGGAGTAGAGCAGCAGTTGAGATAGGGGAGACAGATGGACATCTGTGGACTAGAGGAAGGAGGCAGCCCATACACAGAACTGATGTACCACACACAATGGAGTTATTCTGCACAAAAATAAATTACAATGAAACAATGGTTGTGTAAAACTCTGTTATATCACAAAAATATCAGCTGTATCAAAACCGTGTCAATTCATCAGTGTCAATGGGGTCTATGTGTAGAATTCTATGTAGAAAACCTCCTGGTGGCAAAATGATAGACCCAACGTTGCCAGGATGGATACTGATATGTAATATTGATACCCCCTGCACTGCGCTCAGGGGGTACAGCTCTGTCGTCAGAATGATAACATCATGAGCACATCATCAGTACAGAGGAAACTGTCTAGAATACAGTTGCTTTCATTCGCCTGTGGTGCTGTGAACGACACCATTCCGTACGACATTGAACAGAGAGACCTTGGGGAAACAAAAGCAAGGAGACTTCTTGATAATTGGTTACCTTGGTGAGGTTTTCACGGCTCAGCCACATCTCTCATGTCAGTGGCTCTTTTCATAAGTGTACTGGCTGTTGCCAAGGTAGAGAGTCACATAACATCAAGCCAAAAAGGACACTTTAACATCAAATGACCTCTCAGGAGTGTCACTATGATTCACTATGCTCTGAGGTGACCACAGCAGACCATGGGAGGTACTTCAGCTAGCAACTGGCCCTCAGAACCAAGGCACATGCTATGGTGCATTGGAAGAAAACTTGTAGGAATCCCAAATCCCTCAGAAACCGCTCATTAATCAACACTGTTGCAGTTCATCTTAATGCCCTTCAAATGGGAAGTAATAATTCCACTTTGGGCAGCCAGAAGAAGCAAGGCATGATACATCCCTCTTCTGCTACCTGTGGCTTCAGTCTCACACAAGGCTGCCTATTAAAGCCACCACACAATTACAAATTACATTTTCAGTTTGTGACATTTAATATCTCACACAATGGAATACACCAAATTAAAAAGTCATTGCCCTTGATGAATATTCAATGTTATGAGGTTTTTGCTGTGTAAATGCCCCCCATTCGTTAAGGTGGCTAGGTTCTCATTACAAGGTGTCAGAACAGTGGCTTGAATATACTGGATAATTATCTTCTCTCAAGTTTTTGGATGCATTTCAAATGATCAGTCACACCCGACCCTTGTCCTTGCGCGCCTACAGTATATCTACTCAACAAACAAATGGCTTTTGCCTTTCTGTTTCCCTGCTCTTTGTTCTGCTGGATAGACAATATTATGCAAAGCAGAACATGATAACGCATTTAAAACACCCCACTGTGAGCCATGGCATAAAATCAGATATTTATGAAGAGGGTCACTTTCAAAGTGCGCTTTCTCAGGAGTTTATTGAGAACCACCTGTTTTGATGTTCTCTGACATCACTCTCACCTGAGGGGATGGAAAAGGGAAAAAAACGATCGAGGCACCTTTTTATCATCAACCCCCTTGAGAGGTTTACTCTAGCGTCCACCCCAAAAGGCAGGTCTGTTGCAGCATTACCTTTCCAGCTGCCTGGAGATTTAATTAGCAGCAATACCAAGAGCAGCACTGCTGCGCTCATCTCCCAGGCTTCAGATAGTGACATAATTGACAATGCTGTACACGTCCCAAATGGCACCCCATTCACTCTATAGTGCACTACTTTTAACCAGGGCCAACAGGGAAATAGGTTGATATTTGGAACTCAGACCCTGTGACCAACCACAACAAAGAATCTCATTAATCCTGCAGAGAGCAGAGAGCAGAGGGCATCAGAGCTGTAAGTGGGAGTCAAACAGTCTGGCTGGCAATGGGACAGACAGTGGCAAAGATAGAGGCACTTCTGAGGGAACTATACGGTAGGGGCACAGATTGTGGAAACTAAGTATGTGGCCTGGATCCAAACTAAATTGTAAGAAAGCCTTCATAGAACGGCCCATCTCCTGGTTCTGTTGCACGAGGCAGTTTGATGAACCAGTACACCCCCAGGACAGGACGCTAGTCTGCCAGAAGGGGCTTATCATCCAATCCATCTCCTTAATGCTGAGTGCCAAGCAGAGGCATCGGTCCCATTTTATAAATATTTGGTATGACTCGAAACTGAATTGCTCCAATGGAAAACATTTGGTTTGGATCCAGGCTAGTAACTGTGGTCATTTCATATATCATTTCCTCCTAATCTTTAATTATGTAATGCACTATAATACATGTCTAGATTCAGGTATACAGTGTGGATAACATCTAGTGAAAATCTTCACCTTGAGTTTCTTTTGATAGCCTAAATAACAGAATGCAAGCTTCATTAACCTGCTTCATTTGTTTTGATCTGTTATGTTCGCTCAGTCTAGATCATGGAAATAGAATATACTCATTAGAACACATTCTACTTCTGTGTTCAGGATGAAAACCATTATCTCCCTGATCTCTCTTTTGACGAACATAAAGACTGTTTCAAGGACAGCTTTTTTCCATCTACGTAACATTGTAAAATTCAGAAACTTTCTCATCTCTTCAGTAGGTCATATGATTGAGTGTAGTCTGGCCCAGGAGTGTGAAGGTGAACGGAAAGGCACTGGAGCAACGAACCACCCTTGCTGTCTCTGCCTGGCCGGTTCCCCTCTCCACTGGGATTCTCTGCCTCTAACCCTATTACAGGGGCTGAGTCACTGGCTTACTGGTGCTCTTCAATGCCGTCCTTGGGGGTCGCTTGAGTTGGTTGAGTCCCTGAAGTGATCTTCCTGTCCGGGTTGCCCCCCCGCAGTAGTTTGTGTCAGGGGGCTAGGGTCAGTCTGTTATATCTGGAGTATTTCTCCTCTCTTATCTGGTGTCCTGTGTGAATTTAAGTATGCTCTCTCTAATTTTCTCTCGCTCGCGGAGGAGGACCTGAGCATTAGGACCATTCCTCAAGGCCTACCTGGCCGTGCTGCTTCTCCAGTTTCAACTGTTCTGCCTGTTCTATAAACATTTAAAAATCTTGTCCATGTTCTGTTATAATCTGCACCCGGCACAGCCAGAAGAGGACTGGCCACCCCTCACAGCCTGGTTCCTCTCTAGGTCTCTTCCTAGGTTCTGGCCTTTCTAGGGAGTTTTTCCTAACCACTGTGCTTTTACACCTGCATTGCTTGTTGTTTGGGGTTTTAGGCTGGGTTTCTGTACAGCACTCTGACATCAGCTGATGTAAGAAGGGCTTTATAAATAAATTTGATCTGATTGCTGTATACTGCTGGTGCATTAGCCCATCTATAATCATGAAACAGCTGGATCTAGATAGGGTTCATGTATGGAAACATCACTAATAATTGCCTTGCCTTCATTTACCTTCTACTGTAGTCTCAGGAAAATGACTGGTAAATGGCCTGGGAAATACTCGGTTTACTGTACACACACACTGTATTAGTATCTACCTAGATATCAAATACCGGATTTAAAATTACACACTAAATCTATAGCACGTTGTTTAGCTTTATGAACAAGCGCGACGCCTAGTGACATCCTACATTAAATTGGAGCTAGAGGTCTGCGCTGGACTCATTTCTTCATACCACTCCGCATCTTTTCATATGGCATCCGCAAATCGCAAAAACGGGTCCCAAAGCTATTCACTGTTCCGCAATGTTATTTTAAGTGTGACGCAGCTCACTTGTGACGCAGCTCACTTGCTAGCCATGGTCCCAGCAACTGTGCGCCCTATAAGCAATATTAAAATGCGCAACAATAACTTAAATAGGTTAAATTACCAGATTCTCTCGTGGCCCATTATATTAGACTATGGGTATTACTGGGCTATATTAGCCAATATGCTAGATGTAGTTGAAGAGAGCAGAGTTGGAGAGACGTGCATGCACTTCCTTTTGAGCAAAGTTTTATAGCCTACCTTTTAGAGTTTTTTTGATTGCACTTGGCTCACGTTGGTTGAGCACCCTCCACTTTTTCCCCATTATCAATATATATTTACAGACTCTGTAGTAAACTATAGTGTAATCCAGTGGATGCTGCTGTGGGGATGACAGCTCATAATAATGGCTGGAACTGAGCTAATGGAATGGCATCAAACACATGGAAACCATTACCAAGAGCCTGTTCTCCTCAATTAAGGGGTCACCAACCTTCCTGTGGTGCAATCATTTTAAAGTTTAATTCCTTGAATATATAACTGCCACGTGATTCTCCACCCACGCATAGGCAGCCCACTATTTCAATGTAATACAATAGGTAGGCCAACGCATACTAAGCAGAAAGATGACCATATCCAAATAATCTACTGGGACAATACAAATGTTTTAATCCCAAAGTAGTCCAACTGCACGTGCTCACCCGAAGCATCAGAACCACAATGATCTCTGTTGGGACCCAACTGAAAGCCAACAGAGGCCATGACTACACTTGGCAGACTGAAAAGGTTTTTAATTATTTACAAATGAAAATACACCATAACATCGCCAACATGAATCTCCCTATTTATGTCATTTAAAAAAAAATGGACAAAATGTTATCACTAAAATACATAAAATGGTTATTCAAGGTAGCCAATTCAAGACCCAATTCAAGGTAAATCTTTTGTATTTACAAATGGAGTAGAGATGAGACATGGCAGTAATACCCATCATCCAGGATTGTGTTCATTAGGCTCGTGTTGACAGCGTTTTCTTAACGAAACACAAAAACAAGTGTTTCTTAGTGGACAAGTTCACACAGCATCTCCTTGTTCCACTCAGTTTCGGACCACTTTCAGGGAGTTCTATCTCCGTGCCGACCTGCTCTCTAACAGCTGGATGACCAGGCGGGTCTTCAGCGACGGCAGCTTGTTGCTGTAGTTCTGTTGGAGCACGGTGCTCAGTCTACTGCGCAGGCTCCGCAGGCAGGGCAGGGAGTTGCAGTCAGGCACATTCAGCAGAGTGTGGAAGAACTCTGTCCACAGATCACTGTGGGGATGTCTGGAGAAGAGAGAGGGAAGGAGAAAGTAGTGTGAATTTGAACTAATATTTAGGGTCAAAAGTGGGAGATGTTTTCAAAACCCAAACAAAAAGTAGTGAAACCATAACAGCCATTAGCACTCCTACTCAAGGGTTACCTTCTAAATACTGCATTTGTCTTCCACACACCACCCTCCTGTGTTACTTGCATGTATGTTCCAAAAATCATGCAGTACACAGTTCCAGCTACTCCAAAGTAGTCGGTCTAAAACAAAAGAAACACAGTTAATATTCTCAACAGATCGTATCGGACATCCACTCGTATCACTACAGGACACGCACTTGACACCGACAGACACGCTTTACCTGGTAGTTCCATGGTCTCCCACTCTTCATCTCTGTACACTGGAAGCCCGAGGTCATACACTTGGCAGTGAACGAAGTGCCCTCTGGGAACAGAGTCATGTCAATGCTCTGACCCAGGTCAATCAGGGCAAGGCCATGATCCAGATTATCTGGGTCAAAAGACTTGTTCTCCAGGAACCTAAAACACAACAGACAATTAGCACAGTGAAGAGCCGCTGGTAATCCCTGGTAGAGTACTGCATCCACCCATTACTAGAAATGACTACAGGGAAAACAAAAACACATCCGAGAGTCATAACCACCAGTAAGGAGCCTTCCCTACCTATCTCCCAGCAGGAAGTTGTCTGGTTTGATGTCAGCGTGAACGATGTGGACGCTGTGCAGCTGTTCCACCATGTGCAGCATGCAGACAGTGAAGTAAATCACCAGAGGCTGGGGCATCACCTTGTCAGTCAGGTTTTTGTACAGGTTCACAGCGTTCTGGGGGGGAATAATAAACATATTTAACTCCATTTAGTGTGAAACTTGAAAATAAAGGAGAGCTGCACACTCTAGGAGCTCAGATTTAATGTCCAACGTGTCGACAGGCAAGCTGTCTTCATCAGGGTATAATCATAATCACAAACACTGCGGGGTGACTCATTTATATAGTGTCAAAAACACACACACACACACACACACACACACACACACACACACACACACACACACACACACACACACACACACACACACACACACACACAGGTGTCTGTAATCATGGCAAAGTGTGGCCTAATATCCTTGGTTCATTCTCAAATATTAAAATGGCATACAAAGAACAAACATACAGAAAACAAAAATGGATAGCATACGATTATAGATTCAATTTGGGCTACATAAGCCTGCAAACTCCATTTAGTGCTCCGGTGTGGCGTCTCTGGGTGCATGCCAATCTCCTTTAGTGTAAACTTGTTCATTACTGCCCACATGTCTAAAAGCATTGGATTGGTAGAGACATGGGCTACAGGGAGTTTCCATCATAATTTTAATACCCGTCATTTCCTTTCAAGTGCACACTGAGATGTAGCCCTAATGTTCAATTGATTGATAAAGTCTGGTGGGTGATGAAGAGGGGTTACTACCCACCAATAGGGTGCCACAGTTGTGGAGCTCGCCCAATAGCACGCTGCCGTTGTGAAAGAGGTGGGCAGAGTGGATGTTGCTGAAGAGGTGGCGCACGCTGGGCTGCAGTCGGGCATTCAGCTGAGTGTTGACGTAAAACTCCCATGGATTGGCTGGTTTCTGCACCTACATGTACAAATCAAGATACATACAAGAATTGACAATCAAGCATTCAATAAGAGTGCAAGAATTGTGAGGACATAAAGCCGTCATGTTACCAGGCCTTACTAATGGCAGCACCAAAACAGTCAATACTCAATTAATGAAAGGTCAGTGGAGTCACCACGTTTAAATTCATATTCCTACCTTTAAAATCATCTTCTCTGAGGTTGTCAGGTCAGTTGCCTGGTAGACCGTGGCAAAGGCACCCTGTCCGAGGATGCAGTCAACCCGTAAGGAGCCTTCACCTGTGGATGACCATCAAAGCGATTTTTAGATTTAAAAAATAGGGTGAAATTGTCACTGCCTGTAAACACACCAAGACTTTCTTACCCATCTTGATGGTCATCTTGGGTGCAATGCTGGGGACTTTGCACTGCCAGGTGATGAAGTTTGGCTGGGAGGTGAGTGGCATGGGCAGTTTGGAGAGCAGGGAGGAGATCAGCTCCTCATCCCAGGGGTCGGAGAACATCTCTGACCCTTGGTCTGGGCTCATAGGAATATCCATGCTGTACCTCACCTCTGGAGCTGGGCTCATAGGAATATCCATTCTGAACCTTGATGACGGATGGACTGGACTCATGGTAACGTCCGAGCCTAACTTTGATGGTTCTGGACTCATAGGGATGTCCATGGTCTTCAGAGGGAGGCCACCTGTTTTCTGACCCTGACAGGGACTCATGAAGGCATCCAAGTCCAGGTCGAGTTCAACCCCAACCTCTGGGCTTTTTACCACTAACCAGTCTGGCTTGGGCGCACACTCCGGGCTCATTGGGATATCGAAAGCAGGTGTTGGGGCTTCCTCTGGACTAGTTGAAACATCAAAGTTGGATTTGAAGGCATCAATCTGGCTCTTTGAAAGGGATGCCTCTTCGACAGGTGCACGCTGTGAGAGAGGACAGGCTGGCTTTAAAGACTGCTCTGGGCTCACATAGACATCCCAGTCTGGTTTAGAGGCCTTGGGAAGAGGGCTTTTGGCCCCTGCCCCCTCAGTATGAGCCAGGGGGGCAGTCTGGTCTCTGAAGGACAGTGCGGCAAGGGCATGATGCTGCACCTCAGTCATGGAGCAGGTAGCCAGGCTTCGCTGGGCCAGCCCTTCCCCCACTATGGTGCCCTGCTCAGCAAAACCCTGCGCCCTCATAGAGCACTCAGCTCCGGTCTCAGATAGCCCATCAGGTGGGCTCTGCTCTATGATAGGGCTGAGGGGGATGGAAACAAACTCATTATCTCCACCATGGAGGCAACTTCATGCATTTGACCCAAACACTTGACTACACTTCAAAAACATTGACCAACGAGCATTCGAGTGAAAACGTACAGTACACTGCAGTTACTGGTAGTCTACAATATCAGGTTACCGGTAAGTACCTGAGTTTTGTGGGCTGTCGCAGGAAAGGGCCCTCTTCTGGACCACTAAAGCCTCTGGGGTGATCATTTTCTAGAGGGAGGAGACAAAAAACAGTCAGACAAAAAAAATAAATCAAGTACTTGCTATAGACCACATTGTTGTTCTGAACTACAGACACCTTTTACCAGGTGAGGGCATTTGATTTCTGAACAGCTTATGGTTGCATCCCAAATGGCACCCTATTCCCTATGTAGTGCATTACTTTTGACCAGAGCCCTATGGTGGCAATTGGGATGCATGCATCCTATGCATGAGCTCAGATAGAGGGCTACCTTGGTCCTGCTCAAAGTTCCAGGAGGAAGGAGCTTTGTTTTGGAAGGGCGTGGAGACCAGGTGGGCCGACAGGGAAAAGTCTCTGGTGCTGTTGGGGCAGGTGGCCAGGGAGTTGTAGCGTGCTCCCCACATAGTGCTCTCATCTGGTATCAATTCCGAAGGAGATTCCTGAGCAAACACACACACACCACACAGACACGAAACGATAAAGGTATGCATTGTGTACACAACTTAACATAACCAAACCACATTCCATCATTGAGTCCATGCTAAATGAAAATGGGTACGTCACCATGTAATTGTGCACTTACATTTTGTTTCTCTCTTTTCGATACAGAGATTTCTGCTAGGGCCCTTGGTGGCTTAGCCTTGTCCACCATAGTAGCACTAAATGGGGCAGGAATAGCACCATAAAGCAGTGTTCATAAATTTACTTTGAGAATTAAAGAGACAGCAAAGAAAACTGGATGCAGGAGAAGAACCGCATGCTTCACCTGCAGTTCTCCTTGTTTTCGTTCTCATCCTGAAAGATGGCGAAAGGCTCTGCACTGGGGGGCTTGCTGAACAAAGAGGTGCCTCCTTTAAATAATATTTTTTGGAAAAAAGAGAAAAATTATACCAGACATTTAACCACAATGTAAAATCAAAAAGGGCGACATGCCATTACGCATCTCTTTTATTGAATGTTGTTTTCTTTTACCTCTCATTTTATTGTTTTGCAATTTTAAATACACTTTTGATTTGACCTACAGACAAACAAAAAAGGTTTTGAGAAGTCACAATCAAAGGGGAAATTGAATTACCCTTTCTCTGGTATACAGCATCAAAGCTCTTCTCCGCCTGATGCATTGACATGCTGGGGAACTGGTCCTCCTGCATGAGGGTTGGAGCCTGGAACATGTCCATGATCGCATCTGGAGGGGAAGGTAGAGATATGATATACTAAAGGACCATATAATTAGGAATTAGAATTCTAGAATGGACATGAACCTTATGGATGGGATGATAAAGGTCATCCATTTTGGTCAGGGAATTGGTAAACCATGGTTTGCCAGTGCTGTGATAAGATAGTGTAAAACAATGAATTTGAATAATTTATCATCTGCACTGCATGTTTGTTAGCTACTGTAGCTAGCCAGCTACTTTTACAGGAATAATTCCATCCATTTTTCTAATTAACTGCCAATATGCCAACATTCCATTCAAACAATATAGTCCATCCACAGCCATTATCAATATCCTTGGCTGAAATCAGTTGATGATAGGACTTAGACATGTTGTAAACGCAACAACTACTGATATTCTATCATAATAGCACTCACAGCTTCCCAAGAAAACACAAGTATTTATGGTCTGTTTACATATATTTTAGAGGCTATTTATACAGAAAATGTGTATAAAACCTGTATAAACTATTTATAATTATATGACAATACTTTAGGTTGACAATTCTATTACACAATTTCTGATATATAGTGCATTCGGAAAGTATTCAGAGCCCTTGACTTTTTCCACGATTTGTGACGTTACAGCCGTATTCTAAAATGGATTAAATAGTTTTATCCCCCTCATCAATAAACACAGAATAGCCCATAATGACAAAGCAAAAACAGGTTTTTAGAAATGTATGCAGATATAAAAAAAAAAAAATACTGAAATATCACATTTACATAAGTATTCAGACCCTTTACACAGTACTTTTTGAAGCACCTTTGGCAGCGATTACAGCCTCGAGTCTTCAAGGCCCTTCTCCCTCGATTGCTCAGTTTGGCCGGGCGACCAACTTCTTTCGTTTTAGAATAATGTAGGCCACTGTGTTGGGAACTTTCAATGCTGCAGAATGTTTTTGGCACCCTTCCCCGGGTCTGTGCCTCGACAATTGTGTCTTGGAGCTCTACGGACAATTCCTTTGACCTCATGGCTTGGTTTTTGCTCTGACATGCACGGTCAACTGTGGGACCTTATATAGACAGGTGTGTGCCTTTCCAAATCATGTCCAATCAATTGAATTTACCACAGGTGGACTCCAATCAAGTTGTAGAAACATCTCAAGGATGATCAATGGAAACAGGATGCACCTGAGCTCAATTTCAAGTCTCATAAAGGGTCTGAATACTTATGTAAATAAGGTACTTCTGTTTTAATTTGTAATACATTTGTTAGATTTCAAAAAACCTGTTTTCACTTTGTCATTATGGGGTATTGTGCGTAGATTGATTTGAGCACCAATATTTTTTTCTGCCTTTGAATTTAAAATCACCAATATCTGAACACAACAGACTATGACTGATTGACCAATACATGTATGAAGAAATGCCTTCATTTCAGTAAATGAAGAAGAGTTGAGTACCCCACTCACCAAGTGCCTCCCGTGTGTTGACTGTGGGGGATGGGAGAACCCTGGACGGGGTGGCTTGCACCAGTCCCAGAGAAGTGTTAGGAGTGATATGAGACAGGTTCCCAGTCCCTCCCTGTGACACTGACAGAGAGAGTGAGGGACGATGTAATTAAACCTTTTAATTCACATACGGAAACTAATGAGGGGAATAAAGGGCCCGGATTACGATAGTTTACTTACCATCTAATTTTACCTCCGACTCAGTAGCTTCACTGACAGACACATCACTGGAAAAACAAAGGGAAACTATTAGCTTAGATAAATAATTAAAAACAAATTCATTATCAACATCTCTGAGGTGTCTCGCCCTGCCAAAGGTAAAGAGGCTAGAGACACATAATACATTCTGGCTGTGAATAATGACATCTGAAACCAGGACTAATCTAGAGACATGATGACTCATTATCACTTACTGAGAATCCCTGCCATTGTGCTGCTGGAAGCTGCTGCTGAGGTAGTTCACTAAGCCGCCGAGTTGGGACTGGGAGCGAACATCCTGGAAAGGATCTCCCCTGTGCTGCAACTCCGATCCATAGGCTGCTGGCTTCTGTGGGACCGATCCAAATGACAATCCAATAGGCTTAGGGTTTTGTCCTGGTTGGGGTTGAACCAGAGAGGCCTGTGGAGAATATGTCTGGGGAACAACTGCAGATGGTTTTGGTGCTTCTGTACATTCACGCAAGTGACCCATCGGTGCTTCTGGCAGGTGAAGGGAGCGGCTATGGGAGGTGTTTTCCTCTTTCACCTGTCCAGATGAGGGAGAGGACATCTGTGAGAGCAGGGCGTCTGTGATGGGAACCCTGAGACGGACGCGCTGAGAGTGGGCCTCGGGTTCCCTCACCGTGCCTTTTCTGGGGTCCTGTCCACTGTTCAGTCTCAAGCCTGGAGTGGGTTTGATTCCGAGGTTGTTTGAGAGCGGAGGGTGCCTAAAGGACTGTTGGAGGAACCCAGGATTCAGTCCTGTTGCAGGTGTGCAGGATGCCTGAAAACAGAAGTGCATGCCACATTTAAAAAAGGGTCCTACAAATTCTAGGGGAACCATGACAATAGAAACAACTGAAGTTAAGGAACCATGTGGATTCTCTTACCTGCACTGGTGGAGCAATGGCTGAGCTTCCCTGGACTGTAGAGCTCACACCGAGGTTACTCTCCAGCTCCTCCAGCAGTTGGTTCATCCTTATCACTTCCGCCTCCTGCTCTCTAGCCAACCTCTGACGTTCCTCTGGTAATATAACACAAACAAACATTGGTCAAAACTCACAGTTGGCACTGTGGTAGTGAGGTACACACTCAGCTGTTGGTGCATTTGATTTAGATAAAGGGTGTCTGTAAAGGATGTCATGTGGCCAGTTCATATTGATGTTTGACTACACGATAAAATACAGCCTTGCATTTCTACTCCGTTAGAGGTGCGGGATGCAACAGCGCTGTGTTAGAAAGTCATTTGATCCTACCAAACTCTCTCTGCTTCTCCACTTGCTTCCGTCTCACAAAGTATCGTCTGGCTCGGACCTCCTCGAAGCAAAGTTCAGACCCTTCGCAGATGAGGTCTTCAGTATGGTACATCGACACTGTTTGTAAGTTTACAGACGGGCCTTGATTGGGTTTATTGATCACCACATTTTCAGACCGGGAGATTCTGCGGGAGAGTCGTTTCATTAGAGGGAATACAATGTCACTTTTTTTTTAAAGATATATATAAATATAGGGACAAGAAAACGGTTTGGTATTACGTTATAACGACTTACATGCGAACTGTTCTGTCTGCAGGGAGTTGGGACAGACCTTCGGGGTCCTGTGGCAGAAACATTTATATTTCTCTGTTGATCACTTCTTTATGAACAAACATGAGAAATTATTCTGAAGCAATTTATAAACATTTTGAAGACAAAACAAAAATGTGGTAACTCACCTTGTACTGTGGGCCAGGCTCTCTGTGGGATTGCAGCTGATTTACCAAGTGAGAAGTCTGAAGAGGATTCTGTACACCTTCCGTTTTCATAAACAAATTCAGGTTAGATAGTGGATACGTTAGTCAAAGAACCGGTCCACAAGGAAGAAAACAGTCTCACCTGATGCCCCTGTCCCACCTCTAGAAGAGCTGGTTTGGAACCTCCTGTGAATACATTTAGATGTATCAGCAATAAACACAACATGGAAAGGCTAAAACTTTAACAGTTTCAGTCAATTGACTCCTTAATTTTGACACAGAATGCTAATTATTGCATTTGAATTACGACTAAGTGTTGGAGGTTACCTGTATTGCTGAAGGACAGTGTCAGCTGGCTCAGCTTGGTTCTCCATGGCTCTCTGGTAGACGGCGTCAGCCTGTTGAAGCAGGCCCTGCTGCTCAAACTGTTGGGCCCACGCCACATAAAGGACTGCAGCTCTGGTGCCAATACCCTTACTGTATATGTGACTGTACAGTTTGATGGGCTCATCGTAATAACTTGCACATTTGATGCAGTAGTTTACATATCGGATGTCATTTGAGTAGCGCTCCTCTTGGAGAAATCTTTGTACTAGACGATCTAGCACAAGAGACATCCCCTTGGCGTCTTCAGCAGGTAATCTCTTCTCTAGATATTCAATAAATCTGAAATAATGTAAAAGTATGGTAAAGATAGTTACACACCAATAAATATTCACACAAAAATCCAGTTTTGTTTCTCCCAAACCAGGTGAGATTTGCATGTAAAAATGTCCCATCAATGGCAGATGCATAACCCTTAATTGTTTACTTTTGTTGATGAAGATAATAATGGAATATAATGCATACACAAGTTACAGTACCTGTCCCATGGATCTAGGGGGTCGTCTCCAGTATAGTTGCTCAAACTTTCCTCAAAGCTCCTGTAAAACAAATACATTTTATTAAAAACTCAACCGCAGGCTCAACCCCTTTCTCTTCTGCTTAACAGTTACTGTAGCTAGCTAACTTCTAGCATGGATGACAATGTTTATGTCAATCAAAACAAAGTATTACTCTAAGTTGTATCAGCAAAGAAACTCTAGTATCAAAAAGATTGTATTATTCACCAAATCAGGAAAATAGTTACTTAACATTAGCTGGCTAGCTACTGTTAGCTAGCTAGCAAGGAATCGGGATTAACGTTAGCTGGGTGGGGGAAATAAAAGTTAGCTACCGAACTTACTGTAAATGTGAACCAACATTCATGGTGTGGACTGAACAGCAGACTGGCGGTTCCCACTCCAAATTCCAACAACACAAATATGAGCAATTACGCGCAAATCTAAGTTACATCAATTCAGTAACTAAATGCCAAGTATTGCATTCACGTCGCTAGCAAAGACACTGGTGGCTTATTCTATCGGTGTCGCTAGCTTGGCTGGTATCACAGAGTACTGTGAAACTGTCTTTGCCATTGAGCTATCATAAGAACGGCCTATGCTGGTAGGGTATTTCAAATTCCGCGCCTAGCTGATACGTCAAAAATCAGCATCTTAAATGAATGCATCCAATCAGCGCCTTTGGAGCGAGTAAAAGCGATTTCATTGGCTGGATGAGAATAATATATTCACCCTCGTGATACCTTCGCTAATGCTTGAATCTGCAATTTTGAATCGTTTGATGAATTTGACTGTAAATATGTCACAAAACTCTTGCAAGTTGCTATGTCTTAAAAATGAATGACAACAAAAATAAGCTTTTTGGTCTTCATTTAAATTCAGGGATAAGATTAGCATTGTGGTCCGTGTTGGGGAGTAGTGAACTACAAGTAGTTCCACTACTAATTTAACTACATTTTGCAGTAGCGTGGTGGTTGTTGAACTACATTCAAATCTTGGTGGTGTTTTCAGTGGTTAATAACTTTTTTGCTGTGTAGCTAGCTACTGAAACTACACAACTTTTTTTTTGCTAAAATAAAATATGGCTGAAGTAGGGAATAATTTCATTTATTTTTCTGCATCAGAACTGCCTAATTCTCCTTTGAAACATAATCGATGTGTTTAATATGCTACATTACACATTCTGTTAACATCTGACTCCAGAGGGATCTATTCTTTCAATTTGTTGTCTGACACTTCAGATTTAAATATGATAATGTATCACAGTGGTTTGTATGTAGTGAACTACTTTCTGAAAGTAACTTAGTTAAGTAAACTATGTTTTTCTTAAGGGTAGCTTTAGTGTAGCTTAACTTCTTCCAGTGTGAAGTAATTGGTAGCTTGTTAACTACATTATATTTTCTAAGTAGCTTCCCCAACACCGAGTGTGGTTAAGGTTAGGTTTAAAATCTGATTTTAAAGCTGCAATATATAACTTTTTGGGAGACTGACCAAATTCACATAAAAATGTGAGTTATAGATTGAAAGCAAGTCTAAGAAGCGGTAGAACTGTTCTATGTCAGCTATTTCTATGCATCCAGTTCTTAAGTTTCATTTTTGCGTCTTTTACTTTTGGTTTTGTACACCAGCTTCAAACAGCTGAAAATACAATATTTCGGGTTATTGAAAATATCTCACACTAGTTTATATGGTACAATGATTCTCTACACTATACATTGCTTGTTTTATCATATAAAACTGAAATTAGGCGAACTATTAGAATTTTAGCAACCATGAAATGGCAGAGCTATTTCTGCATATTGCACCTTTAAGAAGAGAAATTGTAGAAATAGGCGGACACCATAGTGCCCACAAAACTCATCACTAAGCTAAGGAACCTGGAACTAAACACCTCCCTCTGCAACTGGATACTGGACTTCCTGATGGGCTGCCCCAGCTGGTAAGGGTAGGTAACAACACATCCGCCACACTGATCCTCAACACTGGGGACCCTCAAGGTTGCATGCTTAGTCCCCTCCTGTACTCCATCTTCACCCGCGACTGCATAGCCAAGCACGACTCCAACACCATCATTAAGTTTGCTGACGACACAACATTGGTAGGCTGATCACCGACAACGATGAGACAGCCTATAAGGAGGAGGTCAGAGACCTGGCAGTGTGTTGCCAGGACAACAATCTCTCGCTCAATATGAGCAAGACAAAGGAGCTGATCGTGGACTACAGGAAAAGGAGGGCCAAACAGGCCCCCATAAAATCGACGGGGCTGTAGTGGAGCGGGTCGAGAGTTAAGTTCCTTGGTGTCCACATCACACCATATCACCAACAAATAAACGTCACCTGCTGGAGGGAGACAGATTTTCTGCCAATTTGGGCCTCTCTCTTCCTCTTCCTCGCCAGGGTGTAGCCGCAGGACAGATAGTTTCCGTCATCCTATGGGTACATTGACTTTAATACAAAACCTAGGAGGCTCATGGTTCTCACCCCCTTCCATAGACTTATACAGTAATTATGATAATTTCCAGAGGATGTCCTCCAACCTATCAGAGCTCTTGCAGCATGAACTGACATGTCCACCAAATCAAAGGATCAGAGAATGAATCTAGTACTGAACAAATAAGCTACAGCTAGCTAGCACTGCAGTGATGGTAGTTTGCAAAACAAATATCCACTGGATTGCTGTAAAATGATCATGATATCATTCTGCCACCTTGTAGTTAACTGTCACACCCTGATCTGTTTCACCTGTCTTTGTGCTTGTCTCCACCCCCCTCCAGGTGTCGCCCATCTTCCCCATTATCCCCAGTGTACTTATACCTGTGTTCTCTGTTTGTTGCCAGTTTGTTTTGTCAAGCCTACCAGCGTTTTAACCGTGCTCCTGTCTTGCACTAGTTCCTGTTTTCACGGATTTGACCATTCTGCCTGCTCTGAGCCTGCTTGCCGTTCTGTACCTTGTGACACTGCCCTGGATTACTGACCTCTGCCTGCCCTTGACCTGTCGTTTCCCTGTCCCCTGTTTTTGTAATAAACCTTTGTTACTTCGAACTGTCTTCATCTGGGTCTTATCCTGAGGTCTGAACTTTTAGATTTGTGTGTATTGTTAGATATTACTGCACTGTTGGAGCTAGGAACACAAGCATTTCGCTACACCCACAATAACATTGCTAAATATGTGTATTAGACCAATATAATTTGATTTGACATGTAAAATGTTATTTTTAACACAGGATTCCATTTTGAATTGTTGCGCAATGACTGGGTTTATAAAAGCGCTGTCTGAAGCTCTATCTGTATGCTGTGCTCATGATAAGATAGGCCTACACAATGAATATACACACACGTGCCAATTTAATTCCGTAAAATTATGCAAATGAACCCATAGGCCGATTAGCATGACCGGTCAAATGTATTTACATCTACTGGTATTTCCATCAAAGAATAGGCTAAAAAGCATTATTTTGCAATGTTTTTTTTCTCCTTTTCCCTGACAATTGGCATGGCCGGTGCCAATTTGATCTGCTTTGAAAAAATGTTAATCTCTAATTTTAAATAAACACTCCGCAACCCCCACCGCTCCCAATTTCAAAGTTACTCACTGATACTGTATGTATAAAACGGTATAAAGAAACTGCTAAACAAGGGTCTGTTTGAAAGGGGATCATACAAACATAGCCTTTTGTTAAGAGCCTTGCTCTAAACATTAAAACACTTGTCGCTTGCGGTACAGTTTTGGTAACAAAAAGCAAATTAGGCTACTACACACCTTTTTTATAGGGTTAAAAGTGTCTGCTAGCTTCCTATCCGAAAAAGTTTGGAACAGTTCCTGCAATTCCTGCATTGGGGTGGCAAGGTAGCCTAGTGGTTAGAGTGTTGGACTAGTAACTGAAAGGTTGCAAGTTCAAATCCCCGAGCTGACATGGTACAAATCTGTTGTTTTGCCCCTGAACAGGCAGTTAACCCACTGTTCCTAGGCTGTCATTGAAAACAAGAATTTGTTCTTAACTGACATGCCTAGTAAAATAAAGGTTAAAAAAATATATATGTTATGACACTTGTAGGTTTTGGTCTTCGGCAAGGGCTTTTTCAGCTGTTCGTGCACACAAAATGTTTTGAGGCAAGCCAAAGAAGTCGGTAGTAGCCGAAGAAGTCAGTAGCCCCTTCGTTGGTGATTGGTCAACAGTAGGGATTCTTCAATTAAAATCTGTGTCATTCAACGAGAGACTAATTGTTTTCATGCACATTTTTTCACTTGAGAAATACTGCAGCAAACATCTTAGTTAGGTGTAAAATTGGGCAACTAAGATCTCCTCTGCAAAAACGTCAAAATCAATGACATTTTTGAGGAAGTGTATACTGGTACAATTGCCACTTTTTTTCTTGATTTTCCAAGTGTAGGTCTGTTAAGAGAGTATGCTAGCACACTCGATCGGGTTGCCTAGCTGACTTCGGCTAGCCGCCAGCCGAACTGAAGCAAGCTGACGCCTTTAGACTTCCTACACGGCCATATTTCCATATTTATGGCCCTATAAAATCTGATACGGAGGATACGGACGGAATCATAGAACCCAGACAATGAAACGGAATTCAACTATATAAAAAATGTATTGAACTTAGTAGCTAAATGTATACATTTTCCCAAGTTTAACATAAGACATGAACAGAATGCATTAGTGATTTGTATTTTCTGCAACTTTCTGCAGAGGCAACAAGAATTCCCCCTGTATGTGTGTGCAGTGCGCGCAGCTACCACTTTGTGTAGCCGTTAGCGATGATGCCTTCCCAATTAAATGTTACGTGCTAAGGCTCAGGAGAAGACCCAGACAATTTCAAAGTAACAAAAGTTTATTACAAAAAAAAACTGGGGGGGCAGGCAAATGACAGGTCAAGAGCAGGCAGAGGTCAGTAATACAGAGCAGAGTCCGAAAGGTACAGAACGACAGGCAGAGTGGTCAAAACAGGAACACAGGAAAAACGCTGGTAGGCTTGATGAAACAAACTGGCAACAGACCAGCAGAGAACAGAGGTATAAATTCACTGGGGATAATAGGTAAGATGGGCGACACCTGGAGAGGGTGGGGACAAGCACAAAGACAGGTGAAACAGATCAGGGTGTGACAGTACCCCCACTCTAGGGGCACCACCTGGTGTCCTACCTGCCCTGTACTGGAATCTCCTGCCCTGTGGTCAAACCTTTAAGAGACACCTTATTGTGTACGCCGGTTAGCAGTCGATGAGACAGGGGAGAGGGTGGGCCTGGAAACAGGAGACAAAGGACTGTGAGACGTAGATTTAATCCTAGACACATGAAAAGTGGTATGTATACGGAGGGTACGGGGCAACAGAAGATGAACAGCAGAGGAGCTAATGATCTTGGAGATGGGAAAGGGCCGATAAACTTTCCCCGCGTTTTGCGGGACTCCACCCGGAGGGGCAGATCTTGGGTGGACAGCCATACCCTCTTCCCAAGACGATACCGGGGAGCCAGGGTCCGGTGGCGGTCCGCTTGTGGTCCGCTTGTCGCCGATACCTGGAGGTAGTCTTGAGAAGAGCCGACCGGACTCTCTTCCAGGTACGGCGACAGACAAACATCTGGGCGTCTCCAGATCTTGATTGGCTCGCTCCGACTGGCCGTTGGACAGAGGGTGGAACCCAGAGGACAGGCTGGCCGACTACCCAATGATTGTGCAGAACGCATTCCAGAACCGGGACAAGAACTGAGGACCCCGGTCGGAGACCATGAAGTAATGTGTCAAACAGGGATTCCAGGCACTCTCGGCAGCCAATGTGCAGAAATCAACCACATAGTCCACCACACTGTGGGAGTCTTGGCGGCAGCCTCTCTCCCGGACAATGGAGAATCTAAAACCTTTTTCACCTCAGTCACGAATTTCTCCAGGCTGAAACACACAGCTGTAGCACAGGCGAGAGCCCCCCCGGACATTAGCGTTATGAGACACGCCATCATCGAGCGGTCCGAGGAAAAGGATGAGGGCTGCAGCTCGAAGATGATGGAACACTGGGAGAGAAACGCCCGACAGGTTCCTGACTAGGGTTGCAAAGGAGTTTTTCCAAAAGATTTCCAATGGAAGTTCAGCCCAGGAATTTTGCTTAAATTCATAAAAAAAAGTTAGCTTATAACAGTTAACCTTTTTTGTGGGATACACAAGGCAATTCTAGGTCTTGTGGCATATTTTGGTTAAACTATCCCCAATTCAAAGGAATTGCAACCCTCTGAATGCACAGTGCATTCCATCACATGTGCAGTGCACTCTTCCATCACATGTGCAGCTGATTCTCAAGATCTTGCACCCTAATGAGATGCTATTGAGCCCACACTGTTTCCATACATGTTTCATTTTAAAACATTTATCTTACAAAGGAGTTGTTTAATCTATCAGGTTAACTATTTATCTGTACATGGAATTGTATAATTCTTTTTTTTACTCGTTTATTTTCTAATCTTTACAGGAAAATGCCACGGGCACTATCTGATGTGTGGAGACATTTCACTGCAGCTAATGTAGAAGGAGAATGTAGAAGGAGAAGCTGTGTAAATTTGCAAATACTGTGCCAAATCATATGTGAAGAACAAAGACGCAGAATCTGGCCAAGTGCATAAAGTTCCCTCAGCACTCACAACAAGCAATCAGACACCTTATCGATAGCATGGTCTTCCTGGAATCAGAGGTTTTTTTTACTCAATGGAGGAACATAGTCAGAGAAGTGCTGATGTCTTGCTCGAGCTGTGTATGCAACTGGTTCACCTCTGATGCTCACAGGCAATGTGGATTGGAAGAGATTTCTGAATGTTCTTCACCCAGCATACACCCCTCCAACCAGACATGCTTTATCTACTAATTTGCTGGATGCAGAGTTCAACAGAGTTCAAGTGAAGGTCAAGCAATCCATAGAAAAGGCAGATTATTTCAATCATCTCTGATGGGTGGTCGAATGTTCGTGGGCAAGGAATAATTAACCACACCATCTCCATCCCTCAACCAGTATTCTACAAGAGCACAGACACAAGGGACAGACACACCGGTCTCTACATTGCAGATGAGCTGAAGGCAGTCATCAATGACCTAGGTATTTGCACTGGTGACAGACAATGCTGCGAACATGAAGGCTGCTTGGTCTAAAGTGGAGGAGTTCTACCCTCACATCACACCCATTGATTGTGCTGCGCATGCATTGAATCTGCTCCTCAAGGACATGACACTGAAAACAATGGATACACTCTACAAGAGAGCCAAGGAAATGGTTAGGTATGTGAAGGGTCATCAAGTTAAAGCAGCAATCTACCTCACCAAGCAAAGTGAGAAGAATAAGAGCACCACATTGAAGCTGCCCTGTTGGTGTTGCTGGGCATTATGTTTGACAGTCTCCTGGAGGGGAAGGAGTCTCTCAAAGAAATGGCCATATCACAGTCTGCCGATATGAACAGCCCCATCAGGAGGATCCTCCTGGATTATGTATTTTCGGAGAGAGTGGTAAGCAGCCTGAAACCTATAGCAGTAGCCATTGCATCGATTGAGGGAGACAATGCCATCCTGTCTGATGTTCAGACTCTGCTTGCAGATGTAAGAGAATAAATCCGTACTGCCCTGCCCACTTCACTGCTGCTCCATGCAGAGGAAACTGCAGTTCTGAAATACATAAAAAAGCGTGAAGACTTCTGCCTGAAGCCCATACACGCCGCAGCGTACATTTTGGACCCCAAGTATGCTGGCAAGAGCTTCCTGTCTGGTGCAGAGATCAACAAGGCCCATGGTGTCATCACTACCTTGGCCTGGATGAGGGCAAGGTTCTTGTCAGTTTGGCAAAGTACACTTCCAAGCAAGGGCTTTGGGATGGAGATGCAATCGTGCCAACATATTTCATCAGCCACCTGGTGGAAGGGACTTTGTGGATCTGAGGCTCTTTCCTCTGTTGCCTCCATCATCCTCCAAATCCCACCAACGTCAGCCACCTCAGAGCACAACTGGTCCTTATTTGGGAACACACACACACCAAAGCACGCAACAGGCTGACCAGTACAAGGCGTGAATTTTTTTTTGGCTTTTGGAGCCTGACAACAAGCCATCCTCAACAAGATTGGAAAGTGACAGAGAAGATGAGGCCTCAGAGTCTGATGTTCAAGAGGTGGACATTGAGGAGGTCCAGGGAGAAGACATGGAAGCCTGAGAGGAAGACAACCAAAGCTTTAGTTTAGACTATCATTTTACAGATGTATGTCGAAAAACGTTTTTGGGAGATGCGATGGATAATTGAATATTCCCTTTTGTTGTTCAGTGAAATCATCCCATGTGAAGAGTCAACTCAGTTAATTAAAGTTCAATTTGTAACAAAATGTGTATTTTATTTATATTAGAAGGATTTAATCATTTGCAATTATGTCTACTTATGATAAACATTTTACCTTACTTTTCTGTTTCCATATGATATGGTAAATATATCCAATGCAAAAAAACATCTACATTTAAAATTGTATTAATTTGCATATATTTCCGTTAATTCCCACGGAAAGTTTCCACCTCTGAATATTCCCCAAAATGTGCAACCCTATTCCTGACTCTTCAGCGAAGCGTTCCGGAGGTGGTAAGCGGGGTTCTCGGGAAGCCGGGGTGGCACCTAAACTCAAAAGGCACCTAAAGGACTCTCGGACCATGAGAAACAAGATTCTCTGCTGTGGGGATGTTTTTCAGCGGCAGGGACTGGGAGACTAGTCAGGATGAGGGAAAGATGAACGGAGCAAAGTACAGAGATCCTTAATGAAAACCAGCTCGACTGCTCAGGACCTCAGACTTGGGCAAAGGTTCACCTTCCAACAGGACAACAACCTTAAGCACACAGCCAAGTCAATGCAGGAGTGGCTTCGGGATAAGTCTCTGAATGTCCTTGAGTGGCCCAGCCAGAGCCCGGACTTGAACCCGACCGACCATCTCTGGAAAGACCTGAAAAAGGCAGTGCAGCGACGCTCCCTCAACCTGACAGAGCTTGAGAGTATCTGCAGAGAAGAATGGGAGAAACTCCCCAAATACAGGTGTGCCAAGCTTGTAGCATCCTCTAAGGTGCAGGGATAAGTAACTGGGTGGTTGCCAGGTAGTGACAGTGATTAAGTTCAGGGCAGGGTACTGGGTGTAGGCCGGCTAGAGATGGCAAATGGGCTTACCACACCACCCTCTGGAGAGCCCTGCGGTTGCGGACGGTGCAGTTGCCATACAAGGCAGTGTGATACAGCCTGACAGGATGCTGTCAATGGTGCATCTGTAAAAGTTTGAGGGTCTTAGGGGCCAAGCCAAATTTCTTCAGCCTCCTGAGACTGAGACTGTTTTTCCTTCTTTACTACACGGTCTGTGTGGGTGGACCCTTTCAGATTGTCAGTGATGTGTACAACAAGAAACTTCAAGCTTTGCACCTTCTCCACTGTGGCCCCGTCGATGTGGATGGGGGTGTGTTCCCTCTGCTGTCTCCTGAAGTCCACGATCAGCTCCTTTGTTTTGATGACGTTGAGGGAGAGGTTATTTTCTTGGCACCATGTAGCCTAGGCCTACTGGTTGTATGAATTTGAGATCTATCATCCCACAACTGTCCCAGAGTCTGTTCGTGCTATTTCTTTCTCTACAAGTTGACCAATAGAATAGGTCAACTTTTCTACTATGGAGGATAATATACTGACATTAGTCCATTGAATTAAATTGCAGAATTGTTTTTTAAATTTTATTTAACTAGGCAAGTCAGTTAAGAACAAATTCTTATTTACAATGATGGCCTACCAAAAGGCATCCTGCGGGACGGGGGCTGGGTTTAAACATTTTAATAAAATATAGGAAAACACAAATCACGACAAGAGAGACACCACACCACTACATAAAGAGAGACCTAAGACAACATAGCATGGCAGCAACACATGGCAACACAGCATAGTAGCAACACATGACAACATGGTAGCAGCACAACATGGTAGCAGCACAAAACATGGTACAAACATTATTGGGCAAAGACAACAGCACAAAGGGCAAGAAGGTTGAGACAACAATACATCAGGGGAAGCAGCCACAAGTGTCAGTAAGAATGTCCATGACTGAAGCTTTGAATGAAGAGATGGAGATTTCAAAAACTGTCCCGTTTGAGTGTTTTTTTGCAGCTTGTTCCAGTCGCTAGCTGCAGCGAACTGAAAGAGGAGCGACCCAGGGATGTGTGTGCTTTGGAGACCTTTAACAGAACGTGACTGGCAGTACGGGCGTTGTATGTGGAGGATGAGGGCTGCAGTAGGTATCTCAGAGGGGAGTGAAGTCTAAGATGGTTTTTATAAATAAGCATCAACCAGTGGGTCTTGCGAAGAGGTAAAGCGAGATGACCAGTTTACAGAGTAGGCTCATTTGGCCTAATGAGCCTACTCCTGTCTATACAGAAATAAGTAAATCAACAGGGACTGAGTTTAAACAAAATCAACTTCATTATTTTCTTTTATTGACAATTTTATTTGTGACTTTCAGGTTCTGATAATCAAAGGTTGATTATCTACAAGGTCATGGGTTGGATGACTGTTTGGATAATTCACCAACTAGGTAGTGACAAACTATTTTGGTATTGGTCATTGAGGGTAACTAAGTGTGAGAAATACTTTGTTACGCCTTGTTGAATACTGGATGTGGTTTTGAGAAACAACTTTCTTTTTGAGTGTTTCATGCTGATAGTTGGAGAAATCAGTCCACTGCTCTTTATTATTTTCATTGAGGGTTATCAGTCTGAAGCTACAGTATACCAGTGTTTGATTGTATACATAGACTATTGAGGCACCATACTGTTGCTTTTGTTTTGGTGTGTTGACTATCAAGACGCTCGACTCTATACCACTGCTCCTAGTGGATGAACATTGTTTATGTGAAACATTCTATAATTCTAAAGGAAGAATAGAAGAGACTGATACACTTAATATGAATGGGTGGAATTAAACCAAAGAATTCTAAACGTTTATCTGGACTCACCTCGTGGATTGATTAATAGAGGCCATACTATTGCACTCTTATTACACTCTTACTCTTAGATTGTTATGAGTTTACTGGTACACGGAGTATACAAAACATTAAGAACACCTGCTCCATGACATGACCAGGTGAAAGCTATGATGCCTTATTGATGCCACTTGTTAAATCCACTTCAATCAGTGTAGATGAATGCTGGGAGGTGGGTTAAAGAAGGATTTTTAGCTTTGAGACAATTGAGACGTGGATTGTGTACCTGTGCCATTCAGAGGGTGAATGGGCAAGACAAAATATTTAAGTGCCTTTGAACGGGTAATGGTAGTAGGTGCCAGGCGCACCAGTTTGTGTCAAGAACTACAACGCTGCTGGGTTTTTCATGCTCAACAGTTTCCCGTGTGTATCAAGAATGGTCCACCATCCAAAAGACATCCAGCCAACTTGACACAACTGCGGGAAGGATTGGTCAACATGGGCCAGCATCCCTGTGGAAACGCTTTTGACACCTTGTATAGTCCATCCCCCAACGAATTGAGCATGTTCTGAGGGCAAACGCGGAGGGGAGGGAGAGAAACTAAATTTTAGGAAGGTGTTCCTAATGTTTGGTATACTTAGTGTGTAACGCACATGACATTCTGGCAACTTTGAGAAAAACTATTTTATAGTAGAGTTGTGCCTGTTGTTCACACGTGCATCTGCCCTCTCATTTGCTAGAATATTCCCACATGATCTCGCCTCCTCCAGCCTGCTTTTCACCATTGCGGACATGCATTTCCATCTTCTTTCATACTGGACGCAGAGACATACAAATAGTATCCACGTGTTCATCTCACTCTGGGGAAGTACAGTACCAGTCAAACGTTTGGACAAACCTACTCATTAAAGGGTTTTTCTTTATTTTTGTTATTTTCTACATTGTAGAATAATAGTGAAGACATCAAAACTTTGAAATAACACATGGAATCATGTTATTCACTCAGCTGCCCTTTATCTAATATTAGGTTTTGGTTGAAAAAAAAAAAGTTATGTACATTGTAGAATAGTTTCATTTACAAACTTTATAGCCTATGTCTGAAAAAAACATGGTCACTGTGATAGAATGTTTATTTTGGTTGGTGATTTTCTGCATTTATTTAAGTTCCATGGCATCAGGTAGCCTGATTTCAGATGTGTCCATGTAAACAGAATTATTAGGGAAATGTATCTTCTTGCAAAGCACGTAAATGTTTTAAACTATTATATTAATCTGACTATCCACAATAATCGTATTGTGGAATCAGATTAAATTAGCTCTAAAGATCAGTACTAGCACTGCATAATGTAATATGAAATTATGGTTGTCTTTAGGATTTTGACTGTGGGGGGGGGGGGGTTACACCTAAACTTACTTAGGCTTGCCATAACAAAGGGGTTGAATATTGATTTGAGACATTCCAGCTTTACATTTCTAAGCAATATGAAAAAATGTAAAAAAAAATAATAATAATAATATTAATAATAAAATAAACATTCCACTTTTGACATTATGGGGTATTGTGTATAGGTCAGTGACAAAAAAAAATCTAAATTGAATAAATTCAAAATTCAGGCTGTAAAACAACAAAATGTGGAAAAAGTCAAGATGTGAATACTTTCTGAATGCACTGTACACTTTCATTTGGGCCCATATGCCCTGATACCTTTTCTTGAGAGAATAACTAATTCATGGGACATGAAGAATGATGAAGATTGCATATGAAGAAGATAGCTATGATGCCTTAAATACTTAACACCTTTATATCTGTTTGTTCTGGACAAATAAAGTTACTATGCCATTGCTTCTGTTCTGTGCCAAAAGGTCCATGCTCCCACCCAAGGTCCCAGTCCCGCGAAAATGCACCAGCCCGTGGTTAGCAGTTGCAGAAACCCCATAGATGTAGAAGCACTTGCAGGGTCATTAGTTACCACAGCCACAAATTCATAAACCCCGCCTATTTCTACAAAATCTATTTTTCAAATCTGATTTTAAATCCAACCCTAACCACACTGCTAACCATATTCCTAACCCTAATCTTAAATTAAGACCAAAAACTATTTTTTGTTTTCATTAATTATAGTCAATTTTGACTTTGTGGCTGTGGTAACTAGTGACAACACACTCGCAGCGTCAGTCAACAAGCCGCCATTTCACATGTTTGGGACGGGAGCCGGACCTAACCTTATGCCGGGAATCGTAGTTTTCTTCTTTTTTTTAACACCCTGAAATCAGACAAAATCAGCAACGTGCGCCTTGGTGAACTATCGAATGGTAAGTATTTACATTATGTGTTAACTGGTGAATTTACGCGGATAGGTGACTTTTTTTGTTTGTGTGTTCTGGCAGTGATTTTAAAAACAATGTGGAAAGTGGTTAGCTAGCTAAGTAATTAACGTTAACCAACAACGTTACTCCTAAGAGTCCTACCCGACATTTTGAAAATGAATTCCAGAGCTAGATAACATTAGCTGCAGACCAGGCCGGCGCCACGGATGGAGTAGTTCCACTAACGTTGCGGAAGCGGCGTGACATTTCAGACGAGAAACACATGACTAACGTTAATTAACGTTAGCTAGCTAACTTCTTATTCGTTTTAGCTAGCGACAGGTTTAGCTAGCATTGGCTACGCGGCGTGGATGTCTCGAGCATGGGCTGGTTAATGGGATCGCAAACACTGAATTCTTGAGACATTGTTAGCAAACTAATACATTAGCTAAGTCGTTGAAACATTTAACTGACATCCAAATATCTTCTTGGCTAGCTATTTAACTAACGTTAACAGTAATTGTTTTCAAAGCAATGCATTGGAAGCTAATTAACTAGTGGACAGTAGAAGCTTCGTCAGAAAGAATATGGGTGTGCACAAAAGCACGTGTAACGTTAACTACAGTAGCTAGCTGGTTCTAATCGAATGACTAGTCTTAACTCAAACCAAATGTTAACTAGCTAACTGAATGTATCTAACGGTTAACAAATGACTCCCAATTCAGTTAGCTAGCAATATGTTCAGTATAATGCCTGGTGTCTCTGGACGTGTCCTGACATTGTCCAGGCACTATAGTAGCTAGCTAACTTGCCAAAACAAGACCATCGACGTAACATAAGTGATGGCTTTTATCATAAAGTTTTCTATTTGTCTTCATTGTAGTAGTTTCGTGATTAGCATTATCATAAGCGGGTTGATTTGTAAACTATGCACTAAACTTGCCAGGACAATGAATGAAATGCTTCTCTATGCAATGATGTTGCCTGGAAACCCGACGTTGAATTCTAAGTTGGACAAAAATTAACTTTTGAATCAGTCCAGAATGTTGACTAAAATTATATTTACTGCCAAAAAAAATTATCCTACTGCCAAAAAGACCGGTTGGTCTTTTTGGCAGTAGGATTGTGAGATAATATATCCACAGGAAAGTATAATTACATCAACTTTTCTGAGCGCTGGTAGTGCATTTAGATTCACCTGAAGCATGCGCACAAGATACTGATCTGTGCAGGAGATGCATGCATACTTGTCGAGCTCGTTTACATGGTTCTGTGCATGCTTCAGAAATCTGAACACTACCAGCACTTTACAGAGTTTATGTTATTGTACTTTCCTGTGAATATGTTGTCTCACATTTTTGCCGCCAAAAGGACCAACTGCACGGACAAACGGTAAAGTACGTTCAAATATCATTTTATTAAACACTGGCTTGTAGAGGGAGGAAACTTTCCTGATTCTAACACTCATTTCTGTCCCACATAGTATTCAATGCAATTCAATTTAGGATTTCCAAGCAAGCGATGATGATATGCCTGCAAGTTATGTTTTGCTTATTTGAATTGACTAAGTGCGTGGAAGTGCTTATGTGTTACTGGAACAGTCATGCAATACATTTGAAGCATCATTGTATTAAACAGATGGCGACCGATCAGGTGACCGATCATGTAAATGGGAATGGTACAGAGGAACCAATAGACATAACTGAAGTGGACACAACTACAGCTGAAGTTATCCATTCAGACAATTTCCAGACATTATTAGATGCTGGTTTACCACAGAAAGTTGCAGAAAACCTAGATGCAATTTACATAGCAGGTAAGTGCATGTTATGCATAACCTAACTGTTGTTTTGTTGTCATGTTCATTTTTAGTTTGTATTTCTATTAGAAACTTGTATTTATTTACCTAAGCAACTTTGTAATTTATTTACAAAATATTTACATACAAAGCTATCCCCACCATACCAAAGAACTGTGAATTTGAATGCATTGTTTCTGGGTGGAGTTGATGAGCTAGGCTATGGCTGACACAAATTCTGCTAGAAGTTTATGCATGTATGAACTACACATTGACACATCCAGCACAAAGCGGGAGCTTTAAAAATGCTTAGTAGTTGCCAAAGTTCCGGAGTATGTCTTTAGTAAGGATGGAACCCTTTTGCGACGCTGTAGTGGGGCGGTTCAGATGTCTGAATGTACTTGTCTGACCTGGTTCATGCAGTAGGATTAATGCGGTTAGCGAGATACTTTTTCCCTCCTTTGATGAACTTGTTTGTGTGCATTTCCTCGGTTTCTGTAAGCATAACTCATAATTCTTCATTTTATAATGTACAACTAACCTAGCTGGTTACTATTTCTAGCAATGATGAAAAAATTTTGGGCTTTTGGTTGTCCACATGATGATCTCTATACTCAAATACTGGAGCAACTCAACATTGCTGTGATGGTTTACCGCTAAGATCTGATTGGACAGAATCCCATGAGTTCTTTGTGCTTTCATTTGCAAACAATGGTTATATTTGAAGTGTCACCCTTCTACAGGCCTGGTAGCGCACAGTGACCTAGATGAAAGGGCTATTGAAGCATTGAAAGAATTTAAAGAAGAAGGTGCTCTGCAAGTCCTGCTTGAATTTAAGGAAAGTGATCTGTCGCACGTGCAAGTAAGTGGCCGCTGCGTTACACTTGGTTGAGGATGATTCTAATGAAACGCAGGGAGTACTAAACGCTTCAACTTTCCTTTTCAGAACAAAAGTGCCTTCCTCTGTGGAGTAATGAAGACTTACAGACAGAGGGCGAAGCAAGGGACCAAAGTTTCAGATTCCACGAAAGGACCAGATGAGGCGAAAATAAAAGTATGTCAACGCCAGGAAGGAAGTTTACTCTTTGTAGGGATGAAAGCATGCCTCTGTTCCAATATCTTCCCACCACGGCATAGCCTATTGTAAGAGCCTTGCTTATTTGAGGCAGACTTGATCTTGACTTAGCTCGTAAGAGTTTTATACCAATGTTACAAAAGTCTGTCAGTTTAGGCTACGCGATCACATTTTTTGCATAGCTGATTTATTGTGATGTGTGAAAATCAAGTGGTGTCTGTGTGTGGTTACAGGTTATATTTTTATTTTGATAATAACAGGCTCTGCTTGATAGAACCATCTATACACTTGATGTGACAACGGGTCAGCGGAAGTATGGAGGCCCCCCCCCAGAGTCTGTGTATTCAGGTGCTCAACCCACTTTTGGAACAGAGGTAAATGGTGAACAAACACTTTTGAATAAAGACTATCAAATGTCTACAAATCACTGTTTGGCCTTATGATATTTGTAATTCTGGAGTGACTCTTGTTACAATGAGAGCTTACCGCTAAGATCTGACTGGGCTGAAACTTAAAACGCTCAAATTGAAATTCCCCCCCTGCTGTCGTCTCCTTGATTCCCATAAATATTTTTTAGATGTTTACGTTTCCAGAACTGACCACTTTCTTTGCTGCTCACGAATGTGTTTTCATGACTTGTTTCATGACCTCCCTTTGTAGATATTTATTGGGAAAATTCCTCGAGACTTGTTTGAGGATGAGCTGGTGCCCCTCTTTGAGAAGGCGGGACCGATCTGGGATCTACGTCTAATGATGGACCCCCTTAGTGGCTTGAACAGGGGCTACGCCTTTGTCACTTTCTGCACTAAAGAGGCTGCCTCGGAGGCAGTAAACCTGGTCAGTGTCTCCCCATGCCTCCAGTTATGGTCTGTCTCTTCAGCCTATCAGTCAGTTTGGAAGTATGAACTTTGGCATTGTCTGTGCCATGGCTGTTTTCAAATGTATCCTTGTCACACTGGTTGATGAGTTCCTCTTTCCCCAGTGTAATAACCATGAAATACGCCCCGGAAAACATATTGGAGTGTGTATATCTGTTGCCAATAACCGGCTGTTTGTCGGCTCCATCCCCAAGAGTAAAACGAAAGAACAGATTGTGGAGGAGTTTGCTAAAGTCACAGGTAAGAAAGATCTTTGTTGATGGGTGAGATGTGCACTTTTCATTTCATTAAGTCAACGACATGTCTTGTAGTTGTAACTAAATACATGATCACATTTAGCTCAAACCTCACCAAATTTTTTCTATTTCTAACAGAGGGTCTTCATGATGTCATACTGTACCATCAGCCGGATGACAAAAAGAAGAATAGAGGTTTTTGCTTTTTGGAATACGAGGACCATAAAACTGCTGCTCAGGCCAGACGCAGGCTAATGAGTGGCAAGGTGAAAGTGTGGGGGAACGTGGTTACTGTGGAATGGGCAGACCCCATCGAGGACCCAGATCCAGAGGTTATGGCCAAGGTAAGTGATCTGCTGATTACAAAGTGATGAAACAAAGTGAGAAACAAGGTGTTATGTCCCAAAGGGCACCATATTCTGTATAAAGTGCACTGTTTTTGACCAGGGCCCATTGGACCTGTTCAAAAGTAGTGCACTATATACAGTGCCTTCAGAAAGTATTCATACCCCTCGACTTATTCCACATTTTGTTACAGCCTGAATTCAAAATGGATTAAATAGATTTTCTCACCCATCTGCACACAATACCCCATAATGACAAAGTGAAAACATGTTTTTAGAAATGTTTGCAAATTTATTGAAAATGAAAGCCGTTATCACATTTACATATGTAGTCGCACCCATGTTAGAATCACCTTTGGCACCGATTTACAGCCGTGAGTCTTTCTGGGTAAGTCTCCAAGAGCTTTACACACCAGGATTGTACAATATTTGCACATTTATTCTTTTTAATATTCTGTCAAGTTGGTTGTTGATCATTGCTGGACAGCCATTTTCAAGTCTTGCCATAGATTTTTCAAGATGGTTTTAAGTCAAAACTGTAACTGTAAGCAACACTGGAGATTTTCATTGAAATATTTCCAACCTGAAGTCTCGCTTTATAGGCTTGCAGTTGATGCTTGATCAACCTTGGATGTCTTTCATTTAACAAAATACAACCACTGGGTTACAACCAGTGGGTGCAGATCACACTGATGCCTGTGTGTAACCCATGTAGTTGAAGTTCTTAACACGATTCCCGTTGTGTATTTCAACCAACAGGTCAAAGTTTTGTTTGTCCGAAACCTTGCGAACAGTGTTACGGAAGAAATACTTGAAGAATCCTTCGGACAGTTTGGTAAACTGGAGCGAGTGAAAAAGCTGAAAGATTACGCCTTCGTCCACTTTGATGAGAGGGACGCTGCAGTCAAGGTACTTTATATTGCGTGATAATATGAGAATGCACTGCGGTAAGTAAATGACAGTGCATTGTGGGTGTGTAATTGTATGATGACTCTAGTTTGCCACCATCTCCACAGGCGTTGGCTCAAATGAATGGCAAAGCTCTGGAAGGAGAGCACATTGACATAGTCTTTGCAAAGCCCCCCGATCAGAAGAGGAAGGAACGCAAAGCTCAGAGACAAGCAGCCAAAACAAACATGTAAGACGTCTTTACAAAATGTTTTTTTTTTTGCCCTCTACTTTTCAAGGCCTAATTTGAAATTGGTGCATGACTAATTCAAAAGCCTTTTTTACACTGCAGGCCCTAATGTTCAAATCCGTTTTGTTTTTCAAATCCGATTTGGAGTACTGACGGTCCAAATGGCAAGGTACAAGTGACCAAATCCGATTTGTGTGTGTTCAGATGCCAGTTATTTGCTGACATGGCTACGCTAGTTGTCATAGTAATGACTGGTGTGTGCAGTGGTGTAGGCTGATTTTGGTGGTGCTTGTGCTTCCTATCAATCAAAGTTACGTAGCAAGCTAAGGTAACAACAATGCCTGCCATGGACATTTTCCAGTTGCTTTGAAAGTTCAAATAGTGTCACTGTAACAACACTTAAAGCCTTTTAAAACGAGTGGCTAGCCACAGCAGTCAACTATCTAACTAGGTAGCTGTTTATCTTTTTAGCACATTCACTCATTTGTTTGTAAACAATTAACAAGCTAGTTAGCAACAGTTTGTTCTTGTCAAACTGTCAACAGAGCAGCTAACAAGCAACAAGATATGCCTAATAACAGTCTTAAAAAAACACTTAAATAAATAATATTTTACAATTCAGAAATGTTGCATGGCCAGGAATCAGATTTGTATCTGATTTCAAACCACCTACGAAGGCATGAAATGTGTGTTGAATTCTGATTCCATGTGATTTTGGGCTGTTCAGACTGCAGGAAAAGTAACAAATTCTAATGGGATATGTATGAAAATTGGATTTGAGTCACTTTAAACTGCCAGTGTGAACAAGGCTTTAGTCATCAAATCAGAACAATGAGCCCATGTGTGTTCGGTGCCTTGAAGATTTTTTCCAGGTTCTGCTTGTTTCTCCCATAGGTATGATGATGATGATTATTATTACAACTACGGCCCCCCTCAGTTGCCCCCTCCCACAAGAGGCGGTAGGGGAGGTTATTCTTACCCACCCGACTATTATGGCTACGATGATTACTACGATTATGGTTATGATTACCACAACTACCGCGGGGGATACGACTACTATGATGACTTTCAGGCTCCTGCTAGAGGAAGAGGGGGCAGAGGTGCACGGGGGGCATCCCCATCCAGAGGCAGGCCAGGTGCTCCCAGGGGCAGAGGTGGCTTTTCCCCGCGTGGTGGTCCAGGATCAAGCAGAGGAGGTGTGCAACAGAGAGGCCGTGGCGGGCTACGTGGTGCAAGGGGTGACCGCGGTGGAAATGTAGGAGGAAAGCGCAAAGCTGATGGCTACAACCAGCCAGATTCCAAGCGGCGCCAAACCAATAATCAGAACTGGGGCTCTCAACCCATTGCTCAGCAACCGCTCCAAGGTGGTGATCGTTCTGGTAACTATGGTTACAAATCTGACAACCAGGAGTTTTATCAGGATTATTTTGGGCAACAGTGGAAGTAGAACATTAGGGATTTAATTCCAATTCCTTTTTTAGAGACTTGATCTGATTGGCCCTAAATCCATATGGTTGCCTCACTTTTTTCCCAATTTGGTGACATCTGGCAAGATCTATCTTGTATATATTTTAATAATCCGCTTGGATTTGAACAGTAGTCACACTTCCAACTGTTTTTGGCTAACTGTTTTTAATTTTTTTAAAGTTGATTAATGCAATTTCCGTAATCCAATTTAAATATTTAAAAATGTGCAATCATGTGATCCAGCTGTTTTATTTGGCTGTAGTTTTATGTATGTTTTTAGTGATTCCATGTTTTAAGTAGCTAACAGCAACTAAACTTATGTCTCCTAAACATGTACCTACTTAAAACAAATGAAACCACAATTTGTATCTTACAGAAGATAATGCTAGGAAGTGGCGTGTCTTGTAAAAAAAGAAAAAAAGACTAGTCCTATTTATTGGGCTTTAAATTCTGGCTTGTATTTTTTTGCTGTTTGTCTTCTTTAATAAACATACACGCAGAAGTGTACAAAACCTCATTGTGTTTCAAATTCATGTTTTGGCAAATTCTCTCTTCAAATTACCTTCAAATTCAAGGCTCCTTGTGGAAGAAAATAATTAAAGGTTTGCCTATGTTGGCCACACGCTGCAACGTCACTTTTGTGTGCCATAAAAAAAATATTTATTTCAGCAGTCGGCATATTCCACAATTCAAGTGTTATGTATGTGTAGAGACATACTCCATTTGAGTCACGTTTTTTTAATTCAAGACCGTATCTCAAACATTCTCGATTTAGGTTTCACAATTTCGTAGCCCAAATTAAATGGATTCCCGTTAAAGAAATGCCATGAAAAGTGGAGTCTCTCTGATGGCCACTTCAAATATATGCCTTTGGCTATTAAGAAATTAGTCTGAAGATTTTCTTGTCCCCGAAGGATCTACATAGTCATTGGTAGCCTTAACACTGATCTTACATGTTTCTCAATCTCAAATTGAGCAACAATGGGAATAATTGGCATGCATGAACTGTCTCTACGTAGTGCTTGTAGTTTGGACATAACTCCCAATCTTTCCATATCCCAACCACTTGACTCTCTTAAAAATAACACAGCAAGGCCACTGTTCTGCTCTACCTTTTCCTGAAGGCATAGAATTGTTGAATGTGAGGTTGAAGGGTGTAGAAGTCTTGGTGAATGATTAGAAACCCATTTGCTTTTTCCTTACTCAAGTTCATTTGTCTTTTCATGTGCTGTGTTCTGTAGTTACTTGTGGGTAGCTAGCTGGATGTTATGTGGTCTTCTGTTGTGATCTATCTTCTAATTGCGTCCTTTTGTTACCTGACTAGCAGGGAAAAGTGGTCGAGGCCGGTCCTGACCTGTCACTATGAAGACTGACCTGCTATGTGCGGTTATACTGGAAGCTGCCAATGGAAGTGATGGTAAGGTCAACTCAATGGTCCAATGATATTCCAACTTTACAGGAGCATATCTGCCAGATTAGAAGATAATCCAAAGGGCAAACTCAAGACATGTTGCTTGGACTTTTTAGGCCGTTGCTGCAAATAGTTTTCAAACCTCTTTCTCAAAGCTAATGATCCGGATCATGTTCTGCGCATGTTATTTAACGCGCACTACGTAGCTGCTGCTCACACTCCCCTCACGTTTCTCTTTTTACTTCTCCGCTTCTAAACCATGCTGATGTAGCCTATATGTCTCATATTTATGAACAGCTGAAATAACCCCAAAGTGATTTGATCTAACGTTCCCCAAAATATATTAAGGCTATACAACCATTGTCTGTTGTAACGGATATTTGCACAAGCTGCACAAGCAGGACGCAGCCTTTACACATTAATTCCATTGGAGAAAAAACAATCAGGTTTTTGTGTGAAGTAGGCTAATCCTTTATAGTCATATCGTAGCCAGTGTCTGTAAAAACAAAAAAAAGAACACTACTACTTTGACTGCTTGTCTGCCTCCTGCTTAGCCAATTCTTGTATATGATGAAACAATAAATCGCTAATTAGACTGCGTCTGTGTCTTGCTTGTGTTTGATATGCTGCCTAAATAGCTGCATGGAACTCTCCACTTGAGTTTTGCATTGGGGCAAAAAAATGATCTGCGTTTCCACCACACCCAGACCCTACTAACTGCTATTTTGCTTTTCAATTATTATGGAAGTACCGCACGAGTAAGCAGCCTAGCTGTTTCAACTCTGGACAGGTGAGCATGTATTTGGACCCGTAACCAGTGTCTGCCAATGGGCGAGTGCGTTTTTCATCGCCCGGCGCACTATTGATTGCGTCGTGTTGTCAACTACTGCTTAGACTGCCTACTATTTGTCATAATCTTCATAGTATGCAGCCATATCGTAACGAGAATTTCTGAAAAAATAACTAGCTAATGTTTGCGATGAGAGAACAAAATTAAATCACTATTTTGACTGTCTTGCTCGTGTTTGATATTGCCTAAGTAGCTGCATGTTAACTCAGCAGCTAAAAAGAACATGGACTCGCTAGACTGCAACAGACAACTGTTACAACCGACAAAGTTTGTATGAACAAAGTTTGTATGAACTTCGATCTTGTCGTGTGTGTACAACATGATGGCTGCATGTAACTCCACTCCTGAAAAAAATAACATTAAATCACGCTTGAGGCATGGAAAGCATAGTCTCTCATTATCCACGGCAAGTGTGTTTCCAGAAAATCCCAAACCACAGCCACGTCGTTGTTTTTATAAGCTTGCCACCTTCCCCATGTCTCCAAAGGAATATGCCATTTTAAAATGATTATTGAAGATGTTGATTTCCCAGTGGACTGTTCATCCCGAAATATAGTTAAACTTATTGTCTAAATTTGAAGTGGCTCAGAGGAGCTTATGCTAAATGCAGCTTTGCGATGGAATAGACATTTAATTCCATTTTGATTAGTTTTAATATAATGTTTAGTAGGTTTTTAGGTTTAACCACCTGGCATAATTGTTCAGGCATTCCTGGAAATAACCATGGTTATTTTCAGATCTTGTCTATAAAGGGTTGGTTAACTACCTCAGTACAGAGGACACAACTGCCCTGTCTACTGTAAGTAGGGAAAGTTAATTGATGAAAGCAGGGCTTGTTCCACCCACTAAAGAGCACAAGGGCAACAGCAGAGCACATGTAGCTTGTTTATTATAGGTGCTGCATACTGTTATTCTAACACTGCCAACAGTCAAACTGGGCATGTTAAATAATCTCATGTAATGAGCAAAGGAATGAACAAGCCATGCTTTCATATGGTTTGAACTGAATTGGCTATGTGCTTGTTCAGATAATGTAGTTACTGGTTGTATAATAGTTTAGGAAAATTGTACTTTTTGTAAAAGCTTTAACACCAGAAAAACATGTTTTTTTCAGAAGCATTGCAGTGTCCCTTTTTCTTTCTGGGATAAGATAGTAAGTATTTTGTATATGATCCATTCCTTTTGGTTTCCTGGAAACCCAATGTAGCAATATATTCAATTCAACATTGGGTTTTCAGGCAACCCTTTTGGAAGGTTGCATACAAACTTAAGTTTGAGAGACATCAGTCTACTTTGTGTACAGACATTTGCCTAATCATGATGTACAACATGAATGTCGATCAGACATCCATGAGCTGCCTTTTTGTCACATTTTAAGTATGTGACAAGTGTCTTGAATCTGCATCATGTTGAGCATGTAATTAGTAGCGGAGTTGGCTGGATACGACTTGGTTTATCCAGTTCAAATGGGATATTGCAGCTTTAAAAATAAAGAAATCCTGGTTCACATAAAGGAGACAAGTTGATCAGGTTTTGTACATAGTTGACTCCCTTGATCATCACAATAATTATTTGAAATGCTGTTACCAGTTTAAACAATTGTTGGTGGCTAACAATTGTTTTTGCATTCTTGCAAATAAATTGTTTTATACTGTTAAGTGAGGCACGTTACATTTAAAAAAAATAAAGGTCTTGATTTTCATCACTGTCGTATAACTGATTGCAGTGCTCTTGTATTTGATCCATTTATGACTATTCGTCCAACATAGTATACATTTAAATGTAGATGTTATGGAATAACGCAAACAATTCAACATGCTGCTTAGTGCACCACACCTTGGTATTGAATTTACGGCAATTGCTAAATATGAATTTTATTTCTTCACTGAAGTACGTGTTACTTTCAAATAGTCTATTTCGTTTAGGAAATGAAATGGTTTATGATTATGAATACCAAGCGATTACCAGCAGATTACAGTAGTAAAGATTTTCCAATAGCTTCGCCTATCCCTCCCTCTCTGGTCTGCTGGCACTTCCTGTGGTGAGGATTAGAACCGGAAGTGACGACCATCGGATTAAGGAAACTCGACCTGTCAAGGAAATCACACAATACTTTCTGAAATGGGAAATAACAAAAATGCTAACCATAATTAAAAGGAAGACCTATCGTTGAAGAAGTTAGATAACAATGTGAAACCTGCACACAATTATAACATGGTTCGCTGTTTGAAGTACTAGTTGACGGGATTATATTCTGTACTAGTAAGTAGCTAAAATCGCGAGCCTTGTTAACTTTAGCATAAGCATCAAACGTTATATAACGTTAGTCAATTTTTGCTGGTGTTATGGGCCACTTGTTTAGGGTATCCATCTAGCTTTTTAATGTTTACTTCAACAGACCTCATTATAACATGGAACGTATTCGAGTTTATCTGGCGAATCTGAAGCAAGGACTGCAAATTGATGTCCTGAGGGAAGTTGGACGTCAATACCCTGTCTTTTGCTTTCTTCTGGTTTTCATGCTTTCATCAACTATACTTCTTAATAGGTACGTTTTGTCGACATACAGTGGATATTTGTTCATGTGGGATGTCAAATGTTTTGACTCAGTTATAATGTCATTTGAAGTACCTGTGGTTAAAGTTATCTTGCTCATTCTGGAGTGTCAGGAAAAGTTAGTTAAGCATCCGGTCTAAACTCATAATTTCAGAATGTTTCTTTTTTAGTTCCGATATAAACCAGACATCTAGCTTTATGTGTCTGACCAGGTTTTTCCTCCAGGTATCTCCACATTCTGATGGTGTTTTGGTCCTTCCTGGCTGGAGTGATTACATTCTATTGCTCCCTTGGCACGGAATCGCTCCTGCCCAACATCCTCTTCACCATGAAGCCCAAGAACAAAGTAAGTTGAATGTTAAAAACACAAATGCCAGTAGTTGGAGGGCAGTGCAGTGTCACACCAGTGGTGAAGTGACTCAGTTGCTTAACTTTCTAATGGGTCAGTTCCCATTTGTCAGTGGGATATCCAAAAGTAAGTTTGTAGCTTTAGGATTCTCCTCTATTTCTACAGCAGCAGGAGCAACAGGAGCTGTTTCCATTGGGACACAGCTGTGCAGTGTGTGGGAAAGTAAAGTGCAAACGTCACAGGTATGTCAGCACACTAGTCTCTGCGCTTGCGTGTTACGGGTCATTAAATATTGTGTAAATAAAGGGCGGGTCGCGGCCAGGTTGAATAAAGAGAAAACAATGCATAAAAAAGACATAATGTATAATTCTTGTACAATTCATCTCTATAGGCTACGTTGAGGTTTGCTACATTGAGGTTTTTCCTAATTCATTTTTATTTGGTGTTAGGCCCTAAAGCTTAGGCTTATACGCACTAACTGTATGCTCGCCAAATACACTCCAATTGCCAAATGCTTTTGGGAACTTGGGCAGAAAAAGTTAGCGTTGATACAGCGAGGCAAAGAGGACTTTGTCGCAGTTTAATTCAATAAGAAAAGCTGCGAAATGGAGTTGAAAATAAAGAGAAGGCAGGATCAGAACAGTAGCCTATTGTTTTGGACAGTCACAAGACAGAGTCATCAAATATGGCACATGAAAGGAACAGTACTGTTCAGGTGGGTTAAATATAATACTAACTGAAATATGGACATTGACTGTAGGTCTATAACCTTTATGACCCAACACACCTCCAGGCTGTGTAAGGGCTTTTTGACCAAGATGGAGAGTGATTGAGTGCTGCATCAGATGACCTGGTCTCCACAATCACCCGACCTCATCCCAATTGAGATGGTTTGGAATGAGTTGGACTGCAGAGTGAAGGAAAAGCAGCCAACAAGTGCTCAGCATATTTGGGAACTCCTTCAAGACTGTTGGAAAAGCATTCCAGGTGAAGCTGGTGGAGAGAATGCCACTAGTATTCTATAATGTAAAAATAAAGAAAAACCCTTGAATGAGTAGGTGTCCAAACTTTTGACTTGTACTGTAGGCCTATCTAAAATGGTCTTAAAAAAAGATAAGCTATGAGCAAACAGCTGACATGTGCATCGCTACAGCTCACTAATCACGTTTACATTGTGAATGCTTAAGAATACATCTTGTGTTGAGCAATGAACAGCAGTGGCATTGATGAGTAAAATGCCAAGAAGGATTTTTGCCCTATTGGTTAGAGGTGCATCTGGAGTTGATCTGCCATCTAGGGGATACAAGATTACGGTTACATTAAACACTATGCGATTATTGTGGATAGTCAGATTAATATATCGTAATAGTTTGATTAAAACCTTTACATGCTTTGCAAGAAGAACGATTTCCCTGATAATGCTGTTTACATGGACACATCTGAAATCAGGCTACTTGATGGCAGAAAATCGCCAATCAAAATAAAAGTTCTACCACCGTGACCATGTTATTTTTGGGAAGCATTATAGATTGAGTTCAGACATATGAAGTTTGTTTTTGAATACTTTCAGTTCCGAACTCACTTCACTCACGCCAAAGAGGGAGGCTCGCTCAGATGGTGTTAGCACATGCGCAGATCAAATACACAGCTGGAACGCCTACATGTCCTAATAATTTGAAAGATTGCTCAGAAACCAGGTGTTTTAATTGTCGGATGCTTACTTTGGTTTTGACCGTACGCTGATTTAAGATGAGCAGAGTAAGGCGTTTACTTGACTTGCATAATCTGCCTACTGCCATAATCAGTTTATTATTGAATTATTACTTTGTATGTCAACTTACTCTGAGTATGTGCTGCACATGACAGACTGACACATTCACACATCACTATGCCATTAATTGCTTGCAAATGATTGTGGGATAAATATGACTGAATTGCCATTGAAATTTAAAAATCTAATTAAAAGAAACTTGAAATATGATGTCCTTCACAGACCAACATTACTCCTAGAAAACTATCAGCCGTGGTTGGACTTGAAAGTCTACTCAAAAGTGGATGCTTCTATGTCAGAGGTAAAGTAATGGGTCATTTCAAAGATATAATTTTGATAATCACAAATACAATTAATAATTATTGATATTTGGCCCTTAGGTGCTCGAGTTGGTTCTGGAGAATTTTGTATATCCCTGGTACAGGTGAGTAGTTTCTACCACAGTTTTGAACATTTTGACTTGGGTTTTCTGTCTGGATGAGAGAGGGATTTTTGAATGCGTATTTCATTATGCTTTTTATTACTTTACTTTATAGGGACATCACCGATGATGAAGCATGCGTAGATGAACTGAGAATGACCTTTCGTTTCTTTGCATCTGTGTTAGTTCGACGCGCTCAGAAGGTTATATATAGTTCTGTCCATTCATCTCTTTCATCCCACATTCTGTTCTCCGAATAGTAACCTTTGTCAAGACACCTTAGCATATATTAGAGTTTTGTATGTAATTTGTATCCACATATTGCTAATGGTTAATACCATGTTAATGTACTGTGGCTATTTTTCAGACTCTACACTAACTGTGTAATTGTTTCACACAGGTTGATGTCCCCTCACTTATTTCTGGCAAAATGATGAAAGCTGCCATGAAGCACGTTGAAATCATTGCAAAGGCCAAACAAAAAGGTTTACAATTTGTTTTGTAGATTTGCACATTTTCATTCTCACAGTAGTATTCTGCACTGCAAGATGTTGGTCAATAAAGAAAACAAAATGTGTACTGGCTGTGCAAGGTTTAATGTTTCTGTGTGTGTGTTCTAGTGAAGAACCATGAAGGTTTGCAGCAGGCTGCTCTGGATGAGTATGGCCCTGACCTGCATGTTGCCCTGCGCAGTCGCAGAGATGAGCTGCTTTATCTCCGGAAGGTGACGGAGATGCTCTTTGCCTATCTCATGCCACCCAAAGCTACTGACTGCAGGTAGGCCCACCCAACCAGGCAGTCCATGCACCTCTGTCAGTCACAATCGTATATATTTTATTATTCATATCACTATCTTGTTATCAAAATGATTGACATGTAACCGTTTATTATTGATCTCAACCACTAAATATACTGAGTGAACTTTTTTCTGTCAGATCTTCCTCAAGGAAAAACTGAGAACTCTCTTTAAAGTGCCTTATTTGAAATGTATTTATCTGAATCCTATGTCTTCCTGATTGTCAGATCTCTAGCTCTGCTGATGCGAGAGGTCATGGTAGGGTCTGTGTTCCTCCCCACCTTGGACTTCATGGCTGATCCTGTAAGTAGAATGTGTGCTTAGTGATATAGGATATGAATACGAAACGGATATAAATGAGCAGAACATGTACTTCTGGAACGGTAGCAATTTAACTGCGTGGTGGTTGACATATTCCATCTTATTGATGCATTCCTCCTGTTGCTTTTCAGGATACTGTGAACCACATGGTGCTAATATTTGTTGATGACTCTCCAGTAAGTAAATTGGGCGTTTTACCAAACCTCACATGGAAGCATCATGCTGTAATGCATTTGTGATTTATTCCTAAAATTGTTTCCCCAGCCTGAGCTGGCCATGGATCCACCATCTGCCCTGGTTCCATTCCTGCAGAAATACGCTGACCCTCGTACCAAGAAGACATCTGTAAGTACTTAGTCTCATCGGCATTTTGAAAAGAAATCCCTTGTTAGTTATGTATCCATTCCACTGACAATTAATAGCTGTACTACTGTACCCTCTTAGTTCTAACAAGAACAATTAGAAAGGTAGTCTGTGAACTAAAACAGAAGACATGACAAAGTAATAAAAATGAAGCCAATAGTTAGTCTTGGTTTAGTGTTTTGCATGGACAAGCACAGTTTCTGAACTCTGTGGCTTTCCCTCCCGCCTGTGGTTTCCCAGGTGCTGAAGCTGGAGCTGAAAGAGATCCGGGAGCAACAGGACCTGCTCTTCCGCTTTATGAACTTCCTGAAGCAGGAGGGGGCCGTGCAGGTTCTTCAGTTCTGCCTTACTGTGGGTAAGGACAGCACTACTTTCAGAGGTCCTCATACAAGGCTATATAAGGCCTTTTGTTTGCCTCTCCTACCACATTCTCACCGCTTAAAATATTTTGTTTGTCATGACAAAAATAAATGTGTATTGCCATCTTTCCTGCATGCTACTCCCATATTGAGAGGCATGTATATTGAAGACCATAAGTCAATGATGACACAGAGTAACCATAGCCAGTGATGTCTAGAGAGTAACAACACTCAACCCCACTTCTCTTTCTTTATTAGTGTGCTTGCTGAAGGCAAGACACTATATTTCTTATTCGATTTATTCCGGCCCACTCTAGAGCTTAAACGATTTCAGCTATTAACACGAAACCAGACTGCCCCAGTTTAGATTGTTTGAGAAAATATTTTTGATAGCATTTATACTTTTTTTCCTACTGCAATATTTAAATGAGCTCCCAATTAATTTCAATGGCAAAAAAACCTAGACTAGGCCCATAGATTTTTATTAATTGTTTTACAATTTTAGTCTATCAACCCTTTTACTGTTTAAGCTATCAACTCCAAACCAACATTGAGATGTTCAGACTGACACTACTTAGATTTGCTTGTCAAAAACCTGTTGATACTATATATACTTTTTGAACTATAACCATTTAAAATGTGTATAAATGAACATGGGTTTGAATGAGACCCATAGGAATACAGAGGTAGCTATTCAAAATGCGCCCCTCTGTATGTGTAGCCCATCTATCTGATGCTGTCTGGTCAAAAAGAGCATGATACTGTTGCTGCCTAGTGCTGTTGCAACGACCGTATTACCTCCACACCAGCGGTCACGAGTCATAAGGCAGTCAAATTCCACGTGACCGTTTAGTCACGGTAATTCGGCTTCTCCAAGCTCTGATGCTGCTGTTGGTCATTAGTAGCCTACCAAACTTGCTTAACTGCCTGGTACTCAGCACTCTATTGCCCCTCTAATCACTCTGACATCAATGCAAATGTGTTTGATAATCTAATCAAACACTTCATGAGAGCCCATGAGCTCCTGTTGCACAACATTTCTATAGACTATGCAGTTGCATGAGAAAACAGAGTGATGGCCTCTATTAAAAAGAGGAGGATCCCATCAGCTTTCTATAGGCTAGGCCTACTATATTTATTTCTCAACTTTCCTAATATTAAGCACATTGCTTATCTTTACTACAGGAGTATAGCCTACCTGGCTGGCATTTAAAATGAACCATGGGAAAAGCGTTTGCTATTTAAGTGCATAGATTACATGTATTCTTTACCGCTGCCCCTGTTTTGAGACGGGTGCATGATAATGTGCCATTCTAAATCAACTCATTTTACACCTATTATTTAGTGCATGAAAAGACAAGATTAAGTCAAGAATAGTCTGATGGGTGACAATATTAGCCTATATATTATCACTTGTGAATGATGCCCAGCATAAGAAATGGCCTATGTGTTTGATTAGGTTTGTATCACAACTAAAGTGGCCAAATAACTTCTAAAAATGAAGCACATTAATCCACTTTACTAGGTGTTTAGAGCATATATAAAGCAGCGCGTGAGTTTCAAGTTTGGGGAAGATAATTTTAACCATCAAAACGCACCTTTATAATAAAAACATTACATGCATAATTTGCAGTGTTTTCCGCGAATGAAACATTTGCGCTTATAGCCTACAGCCATGTGCGCATTGCTGCGCTATAATCTGAAGAAATAGCCTGATATTTCATAAACATTTTTAAGGTAAATGTTCTGATCTGTTGCATCAGCCACATTGCTAGTGGTTGTATTAATTTGTGATCTATTGCATCCCAGACTATGTTTAGAATATTTATTTCTCGCACAGAATAGAATATGTCGACTTTTATACTTTGATTGACTAGATTGACATAGGCTAGTGCTTTTGCTGTTCGTTAGGCCTACTCATCTTGTTGGCTGACGAAAGTAAATGTGGACAGTTCTTCCAATATCTTCAATATGCACCTCGGAATTGGATAAGGACGTGCGCAGTTGCGTCCCGGTTGTGTCTGTCTTCACTTGTAGCCTGTGAGAAAGCCCCAATCACGTGATGGAGAGCCATGTGAGTGAGAGGTGCTTAGGAGAGCACACAGCACTCAGGGAGAAGGGTACAACACAGCACTACATGCCAAGGGCACATTGGCCACTGGCCGCAAAAGGCATGTGTTTTTTAGGATGTGTTACGGCCACAAAGGGGATGCCACTGTGAAATTCGAGGCATTATCAAGTGCTTGTCAAATTGTGAATGAAGGACTAATGAAGTGTGTACAAAGCAGAGCTCATGTCTTTCAATCAACTTTTTTCAAATCATTAGTCGCATCACGCAGCCTTACAATGTATTAAAAATCAAAACAAAGCCCAACGTTTGTAGAACAACCAAAGTTACATTAATAACTCTAAACTGAGCATATAGGAGTACCTATTTATGTTAACCGCTCAACACAGAATCGCCGCATGTGCGCACGCCTTCAAATCGTTTGGAGAAAATATAGATCTTTTATTCAGCTTTGTTCAATTGTATTCTTCATACTATAAAATAATGCCATGGAATTCTAAGCAAATCTTGTCTGATAAGTGATCTAGTGTAGCCCACAGCCGTTTGGCATAGCCAGATCAGGGCCCTAACATAAGGACAACTCAAACTATGCTATTCTGTTCTTCTGAAATAGACTTCATTTTCTTCATATAATGCTTCTTTAGACCTATATTACATGGATTTATTAGACTTTGTAAGGCTATGTGTGGAAGCCAGGAGATGCTAAATGTGTATGTTAATATACGGTCAATTACTGTGAGCCCGACAGTTATTTGCTTGACAATCACAGGCTGACCAAATTTCATGTCCGCCACAGCTCTATTGCCACCCGTAGCATTGAATGCAAGGGATGCCAGCTAGCATTTGCCCTCCCTTGATAAAACAATTATGCAATAATAGGCAATCGGCTTTGAGATAAACTGACTGAAATCAACTGTGAACGGTCCTGTCAAGGGAAGCCAGTTTGGATTTGGCTTCACACCAATCACATCAAGCCAAACTTCGCTGACAGAAAAAAACTTGAATTGTTGCATCTCGTTGTGTTGTTGTCCTCCGGTGGCTAGCTAGCTAGCTGAAATTGACCCTTTCCTAAATTAGCCATGGACGGAGATAGGAATTTGGACTTGTGGCTTTACTTACTTCTCTGTACTGGCCAGTGATTATAACGGTGATTCTGATCCAACCATAAATTCATACATTGTGCCTCAGGCCTGAGAGGATGGAAGTTCAATATGTAGCTAGATGTAGTAGGCTAATGTTAACTAGCTGGCTAATCGTTGCCCATGAAGTCAGACTAGCCAGCAAGCATTTTAGCCAGGTAGCCTAGGACAACAAAAACTACTGTATGACAGTCATAGACCGTTTCGGGAACATAAAAGAGAGGAGGATGGCATTGGTGTTTTTCTACAAGTAGGGTGGGTCAACATGTTTTTTTTACTTACTTACACGCGCACACACCAGAACCATGGACAGCCACATAAACTCAGCAAAAAAATAAACATCCCTTTTTCAGGACCCTGTCTTTCAGGGTCCTTAACATGCACCTGTGGAACGGTCGTTAAGACACAAACAGCTTACAGACGGTAGGCAATTAAGATCACAGTTATGAAAACTTAGGCCTCTTTAGTGTCCTTTCTACTGACTCTGAAAAACACCAAAAGAAGATGCCCACGGTCCCTGCTCATCTGCGTGAATGTGCCTTAGGCATGAGGACTGCAGATGTGGCCAGGGCAATAAATTGCAATGTCCGTACTGTGAGATGCCTAAGACAGCGCTAGAGGGAGACAGGACTGACAGCTGATTGTCCTCGCAGTGGCAGACCACGTGCAACAGCACCTGCACAGGATCGGTACATCCGAACAGGATGGCAACAACAACTGCCCGAGTTACACCAGGGACGCACAATCCCTCCATCAGTGCTCAGACTGTCCGCAATAGGCTGAGAGAGACTGGACTGAGGGCTTGTAGGCCTGTTGTAAGGCAGGTCCTCACCAGACATCACCGGCAAACCCACTGTCGCTAGACCAGACAGGACTGGCAAAAAGTGCTCTTCACTGACGAGTCGCGGTTTTGTCTCACCAGTGGTGATGGTCGGATTCGCGTTTATCGTCAAAGGAATGAGCGTTACACCGACAAACCCACTGTCGCTGGACCAGACAGGACTGGCAAAAAGTGCTCTTCACTGACGAGTCGCGGTTTTGTCTCACCAGTGGTGATGGTCGGATTCGCGTTTATCGTCAAAGGAATGAGCGTTACGCCTGTACTCTGGAGCGGGATTGATTTGGAGGTGGAGGGTCCGTCATGTTCTGGGGCGGTGTGTCATAGCATCATCGGACTGAGCTTGTTGTCATTGCAGGCAATCTCAACGCTGTGCGTTACAGGGAAGACGTCCTCCTCCCTCATGTGGTGCCCTTCCTGCAGGCTCATCCTGACATGACCCTCCAGCATGACAATGCCACCAGCCATACTGCTCGTTCTGTGCATGATTTACTGCAAGACAGGAATGTCAGTGTTCTGCCATGGCCAGCGAAGAGCCCGGATCTCAATCCCATTGAGCACATCTGGGACTTGTTGGATCGGAGGGTGAGGGCTAGGGCCATCCCCCCCAGAAATGTCTGGGAACTTGCAGGTGCCTTGGTGGAAGAGTGGGGTAACATCTCACAGCAAGAACTGGCAAATCTGGTGCAGTCCACGAGGAGGAGATGCACTGCAGTACTTAATGCAGCTGGTGGACACACCAGATACTGACTGTTACTTTTGATTTTGACACCCCCGTTGTTCAGCGACACAATATTCAATTTCTGTTTAGTTACATGTCTGTGGAACTTGTTCAGTTTATGTCGGTTGTTGAATCTTATGTTCATACAAATATTTACCCATGTTAAGTTTGCTGAAAATAAACGCAGTTGACAGTGAGAGGACTTTTCTTTTTTTGCTGAGTTTATCTAGCTTATGTTGATTGGACTAAATTGTTTTTGGAATCTTTTTAGTTTAGTTCACTATTAGACTAAGCATAGGTGATTTGATGGTGCTGGAATAGTGGAGGCAGCTCCCTGTTTTCTTTGCGACTTGTGTTAACCCTACGGTGTTCTAAATCCAATAGTTGTTTAGTAGTCAAATGTTTTTGGGAAACATTAACTTGCTTGACCATGCTGTAGGTCATGTTGTGGCGAAATCCTGCACGGAGCCTTCACCGTGCGCTGCCACTTTAAGAGCGCATCAGCAGTAAGGAAGGAGGAGAGATAAAGACAGCTTTTTCAGCTCTCTGGGAAGAAGCTCTTGGTTGGCGCGACAGTTTGATTGTGTGTGCAATGCTGTAGAAGTCCATGTTTGTTTTCAACGTGTTTAGTTTATAACGTGTTTAACTCAATAATCGGGTGACTGCTCGGTGGTTGTTGTCGTTTGGGACCGCACCTGTGATGGATCGCATGGATTAGGAGCAACATTGTTGCGAAGCTTGGACATATCAGCCAACACACCATCAGGCGAGCGACAGTACTGAAGTCAACAGGCGAGGCAACCAGCCTAAAGTCAACAGCTAAGATTCTCTCTCTCTTTTTTTCTTCCCTCTATCGCTCCAGTGCTTTACCCTGCAGCAGACTTTCCTATTTTTCAAAGGCACTTCCCGTTTATGTTCATTAGCGCTGGCCTATTATGGCCCGGCCAGAAGTCTCTGTATTGACATTTTAGTTAAAGGGAGGTTGCTTGCAAGTTGTGCATTGTATTGAATTGTATTGAATTGTATTGAGGGTGTGATACTAGTGACATGTGGCCGAGAAGATTTTGGACATTTTAAGGCCTTTGATTTGTCTCTGAACATCCCCACATTCATACCCTCTGCACTGCCCCACTGGGCGATAATACAGATTATTGCAAATTCTCTAATGTTGATGCCTGGTTCTTTCTTGTAAACCGTTTCTATGACGTTGTCATTCAATTGCTCTGCCATTATTATTGTATGAGTTATCATTGGTAGGGTTACTCCTGTGCAGGTGAAGGGGTTTATATGGTGTGTCTTATCTTTTCTCTCCACTGGCTATCTGGCCAACAGGCTACTCTCTAGGCAGTCTCTTCTGCTGATGTGGGTGGGTCTGGTAGCGGTACTCTCTCTATTCTGCTCTTTCCTTTCGGCATGGTTAATACCGGCCTGGCCTTGAACAAAATCTTTCTTTACCCTCTCTAAAAATACCGCTACAGAATTGGCGCCCAAACAGGGACCTGAAGAGAAACACCCATGACACCATCCACACAAAGTTGAATCATGTCTTTTGTTGGAACCCCATACTGTGTCAATGTGGACACACCTAATGGTAATCATGTTAGGGATTCTTTCATTGTGGAAGGACTCGATGTTCTAATGGAGTTGGATAGCACTGGCCTTCATTCCCAGGCTTCGGCTCGCCTATAACATCTCCACCATTACCCTCCCTCAACCTCTTCCTGTTACCCTGTCCAGAGAGACTGGGAGGGTGTCTCTGGAATCACTGGACAAATGGAACAGCAATGGACACACACCAATCATAGTTTGACAATGCAGGAGAATGCCATTCGCAAACTCAGTGAAAGTGTGGAGGCTCATCAGACAGATGTGCAGCGGAGGTTGGATTACCTTCCCGGTCAAATGGAGGAAAACCAACAACAATTTGTTCAGAGACAGAAATATTTACAAGATTCTCTGAAGCAGGATATTCAAGGAAAACTCCACAAGTTCCAAACACAAATGAAACTAACCATCATCAAGTCATAATCCTTCTTGAGGAGGAACAAAAACAGAGAGCAGAGAGTCAGCCTCTGTTGTGAAGGAGTGTGTTCTTATCTGAAAGAGGTTATGGAGGACATGAAGAACTCTCTCACAGAGGAACTACGATTTTTGATAGAACAGACTCACAAGGACACCGTTAATGAGATGGAAAAAGCACAGAAAGGCCACAGACCTTCAACTGGAGGAGCTGCACCAGGAGGTAATGCAGTGCTTTTCCCTTCTGGACAAATCTTCTGCACCTCCCTCAGGATTTACCTCTGCCACTGACTCTGCCATTAAGGCAATAGGAGCAGAGTAGCACTACAAAAACACCTCTGAAGATACTGTTAAACAACAGAACTCCTGTTTCCCAAGACCCCTTGCCACTGTCATGCCTCCTCTAGGCGCTCCCTCCCTATCAAACTACTTTTCCCCACTTTTGGCAGCCCAGAAGATGATGTTGATCCACTGTTTTCTTATCTAAATGTAATGATTTTCTTTCTATTCGGCCCCTTACTGACTGAGAGGTTCTTGCCACCCTTACGCGGTGTTCTCCATGGTACAGCAAGAGACTGGTGGGAGATAGCCGTGAACATGTGTGTCAACCTGGGTGGAGTTTCAAAAAATATTCCTCTCAGCCTTCCTCTCAGAGGACTATAGGGATGAACTGGCGGAGCGTGTTCGTAACAGAGTCCAGGGTGGCCCTTAAGAGCCAATCTGGGACTTTGCCTTCTCCTATCGGTGTTCTATAGCAGGAGATGGAAGGCTGACATTACTGAGCAGGAGATGGTCAAACTCATTCTTAAGAACATGGTTCCACGCCTTGCTAGTCCAACTTCGGGAACGTGTGCAGAATGTGGATGATCTGGTGCGTCTTGGGACTCAGTTTGAGAAGGACTGGAAGCATCACCTCCAAAATAAAAACCCTGTTCCATCATCCCAGTATACCACCCATAACTCTGAGTGGGGCTAAACCGTGTCAGCTATTGGTGCCCAAGATCCAAGATAAAAAGTTCAGTGATGTGCTGGAGGTGTAAAGTCCAGCATCCTCCAAATTCTTGCCCCCTCTATGGCCAGCGTCAGGATTCAGGAAAGGTCAGAAGGGACAGAAGACCGACAGTCTGGAAAGGCGTGGTGGCTTACATACAGTGGGTCAGCCTTAATGCCCCACCATGAAACCTTTAGACAGCACCATTAGCGGTCTTATTCCTATTCATAACAACTATTGGTTCCACTGACTGTTAGGAACTGGAGAGGGAAGACCATAATCGACACAGGAGCAACACACCCTGATGAAAGAGGCCCTGTGGCGAAACAACCTTACCTCATGAAAGGAGCTACAAACATGGGAGGAGGGACCATTGTATGGCCCAATGGAGAACCTACCACCCCCTTGGGCTGGATTGGTATAACAACAATAAAACTGCATGATGAGACTATTAACCTTCCTGTGGCTATTCTTGCAGATCTGAGCCTTGCATTTGCTGTAGTCCTTGGCCTGGACTTCCTGTTCTTCAGTGGACTGACCATCTCGATGTCTGAACCATCCTATCGACTGCACTCTGACTATTCCCAGCCTCATCCATTTCAACTTGGAAATGCACTGATTTCAGGCTGGAGCCTGCTACCTTATGCAGAGTCTGGACTAGGTCAAGTCAGAGACAAACACCGAGAAAATACCAGAGACAAAGGCCAAAGCAGCGTTCCACCAGTGAAGTTTGAGAACCCAACTATCACCCTGATTACGCCGTACCCCCTTCTATCCGAGCAAAAAGCAAACCTGATGCTGAATTCTACATCAAACAAGCAGTGGAACAGGCATGTCTGTCGGATGATGAGAGAGGCAGCTCTCCCAGATGTTGGAGATGAACAGCGAGGTCTGTACTCTTACACCTGGCGTACCACAGTCTTCAAACACAAAATCTATACCCGGCATGAGTTCCCCATTAAGCAGCGTCCCTACAATCTGTCCCCGCCAAACTGGAAATCCTCAATGAACAGCTCAAAAGCATGTTGGAGAATGGAATTGTGGAACCTTCTTTTTCGGATGGGCTTCTCGGTTGTCCTGATTCCAAAGAAAGATGGAGGATATCGATTCTGTGTGGACTACAGGAAGCGAATGCCATAACAGAAAGCGATGCCTACCCTCTACCAAACATAAATGACATACTGGAATCGCTGGCAGGAGCATCCATCTTTAGTAATCTGGATCTGAACAGTGGCTATTGGCAGGTTGCAATGGATCCCGCTAGTCAGGACAAGACTGCCTTTGTCACCCCTGCTGGTTTGTACTCCTTCAAGGTCATGCCTTTGGTTTGAAGAATGCTCGCAACCTTCCAAAGGTTGATGGAGACTGTCCTGGGAGATCTGAGGGGTAGAAATTGTCTGGTGTATCTGGATGACATCATAATCTACTCCTCCTCTGTCCACGGATCATCTGCAAGACATACAGTCCGTATTCGACAGACTAAAGGCTGCAGGTTTGACCTTGAACTTGAAGAAGTGTAATTTCTGTTTGCCAGAACTCAAGTTCCTTGGTCATGTGGTTAATGCTGAAGGTATCCATGCAGATCCCGCCAAAGTTGCAGCAGTGCAGGACTTCCCAATTCCCACATCCCTCAAGGCTGTTCAGCGCTTTCTGGGTATGGCTGGATGGTACCACAGATTTGTGCCTGACTTTTCAAGGTGCTTGAACCCTTAACAACCTTAAGAAGAAGGTGTGAAATTCCAATGGACCCCTGCATGCCAAAATGCATTTGAATCCCTCAAAAACAGTCTCATTACTCCTCCAGTGCTTGGACATCCCTAACCTGAATGCTCATTTCATTGTGTACACAGATGCAAGTCAAACAGGACTTGGCGCAGTCTTAGCTCAACACAGGACTTGGAACAGAAGAAGTTCTTGCCTATGCAAAGTCGCACCCTTAATTCAGCAGGAGGAATTACTCAGCAACAGAAAGGGAGTGCCTAGCTGTGGTCTGGGCTTTGGAGAAATGGAGCTACTACTTGGAGGCGAAGGTCTTCACTGTTGTCACAGACCCAGCTGCCTTGCAGTGGGTTCTGGCATCAGGCAAGACCAACAGTCGTCTTATTAAGCTGGTCTATTAGACTGCAGAAGTTTGATTTCATCCTTGAGTATCGCAAAGGAAAACTAAGCGTGGTACCAGATGCCCTTTCTCGGATAACAGAAACTGACCAAGGTCTGTCCTCCCTTGTGCAGCACTTACACTACCGCTAAGTGCCTGGATGATTCCTTTCCTCTGGATGATGAGAGTGTATGGAGAGCACAGCAGAAGGATGCTGCCATCATGGCGATCCACAAGAGTCTGTTTGAAGAAGACTCGAAGAGTAAGCTTCAATGATAAGTTCAGCATAATTCAGGATAAAGTGTATCGAAAAACTCCAGAGGAGATGGAATACACGCACCCATTACGCGTCTTCATTCCCTCTACATTGAAGGACCAGATAATCCAAGCTTATCATACCAACCCCATGAGTGGCCATCTTGGAGTTTTTAAGACTTATCGAAGATTACAAGAGGTGGTTTACTGGCCAGGCATGTGGATTGATACTCGGAAGTTTGTACAGCAGTGTGAAATCTGCCAGAAATACAAACCAGACATTGGCAGACCTGCTGGGAAAATGCAACAGACTGTGGTGAACCATCCAAATGAAATGTTGGGAATTGACCTCATGGGACCTTTTCCTCCCAGCCAGAGGACTGGAATGAGTTTCTCTTGGTGGTAGTGGACTACTACACACACACTGGGTGGAGTTGTTTCCCCTCCATAAGCCACTACATCAGCCATTGCTCTAATTCTGCGAAGGAGGTCTTTACCAGATTTGGGATTCCAGACCAAATCCTCTCTGACGAGTCCGCAGTTCATATCAGGAATTTACAAAGAGCTCTGTACCTACTGGGGTGTAGTTGCCAAGCTGACCACAGCCTACCATCCTCAGACCAACCTGACCGAGAGGTAAACCGAACCCTAAAGGGATGATTGCTTCATTGGGGATCAGCACACAAGGTGGGATCAGCATCTTCCTGAATTTAAGCTTTGCACTGAACTCTGCGGTGCAGGAGACTTCTGGGGTCACTCCATGAACTCCATCTGGGCAGACCACTAAAGGTCCGATGGACAGAGTCTTGCAAAGTTCCAATGTTTCACCTGACTGCCCAGCATTTGATGCTGTCCAACACCACCACACCTTGCTAGCCAGAGTGGAGGCCAGCACAATCAAAGCCAAACAACGACAGCTCAGAAATTATGACAAAAATAGGCGAGGCGTGTGTTTCTCACCCAAGTCTCGTGTCAGTGCGTTCACATCATCTGTCAAAGGCATCTAAAGTTCACTGCCAAGCTAGCTTGAGATGGAAAGGTCCCTACGTGTAGTGCAGCAGTTGGGGCGGTGAACTACTTGGTCTGTTTGGAGGACACTGGGGAGGATGTCAGGGCGGTGCATGTTGTTGACCTAAAGCCCTGCTACCCTCTGGCAGAAGAGCTGGATCGCAGAGCAAAGCAACACCTGCAGGATCTCTTCTTGGAGATTCTGATGATGAGGACTTCCTGGTTTTGTGTAGCAGGAACATGAACCTGCCAAAGCCTGCATCCTCTCTGTTTCTACAGGCTTTGTTTTCATGGGGAGGTGTGGCGAAATCCTGCCTGGAGGCCTTCACCGTGCTTGCTGCCACTTTGAGAGCGCATCAGCAGTAAGGAAGGAGGAGAGATAAAGACAGCTTTTTCAGCTCTCTGGGAAGAAGCTCTTGGTTAGCGCGACAGTTTGATTGTGTGTGCAATGCTGTAGAAGTCATGTTTGTTTTCAGCGTGTTTAGTTTATAGCGTGTTTAACTCAATAATCGGGTGACTGCTCGGTGGTTGTTATCGTTTGGGACCGCACCTGTGATGGATCGCATGGATTAGGAGCAACATTGTTGCGAAGCTTGGACATATCAGCCAACACACCATCAGACGAGCCGACAGTACTGAAGTCAACAGGCAAATGAGGCAACCAGCCTAAAGTCAACAGCTAGATTCTCTCTCTCTTTTTCTTCCCTCTATCGCTCCAGTGCTTTACCCTACCTGCAGCAGACTTTCTATTTTCAAAGAGCACTTCCCGTTTATGTTCATTAGCTGGCCTATTATGGCCCGGCCAGAAGTCTCTGTATTGACATTTTAGTTAAAGGAGGTTGCTTGCAAGTTGTGCATTGTATTGAATTGTATTGAATTGTATTGAGGGTGTGATACTAGTGACATGTGGCCGAGAAGATTTTGGACATTTTAAGGCCTTTGATTTGTCTCTGAACATCCCACATTCATACCCTCTGCACTGCCCACTGGGCGATAATACAGTGTGCAAATTCTCTAATGTTGATGCCTGGTTCTTTCTTGTAAACCGTTTCTATGGCGTTGTCATTCAATTGCTCTGCCATTATTATTGTATGAGTTATCATTGGTAGGGTTACTCCTGTGCAGGTGAAGAGGTTTATATGGTGTGTCTTATCTTTTCTCTCCACTGGCTATCTGGCCAACAGGCTACTCTCTGAGCAGTCTCTTCTGCTGATGTGGGTGGGTCTGGTAAGCAGTACTCTCTCTATTCTGCTCTTTCCTTTGGCATGGTTAATACCGGCCTGGCGCCCGAACAAAATCTTTCTTTACCCCTCTCTAAAAAATACCGCTACAATGTAACTGTTTGTTACATGCAATATGTTTTGTGGACTTCACCGGACAGATGTTGCTCTCCGGTTTTGTGTTGAAACAAAGGTGTGGTTTTATATATTCTGCCACTGAGCCTTATTGTCTCGGCCTTTAAGCCTATATATCAGGATCGAAGGCATATGAACTAAGAGGTTATAGAACAAACAACGCAAGTATCACACCTCGTAGGCCGTAATATGTCTTTTTTTCCTTGGCTTGGCTTCCCCAGTGATTTTACCCACGCACTGCTACTGTGAATTTGGACGTTTTATAAAACAGTGACCAGTCAAGTAACACTGAAACAGCATTCATCTACTTCTCCTTCATGCCATTCCAGAGGAGTTCAATGATAAGATACTGTGTCCGGAGCTGAGTGACTCTGAGCTGCAGCGCCTGCATGGCGAGGTGCAGCACCTCTATGAGACCTACTGCCTGGAAGAAAGCATCGACAAGATCAGCTTTGACCCCTTCATCATCGAGGAAATACGAAACAGTAAGCTCTGCCAGATTCTCAGTACACAATCATCGTTCAACATAGTGTGATGTGAGCACTATGTTGAATTGGATATGTGCTATTTTCTCGAAGTCCACAAACCTTGAAAATATATATGACATGCTCTTTTTAATATTTTAAATGTATTTTACTGCACTCTGTCATAATTGGCACAGTTGCACAGGGGCCGTACGAGGGAGTGGTGAAGCTGCAGACCATGCACTGCCTGTTTGAGGCCTATGAGCATGTGCTGTCCCTGCTGGAGAGCGTCTTCACCCCCATGTTCTGCCACAGCGATGAGGTACAGCACTTACACAGTACTATACTATCGTCTGTGCTCTAAATTGCACATAGGGCAAACATACTATGACAGAGTCTAACGATATACAAAAGCAAGTTGACAAATGTATAACATTTTCACCCATGTATAACTCTCTTTCCCTCTGCAGTATTTCAGACACCTGCTGAGGGGGGTGGAGTCTCCAAAAATGGACTCCAGAATGAACAGGTTTGTGCTCCTGATGGCAATGACTACATCTGAAAGATGTCTTAATATTATTCTAAGCTAAAGTGTTTAGTGTAGTTAGTTGTATTGTTTTTTTTGTCATATAGTACACAAATGTTCCCTTTACATTTAAATAGACTTAATTGGAGAGCTTTATTATTCTTCTAAACAGAAGTGTTAAGACTAGTTTCATTATCTCATTCATGTAATACCTGCCTCCAAGTCGAAATCAAGTTCACATCAAGACTACATTAGGGTGGTGTATTATGATTATTGGACCCAGTAACAGACCTGTTGACTCCCACCACATCCCCACAAAGGGAACTGAGGCTAATTTGTACTATTTGTGGGCTGGTCCTGTTTATCCTGGCAGCCTGTAATTCATTGTGCCTATTATTCCAGGAATAGTCTGAGTTTGGATGATATGAGGTGAGTATGTGTTTTGAATGATGCAGGCCAAGCTAATGTCCCTCTGCTGGCTGCTGTTGATTTAGCTGCATGCAAGATTTGCGACTTAATAGGCCCAGAATGAAGTGAATGAAACCAACATTTGCCTGAGAACAAAAGCATTGTGGGGCAATAAGCACTTGTAGGCTTTTGTAGGCTTTTGCAAGCTAGTGTTTGTTTTTGTATTGACTTACTCTTTACCGTGTTGAATTGCTATAACTGAACAAGATTTGGGGTTATAGTTACATTTTGGATAGATGCATTGGTCTTTATTTTAGTTGCAAGTGCTTGAATGGAGGAAGAGGAGAAAGATGGCGTTGCCCATAGCCCCATTACTGATCTCTTCTCGTGCTTTTTCTCTCTTGGTCTATCTATCCATGGTTTTCTTGTGCATAACAGCTGCCTGACCAAGTCCCCCTTTTTGGGGCAGTGTTGAAGGGCCTCAATTTCACGCCATCTCTCTTCAACCCTCATTGGTATCCCCAATATTATGTCTGTACGAACTTTCCCATCCAACATTTCTAACTTCTATTGACATTTGGCTAGCTATGAGCCTCAGTCTGTAAGAATGGACTCCTGAAATACACAACTTCAAAGTACCTCATCTGTTTTCGTCTGTCCGTTAGTTGAATGTGCAGCGTTTCATAATGTGTGCTCTCGTTGTTCGGATTTGGAAATCAGCATGGCATTTTGACTTGAGGCAAGGCTGCATTAACATCAGACATTTGCACAAGTGGCCTCAACAACTGTTGACAGGAACACATGCAGTCGCACACAGCTCCCTTTCCGACTCTCCATTTCCTAGTTGGTGTGTTCACGCATATGTTTTTGTGTGTGCCTGTGAAGGAACATCTCAAAACGAGGGGAGTCCTTCGGGATAAGCAGGATCGGCAGCAAAATCAAAGGTGTCTTCAAAAGCACCACCATGGAGGGGGCTATGCTGCCGTACGCCATGGTCAGCGCTGAAGATGAAGCGGTGAGCGCTTCCCCTCCAAATGGCACTCTATTCCCGATATAGTGCAATACTTTAAAACTGGCACCCAAAGAGAAACCAATATCACTTCCTCATCCTCCACTATCTGTATATGAATAGGTGGTTTTCATGCTTATTATCACCAAAGGGTTTATTTTTTAGCTTAGTACAATTAAAGGGGCATTCTGCTATTGATACATACCTTTTTGGACTTTTATGTAAATGATATGATTCTAGAAGAATATAACTTATAAGTGCCTCATGAGCTTAGTTCAACTGTCGTCCCACGCATCCCATGTGTTTCAGATTGAGGAGGCCACTATGGTGGTGGAGGATAACACCCCAGTGGAGGCTTGCAGTACTCCAGGAGTCCTGAGGAACCTGTCAGCCTGGAGCATCGCCATCCCCTACGTTGACGAGGTCAATAGGGAGAGGGTCCCTGTGTTCTGTATCGAAGTGGAGCGCAACGACAGGAAGGAAGGTGAGGGCACGACCAGAGGTGTTTGGGTTAGTCCCAAATGGCACCCTATTACCTACATAATGCACTACTTTTGATCAGAGAGTCCTGGTCAAAAGTAGAGCACTATGTAGTATGGCTGGGCGATATGGCCTAAAGATAGTTATGGGCGATTCAAGATATGTTGGGGTTGGGTGGTATGACGTTGTGCCATGATATGGATTTTGCCATATCGTGCATATCATGGTCAATTAATAAATGTATGAAATACGGCGTTTTTGTTTTGTAAAAAAATTCTGTCGAGTGATACAGCCTAGTAAACTAGTTCAAATTGTTTCTTTTACATAGCCTTTTTTTTTTTTTTGCAAAGAAAAAAACTAGGAGCATGGACGTTACACGCAATCTGCCTGCCAATCAAAATCACTGCAGAGTAAGCAAACATTTAGTGAAGTAAACTCCTTTCGTTAGCAAAAGTGTCCGAAGCGCAGAAGTGTAAGCAAGCATTGAGGATGACTGAAGACGAGGAAAATAACGCTATTGGGGTTGATTTGCAGGACGACGAAGAATTGGTTCGAAAAAAGGGGGCCTCTTTCGTTTTAGTTTGGCTTTAAGATATCCGATCTCAACCAACAAACAGTACTGTGTAAGTTGTGTCGAAGCATTGTGCTAGCGAAAGTTGGAAACACCAGCAATCTTTTTCACCATCTGAAAACCCTGCATGTGCGCGAATATGAAGAAATCTACCAGAATGCGTGCAACCAACCCCCGGAGCAGCAGAGAAAGTCCCAAAGCATCTTCAAGCCAGACCTGCACTCGGCTATCACTCAACTCATCAATTGTTAGTGGTACAAGAAGTGGAATGAGATAATGAGTGCAATTACGTATCACATAGCGAAAGACAAAGACCCAATTCAAACTGTGGAGAAAGACTGTTTCAGAAAGTTGATTCGAACTCCAGACCCGAGATCCCGAGCTGTAAATACTTCAACAAAACATGTCTACCAGAACTCTACACAGAATGTCGGGGCAGAGTCGCCAACGAAATCCGTAACGCTGCATTCTTCTCTACCACAGCCGATTTATGGTCAAGTCGGACCACAGAGCCATACATAGCCTCATGATTCATTACATCGATAGCGACTGGAAGCTGCAAAGCAAATGTCTTCAGACCTCTTATTTCCTAGACGACCACACCGGATAAATAATTGCAGCTGGGCTGAGGGAGGCACTTTCAACCTGGGGTTTGAAAGAGTCTCGTCAAGTATGACTACCGGCAACGGATCGGATCGGTCAAAGCATTGGAGCAGAACAAATGGACAAGACTAGGGTGTTTCGGACACAGGCTACACATTGCTATTGGTAAGTTTCAACATCCAAAACACACAGAGCTATGTAGACAAATAACGTAACTTAAAAACAATTTAAAAAAGCTATTGTATTCCTTATCTGTTGAAAGGTAGACTACACTGCCTGTTCCTTTATAACTAACAATTGATATATATACACATACACATACATACATACAGCTATGCAAATCTATATTAATTGTAAATGTGTGCAATATCCAAACATTACATGGATTACATTGCTTTTATTTATAATTGATACATTAGCCTATGGTTTCAATATATTAAATTATTTTCTCTCTTTCAATAATAAATAGCCTACTCAATAAATGATCCCATTTTCTAAAGCAACATAGCTCTCAATCACAACAGTTGTATGTAAATCTATAGATGGATTAAATGTGTAATCATGTCCAGTGTCCATGCTGTAAATTGTTGTAATTACAGCAGATGCAATGTTATTTCTATTGAATAATTGTGACTCATATGTAATTCTTTTTCACCTTTTTATTTTTCAGAGAGGAGTGCCCAAAATGAACCTTTGGTTTCCCGGGCCACAGGAGTGTGCAAGAAAGTGGTCAGCATATTTTCCTATAGTACACAGGATAAACTGAGCCTGCCCCTCCACAAGCTCATCACGGAATCCCTGACAAGGTGGGGATCTCGACTGCACATGATGGAAAGAGTCCTGGAGCAAGACAAGGCCGTCACAGACGTCCTGGCAACAGACAAAAAAACACTGCACCCTCCTGGCAAGACAGTGAGGTCTGTGAATCCAAGGCAGCACCTCCAGGATTTTACAGGATTTTTTATTTATTTAACCTTTATTTAACTAGGTAAGTCAGTTAAGAACACGTTTTTATTTTACAATGACGGCCTACCCCGGCCAAACCCTCCCCTAAACCGGACGACGCTGGTCCAATTGTGCGCCGCCCTGTGGGACTCCCGAACCCGCATGGGATCGAACCAAGGTCTGTAATGACGCCTCTAGCCCTGAGATGCAGTGCCTTAGACCGCTGCGGCACTCGGGAGCAAATGCCCTGTCAGGAGAGACATACGTGAGTGTGTCCTATCTGAAGCCAGTCCTCCATTTGTTCAAGACGGTTCTAAAATCAAATGATGGCGAAGCCAAACTGACCCAAGAGATTAAGATGATGAGGGTCCTCAATTACCTGAATGACAAATACACCGACTCTGAAACAGATGAGCTGCTCACCATGGCTACCTTTCTGGACCCTAAGGTTCAAGACCACATACATGACCACTGAGAAGCTGGTGAAGGTGAGAGCTGCCCCCAAGACAGAAGCCCTCCTAGTACGGAACACAGCCGTGGGGGACTTCTCTCTTAAAGAGGACGAGAGAGAGAGAGAGAGAGAGGGAGAGAGAGAAAGAAGCTGCCACTGCTCCACAATCAGCAAAGAAGTCCAAGAAGAGCATTGGGAGCTTGTAAGAAAATCAGTGGTGCACCTGCCTTAAGAACCCAGAGACAGGTCTTCGAGCAAGAGCTGGACAGCTACGCTCTGATGATGGCAGAAGACAGTGAGGCTGATCCTTTGGAGTGGTGGCGAGTTCACGCATCCCTGCAATGTGTTCACATGCCACAAGGCAACTTTGAAGCCAGAAACTGTCAATAGGCTGGTGTTCCTGGCACGGAACTTGTGAAGAGGGAGGCAGTGAATTGTTACATGGTGAACTGAGAAACATACAGACTCTGATTAATGCTTGAAGAACTTAGTTTGAAAAGGTTTACAACTTGAATTCATAATGACTGGTGTTATGCGGAAAACATACTGCACTTCTATTTGGCAGGAAAAAGTAAAACTAAAAAAAAGTTATAATTTTCTTTATATCCTGAGTGCATTAAATATTTTTATTACATTTTACTGCATATTTAACTCGTACCTTTTGTTTAATGTTTGCACAGGTTTACCACAGAAGTAAAAAAATATATATATAAAAAAATGTGCAATGTCCCTTTCTGTTTTATGAGGTTCAAAGCAATATTTAGTCATTTATTAACTTTGAAGGGCTCATATTTTTTTGGGGTTTACAGTATATCGTGATATTATATTGTTATTGTCCGGACAGTGGAAATTATCGTGATATGAATTTTTGTTCATTTCATCCACCCCTACGATAAATATCTCAATTCTTTCTTTAACCTTTTCTTTAAATAAGCTTTGTCGCACAATTAAAGGTCTAATACGCTGCATTTCAAAGAGTCAGCAATAATCTAATTAATTCAGGGCGTATAAAATTATACCTAGGCTAAAATATAAGCCTTCTGCCATAAGCTTTCTATTTGCTTGCTAATAAGGTAGGACAGTTAAACTATTATGAATACACCCTCCTGTCCGTCTCAACTGTTTGAACAACATAGCCTGTTCACTTTGTTTAGTTGTTGAAATCAAGTGGCTTCCCTGGATAATGTTTATTTCTCAGAATGACAAGGAGTTAGCAATTCCTTACATAAATGAATATTTTTATGCTCATTGCACATTTATAAAAAAAATAACAGACGAGAGTCTGTGGCTACATAAGTCTGTGGCTAAAATGCTGCTAGCAGTAGCGCGTCAGAAACTGAGCCTTCATTTTCCACAGTCATGTTTATTGATACTCCTGTTTTAGTTGGGTCTGCTCTGTTATGAATGTTGAGACATAAAAATAGTATCATAATCCTCTATTACAGTAAAATAATGTTTTTAAGTGTTTCAGTGTCCATATGACCGATTTGATTCTGTTGGACCAAACCTCAAATGCAAATAGCAAGTTTAAACTGCTTGTTGTCAGAGAGGAAGAAGTTATCTTTTGTTGTTGTTGTGAGTGACCTGGGGAGGGGCTTGGTGTCTGTACGAGTGAGAAGGTGCACAGAAGGAGCAAAGGAGATGAGACCTAAAATACATACAAGCTCATAAAAACAAGGAAAAAATTGCCTTTGATTCATTTGGAACATCGCGCTAAAACATAAATTCAAATGAATCTAATTAATTCTATATATCAGCCTACCTACTATGTAGGGAATAAAGTGCCATTTGGGAAGCAGCCATAGATTTTATGAATTATGACAGTGTGGGTATTGGGAAATATAAAACTGCAATATTGATGTTGGTTTTCAATTCTGTTGATTCTTGAGCGGTTTTCTCAGTGGGGCATGAAACCGAGAACTGGTCCGTCTTCAGAAGATACATGGAATTCTACGTTCTAGAAAATAAACTCACAGAGTTCCATGGTAAGATGTCACTTATACTTTCTCACACATTTTGAAAGAGGAAGTATACCTTTTTGTCTTTTATTTCAGTCCTATTTCAGTAAATTGACCTTGTTCACTTTTGCACAGGCTCATTTGCAGATGCACAGCTTCCCTCCAAAAGAATTATTGGACCAAAGAACTATGAGTTCTTGTCATCCAAAAGGGAAGAATTTGAGGAATATTTGCAGGTAATGATTCTTAGGCCTGTTGCTCTGCATAGTGTGCAGTAACTGTAGTGCATTCAAGGCTTAAAAAAACAACAAACAATCAAATTACTCTAATATATCTCTCTCACTTTGAGTCCTGTGTGTGTGTGCGTGCATCCATGCCTTCATCTGTGTGTGTTGGGAACAGAAACTGGTGCAGCACCCAGAGCTAAGTAACAGTCAGTTGTTGGCAGACTTCTTATCGCCTCACAGCATGGAGTCTCAGTTCATGGACAAGATGTTGCCTGATGTCAACCTCGGTATGGAGCATTTTCTAACACATTCATGCAGTACATCATTAACATCTATGGAACATTTTCTAACACATTCATACAGTACATCATTAACATCTATGGAGCATTTTCTAACACATTCATGCAGTACATCATTAACATATATGGAGCATTTTCTAACACATTCATGCAGTACATCATTAACATCTATGGAGCATTTTCTAACACATTCATACACTACATCATTAACATCTATGGAGCATTTTCTAACACATTCATACAATACATCATAAACATCTATGGAGCATTTTCTAACACATTCATACAATACATCATTAACATCTATGGAGCATTTTCTAACACATTCATACAGTACATCATTAACATCTATGGAGCATTTTCTAACACATTCATACACTACATCATTAACATCTATGGAGCATTTTATAACACATTCATACAATACATCATTAACATATATGGAGCATTTTATAACACATTCATACAATACATCATTAACATCTATGGAGCATTTTCTAACACATTCATATATTAGAACACAAGCAGGGATAAAGATGCCCTGGTGAAGTACATGTTCATGTCCCAAATGCCACCCTATCCTCTATATTGTGCACTACTTTTGCCCATGCATTCATACAGAATTTATAGGGCTGAAAATGCCATGGTGAAATACATGAGAAGTTCAACGTTGATTAGTTATGTAGCTCCGTGTGGATTCTGTGTTGATTCATTTATTTTATTCCTTCTCAGGTAAAATATTCAGATCTGTCCCTGGAAAAATTATAAAAGAGGTAAGAGGCATTTTTCCAATGTGCTTTTAATAGTAGAATATATCTTGGGATTCCAGCCAATACCAATATATCAATGTTATAGTTCATCTCTGAGACTCAATTTAACTGGAAAAGGAAGTAGATCTTATCAGACAATATTCCGGCTCAGTCGAATGATATTAATCACAATGTTCTGTCTTTGTTTTTCTCTGCAACTTTGCCTGCCAGAAAGGACAGAACCTGGAGCCCTTCATCCAATCCTTCTTCAACTCCTGTGAATCTCCCAAAGCCAAACCTAGCAGACCAGAGATGACCATCTTCAGCCCTACTGCTGAGAAGAACAAGAAGGTGAGGCTAGGGTTGCACAATTCCCCAAAGTAAAAAAACAATAAAATAGGGTCACTTTTTACCCATATTCACTAGTTTTACATTTTACACTTAGTGTGCATGCCCACTGTGCAAAACTCCCCATTTTCCCTGGGACCACTTACACACTTCACAGTGAACACTGACTGTATACATCCCTCCCATCAGTCTTAGATATATCTAGGGATGTGTCCTGCCTCAGTGGACAGCCTTGACCAATGTTTCCTCTAAGCTGTGTGTGAGCGTGCAGTTCCCCCTGACTGTCATGCAGAAGAAATATCAGCCCGCGCAGAGAAGCACGAGATTGAACTTCACTCAACTTTCTAGAATTTTCCTCCTTAGTTAATACTATCAACCTTTCCCTTTACTGTGGGAATTGTGATCAAATCAACCCAATATATGCCACTTTCAATACAACATACCGAAACAAAACAAACTATGGAAGACTTAGCTTTGCATACTAACTATGCAAGAGATTTTGTTGCAGGCAATGACTCAGCTCGTACTCGACACAGACCTGTGCGTCATAACCAGTCAGAGCTGCAGTAGGCCTATATGCAAATAGACCATTGCCATATATGGATCTGTGCCATTCACTTTGGACTGGACTGTGTTTACAGCATGAGCGGTCGTGAGTAGATGTGCTTGTTTTGAGATCAAAGCCAGAGCTGCATGTAGCCACGTGTGCACATTTGTTCATATCCTTTGCTAGTTATGGAGTTATTAGCCTAGTCATAGATACTTTGTAGTCAGCAATGGGGGAGTGATTGCTTCCTACAAGAGCATCTTTGAAAGTGAGTCGGGTAAAGAGCTTTTTATTGTCTTAAAGGGGCAGTGTTGTATTTTGAGACAGGCTTGAATAAGCTAAGTAGCCAATAGGCAAAGTGTAGCATAATTTGTCTGATTCTTTATAATAATTAATTTTATTTTGTAAAGTGGTTTAATTTTCAGTCACCTCCTTGTCTGAAAGGACAAGTGGATAAACAGGTTGTCAAGCCCTGCATGTTTTTTTCAAAAGTCTCCTGGAATGTGGGCCTACATTGAACAACAAACGTTGCCTGCTACTGTAGTCTGAATGATAGAACAGCTATTTCTGTGTTAACATTTTATGGGATGCATTTTCTCCATTGTTTTTGATAGTAGGCCCTTCTGGTAGGCCTACATTATGATCAAATAGCCACAGAAGCCTACTTGACCTCTGTCTGAAAATAACTTAAAGTGGGTACAGCCTCCGTGTTCACAGTAAGCGAGCGCTGGAAGTGCACAGCATTTTCACATCGTACAAGCTTGCGCTCAGCAGACCTGAAATTTGCTCCGTGCCAAAAAACATTTGAAGGAGCATTGGCCTTGACCCCAACTAATAAATTAAAACCATTCCTCTTAAATCTCAGGCATTTTACAAATGACCCCCACGACGAATGCTGGAACCAAATATTTTAGTATCTTCCGTTTAAAAAAAATATTTTTGTCAGTGTCAAATACTCATTAGCCCTGCTCTTTGACAGGATGTGCTCATTTCAGTCACAATGATAAATGTTCCACTAACCATAATGAGAGAATGTTCCAGTCATTCCGGGGTTTAGCACTTTTGAAAGAACATATTAAATGGAAATGTTGCATGTAAAATCTCAGATTTAATTGATTAAGTAAGTGTGTCAGATTGTGTGTCAGATTGCTTTAACTGACTGGTTTGACTCACTCTGAACTTCCTTGAAAGACTGAGTTTTGTGTTTTTTTGTCATCTTTAATTTCTCGTCAATATAAAATATTCCTATCTCCCTAGCTATTCACTGACCTGTACAAAAACAACGCTAACCTGCCCGAGGGCCTGGAGAAGAAACACAACCGAAACTGCTTTATGGAGGTGATCTCAGTAGAAGGGATGTATGACTACATGATGTTCATGGGTAAGTGACCAGGCACCAGGGAAGAAGTAGTCCCCTGTGACTGAACAATGATTTCAAATATGGTAGTCACACAAATAACACAAACATCTAGAGCATAATACAGCTGTCATTAGAAGTGAATTTAGTGAAAGAATATGGAGGGTTTTAGTATTGCCAGTGATGGCCACTACAGTACATGTAATGATATGAAGGTTGTAGGTAGGCCTGTGACGGTAATTGAATAACCGTGTAACTGACGGTTATGGATGAAGTCCAACATGAAAGTAAAATAACAGTCAAAACATTTATTTAGTTTATTTTTTATTAACTTTATTTTCATGTAGATGCACTTGACCTAATAGCGGGAGTGTTTACTAATGATTATAAGGAATTGTTTCTGTAACTTAGTATGTCTATTAAACGTTCTACATCTCCTATTTCCAACTGTCCTTTGATGCGACAGCAGCTAATCACTAGATGAGCAGGGGTGTACAGCATTATATGCTATGGCACTTCAGTAAAAACAATTGCTTGATTTGTGGGCTTTCTTTTTATACAATGTACGTTTTTGTTGCTTGCTAGTAAATAAATAAATCGGGTCTTTTAAAAAAGGTTGGATGTGTTTGACTATTGTTGGGGTAGGTTCTTTGACAAGGAACAGTCATTTGCTTATTGGTGAAATCAGCAGTCAGACAATATCTCAAATCAAATCAAAGTGTATTTGTCACGTGCGCCGAATACAACAGGTGTAGACCTTACAGTGAAATGCTTACTTACAGGCTCTAACCAACAGTGCCAAAAATATTTAAAAAAGGTATTAGGTGAACAATAGGTAGGTAAAGAAATAAAAACAGAAGTGTATATACAGTAGCGAGGCTGTAAAAGTAGCGAGGCTATAAAAGTAGCGAGGCTACATACAGACACCGGTTTTCAGGCTGATTGAGGTAGTATATGTACATGTAGTTATGGTTAAAGTGACAATGCATATATGATGAACAGAGAGAAGCAGTAGCGTAAAAAAGGGGTTTGCGGGTGGTTGGACACAATACAGATAGTTAGCCCATGTGCCGGAGCACTGGTTGGTCGATCCAATTGAGGTAGTATGTACATGAAAGTATTAAAGTTAAAGTGACTATGCATATATGATAAACAGAAAGTAGCAGCGGGGGGGCACAATGCAAAAAGTCCAGATAGTCATTTGATTACCTGTTCAGGAGTATTATGGCTTGGGGGTAAAAACTGTTGAAGCCTTTTTGTCCTAGACTTGGCACTCCGGTACCGCTTGCCATGCGGTAGTAGAGAGAACAGTCTATTACTGGGGTGGCTGGGGTCTTTGACAATTTTTAGGGCCTTGCTCTGGCACCGCCTGGTGTAGAGGTCCTGGATGGCAGGCAGCTTAGCCCCGGTGATGTACTGGGCCGTACGCACTACCCTCTGTAGTGCCTTCCGGTCAGAGGCGGAGCAATTGCCGTACCAGGCAGTGATGCCACCAGTCAGGATGCTCTCAATGTTGCAGCTGTAGAACCTTTTGAGGATCTCAGGACCCATGCCAAATCTTTGTAGTCTCCTGAGGTGGAATAGGCTTTGTCGTGCCCTCTTCACGACTGTCTTGGTGTGTTTGGACCATTCTAGCTTGTTGTTGATGTGGACACCAAGGAAGTTGAAGCTCTCAACCTGCTCCACTACAGCCCCGTTGATGAGAATGGGGGCGTGCTCGGTCCTCATTTTCCTGTAGTCCACAATCATCTCCTTAGTTTTGGTTATGTTGAGGGAGAGGTTGTTGTCCTGGCACCACACGGCCAGGTCTCTGACCTCCTCCCTATAGGCTGACTCGTTGTTGACGGTGATCAGGCCTACCACTGTTGTGTCGTCTGCAAACTTAATGATGGTGTTGGAGTCGTGAGTGAACAGGGAGTACAAGAGGGGACTGAGCACGCACCCCTGGGGAGCTCCAGTGTTGAGCATCAGCGTGGCAGATGTGTTGCTACCTACCCTCACCACCTGGGGGCGGCCCGTCAGGAAGTCCAGGATCCAGTTGCAGAGGGAGGTGTTTAGTCCCAGGATCCTTAGCTTAGTGATGAGCTTTGAAGGTACTATGGTGTTGAACGCTGAGCTGTAGTCTATCAACAGCATTCTCACGTGTTCATTTTGTCCAGGTGGGAAAGGGCAGTGTGGAGTGCAATAGAGATTGCATCATCTGTTGATCTGTTTGGGCGGTATGCAAATTGGAGGGGGTCTAGGTTTTCTGGGATGTAGTTGTGAGCCATTACCAACCTTTCAAATCACTTCATGGCTACAGACGTGAGTGCTACGGGTCTGTAGTCATTTAGGCAGGTTACCTTAGTGTTCTTGGGCACAGGGACTATGGTGGTCTGCTTGAAGCATGTTGGTATTACAGACTCAATCAGGGACATGTTGAAAATGTCAGTGAAGACACCTGCCAGTTGGTCAGCACATGCCCGGAGCACACGTCCTGGTAATCCGTCTGGCCCCGCAGTCTTGTGTATGTTGACTTGTTTAAAGGTCTTACTCACGTCGGCTACGGAGACCGTGATCACACAGTCGTCTGGAACAGCTGATGCTCTCATGCATGCCTCAGTGTAGCTTGCCTCGAAGCGAGCATAGAAGTGATTTAGCTCGTCTGGTAGGCTCGTGTCACTGGGCAGCTCTCGGCTGTGCTTCCCTTTGTAGTCTGTAATAGTTTGCAAGCCCTGCCACATAAGACGAGCGTCAGAGCCGGTGTAGTATGATTCAATCTTAGCCCTGTATTGACGCTTTGCCTGTTTGATGGTTCGCCGCAGGGCATAGCAGGATTTCTTGTAAGCTTCGGGTTAGAGTCCCGCACCTTGAAAGCGGCAGCTCTGCCCTTTAGCTCAGTGCGAATGTTGCCTGTAATCCATGGTTTCTGGTTGGGGTATGTACGTACAGTCACTGTGGGGACGACGTCCTCGATGCACTTATTGATAAAGCCAGTGACTGATGTGGTGTACTCCTCAATGCCATCAGAGGAATCCCGGAACACGTTCCAGTCTGTGATAGCAAAACAGTCCTGTAGTTTAGCGTCTGCTTCATCTGACCACTTTTTTATAGATCGAGTCACTGGTGCTTCCTGCTTAAATTTTTGTTTGTAAGCAGGAATCAGGAGGATAGAGTTGTGGTCGGATTTACCAAATGGAGGGCGAGGGAGAGCTTTGTATGTGTCTCTGTGTGTGGTGTACAGGTGATCTAGAATTGTTTTCCCTCTGGTTGCACATTTAACATGTTGATGGAGATTTGGTAGAACTGATTTAAGTTTCCCTGCATTAAAGTCTCCAGCCACTAGGAGTGCCGCCTCTGGGTGAGTGGTTTCCGGTTTGCTTATTTCCTTATACAGCTGACTGAGTGCGGTCTTAGTGCCAGCATCTGTCTGTGGTGGTAAATAAACAGCCACGAAGAGTATAGCTGAAAACTCTCTAGGCAAGTAGTGTGGCCTGCAATTTATCACAATATACTCTACTTCAGGCGAGCAAAATCTAGAGACTTCTTTAGATTTCGTGCACCAGCTGTTGTTTACAAATATGCACAGACCGCCCCCCCTCGTCTTACCGGAGTGTGCTGTGCCGGTGCAGCGTATATCCCGCTAGCTGAATATCCATGTCGTCATTCAGCCACGATTCCGTGAAACATAGGATGTTGCAGTGTTTAATGTCCTGTTGGTAGGATATTCGTGATCGTACCTCGTCTAATTTATTGTCCAATGATTGCACGTTTGCGAGTAGTATTGACGGTAATGGCAGCTTTCCCGATCGCCTCCTCCGGGTCCTGACCAGGCATCCGGCTCTTTTCCCCCGTTTCCTGTGTCGCTTCTTCTTGCGAATAACTGGGATGTCGGTCTTGCCGGGTGTTTGGAGAATATCATGTGCGTCTTGCTTGGTGAGTGATCGCTGTCCTGATATCCAGAAGCTCTTTTCTGCCGTAAGATACGGTTGCAGAAACATTATGTACAAAAATAAGTTACAAATAACGCAAAAATGTGAATGTCTACCCACATAATAGCACAATTGATTAGGCGCCCGTAAAACGGCTGCCATTTCTTCCGGCGCCATTTTTTACTATATATCTTTTACTATATGTGTAAGTAAATCAATCAAAAACCTTTATTAATGCAATTGCAGACAGAATTGACAACGGGAACATAGCACGCATGTTTCCGAGTAAGTTCTGCAACTTAAAGAAGGTCCAAGTTGCTTTAATATGCTTGCAGTCAACCCCTAGTGATGTAATTGCTTACGTCAACACCTTCTACTAATGTGCCCAAGCCCATGCATATACAGTTCTACAAACTTGCAGGAGAGAACAATAGTTCCAGTGTTTTCTAAGGGCTCAGCAGTAATTTTCCACTTCCGTGTGGCTTACAGTGGTATGTCTGACTTCTCTTTCACTGTCTGACTTATCTCAGAGTGGCGCTTTCTCACAGACACCCTGTTTTGACTGCAATAACTCACACATCTCTCAGACCGTTTCTTATAAGAGGCAGAGACTAGAAAAGAACTGTGGAACAGTATTTAAACCTTATTCATGCATATATTGCTAATCTTTGGTCCAGGACCCTATAAATGTAGTAGGGAAGGGGTCTTATAGCCCTTCCCCTTCTATTAATACAACATAAGCATAATCAATTATTATAATACATAAATCATTTGGTGCAGCCCCTATCATGACCCCAAGGTGACCCCATCACTATTCATTAGTTATTCAACAGCAGTCGACAAGATTATTCTGGCTCTGAGGCCAAAAATGCGCTAATGTTGTGCAAAAAAAATTTATACTGCTCCAATCCTCTCCAACCTGGTATGATATAATAACAATCTTTATTTAATTTATAGACTAATCAACGCTGATCAGGCCCGGTCCTGGTTGATATGCTGCCCCTGGCGAGACAATAGAAAAACTCTGCCATCCTATCCCTGCAAAGCAACCGTCTGTAAAACCGTCAATTTACCATGAATCCCTGTCATTTGGTTACATTAACATCTGTTAATACATGTATTAATTACAGTAATTTCATTCTCGGAGTGGAAACGTTGTTTGCAGAGTTCACAACCTGCTACAGAATAAAGTTTTGGTTTATTTCATGCCATCGTTTACGTGCACCGTGTGAGCAATGAGCATTTGTCTGGTTTCTCTGTCCTGTTAATGTTGACAGAGCGTGGGCGCCTGAGCACGCATAGAAGTACCTAGCCTGCTTCTTGTAAATGTCAAATGTAGGAAAGTGCCCAGCTGGGCTCCCCGGGATAATCAGGGTTGCTTATAAATAAGCTATGTTGCGTGTATTTATTATTGCAATTGTTTTTGTTTTTTAAAAGATATAATGACAGGTGGCAGGTGCTTTAACAGGGGTGTGCGTGTGTGAGTTCGCTGATTCTCTCTATAGGCCTATATGCCCATTCAGAAAGTTTCCTAAAGTAGCTCATCTGGACTCTCTTTAATACAAATCAAATACTCCTGTCATGATTTAATCTTTTAAAAGGCCTATTTGCTTTGATTGATTTGACTTTCTGTAGCTCAGGCTACATAATTTCTCATTACGGCATCCTCTCTTTGAAGAACATATGCCAATGCCATCTGATGACAGCAGCAGGGTTTGTGACGTTATGTGACTATTTTGGAAAAAGTGGGAGAAAACTCATCAGACTTTATTTGAATCGTTTTGTGCATCAAAATAGGATCTGTATATAAAACAATATATATATATATAATCTTTATGCAGAAAAGCCAACACAAGGACAATGTAGGCATATACAGTTGAAGTCGGAAGTTTACATACACCTTTGCCAAATACATTTACATCCTAACTATTTTTCCCAATTCCAGACATTTAATCCTAGTAAAAATTCCCTGTCTTAGGTCAGTTAGGATCACCACTTTATTTTAAGAATGTGAAATGTCAGAATAATAGTAGAGAGAATGATTTATTTCAGCTTTTATTTATTTAATCACATTCCCAGTGGGTCAGAAGTTTACATACACTCAATTAGTATTTGGTAGCATTGCCTTTAAATTGTTTAACTTGGGTCAAACGTTTCGGGTAGCCTTCCACAAGCTTCCCACAATAAGTTGGGTGAATTTTGGCCCATTCCTCCTGACAGAGCTGGTGTAACTGAGTCAGGTTTGTAGGCCTCCTTGCTCGCACACGCTTTTTCAGTTCTGCCCACACATTTTCTATTGAATTGAGGTCAGGGCTTTGTGATGGCCACTCCAATACCTTGACTTTGTTGTCCTTAAGCCATTTTGCCACAACTTTGGAAGTATGCTTGGGTCATTGTCCATTTGGAAGACCCATTTGCGGCCAAGCTTTAACTTCCTGACTGATGTCTTGAGATTGCTTCAATATATCCACATAATTTCCCCTCCTCATGATGCCATCTATTTTGTTAAGTGCACCAGACCCTCCTGCAGCAAAGCACCCCTACAACATTATGCTGCCACCCCCGTGCTTCACAGTTGAGATGGTGTTCTTTGCCTTGCAAGCCTCCCCCTTTTTCCTCCAAACATAAGATGGTCATTATGGCCAAACAGTTCTATTTTTGTTTCATCAGACCAGAGGACATTTCTCAAAAAAGTACACTCTTTGTCCCCATGTGCAGTTGAAAACCGTAGTCTGGCTTTTTTATGGCGTTTTTGGAGCAGTGGCTTCTTCCTTGCTGAGCGGCCTTTCAGGTTATGTCAATATAGGACTAATTTTACTGTGGATATAGATACTTTTGTACCGGTTTCCTCCAGCATCTTCACAAGGTCCTTTTCTTTTCTGGGATTGATTTGCACTTTTTGCACCAAAGTACGTTCATCTCTAGGAGACAGAACGTGTCTCCTTCCTGAGCTGTATGACAGCTGCGTGGTCCCATGGTGTTTATACTTGCATACTATTGTTTGTACAGATGAACGTGGTACCTTCAGACGTTTAGAAATTGAATGTCTACCATTTCTTCTGAGGTCTTGGCTGATTTCCCCATGATGTCAAAGCAAAGAGGCACTGAGTTTGAAGGTAGACCCTGAAATACATCCACAGGTACACCTCCAATTGACTCAAATGATGTCAATTAGCCTATCAGAAGCTTCTAAAGCCATGACAATTTTCTGTAATTTCCCAAGCTGTTTAAAGGCACAGTCAACTTAGTGTATGTAAACTTCTGACCCACTGGAATTGTGATACAGTGAATTATAGGTGAAATAATCTGTCTGTAAACAATTGTTGGAAAAAGTACTTGTCATGCACAAAGTAGATGTCCTAACCGACTTTCCAACACTATAGTTTGTTAACAAGAAATGTGTGGAGTGGTTGAAAAACAAGTTTTAATTACTCCAACCTAAGTTTATGTAAACTTCCGACTTCAACTCTATATTTATTTTTGACTCCATTAATGTTGTCAATACGAAAATGCGACATTCTAACCAACCTGGCATTTCTTAATTTGTTGATTTATATTCATAAGTAACCTGAATTAATAATAATGAAATGCCATGATGATATAACAAAGTGTAATGGCTTGTTTGAAATAGCTTTTATTAAGAACCATATTCATGCAAGCAAGTGTATCAAATTGTGACCGTCACATCGCTAGTTGTAGGAAGATTTGCATGTCAGGACTGTCAGACCCACACCTGTTACCCAGCCATGATTCTTCTCATAGTGTTTGGTGCTGTGTTGAGAGACTGTGTTTGTGACAACTGCTCATGTAACAAAACACATTTGATTAAATTATTGTTTGACCGACAGGTCGAGTGGTGTTCCACATGCCAGACTGGTTGCACCACATCCTGTCAGGGGGACGGATCTTGTTCAAGAACACGCTGGAGGCCTACATGGATAACTACATCCAGCACCAACTGGACATGCTCCTGCAGGAACACCATGTCGTCTCTCTCGTCACCATGCTCAGAGGTACGGTGAATGTGTGCATTTTGCTTCAGTAATGTTTCCCCCTTGGACTGTTTTTCTTCTTCGACCCCCTCCTATTTCCTTCCTAAGGCTTCATCAAAGGGTTTTAGGGCAATACACATGATCACTGTAGATTGGCTAAGCACTGAAGTGGAACAGCACTTGTTGTTGTGAATTCCTGTCCATTGAGTTCTGTAATTTCCTTGCCTTACTTGATCCACTTCTCCCAGACTCATGATGATGTTTTCTGCCCAATCTTAGATGCTGTGTTCTGTGAGACCAGTGAGGAACTTGCCACAGGAGACAAGCAGAGAAGAGCCAAGAAGGCATTCGAAGAGATGATGAATTATTTGCCAGGTTAGACCCAAGCTTTTAGCCTGGTTATGGCATGACAAACATGATATGTCAAGGAGTTGGTATGATAGCACAAACAGACTGGCACTCTCCGACGGTGTCTCGGGGGGAGTTTGGGATATTTCCAATTCACACATGCGTGAAATAAGAAACTATAAGCACCCACCAAATTGTTATTATACAAACAGACTGGAACTCAGACTACCAAGCATTGGCTGACAACTGATATTTTCTCTAGTATTCTTTTGCCGTATTCATCTGCTTCCAACTGTTGCACAGATCCAGTATGCACTCTACACAAGATATCTATCTCTCCGCATGATGCATTCATGTCTTAACCACAGTTCATTAACCACCGAGCAAGATCCGTTTTGTTACATTGTGTTGACAAATGACACCCAGACACAGAATAGTTTTCTCCAAGCCCAGATATTTTCAGTTTAATCATATCAATAAGTCCCATTGCCTGTGCATATGCCCCTATGGGCCCTGGCCAAAAGTAGTGCACTATAAAGGGAATTGGGTGCCATTTGGGACACAACCTGTGTCTGGTGAACACTCCCTGATTTATTATCGGTTTCATTCTAATCTCTGAAAGCCTGGTCCTACTTTCAAAAGCAGGATTTTGAACAGGATGTTGAACAAGTGCAATGGCATCATCCATGGAAATAGTAATAATAATTTGATGGAATCACCTGCCAAAGGTATAGTTGAGTTTTTATGGATAAAGTGGGCCTCAGTTGTACTGTATTGATGTTTTTCTGTCTTTTCACCTCATAGACTTTGTGGAAAAGTGTATTGGACAGGAGGCCAAATACGAGGGCATCAGGCTTCTCTTTGACGGTTTTCAGCAGCCACTTCTTAACAAGCAGGTAAAGCTGAAAGATAACAAGGAGACAATTTTCTCTGCAGCCAAGGTCTCATGGTGCATTATCTGTTTTCTCTCTTGTTTCTGTCCTCTGCCCCTCAGATGACTTACGTTCTGATGGATATTGCTGTCGAAGAACTGTTTCCAGAGCTCGGCAAGGTAAATTCCTAAGAATCAGATATACACAGGCCAACCATGTCTTTTCCAAACTATTTAGACATGTATTTATAAAGTAGGAAGGTAAAGGATGTAGTTTGTGTACCTTCCTGCGGATAACGTGATAATATGTTGTATATTCAGCAGGGACAGAGAGAGCCATCAGCCGATAGTAGCCAGTGGGTGTAGATAACAGCACGCTTCCCTGGAGCGAAAGTGCAATGCAAATTCCAATGTCTCTAGGATCATATCAACATTCCAATGTACAATAAAATATATTTATTGATTTTACTGGGTGGTTAAATGTCATATTTTATCTGGCTTAATTACTTGCTGCACCCAGGTCCATCTTAGATATGATTTCCATCTGCCCTCCCTTGGAGTCTTGTTTCTCCGGTCATGTTTTAGTCTACTGTGAAAAGGAGATTATTACTCCCAGTCCACTGGTGCCAGCCATCAGTGGAGATGAATGGCTGGCCCCTGTAAAGAATAAAGCCTGTGGGAGGTTGAGATAGAATGTTCCTTTTCCTCAGAATACTACTCTGCCCTGTGGCCTTGACACAGTTCTGATCAATGGTGAGAGGCAGCAATGCTCTGTCACACCACTCACACAATTGAGTCATTGAGGGATGTCATATTGTTTCCTTTTTGAAACGCTACATTAGATGGAATGAGGCATTGTACTTTTTTTTTTGCATGAGAGCCAGTTCAAGATCAGCTTTTAAATCCCATCAGAAATATCTGCTAGACTAACATTGACACTTTTGGTACACATCTGTCTAAATGTACTACCAAGCTTATTTCAATATCACAACTAAGCCAAATATAAAATGTTACAATTTCACATAGGCTATTTACAAATTACAACTGAGAAACTCAATTTACCTGACCTCTTTGGTTCTCAATGTATTTCTCTAGAATTAACAGAGGGGGATTTGAAACAAGCTAACCCAACTTTAGTAAAGTCCTTTAGTATAGCATTTATGACCATAGAAAAGTTGCTAATTTGCCCTGTAAAGAATTCAATAAATATTTACATAAGGTAATCACCAACTCGTTTATCTCTTTTCGAGATACCTCTCTCGTCCCAGAGAGCTTTAAAACAGAGCTTGTTGTTTGTATATCTTCTGCTGGTTAAGCAAGCATACTCTGCCCAGTGCACACATTAACTGCCAGTGGTCATTGTTTCCATCGTTGTTAAAGTTGGTACTGAATGAGGTACTATTATATTAACAGAATTTCTGAGCAAGAGCTTGACAGCAGTTACTGTACATGAGACTTGACAAGCACTGGACTTCTCTAGACAGGTTGTCATTTACAGTGCATATCAAGCTGCAGTATTTATATAGAAATACCTAAGCGCATTGTTAATGGGTATTTCACCAATGTCCTTGTTAAATTCTGTACTCTCACTAGAGTTGAGCTCTTCCCTTGGATGCTGAGAACACGTCCAATGGCGAGCTAGCGTTGCAGGCAGGGATCTCATAGGCTCCCAGACAGAGCCATCACCAGCCCTATCAGGATTAACAGAGTTGTGTGTCCAGATCTTCCTGAATTTGAGTTGGAAATCTTGATACGTCCTTCAACAGCTGGATGCACCTTCTTCCTCTCAGTAATGTAGCTGGCCACAACCGAAATGTCCATGTCACCTGTAAGACAAAACTATTTAGCCCCCATGAACAAGTTAACAAACAACTTATCTAATAAGTAATAGTTGTGCAACCACAGTGCAACAGAAAATGCTCAAGGGGTTCCTGTTCATAAGGAAGTTATGAGTCTGCAGAAAGGAGCTCATCCCTAGAGATACATTATCTGTGTCCAAAAAGGCACCCTGGCCTATTGCTTATTTAATGCACTACTTTTGACCAGGGCTCTGGTCAAAACTAGTGGACTACAGGGTGGGGGTCAATTACATTTCAATTGCAGACAATTCAGGAAGTGCACTGAAATTCCAACTTCAATTCTCTTAATGCTTTGAGGAAAATGTGGAATTGGAGTTTGGTTTACGTTCTGATTTGACCCCAATCCTGGTGCACTATACAGGGAATAGGGTGCCATTGGAGACAACCATAGTGTTCTAATCTATTCAATTCTGTGAGCTCACCACTGTCGTGTTTTAGCTTCTCCTCTTTGATCATGGAGAATCCGTCTCCTCCTTCCACCAGGTAGGAGGGCAGGACCACCTTGTATAGTCTGCTGTCGTCCAGTGGCTCATAGACAGGCACCCGGCAGTTCGAACAGAGCACACTGATACTCCTGGCACGCTCCCCTGGGGGCCTTGACATATCATACTCTACATGGAATCCTATTGAGATTATAGGAGTGAAATAAAGTCAGTCCAAAACACTTGTCCTCATTCCTCTCCGTGTAGATTGACTAAGAGGGAAAAGCAAACCGATATGTAACAAAAGCGATAATAAATTCAATGTAGGTGTATAAGTTCTTGGGGATAGATAGCTGGAGACAAGTGCCTGATGTCATAATGTGACCTAAACCAGTTGACCCTCTTTACCAATGAAAATAAAAGACTGATACCTGATACTTGAAGGAATTCCCCTGTGTTCCCTCCATATCTCCTGACAGAGTGCTCAAAAGCTTTCTTCAGAGTGGAGCCCTTCAGCTGCACCAGATCATAGGTGCCCCCAAACGGCAACACAGCAATCAGGTCTTCCATCGTGATGGAACCTAACAAAATACATTTCACTCAGTCTCCACATTTGAGGGAAAACCCCCAGAAATGGCAAACACACAAGGCTGGTTTCCTGGACAACAACAAAAAACACAAGCTCAATGGAGAATCTCCATTGAATTTTCTGCTGTTGTCCAGGATTAGGCTTAATCTGTGTCCGGGAAACAGCCCCATAAAGGCATACACTCACCATTTCGGCTGCGTTCATCTATGGATGACCGTATTGATCCCCCTTGGACAATGCAGGAGCTGACATGGTTCCACTGAAGCTCATCTGCATATTTAATGTTGTGGTGTACCTACAGCAAAATAACAGGATTTTATCAGTAGGCTACAGACTGACCGAAAGGTACCAGGTTTGGGTAGCTGTCCTGGGTACTACTAACTCACCATAGCGTCGCAGATTAGGTTTCCCAGGTTGCACTCCCGGAACCTGCATTCTTCAAACGTTCCATTGAGATACACAAGGGTCTCCCCCACATATTGGGAGGAGTAATTTGCCAGGGCCTTTTTCCACTCGTTTACTTCAGCAAGAATACTGGGGTCTGACAAGAGGAAATCATATGCAGTTACTGTATCAATTCGGTGCCTTTTGAGGTGTAACTCCAAAATAACTGAAAATAACAAAATTACTATTGTAAGTGCCAAATAAAGTAACTGTTGATGATAAAGCAACTCGTGACACGAGGAATGGAAGCTGCTTGTGTGCAACAGGGAGTGGCAATTGAATGCAAGTGTCACAAAACAGATTTAAAACATTTCTAGTCTATCTACGGGTACCCGGCTAGCAATGAAAAAATCTGCCCAAAAGCGGACTTCTTCCAGGGGGCTGGAACTGAATTATGTCGGAGGAAACACCGTACACCGTGTCAGGGTGCATGTGCCTGGCCCGCCACAGGAGTCGCTACAGCGCGATGGGACAAGGACATCCCGGACGGCCAAACCCTCCCCTAACTCGGACGACTCTGGGCCAATTGTGCGTTGCCTCATGGGTTTCCCAGTCTTGGCCGGCACGGGTATCCTACTAGCATTTGTGGCAATGCCGTTTGCGATGCAGTGTCTTAGACTGCTCCCCCACTCGGGAGGCTCCATCCAAAGTTTTTAATGCTTATCAATTGCCTTGCACAAAGTATCAAAATACTAAAATACTACTTAAACAGGACTCTTAAATAAATTAATTTAAATGTTAATTGTATTTTTTGATCACAGAAACATTGAGAAAATATAGAAAAATGAATCATCTGCCAGAGAATAGCCCCAATCATCCCGAGACCCAAGTAATACATTTGGGCCAGATAACTCACACCGGAATTCAATCCCTGCATCCTAGCCATAAGTAATACTGCCGAAGGCGGCCCAGACTCAGGCCATGGCATTGGCCGTGTCTGACTCTCAGATGGAATCGGCCCAGATCCACTGTGCTAGCTGGGTAACTAGGTTGACGTGTTATACTTGACCCGCTTTTCCACCAGAAAATGGCCAAAAAGAGTAGAACTTGCTTACCTGCTTTTACACTGTGATTTGACTATGTTCAATGGAAAAGTTTCACCTTTTTAAAACGAGAGTTCAGTTCACCTAACAGGGTTCACCTTAAAATACGGGTCAGATGTAAATGAATCACTAATCACATGAAATGAATAGTAATCTTCAGAAATGACTGTCGAAGAAAATAAATAACTAGGGCTTTTACAATGATGATGAAACTTGGAGACAGTGGATTAAGAGGGTTAAAATCTTCCTAGTAGTGACAGGTTTGACGGACGCTGAATTTTGGCACTTTAGCAAGCCTTTATTCATATTAAAAATATTTATTGAATTCACCATGTGTCTATATTAATGTGAACTCCATTTAACAGAACAGGCTTTTAAAATTCAATATTGGTGCACAATTTCTACTTAATATCAAAGGTATTTTATTAGGATCCCCATTAGCTGTTGCAAAAGCAGCAGCTACTCTTCCTGGGGTCCACACAAAACATAATACAGAACATCATTAGACAAGAACAGCTCATGGACAGAAATACATAAAAAAAAAAGGCACATGTAGCCTACATATCAATGCATACACACAAACTATCTAGGTCAAATAAGGCGGAGGCGTTGGGCCGCGAGGTGTTGGCCCGCAAGGTGTTGCTTTATCTGTTTTTTAAAACCAGGTTTGCTGTTTATTTGAACAATATGAGATGGAAGGACGTTCCATGCAATAAGGGCTATATATAATACTGTACGTTCTGAATTTGGGGACTATGAAAAGACCCCGTGTGGCATGTCTGGTGGGATAAGTGTGTGTCAGAGCTGTGTGTAAGTTGACTATGCAAACAATTTGTGATTTTCAACACAATGTTTCTTATAAGAAGAAGAGATGCAGTCAGTCTCTCCTCAACTCTTAGCCAAAAGAGACTGGCATGCATAGTATTAATATTAGCGCTCTGATTAAAATTAATAGCAAAACGTGCCGCTCTGTTCTGGGCCAGCTGCATCTTAACTAGGTCTTTCCTTGCAGCACTGGACAATAATCAAGATTAGACAAAACTAGAGCCTGCAGAAATTTATTTTTGGAGTGTGGTGTCAAAAAAGCAGGGCATCTCTTTATTACGGCTAGACCTCTCCCCATCTTTGCAACCATTGAATCTGTGTTTTGACCATGACAGTTTACAATCTAAGGTAACGCCAAGTAATTTAGTCTCCTTAACTTGCTCAACAGCCACACCATTCATTACCAGATTCAGCTGAGGTCTAGCACTTAAGGAATGATTTGTACCAAATACAATGCTCTTAGTTTTAGATGTTCAGGACCAGTTTATTACCCATTCCAAAACAGACTAACTCTAAGGGTTTCAGTGACTGTATTAGCTGTGGTTTCTGATGCGTATATGGTTGAATCATCACCATACATGGACACACATTCTTTGTTTAATGCCAGTGGCAGGTCATTGGTAAAAATGGAAAAGAGTAGAGGGCCTAGAGAGCTGCCCTGGGGTTCACCACATTTGACATTAGAAACGCTTCCATTAAAGAAAACCCTTTGAATTCTATTAGATAGATTGCCATATCGTGGATTCAGAGCTGAGGTTGAAAAGCCATAGAAATTTAACAGTACAGCTCCCTCAATTTCTTTCAATCATCAGTCATTTGTGTCAGTGCAGTACATGTTGAGTGCCCTTCTCTATAAGCATGCTGAAAGTCTGTTGTTAACTACTTAGGGAGCAGTGGGGCGCTATTATTAAACATTCATCAATATACAAGTGTTGCATAGTCATCAAAAGCTCTGATTCTGGGTAATATCACAGCGTTGTCAGATTTCAAAAAGGCTTTACGGCGAAAGCACAACATTTGATTGTTTGAGGATAGCCCCTCTCATATTTTATGCATTAGCATAAATCCATAACCAAAGCGGGTCTCAAACGCATAAAATCGCTAATATAAAATCCCTTACCTTTTGAAGAAATTCTGTTGAGGGCTTCCCAAGTGTCCAACGAAGACATCCAATGGTTCTTTTGTTAGAAAAAGTAATTTATTATATCCATAAATCTCAGTTTGGTTGGCGAGTTATGATCATAAAATCCACCGTTGAGTCGCCCATTGAACCATGAAGAGAACACGTTCAAATTATACCTATACACTTTCTACAAACAAATCAAACATAATTTGTAATGTATCCTTAGGTATCCTTTTGTGTATATTTGGTGTAATATTTCAACCGGACAATAACGTGAACGATAGGAAAGAAAAATAGTGGTGCGCGTTCACAATCTCGCACGCGTCAAACCTTGTTTACAAAAGTGGTCCTCTGGCTTCTTCCTGTCCCTATCCGTTCTGGTCACTCCTAGAATTCCCAGTCTTTGACTGTTGACATCTAGTGGAAGCCATAGGTACTGCAGTCTCAGTCCTACATAAGATTGTATTCAATAGGCACAATGGAGAAGATGGGCATTTACAAAAAAAACTGCAAATCCGGATGGATTTTCCTCTGGTTTTCGCCTGCTATATCAGTTCTGTTATACTCACATACATGATTTTAACACTCTTAGAAACTTCAGTGTTTCCTATCCAATTGTACTAATTATGTGCATATCCTATTTTCTGGGCCTGAGTGGCAGGCATTTTACTTTGGGCACGCCAGACTCTCCCAAACCGCTCCCTAAGAAGTTAATTTGTTTACAGAGAAATAGCATTGTATTTGGTCAAACAATTCTTTCCAACAGTTTACTGAGAGCTGCCAGCAAGTTTATAGGTCTGCTGTTAGAACCAGTCAAGGCCGCTTTACCACTCTTGGGTTGCGGAATTACTTTGGCTTCCCTCCAGGCCTGAGGACAAAGACTTTCCTCTAGGCTCAGATTAAAAATGACAGATAGTGGCTATAGTCAGCTACCATCCTCCGTAGCTTTCCATCTAAATTGTCAATGCCAGAAGGTTTGTCATTATTGATCGTTAACAATCATTTTTCCACCTCTCCCACACTAACTTTACACAATTCAAACTTGCACTGCTTGTCTTCCATTATTTTTTTTTATACATGAATATAATTGCTCACTGTTTGTCATGGGCTTTTCCTGCCTAAGTTTGCCCACTTTGCCAATGAAATAAAATAATTGGCAACATCAAATGGTTTTGATGAATAAGCCATCTGATTTGATGGAAGATGGAGTTGAATGTCTTTCTGCCCATAATTTCATTTAAAGCACTCAAGCACTTTCATCATTCTTTATATCATTGATCTTGGCTTCATAAAAGTGTATTCTTTTTGTTGAGTTTAGTCACAATTTCTCAATTTGCAGCAAGTCAGCCAGTCAGATGTACAGCCAGACTTATTAGCCACTCCTTTTGCCCCATCTCTTTCAACCATACAGTTTTTCAATTCCTCATCAATCCATGGAGCCTGAACAGTTCTAACAGTCAGTTTCTTAACAGGTGCATGTTTATCAATAATTGGAAGAAGTAATTTCATAAATTCATCAAGTGCAGCGTCTGGATGCTCCTCATTAATCACATCAGACCAAAAAATCTTTGTAACATTATCCACATAAAAATCTTTTGTATGATCTCTTATACACTATTTTCTCTTATACACCAGCTGTTGGAACTTTGGCTTTCCTAGTAATAGCCACTATATTGTGATCACTGCATCCAATGGGTACGGATACAGCTTTAGAACAAAGTTCTACAGTATTAGTAAAAATGTGATCGATACATGTGGATGATCTTGTTCCTGTACTGTTTGTAAACACCCTGGTAGGTTGATTAATAACCTGAACCAGATTACAGGCACTGGTTACAGTAAGAAGCCTCCTCTTGAGTGGACAGTTTGATGAAAACCAGTTAATATTCAGGTCCCCAAGAAAGTAGACCTCTCTGTTTACATCACATACACTATCAAGCATTTCACACATTATTTAGATACTGATTGTTAGCACTTGGTAGCCTATAGCAACACCCCAAAAGAAAAGGCTTTAGATGTGCCAAGTGAACCTGCAACCACAACACTTCAATAACACTTGACATAAGATCTTCTCTAAGCATTACAGGGATATGGCTCTGAAAATATACAGCAACTCCTCCCCCATGGGCATTTCTGTCTCTTCTATGAATGTTAAATCCTTGTATTGCTACTGATGCATCAAATTAACTATCTAAGTGAGTCTCAGAAATGGCTAATATATGAATGTTATCTGAGGTTAGCAAGTTATTGATTTCCTGAACCTTATTTCTATGGCTACATATATTAATATGCGCTATTTCTAGCCTTTTTCTGGGTAGCTTATCAGAGATTGCCTTAATATTATGGCTCAAATTTCGTGGAACGACCCTACTATATAAAGTTGAATATATATATATAAAAAATGATACTGATAGTGGTACTGAAACTGACGTAGTCTTTACGTTAAAATTCTAATAAATAGCAGATTGGTAACAGTGAACTCTTGCTTAAGACACAGCAAAACATTCTCATTGAATTAGTAAATATGAAATAAAAGCCTGAAGTAGAAGGTCAACAATGGTATGTGTCCACAATAATGTTCAGTAGTGTTCTCCACCAGACATTCAAATGATTACAAACAAAACATAGGACAGTATCACCATGCTATACAGAGTCAAGAAAACCAAACTTGTTATTTTCACACTTATTTCACAAGTGATAAGATAACAGCAGTGCTGCTGTTGCAATCGGAAGTCCATTTCACTGAAGCTCCAAAATGGCACACTATTTCCTATACTACTTTTGATAAGGGCCTATAGGGCTCTGTTCAAAAGTAGTGGACTATATACTGTAGAGAATAGGGTGACATTTAGGATGCACTTACTGTCAACTTCACCATGTTACTCAATAGTACTGTACTCACCCTCTGGTACAGAGCTGTCCAACAGGATGGGGTTGCCTGTGGACTTGACCACATTGCCAGCCTCATCAAATGTCACCTTGAGGTAACCCAGATATTTCCCAAAAGCAAAGGCCTGCACCACAGGTACTTCCCGCCCATCCTCTGATTTCACCATGACGGGGTAGGGACCAGCTGGAACCTCGGAGGAAGGTTTCTCTCCTATCGAAAAAGTGAATGTAAACAATGGAATTAATTAATGTTTTCTATATCAATCATCAGTTGCATTGTAATCACGCTTAAGAAAACAGCCTTGCAATTAAACAATGCCTAAATAACTGTATGAATGCATTAGGATATAGACTGGATTTCAATTAGCTGCTGTATAATGGAATGAATCCAGGCCATAGACTTTTTGGATTCTTACTTTCCCACCACATCAGCCTGAACTACACTGACTTTACAGCCTGAATTACTGAACACAGGGCTTACTGTTTGTGGTTTAGTGAACTGAACTAAAGTGTAGGCCTCACTTCAAAGGGACTCCTTATAGCCATCACCGAGTCCTCTCTCTTTAAAAAAAAAAGCAGCATAGCATAGGTACTGAACTTGCAAGCATGGGAACCAGCCAGTACACTGATTCTAACCAATATGAATCATGGCTGCTGTTGTGGAAAAAGCTCAGCACAGCACAAGCTAACTGGGCCTACATCCCAAAGGGCACCCTAATCTTTGTAGAGAGTGCCATTTGGGACGCACACAAAGAGAAAGGCCAGGATGGGCATCAGGTAAGACAGGTGGCAGATACTCATTGTTCCAGCTTTTTGATATTGCACTAATTAAGGATGTGGATGGCCTCAAATGACAGACCAAGAGCTGCTGAGGCATAAAGTAATATACTGCCTGTGTAGCAGAAAAAAGCATGGTGTGGTTGTTGGTTGAGCTATTAGTAAACCTTATTCCTTCAGGACTGAATGCAGAATGTATGTGCTTTGGTTGAACATAACATGCGGTTGTTGTTTTGGAGTTTCTATTGTGCTGAGGTTAGAGTGAGACCTCTGACGCTTCCAATTATATTTCCAGTCTGTTTTTGTTACTTGATTTCACAGTTTGATCACTTGTAAGGAAGGAAAACTGAAGACAGTCACATGTTCAGTTCTGGAATAAATCAACTGTAGGTTCCACAATTCCTTACAAAAACTTGACAGTTAACAAGATGGTGTTCTGAAGAAATACAATCTCTACTATGATTGTAACCTCGTCCCCAAGCTCAGGGAGAGACCTGGCTGGCGGATGAAATTACTATGATTGTAGATAAACAAAAGTAGTCTGTGGCAAACAATGCATACCGTACCTGTGTACAGAAATGTGTTGCTGTGTCCTCCAATGACCACATCCACACCCTTCACCCTCTTGGCTATTTCTTTGTCCGTAACAAAGCCAGAGTGACCAAGGGCGATGATCTTGTTGACCCCCAGAGTGATGAGTTTGTCGACCTGGGGCTGAAGGGCATCAATCTCATCCTCAAACACTAAATTAGGTCCTGCAACAGAATGAGTAACACAAATACATTTTATATGAGGGAAATTATTCAAATGGATCTAGGGCAGCATTTCCCAAACTCGGTCCTCAAGACCCCAAGTGGTGCACATTTCATTTTTTGCTCTAACACTACACAGCCGATTCAAATTATCAAAGCTTGGTGATTAGTTCATTATTTGAATCAGCTGTGTAGTGCTAGGGCAAAAAACAAAACGTGCACCCCGATTTTGAGAACCCTGATCTAGAGGAAGGAATTATTAAAATCATTTTTTATTTATTTATTTTTATTTCACCAGGTAGGCTAGTTGAGAACAAATTCTCATTTACAACTGCGACCTGGCCAAGATAAAGCAAAGCAGTGCGACACAAACAACAACACAGAGTTACACATGGAATAAACATGCGTACATTCAATAACACAATAGAAAAAAAAAATAAAGTCTATATACAGTGTGTGCAAATGGCGTGAGGAGGTAGGCAATAAATAGGCTATAGTAGGGAAGTAAATTACAATTTAGCAGATGATGATGTGCAAGTAGAGATACTGGTGTGCAAAAGAGCAGAAAAGTAAAAAAACAGTATGGGGATGAGCTAGTTAGATTGAGTGGGCTATTTACAGATGGACTATGTACAGCTGCAGCAATCAGTAAGCTTCTCAGATAACTAGTGTTTAAAGTTAGTGAGGGAGATATAAGTCTCCAGCTTCAGCGATTTTTGCAATTCGTTCCAGTCACTGGCAGCAGAGAACTGGAAGGAAAGGCGGCCAAAGGAGGTGTTCGCTTTGGGGATGACCAGTGAGATATAGCTGCTGGAGTGCGTGCTACGGGTGGGTGTTGTTATCGTGACCAGTGAGCTGAGATAAGGCGGAGCTTTACCTAGCATAGACTTATAGATGACCTGGAGCCAGTGGGTCTAGCGACGGATATGTAGCGAGGGCCAGCCGACTAGAGCATACAGGTCGCAGTGGTGGGTGGTATAAGGAGCTTCGGTGACAAAACGGATGGCACTGTGATAGACTGCATTCAGTTTGCTGAGTAGAGTATTGGAAGCTATTTTGTAGATGACATCGCCAAAGTCGAGGATCAGTAGGATAGTCAGTTTTACTAGGGTAAGTTTGGCGGCATGAGTGAAGGAGGCTTTGTTGCGAAATAGAAAGACTATTCTAGATTTGACTTTGGATTGGAGATGTTTAATATGAGTCTGGAAGGAGAGTTTACTGTCTAGCCAGACACCTAGATATTTGTAGTTGTCCACATATTCTAGGTCAGAACCGTCCATGGTAGTGATGCTAGTCGGGCGGGCGGGTGGGGGCAACAAACGGTTGAAAAGCATGCATTTGGTTTTACTAGCGTTTAGGAGCAGTTGGAGGCCACGGAAAGAGTGCTGTATGGCATTGAAGCTCGTTTGGAGGTTAGTTAACACAGTGTCCAAAGAAGGGCCAGAAGTATACAGAATGGTGTCGTCCGTGTAGAGGTGGATCAGGGAATCACCCGCAGCAAGAGCGACATCATTGATGTATACAGAGAAAAGAGTCGGCCCGAGAATTGAACCCTGTGGTACCCCCATAGACTGCCAGAGGTCTGGACAGCAGGCCCTCCGATTAAAATCATAGTATAAATATTGGAAGCAAACATGAAGCAACCTGGACAGAGCGATCAATATGGATTCTTGTGAGGAGAGAGGGACGAGAGTAGGAAGAGAGGAGTGAATGCATGAATATGATGCTGAATAGAGGGAGAATAAAAGGATTGAGGAGAGGAGGAAGATACATTAAGAGAGAGGGGGAGGATGTAGGGAAGCTAAAACTTCAATCAAACCCTTAATCAAGTCAAAACATAATTGTACCCGTTTGGGACAGGGCAGGTGTTTCCTTTGAAGTGTATCCAACCACGGCCACTTTCTGAGAGCCGACATCAAATATCTTATATGGGGAATAAAGACCGCTGATGTGTGGGGCTAGTGTGTCATCTGCTTTGATGTTGGCACTGAGGACTGTGCACTTCACCTCCTGGAGAAACGGCTTGATAAGTCCCTCCACTTTATTGTCAAACTCATGATTCCCCAGAGCCTATAAAGTTACAAACAAAGGCAAAGGTCATCAACAATATTTCCCAATTAACAACATGTTCAACCAACCATATTGTTCTGGTGTTATTGTGCTGCCATTTTAGATTAGATAAACTAAAATGTTTTTCTTCATCTAATTGCTACTTAAGTGCATGTCCACTAACAACTGATGGAAAGAAAAACATCCGTTATTTGTTTTATACATTACTAATTAGTGTCCTCCTGGGTTAGGCTTCCTGACCATATTATGAATATAGCTTGAATTATTCCCAGCCAGTGTCACACTGGGAATTGAAGACCTTTGTCTGGACTAGTCTTGTCCCCTACATTGACACCTTGCTCCAGGCTACTTGTCCCTTGTACGTCACAGATTAATACACCACGGAGTACTCTATCCCTAAAGTAAAATATATCTCTACACACCAAGGTGCATCCCAAATGGCACCCTGTTCTTATTCTCTTTATAGTGTACTACTTTTAACAAAAGGGCCCTGGTCAAACGTAGTGCACTGTATAGGGCAGGGTACTCAACTCTTACCCTATGAGGTCCGGAGCCTGCTGGTTTTCTGTTCTACCTGATAATTAAATCAAATCAAACTTTGTCACATGCGCCGAATACAACAAATGTAGACCATACCGTGAAATGCCTACTTACTTAACCAACAGTGCAGTTATTATATATTACCAAATAAACGAAAGTATTATTATTTTATTTTTTTAAATAAGTAACACAAAATAACAATAACGAGGCTATATACAGGGGGTACCGTAAACAAGTCAGTGTGCGGGGGTACAGGTTAATTGAGGTAATTTGTACATGTAGGTTGGGGTGAAGTGACTGTGCATAGATAAACTTTGAGTAGCAGCAGTGTATAAAACAAATGGGGGTTGTCAATGTAAACACTCCGGTGACCATTTGATTAATTGTTCAGCAGTCTTATGGCTTGGGGGTAAAAGCTGTTAAGGAGCCTTTTGGTCCTAGACTTGGCGTTCCGGTACCACTCGCTGTGCGGTATTTGAGAAAACAGTCTATGACATGGGTGACTGGAGTCTCTGACAATTTTATGGGCTTTCTTCTGACACCGCCTATTATATAGGTCCTGGATGGCAGGAAGCTTGGCCCCAGTGATGTACTGGGCCGTACGTACTACCCTCTGTAGCACCTTACGGTCAGATGCCGAGCAGTTGTCATACCAGGCGGTGATGCAACTGGTCAGGATGCTCTCAATGGTGCAGTTGTAGAAATTTTTGAGGATCTGAGGTCCCATGCCAAATCTTTTCAGTCTCCTGAGGTGGAGTTTTGTTGTGCCCTCTTCACGACTGTCTTGGTATGTTTGGACCATGATAGTTTGTTGGTGATGTGGACACCAAGGAACTTGAAACTCTCAACCCGCTCCACTACAGCCTCGTTGATGTTAATGGAGGCCTGTTTGGCCCGCCTTTTCCTGTAGTCCACAATCAGCTCCTTTGTCTTGCTCACATTGAGCGAGAGGTTGTTGTCCTGGCACCACACTGCCTGTTCTCTGACCTCTTCCCTATAGGTTGTCTCATCGTTGTCAGTGATCAGGCCTACCACTGTTGTGTCGTCAGCAAACATAATGGTGGTGTTGGAGTTGTTTGGCCACGCAGTCGTGGGTGAACAGGGAGTACAGGAGGGCACTAAGTACACACCCCTGAGGGGCCCCAGTACTGTGGATCAGCGTGGCAGACGTGTTGTTGTCTACCCTTATCACCTGCGGGCAGCCCGTCAGGAAGTCCAAGATCCAGTTGAAGAGGGAGGTGTTTAGACCCAGGGTCCTTAGCTTAGGGAAGAGCTTTGTGGCCACTATGGTGTTGACCGCTGAGCTGTAGTCAATGAACAGCATTCTCACATAGGTGTTCCTTTTGTCCAGGTGGGAAAGGGCAGTGTGGAGTGCGATTGAGATTGTGTAATCTATGGATCTGTTGGGGCGGAATGCGGATTGGAGTGGGTCTACGGTATCCGGGAGGATGCTGTTGATGTGAGCCATGACCAACCTTTCAAAGTACTTCATGGCTACCGACATGACTGCTACGGGGTTTTTATCATTTAGGCAAGTTACCTTCACTTCCTTGGGCACAGGGACTATGGTGGTCTGCTTGAAACATGTAGGTACTACAGACTCAGTCAGGGAGAGGTTGAAAATGTCAATGAAGCAGCTTTGTGAATGTTGACCTGTTTGAAGGTCTTGCTCACATCGGCTAACGAGAACATTATTACACAGTCAACCAGAACAGCTGGTGCTCTTGTGCAGGCCTCGAAGCGAACATAAAAGCTATTTAGCTCGTCTGGTAGGCTCGTGTCACTGGGCAGCTCACGTCTGGGTTTCACTTTGTAGTCTGTAATAGTTTTCAAGCCCTGCCACATCCGACGAGCTTCAGAGCCGGTGTAGTAGGATTCAATCTTAATCCTGTATTGACGCTTTGCTTGTTTGATGGTTTATCTGAGGGCATAGTGGGATTTCTTATAAGCGTCCGGATTCGTGTCCCGCCCCTTGAAAGTGGCAGCTCTAGCCTTTAGCTCGATGCGGATGTTGCCTGTAATCCATGGCTTCTGGTTGGGATATGTACGTACGGTCACTGTGGGGACGCGTCGTTGATGCACTTATTGATGAAGACGATGACTGAGGTGGTATACTTCAATGTCATTGGATGAATCCCGGAACATATTCCAGTCTGTGCTAGCAAAACAGTCCTGTAGTGTAGCATCCACGTCATCTGACGACTTCCGTATTGAGCGAGTCACTGGTACTTAATGCTTTAGTTTTTGCTTGTAAACAGGAATCAGGAGGATAGAATTATGGTCAGATTTTCCAAATGGAGGGCAAGGAAGAGCTTTGTATGCATCTCTGTGTGTGGAGTAAAGGTGGTTTCCTTCTGGTTGCACATGTGACATGCTGGTAAAAATGTGGTACATCTGATTTAAGTTTGCCTGAAATAAAGTCCCCGGCCACTAGGAGCGCCGCTAGCATTTTCTTGTTTGCTTATGGCCTTATAGAGTTGGTTGAGAGCGGTCTTAGTGCCAGCATCAGTCTGTGGTGGTAAATAGACGGCTACAAATAATATAGATGAGAACTCTCTTGGTAGATAGTGTGGTCTACAGCTTATCATAAGGTACTCTACCTCAGGCGAGCAATACCTCGAGACTTCTTTAACTACTTAGGGCCCGACACTACCCGGTGAAATGTAAGGCGCCAAATTCAAAATCCAAAAGTTGAATTATTAAACATTCATCAATATACAAGTGTTGCATAGTCATCAAAAGCTCTGATTCTTCACAATCTCGTGCCCTCGAAAAGTTGCTGACAAATGTTGTCCCTTCACTACTTCCTCTTCCTATCTGTTCTGCTTAGTGCTAGAGCCTCCAGACACTGTATAAAGACTTGACATCTAGTGGAAGCCATAGGTACTGCAGTCTCAGTCCTAGTTAAAATAGAAATCAATAGGCAGCCTGGACAAAAAGGTCATGTACAAAAAAAGAAAATGGATTTCCCTCAGGATTTCGCCTGCTATATCAGTTCTGTTATACTCACATACATTATTTTAACAGTTTTAGAAACTTCAGTGTTTCCTATCCAATAGTACTAATTATGTGCATATCCTATTTTCTGGACCTGAGTTGCAGGCATTTTACTTTGGGCACGCCAGACTCTCCAAAACCGTCACCGCTGCTACTGCTCCCTAAGAAGTTAATATTAGACATCGGGCATCAGCTGTTATTGACATATAGACACACACCCTCACCCCTCGTCTTACCAGACTTAGCTTCTCTGTTCTGCCAGGGCATGGAAAATCCCGCCAGCTCTATATTATCCGTGTCGTCGTTCAGCCCTGACTCGGTGAAACACAAGATATTTCAGTTTTTAATGTCTTGTTGGTAGGATAATCTTAATCGTAGATCATCAATTTTATTTTCCAATGATTGCACATTAGCCAATAGAACGAATGGCAGTGGGAGTTTACTCGCTCACTTATGGATTCTCAGAAGGCAGCCCGAACTGCGCCCCCTTTTCTTCATGGAAATGACGGGGATTTGGGCCTGTTGCCGGGAAAGCAGTATATCCTTCTCGTGTGACTCGTTAAAGGAAAAAGCTTCTTCCAGTTCGAAGTGAGTAATTGCTGTTCTGATGTCTAGAAGTTATTTTCGGTCATAAGAGATGGTAGCAGCAACATTATGTACAAAATAAATTTAAAAAACTAAGTTACAAGCAACGCAAAAAAAACTAACAAAATAGCACAGTTGGTTAGGACCATGTAAAACGTCAGCCATCCTCTTCGGCGCCAATCTTAATTGCACACACCCGGTGTCCCAGGTATAAATCAGTCCCTGATTAGAGGGGAACAATGTCAAAATGCAATGGAACTGGCTTCGAGGTCCAGAGTTGCGTTTGAGAGGTATAGGGCTCCATTTGGGAGGCATACCAACAGATTATTCAAAAGAAGGACAACTAAAACAACTTACCAAGGGAGGCTGGGGAATCAATTACTCCCAAGAGACTTGGATTAAAATATCAATCTGTTGATAAATCTTCTCCAGAGAGGCAATCTAATTCAACTAATTAATATCAGAGGTCATGAACTCACAGGTCAATAAACTGTCACACAGTGAATTAATGATTATTAGTAACTAAATAAATGAATAGTAACCTAAACCTGTATACTAAAATGTTAGATTATTTGAGCTATTACATTTACAAAGGCTTAGATTCGATTAGATCATTCGTTAACTGGCGATAACCGACACCCGCATTGCTGATGTTTTGGCGGTGTCGGAGATGTAACTGCGTTGGAGCTGTCAAATAGGTGAGCAGCTGCTCTTGTTCATTGTCACAAAGCCACACCCATCCCACCCGCGTTAGAAGTTCAAAATGAGAAGGTGTAGGCCAGGGCTCTCCAACTCTGTTCCTGGAAAGCTACCGTCCTGTGGAGCTGCGTTCCAAACACTCCCCTTATGCCCTTGGGAGAATCCCCATCGCCATCTTGGAAGGTGGTCCAAATGATTAGCCAAGCAAGGGAAGTTTGCAACATAAGCCCCTCAGCCATCGTTTTTAGTTGGCTTTGCGAGTGTATAATTACGTTCACTCCGGGCCTGAAACGCCCCATAATTCAATTTGCGACGATTGTACATCCGCTAAAAAAAGTCTGCGAAAACTTAAAAACAACATCAATGGAGAAGTCAACATACAAGTGTAAGTAAAAACGAATGCAAATAAGTTAGAAATTTTGCTACTACATAAAATGTTTGTTTTTGTTTGGTTAACTTTTGGAAAGTGTAGTTAGTTAACGTTAGTTAGCTAATTCATTTGCTAGTTATCATACAGTAGGCGTATATTAATAATTATATATTTTATATAAGTAGACATGCACTCATAATTGACTGTAGCGCATATAAAGCACCCACAAGTTACCAATGGCTGAAAACACAATCATCGAGGGATGAACGAGTGACGAATTTCCGGCCAAGGGTGGTCCATTTAAAAATAATGTGTCCCTGAACAGGGTGGTCAAAATCAAAAGTAACAGTCAGTAGCTGGCCACCAGCTGCATTAAGTACTGCAATGCATCTCCTCGTGGACTGCACCAGATTTGCCAGTTCTTGCTGTGAGATGTTACCCCACTCTTCCACCAAGACACCTGCAAGTTCCAAGACATTTCTGGGGGGAATGGCCCTAGCCATCACCCTCCGATCCAACAGGTCCCAGACGTGCTCAATGGGATTGAGATCCGGGCTCTTCGCTGGCCATGGCAGAACACTGACATTCCTGTCATCCTGTACCTGTCCCGCAGGTGTGATGTTCGGATGTACCGATCCTGTGCAGGTGTTGTTACACGTGGTCTGCCACTGCGAGGATGATCAGCTGTCCGTCCTGTCTCCCTGTAGCGCTGTCTTAGGCGTCTTGCATTGCAATTTATTGCCCTGGACACATTTACAGTCCTCATGCCTCATTGCATCATGCCTAAGGCACGTTCATGCAGATGAGCAGGGACCCTGGGCATCTTTCTTTTGGTGTTTTTCAGAGTGAGTAGAAAGGCCTCTTTAGTGTCCTAAGTTTTCATAACCTTAATTGCCTACCGTGTCTTAACGACCGTTCCACAGGTGCATGTTCATTAATTGTTTATGGTTTATTGAACAAGCTTGGGAAACAGTGTTTAAACCCTTTACCAAGAAGATCTGTGAAGTTAGTATGATTTTTACGATTTATCTTTAAAAGACACGGTCCTGAAAAAGTGACGTTTCTTTTTTTGCTGAATTTAGAAATAATGATGCTCAAAAAAAAGGTCCAATGCAGCTGTTTTTCTGTCATTATTAAATCATTTCTGGGTAACAATTAAGTACCTTACAGTGATTGTTTTCAATTAAAATGGTCTAAAATAAACAAAAATAACTTCTTAGCAAAGGGCAATTTCTCAAGCAAGAATTTTGCTAGGACTGTCTGGCAGTGGTCTGAGTGGGGAGGAAAAAACTGAAAATGTGCTTTTATTGGCAGAAGGGTTTGTACCTCTTTTTTTTTATTGGTCTATTAACTGATTTACCACGTGGTGATGTCACCATGGACGGCCAAAACTCCATCCCACCAAAACTGGCAGATATTTCAGGCTTTCTTTTCAAACAGCTCTTACAGGGATTACCATCATTTTCACAATATTATTCCAACCTTATAGTGTTGAAATATGTATAAAACACATCGCAGTTGACTGCACTGGGCCTAAGAGTTTAGTTGGTTAAAAGTGCTATTTGATCTCCACTAGTTAGTTAGATACAGTATGATTGGAAAAAAACATGAAAATATATCCTAGCCTAACGATCATGCAATATTGAATGGGGAAAATATGTTTACAATGTTTTAAAGGTCTAATATTATAAAAAGCATGTAAAGCTCAGAGACCAGTGCAAGACAAGGAAAAAGGACTGAGATAGGGTGACCCCTTATCTCGGATTGTGCAGAACATTCCCGCCCTTTGTTCTGAGTCCCACAACCATACATTTTATCAACCAATTGAATTCCACAAAAAATTATGAATTCTAAATATAAATATATATTACAGCATGTGAATCGCAAATAATTTCCCAAGCGATTCCTGAACAATTCATCAACGTTCTCAGGCCAAAATGGCAGCCATCATTTAACACAGTCCTGTCAAATTGTATTTGCCTCAGTACAAACATGAAACTTGGACCGAGTAGGCCAACAGCAGATAAATACAGAGGGCTGTATAATTAGCTACTGAGAAATGTACACTGTCAAAAAGAATGATAAAATCAACTCAGTGGTTCAAAACAAGTGTTTCCTTAAATTACTACCAATGCAAGCTTGTTCAGCAAGAAGAAACTATTGAGAAAAAAGGTCAATTTGTCCCATATTTAATTCAACATTCCAACCCATTTCTTTATAAACTGGATGGGTCGAGCACTAAATGCTGATTGGCTGACAGCCATGGTATATCAGACCATTTACCACGGGTATGTCAAAACATGTATTTTTACTGCTCTAATTACATTGGTAATCAGTTTATAATAGCAATAAGGCACCTCTGGGGTTTGTGGTATATGGCCAATATATGGCTAAGGGCTGTATCCAGGCACTCCGCGTTGCTGTCGTGTTTGAGAACAGCCCTTAGCCATGGTATATTGGCCATATACCACAAATATATCATAAGGATGTGGCACTGGTAATGTTGTGAACCCTGACTGACATAGGTATGTGGTGCCAAACAGGACCAGAACATCTACTGCTTTCTCAGTTAGGCAAGAGACGCTTCCTGCTGTAGATGAACAACCCAGAACTGTATTTGTGTTTGCCTCAAAAAGTATCTTGCTTCAATTAGTTTATTCCAGTTCAGAATAAAAATGATGACTTGTATTTTAACAGCAATGGTTGCAACCTAGACTTGTTTAACAATAATTTCCCCAGTACAGTAGGCCTGATCATTTTACATCTTCATCTGTACTGTTACTTAGGGTTACACTATCAGTAGCTAGCTAACTTGCTTTGGCTGACGTGTGTGTACAAGGCCAGTGTGTACAAGAGTACAAGGCCAGGGGATTGTTTGAAAGAGAAACTCACATTGAAAGAGAAACTCACATATACTACTGTGATAGTCCTCCCTTATTTCTGCTTATCATCACCTTTTATAAAATGACAACAATGCCTTGCTAGCTGACTTACTTTTCCACTGTCGAAACACTGTTTCCTGAAGCATTTGCCCTGTTCTGAAAGAAATCCCTGGGTATACCATCATGCTGTGGATGTTTGGTCAGGACGTGTCGTTATAGAATTTGTTCCGTTTTGATTGACTCTTTACTGAACACTTCCCCGCACAAAACCCATTGAGGGAGCCCCTCGTTAATTCTCAAAGTTTGTATGAAAGAGAGAAACTCATCGGTGTATTGACTTTTCATGACGATTGAGCTCAATCAGAACTTGTTGCTAGCATGAGTCCATTTGGCGAGTGGGAATGACAAGTCAGCGGCTGACAACGCTTCATCTTTCGTCGAACGACAGCGCTGCAGCGTGTGTCGCGAAGTGATCTTCAAGAAAAATGATCTGCTAAACCGCGAAGCACACCGGCAGCTGCCAAACTGAGCAGAGACCACAGTTGCACTTGGTCAAATCAATTCATTAAATAATTATACATTTACTCTGCCACGTCGCGACCCATCATTAACAGGTCCGTGACCCAAACTTTAAGAAAGGCTGTGTTACAGACTTTTCCAATCGTTGTTGAGATCTGATATTCTGCATTGTGTAAGAGGAGAGGTAGGCTGCACTTGGAGAGGACAGTTAGGCCTAACAATAGTACTTACAAAACGCTTGCTTGTGACGAAGAGATACCAAAGTAAGTAAATAACACACTGAAAGATGTATAAGGTCATTTCTTGAGGGTAGAAAGTAGCTAATTAGTTGATAATTCGACATATTTCCCGCTACTTCACTTAATCCCGTTTAAGTGTTTAACCGTTTAACTGTTTTACATTCCATTACACCAACCAGAACATGTTTCCTTGGCCACATGAATAGTAAAATATTAAATAATGTAATGTGGCCAAAACTCAGCGCGCGTCACCAAGCAGAATGTGCTTTTATTGAAACAATATACTGGAAGTTTAAAACCATCTGCTCTAATTTGCTCACAAATTCTAAATGCAGATGGCGTTCGGACGTTTCACCGTAAAACGTGAAGAATTATCGTTCACGATTGACAGTGATGATGGCCTATTTTGAAATAGTGATAGTGTCCCGAGAATGTCGTGCCAAATCATCATTTTGTCCCGCATTTGGGTATTTTAAATGTGGTCACCCTGAGAGCATCCTCTGTTATGAAATGATCCAGTAGCCCACATTATTAATATTCCATTAATATTCCACTGGAATGATGTAAACTGCTTACCATCGCATCGTAGCCAAGTTTATTCATAAAATAGGCAGCCTCGGCTCCCTTATATACATTAAACCAAACGGTTCCCTGAAATTGGTCGCCTGCGTCCAGCAGCATCACGTTCTTCTCCCGGCTCCGGATCTCCTGTATTTTCGTAAACCTCCTTGCCACACCGGCAAAACACGGAGGCTTGGTGCATTTGCCGTAACTGTTGCTCGTCTCCTCAACCCTTGCGTGGACATCGTTGGTATGAAGCAGGGTGAGTTCCCAGGCTTCCACAGTAGAAACATGACTACAGATGCAGAGGTAGAATAGAAGACCCTTCATAGACTCACTCACTCCCATCTTGTCGTTGACAGCGCACTGTATTAGAACAGAGAAGTTCACCCATACATTGACTGCACCAGAAGGCGTGGACACAAAAAGGGGTGTTCTTCTCCAATCGTAGCATATCATTTACATAGCTTGGGTTGGTTTATGTGTTTACAGTATCTAGTAACTTGACAAGGAATGCCTACACGCAATTCAATACTACTTTCAACCTAATAAATAAAAGGTGTACAGCCATGTACAAACACAGCAAAGTGATACAGCCCACTCAACCATGACATTATTATTTTTTTTAATTCAAAATACAAATCAACAATTTACGTTGTTACATCATACAAAACAGAATGCAGGTATTAACGAGAAAATACTAAAACATACAAAAAAGATTAATGGAGTAATCTTTTTTTTTTACAATTCTAGTGCAATTGTATAATCTTATTATAATGATTCAGGAAGATGTTATTCTTGTTGTTATTCACTAGGGTTAATGTTTTAATAAGATAAGTTAAATTCAAATAAAAAATATGTGTAATTTTGGTGTAGAATTTTGGAATTTTTGTTTGTGTATAAAGTATTTGGCAACAAGAATAAAAAAAATCACAAATATTTCAATGGTCTTGTTATCATTACAATAGTAACATATTACATCTTTCATGTCAAAAACATGGGTAGTGTTCATAATGGTAAATAAGTATTTTCTAAGGTTATCCCAAAATTTTGACACAAATTTACATTCAAAAAACAAATGAGACAGATTTTCACCTTCTTTTTCACAGAAAATGCAGATATCATCAATAGCCATAAATTTGGATAACAAAGTTTTACATAAGATATATCCATGTAACTCTATAAAGTGCACTTCCTTAATTTTGTTTGGTATACAATATTTGTAAGGCCTTAACCATGCATTTTTCCAGACAATGTCAGGAATAAGCATGTTCCAGAAGAATTTTCCTCGGTGTAAATTGACTCAACCATCACATTGAACAGGTACAACTCTGGGTGATGACATCATCAAAGGGGAAAGGTCAAGGCCAATGCCAATAATAACCTTGAACACATGAATAGTAATCATATTATATTGCAGGTAAGTACAATAACATATTCAATGTAATTATTTATATAAATGTCCATACTATAACATTTCTCCCACCCTAATTTCAATCCCCCATGTGAAGAACATATGATTAACAAGTAAACCCCATCAGTGCTTTCTTTTCTTTTCAACACTAGAACTTTTGCTAGTGTTACTGTCAATGTAAACAAACACAAATTGACAGTCCTTATTTATTTTCAACTAAGTCTGCTGTTCCAAACAAACACTAACACCACAAGCCTCTTCATCTCAACTACAGAGTTAGTCTTTCAGGAGACTTGTGACTACTCTGTGATCTGCGCAGTACTCCTGGTGTGCAACAAGACTGGATCTTGGACACGTGCCTGCACATTTCCAGAAACTGTACGTTTTCAGACTTGTGCACTGGAGTGTTTCGACCCGTAAATGTGCCTTTTCATGCAGTGGCTACTGCGTAAATACTGCAATGCGGGTTGGATTGAATTGAGCACCTAATATTCATTTTCAAGGTGATGATTGCAGTTTTCTTCCCAACACAATACTACAATAAATGTGAGTCCACATTTCAAATATTTTTTGGTGCCCCATGCAGGATTCAAATGTTGCCTGCACTGCAACGGGCAATAGATGTCACTACTGTGAGCTTATTACTACAAGATTATTACTACTGTGAGCTTATTATCCAGAGCCATGCACATCATTTTATTATCAGAGCGTGCCAGTGGACTTCTGGTAAGTATGCTTTAGTAAGAAAGTGTTGCGATTAGGTACAACTACAGTACGTTTACCCACCCCTAAATTAATATTTATGAGCAATTCCCCCCACCCACAACTTCTCACCTGAATGCATTTAAAAATATATATTTGAAGGGGTTGGGCAAAGGCTGAAATTGGGGTTGAGAGATACCCTTTAATGCCTCATTTACTCAAATAAGCTAGTAGTGTTATTAAAAGTTAAGGAAGTTATTCAAAAACCTCCAAGTAACCTATAATTTATTTTCTGAAAGCGTTAATAAAACCTCAGAGAAAAACTTTCAAGGAACCAAAGTAAAACATTTTCAAAACCTCCCTGCTACCTAAAAAGAAATATTCCCAGAACAGGCACATTTTTCATATCTATTCTCAGAACATAAAAAAAAAAATGTCTCTTTTACCAGTCAGGAAACTATGGCTTCGCTCCCACAACCAATATGAAACGAGAACATCCATTCTCACAACTTGAACGAAATGTGCTAGCTAGCACGCGCGTGCGTGAAAGCAAAACCTTCCCAGAAATCTCTTATGCCTGCACCTCATGTAAACTCCTCTCTCGAAACAATCCACATACAGTATAGACAGGTGACTGCCTTTCAATTCATGTCCAATCAATTGAATTTACCACAAGGTGGACTCCAATGAAGTTGTAGATACAGTGGGAAGAAAAAGTATGTGAACCCTTTAGAATTACTTGGATTTCTGCATAAATTGGTCATAAAATGTTATCTGATCTTGTGGGGTTCTGATATTTTTATACCATAATAGTATTGACAATTGCTAATAATCATATTGGGGGTTATTCAGTAGGGACTTGTGTATGTGTAACCCCTGTGCGGACATCTTGAGAAAGTTGCTGACCTGTGGTTAAGTGGGGGGTGTGAGGTATTTACGACAGGACCCTGGCTAGTGCAAAAGTACTGACATGTCAAGAAGGAAGATAAATCAAACAGAGCGCCAAAAGGGGGACCAGCCCATGTGACAATGATTGGCCCGGCAAGTCTAAACCACGCCCAGGCACTGTTCTGATAGGCCGGCTCACGAAGCAGGAACTAACTCTGTCAGAACATATACCCATGTTATCAGCAGAAAGGCAGTTCCATTGTTTCGTCCTGCGAGATGTTACAGTGAACCCGTATATACGGAAATTGTATTTGCCATTCATTAACTTTTGTATTAAACAATTGTTTTAACCAAATTCAGGTTTACTATCGTTCCTAACTCAGTTGAACCTACGCAAGACCTAACAATCTTCATCTAAGTCACAACAATAGACAAACACAGTCTGCTTAAACTAATAACACACAAACAATTATAATTTTTATGTCTTTATTGAACACACCCTGTAAACATTCACAGTGCAGGGTGGGAAAAGTATGTGAACCCTTGGATTTAATAACTGGTAACTCAATAACTCAACCAAACGTTTTCTGTAGTTGCGGATCAGAACTGCACAACGGTCAGGAGGAATTTTGGACCATTGTTCTTTACAAAACTGTTTCAGTTCCACAATTTTCGTGGGATGTCTGGCGCTCTCTTGAGGCCATGCCACAGCATCTCAATCGGGTTGAGGTCAGGACTGACTGGGCCACTCCAGAAGGCGTATTTTCTTCAAGTCATTCTGTTGTTGATTTACTTCTGTCTTTTGGGTTGTTGTCCTGTTGCATCACCTAACTTCTGTTGAGCTTTAATTGGTGGACAGCCTTACATTCTCTTGCAAAATGTCTTTATAAACCTGGGAATACATTTTTCAGTCGATGATAGCGAGCTGTCCAGGCCCTGAGGCAGCAAAGCAGCCCCAAACCATGATGCTCCCTCCACTATAGTTTACAGTTGGGATGTTAGATCTCTTTTGTTCGAGGCATAGTTCACATCAGGCAATACTTCAGAGATGGTCGCCTCTTTCGCGTTCTTAGGAAACTATGCAGTATTTCGTTTTTTTTATGTATTATTTCTTACATTGTTACCCCAGGAAATATTAAGTCTTATTACATACAGCCGGGAAGAACTATTGGATATAAGAGCAACGTCAACTTACCAACATTACGACCAGGAATATGACTTTCCCGAAGCGGATCCTCTGGATCTGATCCCAGTAGGCAACCCAAATCAACGGCGCCGCAGAAGGGGCAGACGGAGCGGCCTTCTGGTCAGGCTCCGTAGACGTGCACATCGCTCACCGCTCCTGAGTATACTACTCGCCGTCTTTTGACAACAAGGTAGATGAAATTCGAGCAAGGGTTGCCTTCCAGAGAGACATCAGAGGTTGTAACTTTCTCTGTTTCACGGAAACATGGCTCTCTTGGGATAAGTTGTCGGAATCGGTTCAGCCACCGGGCTTCTCCATGCATCACGCCAACAGAGATAAACACCTCTCTGGGAAAAGGAAGGGGCGGGGGTGAATGCTTTATGATTAACGACTCATGGTGTAATCCTAACAACATACAGGAACTCAAGTCCTTCTGCTCACCCGACCTAGAATTCCTTACAATCAAATGCGGCCATTTTACCTACCAGGAGAATTCTCGTCAGTTATAGTCACAGCTGTGTGCATTCCCCCCCAAGCAAACACTAAGACGGCCCTCAAGGAACTTCACTGGACTCTATGTAAACTGGAAACCATATAACCGGAGGCTGCATTTATTGTAGCTGGGGATTTTAACAAAGCAAAATTGGAGAACAAGGCTACCTAAATTCTATCAGCGTATTGATTGCACAACTCACAGCGCTAATACTCTTTACTAATCACTGCTACTCTGCTATAGGCAGAAACTCAAACAGGATGTACCAGTGACGAGAACCATTTAACGCTGGTCTGACCAATCGGAAGCCACTAGAATATGTTCCGGTCCGCCTCAGAGTACAACATTGACCTATATGCTGACTCGATGAGTGCGTTTATTAAGAAGTGCATTGTTGTACCCACTGTGTACCCATACCCATACTTAAAACCTACCCTAGTCAAACATTTAAACTTGTTAACCTTCGCAAGGCTGCTGGCCGGGACAGGCATCCCTAGCTGCGTCCTCAGAGCATGCGCAGACCAGCTGGCTGATGTGTTTACAGACATTTAATCGCTCCCTATCCCAGTCTGTTTCAAGATGGCTACTGTTGTTCCTGTACCCAAGAAGGCAAAGATAACTGAACTAAATGACTACCGCCCCGTAGCACTTACTTCTGTCATCATGAAGTGCTTTAAGAGGCTAGTCAAGGATCATATCACCGCCACCTTCCTGGCCACCCTAGACCCACTTCAGTTTGCATACCGCCCCAACAGGTCCACAGATGACGCAATCGCCATCACACTGCACACTGCCCTATCCCATCTGGACAAAAATAATACCTAGGTAAGAATGCTGTTCATTGACTACAGCTCAGCATTCAACGCCATAGGACCCTCCAAGCTCATCATCAAGCTGGAGGCCCTGGGTCTCAACCCTGCCCTGTGCAACTGGGTCCTGGACTTTCCCAGGTGGTGAAGGTAGGAAACAACATCTCCACTTCACTGATTCTCAACAATGGGGCCCCACAAGGGTGTGTGATCAGCCCTCTCCTGTACTCCCTGTTCACCCACGACTGCGTGGCCATGCACGCCTCCAACTCAATCATCAAGTTTGCAGACGACACAACAGTAGTGGGCCTGATCACCAACAACGACGAGACAGCCTACAGGGAGGAGGTGAGGGCACTTGGAGTGTGGTGTCAGGAAAACAACCTCTCACTCAATGTCAACAAAACAAAGGAGATGATCGTGGACTTCAGGAAACAGCAGAGGGAGCATCCCCCTATCTACATCGAAGGGACAGCACATGTGTATATACTGTATTTTGTACCATCTACTGCACCTTGCCTATGCCGCTCGGCCATCGCTCATCCATATACTTATGCACATATTCTCATTCACCCCTTTAGATTTGTGTGTATTAGGTACTTCTTGGGGAATTGTTAGATTACTTGTTAGATATTACTGCACTTGCATTAACATCTGCTAACCATGTGTATGTGACCAATAACATTTTATTTGAATAGCAAACTCAAATATTGTGTGTTTTTTTACAGGGCAGGGCAGCTCTAATCAATGATTTGTGTGTTATTAGTTTAAGCACACTTTGTCTGTTGTTGTGACTTAGATGAAGATCAGATCAAATTTGATGTAAAATTTATGCAAAAATCCAGGTAATTACTTCCAGGTTCACATACTTTTTCTTCCCACTGTACATCTCAAGGATGATCATTGGAAACAGGATGCATCTGAGCTCAATTTCTACTCTCTTATCAAAGGTCTGAATACTTATGTAAATACGGTATTTCTGTTTTTTAGGCTTGAATAAATTAGTAATTATGGGGTATTGTGGGCAGATTGATGAGGATATATAGTTGAAGTACACTTAGGTTGGAGTCATTAAAACTCGTTTTTCAACCACTCCACACATTTCTTGTTAACAAACTATAGTTTTGGCATGTCGGTTAGGACATCTACTTTGTGCATGACACAAGTAATTTTTCCAACAATTGTTTACAGACAGATTATTTCACTTATAATTCACTGTATCACAATTCCAGTGGGTCAGAAGTTTACATACACTAAGTTGACTGTGCCTTTAAACAGCTTGGAAAATTCCAGAAAATTATGTCATGGCTTTAGAAGCTTCTGATAGGCTAATTGACATAATTTGAGTCAATTGGTGGTATACCTGTGGATGTATTTCAAGTCCTACCTTCAAACTCAGTGCCTCTTTGCTTGACATCATAGGAAGATCAAAAGAAATCAACCAAGACTAGTACGCAAGTATAAACACCATGGGACCACGTAGCCATCATACCGCTCAGAAAGTAAACGCGTTCTGTCTCCAAGAGATGAACGTACTTTGGTGCAAAAAGTGCAAATCAATCCCAGAACAACAGCAAAGGACCTTGTGAAGATGCTGGAGGAAACGGGTACGAAATTATCTATATCCACAATAAAACGAGTCCTATATGGACATAACCTTAAAGGCCGCTCAACAAGGAGAAGCCACTGCTCCAAAACCACCATAAAAACGGCAGACTACGGTTTGCAACTGCACATGGGGACAAAGCTCGTACTTTTTGGAGAAATGTCCTCTGGTCTGATGAAACAAAAATAGAACTGTTTGGCCATAATGACCATTGTTATGTTTGAAGGAGAAAGGGGGAGGCTTGCAAGGCGAAGAACACCCTCCCAACCAGGAAGCACAGGGGTGGCAGCATCATGTTGTGGGGGTGCTTTTCTGCAGGAGGGTCTGGTGCACTTCACAAAATAGATGGCATCATGAGGAGGGAAAATTATGTGGATATATTGAAGCAACATCTCAAGACGTCAGTCAGGAAGTTAAAGCTTGGTCGCAAATGGGTCTTCCAAATGGACAATGACCCCAAGCATACTTCCAAAGTTGTGGCAAAATGGCTTAAGGACAACAGAGTCAAGGTATTGGAGTGGCCATCACAAAGCCCTGACCTCAATCCCATAGAAAATGTGTAAGCAGAACTGAAAAAGCGTGTGCGAGCAAGGAGGCCTACAAACCTAACTCAGTTACACCAACTCTGTCAGGAGGAATGGGCCAAAATTCACCCAACTTATTGTGGGAAGCTTGTGGAAGGCTACCCGAAACGTTTGACCAACGTTAAACAATTTAAAGGCAATGCCAATCAAATACTTATTGAGGGTATGTAAACTTCTGACCCACTGGGAATGTGATGAAAGAAATAAAAGCTGAAATAAATCATTCTCTCTACTATTATTCTGACATTTCACATTCTTAAAATAAAGTGGTGATCCTAATTGACCTAAGACAGGGAATTTCTACTAGGATTAAATGTCAGGAAATGTGAAGAACTGAGTTTAAATCTATTTGCCTAAGGTGTATGTAAACTTATGACTTCAACTGTATATGTCGTATACACTCAACGGCCAGTTTATTAGATACACCTGTATTGTACCGGGGTGGCCCCCTTGTGCCTCCAGATCAGCCTGAATTCTTCAGGGCAGCTATTCTACAAATGTTTATTGCTCAATTGGTACTAAGGGACATAACGTGTGCCAGGAAAACATTCCCCACAGCAGTACACCACATTGCCACCAGCCTGTACTAGGCAGGATGAGTCCATGGACTCATGGTGTTTACGTCAAATCCTGACACTGTCATCAGCATGATGCAACAGGAACTGGGATGTTTTCCCACTCAATTTTTCAGTGTTGTTGATTGCATGCCCACTGAAGCCACTTCTTCTTGTTTTTAGCTGATAGGAGTGAAACCAAGTGCGGTCGTCTGCTGCAATAGCCCATCCGTGACAAAGATTGTCGGGTTGTGCGTTCTGAGGTGTTGTTCTGCACACCACTGTTGTACTGCGCTGTTATTTGTCTGTTTGTTCCCCGCCTGTTAGCTTGCACGATTCTTGCCATTCTCTTTCATCAACAAGCTGTTTTTGCCGACAGGACTGCCGCTGACTGGATGTTTTTTGTGTTTTTTTGTGTCGCACCATTCTCGGTAGACCATAGACATTGCCGAGCGTGAAAATCCCAGGAGGGCAGCCGCTTCTGAGATACTGGGTCAGGCACACCTGGCACTGATGATCATACAATGCTCAAAGTCACTTAAGTCACTCGTTTTGCTCATTCTAACATTCAATCGAACAGAAACTGAATGTCTCCATGCCTGTCTGCCTGCTTTTAGTAGTAAGCCACGTGACTCACTGTCTTTAGGAGAGATATTTTTGTGAATGGGGTGGTGTACCTAATAAACTAGCCTATACAGTGCATTCGGAAAGTATTCAGACCCCTTCACTTTTTCCACATTTTGTTACGTTGCAGCCTTATTCTGAAATTGATTAAATACACACTTTTCCTCATCAATCTACACACAATACCCCATAATGACAAAGCGAAAATGTATAATGTAATGCAAATGTATAACAAAAAAAAAAAAAAATACCTTTACATAAGTATTCAGACCCTTTGCTCTGAGACTCTAAATTAATTGTGGCCTATTGCATTTAGAATTGTTGAACACTGATTGGACTTACAAAAGAGCTGTCTGGCAGATTTTCAAATCAAAAGGTTAGTACTTTATCTGTATGCTGTGCGTGTGTGATAAGATACATACACACCAATTTAATTCCACAACATTATGCAAATGAACCCATAGACTGATAAGCATGACCGGTCAAATATATTTACAGTGCATTCGGAAAATATGCAGACCCCTTGATTAATAAATAGTCCTACAATAAATAACAATGATATCCAATAATGATCCGGATAAAACGAATTATCCTTATCATTAAAACAACGTAAATTACGTAGAATGCATGAAATGTGTTGATAAAAGGCAAAACAGATTCCACACCCAGCTAAAAAAAAATCCCCATGTGTGGAAAACAAAATTATTCGTAAAAGCACATTGTTGTGTATGAAACGATAAGCAAAAACGTTGAATTTGTTCATATGCGGAAATGTGCCTTACTGCCTTTTTCATTTTGTGTAGTCTAGTCAAGGAAGCATCATCAGTGGCGGTTCTAGACCATTTCAACTGGGGGGGCCAAGCTGGGGCCAGTTGTACTGTTAGAGGGGCCAGTTACATTAGACGTTATTGTTGTCATATCGTTTTCTTCACTTCATTGCAGGCATTAGCAGGCAAAAGACCATGTCCCTCTAGTAAATGTGTGGGTTTAATTAGTGTTCCGCGTTGCCACTGTCTAGTAACAGATGTAAAAAAAGAACGATAGCAAAAACATTTTTTGCAAAAATTATGTCATACTCCACATTAAGGGGGCCACAAGGGGGTCCAAAATTGTTGTCACAGGGGCACTGGCCTACGCCCTGGCCCCCAGAACCGCTAGTGAGCATCATGCAAAATATATTGGCACACTCCACTTACCAAGACCGTTGCCAAATAAGGTGCACTGTCACCTGCTTTTATAGTAAGCCTTGAGGTGTTACCACAAAGCACATCTAGAAGGGAGTGTATTTCATACCAAACTCCTCCATTTAGATGACGTAGAGGCTACATCACAATTTCAATGGTAGAGTTGAACCGCTATGGGCAAAAAGAGATATATTTTGGTATTTTATTATTAAATCTATCACTTTTGCAACAAACTCAAAATGAAGACCAGAATTTACATGTTCCACTACAACTAAGCTTAAAACATCTGGTTTTCAAAAAAGAAAACAAAAATGTTTTATGAAAGTTACTCTTTAATCATACAAACACATTTTTTTTATTATGACACAGCATCAGTGAGATTCAAATGTATAATCTTTTGTTTTCTATCCATGGAATTATTCCACTGTGCCACCAGGATGGAGCTAGCATAGCATGTTTTTTGACGTTATTCATTTTAGTCTATTCAACCAGACCCCAATTCAAAGGAAACGAGCACTCATTAAGATCAGGTGTGGCCAGTTAGTGAGCATGGCCAACACACCTGAACACACATAAGATAGAGGATAGAGAGTTTTTTGTTGATGCTGAGAATGGAATGTATATGTTTTTTAATAACATTCTTAGATTTCTTGTGTTTTTATCTTTTCTTGTGCGTTTTCATGTAAAGTTTTCTTTACGTTCTAGGAACAATTTGAGAACAATTATTTTAAATAGAACCATGAGGAAACCTGTAGGAAATGTTATGCTGAAGTACTGAAATTCCCACAGACAAAAGTTGTGTCTTAATATTCTCTGAACTATTTTAGAACATTCCCAATGTCAAACCAGTTGGAGAACATTCTAGAACGTTACCAAAATTGTTTGAACTTTTAGGAAACGTTTTGTTAAAGTAATTTTTTTTGTCAAGTGTGGTGGTTAATTTCTTTACTATCAAATGAGAGACAAACTTATCACACAAGTCAGAGTTATACTTAAAATACATATTTAATAGTAAGAGCTTTGCAATAGCAACGGCTTCTCAAGGAATTCATCACTTTCTCTGATGGTTCGTTGAGAGCGGCGACAAAGGCTACTGAGATCTTTTATAGCAATGATCCACCCCCTAGTCTACATAACAAACCAGATGTTTGGAACAGGTCACAAGGTGAGAGTTTTTAAATGAGAAAGGAGCATCCCCCAGCCAGATAGCATTCACTATAAATTATGTTCAGTTTGGCCCCTAAGACGAGGTTCAGATCTCGTTCCTGGTACTTCATAGCACAGAAACACCAACTCATCCAATGGCGTAAATCAATTGTCAACTCCAGATACTCCCATCTCAAGTAAAACCCATTCTGGACCACACACCTGGACAAGCACACTGAGGGGAGTGAGCCTCTAGGTCATACACTATCCCAAGATAAGTGCAACATCAGAGATGACATACAATAGTTCCAGACACTACCACACACATCCCCCAAAGTAATTGGTTCCCCATTAATTACGCCATCCCTTCACATGGTTTAAGAATAGGTAAAGACACATTCACATATGAAGACAATGTTCCCTCCTGTCCTCTTCCCTTTCTGATATTCTGCATAGCAACAGGGACATGTGAAAGACAAGCCTGACCTCTCCCCTCTCTGGGCCCCAGGTGACTGAGCCCCAGCTGAGGAAAGAAGTGCAACTGCCAACACTAGAGTCCAAAGGCATACATTCTAATAACAAGTATATCACATAAGCATATTATACAGATAAGACATCTTAATTATCTATGTTACTCAACTAATTCTGATTATTCCGCCACACAAGTTCCTTAAATGTGCAGAGAATGTTCCAAAGCCAAGCAACTATCCTGCACCATTTTCAGGAAGTTGTGTGCAAAATAACCACAGGACATCCGCGCTCTCACCAAGCTCTAAGAAACATATCATGTGCTAGCTGAGAGAGAGAGATTATTAAACTTCATAAAGATCTAAAACATTTCTCTCTATTGCTAAATTTTGTCACCACCCACTGGATTATAGCAAAGTACACCGAGAGGAATTTGTCAATCCACTTTCTCCCTCCCCTAAACCATCTGTATCTGTGTGGGCTGCTACTGGTATCCTCATTTTGAGTTTGGAACACTTTGTACAGGGAGAATAAGAGAGCTTTTCACTTTGTTTTTTAAATGTATTTACATCTCCCAATAAATATTTCTGTTTCCCACAAACACAAAATACCAGATACGCTGTGCCACGTCTGCTGTGTTACAATTGTCTGACTATTTTGACATCCATTTTGAACCAAAAGATAGTTTGACAATAGGTTGAAGGAAAGGGGAGGTTTTCCCCTGACTTACAGTAAGTGAGAAGAAAAATACAAAGTCTGGCAAATCATCACCACAAAGGGAGGAGGCTATGATCACTGCTCACAGTGCATTCGAAAAGTATTCAGACCATTTTGACTTTTTCCACATTTTGTTACATTACAGCCTTATTCTAAAATTGTTAAATCGTTTTTTTCCCCCTCATCAATCTACACACAATATTCTCCATAATGACAAAGCAAAAAGTGTTTATTTTATTTTATTTTTTATTTATTTCACCTTTATTTAACCAGGTAGGCAAGTTGAGAACAAGTTCTCATTTACAACTGCGACCTGGCCAAGATAAAGCAAAGCAGTTCGACACACAACAACACAGAGTTACACATGGAGTAAACATACAGTCAATAATACAGTAGAAAAAAAACAAAATCTATATACAATGTGTGCAAATGAGGTAAGATAAGGAACATAAGGCAATAAATAGGCCATGGTGGCAAAGTAATTACAGTATAGCAATTAAACACTGAAATGGTAGGTGTGCAGTAGATGAATGTGCAAAGTAAAAATACTGGTGTGCAAAGGAGCAAGATAAATAAATGACTACGGTAAAGGATGAGGTAGTTGGTTGGGCTATGTACAGTTGCAGTGATCTGTGAGCTGTTCTGACAGCTGGTGCTTAAAACTAGTGAGGGAGATAACGGTCTTCAGTTTCAATGATTTTTGTAGTTCGTTCCAGTCATTGGCAGCAGAGAACTGGAAGGAAAGGCGGCCAAAAGAGGAATTGGCTTTGGGGGTGACCAGTGAGATATACCTGCTGGAGCGAGTGCTACGGGTGGGTGCTGCTAAGGTTACCAGCGAGCTGAGATAAGGCGGGGCTTTACCTAGCAGGGACTTGTAGATGACCTGGAGCCAGTGGGTCTGGCGACGAGTATGTAGCGAGGGCCAGCCGACTAGAGCATACAGGTCGCAGTGGTGGGTGGTATAAGGGGCTTTGGTGACAAAGCGGATGGCACTGTGATAGACTGCATCCAGTTTGCTGAGTAGAGTATTGGAAGCTGTTTTGCAGATGACATCGCCAAAGTTGAGGATCGGTAGGATAGTCAGTTTTACTAGTGCAATTTGGTTTTACTAGTGTTTAAGAGCAGTTGGAGGCCACGGAAGGAGTGTTGTATGGCATTGAAGCTCGCTTGGAGGTTAGTTAACACATTGTCCAAAGAAGGGCCAGAAGTATACAGAATGGTGTCGTCTGCATAGAGGTGGATCAGAGAATCACCAGCAGCAAGAGCGACATCATTGATGTGTACAGAGAAGAGAGTCGGCCCAAGAATTGAACCCTGTGGCACCCCCATAGAGACTGCCAGAGGCCCGGACAACAGGCCCTCCGATTTAACACATTGAACTCTGTCGGCAAAGTAGTTGGTGAACCAGGCGAGGCAATCATTAGAGAAGCCAAGGCTGTTGAGTCTGCCGATAAGGATGTGGTGATTGACAGAGTCGAAAGCCTTGGCCAGGTCAATGAATACGGCTGCACAGTAATGTCTCTTATCGATGGCGGTTATGATATCGTTTAGTACCTTGAGCGTGGCTGAGGTGCACCCGTGACCAGCTCGGAAACCGGATTGCACAGCGGAGAAGGTACGGTGGGATTCGAAGTGGTCAATGATCTGTTTATTAACTAGGCTTTCAAAGACTTTAGAGAGGCAGGGCAGGATGGATATAGGTCTATAGCAATTTGGGTCTAGGGTGTCACCCCCTTTGAAGAGAGGGATGACAGCGGCAGCTTTCCAATCTTTTGGGATCTCGGACGACACCAAAGCGAGGTTGAGCAGACTGGTAATAGGAGTTGCAACAATGGCAGCAGATAGTTTTAAAAGAGAGGGTCCAGATTATCTAGTCCAGCTGATTTGTACGGGTCCAGATTTTGCAGCTCTTTCAGAACATATGCTATCTGGATTTGGGTGAAGGAGAAGCTGGGAAGGCTTGGACAAGTAGCTGCAAGGGGGGCGGAGCTGTTGGCTGGGGTTGGGGTAGCCAGGAGGAAAGCATGGCCAGCCATAGAGAAATGCTTGTTGAAACTTTTTGATTATCATGGATTTATCGGTGGTGACCGTGTTACCTAGCCTCAGTGCAGTGGGCAGCTGGGAGGAGGTGCTATTGTTCTCCATGGACTTGACAGTATCCCAGAACCTTTTGGAGTTAGAGCTACAGGATGCAAATTTCTGTTTGCTTTCCTGACTGATTGCGTGTATTGGTTCCTGACTTCCCTGAACAGTTGCATATCGCGGGGTCTATTCGATGCAATAGCAGTCCGCCACAGGATGTTCTTGTGCTGGTCAAGGGCAGTCAGGTCTGGAGTGAACCAAGGGCTGTATCTGTTCTTAGTTCTACATCTTTTGAAATGGGCATGCTTATTTAAGATGGTGAGGAAGTTGCTTTTAAAGAACGACCAGGCATCCTCGACTGACGGAATGAGGTCAATATCCTGCCAGGATACCCTGGCCAGGTCGATTAGAAAGGCCTGCTCGCAGAAGAGTTTTAGGGAGCGTTTGATAGTGATAAGGGGTGGTCGTTTGACCGAGGGCCCATAGCGGATGCAGGCAATGAGGCAGTGGTCGCTGAGATCCTGATTGAAAACAGCAGAGGTGTATTTGGATGGCAAGTTGGTCAGGATAATATCTATGAGGGTGCCCATGTTTACAGATTTAGGATTGTACCTGGTGGGTTCCTTGATGATTTGTGTGAGATTGAGGGCATCTAGCTTAGATTGTAGGACTGCCGGGGTGTTAAGCATATCCCAGTTTAGGTCACCTAACAGAACGAACTCTGAAGATAGATGGGGGGCAATCAATTCACATATGGTGTCCAGGGCACAGCTGGGAGCTGAGGGGGGTCTATAGCAGGCGGCAACAGTGAGAGACTTATTTCTGGAGAGATTAATTTTTAGAATTAGAAGTTCGAACTGTTTGGGCATAGACCTGGAAAGTATGACAGAACTTTGCAGGCTAACTCCTCCCCCTTTGACAGTTCTATCTTGGTTGGGTATGGAAATCTCAGAATTTTTGGTGGCCTTCCTAAGGCAGATTTCAGACACGGCCAGGACATCAGGGTTGGCGGAGTGTGCTAAAGCAGTGAGTAAAACAAACTCAGGGAGGATGTTAACATGCATGAAACCAAGGCTTTTACGGTTACAGAAGTCAACAAAAGAGAGTGCCTGGGGCCTGGGAATAGGTGTGGTGCTGGGGGCTACAGGGCCTGGGTTTACCTCCACATCACCCGAGGAACAGAGGAGGAGCAGGATGAGGGTACGGATAAAGGCTATCAGAACAGGTCGTCTAGTGCGTTGGGACTAGAGAATAAAAGGAGCAGATTTCTGGGCGTGGTAGAATAGATTCAGGGTATAATGTGCAGACAGGGGTATGGCGGAGTGAGAGTACAGTGGAGGTAGGCCCAGGCATCGAGTGATGATAAGAGTGGTTGCATCTCTGGAGGTGCTGGTAATACTGGGTGAGGTCACTGCATGTGTGGGAGGTGGGACAAAGGAGGAATCTGAGGCATGTAGAGTGGGCCTAGGGGCTCCACTGTAAACTAAAACAATGATAACTATCCTAAACAACAGTAAACAGGGCATATTGACACTTGAGAGAGACATAAAGCAAGGCATAAAGCAAACACAGATGTTGGTTGGGAGAGCTAGCTAGGACAACAACGGGTAATACCGCAACGGCTAGTCAGCTAAGACAACAGGTACAACTGGCGATGAATGGGCACAGGGTTGGTTAGCAACACACAGGGCCTGAGTACGCGGCTGGGGCCGACAGATAAATAAAAAAATTAAATAAACAGAATGGAGTACCGTGATTAATGAATAGTCCTGCAGGCATCAGCTATGTAGCCGAGTGATCATAGGGTCCAGTGAACAGCAATAGATGGGGCAGGGAAGCCGCGAGGGAATTGTTACTACGCCGGCACACAGGAGACACGGCGTTTAAAGTTAAGAGTTAGCAGGCCGGGGTTGGTAGAACCGTCTGCTCCGACGTCCGACAGAGGCCAGTTGCAGGCACAGCGGATGGAGTAATCGTCGGCAGACCAGTCGAGGTGGTACGACGGGGCGTCGTGTCGAGAGGGATCCAAGCCAGATGGCGAGAGAGATGATAGGCTGGCGAGTATTATCCGGACTAAAAAAAGGCTGGTGTCTGTGCAGTAGGTAAAGGCTGCTAGCAGTGGCTAACAGTGACTGAATAGCTAGTAGCTGGTTAGCTCGCTAGCTCCCGATGGAATTCAGTCTAAAAAGGTCCAAAATAAATAGCGGTTCCGTAACACATTGGGTGAGGCAGGTTACCAGAAGGCATATTTAATATAAAAATGGAAGAGAGATTGAAAATAAATTTGAAATATATACAAAAAAGACGAAAAATACAAAAGTACCTGAGGGGACGAACAAAAACACGTCTGCACTGCTACGCCATTTTTTTTTGCAAATGTATAAATTTTTTACAACTGAAGTATTACATTTACGTAGTATTTTCTGACCATTTACTCTGTTGAAGCACCTTTGGCACCGATTACAGCCCTGGGTCTTCTTGCGTATGACGCTACAAGCTTGGCACACCCGTATTTGGGAGTTTCTCTCATTCTGCTCTGCAGAACCTTTCAAGCTCTTTCATCCTCTCAAGCTTGTTCATCTTTTCCTCGATCCTGACTAGTCTTCCAGTCCCTGCCACTGAAAAACATCCCCACAGCATGTTTCCTTCAGATGTGACGCTTGGTATTCAGGCCAAAGAGTTCAATATTGCTTTCATCAGACCAGGTAATCTTGTTTCTCATGGTCTGAGAGTCCTCTAGCTACCTTTTTGGCAAACCAAGCGGGCTGTCGTGTGCCTTTTTACTGAGGAGTGGCTTCCGTCTGGCCACTCTACCATAAAGGACAGATTGGTGGAGTGCTGCAGAGATGTTGTCCTTCGGGAAGGTTCTCCTTTCTCCACAGAGTAACTCTGGAGCTCAGAATGACCATTGTGTTCTTGTTCACCTCCCTGACCAAAGCCCTTCTCCCCTGCTTGCTTAGTTTGGCCGGGAGGCCAGCTCTAGGAAGAGTCTTGGTGGTTCCAAACTTCTTGCATTTAAGAATGATGAAGGCCGCTGTGTTCTTGGGGACCTTCAATGCTGCAGAATTTTTTTGGTACCCTTCCCCAGATCTGTGCCTCGACACAATCCTGTGTCGGAGCTCTACGGACAATCCCTTCGACCTCATAGCTTGATTTTTGCTCCGACATGCACTGTCAACTGTGGGACCTTATAAAGACAGCCGTGTGCACCTTTCCAAATCATGTCCAATCAATTGAATTTACCACAGGGCACTCTAATCAAGTTGTAGAAAAATTTCAAGGATGATCAATGCAAACAGTATGCACCTGAGTCTCATAGCAAAGGGTCTGAATAGTTATGTAAATAAGGTGTTTCTGTTTTTTATTTTTAATACATTTGCAAAAATTAAAAATCTGTTTTCACTTCGTCGTTATGGGGTATTGTGTGTAGATTGATGAGTAAAAAGTGAGGCTGCAACGTAACAAAATGTGGAAAAAGGGAAGGGGTCTGAATCCTTCCCGAATGCACTGTATATTCTGCCATAAGCCTGTTCCACAATGTAAAAGATAAAGACTACAGTTATGGCTCACAAACATAATTTCACTCTTATGTCTGCTGGCAGTGTGTACACTGTACAGGGACCAGAACGTCCAGTAATGGGCTAGAGGCGATAACAGCATAGCTGTCTACAGAATGCTTGCACAGTATGTCTGTGACCATTTGGGACATACAGTAGCCTGAGTATTTGTAGCTTCACATTAAAAGCTCTATGTAGTGTGTGTTGCCCATTCATTCATCCATTATTTTCTAGGTACTGTACAAGTTTTCCAGAACAACTGAGAACAGCAAGACATTTAGTAGTTTCCGTGGAAAGGCTCTTTTTTCAAGGAAGATTTGTCCTCAGGGCCCGATGTGGTAGACATTTATGTCCAGTTTCCTTGACAATTTCAATGGAGATTCTCCATTGGACATTCTTATTAGACTAGGACTAAGCTTAATCTCTGTCCGAGGATCCGGCCCCTAGGGTCTATTAAAGTGTGTGGTTGGGAAATGCTGAACAAATTAAACATTGTTCTCATAATCATGTAATATGAAGGAGAATTTCCCATTAATTAACTGTCAGTTCACATTATTGCTCCCATAACAATCCTGTGTTAAAATATTATTTTTATCCTTCCACAAAGTCCACTGAATTCCCATGAACTCTGAGCAGTGATACATGTATTTATACCTCTTCCTTGGTTGTTCATTACACATTTACTAAGCCTTTATTTGGTATGTTTCAATGCTTTCAAAAATGTGAGTGAAAAGTTCTCATTAGTTAGACATTCACCACATGTCTCATGGAAGGCTACTTTCCCCTACCTTGGAAATCTGCAGTTGTCACAATGATCCACAACCCTGGTAAAGACCCATACAACGTCACAAGTTACAGACCAATCAGTCTCCTCAGTCATGTCGAGAAGCTGTTTGAGAGAGTACTCACCCAGAGACTGAGCAGCCACACTGAGGAAATGGGCCTCCTTGGAATCCACCAAGCTGGCTTCATAAAAGCAAGATCAACTACCGACAACATTCTAAGACTGTCAGAGGATATCCTCCGGAACTTCAAGAAAAAAGAACAAACACTGGCGGTTTTCTTTGACATAGAAAAAGCATTTGACAAAATGTGGCACAACGGGCTGTGCTACCGGCTTGCAGACTCCAATCTCCAAATACCACTCTCCATCAGAAACATCATCACCAGCTTTCTCCACAACCGTACAATTAAAGTGAAGGTCTCCACAGCAATATCCTCACCATTTACCCCGGAAGCAGGTGTTCCACAGGGGGCAGTCCTAAGCCCACTGCTCTTTCTACTATACATATCAGATATTTACTACCCGCCACCCACCATAGGCCAAGTCTCACAGTTTGCCGATGACCTCTGCTACTGGACCAACTCCAGATGTCCTAAACTTGCTGCAAAAAAACTCCAGAAATCTATTGAAGAGATCGAGACATGGTCTAACATGTGGCGAGTAAAACTGAACCCACAAAAGACCCAATGTGTCCTCTTTGCAAGAAACACCAGAAAAAAACAGAAACCTATAGACCTCAAACTCTACGGTGAGGCAATAAAAGTAGAAAAAGAAGCTAAATTCCTTGGAGTCACCTTCCAGAAGAACATGAACTGGACATCCCATATAGCGAACATAGAGAGAGAGGGACGAAAAAGACTAAACCACCTAAAAACACTGTGCGGAAGAAAATGTGGAGCCTCACCGCAGACAGTGTTGAAAGTCTACATCAGCTACATCCGATCTCTCTTCGAATACGCCTTACCAGCCTGGATAAGAGGATCCAAAACTTGGCAATAAAAATGGCTTACAGACTACCAAAATACATCAGCAACCACCACGCTCACAGCATATCCGGACTCGCATCAATTAGCAACAGACAGTCCATCATTGGCCGGGGGGTTCATCAACAGAGCAACTCGCAATCCATCATTGAGGAAAGCTGTGGGACAGGCCAGGTGGACCACAGATACACCCATGTCCATCATGCTGAAACTGTCTTAATAAAATTGTGTGTGTATATGTGATGCATCCCTTAACACCCCCCTCCCCCCAGATGTGAGCTGTAACTCTAACAAAGTCTAACACAACAAACTCATGTCGGGACAGGAAAATAGAGTAACTAACCCATGCCTGTTTTGAGAAAAATAATAGGGCATCTAGACCCTGGGGATGCCTTTCTTGACCAGACCCTCCTTCCTTGCTCCTGGCCTGCCCTGCCTCTTCCACCAACTAATTTGTTCTTATGGACAGAAAACAGCAGAAGCTCTGAGCTGTCCGATCATGCACATGGTTTATTGTTGTTGTGTAGTTAGACATGCTGCAGGGACACCTTAGATGCACAAGGTGGCAGTAAACATTAAATAATGGCGATATGTAGCCATATCCAGAGAGGAGGTAGGCAAGCTGCATGTGGCAGTATTTTGATGTGTAGTAGAATAATACTCTGTTCTAGTAGTATGTGTTGTATCACCAGCACCTCTCCAACCATAAGACATGGTAGTTGAAATAATAGGAACTACTACTTCACTAATTATTTGAAATAAAAGCCAGGCCTGAGGTTGGATGAAAAATGAAATAGATTAAACCTTTGGCAGAACGTCTGAGTGCTTCTCAAGAGAAGTCCTCTGTTTTTCAAATGACAGCTTCTCACAAAAGGAATGAGGATCTCTGTGTGTATGTGGGCTTGAACTGGGGATGTGGGCTTGAACTCTCACCTTTGCACTTCACGCTCAACACAAACGCCAAACGTCCACAACCTATCCTAGACCTGCATGAGTGAGTTTCATTTTAGGCTGAAATAGAGAGTGGAGGCACTACATGTGGAGAGGGAGGCCTTCCATTAGAAGCAACTCTCTTCTATTTCATGTCTGATGGCCATTGGCCAACCTTCTCATACACCAGGCTTAATATGATGAGACCTATGATGATAGTGATAAGGGTCTGAACGATCCAATCTGACAGACATTACTGATCATGGCCTTTTGTGCAAGGCCCCTGTAGCCACTCATGACTGGGCTTATCAGTCAAGAGCAGGCTTCTCATCCTCGCCTGCCCTTCTCATGTCCTCAGTTACGGATGAGACCCATGTAGTTGACATGGGGTACATCCCAAATAGCACCCTATTCCCTATATAGAGTACTACTTTTGACCAGGACCCATAGGGCTCTGTTTAAAAGAAGTGCACTATATAGGGAATAAGATGTCAGTTGGAACGCAACCCATGGACCCATTGACCCATTGACATGAAGAGGCTCAATCACAGATGCTCTCTGAATAACACCTTGTTTTGAATAGGTGAGGAAGTGGACCTGCTCGAAATGAATGGGGATTGATGAGGCCAAAGGATGAGGAGCTCTGGATGGGAAATGACATTTTCGCTGGGCTCCTAGGGAACTGTGGGTCGAAATAGAGTGATAAAATTACCTGCTGTGCCAGTACTGCGTGTTCTTGTCCTCCATCCAGACCTAAAAGTAAAGGGGGTTGGAGGAATTGATAGAATGATGAGGTTCTGAGACTGTCAGAAATGATAGCTGTAGGGGACAGAGGTGTGAGATTGAGACAGGAGGAGTTGAAAAGGAACATGATGCCGTCAAAGGGAAAACACAAATCTATTATTTTACAATTTGTTCTGAGAGGCACACTAATAATTCCAAGAGAGAAGTGATTTGTGTTGCCTTTTTGTGGGTTTTTTTCCAGAAAGACTTTGAGAATTCTTTATGCAAACCTTTGGCACAATAGCTTTATCAAAATATTATATTTACCTCTCAATTAAGTGTAAACATGCCAGATGGCAACCTTTTCTAGACTGTGATTTTCTTCTCGAGATGGATTGAAATGGAGGGAATTTAGTGCCTATTCTTCAAGAAAGGCATTTGAAAATATGTTTTCAACATGCCAGCTGTGACTTCATGACACTTCATCACAGCTTTCCATTGGAAAAACGTATGTTTTGTTTGATTCCTTGTGATTTATAATGAACACAACAAGTAGGTAGCCTTGTTTTTTGCATTGTGGAGAAGTTATGTGATAACAGTTCCTGTTTTAATTTGAAATGTTCACAACAGTATGGTTGGTATAATTGTATACAGTATTAGCAGATCCATAAGCGGTGCATGATTTTGGACCTCTCAAATCATTACTGAGTTGAGACTTTTAGTGTTTGACTGAAGTTTGAGAAAGTAAGCAGTGACTTTGGCATCATCACAACAGAACATAGGGATGGTGGTGTGGGAAACCAGCCCTCTTGCCTTGCCCGATCCTCCTGCCAAGTGTTAAGCCACAAGCACCCTTGTGGGTAGCAGCATGGATCAGTGAGACTCTGGTACACAGATCCAAGCTTGTACATAATGTTATGAAAACCATCCCACTGGGCACAGATGTCAGTTCAACGTCCAGTTTTGATTTACATTTGTGTGGTCAAATAATATGAATTCAACGTGAAATCAACAAATCATTTCACCATGTCATTGGATTAGGTTAAAAGTTGGGTAAAAAAAAAGATGAAATGCCCTTACATTGATGAATGTTTGGTAATCCAATTAGTTTCCCACATTGATTCAATGTCACCGCAAAGATATTTTGGGTTGAAATTATGTGGAAACCACACTGCCCAGTGGGATATGTTTCTTAGAATTTGGTCAGAGCGTGGCTGTCCTATGGTTATTTTGCATACAACCATCCCACAACTTTCTAGGAATGGTGCAGGATAGTTGCCTGGCTTTGGAACATTCTTAGCACATTTAAGGAACTTGCCAAAAAAACATTATTTTCTTGGTATTTCATTATTTAACAGAATGTTTCCTAAACTCAGACAGGGTTACATTTAATTTACATTTATTTTGGTAATGTTCTAGGAACTTTCCTCAACTGGTTTGACATTGCAAATGTTCTCAAATAGTTCAGAGAACGTTAAAGACCCCATGCAGTCTTTGAATTAGATTTTTAAATCATCCCTTTATGTCTAATAGATAACTGTGTGTGTTTATTTTTTTAAATATAACTTCAAAATATATGTTTAATAATTTATTTCCCTGAGCCTCCTTGGACCACTGAAATGCTCAGTCTGATCGTGTGGGCATTAGGAAACAAAATTGAGTATGATATTTACATAGACAGCCTGATTGGCTGATAGGATGGTCTAAAGCCCACCCATTGACCCTTCAAAAAACAAAACAATGTATTCAATCTGTCAGTTGGAACTGGAGTTGGACCCTGAAAGCAAAGAACTACCACAAATGTGTAAGTTACTTTGTTTTGTCATCAAAACAAAAGGCATACATGATGCATCTTAATTTGCTGTATCATTGTTGTACTGTTTTCAATAGGTCACAGGAAGATAGACTTTGTGATGATACTGGAGATTATAACTTATAAATATTTTTCTAACGAGTAAACATTCTTGAATTCTGTTGAAAGTAAATAAAGAAACCAGACTGCACACCAGACTTGATAGATTCTCTTGTCAGTTATTTACATAACATAATAAACAGATGCACTGCAATTCAGTTCTTTATTGTAAACTGCCAATGTGCTCCATTGTGGCACAGGTATTTGGATAAATAAACCTATCTATCCCAGATCGTAAATAAGGTTATAATGATGGCATGTAAGTGTCTTTTCAAGTTATTGTTTTACAGCTTAAGCTCTGGAAGGTACAATATACAGTGCATTCGGAAAGTATTCAGACCCCTTGACTTTTTCAAAATGTTGTTACATTACAGCCTTATTCTAAAATTGATTAAATCGTTTTTTTCTTCATCAATCTACACACAATGCCCCATAATGACAAAGCAAAAACAGTTTTTTTAGAAATGTTTACAAAGAAAAACTTAAATATTACATTTACATAAGTATTCAGACCCCTTTACTCAGTACTTTGTTGAAGCACTTTTGGCAGCGATTACAGCCTCGAGTCTTCTTGGGTATGACGCTACAACTTGGCACACCTGTATTTGGGGAGTTTCTCCCATTCTTCTCTGCAGATCCTCTCAAGCTCTGTCAGGTTGTCCTTCTGGAAGATTCCACAGAAGAACTCTGGAGCTCTGTCAGAGTGACCATCGGGTTCTTGGTCACCTCCCTGACCAAGAACCTTCTCCCTCGATGGCTCATTTAAGAATGATGGAGGACACTGTGTTCTTGGGGACCTTCAATGCTGACAAAAATGTTGGTACCCTTCCCCAGATCTGTGCCTCGACACAATCCTGTCTGAGCTCTACAGACAATTTCTTCGATCTCATGTCTTGGTTTTTGCTCTGACATGCACTGTCAACTGTGTGACCTTATATAGACAGGTGTATGCCTTTTCCAAGTCATGTCCAATCAATTGAATTTACCAGGTGGACTCCAATCAAGTTGTCGAAACATCTCAAGGAGGATCAATGGAAACAGCATGCATCATAGCAAAGAGTCTGAATACTTATGTAAATAAGGTATTTCTGTTTTTTATTTTGCTTTATCATTATGGGGTATTGTGTTTAGATTGAGTGATATTTATTTTATCAAGTTTAGAATAAGGCTGTAACGTAACGTGGAAAAAGGGAAGGGGTCTGAATACTTTCCGAATGCACTGTATGTATAGCCAAGCCAACTGCTATGGTAACATGGCATGACAACTATCATACATAAGGAGTTAGCAAGACAGAATAAACAGATCAGGCTATAGAATTTCTATAACCTGCACCACCAGCTTGGTATGTACAGCAGCCACCACCAGGATCAGCCTAGGAGGGTTAGGGGGGAACCAGTTCAGCTGCTTCTCTGCCAGTCGATGTTCACCTGTCTGTCCTGTGTGTGTTTGTGTCTCATACTCTTCATCCTAGTCTTCACCAAGTGGCTCCTCATCAAAAGTATCTTCCTCCAAGAAGTCCATGACTTCATTATCCTCCTCATCCTGCAGGCCTTCCTCAGCGATGACCCCTTTAGCACATCAGAAAGGGGATCATGAATGAATGGAAGGGAATTGTGTAGTTACCAAGTTATCAACCTGTTGGCAAGGTGACAAAGTGACATTTTATAATCCTAAGGTTGCCACTCACATTGGAGAAAACGTAACAATTTCATATCTGATAGTCCTTAACTGAAATGATTTGATATTGTATGCCTGTAGCAAAGTCAAACCAGCTAGACCTCCAGCCAGCCTGAGCTTTCATAAGTCATATGATCTATCATAAGGGTTAAACATTCATTATTGCATTCAACAGCCAGAAGACTAACTCTTTTTGAAGAATCATATCACAGATAAACATACACCTATCGAGATATCTAGCTAGCCAATAATAACAGTAATAGCTTTTTTTCTGGCTGGCAGGCTAGTAGCTACAAATCCAATCACAAGCCAGTTCATTTTAGCTCTAATACCTAATGACAAATACTGATCTATTTGAGCAATATTTGTATAGTCATCAAAGAAAACACAAACATATAAAAGACAAGACACAAGATAAATCATGGTCCATTTTGGGTGACTGACTGACTGCAGCTTGAACAACAGTCAACAGGCTAGCTAACATAAGTTATCTCTGGCTTTTGTAGCTAGCAATCTAGCTAACATTATCTGAGGAGACACTATAATGGCCTGGAGATGCGCAAAATAAAGATGTTTTATTGTCACATAATGACATTGCTAAAGTAGGCAAGTAATTAGTAGGAAAGAACTTTGCCATCATTATTATGTCGCCAAATTTAATTTAGACAGATGGCAATTGCCATCGCTAGAAAAGTTTGTCAAAAATAGCTAGCTAGCTATGCTAAAGTTTATAAATTTTTTATTTAACCTTTACTTAACTTAGGCCAGTCAGTTAAGAACAAATTCGTATTTACAATGACTACCTACCAAAAGGCAAAAAGGCCTCCTGCGGCTACATAAGAGAGATCTAAGACAACAACAAACTCAGCAAAAAAAAAAAAAGCCCTGTCACTGTCTACTGCATTTATTTTCAGCAAACTTAACATGTTATGTTCATACAAATATTTACACAAGATTCAACAACTGAGACATAAACTGTACAAGTTCCACAGACATGTGACTAACAGAAATGGAATAATGTGTCTCTGAACAAAGGGGGTCAAAATCAAAAGTAACAGTCAGTATCTGGTGTGGCCACCAGCTGCATTAAGTACTGCAGTGCATCTCCTCATGGACTGCACCGGATTTGCCAGTTCTTGCTGTGAGATGTTACCCCACTCTTCCAGCAAGGCACCTGCAGGTTCCCGGACATTTCTGGGGGGAATGGCCCTAGCCCTCATCCTCCGATTCAGCAGGTCCCAGACGTTCTTCGCTGGCCATGGCAGAACACTGACATTCCTGTCTTGCAGGAAATCCTGCACAGAACGAGCAGTATGGCTGGTGGCATTGTCATGCTGGAGGGTGGTGTCCTAAGTTTTCATAACTGTGACCTAAATTGCCTACTGTCTGTAAGCTGTTAGTGTCTTAACGACCGTTCCACAGGTGCATGTTCATTAATTTTGTATGGTTCATTGAACAAGCATGGGAAACAGTGTTTAAACCCTTTACAATGAAGATCTGTGAAGTTATTTGGATTTTTACGAATTATCTTTGAAGGACAGGGTCCTGAAAAAGGGACATTTATTTTTTTGCTGAGTTTAGCATGGTAGCAACACAACATGGTAGCAACACAACATGGCTGCAGCACAAAACATGGTATAAACATTATTGGACCCAGACAACAGTACAAAGGGAAAGAAGGTAGAGACAACAATACATCACGCGAAGCAGCCACAACTGTCAGTAAGAGTGTCCATGATTGAGTCTTTGACGGAAGAGATGAAAATAAATTAGCTAGCTAAAATCCAGTCTTGTCCCTCAATCTTAGCTAGCTAGCTAAAGTTTAAAGTCTAAAGTCAATCTGGCGACATCACAGTGGTGACAAAAGGTTTTCCTACTAATGATTTGTCTCCTTTAGAAATGTCATTGTTCTGTCATCCTTTAGAAAAGTCACTATAATGCACATTAGACAAAATCTTCATCACCATATGGCGGCTCAGAGAATGCCATTGAGTAGCTAGTAGAACATTCATTCTGGTACTGGTATACGTTCAAAGCAATATTGTGACAAAGCATGCAACCCATGAATAGCATGTCCTTTACTTATAACAGAAAAATAACTATCTAGACATTTACTTCATGAATGGTTGCTGCTGCTGCCGATTTCAAGATCCATGCGATACTTGATGGAGCTTCTGGGAATCCACATGTACCTAGCCTGATTTACAATGTAGTTCGATTCAGTGTGCTGTACAGGAGGTTCGACAGAACTTCTCTGACAGTTGATTATGAAAAATAAATCATAGCCAAATCAGATCGAATGGGATACAGTGCAAAGGCAGCCATATTGAACAATCTCTCTTGCTTTTGGGCTGGACCTGCACCAAAACAGAGGGAATATGTAAATAGACAATGAACGTTAAATTGGTCTATTATAATCAGATCGCCGGGTGACGTAATGCGTTGGGCCAAAATTAAATCCAACACAAACAGGAGAAAATTCCATGCATTTATTTTTCAAACAGCTCTTACACAAAAGGGCATTATCGTCATTTTCACAATTTCAGTGTTACTTCGACCTCATAGTGTGGAAATATACAAAAATTACAGTAAAAACACGTTTTATTAACTGCAAACAATGTTCTTATGTGGGACTTTCAGTACTTCAGCATAACGTTTCCTCATGGTTCTATTTAAAGTCATGTTTTCAAATTGTTTTCAAGATCATTAAGGAAAATGTCCATAAAAACCACAAGAAATCTTAAGTAACGTTCAGAGAACGTTCTAAGAATGATATTTAAAACCATATCCATTCTGTTCTCAGCATCAACAAAACTCTCTATCTTCTATCTTGTTAAGTGTGTTCAGGTGTGTTGGCTGCGTCCACTAGTGCTTATTTCCTTTGAAATGGGGTCTGTTTGAATAGACTAAAATGAACAGCTTTGTATTCGTAAGAAAACCTAGAACGCTATCTCCATCCTGGTGGTGCAGTGGACTAATTCCACGACTAATGAACAAAGATTATTGTTTCAAATCTCACTGATGCTGTGTCACAATAAAAAAGAAATGTGTTTGCATGATTAATGACTAAGGAAATTAATTTCCATGTGTGCTTGGGGGTCAAAAAGTTAACCCATAAAGCTAGCAATGTTATTAAAAGTCTTATTGAAACATTCAGTGAACGCTTTAAGGAAGTTATCCAAATAACCTATAATTTTCGTTCTTAAAGCGTTAATAAAACCTCCCAGGAAAACTTTAAAGGAACCAGAGTAAAATGCTATCAGAACCTCCCTGCAACCTAAAAATAAAAGTTCCCAGGAACAGGCAAAAAAATATATTCTGGAAATGTATGGCTTTGTTCCCACAACCAATGTGAAACCAAAAACATACATTCCCACAACTACCAAGGAACCAACTGTGCTAGCTGGGATGCTACTCTGAAAAATATTACTCTAAAGGTTATTAGCAGAAATTTTTGAAAAAAAGTTCTCAGTGGGTAAAAATGTAGATATCATATGAGTATTTTGTAATCAATGGAGATTTAAATAATTAACTAGAAAATTATTCAGAACTCCAGTGGAACAGCATCCTGTTAGCCCTGTTCGTATTTTAAAAGTAATCTGAATTAAATGCGAGACATTGTCATAAAAACTTAAAACAATTCTAAGCATAAGTCATTACACATGAGGATTGAGACAAAGTCATATTACAATGTTGATTCAAATTCATTTCTAAGCAAACATAAAATAGAGTATGATATTGGTATCTTTTCCCATCTAGTTAATTTGAACTCGGAGGGTATTATTTAGTTTCATGCTGACTGAAATAGTATCAGATAAATAGCCTTACCTTATTTCCTGAAAGAGAATTTCTCTCTTGCTCAATGCATCTCTTTATCGGGGTTGGGAGATCTAAGTTACAGTATATTCATTCCAGTTCTGTGGTTCTATCCACCTATTCACCATGGTGATGGTGGTGTCTTTGGTTTTTTCTGACCCCTATGTCACTCACCTTGAGAGCTTGAGGGCTCGATTCAATCGGTACCGCTGCGTTTACCGTGAATCAAGACTGTATGCATGGTGGATTGATTAGAAATACATGAGAAAATTGATTTAGGGTAGAACGCATATCTTCCCTGGCAGTGCATTTCCATATAACATGATGGGGGCGATGAAACAACTGAGAACAATTTTATTTTCAATGGAGGGAAGCGAAGTGGGCGGGGGGACTGTTGGGTGACGCAAGCATAGGCGAGAGATTGTGTTGAATAAAGAGAAACAATACCTTAAAAAATCCATAAATGTATAATTATAGTGCAATTTATATAGGCTACATTGTCATTATTTTAGGCTATCTGGTATTACTGCATAAGCCTAAACTTTAGGGTTTAACTGTATGCTTGCCAAGTAGCCTACGCAGCCAATCGCCAAATAATGCTTTTGGGAAGAGCAGAAAAGGTTAACCTCAATCCACGGAGGAAAAATAGGACATTGTCGAAGTTTAATTAAATAGATCAAAGCTGTGAAAGGAGAGTTGAAAATAAAGAGAAGGGAGGGCCAGAAAAGTCATGTTTGGGAAAGATTTGGTCAAGTGGTAAAAGAGGACGATAGCAGTGCCAGCTATGTTATGTGTGATGATTGTGAGGCTCTATTAATATTCGACAGTCACAAGATGGGACTTCCCCTGTATCTTGAGAGAATGCAATGGTCAGTTAGATACCATCTGTAGAGGTGCTGTTCTCATAAAAGCTAATAGTATTTCAACCACATAAAATATGCTTCGAAGCCAAACTGAAATCTTATCAGAAACACATTGGGCCGTTTTCACAGCTTACTTTTTCCTTTCAACCTGTAAAAACTGATGTCATTTGTACATTTTGCACAGAAAATATTTCCAGTTTTTTTTTTTTTTTGCTTTATTGTATTTTCTCCCCGATCCCTAAACGTCTTTGCTTCGCGAAAGATGACGGAGAAAACTTCACCGATGTCAACTAGATTGAAGCATTCATTCATTCAATCGATCAATTACATTATTCTGTTGAGTAAGGGTTTATTTAGTCTTCTAGGGCAAAATATAATGACAAAAGAGAAGCTACATGTATATAATTATAGACAAGTTGACTAACAAATAGACAACCAAAATGTCAGAATTTATAAGCAGAAACCTATCTAAATCAGGCAACAACAAAAAAAATCATGCACCCCCTGTCAGAAAAATCGTTCTGCAGTCTTTGACTGTAGCCTATAGCGTATTGTCTATATTTGCGGGTTAGGGTTGGGTGCGGGTCTCAGATTTTCACTTTATAGCATATAGTCGGGCGGTTGCGGATGGGTTATTAGGAATTGCGGGCAGGCGCGGGTGACAAACAGCTGACCCGCACTCCACTAAAGCTTACAATAGCTTCCAGCATCTACTGTATTGGCTGTTCATACCTAGCACTACCTAGCCTGCTTGCTAGCTTGCTAGCACCCACATGAGGGCGAAATTAGCGTGGCTTTCCAAATGATCGTGTTATGTGGAAATGCACTGTGACAGTGTCTCTTCATTGAAGACAATGTGGCTTGTGAAACTACAGAAAGACAGAATAATTATATATTTTAATTAAGAGCAGTAAGGGAGCATTCGAAACGTAAACAATTGTTACCCGGAGGAAAATGGGGGTCATGCTTATTCAATTTCAGTTAGGGTTTAGTATTTTTTTATTTAGTCCAGGAGAGGGTCATGTAATTTTGATTAAATTAAAAGTCATATTGCTCAGTGTTTGAGAGTTAGTTGCTTATTATATCTTGATGTGTGCTCAATGCTGCTCCTCATTCCTGATTCTCCACTGGGTGTGCAATATCAAGTGGTCACAATTAAATAGCATGCTCAGAGAAGAGAAGCACAGGGCAAAGTTATATTTCTAATAAAATGTACTTCCTTCCCGAGTTTGGGATGGTGTATTTAAAACTAGGCTACAGAGAATTACACACTGCAATGTATAGGCTATCCCAAACATGAGCCCTGGCCTGCCCTATTCTTGCTGATGTAAACCCTTTTGTGCTGCCTAACCTGTGTACGGTGGCACTTCAGGAGGCTTCTTACAAAAATATGTTTTTATTTGTAAAAAATATATATATATATCTGTGCGCACAGACTAGGCCTACTGATGTCCTGTTCAGTTTGAGAGAGAGAGTGCGAAGATGAGAAGGAGGACCGGAAGTAAGCTTGACAATGCGAAAACAGATTTCTAGACATTTCTGCTAATTTATAAAAATAAACAGGATTGCGTCAAGGCACAGATCTGGGGAAAGTTACCAAAAAATGTATGCAGCGTTGAAGGTCCCCAAGAACACAGTGGCCTCCATCATTCTTAAATGGAAGAAGTTTGGAACCACCAAGACTCTTCCTAGAGCTGGCCGCCCGGCCAAACTGAGCAATCGGGGGAGAAGGGCCTTGATCAGGGAGGTGAACAAGAACCTGATGGTCACTCTGACAGAGCTCCAGAGTTCCTCTGTGGAGATGGGAGAATCTTCCAGAAGGACAACCATCTCTGCAGCACTCCACCAAACAGGCCTTTAGGGTAGAGTGGCCAGACGGAAGCCCCTCCTCAATATAAGGCACATGACAGTCTGCTTGTAGTTAGCCAAAAGACACCTAAAAGATTCTCAGACCATGGAGAAACAAGATTCTCTAGTCTGATGAAACAAAGATTGAACTCTTTCGCCTGAATGCCAAGCGTCACGTTTGGAGGAAACCAGGCACCATCCCTACTGTGAAGCATGGTGGTGGCAGCATCATACCGTGGGGATGTTTTTCAGCGGCAGGGACTGGAAGACTAGTCTGGATTGAGGGAAATATGAACGGAGCAAAGTACAGAGAGATCCTTGATGAAAACCTGCTCCAGAGCACTCAGGACCTCAGATTGTGGCGAAGGTTCACCTTCCAACAGGACAACAACACTAAGCACACAGCCAAGACAACGCAGGAGTGGCTTTGGGACAAGTCTCTGAATGTCCTTGAGTGGCCCAGCCGGAGACCGGAATTGAACCTGATCAAACATCTCTGGAGAGACCTGAAAATAGCTGCGCGTCACTTCCCATCCAACCTGACAGCTTGAGAGGATCTGCAGAGAAGAATGGGAGAAACTCCTCAAGTACAGGTGTGCCAAGCTTGTAGGTTGGCACACCTGTATAATACGTTATCAACAAGACTCGAGGCTGTAATCTCTGCCAAAATTGCTTCAACAAAGTACTGAGTAAAGGGTCTGAATACTTATGTAAATGTGACACTTGGATCATATAATATTTGCACTTTTTTTTCTTTCTTCAAGATCTGTCAAGTTGATTGTTGATCATTGCTAGACAGCCATTTTCCAGTCTTGCCATAGATTTTCAAGCCGATTTAATTTAAACTGTAACTAGGCCACTCAGGAACAGTCAATGTCATCTTGGTAAGCAACTCCAGCACAGGAGCTTGGTGGCACCTTAATTGGGGAGAATGGGCTCATGTTACAGTTTTTTTACAGTCGCTAGGACACATTTCTCAATACTTAAGTCACTTTTTCAAAACTCTTCACACAGTTCTCCTAACCAACTTTCAGCTTGGCACAGCAGTTCATTTCACATTCAAAATGCACTAAAACTACCAAATCACTTCATACATGTCTCAAATCAACACATTCTTCCACAACACTAGCAAAGGTTGACAGCCAACAAACACACTTTGTCACCCACAAAACAATGACCTAAAAAAACACTAACAACATGTAGCATTATACAATGTTTTCTTGTGTAAAACAAGGACACATCTCTGTTTATAATTCACTGCATATATGTTACTGGAATGAATCAGGCATGATGCAGAATGCTTCAATATATTTTATGTCTTTTATTTATTTTTATTTTGTTGCAGTGAGTAATTCCAAAATACAAGAGGTTGTATACACACCATCAACTGATACAGATACAATAGTAATGCTAATCTACTCGGTCTTCTCCATTTGGCCACAGGTTCTCATCCACATCACATCTTATGTCATCTAGGGCAATACACCTAGGAAAGAATCTTCTGGCATGCCTGATCCATCCCTGGCAATCTTCTGCTGATATGTCCAGGCATCCAGCATTCATTGCATCCAGGAGGGACATTTGATCATGTGGATGGTGGTCATAAACCTTCCACCTCCATGAGGAAAATAATTCCTCTATGGGGTTGAGGAATGGAGAGTAAGGTGGGAGGAAAAGTGACACCATTCTGGGATGGGCTGCAAACCACTCAGTGACTGCACGGGAGTGGTGAAATGCCACATTGTCCCATACAATTATAAATGTTGGCTGATTTCTTCTCTCTGCATCCCTTTCCTCACCTAGCACAATCCTTCCATAGAGATCATGCAGGAACGCAAGGAGACGTTCAGTGTTGTATGGCCCAATTAGTGGTTTGTGTAACAGCAGTCCATCAGTGGATATTGCTGCGCACATTGTGATGTTGGCACCCCTCTGGCCCGGGACATCCACTGTGGCTCTCTTCCCAATCACATTCCTCCTCGTCGCCGTGTTTTGGCCAAGTTGAAACCCGCCTCATCCACAAAGATGAAAATGTGGGGTGTTTGCCTGCCTTCAATCCCCATGACTCTCTAAAATAAATCCACAAGGCAACATAAGCTGTTACAGTAGTAAACAATACCTACAAATATGTCTTTGTGTGTGTTTGGTTTTGTTTAAAAACAGTTCTGTATTTTATTGTGATCTTACCTGGACATATTGGTTCCTGAGTTGCTTGACATGTTCAGAGTTCCTCTCAAAAGGCACAGTGTACAACTGTTTCATCCTGACCTGATGTTTTTTCAGGACTCTAGAAATAGTTGTTATGCTTACACTGTGAATATTTGCAAAAGTAACGTTGTCTGCCAAGACTCTGTCTCGAATCTCAGTGAGTTTTATGCCATTGTTTCTGATGACCATATCAACAATGGCAGTTTCCTGCACATCAGTGAGCATCCTTCCTCTCCCACCTGTGTGAGGTAACCGTTGAGTCCTAAGCAGAAATGCAAAAGCAATTACACACAAGTCTATTTACTTCTGTAATGTGCAACTCAGTCATATGCCCTTGCAGAATACAAGTTACCTGTTGGTTTGCCGGAAAACTCTAACAATAGATGCCACTGTTGAGCGTTGCAAATTTGGCTGCACTCTCTGACCAGCTTCTCTCATTGAGAGACCATGATTTACTACATGATCAATTACAGTAGCTCTGATCTCATCTGAGACTACAGCTCTTGATCTTCCTCTTATTCTTCTTCCACCACGCATACGTATTCCTCGCCCCCTCCCAGCCACTCTTCTTCCTCTTTCAGCCACTTCTCTATTTCTGGCTGGGTCCATGTTTACATCACAATACAAAACTATTCAGCATTTGTCTCCTTTTGTAATGAAATTGAAAGGGTAACACCTGTGTAGATGTTCATCTACAATGAGAATCAGCTGTGGTTGGTCCAATTGTCCAATTGTTTTTATAGCATTTAATTTTAAGATTTAAAATATATTTCATTAAAATATGACTGTAGAAATGTAGCAAATTGCTGTCTTATTCAGTTTTGTATTATGTTATTGTTTTGAACATAAGTTTAACAGTTTTGAAAACAGTATATAAGCATGTGCAAATTGGCCTGTAGGTACACAGAGTTTTGGCGGTTGTTGTGTCGAAGTGAGAAAAGAGTTAATGTAATTTGAAAGATGTAGTCATTGAATGCATTTTGTGCCAAAACAATGATAAATGATCCACAGTTTAGCCCACATATACTTCTGATGTGTTCACTGTGTGAAGAGTTTTGAAAAAGTGACCTAAGTATTGAGAAATGTGTCCTAGCGACTGTAAAAAACTGTAATGACTGGAGCAGGATGAGTGGAATGGTATCAAATACATCAAACGTGGTTTCCAGGTGCTTGATGCCATGTCTCATTCCAGACATTATTATGAGCCGTTCTCCCCTCAGCACCCTCCTGTGTTCTCCAGTGTATATTTGGCATTGTGTTTTAGGTTATTGTCCTGCTGAAAGGTGAATTTGTCTCCCTGTGTCTGTTGGAAAGCATACTTAACCAGGTTTTCCTCTAGGATTTTGCTTGTGCTTTAGCTCTTTTTTAAAAAAAAATTTATTTATTCGTTTATTTGTCAGGGACAATGCAGCGCACATTATTACATACATAATTATCACAGTCAGCCATAATAATATGTGTAGATGTGTTGCATAAAAGGTTTCTAGCCAATAGGCTAATTTGCAACCCCAGTCCCTGGTCAGGCCTTTCTAAACAGGTAATCCAAATATATAATTTTTAAAAGGACCACATAGTGTGAATTACACAATCATGCTGCAAATACATTGTATACAAACATCAACGTTTCACAGTCGAGACCACATTACACAAAACAGCACATCACGTAACAACACAAGCCCCAAGCACCCAGCCGCTCACACCTGCTCACCTATACCCAACCCCAATAGTGAGGGCCTGGGCCGCTACATGACTATCTCCCATACCCAGACCCCACATGTGGGGTGATCCTTGGCAGCATGCGCAACAACCAGGCATCCAGTACAGACAATACATAACAACAAAACTGACTCAGTGGCCACATATTTGGTTTTCTTTCAGCCAGTATTTGACCTTTCTATTAAATGTTTTCAGTTCGGTTTGTGTTTTTATTTCGGTTGGTAAATCATTCCAAAAAATGGGTCCCTATCACTGAAAAACATGACTGGCCGAAAGTGGTTTTGCGCCCCTCTGCTATGCAGTTGCCACCCACTGCTCTCCTAGTGGCCACTCCTTGTGTTTATTTTTGTCACAAAAGGACAGAGTACGGCTGGAGCTAGATTATTTGCACATTTAAAAGTCAATTTGAGAAAAGAGAACTTAATAAAGCTATCAAAATTTAAAAGGTTGTATTTCTGTACAATCAAACAGTGGTGCCACATGATTGGTTTCTGATCCATTATTTTCAGTGCCCGTTTGTATAATGATATAATGGGTTTGACTGTTGTCTGGGAGGCTTGGCCCCATACAGTAACACAATAAGATAAGTGAGAGAGTATCATGGCATGAAAAAACAGTAAAGTTGGCTTGACAGGTATATGATACCTTATCATTCTGAAACAGTTCAGGTTTGTCCGGACAGTCTTACAGAGTTTGTTAATGTGTTTATTGAATTTGAGTTCGGAATCCAAAATAATACCTAGGAATTTAAATTCCTCAACTTCCTCTATGGCTTCTTGATCTATTTTGATAGTACACTTAGCTTTCCCTCTGATAGAGAAGCACATAGATACAGTTTTTTTTACGTTAAGCGTCAGATGGTTGTCTTTAAGCCACTGGGATATACCCTCCATTTCCTTGGTCAGGGTCTCTGCTACCACAATTGGTGTCCTAGCTGATGCATAAATGACTGTGTCGTCAGCGTACATTTGACAGTTGGCTGACTGAAAGCATGTTGGTAAATCGTTTATATATAAACTAAAAAGCAGAGGCCCCAAAATGGAGCCCTGTGGGATACCCATTGTGGATTGTAGTGGTGTTGAGAGTTCAGTGTTTATTTTAACACGTTGCTCTCTATGCTCCAGATATGATGCAAACCAGCCAATAGCATGTTCAGAGAAGTTAAAGAGGGTAAGTTTATTCAAGAGTATATTGTGGTTCACGGTGTCAAAGGCCTTTTTTAGGTCTATAAACACAGCTCCCACAACATTACCCTTGTCCAGCCTACTCTTAATGTTCTCGGTAAGGTAGCAGTTAGCCATTTCTGTAGAGTACCCTGCTCTGAATCCAAACTGTTTAGAATTGATAAGTTTGTTACCCTCAAGATGCTCTACTAGCTGTTCTATAATAATCTTCTTTAAAATTTTGGATAGAGCAGGCAGTATTGAGATTGGCCTATAGTTGCTTGCTTGGTCCTTTGCGCCAGCCTTGAAAATTGGTGTAATGATGGCTTGTTTCCAAATGTGTGGGAATTTACCCACTCTGATGGAAAGATTTACCAGGTGGGTTACAGGTTTAGCCAGGGCAGAGCAATACGTTCTAATGAAGGCAGTGTCCAACCCAAACACATCCTTTGCCTTAGACTTTTTTAATTTATTAATCATTTTATGTACTTTTTCCTGACTGACCTCTTTAATTTGGAAATGCTTTGATGGCTCAGACTTTGTGGTCCGTGATAGGGTTGCTGGTTCAAAAGTCTCAGCAAGCTCCTCCACGGACTGAATAAAAAAGTTATTAAATTCATTTGCAATAGCTAAATTGTTAGTGCTGATAACTCCATTCACTTCCAATTCTGTTGTTGTTTTTTGTTGACTAGGCTTGAGTTTAGTAAGACTGTTGAGGTACTTCCAAAGGGATGCGCTATTTCCTTCAGATTCCTCAATCAGTTGCATAAAATAGGCTGTCTTTGCTTTACGAAGTTGTCTGACTACTGCATTTCTCAATCCCTAGTCCTTGCCAATGACAAGCATACCGATAACATTATGCAGCCACCACCATGCTTGAAAATATGAAGAGTGTACTTAGTGATGTGTTGTGTTGGATTTGCCTCAACCATAACGGTTTGTATTCAGGACATTAAGTTAATTTCTTTGCTATTTTTTTTGCAGTATTACTTCAGTGCATCTTTTAGAATATTTTTATTCTATACAGGCTTCCTTCTTTTCACTCTGTCATTTAAGTTAGTATTGTGGAGTAACTATAATGTAGTTCGCCTATCACATCCATTAAACTCTGTAACTGTTTTAAAGTCACTACTGGCCTCATGGGGAAATCCCTGAGCATTTTCCTTTCTCCCCAGCAACTGAGTTAGTAAGGACGTCTGTATCTTTGTAGTGACTGGGTGTATTTGTTAGGGTAGGTTCCTTGTTCCTTGTCAATCATTGGCTTATTGGTGAAATCAACAATCAGACAATATCTTCTGTAAATCAATCAAACCTTTATTAATGCAATTGCAGACAGAAGTTGACAACGGAAACACAGCACGTATGTTTCCGAGTAAGTTCTGCAAAATAAAACAGGTCAAAGTTGCTTTAATATGCTTGCAGTCAACCCCTAGTGATGTAACTGCCTACGTCAACACCTTCTACTCATGAGACCAAGCCCATGCATATACAGTTATACGAACTTGCAGGAGAAAACAATAGTCCAGTGTTTTCTAAGGGCTCAGCAGTAATTTTTCATTCATGTGTGGCTTACAGTGGTGTGTCTGACTTGTCTCTTATCTATTTACTCCCCTGCAGGGTTCTGTGTCTATGTATCTCTTTTAGCCTAGAGGCGCTTTCTCACAGACACCCTGTTTTGACTGCAATGGCTCATACATCTGCTCAGACCGTTTCTTATAAGAAACAGTGGAACAGTATTAAAACTTATAATGCAAATATTGCTAATCTGGGGTCAAGGACCCTATACATGTAGTGGGGGATAGTCTTATAGCCCCTCCCCTTCTATTAATACAACATAAGCATAATCAATTATTATAATACATCAATCATTTAGTGCAGCCCCTATCATGGCCCCAAGGTGACCCCCATCATAGTCATACACCATCAAAAATGTAATTAATAACTTCACCAGTCCATGTAACTTATTATGTGACTTGTTAAGCACATTTTTTCTCCTGAACTTATTTAGGCTTGCCGCAACAAAGGGGTTGAATACATTTCAGATTTTAATTTTTCATTCATTTGTAAAAAATAAAATAAAAAATAAAATAAAAATACATCGAAAAACATAATTCCACTTTATTTACTGTATTTATCAGAGTTATTGACCTCACAATAAGCTATATTATTCTTTCAGTCACCATGCACTCTTTTAATATCTCAGTGTCAGTGAAGGGCTTGGTGCATGTGTTAAGTTAAAACCAGGGCTCAAATTGAGGGGTATGTGAGGGTATCTTGGCTTTTGTTAAGGAAAATGGCTAAAAGCATAGGGCTACCCCTTGGTGTACCTGATTATATACAGTCATTTAGGTTAGTGAATTTACTTTTAGAAACACGCGTTTAGCCAGTCTTTGGTTTTAGGATCACGTGATGAGCTATGCATGCCTAGTTTGAAATTTAGCCTAGCAGATCATCTTCTATTCCTGTGCCCTAATCACAAATCTACACTCAGTGTACAAAACATTAGGAACATCTGCTCTTTCCATGACAGAATTACCAGGTGAATCCAGGTGAAAGCTATGATCTCATATTGATGTCACCTGTTAAATCCACTTTAATCAGTATAGATGAAGGGGAGGAGACAGGTAAAATAAGGATTTTTAAGCCTTGAGACAATTGAGACATGGATTATGTATGTGTGCCATCCAGATGGTGAATAGGCAATAAAAAATATTTAAAGGCCTTTGAACGGGGTATGGTAGTAGGTGCCAGGCGCACCGGTTCGAGTGCAACGCTGCTGGGTTTTCCACGCTCTACAGTTTCCCGTGTGTATCAAGAATGGTCCATCACCCAAAGAACATCCAGCCAATTTGACACAACTCTGGGAAGCATTGGAGTCAACATTGGCCAGAATTCCTGTGGAGCACTTTCAACACCTTGTAGAGTCCATGCCCCAACAAATTGAGGCTGTTCTGAGGGCAAAAGGGGGTGCAATTCAATATTAGGAAGGTGTTCCTAATGTTTTGTACACTCAGTATAAGTCCGAAAATCGATTTAGCAACTAAGGATTTTAGCTTTAAAACATGAACTGGTGACTAGAAACTCTCAGCATGAGGAAAAACACCAACATTTGATTGTAAGTCCTTGGGTGCCTGGTATGTATTCAGACCCCGTACAGACCCCCTCCCCTCCCAGTCCTGAGTGATGGAAGAGCCTCTTCTCCGACTGCTGCTCTTGCTCACCTGCTGATTGTTAAGACGACTGTTGTGGACAGTTGTGGACAGAGCATGGCAATCAAACCCTCCCCGTCTGTTCCAGCCAGGCCTGAGCTGTCCAGATAGCCGTTCCTCTCCAGACCACCACTGCAAAATTCACCAAGGCACTGCCTATTAGATTTCAATTTGCTCTAATGTTGGCTATGGGTCGCCCATTCAATTATAAACAGGGATGCACAGCAGAAGGATTGTATGTTGTTTCTCACTGGAGAAGTGGGTGTACATCAACACAAATTGTGTATCAAACAAATAGTCTTTATGCAAATGTTTCCTAATGTTTCTCAAACACTGCTGCTTCGATCATCCCCCCTGAGGTAAAATACGTTATTTATTTGTCAGGAAGCATTAAGAGTACATAATTGCAACTGATAAACACAAAATAAATACAATAACAAACAGTACATGGGATTATAAGGAACATTTATTTATTAAAAAAATTAGCCTATTACCACAGTGGGAACTACATGATAATGTCCCTTTAAAGATTTCCAGAACGACACTGTGCATAACAAAAGAACGATCCTAAGAAAAGGGGAACATTACAGAACTCCTCGAAGTCAAGGTCAGAAGGAAGACACACAGTGCCTTCAGAAAGTATTCACACCTCTTGACTTTTTCCACATTTTGTTGTTACAGCCTGAATTTAAAATGAATTACATTTCGATTTTGTTGTCACAGGCCTATACACAATACCACATAATGTCAAAGTGGAATTATGTTTTTCAAATTAATAAAAAATGATGAAATGTCTTGAGTCAATAAGTATTCAACCCCCTTTGTTTTGTCAAGCCTAAATAAGTTCAGGGGTAAAAATGTGCTTAACGAATCACATAATAAGTTGCATGTCAGGGCCAGTCCTGGCCATTCCTCCACCCTAGTGAGACCCAAAAATTGCGCAACTACTATAATATTCCTAGTAAGCAAAATTACGTTGAAGTTAAATTTCATTTAGATACTGAATGAAAGGTGAAAATATGTATTTTCCGGACGTTAAAATCAGGTTCATTTTCGGTTCTGAATGAAAGTTGATTTAATTAATTTATAGACGTCTATGTTTGGGCCAAATCAAGGCTGGTCCAGACCGAACAACATCTGAACCTAACATAGACGTCTATCACTGGTTCACGTTTGGTCCGTCCAAGTTGGTCCGTGCTTACTGGGGTGTAGACTACCATGTCGGCCGCAATGGAATTTTATGAATCCCCACTCATGTAGTAGGGCCACCGTCTGTAAAACAGGCCATTGCATTGGCTTTATTTTTCACTATGATCAGCTTTTAAAAAATGTACAGATACAAACTTGAAACCACTCATCATGACAACTTAGCCCACGGGATGAAACTCCTGGACGTCAGTTGTGAGTAGCCTGATTGTCCATTTCATACTGTCCATTTTACTTTGACCTGTCCTGTTTTTAGGATATGTTGTTTGTTACCATGTCAGTAAATTCTTTATTTGATTGGGTGCCATTTAGGTTAGGCTATTTGATTGGATGTAAAATGTTTCTGTCTTACATTGTCATACATTTTATCTCCAGCCTGTAGGCTACAGAAAAGTACACATATTCCTTCTACCATATGCTATATCTGCTTCGTGTTAGAGAATGTTTTTGACGGAATGTTGGTGGAGCACTGCAGCGATGTGTCTCTCCAACAGCACCTTGGAGAGGCGCGCTGGGAATGGACAAGATAAATAAGTGGGCACTGCTTATCACAGGGCGGCATCAGCACTCACCTAAAAAGCCCATATGCCACTGGTTGAGAGAAATTGTCATTGCTTTTGGGCAGAATTATGTGAAGTTTTATGTGTTGTTGGAGGTGCGTCTTGGTCAGTTTAGCTCAGAAAATGCCGCCACAGGCGGCCACCTAATCCTGCCTAATGAGCGGCCGGGCCAGCAATAATAGTGTTTATAGTGTTTAACATGATTTTAGAATGACTACCTCCTCTCTGTACCCCACACATATAATTATCGGTAAGGTCCCTCAGTCGTGCAGTGAATTTCAAACACAGATTCAACCACAAAGACCAGGGAGGTTTTCCAATGCCTCACAAAGAAAGACACCAATAGGTAGATGGGTAAAAAAAAGAAATCTGACATTGAATATCGCTTTGAGCATGGTGAAGTTATTAATTACACTTTAGATGGTGTATCAATACACCCAGTCACTACAAAGATACAGGCGTCCTTCCTAACTCAGTTGCCGAAGAGAAAGGAAACCACTCAGGGATTTCACCAGGGGCCAGTGGTGACTTACAGTTACAGAGTTTAATGGCTGTGATAGGAGAAAACTGAGGAAGGATCAACAGTATTGTACTAACCTAATTAACAGAATGAAAAGAAGGAAGCCTGTACATACTACAAATATTCCAGTCCTGTTTGCAACAAGGCACTAAAGTAATACTGCAAAAAATGTGGCAAAGCAATTATTTTTTTGTCCTGAATACACAGCGTTATCCTTGGTGCAAATCCAATACAACACATTACTGAGTACCACTCTCCAAATTTTCAAGCATAGTGGTGGCTGCATCATGTTCTGGGGATGCATGTAATCATTAAGGACTGGGAGTTTTTCAGGATAAAAAATAACTGGAATAGAGCCAATCACAGGCATAACCCTAGAGGAAAACCTGGTTCAGTCTGCTCCTCACCAGACACTGGCAGATGAATTCCCCTTTCAGCAGGACAATAACCTAAAACACAAGGCCAAATCTACACTGGAGTTGCTTACCAGGAAGACAGTAAATGTTCCTGAGTGACTTAAGTCTACTTGAAAATGTATGGCAAGACCTGAAAATGATTGTCTAGCAATGACCAAAAAACTATTTTACAGAGCTCGAAGAATTCTGAAAATAAGAATGGACAAATGCTGCACAATCCAGGTGTGGACAGCTCTTAGAGACTTACCCATAAAGACTCACAGCTGTAATCGCTGCCAAAGGTGCTTCTACAAAGTATTGACTCAGGGGTGTGAATACTTACATAAATGAGATATTTCTGTATTTTAATTTCTAAAAACATATTTTCACTTTGTCATTATGGGGTATTGTATGTAGATGGGTGAGATTTAAAAAAATATTTAATATATTTTAAATTCAGGCTTTAGCACAACAAAATGTGGAATAAGTCAAGGGGTATGAATACTTTCTGAAGGCACTGTAGTTCTGGAGAAACACAAAGACCTGTCTCAAACCGTCACATTTTACCTCTCAGCTGCTGAAAGCACCATCCTAATCGTTTCTATTTCGGAAGAAAACGGTCGGTGGGCTTCAAAAAGTGTTTCCCTCACACTCGTTGTCACCGCAACCATCCCATCCCCTGGTCATCGACTGACCTGTGTGGAGGCCAGGAGATTTAGCCCAGATTCGAGTTCAGACGAGGGCTGAGCTCATCAGAGGAGCTTGCTGCCCTCATATGGGTGGGTGCAGACGCTGGCGCTGCCTTCTCTCGTCTGGCTGGATGTGGCTGGAATACTAAGAGTCTGTTTCAATAGAGACGGCCCCCAGCATCTTGATTGCCCCTCTGATCCTGTCTCCCTTCTTCCCTGAAGCGCTCCTATAGCCAAAGTAAATTCTACACAAGACACATCAATCTCCCCACAGCAGCAATTGCACTGATTAATCAAGGATGTCATTCTTCTTCTGTTTGATGTTGGCTAGAGTGGATGAGTGACAACACCTTACACGCCCTGCGTTCTTAATATGCATATAGAAAAGTATGGTAGTAAACTTATGTCGACTTAACTGTAAGATGAAATATCTCCTGATGTCAAAATAACGTTCAAAAGATAAATTGTTCAGCAACAAAATAAATAGAATGGTTTGACCTTGGTTTTATTGCAGATCGTTGATATAAGAGCAGCTCAGATCTCAAACTCTGTCATGAAATTGAAACATGTTTACTTCTATGACTCAGAATATCAGTCAGCATAAATGTACTTCGCCAGTCGTATGACGTAGGCTTTCGTGAGAGCACGGTTGATAAAAAAGGCCTTGTCATAAAAAAAAGTATGCCGCATGAGGACAACAGAGTTTGGAACGCTCTAAATTCTTTCCACTCTGTGTCATTTGAAAAACTTCTCCCAGGGCCAAAGGACTGCATGAATATTTTCAAAGGGCAATACAACTATATCTCTGTATCATGCTCCAAGTGTTGTTCTGCAGTTATTTTGACATTGGTATGTGTGGAGTCCAAGGTGTATTAGCACTACTTGACTTTCTCCAAGCACACATCCAGGGGTTCAATAGAGAGAATGGAATGGAATGAATGGAGACTTTCTTCATCTTTGAAGGAATGAAATTAGCCCTATCTGATTGAAACAGTACCCCATCAAACAACTCACATGAAGAAATACTTTAGCATAAATACTAAATGCTGTAGTATTACTATATGTATATACTATAGTATTCACTGTAGTGTTTTTGCAGACTTGACTGTATATACTATAGTATTCACTGTTTTTGCGGACATTACTTTAGTGTACTATAGTATTCACTGTAGTATTTTTGTGGACTACTGTAGTATACTATAGTATTCAAGGTAGTGTTTTTGTGGACTTTACTGTAGTGTACTATAGTATTCAATGTAGTGTTTGTGGACATTAATGTAGTATAATGTAGTATTTACTGTAGTGTTTTCGTGTACATGACTGTAGTATATTGTAATAACACCTGCCGACTAGGGTTAGCTAAAATGGCAAAACTACCAGACTATGCCAGTTAATGTTTAATGAAGGGAAAACCTCACCCAGAGCATATTTATTTTTTATCCCCATTATCTTTTGCAGAGGCAGCAGCTATACCTCCTGGGGTCCACAAAAAACTAAAAGCACGATAAGTAACAAAACACTGATGTACTGATAGACAAACACAAACAAACTTAAAAAAACAATGCAAAATATATATACAGTTGAAGTTGGAAGTTTACATACACCTTAGCCAAATGCATTTAAACTCAGTTTTTCACAATTCCTGACATTTAATCCTAGTAAACACTCCTTGTATTAAGTCAGTTAGTGTCACAATCGTCAGGATAAATGGACCAAGGCGCAGCGTGCATAGAGTTCCACATGCTTTATTCACAGTGAAACGTCAAACGCAATAACGCGAAAACAACTGATCGTAACAATCGTAGCGCTCCAAGGCACAAACAAGAAAACAATATCCCACAAACACAAGTGGGAAACAGAACACTTAAGTATGATCCCCAATTAGATGCAACGAAAAACAGCTGCCTCTAATTGGGAACCATACACAAAACCAACATAGAAAAAGAACAACTAGAACAACCCCCCTAGTCACGTCCTGACCTAAATCACCATAGAGAACCCAGAGGGCTCTCTATGGCCAGGACGTGACAGTTAGGATCACCACTTTATTTTAAGAATGTGAAATGTCAGAATAATAGTAGAGAGAATTATTTATTTCAGCTTTTATTTCTTTCATCACATTCCCAGTGGGTCAGAAGTTTACATACGCTCAATGGGTATTTGGTAGCATGGCCTTTAAATGTTTCAACTTGGGTCAAACGATTCGGGTAGCCTTCCACAAGCTTCCCACAATAAGTTGGGTGAATTTTGGCCCATTCCTCCTGACAGAGCTGGTGTAACTGAGTCAGGTTTGTAGGCCTCCTTGGTTGCACACACTTTTTTAGTTCTGCCCACAAATATTCTATGGGATTGAGGTCAGGGCTTTGTGATGTCCACTCCAATACCTTGACATTGTTGTCCTTAAGCCATTTTGCCACAACTTTGGAAGTATGCTTGGGGTCATTGTCCATTTGGAAGACCCATTTACGACCATGCTTTAACTTCCTGACTGATGTCTTGAGATGTTGCTTCAATATATCCACATAATTTTTCCTCCTCATGATGCCATCTATTTTGTGAAGTGCGCCAGTCCCTCCTGCAGCAAAGCACCCCCAAAACATTATGCTGCCACCCCCGTGCTTCAAGGTTGGGATGGTGTTCTTCGGCATGCTAGCCCCCCCCTTCTTTTTCCTCCAAACATAACGATGGTCATTATGGCCAAACAGTTCTATTTTTGTTTCATCAGACCAGAGGACATTTCTCCAAAAACTACGATCTTTGTCCCCATGTGCAGTTACAAGCCGTAGTCTGGCGTTTTTATGGCATTTTTGGAGCTGTGGCTTCTTCCTTGCTGAGCGGCCTTTTAGGTTATGTCAATATAGGACTTGTTTTACTGTGGATATAGATACTTTTATACCCGTTTCCCTCCAGGATCCTTTGCTGTTGTTCTGGGATTGATTTGCACTTTTCACACCAAAGTATGTTCATCTCTAGGAGACAGAACACATCTCCTTCCTGAGCAGTATGACGGCTGGTGGTCCCATGGTGTTTATACTTGCGTACTATTGTTTGTACAGATGAATGTGGTACCTTCAGGCGTTTGGAAATTGCTCCCAAGGATGAACCAGACTTGTGGAGGTCTACAGTTTTTTTTCTGGGGTCTTGGCTGGTTTCTTTTGATTTTCCCATGGTGTCAAGCAAAGAGGCACTGAGTTTGAAGGTAGGCCTTGAAATACATCCACAGGTACACCTCCAATTGACTCAAATGATGTCAATTAGCCTATCAATTAGCCTAAACCATGACATAATTTTCTGGAATTTCCCAAGCTGTTTAAAAGCACAGTCAACTTAGTGTATGTAAACTTCTGACCCTCTGGAATTGTTATACAGTGAATTATTAGTGAAATAATCTGTCTGTAAACAATTGTTGGAAAAAGTACTTATGTCATGCTCAAAGTAGATGTCCTAACTGACTTGTCAAAACTATAGTTTGTTTGTCACGTCCAGGCCTGAGTTGACAGGCTGGCAAGTTTAGTTTCGGTTTTGTTGTAGGGTTTTTTCTGTTTTAGGTTGTTGTTTTCTATGTTGGGTTAATGGTTCCCAATTAGAGGCAGCTGAGTGTCGTTACCTCTAATTGGGAACCATATATATGTTTGTAGTTTTCACTAGGGTTTTGTTACGATCTTCGTTCGTGTGTTTGTTATTTTCCCAGTTACGTCGTTTAATAAAGAATGTATACTGGAAGCATCGCTGCGTCTTGGTCCGTCCCCAAAGAATAACCCACCAGAAAAGGACCAAGCAATGAGAGAACAAGGCGTCCTGGACATGGGAAGATATATTGGCTGGAAAGGGACCCTGGGAAACGACTGCGGAGCATCGTCGCCCCAAGGAGGAGATGGAAGTAGCGAGGGCAGAGCGGAGCGTTAATAAGGAGAGATATGCTGGAACACGCCTAGCTAGAAAGCCCGAGAGTCAGCCCCCAAAAAATTGGGGGCACACGGGGAGGTCGGCCGGTTCAGGGTGGACTCCTGAGCCAACTCCTCGTGCTCTTTGGAGGGAGCGTTGGAGGGAGCGCCGCACTGGTAAGACGCCGTGCTGTGCAGTATTGCGCACAGTGTCTCCAGTGCGCGTTCATAGGCCGGTGCGCGAAATTCCAGCTCCTCTCATCTGTCGGGTTAGGTTGAGTGTGCAGCCTGGAAGAGTGGTGTCGGCTCAGTGCTCCTGGTCTCCGGTGCACCTCTTCGGACCAGGATATCCTGCACCGGTTCTGCGTGCAGTGTCTCCGGTGCGAGTCCACAGCCCAGTGCGCGACATTCCAGCTCCACTCATCAGTCAGGCTAGGGTGAGTGTGCTGCCTGGAAGAGTGGTACCGGCTCTGCGCGCTAAGTCTCCAGTGCACCTTCTTGGACCGAGATATCCTGCGCCGGCTCTGCGTACGGTGCCTCTGGTTAGCGCCCACAGCCAGGTGCGCGACATTCCAGCTCGCCTCATCTGTGAGGCGAGGGTGAGTGAACAGCCGTGTAGAAGAGTGCCGGCTCCGCGCACCAGGCCTCCTGTACGCTTAGAGAGCCCAGTACGTCCAGTCCCTGCTCTGAGCACCAGGCCCCCTGTGCGCATAGAGAGCCCAGCACGTCCTGTCCCTGCTCCACGCACCAGGCCCCCTGTGCGCATAGAGAGCCCAGCACGTCCTGTCCCTGCTCCGCGCACCAGGCCTCCTGTGCGCATAGAGAGCCCAGCACGTCCTGTCCCTGCTCTGCGCACCAGCCCCCATGTGCGCATAGAGAGCCCAGCACGTCCTGTCCCTGCTCCGCGCACCAGGCCCCCTGTGCACATAGAGAGCCCAGCACGTCCTGTCCCAGTTCCACGCTCCAGGATCCCTGTGCGAGTCGTGGACCCAGCACGTCCTGTCCCTGTTCCACGCTCCAGGATCCCTGTGCGCGTAGTGGACCCAGCACAGCCTGTTCCACGCTCCAGGATCCCTGTGTGCGTCGTGGACCCAGCACGTCCTGTCCCTGTTCCACGCTCCAGGATCCCTGTGCGTGTCGTGAACCCAGCACGGCCCGTTCCTGCTCCCCGCACCAGAGTCCCAGTGCGCATAGAGAGTCCAATACGGCCCGTTCCTGCTCCCCGCACCAGAGTTCCAGTGCGCATTGTGAGTTCAACACGGCCCGTTCCTGCTCCCCGCACCAGAGTCCTAGTGCGCATAGAGAGTCCAGCACAGCCTGTTCCTGCTCCCCGCACCAGGTCCCGTGTGCGCATCGCAAGTCCAGCACAGCTGGTTCCTGCTCCCCGCACCAGGTCCCCTGTGCGTATCGCAAGTCCAGCACAGCCTGTTCCTGCTCCCCGCATCAGGTCCCCTATGCGCATCGCGAGTCCAGCACAGCCTGTTCCTGCTCCCCGCACCAGGTCCCCTGTGCGCATCGTGTGTCCAGCACAGACTGCTCCTGCTTCCTGCACCAGGTCCCCTGTGCGCTTTGTGAGTCCAGCACGAACTGTTACGGCTTATAGCCCAGGGCACCGGAGCCGCCACCTTGGACAAGAAAGACCCACCCGAGACCCCCCCATGGACTTTTGGCGCGGTCGGAGTCCACGCCTTTGGGGGGGTGGTACTGTCACGTCCAGGCCTGAGTTGACAGGCTGGCGAGTTTAGTTTTGGTTTTGGTGTAGGGTTTTTTCTGTTCTAGGTTGTTGTTTTCTATGTTGGGTTAATGGTTCCCAATTAGAGGCAGCTGAGTGTCGTTACCTCTAATTGGGAACCATATATATGTTTGTAGTTTTCACTAGGGTTTTGTGGGTTATTGTTTGGTCATAGCTTAAGTGTATTTCGAAGTTATTACGATCTTCGTTCGTTCTGTTTGTTATTTTTCCCAGTTACGTTTAATAAATAAATATGTATACTGGAAGCATCGCTGCGTCTTGGTCCGTCACTAAAGAAGATCGTGACATTGTTAACAAAACATTTGTGGAGTGCTTGAAAAACGAGTTTTAATGACTCCAACCTAAGTGTATGTAAACTTCCGACTTCAACTGTATATATATATATATATATATATATATATATAATGTGGGTGTTAGAGTGTCTGTGTGTGCGTGTGTACACTCGCAGTCCCTGCCGTGAGATGTTGTTTACTCTTTTTTTAAAGGTAATTTTGCTGTTTGTTTGAGTAATTGGAAGGGAGCTCTGTATAATACTATGCATTGCCGTGAATTAGTGTTGGACATGTGGACTTTGAAGAGACCCCTTGTAGCATGTATTGTGGGGTATGTGTGGGTGTCTGAACTTAATGTTCTTTGATTATGCAGACAATCTGGAATTTTTTAATTTTTTTATAAAAACTAGAAAAGAGTTAGATAATCTCCCGTTAACCCTCAACCAGGAAAGACTGGCATGCATGTTGTTGATGTTAGTTCTGTATGTGCAGTTAAGGGCAATGCATGCTTCTCTGTTTAGAGCCAGCTGCAGCTTTGCTAGGTCAATCTTTGCTGCATTTGATCATATTAACTATCAGTAATAGTACAGTTGATTTTTGTGTCAAAAACATAGAACATACCCCTCCCCATCTTCACAACAACTTTGTTAATATGACTTGACCATCATAATTGTCCATCCAATGTTATACCTAGGAGTTTAGCTTCCTCAACTTGCTCACTGGTCACATCCTTTATACACAACTCCAGTTGAGAATTAGGTCTTAGAGATTGTTTTGAACCGAATACAATGGTTTTAGTTGTGGATGTATTTAAATCACCCATTCTGATACTGTCTGTAACTCCTGATTTTGAATTTCAGTGAGCTCACTGGCTTTACGTGCTGACATGTAGTGTGTGGAATCATCTGCATACATAGTCATTCCAGCTTTGTGTAAGACCAATGGAAAATCACTTGTAAAAATAGAGAAGAGTAACGGCCCAAGGCAACTGCCCTAAGCGACACCGCACTGTACATATCTGATGTTAAAGAAGCTTCCATTGAAGAACACTCTCTGGGTTCTATTGGACAAATAACTCTCCAACCATGTGATGGCAGGTAATGTAAAGCCATAGCAAGTGAGTTTCTTCAATAACAATTTATGATCAATAACATCAAAGGCTGCACTGAAATCTAGCAATAAAGCTCCAACTATCATCTTATTATCCATTTATTTTAACCAATCATCTGTCATCTGAGTCAGTGTAGTACAAGTTGAGTGCCTTCTCTAAATGCATGCTGAAAGTCTCATAGTAACTGCAATTCATATAAACACATTTAGCATCTCCAGGCCTTCTGTCACAACTTCCGCCGAAGTCGGTCCCTCTCCTTGTTCGGGCGGCGTTCGGCGGTCGACGTCACCGGTTTTCTAGCCATCACCGATCCATTTTCCATCGGTTTTGTCCTTGTTTTACACACCTGGTTTCAATCCCACAATTACTTGTTCGTTATTTAACCCTCTGTTCCCCCATGTTTGTTTGTGAGTGATTGTTTATTGTTCATGGTCGGTTATTTCTATTCCGGCTGGTTTTTGGGCACGTTGTAGTTGATTACCTTTTGCCGTATTGGATTAAATACGTTGTTCACTCATCTCTGCTTTCCTGCGCCTGACTTTATGCACCAGCTACACACACTGGCATTGACACCTTCATGCATACAAGCTGCTGATGCACGCCTCTGGAACATCTACATTTAAAAAAAGTCATATAAATCCAATAATATACACTATCACAATAAATCCATTATTTATTTTAGGCAGGTCTAAAGAAACATTATGATATGAAGAAAATGTATTTCAGAAGAAGAGAATATGAGTTGGCCTACTGTATGTTATCTGGCTATGCGCCATGCCATAGGCTGTAGGCTTGTTCATTTAGCAGACAAGATATGTGTCCTGTGCCGTTATTCTATATTACATGATTTTGTGGTAAGAATGTAATTTAACTTAGGTGAATCAAATAGAAAGGATATTTTTTGCATTCCAGAACAAGTGCACGCATATGAAGTGGCTATGTTGAGCATAAATGTGGTCATTTGAAACTAGAATGATACAAACCTTAGAATGCCTTAGAAGACAAAAGATATATGGGCTGCATGATGCGACTTTAGGCTATTGATGATTTGAGAAAGCCGCAAAAATAGCTTGCGTCTCTGTCCCTTACCTCAGGCTGCACACACTGTTTTTTTTCTCTCATGAAGTGATTATATTTTCACCCAATTTAATCTTGTCTTTACTAATATGTGAAAATAGTTTTGATTCAGAATGGCTCATTATAAAATGGGCAGGAACCGGGGCAGGTGAAAAAAAATACAGTTCATCATGGAGGCCACTTTCCCGCAGGTAGGGTGACCACATTTAAAATACCAAAATGTGGGACAACAGGATGATTTTGCGGGACAGTGCAGCCTACGTGAGTTTTTCTGGGGCAGCCCACACGAAATATGGCTTTAGAACTTCCTGCAATTGAATAACTGTTTTGTGAGCAAATTAGGGCAGATGGTGTTAAGAAACTATATAGCCTTCCTGTATTTTGTTTCAATCAAAGCACATTCGACCTAGTAGCCTACATTTGGGCGCTGTTGAGTTTTCGGCCGCATGAGATTTTGTTGTTGTTGGACTATTCATCTAACCATCCTAAATCTCATAAGAAATTAGGTAGTGTTTTTGGTGTAACAGAACAATCTAGAAGAAAAAGAAACGCACACCTATAAAGGCTAGGTGCTGGCCAGCGGAGTGGAAAACTTGAAAATAAAGAAGAGCCGCACACTCTAGGAGCTCAGATGCAAAAAAGATTTTATGTCCAACGTTTCGACAGGCAAGCTGTCTTCATCAGGGTATAATCACAAACACTGCGGGGTGACTCGTTTATATAGTGTCAAAGGACACACACACACACACAGGTGTCTGTAATCATGGCAAAGTGTGGCCTAATATCATTGGTTAATTCTGATATATTAAAATGGCATACAAAGAACATACAAATAACAAATGGATAGCATACGATCATAGATTCGATTTAGGCTACATAAGCCTACAAACAATCACAATGGCAAAGTCACAATCACAAGAATGGTTTCAGATCAAAGTCTATGTTGAGACCGAAGGAAGCAAGGGTCTTTAAATTAAAGATCCAGGCAGCCTCTCGTTTTAACAATAAATTATCGAGGTCACCCCTCTCCTAGGGAGGGTGACATGTTCAATGCCAATATAACGCAGAGATGAAATCGAGTGGTTTGCTTCCAAAAAATGGGCCGCCACTGGGTAAGTCAAGTTTTTGCACCTAATGGTGATACGATGCTCCGAGATACGTACTTTTAATTTGCGCTTTGTTTTACCCACATAATTTTTACCACAAGGAAAAGTTGTAAGATAAATGACTGCCTTAGTGGATCACGTAATAACACCTTTGATTGGGATCTGTTTCCCTGTCTGGGGGTGTTTGAAGGATCTACATTTATAAGTACCATTGCATTGAGCACAGCCATTACACTTGTAGTTTCCATCCAGTAGGGGCGCAAATAGACTTGTGAAAAGAAGCATTCTTGCGTTCTAACCACCCGCTATTCAAAGTGCTCTGAACAAATTAAGGGAATCGTTCACAAGCATTGGCACATTCTAAAATCCGATGATAGTCTCGGTAATGTGTTTTCGGACCTTCCCTTGGTCGTATTCTCGCGGGGCAGAAATCTCAGAGACCAATTGGTCAACTCGGATTTACCACCCCAAGATATTCCTGAAGAACGTCTATTTGCGCCTGTACTGGATGAAAATTTATTAACTGTGATTGTTAATTAATTGTGATTGTTTGTAGGCTTATGTAGCCTAAATCGAATCTATGATCGTATGTTATCCATTTGTTATTTGTTTTTTGTATGTTCTTTGTATGCCATTTTAATATATCAGAATTAACAAATGATATTAGGCCACACTTTGCCATGATTACAGACACCTGTGTGTGTGTGTGTCCTTTGACACTATATATACACAAGTCACCACGCAGTGTTTGTGATTATACCCTGATGAAGACAGCTTGCCTGTCGAAACGTTGGACATAAAATCTTTTTTTGCATCTGAGCTCCTAGTGAAGGGCACTTATTTACTTTCAAGTGTTTTTGGTGTAACAGTAACACTATACTATGCTATTATATTATATTTGTTTATGTTATATAGAATACTAATGAATACATTTGTGCTCTTCCAAGACATTGATTTAGCTAACTTTAGGCTATTAGATGAGTGAGAAGTGGCGGAGTGACACTCAGGTGCGCTCTGGCAGCACTGCAACCCTGCATTGAACAAGCTAATTTAAGCACACCAGCAGCACCTAGCCTATTCTTTTTTCTCTAGTATAATTTGGTGACCTCGAAAGGAGAGACCACAAGTGTGGCTGTTTTTATGAAAATCTGGAAACACTTCTGGTTGGTCTCAGGGAAAATAAAACAGTTAGGATGAGAGACATTTAAAAGAGGATTGAGTGAAGTAGCAGCGAATTTGTTGAATGAGCAACTAATGAGCGTTGAGAGCCTCACAAGTTTGACGAAATTACCTTTATATATTTCAATCTAATACAGCTATTTACTTACTTTTGTAGCTTTTGGAGTATAGGCTAGACCAATTATGTACCAAAGACATCCTAAATCAGTTTTGTTTTATGTTTTTCTGCCATGCATAATATGCTGTAGGCTATGTATTGTATAATGGCACAATCATTATTTTAATTCCGTTTTTGGGGGGGGCTCACATATAGACCAATGCATATGGGTGTTTTGAATTATTCATCACCATAGAAAGCGCTATCCATTTTGTTGCGTTCGCCTTTGAAACAATACCCACAAAGACAATGTTTTCCACTCAGTTTCAACCTGTTGAACTTCTTTCTTCAAATTGATCAACCACAGTGAGGTGAGTTTTAAAAGCACATTCTGTTTTGATGAAGTGTTTGAGGTGATTTTCCATTGCATTTGCATTGATGTTAGAGTGGTTAGAGGGACAATAGAGCCCTGAGTACCAGGCCGTTAGGACCTTATGGAGGGACAATAGAGCCCTGAGTACCAGGCCGTTAGCGACTGGTACTACCAATGCAAGACCAGAGTGCATAAGAGGAGATTAGATGACTCAATGGTCACATGGAATTTTACTGCGGTCATGACTCATGACTGCCGGTGTGTCGGTAATATGGCCACCGCAAAAGCCCTAGTGGCAATACAGTCTGCTACCATTCTCACTAGTTTCCCATCAAGGTTGTCTATACAGTACCTAGTTTCTTAGCATTATTTATGGATAACAATAGCTTTTCCACCTCTCCCACACGAACTTGACCAAATTTCTAAACAGCAATCCTTCTCTTTCATTATTAGATATTTTATACACACATATGATGGTTCAACGTTACAATATCACTTATGAGCTTTTACACTTTACTAGTGAAATAGTCATTGAAATGATTGGTAATATAAAAACAATTTGTTACAAATGATCCATCAACTTCAATGAACAATGGAGATGAATTGGGTTTTCTGCCCTTGATATTTAAGGTACTCCAAGGTCTTTTTCCATTATGTTTTATGTAAGATAGATATAGATAGATAGATTTTTAATATTTTTTTTACCTGGAAAGTCATTTGTGTGTATAGGCTTTGTGTGTATTGGTTTATTTATGTGAGGAACCCTTTTGTGACCATGCTGTCTTGAAGAAATATTTGGGGTGTGGTTGATTGTTTTGAGTTTGACCATCAGTAAGTTATTCATGTGTGACAATATTAAAGATTTGCATTAGGTAAAACCACTGCATTTATTTTCAGTTGGTTTGTTTGGAGAGGCTTTACTGGTTTTAGGTCCAGGCAGTTTATATTTCTAAAATATATGTTGTTTGTAAATGCAGTTCACTGCAGTTTCTTTTCTACTATCAAAGGTACAGTATTGTTTGTCACTATTTTTGGTCATCTTGTGAACTTGGTCAGCTGAATCTCTGAAAGCACTGTTTCAGAAAGCTATCAAGTGGAAGTAACAGATCTAAGAAGTTGTTTTAGTGTACTCTTGTTAATGTGTTATTTTAAAGTAAACCTAATACTCTAAGCTTTAATCAATTTGTCCACTGTTTCCCTTTAATGGGCCCAGAACCTTTCTAACGTTTAGATGTTACAATTGTAATAAAACATGTATATTTCTACTACGGTGTTGTGTAGTCGGTTGCATCGATTACCACTGCACGAGTCATAATACCCATAACCTAGTGGTCAAACAGGGAAATGGTTCCAATTGTTTTTCCACCGTTACTTTTTCCCATAGTGGATTTTAGAAAAACGGTTAAAATAAGGACGGTGTTTCATGTAGGCTTACCCAGGTGTGACATTTTGATAACTGTGTAGATCTCTCTAGGACAAGGTGACTTTTGTCAATTTGATACACCTTTCAGAAACGGGTGTGGCTGAAATAGCAGATCCACTAATTTGAAGGGGTGTCCACATACTTATCTCCGATTTAGTCCTTCCATATATACCTACACGTGCATTACGGGTACACAAGATGCAGGCTTCCTTATTGCCCTTAGAATTTTTTAGCAAACAGCTGGAGGCAGGGCTTTTTCCTATAGAGCAACATTTTTATGGAATGGTCTATCCATGTGAGAGATGCAGACTTGGTCTCAACCGTTGTCGTTGAATACTCATCTCTTCAGTAGGTCCTATGATTGGCCTAGGGGTACAACGGTGAACGGACTGTCCTTGCTGTCTCTGCCTGGTTCTCCTCTCTCCACTGGGATTCTCTGACCCTGTTATCCTCAACGGGATCGGTGTCCCTTTACCGGGACGGTTGATGCTAACGTGCGGTAATGTGACTAGAATGACGTAATTAACAACAAACTTTCCAGGACATAGACATGTCTTATATGGGCAGAAAGCTTAAATTCTTGTTAATCTAACTGAAGTGTCCAATATACAGTAGCAATAACAGTGAAAAAATACAATGCTATCGTTTGAGAGTGCACAACAACAAAAAACTTCTACGACAGCAACTGGTTTGATACATTCACCTCTGAAGGTAAATAATGTACTTACATTAAGTAATCTTGCTCCGATTAGTCATAATGAGGGTCCCAGAGATAAAATGTAGCATGGTTTTGTTTGATAAAATTCATTTTTATATTCAAATGTAGGAACTGGGTTCTACAGTTTGAACCCCTGCTGTCTCTGTCTCCACACCCACCCAGCCCGGCCATCTAGGTGTGAAAGTTAGTGTATAAGCTAATGATCCATCATGTATGACATTCCTGGGAGTGTGTAAACTTACATTTTGTATTATCATATAATTTTTGTATGTTCTCTATAGTTATGTACTTGAAAATGTATCATTTGACCAATTCGGCACATTTGGGCAGACTTGATACAGAATACTATGCATTATTGCAACGCTTCACTGGATCAATATGAAACTTTGCATACACACTGCTGCCATCTAGTAGCCACAATCCTAAATCACGCCTAAACTGCAATATTATATTATGGCCTTTCTCTCGCATTTCAAAGATGATGGAATTTTTGTATTATCTTTTACCAGATCTAATGTGTTATATTCTCCTACACTAATTTCTCATTTCCACAAACTTCAAAGTGTTTCCTTTCAAATGGTATCAAGAATATGCATATCCTTTCTTCAGGTCCTGAGCTACAGGCAGTTAGATTTGGGTATGTCATTTTAGGCAAACATTTTAAAAAGGGGGCTTTTAAGGGGGCTGAGTCACGGGCTTACTAGTGTTCTTCCATGCCGTCCCAAAGAGGGTTGCTTCACGTCGTGACAGAATCTTTTCACTATAGTCAACTTGAGTGGGTTGAGTCACTGACGTGATCTTCCTGTCCGGTCTTGCGACTGACATTTACTCCTGAGGTGCTGACCTTTTGCACCCTCCTCAACCACTGTGTGATTATTATTTGACCCTGCTGGTCGTCTATGAACAGTTGAACATCTTGAAGAATGATCTGGCTTTCATGGCCATGTACTCTTATAATCTACACCCGGCACAGCCAGACGAGGCCTGGCCACCCCTCAGAGACTGGTTCCTCTCAAGAGTTTTTCCTAGCCACCATGCTTCTACATCTGCATTGCTTGCTGTTTGGGGTTTTTGGCTGGGTTTCTGTATGGGCAATTTGTGACATCTGCTGATGTAAAAAGAGCTTCATAAATAAATTATATTTGATGACTCTGCCTACCCGGCGGACCAGGAGATCTGTGAATAAATCGATTGCCCCTACTGTGCTGGCCTATCAGATAGCTCAAATCACCATGCCTACAGAGCTTCCACGACCCCGGCCAAAGCAAAGATTGCTACTAGCCTATGTAAAAATCAAATCAAATTATATTGGTCACATACACATGGTTAGCAGATGTTATTGCGAGTGTAGCGAAATGCTTATGCTTCTAGATCCGACAGTGCAGCAGTATATAACAGGTAATATCTAACAAATTCCACAACAAAACCTAATACACACGATCTAGTAAAGGAATGGGATAAGAATATATATAAGTATAAAATATATGGATGAGCAGTTACAGAGCAGCTAAGATGCAATAGATAGTAAAACATTTATAGTGAAGGATACAGTATACAGTATACACATATGAGATGAGTAATGTGAGATATGCAAAAATTCTTAAAGTGGCATAATTAAAGTGACTAGTGTAAGATTTAACAACTTTTAAAACCATGACCATGACACTGCTGTTTTTACAAGTGAATTAATGTTAAAGTTTTTATTCAACACTGTCAACACTTTTTATTTAACACTATTACAAAACACGCGCTTGAGTAGCCAAGTGTATCGATAGTCCTGCATTTTTATTATTATTAGCTCGTCGTGTCTATTATAATATGAAAGGAATTTTTCACTTTTTCTGGTCATAGGAACAACATGCATCTGTGCATGAGGCAGATGTGGTGCGACTCGAGTTTTGCCATCAGGTGGAAGACAGTTGCCGTGTTCAAAGCAACATGGAACTCGGAAATCTCTGACTTCCGACTTCAGTGCGTTCAAGACAACTGAGAACTCGGGGGGGGAAAAAACGAGATCCGTGTTGCTTGGAATTCCAAGTCGGAAACTCAGGCATCTTTCTAGAGCACCGACTTTACAACCTGAACATCACTGACATCATGATTTGACCTTGTTTTCTTTTTACAGAGTTCCCAGTTGTCTTGAAAGCACCATGACCATCAGATGCAGGTACCATCAGTGAAGTAAAATAAAAAAGCGAATTATTTCAATTTATGCTCTGCAGTGCCTCTCAAGCCCTACACCAACCAATCAATTTTGTCATCAAAGCTTGAGTTTTGAAATTGCCTATAATATGATCTGAGAATAACAATATTGGTAGGCTAGGCATATAGCCAATATGCCTTGATAATGTATTAGACCTACTGCCCAAACCTCTTTCCTACATAACTGTTCTTATTAGTTTAATATTAAAAAAAAAAAACTCAGTCATATTTAAAACAAATCTGAGCGGTAGATTTCTGCTTGTTTTTGACTGTGAAAGTGATCTTGACTCAGAAAAGGTTGGTGACCATTGCCCTAGGGAAAGGAGCGGCAAAGCAGCAGTCAGCTACCGCCTCCCTTATGTTCTCAATAGAGAGCAACAACACTGCGTCTTTAGCTCTGTGATTTAGTCATCACTTGGAGGCAAATCTTTTTGAAATGTCAGTATGTTAGTGGCCCTCTAGGAAAACCTGAGAAAAATTGTTTCAATTTGGTCACTGCTTGAGGAGGAGGGGAAATATGGGCCTATCCCCTCAGGCTAACCCTCAAAGAATTTCATGATGCTGTTACTTAGAGCCGGCGCTGCATGACCAATCACTAGATAGAAAATGAGCACAATTTCAAATGGACTTAAAACTATTTGATAAAGGTGCAGGGAGCTCTTATTTATGTGACTTTTACTCTTTTAATCACAATGGCCTCCCCAGGGACATATTCCACTCTTTTATTTGGACAAAAGCCAACTTCTAAAGTTCACAAGGCGATTGATTAATTTGTGAAGATTAGAAGATAAGAAATGGATACATCCGAAACACACACACACACACACCAAGCACACACACACACACAACTACAGGATTTGATTGTGTTGTAGGAATAAGTAGGACATAGTGGGGTGAGGTGAGTCACCCTTGTTTCTGGGAAACCATACACAAAATGTATAGTTTGACCAAATATTTAGGAGAGGTAATCATGAGTCTGTAAAGGAAGAAACCACATGGAAAAAGTGGTTAAGCAAGTTAAATGTATTGATTGTGTTGAGGTTTCATGATGTTGGTATCTACACCAAAGTAGATACTTTTAAGATGGTTTTATACATCAACTGTGGTCTTTATAAGCTTCAATATGAGGTCCAATATGACAGTGCATTCTTGTAGCTGTGTGGGCTAATAAAGTAAAAATGTTTGCCTTGGGGTAAGTTGGGCCGATGGTTGAGCCAATGGCAAGTTAAGCAAATTGAAGTGTTTTCTTCCTAGGTGTAATGCAAGAAATTATCGCTGGGATATGAGATAATAACAGGGAAAAGTACAAAGTGTTTGTGTGGTGTTAAGCCGGTGTTAAAATATGCTTAAAATGATTAAAAGAGATTGTGATTGTGTTGAATTGTGTTTGGGAAATAAAGATAGACATGGTTTTAAAAAAGTTGTTTTAATATTTAATTCAATACAGAAATGTGTAAGTGGCCGGTGTAATTTGTGCAAAGAAACAAGCTATGTTTTCAAAACTGTAATGTTTACATGAATTCAGATTTTTACAGGAATACACAACATCCTGAAATATATGTAGATATCTTTATTAGAAATAATAGTTATATATTTCCCTTGACGGAGTGATGCTGAATGTAAAAAATGGCTTGACTTACCCCACTCTACCCTAGAGCCAAAGAAGTATGTTGCTTGTCAGTGAGGAGAGTAGGCCAAAGGGAGGGACTCTGGGGAGCTGCATGACAGAATGTGATAAAGACACTGAAGTCTGACTGTAAGACAGACACATGCAGTGGCAACAGCCTGTGCTCTTTTGAAGTGTGTTTACGTGCATATGAGCCTCCTTTGAGTGATGGGCTCTCCCCAACAGCCTGGGGTACATGCTGCCCTTATGACATTTTGTCGTGCTGTGGAAGGAACTGTATCCACAGGCAGAGTGAGATTTTCCTCATCAGTCACATTACAGAGACATATGGCATGCATCCTAAATGGCACACTATTCCCTATGTGGTGCACTAGTTTTGACCAGAGCCCTATGAGCCTGGTCAAAAGCAGTGTACTATAAAGTGAATAGGGTACCATTTGGGATGGGCCCACTGTATGCATGAAGAAGTCCCCCTCAAAAAAAAAAGTAGCTGCAACTGCAAACTAGTAATTGTGGAGCCGCTTATGTATTTCTTTATGGAGGACAGATGATATATCATCCCAATTGTAACTTTGAGCTGATTCATAAGCACACACTCAGATTCAAATGGCGCTTATTAATCAGTTCAAAGTTACAATTGGGATGGTATATCATCTGTCCTCCATAAAGAAATACATAAGCGGCTCCACAATTACTAGCTTGCAGTTGCATCTACTTTTTTTTGTTGTTAAGGGAAATTAACTGTAAATCTCTGTCTCTCTGTATAGATGGACAGATACTCCACCCACACAGAGAAAGCCTTGGATGGAAAGATTGATGATTCATTAATGCATTCCAATAAGTTGGTTATTTTCCACAGCTAGTCATTATGAAGGGGTAGTGCCAACATCAGAGTAGGTGTAAATTTTTTCCATCTTTTATCTCTCACCAGAGAGCTAATTAGAAGAGTTGTGGAAGCCCAAATAAATGGCATCCAATTCCCTACGGGCCCTTCAAAAGAAGCACACTATAAAGCAAATAGGGCGCTATTTGGGACATAGTCACGATGGAGTAAGCTTGATGGGTTTGATTCCTGTACGTTTCTGCCTTTTAAGAGACTGATCTCTGGTGTGGCTCACTCCTTCTTGTGACACTCCAACGCAATAACAATGCACTTTGTTACATAAATATCCCCACATTACAATGGTTTTAAGAGGACAGCCAGCCAGAATGAAAGAAGAACACACAGGAGTTAAAAGTGGCTCTTGTCATTGTTCTCAGAATGGCTCATGAAAGATTGTGATCATTTAATAGTAGCCTGGGCTCATTTGTGGTGCTGGAGGCGTCAGGGGGAACAAAGAGGACTGCCCCTTGTAAATAAAAAGAGGGGCAATTGAGACAAATAATTTATTAGGTGCTGGAGAAGCAAATGTTTTTATGAGATGAGTGGATCTGATGCTGCTGAGCTGTGGTTCTTATATGGAGAGAGAGAGAGAGAGAGAGAGAGAGAGAGAGAGAGAGAGAGAGAGAGAGAGAGAGAGAGAGAAAGTATGACCACCTTAAAGACACATATTTCCCACAGATCACACAGACCCACAAAGAATTTGAAAACAAATCAAACATTGATAAACTCCCATATCTGTTAGGCGAAATTCTGAAGTGTGCCATCACAGCAGCAAGATGTGTGGTCTGTTGCCATGAGAAAAGGGCAACTAGTGGAGCACAGACAACATTGTATATCCCACCTATATTTATCTGTTTATTTGTTTTTCCTTTCATACTTTAACTATTTGCACATTGTTACAACATAGCCAATAATATACATTTGAAATGTCTATATTCTTTTAATGTTTACTGATTGTTTATTTCCCTTGTTTATTTCCATTTTCTTTATTGTCTATTCCATTTGCTTTGGCAATGTAAACATATGTTTCCCATGCCAACAAATCCCTTTGAATTGAGTTGAGAGAGAGAGAGAGAGAGAGAGAGAGAGAGAGGGAGAAGGTGAGAAAAACCCCACCCATCCTGAGCCTGCCTGTTCACCCCTCAAGCACTGCCTCAGTCTGCCAGGAAGGGGCCAAGCAAAGGGCACATTTCCAAGATGCATTGTTGTACAAGTTATCTCAATTAGATGATATCTAGCAAGCTGAGATATGATGTGTCAATCAATGATGGGCTGCTGGTAAAGCCTGAAGACCTGTGTGGCTAAATGAATTAGCATTCTATACCATGCAGTCTGCGTCTTCAGGCCATGCTCAAACCCTAAATCGCAACCCGAGCATTCCGTTCCCCCCACCTCTAGTCTCTTGGCCCTCAGGAGATTGGAGTCCATGCCTATCTTTCGAAAACCTCTGAAACCCTACCTCTTTGAAGAGTATCTTAAATAACTATCACGGTGCCTCTTCTGTTTCCCATCGAACACTGACTTTGCTGATAAATACTTTGTTGAGGGAAAATGTACTTGATATTTAAGAGGGTGTCATTTTCTTAATATTTGTAGTTGAGACATAGTTAAAAGCATTAGAAAGCAAAAATGCATCCCCTTTTAACCATTAGATACCCGCATTTGGCGTGTGTTTTCTTTGTCCTGTGTTTGATTTGTGTGCTTAAACTTGATATGATGGGCAGGCTTCTGTTAAACATGAAACAAAGTAGTAGACTAAGGAATACGCTATTTGCCTTCATCAAAACAAATGTTTTTGTTGCATATTTTAGTCTGGAGCCAGCCTAGGTTTAGGGGGGAGTTGTAACCTAAATGGCCCACTAGCAGTTCGCCAAAAAGCCTAAAAGAGACAAGATTCAAATATTATTCCAAAACTGCAGCTCGTGGTTGGAACACATACAGTGGGGCAAAAAAGTATTTAGTCAGCCACCAATTGTGCAAATTCTCGAACTTAAAAAGATAAGAGAGGCCTGTAATTTTCATCATAGGTACACTTCAACTATGACAGACAAAATGAGGAAAAAAAATCCAGAAAATCACATTGTAGGATTTTTAATGAATTTATTTGCAATTTATGGTGGAAAATAAGTATTTGGTCACATACAAACAAGCAAGATTTCTGGCTCTCACAGACCTGTAACTTCTTCTTTAAGAGGCTCCTCTGTCCTCCACTCGTTACCTGTATTAATGGCACCTGTTTGAACTTGTTATCAGTATAAAAGACACCTGTCCACAACCTCAAACAGTCACACTCCAAACTCCACTATGGCCAAGACCAAAGAGCTGTCAAAGGACACCAGAAACAAAATTGTAGACCTGCACCAGGTTGGGAAGACTGAATCTGCAATAGGTAAGCAGCTTGGTTTGAAGAAATCAACTGTGGGAGCAATTATTAGGAAATGGAAGACATACAAGACCACTGATAATCTTCCTCGATCTGGGGCTCCACGCAAGATCTCACCCCGTGGGGTCAAAATGATCACAAGAACGGTGAGCAAAAATCCCAGAACCACACGGGGACCTAGTGAATGACCTGCAGAGAGCTGGGACCAAAGTAACAAAGCCTACCATCAGTAACACACTACGCCGCCAGGGACTCAAATCCTGCAGTGCCAGACGTGTCCCCCTGCTTAAGCCAGTACATGTTCAGGCCCGTCTGAAGTTTGCTAGAGAGCATTTGGATGATCCAGATGAGGATTGGGAGAATGTCATATGGTCAGATGAAACCAAAATAGAACTTTTTGGTAAAAACTCAACTCGTCGTGTTTGGAGGACAAAGAATGCTGAGTTGCATCCAAAGAACACCATACCTAATGTGAAGCATGGGGGTGGAAACATCATGCTTTGGGGCTGTTTTTCTGCAAAGGGACCAGGACGACTGATCCGTGTAAAGGAAAGAATGAATGGGGCCATGTATCGTGAGATTTTGAGTGAAAACCTCCTTCCATCAGCAAGGGCATTGAAGATGAAACGTGGCTGGGTCTTTCAGCATGACAATGATCCCAAACACACCGCCCGGGCAACGAAGGAGTGGCTTCGTAAGAAGCATTTCAAGGTCCTGGAGTGGCCTAGCCAGTCTCCAGATCTCAACCCCATAGAAAATCTTTGAAAGTCCGTGTTGCCCAGCGACAGCCCCAAAACATCACTGCTCTAGAGGAGATCTGCATGGAGGAATGGGCCAAAATACCAGCAACAGTGTGTGAAAACCTTGTGAAGACTTACAGAAAACGTTTGACCTCTGTCATTGCCAACAAAGGGTATATAACAAAGTATTGAGATAAACTTTTGTTATTGACCAAATACTTATTTTCCACCATAATTTGCAAATAAATAAATTAAAAATCCTACAATGTGATTTTCTGGATTTCTTTTTCTCATTTCGTCTGTCATAGTTGAAGTGTACCTATGATGAAAATTACAGGCCTCTCTCATCTTTTTTAAGTTGGAGAACTTGCACAATTGGTGGCTGACTAAATACTTTTTTGCCCCACTGTATTTCCCTACTTTAATCAACCAGTCCATTTAGAATGTTTGATAAAAGCGTTGTGATTTGGCAAGGAATGTAGCTTGTCTTGTTTGTGTATCCCATCAGTTAGATCCGTTTTTATAGGCAGTCCTGGAGGCCTGGAGGCCTTTTATAGGCAGTTCTGGAGGCCTAATAGGAGCTTGGGTGCGCAGCACGCGCGTGTGTATGGGAGAGGTCGGATCAAAATTGAGGGGGGTCAGCACCCACTACTCAAAACATCTTCCCGCGGCTATGCACAGGTTTGACAACATACAACCTATAATACATTTACTCATAAAGAACTTATTTTGTATTTTATTTTTATTTCACCTTTATTTAACCAGCTAGTTGAGAACAAGTTCTCATTTACAACTGCGACCTGGCCAAGATAAAGCAAAGCAGTGCGACAAAAAAAAACATATAATGTATGATGCCCAATCTTATTTTGAATTACCATACCATGTTTTTGTTTGTGCGGTTGACTGTAGAGATCAGACAGTAGGGTATCCGTTTGATTCATAAACATTTCAACCTGTAAATACCTCTTAAGTGAAACACAGCCATAAGTCGACATGGATGCCCCCACTAACCATAAACCTCAATTAGTACACTTCTGACCCCTTAATAACCCTTTACTGCAGTGGGCTAAATCAGGGTCACACGGAGTGTTTCTTGGTAGGCTTAAACAAATCTACTTTGAAACAAAATAATACACCTCACACACACATGGATATGGGCTTAACAAATAGATACTATATAGTTGAAATGTATTGAATTATTAGTTTGCATCCCAATATTACATCACAGAAGACTGAAATATAACAAAATTGTTTGACATAGAAACGCCGGATTTCCTGCGTAAAACAAATTCATGTTTATTAATTATGAAAAATATGAATAACATTCCACCCATGAGGCCGCTAGGTCATTTGACTGCAGGAAAGGGCTACAGGCACATCCCCATTCAGTTCGAGTGCTCTGTTTGTGTCCTAAATGGCACCCTATTCCATATATAGTGCACTACTTTGACGCTAAAATAGGGTGCTATTTGGAATGCTGCCTCTGTCTTTACTAGTCTCCACCGTTCCCCTGCCATTGTGTTCTTGAGCAGTCTAATTCATATATCTGCATACATTGTTAGTGCTCTCTCCTAGAGCTGGGACGATGAACCAAAATGAATTGACACCTACCAAACTGACCACTTATCGTGGACATTTAGCTGATATCGTTCATTATGATGAATAACCTAGAGAAATGTGATGTTTAAATTAATTAAGTTTGCTAATATGCTAATTGTTGATGGGACAATTGATAGCTACAACATTTAAAGTAGTAGTAGTAGTAGTTTTAAGGTTAACATTTTTTTTTACTGCGGTGCACATTAATAAACTTATCATTAAATATATCATTATTGTGATAATTCAGTCAATTTATCCTAATATAGATTTCTGGCCATACCACCCCGCTCTACTATGTCCTCAATTAGTTGAGTGAGGGCTGAGGAGCCACCGTGGGCATGTGGGTGGCATACTGTAGCCAGAGTGGAGCATAAGCATAGGAACAGGGCTGCCAACTTTTGAAGAAGGCTTGGAGTGAGATTTGCTATTTGAATTTCCTTGCCCCCTGGCACAAACCCTAGACGGGGGACTGGAACATTTGACTGTTTTAAAGCTAATTTCCTGCAATACTACGTCATTTGAAATGGCTTAGGCCTATGACCAGGGTGGATTGAAAAAAAATATTAACCACAGGTCACCACAGCTACTGTAAGTAGCCTATACGCAGCCAAATCAGGAAGATGAATGTGGTCCAAGACCTACCAAAGCCGCACTGCCCCCTCAAGATTCTGAGCCTGCCTGGCAGGGTTGGTCCTACAAAGCCAAAGCCCCCTGATGGGAGAGCATAATATACAAGGAAATTATCAAAGCTGCTAATGAGAACCTTTATGACCATGAACCTAGCCGGTGGGGATTTCAGTGGGGTGCCCCCACCCGGGCAGTGGCAGTGCTGGCAACACTAGCTGCAGTAACCCATGGGGAGGGGGTCACACTTGAACATTCAGAGAGGGGGCATATTATTGTGGCCCTGGTGGCACAAAATCATCAAAGGTCTGACTTCACAGAGATGCTTGGGAATATGGTCACACCGGGGGGCCGTGTGTGGATGTTTCAGGGGTTGGGGGCATATCTGATCTCCATTAGCTAGGACTTGACAATGGTTAATCAAATCTCCCCATTTTTGCAAATGTTTACTAAATTTGACATGCCTTCCCACTCAGTTTCAACTGTATATGCATTACTAAATCAAGGGCTTTCTTGAGTTGGGCTCTGGGATGAAACAACTGTTGAACATCTGAGTTTATGGTTGTTTGTGGGGGAAAGGGGTTGAGTGTGTATGAATGTTTGTGTGTGTGTGTGTGTGTGTGTGTGTGTGTGTGTGTGTGTGTGTGTGTGTGTGTGTGTGTGTGTGTGTGTGTGTGTGTGTGTGTGTGTGTGTGTGTGTGTGTGTGTGTGTGTGTGTGTGTGTGTGTGTGTGTGTGTGTGTGTGTGTGTGTGTGTGTATGTGTGTTTGATGGAAATGCTTTTGGTGGCTGATCTGCTTCTGTTCTGTGGGTGGCACTGTGTGCTCTTTTCGAAGGAGACCGGGGCCATGGGATCTGGGGGGTTGGAGGTGGTCTGCCGGTCACTGGGATGACAACCCAACTCAGGATGGGGAGGGTTTTAGCGGGTGGAAAAGTGGGGACCAATTTGAGGTTTTCTTAGTAGCAATGCAAATATCATGGTATAGCTATATGGACACTCAATCACTATGGTTCTTTTTAATGGTGAGTTTACAAACATATATGATGATAAATAGATTTGAAACTTGTATTTCATTATGTTAAAGTGTGAAATAAGTATAGCCAGTTATAATTGTAATGGCTTAGCAGATAATAAGAAAAGACGATTAGTATTTACCAGGCTAAAAGAGAAGGAATATAATATATATTGTTTACAGGAAACTCATTCAACAATTTTAGATGAAGTTGTGTGGAAAAAGGACTGGGGGGGCGAAATATATTTCTCCCATGGGCAAAGAAATTCAAAAGGGGTGATGATATTAATTAACAGTAATTTTGATCCAAATGTACAAATTGTCCAAACAGATCCTCAATGTAGATGGATGATTTTAAATATGTTGTTGGACCATAAACAGATATGGCTTATTAACCTATATGGTCCAAATAATGATGATCCACACTTCTTTGAAAATATATATAATCATTTATCAACCCTACAAGCAATACAACACTCTATTATTATGGTGGGAGATTATAATATGGTTTTAAATACCTCTATGGACCGTAAAGGAAATCACACTACAAACCATCACCCTCATGCACTTAAGGAAATCATGAAAGTCATGGATATATTGGAATTAGTGGATATATGGAGGCTTACATACCCTGATCTAGTGAGATATACATGGCGGAAAGGCTAAATCAAGCTCGACGTCTTCAAATCAAATCAAATCAACGTTGATTTGTCACGTGCGCCGAATACAACAGGTGTAGTAGACCTTACAGTGAAATGCTTACTTGCAAGCCCTAACCAACAGTGCAATTTTTAAGTAAAAAATAGGTATTAGGTAAACAATAGATAAGTAAAGAAATAAAAATGGTGGCCACATCATGAGTGATACTCAGTAATGTGTTGAATTGGATTTGCCCCTGTCACGTCCAGGCCTGAGTCTACAGGCTGGCGTGTTTAGTTTAGTTTTTGGTGTAGGGTATTTCTGTTCTAGGTGTACTATTTCTATGTTGGGTAAATGGTTCCCAATTAGAGGCAGCTGAGTGTCGTTACCTCTAATTGGGAACCATATATATGTTTGTAGTTTTCACTAGGGTTTTGTGGGTTAATGTTTGTTCATAGCGTAAGTGTTCAGTGTATGTTATGTTTATGTTACGATCTTTGGTCGTTCTGTTTATTATTTTCCCAGTTACGTCTATAAATAAATATGTATACTGGAAGCATCGCTGCGTCTTGGTCCGTCCCTAATGAAGATCGTGACAGAATAACCCACCAGAAAAGGACCAAGCAGCGAGAGAATAAGGCGTCCTGGACATGGGAGGATATATTGGCTGGAAAGGGAACCTGGACATGGGAGGAGATATTGGCTGGAAAGGGACCCTGGGAGAAGACTGCGGAGCATCGTCGCCCCAAGGAGGAGATGGAAGCAGCGAGGGCAGAGCGGAGCGATAATAAGGAGAGATATGCTGGAACACGCCTGGCTAGAAAATCCGAGAGGCAGCCCCCAAAATTTCTTTGGGGGGGCACACGGGGAGGTTGGCCGGTTCAGGGTGGACTCCTGAGCCAACTCCTCGTGCTCTTTGGAGGGGAGCGTTGGAGGGAGCGTCGCACTGGTAAGACGCCGTGCTATGCAGTATTGCCTCCAGTGCGCATTCATAGGCCGGTGCGCGACATTCCAGCTCCACTCATCTGTCAGGCTAGGGTGAGTGTGCAGCCTGGAGGAGTGGTGCCGGTTCTGCGCGCTAAGTCTCCCGTGCACCTTCTTGGACCGAGATATCCTGCACCGGTTCTGCGTGCAGTGTCTCCGGTGCGTATCCACAGCCCGGTACGCGACATTCCAGCTCCACTCATCTGTCAGGCTAGGGTGAGTGTGCTGCCCGAAAGAGTGGTGCCGGCTCTGCGCGCTAAGTCTCCAGTGCACCTTCGTGGACCAAGAAATCCTGCCCCGGCTCTGCGTGCGGTGTCTCCGGTTCGCGCCCACAGCCCGGTGCGCGACATTCCAGCTCCCATCATCTGTGAGGCGAGGGTGAGTGAACAGCCGGGGAGTAGGGTGCCAGTTCCGCGCACCAGGCCCCCTGTACGCTTAGAGAGCCCAGTATGTCCAGTCCCTGTTCCACGCTCCAGGATCCCTGTGTGCGTCGTGTACGCTTAGAGAGCCCAGTATGTCCAGTCCCTGTTCCACGCTCCAGGATCCCTGTATGCGTCGTGGACCCAGCACGTCCTGTCCCTGTTCCACGCTCCAGGATCCCTGTGCACGTTGTGGACCCAGCACGTCCTGTCCCTGTTCCACGCTCCAGGATCCCAGTGCGCATAGAGAGTCCAATATGGCCCGTTCCTGCTCCCCGCACAAGAGTCCCAGTGCGCATAGAGAGTCCAATATGGCCCGTTCCTGCTCCCCGCACCAGAGTTCCAGTGCGCATTGTGAGTTCAACACGGCCCGTTCCTGCTCCCCGCACCAGGGTCCCGGGGCGCATCGTGATTCCACGACACTAACAGCTTACAGACGGTAGGCAATTAAGATCACAGTTATGAAAACTTAGGACACCAAAGATGCCTTTCTACTGACTCTGAAAAACACCAAAAGAAAGATGCCCAGAGTCCCTGCTCATCTGCGTGAACATGCCTTAGGCATGCTGCAAGGGGAGGCATGAGGACTGTAGATGTGGCCAGGGCAATAAATTGCAATGTCCATACTGTGAGACGCCTAAGACAGAGCTACAGGGAGACAGGACGGACAGCTGATCGTCTTTGCAGTGGCAGACCACGTGTAACAACACCTGCACAGGATCGGTACATCCGAACATCACATCTGGGGACAGGTACAGGATGGCATCAACAACTGCCAGGAACGCACAATCCCTCCACCAGTGCTCAGACTGTCCGCAATAGACTGAGAGAGGCTGGACTGAAGGCTTGTAGGCCTGTTGTAAGGCAGGTCCTCACCAGACATCACCGGCAACAACGTCGCCTATGGGCACAAACCCACCGTCGCTGGACCAGACAGGACTGGCAAAAAGTGCTCTTCACTGACGAGTAACGGTTTTGTCTCACCAAGGGTGATGGTCAGATTCGTGTTTATCGCCGAAGGAATGAGCGTTACACCGAGGCCTGTACTCTGGAGCGGGATCGAAGTGGAGGGTCCGTCATGGTCTGGGATGGTGTGTCACAGCATTGTCGAACTGAGCTTGCTGTCATTGCCTGCAATCTCAACGCTGTGCGTTACAGGGAAGACATTCTCCCTCATGTGGTACCCTTCCTGCAGGCTCATCCTGACATGACCCTCCAGCATAACAATGTCACCAGCCATACTGCTTGTTCTGTGCGTGATTTCCTGCAAGACAGGAATGTCAGTGTTCTGCCATGGCCAGCAAAGAGCCCGGATCTCAATCCCATTGAGCACGTCTGGGACCTGCTGGATCAAAGGGTGAGGGCTAGGGCCATTCCCCCCAGAAATGTCCGGGAACTTGCAGGTGCCTTGGTGGAAGAGTGGGGTAACATCTCACAGCAAGAACTGGCAAATCTGGTGCAGTCCATGAGGAGGAGATGCACCGCTAGCGCCCCACTCCCGACACTACCCGGTGAAATGTGAGGCGCCAAATTCAAAATCCAAAAGTTGAATTATTAAACATTCATCAATATACAAGTGTTGCATAGTCATCAAAAGCTCTGATTCTTGGCAATATCAATATCAGATTTCAAAAAGGCTTTACGGCATTTGAAACATTTGATTGTTTGAGGATAGCCCCTCTCATATTTTATGCATTAGCATAAATCCTGTTTGGTTGGCGTGTTATGATCATAAAATCCACCGCTGAGTCGCCCATTAAACCGTGAAGAGAACACGTTCAAATTATACCTATACACTTTCTACAAACAAATCAAACATCATTTTTAATGTATCCTTAGGTATCCTTTTGTGTATATTTGGTGTAATATTTCAACCGGCGATAACGTGAACGATAGGAAAGAAAAATAAAGTGGTGCTCGTTCACAATCTAGCGCGCTTCAAACCTTGTTTACAAAAGTGGTCCCCTGACCATTTCCTGTTCCTATCCGTTCCTCTTACTACAATCGATCCCAGTCTTTGTATAGAGACTGTTGACATCTAGTGGAAGCCATAGGTACTGCAGTCTCAGTCCTACATAACATTGTATGCAATAGGCACAATGGAGAAGATGGTCATTTACAAAAAAAAAATGCACATCCTTGGGTTTTCGCCTGCTATATCAGTTCTGTTATACTCACATACATTATTTTAACACTCTTAGAAACTTCAGAGTGTTTCCTATCCAATAGTAATTATGTGCATATCCAGGAATTTTACTTTGGGCACGCCAGACTCTCCAAAACCGTCACCTATGCAGCCGCTCCCTAAGAAGTTAATGCAGCTGGTGGCCACACCAGATACTGACTGTTACTTTTGATTTTGACCCCCCCCGCCCTTTGTTCAGGGACACATTATTAAATTCTGTTAGTCACGTGTCTGTGGAACTTGTTCAGTTTATGTCTCAGTTGTTGAATCTTGTTATGTTCATACAAATATTTACACATGTTAAGTTTGCTGAAAATAAACAGAGTTGACAGTGAGAGGACATTTCTTTTTTTTGCTGAGTTCATGTGTGAGGTACAGAGATCAGGTTGTCATTCAAAAATCATGTTAAACACTATTATTACACACAGAGTGAGTCCATGCAACCAATTATATGACTTGTTAAGCACATTTTTACTCCTGAACTGATTTAAGCTTGTCATAACAAAGGGGTTGAATACTTATTGACTCAAGACATTTCAGTTTTTCATTTGTAATTCATTTGACATGATGGGGTATTGTGTGTAGGCCAGTGACAAAAAAACTCTACATTATATAAATCTTAAATTCAGGATGTAACACAACAAAATGTGGAAAAAGTCAAGGTCCGAAGCCACTGTACGACCATTTTAAGTGCATTTATAAACCATTATTCAACCAAGCTTAATAGGCTTACAATTTGGCAAGCACAAATGACTATCTCACAATTTTAACCATAACTGTTTATTAGTCATTGACCAATTGTCAAATGCAACGTTAAACGATTTAACAATTTCAAGTCTTTTTTTGATGTGAACCGTTTGTAAACTTGTTTTTGCCATTGGGCCTGGGGATCAGACTCCAGATCTGTATTGCAGAGTTGTGTCAATGAGGTGGTTGGTTTTCAATTTGGTAACACTTATCATGTGGTTTGTGCAGGCTGAAATTTTGCGCGTTGAGATGCTATTGGAAACTTGGTAAAATTTGTAACAAGAATTCGTTGTTACACCGCTGTAATTACAGACTGCAATTATCACCAGTTACATGTTGTTATTACAGTGTAACTATGAATTATTACACTGAATAACAATACTTGTTACAGTGTAATTAAATATCTAGTTACACTGTAATAAGGACCCCATAAAATGAAATGTTACCCCACAGGCTTTGCCCACATTCCAGTGATTTTATTCAGTATATTCTGGGCTCTTCCTTAATCCACATATAGATTGCATTTGGAAAGTATTCAGACCCTTTCACCTTTTCCCCATTTTGTTACGTTACAGCCTTATTCTAAAATGAATTAAATACATGTTTCCCTCATCAATCTACATACAATACCCCATTATGACAAATCGAAAGTAGATTTTTTGAAATGTTTGCAAAAAAACAGAAATACCTTATTAACATAAATATTCAGACCCTTTGCTATGAGACTCAAAATTGAGCTCAGGTGCATCCTGTTTTCATTAATCATCCTTGATATGTTTCTACAACTTGATTGGAGTCCACCTGTGGTAAATTCAATTTATCGGACATGATTTGAAAAGGCACCACGTGTCTGTATAAGGTCCCACAGTTGACAGTGCATGTCAGAGCTAAAACGAAGCAATGAGGTTGAAGGAATTATCCGTAGAGCTTCGAGACAGACCGGATTGTGTCGTGGCACAGAACTGAGGAAGGGTACCAAAACATTTCTGCAGCTTTGAAGGTCTCCAAGAACACAGTGGCCTCCATCATTCTTAAATGGAAGAAGTTTGGAACCACCAAGACTCTTCCTAGAGCTGGCTGCCCGGCCAAACTGAGCAATTGGGGTGAAGGGTCTTGGCCAGGGAGGTGGCCAAGAACCCGATGGTCACTCTGACAGAGCTCCAGAGTTCCTCTGTGGAGATAAGAGAACCTTCCTTCTCTGCAGCACTCCACCAATCAGGTTCAATCAGAATGGCCAGACGGAACCCACTCCTCAGTAAAAGGCACATGACAGCCCGCTTGGAGTTTGCCAAAAGGCACCTAAGGGACTCTCAGACAAGAAACAAAAAAACGATTTAATCAATTTTAGAATGAGGCTGTAAATGTAACAAAATGTGGAAAAAGTGAAGGGGTGTGAATACTTTTCGAATGCACTGTAGTCATGTAGGAAGGCCATGTTCACTCCATAAATGTCAGCGCTATGCTCATCTGCCCCTGACGATGTATCGCCAGTATACAACCTTATTCTCTCAAAGCATAGCAGTGCGCTGGACAACCACATAAAGTGAGATCCTGAAGATTTCCTGTTGACATTTATTCTGCAGTTTCCCAACTTTGACTTTTGGATAGGTCATTTGGTGATGGGAACTAATAAAATGCCACTCAGAAGTAAATTGAAGAGAAAGTGGATGTGAGGGAGAACACAACCCAACAAGACAAGAGGCTCTGAGTGTTCTCACCATTTCACCATGTCTTGCTTATTAACATATTCATACAGCGTCAGAGTGGAAGCAAAAGCCCAAAATTGCTTTAGATGAATTAAAACGGAATTCCAGCATTTGGTGTCATGCTCGCTCGCTAAATTGAAAAATCGAATCATGGGGATTCTGGCAGTGGTAATTTATAGCCTAGTTTGCAGGACGGCAAAAGTCATTTTGTGTCAGACACAAAGAGAGAATAGGGCACAGTGGTGGAGTGAGAAGAACAGTCTTATTAAAGAACCCTTGTACAACATAATTTAAGACCGATTAGTGCTGTTTGTGATCTTCTAACCAAACCCTGTTTTTGAAGAAGCATTGCCCACTAATTAATGACAAGAGTGGGCCAATTACAACACATACTGCCTTTGCAACAGTTTAAAAAACGTACTGGCATTATAATACACATTTTGGCAACATAATGTCAAATGTAGTGCACTATATAGGGAATAGTGTGCCATTTCGGATGCAGACACAGTGCCTGTTTTCTATGGGGAGCAGCAGATCATGCCATTATAACTGTGATCTAATGAGAATAGCGTCTGTTTCATTAGGGTCGTGGTGAATCATCCAGGGAGCTTTAAAACAGAAAGGTCACAAACAGACACATGATTATTCGGTTGGATGACTTTGTGCATTATTACATTTCCCCTCAGCACTAATATTGGACCTTTACACAAATTAAATCAAACTGTCTCTCTGTAAGCCACACAGACAAACAGGTTTGAGTGTGAAGCCTGGCGTATGCTTCCCAGTCGAAAACAATTTTGTGACTTTTTTGCTTGTTTTGGTGTTCGACAGTTTTTTTTCCGGCTGTTTATTGCACACCAATTTTTTTCTTGAGGCAAGTTGAAGTTCGGTAGCCAAAGTCTATGCCCCTTAGTCAGTGATTGGTCAACAGTACTACTCCTAGTAAGAGTGGGAACTATGGATTGGATTCTTCAATTAAGTGTCTGTTGTCAATCAAAGAGAGACGACTAGTTTCAATTTTAACCAAACATCTTAGTTAGATGTAACATTGCACGATTAAGACCCCCTCTGCAAAAATGTCCAAATTAATTGCAGATTTCTTGATTTATCATAGAATAATTCAGACTATTTTGAGGAAGTGTATACTGGCTAGGTTGTTGTTATGGCGTCTCAAGAAGGATAAACGGTAATATTGCCACTTTCTTCAAGCAAAGGTCTTTTAGGTGAGTATGCGAGGCACAGATGTTTTCTTTGCCTTTTTTCCTTGAGGCCCACATTATTAGCCAAATAATTATCATTTTGTGCAACCCCTCCAATTTAGGCAGGCCCACGGGGCTAAAGATGGATCAGCCCATCTGGCATTTGCCATAACTGCCCTATGGCCATTCCATCTCTGACTCTGAGCTAGATAGCACCAGAATGCACCATCTAACGCACAGCTCTCTGGAGTGGACAGGAGGTAAGCACACATTAGTGTGTCACACGTCAGTCCTGCCGAAGAACATGAGTTCTATTACAAGAACACTACAATGTACAAGGTTCCAGTTTGGAAGTCATGTCAGCACACAACAGGTAACTTAGTATTTGTAATTAGAAGTACATTTTCCTACTTGGTGTACTAGCTCTGGTCCAGGGTGTTATGTGAAGCTTGCTGAAGCTGAGCCTTCCTTAGTTTCAACAAGCCGCACGTAAAGCCCTGGACCAGAGCTAAACCTGTATCAGACATTAGAGTAATAATCAATCAATAATAGTTTGATTTTTAATAATAACTATCCTTAGGAGCTACCAAAGAGAGGCTTAGAACTGCTATTACCACAACCATTAATTCAATGAAGTGAAAGACATTCTCATTATGGGACATATTGATGTTAACCAATGTTAACCAATGTCGGATCAGGTGTGCACAACTGAGGGATATAGTCCTGCTGGTTTTAATTTCTCCCTGCTGGAACTTAATTGTCTCAAATTAGCGAGAGGATGCCAACACCTGGTTTCTCTGATCTCAATCAGTCACCTGTTGAAAATTAAAGGTGCACTGTGCAGAAATTGATCTTCCATTTCCTGGTTACAACATTTTTTATGGGTTGCCTAATTTCAATTTCTGTGACAAAACAAGCAAGGATAGTGTAGAGAATCATTGTACCATCTAAACCGCTGTGAAATATATTTTCCATAATCAAAAATATAGTATTTTCAACTATTTGAAGCTGGTGTACAAAACCGAAAATAAGAAATAGAAATAGCACAAATAGAACAGATCTACCACTTGTTGTCAATGAGAATGGCAGATTGATAACTCACATTTCTATGTGAATTTGGTCGGGTCGCCCAAAAAGTTACATACTGTAGCTTTAAGAACCAAAACCCAACAGACACTGACTGCTGAGTTCTACAGTCATCATGGAGTATCCTTTTAACATGACTTATTGTTCATTACTTCGGATAACTGCAAACATGCCAGAGAATCAACACTGTTTGCAGTGTTGACCTCCATCCATAAATTCTGATAATATTCCTCTTCACTATGACCCAGTGGGGTGTGGAGAGCTGAAGGAGGCCCCTTATTTCCTTACATGAAAATTGATAGACATGTGTAGCTTCTCCCGAGTACCCTGACTGTGGGCAATTCCTCTTTCACTGAGTGCATTCCAAATGGAACCCTATTCCCTTTATATTGCACTACTTTTGACCAGGGCCCTGGTCAAAAGTAGAGCACTATCAAAAGTAGTGCACTATAAAGGGAAAAGGGTGCCATTTGGGATCCAGATACTGTGTTCCGCTTCCACTAAGATGTCATATTTCAGCGTTATGTTGCTGTAGAGGGAAAATAATATTTTCATCTTGGCGGAGATGCAAAAACATGTAAAATGAAGACGAATGAGGATAAGTCGGCCAATTTATGCTTTTCCAAAATATATTACATTAATCTTCATGATTCCATCACATTAATGTGTGTGTGTGTGTGTGTGTGTGTGTGTGTGTGTGTGTGTGTGTGTGTGTGTGTGTGTGTGTGTGTGTGTGTGTGTGTGTGTGTGTGTGTGTGTGTGTGTGTGTGTGTGTGTGTGTGTGTGTGTGTGTGTGTGTGTACACAAGAGGGGAAAGTTATTTTTTGGGGGGAAATGCATGGTTGGGTTCCTTAGTGATTCAATGTCTGTATTGTGATCTGAACTATTCTTTATTACAGGTGATGTTCTAACTTTCTGAAATGAAAGTTCTGATTAAACCTTGTTTCACAGGCCAGAGACAGACTTGATATCGCAGATATTCAAGTTCAGATAAGAGTTAAGTTCGCACCAATATGAATGTAATTGTCACAAGGTAGGAGTGGTGGGTGCGAAGTCAGGCGCAGAGAGCAGAGGATCAAGGAATAACTGTCTTTAATTCGGTGCGTAATAATACCGCCAAAACACAACAGGCGCACTAAAACAAAGGCGGCCCAAAACAGGACACCGAACACAGCAAGTAACACAACCGAACGTCCACCAACAAACAGAGAACAAGCCCGCACAAAAGGAGGTGGGCCTAACCGGCTTAAATAGCCCTAACCAAAAAAACACATACAAGGCATAGGTGCAACCAATACAGATTGGTGGCAGCTAGTAGGCCTGTGACGACGACCGCAGAACGCCGCCCGAACACCCCCCCGACACGCGGCCCCCGCAGTGCGCCAACACCGTCCCCGAGGGCGACCCGGAGGGCGAGGCGCAGGGCGATCCGGATGAAGGCGGTGGAACTCCCTCAGCAGTGATGGATCCAAGATGTCCTCCACCGGTACCCAGCACCTCTCCTCCGGACCGTACCCCTCCCAGTCCACGAGGTAACTGTAGACCCCTCACCCGGCGCCTAGAGTCCAGAATGGAGCGGACTGTGTACGCCGGGGACCCTCGATGTCTAGAGGGGGCGGAAGGACCTCCTCCGGCACCTCACCTTCCTGCAGGGGACCAGCTAACACCGGCCTGAGGAGAGACACATGAAACAAGGGGTTAATACGGTAGTAAGAAGGAAGCTGTAACCTGTAACACACCTCGTTTATCCTCCTCAGGACTTTAAATGGCCCCACATACTGCGGCCCCAGCTTCCGGCAGGACAGGCGGAGGGGCAGGTTCCGGGTCGAGAGCCAGACCCGGTCCCCCGGTGCGAACACGGGGGCCTCACTGCGGTGACGGTCAGCGCTCCTCTTCTGCCGCCCACCAGCTTGTTTAATTGATTCCTGGACGGCTCTCCAGGTCTCCTTTGAGTGCTGTACCCACTCCTCCACCGCAGGAGCTTCGGTCTGGCTCTGATGCCACGGTGCCAGGACCAGCTGGTAGCCCAACACGCACTGGAAAGGTGACATGTTAGTGGAGGAGTGGCGGAGTGAGTTCTGAGCCACCTCCGCCCATGGGACATACCTCGCCCACTCACCAGGCCAGTCCTGGCAATACGACCTCCCGAAACCTACCCACATCCTGGTTCACTCTCTCCACCTGCCCATTACACTCAGGGTGGAAACTGATCGAGATCCCCAGACGCTCCATAAACGCCCTCCACACTCGAGACGTGAACTGGGGAAACCGATCAGAAACAATGTCCTCAGGCAACCCGTAGTGCCGGAAGATGTGGGTAAACAGGGCCTCTGCAGTCTGTAAGGCCGTAGGGAGACCGGGCAATGGGATGAGACGGCAGGACTTAGAGAACCGATCCACAATGACCAGGATCGTAGTGTTTCCCTGAGACGCCCGCTCGATGTCCGCGTCCACCTCCCATACCACCGGTGCTACCAGACATGAAGCTGGAAGGATGGGAGTAGGCTCGATGGACCGCTCCTCGGTGTCATAGAGACGGGACAGCGTGTCGGCCTTAGTATTCAGGGAACCTGGTGAAAAACATGGCCCACCTAGCCTGCTGCGGATTCAGTCTCCTCGCTGCCCGGATATACTCCAGATTAGTCCAGATGAGGAAAGGGTGCTTAGCCCCCCTCAAGCCAATGTCTCCACACCTTCAGAGCCTTGACCACAACTAACAACTCCCGGTCCCCGACGTCATAGTTTTGCTCCTCCGGACCGAGCTTATTCGAAAAGAAAGCACGGTGGCGTACCCGAGCGCTGTGATAGCACGGCTCCAACCCCAGCCTCAGACGCGTCCACCTCAACTATGAACGCCAAAGAGGGGTCCGGATGAGCCAGCAAGGGAGCATTGGTGAACAGCTCCTTCAGAAGACTGAAGGCTCTGTCCTCCTCCGCCGACCACCGCAAACGCGCCGGCCCCCCCTTCAGCAGTGAGGTAATGGGAGCAGCCACCTGGCCAAAACCCCGGATAAACCTCCGGTAGTAATTGGCAAACCCTAAAAACCGTTGCACTTCCTTTACCGTGGTCGGAGTCGGCCAATTACGCACGGCTGTAACGCGGTCACACTCTATCACCACCCCAGAGGTGGAAATGCGATAACCCAGGAAGGAAACGGTTTGTTTGGAAAACACACATTTCTCCGCCTTGACGTACAGGTCATGCTCCAGCAGTCGCCCAAGTACCTTACGCACCAGAGACACATGCGCGGCGTGTGTGGCGGAATAGATCAGGATATCATCGATATACACCACCACACCGTGCCCGTGCAGGTCTCTGAGAATCTCGTCTACGAAAGACTGCTGGAGCATTCTTCAACCCATACGGCATGACGAGGTACTCATAATGGCCAGACGTGGTACTAAACACAGTCTTCCATTCATCTCCTTCCCGGATACGCACCAGATTATATGCGCTCCTGAGGTCCAGTTTCGTGAAAAAATGTGCTCCGTGAAATTATTCTACCGCCGTAGCGATGAGAGGTAGCGGGTAACTAAATCCCACTGTGATGGAATTTAGACCTCTATAATCAATGCACGGACGCAAACCTCCCGTCAGACAGGAGACGAGGACGCTCACGCTCTCCTCCCCAGAGGGAGTCGGGCAAACGGTAGCCAGGTATAGTTCTAACTGGAGCAAGAACCCCTTGCACCCAGCCACCGTCCCATCGTACTCCCTTGGGGGCGCGAGACGAAGTGAGCTGGATCCAGACGCCACCGGAGGAATAGGTTGAGGGGGAGGAGCTGGAGGCGAGGTAGGGAGACCACTCCTCTCCCATCGGTCCAATCTCTCCATCATCTGATCCATGGCTGACCCAACTCGGTGGAGGATGGTCGTATGATGGAGGACACGCTCCTCCATAGATGGGAGAGGGGAAGTAGCTGCTCCTGCTGACTCCATGAAATTTCTGGTGCGGGCTTCTGTCACAAGGTAGGAGTGGTGGGTGCGAAGTCAGGCACAGACAGCAGAGGATCAAGGAATAACTGTCTTTAATTCGGTGCGTAATAATACCGCCAAAACACAACAGGCGCACTAAAACAAAGGCGGCCCAAAACAGGACACCGAACACAGCAAGTAACACAACACAACCGAACGTCCACCAACAAACAGAGAACAAGCCCGCACAAAAGGAGGCGGGCCTAACCGGCTTAAATAGCCCTCACCAAAAAAACACAAACAAGGCACAGGTGCAACCAATACAGAATAAACAATGGAAAGGTAAAATGGGATCGGTGGCAGCTAGTAGGCCGGGGACGACGACCGCCGAATGCCGCCCGAACAGGCAGAGGAGCCACCTTCGGGTGGAAGTCGTGACAGTAATTCACATGACTGTAATTCCTACACACGAGCACCTCTGGTGTAGATCGTCACACGTTTCATTACTTGTTATCAAGCATGAAGAACGTGGTGGATCAGACGCTGTCACATAATATTGCACTAACACTGTTTCGATGGCCGCATCATCGCCACAACTCAGCGTGACGTGGGTTCTGGGCTCAAGGTCAGTGCTGTAATATGACATAGACCCAGGATGACTTCAACACAACAACCCTAGAGCACTGGCGTAAATCAACCGGGGACTGCTTTATGACTAAGTAAGAGTGATAACTGCTAACCTTTTAGAGACAATGAGTGGGCTGTAAGTGATATACTGTATATAAGAGTTGACTTAGAGAAGTACAGTACAGTGTTTCTCCCATTTAATGTTGACAAATTCTGTTTATGGCCTGTGCAGTAAGTTTCATATAAATTGAAGCATTTTGTTTATGATAACATATATAAATATATTTATTCTTTAGATTACTCTAAAAATAAATATCTCTTCATCACTGTATATTGAAACTTTGCAAAGTAAAAATACTTTTACCTTTTCTGCTCACATTCAATTGACATTTGCTCTAGTTTAATAACCCTCTCAGTGACCCCTAATGAATGTGTTTTTAATGTTTAACTCAGGACGGTAATAGCTTTGTAGTAATTAAATCATTAGGAAATACATTAGAGTTGATATCCAAAACAGCTGCCAAATAAAATCAGTGATCTATTAAATAAAAAAAACAGCATCTGGAACAAGCAGACATAAATTACATCAATGATAGGGCAATGACATCAGTTTTTATGTTAATCAGGGTGGCAAAAAGTTCCCTTGGCCTTGGTATCATCTACTATTTTTAATCAGCTCAGATAGCAATTACACTATGTTAAAGGGATAGTTCACCAAATTACAAAATTACATATTGGTAACCTTACCCTGTAAGCAGTCTAAACCAAAACCAAACCAAATGTAATTTAGTAATTTGGGTGAACTGTCCCTTTAGGTTACAGCCTAATAATTACTGCATGTAAAACCTTGATGAAAAACATGTTTTAGAGGAGCTATCTTTTCATCATCAACATTATATTGAGCTTATAGCCTAATTGATTGAACCTTGATATAACAATAAGTTGAGATAAGGGAATAATTTAGGCTATGGCTTTTATTCATTGACTACGGCTCAGCATTCAACACCATAGTGCCCTCAAGGCTCATCACTAAGCTAAGGACCCTGGGACTAAACACCTCTGCAACTGGATCCTAGACTTCCTGACGGGCAACCCCTAGGTGGTAAGGGCTGGTAACACATCCGCCACGCTGATCCTCAACACGGGGGGCCCCTCAGGGGTGCGTGCTCTGTCCCCTCCTGTACTCCCTGTTCACTCATGACTGCACGGCCAGGCATAACTCCAACACAGTCAGGACCTGACCGTGTGGTGCAAGGACAACAACCTCTCCCTCAATGTGATCAAGACTAAGGAGATGATTGTGGACTACAGGAAAAGGAGGACCGAGCACGCCTCCATTCTCATCGATGGGGCTGTAGTGGAGCAGGTTGAAAGCTTCAAGTTCCTTGGCGTCCACATCACCAACAAACTAACATGGTCCAAGCACACCAAGACAGTCGTGAAGAGGGCACAACAAAACCTATTCCCCCTCAGGAGACTGAAAAGATTTGGCATGGGTCCTCAGATCCTCAAAAGGTTTTACAGCTGCACCATCAAGATAATCCTGACAGGTTGCATCACTGCCTGGTACGGCAACTGCTCGGCCTCCGACCGCAAGGCACTACAGAGGGTAGTGCATACGGCCCAGTACATCACCGGGGCCAAGCTTCCTGCCATCCAGGACCTCTGTACCAGGCGGTGTCAGAGGAAGGCCCTAAAAATTGTCAAAGACTCCAGCCACCCCAGTCATAGACTGTTCTCTCTGCTACCGCACGGCAAGCGGTACCGGAGCATTTTGTTGTAAGGACTACACTTGTTGTATTCGGTGCATGTGACAAATAACATTTGATTTGATTGCAGACAGAAATACTCCTCAGTTTCATCAGCTGTCCAGGTGGCTGGTCTCAGACTATCCCGCAGGTAAAGAAGCCGGTGTGGAGGTCCTGGGCTGGCATGGTTACACGTGGTCTGCGGTTGTGAGGCCAGTTGGAAGTGCCAAATTCTCTAAAACTACGTTGGAGGCGGCTTATGGAAGAGGAATTAACATTAAATTATCTGGCAACAGTTCTGGTGAACATTCCTGCAGTCAGCATAACAACTGCATGCTCCCTCAAAACTTGAGACATCTCTGGCATTGTGTTGTGTGACAAAACTGCACATTTTAGAGTGGCCCTTTATTGTCCCTAGCGCAAGGTGCAGCTGTGTAATGAGCATGCTGTTTAATCAGCTTCTTGATATGCCACACCTGTTAGGTGGATAGATTGTCTTGGCAAAAGATAAATACTCACTAACAGGGACGTAAACAAATTGGTGCACAAAATTGGAAAGAAATAAGATTTTTGTGCGTATGGAAGATTTCTGGGATCTTTTATTTCAGCACATGTTTCATGGGACCAACACTTTACATGTTGCGTTTGTATTTTTGTTCAGTATATTTAAAATATAGGTTCATTATTATTTCTACACACTTTCATCCTGGTTTAAGTCATTTAAGTTCAGACTGAATTCGGGTCGCAACCCACCTGTTGTGAGTCGCTGATATAGGGAATCGGATGCCATTTCGGACGCATCCTAGATGTGACCTCTAAGATATCAGGGTAATCCTCCAGGACATGGCCAATAAAAAGGCGATACAGTGAAGTAGAGCGGCCTGTGCGTGTGCGTGTGTGTAGCTGCTACATGACATTTAGGTAATTTTAACCCTAGAGGAAGAGGATAAACGATCAAGCTTCAAGGCGCTGGCTGGTTATAACCTGGATATAACCTTGGCTAGTATCTAGAGTCAGATGGGGTTTTAATCAAAGCTACACATTCATCACACATCATTGAAGCTTCCTGAACAAAAAGAAAAGGTGGACTAATTAATCATAAATACACATCAAAATGTCAGCTCTGATGGTCTATTACTTTAATTTTTTGAATGTTTGGGTGTCCTATTGTGGCACAATGTTAGAATTTCAAAAAATAAAGAGTTTTGATGTCAGAAACATAACCAAGCAAGAAATCTTGATGTTAAAATATCTAAACAAAATTGTACTCAAAGTTAGCTTTGAGCTCACACAGGGCAAGCAGAGGATAGAGGATGGAATTTTATGTTAAACCTCTTTGAAACAGGGAAGTTAACTGGCACGATTAAGGGTCTCTTAAAAAGTTAATTGGATACCCCGGAAGAAACCTATCTGTCTACATCACTAACATGGATCTGAGAGATAAAGAGTACCACTCTCAAAGAAGGCGAACACATTCCAGGACCTGCTCTTCTATTTTGTCACAAAGCCCTGAGGGATTAACACGAGATCTCAGGAGGTTGGTGGGACCTTAATTGGAGAGAACAGGCTCATGGTAATGACTGGTTTCCAGGTGTTTGATGCCATTCCATTCCATTTACGGACATTATTATTAGCCGTCCTCCCTTCAGCAGCCTCCTGTGCAAGAGATGCAAGCTCAAAGCACCATGACAACTGTATTTAAGGGTGACTATTGGAGGGAGAAGAACAAGTGAAATAACTAAAAATGAAATGTTCCAAGTTTCCAGTTGCAGTATTGTTTTAAATTAGAGCTTAGGCAACTTCCTTACCTGATTATGTTCTGATGTCCATAGCATTAGCTCCATGCACACCGTGCCTCTCCAGGGTGCTGTTGGAGAGACACAACGCTCCATCAAAATCATTTAACATAAATTATGTAGCTTACGGTAGAAAGAGTAGTAGCCTATGTGTTTTTTCTGTAGCCCAATCCCAAACCAATTGCCGACCCTTGCTGTACACTATTCTAGTTTAGCGGGGATGGGAGGGGGTGGCAATTGTTAGGCCGATAAATAGGAGGTCACATACCGGGAAGAAATTAAGTCTACTTTCACCCCTGCCTAAAGTTCAGCGTTCTATGTAATTACAGTTGAAGTCTGAAGTTTACATACACTTTAGCCAAATACATTTCAACTCAGTTTTTCACAATTCCTGACATTTAATCCAAGTCAAAATTCCCTGTTTTAGGTCAGTTAGGATCACAACTTTATTTTAAGAATGTGAAATGTCAGAATTAAAGTAGAGAGACTGATTTATTTCAGCTTCTATTTCTTTCATCACATTCCCAGTGGGTCAGAAGTTTACATACACTCATTAAGTATTTGATTGGCATTGCCTTTAAATTGTTTAACTTGGTTCAAACGTTTCGGGTAGCCTTCCACAAGCTTCCCACAGTAAGTAGGATGCATTTTGGCCCATTCCTCCTGACAGAGCATGTGTAACTGAGTCAGGTTTGTAGGCCTCCTTGCTCGCACATGCTTTTTTAGTTCTGCCCACAAATCTTCTATGGGATTGAGGTCAGGGCGTTGTGATGGCCACTCCAATACCTTGACTTTGTTGTCCTTAAAGGCACAGTCAACTTAGTGTATGTAAACTTCTGACCCACTGGAATTGTGATACAGTGAATTATAAGTGAAATAATCTGTCTGTAAACAATTGTTGGAAAAATTACTTGTGTAATGCACAAAGTAGATGTCCTAACCGACTTGCCGAAGCTATAGTTTGTTAACAATAAATTTGTGGAGTGGTTGAAAAACGAGTTTTAATGACTCCAAACCTAAGTGTATGTAAACTTCCAACTTCAACTGTATATGGACTGTGCCTTAACAATGACACAAGTAGCAACCATGCACATCATTGGCCAATGTGTTTTATCTTAGTGCCTTGGCCATTGCATGTACGTATGTGTTGAGGTATTTCTGCCTGCCTCCCTTATATTTCTGTCTCCCTTTGAACCAAGACACATCATATCTCTAGGCACATAAAATAAGTCCGATTTTTCTCCGCAGGCGGATCCCTACCTGCCCTGCTAGCAACAGGATATGAAAGATGAGGAGATCACAGTGAGGCAGGCAGGGACACAGAGACAGAAACAATGGGAGTGATGCCTATCAGCAGAGCCAGGGCTTCTCAGAGCGAGAGCAAGTCATTCACCATGCACCGCTGCAATCTTAGGATACGTCCCAAACCTGGGCTCTGGTCAAAAGTAGTGTACTATATGAGGAATAGGGTGTCATTTGGGACGCAGACTTATTTAGTGTCTCGTGGCCATTATTACACTCAAAAACAAATAACCTGGAGTCCGAGGCAAGCAGAGCAGAGCACATCACCTCGCCTTCGCTCCATGGCAATTTAAGAGAGGATAACGACAGTGGGGACTGGGGAGGAAGATGCAGCACTAACATGCAGCACTAACTGACCACACCGCTCCCGTAATCTGCGCGAGCATTGCTAAATAAATATTATTCAATAATTGCATCCAAACTGCTTGTGCACGTCAACAGGGGCCTGCGTAGCCAGGCGCTAAAATAGAACTTGGTTCTATTTGTGATGCTTGACGCGCTGCAAGTCCCTCCTCACCAATCTCCTGATTGGTTTTTAAGGAGCATATACCCAAGTGGGTGATTGAAAGATGAACTGAGGTCCACACTCCAGTCCAGTTGGTGGTGGTAATGCACCTTAAAGATGGTTGCCAACCGCCATATAAAGTCCAAAGAAGAAGAAGAAGACTGAAGGAGGAGAGATTACTAGCAACTAACTCGGTTTATCCTTTTATCTGTGGATTAATTGTCAGAGTAGAGGACCTTGTGCATTTCAGGTAAAATAACAACCCAATGTTTATATCCCAGGACAAATTAGCTAGCAACAGCAAGCTAGCTAGCTAAATTGCCATGAATGTTTAATGCTTTTCGACATGTCCCCAATTTAATATAGTTGGTTCAGAGTTCGTTTTGATATTTCAACCAGCGTGTCCTGATCACGTCTGGTGTGGATGGACAAAATCAACGTGCGCCCAGTCTACTCAGCATGTAAGGCAGCATGAAAAAAATATCACAAGAGTTTGAGTGAGAGGTAAGTGGGGTCTCCAAGTGGCCACAAACCTCTCCTATTTTGCACAATTCCTAAGTAATTTCAATGCGCTTTTATGACTCAAGCAAAGAGCCTAGCTCTCCTAGCTTTGCCATTGAGGAACTGAAGCAAGCCCCCTTGTAGTTTTTTGTTTGTAACACAACCCTGCATCCCCACCATCAAACAAATACTGTTGTTTACGCAATCCGTTCCATTATAAATCACAATATGGGTCAGGTGGGCATCATTTTGCCAACATGGCTAGTTAAGTTGTAAGTTATCTTATAAGTGTTAAACTTTAAAAAGGCACTTTAGACAACTATTATTGTAATATTGATGCGCATAGAATGGAGTCATGAGTGCGTTCAAGTGCGTGTTCTGCAGGTAATTTTCCTCACAATACGACAAACATAGGCTCATTCTGTTCAGCTTTATTCAACACTCAGCTTAAATCTTTCTTAACCTCAAAATCTATTTGAAATGTGCATCAGTACGGCTTCAGACCATAGCACCATCTCGGCAGCAACACTGGTTTTAAATGATGTGGTAAATTGTTTGGATAGAAAGAAACAGTTTGCTGCTCTATTTATTGACTTGTCTAAAGCGTTCAACACTGTCGACCACTCTTTACTAATTCAAAGGTTGTCTGAAATTGGCCTGGATCAGGCGTCTTGTAATTGTTTTAAAAACTACCTGACAGATAGGACGCAATGTGTACTTTCTGATGGCGTTAAGTCAAGTTTCCTTTATATTACAAAAGGTGTCCCATGGGGGTTGATTTTAGGTTCTGCACTTTTTACTGTCTATATACTGTATATAATATTGGTCTATATGTAACAAAAGAAATCACATACTCCTGTATGCAGGTGAAACTGTTGTGTATGCTATTGTACCCAATCAATCAATCAACATTTATTTTATAATGCCCTTTTTACATCAGCAGTTGTCGCAAAGTGCTTATACAGATATCCTGCCTAAAATCCCAAAGAGCAAGCAATGCAGATGTAGAAGCTCAATGGCTAGGGAAAACTCCCTAGAAAGCTAGGAAGAAATCTAGAGAGCAACCAGGCCCCGAGGGGTGGATAATAAGAGTACACGGTTGACCAGGCTTTTTTTGGAGCTGCAATCTGCTTTAGCTGCTTTGCAGAAAGCTTTTGTTGAACTGATAAAACCAGGTACATGATGTTTTCAAATTTTCTTCAAAATGAATCCGATGATTTATGTATATTGGATAGTGGCCACATTGATCACAGATAATTCAGTCAACTTTCCTGAAAGGCTAGACTATGGTAAAACCATTTATATGAATGCAGCTGCCACTACCAAGAAACCATCAGATCTAGTTTACCACAGAACACTTTCCTTTTACCGGGCGACAAGTTTTGGTACACATTATTACATCCTATATCAGAATGTAGGCTGGCCATCTCAAGTCTAATAGATTGATACACTGCTCTCTTTTTGTTTATAAAGCCCTTTTGCACCAACTTCCGCTGTACCTTACTTCATTGTTAAACTAAAGACTTACCAGACCACATCACAGGGATGGCTAACTCTAGAGGTCCTGTTGATCTCCACAGAATTCAGTGTTTTTACGCCTGTGTATGGAATTATCGGCAGAACTCTCTGCACCTTGATCCTCTGTTACCTCTAGGGCAGTTCAAGTTGTTGATGCAGGAATGGGATTGCTTTTCTTCAATTGCTTGTAAATAAATATTGTATTTGTAAATGTTGTAAATGTGTATGCTTTGTCTGCATGCAGGGCTCCCTTGAAAAAGAGGCCTTGGTCTAAATGGGATTTCCCTGCTAAAATAAAAGTAAAATAAATAACTAAATAAAACACTATAGTAAGTCAGACTTATGGTATCACTGCTATAGAACACTACAGTAAGCCAGGCTTATTGTATCACTGCTTTAGAACAGGGGTCTTCAACCTTATCTTGCCCAGGGACCACTTCCCAGGCAAAATGGAGACCAAGGGACCCCCATCATACGTTTTCATGTCTTTTCTTATCATCAGGTGACTGATAATGGCAAGAAGTAATCAACATTTTCAAATTAATAGATTTGGTAGATAATTATTTATTTTTTGGACCTCCCCACATTATAATTGGAAGAGGATGTGTAAACTCTAACACAGCCTATTAGCTAAAAAGGTAGCGGCGAATACATTTTTGCTAAGAGCAGCTGTTTAGATGGTTAAATGCCCAGTGCAGTTTCCTGTGTTTTATATACATTTTCACACTATGAGGTTGGAATAATACTGTGAAATTGTGAAAATGATAATGCCCTTTTAGTGTAACTGTTTTTTCAGCCTGTTTTGGTGGGATGGAGCACTTGCCGTTCTGGTAGCCTATACACGGGTGCTTTTTCAAAGCCTATGTCAGATACTCCAGTGACTGTAATTGGCTCCAATGAGGGTAATTTGCTCAATAATTGGCTCCAGTGAGTAGAAAGATATTCTCCTCTACATAAGTAGAAAGATATTCTCCTCATTTATACTATAGGTATGTAATTCAAAATTAGTTTATTCTGTTGTTGCTAGTGATATTCATCAAAACATTGAGAGAAAAGAATCCACTTGCAGCAGGGGCAGCGGAACCCTGGTCGAATACCCCTGCTATCGACTTACAATAGTAAAAAAATTAAGTCAGACTTACTTTAGTGTTACTGATAACTAATATCACTGACAATCTATACAATCATGTCTTAGGGAGTCGATGTCTGTGCACCCGTGGAAATCTATTTAGCATAATAAATAGCAAAATCGGTCTGTTATCAGATTTTTTGCATGGGCCGCAACTCAACTCACCGCATCCGCCGTTGTCGGCCTTCCGCATCTGCGTTGGAAGGTGGCAGAGCTACAGCGGTGTTTGTCAAACCAGGAGACATCCCAAAAATCATCTTCTCACAAAAATGTCTGTAGCGTCGTAATGGTTTGGTGTACAAATTAATAACAACCCCTTTACGGAAAGATGACTCTCACGAACACGTGTTTTGCTCTAGGATGACGAGAAGCCTCACAAGACTCGTCTGAAGGTAGCCCGGTACCAGTTTTTAAAAAAGTACAGTGCCTTAAGAATGTATTCACAACCCTTTACTTTTTCCAAATTTTGTTGTATTACAGCCTGAATTTAAAATGTATTAAATTTTGATTTTGTGTCACTGATACCCCATAATCTCAAAGTGAAATTTTGGTTGCTGAAAATTTGGGAAACTTAAAGCTGAAATGTCTTGAGTCAATAAGTATTCAACCCCTTTGTTATGGCAAGCCTGAAGTTCAGGAGTAAAAAATGGACTTAACAAATTGCATTATAAGTTGCATGAACTCATTCTGTGTTAAATAATAGTGGTTAACAAGGTTGTGATTATTATGTTTTTTGTTGTTGTTGTACTTTAACTCCTTTTTCTCATAAATTTCGTGATATCCAAATTGGTAGTTAGTCTTGTCCCATCGCTGCAGCTCCCCTACGGTCTCGGGAGAGACGTAGGTCGAGAGCCATGCGTCCTCCGAAACACAACCCTGCCAAACCGCACTGACACACTGCTCGCTTAACCCGGAAGTCAACCACACCAATGTGTCGTAGAAAACACCATCCAGTTGGCAACCGAGGTCAGCTTGCAGGCGCCCGGCCCGCCACAAGGAGTCACTAGAGCACGATGGGACAAGGAAATCCAGGCCGGCCAAACCATAACTCGGTCGACGCTGGGCCAATTGTGCACCGGCTCATGGGTCTCCCGGTCACAGCCGACAGTGACACAGTGTGGGATTGAACCCGGGTCTGTAGTGACGCCTCAAGCACTGCGATGCAGTGCCTTAGACCGCTGTGTCACTCGGGAGACCCCTGGTTAACAAACATTTAATGCTTACCCCATCTCTGTACCCCACACATACAATTATCTGTAAGGTCGCTCAATCGAGTAGTACATTTCAAGCACAGATTCAACCACAAAGACCAGGGAGGTTTTTCAATGCCTCGCAAAGAAGGGCACCGATTGGAAGATGTGTCAAAAAATGTAATAAATAAACAGATGCTGAATATCCCTGAGCATGGTGAAGTTATTAATTAGGCTGTGGATGGTGTATCAATACACCCAGCCACTACAAAGATACTGGTGTCCTTCCTAACTAAGTTGCTGGAGAGGAAGGAAACTGCTCAAGGATTTCACCATGAGGCCAACGATGATTTAAACAGTTACAGAGTTTAATGGTTGTGATATGAGAAAACAGAGGATGGATCAACAACATTGTAGTTACTCCACAATACTAACTTAAAAGACAGAGTGAAAAGAAGGAAGCTTGTATGGAATAAAAATATTCCAAAACATGAATTCTGTTTGCAACAAGGCAAGTAATAATGCAACAAATGTGGCAAAGAAAATAACTTATGTTTGGTGGAAAAATGCAGCACAACACATCATTGAGTACCACTCTTCATATTTTCAAGCATGGTGGTGGCTGCATCATGTTATGGGTACGCTTGTCGTCAGCAAGGACTAGGGAATTATTGGGCGGATAAAAATAAAAGGAATACAGCTGTAAGTACAGGCAAAATCCTAGAGGAAAACCTGGTTCGGTCTGCTTTCCAACAGACACTGGGAGATTAATTAATCTTTCAGCAGGACAATAGCCTAAAACACAAGGCCAGATCTACAATGGACTTGCTTACCAAGACGACGTTGAACGTTCCTGAGTGGCCTAGTTAGTTTTGACTTACATTGTCTTGAAAATCTATGGCAAGACTTGAAAATGGCTGACTAGCAATGATTGGCAGAGCTTGAAGAATTCTTTAAAGAATAATGGGAAAATATTTTACAATCCTCTTAGAGATTGTAATCGCCGCCAAAGGTGCTTCTACAAAGTATTGACTCAGGGGTGTCAATAATTATGTAAATTAGATAGTTATGTATTTAATTTTCAATACATTTGCAAAAATGTCAAACACGTTTTCAATTTGTCATTATGGGGTATTGTGTGTAGATGGGTGAGAGTGAATCTATTTAATATATTTGTAACACAACAAAATGTGGAATAAGTCAAGGGGTAAATACTTTTTGAAGGCATATGGAAGTACTTAAGTGCCAAAAAACGTGGTTAAAAATGTGTAAAAAATTGATATACTAATTTCCTGAGTTTTCTTATATATCTCAGATTTAGGACAGACACTTCAAAACAAACTTCCTTTTTATACATTTTTGGGCTATCGGTTTTGCCATGTATGAATGTTATTCAATGTGTTTCTATGGGAGTAAGGCCAAATTCAAATTAGTAGCAGTAAGGCCAAATTCAGTGTTTCATCAAATTATTCATAAAATATAAAAGAAAATCAAAATCAAATAGCTAAATGTTTGTTGGTATTACCATTTTAAAACAATTCCATATGTTAGCTTAGTAGAATCCCAGTCCAGGGCCCTTCTGTTTGAGATTTTAAAATTCTGACAATAGTGACGTAAAATACAAATGGAAAAAGTCAGGTAAGTTGCTTTTAAAATGGCAGATTTATTTTAATTACAAACATGTTAAATATATCAGTAAATACTTCCATAAACAGGTCTAATAAATCAAAGTCTAAAAGCCAAATATTTACATGGACTTTAATCTGTAAGGAGAAAGGGGAAAATCTGGAATACAAACATTTTTGGCTTTTTTTCTCTTCAAATCCTTTTAGTAAAAATTGTACATCTTGCTAATAGAATCAACTAATTAAAACGTGGATGTCTAAGCACAAAACATTCTGTACATTCCTTCCTTACAGTAGCATGTTCCTACAAATAGCTGCTCATACAATACTCAGCATGTTAATTATACATTTACTGTATGTAAATAAAAACGAATTAAAAATGTAATGCTTTCCCTTTTTTTCTAATGTCATCCACTGTAGTCTTTCTCACATTGCCACACAATAATAATTGGTTTAGCTTACTATACGAGCCACAACACTATTTTTAGATTCGTCTTCTTCCGAGGAGAATATCAAATGGAGCCACCACCTCATTCTCCAGTTCTGTCAAGTCCTGCCTTTTGATTCCTGCTATGTTAGTCATATCCTCCTTGACTAACTGCACCAACTTCTGCAGCCCTTTGAAGTAGAAAGATCTGGAGGTGGAATTACACGCGTGTGGCAGTGCCGCGCTCGTTCCTGGAACGCCAGTCTCAGGTCTGGGTGTTGTTGGTGTCGGAGGGGGCGAGGAGAGCCCCTATCCTCCACATGTAGAGGGAGTAAAGAGGGAAATCATCAGACAGGAGCAAGACGCTGTGCTCCAGCCGGCCCAGAAGGGCCCTCTGCTCTGGGCTCCAGTGGTGCCCAGTTCCCCCTGTGGCCCCTGGAGGTCCTTGTCCGACCTGAAGGAGCTGCTCCAGGAGCCAGAACAGGTAGAAGGAGTTCTCATACAGGGATACGTCAAACTGGCCGGGCCCCTTGCTGCTTTCCACCTGAAAAACACAAACATCAGAGGCAATTAAAGTAAACTACCTGGCTGGAATAAATACCAACAGCATCTCACACTTAATTTTTGAACTCAACCTGCTCTCAGGTCATTTTACAGGGTTCTAAAAAGAGAAATTAAAAGTCATTATATACACTCAACCGAATTCAGAGAAAAACTGATGACAAAAAATGTGACTTGTGTGCAAAAAGTGTGCTTTGAAGCCTAATTCCAGTTGACTGGTGTCACTGTGTGCATGTATTTGTGTATGTGTGTGAGGGCCATTTACGCTTGTGCTATGTGTGTGTGTGTATGTGTGTTTGTGTGTGTGGAGTGAAAATGAGTAGAACAGCAGCCAGATGGCGGTTAGGTGCGGCTCCAGGCTGCTGGCTGTCTCCAGAGAGCTGACAGAATGTGAAATAGTCTCTCCTGCCTGACTCACTCGGACCCCATCAGGGTTAGATCACGTACATACACCTCCTCTCCATGGGGTGCTAATGGTATAGTCTCAATATGGCTGCTGCCATGAAAACTAAAATAAATAAATGAGATGGGTGCAGTGAAATGTGTTGTTTTACAGGGTCAGCCATAGTAGTACGGCGTCCCTGGAGCAAATTAGGGTTGAGTGCCTCGCTCAAGGACACAGACACATTTTTCACGTTGTTGGCTCGGGTATTCGAACCAGCGGCTTTCCGGTTACTGGCCTAACGCTCCAACCGCTCGGCTACCTACCTACCTGCCGCCCGCTCCTCAGGTTCTGAGGCTTGTGTCACGTCTCAGGTGGTTCTCGTATTGTTAGAGGTGTATTCCCAAACCACAACAACCTGGGAAAGTATGATCAAATGTCTACGGTAATCATAAGGCTTAGAAATGTTTCGCAATGAAATCTATTCCCCCAATAGGTTGTATCATAGAAAAGAAGATCGCACATTTAGCCATTAATAATGCAGCAGGTTGGGAAATTAAAATGTAGAGGAAGTCCTGAAATGAACCACAAGACCTGTGTCTGGGTTCCTCTCCCCTCAGGAAGTAGTAACTTTCCACTTAGGTCCCATGGTAAATATCCTGCTATTATAATAGAGGAAGCTATTCAATGAGCTGACCAATGCCACCGTGGAGAATAGCACAAAAACAAGCACAATAAACAGCAGCAGATAATGCCTTCAGCTGGCTAACATTACATGAGTATTGTGTCAACATTGCAAAGACAAAATACGCTGAGAGGGCAAACTATAGTAGCCTAGTAGTAAACATTTCGAGTTGCTCACAAACCCCAGACCACCAATGGTCTGCAGATAAGAGTCCTCCTGAGGAAGGGAAACAGCCCAGACACACTGAGTCACTAAAACAACTCTACCTTTTGGGCACCTTGCAGCTTGAAGAGAAATTGAAGAGATATTCAGAAGGAAAAGAGCCTTGGTTGTTTCTCTTTGGAGACCAATGTACTCTAATCTTTGAGTCACTAAAACAACTCTGCTTTTTGGGCATCATAACCGATATACAGAGAAGAAAGTAACGATGTAGAAAACCCGTACAGTTGCTCCTGAACACTTCTCTCAGCCTTCTCTCACCATATGTCAGAGACACAACTACAAGACAAAAAAATTACATCGGCTACACATATTACTCAAATGTAAACGTGCATACTTGCTAAGTCTCGATCGCTACGACACTCGCCCGACAGTTGCCCCCCTTGAAACAAGGCAGTGTAAACAGAATTGTCTCATTGAGTCAACACTCCTACAATATAAATGATAATAGCAGAGCAATGTTTTTGAAAAATCTGAAATGTATAGATTTTTTCCAAATATTTTAGACTTTAATTTCGAAATTGCAGTAACAGCCTGTTACATTCTGAAATTGTAGCAGTAGCTGCCGGCTGCACTGAGCCATGTAAAAGTATGGAAGCCCATCCACACCACCAAAAACATGTCAAATGTAGGTCATACAAATAGGATATGTTTTTTCATTTGTAACATTGTGCGGTGATTTCAAAAGGTGGCACTACAGGTTCCATAGTGGTGGGGGGAAATTGTTTTCCTGGGGCCCAGAGTTTTTGGGCCCCAGGAGGATCAAAACATGAAAACCTTTTACACAGACAGAGACAACTGCGATCGGACAAAAACAAACATGGCTGCGCTCACTGTATGCATGGTTGCATCTGTAATAAAACAGATACTCATACAGTATGTCATTACTACTGTGTTGATTGATTCATTCCAGTCAATTATTATTTGTGATTAAAAAGGCCTAGGTTGCCTAGCCACCCGAAGTGTGAATATAAAATAAAATTTGATCATTCACATTTTCTCAGAACACAAATAAATGGGCCTATTTTAGGCTATAAATACATAGCTTAGGCTACAAAAACATGAGGTTACGTTTGCCCAGATGTGTATAGGCTTCTCTAGGCTACCTGCAGCTACAGTTGGTCAGATTGAAGCACAGACTAATTGTGCACGTTGACTATGGAAGTCTGTTCCAGCCACAAAATCTATTTTATTTAATCTGACTTCGAGTTATGAGATATTAAGTCATTATTATGAGATAGTAAGTCATTATTATGAGTTATGTACATCATTATTGTTAGATAGTAAGTAAAAAATGTATAAGTAAAAGTAAAAGTCATAATTATGAGATTCTAAGTCATCGGGAGATAGTAAGTCATAATAATGAGATATTGAGGTCACAATAATAAGATGGTAATGAGATAGTAAGTCACAATAATGAGATAGTAAGTCACAATAATGAGATAGTAAGTCGTAATAATGAGATGCGTTCGGGGGATCTGTATCACATTAATCCAATGTGCACTTTGCATCAGGCCCTCAACTTTCAAGGACAGCCTTATGTACTGTATATCCTATAGTCAATCACACAGTGTGTGTGTGTGTGTGTGTGTGCGCCGCGATATGAGTTGGTGCCTGTTTGATGACATGTGGTTCACATCTGATCACATATTACTAATTCATTAATTCAATTCAATCTGTTAAAGGGGCAATCTGGGTTTGGTACATCCTTTTAAATGATTAATATATAGCCATTGATTCTTGAAGAATGTAACTTAGAAATGCTTCATGAGCAACGTTCTTACTTACCCCATCAGAAACCAAAATATAAGCTTGTTTGACTCCATTGTTTGTAAACAATATAATTGTAAACAAACACTGTATAGCTTCAAAAGATGGTTAAAACTATATTTTTGATCTCACTATAATTTTGGTCAGTCCTTGCATCCCTATCTGAGAGTCCTTGAGACTATGTCCATATTCGAGTGTGGTTACATTTCTCCTGACCCATTCCTCAGCTTTTTACCAAATAAAGTGGCGGGGCCACTTTGTTATTGTTTGAGTCACCGATTGCCCCTTTTTCAAAGTTCATGATCCAGACTCACTATATCATAATTATGACTTACATAGGCTTCCATTGGGGGTTTCCACAGGCTTCCATAGTTGACAAATAATGTGGCATTTTATTGAATGTTTTGGTGGCGGGTATGATAATGTGGCATTTTATTGAATGTTTTGGTGGCGGGTATGATAATGTGGCATTTTATTGAATGTTTTGGTGGCGGGTATGATAATGTGGCATTTTATTGAATGTTTTGGTGGCGGGTATGATAATGTGGCATTTTATTGAATGTTTTGGTGGCGGGTATGATAATGTGGCATTTTATTGAATGTTTTGGTGGCGGGTATGATAATGTGGCATTTTATTTAATGTTTTGGTGGAGGGTATGAGCTTCCATATAAAACAGCTTGTCGCTGTGAATTCACTTATATCCATGTTTTCAGTCGCAATTAGCTTTTACCACATGTAATGACTTGCATGATATTGAGAAAAATGAAGCTGATTTGGAGTAATGTAAGGTAGGCCTAGTGTACTTTTATATTGGTATGAGAGGATTAATCATTCATTTTTGATAGGCTAACGTTACTTGATGAAGACATGCTCTTATAGCAACTCTGTGCTTTGGTCTTGAAGCTAAATGTAATGAGTGTAGTCTACAGACAAGAAAATAAATTGTCTGCACATACATGCTTGTGAAATGTTGCATTATTCAAGTGTAATATGGTTTGGTTGCATTATTCAATAGTGTAATATGTTTTAGAAGAACATGTTCTGTTATTATTGAATTGTTTGTGTTTACTGGCTAGTGGCGACTGTGATACTTACAGTCAATTTGAGTTGCGGACCAAGAATGTTGTGTTGCCAGCCACAACGGAAGGTAAGGGAGGCAAGGATGTAAAGTGAATTGAAAAGTTGAATTATCTTTCGCCACCCCGCTCTTCAGACTCAGAGCAGTCAGAGCAGTTCAGAGCAGTTCACAGACCACTGCACCTGTTCATAGCCCATCTGTAAATAGCCCAACCAACTACCTCATCCCCTACCGTATTTATTTATTTATCTTGTTCCTTTGCACCCCAGTTTTTCTACATTGCACATTCATCTACTGCACATCTACCATTCCAGTGTTTAAATGCTATATTGTAATTACTTTGCCACCATGGCCTATTTATGGTTTTTTTCTACTGTATGTTTGTTTTACTCCATGTGTAATTCTGTGTTGTTGTATGTGTCAAACTGCTTTGCTTTGTCTTGGCCAGGTCGCAGTTGTAAATGAGAACTTGTTCTCAACTTGCCTACCTGGTTAAATAAAGGTGAAATAAATAAAATAAATAAAAAACACCTCTTCTGGATCTCTCTCCTGGTGTGGGTCAGCTGACCTTGGACAGCCAATCAGAGGTCTAACCTGGAGGAGGTAACAGGCCCCCAATTCGTGCTGGCGCTTCAGTTGTTCCCAGGAGGGCAGGTTGAGAGGGTCCTACATCACAATTCAGCAACTGGACCTCCCCTTTCCACATGGACAATCCTCCAATCTGGAATTCCTAACTGAGTGTTAGTGCAGTGGTTCAACCGTTTTTGGTTACTGAATTTTGCTCTGCCTGGAGTACCCCTGAAGTACCCCCTCGTGTATTTTACCAGTACACCTATGGTCTCATGAGTCTTCTCAAGTACCCCCAGTGGATAGGCCAAGTACCCCTGATTGGGAACCACTGGGTTAGTGCATGGAATGACCATGTAAGTGGACTCCTAGTGGGTTAGGGTTCAACTGCTGCATGTACTGTATCTATTCAAATGTAACATGCTACTGTATTACTGCCTACTATACTACTGCTACATGTCTCATTCAATGTAGTGTGTTAGCAGGCTAATGCGTATCAGTGTTATAGCTAATGTTACATAGTCCACATCTTCCCTACTGTTCCCCTTAGATGTTTATTTAGTCACATGCACAGGGTGGCAGACGTAGGTGCAGAGAGGAGAGTACACTCTTAATGGTGCTTCTGTAGAAGACTGAGGGCCCTCTGGGACAGGCCACATTTATTCAGCCTCATGAGGTTAAAGAGTCACTGTTGTAACTTCTTCGCCACGGTGTCTTTGTGGTTTGACAATTTTATGTTTTTGACGGTCTCCACGGTGGCCCCGTTCCCCCTGAAGTCCACAATCAGTCCCTTTGTTTTAGCTGACGTTGAGGGAGAGGTTGTTTACCCGGCACCACACAGTCAGAGTGCCTGGGGGCTGTGAGTTTGTGGTGAGCTTAGAGGGACACTACGGTACTGAAGAAGGAGCTGTAGTTGATGAACAGCATCCTCACATATGCATTCCTTTTGTCCAGGTGGGTGAAGGCAGTGTGCAGCGCAATGGTAATTGGGTTGTCTGTGGATCAGTCGGGGCGTTAGGCAAACTGGAGACGGTTCAGTGTGTCGGGAGGGAGGAGGTGATGTAGTCTGACTAGCCTCTCAAAGCACTTCATGATGACGGAAGTGAGTGGTACGGGTCGGTAGTCATTCAGTTCAGTTACTTTTCCATTCTTGGGCACAGGGATGATAGTGAACATCTTGAAGCAGGTGGGGATAACGGAAAACAACAGGATGTCCAAGAACACAACAGCTAGCTGGTCTGCACTTGCTCGGAGGGAGTGGCTAGGGATGTCATCTGGGCCAGCAACCTTGCGAGGGGTTAACAGGTTTGAATGACTTACATGCATCCTCCGTGGAGACGTAACCCTCGTTGTCCTCAGAGGCTCTCCTCGGCAGCTCAGTCGTTTTGCTTGAACCGTCGGAAAAAGGTGTTTAGCTGGTCCAGTAGGGCGACATTGGTGTCTGCAACGTGACTGCCTTTTTTTGTTGTAATCCGTGATCGTTAGAAGCCCCTGCCACATACGCACTTGGGGTAGTTCTGGGTACAGTCAAGTAGGACTGGGCAATAAAGAACAAAATATATCAAGGTATTTAAAGAAATATATAATTACATATGCCATCCAAGGGTCAGCAAATACATTCTAAGGGATTTCAATGGATCTTTCTCTATTCTGATTGTTTTATACTGTTCAATTAAAGGTCAAGCTAAAACGATCCTCCAGGACTGCGGCGCAGAAGAAATGCCAGGCCACGCAGAACTTCACCGAGTTCGCCTCATTAGTTAGCACTATACAGAGCAACGCTTTTTCTGTGATAGAATCAACATTACTTCAGCCCCCTTTCAATGTAACAAACCAAAACAAATCTAACTTTGTAAGATTGAGTCAGATTTTTAGAATTTGTTCTCAACTGGTTTGAAAACAACTGTTGAGAACAATGATAACTTGTTCTCAACTGGCTTACCTGGTTAAATAAAGGTGAAATAAAATATAAAAATAAATGTTTTGTTGTAGGCAGAGCCAGAGCGCAAAGGAGTAGAATTCTGTTGGCAGGTAGTTAGCCCACAAGCGGTCTTTCAATCACCCGCAAGTGAATGCGCTTTTCAGATCAGATCAGAGCCGCGGATGTGCACATTTGTTGATATTCTTTGCTAGTTAGCGTGTTATTAGCTCAGTTATAGGTCAAGTATAGGTCAGCAATAGGGAGTTACTGCTTCCTACTCAAGCACAAAACGTGTAGGCTACATTTCAAGCTGTCTTTGAAAAGCAAGTCAGGTAAAAAGATTTTGTCTTAATTAAAGGGGCAGTGTTGTATTTTGAGACAGGCTTGAATGTGCAAATAAGCCAATACGCTGAGGGGTAGCCTACATTGTCTAATTCTCTGTGTGACCATAATAATCAATTGTATTCTGTAAAGTGGTTTCTTGCATCATACAACACAATACAATGCAATGTACAGCCACCTATTTGGCCCATGGTGTTATAGACCAAGTAAAAAAATCATGAATTAAATGTTAAGCCTTGCGTAATGTAAAAACATCTCATGCAATGTAGGCCTGCATTGAATACCACATATAGGCTACTGTAGGCTATATCATGGAAATCAAAAGCTATTTACATGTGAAAATGTTATGGCATTGGATTTGTTGGTAGGCCACTCTGATAAGCCTACATTATGCTCAAATTGCCACAATAGCCTATTGGCTACTGTCTAAAACTGTAAGGGAACAGCCTCAGAGTTCACTGTACACACGCCGGAAGTTGCACAAAATGTTTCACTCAGAAGATCTAAAATTAGAGAAGAAAAGACAAACTAGTCATTTGCAGATGTAAGAAACACAAACTAATAGTGTAATTCTAGAACGCTAGTGGATTTATATTAAGAAGCAAAGCGAAAACAGCATCGTGGTCATCAGCATTGTTGCATGTGCTGCATTGACAATGCAGACTGAAAGAAAGTGTCTCGTGGTCGAGGAACAACAGGGGCCGGGGCTAGGTCTGTGTGGGAAGCGGCATGGAGAGAGGAGAGAGATGCCTCAAGTCGCGGAGTAAATTATAAAAATGGACGTTACACACGGCGTACCAAATTTAGCAAACCAAACATTCAAAAAAACGTTATAGAAGGTAAATTAAAAACCCAAACCGGTCCGTGCATCAATACCGGTATATAGTATAACACAGTATACCGCCCAACCCTACAGTATAGTATCCAGGCCATTAGGAGTATTCTCTCCACCGTTACGATAGGCCTCAAGATGGCTGCGGGGTTGTTATGCAACCCAAGATGGCCGCCTCCATGGCTTTTCCCTAGCATTGCTAGCCTCTAACTATGCTACGCTACTACATTAGCTGCTGTACTGTATATTGTTATTTCTATCATATAGTGGTACACTGCTGTTATACAGTTACCTGCTGCTACTGTTTTTATTACAAGTAATGCCACTGTGTAATACATGCTTTCCTTCTGTCCAATTACCACTTCCACTAGTCCCTTCTCCTTGTAATGCTGTGTGTGTCTGTTTGGTGTGTGCTAATACATGTGTGGGTTTTGTTTTGGGGGTTGGGGGCCCTTGTCAAACATTTTCTCTTAGCCTCATGACATAATATGTAGAATAGCATAATAAAACCGTACAATGTTCCTACACAACGTGTGTTGAAATGCAGGAAGTACCCCAAATGCGGTAGTCCGGCCCTGCCATCAGTGGTGTCAGGGCCTCCTGTACGGGATCTATCTGTCTGTCTGCAGGGATCCTAATCATAATGTGCTCTGACCTTGATAGCAGAGGTTTGAGATAATGAAAGTGGACCCTGAACGGAATTCAATTGGCCGTTTGATTAGACCTGCGGCTCGTTAAAGCTAGGAGACTTACATACAGTCCCACTCTCTGATTGGAGAGTCAGCTATCACAATCTCAGAGATTGGGAGAGCAAAAGTATAGACAGCATGATAAAGCTGTGCTAAGAGGTCTAACGGGGTAGTAATATAATGATAGAGATTGATTCGTTGACAGAGCGGAGGGCGAAACAGAAAAGCCCACCGTTTGATTCAGACAAGGAGGAAAGATAAGGGAAAATACAATTTTCTCCCTTTTCCAGAGCAGAGCTGCTCCCCTTCTGTGCTCACTAACTTAACAATACCGTGTCCAGACGGCCAGTCAGCGGGCAGGCTCAGTATTAACGCTCATCTAAATGCATAGCCTGCGATCCACCAGGACTTTGGTACACACTGTGGCTGTATCCAAAATGGCACTCACAGAACACAACCATCCCAATTTAATGTGTCTGAGATCATTATGCAAAAAAAACATTAGTACTAGTTGGTAGTAGTCAAATTACCTAGTGGCCTCATGGGTGGAATGTTATTAGTTTTCATTATTATTATTATTAATTTTAAAAAACATACCAAAAATCTGATGTTTCTATGTAAAACAATTTTATTATATTTCAGTCTTCTGCGATGTATATACTGAACAAAAATATAAATGCAACATGTAAAGTGTTCGTCCCATGTTTCATAAGCTGAAATAAAAAAATATATATAAAAAAGAAAAATCACATTTGTTTACATCCCCGTTAGTGAGCATTTCTCCTTTGCCAAGATAATCCATCCATCTGACAGGTGTGACATTTCAAGAAGCTGATTAAACAGCATGATCATTGTACAGGTGCACCTTGGGCTGGGGACAATAAAAGGCCACTCTAAAATGTGCAGTTTTGTCACACAACACAATGCCACAGATGTCTCAAGTATTGCGGCAGCATGTAATTAGCATGCTGACTGCAAGAATGTCCACCAGAGCTGTTGCCAGACAATTGGATGCTCATTTTGCTACCATAAGCCACCTCCAATGTTTTAGAGAATTTGGCAATACGTCCAACCGGCCTCATGACCGCAGATCATGTGTTACCGCGCCAGCCCAGGACCAGCCACCTGGACAGCTGATGAAACTGAGGAGTATTTCTGTCTGTAATAAAAACTCATTTTGATTGGCTGGGGCTGAATCCCCAGGACCACCCATGGCTGAGCCCCTGCCCAGTCCTGTGAAATCCATAGACTAGGGCCTAATTCATTTATTTCAATTGACCAATTTCCTAATATGAACTGTAATGGCTACCCAGGTTATTTGCATTGACCCACCCTTTTTTTGCACAGACTCTACCCACACTCACTGGACTCTACCCACACTCACTGGACTCTAACCACACTCACACATACGGCAGGTAGCCTAGTGGTTAGAGCATTGGGCCAGTAACCAAAAGGTTGCTGGATCGAACCCCCGAGCTGATAAGGTAGAAATCTGTCGTTCTGCACCTGAACAAGGCAGTTAACTTTAAAAAAACTGACACACAGTAGGTTAACTCACTTGCCTAGTTAAATAAAGGTTACGAACAAATTAGGCCGTCATTGTAAATAAGAATTTGTGCTTAACTCACTTGCCTAGTTAAATAAAGGTCAACTTAAAAAAAAACTACCACACTTTCACATCTGCTGCTACTCTATTCATTATCTATCCTGAATTGCCTAGTCACTTTTACCCCTGCCTACTTGTACATATTACCTCAATTACCCCCTGCACATTGACTCGGTACCGGTACTCGTTATTGTTATTTTATTGTGTTACTATTTCCTTTTGACATTTTTTGCAAATTAGTTTTACTTTTTAACTCTGCATTGTTGGGAAAGGGCTCGTAAGTAAGCATTGCACGGTAAAGTCTACCCCGGTCGGCGCATGCAACAAATACAATTAGACTTGATTTGATTGCATGGAACTTCTTTCCATCTACAATTACTTAAGCAAACAGCAAAATTACCTTTAAAAAACAGATTAAACAACATCTCTCATGGAACGGCGGGACTGAGGAGAAACACACACACACACACACACACACACACACACACACACACACACACACACACACACAGACACCCCGGTAGTATTGTTTGTCCGTATTTTAAATGTGTATCAATGTTTTGTTACTTGTCCTGTTTTTTTTTTTGTATTTTGTGGACCCTTTCTGCAAAAGCTAAATGGGGATCCAAATAAACAAATAAATTACAAAGGCCTTCAATTGATAGAGAAGGACAGAAAAAGTAATTATTTGGTGGTTAATATGGGCGACGGTAAAACAGCCTCCAATGTAGCCTGAACGGAATTAATATGCACTGTGGGTAGACCACAGATAATGTTAGTGATGCTAAGATTCTAATATTACAAGTACCTGATCTCTACACAAAACTCAGTATCAAACTCTGTCCATAATTATTGCAAAAAAGACTATGAAATAAATACAAATTCGGAGTTATATTTTATACTAATAAAATTGCTCAGAGAAAGAGACTTTGTTTAACAAGTAATAATGAAAAGTACATTATTGGCACCCGTTATCCTCCCCTTGTGAGGATAACGACACTGATCCTTTCTCTAAAATGTTTAATGAGATTGGAGAACACATTGGGAGGGATCTTAAGACTATTCCTCCATACGGAATCTTTCCAGATTGATATCCTTTGTCTGTTCTTATGTAGAGTCCTCTTCAATTCAAACCACAGGTTTTCAAAGGGGTTCAAGTCTGGAGACTGAGATGGCCATTGCAAAATGTTGATTTTTGTGGGGGAAAACTCATTCTGATTTGCTGGGCCTGGCTCCCCAGTGGGTGGACCTATGCCCTCCCATGGCTGCGCCCCTGCTCAGTCATGTGAAATCCATAGATTTACCGCCTAATTATTGCGCGGTGCGTTTATATTTTTGTTCAGTATAATTTCCCAATTTTTTGGAGCATACAATACAGCTCAGTATTTGTATTACTTACTTCATACAGTCTTATTTGCTCATCTTTATCAACGGTGCCAACAATTATGTACCTGACTGTACGCACAGGTGTCTGTTCGTATCGGAGGTTGGAAAATATATGCATGCAGTGTTTGCTAATTTCAGTACAGAGCCGACAACACAAAAGCAAATAGACATTTGCTCGTCACTAACACTGCTCACTTTACTTAGTAGCCAGATCCTCAAAAGACCATCGTTCGCGTCTGTGACAGATTGGCTACACAAACCAAAATGCTAGCGAGTTCAAATTAAATGTCAAACAAAACCTGCCACACATTTGGAGGGTTGATCTTCCAAACTTGGAACATTTTATAGCATTTGGAGTGGGAGATATTTGACTACGAGGTCCCTTGGGACTTACCTTGTTTCAGCAGCCAAAAGATGACTAGTACCCATTTCAAATAATAAAAAAAAGGTAACTTTTGAACTAAATTTCAATCCATTTATTTGATGAACATTGTACTGTATTTATTTGCAAATGATGTTATGCAAGTCACTCATAAACACTATAAAGCAGATCAATGATCTGGGCAGGAGACATGAAAAAAACAAAAACAAAATCCTGGACCATAAATCAGGATAAGTTTCAATAAATCTCTTTCAGTGGAAACAAAACAACTGCTGCGGAACAATGGGTTCTTCCCAGGACTGTTGGTCCGGTCTTTGAATTCCCATTCTGTCTTTAGGTCTGTGTGTAAACTGTGGAGAGCAGAGCTGAGCAGATGTGCTTAGTGAATAAAATATTTTCTGATAGCCATCTGACCGAGGCCTATTGTAAGCCAGCACTACAGAGGCAGACAATACTAGCCCACACAGCCGTCATCACCTTGGCTCAAGATAAGGAAAACAACTCCCCAGAATTGATTTGTCTTCTGCCTCAGAGAAAGCTACAATGTGTTTCATAGCGTCTCTTTCAAGGCGGTGGACTGACAATACACTGATTTCTCCGACAGCTAATCGATCCCATCTCATCCGCGAGGGAATTCTACGAGTTATATCTGACTGCATTTTGACCGCTTTTAGTGTGAGGACATATACCTTTTGTTACAAGATAAAAGAAACACCAAGTTCTTCAAGCTGGTCTCAAAAGCAACACCATTAAAATCTAGGCTATTCTCTGAGGAAGAAAAGCATTCTGTAGTTCTTCAGAAAACTGTCTCTCGAGGTCTTTCCTCAGTCAGAACCGTTGTGATGTAGTGAGTATACGGACGGTGACTCACTGGCACGAAGAGACCAAAAGTGACATCAACCTTCAGAGAGATTTATTACTTCACCTGGGTTGAACTGCAATATTCCGTCAATTTCCCCAAGAAATTCGGTTTGACAGACAGAAACCCCACAGGCTACAGCCCCCTCTGTCCACCCGCCCGCCTTGGGCCTGACACCACAGTGAGCCAGTATACCTTCTCCCCAGTTACCTCTCTCCCCAGCCTGTCCTTGCCCAGGCTCCTCTCTGCTCTATTTACCAGGTCTGTTTTTTTGTTGTTGTGTTTTTTTTTTAATCCATTTTCTGTCCAGAGGGTTTACTTGTACATCAAGATGCCTCACACTACAGACACAGGAGATAGACTTCTGCCCTGTGGGGCGTTCTGGCTCAGATAAGGCTTACTTTATTTTCTTCATCTCCAGTACCTCTGTGTGTAGGTCAATGCTGATGGCACAGAGAAGCTGGCTGCTGCTACGTGCTAAGCTGAAGGACAAAGTGAGCTGGTCTGCAGAGCATTACCATATCCTCTTCACTGGTGGCTTCCTAGTTTAGGATCCCCATTAGCTGTTGCACATGCAGCAGCTATTCACATAAAACATCAAATACATGACAGAGTACAGAACAGTTATAGACAAGAATAACATAAGAATATTATTACAATTCAAATAAAAAAGTATATTGTCAAGGCACCAAAAGACAACAAAAAATAATACTATTTGTATACGATGTTCCATCTCACAACACAGACGTATGTAGAGTCTCCTGAACAGAATGCAAGATATCACAGAGGAAAACACGTTGTCTACCATGATACACTCTGCTGATGGCAAACAAATGTGTAAGAGTCTGTCAAAGGCGGTGGAAAGGGGAGGCGATTTAACGACGCACTGGTGGCTCCTGGCTTTGTTTCATCATAACATGACTTTGATCAAACAGCTTCATTTTCCCTCTTGGTTAGAGATCTGTGCTGCTTTGAGGGGCCAAGTACGACTTTGATCCTTGGCTATTTAACGGTCCAGCAAAACCTCTGCTGCAGCTCTTAATCTGATCTTCCTTGAAACCGGTCACTGGCCCAGAAGGGAAAGCACCAACCGTGGAAAATAAGAGAGAATAGGAGAGTGCACAAAGAGAGACAGAGGTGGCACTTTGTTACACACACACACACACACACACACACACACACTAGGCAGATGTGTAATGAGAGACATAGCTCAGTCAGAAAGGCCAGGGTTTTAATGAGCATCCGTATCATGAAGTGCTGAGAGCCATAAGTCATGTTTCCCTCAGACTCGTAGGCTTGCTGGATACAATATAAGGCGGTTCAGCTCGGGTGCATGTCAGCTGGGGGGACATAAACAATGCTAGAATAAAATGACTTTTATGAGAGAGACTCACGGAGACATGAATGAACACACACACTTTTTGTCTCCTGGATATTCTGTAAAGGATAAATTGGCAAAGGATGTTGTTTTTCTTCAGGTACACTGCACACCACCCACTACTAGGCTATAAGAGTTTGATATCCTCATGAAAAGTCTACTCGTCAGTTTTTCCTTCTACCTTTTTCCTTTAAAAATGGGTAATTCCGCCACTTTATAACCCGTTATTACACTTTTAGTACAAATGCACTACTGTAAGATTTGATACACATTGATGTTTAATTGTTTTTGTTAGTCAAACCACACGATTCCTCGTTTACAGCATACTACGATTCCCAGGGTGCATTTAGTCTCTCATGATGCAATGCTCCTCCTAGTTAGCCTGCAGTTAGCATAGCAAGCTGGCTATCAAGCCCAGACTAAGCTTAGTCTAAATCAGTCACCAAACGGTCAATGGTTGATCTCCAAGGCATTCCTATTCGATCGCAAAACATTTCTATAAAATACCCAACGATAAAGGCTGCTGTTGGCAGTAGGCAAAGTGTTCCCATTTTGAACCATTTCATGTGTCTGAAGGTAAACTCTGCCTACACAGCCTTATTCTAAAATTGATTAAATAGTTTTTTCCTTCATCAATCTACACACAATACCCCATAATGACGAAGCAAAAACAGGTTTTTAGAAATGTTTGCAAATGTATAAAAAAAAATAAACAGAAATATCACATTTACATAAGTATTCAGACCCTTTACTCAGTACTTTGTTGAATCCTCTCAAGCTGTCAAGTTGATTGGGGAGCGTCGCTGCACAGCTATTTTCAGATCTCTCCAGAGATGTTCGATCGGGTTCATGTCCAGGCTCTGGCTGGAGGACATTCAGAGGCTTTTCCCGAAGCCACTCCTGGGTTGTCTTGGCTGTGTGCTTGTCCTGTTGGAAGGTGAACCACGCCCCAGTTTGAGGTCCTGAGCACTCTGGAGCAGGTTTTCATCAAGGATCTCTCTGTACTTTTCCCTCGATCCTGACTAGTTTCCTAGTCCCTGCTGCTGAAAAATATCCCCACAGCATGATGCTGCCAGGTTTCCTTCAGACGCTTGGCATTCAGACCAAAGTGTTCAATTTTGGTTTCATCACACCTGGGAATCTTGTTTCTCATGGTCTGAGTCCAATAGATGCCTTTTGGCAAACTCCAAGCGGGCTGTCATGTGCCTTTTACTGGTTGTCCTTCTGGAAGGTTCTCCCATCTCCACAGAAGAACTCTGGAGCTCGGTCAGAGTGATGGAGGCCACTGTGTTCTTGGGGACCTTCAATGCTGCAGACATTTTTTGGTACCCTTCCCCAAATCTGTACCTCGACACAATCCTGTCTCGGCGCTCTACGGACAATTCCTTCGACCTCATGCCTTGTTTTTTTCTCTGACATTCACTGTCAACTGTGGGACCTTATATATACACACACAGGTGTGTGCCTTTCCAAATCATGTCCAATCAATTGAATTTACCACAGGTGTGTGCCTCCAATCAAGTTGTAGAAAAATTTCACGGATGATCAATGGAAATAGGATGCGTCACTACAGACCCGAGGCGGCGCACAATTGTCCCAGTGTCGTCCGGGTTAGGGAAGAGTTTGGCCGGCCGGGATGTCCTTGTCCCATCGCGCTCTAGCGACTCCTTGTGGCGGGCCGGGCGCATGCGCGCTGACAGTTGTACGGTGTTTCCTCCAACACATTGGTGTGGCTGGCTTCCGGGTTAAGTGAGCAGTGTGTCAAGAAGCAGTACAGCTTGGCAGGGTCATGTTTCAGAGGACTCTCGACCTTCGCCTCTCCCGAGACCATAGGGGAGTTGCAGCGATGGGACAAGACTAAGTACCAATTGGATATCACAAAATTGGGGAGAAAAAGAAGTTAAAAAATATATATATATATATATACATATATTGCAAATATGTCTAAAAACCTGTTTTTGCTTTGTCATTATGGAGTATTGTGTGTAAGAATAAGGCTGTAATGTAACAGAATGTTGAAAAGGTCAAGGGGTCTGAATACTGTAGATCGCTTAAAATGACTATCCATTTCTTGCATTAGTCATCTCAGAGATCTTCCATGAAAACGTCACAGAACAGCACTTTCCTGTTTTGCTCATCACTAAACAGTCAATAGACATTAAATCATACAAACAATGGTGTATGACACCACTAAATACTTTGAGTTATCCTTTAAGCAGTCCACATAGCAGATAAAATAACTTGTTCTTACTAGGGAAGGAGGGCTATGCCTGGTCATGTCTTGTGGGACCTAGACAGGAGTTGTGGGATATGTGGTATTGTCATCTAATGAAAATGTAGAGAAGTTCAACAGGCCTGAGATTTCAGTCTGCAGTCTGAGGAGCTATAAATAGTGTGACTGGTACGGAAGCTGTTCATAGACAAAGGTGTCTTTCTCCCGCCGAAGAAAAGCCATCTTCACTGGTCACTTTACCGCTGACTCAGTGAGATGTGCAACATAATTCTGATTTCACGGTCATTCTTCTGAGTTTTACAGTGGGTAGAAAAACAACAACGATGAACTCAATTGTTTTAGTACAAAAGGACTGTTATTAGTTTCTCTCTGGTAAGAATAATGCACACGGAATAATCAGTTTTCTGTCTTTATAGGGACACCCTTTGTGTGTGTGTGTGTGTGTGTGTGTCACTGCGCATGTGTGTGTGAGAGAGGAATATTTGTCCTGACAAGGCTCTTTGCAGTTAACCCAAGGCAGAAGCAAGGAATGTGTCCCTCAGAGGACGGCTGTACAAATATCCTGATGCACTGAGGGTACATGATGTCCTAAGCAGGGTCCTGACCTCACTCTACCACTAACTAATGGAGAACGGGTGGTGGAGCAGAGCAGGCATTAGTGTGTGAGTGTGTGTCTTTGTCACTGTGTGTGTGTGTGTGTGTGTGTGTGGGTGTGTGGGGCTGGTATCGGAGCTGCTGACTCTGTCGTGGTAGGGCCGGCAGTGTCCCTCAGCTGAAATCTCTCATGTACATGTGCATTACTACGCCACAAATTCTCCAGTGTTAAATTAACACAATGCATAGTGTAAAGCCCTATTTGCATATTTCCCAGAGTGCCTTGCCTTTGATGTGAATTGTAGAGTTACGACCCATGACTGTATTTGTCAGTGCAATTATACATTTTCAGTCCTGTGATGAAATCCTAAGCAAATACGTTATCATTCAAATTTAATTCTTTAACACAATACAACACATATTTCATAAGGCTGTATTTTGAGAGCTTTAGCCTAATAGAGTGGCCCGAAACTCATGGTTTACAGGCCACATTGGGACTGCAAGTCACTTTATGCTGGTGTGCAAAGTGATGTGCAAGTCTTATTGGAATCAAGCCAGAGTGGGGATATCCAACATTTTTAAGTTTATCCACTGCAACATGCATTCCGAATTACTGCCGGGTTGGGAAGACTAAGATATGAGATTACCTAAAGCATCTAAACTGGAACAGCCATTTCAGTAATGGTTGCAATAAGTTGAAGTAACAGACTGGATTAGTAGAAACATTTATGTTATTTATATTTGAGATGCATAAGATTAATTAATCAATGTTCATGCAAACACATAGCATGAAACAAACCATTCTAAAAATCAACCTGCAACAGAGCATGCTGGGAAATATGATAGGTGTGGTCTAGATTTAACAAGGGTTATTTTCACCAACACTGGGGTTATTTTACACCAATTAGTGTTAATTTAACACCTGAATCAACACTACATGTAACTGAAAGATTGCTGGATCGAATCCCCGAGCTGACAAGGTAAAAATCAGTCGTTCTGCCCCTGAGCAAGGCAGTTAACGCCCTGTTCCCCGGGAGCCGAAGACGTGGATGTCGATTAAGGCAGCCCCCCGCACCTCTCTGATTCAGAGGGGTTGGGTTAAATGCGGAAGTCACAATTCAGTTGAAGACATTCAGTTGTACAACTGACTAGGTATCCCCCTTTCCCTTACATGTTACACTGAAAATCAACACTAGGTAATACCGGCCAATTTGTAGTGTATACATAGGCCTTCAGGCTGCCATGGCGACATACAGGATGTTATGATGACGAGAAGGTGCTTTGCATCAGAAACTAGTCATTGATAAATGATAAATGGTGAAGTGGGATGCTCTGAAATTTCTTTAAAAAGTCTCTAAATAACACATCTCAAACTGACAATGATGACATATAATTACACTCTCCAATTTCAGTGTGCATCCTTCCCAACTCAGGAAAGATTAGCATACTCTCTCCAGAAATGAAAGGGAAAGCTGATTCTACTGAAGGCTTTGGCTAAAAATGTACAGATACAGATATCTCACTCGTGACATTTAGGGATGAAAAGTAAGTGGTCTGCTTACTGTAGATGGACAGCGTAATCCGGAGTGAAAATGTTCCCCCGAGCAATACACTGCAGCTTTCTGAGGCTAAACAGAACAGTTTTAGCTGCCATTGCCCTTTACAAGCCTCAGCTCTGACACTCATTTCCTCTGGCTCTAGCTGACGTGATAACTGACCGAGCTCTGCACATCTGATCATTTTCATTCATCATCCTGGAGCCAAACTTCATATTATTAAAAAGGTAGTCATCCCTGACAATCCCTTCCCTTTCCAGACTTAAGACCGGGCTAGCTAGCACACTCTAATTAGGTTTGCCGCTTGGACACCGAGTCTGATAGATCATATTCTGGCTATGGGTTTGTCCTTGGAGTGCCCCTGTGTAAGAGGAAAAAAGACAACCATCAGTAAATGGCAGAGCCATACATCTAAATATATGGCTCTGGTAAAAGTGTTCTACTAATTACAAAATGGCAGGGCCAGGGTGATAAATTGCTTCAACAGTAGCCACAGAACAACCACGATTTAAACTTGACATAAAGCACAGTCAGAAAAACAGTCCAGATTGTCATTTTTACTGCCCAGTGTTGCAGTGTTATTGGAGAAGTGAGTGAGTGTTTGTACCGTTTGTCCTATGGGCTGTGTGGGTAGTCTGTCTGTCTGGGTTGGGTGCTATGTGCTGTGACTGTCATGCCCTGTGGCAGAGCAACACGGGGCCCAGATGGCTGGGTTTCTCTGAACGCTACACCGGTCCAAGGGCAGTGGCAACCCGCCTGCCCACCACCGGAGCCTGCAAACCTGCAGCCTGGCTGGGCTAAACTCTACTTACGGAATAGTCACTAGGGTTGGGCGATGTCTGGAATGACACATCGTCCCATCGACCTGTCCGAACCTCGTTGATATACAATTGTATCATCTATTTTATTTTTTTTTACCTCTGCATCTGTGCAAAAAGTGTCCTGTCTGAATGTGTTTTCAGTGGGTCTACAGCATGCCACTCCAGAGTCTATTAAAGCCAGAAAAGGTGAACATGCTTGTGTTCCTTGCCAGTAACCTTTAGGTAGGTCGATATATAATGAAAAAAGAAAACAGTCAATGGTTCTTCATTGCATTATTTGTTTAATTTTCAAAGCATCTGTATTCACAGATGTGTCTTGTTGGGGCAGCAGGTAGCCTAGAGGTTAGAGCGTTGGACTAGAGACCGAAAGGTTGCAAGATCGAATCCCTGAGCTGACAAGGTAAAAATCTGAACAAGGCAGTTAACCCACTGTTCTTAGGCCGTCATTGAGAATAAGAATTTGTTCTTAGCTGACTTGCCTGGTTAAATAAAATAAATACAATTCAAAATAAATGTAGCCTAGGCTAGAATATTCTGTTGTGTGCTTTAAAATGTATTTGCACTGTCATTTATTTGGTTCATTTCATACTTATTTTGTTTACTTGATTCATTTTGTAATTTGTAGCCTCTCTTTTTATAGGCAACATATATGTTTTGTTTGCGCTTATCGAAAGCGCTGCTGTGGGTGGTTATGTAATGCCAATTCAAGGATATGAATAAACACTTCCACAATAATACAAATATAAATTTGTACTAGTAACGTTTACTGCACATTTTATTGACAGTAGCCTAGTGTAGGGCTATATTATCAGCTGTTTAGTTTGCAAGGAATTTCAGGCGGCACACTTTGTTTTTCCTAAAGCTTTGGTCAGGTGGAGCCCAAAAACGTATAAGGTTTGTTTAAACCTCCCACTCAATTATTCTATCTTGCAATTGTTGGTTATCCCTCTCTCATTATTACCATATCATGTTTTTATTTAGGCTATTCACAAACATAACTGAGATAGAACTCTGTTACTGGCCTCCTGGATTCATTTGAATGTTGATCATGAAGTATATGCTTAGACCAACAAGTCACATTCAAATAAAATGGAGATTGGGACAAAAAGGGAAAGGAAGATTTTAGGACGAGCCACACAACGGAGTGTCTGCTGCAAAAGGCCCATGATCATCCGACATTGGAGAGGTGAGCGAGATAAATGTTATCTGACGTTTTGCGCAGCTTTTGGGACTCTCCGCTCCGTCTACATTGTAGGCCTACTCTTGCATTATGTTAATAGTAGGCTAAGTCTACCTACATAATTAATGAAAAAGGCTACGGCAAATAGGAATAGGGGGGGGTCATTTGGCGTGTCGCCCGGCTGTGATCTGCACTGTTGTGCGCTGGCCGACTTCTGCTGTGCCGGTCATGTTCAAATAGGTTAAACTATCATCTGTAAAAAACTGTAAATATATAAAAACTATCGTCTGTCACTTCATGATGTCGTTGCCATCGACGATGTCTGTCAAACGTCGTTGATTTCCGATTGTATCGTAATATCGCCCAAACCTAAGTCACTACTCTCTTTCTAACTCTGCCGATTAAATAATAACGGATTAAAGAAAATACTACTGAAGTAAATCATTCTTTAATTGATTGTCATCACTAGAGACCTGAGGCAACACCCCTCTTTGGTTCAGTATTAGGCTACATGCAGCCTACAGCATGTCTGTAGAAAAACCAATTAGAAATGCAATCATTCGCATAATAATCATGATTACAATGTCCATCGGGCAACAAACCAATTATCCAACAATTTGATCCTAAATTACTTCTCAGAATACAACCAGATCCAATAGAGCTCTGACTGACTCATCGTTAAAACAATTTGGCATAATTGAGCATCCTCTCCATGTTGTCCTTAGAACGGTCTTGTTATTAGGTGTTACCAGACCGCTACATTAACAGAGAAGCAACTAGTGACATGGTTGAGAAATTACATCTTAGGCCAACACACAGATCTTGTCCCTTATACAACCTTTAACAAGACCTGCCTTTTTCTTTAACCATGGGAAGGGTCTAGCAAACTGATCTCACCTCTCAGGTGGCCAAGGTAGTGTGTGTTTGTGTGTGTGTGTCGGTGGCCTGAACTGATCATCCCTACCTCCATCCCAGTGGAGCAGCCCCCACAGCGTTACCCCTTGCTGAGTGCATGAAGCTACAGAGGCAGGAGGAAAACCATGTGGCTCTGTCACCCTGTGTGAAGGGTTAACGGAATCTTAATGCTCACATAAATCACCCTAGAAATACACCTCACCTGAACAGGTCTGCCTTCATCATAGTCCCACTGTAGATCTGAGGGAAAGACAGGGGTAACACAGGACACAGGGGAGGCTCAAACGCACATCGAGGCGATCAGTCCGAGGATGTTCCCTGCATACAGTACCGTGCATTACCAAGCCGCGAGGAAGGAACAGAAGAGACTGATAAATTAGTCGTTTTTTTTTTTTTTTTTCACAAGAGCTTAGAGCCACGGCTAGACTAGAGTGTGACAAGCAGAGCCTAAAATTAACACCCGCCAGCTGCCAAACGCAAGTTTTGGCATTGGTGAGTAAGAATGTCTGATTTACCAGCCACGTTAGCGCGTGGTAACACTCCGGGTTCTACAGTGTGAGCAATTGAAAATTGTCAAGTATGGCCACAAGTGCGAGTTGTGATTTATAGCAAAATAAATGCTGCTGTAGCTGTTTTCAAAGTGTTTTTGTTTCATATCTGGTAAGGCACAAAGAAATCTGAATCCTAACGTTATAGCTATCCCACCTCATGCAGCAACACTGCCTGTCTGGGGGGCTGCGAGTGCCCCTGTCTGGGGGGCTGCGAGTGTTTTTAGAAGCATTGGGCACAGGCATATAAGTTGGTCTAATTTACTCAAGTTTTCCTTGTGCTTCTTGGCTATTTACGTTGTTTTGTTCACAAGTTCGGTTGCTTTTCAATGTTTGAGTTTGCTCCCGCTGCTAGCAAAAATAGACATCATAGGTCACAGAATATTAAATCAAGCAATAAACCACATCACTTCTTACTAGTAATACATTTAATGCTTAGAAACATTACTAAGCATTCTCATCCGTTTTTTTTGTGTGTTTCTTTCTGTAATTACGGCCCTAAAGATATTTTGGCTGGTAAGAAAATCAGTGTGGCTGGTAGATTTTATTATCTACTGTACCTGCCACAGGGGCTGTTTTAGGCCCTGCTGGCAAGTCTTCAAACTTTATTTCCCAGGACTCGACCACAGCTTTCGAAAATCATTAAGTATTAACACAAACTGCCCCACTGCATTGCGAGGCAAGATGCAGTAACGGAGACTTGATGCGTTATACAATCCCCTCGCTGTGTTTTGATGGGCAAATCAGGCAGCCCTACCGATCCTTGACTTTGGCGATGTCATTTACAAAATAGCCTCCAACACTCTACTCGGGAAACTGGATGTAGTCTATCACAGTGCCATCCGTTTTGTCACCAAAGCCCCAAATACTACCCACCACTGCGACCTGTATGCTCTCGTTGGCTGGGCCTCGCTACATATTCGTCGCCAAACCCTCTGGATCCAGGTCATCTATAAGTCTTTGCTAGGTAAAGCCCCGCCTTATCTCAGCTCACTGGTCACCATAGCACGTGCTCCAACAGGTATATTTTACTGGTCATCCCCAAAGCCAACACCTACTTTGGCCGCCTTTACTTCCAGTTCTCTGCTGCCAATGACTGGAACGAATTGCAAAAATCACAGAAGCTGGAGACTTACATCTCCCTCTCTAACTTCAAGCATCAGCTGTCAGAGCAGCTTACCGATCACTGTACCTGTACACAGCCCATCTGTAAATAGCACACCCAACTACCTCATCCCCATATTGTTATTTATCTTCTTGCTCTTTTGCACCCACCCCAGTATCTCTACTTGCACATCATCATCTGCACATCAATCACTCCAGTGTTAATGCTGAATTGTAATTATTTCGCCTCCATGGCCTATTTATTGCCTTACCTCCCTTATTTGCACACACTGTACATCGATTTTTTTTCTATTCTGTTATTGACTGTACGTTTGTTTATGTGTAACTCTGTGTTGTTGTTTTTGTCGCACTGCTTTGCTTTATCTTGGCCAGGTCGCAGTTGTAAATGAGAACTTGTTCTCAACTGGCCTACCTGGTTAAATAAAGGTAAAATAAAACAAGCCCAGCCTACAGCTCTCAATGCACTGGCCTCTTCTCCACAGTTGCATTCATGTATTATTGTATAGAGAGCATATTACAAGACTCTTGTAGGGGTTGCGTAACTGGTGGCAGAGAAGTCAGGCGCAGGAGAGCAAAACTGTGTAATAATCGTAGTCGTTTAATAGACAACCCAACGGTTCAAAACAACATGAGAATAAACGGGTACAATAACCCGTATCGCACCAGTCAAAATAATGTGCACAAGCACTACAAACAACAATCCCACACAAATACATGGGGGGGAACAGAGGGTTATATACAAAACATGTAATTGAGGGAATTGAAACCAGGTGTGGAAAACACAGACAAAACAAATGGAAAATGAAATGTGGATCGACGATGGCTAGAAGACCGGCGACGCTGAACGCCGCCCGAACAAGGAGAGGAGCCGACTTCGCCGGAAGTCGTGACAACTCTAAATCAACCAAAAAGAAGCCTGTTATGTCTCAATTTACATGCAAACGTTCAACAGCACAGGCAAGCTTGTAGAGCAAATGAAGCCTGTTGTTGTAATAATGTACCACAGTGCGACTGCAAGCCAGCAGCCCATTCAAAGTTCTGTTAAGTGCACCTCAATCCTCTCAACCGCATCATTGGGGAGGCGTTCCAAATGGCACCCTATTCCCTATATAGTGCACCAGAGCCCTATTGGCCCTAGTCAAAAGTGGTGTCTTATAAAAGGGAAAAGGGTGCCATTTGGGACACAGACAGGGACTTCCATTCCCTGAGGGGTGAGGTACTATGCCTAGTAGAGCCCGACTGATGTGTTTTTGGGGTCCGATACAGATTCCAATATTTTGGGGGGTACAAAACTTACTGATACATCTGCCGATATACTGTTTTACGTGTAATTTTTACACACGAGTTCTCATAAATTGCCATCCAAAAGACCAATTGTCCAAGAAATATGCTTTAAATGTTGATTTATTACATTGTGACAATAATGAAACATTGCCATCCAAGTGTTCGGATAAGCATGAGATTCCCTTTTTCATCCTATTTATTGAATATTGGTTATTGGTGGAATTATCGTCCGATACCAATATGTTTGTAAAAGGCCAATATCAGCCGATATAGGTGAACCAATATATCGGTCGGGGTATACTAATTAGCCAGTCTGGTGGCTTCAAACTGTAGAGGTTTTTACAAGCGATTTAACCAACACTTTTTCTACATTGACAGCAGAGGGGTCAAGTGCAAGGGCATAATAGCTTTGAAGTGTCAAGACCTCAATGAGGGGTACGAGGCAAGTCAACAGTCCCAAAAATTAAGTGAGCAATTACAGGTCATCTGAATAGATTATAACCAAATGGCAGTGGTCTACAGTAGCAGCCAGTGTACTTAAATAACTCAACATCAATGGTCTCAGCAAAGAAAAGGTCCTATAGTATTTAATAAACCAATGTCTAGGACTTTGCTTCCAGACAAAATGATGTCACTTGGTACAGCAGCAATGTGCTCTGCTTTTTGCTCAGGGCTGCTTCAATAAGGGCTTTTCTCAATGGGATGAAGGAAAGACACACAAACTGTCTCTCTACAGTGGGAGTGGAGCACCACGAGAAGGGAGAATAATCTGCTTTCAATTCCCTATTCACACATTTCTATTTTGCTTGAGCGCTGGCGGCTGGGCTGTCTGTATACACTGGCTTTCAGAGGAGACGTGCCAGTCAAACAGCATCACCCAACACACCTTGTAGGCTCCCTGAGACACTCAAATATCATACCACCAAGACATGCTAACCTCTCACTATAACAGAGGGGAGGTTAGCATTTTGTGGGGGAGGGGTATGATAGCTGTGCGTTTAACTTTCTCACCTCATCCTTATTCACGATTCATTCAGGATCCGTAATCATGGTGTCATCCACATGAAAGTAGAAGTGTTTAGAAACATTATATTCTTATTTACAATAAAAGTGACTCCAAAATGACACAATACATTATATACCATTATTTTCTATTGGGCACAAAATAATCTGAAACACAACCAAACCAAAAAAGCAAATGCATCCAACAAATTTGTAGTCAAGCTTGATGTAGTCATTACGTGCTATGAATATGGGACGAAATACTTAACTTTTTACTACATTTGTGCCAATACTTTTGGTCCCCTAAAATGGGGGGACTTTGTCTAAAAAGTGCTGTAATTCCTTAACGGTTCACCCGGTATGGATGGAAATACCCTCAAATTGAAGCTGACAGTCTGCACTTTAACCTCATAGTCATTGTATCATTTCATATCCAAAGTGCTGGAGTACAGAGGCAAAACAACAAAACACGGGTCACTGTCCCCATACTGGCTCACTATATATGCATAATAAACAGTACTATAAACAGCATTAAATTCAATGATTTGACTCATCCTATATAAACCTGTAAACATCCTCCCTTCCCCCACCCCAGGTCTGTGTGGAGAGCCCTGGCCATCCAGAGGTGTGTGTGTGTGTGTGTGTGTGTGTGTGTGTGTCCTGGTCCTTACCTGGCAGGTGATACAGAGGTGTTCTGCCAGCCGGTTGATCTCAGACAGCACATGACGGATGAGCAGGGACCTAAGCAAGTTGCTCCCTCCCAGCAGGATCAAACACTCCGTAAGCCTCTCCTGAACCTGGAACTGATGCAGACCAGAGGGAAACACATCAAAACACGGCGCGGTAACACCACCAACCCCCATATTCTTTCACTAGGGCTGTCCCCGACCTCAAAAAAATCTTTGTCGTCAACCGAAAGTCTTGCTCTTCCGCCAATCAATTGGTGTATTTCTGCATATATAGACACACCCTATGTGTTTTAATAAAATCAACTATACGCATTGAGCTTGTCTAATGCTTTAAGCTTACTGTTTGATGAAATAATACACAAATGACTCAAGAGGGAGCCAAAGATCTAGTAGAAGAAAGAAACCTTAACTTGACCCAACTATTCTCATCCCGCTCCTGCTGGCTTTTGCAAATCCTGTCATTGCTCTCCTGAAGTTGCCGGTAATAGACTATACTAGGAGTCGGCAACCTTTCTCATGTGGAATGCCAATATATCTTATAATTTATACTGATCTGTGTGCCAGTTATGGTTTTCATATGCACATTTTTGTGGAACATTTTCATTTCATTTAAAACAACGTCTTCATATCTCAAAGTCATTGTCATGAGGTTAATTAGAATTCTATCCTAATTTAAATGAAAATGATACAAACCTAAAAAGTCCCTACAATTGCCATTGCCAACTATGTAAAAATAGCCTACATAAAAGGCAACAAATAAAAACATTGCAACCTGCAGGTAGAAAATATCCTGATAGAAAAAAAAGATCCTAAAAATCACATTTGCTATACATGGCCTGTCTGCAACGAACTTGAAACATTGTATCAACTATTTACGTGGGTTCAGCCAGAAGCTTCAACATAAAATATTCTGGGCCCTCGGTTTCCCATGCCAGTGAGCTCGGGACAGACACGGCTGTAGGCTATTTGCGCAAGGGATAAGAAGCAGTGCTTGACTTGGGCAGGAGGTCACCGGAGCTGAGCACCTCAAATTTTCTACTCCTGTTCCTCTTAAAGAATATTATCTCAAAAGTATTGTGGAGATCCTGCACCTAAATATAAACAGCACCAGCACCCAAAATGATTACCTGAACCTATTTCAGTCCAAGTCAAGCACTGATAAGAAGTAATCAGGTAGGTCGATTTTATGACGTTTCCACTGGATCAGAGGATTACTTTTTTTCCCTTTCACGCTGAGTGGTTATCGAAAGGGAGAGAGCTGGAAAGATTTTTTAAATAGCCTACATTGAGGAAATATTGTCAATGGGTGTAAAACCAGACTTTGTTGGCTTGCTGTTTGAGGTGAAGAAAACATTACTTTGAGAAGCTCCACAGCTCATTAGTGGTGGTGCGTTGAGCCAATCAGAAATACTTTCAGATCCCCAAATGGGCACATTAATATGCCTACATTTGCGCGCAGGCCAGGTAGCCTATAGGCCTACATACTTCTACGCGTAATCAGGTGCGCGTCCTTACTCAACATTGACAGAAGCGCTCCAAACAAAAGACCATGACTAAATTGAATTGACAAAACTCGTAAATGGAATGAAATAAACAAAAACTTGTTTCAAACAAGTGTAGCATAGATTGTGCTCTATGCAAACAACGTGTCCACTCCGACAATACATTAACAGAAATTACCATAACCAAACAAACATTGTAGATTAGAAATTATAGGAATTAACGGTAAATGTACTACTGGTGATATATGTAATGGGGAATTTGATAGACACTAACAACCAAATGCGAACAATTCACACAATGAAGTTAAGAAACAATGAATGTGCACAAATTGGAGAGAGAGAGAGCGCATTCCTGGAGAGCATTGTGCATCTGGGCACTGCATGGTCAATCCAATGTCTGCATTGGCAATGCCGAATTTACGGTGATACGTCCTCAGCAGAAATCAGGGCATTCATACTTCTTGTGTGTTGCAGAGCAGTTCAGAGCTGTGAAGGAAGTGAGTTTGTGTTTATACAGGATGTAACGCCCCCACCTCCTGTCAACCAATCTTGTCAATGCGGTGCTTATACAGAGCCCTCCGCATTGTTACAACATTTGGGAGGCGCATGGCGATGCGGTACGGAGGTTCCGCAATTGCCTCACAGCCTCCATACGGAGCCTCCAACACATTTTCGGATGAAGCATAAATTGTCTTTTAGTCTAGGCCTCCATAATGGAATAGTTCACAGAGATGGGCGCATACATACTTATATACAACCACATACATATATATATATATATATATACACACACACATACACACATAATATACACACACACACACACACACACACACACACACACACATATATATATAGCTTCATGAGGAATGATTTTCCAACAGCCTTGAAGAAGTTCCCACAAATGTTGAGCACTTGTGGCTGCTTTTCCTTCACTCTGCGGTCCAACTCATTCCAAACCATCTCAATTGGGTTGAGGTCAGGTGATTGTGGAGGCCAGATCATCTGATGCAGCACTTCATCACTCTCCTTCTTGGTCAAAGCCTGGAGGTGTGTTGGGTCATTGTCCTGTTGAAAACAAATAGTCCCACTAAGCCCAAACCAGATTGGATGGCGTATTGCTGCAGAAAAATCTCAAATTTGGACTCAGCCCAAAGGACAGATTTCCACCGGTCTAATGTCCATTGCTTGTGTTTCTTGGCCCAAGCAAGTCTCTTTTTATTGGTGTCCTTTAGTAGTGGTTTCATTGCAGCAATTCGACCATGAAGGCCTGATTCACACAGTCTCCTCTGAACAGTTGATGTTGAGATGTGTCTGTTACTTGAACTCTGAAGCATTTATTTGGGCTGCAATTTCTGAGGCTGGTAACTCTAATGAACTTATCCTCTGCAGCAGAGGTAACTCTGGGTCTTCCTTTCCTGTGGCGGTCCTCATGAGAGCCAGTTTCATCATAGCGCTTGATGGTTTTTTTGACTGCACTTGAATAAACTATCAAAGTTCTTGACATTTTCCGGATTGGCTGACGTTCATGTCTTAAAGTAATGACGGACTGTCGTTTCTCTTTGCTTATTTGAGCTGTTTTTTCCATAATATGGACTTGGTCTTTTACCAAATAGGGCTATCTTCTGTATACCATCCTACCTTGTCACAACACAACAGATTGGCTCAAACACACAAAGAAGGAAAGAAATTCCACAAATTAACAAGACACACCTGTTAATTGAAATGCATTCCAGGTGACTACCTTATGAAGCTGGTTGAGAGAATGCCAAGAGTGCGCAAAGCTGTCATCAAGGCAAAGGGTGGCTAACTTTGAAGAATCTCAAATATAAAATATATTTTGATTTGTTTAACAGTCTTTTGGTTAGTACATGATTCCATGTGTTATTTCATAGTTTTGATGTCTTCCCTATTATTCTACAATGTAGAAATAGTACAAATAAAGAAAAACCCTTGAATGAGTAGGTGTGACCAAACTTTTGACTGGTACTGTTTATACAGTTGAGGTCGGAAGTTTACATACACCTTAGCCAAATACATTTAAACTCAGTGTTTCACAATTCCTGACATTTAATCCTAGTACAAATTCTCTGTCTTAGGTCAGTTAGGATCACCACTCTATTTTAAGATTGTGAAATGCCAGAATAATAGTTGAGAGAATGATTTATTTCAGCTTTTATTTCTTTCATCACATTCCCAGTGGGTCAGAAGTTTACATACACTCAATTAGTATTTGATAGCACTGCCTTTAAAATTGTTTAACTTGGGTCAAACGTTTCGGGTAGCCTTCCACAAGCTTCCCACAATAAGTTGGGTGAATTTTGGCCTATTCCTCCTGACAGAGCTGGTGTAACTGAGTCAGGTTTGTAGGCCTTCTTGCTCGCACACGCCTTTTCAGTTCTGCCCTTAAGCCATTTTGCCACAACTTTGGAAGTATGCTTGGGGTCATTGTCCATTTGGAAGACCCATTTGTGACCAAGCTTTAACTTCCTGACTGATGTCAGAAGATGTTGCTTGAATATATCCACATAATTTTCCTCCCTCATGATGCCATCTATTTTGTGAAGTGCACCAGTCCCTCCTGCAGCAAAGCACCCCCACAACATGATGTTGCCACCCCGTGCTTCACGGTTGGGATGTTGTTCTTCGGCTTGCAAGCCTCCCCCTTTTCACTCCAAACATAATGATGGTCATTATGGCCAAACAGTTCTATTTTTGTTTCATCAGACCAGAGGACATTTCTCCAAAACGTACGATCTTTGTCCCCATGTGCAGTTGCAAACCGTAGTCTGGAGTTTTTATGGTGGTTTTGGAGCAGCCTTTCAGCTTCCTTGCTGAGCGTCTTTTCAGGTTATGTTGATATAGGACTTGTTTTACTGTGGATATAGATACTTTTGTACCGGTTTCCTCCAGCATCGCCACAAGGTCCTTTGCTGTTGTTCTGGGATTGATTTGCACTTTTCACCAAAGAATGTTATCTCTAGGAGACAGAACGCGTCTCCTTCCAGAGCGGTATGACGGCTGCGTGGTCCCATGGTGTTTATACTTGCGTACTATTGTTTGTACAGATGAACGTGGTACCTTCAGGCTTTTGGAAATTGCTCCCAAGGATGAACCAGACTTTGTGGAGTTCTACAATTTGTTTTTCTGAGGTCTTGGTTGATTTTTTTTTTTATCTTCCCATGATGTCAAGCAAAGAGGCACTGAGTTTGAAGGTAGGCCTTGAAATACATCCACAGGTACATCTCCAGTTGACTCAAATTATGTCAATTAGCCTATCAGAAGCTTCTAAAGCCATTACTTCATTTTCTGGAATTTTCCAAGCTGTTTAAAGGCCCAGTCAACTTAGTGCATGTAAACTTATGACCCACTGGATTTGTGATACAGTGAATTACAAGTGAAATAATCTGTCTGTAAACAATTTTGGAAAAATGACTTGTGTCATGCACAAAGTAGATGTCCTAACCGACCTGCCAAAACTATAGCTTGTTAACAAGAAATTTGTGGAGTGGTTAAAAAACAAGTGTATGTAAACTTCCGACTTCAACTATATATGCTTCTGCTCGACTAAAAGAATCTTGGTCGACCAACAGCCTATCGATCAAACAATCGACCAGTCAACTAATTGGGGTCAGCCCTACACTCCACATAGGGCTTTATAGACCTATAGTGATGGGAGGCAAAATGAGACTAACACAGGATACAGTAACCTGATCCATAATAAACATCTAAACTAATGGGGGCCAAAGCGTCACAGGACACACTAACATGCATACGACCACCCCCCATACTCTTTCACTCACCCTGACCACTGTGCTGAATGATGCAGTTATAAAAGACCTTTACGCCTGTGGGTTGGGTGGATATACTTGTGTCAGTCGGCTACATGTAACAGTTTGAGTCAGAGTACAGTTTGTTCGCCTTCGCCTTAGACAGGGGGATGGGGTTATGGATGGGAGTGGGGTTATGGATGGGGTTTTGGTTATGGAGTAGATGTTTTGAAAGACATTGACGTGTAGCATAAAGTTTGTTCAGAGAATAAACAAGATTGCAGGGTTCACCACAGCCAGTTGCATCATCACTGCTAGCTAGCTCTATATTAGTGTGTAAGATCAGGGCGGGAGGCTGTGGGAATGATGGCAGGAAGATGAGGAATGGGCTAAATTAGACATGACAGCAAAGCACTGATATTGTCAAATGGACCTGTTTGTTCGGTACATCCGCCTCTCATTTGTCTGTACATTTGTCTTTTATGTCCGATCAATACTGGCCGTCAACTGTCGGATAATATGAGAAGATGCCTAAATGTTATATCATCTGCCCAGACTAAGGGTGGGGAAAATATGGCACTGGCCCTGGATGCACAGAAGGCCTTTGATCGGATATCATGGCCTTATCTGTTTAAAATGCTGCATGAATTTGGATTTGGCCCAAAGTTCATTAGACTGGTCCAAATCCGTTATTCAACATTTATCTGTACTTTTTATCATTAAAAAAAAGAGTCCCGTCTGGCTCAGTTGGTAGAGCATGGCGCTTGCAATGCCAGGGTTGTAGGTTCGATTCCCACGGGGGACCAGTACGACAGACTTTTGCCTTGTCAGCTCAGGGGCTCGGGGGCAGAACGACAGACTTTTACCTTGTCAGCTCGGGGAATCTAACTTTTCGGTTACTGGCCCAACGCTCTAACCACTAGGCTACCTGCATCTGCTAAAATGACCAAAAATAAAATGACAGGTTCAGCAAGGTTGCCCACTGAGCGTGTTCCTTTTTGCCCTTAATATTGAACCTTTTGCCCAGATGATAAGATCCAGCCCGAATATTAAAAGGAATAGAAATGGTTGAGGTAGAGCATAAGATTTCTCTGTATACTGACGACGGATTACTGTACATGTCTGATGTACGTCATTCTGTGCTATGCTTGATGAACTGTATAAAAACATATGGGATTTACTCAGTATATAAATTGAATGTAAGTAAGACACGTCTACGCTATGAATGGTTTCACCCCCCCATCAGGTACCCTGTCAATTTTCCGGTGGCCTGACAAAGGAATAAAATACCTAGGTATTACTAGCCCTACCTCGCTTGAGGACTTCTATAAAATTCACTATACCAAATTAATTGATGTGATAAGCACAGATCTTTGAAGATGGACGATTTGACCTTTGACTTTAAGAGCAAACAATTAAGATTAATGTTCCAATTTCAGACAATGCTGGTTCTGGTCCCAGAATCCATACTTCACCAATTAAACTGTCTAATTTCAAGATTTCTATAGCAAGATTTTAAAAAACGAGGGTGAGGTACAAAGCACTTCAACTGCCAAAGGAATCAGGTGGCCGTGGATTACCAAACTTGAGGAGGTGCCACCCAATTGCAACCAAAGATTACTTGGATAAAAGATTTATCTGAATCTAGATGTCCCGAAATAGAAAAAGAAATCTATGGTGGTCGATACCCACTGGCAGTAAGACCTTTTCTGGGACAGTGACAGTAAGAAGAACCTGTGGTTCGCTCCAGATTTGGAGGAAAGTACTTTGCAATATGCACACCAAGTCCTGAAGAACAACCAAGTGAAATCATTAGATGAAATGAGTTCTTCCATTTGCCAAAGTCTGATTTATTTATCCATTTACAGCTAAGAGACTATTTACGGAAACACCCCAACTAGCTAAAAATTAAGGGTGAGCCCTCAGCTATAGAAAAACACGTCACCAATTCTCAGAAAAAAGGCAAGTGGTAGTAAAGAAATAACAAAACTATACCAATACATTGCTGTCATGACACAGAGCGATACTCTGCAAACTAAGTGAAAATTGGAATCTGAACTTGGGGAGAACATTGAAAAATAAACTTGGGAGGCGATCTGTAGGAATGCTCCCACCATTACATACTCAAATATATGGAAAGAGTATAAATGGAAAATCATTAGTAGGTACTTTCTAACTCCAGACAAAATGGTGAAGAAAAGACCTGAAACAACCAGTGAATGCTGGAGAAATTTGGGGAATTATCCACAAACTACCTACACTACCGTTCAAAAGTTTGGGGTAACTTAAAAATTCTTGTTTTCCATGAAAACATACATGATTATAAATAATGATTTTTAATAATTGTGTCCTTCAAACTTTGCATTCGTCAAAAAAATCCTCAATTTTCAGCAATTACAGCCTTGCAGACCTTTGGCATTTTAGCTGTCAATTTGTTGAGGTAATCTGAAGAGATTTTACCTCATGCTTCCTGAAGTACCTCCCACAAGTTGAATTGGCTTGATGGGCACTTCTTACGTACCATAGGGTCAAGCTGCTCCCACAACAGCTCAATAGGGTTGAGATCCGGTGACTGCTGGCCACTCCATTATAGACAGAATACCAGCTGACTGCTTCTTCCCTAAATAGTTATTGTATAGTTTGGAGCTGTGCTTTGGGTCATTGTCCTGTGTGTAGGAGGAAATTGGCTAAAATAACATGAGCTGACGCACACCCACAACAAAGTTTGTGTGGAGGTGCTGACTAATGGCGAATAAACTATACACTATCAAAATAAAGAAAGTCGCACACTAATTGGCTCCAATTAAGCGCAGTCCACAGGGTATGGCATGGTGTTGCAAAATAGAATGACAGCCTTCCTTCTTCAAGATCCCCTTTACCCTGTACAAATCTCCCACTTTACCACCACCAAAGGCATCCCCAGACCATCACATTGCTTCCACCATACTTGAGATGGCGTCAAGCACTCCTCCAGCATCTTTCTGCGTCTCACGAATGTTCTTCTTTGTGATCTGAACACCTCAAACTTAGTTTTGTCTGTCCATAACACTTTTTTCCCAATCTTCCTCTGTCCAGTGTCTATGTTCGTTTGCCCATCTTAATCTTTTCTTTTTATTGGCCAGTCTGAGATATGGCTTTTTCTTTGCAACTCTGCCTAGAAGGCCAGCATCCCATAGTCGCCTCTTCACTGTTGACGTTGAGACTGGTGTTTTGCGGGTACTATTTAATGAAGCTGCCAGTTGAGGACTTGTGAGGCATCTTTCTCAAACTAGACACTAATGTACTTGTCCTCTTGCTCAGTTGTGCCAGTTTGCGCTGTTCTGTGAAGGGAGTAGTACAAAGTGTTGTACGAGATCTTCAGTTTCTTGGCAATTTCTCGCATGGAATAGCCTTCATTTCTCAGAACAAGAATAGATTGATGAGTTTCAGAAGAAAGTTACTTGTTTCTAGCCATTTTGAGCCTGTAATCGAACCCACAAATGCTGATGCTCCAGATACTCAACTAGTCTAAAGGCCAGTTTTATTGCTTCTTTAAATCAGTACAACAGTTTTCAGCTGTGCTAACATAATTGCAAAAGGGTTTTCTAATGATCAATTAGCCTTTTAAAATGATAAATTTGAATTAGCTAACACAACATGCCATTGGAACACAGGAGTGATGGTTGCTAATAATGGGCCTCTGTACGCCTATGTAGATATTCCATTAAAAATCAGCCGTTTCCAGCTAGAATAGTCATTTACAACATTAACAATGTCTACACTGTATTTCTGATCAATTTGATGTTATTTTAATGGACAAAAAGAAGCTATTTTAAAAGCTATTTTATTTTTTTTAAACAAGGACATTTCTAAGTGACCAAACGTTTGAACGGTAGTGTATGTGAAAAAAGATGGGAACTGCTCCTTGTAAATAATATTGTGTCAACATAAGACTCATTCGTCTCAAAGCAACCAAACATATGATCAGTGGATTATATTTTTTTGCATTACTTTATAATTATTTTATTTCCTTTAGTTGTTTAGTTGTATATTTTTTTGGTGTGTTGTATACTTGTTTGTATCTCAGAACCTTAATAATAACCATCATATTTTCTTCACAAACACTAATTATACTAGTTGACTGCACATAGCGCTGACACTCACTCCGCAGTGGTTGTGAAAGGGTATGGGGGCTCGACACACAGCTACCCAGACCCTGCAGCTGTCACACATACTGACTCAAGCTAGTTGGGGAATGGGTAGGGGAGCTGGACAGCAATAATGATGACGATGCAGATAACGTTTCCACAACCTCTATGATTAATTGCTGTAATGTAAACCTATGCTTGAAAACTAATAAATAGATAAGTAAAATTTTAAAAAAAGTCTGATCAATGGACTACAAGGTCTCTAAAGTGTTCCACAGCGATGCTGCCTCCACAGTTGTGTCAAGTTGGCTGGATGTCCTTTGGGTGGTGGGTGGACCATTCTTTATACACACAGGAAACTGTTGAGCGTGAAAAACCAAGCAGCATTGCAGTTCTTGACACACTCAAATCGGTGCACATGGCACCTACTACCATATCACGTTCAAAGGTACTTAAATCTTTTGTCTTGCCCATTTACCCTCAATGGTTTTAGAACACCTACTCATTCAAGGGTTTTTCTTTATTTTTACTATATACATAGTAGAATAATAGTGAAACTACGAAAAAACTATGAAATAACACATATGGAATCATGTAGTAACCAAAATAGTGTTAAACAAATCAAAATATATTTTATATTTGAGATTCTTCAAGTAGCCACCCTTTGCCTAGATGACAGCTTTGCACACTCTTGGCATTCTCTCAACCAGCTTCTTGGGGTAGTCACCTGGAATGCATTAACAGATGTGCCTTGTTAAAAGTTCATTTGTGGAATTTCTTTCCTTTGTAATGCGTTTGAGCCAGTCAGTTGTGTTATGTTGTGTTATGTTGTGACAAGGTAGGAGGGGTATACAGAAGATAGCCCTCTTGGATAAAAGACCAAGTCCATATTATGTCAAGAATAGCTCAAATAAGCAAAGAGAAACGACAGTCCATCATTACTTTAAGACATGAAGGGCAGTCAATACGGAACATTTCCAGAACTTTTAAAGTTTCTTCAAGTGCAGTCGCGAAAACCATCAAGTGCTATGATGAAACTGGCTCTCATGAGGACCGCCACAGGAAAGGAAGACCCAGAGTTACCTCTGCTGCTGAGGATAAGTTCATTAGAGTTACCAGCCTCCGAAATTGCAGCCCAAATAAATGCTTCACAGAGTTCAAGTAACAGACACATCTCAACATCAACTGTTCAGAGGAGACTGTGTGAATCAGGCCTTCATGGTTTAATTGCTGCAAAGAAACCACTACTAAAGGACACCAATAAGAAGAAGAGACTTGCTTGGGCCAAGAAATATGAGCAATGGACATTAGACCGGTGGAAATTTGTCCTTTGGTCTGGAGTCCAAATTGGAGATTGTTGGTTCCAACAGCCGTGTCTGTGAGAAGCGGTGTGGGTGAACGGGTGATCTCCGCTTGTATATTTCCCACTGTAAAGCATGGAGGAGGAGGTGTTATGGTGTGGGGGTTCTTTGCTGGTGACACAGTCTGTGATTTATTTAGAATTCAAGGCACACTTAACCAGCATGGCTACCACAGCATTCTGCAGCGATATGCAATCCATCTGGTTTGGGCTTAGTGGGAATATCATTTGTTTTCAACAGGACAATGACCCAACACACCTCCAGGCTGTGTAAGGGCTATTTGACCAAGAAGGAGAGTGATGGAGTGCTGCATCAGATGACCTGGCCTCTACAATCCCCCGACCTCAACCAAATTGAGATGGTTTGGGATGAGTCGGACCACAGAGTGAAGGAAAAGCAGCCAACAAGTGCTCAGCATATGTGCGAACTACTTCAAGACTGTTGGAAAAGCATTCCAGGTGAAGCTGGTTGAGAGAATGCCAAGAGCGTGCAAAGCTATCAAGGCAAAGGGTGGCTATTTGAAGAATCTCAAATATAACATATTTTATTTGTTTAACCCATTTTTGGTCACTACATGATTCCATATGTGTTATTTCATAGTTTTGATGTCTTCACTATTATTCTACAATGTAGAATAATTTAAGGTGACATCAATAAGGGATCATAGCTTTCACCTGGATTCACCTGGTCAGTCTATGTCATGGAATACACTCTGTGTATAGCTAGGCTACTGGCAATTTGTTTTGAACAGCGTACGAGAACGGTTGTACTATAATATAATCTCTGCACAGTATGCAGGCCTATGCTATGCAATAGGCTACCGTAAACACTATGGTACAAGATGTATTCAGATTTCAGACTATAGACCTGAGGTTTTATGACATCGCAAAGAGAATTGTAGAAATTGTAGGCCTTCACATAAGAGACAGGTAATAACTGAGCACCCTTAGAGAAAAGAGAGCCATGGTAATAAGTGAGACTACTATGTGACCAGACAGAAAACTAAAACTTTGTGCTATTCTCAGTTGAAATAAAAATACTGTCATGAAATAATATCACCTCATAGTCTTGAGCCTTTTACGCTATGAGAGTAACATTTGACTGGTGCCTCTTGGGAGTCAAGATATTCCATTTCATCTAGGCGCGTCACCTTCATGACTAGAGTAGACTGGCCCCTAGACAGCTGTGAAGCCATTACAGACAGACAGGGCCAGGTAAAGATTCAGACATCAGGACCCCAGCATTAACCATAGAATCTCAATCTAGTTCTGTCTTCTGTGGCATTGCCATCATCACCAAGGTTGAGGGCTGCAGTCGGTGTAAATGATATCGCCTACCTATTTCTCCAGATGAAATACCCAGTCCAAATTATTTGACAGTATGTCAGCTATTGAGAGAGGCCTCTATAGCGTATTTCATCATCATCTTGATGGTAACAGTTCATCTGTTTTCACATTGCTAGGGAATGAAGCGTGCATTTCAAGATAGAGATTTAAGCCTAATAGAAAATTGCAGGCAGATTCCCAGGAGGCCTAAATAAGCACAGTTAAGAACAGGAATAAAAAATACAACATATTTTTCAATTAAGGATTTCCTCCTTGAGGATGCTGATAACCATTCATGCTTTTGTTAGTTGTTATAAACCAAACCAGCAATTTATAACATAGTAAACAAATTAACACACTTGCACATGTGTGAAATAGGAAGAAAAAACATTGCACCCACATTTAGTTAATCAGCAGAATTAACTAACACAGCTTGAGCCAGCAATAGGATGGGATCTGGTTTAATTTATAGTTTTTTTTTATTGAAATGAATCAACTTGAATGGAATGAGGGTTAAAAATAAAAAGTCACATCACTGATGGATCCTATTTCCACAACTGCAAATGACATCAATAAGCTCCAGTAGCATCCGTATCATCCCAAAGCAGAGGAGACAGGTCCTATTACGCTAATTACAGGACGGAGCTGGAAATCATTTCAACAACTCCTTTGGTATCTCCGATGCCTTCATCTCAAAAAAAAGAACACTCTGCAGCAGTGACTCTCCTCCTGCTGAAACGGCATACAGCCTACTCTTCCTCAGTCACTCAAGATGTGTCAGTGATCAGCCTTCTGAGCAGTGAGCAACCTTCATTTGCATGGAAATGACCCAAAGTCCGACTGCTGTTTGGCTTGATACAGGCAGCCGGAGTAAAAATTACCTGGCTAATGACTTTATTCACTGGCAATATCAGTCAGGCATGAGGTGAATAGAATTGTTTTTCTTTACAAACCCAATCAAGGATGTCTGGAGTGATGTGAGTCACAAAAGGCACCCTAAGGACACTGGTCAAAAGTACTGCATTCTATAGGGCAGTTCTTAATCCTGGTTCTGGGGAATCAGCAACAGAATGACAGACACTGCATCCCAAATGCATTGCATCAAATCATCAGAGCACTGATGATTAACTAATCGTTTGAATCAGTGGTGTAGTGCTTAGGGCAAAAACAAAAATGTGCACCGCTTTGGGTCCTCAAGACCAGGATTAAGAAACACTGCTATAGGGAACACAACACCATTTGGGATGTAGCCGCTGTTATTCTGCTGCTGATTCCACAGTCCTACAGACAGAACAGGGCTGAGGAGCTTAGTCCCTGTCACAGCGGTAGAAGACATTGCATCTTGCCCTCCTGTCCCAAAGCTACAGCCCAATTTCAGCCGTCTGTGATTCATTCACACAGAGGCACAGAGTGCTGCAGGTTCGCCCTGATCCGGATCATTCACTGTCCTGTAAATGGCCCCGTGAAAGAGAGTTATTGTGTGGTGCTCTCCTCCGAACAAGCCACTTTAGTTCGGAATTTCTTATTGTCGTATTTTACACCAGACACTATTGGACCAAAGGAGTGAGGACATCCACTTGGAGTGAGTTTGAGTGCCCCCTAAAATTGGTTCCCTGCGGGCACTTGTTTGTCCTGTTTTCATTATAAGTGACTCAACAATCAATGTTTTGCGCAGCCCTAAATTGCAGGTCCACTCAACCATGCTGCACCACTTCACGCCAACATGTTGGCTTGTTGCTGATGCCCATGGGCACCCGACAGGTTTAAAACATTTCAGAATTGCGATAGTTTGACACAGCCAATTGATCTCTATATTAAGATAAAATCAAAGTTAGCTTTCCTCCCTTGTCTTTTTATGAACACGAGATTTTAATAGCCATGGCATAACGGCAAACATTTTACAGCAAATGTTGATCCTGTTTGTTAAAGCATTACACTCAGCCAAACACCAGCTTAGTGCACAATGGAAAGGAAACTCTTCTCAGAGACGTTGTGAGGAGGGTTTTCCACAAACAAATCCCTATCCAAATCTTTGATTTGATTACCAGAGACAAATTCACTGATTTATTTTTTAAAGGAACTATATATATATATATATATATATATTCATAAGGAAACTTGATGTCAATTAATTTAACTTCTCTAACCTTTTAACAACGGTCATTATTGAGTAGTTTGCACTTGAGAATAAACTGTCCCAGACTGCCTCAAACTGTGTTGTGTACCGTGAATACTGGTGATGCAGAAACCTTTGCAAGGATTTAGGCTACTCCACTCTGAAATACTGGCAGCAGGTGGCAGATGCAGGCAATGTGGCTGTGAGGGTTTTGTACACACTGTAATACCATTGGGGAAACATTCTGTACTCTCTAGACAAGAGCAGCCGTGACTGTTCCTCTTTGACTGACATTAAGCTGACTTCTAGCTTATATGTTTTCCCTCTTGGCTGACTGGTCATAAATCGACTGTCCTTCTAAAGAACAGTAACCTTGAGGACATGCTAAAAACGCAGAGACCTAAGCGTGCTAGGTGTCACAAATGCTACTCTATTTCCTATACAGTGCACTACTTTTGATCGTGGACACTGGTCAAAAGTAGTGCACTATAAAAGGAGTCGGGTGGCATTTGGGATACCGCGTTAGCAAATATCTATCGGCACTTTAGCCAGACATTTTTCAAACATGAGAGCTCCCAATGGAATTAATTCTATACATTATTTACACTCATCACAGGGACGGGCAACTTTTGAACGCCCTTTTTTTTTTTAAACTCAGTTCGGGTCTCAATTTACTGTTGCGAGTTAGAATAGTAGAATACACAAGGTGCAATTTCAACTAGCCCATATCAGCTACAATGTTTAGATTGTCAGTCTAGCGGCCATATATCTAAACTTACAGTAATCATGGTCAGGGCGTGTTGGCAGCACACCTGCAGCCCCTCGTGATGAGTTCAGATTTATTGTGGCCCCCACCCCCATCAAAGTTGCCCATCCCTGACCTAGCCTATACGGACAACATACAGTCTATTTGGGGACGATGGAAATGCTATGACACATTAGTCTCTGGTGACAGATTTGTTTCTGGGTTCCAGCCCGAGATTAACATGCAAACTGCTGGCCATTCATATGATCTGGTAACCAAAAGAACTATGATTCAGCAGCCTCTCAACCAATGGTCCAACTACTGGAAGTTGTTTGGTACAACATAATCACCATAATGCTTTAGCGCCAGGTAAGAATCTTTCAAGCAGTTTGTCAGGAAAGCCAAAGTGACTTATGGCTAGATTTGTAATAACAATTGGCCTAAAAGCAACATATAACCTCCCACCTATTAATCTTCATTCGGAAAGGGACAACACGCCCTTCACAACTCAACTGTGACAGCCTTTATTCAAGCCTGCTGACACTAAGGTGATTGTCTGTCCCCTCAGAAGCTAATAAGTATTGGTGCTGCCAGTCATATCTCATGATTAGTCATAACTAACAGTGGGTGTGGTGACGTTCACCATTTTATCTCACTTGTTTCTCCATGCTCTCGTTTCCTTCCTCCTACAGTCTCAGTGTATATTAACATGCAACAATTTCAAAGATTTTACTGAGTTACAGTTCGTGTAAGGAAATCAGTCAACTGAAATAATTGCATTAGGCTCTAATCTATGGATTTCACATGGCTGGGAATACAGACATGCATCTGTTGGTCACAGATACCTTAAAGGTAGGGGCGTGAATCAGAAAACCAGTCAGCTGGTGATATGATCATCTATAAACCTCAATGCCACTGAGGGTAATGAAACATACAGGCTCTTATTCTGGACTGCATACTAAGAACCACTGAACTCATCAATCTCCGGTCAAGTTGATATTACATTTAGCCATGCAATGATCATCTAAAATGTAAGTGAGACTAGGACTGAGAACGTCTCGCTTTGGAATGTAATGTCTGGTGTTACCTACTAAAGGAAGTATGTTTTAAAAACCTACACAAATATAATACTGTAAAACAGTCATTAATACGCTACAATATGCATTATGTTCTCTTACCCTGTTGAGCTGGCCGTTGCGTAATAGAATGTCGGTGAGCTCTTTCAGGGAATCTTCCATGCCTGTCACAAAAAGCAGGGAGGGCTGTCTGTGGGAGAGCCAGTGATCCACTGCCTGGGCCACCACCCGGGACGCCTGCAGGAGCAGTGAGCGTGGGGGCAGGGGTCTGTCATCCCTACTTGCAAACACCACACAAGACAGCAGCTGGCACACAGAGTCTGCCACCACGGACCTGTCCTTGTCCCTGTCCAGGCTAAACCCTCCTGCCTCCCCCTCCACCCTGTTCAGCCCACACAGGCTCTGGAGAAACTGCATGTGGAGCAGCATGGCCTTCCCACGAGGGCCTGCCTCACACAGGCTGGAGAATGGGATCTGGGGGTGTGTGGTGGTGACAGGTGGGAAGGCTGGCTGGGCACTGGGTTCTGCAGAGTCTTGAGTGGGCAGAAGTGTCTCTGTGTTGTTCTCCATCCCACAGCCGGAGTCCATGTCGGAGTTGAGCGGATCTTTCACCAAGCCCGACCCCGTGAAGTCCTGAGAGAGCAGGTCCATGAAGCCATCTCCTGCAGGTTGCACCAAGTAGGACATGAGCTTAATCACTATGCACATCTCATTGTCAGCTTCATTATACTCTGTCACTGAATTAAGCATTAGGCCCTATAATTAAAACGCTCTTAGTTTTCACACAATTAGCTTTGTCATTAAACTCCATTCAATCATGTCTCTCACGCCTTTTATGTAATTCACCATCACCTTGTGTAATTTCATATAGGCCTAATTCTTACTTGTTTTGCACATCAACGGGCCTCGTTTCCAAAGCAACCTTGTGTGTCCATGATGCTCAACTTCATTAATGAGCAAGACGCTCATTGGCCACAATAGCCTTCAGTTCAATAATACTCCCGGCTGACAGCTAAGGTATGAAAACTAGGCTCTACTCCTCATGTAGACATTGTAATCCAATTACCATCCATGCTGAGCAGTCCTTTACTAACTGAAAATATGCTACATTTAAATGAGCATGAATCCTGCTGTTCATCAATTGAACAAAATAATAAAACTGGGAGGCTATTTACTGTGACTGTACACTGCTGTAGCCCTATCCAGAGGCACAGATATATCTAATTATAAATGCAATGCTCTGGGCCTATCCAGCAGACCTAAAGTACAATGGGCCTACTGAGTATACTGTATTCACATGTGATTGACCAATAGGCGACACATTTGTATTAAATTAAATGTCTAGCATGGGGTACATGCTATTAGTCACACTTTAAAGGAGTGAGGGTTAGCTAGTTACAAACTAGCAGAGAATGAATGAGACCCACCACCAGATTCTGTTCCACTGGTGTTCTTTGGCTTTGAGAGCATCTGAGTGAGAAGGAGCTCTTGACGCATTCGGAGCACTTCCTCCTGCAGCCTCTGGGCTTTGGTCTTCCAGGCCTCCGTCTGGCTACTCAGCTTGTTGGCCAAATGTTCCGCGTGCTTCCGACCACTTATCCCGGGAGGTTTACTCTTTATGATGGCAACGGCCACGACAAGTTTCGCTTTTCTAAGACCCCATTCCGCGGAGTCTGTACCTGAAAGCAAGGGAAAACAATCACATTGTTGTGTTGATTTAGCTAGCTGTGCATCGCCTAGTCTCGTTCGACACCAGACACCCCCGCCCCATGCGCAACTAGCCATCTTCCACGACAATATTGGCGCTAACGTTAGCAGCTAGCCGTCTGCCCGATGTTCGCAAGAAGCAGCTTAACTAGCTAGCCCATCAATGTCACGACAATTGGCTGCCTAACATTGGAGAATGTTCAACCAACTTTGCGTTAAAACAAACAAGCAGGCAAACACAACACCACTCTAGCTAGCTAGCCAAAGTTAGCTCCGCAATTTTACCATTGGTAGCAGGACTTCGCTCCATTTTGTGATCCATCATTCAAGCCGAGTTCATCAAAACCTGAGGCGGATTACCCCCAAGGTATTGGTATTTTACTAACTTCATATAGTTAGCTAACCTGGCTAGTAACCCTAGTTACTCTTGTTGTGTTGTGAAAAGATCATATATGATGAGTGCGCACGTTAGGTGGCGAACTAGGCCATTGTTACCGGTAGGTAGCCTCTCGCGCATGACGATCGCTGTCAATCATGTGAAAGCGCGTGTGCATGAGACTGACCGAACCTGTGATATGTTTAAATGAACATATCCAGTACTTTCAACTTCTTAATTTAAGTATTTAGATGTCTAGTGCCCTAGACTTGTCCTGCCCAGGACAATTCTGGTGTGATGTCCTTAATGGCTATGTATTCTCTTCTAGGGGGGCTATGTGTCCTGGATTGTGCGGGACAGTCCTGCACTTTGGCCCTTTGTCCCGCAACCGAACAATCAAACGCCAATAAATTAGAAAAAAATTATATAATTTGTCACGTATTTCAGTCAGACATTCAGACCTAAGCCTACTGGTTAAACACATCTCCAATCATTCTTGAGATCTGATATTCTGTGCAGCGCAAGACTGGAGGTAGGCCAACGTTAGGCCTATCGTCAACCAATCACATTTCACACGTCCTTTAGGGCTAAATTCCAGCTAAAGTTGGAGAGGACCAGTTATCCCTAACTAACGTGCTTTTGATGAAGAGCTACAAAAGTAAGTAAATAGCCGTATTAAACTGAAAGATATAAGGTAAATTAGTCAAACATGTGAGGCTCTCCATGCTCATTAGTTGCTCATTCAACATATTTGCTGCTACTTCACTCAATCCCATTTTAAAAGTCTCCTTTCCTAACTGTTTTAAGATCAACCAGAAATGTTTCCTTGGCCAAATATTGCCAGATTTTCATAAAACAGGCACACAGGTGGTCTTTCGTTTCTTCATCACCAAATGTTGTGTAAGGCAAAAGAGTAGGCTAGGGGCGATTCAATTGCTTGTTCGGTTCAGCGGACTGCGGATGTGTAGTGCTACCATAGCGCCACTTCTCACAATGGTGCTCGTTTAGTAAAGTTAGATGAACGCTGAATCAATGTCTTGGGAGATCACATAATTATTTATTAGTATTCTACATAACCAAATATAAAGGTATAACGTTACTGTTACACCAAAAACACCACCGTATTCTTATTAGGTTTAAGGATGTAATATATATATATATTACATCCTATATATACTTGGGACTCGACTTGAGACTCGGATATTGTGACTTGAGACTTGCTTGTGACTCGAAAAATAGTGACTTGGTCCCGCCTCTATAATTTCTCAGAGATGGTACCGATAGTCTACCAAGTCACTATTTTTCGAGTCACAAGCAAGTCTCAAGTCACAATATCCGAGTCTCAAGTCGAGTCCCAAGTAGAACAAACAGGTCAAGACTTGAGTCAAGTCCAAATCATAATTCTAATATCAAGTCTCAAGTCTAGTAAAAAAAATCTATACATGCAACGACTATTTATTGAGGCTACCAGACAGACCATTTCATTATTTTGTCTACAACACATTTTGATTAGCCCATGTCATTGTAAAATACGGACCTTGTATCAGTCGTAAGGGCATGAAATCAGCAGAAGGCAAGGCAAGTTTACGTGCTCATAGTGTAAATGTATTTATAGGTCTTGGGGATCCAATGGTAAAAACGCCATATCATGCAAAATATACAAGTAGATTTACCAAATATACAAGGGCAATAGCCCAAAAGAAATCGCCTTATGACAGGTTAAGCCTGATACAATCTGAACGGACACAGCTAGAGGGCAAGACTGAACAGCCTCCCCTTGAGAAACCAATCTGTCTAACAGGAGCTCAAACAGGTAGGCCTGCATAATAATAAGGACTTGGCCCAGGACCACACAATTACCCAATTGACAATTACAACCAATACATTGGTTCTATAATGTAAAAGGCAATATCCACATACATTGGTACATTCATCTTAATCAGACTTAATGATTATTAATTATATTTCAACACCATGCATACATGGAACAATAATGTTATTTTATTCAACGTTCTGACTCCAAAGCGTGGAGCGCAGGCCACGTAGCCTATGTCAATGCGCACTGAGGCGCGCGCTCCTTATGAACAACAACAATTACAGAGACGTAGGACACAGACCCACAGAACTCTGGCATAACCCGGGAAATATAAACAAAGGAAACCATACATTGAATTAAATAAACATAACTTCTACCTCATGAGTCTTACGAACATGCATGTGCACTATAAACATCGCGCCCACTCAAAGCAGGGTAACAAATGGTTGGCTAAAATGGTTGGCTAAATGGAAATGTATCGTAGGCCTATCAAACATAAAACAGAAATGTCTATAAAGGCCTATCAAACATTGGATAGAAATGTCTATGTGTTGCAATACACGGTACAGGGATGGAATGATGAAACGCTAGCAATGATTGTAGTATTAGATGGAACGTAGATTCACCTCATAGGGCCTGTGCATTTAAACATGTGAAAGCAACAGCAAACATTTCAACAAGAGCAAATAAAGCACCTTCCAGTGGTGGAAGTTTGGAGAGTGCATGTGAAGAGCCGCGCCTATGGTGCATCTTCGCCACAGTAATAATTCGTTTTAACAACAAATTCCAAATGGAAGCTTCATAAGTAAATTATCAATTTCAAGTAATTGCTACATACCAAACGATCAGTAGGCTTATGCAAGTAATTGTTGTCCCATTGCTGGTGAGCTTGCAAAGTAAACAGTTAATATTCTTGATCACCAATTTATTTCGGAGGTGCATATTCATTATTATGGTAATCCTACAATTTGACGTTTGTGCTACAATGGATCCTATAGCTGTATGGCAAATCAGCAATCTGTTCGCTAGCTCACCCGACCTGTGTTGATTGACAGTTTGCTGGTCCATTCAGAGTACAAAGTGTGCGTTTCACCAGCCAATCTGTTGCAGTTTTTTTTGAAGGGCGATGTTGCCGGCTACTGTCTCTGGCTGCATGTATAGTTATCCACGTAGACTCTGTGCCACAAAATGAGTGCCAAAACGTTACAAAACCTGGCCAGATAGTTTTTATTCATGTAGACTACACTGACCCGCGAAATCCTCCTGTTGTCCAGCATTTGGGCATTTTAAATGTGGTCACCCTACTCTTGACTGACAAATCCTTCTCATGGACAGAGGAGAGCAGCAAGGACACTGTCACTGTCATACCAGACAATGATGGAACAAGACCGTGGCCAGCTTCAGGTAGGCCTTTTACAGTCAAATACGTTAACATTGTAATCAAGTGAAGTGATAAAAGATGGCCTTCTCAGTAACACCATAGGCCTACTGTTTTTTGTCTCGAGTCTTTGGGAGAAGACTTTTGTCCCAGTCACAAAGATGGTCTAATTTAGACTAAATTGATCTGATGAAAGAAACGTATTGATTTGATCAAATAAATGTAATCAGTGATATTCAGGATTCTCATCACAAAGAAAGGACATGTTTCGAACATTCAATCTAGCTTTTATAAATACGAATGATATAGCCTATTTTAATACAGATTCACTTGAATATGATTAATAATAATTTATTTAACTTGTATAGCACTTTAATTACAGATTTTTTTTTTCAAAGCGCATAAAAAGAAAAACAAACAACACATTTAAATTGAGATGGTAGAGACATTGAATGTCTCTATTTGGCTTAGGGTGAAAGGCTGGGAATTAAGGCAGTTAGGATTGGAAAAGCAAAGCTCCGACGGCGGAGGCATTGATGTTACAGCCAGGAAGAAACAAAGACAGTCTGACCAACAGGGCCTAAATTAGAACTTAATGAAGATGTTAATGATAATATACAGTCACAATACATCAGTCGTAATTAGCATTTAGGCTCACCTCAATATCACAATCAGCTTTCGTGTTGCAAAGGCATATTCTGCACGATTGCAAAGTGTCTCTGTCAATAGAAATCCAATAAGCAACCGCTTGACCTTATGTTTCTCACTAGCAGATAAGGATGATTATTCTCTTCGGCAGATTTCGATAAAGTCACCATCCTTGACTCTGTTCAAGACCTGGGTTGGGGAAAGAGAATGAACCCCAAATATAATTTCATTGAAAATGACTGCCTAATAAAGATTCATAATGGCCCACTTAAAAGTTAAGTTGAGTTTAGAATGAAGGCATACAATGGAGTAAAATCCAAGAAGCTTAATAAACTATAAAATCCCCAGTTGGTGTAGAGACATAGTTGGCTTCAACTTCTTTACACAAAGATAACTCAAACTTTTTCAATATGCATTGCACAATTGATTTCCCCTATTATAGTGACTTGAGGGATTGTTAGGATATAACTAATTTGAACACTAATAGAGATCGTCTTATATAATTTATGCACCAACATATGAATTATTTACAAAGTTAATAACAAAGTTCACAAAGCCCATCTCAGTCTCAACTCTCTATTTTCATCTTGTGGAGATACAAAAAGACAGACAGAGAAAGGCTATATGCCATACTCAAAGATATTCAAAAAGACAGGCAGATTGGCAATGCCATTATGGTTTTACATTGATTGATCATAGGATACAGCGTTAGATACATAGGCCTGACTGGACGACCAATTATGCATCCAGCGGCCTAATGCAGACATGTAGCCCCAGATCTAATCTCCAGGCCAGTAGACTTCACCACTAGCCGGCCTCCGCCCAGTGCCCTGCCCTGAACTTTAGTCACTGTTACTAGCCAGCTACCACCCGGTACTAAACCCTGCACCTTATAGACTGCTGCCCTATGTACATAGTCATTGAACACTGGTCACTTTAATACATATTCTTTTACCGACTTCATATGTACAGTATATACTGTATTCTAGTCAAGGCTCATCCTGTATAACTACTGCTGTACACACCTTTTCTATTCATATGCTGTCCATAAGGTCTATACACACCATCATATATATTTATATTCCGGATGCTCGTCCTCATCTTTCTTAATTACTTTATTTAAATGTTTTGTATTTGTGTGTATTGTTTTTGTATTGTTAGGTAGCCTATTACTGCACTGTTGGAGCTAGAAACATAAGCATTTCGCTGCACCTGCGATAACATTGCAAAATACGTGTACACGACCGATTTGATTTGATTTTGATTTGACATTGGCATTCAATATACACCCTACAACACCTGTATTTTTCATTTTCTAAAGAACAGAGCACAACCAGTATCGTATAGGCCTAGTCTAAGTATAGGCTAAAATAATATCACCAACAACATCCAAGTACTGTATAATCGTCCCAAAGCGTTGGTTTCCCCGTTGAACTGAAAGACATTGCAACAAACTTCCGAAGAGGAGCTGTCCAAGGGTCCTTGTAGCGGACAGCCTGAGTCCAAGGTGCTGATTGACACTTTTCTGGCGTTGCACTGCATCTCAATCAATGTCATGTGGCCGAATGCATTTGTAAATGTAAGATTTATGTTTTATTATGTTATTAGTTAGGCCTATTTCAGATACCATAACAGTATTTGCATGTCTAAATAGTTTAATATGCAAATTATAGCCCTTTTCTGGCTATGATTAATACTAAACCCAAGGGCATTATGACCCGGTGTATGAAACCACTTGCTCAGCCTTGAGAGACAGAGAGAGGAGGACCAGTGTGATATCTGTAGGGTTCTGCCAGCTCGAGCGTTCTCTATAAAACCAAGTGTGAAGCCTCGCCCGCGCCCAACTTCTGAAGTGCCGCAGATCCAGAACAGTGCCTAGGAGAGCGGATTAACAAACTCAAAGAACAACAATAAAGAAAGCAAACTACTACAGATCATTATCATTCTTTAAATGTTTTTTTATCAATACTGTGATAGGCCTACATAATTAATAAATGCACGTTTAATTGGGCAAACTAACGACAATCAATAATGGATATAATGGTTCTCATATCTACATTTCATTGAAAAGCTGAATGTATAACAAACAATAAAGTAAATTAATGGGAAGTCAAGGCAAAGGATATTTCAAGAAGAAGGGTTCACATTATTTTCGTGTGATTTTTTTGGATAATCAATGTACGTCTGATGGACACCGAAGGGGATGGAGCTGCGCATAACCTGGAAAATATGACAATAAATGCGACGTTTACGTTGGATAAGCAGTCCCAGTGCTCCCTTTTTGAAGGGTTTTCCTTCAAAGCTCAATGACATCTGTCAAAAGAGTGTCGAAGGATGGAGCGCGCCAGTCAGTTGAAGCCAACTTCTTTTATTTATGGAGAGTTCTGGAATATGTCAACCAATGATACCAATGTAAATTTTACGACTAAAGGAGAGGAGGAGGATAGTTTGGCTTTCCAAGCCGGTTTAGCATTTACATTATCTCTGATAACTTTTTCAACAACATTATCAAATGCATTCGTTATTGCTACTATTTATCAGTCCAGAAAACTGCATACGCCTGCAAACTTTCTGATAGCATCGCTCGCCCTGACAGACCTTCTGGTGTCGGTATTGGTGATGCCAATCAGCGCGCTATACACGGTGAGTCAAACATGGACTTTGGGACAAGTTATGTGCGACATATGGTTGTCTTCAGACATTACGTGTTGCACCGCATCCATTCTTCACCTGTGCGTAATTGCACTGGACCGTTACTGGGCAATAACAGACGCGGTTGAGTACACCAAGAAGCGCACACCAGCGCGCGCAGCGGGGATGATCGCCACTGCCTGGGTGATTGCCATCTCCATCTCATTGCCGCCCTTCTTCTGGCGTCAGGTGAAAACGGACGAGGTTACCACTTGCAACGTGAACACTGATCACATTTTCTACACTATTTATTCCACTTTTGGAGCCTTCTATATTCCCACTTTGTTACTCATAGCCCTTTACGGTAGGATCTACGTGGAAGCCCGAAAGAGAATCTTGAAACAGTCGTCTCATAAACCGGGGAAAAGACTCACTTCTGCCCATTTGATAACAAACTCGCCAGGTACAAATTCTGTGGCATCCACCACCTCTCTAAATTACGGGACGAACGAAACCTCTTCTTGCGACGCTAATAGCTCAACTGCCAATGTGAACCATGTGAAAGTTATTGTATCCGACGCGCTCCTGGAGAAGAAGAGGATCTCCGCTGCCAGGGAAAGAAAGGCGACAAAAACTTTAGGGATCATTCTCGGAGCTTACATCATATGCTGGCTACCGTTTTTCATTTACACTTTAGTGGTTTCAGTCTGTGCGTCATGTTTCTCTCCGGAATTATTTGACATATTCACTTGGTTGGGTTATCTTAACTCTTTAATAAACCCCATAATTTACACCATGTCCAATGAGGATTTCAAAAAGGCTTTCCACAAACTAATACGCTTTAGATGTTGCAGGTCCTGAAAATAAGCTACCTACCAGACAAAGGGTGCCAAACCCATTTAATTTTACTCAGCTACGTCAGCAGCACCACAAACTGCAGCTCTCCAATAATTACAGCATGTTAGCTAACTCAGTCGTAATCAACCTGCAAACATGTGCAGTATTGTATCTTGCATGTTTAAAAAAACAAACAGGAACATGATATTATACTTCATAAGCCTATCTACGTGGCCTGCAGGCACGTTTGGAAACTTGCTTATTTTGCAAAGCAAAAATGTATTATTTAATCACTGCCATCATTGAACGATCTATTCAGAAATAGACTATATACAGTCTGCTGCCTTCCTTATGATTGGCAGTCAGTCACGAGATTACCACCCACTCAAAACATACAATTCATATTCCAACCTTAACCAACAATAACTTTTTTGCGTTATTGGTAATCAAGGTTAATATGTGTTGGATATCAGTAGCTCTTTGACTTGGAAAAACAGAGGCTTGATATAACGTTTAATATTTAAACATTCATGGAATGCCTGCTGTATGACAGATTTGGAATGGGTCCCAAATGGTATCCTGTTCCCTACATTGTGCACTACTTTTGGTCAAACGTAGTACACACTGTAGGGAACAGGGTACCATTCGGAACATATACTTATTGTAGGCTAACTCATGTGGGAATGATAAGCACAAATAGGTTCTGAGCCCTCTGGGAAGGCCCCTCCCCCTTAGGAAAATAATAGTCTGTCACATCACAAATCTTGGTGCCTACAGAGACCTTTTCCGTTCCATTTCTTGTATGTTTACTATTGTTCCAACTCTTTAATGAGATTAGCATGGGTTTTATGATTAAACACCATCACTCATTTAATCTCATGGTCAATGTAAAAATAATCATTTGACTATTATGTTATTGTGAATAATGTTGTTTACTTCAAACTGGACTATAAGCTGACCTCTTGTTTTATCAAACAAGCCTCAATCAATGTATTTATATCTGTATGCATTGTAACATGTATGTGTGTGTGTATTCTTTTTATTTGTGTAGTTTTTTTTATATTTTGCTATGGAGCTGCTTAAATTACCTGTGAGTTCACTCTGCTGCAACCTTCTGGGTATTACAAAATACTGCTGTTGGTAGAATTCTACCAATCAAAGTCAAATATGACAGACAAGAATACAGACGCCTAACACATTTCTTCACCTACAGTACCATTTCTCATATTGATAATGTTTCAAAGATGTCTCAGCATTCCCTTTACATTCCAGGCTGCATGTGTTACGTGCTAGATAAAATTACAGAATTTACAGAATTAATAAGCTGTTGAAAATCCATTGAGATTGTTAAACATCACATTTTGACGAATACAACCACAGTAAACAACAGAGATGCAATAGCAACAGCTAAGTACTCATGTAATGGAGGTTCTTTTTGATCCAAATTAGCTATTGCTGTACAATAAAGCTTCTCTGCTCATAAGCAATGCACTGTAATTGCATTGACTCTGTGAGTAGAGGTTCATCCCAGTGGAGTACAAATCACTTCTGCTATTGTGAAATACAAGAAATAAAACATTCAATGGAATCTAAGGGTATGGCCATTTTCCTTGGAAAAAACAAGATGGTAGAAGGATGGTAATGATGAGTTTGCACTTCAAACATCAGATGGAAATGCAACCAAAAAGCCCAAAGTATTAGATAACATAGCAGGTTATAACTCAGAACAGACTGTGGTAAAAATGATAATGCTGGTAAACTGCTATATTCCAGCCAAAAGCTTGTAGAGGTGTGATATTGTTAAATCACGATGTGGAAATAGTAATAACATTTGTTTGCTGTATCAGTTTCTCATAATTGTGGAGAGGACATAAAGCCATCGTCTGAATGCTGTAACAGAACAGATAACAAACTTAAAGGGCTAGTAGAGTGTGTAATGGCATACGCCAGGTGTTTACGACCTCCTTGAACACTGAACAACCATTTTATTGGTACGTTAATGAGTTAATAATCGAACACAACTTTAAAAGACCATTTGAATTATTGGACATCACTGCTGAAAATGCTCCAGATGACATTTAACGAGGTTCACTTATCACTGTTGCTTTTGAAAGTATTTCCATTGCAAATCCTAATTGTTCAAAATAATATCGGCTATCATTAATTCATGTGAAAGTCAGAGACCCGGATGTGTGGATGATGGTGCATCCTTTTCTTTTTTTTTTGTTGTTGCCAGAAGCTGCCCACTGTGTGTGTGTGTGTGTGTGTGTGAGTGTGTGTGTAGGATAATTAACATACGCTGTGGGCACCTTCTAAATTGACCAATTTAGAACCGTACTGGGATTTTGGATGGATGGTGCCTTCTGTACATTAGATTCAGTTGTATTATGATATGAAAAATGTCATTTTCCCTCTTGTGGTACATTTTGCTCTCAGGTAAAAGCTTCTTTGCTTTCGGGGAGGCAGACTCTATGGCAACAATATTATTCTTACCCAGTCTAAAATTAATATCCTGCTGTGCCTCAAATCGATTAGGCCAACTTTGACACTTTTAAAAGTCTGCACTCTGATTACTGTTTCCATGGTTCCTCGCATCGCTTCATCAAACATGAACAGAGGTTCAGTGGGTAGTTGGTTATTTTGCTATTGCCAAAATAACATATTGAACGGGATATGAATGAAGAAAGAGGAAGAGGGGTGGACTTCATTTTAGAAGAAAAGGTACGCTCCAAATGCATTTTTCTTCATCTGTACTTTTGCTATGTGAATGTTGTGTAGAAAAACCTCCTTTGAGGAGAGGAATCTGTATAAATTCAAAAAGTTAGATTACAAAAGGCCTCTAATTTCAATGTTTCTCTGGGTGGTGTGGAATGAGAAAGTATTGAGATATTGAAGGTTTCTTGTTTGATATAAAGTTGATCTGAACAGAGTGAGATGAATCGAGACACATTTCTGGTTACATACTGTATTTGATCTGAAGTTGATATGAAGAGGGCGATATTAATTGCCACTCCAGATTCAACCCTGCCAGGAAGTTATTAGTCTCTGCCTTTAATGCCTAATTCTCTTGAATGATCTATAAATGACTCAGTTCAGCGGGCTGTGATAGGGGTGAACGGTGGCTTGAGGAGTTTAGTTTCCAGCTCTGTAGCCTGCCGATTGAATGGGAGCTAGGCTGCCTCCACATCAAACAAACAAAACACAGCAAAATCTTTTTGAAGAGCTCACCTTGATCACTGCCAAGATATAATATATATATATATATATATATATATATACACAGTTGAAGTCGGAAGTGACTTTAAGAAAGCTCTTTTTCAAATGTTAACTGTTTGTTTTTAACTAATAGAAACATCTCCATGAAGATATTTGTAAATATGTATACAGTTGAAGTCGGAAGTTTACATATACAGTTTACATATACATTTAAACTCAGTTTTTCACAATTCCTGACATTTAATCCTAGTAAAAATTCCCCTGTCTTAGGTCAGTTAGGATCACCACTTTATTTTAAGAATGAAATGTCAGAATAAGAGAAGAGAGAATGATTTATTGCAGCTTTTATTTCTTTCATCACATTCCCAGTGGGTCAGAAGTTTACATACACTCAATTAGTATTTGGTAGCATTGCCTTTAAATTGTTTAACTTGGGTCAAACGTTTCGGGTAGCCTTCCACAAGCTTCCCACAATAAGTTGGGTGAATTTTGGCCCATTCCTCCTGACAGAGCTGGTGTAACTGAGTCAGGTTTGTAAGGCCTCCTTGCCCGCACACGCTTTTTCAGTTCTGCCCACAAAGGGCTTTGTGATGGCCACTCCAATACCTTGACTTTGTTGTCATTAAGCCATTTTGCCACAACTTTGGAAGTATGCTTGGGGTCATTGTCCATTTGGAAGACCCAGTTGCGACCAAGCTTTAACTTCCTGAATGATGTCTTGAGATGTTGCTTCAATATATCTGCATACTTTTCATTTCCTCATGATGTCATCTATTTTGTGAAGTGCACCAGTCCATCCTGCAGCAAAGCACTCCCACAACATGATGCGGCCACCCCCGTGCTTCACGGTTGGGATGGTTTTCTTCGGCTTGCAAGCCTTCAACTTTTTCCTCCAAACACAAGGATGGTCATTATGGCCAAACAGTTCTATTTTTGTTTCATCAGACCAGAGGACATTTCTCCAAAAAGTATGATCTTTGTCCCCATGTGCAGTTGAAAACAGTAGTCTGGCTTTTTTATGGCGGTTATGGAGCAGTGGCTTCTTCCTTGCTGAGCGGCCTTTCAGGCTATGTCGATATAGGACTCGTGTTATTGTGGATATAGATACTTTTGTACCTGTTCCTCCAGCATCTTCACAAGGTCCTTTGCTGTTGTTCCTGGACTGATTTGTACTTTTCGCACCAAAGTACGTTCATCTCTAGGAGACAGAACACGTCTCCTTCCTGAGCGGTATGACGGCTGCGTGGTCCCATGGTGTTTATACTTGCCTACTGTTGTTCGTACAGATGAACGTGGTACCTTCAGGCGTTTGGAAATTGCTCCCAAGGATGATCCAGACTTGTAGAGGTCTACAATTTCTTTTCTGAGGTCTTGGCTGATTTCTTTTGATTTTCCCATGATGTCAAGCAAAGAGGCACTGAGTTTGAAGGTAGGCCTTGAAATACATCCACAGGTACACCTCCAAATTACTTAAATTATGTTAATTAGCCTATCAGAAGCTTCTAAAGCCATGACATAATTTTCTGGAATTTTCCAAGCTGTTTAAAGGCACAGTCAACTTAGTGTATGTAAACTTCTGACCCACTGGAATTGTGATACAGTGAATTATAAGTGAAATAATCTGTCTGTAAACAATTACTTGTGTCTTGCACAAAGTAGATGTCCTAACCGACTTGCCAAAACTATAGTTTGTTAACAAGAAATTTGTGGAGTGGTTGAAAAACGAGTTTTAATGACTCCAATCTAAGTGTATGTAAACTTCCGACTTCAACTGTATAGATAGAGAGAGAGGGGAAAAAAAAACACAAAAAATGTCCCACTGAAAAACTAGTTAGGGAAATCATACTAAATAAACAATCACATTTTTCTGACGAGGTGCTAGATACATGCTAGATACACTGCAACAGACCAAGTTAGGGGCCTTGTGGTTAGTGTCCGCCCTGAGATTGGAAGGTTGGGAGTTCGATCCGGCCGAATTCCTACCAAAGACTGTAAAAATGGGACCCGATGCGTCCCTGTTTGGCACTCAGCATTAAGGAAATAGATTGGGGCTAAGGCCCTGCGACAGACTACCGTCCTGTCCAGAGGGTGTACTTGTACATTAAACTGTCTCATGATACTGAAACCGGCTCCTGCTCCTATGAGTTTTTCTGGCTCGCACAAGCCAGCCAAGGCTACTTTTACTTTATACTACAAAAGACACTGAAGGTGTGACTGCAGAGATCGATGTGGAAATGGCTTGATGTACTGTAGCTATGTCCCGCTCCATAATATCCCTCACAATTACATAACTTCCCTATTCATCTTTCACAGCGGATTATCCTGTTAGAAATGGACTAGTAATCTCAGTGGTGTGATTATTTAGCTGGCCCACATGCCAAGCCTCTTCTGCCGTAGTGACAGACAGCCAAGATTCAAACCCCAGTCACAGAAGCTCATGCAGGCTCGTGCAGCCCATCTATCACATGTGCGCCGAGCTCAATCTCTTCAGCTTCGCTGTCATCCAGCACTCAGTGCCTGTAAGAGATGTCTTTATCCTCTCCCCTCCTGCATTGGGACGCTCGGATCAGCAAGAGTCATGCTAACTCCCCTTAGATCATCAGCTCCACTGTTAGCCTACAGTATATAAACATTCATTAGCAGTACACCACCTCTACTGGCTGTATTTATTCACACAACATGGCTGTTTACCATTTCCCCCAACTAATTGCAGCTCTACATAAAACTCTACATAACAACCAGGGAAATAACCACCTGACAGCAACAACACCTGCCAACTCTGCCACTCCATCTTGGGCTCTGAGTCACCACACAGGTGCATCGCTCACAGCAGACAGAATCTCTCCTCTCTGCTTGAGTGTTCCTATGCCACTGCTGCGCTGCATGGTGGATAGGGCTATTTTCTGCCAAAGCACAAACAATAGCGCTCTGATGAAGCCAGGAAGGGGTCGGCTGAAGGGTGAGGGGCAAGGAGGGGACGAGGTAGAGAGAGAGCGCGCTGGGCTGACAGAATGCTGACTGGATTTCTCTCCTCAGATCCCCATGCCTGTTTTATCTTAGGAAGGCCCCCGGGTCGTTGTAATGAGACCCTCGCCAGCAGCGTCGTGTCGATCCATCTGGCAAACAGAGCCCAAGCCCCTTCTATATCTGGCACCGCCACTCTGTGTGCATCCCAAATGACACCCTATATAGTGCACTACTCTGGTCAGTGAAGAGCACTATTTGCCAGTCTTATCTGGTCCAGCGACGGTGGGTTTGTGCCCATAGGCGACGTTGTTGCCGGTGATGTCTGGTGAGGACCTGCCTTACAACAGGCCTACAAGCCCTCAGTCCAGCCTATTGCGGACAGTCTGAGCACTGATGGAGGGATTGTGCGTTTCTGGTGTAACTCGGGCAGTTGTTGTTGCCACCCTGTACCTGTCCTGCAGGTGTGATGTTTCAGATTTACCAATCCTGTGCAGGTGTTGTTACACGTGGTCTGCCACTGCGAGGACAATCAGCTGTCTGTCCTGTCTCCCTGTAGCGCTGTCTTAGGCGTCTCACAGTACGGACTTTGCAATTTATTGCCCTGGTCACATCTGCAGTCCTCATGCCTCCTTGCAGCATTCCGAAGGCACATTCACGCATATGAGCAGGGACTCTGGGCATCTTTCTTTTGGTGTTTTTCAGAGTCAGTAGAAAAGCCTCTTTAGTGTCCTAAGTTTTCATAACTGTGATCTTAATTGCCTATCGTCTGTAAACTGTTAGTGTCTTAATGACCGTTCCACATGTGCATGTTCATTAATTGTTTATGGTTCATTGAACAAGCATGGGAAACAGTGTATAAACCCTTTACAATGAAGATCTGTGAAGTTATTTCGATTTTTACGAATTATCTTTGAAAGACAGGGTCCTGAAAAATAGACGTTTCCTTTTTTTCTGAGTTTATATACACCTGTTCTGAAAGACCCCAGAGTCTAAAACACCGCTAAGCAAGGGACTCCACCAAGCAAGCGGTACCATGAAGACCAAGGAGCTCTCCAAACAGGTCAGGGACAAAGTTGTGGAGAAGTACAGATCAGGGTTGGGTTATAAAAAAATATCTGAAACTTTGAAAATCTCCCGGAGTGCCATTAAATCCATTCTAAAAAAAAATCAAGAATATGGCACCACAACAAACCTGCCAAGAGAGGGTCGCCCACCAAAACTCACGGACCAGGCAAGGACGGCATTAATCAGAGAGGCAACAAAGAGACCAAAGATTACCCTGAAGGAGCTGCAAAGCTTTACAGTGGAGATTGCAGTATCTGTCCACAGGACCACTTTAAGCCATACACTCCACAGAGCTGGGTTTACAGAAGAGTGGCCAGAAAAAAAGCAATTGCTTTAAATGTTCGCAAAAAAGGCATGCAGGAGACTCCCCGAACATATGGAAGAAAGTACTCTGGTCAGATGAGACTAAATTTGAGCTTTTTTGTCCATCAAGATAAACGCTACGTCTGGCGCAAACCCAACACCTCTCATCACCCCGAGAACACTGAAGCATGGTGGTGGCAGCATCATGCAGTGGGGATGTTTTCCATCGGCAGGGACTGGGAAACTGGTCATAATTGAAGGAATGATGGATGGCGCTAAATACAGGGAAATTCTTGAGGAAAACCTGTTTGTCTTCCAGAGATTTGAGACTAGGATGGAGGTTCACCTTCCAGCAGGACAATGATCCTAAGCATATTGCTAAAGCAACACTCGAGGGGTTTATGGGGAAACATTTAAATGTCTTGAAATGGCCTAGTCAAAGCCCAGACCTCAATCCAATTGAGAATCTTCGCATTCGCGCAAAACTGAAAGCGCGAATCACTGCTTTTAACCAGGGTAAGGCTACCGGAAACATGACTGAATACAAACAGTGTAGCTATTCCCTCCGCAAGGCAATCAAACAAGCGAAGCGTCAATATAGAGACAAAGTAGAGTCACAATTCAACGGCTCAGACATAAGAGGAATGTGGCAGGGTCTACAGTCAATCACGGGGACTACAAAAAGAAAACCAGCCCTGTTGCGGACCATGGCGTCCTGCTCCCAGACAAACTAAACAACTTCTTTGCTCGCATTGAGGACAATACAGTGCCACCGACACGGCCTGCTACCAAAACCTGCGGGCTCTCCTTCACTGCAGCCAATGTGAGAAAAACATTTAAATGTGTTAACCCTCGCAAGGCTGCTGGCCCAGATGGCATCCCTGGTCGTGTCCTCAGATCATGCGCAGACCAGCTGGCTGGTGTGTTTACGGACATATTCAATCAGTCCCTATCCCAGTCTGCTGTTCCCACATGCTTCAAGAGGGCCACCATTGTTCCTGTTCCCAAGAAAGCTAAGGTAACTGAGCTAAATGACTATCGCCCCGTAGCACTCACTTCCGTCATCATGAAGTGCTTTGAGAGATTAGTCAAGGATCATATCACCTCCATCCTGCCAGACACCCTGGACCCACTCCAATTTGCTTACCGTCCCAATAGGTCCACAGACGACGCAATCGCAATCACACTGCATACTGCCCTAACCCATCTGGATAAGAGGAATACTTATGTAAGAATGCTGTTCATCGACTACAGCTCAGCATTTAACACCATAGTTCCCTCCAAGCTCGTCATTAAGCTCGAGACCCTGGGTCTCGACCCAGCCCTGTGCAACTGGGTCCTGGACTTCCTGACGGGCCGGCCCCAGGTGGTGAGGGTAGGAAACAACATCACCTCGCTGATCCTCAACACTGGGGCCCCATAAGGGTGCGTTCTCAGCCCTCTCCTGTACTCCCTGTTTACCCATGACTGCGTGGCCAAGCACGCATCCAACTCAATCATCAAGTTTGCTGACGACACTACAGTGGTAGGCTTGATTACCAACAACGACGAGACGGCCTACAGGGAGGAGGTGAGGGCCCTCGGAGTGTGGTGTCAGGAAAATAACCTCTCACTCAATGTCAACAAAACAAAGGAGATGATCATGGACTTCAGGAAACAGGAGAGGGAGCACCCCCCTATCCACATCGAAGGGACAGTAGTGGAGAAGGTGGAAAGTTTTAAGTTCCTCGGCGTACACATCACAGACAAACTTAATTGGTCCACCCACACAGACAGCGTGGTGAAGAAACCGCAACAGCGCCTCTTCAACCTCAGGAGGCTGAAGAATTTCGGCTTGTCACCAAAATCACTCACAAACTTCTACAGATGCACAATCGAGAGCATCCTGTCGGGCTGTATCACCGCCTGGTACGGCAACTGCTCCGCCCACAACCGTAAGGCTCTCCAGAGGGTAGTGAGGACTGCACAACGCATCACCGGGGGTAAACTACCTGCCCTTCAGGACACCTACACCATCCGTTGTCACAGGAAGGTCAAAAAGATCATCAAGGACAGCAACCACCCGAGCCACTGCCTGTTCACCCCGCTATCATCCAGAAGGCGAGGTCAGTACAGGTGCATCAAAGCTGGGACCGAGAGACTGAAAAACAGCTTCTACCTCAAGGCCATCAGACTGTTAAACAGCATTGAGTGGCTGCTGCCAACATACTGACTTAAATCTCTAGCCACTTAAAACATAGGAATTGGATGTAACAAATGTATCACAAGCCACTTTAAACAATTTTGTATATAATGTTTACATATCCGACATACTCATATCAAATGTATACACTGTACTCTAAACCATCTACTGAATCTTGCCTATGCCGTTCGGCCATCGACCCAAATCTCTAATCTCTAGCCACTTTAATAATTATAATTGGATGAAAGAAATGTATCACTAGCCACTTTAAACAATGCCATTTATATAATGTTTACATATCCTACATTACTCATCTCATATGTATATACTGTACTCCATACCATCTACTGCATCTTGCCTATGCCGGTCAGCCATCGCTCATCCATATATTTATATGTACATACTCGTATTCATTCCTTTAGTCTTGTGTGTATAAGGTAGTTGTTGTGAATTTGTTAGATTACTTGCTAGATACTACTGCATGGTCGGAACTAGAAGCACAAGCATTTCGCTACACTCGCATTAACATCTGCTAACCATGTGTATGTGACAAATAAATTTTGATTTGAATCTGTGGTATGACTAAAAGATTGCTGTACACCAGTGGAGCCCATCCAACTTGAAGGAGCTGGAGCAGTTTTGCCTTGAAGAATGGGCAAAAATCCCAGTGGCTAGATGTGCCAAGCTTATAGAGACATACCCCAAGAGACTTGCAGCTGTAATTGCTGCAATAGGTGGCTCAACAAAGTATTGACTTTGGGGGGGTGAGTAGTTATGCATGCTCAAGTTTTCCTTTTTTTGTCTTATTTCTTGCTTGTTTCACACCCCAAAAAATATTTTGCATCTTCAAAGTGGTAGGCATGTTGTGTAAATCAAATGATACAAACCCCCCCAAAATCTATTTTAATCCCAGGTTGAAAAGCAATAAAATAGGAAAAACGCCAAGGGTGGTGAATACTTTCGCAAGCCTCTGTATGTGTAGCATGCAGGTTAAACTATGTGTGGGCTATAGCAGGCACACCTTACTGAAATAGCATCTCAGAAAAACACAGTAAGTTCATTTCCCTTGTTACTCACCTCCCAGTGACTTCGCTGAGGCAAGATGAACCTGCCATCTTGGTAAATGAAAATAATCTACCCATCTACACTGTGCCGTAATCACGCCACTGAGATAGCTTCTGAGACTTGAGTAGGCTAATTCTCATGTGGCACACAGCCCAGTGCCCTCGCTGAGGCAAAATGAGCTGTCATCTGGTACATTCTATTCTACATTCTATATTCTACCTGTGAACCCAGCCAACCACTTGCAACTATATATACAGTCAGTGTTATATAGCAGATTGCAATGCTGCAAGAGAAAAGCAACATAGCTTCTGGACAGTCATGGCAAAATTAGCAATTACTGCAGGAACTCCTCTAGGCGTCCACAATCTCAGAACATTTAATCAAATGTAACGTTCATAAGCAGCAGAGGATCATCGGCCCATGATCTTCACGGTGAAGCTGGGACCGATTGCGAAGCAGTAGCAGCACCCATGCTGGAGTGAGATGTCTATAGCTCGGAGTGAGATGTCTATAGCTCAGAGCTAGCCCGCAACGCTAGCGAAGGAACCAGAGCCATGATGAGTTCCAGTGTCTTGTCATTGTTGCCAGCATAAATGTTGAAGAGAGGTTTGCCAGGTGCCGCCCGTAATTGGCATGCAGGTAGCATAACACGAAAGGGAGGATGAAAATCAGTGTTAATTGTAGTGATTAAAACCAATGATCCATTGCTAGTCTTAAATCTTGGAGTATATGAAAATACGATTAACACGTGAGTGAACATTTAGTGTATTTAAAATGAAGAACCCCTAAAAACCATCAAATAGGGCGACTATGGAAAAGCATCTGTGTAAACCCAACACCATTGCTTTAACGTGAAACTCAAACTTGTGCTACTGAGAGAGGAGAGATACTCTTTGATATGCATGTTGGTCGCTTCTCCGTAGGACATGAAACACAAAAATATAGTGGTGTGAATACTTTCTGAAGGCACTGTATAATTTATTTACTCATCAAAATCCAGCCCTTTTGCGCCATCACCAGTTATTGCACTAATAATTCCTGCAGTGAAAATAGCTAAATATTTCTGGCACATCCTTGGACCTATAGCGCTTCCGCCAGCACTAATATTCATAATTGCGTTAGGTTTGTTAAAATAGAGCCCATAGTATGATAGAGGGCTAAGATTCAACGCTCATAATATTGCAAAACATATCTCATATAAACCACCTGCTGGGTTGAGGTCAATTAGGAATTTCAGAGTTTAATTCAATTCAAACAATACATTTGAATTGGCCACACCACACAGGAAGCAAACATTTTATTGAATTTGAATTGAAGGAAGTATATTTTAATTTGAAGCAATTTAAACCAATTCAACTAAGATGTGGAACATGAAGTCTCATTCGACAATTATTTTATCACAAGGATATGCCACTTATCAAGGGTTTGAATGTATTTATTTATTTATTTGTTATAGATAGCCCACTACATGATCTTAGAATATTTACAGACCACTGTAGTTATTTAAAATTGTTTTAGGAGAAAGAGTTTTAAAAATGAAATGTTTCAAGCTTATGCTACATGGTATTGTTCACCATACATGATGTCAAAATAACAAATGTTTTGGTGATGTGTAGAATAAATAAGCCATTTGAATGTCATTGATTTCATTGAATTCAGTTATACTTCCTTTAATTCAAATTAAATTCAAATTCTGCTTCCTGTGGGTTGTGGCCAATTCAAATTCAAGAATTGAATTGGAATTCAAGAGCAATTCACAACTCAATTCAAAATTGACCCCAACCCTGATTATCAGACACTTCCTCGGTGTCACGAGAATTTTGTTCTCAATGTTCTAAAATGAACTTTTAATTAACTACTCAGTCTGTAACCCAAAGGTTGTAAAGCTTTGATGAAAAATAAAACAGACTGAGGCCCAGCTACAATGGTCAGGTTTTATTCAGAGAACGTTCTGAATTCACAATGGGAACACAGTCTTTTATATGTACATACAATTTAACTCCACCCCGCTTTAGGCGGGCTGTGTTTAACATATTTCAGCTTATCACTTCTAAAAAGTTTTCTAACCATTTCTCCCCCTCCCTTGGTGGAGAAACCGTTTTCCTGTGGTTGGTTTCACAGTTATAAATTGTCTGTCGACAGTTCTCCTTTTCCTCTGTTATCTCAACTCCATCCTGCTTAGGTTGCAAAATAGTAACACGATGTCTAAGTCTTTTAAAAAAGTTCTAGACCTACACATTATAGAATTATTGTCTTATTCCTCTAACACCTATTACATACATTTTCAGGGTGAAATATTCTAGTCATTAATTAAACATACAAATTCCTATATCACTCGGTCATCTCATTCTGTCTGGAAAGTAGCTGAATTTGGCCTTTACAATTATGCTGCCCATGATAAAATTCCCTCTGAAATCAACATTTGACGGCGCCTCGACAACTCAGACAGCTTTTCAGTCGACATTTAGTCAGACATCAATTACAAATAATACGAGAATACAAATAAGATATATTAAATGTCAAAGAATTGTCATACTATTTTGGTTATACAAATCTCTCTCCACAAGATATGATTTTCATTTCACTGGTAAATCGGGAAGTACATGGTTTTCTTTAATAATGCAGTGAAGTAAAAATACGTTGTCAAAAATATATATAGTAAAGTAAAGTACAATACCCCAAAAAACGACTTAAGTAGTACTTTAAAGTATTTTTACTTAAGTACTTTACACCACTGCCAACTAGATAGATGGGGCTTGACCACAAACTTGGTCAATGGCGTTGTTTACTTCGAACGACCAACTCACAATAATCTCAGAACTTCTCTTGGCATTTTTTGGGAAAACGTTTGTTTTTCACTAACGTTTGTGATCATGCCTGTGTGGTATTCTGTCTGGCTGTGCTAATTACAAACAAGCGCGAAAATGAGTTATCTTTCACCGTTCTACCTACCAGAAATTTACCCTGATGCTGCCAGTGGTTTGTGGCTATCAAGAATGATGCTTACGGTAACCAAAGATTATCAGAGGGATTTTCAGGCTGAACGGATGGGGAATCCATTTAGATGACAGCTGAGAAGTGATACGATACCATAGTTTTCTCCCTTCACAACAAAACGGAAGATTCTCAATTAGAGGTGAGGTAACGTTAGCTGGACAAGGTAAATTAGCTAACGTTACAGTCCTGCTGTATTGAACTCTAAAAGCCATCACCTAAATCATATAGCTAGCTATATTTTGGATACACACTGACAATCAATTTTGCATATGCCATGGTAGTCACTGCTAGACTAGTAGCTAAACATGTTTGTCTGTTCGTTCTATCTTTGACTAACATTATCTATCGTAAGTTAGCTAACGTTAGCAAATAAGAGTAACTCAATCTAGTAGCCATCTATTCCACCCTTGTCTGGAAAACACTCCATTACTAAAATAATTGTCAATATAGCTAACTCACTCTCGGTGTGTTGGTAGTAATAATGAATGTGTATAAATTGTCTATGGCTGGTTAGTTTCTCAGCTGGCTAGCAATCTTGCTGCCAATTTAGTGACACTAACTAGCTAACAGCAAGCTGACAATATTGATTGAAATGTCAATGTTAGGTGTGCTAAGCTAGCTAGTCTAATAGAGATCGATACAATTAGTGGGGTGGTTAAATTGTGTATTGCTGTGTGTTTTGTTGTAGGTGGTATATAATCTGATTCCACCAGCATGTTTCCAATCCCTAGACCTGCACAAGGTGAAGGTTAGTTGGCAAAAATATTTACAAGCGGATGGCTTAGATAGCTACATTTACAGTAAGCATGGCATAAACATGAATTGGGTAGTGTTTGTGTTATGGGGTTAAAGGTGGTTAGATGTAGTTACAGGTGGTTAGATGTAGCCTGAGGACCACAGAGTACATTCCAGACCATGTAATCAATTTAATCTACCGCTTTTCTATTTTTACCTTTTCTCTTTGTTAAACTCAGGTTATCTAACACAGGCCCTGCTGAAAAACACCCCAAAGCGGGGCCCTTTTGGGTACACCAGGATGAGGGAGGGGACACACCTTGAGGTTATGGAGCACAACAAGATTGTGGGACAAGAACGAGCAAGGGACACTGAAATATATAAAATCAAGACTATAACAGTAATGACACAACCACCTCATTCTTCTCTCTGCAAATTCTCAAAACATGATACAAAGACACGTATACCAAAATCCCCTGCTACTATTGTCAAGAATGATCTGTCAAAGTCAATGGGCTGGGGGAGGTTTACAGATAGGTCTTTGAGATGAGGAAGGTTTTTTTTTTATTGTCGTGTAGGACAATGATTGAAAGATGCAATTTCTCCTCAATCTCCCATACACAACAATACATACCGTGTAAGAACTTCCCTCCTAAGACTTTTCACACTTTCTGCAGCCCCCCCAAGACCATTCACCACAAGCACTCTGCTTCCACAGCCTACTATGCCAAACACCATTGTCAGTGTACCGAAGCCGGATAAAGGACCGTAAATAAATAGGGATCTTTTCAATAAATCTTCTAAATGTATCTGCCTTTATGGATTCACAGAATATATTTATGTAAGCTGTACAGGTCTCTGTAGCATCAAACAGATGTTAGACATTCAGATATCCAAAGAATGTTTATTTGTCAAAATCTAAAATACAGGGGAGTGTACCATTTTTTATGTTTACTTAGAAAGAGAACTGGGTATTCAACAAGAATGTTACAGTATATGGTAAAAGTAACACAAAAAAATACAGTACATTGTAGTACAGTTCAGTTTGTCTCAGGTGTAGTAAAGTGTAGAGAACTGTAGCTACAGATTGTTACAACAGATAGTGATTTAACAAGGGGGACCTTTTTGAATTTAGAAAATGCATTATTAAAATAAATACTTTTTTGCTCCACGAAGAAATCCAACCGTGTTCAAATCTTCTCTTGTTGATCGAGACAGGTGAGTGTCCATCCCAAAGTTTCGCATGTCATGATGCCAAACACCTCGATCAATGAGAGAAGACTTGAAATAGACAAGATGGAGGCGTACACATTGTTGGATTATTCATGGAGCAAAGGTATTTATTTTAATAACTGAGCATTTTCTCAATTCTAACTGACCCCTTGAAACTGGGCACGGACATTTTATGAGAGTCCTGTTTCCATGAATCAAGGACGAAGGCAGCATCGCCAAGCTAAGGTTGGTTGAAAATTCTGTGCTACACTAAACAGTACCTATCCTGTAACTCCCAGTAATGGATACCAAAAATCTTTGGTTAAATCGCATTAACTGGTGTAACAATCTTTAGCTAAGAGAACTGGTGATTAGCAGAGGATAGGAGAGGTGGTCGTGATGAAACTGCCATTCCAAAGAAACATACAGTAAGTTCAGGGAACACTTGTTCAGCTGTGGGAGGAGTGTTGTCATGACCAAACTGCCATTCAGCTCCTCTTGAGTCATCTTCTGCTTGAAATCCAGCATAATGTCCAATCCATCGAGAGGGATACAGTTCACGGGATACAGTTCTGCTACAATGACACACGCAGGCAAAGGAATTCTGTGTATCTCAAGTAATCTACTCCAGGAAGAAGCCCAGGCACAACACGGTGTTGTCTACTGTCATTATCATAACCAATGTCAGCCCTCATTAATTATGTTACATAACAAGCTAGTAAAACTATTTACAGTTGTTGATGTTACACGTTTGCTACAAAGTCACAAACGGGAGGCCTGGCGCATAGTAAGAAGTTAGCAGGTGCCAGGCTAACGAACTAGCCAACTCCAGTCATGTGCTAACGGTTGCTGGTAAACCTAGCTTTAGGTGGCTGGTTCTAATGTTATATCTTGCTGTTTTGTAGCCATATCTACGACTAAAAAGAAAAGAGGTTTTACAATCGAGATACAATATATCTCTGATTGTAAAACCTCTCCTATATTTCGCCATAGATAATCCTACCTGTGGTTGTTTAGCTAACTTAGCTAGCTAGAGTAGCTAGCTAGTTACCTCGCTACCTAAGTAAGAAAACAGAAAAATATATATATATTTTTTTTTGATGTTAGCCAGCAATACACAATATGGCCGTCATAGGGTGTATCATTCAGTGAGCGAAGACCCGACCTGCCTCCCCCCTGGGCAATTATGTGTGAAACAAATCTTACTGACCAAGAAATGCCTCGGTCATGATGAAAACAAGCCCAGATTACCCCAGGGTGAAATTCCCCTTTCAGACCAAGGTTATTATAGTGTTGTGTTTTTATATTAGTTTTTATTTGTATTTCTATTTGAGATTCAGTTATAATTCAGATCTTATTGACATTTATTTTTTTTATTTAAATTCTATAAAAACATTTCTATTTTGTTTTTATTATTTAGTTTAAGTTTTAGTTTCAGTGTTCGTGACAGAAATGTGTTGTATAGCTATTTAGTTTTTTTGGGATGTCACTTCTTGCCACTGTGGGGCGGTATTGCATAAGGTGATGGGTAAGGCCATACGCTAGGTAAGATTTAAAAGACCTACACCAGTGTCCTTTTTACTTAATTTATCACCTGATTTTCTTAACAAAAGGCACATCTCAATATGTGGTCCAGGTATGTCATGACATGGCACAAGTGGGGGGGTTGGCCTTTCCTCTTTTGTTCTTTTGTAACGGAGACGCAGGAAGCAAGTACAGTTGGTGAGTTTAATAATAACGAACATAGATACAAAACAAGAGAAGTGAAGCATCTGGACAAGAAAATAGAACCAATACTGCCTGATGAGTGAGGCTACAGAGTGCTAGATAAAGGGGAAGTAATCAAGGTAGTGATGAAGTCCAGGTGTTTTGTTTTTCAACAGTAAAAAAATTAAATCTGCAGTGCTTCTTTAAAGGTAGACTCAGCAAGATGGTGTAAATGCACAAAGTAAACAGTAGTCTGCTGTTTTGGTCCCCGTAGCTTTCACATTGTAGCAGCGTGAAGAGCACCCGTGCATATGAGCAGATACTCTGTGTGACTGTGAAAGCAAAGTCTTGCATCGTGCTCATCTCAATGGGTGCGTTCCTCTGCTCAGATGTTGCTGACACCTGCCAGATCTTACAACACGTGGATGTGTCTTTTACATTAAAAAAAGAACTAAAACTGAACATAATTCATGGATTTTTTTGTTTTGGTTAGTTTTGGAGCCAAAGACAATAGTTTCAGTATAGTTTTAGTTTTTCAAACAGGTTGGTTTATTATTTTATTTCAGTTTACAAAATACTTTTTTCATGTTTAGTTTTAGCTTACTATAAAACCTTGGTTAAGACGTCTCAAGACGTCTTGATGATGATGATGGCTGGCTATGACTGTGATATATAGCCTAGTAGGCTAATCTTGGCTAATGAAGGACACTCTTAGTCATTTTTGAAAGACGTTGCCTCTTTTTGGCTGTGAACATGTATGCCAAAAAGTCTGATGAGCCTTTTGAGACCATCAAACCAGCATAGGGAAAATGGATAATTAAACATTCAGCTGGCGCATCACAACTCAGAAAGAGGCTTTTATGCTATGGTGGCTCAAGAAATGACAACATCATTATCAGTGTTTTCATATGGAGAAGCATCAATTATCCATTGACGTGAAATCATGAGTCACGGCTGCCTAATAACAAACAACACTTTCTCTGCGGATGATTAAACTATTTTTAAACGATAACTAGATAGCTAATTAAAGGGAATCAAGAAAATACATGACCTATTTTGCTAGGTGGATGTAAGGCAGGTCAGTACCCTACTGCCAAAGTAGGCCATGTGGATTAGTTTGGATTGATTTAATTTATTTGATTTTTTTTTTTTAAATACATACATAAGGGCGCTCCAGCCAGTGACGCTTCAACAAATAATTATTTTAAATCATCAAGGATAACACAATAAAGCTTATTTCCTTTGTGGTCCTTTTGAAGAGGGAAGGTGGAAAAGGGAATGCAACAAGGTTAGTTTGGCAATTGTAGTGGCAACAGACAATGACAGACAAAACTGTTTGTTTCATAACATGAGATAATTAGTACAATTCCCTTTCCTAATAAACAACTATGAACAAGTACATCGCCCTTGTCCCACATACCCTTAATATATAAAACAATCAATCCCTAATATATACAATATACAAGACAATCACAATATGATACACACTAGGCACCAAAAGGCAGCCCATATGCTATCCCGGGCATTTCCTTCTCAGCCACGTGCTATAATCGTATGACTCACGTTTGAGACATGCTACTATTTTTTTTGCCAGTTACCTACGTCATACTCAAACTTGAACTTTTATGAACTCTCAGGCTTTTATGAGGCTTAAAGGACATATACACTCCCTAATAGTTTCTCTCAGATGGTCTTTGAAACTAACTACAGGCCTACAGCCAATAACTAAGGATAGTGTTGCCTTTATAGTTTAGTTGCCAAGGTATAGACTATACCATACCAGCTCCCACCGACTCCAAAATAATCTTTACACAATATTTTAAGTTTAGGGAAGCCTGATGAAGACAATCTAGAGTTATGCTACATGGTATTGGTCACCAAACATGATAAATAAAAACAATTATGGTGATGTGCAGAATCAATTAAACCATTTGAATTTCATTGAATTAAATTATACTTCCTTAATTCAAATTCAATTACAATTCTGCTTCCTGTGGGGTGTGGCCAATTCAAATTCAAGAATTGAATTGGAATTAAAGAGCAATATGCGACTCAATTCAGAACTGACCCAAACCCTGATCACCAGACACTTCCTCAATCTAAAATATAATCTCATTCTGTCTGGAAAGTAGCTGAATTTGGCCTTTACTATTACGCTGCCCAATGTGAAATTCCCCCTGAGCTTCAATAACTGAGGCAGCTTTTCAGTCTTGACATTTACTCAGATATCAATTACAAATAATATGAGAATACAAATAAGAGATATTAAATGTCAAATAATTTTCATACATGGGCTATTTTGGTTATACAAATCTCTCTCATGTACATCTCTGTATCCACAAGATGTGATTGTCTCTCCATTTTGGAGATCATAGTTGCAAATCTACGTAGGGACTTTGAACGTGATTAACCGCTTGCCTTCATTTAAAAGAAATTGTGAATTGGTCTTCCCAATGGTATCTCCAAACTGTTATATGTAGGGAGATTTTTAGAGATGTACAGTACTCATTTTCTTACTTTGAGAAATAAATGTCTCATGGGTGGTTCATGAATGCTTCGGAGTGGCAGCAGCCCAGAATCTCATCGCTTTAGACCTGGAATGAAGAGTGGATCCATTGCCTAGTGTGCTCCATTTGAGTCCCAAATTGCACTCTATTCCCTTTATAGTGCACTTCCTTTGACCAGGGTCCATAGGGCTCAGTCAAAAGTAGTGCACCATATAGGGAATATTGTGCCATTTGGGATGTGCAGAGCGTGTTCTGGCTGCTTCATTTTTATCTCTTCTCCTACTTCACTCAGGAGAACTGTTGGCTTTGATTGCACTGTGCCAGAGATTCTGGACATAAATGTCAAGATACAGCAGGCTGCGTCTTGTTGAGACCATGTCGTGAAGCAGATTCTCTCCCCAGACACATTTTTACATATTTTATCCAACACATGCTCAATCATATACATACAGAGAATGTTAGTGCAAAATAGATTGCGTTTTAACATAATCACTGTACCTCCCCACATCAATAACTTTTCTTTGATAGATCACACTGACATGAATACGTTTTAGCACACCTATTATAGATTAATGTATAGTGTCATACCCGTCTCGACGTCTTCACCGACATGTCTTAAGATCAAGGTTATTATAGTTTCTGTTTTTATATTAGTTTTAATTTTCAATTTGTTTTTCTGAGATTCAGTTTTGCTTCAGTTAGTTTTCAGATCTGATTTACTCGTTATTTATATAGATTAAGTTTTATAAAATTTTTTCGTTTTAAAATTATTTAGTTTCAGTTTTAGTTTCAGTGTTAGGGACAGAAAGTAGCCAATGCTATGGGGGAAAAAAAAAAAAAACGGAACATAATTTATTTTATTTTAGTTCGTTTTGGAGTCAAAGATAATAGTTTCAGTATATTTTTAGTTTTTGAAACGGGTTTGTACATTATTTTATTTCAGTTTAATAAATTGTTTTATCATGATTAGTTTTACTTTCAGTTTCAGTTTACTAAAATAACCTTGGTTAAGACATCTCAAGACATGGTGATGGCTGGCTATGACTGTGATATATAGCCTAGTAGGAACATTTTGACTAATTAAGGACACTTAGTAATTTTAGAAAGAAAAACGTTGCCTCTTTTTGGCTGTGCACATGTATGCTAAACAGTTTGATGAGCTTTTTGAGACCATCAGACCAGCATAGGAGAAAGGGATAATTAAACATTCAGCTGGCTCATCAAGCCTCAGAAAGAGGCTTTTATGCTATGGTGGCTCAAGAATTGACAACATAATTATCAGTGTTTTCATAAGGAGAAGCATCAATGATCCATTGACGCGAAATCACGTGTCCTGGCTGCCTAACAACAAACAATATGTGAATCACTTTCTCTGCGGATGGCTAAGGGGAAAGATTAAACATTTTTTAAATTATAAATACAGTATGTGTGGTCATTCTGACAGGTACTGTACAGTGTGTCCTATTCACACTGGCCTCCTGGGTGATGTACAGTATTTGGGATGTTTTTGTGTGAGAATTGCTTTGCCTCGTTTTAATCAAACTCTGATGCTGTTTGTCCAACAGCTACTAGAAATACATCAATTGTATGTCTTTATCCCAAATCGTACCCTATTCTTTATTTAGTGAAGCGCTTTTGACCAGGGGCCACATAGCTCTGGTCAAACGTAGTGCACTATATAGGGAATAGGGTGCCAGTTATCACCTTTTCTCTCTCGCAACCAATTGGCATAAATCTTGGGATGTATTTATATGTCAACGTATCTTTGTTCTCTCACTTCTTGTTTTTCAGCAACAGACAACTTCTCTCTCCGACTCGCTTCTTGCAGCAGAAGCACTCCGTTGAGTCACCCACTTGTTCTTTGTTCAGGCACGTTGGCATGCTTTTGCCTAACGTGGCTAGTCGTGTAGGCCTTCGGAGAACACTTTTTCTGCGTGGGAATTATTGCTCTGTCAATTAGCCTACCTTTTCCTTGCTCTATATACGCTGAAGATATAATATCTATGACCATGGTCGGCGAGCTGTGAACGGTAGGCCAAACAAGTGAGAATGTTTTCCTTAACTCATGGGGCGGACCTCTGGTTACCCAGATGTTTCAATCTTGGTTTTTCCGACCGTCCTAATACAATTGCTGGGGAGTTCGCATTGCCCAGCCCCAGTCAAGGGTGCATTACCGTATGCTTCCCAGTCAAAACAGTTTGTGCATATATTATGACAAATGTTTGTGATGTTCGGCAGTTCGAGTACACATTCTTTACTGAGGCTTGTCAAAGTTCGGTAGCCGAAGTCTACGGCCCTTCGTCTGTGGTTGGTCAACAGTAGGGATTCTTCAATAAAATTCAGATACATTTTTAGGGGGTAGATAAGCTTTAATATTGCAGACAGATTGAATTAGATAAAAATTACGACCTTGGCAAAACAAAGTCAAAATAAATAGCAGATTTCTTGATTTATCTTAGATTAATTCGGACTATTTTGAGGAAATAGCTCAAATTAGTATGCGAGGCACAGACGTTCGCGTCACCTAGCCGAGTTCTGCTAGGAGCAAACCAAACCTAGTAAGCAGACATATTTAGTATCTCTGTACTTTTGTTTTTACTACTGCATCGCATGTCACGTTGTCCACTTTTTTACTCAATCATGCTGCATGTCTAGTGGTCATCCGACGTTGATACATTTAATTAACCTCAGCTGATCCAGATGGATTTAGCTTTGTGATGTTTAAGCATGCACCGCACAGTGCGTTGGAAGCATTATTAGGGTTGTATAATAAGGTGTGGCGGACTGGGGTGATACCAGTTATAGGCTATCGTGTTGACATCCAAGTTGATGGAAAAGATGATAGTGAGTAGGATGATGCATTTCTTGGAAGTTAGGGGTTTGAAGATCGTAGCACAGAGTGGGTTCAGGAGAGGGAGGTCTGCCATGGATGCCCTGGTGACCGTTAGTACAGAGAGAGCCAAGGCCCTGACAAAAAAATAGGTGATGAGTGTTGTGTATTTTGACATTGAGAAAGCTTACGATACCATGTGGAGGGAAGGGTTGTTGATCAAGTTGAGTGCATTGGGCATTGAGGGTGGGGTCAGAATTGTCAATGGTACTCCTCAGGGAAGTGTGGTTAGTCCAGTGTTGTTCACCCTGATGAGAGATTACGTATTTAAGGAGGTGGGACAGGGAGTGGATGTGGCCTTGTTTGCTGATGATGGGGATGTATTGAAAAGAGGTCGGAATGTGAAATATGTGATGAGGAAGATGCAAGAAGCTGTGGGAGTTGTCGAAGATTGGTCTCTGACATGGGGGTTTAGGATGTAAATGGCCAAGTCCTGCTTGATGGAGTTTTCTAGGAGGAAGGTTAAAGATGTTAGGCTACATATATACAGTCAGGATAAAGGTAGGGTGTCTGAGTAAGTATTTAGGTATGCAGTTTGATGAGAGGTTTATGTGGAAGAGACACGTTGAGTATATTGAAATTAAGTGTAGGAAGGTGCTAAACATCATTAGGGCAGTGGCAGGATATGATTGAGGGTCAGATAGACAAACACTGTTGTATATGTATCAGGCATTGATCAGGTCATCTTTGGATTATGATTGCTTTGTATATGGATCGGCAGTCAAAATGGTACTACTGCGCCTAGACAGGATAGTGTCAAGGGCCCTGAGGTTGGGTGTGGGTGCCTTCAGGGCGACACCTGTTGAGGCGTTGCAGGTGGATAGTGGGGAATTGCCACTGAGGAAAAGGAGGGACAAACTTGACTTAGCGTACTGGGCGAGGTTGAAAGGGAGAAAGGCAGAAAGTGGTAGAATATGGACTGGGAGAGAGAGAGACAGGGCCGGCAATTGCATTCGGGAACGTTCCTCCATGGCTGTTTCCGAAACCAAGTGTAGATGTGGATATGATTGAGGGTAGGAGAAAATGGGGTGAGGAGGTGAGACGGTGTGTGGAGAGATATATAGATACATCAGTTTTATTCGTTTTTTAAGGATATATACAGATGGTTCAAAGGATCCAGTCAGCGGTAGGGTGGGGACAGGGGTGTATATCCCAGATATCAATGTTAGAGTATGTAAGCGGTTAACTGATTATGTTTCAGTGTATGCGGCCAAGTTGATGGCCATGATTATAGGTTTGAGATGGGTGGAGGTGGTGAAACCACTCAGAGTGGTGATCTGCTCTGATTCGGCTGCAGCGTTGAGTAGTGTGAAGACGGGCAGGTCGGATAGGGGAGACTTGTTTGTGGAGATGATGGTGCTGTTAATGGGATTGGAGAGGATGGGAGTGGTGGTAAGCTTTTGCTGGGTTCCCGCCCATGTGGGTGTGGAGGGTAATGAGAAGGCTGTTGTGGTGGCTTAGAGTGTGGTGAGGAGAAAGGGGGTAGATATTCAGGTCTCGCTGGGCCGCAGGCAAGTCAAGTCCTTGATCCGGGCAAAAGGACTCAATATTTGGCAAAGTGAGTGGGATGCTAGTAGTAAGGGGATTTCATTTTGTGCACCAGTCAGTAAAGGAAGAGGTGGGGAGTATGGGATGTAAGGACAGAGGAAGTTGTGTGGAGTCGACTACGGTTTGGGCACACAGGTTTGAATGCCACGTTGTGGATGATAGGCAGACATGAAACAAGTCTGTGTGATGAGTGTTTAGTGGAGGAAATGTGTTGAGCATGTGTTGATATTTTGTGAACTGTATGATGTAGATAGGGAGAGATTGTGTGAAAGGGTTAGAGAGGCTGGATGGGGTTGGGGTGGTGTAGTGAGGGGAGGAAAGTGGTGTCTAGGGCTCTATTTCACTTTCTTAGAGGAACAGGACTAATGAAGACCATTTAATGTACTGTAGGTAGGCCATGACTGGCCTCACACTCCAGTATAGTAGGTGGTGATCCGCCAAACCCAATCTCAAAGAAGATTTAGCTTTGTAAATGCACTGTTCGTGCATTGTCTCTCAGACTGTTTATTGGGACACACACGAGCATTTAGGTTTTCTTTACTTATAATAGGAATAATAACAATCTGCTTGTTAAACAATTTGGTGCTTTTTGTCAAACTTTATTTTTCAGGAAGTGAATGGAGATATCAAAGCCAAATCTTTTCTCTGCAGTCAGACAGGAACGCACAGGCAACTGTTAGTAGCCATTACTGGATAAGTGACTCGCAAGTATAAATCATGTATATATTTTTCTGATGACATTCATCTTTATATATTGTCACATTCATTCTCAACGGTCTGCACGCAATGCATAAATTCAGCTATAGTGATTACATTATAGCTGTTAGGCTATTTTAGCGGCTTTCGTGCGTAATTGGTGGCACTTTTATTCACTCATTATAGGGCTACGTCTGTACTTATCATGTCATGTTGAATGAGCACGAATAGCATGCATTTGCAGTCTATGCATAATTAATTTCAGGTGTATAGCCTGCGAGCTGGTTACGCCTAGGCCTCTCTCCTGCTTAATGTGTTTGTGCTGTTTCTCTACCCTGTTTTGCTCTCCCATCTCTTTTAGTTCTATCTAGAATGTATAGGAACGCCATAAAACACCAGTGTTAATTTCCATGAATTTGCCGTGGCCCGTGAAAGCCCTGTCCGTGGGGCTACACAGGTGGTTTTGCTGCAGCTGATCTATACATGAAATGGAGTGGACTTGAACTAAAGAACCCGAGATCAGATCTTCGAATGGGCATCCCATAAACTCTGTCGCAGGTGTTGTGCCGAAAAGCCCCCTGCCAGAATCCCCTTGGCGTGAACGCACACGCACTCAATTCTTCATTGCTGCGACTTGCTTGAACGCGCATGCACTCAATTCTTAATTGCTGCGACTTACTTGAACGCTTCACTCAATTCTTCATTTCTGCGACTTACTTGAACGCTTCACTCAATTCGTCATTGCTGCGACTTACTTGCTAGTTGAGATTTCTGATCACGTTTGGCTGCATTTCATTTTATTTTTTTACGCCGGTTTGATATTGGGGGAGACACTAGTAATGTCTGCAGTTTTCGGTTTGTATATTTGTTTCTAGTGTATTAGTCTATAAATACATCTCTTTGACAAAATGTGTCATCTCTCCCATGTCTTATTCGACTAGTAGTTGTTCTGAAATGTTTATTGCTTGCCTACATTTTACTCCCTCCTCTATGTTTAATATAACACACATACATTAATTATTCATTTCATTTCGGTTGCAGACAGATTGCAGACAGTCTGAGCACTGATGGAGGGATTGTGCGTTCAGAATCATTTTGGTAGCTCATGTTGACCAGTAGTGTGTGCCACAGAAAGTATTTGACTCTAGCCACAAAATTAAGGAAATTAGAAGGGGGGTTCTGACAAGGCCATTTTCTTGCTTGCCGAAATTCTTCCCCCCTTCTATCTTGGGACTGCAAGGCCTGTGACACTTCAGATTCATTTTTGGTGACCTATTATGCCCTCTGATGTGTGCCACAGGAAGTATTAGACTCTAGTCACAAAAGGTTCAAATCCCTGAGCTGACAAGGTACAAATCTGTCGTTCTGCCCCTGAACAGGCAGTTAATCCACTGTTCCTAGGCCATCATTGAAAATAAGAATTTGTTCTTAACTGGGAGGGGGGAATTTCGGCAGGCAAGAAAATAGCCTTAATTTTGTGGCTAGAGTCAAATACTTTCTGTAGCACACACTACTGGTCAACATGAGCTACCAAAATTATTCAGAAGTGTGCCAGGCATTGCAATCCCAAGATAGAAGGGGAACATAGAAAATAGCCTTGCTGAAATCCTCCCCCCTCTACCTTTTGGAGACAACTTTACCGGGGTGCAAGCACCAGTCACAAACATATTCACCATTGAATTGCTTACAGCCTAGTGGTTAGAAACAAGTCAAGGAGAAAACCTTTGTCCTCTTCAGAATCCAACTGTTATCTCTCCAAAGTAATGAGTTTTGGGCTAAATCGCAACATTCATCAATAAAAGGTTTTAAAAAGGTATCCATTCTGGGGCTTTCTGGGCCAAACCAAAGTCCTGCAACCATCACAGTAAGGCAATTCATTTATGGTAAATTGAAGGTGCCAAACTGAGTAATTTGCAGAGTTAAAAACGGGTACTCCATCACAGTTCCAGGTTAATGTCAGCAGATAGCCTCATCTCTTTCAGTAATGTCTGGTACATATTTCCATCCATCCATGACATCCTCAATTTCATATTCTTCTTCCTTCACTGTTTTCCTCAAAATATCTATTCCCTGGTTCTCCAGTGTCTCTCGCAGAAGGTCCTTAAAAGGTACTGACAAAAATAAACGTTTTGTTTCTCTGATGGACGTTCCACAATATGTCTTTGGGTTGCTTTCCTAAGTAAGTTTGACATTCATCACCAAATATATGAGAGACAGCTGTCAGGGATGGATTACCCAAAAAATTTTTGAAGAGATATTTAGATGTTGGGGACAAGCAAATTCAGCAAGGCAAGTAGGTATATCAGAGAAGTTCCAGTCAGGTGATGAAGCAGAACAAAAAACATTATTGCCATAAGGCATTGCCCCTTTGTTACTGATGCCCCAGGGTAAATCCTTTCTTCGTTCTGAAAAGAGTTAGATGCAAGGTATATTTAGACATTTGTTTAAGCCAGAAGGAAACATAATACATCTGCAAAGATAGAACAGATTGCTAAGGCCTGAGAGTTGTGTGTGTTTGTGCACCTGACACTAACCATCTCAGGGGCATCATCATAGTCTAAATGATCAGAGCCAGGTTGATTGGGGTGTGTCAGAGGGTCCTTAATTAGGAATACATGGAGAAAACCAACACAGAACATTATCTAACTAAAATATTTGATAGAATACATAACACTGACTTCACAAGGGTGAGGCTAAGAAACGGAATGTCTGTGTGTGTGTGTGTGTGTACACCACATTTATGTGTACATGTGGGTACCTGATGTCCCCATATGTATACAAAAACCTGACAAATTGGACCTCGTGGGGACATTTGGGAAGTCCCCATGAGGGGAATTGCGATTTTTGGCTCAGGGGTTAAGTTAGGGAAAAACTTACATTTGGGCATAGTGTTAGAATTGGGGTTACTATTAGGTTTAGGCATTGAGGGTTACGTTTAGGGTTAGGCATTAGGGCCAGGTGAATTTTACCCTTAACCTTAACCTCAATAACCTAAATGTTATGGTTAGGGTTAAGATAAGAGTTAGGGTTACGTTTAGGGCTAGGGAACATGTTTTTTGGGGTCAAGTTTAGGTCTCAAGTCCCCACAAGGATAGAAAAACAAACGTGTGTGTGTGTGTGTGCACATGTGTGTGTGTTTGTGCACCTGACACTAACAGGGGCATCGTCATAGTCAAAATCATCAGAGCCAGGTTGATTGGGGTGTGTCAGAGGGCCCTAAAACATTTACAGAGGAAACCAACACAGAACACTATCTAATGAAAATATTAGCTAGCATACATGACACTGACTTCACAAGGGTGAGGCTAAGAAACTGAATGTGTGTGTGTGTGTGTGTGGGTCTGTAAATAATCAGAGCCATGTTGATTGAGGTTTGTAAGTAACTAGCTAGAAACTAGATACTGAATACAAACACACATATAACAACAACACCTTAATATTCCTGCTTGACCTGGTCCGTCGGAAGAAAAGGGAAAGTATTCATCACGCATCCATTTAATATATGGTCCCCTTATCACTCGGACTGAAGGCATTTCTTACGAAAGGTAAGGACTTTCATTAGTCAACTGCTAATGAAACTGATTCCGTAGCATAAAAGGCGCCAAGCTCTACGTAACTAAATCGTGCGCGTGGGCGAAAGTAAAAAAAACTAGGCCCGAGCAAAGAAAATAACGGTTTACTCTCAGTTTGCACTTTGCCACACAAGCAAAGTGTCACCAAACATGTATGTGCTTGTGGATTATTTTTTTTTTTTGAAGAAGGGACATCAGAAATTGTTCCAGTGGAAAATATTGAGGAGTTTGATATGACGTTCGATAAATTTAAAGAATCTATTGTTAATTGACAGCGGACAGGGAAGAGATATCTCGCCTATGTCATGGCTCTGGATGGTAAACGAACTAACTAGCTACCCAGCTAATGACACAGTGTAACGTAGCTAGCTAACGATATGGTTAATGTTATCAATCGTTAAACTTATTATAAAAAGTAATACAGCCAAGACATTAGCTATAACAATAACAACTGATGTAGCTAACCCTAGCTAGCTAAGAAGCTAGTTATATCACTTAAGTTCACTAGTATGTGAAGGTAGCATGCTAACCACTAGCTGCTGGTTAGTACAAAAGCTAGCTAACACATACTAACCGGGCTGATTGCCAGGCCATTGTTGTAAATAAGAATTTGTTCTTAACTGACTTGCCTGGTAAAATAAAGGTAAAATAAAATATATATCTAGCTAGTAAGGTAAGTTGCAAACACAGCTTATGATATTATGGGGTGAGGGGGGGTATGCAACATGGTGAGTGATGTGAGCCGCTCCTAGCTATCGTCTAGCTAATAATGTTCTTTTTTTTTACTTTGTAGAAGATCGCAAGAGACTAACGTTAGTAGAAATGTAAAAAAAGAAAAAGGGACAAGGTCAGAATGCGCAAGAGAGGAATGAGTGAGAAAAGAAACCTGCATTAGTGGAAGATGCAGAAAATACCACTCAAAAGGTATGCTTAGTTGTGAAATTGACTAGCTGTATCTTTACGCAAAACCTGTAATTTCCTGACTGTTACTGTAGCTGTTATTCTACCAGAGTGTATCACAGAAAAAGAAGAGGGCCGAGTCTGGAGAAAAACATCAGGTGGAACTAATGACCAGTGTATCATGTCAAGTAAGTTTCTAACACTTTGAGCATTAGTTGTGCAATTTAAGTTGATGCATTAAAGGTGAATTTAACCCCCCTCACCTACTTAATGTACTAATCACTAATATTAGCTAATACACTTTGTGTCATAAAAATCTGATTTATCCTCAACACAACCAAATACATTGAAACAATTTGCCACAACTAGTGTCAATTGGTGGATTTTGTCTTTAAAAAATATGTCCTCTATTCATGTCTAAATTTGTAAGTGTTACAAAGAATCTTTGATCTTCCAGGCCAGACCTCAGTGACAGAGAGTGAGGAAGACCTCACCTTAGTGTCAAAACAGGAAATGCAAATGCAGCTAATCACTGCAAACGTTCATATAAGGGAGCTCTAAAGAGAAAATGCAGCACTCAGACAATCTCTTTCCATGATTGAAGGGAAGATGTCCTGTTTGTGGAAGCTCCCATTGAATATTCTCACCCTGCATGCAAGTCCAGGTTAAGTTGTGTATATACCCATAGATACTGGGATTAGGTTCAGTTGTAGGTGTATCTGTGAGTAGGTACAGTTGTATAGTGTCTACCAATCTATTAGTTGAATGCATATTGCATGCAAGTGTAATGATAGCACATTATGTTCGATATTTTCAGAGTTGCCAGGTTTGCTCCAGGAGGTGAAAAATCTAAAGAGGGAGAGAATGAGACACACAACTTCAAAGAGTGTCTGTGTGTTTGGTTTAAGCATGATGGCCAGAATATGAGGAGTATAGAATGAGAGTAGGAAAGATGATTCAAGTTGGAAGGAGGTGGTTGAATGAATCTGTTTTCACTTTCTCTAACTGTTTGTCATATTGTGCATTCCCATACATCATGGCTAGTGGATCCAAACCCATCTCCAAAACTCACAATGGGGAGAGAGGAAACACAGTTTATAACGGTGTGTGTGTTTGGTTTAAGCATGATGATCAGAATATGAGGAGTAGAGATTGAGAGTAAGAAATACTGTGTGTTCCCATACATGGCTGGTTTGAGACCCATCCCCAAATCTCACAATGGTGAGAGAGGAAAAACTGTTTCTGACGGTGTGTGTGTGTTATAGATTGTTGTTGGTTGATGATAGGAATATGATGAGTAGAGATTGAGAGTAGGAGGGAGTTTTAAGGAGGTGGTTGAATGAATCTGTATTAAATGTCTTTAACTGTCTGTCGTACTGTGTGTTCCCAGACATGGCTGGTGGATCCACACCCTTCCTCCAACCTCCAAAAGCAGCACTCCAAGACATAGCCGTCACAACCCTACCAGACAGCATGGTAGGGTGACTTCAAACCTTGAGCTGTAAAGCGGGGATGCAAACTAGTCACAATTTGAATACAAAAGCAGGTGTATAAACATTGTAACAATACAGCAAGCAGAAAAGTACTGTATGCATGTGCAGTTTTGCTTAATTTTAACAAAAATGTTTAATGCATATTGTAGTACAATGATAATTTGTATTATACGTGTTTTAACTTATAGAGCGCCGTATAGGATTATGCAAAACATATTCACAAAACTATCTAACGGAGTACAGCAAGCAAACAACTTGAGTCATGGCAGAAAGGACTGCGAGAATGGTTTTATAATTCAAATACATTTACTTACTTAAACTGGTGGTTCATCGAAAAATACTTTTGACCTCATTAGAACATTTGCCTTTTACCAGATACAGTTTTTAGGTTAGTTGGAATGCGACATTTATTTATTTATTTTATCTAGAATGTATGAAAAACTATATGTATTTATCCTCACTTTATGCAACACACGTCATTGAATTGCCAAAAAACTATCTGATTTGCTTTAAAACATGTTACAAAAATAGACCTACTAGAGCAAATGTTTTCTTCAGTTTGTGTCATCTGGTTGATACAAATCTTTGAACCAAGAAGTTCTGACTCTGACCCAAGTCGCGGCTCGGCGCGGATTAATCGGAAATTACTTCCTGGATTTTAATGAAAAAATTACCGATATCATTGGGAAATATTAGGCTATGTAAATATTTTAGCAAAGTAATCTTAGCAAGATTTTAACTACAAGGGCTATTGCAGTGATTGGAGGCACCGGTGGTGTCTTTTGAAGGTATTTATGATCAACTTTGACATTAAATGGGGTTTCTATGGGAGAGGGAGAAGTAGAATTCGCTGATGAGCTAAACTAAATACTGATTCAACCAACCTAAAAACTCTCTGGTGAAGGCTAATGCCTAGGAACATGTTCTAGTGAGATTAAACTTATTTTTTGATGAATCATGCCTTTAACATAGTTGATGAAAACATTAAACAAGGCAATACAACAGTTTACATGTCAAGATTATACTTTATGAACAAAGCATTTATCTAAACATGAATCTGAGATGTAGGCAGAGAGCAAATGCTTGACTAAGTCTAAAACTCAAATCTAATGTACTGTACTTAGAAAGGGGGAGAAAGACAAAGTGAGAGAGAGAGAAAGGAGATAAGAGTTGTATAGTTACCACTAGTGCTGGGGGATAGGACTTCATCATCAATGGCGATGAAGTGACAATGTCAAAAACAATGTTTTGTTAAATTTGTAGTCGACTCGAGAAATTCTGTTTTCAGAAACTTTTTACAACCACGAATAATGTTAATAATCCATTCATATTTGTGTTCTGCAAAGTCCTAATATCGTTAACAATAATCGTCGTTCTGCCCCTGAACAAGGCAGTTAACCCACTGTTCCTAGGCCGTCCTTGTAAATAAGAATTGGTCCTTAACTGACTTGCCTAGTTAAATAAAGGTTCAAGTGAAATAATGTGAAATAATGGCTCTTCTCCGCAAGGTTGCATCGTGATTCAACTTTAGTCACGTGACGAAAGTTAACGTTTGCATCTGAATTAGGCTACATATCAATGGACTATTTTAGCTCCACGTAGCGCTGGGCGATATGGCCAAAATCTCATATCCCGATATAGGTCATTTCATATCCCAATAACGATACATAACACCATATAGCACATTTTCTGTAAATTCAATGAATAAATATTTTATATAAAATGACCACATGTAAAGGCCTATTTCTTATTGCATTTTATACTCAACAAATAAAAGGTACTTACTCATATTTGATTATTTCTTATTTTATTTAGAACCTTTGTGCAAATTTTCAATTAAGTATGTAACAAAATATAAAAGGTAAATAGAAAAAAAGTTAAATAGAAAACACTTAAACTATTCTTGCAAACAAAATACAGGCCTAAATTATATATATATTTTTATTATTTTTTTGTTGGGGGGGGGGCTTGCCTGTTTTGCATATTTTTTGGGCATTAATATGTGTCACACATCAATTTGCATTTGGTACCTTGGGTCGAGTGTTAGCACCAACTCACGAAACCCCCGTTTCTGTCTTTGCAGATGTAAGTTGTAACGGCAGCTGTCATCTCCTTCCATCTTCGTGATTCTTTGCTGCGGGCAAAAGCCTCTTGCAACGTCTGAGTCGGGGGTTTGTTTTGAGCACTCGACTGTACTTTTGGGTCTCATCCGGAGACTGTCTCCGTACTGTTTCACATGATTCTTGCGTAGGTGGTAAAAGAGGTTAGTGGTGTTTTGAGCCTGTTGTTCGGGACCGGTCTGCGGCATATTTTGCAGAGGATGTTTTTCTGGTCCGTGTCAGACTTTTCATACCCAAACGACATCCATGCGACCGAAGCTGCCCCTCTTTTAGGTACGAGCTCCGTGTCTCTGTGCTCTGTGTCACGTTCACTCTCCTCCATGTTTGTTTGTGTTGCAAATTTAGTGTGGAAGAACGCAAAGCGTCGTCCAATTGACAAAAAATATTGCAGTAAAGAGTGTGATTTGCGACACAACGAAGTAAACGATACAGCACAATATGAAACGTTTTTCTATCATCACACAATATATATCGTCATATCGCCCAGTCCTAGCTCCATGTAGGCTTTTCCATCACACTCCAAACTGGATCTTATTACATATGCACACTGGTTTGGTTCTGGATCAACAGATCATCTCGGACTCTGTCTGGACGATCTCGATCTCATTGTGTTGACAGTTCTTCTCGGAGTCTGGGTTTTACTATGGATGCTTCCCATCCATGTACTTTGGGGGGGATCATTCAGGCTCAGTAGTTTGCAGGTCATTGCCTTTGCATTCCGGTTTAACGGTAATAGTGGGCCTCCGCTCATAGGCCTAGAGACTGCGTCACGTAACACAATGGGTGAAACGCACAGTAGTCCCATTCATATTCAATCTGCATGACTTTTCATTGTAGTACAACAGTCAGTTTTATTCATGATACTAAGCTACCTGCTACTATTCATTTTCTACTGTACATCAAACACTCTAGTCCTCAGACAAGGCTGGTTCACTCTGCGTTGATGTTTTCTTGAGGCGGCCTTCTTACTGGTTTTCTTTATTGTGGTGAGCTTACAACTTCCACAGGGGCTTTCCTTCCTCCTCGTTATATATGTTTGTTGATCTGGTTTTACACCCTAGTAGCTATCGCCATACTCTTAAGCACTCTAATGGGTTTCGGTCGCAGCATTATTTCAGCTCACATAAACACTGAATTCTGTCCTTGTGCTTATATGTTGAAATATCTTTTTGCTCTACCTGTCTCTGCTTCCTCTTACCCTCTGTTTCGTAGCCCTCCTAAACATCCCTTGTCTAAACCTGGTGTACATATCACCTCTACCGCATACAACTGTGTAATCTTCCATCCACGTTATACTGGCCGTTCATTCAGAATGGGGCTGCAACCTCAATCTCCAGCAACTAGGTGTTGGTCATTCTCTACCTATTCTTCATACGTTAGTATACATTAAATCAGACTTCATCATGGCTTCACGGTCATGCATATAGCTAGCTGGTGGTGGTCATTCGTTATTACATAATTCTAGAATCACAACACACATAGTTACATTAGTGTTTGAGTATCCAATCACACACATGCACATTTATATGTACATACTCGTATTCATTCCTTTACACTTGTGTGTACAAGGTAGTTGTTGTGAAATTGTTAGATTACTTGTTAGATACTACTGCATGGTCGGAACTAGAAGCACAAGCATTTCGCTACACTCGCATTAACATCTGCTAACCATGTGTATGTGACAAATAAAATTTGATATAGCTTGTGGCGGGCATCTATTATCGCACATTCTTAAATATAACAAATGCAAGGCACTCAGCAGGTCCGCATTGGGCCAGACACTCTCTGGCACAATCCCTATCTGGGTTTGATGCACAGCAAGCGTGTAATTGTATCTATACAAATCGCATTACAGCATACGTTGGTTGGATTCACCTACAAGCAGATGTACAGTACCAGTCAAAAGTTTGGACACACCTACTCATAGAATAATAGTGAAGACATCAAAACAACGAAATAACACGTGGAATCATGTAGTAACCAAAAAATTTGTTAAACAAATCAAAATATATTTTATATTTGAGATTCTTCAAAGTTGTAACGAATACGCTGAGGCAGAGTTAGAATCCATGTGCGGAGGTTTATTAAGGGCAGATTCCTTGAATATATACGATAAGGCAGGCAGAGGGTAAAAACCAGAGAAGCAGTCAGATCTGTCGTCATACAAAGGGATAATCCAAAAGGCAGAGGTCAGTAGGCAGGCAAGAGATCTTAACAGAAAGTCCAACAGGCAATCAAAACGCTCGGTAAGGCAGGGTAACTGGCAATACTTCGCGAAGAGTCCAGGCATAGTTACAGGCTAAATAGTAAACTAAACAGGAAATTGATGCAGAGGAAGCCAAGGGGAGTGGAGCACAGTCAGTACTCAGGTGATGGCTCCCTCTGCTGGTTTGGCCTTACAGAACCCCCCTCTCTAAGAGCGACTCCTGGAGCTCGACGTGGGCGTCCCCGTGGTCGTGGTGCTGGTCGATCAGGTCTGGCTCTATGAAAGTCCTCGATGAGAGATGGGTCCAAAATGTCCTGGGCAGCGACCCATGATCTCTCCTCCGCTCCATAACCCTCCCAATCCACCAGATATTGGAGCCGACCCCCTCTTCGTCTTGAGTCTAATAATTCATTTACCTGATAAGCAGGAGTTCCCTCAAAGTCCAATGGGGGTGGTGGTTCTGGTGTCTCATGGTTAGGGTCAGTGTGCGGATGGACCGGTTTGATGAGGGATACATGGAAGGAGGGAGAGATACGGTAGTTAGCAGGAAGCTCCAATCGGTAAGTGACCTCATTAATTCTTTTGAGAATCTTAAAAGGGCCAACATACCTTGGGCTGAGCTTCCTGCTTGGTAGCCTGAGCTTGATGTCCTTGGTTGAGAGCCAGACCCGTTGTCCTGGTTGGTAGGGAGGATGTGGGCGACGTCGTCTGTTGGCCTGGAACTCCTGTGCTCTCACGGCCCGCTGGAGACAGACGTGCGCACTTTCCCACACCCTCTCGCTGCGTCTAATCCAGTCATCCACCGATGGGACTGAGGAAGGTTCGCCCGACCACGGGAAAAAGGGAGGTTGGAACCCCAGGATGGACTGAAAGGGGGGGTCAGGCCTGTGGAGGTGTGTGTGAGAGAGTTCTGAGCATATTCGGCCCATGATAGAAACTCGGACCATCGATGTTGCTCTCGACTGCAGTAGGACCGTAGATATCTGCCGATTTCCTGGTTGAGGCGTTCAACTTAGCCGTTAGCTTGTGGATGATATCCTGACGTAAGACTAACATTGATATCCAACTGTTTGCAGAAAGCTCTCCATACTTGAGAGGTGAATTGTGTTCCCTGATCGCTGACGATATCTTCTGGGAGACCATATACTCGGAAGACATGGTGGAACAGGGCTTGGGCAGTTTCCATGGCAGTAGGTAGTCCCTTTAATGGAATTAAACGACAAGACTTGGAGAAACCGTCAATAATAACTAGTATAGTGGTGTAATTGTCTGAGTGTCACGATCTCCGTGAGGGACAGACCAAGGCGCAGCGAGGTATCCAGTATACATGCTTTATTTAATACACGTAACTGGGACAAAACAACAAAACGAACGAAAACGAAGATCGTAACAATAACATAGAATGAAACACAAAGCTATGCTCAAACAATAACCCACAAACCCCTAGTGCAAACTGCAAACATATATATGGTTCCCAATTAGAGGTAACGACACTCAGCTGCCTCTAATTGGGAACCATTACCCCAACATAGAAATAGAGAACCTAGAACAGAAAAAACCCTACACCAAAACTAAACACGCCAGCCTGTCTTCTCAGGCCTGGACGTGACAGTACCCCAAAGGTGCGGACTCCGACCGCGCCAAAAGTCCATTGGGGTGGTCTTCGGGTGGGCCTTCCTGTCCCAGGTGGCGGCTCCGGTACCGGCCTTGCTGGCTCGGGGTCCCACACCGGAGGCCCTGGGTTATTTGCCGGAACAGTTAGTATTGGACTGGGGACCTTCTCTGGAGGCTCCGGACTGGGAACCTTCTCTGGAGGCTCCGGACTGGGAACCTTCTCTGGAGGCTCCGGACTGGGAACCTTCTCTGGAGGCTCCGGACTGTCGACGCGCACAGGGATCCTGGAGCGTGGAACAGAGACAGGACGTGCTGGATCCACGACGGGCACAGGAATCCTGGAGCGTGGAGCAGGGACAGGATGTGCTAGACTCTCTAAGCGCACGGGGGGCCTGGTGCGCGGAGCCGGAACAGGACGTGCTGGACTCTCTAAGCGCACTAGCACTCTGGCGCGGGGAGCAGGAACGGGCCGTGCTGGGCTCATGGCGCGCACTGGCATTCTGGTGCGGGGAGCAGGAACGGGCCGTGCTGGGCTCATGACGCGCACTGGGACTCTTGTGCGGGGAGCAAGGACGGGCCGTGCTGGGCTCATGGCACGCACTGGCATTCTGGTGCGGGGAGCAGGAACGGGCCGTGCTGGACTCGTGACGCTCACTGGCACTCTGGTGCGGGGAGCAGGAACGGGCCGTGATGGGCTCACTAAGCGCACTGGACCTCTGGTGCGGGGAGCAGGAACGGGCCGTGATGGGCTCACTAAGCGCACTGGACCTCTGGTGCGGGGAGCAGGAACGGGCCGTACTGGGCTCATGACGCGCACTGGGACTCTTGTGCCGGGGAGCAGGGACGGGCCGTGCTGGATCCACAACACGAACAGGAATCCTGGAGCGTGGAACAGGAACTGGTCGTGCTGGATCCACTTCACGAACAGGGATCCTGGAGCGTGGAACAGGGACTGGTCGTGCTGGATCCACAACACGAACAGGAATCCTGGAGCGTGGAACAGGGACAGAACGTGCTGGATCCACAACACGCACAGGAGACCTGATGCGTATAGCCGACACCGCTCTCCCAGGTTGTTCACTCATCCTGGCTTCACCGATGAGGAGCTGGAATGTCGTGCACCGGGCTGTGCTGGCGTGAACAGGAGACACGGCACGCCAGAGCCGACGCAGGATATTTCGGTCCCAACAGGCACACTGGAGACCTGGCGGCGCAGAGCCTGCACCACTCTTCCAGGCAGCACACTCACCGTAGCCTGACACATGAGTGGAGCTGGAATCTTTCGCACAGGGCTGTGGACACGCACCGGAGACACAGTACGCAGAACCGGTGCAGGATATCCTGGTCAAGGAGGCGCACCGGAGACCAGGAGCGCTGAGCCGGCACCACTCTTCCAGGCTGCACACTCACCCTCCTGACAGATGAGTGGCGCTGGAATCTCTCAGACCGGGCTGTGAACGCAGCGCACTGGAGACACCGCGGCGCAAAACTGCATAGCACGGCGTCTTACCAGTGCGACGCTCCCTCGAGAGCACGAGGAGTTGGCTTAGGAGTCCATCCTGAACCGGCCAAACTCCCTGTGTGCCCCCCCCCCAAATGTTTTTTGGGGCTGCCTTTCGGGCTTCCTAGCCAGGCGAGGTCCAACAAACTTTTCCTTCTCCGGGTTCCATACTCCATATAAATCCTCGTAATATCGCCGCTCCGCTATCGCTGCTTCCAGCTCCTCTCTTGGACGGCGATACTCTCCAGGCTGAGCCCAGGGTCCCCCTCTAAACAATTCCTCCTCCCAGGTCCTGTACTCCCGGTTCTCTCGCTGCTTGGTCCTTTTGTGGTGGGTTATTCTGTCACGATCTCCGTGAGGGACAGACCAAGGCGCAGCGAGGTATCCAGTATACATGCTTTATTTAATACACGTAACTGGGACAAAACAACAAAACGAACGAAAACGAAGATCGTAACAATAACATAGAATGAAACACAAAGCTATGCTCAAACAATAACCCACAAACCCCTAGTGCAAACTGCAAACATATGGTTCCCAATTAGAGGTAACGACACTCAGCTGCCTCTAATTTTGGAACCATTACCCCAACATAGAAATAGAGAACCTAGAACAGAAAAAACCCTACACCAAAACAAAACTAAACACGCCAGCCTGTCTTCTCAGGTCTGGACGTGACACTGAGGGGGGGTAGATCTGTGACAAAGTCTATGGATAGGTTGGACCATGGTCGTTGTGGGATGGGTAGTGGTTTCAGGAGACCAGAGGGTAATTCTTTAGGTGTTTTGGATTGTGCACAGACGGGACAAGACTTGACATAAGCAGTGACCTCTTTAGCCATTGCAGGCCACCAAAACGAATTCTGTAGGAGATGTAACGTGCGAGAAATGCCGGGATGGCCTGCACTAATGGAGGTGTGGATCCATTGCATGATTCGTTGGCGTAGACCTAGGGGTACGTACTGTTTATCAGGGGGGCAATGAGCTGGTGGGGGTTCACGTTCCTGTTCTTGTTGTAGCGCTTCCATGATATCCCAGGATACAGGGGCGAGGATAACAGAGCGTGGGAGGATAGATTCTGATGAGAAGTGTTCGGTGGGTAAGTCATAACGTCTGGAGAGTGCATCGGCTTTACAGTTCTTACTGCCGGGACGATAGGTCACTGTAAATTGGAACCGCGTGAAGAAGAGAGCCCAACGGGCTTGACGTGGGTTAAGGCGTTTAGCATTTTGAATATACTCCACATTTTTGTGGTCTGTGATGATTTGGAAAGTATGTACAGCTCCCCTCTAACCAGTGTTGCCACTCCTCGATGGCTGCTTTCATAGATAGTAGCTCCTTGTTCCCCACATCATAGTTACGTTCCGCGGCGATTAGTTTCCTTGAGAAGAACGCACATGGATGGAGTTTACCTGGTTGACCGGTTCGCTGTGATGGCACTGCCCCGATTCCACAGTTGGAGGCATCCACCTCTACTATAAAGCGTAGACCGGGGTCTGGGTGCTTCAGAATAGGGGCAGACGTGAATCTTTCTTTCAGATCGATGAAAGCGTTGGTGGCTTCCTTAGTCCATCCAAGCCTGGTGGGTTTACCCTTTAGAAGAGATGTTAGAGGGGATGCTACAGAGCTGTATTTGCGGATGAAACGCCTGTAGAAATTAGCAAAGCCTAAGAATCTTTGTAGTTCTTTGACCGTAGTCGGTTGGGGCCATTCCGTTACGGCTTGAACCTTCACTTCCTTCATCTTTACTCCATGGTGACTGATACGGTAGCCTAGGAACGAGGTTTGCTTCACATGGAATTCACACTTTTCTGCCTTGACATAGAGTTGACATAGAGTTGATTCTTGAGTAATCAAGAGAGGACTATTTTCACATGGTCGATATGTTCTGCCTCTGACCTGGAGTAGATGAGAATATCATCAATGTATGCTATCATGAACTGGTTTAGAAGGTCCTTGAAGATTTCATTGATGAATGATTGGAAAATGGCGGGTAAATTGGTAAGCCCATATGGCATAACCTGGTACTCATAGTGGCCTCTGGTGGTGTGAAAAGCAGTTTTCCACTCATCCCCCTCCTTCATCCGGATTAGATTGTAGGCACTTCTTAAATCCAGTTTAGTGTAAATGATAGCTTCCCGTAGCTGCTCAAGGGCCGAGGGTACTAGAGGGAGTGGATAACGGAATTTCACCGTCACATTATTTAGTCCCCTGTAATCGATGCAGGGCCTTAATCCTCCATCCTTCTTCTCTACAAAGAAGAATCCTACAGCTGCAGGAGATGTAGAGGGACGAATAAAACCGGATTTTAGGGCCTCTGCAATATACTCCTCCATAGCTTGACTTTCAGGTCGGGAGAGAGGGTAAACTTTCCCCTTGGGTGGCATGGCATTGGAAAGCAGATCAATAGTACAGTCCCTGCAGGAGATGTAGAGGGTGGTAGCTGAGTGGCCTTTGTTTTACTAAACACTTCAGACAGATGAGAGTAATAAGGGGGAATGTTCACAGTCTCGAGGGTGTCTGGACTTTCAATCCTAGTTGTGTGACATGGATGAGGTTTAGTGGGGAAGCAATGATCAAAGCAAAACGGTGACCAATGAATTAGCTCACCGTGATACCAGGAAATGTCAGGGTCGTGGATGGAGAGCCAGGGATGTCCCAGAATGATCTTGAGTTTCGGGGAGTCAACGATGTATAGGGAGATGGATTCCTGATGCAGAACCCCGACATTGAGTGTGAGAGTTTTGGTTTGATGGGTGATCCGCTCTCCGATGAGGGTATCATTGATGGCCTTGATTTTGATAGGTGGTGTGCAGGGTTGAATGGGAATGTTATACTTGGTGACGAGGTCCTTATTAATCAGATTCAGAGCGGCACCGGAATCAATCATCACTGTTAATTCACAAGACAAGGTGTCAGTCCGTAGAGTAATAGGTACGGTAAATGATTTATTGCCGAGTAAAGCGAAATGTTCAATATTTACCTTGGGTATGGTTTGGGACTTGTGTGGGCATCCTAGACTGTGATGGCCTGCCTCTCCGCAGTAATAGCATAGGTGAAGTTGCCGACGTCGCTCTCTTTCCCCTTCAGACAGTCGGGAGACGTTGAGTTGCATGGGTTCCTCGTGAGGGCGTGTCTTGATAGGGACTGGAATCGGTGAATTGCTCAGATTACCCCAGCTGCTCTTGCGTTTAGGAGCTTGACTCATAAGGTTATCAATCTTAATGGCAAGATTGACAAATTCAGAAAATGAGAAGTCCTCTCCCTTACATGCTAGTTCGGTTTGCAATTCAGCGCTGAGACTACGGTGAAACATGGCTTTAAAGCTATATCATTCCAACCACTCTGTGCCGCCAGTGTTCTAAATTCAATAGCATAATCCGCAGCTGTGCGGTCACCTTGTGTAATGTTCATGATTTGTGTGGATACGTCCTGGCCTCCGGCAGGGTATTCAAACACCTCACGAAGTTGAAGTCCGTGCGCAGAGAGGTTAAAAGTTAATTTGTGGAATTTCTTTCCTTAATGCGTTTGAGCCAAACAGTTGCGTTGTGACAAGGTAGGGGTGGTATACAGAAGATAACCCTATTTGGTAAAAGACCAAGTCCATATTATGGCAAGAACAGTTCAAATAAGAAAAGAGAAACAACAGTCCATCATTACTTTAATCCATTGAATAACGTAACCGTGAAACAGAGTCCCATACCGCTGCAGCCCATTCAATCGCTCTCCCCGTTAGCAGCGTCATTAAGAAAGCACATTTATTTTCTTCTGATTCAAATTTATCCCCTTGATGATTAAGGTAAAGCTGAATTTGACGAACAAAACCCTTACATTGTTCGGCATTACCATCAAACTTATCCGGAAGGGCAAAGCTCACCGTTTTAGGTGTAGGTGGTGGAAGTGATTGGATGTAGTTCGTTAGATGTTCGTTGACTGATTGAAGCTTGGTTAGTTGTTCCTGGTAACACTTCGCTTTGGTAAGCGAATGCAGCTTGAATGTTTGGAATTTCCGCTGGATTCATGGGGGGCGAAGTATTCTGTAACGAATACGCTGAGGCAGAGTTAGAATCCATGTGCGGAGGTTTATTAAGGGCAGATTCCTTGAACATATACGATAAGGCAGGCAGAGGGTAAAAACCAGAGAAGCAGTCAGATCTGTCGTCATACAAAGGGATAATCCAAAAGGCAGAGGTCAGTAGGCAGGCAAGAGATCTTAACAGAAACATCAGTCCAACAGGCAATCAAAATGCTCGGTAAGGCAGGGTAACTGGCAATACTTCGCAAAGAGTCCAGGCATAGTTACAGGCTAAATAGTAAACTAAACAGGAAATTGATGCAGAGGAAGCCAAGGGGAGTGGAGCACAGTCAGTACTCAGGTGATTGCTCCCTCTGCTGGTTTGGCCTTACAAAAGTAGCCACCCTTTGTGTTGATGACAGCTTTGCACACTCTTGGCATTCTCTCAACCAGCTTCATGAGGTAGTCACCATGCATTTCAATTAACAGGTGAGCCAAACAGTTGCGTTGTGACAAGGTAGGGGTGGTAAACAGAAGATAACCCTATTTGGTAAAAGACCAAATCCATATTATGGCAAGAACTGTTCAAATAAGAAAAGAGAAACGACAGTCCATCATTACTTTAAGACATGAAGGTCAGTCAATACGGAAAATTTCAAGAACTATGAAAGTGCAGTCGCAAAAACAATCAAGACCTATGATGAAACTGGCTTTCATGAGGACCACCACAGGAAAGGAAGACCCAGAGTTACCTCTGCTGCAGATGATAAGTTCATTAGAGTTACCAGCCTCAGAAATTGCAGCCCAAATAAATGCTTCACAGAGTTCAAGTAACAGACACATCTCAACATCAACTGTTCAGAGGAGAATCAGCGTGAATCAGGCCTTCATGGTCAAATTGCTGCAAAGAAACCACTACTAAAGGACTCCAATAAGAAGAGCCTTGCTTGAGCCAAGAAACACAAGCAATGGATATTAGACTGGTGGAAGTCTGTTCTTTGGTCTGATGAGTCCAAATTTGAGATTTTTGGTTCCAACCGCCGTGTCTTTGTGAGACGCAGAGTAGGTGAATGGATGACCTCCGCATGTGTGGTTCCTACAGTGAAGCATGGAGGAGGAGGTGTGATGGTGCTTTGCTGGTGACACTGTGATTTATTTAGAATTCAAGGTACACTTAACCAGCATGACTACCACAGCATTCTGCAGCGATACACCATCCCATCTAGTTTGCGCTTAGTGGGACAATCATCTGTGTAAGGGCTATTTGACCAAGAAGGAGAGTGATTGAGTGCTGCATCACATGACCTGGCCTCCACAATCACCCGACCTCAACCCAATTGAAATGGTTTGGGATGAGTTGGACTGCAGAGTGATGGAAAAGCAGCCAACAAGTGCTCAGCATATGTGGGAACTCCTTCAAGACTTTTGGAAAAGCATTTCAGGTGAAGCTGGTTGAGAGAAAGCTTTGCACACTCTTGGCAATCAAGGCAAAGGATGGCTACTTTGAAGAATCTAAAATAAAACATATTTTGATTTGTTTGACCCTATTTTGGTTACTACATGATTCCATATGTGTTATTTCATGGTTTTGATGTCTTCACTATTATTCTACAGTGTAGAAAATATTCAAAATAAAGAAAAACCCTTGAATGAGTAGGTGTGTCCAAACGTTTGACTGGTACTGTAGCGTTTCATCTAAACACTTCAGCAAACGTTTGATTCATTTAGTGAGTATCCAGTCACATAAATACAGTGGGGCAAAAAAGTATTTAGTCAGCCACCAATTGTGCAAGTTCTCTCACTTAAAAAGATGAGAGGCCTGTAATTTTCATCATAGGTACACTTCAACTATGACAGACAAAATGAGGGAAAAAAATCCAGAAAATCACATTGTAGGATTTTTTATGAATTTATTTGCAAATTATGGTGGAAAATAAGTATTTGGTCACATACAAACAAGCAAGATTTCTGGCTCTCACAGACCTGTAACTTCTTCTTTAAGAGGCTCCTCTGTCCTCCACTCGTTACCTGTATTAATGGCACCTGTTTGAACTTGTTATCAGTATAAAAGACACCTGTCCACAACCTCAAACAGTCACACTCCAAACTCCACTATGGCCAAGACCAAAGAGCTGTCAAAGGACACCAGAAACAAAATTGTAGACCTGCACCAGGTTGGGAAGACTGAATCTGCAATAGGTAAGCAGCTTGGTTTGAAGAAATCAACTGTGGGAGCAATTATTAGGAAATGGAAGACATACAAGACCACTGATAATCTTCCTCGATCTGGGGCTCCACGCAAGATCTCACCCGTGGGGTCAAAATGATCACAAGAACGGTGAGCAAAAATCCCAGAACCACATGGGGGACCTAGTGAATGACCTGCAGAGAGCTGGGACCAAAGTAACAAAGCCTACCATCAGTAACACACTACACCGCCAGGGACTCAAATCCTGCAGTGCCAGACGTGTCCCCCTGCTTAAGCCAGTACATGTTCAGGCCCGTCTGAAGTTTGCTAGAGAGCATTTGGATGATCCAGATGAGGATTGGGAGAATGTCATATGGTCAGATGAAACCAAAATAGAACTTTTTGGTAAAAACTCAACTCGTCGTGTTTGGAGGACAAAGAATGCTGAGTTGCATCCAAAGAACACCATACCTACTGTGAAGCATGGGGGTGGAAACATCATGCTTTGGGGCTGTTTTTCTGCAAAGGGACCAGGACGACTGGAAAGAATGAATGGGGCCATGTATTGTGAGATTTTGAGTGAAAACCTCCTTCCATCAGCAAGGGCATTGAAGATGAAACGTGGCTGGGTCTTTCAGCATGACAATGATCCCAAACACACCGCCCGGGCAACGAAGGAGTGGCTTCGTAAGAAGCATTTCAAGGTCCTGGAGTGGCCTAGCCAGTCTCCAGATCTCAACCCCATAGAAAATCTTTGGAGGAGTTGAAAGTCCGTGTTGCCCAGCGACAGCCCCAAAACATCACTGCTCTAGAGGAGATCTGCATGGAGGAATGGGCCAAAATACCAGCAACAGTGTGTGTGAACCTTGTGAAGACTTACAGAAAACGTTTGACCTCTGTCATTGCCAACAAAGGGTATATAACAAAGTATTGAGATAAACTTTTGTTATTGACCAAATACTTATTTTCCACTATAATTTGCAAATAAATAAATTAAAAATCCTACAATGTGATTTTCTGGATTTCTTTTTCGTCTGTCATAGTTGAAGTGTACCTATGATGAAAATTACAGGCCTCGATACCAGTTGCCCACCATAGGGCTGGCTAATGTAAAATCATCTGGCTCCCAGGATCATTTCTCGGAGACAAGGCCGTCCCCAAAACAATTTCCCAAAAATGTTATATTGCACTTTGTCTCAGTAAGGCAGTCTGAATGGCTTGCTTTAACTTCATCCAGTAAGCATAATATATTCAGGTAACCTTAGTGAAAAATAAAGTCAAGCACACAGTCATGCCATCTCTCAACATTGGCAGTAGAATGGCGTTACTGAATAGCTCAGGGATTTTCAATGTGGCACCGTCATAGGATACCACCTTTCCAACAAGTCTGTTTGCGTCAAATTTCTGCCCTGCTAGAGCTGTCCCGATCAACTGCTGTTATTGTGAAGTGGAAACATCTAGGAGCCGCAACAGCTGAGCCGCGAAGTGGTAGGCCACACAAGCTCACAGAACGGGACCTACGAGTGCTGAAGCTCGTATAAATCCTTTGTCCTCAGTTGCAACACTCACTACCGAGTTCCTCTCGTCAGCACAATAACTGTTTTTCAGGAGCTTCATGAAATGGGTTTCCATGGCCGAGCAGCCGCACACAAGCCTAAGCTCACCATGCGCAATGCCAATTGTTGGCTGGAGGGGTGTAAAGCTTGCTGCCATTGGACTCTGGAGCAGCAGAGGAAAAGCGTTCTCTGGAATGATAACTCACGCTTCACCGTCTGGCAGTCCGACGGACAAATCTTTGTTTGGCGGCTGCCAGGACCGCTATATGCCCCAATGCATAGCGGCAACTGTAAAGTTTGGTGGAGGAGGAATAATGGTCTGGGGCTGTTCTTCATGGTTCGGGCCAGGCCCCTTAGTTCCAGTGAAGGGAAATCTTAACACTACAGCATACAATGACATTCTAGGCAATTTGCTTCTAACTTTGTGGCAACAGTTTGGGGAAAGCCCTCTCCTGTTTCAGCATGATGCCCCCGCGCACCAAGCGAGGTCCATACAGAAATGGTTTGTCGATTGGTGTGAAAGAACTGACTGGCCTGCACATAGCCCTGACCCCATCGAGCACCTTTGGGATGAATTGGAACGCAGACTGCGAGCCAGGTCTAATTGCCCAACATCAGTGCCCGACCTCAATAATGCTCGTGGCTGAATGGAGCAAGTCCCTGCAGCAATGTTCCGACATCTAGTGGAAAGCCTTCCCAGAAGAGTGGAGGCTGTTATAGCGGCAAAGGGGGGACCAGCTCCATACTAATGCCCAAGATTTTGGAAAGATAATTTTGACGGTGTCCACATACTTTTGGCCATGTAGTGTATGACTTTGCTTACACAATTCTTTATTGTGAGATAATAATATTTGATTAAATATTGGGTTTAATGGGTATTGAATATACCCTGTTCCAAATAAGCCCACCTCCTTAAATAATCAATTTAAATTAATTTCCAAATGTTGAAACTTAGAAACTGACATTTATGTCAATTCAAATGATAATAAGTAGCATTCCTAACAGGGGGTTTCCAATTGTACCTGCAGAGATCCGCTTGGGCCCGGGCTTTTGTTCTTGACAACCTGAATACACCTGATTTAAACTGATGAACTAATCATAGACTTTAATCAGGACTTCATTAGTTGAATAAGGTGTGCTACTGCTTGGTTAGAACAAAAACCTGCACTGGCCCTTTGTGGATAAGACACCATGCACAAAGACCATAACACAAACAACTTTTAATTATCTGAAAGCTGGTTCACATTTGCTGTAGTATTCTTTGTAAGTTAGTTCAACTTGACTTCCTAAAGCCTGTCTGAAGACAGTTTCAAATCTCCCTGTTATATTACAAAGGTACAGTACCAAAAAATAGAAACATCTGGATGAATGATGGACAACAAGATGACAATGCCCCTGCCCTATTTGCTTGAGCAGTTGTCCAATAGTCATCTTGTCCCTCATTTGTTTCCGTGTTTGTCCACTACTTGTAGGTCTTTTATCCCTGATATCCTTCAACCCTGATCTTATTCTTCTCTCTCTGCATCAACGATTACATGTCCACTCCAAACGTCTTGGAGAGAGTACAGAGGATTTGAATTGTTCTTAATTGATTTTAATATTGGCAAATGCACCATGGATACAGTAGATGCATAATATGCATAACTGTAGTTTCAGTATTGTAATCAATTTAAAACTCAGATTTAAAAATATAATACTTTTATACTCAGATTTATTGAAAATTAGGGATTAACACAATCCCCATGTGTTTTCAGTGCAAACTGGGTTTAATAGGAGCATACGAGGTTTTAATTTGAACAGCAAAGCTTTATTGTAAACAAAAAATAATAATACAGAATAGCTAATAGTTAGTTTACTTATATTTGGAAACCAATTGTCTGGTGTATAATACACAGAGTATACAGAACCCATGTACTTTGCATGACATAGACTGACCAGGTGAATCCAGGGGAAAGCTACGATCCCTTATTGATGTCACTTGTTGAATCCACTTCAATCAGTGAGATGAAGGGAGGAGACAGGTTAAAGAAGGATTTTTAAGCTTTATGACAATTGAGACATGGATTGTGTATTTGTGCCATTCAGAGGGTGAATAGACAAGACAAAAGATTGAAGTGCCTTTGAAAAGGGTATGGTAGTAGGTATGGTGCCAGGTGTCGCGACTTCCACCGAAGTCGGTCCCTCTCCTTGTTCGGGCGGCGTTCGTCGGTCGACGTCACCGGTCTTCTAGCCATCGTCGATCCACTTTTCATTTTCCATTTGTTTTGTCCTTTGTTCCCACACACCTGGTCCCAAATTAAGTGTCATGTATTTAACCCTCTGTTTCCCACATGTCTTTGTGTGGGATTGTTCAATTTTTGTTCAGGTCGGTATTATTCCAGCTGGTTTGTGCTGGGTGCCTATTTCCTGTGTTCTGTGACAACCGTTCTTTTTGCACTTTGGATTTATGGTTTTACCTTGTGCTGTCTATTAAAGTGCGGTTGGTTCACTCATCTCTGCTCTCCTGCGCCTGACTTGCTACACCCACCGATCTGACACCAGGTGCACCGGTTTGTGTCAAGAACTGCAACGTAACTGGGTTTTTCACCGCTCAACACTTTCCTGTGTATATCAAGAATGGTCCACCACCAAAAGGACATCCAGCCAACTTGAAGAATTGAAGTCAACATGGGTCAGCATCCCTGTGGAACGCTTTCAAATCCTTGTAGAGTCCATGCCCTGATGAATTGAGGCTGTTCTGAGGGCAAAAATGTACTGTCAATAACTTAATAATGATATCAAATTGGCTTGGGAAAAACACTGGAATTTCACCCCTGGGTGAAACAGAGCTAAAGCTTTAATACCGGAGGTGGAACTGTGGTGTGATCTTACTGTATCAAGGTCGAAAAGAGCAGGAGTAAGTCCTCTGTTTTTCTTAGCTATTGACAGATTTGTGTCAGCATAAAAAAAAATGTGTGTTTAAGAGCAGCTTGTCAGTGAATGCTGTGTCCTTTTCTCCCAGATACACTGAATACAGTGTGTTTTTATTTTATTCATCCCTTTTTCAAACTTAGTCAGCTACGTTTATGCATTAAATAGTTATTTTTTTATTCCTTTTGAATTTCCTCCTTTCATGTGTCTGCAATATGAATTAACATCATAATGGTTTTTATTCTCATAGAGAAATTAGATTTCTGTCAGTATTGACATTTGTAAAGGCAAAGTGCCTGAATACATCTTTTGTTCTCTCTGATCAGTGATCTTCTGATATAAAAATGTTTTATAATACATTTGATTTGATCTACATCTATCACATTTAAATATTGAGATATGGCTAGATAAACTAATGTCTTTCAATGTACAGAAGCAGCCCACCATTTCATCTGTGTGTGTTTTGCACAATATGACGTAGGAGTGTGAAATATCTTTTGTATACCAAATATCGAATTCATAGCATTCAAATTCAGTCATAGCATTCGAATGAAAGGTGAGTGTTTGATTGGAACTGATACATTGGGCTTATGAGACAAGTCCATATTGGATCTAACAAAAATACTAATCAATGCTTTCTCAAGACATCATGGGTTCCTACTCCCTACCTTTTATTATGCGATATGTCCTCTGGCGTCGTCACTAATCTCACAATGTCTCTGCAAGTCCTTTTATTCCTGTTTATTGTTAATATGTTAGTGTCATTCAGCTGAAACTGAATCATTCATAACCCCAAATAGGTCTTCAAACACGAAGGGAGAATTGAACACCATTATATGCTCCCTGTCTGTGCTGTACAATCTAATCAGTGCTCATTATGATAGTGAAATCAGAGATTATTATAGGAAAAGAGAGGTATCAATATTTAGGATCGGTCCTCCTCTGGCACACAGATGAAGTAGTGGTAGCAACACTCATTAGTACTGCAAAATGAGTTCTCGCGTCTCTGGCTGCCAGTGGAAGTCAAACTTGACAAGGCCCAAAGAATACGAATGTCTTTGATCATGGCTCATTTGAGAGAACTTCCATTTGGTAAATTAGAATCTAATCTATGAAATGTCTTAACATGATCATCAGATTGATTTCTTTCTCACTTTTCTTCTGACTTTATTTTGATATTGTTGTTTAGGCCTACATCAGGTGCTCACTCTGAAAACAGCTTTGTTGCCACGGGCGATGTTCGTTCACTGATACTTTTGCCTTACCTCCTTTAACCTTGGAATATAAATGTGTTTTTATTGGCTCGTAACCAAGTCAATGACATGCAGTCACACTTGAACATGGAAATATGCAGTGCTTGAAAATAATTTGGTTTGCAAAACAATCAAAGTTCCTACAGTGATCAAAAAAGCTTGACCTGCAGTTTTCTACATCATGCACCTGTGAAATTAGCTGGACATGCATGCAATGCACTACCCGTGTAACTCCTTTATTTGGTACCTTGCTTACTCCAGTTATTAAAATGAATAGTTACAGATTGTTTATGGCAAGCATATTCAACAGATTCCACAGGCTGACTATCTTTAGGTACAACATCTGTCTTTCCTGCAGATTCTAAGATACAATAACAGGAAACAATCGACTCTTTTTCCACCAGTAAGGTACTGTGGCAGGACAAACAAACTAGGACTAAAACAAACAAGGAAAGAGACCAACATTTAGGAAGGTGACTTGAGGTCCCTCAGCAGTCAGACTTTGACTCAACAGTCTCACCACAACCAGTATCCTGCAGTGGTTTTATTATTGGCTGTCATATGAATGTCTGGACCCGAGATGACTTCCTGCACTCTTGGCCAATGTTGTGATGAGGTGGAAAGGACAATGAGAGTTTAACAAGCATAGACTTAAAACAAAGAGTTCAGAACATTCTGAGAGAGATAGAAAGCAAATGTGAGCTAAATGTACATATATTTTATTGGAGATAAAAAGCACAGACAATTGTATCAGTGGAGGCTGCTGAGGGGAGGACGGCTCATAATAATGGCTGGAATGGAGCAAATGGAAGGGCATCAAACCATGTGTTTGATGTATTTGATACCATTCGACTCATTCCGCTCCCTCATGTGGATTGTCTGCTACAGCAATATGCAAGAGAAATATTAAGGTGGAGTGGCTTGAAGTGATGTGTTCGAAGCCTTATACTTTGTGATTGGGGTGTTGAAAAGGCTGAAACGGTTGACTGCATGCCCTTTTCTGCAGACATGTCCTGAACAGCCAAGTGGTAGTCTGGCCTCTGAGATTGTTATGTCCAGTTTAGTTTGTCCTCTAACACTTGCAACAATCATGCAATAGGCTACACTCCTAGAAAAAAGTGCTCCAAAAGGGTTATTCGGCTGTCCCCATAGGATAACCCTTTTTTGGTTTTAGGTAAAACCCCTTTTTGGTTCCAGGTAGAACCATTTTGGGTTCCATGTAGAACCCTCTGTGGAAAGAGTTCTACATCGAACCCAAAACGGTTATACTTGGAACCAAAAAGGGGGTTTCAAAGGGTTCTCCCATGGGGCCAGGTTCTAGATAGCACCTTTTTTCTAAGTGTAGTTGTAGTCCAGGGATTTTTCAGGTGATGTTATAGGCCTATATGAACCCATTGATTTGTGATATAAAGTGTATCTACTTTCTCCCCTGTCATAATTTAAAACATCAGCTCACTGTACTGCTTCATTGCATCCCTACCAGAGAGGCTGCTACACATAGGTACAGTACCTTAATCTCTCTGGTTCCTTGCCAAACAAACTTTCAAGCACTGTCTCACTTTGAAAGTTAAGAGTTTGGGATGAAGAGTTGAGCCGCATTGAGTAGTAGAGGTCATGGAAGATACAAACCACACAGGTACACAATTCCATACAGAATACATTATGACTCACTTCACACTTCATTTCTATGGCTGTGCAAACAATTACTCTGCCGAGGGGGAAAAATAAAAAGTAAAACAAAGCTTTGATCTCTCCTCACTCCAAATCCAGAGAGCTTCCAGAATTGGCGGCCGACCAGATTGTTGCTGGCTAGTATACCCAATGTTTGTTGTTTACAAAGGACACTACAAAGCCTTATGAATTAATGTATACCGCTGACAATGATCTGAAGAATCTGCTTTGTTGACTGCATTCAATTTGAAAACCATTTATTCAACACTTTCGTGTTTTTGTGTTTATGCTGTGCACGGACAGAGAGAAGAAGGCACAAGTACCACATGTAAAACCATTTGACCATGATTAGTCAATACTTTCATAGTACTGTAGGAATAGTTTAACTCACCAAAGAGTGGATAAACAGGCAGCTGGATGTGCAAAAGCCAGTGTAAGGGTGAGTGTGTAGGGGTTATGGTTACCCCTATAGTAGCCTTCTGTTTAGCACACAGCGGAGCAGCGATTACTCTCCTCGACAGCTCCAAAATGCTAGAGATGGATCATGCAGACAAGCAGTCCCATTCATCTCCCCCATGATCATAGCAGTCACAGGATGAGTTATTAAGGCTTGGAGAACTGCTTTGATTGTGCAGTGCTGTAGTAACAGACACAGCCAATCCTGTGGGTTTGTCCCAAATGGCACCCTATTCCCTACATAGTGCACTACTTTTGACCAACGCCCTATGGGCCCTGGTCAAAAGTAATGCACAATATAGGGAATAGGGTGCTATTTGGGATGAAGGCTCTGTTTGGGCTCCATTTGTGGCTGGCGCTAAGGAGGTGCAAGCGTCAAGCGCACATTGTTTTGCAATTTCGCCATGTACAATCTGGCACACTGGAATTTCCCACCCCTTACGCCAGGTTTGGCAATTTACCTGTCTAACACATCAGTTTGTTTGGGAGGGATGACAATATTTGAGATGTCTCCTTAAAAACAAGCACAAAAGTGACAATTTCATGCAGCGCTAAAGGGAACTTTTTAAACCCACCAAAAGCAGGTATTAATGGTAACACAGTATTAACGGTAACATAATTGCATGGATTTTGAGAGTGGAAGTGCAGCCTATCCAGCCATGACACGTCCATGGAAGGAGAGATGTGCCTTTTGTGCCGGTGGATCTCATATTCAGAAACATTAAAAAAACGTCATACTTCATTTCGCTTGTTGAAGTAGGCTATCCATCCCCATTTTCAAAGACGCACTCCTCTAAACTATTCAGTCCACTTATAATGCCATATAAACTGCAGTTTTTTTGGAGAATGTTCCTTGCACATAGGCAACAATACAATTGACTAGCGTAGTATTTTGTATGGAAGTGAAAATGTAATGCGTAAAAACATTTAGGCCTACGTGTGCGATTTATGATATCATGCTTCTGACCCCATCCTATTTTAGAAATATTGTTAAAAAAAAACAGGTTTCTTGTTTTTCATTTGATTAAAAACCAAGCAATAAAGGCTGTTTTTTTTGTCCTGCCCAATGCATTCGCCAATCAATAAAGGGGTTGGCTCATGAGACTGCTTTGAAATAAATATTAATCACCAAAGCTTTATTAAATATGACATTTGGGAGCAGCAAAACAGTGAGCAAATGTGATCTGTAAGATCCTTCGATGATGTTTATGAAACATATTTGGGAGCAGTATAATGGTGAGTGGACATTCTTTCTCTTTATATTGGATCTTTGTCCAGCTCATGTGAAAAGTTTGGATGTGCATAAAAGCCTCCATAGTTTACCTTTACATGCTCCCACAGGGAGCAATTATGGTGCGTGTATTTAGACATTTAAAACAAGTTGTTTTGATTCAAATTTATTTGAATTATCCACTCTTTTTAAGCCTTATCAATAGTTAATCTTATCTTATTGACAACGTTTGGCATGTCCATGGCTCAGACATACAGTAATGCAATTTACAGTAGGCCTCACCTCTATAGCAGTGCAAATGTTATGTTTAACAATATATTTTCATATTGAAGCCATGCAGCATGAAATTAGGCTTCTTACAGTGTGGACTGCAAATATGTTCAACATATTTAGCAAAGATGGGCCTAACTACATACATTTTGTTTCTCTGGGCTATAACCTAAAGTCAATGTCCGCGCCCCTGCGGAAATCAAATTAGCATAATCCAAAAAGTCAATTTAAGTTAGAGATGCTCGTTTTTTGTATTGGATGCATCGCAGCAGCGATGAAAGGTGACAAGAGCTATAGAGTGGTGTTTGTCAGACCATCCCGGAAATCGGTCTTCTCACAAAATTGTTGGTTTGGCCTACGAACTATTATGACCCCTCTATGGAAAGATGTGATTATCACGATGCTCTACAACCCGATCCGTTTTGCTCTACAAACCCCACAAGTGTCTTGGGACTCGTCAGTACACCCAATCTGCAAACTTCTGTCTTCTGTCTGTAGCGTCAGAACAGTTTGGGCTTCACCTCTGTGGGAATTCGAGACTCTCACGAACACATACATGTTGGTTGTTATGCTCTAGGACGCCAACAGGCTTCACAAGACCTATCTGAAGGTCCCCTGGTACCAGATGAAAAAATGACTAGAAGTATATATTGAGACTGTTTTAGTGCCAAAAATAAAGGGTTAAATACATGTATAATAAAAAACAATCCTAACCTTTCTTATATCTCTCAGACACTTCAGAACAAACTTCCTTTAGATTTTTGGGGGGGACTATCTGTTGTTCCATGTAGTGAATATTTTATTCAATGTGATTGTATGGGCTAATAGCATTAAGGCCAAAAATACTTTTTCAGAAAGTCTTTTTTATATACACTACCGTTCAAAAGTTTGGGGTCACTTAGAAATGTCCTTGTCTTTAAAAGAAAAGCAACTTTTTTGTCCATTAAAATAACATCAAATTGATCAGAAATACTGTGAAGACATTGTTAATGTTGTAAATGACTATTGTAGCTGGAAACGGCTGATTTCTTTATGGAATATCTACATAGGCGTACAGAGGTCCATTATCAGCAACCATCACTCCTGTGTTCCAATGGCACGTTGTGTTAGCTAATCCAAGTTGATAATTTAAAAGGCTAATTGATCATTAGAAAACCCTTTTGCAATTATGTTAGCACAGCTGAAAACTGTTTGTCTGATTTAAAGAAGCAATAAAACTGGCCTTTAGACTAGTTGAGTATCTGGAGCATCAGCATTTGTGGGTTCGATTACAGGCTCAAAATGGCTAGAAACAAAGAACTTTCTTCTGAAACTTGTCAGTCTATTCTTGTTCTGAGAAATGAAGGCTATTCCATGCGAGAAATTGCCAAGAAACTGAAGATCTCGTACAACGCTGTGTACTACTCCCTTCACAGAACAGCGCAAACGGGCTCTAACCAGATTAGAAAGAGGAGTGGGAGGCCCCTAGCTGGCTAAGGCTCTCCATTGTTGGAGAGCCTTAGCCAGCTAGCCAACATAAATAGCATTTCTCTCTGTTTGAGCCGGATGTTTGAGTAGGCTAAATTAGCTAGCTGCATTATGTTATTCTGTAATACTATATATGTTATTCTGTAATGTTCTTCTGTAATTCTCACAAAAATGTTACATATTTATTAATTGAATGGTTCTCCCATTGATCGTGTTCCCGCCAATAAATATCTGGGCATTTGGATTGACAAGGATTTAACATTTAAAAAATGTACTGATGAGCTTTACTGATATATTTAAATAGATATTTCCTCTCCCTAAACAGCAGAAAGCAGATTGTACAGTCAACTTTCCTGCCAGTTCTTGACTATGGTGACACCATTTACCAGAATGCAGAGGCCGCTACCCTTAAACCTTTGGATGCCGTCTACCATAGCACCCTTTGCTTTATCACAGGTGACAGTTTTAGTACTCATCACTGAATCCTGCATCAAAAGGTTGGATGGTCCTCATTAAAGTCCTTTTAATCACTTCACTATTCCCAATTTGTTTCAGAAGGTATACTACACTAGCTTCAGACTTACCTATCTTGGTTGTGGAAGTATAAAAACATGAGTTACCAAACCCGTTCACAGCGTTGGTTAACTCTTGAGGTTCCTTGTGTCTCCACCGAATTAGGCACATCCACTTTTAGTTTTAATGCACCTCACTTCTGGAACAATTTACAAAACTCATTACAATTGGATGTTCTGGTGCCGCTCAGATAATTTAAGGAATTGTATTGATGACCTAGTAACTGAGGTTGTGCTGTATTATTATTTTATTTTTTTACATTGTGTTGATCGCTGTTTTGTTTCATTTTGTATTTGATTGTTGTGTATCTGTGATCAGGACACCCTTGTGAATGAGACCCTGGTATCAATGGGTTTTCCCTGAATAAATAAAATCTGTCATTAACCACATTTCCATCCACAGTTTTTATGTGAGTAAAGTCATATAATTATTTTTTTAAATCACGACAGCTGTGATGGAAAAGGAAGATTTAGTGTAGTTTCATAAATGCAAGCAGATCATTTGTTTGTTCGACACGGTGGGATCTTTTGTGTCTGTATAATGTGTTATGCTGGAAATGGCAGTGAAAACACTTGATGTGCAAATATTGAAAAAATAACCATCATATTGAAGTTAATTTTTGAGTCACGCGGTGATATGGTGTGTTGTTCTCCCACTTGGACTCAGTAAACCATGCAGTTTATTAGGCTACAGATGAAATAAGTTACGATGAACTTCACAAGGTGTTGAAAGTGCACATGAGCTTGTTTCTGCTTTCCAATAAATATTGAGGGTCTTATTCTGGTTACGTGAGCCATGCTTGACTGCCGTTTGAAAATATAAATATTCTTGTTCTTATCCATAATAATCTCATCATGTAGACTAGACACCCCGCACAGCTACCCGCTCTGTATCTGCGAGCTGTCGGCTAGAGCGCAGGTGCCAAGACCATAGGCACATTTAACGCAATCGTTTTGTGACAAAACTATCGGTAGAGTTTAAAATGCGATGGAAACACATTGAACTTTTAGAATTTATTTGGTACATGAAAAGTACATTTTGTGTGCAGTACGTCACTGGTGGGAAGATGTCTTTGTGCGGATTCTAGAATATTCACATAAAGATCTGTTGCAAAATGGATAGAAACCTAGCTACAGTAAGTAAAAAAAATATATCTCAACAAAGTAGCTATCAGTAACGTCAGTGCTATACAGCTACACCATTGAGAGCATCTTGACTGGCTGCATTACGACTTGGTATGGCAACTGCTTGGCATCCGACCACAAGGCAGACAGCATTCCAATTCATCTCAAAGGTGTTCGATGGGGTTGAGGTCAGGGCTCTGTTCAGGACAGTCAAGTTCTTCCACACCGATCTCGACAAACCCTTTCTGTATGGACCTCACCTTCTGCACAGGGGCATTGTCATGCTGAAACAGGAAAGGGCCTTCCCCAAACAATTGCCACAAAGTTGGAAGCCCAGAATTGTCTAGAATGTCATTGTAGTGTAAAGTTTCTCTTCACTGGAACTAAGGGGTGTCATGTAAAAATCTTCCCAGCGTGACATAGTTTACAATATTCTCTGTCAACGTTGTCCAACTGTCTAGGAGTAGTAAAATCATGGATGCAGAACAACTTCCTCCAATTCAACAGCAGCAAGACAGAGGCAATGCTGATGGGCACCACCCCAACAGATCACCAACTCCTGCAGCATCCACCCTGCCATAGACAGCCACATCATCCCCCTCTACTCAATCACTAATTTGGGTGTGAAATTTGACCCTGCTCTCTCCTTCAGTGCCCACATTAGTCACGTCTGTAAACTGTAATTCTGTCACCTTAAGAACATCTCCTGCCATTGAAGGTTTTATTAAAAACCATGCAACTACATTTGCTTCTGGGAGGAATAAATCACAATTAAAGAAGATATCAGAATTGGAAAGGTTGTTAACAACGTTAGAGCGTTCTTTATAAAACACTTTTTTCAGACCAGGTAGCGACTACGCTCTTCAAAGTCAAGGCAGAACTAAAATTATTGATAAGACAGAGCAGAATTTGCCATCCATCGAGTTAGACCATGGTAATCGAACCAGTCTTCTACTGGCTGACAAGCTTCGCAGTAATGAACATTGAGAGGATATTGCAACTATTGAATCTGAATCAGGTGAATTACTATCAGAACCCAAATTACTCAACCAAAGATTCTCCTGTTCCTATAAAGGGAAAGGGAGATACCTAGTCAGTTGTACAAGTGAATGCATTCAACTGAAATGTGTCTTCTGCATTTAACCCAACCCCTCTGAATCAGAGAGCTGTGGGGGGCTGCCTTAATCGACATCCACGCCACCAGCGCCTGGGGAACAGTGGGTTAACTGCCTTGCTCAGGGGCAGAACAACAGATTTTTACCTTGTCAGCTTGGGGATTTGATCCAGCAACCTTTCGGTTACTGGCCCAACACTCTTACCTGCCAGGCTACCTGCCACCCCTAAAGAGCTGTACACCTCTGATTGTAAATCCACAACAAGCCTTATAGTCATTATTAAAGGATATAATAACTCCTCTTCTCTCATCTGAGGAAGCCGGCTTGCTGGGAGCCTACATGAACTCAAAAGGGCATTGGATAACATGAAAAAAGGCAAATCACCTGGTTCTGACAGTATTCCTCCCGAGGTCTAGTTACAATTTTCGGAACCAATCAGGTCCACTGTTACTTGAGATGATTAACACAGTCGTTCACAAAAGTTAATTTGGAAGGGATGTAAAAACAGCACTAATTTTGCTTTTATTAAAAAAAGGTAAGGATGCCACTCAGTGCTCTTATTATTACCCTCTATCTTTAATAAACACATATACTATTTTCTGAAATTCTGTTGTCTCGAAACGTACTTACCCAAATTGGTACATCTGGAACAAAGCGGGTTTATTAAAAAACTTTTATCGTCAGATAACCGCCGTCTACATATCTTACATGCTCCTTGGGCAGCTTTTGATAGAATAGAATGGTCATATCTTTGGTCGGTTTTGGAACATACTGTATGGGACTTGGCTCCAGTTTCATTAATATATGATTAAAATACTAAATGCCAATCCCTCAGCCATAGTAATAACAGGCAATACCTGCTCTGTTCCGTTCAGAATAACTAGAAGTCGCAGGCAAGGTGATCCCATCTCACCTCTGCTATTTTTATTGTCTCTGGAGCCCCTGGCCCAGGCAATTCAACAATCGAAAGAAATTACACCAATATCTCTCAAAGGGTTCATTATACGCTGATGATATCTTACTTTATTTAGACAATGGCTATTGGGATATAACCCATAGTGCGGTTTCAAAATGTTATATGGCAAGGTAAGTGAGCCTGGATAAATTAACTAACTAGCTAACTAACTAACTTTCCATACCAAACTTTAAATTGTATTTCTAAGCACTAGCATTTCGTTCCATCCTAAATTGGTTTAGACATGATTCTTCCGCTCCTTGGATGAGTGTATAGAGAAATATGGTGTATCCTATTGCCCTGGAAGAGGTGATCTTCACTGATATATGCCTTAAACATTGTAAACTATGCTTTGGTCCTATTATTGCTCACACAATTTCTTTTTGGCGCAAAATTGAAAAGCAATGTAACTGGGAATCAAAATGGCATGCACAAACTCCAATATTTAACAATAACGCCTTGCGATCTGGAAGGGGCGGCCTTTTGCATCCCCCCAATGGTCCAAATGTGGAATCTGTTCCTTTGCCGATATCATGGACAGTAATGGTTTCAGAACATTCCAAGATTTGAAAGACCAGGCTAATCTTTTTTTGTATATTTACAACTTAGGTCAGCTATGCTGGCCTATAGAGTCCCTTGGGAAACCCAACTACCGACCCATGGGATTTATAAATAAATTATCTGGGCTACCGAAAGGACTGATCTCTATAATATACAGTGCATTTGGAAAGTATTCAGACCCCTTTACATTTTGGTACCTTACAGCCTTATTCTAAAATGAATTCAATAGTGTTTCTCCCTTATCAATCTACACACAATACCACATAATGACAAGGCAAAAACAGTTTTATCTATTTTTTTGAAAATGTATAAAAAAAATAGCACAATTACATAAGTATTCAGACCATTTACTCAGTACTTTGTTGAAGTACCTTTTGGCAGCAATTACAGCCTCGAGTCTGAATGATTGTGGAGATGATTGTGAACTACAGGAAAAGGAGGACCGAGCACGCCCCCATTCTCTTCAATGGGGCTGTAGTGGAGCAGGTTGAGAGCTTAAAGTTCCTTGGTGTCCACATCACCAACAAACTAACATGGTCCAAGCACACCAAGACAGTCATGAAGGAGACTGAAAATATTTGGCATGGGTTCTCAGATCCCCAAAAGGATCTACAACTGCACCATCAAGAGCATCCTGACTGGTTGCATCACTGCCTGGTATGACAACTGCTCGTCCTCCGACCGCAAGGCACTACAGAGGGTAGTGCATACGGCCCAGTACAACACTGGGGCCAACCATCCAGTCCCTCTATACCAGGCAGTGTCAGAGGAAGGCCCTAAAAATTGTCAAAGACTCCAGCCACCATAGTCATAGACTGTTCTCTCTGCTACCACACGGCAAGTGGTACCGGAGCGCCAAGTATAGGCCCAAGAGCCTTCTAAACAGCTTCTACCCCCAAGCCATTAAACACCTGAACATCTAATCTAATCAAATGGCTACACAGACTATTTGCATTGCCCCCCTTTACGCTGCTGCTACTCTCTGTTTATTATCTATGCATAGTCACTTTAATAACTCTACCTACATCTACATATTGCCTCAATTACCTGGACTAACCGGTGCCCTCGCACATTGACTCTAACGGTACCCCCTGTATATAGCCTCGCTATTGTTATTTTACTGCTGCTCTTAAATTATTTGTTACTTTTATTTCTTATTTTGTTGTATTTTTTCTAAAAATGGCATTGTTGGTTAAGGGCTTGTAAGTAAGCATTTCACTGTAAGGGCTATTTGACCAAGAAGAAGAGTGATGGAGGGCTATTATTCTACAATGTAGAAAAGAGTCAAAATAAAGAAAAAACCTTGAATGAGTAGGTGTGTCCAAACTTTTCACTGGTATTGTATATATATGTGTTGTTGTATGTGTCGAACTGCTTTGCTTTATCTTGGCCAGGTCGCAGTTGTAAACGAGAACTTGTTCTCAACTTGCCTACCTGGTTAAATAAAGGTGAAATAAATAAATAAAAATATATTTATTTTATTCTATTTACTATTTTTAGTTCAAGCACTTTTTATTTTGAGATTATTCTTGTATATTGAAAAGCACTTTATAAATGTAATAAATTAATAGTACAATTAAGATACTTCGTAAAAAGAAGTAGGTTTTCGGATGATGGGCAGGAACTCCTCACAGAGAAGAGCTTTGACTGGGATGAGAGGGGGAGCTGACCCACGTACAGGGCCGTAGCTACATTTGAGTACATAATTATTTAATTTAACTCATTCGGGGTCTCAACTTACTGTTGAGAGGTAAAATAGTAGAATACACAAGGTGCAATTTAGATTTTCTTTCAGATTGGTAAATTAGTTTAGTTAGCCAGCTATCTAAACTTGTAGTAATAATTTCCGAATTACCGACTGCACACGCAGTGCTCGTACCCCAGGGGGCCCCCATTGATTTTGTTAGTCACTCTCACTCAGATATCATTATAACATAGCATAAGTCATGTTAAAATGTGTTGAATTGTAGGTAATTAGCGTTAAAGCTGCAAAATGTTCTCCCCACCCCATGCCAAAATGTGTAGAATGGCAGGAAATTAGCTGTAAAACTGCTAAGAAAATTGTCCTGTAAAGCAACATGTGTCTACCTTTGCTCATAAAACACATTTTCTGCTAACAGATCCCTCTGTAGGTATCCAATTATATTTTTTAATCCCGGTGCTGACTTAATGTGCGTTAATGTGCTAATTGTATAGCTAATAGGCTATATGTTTGTAGATCGACTGAGGTAAATGAAGCTACAGAAACCAATGTGATAACGGCTGGGGTCATTTTTGCTAGTTTTTGTTCTCCAAATAGCATTTTAGAGTTTTTAAACTGTATAGAAATGCAGTGAATGAGCTTGAACTTTCTTAACATTTCTTGGAATAAATCTATGAGTATAAGAACAAAAGAGAGAGTCCACTTTGTTAGACTGGAGAGCCTCTGTGACACAGAAGAGAGCGGTCCCAGTTGAGTGAGCTGCCTTAAAGCGTAGTGTCAAGGAGATTGTTCTGAGAGATCTAACAAAAGAGTTGGTGATAGACAGCACTCTCAAGTGTTTTGGCAAGAAACAGAAGAAGAAATACCAGTGCACTGAGCATGCTTTTTAGACCAGGACTTGGCTTAATCTGTGTCCAGGAAACTTCCCCTAAGAATTATGAATGTATTTTTCAATCCAGGACCTTTTCATTCAAATCAATATAATCAAGATAAATCCCAAACCAGTGATATGGCAAATTCATTTTAAAGTTGAACAGTGGGTCTGTCTCCAGGACTTGTTCAGTAATGACAGTCTGACTTAGCTTCTTAGTTCAAAAGTCTTTGTCTCAAGGGCTGTTAGCTCTATTGACATTCATAAATTGAGAATGGAACCAAGTGTTATTCAGAAGTTGGGGGTGTTGGACTATACATGAGGAACATATCAAAATAATTGCAATCTTTGATTTTGGGGTTTTGAATACATAATAGTATTTATGTTTTACTTGAATAGAAATGACCCTATTAAATAATCATGTTTACTGGAACTATTTAATTGACTTCTGAGATTGTTGGGGCAAAAGTGGTTTATTAGTATTTCAGACATAGCGGCAGTATCAAGTCACATTTGCGCTTTTATAACCTGACTTTAAATTATGCAGCACTGTTCTTTTGCAAGTTTAAATAGCTGCTATGACAAAATGATATTCTGATGAATCCAATAGTGAAACTGCTGCGAAAGCAAATAGAGTTCACAGACGATGGGCAGCATTCTGGAATAGGATCGACAGTATCTGTACCAGAGGGAACTTGAACACTTATTCAATGGGCATTTTCTCTCAAATTTTCGGAGTAAATGTGTTATCATGCATATTCCCATTTCACCCCACCTTTCCCCACCAGTCTATAATGAAACTGACAGAGGTCAAATTTATATTTGACTCATCCCATTCAGTTCCTTCACAGAAATGAGGCGCCAATGCTTCTCATCTCTTGACAACAGCGCTGATATTTTAATGATTCTCTATATTGAAGATCAGTCTCACATTTTACCTGCATTTGAAATGTTTTTTTGTCGCTTCTGTTCAGAGAAATAAAACTTGGGTAAAAAGAGACAGTTATTATTCTCAACTGAACTATGTTTGGCCTTGCTAATGGACAACTGAAGTGGGGTGAGATTAGACACACTGTTATGATTTTTCCTTCATTCTCACTTTTTCTACTTGAAAGTCTATCTCCCCATGTCATTACCAATATTTTTATGGCTCAACCCTAGCTCTTTAAAATATAATTGTGCTAATGCATCTGTCAGTCAAATCACCCAATCATAATATCCCATTGACACACTTCCATTATAGCATATTCCTCTAATAGCTGAAAAACTCCCTAGAAAGGAAGGAACCTAAGAAGAAACCTATAGAGGAACCAGGCTCTGAGGGGTGGCCAGGTGGAGATTATAACAGCACATGGCCAAGATGTTCAAACGTTCATAGATGACCAGCAGGGTCAAATAATAATAATCACAGTGGTTGTAGAGGGTGCAACAGGTCAGCACCTCAGGAGTAAATGTCAGTTGGCTTTTCATAGCCGAGCATTCAGAGTTAGAGACAGCAGGTGCGGTAGAGAGAGATCAAAATCAAATCAAATTTATTTATAAAGCCCCCCTTACATCAGCTGATGTCACAGAGTGCTGTACAGAAACCCAGCCTAAAACCCCAAACAGCAAGCAATGCAGGTGTAAAAGAGAGTCAAGAGAGAGTCGAAAACAGCAGGTCCGGGACAAGGTAGCACGTCCGGTGAACAGGTCAGGGTTCCATAGAACAGTTGAAACTGGAGAAGCAGCACGACCAGGTGGACTGGGGACAACAAGGAGTCATCAGGCCAGGTAGTGCTGAGGCATGGTCCCAGAGCTCAGGTCCTCCGGGAGGGGAGGAAAAGAGAGAGAATTAAAGGGAGCATACTTAAAATTCACACAGGACGCCGGATAAGCCAGGAGAAAGACTCCAGATATAACAGACGGACCCTAGCCCCCCGACACATAAACTATTGCAGCATAAATACTGGAGGCTGAGACAAGAGGGGTTGGGAGACACTGTGGCCCCGTCCGACAATACCCCCGGACAGGGCCAACCAGGCAGGATATAACCCCACCCTCTTTGCCAAAGCACAGCCCCCACACCACTAGAGGGATATCTTCAAACCACCAACTTACTACCCTGAGACAAGGCTGAGTATAGCCCACGAAGATCTCCCCCACGGCACAAACCCGAGGGGGGCACCAACCCGGACAGGAAGATCACGTCAGTGACTCAGCCCATTCATGTGACGCACCCCTCCTAGGGATGGCATGGAAGAGCACCAGTAAGCCAGTGACTCAGCCCCGGTAATAGGGTTAGAGGCAGAGAATCCCAGTGGAGAGAGGGGAACCGGCTAGGCAGAGACAGCAAGGGCGGTTTGTCGCTCCAGTGCTTTTCCGTTCACCTTCACACCCCTGGGCCAGACTACACTCAATCATAGGACCTACTGAAGAGATGAGTCTTCAATAAAGACTTAAAAGGTTGAGACCGAGTCTGTGTCTCTCACATGGATAGGCAGACCATTCCATAAAAATGGAGCTCTATAGGAGAAAGCCCTGCCTCCAGCTGTTTGCTTAGAAATTCTAGGGACAATAAGGAGGCCTGCGTCTTGTGACCGTAGCGTACTTGTAGGTATGTACGGCAGGACCAAATCGGAGAGATAGGTAGGCGCAAGCTCATGTAATGCTTTGTTGGTTAGCAGTAAAACCTTGAAATCAGTCAGCCCTAGCCTTAACAGGAAGCCAGTGTAGAGAGGTTAGCACTGGAGTAATATGATTTTTGGTTCTAGTCAATATTCTAGCAGCCGTGTTTAGCACTAACTGAAGTTTATTTAGTGCTTTATCCGGGTAGCCGGAAAGTAGAGCATTGCAGTAGTCTAATCTAGAAGTGACAAAAGCATGGATAAACTTTTCTGAATCATTTTTGGACAGAAAGTTTCAGATTTTTGCAATGTTACGAAGATGGAAAAAAGCTGTCCTTGAAATATTCTTGATATGTTCGTCATAAGAGAGATCAGGGTCCAGAGTAATGCCGTGGTCCTTCACAGTTTTATTTGAGACAACTGTACAATCATCAAGATTAATTGTCAGATCCAACAGAAGATATCTTTGTTCTTGGGACCTTCAACAAGCATCTCTGTTTTGTCTGAGTTTAAAAGTAAAACATTCGCCGCCATCCACTTCCTTATGTCTGAAACACAAGCTTCCAGGGAGGGCAATTTTGGGGCTTCACCACGTTTCATGGAAATGTACAGCTGTGTATCGTCCACATAGCAGTAAGTTAACATTATGTTTCCGAATGACATCACCAAGAGGATAAATAAATATAGTGAAAACAATAGTGGTTCTAAAGTGGAACCTTGAGGAACACCGAAACTTACAATTGATTTGTCAGAGGACAAACCATCCACAGAGACAAACATATCTTTCCGACAGATAAGATCTAAACCAGGCCAGAATTTGTCCGTGTAGACCAATTTGGGTTTCCAATCTCGCCAAAAGAATGTGGTGATCGATGGTGTCAAAAGCAGCACTAAGGTGTAGGAGCACGAGGACAGATGCAGAGCCTTGGTCTGACGCCATTAAAAGGTAATTTACCACCTTCACAAGTGCTGTCTCAGTGCTATGATGGGGTCCAAAACCAGATTGAAACGTTTCATGTACATTGTTTGTCTTCAGGTAGGCAGTTGCTGCGCAACAGCTTTTTCCCCCAAAATTTAGAGGAATTGGAGATTCGATATAGGACGATAGTTTTTTATATTTTCTATGTCGAGGGGCTTTATTACTACCACTTTTAGTGAGTTTGGTACACATCCAGTGGATAGGGAGCCATTTATTATGTTCATCATAGGAGGGCCAAGCACAGAAAGCAGCTATTTCAGTAGTTTAGTTGGAATAGGGTCCAGTATGCAGCTTGAAGGTTTAGAGGCCATGACTGTTTTCATGAATGTGTCAAGAGTTATATAGGATTAAAAAAAAATAGTTTTTCAACGTGCTCATCTCAACACATACAACTCCCATGATGCTCTGCGGCACAACCCCAATACACAACTCCTCCTCCCCTCTTACATGAACTGTCAGGAGAGTGTTCTACAAGTCCAGTTATCTAGGTGCCCGCCTATCTCTCGTAGGGTAACGGCGGTCAACCTGACTCTCAACGTCTCTGGACTGTGGCGTTTACACAGGTGAGTCTCGTCAGTTCAACCATGTATCTAGAACTTGCTCATCTCCCCCCTTTGATGTGTAGCCAGTAAAATGTCCCATTACAAGGTCAGCTGTTCAAAGGAACAGGATCATTGACATTAATGAGAGATAATCTCAGGCTAGACACTAATTAAACGTATTACAAGTCTGTGTCCATTCATTCAGACATTCTTCATTAGGGTTTGACAGTGATGGACTGGTGTACTTACACAACTATTTCACAACTATTTAGACCCACAGGCAATAATGCACATGGACACATCCATCCCTGTTGTGTCACTGAGGATGACACAGTATGCTCAATTCAATTAGTTTATTTGGCATGTCACATTTGCTATTGGTGTAATTTGAAAATACATTTTCATTTTTGTCAATTGACCTGTAAATGTAGAGATGCTTTTTTGCATTTAAGCCATTGATGAACACAGACTACTATGTGTATGAAATGTCAGATGACTTGAATTGGGTTTGTTGATGAAAGAAAGGCTTGGTGAAATGTGTTTTTCCTTATTCACCCCCCTATTGAATACAGTCCTCCCCTGGCCCATCACTCTGTATTCAGGTACAGTACAGTGAAGTCTGGTAACTCTTTAGGCAGAATGGGAAACAGTATAGGCATTTCTCATTCTAAACTAGCAGTACTAGATACTGTAACTACAGATGGGCGTTACAAATACTGTTGTGTGCAGAATATGGTGTGAATACTACTACACATTTCTCAGCAAAAAAAATTTGACAGAATTTTGACTCTCACCGGTGGCTCACCTAAATGTTTCTGGATTAAGATGATAAAACTTGGGATTTCAAAATCAGGTGCTCATGTGTTGAAGAATTTCAAAGATGAAGAAATGAGTGATGGGAATTTCCATACGTCAGCATATTGTTTTCTGCAGGTTTCCTCATGGTTCTATTTCAAGTAATGTTCTCAGAACGTTCAGAGAACATTAAGAAACAATGTTCTTCTGTGGGAATTTCAGCATAATGTTTTCTGCAGGTTTAAAGTCGTCTATTTAAAGTCGTGTTCTCAGAACATTAAGAAAGCCTTCCATTAAAAACACAAAACATGAGTAATGTTCAAACAACGTTCTAAGAATGTTATTTAAAAACATATACATTCCATTTTCAGCATCAACAAAACTCTCTCTATCCTCTATCTTGTTGAGTGCGTGTTTCCCGGTAGCGGTGCATGGGTTAAAAAACGGGGAAGCTAAGCCAGGAAAAAAATGCCATATTACAACCTATGTGCTGTGATAATTGCGTTGTTTGCTCTATAACCTGCTAGTTCACATGCCTTGACAGCGTGATATATAGGATTAAACCGAGACAATAAGACAGTGGGCAGAATAAATTCAACCACACCTTTATTTCATCACAAAACCAGAGACCAACATCTGTCCGGTGAAGTCCACAAAACATATTGCATGTAACAAACAGTTACATGACCTACAGCATGGTTAAGCAAGTTAATGTTTACGACATTTTCAGACTACTAAACAACTATTGATTTAGAACCACGGAAAGTTACTGCCAGCACCATTTCAACTTCGACATTTCAACATCACCTATGCTTATTCTAAAACAGTGACTTAAAGATACCAAAAAAGATTTAGTCCAAACAATATAAGCAAAATATGATATGGCTTTCCATGTTACTGATTCCTGTGTATGTGTGTGCGTGCAAGTAGAAAAAAAAGTTGACTCACCCTACTTACAATGAAACTCCAATGCTCCTAATCTCAGCTCATTACCTGTATAAAAGACACCTGGGAGCCAGAAATCTTTCTTATTGAGAGGGGGGCAAATACTTATTTCCCTCATTAAAATGCAAATCAATTTATAACATTTTTCACATGCGTTTTTCTGGATTTTTTTGTTGTTATTCTGTCTCTCACTGTTCAAATAAACCTACCATTAAAATTATAGGCTGATCATTTCTCTGTCAGTGGGCAAACCAGTGATTTAGCAGGGGATCAAATACTTTTTTCCCTCACTGTAACTTGGGCTTAAAGGCAAGAAGGTTGATCTATCATGGAAAAGAAAACAAACGAAACCTGGAAGGCCCTGGAGCTCCAGCGTGGAAGAGACATTGTCTGACCCGCTCACATCTTGAAGACAGTGATTTAGAGACTGATGGGGGTGTTGGTTTACAATAGACCCTTCCCAAGGCCATTTTCTCTAAGAAAGGAATTCCTAGATGCTGTGCTTCGGCATGTGCATTGATGGGTCTTAGATTTTTAGACTGGGTATCTGTAAAAAACACTTTGTGACAACTGCTGATGCAAAAAAGGGTTTTAAGAGATACATTTGGTTGATTGACAGATTTGTGTTAAGTACAAAAAATAATATGACAATATTATTATTATCATAATCATTACTATTATTATGTTACAGGTGAGACATACCCAGAAATGTCAACGTCTTGTCAAGTGCCCAAATCTATACAGCAGCCCCAGACAATCATGTACAGTAGCTCCAACTTACAAGAATGGGTTTACAAGGCAGTGATGAAAAGAGTTTATATGAGCAAGGATATATATTTGATACAATTACCCATTCAAAACTAGTGTTACAAAATCACTTCTCATTGTGTACATTTCAAGGTTTCACAAACATAAAATAACTATCTAGTTAATGTTTCTTGGACTAACACACAGTGTCCTATTTACTAAATAACAATCATTAAGACAAAACACAAAAAGTTGTAATGTAAATTGTATACATGTCATTCTATACTGAAAACAGGTACATTCTGAAAGATTTTGTTGATGTGATAATTTTTATTCATGTCTCAATTTAGGATAATACTGTTTATTTTTATTTCACTTAAATTGTTTTATTTATGTTGTCTCCTACCATGCTAATATACTACCAAGCAATGCAAGCAGATGTATGTCTTTTTGGATCAAGAATTGATCAATAATACTAATAGGCATGATCAGATCCTCTTTCCTATTCAGGCGTCATATAATGCACAGACACCATGCAAATCCATAAACTCCGCCAATAAAACATTGAAAACCATAACATGACTACTGGCAATGTCATTATTTTCGTCACCATCCATCAATGGTTGAAGTGCATTCTTTTTCTTTGTACATGCACTGAGCTTCCAATGTCTGGAGCCAATCAAGGTGGTACATTAAAAATAACCAAATAAAACTTATGTTGAAAGATGTGGTTAAAGTAAATCTTTGCTGTTTCATTTGTTTATTTGTTTATTTTCTTTGTTACAACCAGGTCTTCCTAACATTTGCCATAACTAGTAAGCCTTACATCCTGAATGTATATGGGCTACCAAAAATGCACCAGGGTCTCCAACAGTGTATTTAGCTATGTATCAAACTTTCATATTAGCAGTAAGGTAATTGAGAATAACAATAGACAATAGTTATTAAGGGTAGTTTAGGATAAATATATTCAAGGTTCATGAATGTTAAAGATTTTTTCACAGTGGGAATTTTTAAAGAGGGGGATTAGAACCCCAAAGTAATAGTGGTAAGAAAGATCATAAAGGTAATTTCAGATTCAGGTTTAGGGGGGTAATAACTTTATGGAAACCACTATTCACACTATGTGGATTATGAACATGTACAGACAGAGAACCATCACATCAAGAAGGTGTAACGGGGATGAACGGCTATTCAATGTGCATCAGTAGTCGTCGGTAGCACGAAATACGTGTTAAATATGTTTACATACATCCATGACTGAATGGTTTCACAAACTCCTTTAAAGCTTTTGTAAGTAAGTTGTAACGCCTCATTCAGCAGTCTAGAGATTAACCTAGAGAAACCAAAACATCAACGTTTGGAGAAGCTTTGTGGTTATTCCATAAGTAAGGTGCAAAGAGCTGATTGTGTAAAATGGATCTGTTTAAGTCATAAGTAAAGGGCCCATCTTAAAGATTACACTAACCCTTTCAAAAAGAGGATGGTGTGATTGACTGAGACAGCCACCCCAGTACACCTCAGGAGAACACATAACAACTGTTTTCAAACATTTGTTATGTGGTCTCCTGAGGTTTAAGGGTTGTAAACATTTGTTGACCCTTCTTTTGGATGGTCAGAGGTTAGACAGGTTTAAAAAACGTTGGTTCAAACACACATACAGAGACACACACATGGTCACACACACACAAACACACACACAGACACACTCCTTCCAGAAACCCTTGGCTCGTGTGTAGACAGAAACAGTTCAGGGGAGACAGACTGAGAGAGACATTGAGATTTAATTAATTAAAGGTAAGATACATTTTATTTTTAAATATAATATTTTCTTCAAAAATGTTCATACCGAAATGCCTGCTGTACAGACCTTTAAACATAGTACAATTATTAAAAAGTGGACTATGCAATATTAAACTATACCGCTGATGTTATTTTACTAAAATGTATATACATCGTACATATTATTATCATACAATACTACATTTAATACACATTAAATGTTTACGTGTATAGTTATTTTGTTGTACGATAAACTGTTTTTTTTTTTAATTTTTTTTTATTATTTTCAGGATTCTGTGTCTGTGTGTAAACCCCCCAGCTCGTAACCTGACACCTACCATGCAGCCTGCAGGCCAACATTTAAATAAATCATACATATTATTATCATACAATACTACACTTTAATATCCATTAAATGTTTACATGTATAATTATTTTGTTGTAGGAAAGACTGTTTTATAAATGTATTTGTCTTAGAAAATAATGTTTTCAGTAAGTTTCTGTGTAACCTAACGACCTGCCACACACACACACACTCATGACAACACCCCCGAGAGGGGGGTGACAGAGGTCACGAGATCCTCGGACACCCCAGGAAGCCAAATCCAAACTTGCTTCCCTTTGCTTCCATTTTTTTTGGTGCGCCAGGACCATTCACAGCTGAGCTCACTCAGTTTAGCTCAATGCTGATTGGCAATTATTTTATTTATTTATTTTATCCTGGGTGGCCAAATTGTCGCTAGCTTTCCTTGCCTTCAATGCTATGGGCGACAACAGTGTCATAGTCTTTTTGACCAGACAGTCTCAATATGGGCTACACATACTGAGACAGAGGGGAAGGGTGCTTTCTCCAGTGAGATACATTCAGCCTCTTGCGAATTGAAGGACATTTGTGAAACACAGACAGGCAAAATACATTTTGTGGGGGAAGCCTGGCTTCTTTTGGCATCCATGAATACATGCCACTGGTGTTTCCTTTAAATTCTGGGTTGTTTGAATAGGCAAAAATGTGCAGCTTTGTATGAGTAAAAAAACATGGCATGCTAGCGCCATCCTGGTAGTGCAGTGGACTAAATCCATGTATAGAGAACATCAGATCAAAGGTTTTAATCTCACTGACTCCGTGCCACAATAAAAAATACATGTGATTAACGCCTAAGCAAATTCATTTCCATGTGCCCTTCTGTGCTTGGAGTTCAGAACAGTTAACACAAACTAAGCTTGCAGTGTTATTAAAAGTCTTTTTGAAACATGTTCTCAGTATGTTATTTAATTACCTTCAAATAACCTATAATTTCTGTTCTCAGAACGTTAATAAAACCTCCCAGGAAAATGTCCAGGGAACCATAGTAATACGTTCTCGGAACCTCCCTGCAACCTAAAAATGAATGTTCCCAGAAAACATTCAGTTTTACCAGTCAGGAAACTTATGGCTTCTTTCCCAGAACCAATGGGAATCCAAAAACATACGTTCCCACAACTTCCAAGGAACCAAATGTGCTATCTGGGCATACTGTAGGCTATGTCAAATCTGGTTATCAGAGTCAGAATCAAAATGGGGCCATTGCTTTCCCCATTGATGTGCCCAGATATAGCATAAATCACCACTGAATGCATTGACATGCACAGGAATCTAATGATGCGATTATCAAATGATTTCATGTAGGCCTACAGTAATATAGCTGTATTACCTCAGGTTGATGATGAGACAAAGGGCAGCATTTAAATTACTACAGTTAGACAGATGGCATGGATGGAAGAACGGCTTAATGCTAATCACTGCAAAAGTGAACGCTGAAGGTCATCTCACTACACAGCCATTATCTATCTGTCAGGTTGAAAAGGCATCCCCATCTTTGATATGTATAGATGTACGTAGAACGAGTCATAACTTGCTTGCAGTACTAGACAAATGGCCTTTGTTTGTCCTCCCATAGTGCTCATTTCTAATGATAAAATGCCCCAAGGTCATCCTGGGATATAAACTGCACAATATTAACTTCAGGGTTGCTGCGTTGACACCCTATAGATCTCCTGTCCCATGTGGCTCAGTTGGTAGAGCAAACCTCAGGATTGTGGGTTCCAGTATGGAGAAAAAAAAACGTCTGAAAAATGTTTACAATCACTAGTATAACGTCGCTGGATAAGAGTGTCTGCTAAATTACTAAAATGTATATCTAATCTGAAGCATTTTTATCAACCCAGGCGAAGGTAGAAGTGAGGGACTGACAGGGGACATCTGGTTTCCCTCCTTGGTGTTTCTGCTGTGTGAAATATACCATCTCGTTGATGTGTGATGTGTCATCAGGTGTGGACAATGATACTCATACCTCTCAAACTCATTAAATACTCTTTCCAGACGTTACTGTGACATCCAATAGGTGTGAATACACATGATGAAACAGTATACTGGCAGGGCTGGATGGAAAGATACCAAGATTAATTGTCATGTGCAATGCATTCATTTGGTTAGTAACATGTAGGCAATCATGAATCACTTACTGTAGCTTCTAATCACTGTTATATACTGTAGCACACACTGTGCCCTCTGTTGGCCACCATTGCCTCTACAGCTGGGGGATCTTCTCAGTGCTAAGCTGCAGAGGGGAACATGTAAGCTTCAGTCAATCGACCCCTTATAACAAGAGAGAGAAGCTAACAGCACTGCTAGAGAAAGTTAGCATTTAATTTTGGCCTGAGGTGGTAGAACGTCTGACAGAAATTGTTTGGGTCAATATAAGCTTTTTTCTTCCTCTTGGAAGTATCCCATGAAGCAAAATTACATATTTTCAATGTCTTTTCCAGACTTTGACATCACGTGCATTTCAGGGTGACGTGCATTTCAGGTGCTGAATGAAAGGTTAAAAAACATAAAAGACCTTGGTTCAAAATACGATTTAGGGTATTTCAATTACATTTGGAAGTAAGTATTTAAACATTCTTTATCTGTACTATTGGAATGTATTGTGAAATACTCTTGGAACGTATTGGCATGCATTGGAAAATATTCAAATACACAGTATTTTCAAACAGAAATATGATCCCATGCATTTGAACCCAGGTCTGTTGGTATTTAAAATAATGTATTTGGATTTAAGCATTTGAAAATACTTTCAAATAGTAGCCTTTTAATGGAAATCATTTCTAAATACTTAAAATAGAAGTAGTTGATTCTTGCCACTTTATTTGAAAATGCTCAAATAAACAGAAAGTATTAAAGTATTCAATAACAAATAATCAAATGTTAAATCATTCGTTGATACCTACCCCAAAAAATATCTGCATTAAAAAGTGTGTATATAGTATCAAGTGCGTTTTTAGCAGCCACTAAAATCAATTTAGATCACTTTCTATAGCCACTGCCCCCGGTTCTTGCTGGCGCATGTTTTAAGTGCTCTGCTATGGCACCCTTTATGTTTGTGTGTTAAGGGCCTTCAGATCCCACTTCTATACTGCACCTGCAACATTAACAGGAAAGTATACACCCATGCAGGGCCGTGCACAGACCTTTCAGGGGGCTCAACAACCATACAGTAATTCACATCTCGAAATTCATAACATACTAACTGCCTCTGTAGTGACAGTTATACTTTTTTTGTATTTATTTTTTGCGTAGGCCTATTTATTTCAGAACCAACAACTCACTCAGCACAAATTGTAAGCAAGCTAGTTAAAGAGGGTAGGCTATCGGTGTTGATGTTGTTGATTGATGTAAATCCTCTAGTTAGCTAGAACGCATGAGATAAACATTTTACCTTTGCAATAAAGCATTTCATGCATATCATCGCATTTGTGTAGTGGCATAGAGCAGTAGAGTAGAGGCGCTTACAGACGTTGCACACATGGGGACTATTTTTTGTAGGCTAGGGTCTGGGAAAGATTTGGCCTTTTATAAAACGCATTTCATGCAATTCTACATCATTATACATGACTGGAGAAGTTGTCACAGAATTTGCCAGCGATCACTCCCTAGATAAAAAAAGAATACAACATTTGCCAATCAGTGTTGAGCTCAACTGTGAATGGCCCTGATGCACCAAAAAAAATTGTGTCAAGGGAAGCCAGCTTGGATTTTGGCGTCACTACTATCAAATCGCATTGAGAGCAAACGTCATTGACAGAAAAACTTAAATTGTTGCATCTTATTGTGTTGTTGTCCTCCGGTGGCTAGCTAGCTAAAATTGTTTCTTTCCTAAATAATTATTATTAGCCATGGATGGAGATAGGGATTTGGACTTGTGGTTTTACTTAATTCTCTGTACTGGTCAATGAGTATAAGGGCGATTCTGATCCAACTATTAATTCATACATTGTTGTGCCCCTGGCCTGAGAGGATGGAAGTTCAATATGTAGCTAGAAGGCTAATGTTAATTAGCTAACATTGCCCATGAATGGAAGTTAGGCTAGCAAGGAAGCATTTTAGCCAGGTAGCCTAGGACAACAAAAAATAAAAACGTGTACTATATGACAGAGTGATAAGACCGTTTCATCAACATGAAAGAGAGGAGGATGGCATTGGCGTTTCTCTACAAGTAGGGTGAGTCAACATGTTTTTCTACTTTCACGAACAAGCACACAGAACCACGGACAGCCACATCGTATTTAGCTTAAGTTGAATTGGACTAAATAGTTAGTATCTTTTAGTCACTGTATTTGACTAAGCTGAGGTGATTTGATGTTGAAATGTTGAAGTTGAATTTGTGCTGGAATAGTGGAGGCAGCTTCTGTTTTCTTTGTGGCTTGCAGTAACTCTCTGTGGTTCTAAATCAATAGTTGTTTAGTGGTCCGAAAATGTCGGAAACATTAACTTGCTTGGCCATGCTGTAAGTCATGTAACTGTCTGTTACATGCAATATGCTTTGTGGACTTCACTGGACAGAGGTTGCTATCCCTTTTGAATTTATTCTGCCACTGTGTCTTCTTATTTTCTCAGCCTTTATGCCTATACATCACGGTTGCAAGGCATATGAATTAACAGGTTATAGAGCCAACAACGCAATTATCACAATACATAGGTTGTAATATGGCTTTGTTTGAGAGGGGGGGGTGTACTGCACAAATGATCGAAATGACAGGCTACTTTGCCACTGGCAAACTGATTATCTGAGATCAATCAAAACAGCCATGTCTTGAATCCAAGTAGACATATTGCACGATATGAGGAGGAAATTATAGTCCTAAAACAGCTTTCCAATTTCACTGACTCACCCAATGATGAGCAGTTTACTCGCTGCGATGGCCGTGATGCACTTTTGCCAAAAGCCTACCTCTTCAAAAACAATGTTCGCTCAATAGGCCTATTTGGAAGATAAAATATTTTGGTAGCCTACAGACACATTAGAGTATTCACTTTTCAGCAAGAGCCATTTGTTTTCCAATGATTGTTTTATATATTGCGAATGGAATGTTTTGTCTGCATGCTGTAAACTGACAGAATTGCCGCGCGTTCCCGACTGTAGGCTATCGGAAGAAATCCATCTACCATGTTGGGGGCGATGAAACAACGGCGCCACCTTACATTTTCAAAATCAAATTTTATTTGTCACATGCGCCGAATACAACAGGTTTAGACCTTACAGTGAAATGCTTACTTACAAACCCTTAACCAACAATGCAGTTTTAAGAAAAATAAGTGTTAAGTAAAAAATAGAAAATAAAAGTAACAAATAATTAAACAGCAGCAGTAAAATAACAATAGTGAGGCTATATACAGGGTGTACCGTTACAGAGTCAATGTGCGGGGGCACCGGTTAGTCGAGGTAACTGAGGCAATATGTACATGTAGGTAGAGTTAAAGTGACTATGCATAGATAATAAACAGAGAGTAGCAGCAGCGTAAAAGAGGGGGGTCTGGGTTGCCCTTAGATTAGCTGTTCAGGAGTCTTATGGCTTGGGGGTAGAAGCTATTAAGAAGCCTTTTGGACCTAGACCTAGGCGCTCCGGTACCGTTTGCCGTGCGGTAGCAGAGAGAACAGTCTATGACTAGGGTGGCTGAAGTCTTTGAACATTTTTAGGGCCTTCCTCTGACACCGCCTGGTATAGAGATCCTGGATGGCAGGAAGCTTGGCCCCAGTGATGTACTGGACCGTTTGCACTACCCTCTGTAGTGCCTTGCAGTCGGAGGCAGAGTAGTTGCCATACCAGGCAGTGATGCAACCAATCAGGATGCTCTCGATGGTGCAGCTGTAGAACCTTTTGAGGATCTGAGGATGCCAAATCTTTTCAGTCTCCTGAGGGTGAATAGGCTTTGTCGTGCCCTCTTCACGATTGTCTTAGTGTGTTTGGACCATGATAGTTTGTTAGTGATGTGGACACCAAGGAACTTGAAGCTCTCAACCTGCTCCACTACAGCCCTGTCGATGAGAATGGGGGCGTGCTCAGTCCTCCCTTTCCTGTAGTCCACAATCATCCACTCAATGAAGGGAAGCGAAGTGGGCAGGGGACCGTTGGACAAAGCAAGCATGGGCGAGGGAGCGTGAACACGGCGGGGAAAGCGGAACTTCCACTGACCAATCAAAGCTCACTATAGTTTCCAGCTCCTACTGGATTGGCTGTTGATATCTAGCACTACCTAGCACCGACATGAGGGCGAAACTAGCGTGGCTATCCATATAGTGGATCACTGCTTTTTATTGGGCTGCACACAATCCACAGCTAGGCTATTTAAAAAAAAATAAGCTATTGGTTTCTCTGTGGCTAAATTAAAGGCCTACTCATGGTGTAGTAGGCTAATCTGAATTATTTAATTTATTTCTTAACAGACAGCAGTAATTCCATAACTCCCGGGGCTATGATTCTATTACGAAATAAATTATGACGTGCTACTGCACGTAGGCCATCAGCCAACCATGACCACATTTCAAGCCATGCATGTTTGGATACCGGGCGTGGCGCACAATCTCCATACAGGGCAGACTGGGAAAAAGGCAAAACTGGGCACAGATCAGCTCCGTACAGAGCAAACCAACGGACAGGGTATGGATGGGGGGTTGCAAAGCTGACGATGTCACGATGACTTGGAGGCAATGACATAAATGGTATACATTTTTTTTAATATATACCACCACCCAAAAGGACACTTGGCGAGTGGGAGGGGAAAGGGGCAGGTGCTCGGGCAGGGGTAGACCTCTATCTGTGCACGTGCCTGTACTCATGAGTGCAGAAATGCTAAAATAATGGCTTGAATGAATGCTAAAGGAGCAGGATGTAATAGAGCCTACGGTTCTAATGCAACAGTTCTAGGGGTAAAGTTCCAAGTCACATTTCAGTTTATATTTCAAGTCACGGTAACATCAGGAAACACGTCGTAACTGTATCAAGGTATAAAGCTAAGAAAGAAAGCAAATGCAAATGATTATTTCACAAAACAATGGAAAATTGTGGTAGTTACGTTCACTACAGAGCAGATGTTGGTGTTTAAGAAGGGTATCTTAGACAGTTTTCCACTCACCTTCATATAGAATTTTGCTATCAGGCCATTTGTAAATATCCTGAAACACAATAAACTCATGGGATACAATAAAGAATAGCCAAATATAGCAAGCAAGCAAATTGAATAACAATTACTATAAACATTTGAAGTCGGAAGTTTACTTACACTTAAGTTGGAGTCATTAAAACTCGTTTTTCAACCACTCCACAAATGTACAGTTTACATACACCTTAGCCAAATATATTTAAACTCAGTTTTTCTGACATTTAATCCTAGTACAAATTCCCTGTCTTAGGTCAGTTAGGATCACCACTTTATTTTAAGAATGTGGAATGTCAGAATAATAGTAGAGAGAATGATTTATTTCAGCTTTTATTTCTTTCATCACATTCCCAGTGGGTCAGAAGTTTACATACACTCAATTAGTATTTGGTAGCATTGCCTTCAAATTTTTTAACTTGGGGTCAAACGTTTCGGGTAGCCTTCCACAAGCTTCCCACAATACGTTGGGTGAATTTTGTCCCATTCCTCCTGACAGAGCTAGTGTAACTGAGTCAGGTTTGTAGGCCTCCTTGCTCGCACACGCTTTTTCAGTTCTGCCCACAAATGTTCTATAGGATTGAGGTCAGGGCTTTGTGATGGCCACTCAACAATAACTTGACTCTGTTGTCCTTAAGCCATTTTGCCACAACTTTGGAAGTATGCTTGGGGTCAATGTCCATTTGGAAGACACATTTGTGACCAAGCTTTAACTTCTTGACTGATGTCTTGAGATGTTGCTTCAATATATCCACATCATTTTCCTTCTCATGATGTCATCTATTTTGTATAGTGCACCAGTCCCTCCTGCAGCAAAGCACCCACACAACATGATGCTGCCACCCCCGTGCTTCACGGTTGGGATGGTGTTCTTCAGCTTGCAAGCCTCCCCATTTTCCTCCAAACACAACGATGGTCATTATGGCCAAACAGTTCTGTTTTTGTTTCATCAGACCAGAGGACATTTCTCCAAAAAGTATGATCTTTGTCCCTATGTGCAGTTGCAAACCGTAGTCTGGCTTTTTTTATGGCGGTTTTGGAGCAGTGAATTCTTTCTTGCTGAGCGGCTTTCAGGTTACGTCAATATAGGACTCGTTTTACTGCGGATATAGATACTTTTGTACCTGTATCCTCCAGCATCTTCACAAAGTCCTATGCTGTTGTTCTGGGATTGATTTGCACTTTTCGCACCAATGTACGTTCATCTCTAGGAGACAGAACGTGTCTCCTTCCTGAGCGGTATGATGGCTGCGTGGTCCCATGGTGTTTATACTTGCATACTATTGTTTGTACAGATGACAGTGGTACCTTCAGGCCTTTGGAAATTGCTCCCAAGGAAGAACCAATTATTCTTCTGAGGTCTTGGCTGATTTCTTTTAATTTTCCCATGATGTCACGCAAAGAAGCACTGAGTTTGAAGGTAGGCCTTGAAATACATCCACAGGTACACCTCCAATTGACTCAAATGATGTCAATTAGTCTATCATTTTCTGGAATTTTCCAAGCTGTTTAAAGGCACAGTCAACTTAGTGTATGTAAACTTCTGACCCACTGGAATTGTGATACAGTGAATTATAAGTGAAATAATCTGTCTGTAAACAATTGTTGGAAAAATTACTTGTGTCACGCACAAAGTAGATGTCCTAACCGACTTGCCAAAACTATAGTTTGTTAACAAGAAATTTGTGGAGTGGTTGAAAAACGTAAGTGTATGTAAACTTCCGCCTTCAACTGTATGTAAGCATTAGCACACTCTAAAAATAAAAGATGCTGGAGGCACATTTAGGGGTTCAACAACAACGGAACGCATAAAGGTGCTTCCAGGAACCTTTTCCCTGGGGAACCTTTTAAAAAAGGTTCCTAAAATAACCGTTAAAAACCTTTTATGTCCCATGTTTTCTATTATGAATAATAATAATATTAACAATAATAATACAAATAACATTTACAATAACTTTAGATAACAATAACAATACAATAACTTTACAATAACTTGTAAAGTCACAAATAGATTTTGTTCACTTTAAAAGTCACAGAAATCTCTGCTCTCCCTTATCCCTCTCAACAGAGATGGGAACTTGACACACTGTGTAAATTGAAATTAAGGCTACTTGAGTCATATTTCAAACAGTAAGTTGGCAACTGAGCCTAGTACACCTTACACAGTACTACTAACTTTGCATTTATTTATTTGTCTGCTGGGAAATACATACCCTGTCTGTGACGTACAACCCACTTGGATCTTCTTTGAAGAAGTAGGGGAGGAGCAAAATGGCTGCAGTGATCTTCAGACCTTAACTTGGAGGTTGTGTAATAAAACGTCTAGATTAGAATCAATAGAATTAGAACGGGTCCATTCTGTTAAGGGTATATTTTACATGTAGTAACATTGATTAAACAAATTACCTCTGTGTGGGAGAGAAGTGCCGTCTTGTAGAGATTCTGCAACTTTTTGCCTTCTTACAATGGCTGACAAACAGAGTGTTGGGTACTGTTTTAAGATGTCCTTGGTGCCTTTTTGTTTCATAAAAAGTTATATTTTTTTGTCCTTTTCATTTTCCTTTGTAGGGAACTTCTGTTCGGCCAATTGTTTTGGCACTCCACCTGTCAGAAGGCTTGGTGTAGTTGATGCAAAAAGTCAGGCGCAGGACAGCAGAGATGAGCAACACAACGTAGTTTACTCAAAAATACAAAGTAGATAATATACCAAGCCCACCAAATGGACTGACATAATATAGAACAATAATGCACAAAAACATGGGGGAACCAGAGGGTTAAATAATGAACATGTAACTGGGGAATTGAAACCAGGTGTGTAGAATCCAAAGACAAAACAAATGAAAAGTGGATCGGCGATGCCTAGAAGGCCGTTGACGACGACAGTCGAACGCCGCCCCGAACAAGGAGAGGGACCGACTTCGGCGGAAGTCGTGACACCACCTGCATCTTTTCAACATGTAGCTTCTGACTGAAGGAATCCTCACCAGCCTCAATCCGAAAATCTAATATTAATATGATCAAATATGGATACATACAGCACCAACAGGATCAAAGTCTACAGAAAAAGGCTAAATGTCCCGTATTCACAAAGCATCTCAAAGTACTGATCTAGGATCAGATCCCACATGTCCATACAATTTATTTTGATCTTAAAAACTGAGCTGTTTGACACTGAATACGGGCCATTCTTTGTATGCAGTTACCTTGGCTATTTTGGTCGGGTCTTCACTTTTGGTGTCAACGGGGCCTTTTTTTTGCCTCCCAAACCTCTTCTGCATTTCCTGTACTTGTGCAACGTGACCAAGCGGTTGATGTTCTTTTTTGTATTTATTATTTTTCATGCCGTGCCCTAACTCCTGAAAAATTAAATGTGGAGAGGAGAAATGTCATGACGGATTATTGGGACTGAGGTCAGAGGAGCAGACTAAAGATGGTCTTGTTATGCTGCTGGAAATGTGATGGTTTAACAATGTGAGAAGAAAATATCCAAGCCAGCACATTATGGTCTGGGTAGGCAAGATAGTGTAAAAAGGTTATTAGTGTGAATTAATGTGAGTAGGAAAACTGAAGAATTCTTACATATCCCTTCCCTGTCTGGTCTCTCAACGAGGGGTACTTTTGATTGAGCGCTGTGCACACATCCATGTATTGCCGGGTAGTGGGGTACTTAAACAACATTGCATTTAGACTAACAATTCTGTTTGTAATACAAATGACATTGATTGATGCTGTTGATTATCATCATGTAAAAGTTGAATACAGTTGAAGTTGGAAGTTTACATACACTTAGGTTGGAGTCATTAACTTGTTTTTCAACCACTCCACAAATTTCTTGTTTACAAACTATAGTTTTGGCAAGTCGGTTAGGACATCTACTTTGTGCATGACACAAGTAATTTTTCCAACAATTGTTTACAGACAGATTATTTCACTTATAATTCACTGTATCACAATTCCAGTGGGTCAGAAGTTTACATACACTAAGTTGACTGTGCCTATAAACAGCTTGGAAAATTCCAGAAAATGTCATGGCTTTAGAAGCTTCTGATAGGATAATTGACATCATTTGAGTCAATTGGAGGTGTACCTGTGGATGTATTTCAAGGCCTACCTAGAGACATCCACAAAATCTGGTTCATCCTTGGGAGCAATTTCCAAACGCCTGAAGGTACCACGTTGGTAACTTCAGGCATTTGGAAATTTCTCCCACGTCTGTACAAACAAGAGTACACAAGTATAAACACCATGGGACCACGCAGCCGTCATACCGCTCAGGAAAGAGACACGTTCTGTCTCCTAGAGACTAACGTACTTTGGTGCGAAAAGTACAAATCAATCCCAGAACAACAGCAAAGGACCTTGTGAAGATTCTGGAGGAAACGGGTACAAAACTATCTATATTCACAGTAAAAACGAGTCCTATATCGACATAACCTGAAAGGCCGCTCAGGAAGGAAGAAGCCACTGCTCCAAAACCTCCATAAAGAAGGCAGACTACAGTTTGCAACTGCACATGGCGACAAAGATTGTACTTTTTGGAGAAATGTCCTCTGGTCTGATGAAACAAAAACAGAACTGTTTGGCCATAATGGCCATCATTATGTTTGGAGGAAAAAGGGGGAGGCTTGCAAGCTGAAGAACACCAATGGACAATGACCCCAAGCATACTTCCAAAGTTGTGGCAAAATGGCTTAAGGACAACAAAGTCAAGGTATTGGAGTGGCCATCACAAAGCCCTGACCTAAATCCTATAGACAATTTGTGGGCAGAACTGAAAAAGCATGTGCGAGCAAGGAGGCCTACAAACCTGACTCAGTTACACCAGCTCTGTCAGGAGTAATGGGCCAAAATTCACCCAACGTATTGTGGGAAGCTTGTGGAAGGCTACCCGAAACGTTTGACCCAAGTTAAACAAATGTAAAGGCAATGCTACCAAATACTAATTGAGTGTATGTAAACTTCTGACCCATTTAAATGTTTTACTCACATTGGCCACAGAGAAGGAGAGCCCACAGGCTTTGGTAGCGGGCCGTGTCAGTGGCACTGTATTGTCATATAAGCGAGCAAAGAAGTTGTTTAATTTGTCTGGGAGCAAGACGTCGATGTCCGCGATGGGGCTGGTTTTCTTATTGTAATCCGTGATTGATTGTAGACCCTGCCACATACGTCTCATGTTTGAGCCATTGAATTGCGACTCTACTTTGTCTCCATACTGACGCTTTGCTTGTTTGATTTCCTTGAGGAGGGAATAGCTACACTGTTTGTATTCGGTCATGTTTCCAGTCGCCATGCCATGATTAAAAGCGGTGGTTTGCGCTTTCAGTTTTGGCGCGAATGCTGCCATCAATCCAAGGTTTCTGGTTAGGAAATGTTTTAATAGTCACAGTGGGTACGACATCTCCGATGCTCTTGCTAATGAACCGCTCACCGAGTCAGCGTTTACATCAATGTTGTTGTCTGAGGCTATCTGGAACATATCCCAGTCCACGTGATCGGAGCAATCCTGAAGCGTGGAATCCGATTGATCAGACCAGCGTTGGACAGACCTGAGCACGGGCGTTTCCTGTTTTAGTTGCTGTCTATAGGCTGGGAGCAACAAAATTGAGTCATGGTCAGATTTGCCAAAGGCACGGCGGGGGAGGGCTTTGTATGCGTCGCGGAAGTTAGAGTAGCAATGATCCAGAATGCTAGCAGCCCGTGTCGCGCATTTGATATGCTGATAGAATTTATGAAGTCTCGTTCTCAGGTTAGCTTTGTTAAAATCCCCCCCGGCTACAATAAATGCAGCCTCAGGATGTATGGTTTCCAGTTTACATAGAGTCCAGTGAAGTTCTTCCAGGGCCGACAAGGTATCTGTTGGGGGGATATACACGGTAACTCGTGCCCTCATTTCGTCCACCTTGTTATCTAGAGATTGGACATTGGCGAGTAATATGCTCGGGAGTAGTGGATGGTGTGCTCGCCTTCTGAGTCTGACCAGTAGGCCGCTCCGTCTGCCTCTCCTGCGGCGACCGTGTTGTTTTGGGTTGGCCTCTGGGATAAGATCCCATGTCCAGGGTGGAGGTCCAAACAAAGGATCCGCTTCGGGAAAGACATATTCCTGGTCGTAATGTTGGTAAGTTGTCATCGCTTTTATATCCAATAGTTCTTCCCGGCTGTTTGTAATAACACTTGAGATTTCATGGGCTAACAATGTAAGAAATAGTACATAAAACAATAAATAACAAAACAAACAACTGCATAGTTTCATAGGACCTGAAGCATAGGACCTGAAGTGAGGTGACCGTCTCTGTCGGCGCCATCTTGACTTACCTATTTACAGCTTTTAGATTCTCCATGAATTTTTTTTTAATCTGATTCAAACTTTGATCATTGGAACGAATTTCCCCACCATTCTTTGGTCTAATAACATGAATGTCTCTCCGTCAATTTGGTGTTTTGTGGGAAAAAAGATACAAAAGAAAAAGAACATGTCAGTGGTCTGGTCAGAGCATATCAGAATAGAACGCATATGAAAATGTGAAAACAAAAGTGTGTTGTGCTTAATAAGTTAATAAATCAATTAATTTTCACTAACTGCAATCCAGTGGTGGAATGGAATGGACACTCTTTCCTCGGGGTCCCTGTATCCATCTAACCCATGGAAATCGGTCTCCTCACCAGGCCTTACAGAAATCCATTGTTGACTGTGTTGAACCATGTACTGTATGCGTGGTGATGGCTGTTGAAGCTGGCTGGTAATAGTACTTTACTACACAAGCACCAAGCACCAAGGAAACTGAATATTCCTAACACTTCCATGAACATAGGGATCTCTTCTGAATGAGCAGTGTCAATGACCAAATAGTCTCCTACAGTACATTGTATTGCACGTTGTTCACTGCAATAGACTTTGCATTGGTGACACATTTTTCTCTGATGGCTTCTCCGAATCTGTCACTTAATACTGCACGGGCAGAGTTTGGAAGGGCATGCAGTGGGAAGTCTTGTGTCCGCACAGTGTGTTGTTGTGTTGACAAGGAAGTTGTTGTTGGTTTGCTCCCAGCACTGTCTGAGCTGATGTCTTTTTGCCAAAGTTTCCCACAACTGCTGAGAGCCTCTTGAAATATTAGTGTTTCACTTCAAATCGCATGGTGGACTGGTGGATCAAAGGTCCATAGACAAGTAGCAGCCTAGGGTAGTGGACGAGGTAGTTCATCTTTGGGATTGTCTTCCCTGGAAACAGCTCCTGGAAGAGAGCTTGAGATTCAGGAGTTTTTCTGACAGATATGGGATCCAAGATCTCCTGGGGCATAGATGATGTCGGATATCTCTCAAAGCAGGAGGCAGGGGGAGTAAATGGAAAAGTGCACATTTTTCTGATGCACTTCCTTATAGATGGCCATTCTTCCTTAAGACTCTCTTGGATAGTGGCACAGGTTTAGAAGACACATCTTGTTTGCCATAAAACAAGTTCTCAATCTCATAGTTAATCTGGGCAAGAGTAATTTGCCTCTCTTGAACCAATTATTGCAGCACTAGTCTGAGCACTGTGGGTATGATGCCCTTATGAAACAGATAAGTAATTGGAGATGGCACATGATTCAGCTGAGAGAAGCAATAGGCTTTTTTGATGCTGTACATCGATGCATTGTCTGAATTTCTTCCACAGCCTGCAGATAGTACTTGTAGTTGTCTGGGTCACGTGTGGTGAATTCCTTTTCAGTAATTTTTGAGCAAATGTCCCCCTTGGCAACCAAGCAGAAGCGACAAATGCGACCAGAAGAAACGTTTTTGCTCAACCCTGCAACTGCATGTGTGGAGAGAATGCTATCATCCCTGCTATCATCCAGAAGGCGAGGTCAGTACAGGTGTATCAAAGCTGGGACCGAGAGACTGAAAAACAGCTTCTATCTCAAGGCCATCAGCCTGTTAAACAGCCATCACTAACATTGAGTGGCTGCTGCCAACATACTGACTCAAATCTCTAGTGACCATATCCCCGCGCATCCCGCAAAGGCGGAGGTGTTGCTAACATTTACAATAGCAAATTTCTATTTACAAAAAACAAAAAAATTACGTTTTCGTCTTTTGAGCTTCTAGTCATGAAATCTATGCAGCCTACTCAATCACTTTTTATAGTTACTGTTTACAGGCCTCCTGGGCCATATACAACATTCCTCACTGAGTTCCCTGAATTCCTATCGGACCTTGTAGTCATGGCAGACAATATTCTAATTTTTGGTGACTTTAATATTCACATGGAAAAGTCCACAGACCCACTCCAAAAGGCTTTTGGAGCCATCATCGACTCTGTCGGTTTTGTCCAACATGTCTCCGGACCTACTCACTGCCACAGTCATACTCTGGACCTAGTTTTGTCCCGTGGAATAAATGTTGTGGATCTTAATGTTTTTCCTCATAATCCTGGACTATCGGACCACCATTTTATTACGTTTGAAATCGCAACAGATAATCTGCTCAGACCCCAACCAAGGATCATCAAAAGTCGTGCTATAAATTCTCAGACATCCCAAAGATTCCTAGATGCCCTTCCAGAATCCTTCCACCTACCCAAGGACGTCAGAGTACAAAAATCAGTTAACCACCTAACTGAGGAACTCAATGTAACCTTGCGCAATACCCTAGATGCAGTTGCACCCCTAAAAACAAAAAACATTTGCCATAAAAAACGAGCTCCCTGGTATACAGAAAATACCCGAGCTCTGAAGCAAGCTTCCAGAAAATTGGAACGGAAATGGTGCCACACCAAACTGGAAGTCTTCCGACTAGCTTGGAAAGACCGTACCGTGCAGTATCGAAGAGCCCTCACTGCTGCTCGATCATCCTATTTTTTCAAGTTAATTGAGGAAAATAAGAATAATCCAAAGTTTCTTTTTGATACTGTCACAAAGCTAACTAAAAAGCAGCATTCCCCAAGAGAGGATGGCTTTCACTTTAGCAGTGATTCATTCATGAACTTCTTTGAGGAAAAGATCATGATCATTAGAAAGCAAATTACGGACTCCTCTTTAAATCTGCGTATTCCTCCAAAGCTCAGTTGTCCTGAGTCCACACAACTTTGCCAGGACATAAAATCAAGAGAGACACTCAAGTTTTTTAGTACCATATCTCTTGACACATTGATGAAAATAATCATGGCCTCTAAACCTTCAAGCTGCATACTGGACCCTATTCCAACTAAACTACTGAAAGAGCTGCTTCCTGTGCTTGGCCCTCCTATGTTGAACATAATAAACAGCTCTCTATCTACCGGATGTGTACCAAACTCACTAAAAGTGGCAGTAATAAAGCCTCTCTTAAAAAAGCCAAACCTTGACCCAGAAAATATAAAAAACTATCGGCCTATATCGAATCTTCCATTCCTGCGCAGCAACTCACTGCCTTCCTGAAGACAAACAATGTATACGAAATGCTTCAGTCTGGTTTTAGACCCCATCATAGCACTGAGACTGCACTTGTGAAGGTGGTAAATGACCTTTTAATGGCGTCAGACCGAGGCTCTGCAACTGTACTCGTGCTCCTAGACCTTAGTGCTGCTTTTGATACCATCGATCACCACATTCTTTTGGAGAGTACTTGCCTATCTACACTGGCTTCCTGTTAAGGCAAGGGCTGATTTCAAGGTTTTACTGCTAACCTACAAAGCATTACATGGGCTTGCTCCTACCTACAACGAACCACCCTTGCTGTCTTTGCCTGGCCGGTTCCCCCTCCACTGGGATTCTCTGCCTCTAACCCTATTACAGGGGCTGAGTCACTGGCTTCTGGTGCCGTGGCGGAGATCTTGTGGGCTATACTCGGCCTTGTCTCAGGATGGTAAGTTGGTGGTTGAAGATATCCCTCTAGTGGTGTCGGGGCTGTGCTTCGGCAGAGTGGGTGGGGTTATATCCTGCCTGTTTGGCCCTGTCCGGGGGTTTCGTCGGACGGGGCCACAGTGTCTCCCGACCCCTCCTGTCTCAGCCCCCAGTATTTATGCTGCAGTAGTTTGTGTCGGGGGGCTAGGGTCCGTCTGTTATATCTGGAGTATTTCTTCTCTTATCTGGTGTCCTGTGCGAATTTAAGTATGCTCTCTCTAATTATCTCTCTCTTTCTTTCTTTTTCTTCTTCTCTCTCTCTCTCTCTCTCTCTCTCTCTCGGAGGACCTGAGCATTAGGACCATTCCTCAAGGCCTACCTGGCCTGATGACTCCTTGATGTCCCGAGTCCACCTGGCCGTGCTGCTTCTCCAGTTTCAACTGTTCTGCCTGTTTTATGAACATTTTATAATCTTGTCAATGTTCTGTTATAATCTGCACCCGGCACAGCCAGAAGAGGACTGGCCACCCCTCACAGCCTGGTTCCTCTCTAGGTTTCTTCCTAGGTTTTGGCCTTCTAGGGAGTTTTTAATAGCCACCGTCATTTTACACCTGCATTGCTTGCTGTTTGGGGTTTTAGGCTGGGTTTCTGTACAGCACTCTGTGACATCAGCTGATGTAAGGGGGGCTTTATAAATAAATTTGATTTGATAATTGGATGTAACAAATGTATCACTAGTCACTTTAAACAATGCCACTTTATATAATGTTTACATACCCTACAATACTCATCTCATATGTTTATACTGTACTCTATACCATCTACTGCATCTTGCCTATGCCGTTCGGCCATCGCTCATCCATATATTTATATGTACAGTGAGGGAAAAAAGTATTTGATTCCCTGCTGATTTTGTACATTTGCCCACTGACAAAGAAATGATCAGTCTATCATTTTAATGGTAGGTTTATTTGAACAGTGAGAGACAGAATAACAACAAAAAAATTAAGATAAACGCATGTGAAAAATGTTATGAATTGATTTGCATTTTAATGAGGGAAATAAGTATTTGACCCCTCTGCAAAACATGACTTAGTACTTGGTGGCAAAATCCTTGTTGGCAATCACAGAGGTCAAACGTTTCTTGTAGTTGGCCACCAGGTTTGCACACATCTCAGGAGGGATTTTGTCCCACTCCTCTTTGCAGATCTTCTCCAAGTCATTAAGGTTTCGAGGCTGACGTTTGGCAACTCGAACCTTCAGCTCCCTCCACAGATTTTCTATGGGATTAAGGTCTGGAGACTGGCTAGGCCACTCCAGGACTTTAAATTGCTTCTTCTTGAGCCACTCCTTTGTTGCCTTGGCCGTGTGTTTTTGGTCATTGTCATGCTGGAATACCCATCCACGACTCATTTTCAATGCCCTGGCTGAGGGAAGGGAGTTCTCACTCAAGATTTGACAGTACATGGCCCCGTCCATCGTCCCTTTGATGTGGTGAAGTTGTCCTGTCCCCTTAGCAGAAAAACACACCCAAAGCATAATGTTTCCACCTCCATGTTTGACGGTGGGGATGGTGTTCTTGGGGTCATAGGCAGCATTCCTCCTCCTCCAAACACGGCGAGTTGAGTTGATGCCAAAGAGCTCCATTTTGGTCTCATCTGACCACAACACTTTCACCCAGTTGTCCTCTGAATCATTCAGATGTTCATTGGAAAACTTCAGACGGGCATGTATATGTGCTTTCTTGAGCGGGGGACCTTGCGGGCGCTGCAGGATTTCAGTCCTTCACGGCGTAGTGTGTTACCAATTGTTTTCTTGGTGACTATGGTCCCAGCTGCCTTGAGATCATTGACAAGATCCTCCCGTGTAGTTCTGGGCTGATTCCTCACCGTTCTCATGATCATTGCAACTCCACGAGGTGAGATCTTGCATGGAGCCCCAGGCCGAGGGAGATTGACAGTTCTTTTGTGTTTCTTCCATTTGCGAATAATCGCACCAACTGTTGCCACCTTCTCACCAAGCTGCTTGGCGATGGTCTTGTAGCCCATTCCAGCCTTGTGTAGGTCTACAATCTTGTCCCTGACATCCTTGGAGAGCTCTTTGGTCTTGGCCATGGTGGAGAGTTTGGAATCTGATTGATTGCTTTTGTGGACAGGTGTCTTTTATACAGGTAACAAGCTGAGATTAGGAGCACTCCCTTTAAGAGTGTGCTCCTAATCTCAGCTCGTTACCTGTATAAAAGACACCTGGGAGCCAGAAATCTATCTGATTGAGAGGGGGTCAAATACTTATTTCCCTCATTAAAATGCAAATCAATTTATAACATTTTTCACATGCGTTTTTCTGGATTTTTTTGTTGTTATTCTGTCTCTCACTGTTCAAATAAACCTACCATTAAAATGATAGACTGATCATTTCTTTGTCAGTGGGCAAACGTACAAAATCAGCAGGGGATCAAATACTTTCTTCCCTCACTGTATATATTCATATTCGTACCTTTACACTTGTGTGTATAAGTAGTTGTGAAATTGTTAGATTACTTGTTAGATATTACTGCACGGTTGGAACTAGAAGCACAAGCATTTCACTCCACTCGCATTAACATCTGCTAACCATGTGTATCTGACCAATAAAAGTCTCAAAGGCTTCAATACTCCTTCATAAGTGATGGCTTTTTTAATGAGGTGGCGATGAAACTTTGTGGAGAGGTATATATTTTGGAGATGGGAAGTATCCTTGTGGTCAAGATTTCCTAGTCTAAAGTACATTGTGGTCAGTTTGGGCTTGCCTTTTTTAGAACCCAGTGGATTGACAACTTCAAATGCATCTATATAGAACTGCAGATGGAGGCTCTGCTTCGTTAGCTTGGTATTTGATTTGAACAAGTCACTGTCAGTAAAGCCTTCCAGAATTTCATCATTTTGTGGCTTTTGGTCTTAATTCAAGGTGCCCCAGACCTCTTGATTACTTGCTATGTTTTTGCAGTTTGCTGACCAATGGGATGTATTGAAATGACCTTGTTTTATGACCTTCTTTGTTGTTCAGGGGTACTTCAATTGGCCTGACAATTGGCCTGACCATATCCAATTCTTTCACACGGTAGTGCTCCAGCATCCACTCAGAGCTATTGCATCTAATGCATTCCTCAAATACTACAGAGTTGTTAAGCAAGTCCCTGAGATTGTCATCTTCATCTACATTTCTTTGCTCATTTGTAAGGTAAAACCTGAGGGCATCACTGTAGTGTTTCATAAATGCATAAAAAATGGTATTCTGTACTGTAGCTGGGATGCAGTGTTCTTCCCTGATTTTCAAAATAAAAAGACAGATATTATTTTTGAGACCTTCAATTAGCTAGTCAGTGTTGATCTCTGTGGCATGAACATGTTCAGCCTCTGGCAGACTCTCTACATTGCTCACGTTATCTTCAATGGGTTCATCATGAGGGCAATTCTCATCTAAGTTGGCGCTTATAAGCTCTTAGTGGTTTCGGTAGATGTGTGACCGATAGGCGCTGAAACATCTATTTGTTTTCCATCCCATTAAGTCCACAGGTAATTAGAAAACATGGTTCTTGCTGGTGAGTAGTCTGGACACAGAGAAAGTAGGTTTGTTGCAAATGGCCAATTGAATAGAGTTGTCATTCTTCAGACAGATTGTTAACCTTGGAATGATGGTATGGAATCATGGAGATCATTGGTATTCAGCCACTTGCAGACATCATCAAGGGACCAGTATTCCACAACCACACTTAAACTCAAGTTGACACTAAAAGCAAAAGTGAAATGTATAAGTTTTGAGGCTTGAACAAAACTTATACCACTCTTTCCAGAAAACCACCTGTCCTCCTAATTTGTATTTCTGGTTGTTACATAATGAAGCAGGAAAGGTAAAGATGTCTCACTTATTTATCTGACGCCATATTAATTCTTATGAGACATGATGGGATTCTGCCGTCCCACATTTAAGTGTTGACTCAGATAATATGATGCTCCAAATGGAGCATTAAGTTCTTCTTCCATGTCAACCCGAATTGCCCTTTTAGAGTTCTCAATAAAGAGAGTCTATTTGGGCAGTTATAAAGGCTTCTTGATATAATTGTTAAGCAGCTTTAATTCTCCCTTCTGTCTCTGTCTAATCTAGCTAGGTTAATCCTTGTCCTTTTAATAGTCCAAATAAACTGAGTAATCATGTTGTCTAAGGTGTTAAAGGTGTAGGCAGGTACGGACAGTGGAAACGTGCTGATGACATAATTCAGTTTAGGAGCTTTAACCATCTACCCCACAGTTGGATTTGTAGCTTATCCCAGTTCTTAAACTGGAGTTGAATTTTGTTCAAATATACAGAATAGAAAATAAACATTTACCTTCCCATAAGAAACAACATCTCTTCTCACATACAAAAAGAAGACAAAATGACACCAGACATTCACCATTTAGTTAGCATTGTAAAATACAAAAGGAATTACACAGAACACACAATAATCACAATGTATTGATTGATTGATTGACTGTAAATACATTAATTCACCATTCAGTTGGTATTTGAAAAGACAAAGACATCGGACTACCAGAACAAACAATAACCATACTGTAAATACATTCATTCACCATTCAGTTAGTATAGGAAAAGAAAATAAATACCACAGAACACACTATAATTACACTGGAAATACATCCAAAGACTTTATAGAGGATAACCTGTTTGTAGATCCATAGTGAGCTTTAAACATCGTCTTGCTTTGGTCTGAACTACAGAGGACAGAACAGGCCTCCCCAGTACACCAACCTGAAAGACATCAATTAGACACAAACACAACATAAACAACATGAGTATTCAATATAAAATGCATCTAACTAATCTGATCAGTTTTATGTATTCTTCTTTTTGTCAAGTTTAACATAACCTACATTGGTTCATGTGTGTGATTTTGTGTTTGTCTGTCTGTCTGTGTGTGTGTGTGTGTGTGTGTCTTACCTGTTTGTGGCTGTTGATACATTTCTCTATCAGAGCTCACAGCTCCCAAACTCTCCACCACTTAACTGGACAGGGGCATGATAAGCCAGGTACTATAGGGAGGGAATAAAGGAAGGAGAATGGAAGGAGATGGTGAGAAAGTGTATCATGGTTTAAATGAGGACAAACATTTCTAAATATTGAATCTAGCTAGCTAAAGTTACCTTACGTTACAGTTACTTTAACTAGCTAACGTTAGCTAAAATGTACCAACACTTATACAACAATTACCAGCTAGCATTACAGGCTATGTAGACTGGCTAGCTGATGATAAACGATAAGTACATTACATTATGTATTGTTGTTTTGTTATTTGATAGTTTGATTAATTATTATCTTAGCTAGTGAAGAGTTAAGGTTCACTCACCTTTCACGTCGATCCGTTGCAAGTAATCTCTTATCTGTCGCGTCTCTCCAACCATCCTCACGCTTCCCGCTTCCAGCTGTCTTTTCACCTTCATTCTCAATTTGAATTATACGCACGAGCGCCCTTTACTAAGGAGCGCACTGCTGGTTCCAAACCCTTATGGCCCTGTAATTAATTCAATGAAATCCAGGTGACCATCAACAAAAGGTCAAATGTAGCAATTATATACTCACTTCCTATTTCCATGGGAAAAAGGTCTGTCCATGAAGACATGAACCGTGCCCCTGTTAGAACACAGGAGAAGGACATTTCATTAACAAACTCATCTAGCCATAAACGTCAATATTACGTAAATAAGAAGTGCACAATGTGTAATGTTTCACACCATATAATTAAGATACAATGTCATGATGACTCAAGACAGACATTATTGGAGACTACATGACTAACAGTCTTACCATGGTGGGAGGTCTGTTCAGCCTGGCCCTTACGACCTCTTAGTGCGGAGTCTGAACGCCGTCTCTGGCTGTCACTTGACTGGCTATGCTGAGTGCTGGACCTTTCTGGAACAGACAGATTGAAGACCAATATTGTGTCAGTCTATTGCAGAAACATAGTCATGTGTTGTGAGTGACTTCTGCAAGTTGTTTACAATCAGTTGATGGTAGGACTGATTGACATCAAAGTGGCACAGTCTCCTTTTCCACCTCATTTAACATAGTAAAAATTCCCTGTCTTAGGTCAGTTAGGATCACCACTTTATTTTAAGAATGTGAAATGTCAGAATAATAGTAGAGAGAATGATTTATTTCAGCTTTTATTTCTTTCATCACATTCCCAGTGGGTCAGAAGTTTACATACACTCAATTAGTATTTGGTAGCATTGCTACATTGTTTAACTTGGGTCAAACGTTTTGGGTAGCCTTAACAAGCTTCCCACAATAAGTTGGATGAATTTTGGCCCATTCCTCCTGACAGAGCTGGTGTAACTGAGTCAGGTTTCTAGGCCTCCTTGCTCACACACGCTTTTTCAGTTCTGCCCACAAATTTTCTATAGGATTGAGGTCAGGGCTTTGTGATGGCCACTCCAATACCTTGACTTTGTTGTCCTTAAGCCATTTTGCCACAACTTTGGAAGTATGTTTGGGGTCATTGTCCATTTGGAAGACCCATTTGCGACCAAGTTTTAACTTCCTGACTGATGTCTTGAGATGTTGCTTCAATATATTCACATCATTTTCCTTCTCATGATGTCATCTATTTTGTGAAGTGCACCAGTCCCTCCTGCAGCAAAGCACCCACACAACATGATGCTGCCACCCCCGTGCTTCACGGTTGGGATGGTGTTCTTCGGCTTGCAAGCCTCCCCCTTTTTCCTCCAAACATAACGGTGGTCATTATGGCCAAACAGTTCTATTTTTGTTTCATCAGACCAGAGGACATTTCTCCAAAAAGTACGATCTTTGTCCCCATGTGCAGTTGCAAACCGTAGTCTGGCTTTTTTATGGAGGTTTTGGAGCAGTGGCTTCTTCCTGAGCGGCCTTTCAGGTTATGTTGATATAGGACTAATTTTACTGTGGATATAGATACTTTTGTACCTGTTTCCTCAAGCATCTTCACAAGGTCCTTTGCTGTTGTTCTGATTGATTTGTACTTTTCGCACCAATGTACGTTCATCTCTAGGAGACAGAACGCGTCTTCTTCCTGAGCGGTGTTAGGTTCTTATTTTTCAGAGTAAATAACTCACGGACACTAGAGAAGCTTTAACCAAGTTGAATTCTTCCCAAAGGTTCTGTACAGCTGTAATAAGACAACCCAACATGTGTCCCATCCAGATATTTATATCCCACTTAAGACCCTCCCTCTATCCAATCCTTACATTTTATGGTCCTACAGGAAATGAGTAAAAAGGCTAATACCAAACCTTTATTACTCCCTTAAGGGGAACTGACCTCACCTCCTGACCTCAACCCCTCCTTCCTCTAGTCCACAGATGTCCATCTGTCTCTCCTGTATCAACACGGTGCTCTGCTCCCGTCCCCCAACACATTCCACAGCTATCTGTCTTTCTACAGAGGCCCAGTCTCTTTCTCCTTTGATTCTATGCTTCATTTATTTAATATCTCAATGTTCAAAATGTCGAACCCAACAGCGGTATGGCGGCTGCGTGGTCCCGTGGTGTTTATACTTGCATACTATTGTTTGTACAGATGAACGTGGTACCTTCAGGCATTTGAAAATTGCTCCCATGGATGAACCAGACTTGTGGAGGTCTACAATTCTTTTTCTGAGATCTTGGCTGATTTCTTTTGATTTTCCCATGATGTCAAGCAAAGAGGCACTGCGTTTGAAGGTAGGCCTTGAAATGCATCCACAGGTACACCTCCAATTGACTCAAATGATGTCAAAAGGGGGCAGGGGGATGGCTTTGTATGCATCGCAGAAGTTAGAATAACAATGATCTAGGATTTTGCCAGCCCAGGTCGCACATTCGATATGCTGATAACATTTACAGAGCCTTGTTTTTAGATTAGCCTTGTTAAAATCCCCACCTACAATAAATTCAGCCTCAGGATATATGGTTTCCAGTTTAAATAGAGTCCAATGAAGTTCTTTCAGGGCCGTCAATGTGTCAGCTTGGGGGGATATACGCGACTGTGATTATAATCGAAGAGAATTCTCTTGGTAGATAATAATGTTATGATCACACCACGTCTCGTTAATCATAAGGCATACACCACCGCGCTTCTTCTTACCAGATATATGTATTTTATGTCTGCGCGATGCGTGAAGAAACCAGGTGGATGTACCGACTCTGATAACGTATCCCAAGTGAGCCATGTTTCCGTGAAGCAAAGAACGTTACAATCTCTGATGTCTCTCTGGAAGGTAACCCTTGCTCGGATTTCGTCTACCTCGTTGTCAAGAGACTGGACATTGGCGAGTAGTATACTCGGGAGCGGTGCGCGATGTGCCCGTCTACGGAGCCAGACCAGAAGACCGCCCCGTCTGCCCCTTCTCTTGCGGAGCCGTTGTTTAGGGTCGCCGGCTGGGATCCGATCCATTGTCCTGGGACCAAACAGAGGATCCGCTTCGGGAAAGTCGTATTCCTGGTCGTAATGTTGGTAAGTTGACGTTGCTCTTATATCCAATAGTTCCTCCGGGCTGTATGTAATAAAACTTAAGATTTCCTGGGGTAACAATGTACCCGGAAACAGGACTTTCATGACATGTTCGGCTATGATTGCATTCGTCTGTTATTGTTGCAAACAATTACTTCAGATTTAGCAGTAGGGCTAGCTAGTAGTATGCAAACAGTCAGAACCAGCATGGTATCATTGTTAGCCAGATTACCATCCACATTCAAATTACTTTGATTGGTGACAATGACATGAAGCTACATTAAGCATACTATTTAGACAAACATTGAAGTATGATTTTAACACAGATGTAATGGCAGATTCATTCATAAGAAATATATTGTATACAGTGAGGGAAAAAAGTATTTGATCCCCTGCTGATTTTGTACGTTTGCCCACTGACAAAGAAATGATCAGTCTGTCATTTTAATGGTAGGTTTATTTGAACAGTGAGAGACAGAATAACAACAAAAAAATCCAGAAAAACGCATGTGAAAAATGTTATAAATTGATTTGCATTTTAATGAGGGAAATAAGTATTTGACCCCCTCTCAATCAGAAAGATTTCTGGCTCCCAAGTGTCTTTTATACAGGTAACGAGATGAGATTAGGAGCACACTCTTAAAGGGAGTGCTCCTAATCTCAGTTTGTTACCTGTATTTAAGACACCTGTCCACAGAAGCAATCAATCAATCAGATTCCAAACTCTCCACCATGGCCAAGACCAAAGAGCTCTCCACGGATGTCAGGAACAAGATTGTAGACCTACACAAGGCTGGAATGGGCTACAAGACCATCGCCAAGCAGCTTGGTGAGAAGGTGACAACAGTTGGTGCGATTATTCACAAATGGAAGAAACACAAAAGATCTGTCAATCTCCCTCGGCCTGGGGCTCCATGCAAGATCTCACCTCGTGGAGTTGCAATGATCAAGAGAACAGTGAGGAATCAGCCCAGAACTACACGGGAGGATCTTGTCAATGATCTCAAGGCAGCTGGGACCATAGTCACCAAGAAAACAATTGGTAACACACTACGCCGTGAAGGACTGAAATCCTGCAGCGCCCGCAAGGTCCCCCTGCCCAAGAAAGCACATATACATGCCCGTCTGAAGTTTTCCAATGAACATCTGAATGATTCAGAGGACAACTGGGTGAAAGTGTTGTGGTCAGATGAGACCAAAATGGAGCTCTTTGGCATCAACTCAACTCGCCGTGTTTGGAGGAGGAAGAATGCTGCCTATGACCCCAAGAACACCATCCCCACCGTCAAACATGGAGGTGGAAACATTATGCTTTGGGGGTGTTTTTCTGCTAAGGGGACAGGACAACTTCACCGCATCAAAGGGACGATGGACGGGGCCATGTATCGTCAAATCTTGGGTGAGAACCTACTTCCCTCAGCCAGGGCATTGAAAATGTGCCATGGATGGGTAGTCCAGCATGACAATGACCCAAAACACACGGCCAAGGCAATAAAGGAGTGGCTCAAGAAGAAGCACATTAAGGTCCTGGAGTGGCCTAGCCAGTCTCCAGACCTTAATCCCATAGAAAATCTGTGGAGGGGAGCTGAAGGTTCGAGTTGCCAAACGTCAGCCTCGAAACCTTAATGACTTGGAGAAGATCTGCAAAGAGGAGTGGGACAAAATCCCTCCTGAGATGTGTGCAAACCTGGTGGCCAACTACAAGAAACATCTGACCTCTGTGATTGCCAACAAGGGTTTTGCCACCAAGTACTAAGTCATGTTTTGCAGAGGGGGTCAAATACTTATTTCCCTCATTAAAATGCAAATCAATTTACAACATTTTTCACATGCGTTTTTCTGGATTTTTTTGTTGTTATTCTGTCTCTCACTGTTCAAATAAACTTACCATTAAAATTATAGACTGATCATTTCTTTGTCAGTGGGCAAATGTACAAAATCAGCAGGGGATCAAATACTTTTTCCCTCACTGTACATATAAATAACAAGCACTCAGTAAAGCAGTGCATTCCGGGAGGTGAATGGCAGTCTGGGAGGTGAAAAACACTCTGGGAGGTGAATTGAACTCTGGAAGGTGAATGGCACTCTGGGAGGTGAATGGCACTCTGGGAGGTGAATGACACTCTGGGAGGTAAATGGCACTCTGGGAGGTAAATGGCACTCTGGGAGGTGAATGGCACTCTGGGAATCGTAGTACGCTGTACACACTAGGTCAAAAATGACTAAAGAGTCGTGCAAAATATGACTGATAAAAATTACAATTAACACCAATTGGTTATCAAATCTTACAGCATATAGACAGCATAATAAGCTAATTATATTTAACGTTAGCTAAGTTTCTACACAGTTTTTTTTATAGTCTACCAGTAGCCTAGGCATCGCTGCTGTCGAATTAACCAAACACAATTTAAGTAGAGTAGCAGAATTAGAAATAACGTTGAATTAAATGTTACTTTAGAAAAAGAAAAAGCTTACCCAGTTTAGTGAGTCTTCCGTCTGTCTTGCAAGCTACTTCTTCTTTCCATATGGTGTTTAACAAGCTGCACCTGGCATGCTGTAGCAACAATATGTTGAGTATGCCTGTTTATTCAGTAATTTGATTGGATGGGAAAGATGTATTTGCTACTGCAGGAAATCTGGATCCGTGGAGAAATCAATCATTCAGCCTCTGAAGGTTCCTATAAAGAGCATTTCCCCACAACTTAAAAAATAAGTGTAGGCCTATACTCATTCACTACAGTACTTCCCACAAATCTAAAAGCAGGATCAGTGGAATTATAGGCTATTAGAAGGACTTTTCACCATATTACTTGGACTACCAATCATGATGTTTCACGGGCATGGCTAACATTTGTAGCGAACAACAAACCCGGGTTGTGACGTGAAAGGCAAATGCCCTACTGGACCAATAATAGACATTGTTTGGGCAAAATCAAGGCCAGTCCGGACAGGACCAAATCTGAACGAATCATAGGCTTCATTTTTTGGGCCTAATCAAGGCCGGTACGGACTGGACCAAATCTGGACCAATCATTAATGTTTTTTTGGGGGGCCAAATTAAGGCCGGTAGAGACTGGATCAAATCTGAACTAATCATAGACGTCTATGTTTCCCAAGGTTGAGCAGAAATGTATAGAACAGCACAGTACAGTACAGTAAAGTTACAGTGCATTTGGAAAGTATTCAGACCTCTTGACTTTTTTCACATTTTGTTAATTTACAGTTTAATTTGTTAATTTACTTATTCATCAATCTACACACAATACCCCATAATGACAAAGCAAAAACATGTTTTTAGATAAAAAAAATGTTTTTAAAATACTTAAACATTATATTAACATAAGTACTCAGACCTTTTACTCAGTACTTTGTTGAAACACCTTTGGCAGCGATTATAGCCTTGAGTCTTCTTGGGTATGAAGCCACAAGCTTGGCAGTTTCTCCCATTATTCTCTGCAAATCCTCTCAAGCTCTGTCAGGTTGGATGGGGAGCGTCACAGGTGCACAGCTATTTTCAGGTCTCTCCAGAGACGTTCGATTGGTTTCAAGTCTGGGCTTGTCACGAAGCCACTTCCTGCATTGTCTTGGATGTGTGCTTAGGGTTGTTGTCCTGTTGGAAGGTGAACCTTCGCCCCAGTCTGGTGCCAAGTTTTCTCCAGACATGATGCTTGGCATTCAGGCCAAAGAGTTCAAACTTGGTTTCATCAGACCAGAGAATCTTGATTCTCATGGTCTGAGAGTCCTTCAGGTGCCTTTTTGCCAAACTCCAAGTGGGCTGCCATGTGCCTTTTACTGAGGAGTGGCTTCCGTCTGGCCACTCTACTATAAAGGCCTGATTGGTGGAGTGCTTCAGAGATGGTTGTCTTTCTGGAAGGTTCTCCCATCTCCACAGAGGAACTCTGGAGCTCTGTCAGAGTGACCATCAGGTTCTTGGTCACATCCCTGACCAAGGCCCTTCTCCCTCGATTGATATCAGTCTTGGTGGTTCCAAACTTCTTCCATTTAAGAATGATGGAGGCCAATGTATTCTTGGGGACCTTCAATGCTGCAGAAATGTTTTGATACCCTTTCCCAGATCTGTGCAATGACAAAATCCTGTCTCGGAGCTCTACGGACAATGCCTTCAACCTCATGGCTTGGTTTTTGCTCTGACATGCACTGTCAACTGTGGGACCACACACAGGTGTGTGCCTTTCCAAATCATGTCCAATCAATTGAATTTATCACAGGTGGACTCCAATCAAGTTGTAGAAACATCTCAAGGATGATCAATGGAAACAGGATGCACCTGAGCTCAATGTTTTGTCTCATAGCAAAGGGTCTGAATACTTGTAAATAAGGTATTTCTGTTGTCATTATGGGGTATTGTGTGTAGATTGATGAGGGAAACATTGATTTAATCGATTTTAGAATAAGGCTGTAACGTAATAAAATGTGGATAAAGTCAAGGGGTCTAAATACCTTCCGAAGTACAGTTTAGGTAAATACAGAACACTAGAGTTTAATAGAGTAGACAACAGTAGAGTACAATACAGTACAATACATTACATTATACTCTACTGTGCTCTACTGTACTTTACTGTACTGTAATCTGTGGTGCTCTACTGTACTGTCCAAACGTATGAAACATAGCCGTCTATGATTGGTTCAGATTTCATCTAGCCCAGACCTGAACAAATCTGAACCAATCTTTGTTTGGGCCACATTAAGGCTGGTCTGGACTAGACCAGATCTGAACCAATTATAGACATCTATATTTGGGCCAAATATAGGCCAGTCGGGACAAGACGTCTGTGGACATTGAAATTAAGGCCGGGTCAAATCTGAAACAAACATAGGCATCTATGATTGGTTCAGATTTGGTCCGGGCCGAACCAAAAATATACGTCCCTGGACATTGAAATCAAGGCCGGTCCGGACCACACCAAAAAAATACCTAGAGAAGACAGCCGGTCTGGACAGGACCAAAAATAGATGTCCAAAAGACGTCGCCTGATGGTAAATCTTTAGTGGAATAGTAATTTTACAAAAATCATACACTTTCAGAAAGAGGTACAAAAATACCTCTTTCTGGGATGGTAATGAGTACATTTACACGCGCACACTCTGGCATGCCGAGAGATCAAAGGATACATTTTGGAACAAGATTACGTTTTTAGAGACTGAGGGTGAGTCAGATCTTTGTCTGCAAAACCGACAGACAGAGTAATCCAGAGGCAGAACTGAAGTGCCTTGACAGGATTAGTTAGCAAACTTAGTTTGTTCAAGTTAAACTTGAACCAATAGAACACCACAGCCAAAGCCAAATGATTCACTACCCTGTTCTAATAGGGAAAGAGGATGTTGGATTTGCGATGGTAAACGTGATGTTATATATGGCGTTGTTCAAAAGTAAACCACTGGAGGAGCTCTTTCTTTTAGACTGATGATAAGGATTTGTTCTGTACCAATGACATGTACCTTTACCCCCAACAAATCCCTTAATGAACATCACTTTAAGAAAGGCTATAATGCTTATTCCCTTCAGAATATGACTCAAGCTTATTCTATATGATAAGGAAAGGCTCAACCAAGCATATGATATAAAACAGCCTCTATAACAGCATTGACATTTTCATGTTGGCAAAGCCCTCAGGCAACATGGTTAGCCCCAGGGAGTGTAAACAGTGATGAGACGATGACTCATAATGCTCTTTAAAAGGGTCAGAGGGGGACAACCAAACATAGGTTAGACAGCACTGCCTGATCATCCTTGACAATGAAACAGAAGTTATAATAATTTTATGGCATGAAGTGTTCAATTGAGCAAAGTAAAAACATACACAGCATTGTAGTAACTCGTGTTTTCATGCAGGCATTAAGACTTGACATTTTAGCCCTCATTGTCAATGTTATCATGGAGGCAGGGTAGAAATGTATAGGGCACTTACAGGATAAAGGACAATAGCCAGTTACTATGGATTCCTGTGGAAAATCTATCTTCATATTTAGCTGAAATGCACTATAAGAGAGCTGTCCTTTTGAAGACAAAATAACATTGCTTGATTTGTGAAATTGGCTTCAATCATGGAGATTATGGTGTATGGCTTAAACTCCTTTATGTACAATCAAATCAAATGTTATTGGTCACATACACAGATTTAGCAGATGTTATTGCGGGTGTAGCTTGTGCTTGTGTTCCTAGCTCCAACAGTGCAGTAGTATATAACAATTCAGTTCAATAGTTACCAGCTACCATTTTCTATTAGATGTTCTTTTTAAGTAACACTGCATACTCCATAACCCCTGAGGGGGCATTGACTGAGTGGTCCGTTGTGACAAAGCTCTTAAAAGAAAAGGAAAAAGAAAAACGAGAATGGAGTCTACCTACATGTGTATTTATCCTACTGTTTGTACCAAACAAATATCAATTATTTTTAGCTTATCACTTCCTTTTGTTAAGGAGCCAATTCACATTTTGCATGTTGCCTCTGTGAATTGGGCAATGAATACAGCATTTGAATATTAACGGTGATAGCTTCAGAAGTAGGCTACTTAATAAAATGTCAACCATCCAGTTGTCAGGGGAGTCTTGGGAATGCGTGGTTAATGGAACGGAACTTAAATGCTACAACTCCCAACATTGAACCACACACAACCACAATTGTGGAATTGTTGTGTTCGTTCATACATTCAGTCAGTCAGACATTCATTTAAAAATATATTCTGACCAACGAGCGTAAGCTGTGCCTCCACTGGGTGGCAATTTTGAATGGTCAGTGACATAAGTAAGTACTTGCAACTTTCCCCCACTCATCCTAATCATACAGGTCACAGTTCATAGGCACTCATCCTAAGAAGGGGCTTAGAGCGGGAAGAACGAAAATAACAGCGGCGGTTGGCAACCCCCCTGCTAGCTGACAGGAGTGCAGGGGGAAATCCACAGTTAAAGCACCCACTTTAAACCCTAGAGGAGACACAACACTGTCTGACGTAATGTACAGTACAACCCACAGGGGAACAGAGTGCATTGTCTTGTCAAGGATTTACTGAAAGCTGCTGTAGTTGGGTTCCAAGTAAGCTTAAAGAGGACAGTAGGGATCTGGGTGACATAGTGAGTAGTTGATGGGGTGAGGAGGTAAGGGGGGGTATCAGGTGAGCCTGGGAGTGGACGTGGAGGATGAGGTGGGCAGGAGTGCCAGGGGGTGGCAGGCAGGTCCCTGGTTGACAGATGCTTCCACCAAGAAAGTCCCTAACAGGATGACGCTGGTGCTGTAGGGCCCATGGGGCAAAGACGGATTATGTCTGAGCAGTAGATAAACAGATTATTCCCGAAACAGTGTCTGCTTTTTCAACCCTGTCCCTCTTGTCACACTTCGAGCGCGTCCACTATCCCTAGTTGGACCCAGAGAGCCTAGTTCCATGCCATGTCTGTCAGATGCCACCCTCAAATTCTCACTATCTGTCGGGAAGCAAGTCAAAGCCTTAGCCTAAATGACCAGCCTCCTACATGCGGAATCGATAGACACCCTGATATTAAATGATCCCAAGGACTGTATTAGCACCACATGAGATAAACTCCGCACCTGGATTTTTTTTCTTATTCTAACTTTGTAAACAAAACGGTTCCATCATGCCTTGGAAATGTGGACTCATTATTACGCTGTTCCTGTTCCTCTTCACTCTCCAAGCCACTGCAATTAAAGGTAAGCTTCCAGCTCCATTTTAGTTCACAGAGCCATAAACCTTTAGTACCTGTAGGGCACTACACTTAATCCGTTTTTATGGGATCTTGCTGCTTTAGTTATCAAATGTTACACCCCTTATACAGTGGGTTAAATAACTTCAGTTTCATAGTTAAGACGATTTTACATTTTGGACATTGTGTGTGGAACATTACAACGGCAATCTGCAAGATTACTTTAAGGGTAATTGGGTGTAACCAAGCATTAGAATGATCCAAAATGAGCTTTCTGTCTTTACCACTGGTATATCACTGCTACCATTAAAGCTCTGATACAGAGGCCTACTGATTACTCTGATTATACTGATTCAACTACAATATGTTCGCACAAAAGGTTTTGTAGGATACTACTCCCAGTCTTGCATTTGAAACACATGTAAGATATACTGCACCTTGTAAGGAGTGAATATGGCAGAAAGGAAGCCAGCACATGATGGGGAATATGGCAGACGTGATAGGAATATGGCGGGCAGGATGAGCAGGTTGCATAATGGTGGCATAACAGCAGGTTGTAGGCCTGTAGTTCTACAGTATCTCATAGAGTATCTCCTATACATACAGTACTTCCCATCCTGATACCGATGAGTTTTCCTAAGAGGTGAGCGTCACAACCTCTTTGAATTTTCTTTAACTTTTGGCATTGTTTGAACAATTTAGAGCTCATTGTGGTTGCATAACCAGCTGGCACTAACTTGGTGACGTAATATAGACTTGGAAGATATAACTGTTTTAAGGCTATAGAGACAAAGGGTCAAATTTAACTGCAGACAAATGAATGCCTGTTTATTATAGTTTGATTGCGCCGTGATCATGGTTCTACACTATACCAGCAGAAATGTCTTAGTAAGTAGGTCAATAGAGTGTGGACCATGGCAGTACCCATAGCAGTACCCACAACTTGATATCCACACAAAGTGCTCAGTGTTTTTTGTTGTTATATCAAAAGAAGACCGATGTTTTCTTGTAGTATTAAAGACACACACACGCAGAACGAAAGGCTGTTTCAAGGTCTTAAAGAATTACTCAAACTGTAAATATTTTCAGTAAGGACAAAATCAATGAATAAAACATGTTATTTTCTGCAATGAAATGAAGTGACTCAATTTCAAATATCCACCCATGACCGTGAAGTAACAATCATTTTCCAAATCATTTTGATGCTCATTTTCATGGATCTTTTCTGTCTGTGTACGACTATGAAATCGACTGACAACATTTAAATTAGGACTGTGGTGGTCTCTGTTTCCTTGGTGATGAGTGCAAATCTGAAAGGCTACATTCTTTCATGGTTAGGGGATGTAAACATTACTCAGCTCGCACATTTGGTTCCTTGGAAGTTGTGGAAATGTATGTTTTTGGTTTCACATTGGTTGTGAGAATGAAGACATAGGTTTCCTGACTGGTAAAACTGAACGTCTTTTAAACGTTCTGAGAACAATAGTGAACATTTTGCCTGTTCTGGGAAGCTTATTTTTAGGTGGCAGAGACGTTCTGAGAACCTTTTAGTCTGGTTCCTTGAAGGTTTTCCTGGGAGGTTTTATTAACGCTCTGAGAACGGAAATTGCTAGCTTATTTGGGGTATTTGAACTCCAAGCACATATGAAAATGAATTTCCTTAGGCATTAATGCAAACACATTTTTTTTTATAGTGACCCGGCATGAGTGAGATTCAAATCTATAATCTTCTGTTCTCTATCTATGGAATTTGTCCACTGCACCATCAGGATGGAGCTAGCATGCCATGTTTTTTACTCATCCAAATGATAGAGTAATGTATAATTTTAGTCTATTCAAACAGACCCCATTTCAAAAGAAACGAGTACTCATTAAGATCAGGTGTGGCCAATTTAGTGGGCGCGCCAACACACCTAAAAACACTTAACAAGATAGAGGATAGAGATAGTTTTGTTGATGCTGAGAACGGAACGGATATGTTTTTAAATAATATTCTAAGAACATTCTATGAACTTTAATACAGTTTTCCTGTGGTTTTTAGGGAACATTTTCTTAATGTCCTCAGGAACAATTTGAGAAAGCTTCTATAAATAGAACTATGAGGAAATCTGTATGAAAATGTTATGGTGAAGTACTGAAATTCCTACAGGAGAAAATTGTTTCTTAACATTTTTGGAACAATTTGAGAACATGACTTTAAATAAAACCATGAGCAAACCGGTAGGAAACATTATGCTGAAGTACTGAAATTCCCACAAAACAACGTTGTTTCTTAACGCTTTCTGAACTATTTGAGAACATTCCCAATGTCAAACCAGTTGGAGAACGTTCCTAGAACATTACCAAAATGTAATCATGTTTGAACGTTTAGGAAAGTTCGGTTAAAGCAATAAAATACCAAGAAAATACATCATTTTTATCAAGTTCCTTAAATGTGCTGAGAAGCCAAGCAACTATCCTGCATCATTCCCAGAAAGTTGTGGGAAGGTTGTATGTAAAATAACCATAGGACAACCACGCTCTGACCAAACTCTAAGAAACGTACGGTTCTCAGAACGCTTTGTGCTAGCTGGGATACTTTCTGCTGATAAGTTGAGAATTTCCCTCCCGCCACTACAGTAAAATTCTTCTCTCTCACAGCTGAGAGATCATGCAATTACGTAATTGTATCACAAATAGAAGCCAGAGACATGGTTGAATATTGTATGCATTAATAGGATAGAACTGTAATTTATTTCAGCCATGAGGGAAACATTTGCTTTTCAACACAGGCTTTTCAAACATTGTACAGTACTTTATACAATTTGACACAACTTGAAAATATCATGGTTTGAATGTATTTTTCCTTTTATCTTGTCTTTGCAGAGAGGAATAATCGGGGCTCTTTGCAGAGAGGAGTAATCGGGACAGAAACAGAAGCCGTCAATTCTATGCACTTGGTTGAACTTCTGAAAACGACCAAAAAAAGCTCTAATGTCAGAACGATATTTGACCTGGAAAAGCATCGGAGGAAGAGGTCCGCGGTCTTTCACTCTGGAGTGAGAGTCTGTCCTCAGGAGACCATCAATGAGGTCATCGCCAGCCATCAAGCCTACTACAGGCTCAGAGGTATGGGCCTCCCATTCATTACAGACAATCATTACAGTTATGTAATCAAATGCTATCATGTTGGCTATTGTAGTGTGATATGTTTAGTATCCAGCTCTTCTGCCCTAGAGGGCATGAGTTGAGTTGAGGCTCTGTCTGCTGCGTGGTGTGTAAAGCCTCTACTCAAACTAAATTGTGAAGGTTCTGGTGTGCACCAGTGATAAAGGTCTAAATTAGTATAGATTGTGGACCATAGCAGTACCCAGCAGTACCTACAACTTGATATCCAGGTGTGCACCAGAGAGAACAAAGTGATAAGTCTACAGTCTAGACAGTGAAGAGAACTGAAGACTGGGCAGCAGAATAACAACAAAGTAATCCAGAGTTCTTTCTGAGATAAAGTAGGGAGAAAACTCACAGCTTCACCCTGAGGCAGCATGCAATACAAAAGTAGTGCACTATATAGGAAATAGGTTGCCATTTGGGACTTATTCGCTGCCTTTTAAAAAACATAAAAGCACACCTTTGGGAATAGGAATTCCATTTTTTCCCCACAGGTTTTGTAAAGATGATAAAAGAGCAGACCAGACATAAGACTTTGTCTTTTCTACAACTCTTTTCATGCTGAGAGTCTCAAAATAGTTGGATTGAAGGATAAGAACAAACTGAATGATTGCCGCAATAGTCTTGAATTAATTTCACATTTGAAAGGGTAACCAATCTGATAGTGCTGGGCCGTTCTGAGGGGAGGATGGAGGATGGAGTGGGAACTTGGCCAAGGACAGGTCAGGGAAAGAAAATACTGAATTTAGTCGTTCATCATGAGAACCATCGGTGTGTTCTCTTGACAAGATAAAGCCACCGCTCTCCCAGATTTTATCTCACTACTGTTGAACCCTCATGTATCTGAAAACAATCTGCTTGGTTTAGAGTTATTTTTCCTTTGAGACATCTCTATCACCCCCAAATGGCACCCTATTCCCTTTATAGTGTACTACTTTTCTTGACCAGGGCCAATAGGGCTGTGGTCAAAAGTAGTGCACTATATAGGGAATAGGGTGCCATTTGGGATGCACACGTGGACTTTATGTGGATATGTATCTATTGGTAGAAGTGCTGAGGATCTTTCATTCTCACTGGAAGACTGTTCTGTCTTTGGTCAGTTTGTCAGGAGGCTGTGTGGGAGGCCTTCCGGATCTTCTTTGACAGGATCCCTGTCACTACAGAGTACACAACATGGGTTCACACATGTCAACACGAGTCTCTGTGTCTCGCTGACCTGGCCACTAACTTCAGCAACTCAGAGGAGCACATGAGTATGGTGTACAGGGTGAGGAACCAACAACACATGCCTTCCTTTTATGTTTCGTAACAGTGAGACCAATAATTACTTTAATTATTTCAATGAACATATGCACGTCTTTACTGGGGTAAAACCATTTTTAATGGCAATGACCAATGGGTGAATTTATGATATCATGTGAAATCCATTTATTTTTGTACATTTCCTCAGGAAGCAACAGAATTGTTTATTGCACAATAGCCACAGGGAAAGTTATTGTTGGAACTTGTCTTTCCTCTCAGTATTAATTACATATCAGTCTCTTGAGTGAAGGGGAAACATATCCTTATTATATTGCTCCCATTAATACACAAAACAGCATCATATTCATCTCTAGTCTAGTCAATTTGGTTAATTTACATCTATAAGAGTTCATAAAAATGCATGTATATTTGCTGTCAGCACTCCCAAGTTTCAGTGATACTTTATATGCTACACAGTTTTGATGTATTATGTTATTGGTTTAAAGTCCAGATGATTGTGTTTGACTGATGTGATTTTTCTACTTCCGTAGAGGATGAATCTGCGAGACGAGAGGCAGTCAACTGGGTAAGGCTTAGAGACAAGGCAGTATGCCACCTGCTGTCTGCTGATAGTTGTCAGCGGTGCTGCTTTCTCACACACATTGCAGCCCTCTTGAGTCTGGCTTTGAATTTGACCTGCCATATAATTCCAGCACTCCATGTGGTCCATGGGCCAGGGGGGTCAGTTGGGCTCACTTGGGGTGACGATGTCTAATAGTGATTTTCCTAAAGGTCTATGTCCCTAGAGTTGGAAAATGTGTGATAGCATTGCAGCAATGACAGCTTTCTGTGTGTTATCACTCTTTCTTTCATCCCTCCATCCCATTCACATTTCCCATATGGATTTTACCCTATGACAAAAACTGTCAACAAGTTATTGCTCACGTGTACCATATAATTAGATTGAGGGTTTATATACATTATCATAATAAAACATATTTAATTTTTGGGAAGTCAGGGGTGAAGTCGGGGGGTAGGGTGGGGGCTGAGATTTTTCAATTGTGATAAAGGGGGCCCTGGGGGAAAAAGGTTGGGAACCCCTGATCTAGAGTACATATCAGAATGTATAAATGTCTTTAAGAATTTAAAATTTAAAATATAACCAACTTTGCCATTGACATTAGAATGCAGGAAGCTTGGCAATAGAAGGTGGTGGGGCAGTTCTGTTTTTGAATTGTACCTTTGGTGATAGAACCACCAAATTGCACACGCACAGCTAGAACATGGTTTTAAACAGATTTATAGATACGGTACAGGGCCATCACAGGATTCACATATTAACCCCACAGAAGCCTTTTCCCAATATGGCCGCAAAACAACTCAATGGGGTCTTATCGGATCAATTCTGCATGATCAAACCAGCGTTAAACACCATAGTGCCTTCCAAACTCAACATTTTTCAATGCTAATTTGAATGGCATTGAGAAAACAGAAAGGTGTCAAATTGTTTTGTTGCAAACAACCTTTCTGAATTTCAAAGTAATCCTAGAAGTACAATATTTTTGCTGGTAACGTAACAGATTACATTTCCAGCTTTTTTGTAATCAGTTACATGTAACGGATTTAATGTAATCCATTACTCCCCAACCCTGGCCTCAACAGGCCCAACATTGGATTTTACTACATATTAATGGAATGTAAGGGGCAGGTCTATAGTCTCCACAATGAAAACAGTTAATAGGATAACAATGTATATCATTTTAATCAGCCCACATCAATTAATATTTACTTGTACATATCAATTTTTACATGTTTGAAGATTAAATATTGCAATTAAGGCTTGATAAATATTATTACCACAATTGTGTGAATAATTTTACATCTTTATAGCTGGCAGACGGTCACACACCTGGCTCATTTGGTTGTGTATTCTACATCACTATGAATACTTTAAGATATTAGGCGTACTACAATTACATTTCATACAAGTATATTCACACAAAATTGATCCAATAAGACCCCATTGAGATGTTTCCGGGTCATATTGGAAAAAGACTTCTGTGGGGTTAATGTGGGAATCCTGTGATGGCCCTTTTTAAAACCCTGTTCTACATTCACTGTGTGTGTGCAATTTGGTGGTTCTATCCCCAAGGTTACAACCCCAAAACATAGCTACCCCACAGCTAAGCTCACAACATTCTAATGTCAATGGCACAATATGGCTTATTTTTAAACAATAGTTGTAGGTGGTGCTTTCAAAGTTGGTTACATTATTTATAATTTGAAAGGTCACTTCATCACCTTTTAGAAACACTTGGCAAGCAAAGTTTAAAATGTATCAGGGTTTCTTTTTTAAAGCAATGTATACAGGTCATTCTGATATGTACCTAGAGGTCAAAGCCCATATCACAGGACATAATTACCATAAATTACCATCAAGTATTTACTATATACTGTACAGTACAGCATCTGCTTTGGTATACTGTACATGTACATGCACTCTTGCATGGTGCTGCTGGTTGAAGACCGTTGGATTCTTAAAACAGGTGGAGAGCTTGTGCATTGCCATGGTAATTATCTTGTAAAGTAATTGGGGGATAAGTGCTTGTTGTCAAATGCTGTTTTTTCACAAACCATTAGCTTAACCACTCACAGCTGGGCTGTTGTGGACAAACATTCAGCATTCATTATTCGTATTATCTACTCTTTCACCTGCAGAGCAGGAGCAGCCTCAACCACAGCAGCACCAGAGGTCACTGAGACAGCAGGTATGGCAAGACACTTTATCAAGACGCACATATCAATAGTTAATCAGTGATTTTATAAATCTGCCTTGTATATATGTCTGTCTTGTTATACAGTATAATTAAATTGTAATGATCTGTTTAGGGAAAAACAAAAACAGCACTCTGGTGAATAAACTTAAATGAACAGATTTGTATTCCTACACAAACGTTTCTGGTATGAGCCCTTCTTCATTAAATCAATGATCCGTTTAGGTCCAGAAGAGACCCAGACTGCTGCACCAGAACCACCCACTCCTGTGACCAGCAATGCCAGTGTCCCTGATGTTTCTGAGGATACAGTTGAAGAAGAAGTAGAAGAAGAAACCGCTGCTGAGGAGGTAAACGCCATTGACAGTACCTTCAGAAAGTATTCACACCCCTTGACTTTTTCCACATGTTGTTGTGTTACAGCCTGAATGTATATGTACCCTAGAAAGACTCACGGCTGTTATTGCTGCCAAAGATGATTCTAACATGTATTGACAGGGGTGTGAGTCGTTCTGGGTAAGTCTCTTAGAGCATTGCACACCTGGATTGTACAATATTTGCACATTATTCTTCAAGCTCTGTCAAGTTGGTTGTTGATCATTGCTAGACAGACATTTTCAAATCTTGCCAACGGAAAGTATTCAGCCGATCTGCCCCTGTCGATCTGCCCCTGAACAGGCAGTTAACCCACTGTTCCTAGGCCGCCATTGAAAATAAGAATGTGTTCTTAACTGACTTGCCTAGTAAAATATAGGTAAAAATAAAATCAAAAAAGGATTCAGACCCCTTGAATTTTTCAAAATTTTGTCAAGCCTTATTTGAATGTTTTTGCAAATGTATAAAATATCATAAACAGATGTACCTTATTTACATACAGTGGGGCAAAAAAGTATTTAGTCAGCCACCAATTGTGCAAGTTCTCCAACTTAAAAAGATGAGAGAGGCCTGTAATTTTCATCATAGGTACACTTCAACTATGACAGACGAAATGAGAAAAAGAAATCCAGAAAATCACATTTTATTTATTTGCAAATTATGGTGGAAAATAAGTATTTGGTCAATAACAAAAGTTTATCTCAATACTTTGTTATTTACCCTTTGTTGGCAATGACAGAGGTCAAACGTTTTCTGTAAGTCTTCACAAGGTTTTCACACACTGTTGCTGGTATTTTGGCCCATTCCTCCATGCAGATCTCCTCTAGAGCAGAGATGTGTTGCCCAGGGGGACACGTCTGGCACTGCAGGATTTGAGTCCCTGGCGGCGTAGTGTGTTACTGATGGTAGGCTTTGTTACTTTGGTCCCAGCTCTCTGCAGGTCATTCACTAGGTCCCCCCGTGTGGTTCTGGGATTTTTGCTCACCGTTCTTGTGATCATTTTGACCCCACGGGGTGAGATCTTGCGTGGAGCCCCAGATCGAGGAAGATTATCAGTGGTCTTGTATGTTTTCCATTTCCTAATAATTGCTCCCACAGTTGATTTCTTCAAACCAAGCTGCTTACCTATTGCAGATTCAGTCTTCCCAACCTGGTGCAGGTCTACAATTTTGTTTCTGGTGTCCTTTGACAGCTCTTTGGTCTTGGCCATAGTGGAGTTTGGAGTGTGACTGTTTGAGGTTGTGGACAGGTGTCTTTTATACTGATAACAAGTTCAAACAGGTGCCATTAATACAGGTAACGGGTGGAGGACAGAGGAGCCTCTTAAGGAAGAAGTTACAGGTCTGTGAGAGCCAGAAATCTTGCTTGTTTGTATGTGACCAAATACTTATTTTCCACCATAATTTGCAAATAAATTCATTAAAAATCCTACAATGTGATTTTCTGGATTTTATTTCCTCATTTTGTCTGTCATAGTTGAAGTGTACCTATGATGAAAATTACAGGCCTCTCTCATCTTTTTAAGTGAGAGAACTTGCACAATTGGTGGCTGACTAAATACTTTTTTGCCCCACTGTAAGTATTTAGACCCTTTGCTGTGAGACTCGCAATTTAGCTCAGGTGCATCCTGTTTCCATTGATCATCCTTGAGATGTTTCTACATCTTGATTGGAGTCCACCTGTGGTAAATTCAATTGATTGGACATGATTTGGAAAGGCACACACCTGTCTATATAAGGTCAGAGCAAAAACCAAGCCATGAGGTCAAAGGAATTGTCCGTAAAGCTCAGAGACAGGATTGTGTCGAGGCGCAGATCTGGGGAAGGGTACCAAACCATGTCTGCAGCATTGAAGGTCCCCAAGAACACAGTGACGTCCATCATTCTTAAATGGAAGAAGTTTGGAACCACCAAGACTCTTCCTATAGCTGGCCACCCGGCCAAACTGAGCAATCGAGGGAGAAGGGCCTTGGTCAGGGAGGTGACCAAGAACCCGATGGTCACTCTGACAGAGCTCTAGAGTTCCTCTGTCGAGATGGGATGAACCTTCCAGAAAGACAACCATCTCTGCAGCACTCCACCATTCAGGCCTTTCTGGTAGAGTGGACAGGCGGAAGCCACTCCTCAGTAAAAGGTACATGACAGCCCACTTGGAGTTTGCAAAAAGGCACCTAAAGACTCTCAGACTATGAGAAACAAGATTATCTGGTCTGATGAAACCAAGATTGAACTCTTTGGCCTGAATGCCAAGCGTCACATCTGGAGGAAACCTGGCACCATCCCTACGGTGGCAGCATCATGCTGTGGGGATGTTTTTCAGGGACTTGGAGATAAGTCAGGATCGAAGCAAAGGTGAACGGAGCAAAGTACAGAGAGATCCTTGATGAAAACCTGCTGCAGAGCGCTCAGGACCTCAGACTGGGGCGAAGGTTCACCTTCCAACAGGACAACGACCCTAAGCACACAGCCAAGACAATGCAAGAGTGGCTTTGGGACAAGTCTCTGAATGTCCTTGAATGTCTCTGGAGAGACCTGAAAATAGCTGTGCAGCAATGCTCCCCATCCAACCTGACAGCGATTGAGAGGATCTGCAGAGAATAATGCAAGAAACTCCCAAAATACAGGTGTGCCAAGCTTGTAGTGTCATACCTAAGAAGACTTGATGCTGTAATCGCTGCCTAACGTGCTTCAACAAAGTACTGAGTAAAAGGTCTGAATACTTATGTAAATGTAATATTTCAGTTTTTAATTTTTTATAAATGTGCAAACATTTAATAAAAACCTGTTTTTGCTTTATCATTATGGGGTATTGTGCGTAGATGGTAAGAAAAATATATATATTTAATCCATTTTGAATTCAGGCTGTAACACAACAAAATGTGGAATAAGTCAAGGGGTATCAATCATTTCTGAAGGCACTGTAGTTAAGATTGCTAACAGTTTGCAGATTGAAAGGAAAGCTGACAGAAGGTTTGCTTGTGGTTGCCCAGCCCAGCTGTTGTCTTGTATGCATCAGACAGAGAGAGTGAGATGATAACATTTAGCCATATGGTCTAAACGTTATCATCTTATAAAAGACATGATCTAACTGCTGTTCCTATTCATTAGGGCAAACCATGGTAGTGAAGTAATATGTATCATATATGCATTTTATATATACCTTACATACGACCCGCTATAAGACTATGCAATTGATATGATCAAAGTCTATTAAAACGAAATATCTGACTACACAAAGATGATTCAGCAATATGCAAGAGACTATAGTTGAGTTACAGTAATAAACCATCAAGGAATGTCTGAGAATTGCCTATCAAAGGCAGATTGTTTAATGAACATTGTAAAACAGAATGAAATCCCATACAAGGCATAAAGCTTAAGTTACAAAACATTAACAAGCATTACAAGGCATTATTCTAGGCATAAAGCTTAAGTTACAAAACATTAACAAGCATTACAAGGCATTATTCTAGGCATAAAGATGTTAGAGTTACAAAACAAAGGATGAACAAAACAGGTCTACTCAGGCAGAAGGCCGAGCAGCCTACAAGAGAAACCTTTCTGTAGATAACAGGAACAACTGAGAGAAAGAAATACTTCCATTCCATTTATACCAGATCTGAATTATTTGTGTTGAAAATCCGTTAAAAACCACAGACCAAACCAAAATTAATAAAACTAAGATATCCAATCAGATCGAACCAGCCAACATCCTCTAGGAAGGCGGTCATCTATGTGTGATGACCTGAGGGGCTGGGCTGGGTATAGTAGAGAGAAGACAGAATTCCTGAGAGGACAAAAGAGATCCCTGCATACAGTGTCATCAGAGTTCACTCTGACCATCTAGACTTACTACAGAGATCATACATCCATGAGTATTTCTTAAGTTCAGGTTGTCCCTCCCTATTTCAGTCTGTTTTCTTTCCTTTTGATGCTTAATGAATAGGACACTTTTGGTACCTAATACATAGGGCTCTTTTGGTACCTAATAGAAGGGCTCTTCTGGTACCTAATGAATAGGGCTCTTTTGGTACCTAATCAATAGGGCTCTTTTGGTACCTAATGAATATTGCTCTATTGGTACCTAATTAATAAGGCTCTTTTGGTGCTTAACAACTAGGGCTCTTTTGGTAACTAATGAATTGGGCTCTTTTGGTACCTAATGAATTGGGCTCTTTTGGTACCTAATGAATTGGGCTCTTTAGGTACCTAAATAATAGGGCTCTTTTGGTGCTTAACAACTAGGGCTCTTTTGGTACCTAATGAATTGGGCTCTTTTGGTACCTAAATAATAGGGCTCTTTTGGTGCTTAACAACTAGGGCTCTTTTGGTACCTAATGAATAGGGCTCTTTAGGTACCTAATGAATATGGCCCTGTTTTATTCCCCTGTTTGTAGGACTCTGAGCTGCCCAACATTGTCCCGGAGAACCTTGTGGAGGAGATAGTGGAGTTCAGCATTGACCTGGTGGACCCAGGCTACAGGGAACTACTGGACAACCCTGACTCCCCCCAATATGTTGACCTCTCTCATCACCTGCAAGACCAGGTGAGATAATAACCATTGCTGTCGTTGTCAAGCCAAATAGAATGGAAATGAGTGACAAGGAGTTGGCATGATGGCGCAAACGGACTGACACTCAGGCTAGATGGCTGCACAGTAGATGGAAAGACTTATGGGAGGCCAGGCTCTGTAGTCGGTATACCCTCTTTATGTCCATCAGTAATGTAAATGTCCCTAAGACCAATGGGCTATCCCATTGAGGTACAGTTTATTCGGTGTCTTGATGTTTTTTTTTTATATGTTTTTAATGTATGAACAGAGCCGCAAACATGATTTCCTATTGGAAATAAAGTCATTATCTTATCAGTGTAACACGATCAACTGACAGATACAGGGACCTGATGCTGTACAGTGTGATCTGTGACACGTTGCTACAAGTGGTACTGTCCTCATGGGTTGTGGCCCTCTGAAGGGGTTCATGGTGAAGATAATTATAGAATGCCACAGGATCATGAGTCAGAAGCAAAGAAAGCAGATTACTGAGTTGCACTTGGACCGTCAGGGCTGGATTCTCAACCTGAATACACCAAGGTTCAGTCCCGATCTCCACCCTTCTCTCAAAATATGCACTTGCACATTTTCTCACATTGGATGTTACAATGGCGAAAATTCAATGGACTGGACTCAAAGCTGGGCACAGACATCAATTCAACATCTATTCCACGTTGGTTCAAAGACATTTCATTGAAATGACGTGGAAACAACATTGATTCAACCAGTGTGTGCCCAGTGGGAAGTGTCTGCTAAATGTGAATAACTAAAGATAGAGATATATGAGTGTAAGTGTCCTGTTCATACATTCCTGACCGTACTTTAGATATCAGATTACATTATGAGAGCTGGTAACCAGTAACATTTGTGCCAACAGAAAATGCCATCATATGTGATTCTGTAATAAACAAGTATAATTTAGTCTTCTTTTTCAACAGATGCTCCATGTTTTTGACAAGCTCCCAGGATTTAAAGAGATCAGTGTTTTGGGAATCAGGTAAGTGTGTGGCAGACATGAATAATCATATCTGGTGCCAACATTTTGGTGAGCTAATGAAAAAAGCAATAGATTAGGTGAGACAGGTGAAAGTAGCCCCACCAGTAGGAGTGAAGCACAGCCTCTCACTGCGCTGAGAAATTCCTCTCAGACTCAATTCTTTTAATTGGACCTTAACTACATGTTTATTTGGAATGGACTCTGGATTCATTTGAATACATAACAAGCCCCTTTCCACCTAGCTGAAATACAGTCAAATGCCAGGAACAGAAAATATTTTAGTGCCATCCAAGCCATTCTGTCATACTACTACAGGTTGTGCTCTTGGCTATGCTGACTGTAATAAGAACCTGATACTTTAGTCATTAGTGTGAACCACATGCATGCCAGAAATACATATTTCCTTTGAAGGTCATTATATCTTTAAAGGTCATTATATCTTTACATTCAAATACAAAAGAATACATGTCACGAGTGAAAAGCACATGTTTGTGATGACACCCGACCAGAAATGAAGGATGTTTTATTTCCTTTGTAGATGATAAATCATTATATCACATACTAATGGCTGACAAGTCAATATATCAAATAGTAATGGCTGACAAGTCAATACATCACATACTAATGGCCTCTTTTCTTCCCCCTCTCCAAATCTTAGCGAGGCCCATGAGAGTGATGGGTAATTTAATTACTGTGATGAGAGCCATCTTGAGTGGTAGCTGCAGTTTCCCTCTGTGTGTCTGTGCTTGTCCCTGCCAGTCTGCTGCTCTGCTCAGTGTGTATCCGGATCTAACACAGGACCCAGGGAGAGAGGGATCAGATAACCTAAGAGTAAATCCATTTCAATTCAATCACTTTTTGACAGCATCCCTTTTGATTTAAACAAAACTTTCTATACATGTTTGTCGATGGAAGAAGTGGTCAGAAAGTGACTTTTTGGACCTGAATGCCAAAACATTCAGGAGATAAAGGTGCTCAAAGTTGACCCCTTTTGCATACCCCACCATAGCATGAGACATCCATTTCTTCATCACATCTTCAACCTGCGGTTGAGTTTCTTTTTATAAAAACATGAATTATCTAAAAATGCATGACCTCCGTTTTCTTTTCAGATTTGCATATGTTGTAGCTTAGACCTTACATCATCTGAGGTTTTTGTGTTGTGCCCGCAATTGGTTGAGACACAACACGCTCTGAAATACAGGGCGGGTTTCATTTCAATCATATAAATATAATTAATAGAATGGACCTATCAATACCTTCAGACCACTGCAATTAATTGATACACCGTTGACATTTAAATTGAGTTGAAATGTTAACTTCTAATTACAACCACAAAGATGGCCCCCGGTCCACCCACCATCGAATGTCAACTTAAATGGTCATGTCTATTCTATGATATATACTTCTAGGATTTCAATAGGTTTCCTATGGAGGATTGAGAGTATAATTTAAAACAACTGATATTCCCATTCAAGTCAACCTTCTCTGATGTGTGTGGACCTCCAACCATCTTTGTGGTACCATTTGAAAGTTGAAATTTCTATTTTATTCCCATTTTATTAGCCAAAACATGACACCCACCCTGGATTCAAGAGCACGTTGTGTCTCAACCGATGGCGGGCACAACACAAAAACCGCAGATTATGTAAAATAGGGTCTAGTAGACCGGTAGATCAGCTGATAGATTGTGGCTTCTATCAATGTAACCGTCTGCATAATTTCCAATCACCCATATATTTGTTTTTGATAATTGAAGTTTAAGAAAAAAAATGACATAATATTTATCCAAATAAAAATAAATCAAGAAATAATACAATGGTTTGACAACCCTGTTTTTAAGCTTTCTAATGATGTCAACCTCAACCATTTATGTTTTCCATTAATGAAGACATGAATATCTCATGCTATGGTGGGGTATGCAAAATAGATAAACTTTCAGCATCTTCATCGCTTGAATGTTTTGGCATTCAGGTCCAAAAAGTCACTTTCTGAGCACTTCTACAAATCGCAAATATGGATGGAAGGTTTCATTCAAGTCAAAAGGGCTGCTTTAAAAAAGTGATTCAATTCAAATGGATTTTCCCCCAAACACACAGCAACTCGGCAATAGAGTTTAATAGAGAGTAATGGCGTCTTTTTGTAGGCACTAACTGCGCTATGGTTCATTGAACAAAGCCTATGTAAAGACCGAAAATAAGGTCTGTGGTAAACATACGCTTAGGAGATCATATATACGTTTTGTTCTATGCTATAATCTTCATCAGCTGACATCACTCTTTGTGAATTTTGAAGCATTTGTAAAAAAAAATTAAAAGAATACACAAAGGCTTCATAATTCATAAAGGTCATGTTAACTGACTGATGTCTCATAGAACAAAACATATAAGATCTCATAAGCCTGTGTTAACCTCAGGCCTTATTTTCGGCATTTATTCCAAAACCCTATTCTTTCACCATTCATTTTGCCCATAGGAATGGCTGAACGAACCAGAGGTAAATCATTTCTGGTATTTAGGACTACAAGCTGGCGAGCTCTATTACTGCAGCCATGATGTGTCAATGTTGAGAAATGACGACCAAAGTCAGCTGAAACTGGGACTCATTTTTCTCCCCTTCTGTAGCTCATTTAAAGGGATACTTCGGGATATTGGCAATGAGGCCCTCTGTCTACTTCCCCAGAATCAGATGAACTCGTGGGTACCATTTCTATGTCTCTGTGTCCAGTATGAAGGAAGTTAGAGGTCCTGTAGTTTTGTGAGCCAATGCTAAGTAACATTAACACATTGACTGGAAGTCTATGGGTATCTGCTAGCATGTAGTAAGCTAATGCTAGTTAGCAATTTCTCTAGCGCTACTTCCTTCAAACTGCATGCAGACATAAAAATGATATCCACGAGTTCATCTGACTCTGGAGAAGTAGATAGAGGGCCTCGTTGCCAAAATCCTGAAGTGTCCCTTTTGGGTTAACAAGGTTTTCAGAGGCTTCTTCATCTTAGGATGGAAGGCAAGTAAGTAGTGCAATACAAAGCCATGTGTGAATAGAATAATTGCTGAGTTGCTCCCTCCCTAATTTGCGGGCCCTGTGGTGGCCAGTGCTGCCACATGCAATAATATCCATGCCAGTTAGTGGCTCGAGCCCGCTTCACTAATCTGATAAAGGATACACAACTCATTCGACCTTTGTATCTTCACTATTCACAAAAACAAAAAGCAAAGAAATTGATGTATCAACATTGATGTATCATTGCCAATAATCCCATTGAACTAATCTGTTTATCCTCCGGCTTCTGCATTGACAGAGCTGAATATTGATACGTTTTTGATAGTGTCATTAAAATCTGCAAGAAAAAAGTGGTTGATTTCCATGCTCTGCATTTCAAGTATACTACTTTTCAATTGATCTCGTATCTTGACTCTCCAATTCTTAAACCTGCCAGGGGATTGCTGTGTTTTTAGTTGATTTAGTTAATTGCTTAAAGTGTATATAGATCTGTATAATACAGTAATCACCAACTACTCTTATTTTCTCTCATACAATATATTCTTCTTTTTCAGACCTGGAGGAGTGACAGTGCACTATTCTCTGGTCTTTCAGACAATTTCAGAGGATGACACAGGGACTCCAGTCTCAGCTGTGCCCAGCCTGCGGGAAATGGTGGCCAAGGCTTTGAGTGAAGAGGCGTCTCTGCCAGTGGATCTACAGTCATTAAACTTTGAACCAGGTAGCCAAATCACTGTGAATAAGTTATGTTATGTTTGTGAAATACATGTTTTGCATCGTTGTTGTACGTCTTTCCACAGTAAAAGGGATTCCACCAACTACAACACCTGTTGAGGAAGCTGTCGAGGAAACGATTGAAGATGTAAGTACCGGTTTATTAATCTAGACTACCAGTGGTAAAATACCATACTTTGCATCAACATGTTTTTTTTGTCTGTTTCATCAACAGTCCAGTGAGCCAGCTTTCCACAACGATCTGGACATATCGACAGATGAGCCAGAGATTGCCGTGGAGAAGCCTCGTCTGGATGTTCCACTTGGCCCTGTGGAAAAGGAAAATGCGCTCGGCACCCTCCTGGACTCTATAGATATTCCAGAAGAAGAAGAAGAAGAAGCACCACCAGAGAGAGGAGATGTGCCCTACATCTACAAGGATACTAGTGATGAATTAGTGGAGAGTGAATCTGAAGTAACAACTGAACCAGAGGAAGAGGTACCATTTATCACACACATGATTGAAACCATTCAAGCCATTGATGAGGGAACTGGTGAGCTTGTAAGAGACTATTTCCCAACCTCTCCTGCTGAGGAATACCCTGAGCCACCTTTTGGTAATTTAGTCCCTACTAATGGGTACCCTGTTTTACCGCCTGAGGATTTGGATATTACCTCCACTCCTAAAATAGAAAGTATAGATACTAATGCTCCAGCTAAACTCCTTCCTAACTTGATATCAGAGGAGGAGGCTGTTGTTGAGAAGGAGGCTGAGCCTACTCCAACCACTCAGATTAAGCTCACCACAGCCACAGCCACTGAGGAAGAGTTATCTAACCCTGGATTACCTGTGACAACTCTCTCAGCCATCACAGATCAGCCTGCCACTGAAGCAATAGAGGACTTTGAAGTTGAGGAGGATATTAACCTTATTCTGGTTGAAGGGGAAGAGGTTGAGGAACCAGAACCTGAGGAAGAGGTAGTTGAGATCTCGGAACCTGAAAAAGAGGTAGTTGTGGAACCAGAACCCGAGGAAGAGGTATTTGAGGAACCGGAGCACAATAAAGACGTAATTGAAGAACCAGAACCTGAGGCAGAGGTAGATGAGGTCTTGGTAGTTGAGGTGTCGGAACCTGAGAAAGAGGTCCTTGAGGAACTACAAACTGAGGAAGAGGTAGTTGAGGTCTCGGAACCTGAGAAAGAGGTACTTCAGGAACAAGAGCCTGAGGAAGAGGTAGTTAAGGAACCAGAACCTGGTGAAAAGGTAGATGAGGTCTTGGAACCTGAGGAAGAGGTAGATGAGGTGTCGGAACCCGAGAAAGAGGTTCTTGAGGAACTACAAACTGAGGAAGAAGTAGTTGAGGTCTTGGAACCAAAGAAAGAGGTACTTCAGGAACCAGAGCCTGAGGAAGAGCTAGTTAAGGAACCCGAACCTAGGGAAGTGGTAGTTGAGGAACCAGAGGAAGAGGTAGTTGAGGAACTAGAACCTGAGGAAGGGGTAATTGAGATCTCAGAGCCTGAAAAAGAGGTAGTTGTGGAACCAGAACCTGAGGAAGAGGCATTTGAGGAACCAGAGCCTGAGGAAGAAGTAACTGAGGAATCAGAACTTGAGGAAGAGGTAGTTGAAGAACCGGAGCCCAAGGAAGACACAGTTGAGGAACCAGAACCTGAGGTAGAGGTAGATGAGGTCTTTGTAGTTGAGGTCTTGGAACCTGAGGAAGAAGTAGTTGAGAACTTGGAACTTGAGGAAGAGGTAGCTGAGGAACCAGAGCCTGGGGAAAAGGTATATGAGTTCTCTGAACCTGAGGAAGAGGTAGGTGAGGTCTTGGAACCTAAAGAAGAAGTAGTTGACGAACTTGAACCTGGAGAAGATATAGTTGAGTTGTCGGAACCTGAGAAAGAGGTACTTGAGGAACTACAAACTGAGGAAGAGGTAGTTGAGGTCTTGCAACCTGAGAAAGAGGTAGTTGAGGAACTAGAACCTGAGGAAGCGGTAGTTGAGGAACCGGAGGCTGAGGAAGAGGTAGTTGAGGAACCAGAACCTGAGGAAGAGGTAGTTGAGGAACTAGAACATGAGGAAGAGGTAGTTGAGGAATTAGATCCTGAGGAAGCCGTAGTTGATGAACCAGAGCCTGAGGAAGAGGTAGTTGAGGAACCAGAACCTGAGGAAGAGGTAATTGAGGAGCCAGAACATGAGGAAGAGGTAGTTGAAGAACCAAAGACTGAGGAAGAGGTAGTAGAGGAGCTAGAACCTGAGGATCAGGTAGTTGAGGAACTAGAACCTGAGGAAGCGGTAGTTGAGGAACCAAAGCCTGAGGAAGAGGTTGTTGAGGAACTAGAACCTAAGGAAGAGGTAGTTGAGGAGCCTGAGGAAGAGGTAGTTGAGGAACCAGAACCTGAGGAAGAAGTAGTTGAGGAACCAGAGCCTGAGGAAAAGTTTGTTGAGGAACTAGAACCTGAGGAAGAGGTAGTTGAGGAGCCAGAACCTGGGGAAGAGGTAGTTGAAGAACCAGAACCTGAGGAAGAGGTAATTGAGGTTTCAGAACATGAGGAAAAGGTAGTTGAGAAAACAGAAGAAGAGGTAGTTGAAGAACCAGAGAATGAGGTAGTTGAGGAACCAGAACCTGAGGAAGAGGTTGTTGAGGAACTAGAACCAGAGGAAGCAGTTGTTGAGGAACTAGAACCTGAGGAAGAGGTAGTTGAAGAACCAGAACCTGAGGAAGAGGTAATTGAGGTTTCAGAACATGAGGAAAATGTAGTTGAGAAACCAGAAGAAGAGGTAGTTGAGGAACCACAACCAGAGGAAAAAGTCATTGAGGTTTCGGAACATGAGGAAAAGGTAGTTGAGAAAACAGAAGAAGAGGTAGTTGAAGAACCAGAACCAGAGGATGAGGTAGTTGAGGATCCAGAACCTGAGGAAGAGGTTGTTGAGGAACTAGAGCCGGAGGAAGAGGTTATTGAGGAACTAGAACCCGAGGAAGAGGTAGTTGAGGACCTAGAACCTGAGGAAGAGGTAGTTGAGGAACTAGAACCTGAGGAAGAGGTAATTGAGGTTTCAGAACATGAGGAAAATGTAGTTGAGAAACCAGAAGAAGAGGTAGTTGAGGAACCACAACCAGAGGAAAAAGTCATTGAGGTTTCGGAACATGAGGAAAAGGTAGTTGAGAAAACAGAAGAAGAGGTAGTTGAAGAACCAGAACCAGAGGATGAGGTAGTTGAGGATCCAGAACCTGAGGAAGAGGTTGTTGAGGAACTAGAGCCGGAGGAAGAGGTAATTGAGGAACTAGAACCCGAGGAAGAGGTAGTTGAGGAACTAGAACCTGAGGAAGAGGTAGTTGAGGAACTAGAACCGGAGGAAGAGGTAGTTCAGGAACCAGAGCCCGAGGAAGAGGTAGTTGAGGAACCAGAGCCCGAGGAAGAGGTAGTTGAGGAACCAAAGCCTGAGGAAGAGGTAGTTGAGGTCTCAGAACCTGAGGAAAAGGTAGTTGAGAAACCAGAACCTGAGGAAGAGGTTGTTGAGGAACTAGAACCGGAGGAAGCAGTTGTTGAGGAACTAGAACCCGAGGAAGAGGTAGTTGAGGAACTAGAACCCGAGGAAGAGGTAGTTGAGGAACTAGAACCGGAGGAAGAGGTAGTTGAGGAACCAGAGCCCGAGGAAGAGGTAGTTGAAGAACCAGAACCTGAGGAAGCGGTAATTGAGGTTTCAGAACATGAGGAAAAGGTAGTTGAGAAACCACAAGAAGAGGTAGTTGAGGAACCACAACCAGAGGAAAAAGTCATTGAGGTTTCGGAACATGAGGAAAAGGTAGTTGAGAAAACAGAAGAAGAGGTAGTTGAAGAACCAGAACCAGAGGATGAGGTAGTTGAGAAAACAGAAGAAGAGGTAGTTGAAGAACCAGAACCAGAGGATGAGGTAGTTGAGGATCCAGAACCTGAGGAAGAGGTTGTTGAGGAACTAGAGCCGGAGGAAGTGGTTGTTGAGGAACTAGAACCGGAGGAAGAGGTAGTTGAGGAACCAGAGCCTGAGGAAGAGGTAGTTGAGGAACCAAAGCCTGAGGAAGAGGTAGTTGAGGTCTCAGAACCTGAGGAAAAGGTAGTTGAGAAACCAGAGGAAGCAGTAGTTGAGGAACCAGAACCTGAGGAAGAGGTAGTTGAAGAAACAGAACCTGAGGAAGAGGTAATTGAGGTCTTGGAACATGAGGAAAAGGTAGATGAGGAACCAGAGGATGAGGTAGTTGAAGAACCAGAATATGAGGAAGAGGTAATTGAGGAATCAGAGCCTGAGGAACACATTGTTGAGGAATCAAAGCCTGAGGAAGCCATAGTTGAGGAACTAGAACCTGAGGAAGAGATTGTTGAAAAACTAGAACCTGAGGAAGCGGTAGTTGAGGAACTAGAACCTGAGGAAGAGGTAGTTGAGGAACCAGAGCCTGAGGAAGAGGTAGTTGAGGAACCAAAGCTTGAAGAAGAGGTAGTTGAGGAAACAGAACCAGAAGATGAGGTAGTTGAAGAACCAGAATATGAGGAAGAGGTAATTGAGGAAACAGAACCTGAGGAAGAGGTAGTTGAGGTCTTGGAATCTGAAGAAGAGGAAGTTGAAGAACCAATGTCTGAGGAAGAGGAAGTTGAAGAACCGGAGCCTGAGGAAGAGGAAGTTGAAGAACCGGAGCCTGAGGAAGAGGTAGTTGAGGAAACACAGCTTGAGGAAAATATTAGTGAGCCACCAGCTGAAGAAATTAAAATCATCCAACCTGTGGATTCTTTAGAGGACACTCTATTTGGGGAGGAAACTGATCCTGTTGAAGAGGACAATATTGTGCCAACAGAAAACCAGTCAGCTGAAGAGAACATGGAACTGTTGCCTGAATACCCCGGGTATGAGGACAGCTATCCTGAAGAAGCTGTTGATACTGTGGAAGAAACAAGTGAGTAATGCAGGTTATAAAGGCTGTTATAGTCCAGTAAAGAAAAGACAACAGGCATATATAATTAAACATTTTAAACAATTAATTTTGTTGCTGGAAGAGTGCAGTTGCATCACAACTAATAATTACAGTCCGGCCCAGGGAGGAGATGTATTAATGGTCTATATTTGGACTGTGTGCTGTGCTGCCTGCTGATGAATCATTGTCGTGTTTATTTTGTATGCAGTAAACACAAGGCTTTTGACAATTCATTCATTACCAATGCTTATACCGCTGAGAGATACTTTATCAAATGATGCTGATTGATTTTTTTATAAAAATCAATCGGACAAATATTATTCACTGCAGGGCCCCGGCAGAAATGAATGGCTCGTCTGAAACAGTTTCATTCCAGCAGTCATATAGGGAATGAAGCTCCACATTCAGTATAAAGCAGGATAATGTATTATGTATTGGACAGTTGGCAGGCATTCACAGTATGGGTAAAACACACTTGTGATGGTTAGTGACTTATTGAAATATCCTCTCCTATTACAAAGATGACACAGCAGACGTCAGTGAAGTGGTAGAGGCTCCATTTCCAGAGGAGAGTGAAGAGAAGATAGCGGTGATAGCAGAACCCATCCCAGACTCTACGCCACCACCACCTGCAGAATCTGACACTGTGCCTGTGGTAGATGTAACAGAGTCCCCTTCAGAGTTAGAGCTTTTGGTGGAGGATACTGAGGAGCCTGAGGTGGTTGTTATCGATGAAGAGGCTGAAGAGGAGGTCGTAGAGGTCTCAGGGCTTGAGGACGAGCGTGTGCAAGACCTTGCAGACGAACTTGACCAAATGGACCTGGTGAGCACAGAGCCCATTGACCTTCCAGAGGCCAGTGGATACTCATTGGCTCCTGAGGAGCACCCCTTCGAGACCACAGCTTCTCCACCACTGAGATACCTGACCACTCCCTCCATGACCACGGCGAGTAAAGGCAGGGAGCTGGTGGTGTTCTTCAGTCTACGGGTTACTAACATGAGGTTCTCAGATGACCTCTTCAACAAGAGCTCTTCAGAATACAGATCCCTGGAGAACACCTTTTTGGAACTGGTGAGTGAGAATTAAATATGTTCATAAAGGGGGGAATTCCGACCCAAGTTAAGCGTGTAAATGGAACATAATTCCCTTATTTCTCTTTACATGTATTCTGACCTTGAACTTAAGCATGGGAATAGCATGCTATTCATCCGCTATTCGTTCGGGGTGGAGATCAAAGAAATTAAGGTGTGGCGGAAGTGTGTCTACAGATACACTGTATTCTGACCTCGACTTAATTCCCTCATAGTTCCACAATCTTTATGCGCGATGAAGCGATGAATAAGGTCGAGCAACCTGTCTGTTCCAAGTGGAATAACATCTACTTTCTTGTTTTTCAATAGATATAACATAATTCTCCATGCACTGTAATTGACAAATTGATAAGCGCTATAGATAAGAGTTAAGTAAATTAGCAAGCTGTTTGGATAAGGGGATTGTAAATATAAATGACAATTGTTTTAGATCTATTTTACCTTATGATCGCTGGAGACAAATGTGAAACCAGGTATACAGTAATGGCAGCAAACTGTAACATATCACCTTTTCCACAGGGACATTTATGAAATACTGGCCTTATAACCTTGCAGGGATGACATTTGGAGACCCACGCTATAGGCTTCTGTAGCTATGAGCAAATTGCATTATAACACCAAACCTACTGAGTTGATTTATGATTTGCCGAATGTTTCGATTATATGTCCTATATTTTACAATTTGTATTGTGTTAACTAATACCCACTATCGGTAGCCTTTCTTTCCTCTGTCACCTTCGTGTGGTTGTTCCTGAGGATCGCTAGCCATAGTGGATCATATTAGGCTAACGTATTACAAGCTGTGCAATAATTTGGGACATGTAGCCTATTTGAATCCTTATGGAACACAGACCATACGTAGCAGTTTAAACCTGGAGACTGGAGAATGGACCGTTGTCATCACAGTTCCATGATTAGTGAGGATTATTAGGGTAGATTTACAGGACTACTGTTTCACCCCTATTGTACTCTTTTCTCACCTTCCAATATTTAATGGATTGAACAATTGAATATGTCAACTTTCAGGACGAATCAAACTACTGTATTTTTGATTCACCAATATATTTAGTGTGTAAAGGTTCTCCAAACCTCTTTTATTATTATTCATTAATATTTTCCATAAAAATACTCCAGGCTGTAGTGACGCCACAACACTACTATGCAGTGTCTTTTTTTTTTAGCAAATGCATCAATTCAGCTATTTACATTTTTGGAGTTTTGCATGACTCGTTTTTCCTTGGACTGAACTAACGTGCCTGCTTTAACGTTGAGTGAATTTAGCAATGAGTCATGAGATAGCAGATTTAGCTTTCAGAGTAAGGTACATTGAAACGATACCGCTGATGGGTATATTGTTTGTGAAAGTATATGCATAGTTAACCTTCACCTTTCTTTTGAGCTTGGCATGTTAGATAGGAATACTCTATTAGCTGCCTTTAATGATTGGCCGTATCATCAACAGATGGTTTACATTGATTCGATTTACTTATGCACACAAGTCGAATAATTTGTCTCGCTTTCACGCCGAAACAACTGCACCGTTCCCCTCGGTATACAGTGCAATGACTCAGCTTACAGTTAATAAGTTGAAGAAGATGAGGGCTGCCATGTTGAGAACCGAGCACGTAGACACTGCTCTGGCTCCTTTTGATGTGATAAGATGTGGGAGAGAGAGGAGAGAGAGAGAGAGAGAGATGAAATATTTCATATGTCAAACCAATTTTTGTTGTTGTTGCTGTCATTGATTTGCTGTCACTATGTCATTGACCCCATAAAGCTTCATCACTAAAAGCGTGCTGGTAACCCCTCAGCCTCTCCACATGTACAGACTCCAATTGAATAGTTTGTTTGGGCTAATTTCAGGCTTCAAAAATAAAACTATTTGTGAATTGAAGGGCCAGACTCTCTGAGAAGTTAATGGATTTGAAATGCCGGCTCATTGTAAACATATGCAAGTTCTGTATGTGGATAAAGCCATTATGACCAGCTGCATCATAATAACATGATACTTCAACGCAAAATGCTCCATAGAGCCTGATCTGATCTATTCTATACTGCACCTGTAGAGCCTTAACTATTCTGACTATTGTGTTAAACACACATGATATACGATACATGTGAATGAAACAGGACTGTAAGAGGCGTGGTTATTAATAAAGAAGAGTGTGGGCCTAGATGTACGTTGTCTATTTGGCACAGAGTGACCCCTCGTATGGTACTTTACATTTTATTCAAGCTACAATACAAATCAGTGTTTCACTTTATAGGAGCAATTCAACCTCAAGGGACACAGAGAAACAAAGTAGTTAAATGTTGTGTTCCAATTTGAATCAGATTCCCAGCTATGCAGGCAACATTTAAGGTGTTTCAACTCTTGAGGATATGTATTTTTGAAAGATATGGCGCTTCACTCACAATTTGTGCCTAATTAACATTCAATTGCAGAGTGTGTTATGCTCTGTTTGTCTAAAATGGTAGCTATGACAACAAAAGTCTGACGAACTGCCAAGCTTCGAGATCTCAACCAGCATCAAAGCTGTCCTAGGTTTCCCTCCAAAGATCAAAAACTATTCAATGTGCTGCCTGCCAGTAACGGTTCTACATTCAATATTTCCAATTGAAAGAAATAACTGAAGGCAAAGTTTTTTTGCCCCCAGACTTGTCTGATCTATGCTCAGGAGCCGAGCAATTACATCCTTTTTGAAATGGTTTATTCACCTCCGAGGGAAGGTTAGACCTGGTTGTATTATATTATCACTTCATGGCTTTGAATAATGGGACACTGTTGAATAATGGGACACTGCCACACCGGTCACAAGTAGAGGATTTTAGTATCAGGGCTTTGTTACCCTACAATAGTGTATAAAAACATTGGGTGTAGCGGGTAGAACTCTACCACATGGTAATTACGGACAGTGATTAAATGTCACTGTTATTACAAAGTTGTTAAAATAAGTGAAGGCCAATAATCTCTTTCTATGCCTAAGAGAAAAAAGTTAAACACATTGGAAACATTTACATGTCAATTGAAAAATAATTTGTCCTCAATGCTTTAGTCACTTTTGGCTTTTCTCTTCTGTTTCTGTTCAGCTGCTGCCTTACCTGCAGTCCAATCTAACAGGATTCAAGAAGCTCGAGATTCTTAACTTCAGGAATGGTAGCATTGTAGTCAACAGCAAGATGAAGTTCACCAAGTCAGTGCCATACAACGTGACCCAGGCCGTCCACTGGGTCCTGGAAGACTTCTGCAACGCTGCAGCCATGAGACTCAACATTGAGATTGACAGTCACTCTCTGGACATAGAGCCTGGTATGAGATGGGGCCCGGGTTGTGTCCCAAATGGCACCCTATTCCATATATAGTGCACCACTTTTGCCCATAGGCAGGGCCCATAGGTAGGGCTCTGGTCAAAAGTAGTGCAATACATAGGAATAGGGTGCCATTTCAGACTCAGACCATGTTTCACTGCAGTGTTGCACTCATTTCAAGATGTTTACAGAATGAAATACATAAATATACTGTAGTAACAGTCTAATGAATTAAAACATTTTGCATGGAGACTATTACAGCTATAAAGAATAAAGCACTTTTACCGTAGACTATAAATTGGCGAGTGTAAAATCTATCGAATGCACTGGGTCATCATTGCTAGACTTTTCAATAGCTAAAGTGCTAAACCTTCAAATTAAATTCAGACAGAAACAGAAGAAAACCTCATTAAAATCAAACCCTTTTGACTACCTCCCTGAGAAAAAATATTGTTTAAAAGGGAGAGGACAGCTTCACAGCTACTTTGGTATTTCATGGAAACTGATCCTATCATTTCCCCCTTCCTCATCCTTTTTGAACAGCTGATCAAGCAGATCCCTGTAAGTTCTTGGCGTGCAACGACTTCTCTCACTGTGTGGTGAATCGATGGTCACGGGAGGCTGAGTGTCTCTGTGACCCGGGGTACATGGCTATGGACGGCCTGCCCTGTCAGAGTATCTGTGTCCTGCAGCCTGACTACTGCCAGAACGGGGGCCATTGTGAGATTGTACCAGGGCATGGAGCCACTTGCAGGTACCTTAGAATACTTCAACTATCGGAACATATAGGAAACGTTGCAGTATGTTTCTATACATGTATATCAAGCTTTGTATTAAACCATACATTTTTACTGCTACCTAATATTCATAATATCCATTGTCATCACTTGTTTCTCTCACCTGTTACATGTTGTTCTACTTGTTTATGTTGTTTCCTTAAAGTGTTGCAAGGAAAGCAACACAACGTGACAATATAATACCACATTCAACACTACACACACACTCTTCATGAACTGTATATATTATGTGCTCTAACCAAGTGTCTTTCACCTCTTTAGATGCCCAATAGGTAAAGTCTGGCACTTTAACGGGGAGCGCTGCACTGAGCTGGTGGCCGTGCCAGTAGACCCCTTCCTTTTCATAAGCTGCTTTGTGGGCTTCCTGTCCTTTGTTTATGCCGTGCTAGCTCTCATGTTATTCATGTACACACAATGTAGACGGACCAGAGAGACAGTGACTTTGGCGTAAGCAAAAGTATTTTCTTCACTGTGTGGATTTGTATGGTACATGTCTTTAGCTGTACTATATGTATTCTTATTTCAACACTCGCTATATACACACACATTCTGGTTAGAGATAACATCCATTTTGCTTTGAGAGCTGAGAGCTGCACTGGTACTGTAGTCTTAATACTAGTGGACTTCAGTGACATTATCTTGACGCTAAGCTCACAGCTTGCAGTCGCAGACATCCAGACAGCGTCATGCTGACACTGGAACCTACAGAAAACATTTCTGTATAATATTTTTTTTTTCTTAATATAATTTTGTTTAGACCCGAATAAACATATTCACCTTCTGAAAAAATGTTATATTTTGGGGAATTAAATCTTTAGAAGTCACCATCACTCAAATCTTGGTTCTTATTTAACATACACATTAAAAGCTAATTATTATGCCTTTACTGGTATATGCTTAAAGATGTATTTTTGTGTATGGGTGCAACTTCTTATGTTTATTCTTCAGTAAAGCCCATATGACAAGAATCAGAAACGTCCAATTATCCTTCACTAACTATGCTAGCACGTAACTAATCCCTCCACAGAGCATATGAAAAAACAGAGATAAAGTGCTTACAGTGACAGTCGTGTTCATGCAAAGGTTAAAGTGTCAGTGGCTTTAGTTCCCCCTCTGATCCAGTTAGTTCCATGTGAAATTGTGCGAGCAGCTTTTCTGGGGATTTGAGGGCTTCAACCCTACAAGGAACCAGTTAACCCACCCACACAGACATAGATTTGCCATCTCCCATTAACACAGTGTACATCCAAAATGGCAACCTATTCCGTATATAGTACTAATCTAGCTCCTAGACCAGACAGCACCACAAACAGTCAACAATATCAAGTCTTGGAAAATCTAAAGGTTAATACGTTATTTAGCTTTCCTGTAATCTTATTGTAACTAGTTTAAGATTTCTCAGGTCAAAGAAATCTATGAATCTATTCTATGAAACAATTTTATTTGTTAGACATTTTGAATCTCTTGAGATGCAGCATCTCGCTTTCAAGAGTGCCCCCCCAAAAAAAGTAACACTACTTGACGCCTAGCATCATAACAGCTGACATAACTTGTCATAACCTGTCATGTGGTCATGACACGTATTTAGACCTGTTGTGACATATAGTACAAGTCGAATGTTTGGACACACCTACTCATTCAAGGGTGTTTCTTTATTTTTACTATTTTCTACATTGTAGAATAATAGTGAAGACATCAAAACTATGAAATAACACATATGGAATCATGTAGTAACAAAAGTGTTAAACAAATCAAATATATTTTATATTTGAGGTTCTTCAAAGTTGCCACCCTTTGCCTTGATGACAGCTTTGCACACTCTTGGCATTCTCTCAACCAGCTTCATGAGGAAAGCTTTTCCAACTGTCTTGGAGTTCCCACATATGCTGAGCACTTGTTGGCTGCTTTTCCTTTTCCTTCCATATTTATTTCATAGTTTTGACATCTTCACTATTATTCCACAATGTAGAAAATAGTAAAGAAAAAATGTGTCAACTTTTGACTGGTACTATATATTGCGTTATTTTATGGCTGGTTATGACACAAGAGTGCCAAATGAAAACCCGCAACACCTAACACACAAGGCAAAACATTTTATTACACCATAGCCTACTTGTCCACAGTATTTTTCTATATAACATTTTCGGAAATGTAACATATTAAGTTACCATTGTAATTGCGCACACATTGATGTCAGAGATGCACCTACCCCAATGCTCTGTTGCTGATGACTGGGATGAATACAAAAGCATATTTCAGGAGCAGGAAAAGACACGCTCTTTTATGATTATGAAGGTCATAATGCTTCATGACAGTGTCATAAAGTGCATTTTTCTTAGTCTAAGTGACACAGGATGGCTATAATGCTTCCTGACAGTGCCAAAAAGTTCATTTTCTTAATCCAAGTAAAGTGACAGGATGGTCATTATGTGTCATGACAGTGTCATGAAGTGTATTTTCTACAAGTTATTTAAAATATGAAAAAACATGACTTTAAAGAATTCATTACAACAACAAAAAAGGAAACAAACTTTCAAATGAAAGGAAACTTCTTGGCAGGGAAGAAATACATTTGAATAAAATGTAGGTGTCATAACCAGCCATAAAATAATGCAATATATGTCAATGTCTAAATATATGGGCCATGACAGTGTTATGACCATGTTATGACAAGTTATGACAGCTGTTATGTCATTATGACATGATTATGACCATGTCATAATGTGTTATGATGCTAGGTGTCAAGTAAAGTGTTACCCTACAACTAATAAAAACTACAGCTACAACTACGAAAACAAATAATACTAAGTACCTGTAATATACAGTTGAAGTCGGAAGTTTACATACACTTAGGATGGAGTTTTTAAACCACTCCACAAATTTGTTGTTAACAAACTATAGTTTTGGCAAGTTGGTTAGGACATCTACTGTGTGCATGACAAGTAATTTTTCCAACAATTGTTTAGAGAGATTATTTCACTTATAATTCACTGTTTCACAATTCCAGTGGGTCAGAAGTTTACATACACTAAGTTGACTGTGCCTTTAAACAGCTTGGACAATTCATGGCTTTGGAAGCTTTTGATAGGCTAATTGACATAATTTGAGTCAATTGGAGGTGTACCTGTGGATGTATTTCAAGGCCTACCTTCAAACTCAGTGCCTCTTTGCTTGACATCATGGGGAAATCAGCCAAGACCTCAGAAAAAAAATGTGGAAACCTCCACATGTCTGGTTCATCCTTGGGAGCAATTTCCAAATGCCTGAAGGTACCACGTTCATCTGTACAAACAATAGTACGCAAGTATAAACACCATGGGACAACGCAGCCGTCATACTGCTCAGGAAGGAGACGCGTTCTGTCTCTTAGAGATGAACGTACTTTGGTGCGAAAAGTGTAAATCAATCCCAGAACAACAGCAAAGCACCTTGTCAAGATGCTGGAGGAAACAGGTACAAAAGTATATATATCCACAGTAAAACGAGTCCTATATCGACGTAACTTGAAAGGCCGCTCGGCAAGGAAGAAGCCACTGCTCCAAAACCGTGGCCATCACAAAGCCCTGACCTCAATCCTATAGAACATTTGTGGGCAGAACTGAAAAAGCGTGTGCGAGCAAGGAGGCCCACAAACCAGCTCTGTCAAGAGGAATGGGCTTGTGGGAAGCTTGTGGAAGGCTACCCGAAACGTTTGACCCAAGTTAAACAATTTAAAGGCAATGCTACCAAATACTAATTGAGTGTATGTAAACTTCTGACCCACTGGGAATGTGATGAAAGAAATAAAAGCTGAAATAAATAATTTTCTCTACTATTATTCTGACATTAAACATTCTTAAAATAAAGTGGTGATCCTAACTGACCTAAGACAGGGACTTTTTACTGGGATTAAATGTCAGGAATTGTGAAAAACTGAGTTTAAATGTATTTGGCTCAAGTATATGTAAACTTCCGACTTCAACTGTATACATATGTACAAATATCTTCATGGAGATGTTTCTATTAGTTAAAAACAAACAGAGCTTTCTTAAATTCACAAATTTTAATGCCTTGATTTCTATAGGTAAATTATTCCAGTCAGTTGGGCCTTTGTATCCAAAATATCTTACTCCAACCTCGTGATGTACCCTTAGCATGTGGAATTGCTGCTGTTGTCGAAAGAGTAATGTGAGTCTTGTGAAGTTAGGTGTTCCTTAATATATACAAGGAAATTTAAGTTGATACATTGAAAAAAAAAGAGAAAAGGTACCAATGCAGTCATCTCCTGTTTAGTTATTCATACATTGTACAATGATGTGTCTTATAATGGCATCCAAGAATGAATCTGCAAAGATTGTTATAAATGACATTAATTTGTAAAGTAAGGTCTTGGTTGTGTTTTGATAGATGTCACCATAGTAATCCAACTGCTGCTTCCCATTCTAGACTAAGGTCTTTCTAATGGATACAGTAAAACAATTATTATAGTAGATCTGCATAGTAACCCAAGCTTATGCTTTCCAAAAGATAATTTTAGTATCTATCCTCAAAGACATATATTTCAAACAATCAACACTTTTTAGCATTGTTCCGTCACATTTTGAAATTGCCTGCTGCGGAGTTTATTCTTTGCCATGTACTAAACAGCATGATATAGGACTTTGTTCGATTTAAAACCAAATTATTTGCTAGAAATAATTTGTAAAGTGTTAATATCATTTTGGAGAGCTGCTTGGATCTGCAAAGTATTTGAACCTGATGTATAGAGCGCTGTAACAGCGTATATGTGAACATGTGTATCCTGACAAATGAGGCAATTCAATTGTGAATATAGAGAAAAGAAGGGGTGCCAATACTGAGCCTTAAGGTACACATCAGAGTCCAAGAAGTTGTGATTTGTGTCTTATGAAAAAACAAAGATATGCATGGAACCAGTTTCAATTTTTTGGGGGAAACCAATTTTTAAGTTTTCCTATTAAGATAGAATAATCAAATAAATCAAAAAAGGCACCAGTTAGTTTGCCTCGGTCAGATGAAAAAGGTATATCATTAGTATGTTTCACTAATGCTGTAGTTGTAGAATGGTTGGGTCTAAAGCCAGATTGAAAGGGTGAAATTAAATGTATCTAGTACTGATATATTTGGGAATGTATTACTTTGTCAAAGAGGTTTGCTATTGAACAGCAATTTAGGCCTACAATCAGGATATTTGAAAATGATTGGTCTATAAGCAAAGTGAAGGTAAAGTACTTTGTTTTTGCCAAGAGGATACTGCACCATATTTAACTCCGTGTCATTCCATCTCACAGGTCTTTATACTGTACACTAGAACCTTCTGACTAATACGTCTTCTTTACAGAAAAACCTTGTTGTGCTTCACCCCATGTGACTTTGCCCCTTGGGATAATGTATAGTGGCAATTGTTTTATGTTTCACTACATCCTTTGCTCATTTTGTCTTAATATCAGTTTTCTTTTTTATTATTTTGTAGATCCCCAGAAAAGTATACATCTTCCAAGCCTGACAAATTAAGAAAATAGAGTGTTGAATGACAACACTACGTATTGAGGTAAGGACTTGTTAGGTCATTTGTTGTTTTCTCTGGACAACTTTTGAACTTTTATTTAAATCTTCATTTCTGGCCCAGACAGAGACTGCCAAGGTATCAAATTACATTATTGAAACAAGAAAGCGAATCAAACCACGACATAATTATTATTCAAAACAAACTGCTCCATTATCTTTCTGCTAGTTTACGGGTGGGGCTCAAATTGATTTAGAGCGGAGTGTATTTCTACAACAGACCGTAAGCCGGACAGACAGACAAACACCACACACAGACAAACTAAACCTACCAAAGGGAAAGCTTATCCCATGTTATTCACCTTTTGGAAGAGAGGCGGATTCTCAAGCCTGTTTATGAGCAGAAGCCGTTGTTGCTTTCGGAATGCAGGCTTTGTCAATAGTCTGGCTTTGTGATTAGTCTGGCCTTCTTTGATCCTCTTTCCAGGTCAGTGTTATTTTGTTGTTGAGGAATTGGGTCAAATTGAATTAAGAGTTAAATGAAAGGAAACAGAATACAGAATTGAGTTTGGCTGACTTTCATTCAAAAGATAATACAATTCAAAGCATCAGACTTGGGTTTATACAGTATGCCAGTTAGATGAATGATGTACATCTTAGCTTGCATGCCCTGTACACACAGTCTTCGTGAAAGGTAACACTGGCATCTGTGTTTCTCTTTTTTAGACTTTGGCGACTGCAGAAGAGACACAGGAATGTTAATAAACGATAGCTAATCGCGGATGCAGATCACGGACGATGTTGTGATTGCAGAAAGACATTGACCTGTTGGCTACTGATGGACAGACAGGCACTCAGCCAGACAACCCCTTCATTTGACCTATCCAATGCCTGTGTTTTACCAGAGAGGATACTCCCATTTTCTGTCAAACAGACATTCAGGCGAACTCTGTGGACAGCCGTACTCAATCATTGTCATCAGTGAACAAAAGACTGGAGAACGACAGACGAATGTCAAACGGATGTGGTCATTTTGCTATGGCACCCCAGGACAGCTAACTGCTTTTATACATATGTGCTGACATTTTATTTTAGTAGTGAAAGTGTTCATGTAAAATGCCAGATGAAAAGTTACAAGAAATGTTTTCCTCATAATGAGGTACTTATGTCGCAACGTTGTATAGGGAATAACACCTACTGTACACCTGTGTGGGTGATGTATCATCTGTAATAATGTAACAGTGTTTCCTCAGTGTTGAAAAACTACTGTTCTGTACACGTCGGGGAAATGAATTCTTACCATCTTCAATAGGGCTTTTTTTAAAACTATTTCCTCACAGAACTGTCTATTTTTGTTGCTGTAGCATTGAGTAAAACATGACGGGCAATATCAGTTGAGTGAAAGAATGCGTTTATTTCAACAGTTAGAGATCAGCATTAGAAAAAGTGACAGTGAAAAGGCAGTATTTGAGGAATGATTGTAACGCGTGGAGAGACACGGAGCATATTGATGCCAGTCAGTAATTGGTTGTACATTACAAGAGATATTCCAGGAGACCACACAGTACAGTAGTATACTCTGGTGTTCAAGTCATAAATAAATACTTAGATCTAAACTGAAGAAGACATGCCTCAGACACGAGCACGAGTGGATCGATCTCATGCATTCAAACAACCAGGAAGTCGCCTTTTCGCTTGTGCAGAGCGTCAAAGGGAATGAGAAGAAGTGCTAGAAAAACAAACTCCAGACTAACAATCAGCCTTTTACCTGAAGAGAGTAGTTCTAGTCTCACAAGAGATTGTCTCTAAAACACACAGTACTGTACATGACAAAGGCTGTCCTTCTCCTTGTAGCTTTGTTTGGAGGAATTATTGCTTCATTTTAAAGTAGTAGTATTTTTTTTCAAGAAACATGAGTCATGTGCCCAAACCCTTTGATTTTAGAGTAGAAAGATTTCTTTTGAAAATAAATGTGTACATTCCTGTAGAAACATTACTCTCTTTGTATCATAAAATATTCTGTACGTAAGTGTCTATTGAAATATGAGATGATATATCCAGGAGAGGGAAGACTAGCTGACTACTGTATATGAGCTTGAGGTCTTCTTGACCCCACCAACTCTATTCAACATGATTTCTCCATTTATTTCCGCTCCCATACACACATTTGGTTCCAACAGTATGACTTGAGTGCTATTTGAAATCCTAGAGTATCTCAAGATTTGTATGGTTCACTTCTGGTAATCCACGTCATAAATTAAATTTGATTAGCACATAATTTTTCTTCTTAAGACAATATTTGGAATATCATAGCCTTGTGTGGACAACATGAAACAATGCAATTCAATTTCAACCACGTGGCTTTAGGAACGAATGATTGGCGAACGTGAAAAGGAAATATCTTTCTTTAGCTTTCTTTCGTTCTTTCTCTCATTAGCATACCTAAATCACACATATGAAGAATAAGACAAACAAAAAGACTGAAGGAACAAAATTCGACTCAAATTACATTCCGTCTGAAAGCCAGTATTATCAAATATAATCATTTGAAATTATTGTGAATTTATGTGCAGTTACTGAAAATAATCCTTAGATGAACCTGACGCTCAAGTATAACTGCCTCACATGAGAGAACAGAGAGATCATCATCATCACCCCACCACCACCACCACCACCCCCAGAATGCGTTCTAGCCCATTTCCACCCATGGATCAAACATTTCTTTTGTGCAAGTATTGTCCTGTGATAACTACATGAAAACAAAGTAACCAGAAAGTATTGGTTTACGTCAGATCAAAAAGCTGTTAAGACTGCAGAGAGACAAAATGATGAGACTTCAGGTTAAACCACCAACACAATAATAAACATCTACGATTTAATACTCTTAAAACTCTTATTTGGAGGCGCAGCTTTGAAACAGTCCCTACTTTCAGCAAATGACCCTGTTAAAGTAGTTTTTTTTATAAGGCCTCGTAGTTAAAGTAGCAGGAATATTAAAGAAAAACTTCACATTTGCTCAAGAAACAAAACTAGATGTAATTAGTGTCCGATTACTCTGCATAGGTTCACTGCAAATTCCCCTGCACCCACTAACAAATATTAACCAACAAGAGAACTGAAAGTCGGCAAGACCAACATGAAAAAAAATGAAAAAAGGACAATGAACAAAAAGCAGTTCACTTATGACTTGAGTACTTCTAGTCAAAACATGGTACAGTATGCTTGAATGCCCGCCGTGTTAGGTACAGTAGCTAAGTGCATTCTTCCCTTTGCTGTAGTGAGATAGAGGCCTGTAGTTTGGGACAGGGGCTTTAGCGCCAGGGTGGAAGTTTCCCCTAGGTACAGTTCTAGGATCAGCTTCCCCAATCCTAACCATTAGTGTGGAAAATGAAAAACTGACCCAGGATCAGTGACTAGGGGGAAATTCACCCTACACCTTTTACTTGAGGAGGCTCTGCAGCATGGCTGTGGCGTAGGTGGGGCGGGCCTGCCGGCTCTCGATAGCGCTCCGGAGGTACTGGACGCCCCCGCAGCGCTCCCAGATCTCCTCAAACTGCCGGGGCAGGATCTCAGCTCCCCTCTTCCTTGTCAGGCCTGTCTCCTCCAGGCTCAGTTCACACATCTCCATGTCGTCTTTCCCTACAGACACACAGAGAAAACAGCAAAACAAGAGTTTTATGAGGCAGTAACAATATGAATAGAACAGACAGGCACATGCATGCATGCACAAAACGCACACACAAAGGCCCCCCCCCCGGATCGCTGACTTACCTGCCACCAGCAGGATGGGTTGCTTGTCCGGATGCAGCTCCATCTGCCTGGCGATCCAGGGCCCGTCAAAGTGGGCGTACCACCAGCCCTTCTTCTTGTTCTGGGGGTCCTTGTACTGGTCCCCGGGCCGGATGAAGGGGATGCGGAAGTAGCGCTGCTGCCTGTTCATGGCCACCTCATGCTGCCTGGCTGGGATGGGCGGGGCTGGGTTCGCCTGGGCTGTTGGGGAAGGGGTTAGTTAGAGAGGCTAATGATGCTGGCTGATTGCAATGGGAACAGAAACCAATAGGGATGGGAAGGAACAGGAACCAATAGGAATGAAAACAGGAACCAGTAGGAATGGGAAGGAACAGCATGAACCAATAGGGATGCTGGGACTGCGCTGCTGCTAGAGCTGGGGGGGTCAGTATTAGCAGAGAGCAAATCAGTGACAAGCGGCATGTCAGCGAGCCTGCTCGTATCAAAACATAAAGAACACTACATTTGCATATTCTACGCAAAGTGAAGCCTAAATAAACAAGGGAATACATAGGCCAAGTGATTGAAAGGGGTGGGGGGCTCTATGGCGAAAAGGACCAGGGAAAGACAGGGGGGTGCAGTAGCCTCAGTCCTGTTGACAGGCATGGTACAGTACATATTTCCCTTTAGTTTAGAGCAACCCCTCCCCGATTCACTGCCACCAAACAAAACGGATCCATTACTAAATGTGAGAAAGCTGAAAAGGTTGTGCCGTTAACTGTGAGGATGCCACTTTGGAGCCAACCCCATTGCGGTACTATTAACTAGAGACAAAGATCAACAACGGCCGCCCACTCATTCCCAACACCTTTCAGAGAGTCCTTCCCTCGTATAAAACAGTTGATTTTGTCCAGAGAAAAAAGCTTGCAAAAGCTGCAACCGAGAGAGACTGATGGAAAAACTTCTTGACAGACGTACTATATGTGAATACTTTTCATTGCAAGGATATCAAAGTCTATTTGTACGGCCAGCTAGTCATTGTCTGATGCACTTCAATGAATGAGAGGGTCTGAACTGACAGGAAAATGAGAGAATATACAGTAGATGTATCTCCAAGGTATAAGTATGTGTTGTGTAGCGAAGCCCCTGCTCCAATGAGGAGACAACTGCTAGGTTTCTCTTCCAATCAGCAGGCAGACGTGTTACACTGTCATACTCCCATAAAAACGATGAGACAGAGACCCACGCTTTCCCAAATGGCACCCTATTCCCCTTATAGTGCTCTACATTTACGTCATTTAGCAGAGCAAATTAGGGTTAAGTGCCTTGCTCAAGTGCACAGACAGATTTTTTTACCTAGTCGGCTCAGGGATTAGAAACCAGCGACCTTTCGGCTGCTGGCCCAAAAGTAGTGCACCATCTACGGAATAAGGTCCCATTTGGGAGGCGGGCACACATCCATCCAAAACACCAGTTAGCCCAAGTGCCCTGAACGATTTTAGCTCCAATTGTCAGCATAGCCACGTAACATTTGCAGCAACATAAATAACAGCAGCCATTTAAACCCTTTGAAATCTCTTTGTGCCCATTCTCTATCAGCTCGAGTTAGACATTTGAAAACACCATCTAAGTTGAACACTGCCTTGTAAAAAGCGAGAAGTCTGTAGTATCTCATACAATAGCCTACACTTGCAAAGAAAGTTTACACCCCTTAATAATCTTCTTCTGTTATAAAATAACATGCGGACCAAAGACGATTCATTTAGAAAGAAACCAGTTGCTGTAAGATTCCTTACGCCATCACCAAGGTTACGTCCCAAATGGCACCCTATTTCCTATATAGTGCACTACTGTTGACCAGAGCCTTATCCCAAAACAGAAACTAAAACCCTTGCACACAGGCGAGTAGTGACCACAACACACAGCACTCCCCTCCATTCCCCCATGGTTAATAGAGGGCTTAGCATTGGGCTGAGGTTAGTGGTGCTACTACATCACGGAGAACCACTTACGTGCTTGTCTCATATGAGGTGCGAGATCTGAAAGTAAACATGCCAGGTTACACATACAAACAACACATGCAGTATGACACAGGTATTAAACAATCAACATGCTAGACAATATAACGGAACTACAAATGAATTTCCTAGAAAGACCAGGCTATTTTGAGCCGATCACTAATATCAATGCCTCTTCTTCATAGATATTAGTGGAACAATAAACCATGCTAAATAATGACAGCGCTATTACCATGTCTTTACATGCGTTTACTGTAGCCATGGCCTAAATGGATGAGACCATAGGCATGGGAGTACAGGGATGGCCATTCACAAGCAAAATCATTCGATTGTAAGTTACATTATGCTTGGAGCCTGAAAATATGAGAGCTCTCCTCAGCCTCTGGCTTGTTAATGTGTCAGAGAGCAGGTAGGCATAGCCGGCACTGTGCTGTGTGTGTGACACTATGGGATCTATTATAACAAACCTAACGCAATGGTAAATCTAAGCGCTGGCGGTAGCACTATATGTCCGGGCGATATTGTTTTTGTTGTTGCTATTTTCACAGCCGTTATTATGAGCGCAATAGTTGGTAGTGGCGCGAAAGGGCTGGGTTTTGATGACTAAACAAGTTGTGGTTGTGACGAGGGCTTGGCCACTCACTAGCCGATCATGGCGCTCCATGCCTTAATACCGCATGCGTTATGGATAGGCTACTTGGCCAGGATAAGATTGACACCAGATAGATGCATTGCTGTTGAACCAGCTTTTGTTATAGTAGGGTAAGGGTAGCCTACTAAGGGTTTGTTTTTTAACTAAACAAAACGGAAAATAACTAATGTTTCTAAATATTAACGTCACCGGATTATCTTACCTCTCATTCCATGATGGGCAATTAGCCTACATGGAAGGGTTTTATGCACCTCCAAAATAACAATAACAACAACAGGAGCTGGCTAAAATAATGTAATAGCCTACATAGATAAAAAGAAAAAGGGATGTCGGCTCACTGTTTTGCTGCTGCCAAACTTGATCTTCGAATAAAGCTTTGGTGAAAAAGATAGATTTCTAAAGAAGGTCTCACAATCCAAACCATTTACCAAAAAAACAGCTTTCATTTAGAGTAGGGGAGGACATGCTTGGTTTTTAAATCAAATGAAACAAAAAAAATGGGGGAAAAAAAGTTTGTTTCTAAATAGGAGGTTCACGGGCACAACAAGCACATCTCTTGCTCCATGTGTATATAAGCACTATGCATCATGGCTGGATAGGCTGCGCTTCCGTTGACAAAATCCATGTCATAACCAACCGCGTTACCGCTAAGACCAGCTTTCGGTTGGTCTTAAAATATCCCCACCAGCGCATACTGAAAACAGCACTTGGCGTACGTTTTTAAGGACACAAATCAGATATTGCCACCCCTCCCACCTCAGCACAAGCGAGCTCATATAAGACAGGTAAATTACCAATCCTGGCGCTAGGGTTTGAAAATAGAAGAGCGTCGGGATTTAACAGGTCGAAATTGCAAACAAGCATGCGTTTGACAAAAGCGCTGTCTTAACGCCAGACGAAAATAGAACCCTAAGTGAGAGGAGGAGAGGTGGGGGCTGGGCATAGCTACAGATCCTAGAATTATATATGATGATTATATATGTAATTCTATGGGGGCTGGGTATGTGGTATGTAGTCCAATCAGCTGTCTAACAAAGAGCACATACAAAGTGGATCTACAATCTGCCACACAGGAAAAATAGCTCTTTGTCGTCATGGCGACTCCATGTTTTGTACATGGAAAGGACCCATTTGTGGCTCACAGAGCGAGACAGCATGGGTTTCTATGGAGAACAATAAGACAAAAGGTCAAGCTGGAGGACGAGAGCAGCCACCAACAGCATGTGTCCCAAATGGCACCATATTCCCTATATAGTGCACTACTTTTGACCACGGCCCATATGGGTCCGGTCAAAAGTAGTGCACTATGTAGAGAATAGGATGCCATTTGGGATGCATCCACAGTATCAGTATTGCAGTAGAATATATCAGTAGGGGACTAGAGGTCTGATATTGGGAGCAGAATAAAAAAAAAAAAGTATGCTTCCAAATCACGACTATCATAGCATGGAAAGAGACCCATAATAAGATGCCTACATTGATGTTGTACTCTATAACACTGTCAGAAAGACCCTGTGGGTTGGGGACGCGGTGGCCCTTACCGTAGTCGGTGACTGATTTGGGGGCTCTCTGCTCAGTGTTGCCGGTGTCGTTGCCACGCTTCTTGTTCTTTGACTTCCAGGCGTGATAGACCTTTAGCCGGCGGTGGAACTCCTCTCGGCAGGCTGCCAGCAACTCAATATCTACGGGTGGAGAGGGAGCGAGAAAGATCAAGGGGAGAGAAAGCGGTATTAGAGCATGGCAGGTTCTAAAGCATGGCAGGTTCACAAAGGGCAGAACTACACACAGAGTACGAGGACTACCAACAGAGAGACGATAGCTACAGCTAAAAGATGTTCATTACTTCCAACAACAATTCAAAAGCCATAAAATAAGAAAGACGAGACAGCACTATGGGTTTCCTCGTCTTTCTAGGTCTTCATGAAATTCTAAAAACAATTGCTGCTAGGATTAAAATACATTTAAACTGTCATCAGCAGACCCGCTAAGTGCCTTGGTAAAGTTGAATTCACAAAGATGGCTCCCTGCCTACCAGATAAATGAGTCATTTCACTGTCAAAAGGTCTCCCTGTAATGTACACACTACTTAATATCAGCATGCCTGATTGCTTTGTGAATACTTTCAATACAGATGCGTCAGCAACCCCAGATACCCATTGTTGGGCATTTTTGGTAGCACATACGACACAGAGCTGGGGGAGCAGTGAATGAATGAGTCTGGGGAGCAGCGAATGAATGAGTCTGCGTCCAAAATGAAAGCCTATTCCAGGGTTCCCCGGGGGTGACTTAATTTCACCCCCCAGCCCCACATACATTTTAAAAAATGTTATAGTTTTCATTGTTGGACATAAGACTAAAATCCCCAGGAAATCAGCGTAGTGTTTTTAATTTAGGAAATCTGTTCAAGTATTCCCGCGCATAAATAAATAATCAAGGTTTGAAATGATTATGTTTTGGTCAAATACTATATCCGTTTTGGCTTCTTGTGGTCAATTTGCAGTATACAAATTATTTATAACCATCTGCACAACAACAAAAAATGGCCCGGGGATGAATGTAATGGAGGATCCATGCCCTACATAGTGCACTACATTTGACCACTGGTACCCCACTGTTCTACCAAATGATAGAAGAATTTGACTTTCATGTACAAGGAAGTGATCAAATAATAACGTAAGCATTAATAAATAACCGTAGAGCAAGTTAAAGCTGTAAAATCACAGTTCACTTTTAGACCGAAGCGAACCAGGCTCAGAAAACAGTTTGACAGTTCAATATTGCATAAGGTTCATTAGGAGCGACAGTGTCTCAGCAAAATGTCCCAGTCAAGATCCTTAACGTAAAAAAATGTCAGAGTCAAGTTTCTAAATGATCTTCAACCAAACTTTCTTACCACAGGATGTGTTAATGGCGTCCCTGAGTTCGGCATACTTCCACTTGCTGAGCTCATACTTCTTGGTGCCAGCAGCAGCAGCAGCAGCTTTGGTGGCCTGAACCTGTGGGCCTCTGGCAGCACAGAAACAACCAAGACAGTGGGATTACAACCAAAACCAGAGCAGGCTCCCGGGTGAAGTTTCCCCTAGGTACAGACGTAGGACCGGCGTACCCTCCCCCAATCCTTAACCATTGGTGGGAAAAATTCTAAAACTGACCCGAGATCAGCGTCTAGGGGCAACTTCACCCTACTCCAGTGGAGCAAGAATGACAGGATCCATAACGAGAGAGATCAAAGGTCATAATCACATGATGACATTGCGATTATCATTGGAGGAGTTGGAAGCAGGATGATGTGGGGTGAAATGTGAAGTTTGTCAGGTTAACAAGAGAAATTTAACACCACCAGTAACACAGACTACTCACAACCTAACTGTATGGAGCTGGAACGGCTCATAGGAGTAGGAGCCTATCTCCTGTTTCTGTAGCGTGAGGACAGGATGTTAAGTCTATCACAGGGCCTTGCCCCTAATTTTTCATCCTTAATGCAGAGTGCCAAACAGACACACACCATGTTTACAGTCTTTGGTATAACTCGGGCCAGGAATCGAACTTCCAATCTTGGGCAGGACACTAACCACAAGGCCACTGAATTGGTCATGGAGCTGCTTTATTCTGTTGAACAGCCATTTAGCACTGTATGGGACGGTTTCCCTGACACAGATTAAGGACTAGGCTTAATCTGTGGTCGGGGAAATGGGCCCTATGCCGTTCTACTCTCCAGCTGTGTGGCTGTTTGTTGCTAGTCTGATCTGTCGTCTACTCCTCCTCCTGCTAACTGCTGACAGGGCTAATTACATCCTGGCTGGGATTTGCCCCTTTTAGACTCTATGGATCTGAGGCTGGAGAGGGCCCTGGGCCACGCTCTAATCCTATTGGCTGACTGAGCCACTGAGCCTCTCCAACCAAGGGGAGCGTGACTCGCACCGTTTGGTCGGCTATTCCGGTTACCCAGAAGCACGCAGCCCCATTGACCTTGGGCCGGCAGGCCGGGGCACCTTCTGCTCCCACTTCCTGTGGCCATGTGTCGCAATGAGGCGTAGTGGGAGGCGGCTTGAACCAATTAGTAAACGGACAACGTAACAGTGCCTGCTGGGTGTGTGGTCGACGGGCTCCAGCAAACATCACTCATTCAGTCAATCTGATGGCTGGCCACATGGCGTCAGCTAATTGGGACCTCAATAAAGAAGAGCTCTACTACAGTGCAATATCAGTGGGCCAGGAATCGGGATATGGCTGACTCATAATGTGTGAGTAACTATAATAGTTGGAACAAACATATGACGAGGCCCCGTTGTGGAAGAGTGAGTCTCACCATTATTTACTTACAAAAGCTAGCTCAAAGTAAGTGATTGTCTTAGATTTAACAACTTAAAAAGGCACCGTCTGATTTGAAAACCAAATCATCCATCCATTTGCATGGTGGGGAGCCCTACCCCGTTGTGTAGGAATACTCAACAATGGTTAATTGTGTGGAATTATGATGATACATCTCTATTAAGACGATTAGTATTGATACGCAGAATCACACATTTTGATCCAGAGATTTGAAGTGATTGTAACGATCATCTGAGATTTCATTCATGGAATTTAAAGGATTTCTACCCACCTAGACAGAAGCTCAGACATTTCCTTGGCCATTTCCTCCCTAAAAGGACATGATGAGCCCAGCATAATAAGAGTTAGAACCACTTTCAATACCAGCCAACTGTCACATTGATTGCAGTTGTAAGACAGGAGAGAGAAAGAAGGCGTGTAAAGAGCGAAAAGGTGTGTGTGCATGTGCAGCCAGGAATATAAAACGCACTCTCCCGACCTCCCTTATTGGAACACTGCTGCTTTACAGGTCGCTGAATCATCTGAGCAGGTCTCACATTGTGGCGTGACATACAGAGGCTGATCGGGTGGCAGGTAGCCTAGCGGTTAAGAGAGTTGAGCCAGTAACCGAAAGGTTGCTGGTTTGAATCCCTGAGCCGGCTAGGTGAAAAATCTGTCTATGTGCCCTTGAGCAAAGCACTTAACCCTAATTACGCCTGTACGTCGTTCTGGATAATTGTCTTAATGACTAAAATGCAAATCTGTGTGTGTGATCCTTTCAGCGTGAGGCCGTGTGAACAGCCCAGAGTTCAGCATGCGAACTGTTGCAGGTATTAACAGAAACACTTAGCTACACCTGCAAATCTGCGTACGCGACCAACACACTTAGGTTTGAACCACAGGGCCACAGATTAAACTCACCACTCTGATGTTCTCACTCCTGTTGTTTTAAGGACGACATTTCTTTCACAATTACGAGAGCTTCTCTTCCCGGTTTGCACACTCTCGGGTGACGCAAACTGAGAGAACGTGTACATTCTAATAGCTATGCTCTGCCTAGAACATGTATTGCTGTGCTTAAAAGCAATTTCGTATTACCGGATGAGAGAGCGCATATCCAAGAAATCTTTTAAATTGACGGAGACAGAGGCTTGTAAAGAGAGTAACCATATGGCAAATCCATTATGACCCTTCAGAACACCATTTCAGAGTGCACATCAGCATGTCTTTGATTCACAATGTGACACTTCCATCAAACGTAGGTTAGTGAGTTGGTGCAGTTCAGGGGCTGTGGGAATGCTGTGGGGAGCAGAGGGCTAGTCGGCAGATGCTGCTACAGCACAGTGGAATAGATTAGTAATATCAAGATAACGGTCAGTGCAGTCAGCCTAGCCGTTGCTTTTCCCACAACGCATTATTTTCAGCCTCAATGCTAAAAAGCATGCAAAAGACGTGCAGATCCTCATGAAAACAAATAGAAAAGATATACAGTGTGATATCCTATGTGCATCGCGTCTGAATTTAAAAGAAGTGCAAGTGTGCTGAAGGTGTATTTACACAGCGAAGGTGATGTTTAAAAGTAACCTACATGGACATGCCCTTGAGCTTTTGAGATCCGCCAGCTCCACTGCAACAAGAGAATGATGAGGATTACAACCATACACAGCACACAATGCAGGAGCCAATCAGGAACTGGAAGAAAAAGGTGCTTCCTTTTCCTCTTGCTTTGATTGGTTAAAGGACAGGTCATTCCTTTTGACAATAATCAGAAAATAAACGGGCTGATTGATAAGAGTGAGCTCAGTCATGTCTGAGAATCAAATTCGGAGGTCAAATTCCGTGAAAAAGTGAATGTACTCGGTGAATAAAGGTGACTCGGAATCAAAAGTCAGCACTCTAACTGAAGTTGAATTAGGAGTTGGTTTAAATATCATAATTAGCCTAGCATCAATCAATGGCTGTGTTTGCATGTAAGAGGTAAGGTTGGTTTAGCTGGCAGTTTGCTACAGCATGCAGACTAGTTATGTTTCAGTGGTCAGGGGTGGTCAGGTTTAGGTTGGACTGGGGGATTAAGGGGTTAAATCTTGGTGTCTTACGTAGCGCTCTCTGGGGACGATGGAACACCTGAGGTGCCGTTACTGGGAGAAGAGAAGAAGAGAAGAGATTGGTTAGGCAGGCCTACGGACGCTCAGAGTCTCTCCCCGGGTCCCAAGTCCTCATCAAGCCCCATCTCTGCTTCGCATCAGAGGGTTACAGATGGTCCGCGGAGGCGTGTTAGCCGTTGTTCGTGAGCGGTTACCTGCGCAGGCCTGCGTCGTTCTGGCTCTCCTCTGGGATGAGTTCAGCCTCGCTCTGGGCGATCCTCATGGCCAGCTCCCTGTCGCGTCGCTCCTGCTCCAAGATGTTCTGGCGTACCGCCTCCTCCTCTCGCTCAGCTTCCAGCTGAACATCCATCTCGGCCTGCAGAGACAGTTCAGTTTTATATACATGCTTGCACGCGCGCACACACACACACACACACACACACACACTATGACACACCCCAGCATGTTGTAACACACAAGCACAAATCCACAAAGTACAGCATCCAATAACACACCCAAGGCAGTGTAGCATGAGCCCTGTGGGAGTGAGAGGCGAGTCAGAAGACAGCCTCATTTCCTCTGTTACGCTGTGGGTGGCATGTGGTTTTCTGATGGACCCAGTAATAAGATGGATGGTGCTGCCTGCACCATGTCCTTATGAACACATTTTCATAAGTCATTCCCTGCCAAAGCCAGACTCATGAAGGGCACCAGAGACGCCTTGTATGAAGAAGATGCATATAAACATGGGCATGACATTTTTACAGTGCTCTCAAAATAGCAGCTCGTCGCTACAGGTTCGGGATGACTGCAGGTTCACAAGATTGGGTGATACTCCCTTCGGCACCTTCAGTCGCCCTCGCCCCGTGTCGCGCCCTCCCCAGTGTCGCGCCCACCGCCCCAGTGTCGCGACCTCCCAGTCTCTCCGTCTACATCTGTCTCTCCCCGCTCTCTCTCCCCCCGCAGTCTCTATTCAGTCTGTCAGGGACTTAAGCACAGAGACGTAAAGGAGGCGGCTACATGTGTGGCAGGGCCTGATTAGACTCCTTACACATCCACTAATGAGCCTTTCCTCTGCCTGTGGATCCCTGAGGGGCTGTTAGCTGTAGTCTACAGGAGCTGGCCACCGTCCAGGGTCAGGGGAGAAGCAGCCTTCAGGCGAGAAACTAGGTAATGGAGTACACAGTACCAAGCACATATTTATCTTTTGGTCAAGTTTTCTACTGGGAAAAATACAAGGGGCAGGGTTGAAAAGATCACCACACTTTTTTGGCAATAAGATCAATTGAGAACTTGTGTTCAAAGAAACCAGTGGCGGAAAAAGTACTTAAGTGTCATACTTGAGTAAAAGTATAGATACCTTAATAGAAAGTTACTCAAGTAAAAGTAAGTCACCCAGTAAAATACTAGAGTAAAAGTCTAAAAGTATTTGGTTATAAATATACTTAAGCACCAAAAGTAAATGTAATTGCTAAAATATACTTAAGTATCAGAAGTAAAAGTATAAATCATTTCAAATTCCTTCTATTAAGCAAAGTAGGCAGCACCATTTTCTTGTTTGTAAAATATATGGATAGCCAGGGGCACACTCCAACACTCAGACATCAATTACAAAAGAAGCATTGTGTTTAGTGAGTCCGCCAGATCAGAGGCAGAAGAGATGACTATGTGTTGTCTTGATAAGTGTGTGAATTGGACCCTTTCCCTGTCCTGCTCAGCATTCAAAATGTAACTTTTGGGTGTTAGGTAAAATGTACGGAGTAAAAAGTACATTATATTTTTGGGGATTTTAGTTGTCAAAAATATAAATAGTAAAGTAAAGTACAGATACCCCAAAATAACTACTTAAGTAGTACTTTAAAGTATTTTTACACCACTGAAAGAAACACCTGGGTTGAGAGAAATTCCGTTCAGGAAGACAAGATCCATTAAAGGTGGAGAAAAAGCATCAAAAGATGTTTGATTAGAGTTGTGGTGGCCATATTACTGCCACACAGGCGGTCACGAGTCATGAATGCAGTTAAATTCCACATGACCGTTTATTTATGGTAATAAATCCAAGCTCTGATGCTGCTGCTGGTCATTAGTAGCCTACCAAACTTGCTAACTGCCTGGTACTCAGCACTCTATTGTCCCTCTAATCACTCTGACATCAATGCAAATGAAATTGAAAATCTAATCGAAACACTTCATGAGAGCCCATGAGCTCATGTTGCGCAGCATTTCTATAGGCTATGCAATTGTGCGAAAAAGTGATGGCCTCTATTAAAAAGAGGATCCCATCAGCTTAGACTAGGCCTACTATATTTATTTCTCAACTTTCCTAATATTAAGCACATTGCTTCCCTTTACAACAGGAGTATAGCCTACCTGGCTGGCATGAAAATGAACCACGGGAAAAGCGTCCTCCGTTCACTGTAAGTGCATAGATGACATGTATTTTTTCCCGCTGCCCCTGCTTCGAGATTGGACCATTAGCATGCACCTTTCTAAATCCCCAAAATGTCACATATATTATTTAGTATATGTAAAGACAAGAATAGTCTGATGGGTGACAATATTAGCCTATCACTTGTGAATGATGCCCAGCATTAGGCAAGAAACAATGCCTTTTTTTTGTTGCAACTTTTTCTAAATCCTAAATTGTGTTCGAATACCCATACTAACATACTGTATACTACGTACTTAATGAGTATATACTATTAGTTCATTTTAGTATACTGTAAACGAACAATATGCTTTCAATTGAGCGTATTAGCTCTTAGCCGGTCTACTGGAAGTTGATGCTGTTGCTATGCAACCTCTTGCTAGCTTAACAAATTACTAGTTAGACATTTTATGACTTCAGGTTGAATTTAACACACCCAGAGTGCGCTCGTAAATTCAGAGCATTGTCAGTTTGTAAATTTGGAGCGTTTCGCTCTCGGAGCGCACACTGGATGTTTGGGCCGAGGAGTAGGGTTGATTTGAGCGTTCTGACCTTACAACGGCAGTCAAGCACCCAAACTAACGTTTGCTCGCTTGCTAGCTAGCTACTTCCAGACACAAATGAGACCACTGACCATTTTACTCGCCCTTGTAGAGTTGTTTAGGCAGTTTTCATGTTATCCAGAGCGTTGGTGACTAACTGTGATGCTGGCAACAATTTAATTACGCTTTTTTTGCTGACATGTACTGACACCGGCCATATTCAACAGGTGTTGAGCGCTCATAAATTCATTATTTTGCACTCTGGTACACTCAGAGGAGAGAGCTCTGAAATGGGAGTAGACAGCCAGAGTGAATTTACGAAAGCACTTTATTACATTGTTCAACATGTTTTTAAACATTCGTCATAATTAGTTAAAGCAATGAATTTGTATCCGCTCTCGTAATGCGACTGCATATTTTCCGCTATTCTATTCAAATCTCGAAACGATGTGAAGCCACGCCCATTTCTTGAATTGCATTATGGGCCCTAAAGTACAGAAATAGTGTCCTCTGTGTGTATACTTCATATTTTGGCAAATTTAGTACGACATCTGGGAACTTTTGGCATACTAACTATTTCCATACTATGACCAATATGCATACTATATACTCAATTCACGTCACACATACTGTAGTACGGTTAGTATGAGTATTCGAACACAGCTATAGTCTCACAGTTCATGTAGCCTAGCCCATAGGCCTATATGTTTTGATAAGGTTTGTATCACAACTAAAGTGGCCAAATAACTTAAAATTAAGCACATTAATCCGCTTTACATGCGGCGTATAGCCTGACAGACATGCATGAGTTTCAAGTTTGGGGAAGATCATTTTCACCATAAAAATGCACCTTTATAATAAAAGCATGACATGCATAATCACATTTGAGGTCACAATGGTGTTTTCCGCTAATGGAACATACGCGCTTATAGCCTACTGCCATGTGCGCATTGCTGCGCTTATGTGAAGAAATAGCCTAATCATTTATCAACATTTAAGCTAAATTTTCTGATCTGTTGCATCAGCCACATTGCATTTTTTTTATACTAGTGGTTGTATTACTTTGAGATCCATTGTATCCCACAACTGTCCCAGACTATGTTTGGAATATTTATTTCTCTTAAAGAATATAATAGGTCGACTTTTGTACTATGGGGGATAGTAGATTGACATAGGCTAGTGCCTTTGCTGTTTGTAAAGGCCTACTCATCTTGTTGGCTGACGAAAAGTAAAATGTGGACAGTTCTTTCAATATCTTCAATATGCACCTTGGAATTGGACAAGGACACATGCAGTTGCATCCCCGATGTGTCTGTCTTCACTTGTAACCTGTGAGAAAGACCCAATCACGGGATGGAGAGCCATGTGAGTGAGGTGCTTCGGGAGCTCGCAGCACTCAGGGAGAAGGGCACAACGTTGCACTCCGGGCAAAGGGTACGACAACCACTGGCGGCAAAAGGCATGGATTTTTTTTAGGGTGCATTACGGCAACACAAAGGGGCATTATCAAGTGCTTGTCAAATTGTGAATGAGAGACTGATGAAATGTGTACAGCCTGCTCAAAAAACACAGCATGTCTTTCAAGCGACTTGTAGCCTTACAATGTATTACAAATCAAAACATATAGCCCAATTTGTAGAACAACCAAAGTTACATTAATAACTCTAAACTGAGCATATAGGAGTACCTATTTATGTTAACCGCTCAAATCAAATCAAATCAAATTTTATTTGTCACATACACATGGTTAGCAGATGTTAATGCGAGTGTAGCGAAATGCTTGTGCTTCTAGTTCCGACCATGCAGTAGTATCTAACAAGTAATCTAACAAATTCACAACAACTACCTTATACACACAAGAGTAAAGGAATGAATACGAGTATGTACATATAAATATATGGATGAGCGATGGCTGACCGGCATAGGCAAGATGCAGTAGATGGTATGGAGTACAGTATATACACATATATATGAGATGAGTAATGTAGGATATGTAAACATTATATAAATGGCATTGTTTAAAGTGGCTAGTGATACATTATTTCATCCAATTATAATTATTAAAGTGGCTAGAGATTTGGGTCGATGACCGAACGGCATAGGCAAGATACAGTAGATGGTTTAGAGTACAGTGTATACATTTGATATGAGTATGTCGGATACGTAAACATTATATACAAAATTGTTTAAAGTGGCTAGTGATACATTTGTTACATCCAATTCCTATGTATAAAGTGGCTAGAGATTTAAGTCAGTATGTTGGCAGCAGCCACTCAATGTTAGTGATGGCTGTTTAACAGTCTGATGGCCTTGAGGTAGAAGCTGTTTTTCAGTCTCTCGGTCCCAGCTTTGATGCACCTGTACTGACCTCGCCTTCTGGATGATAGCGGGGTGAACAGGCAGTGGCTCGGGTGGTTGTTGTCCTTGATGATCTTTTTGGCCTTTCTGTGACATCGGGTGGTGTAGGTGTCCTGGAGGGCAGGTAGTTTAACCCGGTGATGCGTTGTGCAGTCCTCACTACCCTCTGGAGAGCCTTACGGTTGTGGGCGGAGCAGTTGCCGTACCAGGCGGTGATACAGCCCGACAGGATGCTCTCGATTGTGCATCTGTAAAAGTTTGTGAGTGATTTTGGTGACAAGCCAAATTTCTTCAGCCTCCTGAGGTTGAAGAGGCGCTGTTGCGCCTTCTTTACCACGCTGTCTGTGTGGGTGGACCAATTCAGTTTGTCCGTGATGTGTACGCCGAGGAACTTAAAACTTTCCACCTTCTCCACTACTGTCCCCTCGATGTGGATAGGGGTGCTCCCTCTCCTGTTTCCTGAAGTCCACGATCATCTCCTTTGTTTTGTTGACATTGAGTGAGAGGTTATTTTCCTGACACCACACTCCGAGGGCCCTCACCTCCTCTCTGTAGGCCGTCTCGTCGTTGTTGGTAATCAAGCCTACCACTGTAGTGTCGTCAGCAAACTTGATGATTGAGTTGGATGCGTGCTTGGCCACGCAGTCATGGGTAAACAGGGAGTACAGGAGAGGGCTGAGAACGCACCCTTGTGGGGCCCCAGTGTTGAGGATCAGCGGGGTGGAGATGTTGTTTCCTACCCTCACCACCTGGGACCGGCCCGTCAGGAAGTCCAGGACCCAGTTGCACAGAGCTGGGTCGAGACCCAGGGTCCCAGGGTCTCAACACAGAATAGCCGCATGTGCGCACTCCCTCAAATCGTTTGGAGAAAATATATTTTAATTTATTCAGCTTTGTTCTAAGCAAATCTTGTCTGCTAGATTAACTAGTGTAGCCCACAGCCAGATCAGGACCTAACATAAGGACAACTCAGAGTATGCTATTCTGTTCTTCTGAAACAGACTAAATTTTCTTCCTACCATGTTTCCTTAGACCTGTCTAAAATAAATAATGGATTTATTGTGAAGGTGTAGGCTATATTACATGGATTTATTAGGCTTTTTAAAATGTAGATGTTCCAAAGGTCTGCATCAGTGGCTTGTGGGCTGTGTGGAAGCCAGGATATGCTAAATGTGTTTATGTTAATTAATGCTCAATTACCGTGAGACCGACAGTTATTTGCTTGACAATCATCAGCTGACTAAATTTCGTGACCCTCAGAGCCCTGTGTTTCATGTAGTCTTTTCCTCCCAAAACTCAAACATCTGCAGTGTAAGTCATGCATATTCATACCAACGCGTACACGGAAGCCAAATGTGATGTTGATGGGGTATCTAAAGGTTAAAAAGGCTGTTTGAGTAAGCACCAACCCTGTCCCTGGCTCAGGGTGGGCTCTAGGCCAGACACTGATTTAAGAGTGCAGTTTTCAGCAATAAAAGCTAAAAAGCCTGTAGATTATCCAGGGTCAGATCTCTGGGGCACTTTCGTGCTATCCCTCTTCAGATGGACAACATGGGGAGCCAGATGGACAGTATATAAAAATCATAAGTCTAACCATCTTTACGGAACTGGAGTGAGTGGTTGTAGAGAGATAGTGAGTGAGTGAGATCCAGAGAGCTCCTGAGAGCGAGGGAAGAGAGCGCTCGGAGCGAGCGAGCTGGAGGGAGAGAGCGCGAGAGAGAGAGATAAATAGAGAGCGTGCGAGAGAGAGAGAGATAGAGAGCGCGCAAGAGAGAGAGAGCGCGCGCAAGAGAGAGAGAGCGCGCGCAAGAGAGAGAGCGCGCGCAAGAGAGAGAGAGCGCGCGCAAGAGAGAGAGAGCGCGCAAGAGAGAGAGAGCGCGCGCAAGAGAGAGAGAGCGCGCGCAAGAGAGAGAGAGCGCGCGCAAGAGAGAGAGAGCGCAAAGAGAGAGAGCGCAAGAGAGAGAGAGCGCAAGAGAGAGAGAGAGAGCGCGCAAGAGAGAGAGAGCGCGCAAGAGAGAGAGAGCGATAGAGCGAGAGAGAGAGCGAGAGAGATAGAGCGAGAGAGATAGAGAGAGAGAGAGAGATAGAGAGAGAGAGATAGAGCGCGCGAGAGAGATGGAGGTGGGGGAGAAGAGCAGCACAGAAGTTTGAGGGAGTTAATCTGCCAGAGAACATTAAGTAGAGCATTGTACTATGCCCTGCGAAAGACATTGACAAGGAGAAACCAACAATGGAAGAACAATGTCACTAACCTGAAGCTTCCTCTCCTCTTCTTCTCTCTTCTTCCGCTCCTCTTCCTCATGTTTTCTCTTCAGCTCCATCTCCACTTTCCTGAGGGAGAATAAGAAAGGCTGTTAGGGTCTGGTGTCACGGCGAGTCATAAAGGTTGGACTTCATTAATCAATACTGTAACATAAGTAATGGAAAAAGCTCCTCAGTACTAGTCAAGCTCATACAGTCCGTAGATCAATACTTTATCCATCCTGGTAGGACGCTGCTACAGAATTAAGGGAGGTGAAACAGATTAATCAATTCAATTGCATCCAAGCAATAAATACTCCCTGGAATAAAAAATCCAACCTACAGTAAGTGACCACTGGAAGAGCCCTGATAATTGCATTACGACATCAATGACTTTATCAAGGTCCTCTGACATGTTCATGCTCAAAGTGCCTCAGCAGTAGGTAGGCCTAATTATTAGACCATTTCCATGACGGTGCCCTTCAGTTACCAGGCATATAAAGTTGGCAGAGTCGTCGGAGGTCCATAAAGTTTTGGTGGTCGTCTCTAATGCCTTAAATTAGGATCTAGTGACAGATACAATAGGCCATTAGTTCTACTTAAGGGTTTTATACACCAATGAAAAGAGGGGAGGACACTAAGCATGACTAATGTATCAGACAACCTCTGCTCTCTCTTTTCATCCCTCCATCTCTCCATCCCCCTCCACTCACAGGCGCCTGTCATCTTCTTCCCGCTTGCGGCGCTGCTCCTCCTCCTCCCTCCTGTTCTTCTCTCTCTCCATCTCTTCCTGGATCTTCTTCAGTCGCTCCTTCTCCTCCTCCTCCTTCTTCTTGTTCTGCATGGCGGTCAGCAGTTGCTCTGACCGGGTCACCAGGGCCTGGTACTCGTGGTCGATGTCCATGCGGGTCATGACTGTAGTCTGAGGGGAGAGTAGAGTCCCGTGAAAAGGGCATCAGTCTTTACTGAATTCAATCAAATTTTGGCTAAGTAAGAACAAACATGGGGTGCAGTATCCACCCAATCTCTACATTGAAGGAGGAGTAGGACACAGGTACAGGTAAGGTGTGAGAGAGATTTTACCCTCGAAACCAAACACAAACAAATACACAATGCATATAATAAGCCACGTCTCTCCATTATTTTGTATGAAATTTAGCAAAATCATGGCGTGTGTTGGGATAGCACTCGATTTGGCACTCAAAGTGTCTAATTAGCCCCTACACATGACATTTTCACTCCCTCAGCTTTGGGACACTTTGGCAAACGGAGGGCCGAGGGGAAGGGACTGGTTTGGGATTCAGTAAACAGAAATATGATCTGGAACACCTTCCCAGACCATCAAGACCCACGTCTCAACTAATTGGACTTAATGGCCCGGGAGGGTATTCAAGTTCATGTTTCTGTTGGGTGCCATCTCCGTCCCTGAGCACTCACATATTCATCCCAATCAGAGCCCTACATTTGTGACTGCTGGCATTTCCAGAGCTTCCACAGACAGTGGTGTAGGTTTGAATTAGAGGCAAATGTGTTACAGCAACACACTCTGCTGCTGATGAATATTCATACGCATCTGCCGTCAAAGTAACCTTTCATCAGAAGGCCCTGTTCTGCTCTGCAGCTGTGGGCCTGTGTTTGATGTGTTCTACTACCGCCCGAGGACACGGATACAGAGCGTCTCCTCACTCGGTTTTCATAACCCAAACATCCGTTGAATTATGCTTTGTCTACGACATCACTCTGAAGTCACACTTAGCAGCACTTGATGTTAGTTTCACCTTAAAAAGGCCCAATACTCTCTACAATAAAAAGTTTCACTTTTAAAGTCTAGTTGGACGCAAAGGAATTAATTGAAGTATTATTTTTTTTGTACTATCAATTGTAAACAAAAGCGCCGGAGAAGAAGGCTGACGTTTTACGTGTTCCTACCCAACTGTGTTTTTTTGTTTGTTTCTTTGCGTGTTTTTAATTATTTATTATTTGTAACTTATTTTGTACATAATGTTGCTGCTACCGTCTCTTATGACCGAAAATAACTTCTGGACATCAGAACTGCGATTACTCAACACAATCTGGCTGAATCCTTATTTTCCTTTATCGAGTTTGACGAGCCTGACGTGAATGACATACTGCTTTCCCGGGGAACAGGCCCAGACCCCCGCCTATAGATAAGGCGGAGAAAAAGGTGCTGGATTGCGGGCTGCCTTGTGAGAATTCGTAGCCGATCGAATAACCCCGCCTTCCATTCTGCTAGCAAACGTGCAAACTTTGGAAAATAAAATCGATGACCTACGCGGAAGATTAAACTACCAACGGGACATTCAAAACTGTAATATCTTATGAGTCGTGGCTAAAGGACCACATTATCAACATAATAGCTGGCTGGTTATACGCTGTATCAGCAGGATAGAACAGCAGCGTCTGGTAAGTCAAGGGACGGCGGACTATGTATTTTTGTAAATAACAGCTGGCGCACGATATCTAAGGAAGTCTCTAGGTTTTGCTCGCCTGAGCTGTAGACCACACTATTTACCGAGAGTTTTCATCTGTATTCTTCCTGGCTGTCTACATACCACCACAGACTGAGGCTGGCACTAAGACCGCACTCAATGAGCTGAATGCCGCCATAAGCAAACCGGAAAACGCGCAACCAGAGATGGCGCTCCTAGTGGCCGGGGACTTTAATGCAGGGAAACCTATATCAGTTTAACCTAATTTGTATCAGCATGTTAAATGTGCAACCCGAGGGGGGGAAAAAATTCTAGACCACCTTTACTCCACACACAGAGATGCGTAAAAAGCTCTCCCTCGCCCTCCATTTGGCAAATCTGACCATAATTCTAATCCTCCTGATACCTGCTTACAAGTACAAATTAAAGCAGGAAGCACCAGTGACTATCAATGAAAAAATGGTCAGAAAAAGCAGATGCTAAACTACAGGACTGTTTTGCTAGCACAGACTGGAATGTGTTCTGGGATTCTTCCGATGGCATTGAGGAGTACACCACATCAGTCATCGGCTTCATCAATAAGTGCATCGATGACATCGTCCCCACAGTGACAGTACGTACATACCCCAACCAGAAGCCATGGATTACAGGCAACATTCAAACTGAGCTAAAGGCTAGAGCTGCCGCTTTCAAGGAGCGGGACTCTAACCCGGAAGCTTATAAGAAATCCCAACATGCCCTCCGACGAACCATCAAACAGGTAAAGCTTCAATACACGACTAAGATCGAATCGTCCTATACCGGCTCTGACGTTTGTCGGATGTGGCAGGGCTTGCAAACCATTACAGAGTACAAAGGGAAGCACAGCCGAGAGCTGCCTAGTGACACAAGCCTTCCAGACGAGCGAAACTACTTCTATGTACGCACCGAGGCAAATAACGCTGAAACATGCATGAGAGCATCAGCTGTTCCGGAAGACTGATCACGCTCTCCGCAGCATATGGGGGTATGACCTTTAAACAGGTCAACATTCACAAGGCCACAGGGCCAAACGGATTACCTGGACATGTACTGCGAGCACACGCTGACCAACTGGCAAGTGTCTTCACTGACATTTTCAACCTGTCCCTGACAGAATCTGTAATACCAACATGTTTCAGACCACCATAGTTCCTGTGCAGAAGAACACTAAGGTAACCTGCCAAAATGACTACCGATCCGTAGCACTGTCTGTATCCATGAAGTGCTTTGAAAGGCTGGTCATGGCTCACATCAACACCATCATCCCAGAAACCCTAGACCACTCAAATTTGCATACAGCCCCATCAGATCCACAGATGATGCAATCTCTTTTTGCACTCCACACTGCCCTTTCCCACCTGGACAAAAGAAAAACCTGTGAGAATGCTATTCATTGACTACAGCTCAGCGCTCAACACCATAGTGCCCTCAAAGCTCATCACTAAGCTAAGGACCCTGGGACTAAACACCTCCCTCTGCAACTGAATCCTGGACTTCCTGACGGGCCGCCCTCATGTGGTATGGGTAGGTAACAACATCGGCCACACTGATCCTCAACACAGGGGCTCCTCAGGGGTGTGTGCTCAGTCACCTCCTATACTCCCTGTTCACTCATGACTGCACGGCCAGGCATAACTCCAACCCCATCATTAAGTTTGCTGATGAAACAAGTGGTAGGCCCGATCACCGACAAGACAGCCTATAGGGAGGTCAGAGACCTGGCAATGTGTTGCCAGGACAACAACGTCTCCCTCAATGTGATCAAGACAAAGGAGATTGTGGACTACAGGAAAATGAGGACCGAGCACGCCCCCATTCTCATCGAAGGGGCTATAGTGGAGCAGGTTGAGAGCTTCAAGTTCCTTGGTGTCCACATCACCAACAAACTAACATGGTCCAAGCACACAAATACAGCCGTGAAGAGGGTATGACAAAACCTATTCCCCTTCAGAAGACTGAAAAGGTTTGGCATGGGTCCACAGATCCTAAAAAGGTTCTATAGCTACACCATTGAGAGCATCCTGACTGGTTGCATCAATGCCTGGTATGGCAACTTCTCGACCTCTGACCGCAAGGCACTACAGAGGGTAGATTAGCTGTGTACAGGTACAGTGATCGGTAAGCTGCTCTGACAGCTGAAGCTTGAAGTTAGAGAGGGAGATAAGACTCCAGCTTCAGTGATTTTTCATATTCGTTCCAGTCATTGGCTGCAGAGAACTGGAAGGAAAGGCGGCCAAAGGAAGTGTTGGCTTTGGGGATGACCAGTGAAATATACCTGCTGGAGTGCGTGCTACGGGTGGGTGTTGCTATGGTTACCAGTGAGCTGAGATAAGGCGGGGCTTTACATAGCAAAGACTTATAGATGACCTGGAGCCAGCGAGATGACCTGGAGCCAGCCAACGAGAGCATACAGGTCGTAGTGGTGGGTAGTATATGGGGCTTTGGTGACAAAACGGATGGCACTGTGATAGACTACATCCAGTTTGCTGAGCAGAGTGTTGGAGGCTATTTTGTAAATGGCATCATTGATATAAACAGAGAAAAGAGAGAATTGAACCCTGTGGCACCCCCATAGAGACTGCCAGAGGTTCGAACAACAGGCCCTACAATTTGACACACTGAACTCTATCTGAGAAGTAGTCGGTGAACCAGGCAAGGCAGTCAATTGAGAAGTCAAGGCTGTTGAGTCTCTGATAAGAATACGGTGATTGACAGAGTTGAAAGCCTTGGCCAGGTCGATGAAGACGGCTGCACAGTACTGTCTTTTATCGATGGTGGTTATGATATTGTTTAGGACGTTGAGCGTGGCTGAGGTGCACCCATGACCAGCTTGGAAACCAGATTGCATAGTGGAGAAGGTACGGTGATATTCGAAATGGTCGGTGATCTGTTTGTTAACTTGGCTTTTTATTTGTACAGCATTGTCGGTTAGGGGCTCATAAGTAAGCATTTCACTGCAAGGTCTACACCTGTTGTATTCGGCGCATATGACTAATACAATTTGATTTGATCATTAACAGAACCCCCCCAAAAAAAGTCTAAAGTTAATATACACAGCTCTCTGAGACAAGATGCATTTCTTCTCAAAAGGCAGATCATAGCCCGTGGACTGAGGCATCCTATTAAATCCAGCCTCGGCTATGATGAAAAATATCTCCTAGTTTAAAAAAAAAAATACCACGATGCCAATGGGTAGAGAGAGAGAGGTCCAGATTCAAATATACAGTTTAGATGCCAAAACAACATCAGGTCCTGTGAATAAATAACAAACCCTGTATTACGCTACTCGCAAAATGAATAACACAGGGGAGTGAATTACAGCAGTCAAAGCTGCCCTCATTTAAAAATCTTGAGGTTCCCCAAAATTCATAGTCTGTACACTGAGACTGCCATAATTGCATACCATCTGGCTGGCTGAAGCCTATTATTAACAGGTAGAGCTTCCCTCCAACTATCCACCATGTGTTAAATATTCCACACTGGGATGAATGTGTTATATAAGCGCTATGCCTGCACCCCAAACCGCACCCCATTTCCTATATAGTGGACTACTTTTAACCAGGGTCCGGTCAAAAGTAGCGCACATTACAGGGAATAGGGAGCTGTTTGGGACACGTCTTTGACGTTGAGCGGATTCTATGCACATTCTGGCGTAATGACATTCAGAAAACAAAATGTTGAATGTAGAGAAATAATGAATTATGAAATATCTTGACGAAATACTATTTTTGGACAGGAGCATTTGGATAGAAGTTCGACATTCAAAGAAGGAATGATGAAACAAAGAAAGGTGAACGAACATGTCTGATCTCCCTTTACCAAACTTAAAAACAGACTTTTGTTTTTGGTTTCTTAGAGAATTGACAAGACGAGAAAGAAGGAGTTGTATCGAGGTTTTCAAAGTCGAATTTGGAGAAATAATGAATATTGAAATACAGAGAGTTTCAACTAACTTGTCGAAATATACTTTGTTTTTGGATTCATAGACAAGAGGAGAAAGGGGTTATGTAGAAGTTTGACTTAAAAAGCAGAAAGGAGAGGTTTCATGGAACTCGGAGAGGTTGCAGGATGGAAGGCTGGGGGTATCATCTCACAGACCTTGATTTTGACCATGGTTGCGTTGATGGAGGCATCCAGCTCCTGGATCTGCTTGCTCATCTCCTGCTTGCCCTCCTTCAGGCCGGCGATAACCTTGTTGAACTTATCCATCCTGTTCTTCAGGTTACGAACCTTCACCAGCCCATCGATCCTGTACCGTACACACACACACAGTTAGTCGAAGACAGTTGGTTTTCAAATATTTACAAAATCGTATAGTAACCCCTATCGCACTGGCCTAGAGGCTCTGGGCCCGGTTGTATAAAAAACATCTTAAGGGTTTACCTTAAGGAATAATTTTCCCCTACCTAAGGGAATTGTTTAAGGGCATTGCATAGAGACCCTCAAATATGTCCTTAGGTAAGGGCTTGAATAGGGTTTTACAGTAGTTTAAAGGCATGTATGGCAGAAAGAGTATCTAGCTACCATGGACACGACCCGATTCACTGACTAAACGTCGTCAAAGAGATCTACAATCAAGACAGGATAACCAAATTGCTTCAGAAGATAATAAACCACGTTTCTTGTTACTTTTTTTTTATTGCTTTCTAGTACGTCAAGCTAGTTTACAGAGTAGCTACACCTAACTAGCCAGCTAGCTTTGTAGCCATGGATTGTGCACCTTCCATTGTTTAGCTAAGTAGCTAGCTGGTTGATGTTTTCCTTTGGGAACCAGGGCAGATGAAAGAAACATTCCACACATGCTGTTTACATTGATATCTATACTGAATGAAGCAGTTAAGGGACCTCATGGGCAACTTTAACTTTTTCACTTAATTTAATGGGGAAATTCACCTCAAAATGTTTTGTGCAACTGACTTAAAGTTAAGGACATTTAAAGGGAAAAGGACATTTAAATGGAAAAGGTAAGAGGAAAATGAACTTAAGGTGTTTTATGCAACCGGGCCCTGTGGTAATCAGTACAGATCTCCGGGAGCTTTACAAGGGTAATAAGACAGTCTTGTGGCACCAGCTGGTACAGATAAGACAGTCTCCGCGGAGATGCATGCATGATGTGCTAAGCAGCCTGGCGCCCCTGAGCTGTGAAAGTGCAGTATAACGAGGAAGAGGAGGGAGGTATTAGAGGATACCCACCGGGGCTTGTGCTTCCTCCTGCACAGCCACATGCGCACTGTCTTCTGCATCTTGATGCAGGCACTGGCTCGGTACATCATCTTATTCCTCACTGTGGGAGACATGGAGCGTGAGAAAGAGAGGAGAGAAAGAAGAGAGAGGATGACAATGAGAGACCAGACACCCACAGATCAGACATGTGGCGCGCCGCTGCTAAATTAATATAGGGACACGCTGCACAGTACACTCCAGTGGTAATTCACACAGAAAGAGCAGACAGCATGGAAACGTTGCCTCAGTGAGAGGTAAACCCAATGGGTCAAAGACTATGTGTGACTGAGTGTATGTCCCAAATGGCACCCTAATCCCTTTATAGGGCACTACTTTTGACCAGAGCCCTGTGCACTACATAGGGGATAGGGTGCCATTTGGGACGCAGACAAGGAGTGTAATATTGAGTTGTACCATCCACCTTTTGCGCTCAGAAAAGACTCAATTCGTCAGGACATGGACTCTACAAGGTGTCGAAAGCATTCCCCAGGGATGTTGGCCCATGTTGACTCCAATGACTCCCACAGATTTGTCAAGTTGGATGTTGGTCGGGTGGTGGGCCATTCTTGATACACACGGGAAACTGTTGAGCTTGAAAAAGCCAGCAGCAGTGCCGTTCTTGACACACTCAAATCAGTGCGCCTGGCACCTACTTCCCAGTTCAAAGGCACTTAAATCTTCTGTCTTGCCCATTCACCCTCTGAATGACACACATACACAATCCATGTCTCAAGGCTTGAAAATCCTTCTTTAACCGGCCTCCTCCCCTTCATTTACACTGATTGAATTCCCCTTGTCAGTCTATGTCACAGAAATAGCAGGTGTTCCTCATGCTTTGTACACTCAGTGTATACTGTCTGGGCAGGTAGTAGATCATATCTGAAGGACTGAGGTGAACGGTCTGCCAACACGGCCCCCACAGCACGTTAGAGTAATGGAGGAAAAAGCAATATCTTGGTCCAGGATGAAGAGGTTTAAAAGGACTGTTTTCAGAGTTTTATGAGGCAGTCTGATTATATCAGAGGATATCTCCACACAAAACAGGCGGCCAGAGCCAGTTGGCGTTTTATGGTCAGAATTGGGTCAGAGCAACTGGTGCAATCACTTTAAACCATTTGTCTCCTAAAACACGTGTTCACAAAGCATATCAGCGTAGGCCCTGTACATATAATTGTATTCATTATTACTTAACTGGGAAAACTGACCCCAGATCAGCACTCTTACTCTGAGACGCTTTGTGAATACGGGCCCTGTTTAATAAAAGGTGAGGTGGTAGGTAACAGGATCAGGATGTTACTCACATTTGATGACAGAGAGGGAACACCACTGGACCTTCTTCCAGCGGCTGCAGATGAGCCACTGGTTGACCTTCTTGACCAGCTCTGCCAGGTGGTCAGGGTCTGACTTCATGATCTGATCAAACTCTTTAAACTGAGGTGAGGATGGATGAAGGAAAGAGGAATGAGACAGACAAGGGTGGGGGGAGAGGAGACAGACAAGGGTGGGCGGGAGAGGAGACCGACAAGGGTGGGGGGAGAGGAGACAGACAAGGGTGGGGGAGAGAGGAGACAGACAAGGGTGGGAGGAGAGGAGACAGACAAGGGTGGGGGGGAGAGGAGAGAGAACAGAGCAGTCAAAGGCACTTTCCCCTCTAAAACAGCCATCAGTATGCGGAAGTTCCCTGCTCAGCGGAGATGACAATAGTGGGTGGATATATTAATGTAAAGCCATAACAGCAGTTCCTGTCTGGTCGGGGTCAATAGAGGATAACATATTGATTTATTCATAAGCACCAAACTACAGCGCTTCAATGTCAAAGTTACAACCGACAGGCAGACATTTTTATAAAGGGCCTCCAGACCGCACATTTAACATCACTGACCAATTCACCTGGTGCAGAAATTAATACCCCCAGTGTTACATGGTTTATTATCAAAATCCTTTTCCCCCTCACTGTCAAATGACTAATGCTGATTCCTTTGAAGTCCATTCAGTCGGAGGAACATCGTAATGAGAATAAGCGCAATGACAACAGCACAGAGACAGATCATGGAGTTCTCACCTTCCCAGGTCTGAAGAACACTCTGGTCAGCCCAAACTTGTAGTCGTTCTCGTTCAGACCCAGTGCTTTGAATAAAGCCTGCAGCACAAACACAAGACGCCAATACATGTCATATCAACATGTCAAACGGTGTTCGTAGAGGAGCCCAGAGCAGGGCCAGTGTGTTTGTGTGTCATGAGGCGCTGACCTTGCAGAAGAGCCTTGGGTCCAGGCGAGTCAGCTTGGCAGGCATGTACTGCTTGTACATGTTGTACAGCTCATGGAATGGCGCTCTGGAGGGGAAGCCTCCCTGCATGAGATCTAGCACAGACACCATTCCTGCACACAGGCATACACATAGACAGGGTCACTCCAGCCCAAAGAGAAAACTCAACATCTTGGCACTTGTAACTAACGGCAGCTTTATCGTCGAAGGGAAAAATCAAATGATGCATCAAATAACCTTAAAGAAACAAACGTTGCGCCAGAAGTTGAGGCGTGACAGCGCCATTTAAAAAATATGTATTTTAAAACCATAGTTTAAAGCTTTAATCTTCTCCTGTTCAGTCAGAGGTCAACTTTAACGGACATTTCTCTGACTTGTTCTTCCAATGTATCAAACTAACGTTTGCGGACTCCACTCAGTCCATCACCTACTCAATATAGTTAATTCACTCCCATTTGTACTTAAACTTAGAGAACTGGAGCATAGCCTCTCCCTTTATCTGTGGGATCACTAATGAGTTTGTGTAGATACAAAAATAATAATCTGGCATCTCCAAGGATACAGAAGAAAAGCATGTCAAATGCAGTATGCAAATTGAACAGGAGAACGAGACATTTCATTTGCCTAGCAGCCTTCCGTTTAAAGGTCCAAGAAAGAGAACACTGAAGTAGAACAGCTCTTGGCTGTTGTTCATCTCGGTCTAGGACTAGGAGGATTGCTGTGGAACAGGGCACTGTCAAGTCCAGGTGACTGGTAGGAACTTGTGATGAACAAGTAGAAATAATAAACGCATGTAAAATCACACTAGCCATTTTGCATTCGATAGCTTTCAGGCAGATTCAAATTCCACATCTGTAGTCATGTCTTCTAGTGGCGTTGTATGCAAGTTAAATAAACAAATGAATGGTGAACTAGATTAGCGCTGTAACCTCGCGTCATCCATCACCAATGTAGAGGGTGTGTTAAATGGCACCCTATTATCTTTATAGTGCACTACCTTTGATCAGGGCCCATAAGGAATAGGGTGCCAAGTTGATTAATCCTTCTCTTCAGAACTATATACTGACCTGAGCACTGCAGCTGGGAGAGGATCTGGGACCCTTCAAACTGGTGGCTGACCATCTTCAGATTGGGCTTGATACAGCGGATGAAACTGGAGCCCTGGGGTTGGAAAAATATTATAATAATTTGAGATGTTAGCCATAAAGACCCTACTCAATTGAAGTGTTCTATATGCAATTTCAAGCTGTTAGCCCTGACAGCAGCCACACTGAAGATGGCCACAGTGCACCTCTTTGGTGACCCAGACTGGTTGGACATCGGCTTAGGCATTATAGACTTACAAAAGAAAACATGTCCCTGGGAGATCGATAAAGCTATATTATAGGAGACCTGATCTCAACTCAAGTTAGATGCCCTGTGGCTGGGGTAAAGCAGTAAATCGTTTAGCACTGTAGTAAATACTAACCGTGCTGCGAAGCTTCTCCAGTAGAATGTTCAACTGGGTCTGTCGAGGTAAAACAAGAAAACCTTTGTTCAGTGTGACAGACAGACCTGCCTAGTCTAACGCAACATGAACACATGCGTACTAAGGGTCCTTGTTCGCTCTCTCTCTGCTTTCAGCGCACCTGTCCAGAGCTCAAATCAACAGCTACTTAAGCAACAGTACAGCCGTGAAAGGCACATGTTTTATGGTTGAAGCGCATTGGAACTAAAACAAAAGAGATTCTGTTTTAATGTAATCCATGCAAACAGGTCTAAATACAACACCGGTAGGACCACAGGAACAGAGGGACAGACAGACGGAGGAACGCATGGTAGCTGACTAACCGTGCATTGTGGGATGACAGACAGACAGACAGACAGATAACTGCTTGCTGGCCCCTCTCTGTCACTGTTATAGGACTCTTGTTGCAAATCCCCTGTAAAATTTCCCAACTGGTCCAGGTTTTCCAGAAATCCCAGTTCAAATTAATTCCTGATTTCAGGAATTATCCAACCAGGATTTCTGGAAAACCTGGGAATTTTGAGTAAGTTACCAGAATTTTGCAACCCTAGTCTGCAAAGAGCTGTGCTTAACAGACTGATTGCTCTAGGGACCACCAGTGGGACATTAATATTCATACACCTGCTAACGCTTTCTATCTCACCTTGTAACTCGGAGAACAGACAGGTACTAAACGCTGCAATGATCAGGCCTTAGTCAAGCTCAAAGACTTCTGATCTGTATCACTATTTCTAAACTAGCTGCATAATATTTACAGTAGCTGCATAATATTTACAGTAGCTGCTTGGCAGGCAGTCATATTGAGTGCAACTGCCAAATGGAATGCACATAAGTCCTGTACTTGTCAGAATTCCAACGTGGCATCGGAGCACGGTAATTGGATCGATGGCCATTGATCCGGTCAGTAAAGATTGATCTGATCCTACAAGCTATGGATCTCGCTGTGGTCTCTAACAAGTTGCAAAATATTCACTGGCGATACTGACATGAATAACATCTCAATTAATTGGAATTGAAAGCTGCCAACATCCAGATATCATTAGCAAGTGTTTGCCGTGAGCTGAATTCAGATTCAAACCCAAAGTATGCATGTGTTGCAGGGGGCAAATTGTGGAGGGAGGCAGCGTAGAGACAAGACTGGGGAGGGAGGGGTCAGGGGGTGGCTGGAAGCGGTTAGCTGGAGAACAGCAGGGCGTTCACTGCATTATTCACTGATGCACTGTGGGATTCGTCACACACAACAGCACAAGACGAGTTACCTTATTTCCCTGGCTGTTTCTACGAGTCATCACGATTGATTTTACCCCCCTACGTTTCTGCTTTTCCTGTCTGTATTTCTCCCTCTCTCTACACAACTTTAAATCACAGCTATGATGGGGGGAATAGGCAAAGGATGGAGACACAGAGGGAGGAGGAATGAAGAACAGAGCAGAAAGGGAGGCAGAACAGTGGGAGGGAGAGGCATTAGGAAGAACACAACAGGTGACAGGATACAGAGAGAACATGAACTCTGTGGAAACTAAACGAAAGGTGGATTCAAATCAGACAACACCTTCAAAAACACATTATGCAACCGAGAATCCTGTTCAAACCCTCTCAAGTTGTAATAACCTTTTGTAACGCTCTTTGTACTCTTAACTTAACCACTGTCTAGGTGCAGTGGAGTTCCGTGACAGCTAATTAACATGACTAATTATTTCCCTCGGATTTCACTTAATAATAATTATTATTATAACAACAACAAAAACAACACTTACAGGATCAATATCACTTAGCATAGAGTAAGGAAGGACATGACTGTATGACCATAAAGTAAACATATAGCCTTGATGCTACTGTTTTGCCTATACAAACACAGGATTAACATACATGAACATAGTGGGTGCATCCCAAATAGTAAATAAATAAATCCTATTCCCTATATAGTGCATTACTTTTGACCAGGGCCCATAGGGCTATTTATAGGTGCACTATATAGGGAATGAGGTGCCATTTGGGATACCTACCATGTTAAGCAGCATAAGAATGAAGGGTGGTAATAAAAAGCGCGGGATTAACACCATCGGCCTCACCTTGAACTTGTTGCCGACGCTGATGAAGCTGAGTTTGCCGGCCTTCTGTTTCGAGTCCTTGGTGTTGTTGGTGTTCTCAAAGAGATCCCGGATAAACCGGTCCTTAGACTCACTCACCAGGCACTCCAGGGACATGTGCAGCGCGTCATTGTTCTTCTCCACAAACTTGGTCTGCAATTCAGAGAAAATGTAGAACCTTGAAGATGCGGAAGTACCCCGTTCAGAAAAAGGCTACTCTTGGGAAGATAAGTGGGGCACTTATATGGAAAAAAAAACATTGAGTTCAACCTGCTGGGTTTTGTGCAGGTTTCAAAGCAGGAGAATGTTTGGTTGGAGATGCTGCAGTATAGGCCTACCACAAGGATATGGTGGATAACATAAATATAAATGATCAAAATCATAAAAAAGGTGTAATGTTTTTTTGCCTTCAGACATCCTGCTGAGTCATTGTGTGTGAACCTGAACATACTGTCTCATAGCACACCGCTCCTGCAAAGTGTCTGACAATGAATCCCTCGTCATCCCTCACGTTCCTGTGGACTTGCAGCTTGGATTTCCTGGGCACCTGAGGGACACATCACACACCATCCATTTTAAATAAGCGAAACACAAATACAACCACTGAAGCATGACCTTTCCAGTGGCTTAACAAAGAAAGAAACACACAAATGACTTTACAAATGCAAAAATGCACACACACGCGCACAGCCTATAACACACAGAAAGGACATCAATCCTGTTTAAAGTAAAAACTCACGGTTAGTCGGAAGTGGTTCTTGTGCTTGTTGTGTACGGTCTCCGCAAAGTGCTGGTCGCTTGGCTGAGGTAGACGATTCTCTTCATCCAGGATGTCCAGGATGCCCACCAGCTTGGCCTCCACAAGGTCTGTAAACAGACAGAGGTCAAAATGTCAAGGTATCCCAAAATGACTATATCCAATCATCTTTCAGTTTTCGAGCTATACTGTTGCTTCCTGTATTTCATTAGGGGTTTAGTCTTTGTATAGCCCAGGCCTGGATTACCAAATGCGGTAGTCCGGCCATGCCCAGGGCCATTGAATATTTAGAAGAAGGATTGAGAAGCTCAGTTCTGGTGACTTTTTAAAAAGGACATTCTACTTCAAAAATGAAAATAAATAAAATGATGCTGCCACAACCTAAAATATAATTTCCACCTCCCAAAATGAGCCCAATAAGATATCGGTAAAACATTTTTTTTTTTACATATTGTACCATGCATATATATCAGGGCTGCTTTTAGCAATCACCTGTAGCCCAACTGATAGCAGCATAGTGGCTATAAATAAATAGGCTGAAGCATGGGGTTGCCTATCTGCATTTCCCCTATTGAACTAATCATTAGCTAGATCCCAAATGTGATTATTTAAATAGTTAGCATCTTATTGTTGATGAACTTGAATAAAACGCAGTGAATCTATAATATAGGTCTACCTGTTAGGGCAAATTGGGGTAACATGCCCCCAGCCTATCTCTCCACCACTTACATGTATATTTTAGTTATTTAGCAGACGTTCTTATCCAGGGTTACTTACAGTAGCAATTAGGGTTAATAGGGGCACGACGACAGATTCTTCACCTAGTCAACTTCATGTCACCATTCTCCCCCCCACCCCAACACATTCCTGGTTGCCACTACTCATGCTGAACAAAAAAATGTCATGTCGTCTCATCACAAGTTAAGTCACTCGCAAATAATTGAGGTAGGTTGGCGTTTTACCCCAAGTCACCCTACAATTGACCCGTGTTACATTTAGCCCCACTCTCCCCTTTTCACTCAAAAAATATTTGCTGGTCTGTGATGTGTAATGAGGAAGCACCAGACACTGCACTTGACAAACGTATGATATTGCTTACTCCAGTCACTAATATGCATGCAAACATTAAGAAAACGGCTGTAAAAACTAAAATCCCCGTGGATTGATGAGGAATTGAAAAGTGTTGACAGGGATGAGGAAAAGGAACGGCAAAAAAAGTCTGTCTGCAAAACCGATTGGCAACTGCAAATCCTACTGCAAATTAAGAAATGATGTGACTAAGAACAAAAAGAAACAACACTATGAAACACTTCGGAGCACCTTAAAAGAAATCAGATGGCTCATTCATCACAAAACTCACTGATATAGGCAACTACTTAAAAAAAAAAATGTCATGGCAAGATTAGCAAATAGGCATGATATGCCAGCAACAAACGCCGAACCAATCCAAGTATAACTGACCAAATTATGAAAGACAATCATTGAAATTTTGAATTCTGTAAATTGAGTATGGCAGATGTGAAAATTGACAAACTGACAACTTGGATGGAAAATTACTGAGGATGGAAAATTACTGAGGATGATTGCCACTCCTATTTGCCGTCCCTTCAATCCAAGCTTACAAAAAAAGTGTATGTCCTCAGGCCTGGAGGGAAGAAAAATGTATTCCACTACCCAAGAACAGTAAAGCACCCTTTACTGGCTCAAATAGCCACTACTTATAATTTTGCTTTATAAGTAGTGCATGACCTCAGGGTGGCAAAACATACATTCTAAGTGATTTCAATAGGTCTTTCTCCATACTGATTGTTTTATACTGTTCAATTCAATCCCAAATATTTTTTTCCCACAACACCATATAGGGCTGATATGATATGGGCAAACAATCTAAACCTTATTTTGAACCAAACGTTGCAATAGCAAATGTTGAATCCTGGCTTAGGAAGGCCACCAAAAATTCGGAAATTTCTTTCCCCAATTACATTTTCCGTCAAGACAGAACTGCTAAAGGGGGGGGGGATTACAATCTATTGTAGAGATAGCCTGCAGAGTTCTGTCATACTATCCAGGTCTATGCCCAAATTGTTCGAGCTTCTACTTTTAAAGATCCATCTCTCCAGAAATAAGTCCCTCACTGTTACCACTTGTTATAGACCCCCCTCAGCTCCCAGCTGTGCCCTGGACACCATATGTGAATTGATTGACCCTCATCTATCGTCAGAGTTCGTACTGCTAGCTGACATAAATTGGGATATGCTTAACACCCCGGCAGTCCTACAATCTAAGCTATATGGCCTCAATCTCACACAAATTATCAAGGAACCTACCAGGTATAACCCCAAATCCGTAAACATGGGCACGCCCAACTTGCCCTCTAAATACACCTCTGCTGTTTTCAACCAGGACATCAGCAATCACTGCCTCATTGCCTGCGTCCGTTAGGGGTCCGCGGTCAAACAACCACCCCTAATCACTGTCAAACGCTCCCTAAAACACTTCTGCGGGCAGGCCTTTCTAATTGACCTGGCCCGGGTATCCTGAAAGGATATTGACGGATATTGACCTCATCCCGTCAGTAGAGGATGCCTGGTTGTTCATTAAAAGTGCTTTCCTTACCATCTTAAAAAATGTAGAACTAAGAACAGATATAGCCCTTGGTTCACTCCAGACCTGACTGCCCTTGACCAGCATAAAAACACCCTGTGGCGTACTGCACTAGCATAGAATATTCCCCGCGATATGAAACTTTTTAGGGAAGTCAGGAACCAATACACACAGTCAGTTAGGAAAGCAAAGGCTAGCTTTTTCAAACAGAAATTTGCATCCTGCAGCACTAATTCCCAAAAGATTTGGGACACTAAAGTCCATGGAGAAGAGTACCTCCTCCCAGCTGCCCACTGCACTGAGACTAGGAAACACTGTCACCACTGATAAATCCACAATAATTGAGAATTTCAATAAGCATTACTCTATGGCTTGCCATGCTTTCCACCTGGCTACCCCAACCCCGGCCAACAGCTCTGCACCCACCGCAGCAACTGGCCCAATAATTTTTTTTTAAAGAGATTTGACTTATGATTTAGAGCAAAACACTTAAGTGCAATGTTGGAATCATGGAAATATAATTATTATTCCAATTCAATAGTTAGAATATGATAGTGGGCACTTTGAATAGTGTTGTTTGACATGAAAACGAATGAAAATGCCAGGGGGGAGTTATTGTGATTGGATCCAAAGTGTTGATCATTTTTTCCAAGGGGACCCTATAATCTTTGGCTACATTTTCTGTTTTCTCTTAGCTACTTCATGTATCTAACATATTAATTCTTCTTGTATTCCTCTTTGATTTAGAAGGTACTGTTGCACAAACATGCTGATCAGGTCTCCACCATCACTGGTATTATCAGGCTGTATAACTAATTATGTTTGCACAGTACATTTATTAGCTAGCTACCTAGCGATTAGCATTAGCGGCTAACAAGATTTAGGCCCAACATTCTAAGAAAAGACAAACTAGCTGTTTGCAGATGTAAGCAACACAAACTAATAATGTAATTATAGAAAGCTCTGGACTTAAGAAGCAAACTGAAAGTGAAGCAAAGTGAAAACAGCATTGTTGTATGTGCTGCATTGACAATGCACACTGAACGCAAGTGTCTCCTTGTCAAGAAACAAATGCGCTCCTTGAGTGACAGGGGCCGGGGCTAGGTCTGTGAGGAAAGCAGCATGGAGAGAGAGAGCGGAGAGAGGACTCAAGCAGCGAACTATAAAAATGGACGTTAAACACGGCGTATCACATTTAACAAACCGAACATTCAAATACTGTTACAGAAGGTAAAGTAAAAACCCAAACCGGTCCATGCATCAATACCGGTATATCATAAAATACTGTATACCGCCCAGCCCTACTAGCACACAGCTCGGACACCCATGCATACCCCACAAGACATGCCACCAGAGGTCTCTTCACAGTCCCCAAGTCCAGAACAGACTATGGGAGGCGCACAGTACTACATAGAGCCATGGCTACATGGAACTCTATTCCACATCAAGTAACTCACATAAGCAGTCAAATCAGATTACCCCTTATGGAACAGTGAGGACTGAGTCACACACAATTCAGGGGTGTGTGTGTTGTAGTTAGTAAAGTAGTGGCCGGAGGGCACACACAATGTATTGTGAAATTTGTTGTGAAATGTATTTTAATGTTTAAAAATTGTATTGTAATGTATATTACTGCCTTACTTTTTGCTGGACCCTAGGATGAGTAGCTGCTGCATTCGCAGTAGCTAATGGGGATCCATAATAAATACAAAGCTGGGATCACCCTCTTTTTAACAAAGGCCATTAAAACTGCTGTTTTCCTATGGCACTTGCAACTTGAATGCGCCTCGAGGAATATTTATCTTGCCTAGAACGCACAACAACAAGCCGACTAGGTCAATAATATTTTACTATGGGGTTGTCAGATTTTTCTATTCATTAGTCGTTTTGTTTGCAGAGGAAAAGTCAATGTGTACTGTTCTAGCATTTTCAAAGTAGAACATGAAAGTGCGCCTTTCATGTTCCATATATTTTTTTTGTGGCGGCAATGATGTTGCCGTGGCGCAACGCCACAGCAAAATTATTGCAGTGGAAACACTGCACTGAAGGTGTAAGAGATACAGTGAGCTCCAAATGTATTGGGACAATGACACATTTTTTTGTTGCTTTGTCTCTGTACTACAGCACTTAGGATTTGAAATGATACAAACAAACTATGAAGTGCAGACTGTCAGCTTTAATTTGAGGGTATTTTCATCCATATCGGGTGAACCATTTAGAAATTACAGCACCCTTTTGTACATAGTCTCATGGTGTGACTGATGGCATACAGAAACTCAAGTCCTTTTGTTCACCCGACCTAGAAAACCTCACAATCACAATGACCGTATTACCTCAAGAGAATTCTCTACGGTTGTAGTCACAGCCGTGTATATTCCCCCTCAAGCTGATTCCACGACGGCCCTCAAGGAACTACACTGGACTTCATGCAAACTGGAAACCACATATCCTGAGGCCACATTTATTGTAGCTGTGGATTTTAACAAAGAAAATCTGAGTAAAACCCTATCGAAGTTCTACCAACACATTGACTGTAGTAGTCACGCTGGGAAAACATTGGACCACTGTTACTCAACTTTCTAAATGCCTACAAGGCCCTCCCCTCTGCAAATCTGATCAAGACTCCATTTTGCTCCTCCCTTCCCATAGGCTGAAACTGAAACAGGAAGTACCCGGGCTAAGGACTATTCAACACTGGTCTGAACAATCGGAATCCATGCTTCAAGATTGTTTTGATTACGCGGACTGGGATATGTTCCGAGTAGCCTCTGAGAATAACATCGACGAATACACAGATTCGGTGACTGAGTTCATCAGGAAGTGTATAGGAGATTCTGTACCCACTGTGACTATTAAAACCTACCCAAACCAGAAACCGTGGACAGATGGCAGCATTCGCACAAAACTGAAAGCGTGAACAACCGTATTTAACCATGGCAAGGTGACTGGGAATATGGCCGAATACAAACAGTGTAGTTATTCCCTCCGTAATGCAATCAAACAGGCTAAACGTCAAACAAAGCGGAGTCGCAATTCAACGGCTCAGGTACGACACGCATGTGGCAGGGTCTCCAGACAATCACGGACTACAAAGGGAAAAGCAGCCACGTCGCGGACACCGACATCTTGCTTCCGGACAAGCTAAACACCTTACTCGCCCACTTTGAGATTAACACCGTGCCACTGACGCTGCCCACTACCAAGGACTGTGGGCTCTCCTTCTCCGTGGCCGATGTGATTAAGACATTTAAGCTTGTTAACCATCGCAAGGCTGCCGGCCCAGACGGCATCCCTAGCCGCGTCCTCAGAGCATGCGCAGACCAACTGGCTGCAGTGTTTACGGACATATTCAATCTCTCCCTATCCAAGTCTGCTGTCCCCACTTGCTTCAAGATGTCCACCATTGCTTTCTTGGGTACAGGAACAAAGGTAACTGAACTAATTGACTATCGCCCTGTAGCACTCACTTCTGTCATCATGAAGTGCTTTTAGAGGCTAGTTAAGGATCATATCACCTCTACCTTACCTGACACCCTAGACCCACTTCAATTTGCTTACCACCCCAATAGATCCACAGATGATGCAATCGCCATCGCACTGCACACCGCCCTATCCCATCTGGACAAGAGGAATACCTATGTAAGAATGCTGTTCATTGACTATCTCAGCATTCAACCCTATAGTACCCTCCAAACTCATTAAGCTCGGGGCCCTGGGTCTGAACCCCACCCTGTGTAACTGGGTCCTGGATTTCCTGACGGGCCGCCCCCCAGGTGGTGAAGGTAGGAAACAACACCTCCACTTCACTGATCCTCAACACAGGGGCCCACAAGGGTGCATGCTCAGCCCCCTCCTGCCCCCTCTACAACTCAATCATCAAGTTTGCAGACGACACAACAGTAGTAGGCCTGATTACCAACAATGACGAGACAGACTACAGGGAGGAGGTGAAGGCCCTGGGAGAGTTGTGCCAGGAAAATAACCTCTCACTCAACATCAAATAAACAAAGGAGCTGATTGTGGACTCCAGGAAACAGCAGAGGGAGCACGCCCCTATCTACAGGACCGCAGTGGAGAAGGTGGAAAGTTTCAAGTTCCTCAGTGTACACGTCACTGACGATCTGAGTGTCAGAGGAAGGCCCAAAAAATTGTCAAAGACTCCAGTCACCCAAATCAGACTGTTCTCTCTGCTACCACACGGCAAACGGATCACCAAGTCTAGGACCAAAACACTCCTTAACAGCTTCTACCCCCAAGCCATAAGACTGCTGAACAATTAATCAAATGGCCACCCGGACTATTTACATTGCCTGCAGTCCGCCCCCTTTGTTTTTACACTACTGTTACTCACTGTTTATTATCTGTGCATAGTCACTTTGCAAATTACCTTGACTAACCTGTACCCCGTACATTGACTCGGTACCGGTACCCCCCTGTATATAGCCTCGTTATTGTTATGCAATTTTCTTGTGTTGCTTTTAGATTTTTTAAAATGTTCTTTAGTTTATTTAGTAAATATTTTCTTAACTTCTGCGACAACATCCGGTGAAATTGCAGAGTGCCAAATTCAAAATAAAAAATCTTATTATTAAACATTCATGGAAATACAAGTGTGTTACAGCATTCAAAAGCTTAGAATCTTGGTAATCTATCTGCGTTGTCAGATTTCAAAAAGGCTTTACGGCGAAAGCAGAACAACATACCATTCAAACTAGCACAGGCGTTACAAAATCAAATATAGCGATAAAATAAATCACTTACCTTTGAAGATCTTCCTCTGTTTGCAATCCCAAGGGTCCCAGGAACACAAAGAATGGTCATTTTGTTCAATAAAGTCCTTCTTTATATACCAAAAAGTCAGTTTAGTTGGTGCCATTGAGTTCTGTAATCCAGTCATTCAACATGCAGAAAAAAAAAAAAAAAAAAAAAAACATTTTCCGGATGGATTTTCCTCGGGTTTTCACCTGCCATATCAGTTCTGTTATACTCACAGACATTATTTTAACAGTTTTAGAAACTTCAGAGTGTTTTATATCCAATACTGAGTAACAAGCAGTTTACTTTGGGCACGTCAGACTCTTCTTACTTCCGAACACTGCCCCCTAGCCCGTAGAGGTTAACTATTTCTTGAACTCCATTGTTGGTTAAGGGCTTGTAAGTAAGCATTTCATGCTAAGGTCTACACCTGTTGTATTTGGCGCATGTGACAAATAAAATTTGCTGCTACACCCGTAATAACGTCTTCTAAATATGTGTATGTAACCAATAAAAATGTCCACTTTGCTTCTTAATATAAATCCACAAGTGTTCTATAATTACACTATTAGTTTGTGTATCTTACAGCGTGCAAACAGCTAGATTGTCTTTTATTAGCAAGTGGTGGCAGGTAGCCTAGTGGTTAGAGCGCTGGACTAGTAACCGAAAGGTTGCAAGATCAAATCCCAGAGCTGACAAGGTAAAAATGGCTAAAATAAATACAGAAAGCTAGCTAGTACATTTACTGAGTCCGAGAAAACGTAGCTAGCTAATACAGCCGGATACCAATCAGCATTGTTTGTGCAACAGTATCTTCTAAATCAAACAGGAATAGGCAAGCATGCCTATTTTAGCTACATCAAGTAAGAGAAAACATTTAACATAGCTAAATGTAGCTATCTAATTAGGGTCTGCTGGGAAACACTGACCAACACTTCCTAACCTGTCACAATAACTCCCAGGCTTTTTCATGTCAAACACTATTCAAAGTGGCCATTATTATAACTCTAGAATTAAAATAATATTGATATATTTTCATGATTCCAACAGTTCACGTAAGTATTTTGATCTAAAATCACAAGTCAAATAGCAACATCTGTTAAAAAATAAGGCCTCCATTTTTTGTCCATATCATGCAGCGTGGACATGATCTCAAAATAAGAGCAGGAAATGCAGACATTTATGAAAATTACTTTGTTTTATACTGTTAAATCAAACTGCAAACAAACAGTATTGAGAAAGACCCATTGAAATCACTTAGAATGTATGTGTTGCCATGCTAGGGTCATGCACTACTTAAAGCTAATTTATAACGAAAATATAAAACATAAAAAATTTGAAAATATTGTGATATGATATTTTGGCTATAAACACCCAACCCTATTTGATGGAACAGAAAGTAAAATGTCTGTTCTCAGAGAGTGAGAGTCCACAGGGCAGGCTTTGCTCAAACGGCTGCTTCTCTTAAAACGCATACCCAATTCTATCTAGCGTTTACCCCAGTCACCTCCATTCCACTCTCTGGTATACTGCCACCGTACTACACGCATATCTCAGATGGGTATAGGTGTGCTCTGCAACATAAACAATCTACCTCCCATCAACTGGCTTGATTTCTGTTGACCATGAAACATAACTTGGGGTCAGGGTCAAGAGTCGTGTCCTCAAAAGCTTAACCTCTCTCAGAGAAAACGGCTATTTCACCTTCCCACACAAACGGACGCCAAAACAGATCTGCAGTCAGAAGAACATTGAACGGCAACACATTGAAAAAAAACAGGGGAAAAACACTGGAAACTAGGCAGAGGATACTGTATGTAGGGTAAACCTCTGAAATGATGTGCATGTAATGATTTGAAGACGAGACAAACCTATGCAGTCCTGATTGTCGACATAATGGACCTCATTTACTCCAAGACCCTCCTTCTGATACAGCTCTTGTTCCTAGAATTCAAAAGAGAACGGTTCCAATAACAAGCATTAGTAATGTCATTCATAGCGACATTCAGAAAATAAAAAGTCTGTTTACTTACACTACCGTTCAAAAGTTTGGGGTCACTTAGATATGCCCTTGTTTTTGAAAGAAAAGCATTTTTTTGGTCAATTAAAATAACATTAAATTGATCAGAAATACAGTGTAGACATTGTTAATGTTGTACATGACAATTGTAGCTGGAAACGGCTGATTTTGAATGGAATATCTACATAGGCGTACAAGCCCATTATCAGCAACCATCACTCCTGTGTTCCAATGGCACGTTGTGTTAGCTAATCCAAGTTTATCATTTTAAAAGACTAATTGATCATTAGAAAACCCTTTTTCAATTATGTTAGCACAGCTGAAAACTGTTGTTCTGATTAAAGCAGCAATAAAACTTGACCTTCTTTAGACTAGTTGAGTATCTGGAGCATCAGCATTTGTGGGTTCGATTACAGGCTCAAAATCAGAGGTTGACCGATTAATCGGCAAGGACGATTAATTAGGGCCGATTTCAAGTTTTCATAACAATCGGTAATCAGCATTTTTGGATGTGGCAGGATGACCACCTGTTACGCGAGTGCAGCAAGGAGCCAAGGTAAGTTGCTAGCTAGCATTAAACTTATCTTTATAAAAAAAAACATAATCACTAGTTAACTACACATGGTTGATGATATTACCAGTTTAACTAGCTTGTCCTGCGTTGAGTATAATCAATGCGGTGCCTGTTCATTTATCATCGAATCACAGCCTACTTCGCCAAACGGATGATGATTTAACAAAAGTGCATATTTTTAAACCGTCATATTTAATTAAAAGAAATGAATGATAGCAAGCAATATTAATGAGGGAAATTGTGTCACTTCTCTTGCGTTCAATGCAAGCAGAGTCCGGGTATATGCAGCAGTTTGGGCCTCCTGGCTCGTTGTGAACTGCGTCCATTTCTTCCTAACAAAGACTAATTCATTTGCCAGAATTTTACATAATTATGACATAACATTGAAGGTTGCACATTGTAACAGCAATATTTAGACTTAGGGTTGCCACCCGTTCTATATAATACGGAACAGTTCCGTATTTCACTGAAAGAATAAAATGTTTTGTTTTTCGAAATGATAGTTTGCGGATTTGACCATATTAATGACTTGAGGCTCGTATTTCTGTGTGTTTATTATATTATAATTAAGTCTATGATTTGATATTTGATAGAGCAGTCTGACTGAGCGGTGGTAGGCAGCAGCAGGCTCGTAAGCATTCATTCAAACAAGCACATTCCTGCGTTTTCCAGCAGCTCTTCGCAATGCTTGAAGCACAGCGCTGTTTATGACTTCAAGCCCATCAACTCCCAGGATTAGGCTGGCAATACTATAGTGCCTATAAGAACATCCAATAGTCAAAGGTATATGAAATACAAATGGTATAGAGACGTTAAACACCTTTTTTTACATGGCACATATTGCACTTGTACTTTCTTCTCCAACACTGTGTTTTTGCATTATTTAAACCAAATTGAACATGTTTAATTATTTATTTGAGACTAAATTGATTGTATTTATGTATTATATTAAGTTCAAATAAAAGTCCTCATTCAGTATTGTTGTAATTGTCATTATTACAAATATATATACAGTTGAAGTTGGAAGTTTACATATACTTAGGTTGGAGTCATTTTTCAACCACTCCACACATTTCTTGTTAACAAACTAGTTTTGGCAAGTCGGTTAGGACATCTACTTTGTGCATGAGGCAAGTACATTTTTCCAACAATTGTTTACAGATGGATTATTTCACTTATAATTCACTGTATCACAATTCCAGTGGGTCAGAAGTTTACATACACTAAGTTGACTGTGCCTTTAAACAGCTTGGAAAATTCCAGAAAACGATGTCATGGCTTTAGAAGCTTCTGATAGGCTAATTGACATCATTTGAGTCAATTGGAGGTGTACCTGTGGATGTATTTCAAGGCCTACCTTCAAACTCAGTGCCTTTGCTTGACATCATGGGAAAATCAAAAGAAATCAGCAAAGACCTCAGAAAAACAAATTGTAGAACTCCACAAAGTCTGGTTCATCCTTGGGAGCAATGTTGGATAGCTGGGATATCAACTAAGGAGAGAGGGGGCATCGGGGTCTACAGACAGACAGTGGAAGAAGCGCTCACCTCTTTCAGGATGCGTTCGTTGAAGAACTGCTGCAGCTTCTCGTTACAGTAGTTGATGCAGAACTGCTCAAAGCTGTTGTGCTCAAAGTACTCTGGAAGAGGAAATGAAAAGACATAAAAAAAACACTTCAGCTGTAAACCACCACTGTCTCTGACTAATGAACTCTTGCATGTGTGTGCAATGTGTGGTTTGTGTTATGTTGTGTATAATGTCCGTGGTGAAATGTCTGTTTGATGTCGTCATTTATGGACAATTAAGCTGCAAAACCATTTTCCGCCTGAGGGATGGATAATAACGTTTACTACTACTACTATCATATATCACGTAGATGTAGCACATAGAGGGGGTACAGACCAAAGCCTGCGATATCCAGAACCCCGATGAAGTTGGCGGAGGAGTCGAAGGGGAAGCACTGGTTGACCCTGGTGACCACGTGGTCAAACAGCCGGCTGTACACAGCCTTGGCCAGGGCGTCCCGCGCGTTGTTCGCCTGCTCCACTTTCAGTGGCACCCTGGGAGGGAGAGACAAAGAGATAATTCCTCCTTCTAGCACTGGTCTTCTGTAGCTCAGTTTGCAGTATGGTGCTTGCAACGCCAGCATAGCGGGTTCGATTCCCAAGACGACCCATATCTAAAATGTATGCAAGCATGACTAAGTTGCTTTGGATAAAAGCAGCTGCTAAAATGGCATTCTGTATATTATTATGTTAGAATTTAATACTTGCCTTTTCTGTGTGCAAAGTCAATTTAAGTATATCTAATCTAAATCTAACATGTAGTCCGGCACGAGGGGAAATTGGATTTGTCACCAGCAAAGAAACAGCGCAAAGACATCTACACGCTTACATCCGAGACACATAGACTTGAGCAGTGATGGCTGGTGAAATCAATAGCCTACAATTCATAAAACGACAGAGGCAGTCAGTCTAAATAATCCTATGCATTCATCACCGTGGGGCTGCAAAAATACTGAGGGTCTGCTTGGTTTCCCAAGCGGATAACTGGGTTATTGACATCTTGGGGAAAGAGTGATTGTTGTGTGATAATGGAGCCATGACAATGAGAGAAAGCATAAGCGTCGTAGCTCTGTGAAAGTATTGTAAATGTCCCCGGAGCTCGGGCAGCGGTCAAGTGCTCAGCTCAATAATCCGAGACGACCGAGAGGGCTAAGAATGCAGCGGAGCGTGAAATGTACATGACATGACTACCACGCGGACTGAAAAGTTTCTCGTCAAGCTTTACCTTTGCTTCAAACACATCATTGTCATGCACTTAAAAGGAAAACTCCACTCAAAAACTAGATTTGGGTATTTTTTATCATTAGTCCACAATGTTTTGCATGTCAAGTTTAAGCTATTGGACACTTGTCATCATGATGATGTAAAATGAATCATGACGCAAAAAGCATCATTGTGATTAAGTGGCAAGTGACGCTTTGCTTCTAAAGTTTTTCCTTTCAGGCAGGAGAGAACCAGGATAATGCTGTACAAGTAGCACTTCTCTAAGTACTTAATGGCTATGTCCAAAAGCCACCTCTAATGTCTTGAAGTGAGAGTTGATTTAGAGATTCTCCTCACACTTTACCCCCATCCCTCACACCCACAGGCACACACAAACTCTTCGGGCAGGACTTATCCATTATCTCGTCCCCCCTGTGGATCTCCATTTAACACATCCCACAAGACAAGAACTCCCCTTTATGATCCCAGCATCACACCACCTCGTCTTACACCTTTGCCCCCTTAAGCTCTCAGTACACCTGGGCCCTCTCTCGCCCTCTCTCAACCGCAAACCATGTTTCATTTATATTCTTCCAGCCAGTGAGAAACTAAAATGGTCCACAGCCCACAGTTAAAACATTTAAATACCAGGGTTAAGCCCTGGCCTCTCATTTACGAACCAAGAGGTATGAAATGCCAGAAGCCCGAGGTTTTTCACCTTGCTCAATGATCTACACAGCATGTTATCAGGACGTTGAGGGGCACGCATCTTATTTAAATTACCGTTAAGAGTCTGTACTGCACTGTGCATATGGGCAAGTAGAGAGAGTGGACTGACACCCTCTCAAGGCTTCGCCGAGATGCCGAGTCCGCCACGATTATCATCCCTCTCTCTCCCCCACACTCTGCCTTGCACATAAACACCTTAAAAGCTGGTCCCTAAACAGGCTAACATTTAGATATGGCTTTCCCCCTTACATAAGTCAGAAAAATAGGCTGCTTAGTGGTGGAGCCAAAGACAGAGATAGCCGGTTGAAATCCTTACCCACTCTTTATAAGTCACTTAATGGAACTGTACTCACACATTGCACTTGCAGCTATTAATTAAACTGAAATGAAACAAGGCACGGCACACTACCAATTAATTGCTTAATATTACGCCCTCAGAGGCTGCGTCCCAAATCGCACCCGATTCCCTATATTGTTCTTTTCACCAGAACAATATGGGCCCTTGTCAAAAATAGTGCTCTATGTAGGGAAAAGAATAGGACTCACCCAAAGACACAGCCAGGCCCATATAAAACAGCAGTTAAAGCTTAACTACTGTGTGAAAGTGTCTCTCTCTCCACAAATTAGACAAACATTAGTGAGGGAGGACATAAGGGTAATTGCACATAGCGACTGGCTTGGCATTCAGGTATGCGAGCTGAGGGAGCGCCAAGCTGCCCATACAACAATCACTGTCAGGCATAAGACAGGCTGGGCCACGACTAAATGCACACAGGGCCTCGCCATAGATCAAGAACGAGGAATGCATCCCAAATGGTTCACTATTCCCTATATGGTGCACTGCTTTTGGCCAGGGCTCATAGGGCTCTGGTCAAAAGTACTGCACTACAGAATATAGGGAATATTGTGCCATTTAGGCCCGTATTCATTCAATAGTGACTAGTTCATATTTTGAAATCAGAGGCACAGCACTACTGTTAGTGACAACCGCAGCGCCACACACACACACACACACACACACATCTGCTGGTTCCTATGGTAACTGGCATGTGACCAGTAAGGCATTTGTTAACAGAGCATGAGTGCTAATCATGTGGACCTGACACCATCTGCACAAAGACAAGCCTTCCAATACAAATAGGCTAGACTCATCACCATATTGACACACATACTGTCTCACATCGGAACGTTTAGGAATTCAAACACGTGTCACATGCAATTAAAGAACACAGGCGCCACCTGTTTTTTGCCTGTCCTCTCATAAAAGGCAATGGATTGTTCCAGAAAACACCATATTCCCTATAGGTCCTGGTCAAAGGTAGTGCACTATATAGGGAATAGGGTGCCATTTAAGATGCACCTGCAGTCCTCTCTCCATGCGTGGCCGTTGAGGAGAAGGAAGTGACTTAAATAGAGATGCTATAGCGCTATGCAGTACCAGTCAAACGTTTGGACACACCTACTCATGACAGGGTTTTCCTTTATCTTTACTGTTTTCTACATTGTAGAATAATAGGGAAGACATCAAAACTATGAAATAACACATACGGAATCAGGTAGTAACCAAAAAAGTGTGAAATAAAAATTCTTCAAAGTAGCCGCCCTTTGCCTTGATGACAGCTTTGCACACTCTTGGCAGTCTCTCAACCAGCTTCATGATTTAGTCACCTGCAATGAATTTAAATTAACAGGTGTGCCTTGTTAAAAGTTAATTTGTGCATTTGAGCCAATCAGTTGTTTTGTGACAAGGTAGTGGTGGTAAACAGAAGATATGCTCAGTTCCTTCAAGTGCAGTCGCTCTATGATGAAGCTCTATGATGAAACTGGCTCTCATGAGGACCATTTCATAGTTTAGATGTCTTCACTATTATTCTACAACGTAGACATTTGTAAAAATAAAGGAAAAGCCTTGAATGAGTACGTGTCCAAACTTTTGACTGGTACTGTATGTAATATGTACTAAAAGTAATTACATGGTGACTTACTTGATAACTGTTCCTTTGGCGCCCCCTGCTGTGGTGAGCATGACCCTGGAGGTGAGGCTGACTCGCAGGTCCAACTCTTCCAGCCCCAGCAGCTCAGCACAGTACTCCACAGTCTGGCTCGACTGGTTCTTTATGGTGCAGCCACCTGGCGGGACAGACATACAGTGGTTACGCTGTAAGTAGCAAGTAAAGTCGTTAGTAAGTAACGTTGTAAGGATGACGTGTAGAATGATGTTGTGAGCGGTTAGGAAGAATATGTCAGTGATTTTACTGAAGACTGAGTAAGCTCTGACCCTGGGTAAATGTGCATACAGTGATTGCACATATTGTACTTTACAACATGGGTTTGACATGTACTACAGTTCAATACTGCCCATATCGATACTGAACATCCATTCCGGCCATACAGTCATTGATTCTGACAGACCGTGCATTAGGAAACAGCACGATCAAAGTCTGATACTCTTGCTAGCTACGGGACTCTTGTATTTTTTTAAAAGAACTAGCTACATACGGAAATCCAGCTTCACCCTAGTCTGGTCTCAATAGTAATAGGACAACGCCTACAATCAATCGCACGCGATTTATCAGCGCAGACGTAACCTTTTTGCCCATCTATTTCACAATGAAACAGGCTTCATTATTCCTGAACCATAGCACTCCATCACTGCCTAACCTGGCGGTTCCTCGCCATCTTAGCTGCCGCACATCTAACATTTCCTAGCATCTTTGCAGGAACTAGTCTATGCGACGCGGCCACGTGTAGAAGATGACACAGTGCGACCAAAACAAAGATCTACAGACACGTAAGAGGCAAATCTCCATGGATACAAAACATGGTTTTAATATCTTTCAGAATGTCTGTTTTTTTTTGTAGAACCACATGCAACTGGAAACTGCATTTATAAAAGATACTTTTTTTTAACCGAATCGAGGATGAAGAAATTAATAACGCCAAAAACAGGTTAGTTGAAAATTCTATGGCGGTGGTTTGTGTGGGGCTTTCCTGTAACTGACACCAAAAATCTTTGGTTATATCACATTATCTGGCGTACCAGTCTGTAGATAGACAAGAAGCAGGATAGTGGGAAAGTAATGAGGGGTTTAAAAAGGCTAGTTCAAGGGCCACACAGGATAAGGAGGACAGTTTCGTGACGAGACAAAGGAGGGGATAATGGGAACTGTTTAGGGGCGACACAGGAAGAAGGGGGGCAATTTTAGTGGCGACAGGAAGGAGGTGATAAGGGGGATGGTTTGGATGGGGCGACACAGGAAGGAGGGGATAAGGGGTACAGTTTGGTGGTGACGATGGAAGGAGGGAGTTAAGGGGGACAGTTTTCCGTGCGACACTGGAAGGCACTTCTCTCAGAGGAGCTGAGGCAGGATATCCTGTGTTTCATGGCGGGGACAGGGAGCAGCAGGACGGTTCCCATCTCCCATCCTCATGCTCATTATCTTCTCTGACTGGACTCTTTGCTTCAGGTCACTGTAAAAACACACCACGGGCGACTCCCACTGAGTATAAACTACTTGTTTTAAATGCTGCCATGCTGTGCTGCTCTCGCTCTCTTCACTTTCACAGAGGGGAAAAAAAGAGGAGAATTGAAAGGCACTACGTTCGAGTTTCACACTGATGTTAAAAAGGAATGGTTTATTCTCAAAATGTGACCTTCGTCTAGGTTGTCTGGAAACAGCATGTTGTGTAATGTGAAGTCAGTGGGTGGAGAAGAGCCTAAGACATTCACATCGTAATGAATCAGCCTTGCGAAACGAAAGAATATACTCGCCCGAACAACAATAAAAATCTATAAGATTATTCCGTATGATATTATTATAACCGTAGGGGACTACAAAGAGCGACATTCACAAAGAGACATGTGAAACATTTCATCAATTAATCCAATGGCTTTGTCTCAATAATAAATGAATGGGAGGAGAATGACTAGTCCCAAGTGTCCTTGTGTCGGTGGTGGCGGCTCTTTGATAGTGAATAAAAGACACGCCACAGACACGCCACAGACTACAACAAGAGGTCACATGGGCCTTTAGAAGACAGCTGAAGATTAAAGTAATTGATCACAGAGCAGAGTTTCCTGGGGACAACAGCAGGGCTCATAGGCAAAAAGGACACAAGAGGATTGTTTTTCTGGTCGCGGCCCCGCGGCCCCCCCATCAAAATGTCCCACACCTGGACTAGACAGATGACTTGAGGCAACAACACACAATGGAGGAAAATGCAAAAGGACAGCTCTCTGACAAAACGCTACCACTTCCTCAGCATCCCTTAGACTTCTTGTCCTGTGCCCTGGTGCTTTACTCATATTGTCACTGCACTGAAAGGAGAGACAGCGGTTGTTGGTTAGCGGACCAAATAGTGAGTGGGGTGATATACTCTGACATATTATAAGCCAGCCATCTGTTAAGAAAGCTTGCAAACAAGCATGCGAAACGATTGAAACAATTATGAGGAGTGAGTGAGAGCGAGCGAGCGCGAGACCCGGCTCACATGACGTGGAAACTATAATGAGCGCTGAGCGAAAGAGAGGGAGGGAGGGAGAGAGAGAGACAGAGACCCTGCTCACCTGATGTGGAAACTATCGTGAGCAGTGAACGAGTGAGAGACAAAGCGAGAGTGTGTGAGAGAGAAAAAGACAGACAAAAAAGAGACCGACAGAAAGACCGACAGACACCCTGCTCACCTGATGTGCTCCCTGCCTCCTCAAAGTCGATGTTTCCTAGGTGCAAAACCCCGGCCACCACTCTGAACAGGTCCAGCTTTTCCGTGTCATCCAGGCCGATCTTCTTCATGGCCCCACACATCCTGTTGAAGTCCCCCTGGTCGTCCAGCAGAGGGTCCTTCAGGGGCCCAGCTTTCAGGTGCTGAGGAACCATGGGGAGAGGACAGGTCAGGGGTCGCACTAAGTAGGGGTCAGCCTTTCTCTACAACCTTAACCCTTCAGGAGCCCAGCTTTCAGGTGCCGAGAGACCATGGGGAGAGGGTGGGTCAGTGACCAGGGTCACAAGCTCATTACAGAAGGGGTACTGTCTCAAAGATTGAAGGCTTGCATTATAGCTGTGTCAATGTTGTGCCCCAACATCAATAAAATGACAACAAAAAAAACATTACCCATAAAGTTATAAAAATACCATCCATCTCCCTCACTGGCAAGAGTTTTTCTTTGACTTGGTGAAAGTGTTTGTTTAGATCTGAGATGAGGCAATGCTATTGGACCTTGGACTTCAAGCTAATTGGGATGATTTTTTAAAAATGGAATTAGCACATTAAACCTGCGTGGAAGATAAAGTACATAACATCTCCTGCTCGCTGCGTAGGAAGAGGAGCAAGGATAGTAAGGTAGAGCCCACACCTGGAAAACCAGCAACAGAAAGAATGTTACAGTACGATGGTATAATGGCATAGCAATGACTGGCATAGCATACAGTAGCTTCAAACACCAGATTAGAAAGGCAGATAAATGGCTTTTAAAGATGTAAAATTTGAATGTGTCCGTGGCTAACGAGACACTAATAAGAATCCATCGTCATTCAACTTAACGCTCTTGAATTTATTTTTCATTAAAAGTAATATCGACTGACATTCTGTAACTGAAGGTGGTTGCACTAGTTTATGAATTAACTCGAAGGCAATGAGTAATATTCTTCTGCATGCAACAGTACAGGCCAGACATTGCCTTGTAAACAACAACCGTAAGTTATAGGAGTGCTAGTGTGGAAGAGCGGTTTATTCTTCTCTATAGAAAAATGTATGGCCTAAGGTGATAAGAAACCAAAGACATTACAATAACGGAAACCAAGCAGTTTGTTAAAAGCACATTTGAGCACTTCATTCCCAATTATACACTAGCTGCTTGGCTGCATTTGCTGCATTTCATGTACAGAATAAAAGTTCATTGGCTCTAAACTTTCCAGTAACTTTTGGATATCAAACAGAAGGATAATATTGCCCCGAGTGCCAGTTTATGTATTTTATTAGGTTTATTTGGCAGGGACAACGCACAACAAAAAATAACTCGGAGCACTCTGAAATTATGCGTCCCACCAGATTTCGCTAGTAGCTACTTTCCATCTGTAGTCCTCGACTACACCATTAAAAAACCATTGTACTCTGACATTCTGGTCCAACTTTACGCTGGACACAAAATATGTGGTCATTTTGACCTCAAGTCTTACACTCCAGAGGAAAATCCCATCATGCACTTAAAGAGAGAGAAAGCATGCAAAGACTCCACCACACTCAGCACCAATGTGAACCCAGACACAAAAGAAAAAAACTAAATTCACATCATAATAAAATCTTAAATAAATAATCCTTGTAACAGCACCAAATCTATAATCACCTGATCGTCCTGTATTATATAGAGCAGAAGCAGTGCAAAGAAACATACAACCTTGATCAACAACAGTGACAGTAAACATAGTATAAAACAAAGGGGTCCGTCCCAAATAGCACCCTATTCCCTAGATAGTGCACTGTTTTTGACCAGGCCTCACAGTGAATAGGGTGCCATTTGGAACGCAGGCAACGTATGGGCCTATTAAATCCACAGGCAAGTGAGCATAAAGGCCTTATTCAGCATTTGTCACCACATGATTGTCTCCAATAGGCCAAACCCAGCATTTAATCATGAACAGGTGCTTCCTGTGATCAAAAAGGTACGATCCTCCATGGTCATACAACAAGCTACACGCCTCTCTGGAGACTGCCTTCTCCTGGTGTGAACCTAAAAAAGGGGCCAAAGGCATCACCTACATGTACTGTACCTACAGTCTAAAAAAGCGTCACCTGAAAACCATCTGCTTAGGTAAAACAGACGCTGAAGAACTCAACCCAACAAGTACTCATACTTTGTTTGCTTACGGTGTAGTTTTAACTATAGAAATGGAAGTCATTCTAATTGTATGGTATTAATGGTAGTATAACCTCTACTAAAACATACGGCATCAGCCGCACAACTACAAAACATGATATTATCGGATTGAAAACGTCCACGTTCTCCCACTGATGTCCCGGACTACATAGAATGGATTAATCATCAATGTCCCTCAAGGGGAGAGTAAGAGAGGCATACAGTTGTCCGGGGCATTTCATAATAACAATAATAATTAATTACACTAGTGAGTCCTGAAGGGGTGTTGCAATAATGGAGAACTTCTGCATAATTAATCAAAGGGAGAAGGCAAATCAAGGAACTCATTTCGTCTGAGCATAAAGAATTCTCATTGATGCGGTACTTTCATCTGTTCATACAGTCTTCATCTCATTGGCTCCTTTCGGAATTCAATTGTTTGCATCGCATCTCAGATGAAGTTTCCATGGGTATATGTGTAAGGGGGTTTATCTGACCAGAATGAAAATAAAAAACTATTTGTAGGCAACTTGGTGGGAGTTCTAAAACTTGTAAAAACATTGTTTTTTTAAAAGTGTCTTCTTCAGTAAAAAAATAAAATAATAAGTCACTACATCAGCGCATCGGCAGACCAAGAACAATGATCGTTATTTGACTGAGCAGGCCGTTTAGGAAAGATAAAAGACATTGTGACAGATACAGCGAGCAAGATCGGGATGGAAGAGTACGTTCTGTTATTTTCTCTCGGCACAGACAGTCGTGCCTAAGTGCATTTCCAGTTAGTTCTAGAGATGAGAAACCATCTGTCATTAGACAGCCAAAAACTAAGGATCAGAGGGAGGACTTTCTTTGTGGTTGTCCAGATATCTGGGAATACCCAGAGTAGCTAAAGACAATCAATATGGAAGCCACATGAAGAAAGGAGAGGAAAAGACAGAAAATAGATTAAGACATGCACCGTACCTCAGGGCTCTTGCGGTTCTGAAGGATCTGTTTGTCTGTGTCCTTGTTTGCAAAGAAGCGAGTGCATCCTCTGTTCAAATACTGCAACACAGAGAAATATAACAACAATTAACAGAAGATTGCATGGATCAAGATACTGCAGTATGATATAGACGCACACATGCAACAATTTCAAAGACTTTAGTGAGTTACAGTTCATAAGGAAATCAGTCAATTAAAATAAATTCATTAGGCCCTAATCTATGGATTTTATATATGATTGGGCGGGGCGCAGCCATGGGTGGGCCTTGGGAGGGCATAGACCCAACCACTTGGGAACCAGGCCCAGCCAATCAGAAATAGTTTTTCCCCACAAAGGGATTTATTACCGACAGAAATACACCTCAGCACCCTCTGAGGACGACCCCGCAAGTAAAGAAGCCAGATGTGGAGGTCCTGGGATGGCATGGTTACGTGTGATCTGCGGTTGTGAAGCTGGTTGGACGTACTGACAAATTCTCTAAAACGACACTGGTTTATGGTACAGATACGAACATTAAATTCTCTGGCAACAGCTCTGGTGGACATTCCTGCAGTCAGCATGCCAATTGCATGCTTCCTCAAAACTCGAGATATCTGTGGTGTGACAAAACTGCACATTTTAGAGAGGACATTTATTGTCCCCAGCACAAGGTGCACCTGTGTAATGATCATGCTGTTTAATCAGATTTTTGTTACGCCACGTCAGGTGGATGGATTATCTTGGCAAAGGGTAAATTCTCACTAACAGGGATTTAAACACATTTGTGCTCAATTTGAGAGATATTAGCTTTTTTGTGCGTATGGAACATTTCTGGGATCTTTTAATTCAGCTCATGAAACAATGGACAACACTTTACATGTTTGCGTTTATATTTTTGTTCAGTATAGTTATAACTGGCCCTAAATCTATTGAATATCCCATCAACCTTGGTACAGGACGGTTTAACATGATTGTCAACACATCACAAACAATGCATTACCAGGAATATGGGAAACTATGACTTTTGAAAGCCATTGGTAAGTAACACAGTGCCTAGTCA